>CM063175.1:99073690-101643690 GCA_031835075.1 Saguinus oedipus | reverse complement strand
TCAATATCTATTTTTTTCTTTTATTTACATTTATTTAAATGAGTCAATGAAACTGGTATTCTTCAAGGCATTTTGGTTTTCTCTTAATTGAAAGAAAATAGTTCTAAATTGTGTACAAATTTTGTTTAGAGCAGATCAATCTGAGACAGTGTTATGATATGTATCCTAGAACAACAATAAAATGTAAAATTAACTACTAAAACGTAAGGGATAATAATTCCATATCTGAGACACTACAGCCAGATTTAACCACAACATTGCAAGACAGAGAGTAATGAAATGTGTTATTCTCTTAGACGTTAGCATATAAAATTATGGGTAAGGTAAAATAATATAAATTCATGGAATATTTAATATATGCAAGGCACTGAGATAAAGATTTTTTATAAGTAACATGTTAGTAAATTCTCAAATGAAACTATAAGGTAGGTAATAATAAATATCTCATTAATACCAAGTGATATTGCTGTAACTGGAAATCCATTACTATAAAATGATTGCTGTTATAAAATGTTCAAATATTTTGATGTGAAAAATGTATTTTGTATGTCTACTAAGACCATTTCTGGGGCTACATTGAAGTGCCAAATGGAAAGCACATTTTAAGTTAACGTTGCTAGGATAATTACAGCTGGTCAAAAATAGAAAGCTGTTTTGTCAGGTACTGAACTGGAAATGCCTTGGTAGTATATCACTTCCATTTTTCTAAGTTATTAAGGTACGTAAACTAGTAATTAATTCTACATTAGGCAGGACAATAGAATTAATAACCTTAGGATATCTTCCAACTGCACAATTTATTGTTAATATTTTATTTGAATGACTAGGCTGTGGCAAATGTGATCATGATCAGTGGCCTCCTTGGGAAATTCAAGTTACCTAGGATGAGAACTAAAAAGTCTTTTGAGATTCTAAAAGTTCCAAGTACTGTATAATTTCTTTCTATGTATTACTTTATTTAACCAATTCAATTGTTCTAAGATGTTGGTGTTTTCTTATTTCTAGATTTATAGAAAGCTGTATATAAGGTAAGTTATGTAGTTGAAGTCCACTAACTTAATAATTTGTAGAACTGGTATTTGAGCCCAGGATTCAGATTTTATTAGTTCCATTCACAGTTGTGTCCAAAGGAGGTGTAACCAATTCCATTAATATAATAAATTATCTATCGAAATTAAAATTTTACCTGACAAATAATGATAGATTCTTATGTATTCTCTCTATGACAACTATTATGTGTTTCATTCACTATATGACAACTAATATGTGCTTCATACCCAAACTAATAAGAATTGGATATTTTCTTCTTACAGAGTATACCATGTATGTGAGCATGTAGTACACACACATATGCACCATACCTCTCTCTATATATACATTCCAGATATTCTGCCTTAACTCTGGACATTTATTTTTAAAATTATATTTTTGCTTCGTAAATATATCATACCAGGAACATTTCCAAAATGTTGCACTCTAAACTATTATGAATGTTTTGAGTAATTAAATGTAGTGAATAAACAGTCCTTGTCCATTCTTAATTGATCAAACCAGTTTTATAAAAGAAAAAAAAATCAAAAATTGAAGCTTAATTTTCTGTCTGTTTTCTAGATACTCTATGTATCTTCTAAGAGAAACAAATGGCATGAATCATCAGCCTAATTATAGTAATGTCAGAGCTTGGTTTAGCTTACAGCAACATTTATTTTCTGTGCCTGGCTACATCCTTGTAATAATTACAGAGATTTGGCAATGCTGCTTATATAACCATTGACCATAAATTATAGTTAGACCAAACAGCTTTGGAAACTGATGGCAGAGCAGCTGACATTTCTAATTTACTAATACTGTTGTCATTAGTGTAAAGTAGGTGGTGAGGTGAAAAGGGGGTCAGGGCTAAATCTTTCACATGTTAAAATTTTGCCCACAGCCATAGGGGACAATTACCCTTCAGAAAAGATTACTCAGACAGTCTTTTAACAAGAGTGACATCTGCTGGCCCACATATGCAATTCAAACTATTCAATTTTTATAATTCTTTAGAATAGCCTAGCTTCATTTCCACAGATGGCAAATTAGTTGAGCTTATAATTACAAAGGACGCTATTTAGCACAATAGAGTCTTATTTAGTTATTTTAAATATGTGGTTTAAACAAGATGACTCTAAATTTCTTTGCTTTTCATTGTGACATTTTATTTCCAATAATTTTGTTCGTGTGTTTTTTCTTCTTGCAAATACTAGTTGTTGTTGTTGTTTTTTTCAAGTTTGAATATAAGATTCTTACGGTCTAGATATTTTCTGAAATTTATTTGTAAAACATTTACTGTAATACTCCAAGACAATATTTTAAAGTGAATAAAGCAATTTGCAAAAATGTCATGTGTTTACATTTTGTTTGTTGTTATATATTTTTTTCCTTTTTAAAAATATGTGCTAGGTTTTCATTTTCATACTTGAAGAACAATTATGTAGTATTCTCCTGGTTAGTTGGTCTCTCTCTTAGGTGAATGTGTGTGTGCATACTTGAAAATGATATTTTAATATTAGAGCCAGTATTCAAATATTGTGTTATCTATTGTGAGTACTTGTCTTCCTTATATCTTTATAAATTGCTTTTATTTCTAGTAATCATGACTAAAAGACTTTTTGTTGAAAGAAATAAGTAAATATTTATGGGCATTTATATTATACTTATGATGATTATTATGAAGTTGTATTTTTAATTGACAAAGTATCTTTAAATTTCTAAATACAAAATTCTTAAGTAGGGCAAATATAACAGCAAGTACTTAAAAACTAAAATATTTATTGTAGGGATATTTAATTCTAGAATGTATTTGTATGTCAAATTATAAAGGGGAAAATATATTAGATTTTTTAGTGTTACATGAAAACAATAGAATTATAATGCTCAGTTGCATTTTCAAACCATTTTAGACTGTATCAGACTAATAAGCATTAATACTTTTTTTGTGTGTGTGATACACACCTTAAGTAGCTTTATTAAACAACGGAACTTCTGATCCAAGATGGCCAAATAGTAACAGCTCTGGAGTGCAGTTCCCAGCAAGAACAATGTAGAGGGTGAGTGCCCACCACATTGACAACAAATTTTCACTGCTCACAGACCAGGAGATTTCTGGGCTGAAAAGCACCAACAGTTTTCAGCACAGCAGTTTCAGCCAGTGCTGGGTTGGCACACAGAAGCTCACACAAATCTGGATGGCCATTTCAACTGGTGCCTGGAAAGCTTGGGAGACAGAGCCACCCATTCATCTGAAAGACAGGGGACAGAGACAGGGAGCCAGGCAATCTGGCTCGGCAGGTACCACCCCCACAAAACAAGCAATCTGAAATGCTCTGGAATGAGAGTTTCTCAGCAAGCACAGCTGGACTCAGGATGGTCCAGCTCAGTGGGAGGAAGGGTGACCAACACTACCGAGGCAGTCCTCCACTACTGAGGCAGTTCACACAGCAGCTGGGCAGAGCCTGTGGCAGCTCAGCAACAACTCTGCTGGCAGAGTGTAACTAGACTACTCCATACGGGGCATCTATGAAAAAAGGCAGCAGCATGTCAGAAACTTATAAATAAAGCCTGAACTTCCTAGGACAGAGCACCTGGGAAAAGAGGCTGTTATGATTTCCACTGCAGCAGATTTAAAATTACCTGCCCAGCATCTCTGCACAGAACAATGGAGCTCCCAGCACAGCACTTGATCTCCTGTAAGGGACAGACTGTCTCCTCAAGCAGCTCCCCAACCCCTATATACCTAAAGAGACATCTCATAAAGGACAGCTCAGGCCCACATCTGGCAGGCACCCTTCTGGGATGAACATAACAGAAGAAGAAACTGGCAGCAGCCCTTATTGTTCTGCAGCCCCCTTGGGTGATCCCCAGGCAAGCAGGGTCTGGAGTGGACCTCCAGCAGTCCTACAGCAGAGGGGCCTGACTGTTAGAAGGAAAACTAAGAAACAGAAAGAAATAACTTCATCAGCAATGAAAAGGACGTCCACTCAGAAATCCCATCCGAAAGTCACCAACTACAAAAACCACAGGTAGATAAAGCCTCTAAGATGGAAAAAAAAAAAAAAAAAACAGTGCAAAAAGGATGAAAACACCAAAAACTAGAACACCTCTCCTCCTCCAAAGGATCACAACTCTTCACCATCTAGGGATCACAGACGGATGGAGAATGAATGTGATTAATTGACAGAAACAGTCTTCAGAAGGTGGGTAATAACAAATTTCTCAGAGCTAAAAGAACATATGCTAACCCAATGCAAAGAAACTAAGAACCTAGAAAAAAGGTTAGATGAGATGCTAACTAGAATAAACAGCTTAAAGAATAATATAAATTACTTGATGGAGCTGAAAAACACAGAATGAGAAAAATAAGTGAAAAGAAATGAACAAAGCCTCCAAGAAATATGGGATTATGTGAAAAGACCTAATCTACATTTGCTAGGTGTTCTTGAATGTGTAATCTGAGAGAGAGAGAGAGAGACAGAGAGAGAGAGAGAGAGAGAGAGAGAGAGAAAGACACAGGGAGGAGCCTGTTGGTGGGTGGAGTGGTCAGAACACACACATTTATAGATTACATTCTCTGTTACAGAAGCACAGTTTGTAGCACTTCAGAACAATTACAACAGTAACATCAAAGATGACTGATTACAGATTACAATAACAAAAATGAAAAAGTTTAAAATACAGTTTGAATTACCAAAATGTGAAACACTAATGTAAGGTGAGCATATGCTGATGGTAAAATGGAGCCATAGACTTGTTAGATGCAAGGTTAACATAAACCTTTAATCTTTTTTAAAAAATTTATATCTCTAAAGCACAATCAAGCAAAGCTCAATAAAATGAGGTGCGCCTATATTTGCACACATTACCTTAAATTAAAAATGTTAAGCCTTTTCATATCAAAAACAAATATCATAATAGGAACAAATATAATATAATTCAGATTTTCCGTGGTAGTTGCAGTGAAATTTGTTTTCTGTGTAATTAAGTGGAGAAATACCTAATAATTAAATAAGCTACAATCAATAAAATAACGTAGTTTCTTATATTTTGAGGACATTTCAAATTAATTTTGTGTGTGTTTAGCTTAAAAAATGTCTGTCATTTTCATCGTATTATATCATCCAGGATGATTTAAGCAAACTACCTACCATTTACAGCATTGTATCTAAGAAGAAAACAAAAACTATGTGTTATGGTGTGTGACAAGCATAAAATGTGGTCCTGTCCTTTAACTTTTTTGTAACCCTAGCTACAGGTTTCTTCCAGAAATGAAAAACAAGACCTTGTGAAATTTCTCACCTAACTTGGCTTTGAGGACTTCTAAGAAACAATTTCCAAAATATATTTGCAATACACTTTATTTTAATTATTTATTTAATAATTCTATTTTGCTTTTATTCTATTCTATTTAATATTCTATTTCCATTCAATTTAACAATTATATTTTATCATTCTGATAACTATTACCTCCTAAATTTAGAATCAAAGGGTATAAAATAGATAATTTTTTTCTGACAGTTTAGTATAGCTAGGATCATATTTTATTAGCATTTAATAATTTAAATTTTAAACAATATTGTAAGTTTGAACTTAATATTCTAGAATAGTGCTATCTTTTGTGATGTATATAACAGAAAGATTTAAAACATATGAAGTGGCACATTGACTTGAAATTATTGAGATGTATTAAAAATATACAAAAACATGATATAGTACAGTTATTTTTGTGTCTTACTTCTCCCACAGATGATAGGTTGGAAATCATTCAGTTTGTACAACCTTATTTGAAGTGATAGTATGTAACACACATACAACTTTCTTCACTTTTAAAATCTAATCTTAAACAATTCTTTTTGGAATTTTTGTACTATTTTCTATCAAACTCTTTTCTCACACTCTGTTCCTGGATTTTTTATGACATCTGGCTAGTGGCATACTTTTACTCACTTCAATATATAAAAATGATTCAAGTTTAAACATACTTTCTGTTAGAAAGAAGTGTTATATATTGACCCAGCAACTTGAATCCTACTTTACATGATACTTTTCTTGAGGTACATTTATAACTATTTTCTATTATTAGCACTCAATCTCTGGCTCATATACTCTATCCTAGAAACTTTGATATCAATACTCTTCTAATATATGCATTAACTATATGATCAATAATATATTTTCACATGGAAAAATAAAACTAACGAATATTATATTTCAGAAAGGTCTTAGGCTTGATTAATTCACTAATGCAAGATAAAACATCTGATTTCATTCTTAAACTTCATGGGAATCATTAAATTTTAGATTTGTGAAATCTACGCTCTTAAATAGGTGGCCATTTACAGAAGAACAGAAATCAAAGATGACACTTGATAGAGTCTTTCCTCTTACTAAAGCCCTCAGCTTATTTGCTTGGTCTTAAAATCAAGGACCTTTTCATGAAGGAGTCTATATTTTCAGAAAAGGGTCAGTTCTCATCAAATATCACTATAATAACCCATGATTTTCATCACAATACAATTTAACCACCTAACATTACATGAGGATTTTATGTTCTGATGTCCACTTAGTATCATCTGAGATAAGTAGGTTAAAGTGATTAGATACTTGTTAATGCCAGATATCAGCCAGATTTTAGTTAAAAGCAAAAACAAAGCAAAACAAAACAAAAGTAGCTCTGAGTAATTTTACTAAAGGAAATTATTAATTCACTAAAATGATATTGGATAGCTTATTGAGTCACCCAAATGATTATAGAAGAGGCATGGCAACAAGGAAAGCTGTCCAGATTCACATTGAGAACTGTTTCAGACAGTTAGTAATCTGCCATGGCCCTTCCAAGTACTAGCTACTGCTCTCGAAACACTCCACACTGTTAGTAGGGAAGCCTGAATGTTGCAACTAGTACATCTGCCACTATTGCCTATGGACTCTATCTTGTTGCAGTAAGTATCATCCCCAGAAATATTATTTGCATTCCTGATTCCCTGATTCAATAGTCATGTGTAAATGAGCCTGATTACTATTGCCAGATCCTAGATCAAATGCTATGCATTACCTTTAAGAAAGGCTAGAAAATGAGTATTTATCATTTTGTAATTTATAGTGGAAAATAACTCTGTCTCTCACAAATACGAGGAGAAAAGTTCTCAATCAAGTGGTAGCTTTATATGTTGAAAACTAAGTACAATGGCCTATGTTTGCTATGAGGTACAGAATAAGGGGGCAGACCATTCCAGATAAGAATACCCTGAGCCATTCATTGGATAAGAGCTGCCAAGGAGAGCAGCCTGATTCAACTAAGACTTGATATAAGTGACAAATTAACTTCTATTTTGTTATATCACTGAGACTTTGATCACCGTTAATGCAGCATTTCTTACTACAGCATAGTTTAGCATATACTGACTAATAGAATATTAAATATTTTGTAGAAAGAATACAAAATCTATGAGAATAATTTAGTAATTAAGTAATGGGTATCAAGAATACATATATGACAGTCTGAATAACCTTAGATTTATGATAGGTAGTAGCAAAATATTTAGCAGAATTTTTGCCTGCTAAATATAAGACATCAGACCATGTGTCTCTTCAGCCTATAGGCTGAGATTGGAAAGGCAGAGTTTCTCAAAGCAAGTTTCACAAAACACTAATCTTATAAAAGTATTTGCTAGGAAATCACATATATTTCATGAATAAATAAATATTTCGCCAAGTTCTTTGTACTCTATCTCCCTCTTATAGATCCACAATGCATAATTAGCAGCTGAAAGCTCTGAATCACTCACTGTTACAAAATGAAAAACAAGCATTTAACCAGGTGTTTCCCAATATTTAAAATATAATCTAAATTGATAGCTCAACTAACTAATTTTGAGCTGAATATACCTTACGATATCCTGCATTGGTGAGAAATTTTTAATGTATAAGGGAGAGAACATGGATTTCTGCTTGCATAAATGTGCTATTGCATCATTAATATTTCTGGACCTTGAAATCTTCTGTATACATTCCCCCAGAAAAAAAGGACAAAAAGAAAGTAAATGGGGTATGCGGTTGAATGGCATGAACTAAACAATGTAAACTCTGTAATCTCTCTCCTCATTTAAGTAAAATATTTGGTAGAGAATCTCTGAGGCCTGCAGAGAGGATTTCCATATACACATTAGTAGACCTGAGATTAAATGTTCAGAACAGCAAAATTTTGAATTAAACACAGAAAATAAATGACATAAAATACATCAGCATATTAATTGCCCTCTTCTCTGTGTGGTGAAATTATTGCTATTTTAATTTTCTTCTATATGCTTTTCTAAACATTTAGCAATAAAGCCAAATTTCTTTTATAACTTTAAGAACACAAAATATTTTATAGAGAGCAAGGAAAGCATGCATATGAATTGCATTTGGAAGGATTACATGGACATATGCAGAGACAGAATAAATAATTTTATCATGTAATTCTTATTTAGAATTAGTTTATTATTTTTACACTCTGTAGATACTCAAATGTTGTAGTTATTCTGATAACCACCACCTCCTAAATTTAGAATCAAAATATACAAAATTACCTACTTAGAGAACATAGACATAAATACAACAATTACCACATTCTAGTTTACCTGACATGTAGATTTGCTTTCCTCTTTGGTTTGATCAGAAGTAATTATCATTAGAATCTTTGTTACCATTCTACTGTCTGATGACCACAAACAGTATTTTTGGTTCATGTGAAAAGGATCTCAGTTAAAGACCTCATCTCAAACATTAAAGCACCTTATGGAAATGTATTTTTATTTCCCATAATGATTAAGAAAATATAACTAGTAGAGCTGAGAGAGAGTTTTACAATAAGTCAAACTTGAAATTTCTAATGGGAAATAGTATCACAGAATTAATTTTAAATAGGACTGAGCTCTTTTCTCCTGGGGGCAAGAAAAATAGGAATGCTGGCTTAAAAGCTATTTTCCATTTCCAATTTCATACTTCCAAGTTTTACACCACAAAAAGTAACTTTTTGGTTAACTATTCTGTCTTTATTCTACATTTTTAAAATATTAAAATGTTATTCATGTAACCTCCTGAAATTTCTAAGATACTTGCTAGCTTTTTACCTCAGTGATTTCTAATAGGAAATCTAAATATCTACTGAGGCAAGAAAAAGAAACATTTAGGGAACAGGGCATGGCAGTTGATTGATTACAGAGGCCTAAGATAAAATTTCTAAATTAAGAGATACACTTGTGTTCAGCCATTCATCTGAACAACGAGAAAATCTACAGAAAAGAAAACATAATTCAACAAAATGGTCAGTGTAGTTACACCAATAATTTGCAAGTATGATGTTAGAACATGTAATTGCTTTCTCTTAAGATTAAAGGAACTCAATTGCTCTACAAAGTATTCTTAATATTAGAGGATATTTAAACTTTTTAAAAATAAGCTTACTTTCATTTAACAATTTGAATCAACAGAACCTTGTGATTATGTACTAATGGATATTAATAGATAAGAAAAAGTAATATACTAATGCATACTGTGGATTAGATACTAATGGATATTAATAGACAAGGTGAGGTAAAGTTTTAGGTGATCTGAAATAATTCATTTCTTTATTCAAATACTGTAGAATCATGATGAAAAGGCTTTTTGAGAAGATAACATCTGAGATGAGATCTGAATGACAGGGAAGAGTCAGCCAAATAGACAAGTGGGGAGAGCATGACCAGCAGAGACAACAGCCATTTCAAGAACCTTTGGTGGGATGTTCTTTGACTTTTCAAGAAATAGGAAGATCAGGGTGGATAGAAGGTAGTGGGTAAAAAAAGCAGAATGAGTTTAGGGAATTAGGACAAGATCAAATACTATTGTATTCAAGTCATGTTAATAATTTGATTCTAATAAAAGCCCTTGTAAGGAAGCAGAGGAATGCTATGATCTGACGTAGATCTTTAAAAGACTGCTGTGGTTTTGTTTTGGAAAATGGATTGTTGAGAGGCTTGGATAAATGCAAAACACCAGTAAGAAAATTTTTTCTGTGATACTCAAGTGGCCTACACTGTGTCAGATGTTGTGCTAAGCACTTCAAAAGCCCTTCTGGGATAATTTCAAGATAGTTATTATTTAACAAGTACATAGGTGAGTCAGGGAAGTTATATAATGTGCACTGACTCACAGAGATCATACTTAGGGGCACATTAAATCTTGGTTGAATCTGGTTTCTGGTTCATACAGTTCCGCTATGTTGCCACAGTGCAAACCCTTTACTTTATGCTGTGAGGTGAATGTTATTTACCAAACATTCACCAGATTTATCTGGCTGGTGGAATACAAGGTGTGAAGACTGCCCAGGCACACAACTGCAATTTGTGAATTACAGACAATGGCTAATTAGGAATGGGATTTTCTTTCCCTTTACCATCTCCAGCCTCTGTGTTGGTGACTTTTATGTGTCAACTTTACTGGGCCATGGAGTGCTCATATATTTGGATGAAAAATTATTCTGGGTGTTTCTGTAAGGGTGTTTTTGGATGAAGTCAACATTTAAATTAGCAGACTGAATAAAGCAGATTTCTCTCCCTAATGTGGGTGAGCCTCATCCAATCAGTTGAAGGCCTGAATAAAACAAAGAATTAATCCCACCCCCTGGTAAGAGAGGATTCTTCCTGCTTGACAGTCTTCTGAGATATCAGTTCTTCCTCACTCTGCAGCAGTTTCTGGTCCTTGGACTTGAATTGGGGCATTGAGTCTATAGATTTTGAACTTGGCAGTTTTCATAATTCTATGGGCCAATTCCTAATAATAAACCTCTTTATTCATATATATCCATATTACCTACTGGTTTTGTTTCTCTGGAGAACCCTAACTACTACATCCTGCACAGAAGCAAGCATATGAGTGTGTCTGATTAATTAAGCCTATTAGATAACAGAAGGGCTAAAGAGCAGAGCTTTACAAATTGACACATGAACTTCCTCCAGACAGTCTGATAAGATAACCATAGAAGTAGTTTCACACTCCATGCAATCATGCAGACCAACTAAGGGATATCTAACAAAATGCACTCTTAGTCATTTAGACTGACAACTGTAGTGATGGCATTTATTTTCCGCCTTCTGAGTAAAGCTAAAATACAGTTAGAAATTTATGTTTCTGGAAGCAATAAGAGCCTTTGATTTTTCAGAACTATTTATGTTTCCATCTGAGAGGAAAAATGTATGTTCATCTAACACGTTATATATTTTCCTGGATTCTAGAAGAGACTAAACTCAAATCGATGGAACCAAAATTGCTTCTTACGAAAGGTCAATATAATTAATAAAAATCTAGGTTTATCAATCACAAAACAGTAGAAGGAACCTAAAATATCACTATTAGGAATGCAAATGGAGACATTACCATACTTACTGAAGATCTCAGAATAATAAAAAGAAATGTAAAAACTTTGTACCAACATATTCTACAACTTAGAGAAAGTAAACAAATAATATGAAACTTACAAGTTACCAAAACTGAAACAAGAAGAAATTTAAAAATCTGAATAGGTATGAGAATTAATAAATTGAATTATGTACAAGATATTTTCTACAAGAAAAATGCTAAGCACAGATGGTTTCACTGGAGAATTCCATTAAATATTTAAAGAAGAAATAGTACTAATGTTATACAAATTCTTTAAGAAAAGGGTACACTTCCTAATTCATTTCATTAGGTCAGGATTATCTGGATACCAAAACTAAACAAAGCTGTTAAAAGAAAATTGTACACTAACATATTTCATGACTTAGATATAAACATTCTCAAAAAAAATTTAACTAATTCAATACAGCAATATATAGCAAAGATAATATATCACTACAATGGCAACGGATTTATTTGTACAGTTGGTTTAACATTCAAATAATATAACTCACTTTATTAGTAAACTAAAAAGGTAAATTATATGCTCATATGAATAGATGTGTCATAAAAAGCATTTTTTTTTTTTTTTTTTTTTTTTTTTTTTTTTAGACAGAGTCTTGCTCTGTTATCCCTTGGTTCACTGCAACCTCTGCCTCCCGGATTCAAGCAATTCTCCTGCTTCAGCCTCCTAAGTAGCTGGTATTACAGGTGCGTGCCACCATACTTGGCTAATTTTTGTATTTTTAGACAGGGTTTCACCATGTTGGCCAAGTGTGGTGACTCACATCTGTAATTGCAGAGCTTTGGGAGGCCAAGGCAGGTGAATCGTGAGGTCAGGAGATCAAGACCACCCTGGCAAAAAACATTTTTAAAAACAAAATTTCACATTCATGCTTAGTAAAAGCTCTTAGGAAAGTACTAAGATTTCCTCCACAATCAAAATAATATCCCTGAACAGTTTTCAGTTAATAGTGTAACTTAATAGTGAACGACTGAAAGATCAACCTCCTAAAACAGAAAAACTGCAACGATATATATTCTTACCACTTCCATTCTATATTCTACTGGAGGTCCTAGCCAGTGCAAGAAACCAAGAAAAAGAAAGGTTGGAGCAATACTAGAATGATTTTCTTCCCTTTATTTTATAAAATATAATCATGTAAACAAAATATTTTAATTATTTTATTAAAAACCAAAATTATTAAACTAATGGCAATTTTGTAAAATATAAGGTTAAGATTAAGATCAAAAAGGTATAATTTCTAGGCATTAGCAGTGAACCATTATACTATAAAATTCTAATATGCATTAGCTTTTACAATAACAGGAAAATACAATATACCTAAGGATAACTTATAAATTTAACAAAATATTTGTGAGACATATGCTGAAAGTTACAAAATATTGCTGAAGGAAATAGCAAAAGTCCAAACAGACACATACATATTGTTAAGAGGACCGTTTTCCCAAGATAATCTACAGATCAATGAAATAGCAATGAAAATCCCAGCTCATATTTTGTAAAAAGTATTATAGAAGTTCTAAACGTTGTCTCATAATGCAAAGGGACCAGAATAGTCACAGCGGTTTTCAAGATGAAGAAGAAAGCTATCTGATTTCATGTTTTATTACAAAGATACAGCAACCAAGAGAGTAAACACTGGCATAAGAATTATCATGTAAATCAGTGGAAAATCACTGAAAGTCCATAAACTGACCCACATATATAGGTTCAAATATTTTTTTACAAAGATCATACATAGATGAATGAAATAGCAATGAAAATCCCATCTCATATTTTGTAAAAAGTATTATAGCAGTTCTAAATGTTGTCTCATAATGCAAAGGGACCAGAATAGTCACAGGGGTTTTCAAGATGAAGAACAAAGCTATCTGATTTCATGTTTTATTATAAAGGTACAGCAACCAAAAGAGTTTACATTGGCATAAGAATTATCATGTAAATCAGTGGAAAAGAATTGAAAGTCCATAAACTGACCCACACGTATAGGTTCAAATAATTTTTAACAAAGACGTCAAGGTAATTTAGTTAAAAAAAAAAAACAATTAATTTAAAGCCAACTCAAACCATACACAAAATAAAATAAAAGTGAATTAGAGATATAAGTGGTAAAACAAAATTACAAACTTCTAGAGGTAAAAATAATAGAAAATACTATTGCTTTGGGACAGGTAATAAAAAACAGTAATTATAAAATACAAAGTTCATAAACAGGAGTTAACTAAAATTAAAATAAAAATTTTCTTCAATGACATTGTTAAAAATGAGAAGGCAAGCAACAGGCTGGTTGAGCACATTATATGTATTTATGTGTGTGAATATATGTGTAGCTATAAATATATATAAAGAAAACTCTTACAAATAAATAATAATGCAGACAACCCAATAGAAATGAGTAAACTATATAAATACACATATTATAAAAATTTACAATTGTCTAATAAACATATGAATACACAAATTATAAATATTTATAGTTGTCCAATAAATATATAAATCTATGCTCAATATCTTTAAACAGCATGGAAATTCAAACTCAAATCATGAGACACCATGTTATACACTAAAGAATTACTAAAAATAAAATGCCTTATTATACGAAGTATTAGCAAAGACATAGAGATAAAAAGCCTGTCACATTTTACTAGTGAGACTATAACTTTGTAACCTCTTTGAAAAACATTTGACAGTCTCTTACAAATGAAATATATACTTAACATATGACTCAGCAATTAAGCTCCTAAATAATTATCCAAGAAAAATGCCAAACATACATTTATAAAAATACTTTTAAGCAATTTTTCTTATGAATATTATTTATAATATAATAATGATGAAAAAACAAATGTTTAAAAACTGTTGAGTGGATAAACAAATTTTGAAATGTGGAGAAATGAAACAATCTTCAGTGAAAGAAACAAGAAAAATCTACTAACATGCTCAACAACATAAAACATTAACGTAAGTCAAAACAGACATAAAGATAATGCATTCTCTATGATCCTGTTTACATAAAGTACTAGAGTAGTGAAATCTAATCCATATTGCTAATAGTTAAATCTAGTGGTTGCCTGGACTAGTGATGTTTGAGGAGATTTTCTGCAAAGTATTATGAAGGAACTTTTTGCAGGGAATAACTTAGATGATACTTACTGGATTTTATACATGTGTCAAAATTCAATGAACTTTATACTTTCAGTAGGTGCATTTTGCTTGTTATTTTTACCCAATGCAGAGACTTACTTTATTGAAAATGACCATAGAAATGACTCATCCACTGCCACATATAAAGAAAATATTTTCCAAGGCGATTATTATTTGTTAATTAAAATTTGCTTTTCTCGCTGCCATTGTTACTTTTTTTTGTTGTTCAAAAACAAATGTGTATAAATCAATCTCTAATACATAAAGAGAAAATAAACAAATGCAAAATGCTACAGCACTCTGAGTAAATCATCTTTGTATACAAGAGATAGCATAAGTGTTTTTATGGCATGCAGAAGATGCATGCTTATGGAAAATTGAATATATCTGTTGAATACATGATGAAATATAGAGTCATGGAAGCCTCTTTTTACTGTTTTTTTTTTTTTTTTTTTTGTCTTTTTATAACCACATCCAACTCAGTGATATAAATGATCACAGCCAATATACATTTTTGTGGCTTCTTGTGTAGATATAATTCCTATCTCTTCAATATCTATTAAAGCTTTTATAATCTATGACCTTTTCATAGTCATTAATTTATAAACTCCTTGCTTTGAACTCATTACTTCAGTGATATAATTTGGATATTTGTTCTCTCCAAGTCTCATGTTGAAATTTTATCCCCACCCAATGATGGAGCTAGGCCCTGGCAAGAGGTGGTTGCACCATAGAGGCAGGTAACCTCCTGAATGACTTCGTGCTGTCCTCCCAGTAATGAGTGAGTTCTCACTTGTAATTTCCATGAGATCTAGTTTTTGACACCTCCTATCTTTCCTCCCTCTCTGGCCATGTGATCTGTCCACACAGGCTCCCCTTCGCCTTCAATTGGAAGCTTGCTGAGGTCTTCAACAGAAGGAGATGCTGGCACCATGTTTCTTGTACAAATTGCAAAACAGTGAGACAAAATAAGCCTCTTTTCTGCCTAGAGTCAGGTATTCCTTTCTAGTAACACAAATGGGCTAAGACATCCAGGAAAAGAAAATTAATGATTACATTTTATTTCTCTGATTCTTGTCCCAATTCTTTTTTAAAAAAACAAGTTAAATGAAAAAAACAAAACCAGATTCATATGTGTCTATGTTGCTCTGTATAAAGAATGGCTAAAGTTCTGTTTGGCTATATCAATACTTTTGTATATAAGCAGAGAAAACCTTTAGGTACTGAATAGATTATAATGCCAATCAGTTACCTGAGACTGGAATAGTTATGGCCATTATGTTCACTGAACTGTATCCAGTTGGCAGAAGTTAATCTAGGGGGAGAAAGTCTAAATACCAACAAAATGTGTTTCTAGTTAGATAATAAAACCGTGGTGGTACTGATTAGCGGGCAGTCTTCCAATTCTGAGTCTGTCTCGCACCTGCTTCCCCTATTTGTTTTATGTGGTTTCTGGTTTACACACTGTCATATTTAGAAAATGCACTCTGTTCCAGTAATCGAATTGCCAATGCTGATTTCTTGATTTAGTTTAAGACATTCCAGTGAGTAATGCCAGATTCTTATATAAAGTATGATCTTTGCCAGGATGTGCAGGGCAATTAGGAAAGTGCCAATGTTCAAACAAAAGGGTCCTTACTTTAAAAAACAGACATTTTTCTGCTCTAGATTAAACCTGATTTATTCGGTCTTAATATTCAACTCAGCAGGTTTGAGATATAAAAGGAAACTAAAAGATTTGGGTTTAGATTTTAACTTTTTGTGTGTTATATATCTGTATTTCAAAGAATATAAAGTAATAGTTTAAAATCAAAAGAGTAGGCTCTTAATATTTTATTATTTCAACTAATTTATTTATGATTATTCACAAGTCAAATAAAAATCCAAATTAACTGACAAATTGTATGTAGCTGCAAACCTCAAGTCATCATAATACTTCATCATTAAATACCATAATTTTACAGATTTGCACCAGTTGTATTTATATCATGACACTCACTACATTTAAAAACATTTTATTTATACAAGTGTCTCACTATTTCATCACTGAGTATGATTTCTGGAATTTTTATTTGGCAGCAAGTGTGTGAGATAAATACTCTTTGAGAAACATAAATGATTGCTTATAGTGACTTGTTCATCCTTAATAACAAATAAGTGAATGTAAGACACTGACTTAAAGATTAAAAATAAATAAACAGGCTGGGCATGGTGGCTCATGTGTATAATCCCAGCACTTTGGGAGGCCAAGGCGGGTGAATCAAGATATCAAGAGATCGAGACCACCCTGCCCAACAGGTTAAAACCCTGTCACTACTAAAAATACAAAAATTAGCTGGATGTGGGGGACCGAGACTGTAGTCCCCACTACTCGGGAGGCTGAGGCAGGAGAATTGCTTGAACCTGGGAGGCGGAGGTTGCAGTGAGCCAAGATCATGCCACTGCACTCCAGCCTGATGACAGAGTACGACTCTGTTTCAATAAATAAGTAAATAAATATAAACAAATACTAATAAAAATGAATGTCCAAAATATCCTGTCACAATGGTTCATGACAACTCGTTTTATCTTTTTTCATAAATTGAATGGTTGTATTAAACTCTACAGAGCAATCAGAGCAAAAAATACAGTGAAATGTTTAAACAATATTCAGTGTGTTCCTGAAATATAGAACTGGTGTTTGTCTTCATATTAATGTGAATAATTACCTTTCTTAGACTAGCAGTAAAATTCAGGTAAAATTATTTTTCAAAATTTATTCTAGAAGGAAAAGAGAAAAATACAATCATAAAGTTTTTTCAATCATTGCTTAGGTTTTTTACTCTGCTCTTTGCAATCCTAGGATACTTGTTTGTTTAACATTAAGGAACACCTGCAGTGTACTAGATTTTACTGTTGAAGCCTAGACACACAAATGTAAATAGGACATGATAAGTGTGAATTTAACATGTTCCAGATCCAGTTGAGGAGTGACACATTAGTGGACAATTTCAGTTTTATATGGTAAGTGAAGTAAAAATACATTCCCATGAGGTGTTACAATAGGTGCAGGAAGTGAATATTTTCCAGAGGAGAATTCAGCACTGCAAAATGACTTTATTTCCTAAGGAAAATTTAAATAATGAGATGGAAAGATATACCACAAAGATGACGGAAACAGCATGAGCCAATGTATAAATGTTAGGAATGGCAAAGAAGGGTACAGGGAAATGTTAGCAGTGCAGTACATTAGGGTTTTATTTTTGACAATAGTGTGTTCTTTATGTGTGATTGACACAATGTACAGCAAGTATCTCTTCTCTGCCTATTTTACATCTCAAAATGAAAATATTTAAGAGAATTGACTAAAAGTTTTTATCTAATAAGTTGGAGATACAGAATGCAAAACCATTCCATTTCAATAAATATATTGTACTACATCAACTTTTATGGCTAACCAAATTGAACAGTGATTCGTTTATAGAGATTTTAAAATGACCTTATACATCTGCCAAAGTAATAGGTATATATTAGAATTTTTGTGGGTTTTTTGAACTATCTCATACACACACATTATACAATTACCATATTAAGTACGTTTCCATTTATCCATTTATACTGCTAGAGTTTTTTGCAAAATAGTAGCAAGGTGAAATTCTCTGAATATTAATAATCACACGTCACATTCATTCTTGAAGTAAGCCCTAATCTAAGTTGAGCTATTTGTCTTCGTTTTGTCTTTAATTATGTAATCTCAATCTATTTTCCTATTACGGAAGAAATTCCTTCTCCTCCACTATCAAACAATAATGTCTAGAACAATTTAAAAGTCAAGGTGATTTTTATGTTAAAAAAGAAATGAATTTCCTGTTTTCTACTGCATTTCTAATTATTTATTCAGCTGATTGTATATCCATTTGGGAAGATTTCGCATTTCTGACCCAACCTATAGCTTTGTTCTAAATGACTGCAGTTGAGTTTAGAAAATGGGAGAGAAATTGGGAATAACCTTCCTGTGTGGTACTATTTGAACTGCAACTGACTGACCGCTGAAAGGAAAGGGAAGTAGCTGTCAAGAGGATTTAAAGTTACTGTCAAGTTTACACAGATACACTGAAAAGATTGTAGGAAGGATGTGATTTTGTTGAATTTAAGTACCAACAACTACCGGATCATGGAGATGCACATTGGTTGTTATTAATGTCTGACATCTGCATCTTTTTGGAGATGTCCACATTGTTTTTCTTATTAGAAACAAATTGTTTCATATTGTGATCTTCATCAATTTTCATTAAAATTTAGGGTACAGGCTGGGCACTGTGGCTCACGCCTGTAATCCAAGTACTTTTGGGAGGCCAAGGCGGACAGATCATGAAGTCAAGAGACAGAGACCATCCTGGAACATGGTGAAACCTTGTCTCTGCTAAAAATACACGAATTAGTTGGGTGTGGTGCACGCACCTGTAGTCTCAGCTATTTGGGAGACTGAGGCAGGAGAATCTCTTGAACCCAGGAGACGGGGTTTCAATGAGCTGAGATTGCACCACTGCACTCCAGTCTGACAACAGAGTGAGATTCCATCTCAAAAAAAAAAAAAATATTAGGGTACATATTGTGTCTGTGAACTTAACATTCAGCAAGAGTACATTTCTTTCTTTGTTAACTATTTAGTATATTGAAAATCACAAAGTAGACTGTTGAGTAGTAAAATACTTGTGTTTTCTTGCAGTGTAAAATTATTTGGCCTAAATTGGTGATATAAGTTTTAAAAATGTATATATACGCATGTACATATGGGTGTATATACATGTGTTTACACATGCACGTGCACACACACACACACACACACACACACACATATATATATATATATATATATATATATATATATATATATATATAGCTACCTCCCTGGAAGATTGATTATTAGTAAAATATCTTTATATATTTGATACTTATGTTCTTCTTCTTGGTACTAGAGTAATATATATGAAAGGTGCTTGGCTAGGAGGATGGTCAAACTAAAGAATTAATAAGAAATTTAAACTTCACATTTCTATAAATCAATAACTGCTTATTAAATTCTTAAACTATGTCAACAAATTCTAGATTTGGAGGTGAAAAGGACAAATATTTTGTGTCTTCTGACTTAAAAGAGTTTACAGCTTAACAATTGTAAGAGGATCATTTTTGCTTTTTTGATAGCAGTTGATATGGATTGTACAAGAGTCAGACTACCTGGTTTTTATATGTGAAATAGAATGTTCAAGTTCTGAAGTAATTGCATCATAAAATGATTGCTGAGGTAAGCAAAAGATTTGATTTTCATTATAGTGCTTTGTATTTTACAAATTTGGCGTATGATCTATAATTTTTTTTTTTTAGATGGGAAGCCATAGATCTATTTCTAAATAATTCACTGGCTTTAGTATCAATTTTTTAATCTTGTCCTTCTTGGTAGGACTTAGTACTACTCCCTAGTTTCTCTAACTAGATAATAATTTCCATTTTCTATCTCCAGTATATAAATTATTGGGGTGCATGTGTGTCTTTTTACATATCTGGCTTGCCTTTTTCTAATATCAATTTCCCAAATGACAACTATAGGACATTTGATTAGTATCAGTATAAATATATCTCTAATCTGAACATTGCTCACATCTTCAGTTTTACCATCTGTATATCAGTCACAGAATCTCATCCCTGAAGCACTGTTAAGCGCTTTACAAAAACATTACTATGTAAGAAAACGTGAACACAGTACTTTTGGCCAAGTATCTTGGACAGTACCCATCATATAGCAGGTACTCAAGTAGTTGACAGAATAAAATAATAATAAAACATTATTCTGCATCTCAACCTATCAACAGTGTTTCAGAGCCCTAGAATATCGAAAACTGAAACACTTTTGGCTCTTCTAAAAAAATAATAAGAGATCATGGATAATGTCACTGTGTTCTAATTATGTTAACCAACTCACTTCTATCTCTATTTTGATACATACAGTAGTCTCTAAGGTGCGAAAATCCAAAGACAAATCAAAGGAAAATGATGCAGATTTGCTCATTAAGTATCTGTAAAGTGCCTCGGTGGTACTAGTAAGCAACTCTATATGTAAGGTGCACATATAACCTATGAAAAGATGTGACTTCCAGCAGTTAATGAGTGTGGACTTTCCCCTTATAAAAGCAAGTTTTGTATAGCTGCTGCAAGAGTTTTAAAGGTTAAGATTTTGATATGTGTAATCTAGAGTTTCACGTTTGGAAAAACAGAGCAGAAGCTCAACTTCAACCGTTTAAAAGACTTCACTAGAAACATAATTACCTGTATTTCTTGATGAACAACATATGTCCTCTTGAGTGCTATCCATCTGGCCCTAATGTACTGTCAGTCTTGCAAATTGATCAGAACATAGCTCTCTATGTTTATAACAACATAAGAGAGACTAGTAGCCTTATGTGTAGTTATCAAGTAGTCAAAGTATTTGCCAGCAAAGCATACTGTCTGACATTTATCTCTGAAAACCTTCTTTTATAGGTACATATAGTTAAGAGTGGAAGTAGTAAACCTGAATAAAAACTGTTTTATTTTGTTTTATATGTTAACAGTCAAATCCAAGCTATCAAATAGAGGAAAGTGACAAATAATATGGCTTCATAATATATAGTTCAGTGGTGCATGACTCCATCTACAGTGGCTACATTTTTAGAATGACTTTATGTCCACAATAATGGCTATAATAACACAAGACAGACAATAATAAATTTGGGTGAGAATGAGAAGTAACTGAAACTGTCATATATTGTTGGTGGGAGTGTAAAATGGTGCAGCCACTTTGGAAAACAGTTTGGCAATTTTTTAACATGTTAAACAGAGTTTTATTATAAGACCTAGGAATTTCCTTTCTAGGTATTTATCTAAAAGAAAAAAAAGTGTATATCTTATACAGACTGAGATCTGAATCTTCATAACAGTATTATATATAATGGCCTAAAGTGTAAATGAATGGATACAAATTTTATGATTTGTTCAAACAATGGACTAATATTTGAAAATAAAATGAAATAAATTACTGATACATATAAAAATGGATAAATTTTTAAAAATATTATGCAAGATAAAGAAACCAGTTGCAAAAGGTTACATATTGCCATGCATATAAAGTACTGAGGAAAGACAAATCTATACCACAGAAAGTGGACTGGCGATTGCCTGGGCAATGGTGAGAATAGGGACTGACTGACAATAGGCACCATATTTCTTTTTGGGGTATGGAAATGATGTAAATTTACATTATGGGGATAGCAGTAAACTGAGTAAATTTACTGAAAGTCATTAAACTGTATATAATTTAAATGGGATTATTTTATCGTGCAACTTACCCCTCAGTGAAGCTGTAAAAATCATTAGTCAGTCTTTCCCCCTCAATCTCCTACTGGTAATTAACTTTTTGGTAGGATTTTATTCTATTCACTTCATTAACAGCTTTCTTTCTTCTATGACAATCTTTTTTAGTTTGTATGTTTGTATGCACTCATGTGTTAAGTTATGATTAAAACCTTTTATACACATACTTTTATATACATAGTCCTCTTCTGTGGTATTACAGAGAACATTGGTAGAGGTTAAATACATAGAATATCTAAGATTTTAATAAACCACTTTATTATCTTAATAGAAAGTTTATAGAAAACAACAAGGAAATTGAAATGCTGTTAGTATGAAAGAAATTATAAAATTAATGTGTTTAAAAATTCTAAAAAGCCAATAAAAACATTTTACTACAGTTGTCACTACTGCATTTAGTTTTTTAATGTATTGCAATATGATTTAAAATGTCACTTAGTCTTCTACAAAACTCAAATATAATCTCTTTTTATGTTTGTCTATGAAGATAGCATTATGGAATGAAATTAAAACCGTTCAACACATTAACTCTCTAAAATAATCCATTTTCTTTAATGACACAAGGTATACAAACAATAGTATCTTCCGAAATTCTCCGTGTTGCATAGTACTATAATTAAATAAATACAGGTAGTATTTTAGTCATAAATGGGTTCTTAAATTTCTTCAGATCATAATTAACATTTTATAGTAAATGTTGCAAAAGTATCACAAATATGATGAGATTACTGGAGAGTTGTCCCCGCCTTATCCATAGAAGGTATGTTCCAAGCCTCCCAGTTGACATCTGAAACCATGGATAGTATCAAACTCCATTGCCGTCAACTGGATCACATTTCTGTTCATGTCTTTTATCCACAAATATAATGTTGTTTCCATCTTAACTAAGTACTTTTCCTGCACTGATACAACTGTGTCACATCTCAAACTGTGCTGTGATAGGACGACAGTCAACCTGATAAAAACTAGCAGCCGGCTGGGCGTGGTAGCTCACTCCTGTAATCCCAGCATTTAGGACGCCGAGGAGCACAGATAGCCTGAGGTCAGGAGTTCAAGACCAGCCTGGCCAACGTGATGAAACCCCTTCTCAACTAAAAATATGAAAATTAGCCAGGCGTGGTGACACGTGCCTGTGGTCCCAGCTACTCTGGAGGCTTAGGCAGGAGAATCGCTTGAACCCAGGAGGCAGAGGCTGTAATGAGCCAAGATCACACCATTGCACTCCAGCCTGGACAACAAGAGCAAGACTTCCTCTAAAAAAAAAAAAAAAAAAAAAAAAAAAAAAATGAGCAGCCTACCTTAAGTTACTAACAGAGGTGTAGTGTAGACCTTGTGGACACAGTGAAGGATTCACATCCTGGGTAGAATAGAGAGGCACAGAGTGAGATTTCATCACACTTCTCAGAACAGTGCATGAATTAAAACGTAGGAATTGTTTATTTCTAGAATGTTTCATATAGTATTTGTAGACCATGGCTAACCTCAGATAACTGAAATCATGGAAAGTTGAAACTGGACAAGGGAAGACTACTGCACATGGTCATTAATCTTGAGAGTAAAGAAAGTTCTGTGGGAATGTAATATAATCTCCACATAAGAATTTTTATGGTTTTGATTATTCTTCATTCCTGTTTTTTGTAAATTTCCATTACAATCGTACTATACTATATCAATCTATTTGTTTTAATGACATTTTAGTTGAATTTTTAATGTAAACTACAAAAACATAGTATATATTTTAATAAGTAGTGATCATGGTATCATGGGGTTCTTAAATCAGATCTTGGAAATTTCCTAAGAGTATTCAAATGACATTAAAAACCTCAAATATTTATAGAATTCTTACTGTGTGCCAAGCACTGCCTTGTGCAGAAATGTGAAGTCTCTTTATAAATCACACTCAACAACAAAATAAAAGTAATTTTATTTCTATTAAATATCATACTAATATATTATTGTATTTGATTTTCTTGCAACTGAAAGGTTTTGTTCATTCCACAAAGGTAACAAATAATTAAGAATGGTTCATCTCAATTGAGATACAATCTGTGAGAAATATCGTGAGAATATATTAAAAAAATGAGAAACTTTTGTCATTCAGTTAAATTTAAAATAAAAATAATGAAATGCTAATATTTATATTTATGTTATGGTGCAATGCAAATTTAAGAACTTCACATATTTCTCTTGTGCGTGTGTGTGTGTGTGTGTGTGTGTGTGTGTGTGTGTATCGATTTCTTGACCTCCTGATCTGCCCATCTGGGACTTCCAAAGCGTTGGGATTACAGGCATGAGCCACTGTGCCCAGCCTCTTGTATTGTTTTTATAGCCACTTGGCAATACTGCCTTTTTAAGCTTTCTTCTCATGTTAAAATTCTTCTTACATTATCATAGTACATAAATTCAGTAATTTCACCATCCAGTTTCTACTTTCTCATAATTGCATTCTTGATTCTTTTTTTTTTTTAAAGACGGAGTTTCGCTCTTGTTACCCAGGCTGGAGTGCAATGGCGCGATCTCGGCTCACCTCAACCTCGGCCTCCTGGGTTCAGGCGATTCTCCTGCCTCAGCCTCCTGAGTAGCTGGGATTACAGGCACGCGCCACCATGCCCAGCTAATTTTTTGTATTTTTAGCAGAGATGGGGTTTCACCTTGTTGACCAGGATGGTCTCGATCCTTTGACCTCATGATCCACCCGCCTCGGCCTCCCAAAGTGCTGGGATTACAGGCGTGAGCCACCGCGCCCTGCCGCATTCTTGATTCTTATTTCCATTTCTTCTGTGTAATGATTATGTGATATTTTTTCCATCCTTTTATTTTCAACACTGATTTAGCTGCATATTAAAAGCACGTTTGGCATAAACAATATGTAGTAAAATATATTGTATTTTAAGTAAAATACAATAAGTCCTGCTTTTTATGCTATTTAAAAATATCTAGCTTTTACATGCAGTGTTTGTTCCACTTATGTTTAATAATAGCTATTGTTTGGTTATGTTACTTACAGGATCTTGCTATCTGTTCTCCACACTCTTCATCTGCTAGCTTCTTTTCCCTTACCTTCTGTCTTGCTTTGGGTAAAGTGGATTTTAGTTTTTAATTATTGAAATTTGATTTCATCTTATCTATTTCCTGCCTTTCTCTACGTCTTTTTTTTTTTTTTTTTTTTTCTCATTACTTGAAAGATTACATGTAGGCTTAACTATCACAATATACCTTTAAATAATAATCTCCATAATGTAAACACAAACAACAGTACAATTCTATTTATTTCTATCATCGTTTACATTCTTACATTATTTTATTTTATATCTGCTTTGAAACCAAAGGTTTATTATTATTGCTTTAAATAATGAATCTTTTAAATAAAGATGTTTATGTGTACACAGATGTTATAAGGAGGATAAAATATATTTTATTATTTACTCATGTACTTACACTTTTATTTTGTTCTTTTCCTATTGCTTGACCCCGTTTTGATTTAGAAAGTTACTCTTTAACTCAATAACTGTTAGCTGTTCTTGTATTGTAGATATGCTAGAAAGGATTGCTTTCAGCTTCAATTCTGCAGAAAATATATTTAATTCATTCTTCATACATAGTATTTTTGCCGGTATAGAATTTTAGTTGGGAATTTGTTTTAGATTATTTTCTTCTTTTTTCATTTTCTGAAATAGATTTTGTATAAATTCTTGTTTAAATATTTTGAAGAAGCCTCTGGATCTGAAGATTTTGTTTGGGAGATTTTATGTCATTAATAAGATGAATAATTTTACACAGTATATAGTCGAGATCTATTTTTTAATCCACTTTCAATCTATGAAAAGTTATTGTTAATTGTTATTGTAGGCCATTTATACTCAAGGCAGTTATTTATCTATTAGTGATTAATTCTGTATTGCATTAATTATTTTCTGCTTTTTTTTTTTGTCTTCCTGTGCATTACTTATCCATTTTTTAGAGTTTTATTTTTATTTATTTATAGTATATTTAGATGTATCACTTTTGACAATTTTCTTAGTGGTGGCTCTAATTGTTTTCATAAATATGTGATTATCAAAGTACTAAAATCAAAATTTATGACTTCAAGTGAAATGAGAAAGTCTTACTTCTATTCATTTTTCTTTACCTTCCTTAATTTTAAATATTATTGCTGTATCACATAGTGTTACATCTCTTGTCTCTAGAAAAGGTAAGAAAAAGTCTATTTTATTTACTCATATGTGTATTATTTTTCTTTTTCCCAATACTTTAAGATCATTTTATTTTTGAAATAAAAAAAAATATTTATTTCAAAGTTCTTTCTGTGTGAATAACTTTGTTTAGACATTCTTAAGGGTAGTTACATATTCTCTTTCTTCATGTGATAATGTCTTTATTTTCTCATCATTCCTGAAAAATAGTTCTGCTAAATATAAAATTTAAAGTAGATCTTTTTTATTCAACACTTGGAAAATATGCCAATTCCTCAAGGTTAAAGATAAGAAATTCACTGTCATCCAAATAGATGTTTTTCTCTAAGTGATGTATCATCACTCTCTGTTGTCTTTCATCATGTCTTCTTTGCCCGTAATCTTCAGAATTTAATTTATTATGTGTCTTAAAATATATATTTAATCTCTCTATTAGGTTTAGCTCAGTTTCTTTCATATGTAGATTTATTTTTTTCCCAAATTTGGCAAGTCTTAAGCCATTATTTTCTTAAAGATTCTTTCAGTTCCATTGTCTTTTTTCTTGCCTTCTTAAACTCTGATATCGAGGTTTGATTTTTGACTCTTGTTCCTGTTCCACAGGTCTCTGAGGCTCTGTTGCTTTTTTTTTTTTCCAGTTTATTTTCTGTTTGTTTGTTCAGACTTAGTAAGCTAACTCTGTTAGTTTTTCTTTACGTTTATTGATTTTACTTTTTTCTTTTCTTCACTTTACTCCTAAGTCCACCCATCAAATTTCTTTACTGAAAATGTTTTGGCGCTGTAGTCCTTTTCAACTATATACATTTAGTCGCTTTGTTTTAGCTTCTATTACTTTGCTATTTTTTCTACTTTTTATTTATTTTGTGAAAGGAATATATTTTGGGTCCCTGAAATCACTAAGCTAAAGGAAAATGTTAAGCTGGGAGCTGCTTAGAGCAAACCTGCCTCCCAGTCTACTCAAAGTTATCCCACTTCTTACTAAGATAAATCAGTATCTGATTGCCTCCTTTGAAGAAGCTAATTAGAAACTCAAAAGAATGCAATCATTTGTCTCTTATCTACCTAAGACCTGGAAGCCCCCTCCCCACTTGGAGTTGTCCTGCCTTTCCAGATGGAGTTAATATTCATCTTACACATGATAATTGATGTCTTATGTCTCCCTAAAATGTATAAAATCAAGCTGTGCTCTAACTACCTTGGGCACATATCTTCAGGACCTTCTGAGGCTGTGTCACAGGCGAGTATCCTCAACTTCAGTGAAATAAATTAATTAACTGAGACCTGTCTCAGATTTTCAGGGTTCACAGTTTCAAGAGAATTTGTAATTGCCTATTGAATTCTGTTTATGATGGCTGCTTTAAAATCTCTGTCAGAAAATTCAAGAATTTTATTGATCTTGGTGTTAGCATGAGTTAATTGCTTTTTCTCATTCAATTTTGATTTTTCCTAATTCTTATTAAAATGGGTGACATTTTTAATTGTATGATAGATATTTCATCTATTATGATAGGAGACTTTTAGTTCTACTTAAAGCTTTAGTAGGAAGTCTCCCTGTTTAGGTTTTGCATATATCTCTTGGCTTATCTTGTGAGTTGTTTTTTCCAATGCCAATGTCATTTTCAGTCTTTGAAGTACTATTTTATCTGCTTTCTTTAACTCATGCTAGTGGAACTCTTAGTTTCCTGTTGGTGCTACTTGAGGTGATAGAAGAATCTTCATTTGTGTGGGCTGTCTGGTGCTACTAGGTGAGAGAAGGCAATCTGTAGCCCATGGAGTCAAAGAGCACTTCCTTGGCAATGTATAGTTGTAGCAGAGTAACTCTTGTGGATGCTTCTGAGCTTTGCTTGGTTTTTGGTGGGGAGGTAGGGAAGGAAAGCATCAGGCTCAATGGGAAAAGAGACTATTTCTCCTAGCGGCTTTATTTTATTTATTTATTTTATTGTTTACAGGGTCTAGCTCTGTCACCCAGGCTAGAGTGCAGTAATGGGATGTTGTCTTACTGCAACCTTCACTGTCCAGCTCAAGCAATACTCTCACTTCAGCCTCCCAAGTAGTTGGGACTACAAGCACTTGCCACCACACCTGGCTAAATTTTGTATTTTTTGTAGAGACAGGGTCTCATCATGTTGTTCAGGCTATTCTCAAATTCCTGAGCTCAAGCAATCTGCCAGTCTTGGCCTCCCAAAATGTTGAGATTACAGGCGTGAGCCACTGCTAGTGTTCTTTTATTAGCATGTATTCCAATAGATTATTTTTGACAATTCTGCCTTGCTTTCCTGGTGTTGGCAGCTGAATTCCTACCTGTTTGACCTTGAGTGGTGGTCGAAGCGCTTCTAGTCCTGGGACCCCTAACCAATACATCTTCCTTTTAAAATTTTTCTTGAGTTCATCTTTGGTTGTCTATGGCCCAGGAGAAACATGTCTATGACATGTTATCCAGATCAGAAGTCATTATTTATTTGCGAGTCTATATTTTTTGTCAAACACTGGGCTAGGCCTATCTCAGCAATATATGAACGAATGACATACTTTTTCAAGACCTTGTGGCATTTAAAATTTAATAGGAAACAAATACTAATACATGATTATAATAAAGTGTGAAATATTTTGTGATAATGGTAGTATGAGGTATTGTCAAAATACACAGCATGAACACCTCGTCTTTTCAGGTGAGATAAGTAAAGGCATTCTAGAGTAAATGACCTTAAAAGCAAGAACTAAATTCAGAAAGTTAGTCAGATAAAATAAGGATTGAAAGAATGTTCCAAGCAAAGGAATTATCATGTGAAAAATTTGGGATGCAATAGATCAAAATAGGTCAAAAAATGTAAATAGTAGTTTCAAAATCATTGAAGTTTATGATATGAAAAGAATAGTAGAGGGAGCAGACACTGGCTGTTCTTAAAGTACTATGAAGCTAGAGAATGGTTTTAAGAAAGAAAATGGTATGTATTTTTCTTTTTATTTCTTTTTCTATTTCTCTTTTATTTTATTTTATATTTATTTATTTATTTTTTATTTTTAGAAAGTGTCTCCTTCTGTCACGCAGGTTTGTGTGCAGTGGCAGGATCACAGCCCCTGCAGGCAATCTCTACCTCCCAGGCTTGGGTGATCCTCCCACCTCAGCCTCCAAAAAAATGTAGCTGGTATTACTACATGCACATGCCACCATACCTGGATGACTTTATATATGTGTATATAATATATACATACATATATTTAGACATGAGATTTTACCACATTGTCCAGATGGTCTCAAACCTCTGGGCTCAAGTGATCTGCCTGCTACAGGCTCCCAAAAAAATGCTGGGATTACAATTTTTACAGTATTTTAAAATATCATTTTGAATGGCCTATCAACTACTGTGACAGGGGATTGGACAGGTACAGATGATAATGTGTTCTGTTTGTTTTTAATCAGGAAACATAGGTCATAACAGATAGTAGGAATTATTTAGTTACTTTGTAATACATGTCATCAAAAAATATCATGGAAGACTGCTCCTACTGAGCAAGAACTAATTTCATATCATTAACATTTTCAATCACCATTCCTTGTCTATCTTCTGAAGAAAACACCCAGCCAAACTCCATTTTTCCACATGATTGATAATCCAGAGCTTGCATTGAGTTAATGACATGGAGTCACCATAAACAATAATAGCAGCATTCTAAACACATATAAATAAATATTTAACTTAAATTTAATGGAATGTTTTTCATGTTATAAATATTAATAGACCTAAAGGAAGCATTTTGCTAAATAAAAATGTTAAGTTCAGTAAAGCAACACTAAGAATATAAAATTCAATATAATCAAAAGGCTAACCATTTATTAGCAATACTCTATAAGATCAGAGAGTAGATTTTTTGTTTTGTTTTGTTTTGTTTTTGTTTTTGTTTTTTGAGACGGAGTTTCACTGTTGTTACCCAGACTGGAGTGCAATGGCGCGATCTCAGCTCACCGCAACCTCCGCCTTCTGGGTTCAAGCAATTCTCCTGCCTCAGCCTCCCAAGTAGCTGGGACAGGTGCGCACCACCATGCCCAGCTAATTTTTGTATTTTTAGTAGAGACGGGGTTTCACCTTGTTGACCAGGATAGTCTGGATCTCTTGACCTTGTGATCCACCTGCCTCGGCCTCCCTAAGTGCTGGGATTATAGGCGTGAGCCACCACACCCGGCCCAGAGAGTAGATTTTAAGCTTTTGGTCAAAGAAGTCTTTTTATAATCATCTGGAATTAATTGACCATTAAAATGCTTACAGACACATCAGTTTCTGTTGAAGCAGGGTGGGTCAAAACGAATCTATATTTGTTTAATGAACAGTATACTTGGTGTCACACCACTTGATTTTGAACTACACAAATGATGAAATCTACAATTTACGACATGTTTTGTTCAAAACACAGCAAGAAAGAAGAGACAGAAGGAGGGGAAAAATTATGTAGGAAACTAGTATTAGTGAGCAGTCATTTCTAATAGTATGTTACATTATTTATAATATTAAAATTAATCCTTATATAAAATTACTCCTAATTTGTAGATTAGGAAATATGTCCAGATCACACAGCTATTCATACATATTGTAGTGAGTGATTTGAATCTACAGTCTATTTAGCTCTAACATTCTTTTTCATTGAAACATATCCTCCCAAAAATAAATATCTATATTTTAGAGAAGGGGGTGTAATTTGATTATTTTTATAATGTATTTCTAAAAGCTGATTAGAATTATATTTCTTCTTGTAGAAAAAATGTGATAAAAAGAAAAGAATTATATAAAAAGTTGCTTTTTATATTTATTATTTATCTCTCCCTTGTATTTTTCAAACTTACATAATGGGAATGTTTATTACTGTGAATAAAATTATAAGGAAATGAATTGCTTGACATGTACTATAGATTGAGTTCTGCAACTATGATTGCCAGCCATTTCAAACAGATAATTTATCCTGTAAACATATGATGTAAATGTATGGTTGATAAATACAATACAGTACTGTAAATGTATGATATGGTTTGGCTTTGTGTAACCACTGAAATATCATCTTAAATTGTAATTCCACATGTTGTGGGAGGGACCTGGTGGGAGGTGAATGGATAATGGGAGCAGATATCCCTCTGGATGTTCTCATGATAATGAGTGAGTTGTCACAATATCTGCTGGTTTAAAAGGGTGACATATCCCTTCTGACGTGATTTGCCTGTGCCCCCACACAAATCTCATCATGAATTCCCACGTTATAGGAGGGACCCAGTGGGAGGTAATTAAACCATGGGGCAAGTCTTTCCCATGCTGTTCTCATGATAATAAGTCTTACAAGATCTGATGGTTATTATAAGGGGAAGTTTTCCTGTGCAAACTGTCTTTGCTTGCTGCCATCCATATATGGTGTAACTTGCTCCTTCTTGCATTCTGTCATGATTGTGAGGCTCCCCTACCTAAGGGCACTCTAAGTCCAGTTAAACCTCTTTCTTATGTAATTTGCCAAGTCTTGGATATGTCTTTATCAGCAGTGTGAAAACAAACTAATGCAGCAAATTGGTACCAGAAGTGGGGTGTTGCTGAAAAGATACCTGAAATGTGTATGTGCCTTTGGAACTGGGTAACAGGCAGGAGTTGGAACAGTTTGGAGAATTCAGAGAAACACAGGAAAATGTGGGAAAGTTTGGAACTTCTTAAAGACCTAAAGACTTGTTGAATGGCTTTGACAAAAATGCTCATAGTGATGTGAACAATAAGGTCTAGGTTGAGGTGGTCTCTGATGAGGAATTTGTTAGTAACTGGAGCAAAGGTGACTCTTGTTATGTTTTAGGAAACAGACTGGTAGTGTTTTTTCCCTGCCTTACAGATTTGTGGAACTTTTGACTTGAGAGAGATGATTTTGGGTATCTGGCAGAAGAAATTTCTAAGCAGCAAAGCATTTAAGATTTGACTTGGGCACTGTTAAAGGCATTCAGTTTTATAAAGGAAGCAGAACATAAAAGTTCAGAAAATTTGCAGCTGGACAATGTGATAGAAAGGAAAATCCCATTTTCTGAAGAGAAATTGAAGCTGGCTGCAGAAAAGTTGTGTAAATAACAAGGAGCCAAATGTTAACCCCCAAGAAAATGGGGGAAATGTCTCCAGGGCATGTCAGAGGTCTTTACTGCAGCCCATTCCATTACAGGACAAGAGGCCCAGGATAAATAAGTGATTATGAGGGCCAGGTCAGGATCCTTTTGCTGTGTGAAGCCTAGGAACTTGGTGCCCTGCATCCCAGCTGTTCCATGCCTGAAAGGGGCCAATATAGAGCTCAGGCCTACAGAGGCTTCAGAGGGTGCAAGCCTGAAGTCTTTGCCGTTTCCATGTGGTGTTGAGCCTGTGGGTGCACAGGAGTCAAGAACTGAGGTTTTGGAATCTCCACCTAAATTTCAAAGGATGTATGGAAATCCCTGGATGTCCAGGCAGAAGTTTGCTACAGGGGTGGGGCCCTCATGGAAAACCTGTGCTAGAGCAGTGTGCAAGGGACATGTGGAGCTAGAGCCACCACACAGAGTCCCTACTGAGGCACTAGATAGTGGAGCTTTGAGAAGAGGGTCCCAGTCCTTCTGATCCAAGAATGGTAGATTCATTGACAGCTTGAACTGTGTACCTGGAAAATCCATAGCCACTTAACACCATCCCTTGAAAGGAGCTGGGAGGGAGGCTGTATCCTGCATAGCCACAGAGGCAGAGCTGCCCATGACCATGGGAATCCACCTCTTGCATCAGCATGCCCTTGATTCAAGACATGGAGTCAGAGATCATTTTTGAGCTTTAAGATTTGACTGCTCTGCTGGATTTCAGACTTGTATGGGGGCCTGTAGCCTCTTTGTTTTAGCCAATTTCTCCCATTTGGAATGGTAGTAATTATCTAATGCTTGCACCTCCATTGTATCTAGAAAGTAACTAACTTGCTTTTGATTTTAAAGGCTCATCAGCGGAATGGACTTGCCTTCTCTTCATTGAGACACTGAAAGGTGGACTTTTGAGTTAATGCTGAAATGAATTAAGACTTTGGAGGATAGTTGGGAAGGCATGATTTGTTTTAAAATGTGAGAATGTGAAATTTGGGAGGGGCCATGGATGAAATGATATGGTGTGGCTGTGTCTCCACCCAAATTTCATCATTAATTCCCACATTTTGTAGGAGTGGAATCATGAAGGCAGGTCTTTCTAGTGCTGTTCTTGTGATAGTGTGTAAGTCTCATGAAATCTGATGGTTACTTTAAGGGGGAGTTTTCCTGCATAAGCTCTTGTTGCTTGCTGCCATCCATCTAAGACATGACATGATCCTCCTTGCCTTCTGCCATGATTGTGAGGCTTCCCCAGCCATGTGAAACTTTAATTCAAATTAAACCTCTTTCTCTCGTAAATTGCCCAGTCTTGGGTATGTCTTTATCAGTGGCATGAAAATGGACTAATACATCCCCCCACTTCCTGCCACCATGTAAAATGTGCTTGCTTCCCCTTCATATTCCTCCATGATTGTAAGTTTCCTGAAAGCTCCTAGCCATGCTTTCTGTTAAGCCTGAGAAACTGTTGTAAGTCAATTAAACCTCTTTATAAATTATGAAGTCTTGGACAGTTCTTTGTAGCAGTGTGAAAATAGACTAATAAAATATATTTTCTTTTTATTTGGTTTCCTTAATATTTTCTCTTGTCTAAGTTACTTTATTGTAATAATACAATATATAATACATATAACCTACAAATTATGGTTAATTTACTTTTTATGTTATTGTAAGTCTCCTGCATAAACAATTGATTATTAGTAAAGTTCTGGGAAGTCAAAAGTTATACATGAATTTTCAACTTCATGGGGATTCATGATCTCTCACCTTCACATTGTTCAAGAGTCAACTATACAGCTTAGGTCTTCCCTAGATACCTAGCTCAGTGTCTGTGCTCTCCCAAATACTGACTTAAAAAATGGAAATATTTCTGAGTCATTTAACTCTTCATTTTCTAGTCACCTCATTTTACCTTCCGCAGAATTTATAAAATACCACATTCTTTTTTATTCCACTTTACAATAATAATTATTTTCTAGTAACTTCAGGCATATCTCAAGACAGTTTTACCTGCAGGTGTGGACATCATTCAGCAGCCACAGCATCATATAATGTAGAATTAAATTTAGCTTCAATAAATTTAATTTTCACAGGAAAATTGTTAAGTTAGGAATGAGAATTGTTATTTTCCAGATGAAGAAACAGATTCAAAGATGAGGCAGAATCATAATTTAAATCTAATATTGTTTCCACAATCTGGGCTCATTCCACTTCACAACACTTTCTTGCAGGTATAGATGAGTCTGCTATTTGCCACATATCAGTACTTGACCCATTTCAGTGGAACAATGTAATACTTTTATCTGTGAGGTTTTTCTAGTAATCCTATAGATCAACAGTTATTCAGAAAATTACTATAGTCAAAACACTCTTATAAAAAAGAGAGTTAATACACAAGTGAAGCCGATGATGACATTTTTCTGGTAGTATTATGCAGAATGGACAAAACAGGGCTATACTGAGGTTGGCTTGTATCAGCTGTAAACAGTCATTTTTTTCAGTATCTCTTTGCAAGTCCTCATTTAGTGATGTTACCCAGATAGCTTGAAATAAGATATGGTGAGATTATTTATACAATAGATGTTGGCAAAGTTTGTAAATATTGAAACATTCTTTTGAGAAATATTGAAACATTGACAAGCAAACCACTGCAGGAGGGGTTTATTAGGGCAAATTTATAACAGACTGGTGGTCAAATAGATTTAGATTGCAATGTAGTAAAAGAAAATACAGAACAACAGTGCAAGTAAAAAATTACTAAAGAATGTATAGAATTAGTAATTAACCTAATAAATTAAGAAATTTTAGAAAGTCAAAAACAGAGATATATTTAGTGATTAGTGCTAACTCACTCAATATTAAGTGACCTATGAGTATGTAAGTTACTTTTAAAAGTGTAATTCTTATGAGAGGAATATTGATCGAATCCTTCTATGTTCACAAGGGTGGTGGAACAGCAGTGCCCTTAGACCAGGCAAGAGAGACTGTGATCAGATTCTCAAAAAGTGCCACACATTTTACAAATAAATGCAAAGCAATATGTATATTAAAGTGTATGACATATTTCTGTCATTAGATAGCCAGGACTCAGTTTATCCCAGAGAAATGCATGATCACAAATATTTTTTCTTCTGGCTAATACCTAAATACTGGAAAACATTTCTCTATATGTTTAGCCTTATATTCTCGAATTGAGAAGATTTGTGAGCTGTACTACTGCTAATGTGGGAGACAGAAACTGCTTTGAAGTGAGTGAAAGATAAAAGGCAATTAATACAGCTGATTTAATTATTATGTAACATCTCCTGTAAGATAGCATGAATCCAACAAATCATTGCACAAAAAAAGTATAATTTCTAAGTACTGTCAAACATTTTTTTTCTTTCATTGTGATTCAACTACATATGAAATATAGAGATTTACAAGTATATGTTAGTTTTACTACCCTTTCAATAGGGTATAGTTATTTAGGTAAAGGTCTAGATAAGTCATATTTAATAGTTATTAAATAGTTATTAGCTTTATTTATATTTAAGTTATTAAATAGTTATTAGCTTTATTCATATTTAATAGTTATTAGCTTTATTTATATGTTGTGATTTTTAGATATGTTTTCCTTCCTATATGCTGTAATGCTGAGGTCCTCATTTACAGGGGAACATATTTGTGGTGGTAGAGAGTGGAGTGTTAGGTGTGTTTCTAGTAAATACTGTTGTTCTTAGAGAGATGTTAGCCAGAAAAGTATTACTAATTCATATAATCTCTCTAGAGCAATATTGGAAGTATCGCTCCATTCCACATTGTTCTCACATTCCAGGAAAACAACCCTAGTTTCCAGATGTTTCACTGTTTCATTATTTCCAACTCTTTTCTCTCCATCTTCTACCTTTTGTATTTGATTTGTGCAGTAAACACTTATGCAGACTTTTTCTTCCCAGTGTGTGTGTGTGTTTGTATGTGTGTGTACCTATAATAGTATCACTGCTTCCTGCTTCCTTTGGATATATCTATGCTCAAGTTTTGTTCCTTCTTTAAATCTTGCAGAATTGGACTGGATATCTAAGACACTTGCCCTGTTCATGAAGCTGTGCTCAAAGAACTGAGTTGGGGAGAGAGTACAAGGTTCACAGAGCATTTGGGGTGCTTGTGGGTCAGTTGAGGGTAGTCCACAGGTAAGGAGGTAAAAGTGGCTTGTATGTGTGATTCCTAATTGAGTTCATGGAACAGTTAGTAGAGTCTGTGCTCTCAGCCTCTCCTGACTACTTAGCAATGTTGATCACCTAAATATCCTGGGTGGGGTTAGAAGAAAGTGGGCTTTTTGCAGAACTCAACACAGCTGGGTGGAGAAGTTTCAGCAAATTGTTGAAGCAAAACATGTAAAAATAGATGCATTGAAGATGGTGGGAATGGTTTTACTTTACTCATGTACCTACCAAGAGAGAACCCTATGGCTCATGACCTCCACATAGAAAGTAAAAGTGAAGCGAGTGAACCCCGTGATGATTTAACTCTGGAAATATCTCTCTTGATTCAAAATACACTTTATCAATGACAGCAAGTTCTACCTTACCCTAGAGCATGTATCTGAATATCAAAACATCTTCAAGTTCTTTAAATTACCGTAATGAGTACTAACATATATTGACTTCATTAGTTGATGTATTTATTCAGCAAATATTTACAGAGCACCTACTTCATGTTACCTACTTTCTGGGCAGCAGATTATATTTTTCCTGTATACACTTAAGTATTTTATGACTATTGGCACAAATATTCCTCCACCAGACAAACCTTTCCTGAAACTAAAACTATACAATTAGTATACGTTTGTAGCATCATATGATTTTTATTTAATTTATCATTATTGTAATTTAATAACTAGTTTCATGTTTGTTTCTCTAGTGTCATTTTTATCTTTATAGTCCCAGGCATTAATGTTTTTACCTGTGCAGAGTAAGGGATCAAAAAGATTTGTTGAATGAATGAACTGCAAGCAGTGCAGCTGGTTATGTACTTTGCATGGAAGGAGAACTGGCTAGATGTGGGATTACATACTGATTTTATGGGCTGTAGCCAATTGTTTGGCTGGATAATCAGAGACTTGGAAGAAGTATCATTGGAAAATTAGTGACAGAAATTTTGGGAAAAGGTATGCAGATGAACCTCTCTGAGTGGTCAAAGCTGTGAACATATTTGTATCCCATGTGAGTGCTCACCAATGGGTGACCTCAGCAGAGTAGGAGTTAAATAAGTAGATAACATCACTCATTCTGTGGACACCACTCATCCTTTTCCCCCAGACATCCCTGTCATCACCCAATAGGCCCATAAACAAACTGGCCATGGTAGCAGGGATGAAGGTCACACATGGTCTCAGTAACATGGACTTTCACTCCCAAAGGTTATCCAGCCTATGGCCAGTGCTGAGTGCCCAATTTGCCAGCAGCAGAGACCAACACTGAGACCTCGATATAACACCAACTCTTGGGGTGATTAGGCAGTTACCTTGTGGCAGGTTGATTATATTAGATATCTTCCATCATGTTAAGGGCTGACATTTGTCCTCACTGTGATAGGCACTTACTCCAGATATGAGTTTGCCTATCCTGCATGCAATGCTTCTGCCAAGACTACCATCCCTGGATGGAATATATGGAATACAGGAGATCCATGTATGGAATACAGTATGCATGGAATACAGGATATCCATCAGGGTGTCTCTTAGTACTGCCATGCCCTATGATTAAGGTCAATTGGAAACTACAATAGCCCAATCCTGGTAGGACTATGAATGACTCAGAATCTTCAGGAATGAGGTTTGGGTCACTCCAGCAGGAAAAGCGACAACAAAAACAACAACAACAACAACAAAAACATGACCTGCTGAGACGCTTTTTGAAGGCAAAGGGAATACAGAATGGTTAGTAGAAGAAGGTAGTCATTAATACCAGCTATGAGCATGTGACCAGATGCAGAAAGAAGAACTGCAATTGTCATGTTGTCTCATATTTTTCATGCATGTATACACTTGTATTGGACTAACAAAATATCTTCATTTTATATTAGTTTTCCTTTATCAAGTGACATAAGATTTATTGACTTCATATCAGCATTGAAGTATTGTTAACTCTATGTGGTAGTATTTGGGTTGGGTATTGCTATCTTTCCAGTCATATGAAGGATAACTGTATTATGTTGCACCTGTAACCATCTCTAATATTTATAATAATCTATATTTTTGTCTATAAATGTCTCAAGTTTATGGTAAGACTCAGCCCAATAGGTGTAAAATAAAACAAGTCTGAGCTAGGCATTACTTAAATGTTCACATAACCATACTATTGTTTGACATTCTAGGATACCTAGTCTTCTTTTTCATTTGGCACCTTGGACAACAGTCCTATTCATTTGAAAAAATATGATGTATTTTAGTCTCCCTTCCATTATTACTGATCTGAATGTGTATTATTTGTGTGTGAAATTATGGACATTCCCTTTTCTAGTTCAGGTTAATATCCCTGGCCTAAAGTCAATATTCTGAGGCAATGCCATATACAATAATTAGTTTTATAAACAAAATAAAAACACATTGAATTAGCTCAATAGCAGAATGGAGATGACAGAAGGGTCAGCAAACTTGAAGAGAGATCTATATAAATCATTTAATCTAAAAAATAATTAGAAACAAAATAATAAAAATTAACACAATGTACCTACAGAACATAAACAACAGGTCTAAATTTGTGTCATAAGATTTCAAGGAGGAATGGGGAAGAAAAGCTGAAATAGTGACAAAAGAATGACTGAAGACTTACTAAGTTGGCTGAAAAACAAATCCACAAATTCAAAATGTTCAGCAAATCCAAAACATAAGAATAATAAAAAAATTCCAGACAGCCAAACAGTCACAAATTAACAACAAACTCTTGAATGCAGATAGATCAAAAAGATAAATTAAAAAGAAAATTCTGTTAATCCTGAATTCTACATCAAGTGAATCTATCCTTAATGGAGAAAGGTGAAATAAAGATATTTTCAGCTGATAGAAAACAGAAAACTATTATATATATATATGAGAAGGGTAAATGACCTATATTTTGGGTAAATGTCTCTGGATGTTATAAACCCCACAACTCATTGTTACTGTGCTTGTTCCAAACAGTCACTTATATTTTACATATGTGAGTCATTTGTTATATTTATCTATGTATTTCCATTTTCAGTACTCATGATTTCTTCATCCTTTTGAATAGATTCAAATTTCCTTTAGATATAATTTTTCTTACATCAGAAGGGCCTGCCTTAACATTTCTCATACTGAAGGTCTCCTGGTTATGGATTCTTTCAACTATTTCATATATATATATATATATATATATATATATATATATATATATACACACACACACACATACATATATATATATATATATACGTATATATGTATGTATATATATATAAAATAATTTTTGTTGCCTACGAGAAATATGCTTTGTTTCTCTGTACCTAATGTGTCATTTTTTTAAAGGTCTGCTTTTAAGACTTACCCTTTGTCACCAATATTGAGTAATTTAATTACGATATGCCCAGTTGCAGTTTTCTTACACTTCTAGTGCTTGATATTGATGTCAGTTTAGCATTTTTATCAAATTGGTTAATGTCACCTTCTATTTATTCATGTATTTTTCTGCCCTATACCTTGCTACTTTTTTAGAGAGGCTCCAATTACTTGTACATTAGACCACTAGAAATTGTGCCAAATCTCACTCATGCTTTACTCATTAGGTTTTCAGGCTTAGGCCTTCCATATTTAATTTTGGTTAGGACTAATTGCTATGCATTAGAAGTCACTATCTTTCTGTTTTGTTTTTTTTTTTTTTTTTTTTTTGAGATGGAATTTCTCACTTTTTACCCCGGCTGGAGTGCAATGACACGATCTTGGCTCACAGCAACCTCCGCCTCCTGGGTTCAGGCAATTCTCCTGCCTCAGCCTCCTGAGTAGCTTGGGTTACAGGCACGCACCACCATGCCCAGCTAATTTTTTGTATTTTTAGTAGAGACGGGGTTTCATCATGTTGACCAGGATGGTCTCGATCTCTTGACCTCGTGATCCTCCCACCTCGGTCTCCCAAAGTGCTGGGATTACAGGCTTGAGCCACCATGTCTGGCTAGCAGTCACTCTTTCTTTTTGCAATATCTCTTTTGCTGTTAATTCTATCCCTGACTTTTTCCATGCATGGACATCATATACTTTAGGTGTTTGGGGTATTTTTGTGTCTTCAATGTATCTACTTACACATGTTCAATCTTTCTAATATCTCCTTGACCATATAAAGTACACCTAAAATAATTTGTAAGGACCTTGTCTAATAGATCCCTCAGCTGTGCCATTTGCTAATTGCTATTGATTATCTTTTCTCCTTTTCATTTGACCTAGTTATCTCTTTCTCTTTCTCTCGCTCTGGCAGGTAGAAACAGGAACTCTTCACTGTTGCACGTTAATCTTGATAATTGTAACTTTTAATCATTTTGACTGGTTGTTTTCCCAGCCTCAGGTAGTTTTCTCAAGTCATACACTGATTACTACTTAGCACAAATATCAAGAAAACCTTCTGCAGGTCGATCAAGATCTACTTCTGTATAGCTTTTTTCTCACAATTTGCCCTGTGAATTCTGCCGGCCTTCATCTAACTTGTCTCCCATACCCATCTCCACAACTTAAAAGGTCCATTCAGCTCTGTTTGGGTATCCTCTTCATACACTGTAATCTAGAATTTTTCCAGGCAGTAAGCTGGGGAAATCTTGGGCTCACTTCATTTGTTTCTCATCTTTCAGTGTCACTGTTCTTTAATGGCTGATGTTCAATGTTTTGAAAACCATTACTTCATACGTTTTGTCTAGACTTTCACTTTTATATGAAAGGACAGATGTTATCTCTGTTACTCTATCTTGACTCCTGCAAGACTTTTTACTCCATTTTTCATGACCTTACTATATCTTTCAATTTATTTTTAAATTACCTCCACATACATGTTTCACGCATTTTAAAGATTATTGGGTTAATTTTAGTTTTCTTTTTCCTCGCTTTTAGAAATGCACACAATCACACACACACATAATATATAATTACATATTTTAGGTAGTCATGATCACTATTAAAATATCATTTATGGGGCCGGATGTGGTGGCTCACGCCTGTAATCCCAGCACTTTGGGAGGCCAAGGCAGGTGGATCATGAGGTCAAGAGATCGAGACCAAGCTGGTCAACATGGTGAAACACATCTCTACTAAAAATACAAAAAAAAAAAAAAAAATTTAGCTGGGCATGGTGGCACGTGAACACTTTGTTTCATTTCAAATTATTTTATTCAAATTGTGTATAATGTTCCATATTCTTAATAAAATTAACCTAGTTAAAATTCAACAACTAGACTTATTTCAAGTTCTTTCATTAATAGGATTATACAGAAGATCTATCACTTAAACTCTGTCTTAAATGGAAGAACTGTAATTGGCATTACTGAAAGCATTAATCTCCTGGCTTCCTCTGTCTCATTTAGCACTTGAATTCTTAAAGATATATGATATCAATTTGCTTTATTTTATTTTATTTTATTTTTTGAGACAGAGTTTCACTCTTGTTACCCAGGCTGGAGTGCAATGGCGCGATGTCGGCTCACCACAACCTCCGCCTCCTGGGTTCAGGCAATTCTCCGGCCTCAGCCTCCTGAGTAGCTGGGATTACAGGCACACACCACCATGCCCAGCTATTTTTTTTGTATTTTTAGTAGAGACAGTTTTTCACCATGTTGACCAGGATGGTCTCGATTTCTTGACCTCGTGATCCACCCACCTTGGCCTCCCAAAGTGCGAGATTACAGGCGTGAGCCACCATGCCCAGCCCAATTTGCTTTATTTTTATGTTTCTGGTTCACATAAATAGGCCTTCCTTTTGTTATAAGCAAAGTTGCATTTTGACACAGTATATCAGTTATTGATCTGTGTTTGAATAAGTGGGTGTAGCAAAATGTGAACTCTATTGAATGACATGCATGGTTCATTACATATTTTTGTTTGTGAAGAGCACACTTAGGTGTGTGAATGTGGGTCAAATCTGTAAAACAGAAGCAAATATTTATAATGAAGACAAGTATGGTGGAGTCTGGGAGTGACACTGATTTCCTATCAGCTAACATGAAGTCATTTCATCAGCCATTTTTTTCATTTTTATTATTCCTGTACAATTTAATTTCAGTTTTAAAGTTTAGAATGTAATATATCCAAATTGCAATTAATAGAATTCTCAAGAAATATTTGTTAAAATGATTGATCACACTTAAATAGTGTACTTAATTTCCAATGCCCCACATATTGTGTTAGAATATTTTCTTTATGAACAGGTAATGGCCTATGTAAGGATTTCATCACATATCTAAAACTGACTCTGGATATTTTTATTATACTACTCTCAGACTGCAATGTCTTCAGTACATTCTTACTAACTTTCACATTACATTATACAAAGGCTTCTATTACCCTTACCCAGTGTAACTGTTATATTTACTTCACATTTTTTTTTTGTCAGAGTTTAAGCATATTAAAATGACAGATATAAATGAAATGAAAGGATCTTAAATATATGTTTACTGGGCAAGTTCATTTTATAGGAAAAAAAAGTTTACACTTGCTTTTCTGATGTCAGAGAAAAATCATTTAACAAAAACAAACATACTTTACATACTGTTTTCCCATAGATTATTGTTTATTATTAAGTAATTCAGTGGAACTCTTCCTATTTATAAAGGTTATCTGAGCATTAATGTGAAACTATTGAAAGGAGTTGAATTATCACTGACACAGCATTTTCCACAGGCTATAAAATACAGGACACAGAAAAACTGATTAGTCACCATGACAGAATGAACACTTGAGAATTACTTTTCTCTGCATATCATTAAAAAAATCAATTAGACAAAAGCGTAGAAATCGATATTATTTAGTGTAGAAAAACAAAGAAAAATAACACAGCTCTGCCACCACTGCCTTCTAAATTTTTTGCTCTAGGCTCTCAATCTTGAGAGAAGGCACTTAGAAAAAGATGTAATAAAGGTCACCTTCAGCTACAAGAATTACCATTGCCCTTTTGCTTCTTTTCAGAAGAATGATGCTATCAAATCCAATACACAATGAAAAGATACATCATTGGACTATTGTGATATTTTATAAATAAAATTTGAAGATTGCTCTTGGACAATAAACCAAGAAAGGAGTATTTTTCTCTTACCTACAATTTATTACTGAGCTTTTTTTTTCTCTCTCTAGTTTTGTGGTTGCTTGTAAAATGTCAAACCCAGCATTTAGTATTTTTTTGAGATCCACAAATGCCAAATAGTAAAATATTGAATCTGTGTTTACAAATATCTAATACAAATTAATTGTATAATTTTATATGTTATTGAGGAACCAAAGAGAAAAATTTTCACTTTTATTATAAGGCATAGTATTATGAAACTTTAAACAGGAACTAAGTTTATACCTTTCAATAAGTAGTAGTGTCATAAGAAATTATACAGAAAGAGCTTACTTAGTGTTTTGAATAAAGTTTACTATTCAAGGTTTAAATTCTTCTGACAATTTGCTTTGAAGCTGATTTTGGAGTGGTATGTTCTTTTGATTGAAGATGCTATAAATCATTTTTAAATAACAAAAAATAAATGCAGACATTAATCAAAGAAACAAAAACATCACTATCTTAAGAGCATTATGCTATAACAAGCTGCCAAAATCTTGTAATAAACACTGTTATTAATTTAAACATTCTACTAACAACCCAATTTATGTTACATAACTTCCATGAAAAAAAATAAGGATAATGAGATTTAAAGAGGTTCAATTAGTTACCTAAGTTGAAACTTTATGGCTAAATTGAGATTTGATTTCATTTTTTTTTTTTGTTTGGTTTTAAAATCTAAACTCCTTCAACTAGAATAATTTAAGAAAAAGATATTTAAACCAACCACAGCCAATTAAAAAACAAAACAAAACTTTATTCAGCAAATATTATTATTAGTACTTTAGTCATTACACATCATGGATTTGTGACAAGCTGCCATAGGAAGGGATTAAAATATAATAAATGATTTAGAGAAATAAGATTTTTAAAATGTGTTTGTAAAATTTAAATTTAATTAAAAAATTAAAATACTAAAATCCCTACTCAGGGATTTTTAAAAATAAATGCTAATTTTTAAAACCCAACTCCAAGCTTCAGTAGGAGGCTGGTGGGGCCCTAGAATCTATATTTTTTATCCTAAGTTATGGCTTATACTGACAACTAGTTCATAGACAATAATTTGAGAACCATTATTCTAGAATCCAAATATTATGAAATAAGAAATTCTTTTACTAAATATATGCAAGTATTAGAGTAAGAAATAGTTTCATTGTTCTATTACTGATAATCTGATTATCAGAATGTCTGCAGAGTTAAAGTCAGACTTCACACAAATAATTCTAAGGAAAAAAAAAATAGAGGACAATCACTGAAACAGTGTGTCTTACTTTATTCTGCCAGATTCTGACTAGAATTTGACAGACATACTTATCTATCTAGGACTTTGATAGGAACACAGGTATTTATCTCTACAAAACTTCAATAATGGAAATAGATTGTAACCTTTGTGAGATGCCTCGGGACACATGGACATACAATATGTCCTCTTCCCTCCTTGCTCAATAAGTGAAAATGCAGTTTGGAAAATGTCCATTACTGACATGAAAAGAGCTTTTAAACTATTTCAGAGTATGGCACTGCATAAATAGAACTGCAGAAACAAGAGAATTATTTGTTTAAACACTCCCTACCATAGTAATGGAATGTTTTCAATTACATATACAAAATATATAACATATTATTATATCCATCAACTTATTCACATGCTGTGACTAGATATACATAAATGGGGCTTTTAAAAATTTTTGCATAATATAATTTGAAATTAATTATTTACAAAATACCTTTTGATTTTTGTTTTCTCCCAACCATTCATATATGAGTTCTTTCATCAATTATAATGAACAGAAAAATTGGAACATCGCCTTTGGTATATACCTTTATTTTTCAGTTTTTGTTATTAATAGTTCTAAATTTGTTTTACTTTCAATTCCATTGTGTCTACCTATGATTATAAACTAACGTGTGTTAAATACCTAAATCAGTTAATCAAATGTTATATTTTTATTACAATCTGTGATATGACTTAGATTTTCAGACTAGAATTACCATATAAATGTACTAAGTATTTCCATCTAGTGTTAAGTAAAATCTGTCATCAAAAAACTAATGTAATTTAAAAATACAAATCTATCACTTTATCCATTAATAGTAATGTGCAATTATATACAGCAAAAGACCTGCAAAGTTTTTAAGTTTTATGTATGAATTATAGGATATAGGTGTATAAACATTTTTACATTTAGTATTTGATATATGTTCGTAAAACAAAAGTTTGCCTGAAAGGTAACATATTTTAAAAGTATTTTAATGTTTAAAATATTTTGTGCAGGGAATTCTTACGACAAGTTTAAGTAGTGAAAATTATTTACTTAGCTGGGCGCAGTGGCTCATGCCTGTAATCCCAGCACTTTGGGAGGCTGAGGTGGGCGGATCACCTGAGGTTGGGAGTTCAAGCCTGACGAACATGGAGAAACCCCGTCTCTACTAAAAATACAAAATTACCGTGTGTGGTGACACATGCGTATAATCCCAGCTACTTGGGAGGCTGAAGCAGGAGAATTGCTTGAACCCAGGAGGCAGAGGTTGTGGTGAGCTGAGATCACATCATTGCACTCCAGATTGGGCAACAAGAGTAAAAATTCTGTCTCAAAAAAAAAAAAAAAAAAAAAAAAGAAAATCATTTACTTAAAACTACATCCCAGTATAATATGAAATATCTGATATATGTCAAAGAGTTGATGATCTATTAATGATTTTGAGTTTGGGATTTGGTTGTTTCTATTGTTTTTAATATCTTTGGTTATCTCTTAAGGTTATTTCCATGTTTTTGTCTTATGTGTATCGGTATAAAAGTTTTAATAATATACATTTTTAGTGAAACAAGTTAGCAATTACTCAAGAGGAAAAGCCACTCATTATCTGATTAACACAAACTGGTATTGAGAAGTGACTAACCTACAGTGCAACATGGATAGAAAGGAAGAGGTGACAAGAGAAACAAAAGAACACTAAGAAGAAAGAAAAATGGTAAGAATAAATATTTCAAAAGCAAGAGAAAACTAAATGACAGCAAGAGGCAGTGAGGGGAATAGTAATATATAAAAACAATGAGGTATATTGACAGAGCTAATAATGTATACATCTGACCAAAACAGTTTTAACATTACTTTCAGTATGACTAAGCTTTAGGCTGATAGGTTTCTGACTACAGGCCTTTGACTCGCACCTCAGAACATTTAAATTTTAAACTGTGAGTTTTTTTCTGCCTTTTGAGTTGTAAATCTCTTCCCAGCCTCTTTCTAGCTAAGACTCAGAAACTTATTTATCAAGGACCTAGAAGAACCATGCCTTTGACATGCAATTCATCAAGAGAAAGAGATAGCTCCTTCTCTCAATCTCTATAGGAGGGTAGGAATTGAACTTTCATAAACATCAATTAGCAAACAGATGGTATAATACCATTGAGCACCACCACCCCTAATGTCCTCCAATACTTTACCACCATCTTCCATCTTTCATTTCAAAGGATTTCAATATCTCTTCCCTATTAGAATACTCCTGATCTCTATATTAATAGTCTTGAAGACCTTTCTTGCCCATTTAACTTCTCTACTGCAAGTTTTCTTTGACAAGTATTACCAATACAATATATCATGCTCTGATTTAAACATTAAAATGAAATATAGGATGAGTTTTGATATTTTCTTTCTCTTTTTTTCTCTCTCTCTCCTGTATATCCTTCCTAATTTCTACTCTTTTTTTTTAATTTTTAATATTTGTGAGTACGTAGTAAGTACATATATTTAAAGGGTACATGAAATATTTTGATACAGTCATACAATGCAAAATAATTAGAACAGGATATCAGTCACCTCAAACATATATCCTTTCCTTGTGTTACACGTACTCCAATTATAGATTTCAAGATGTACAATAAATTATTATGACTGTATTTACCCTGTCGTGCTTTCAAATGCTAGATCTTATTCATTCTACCTAACTATATTTTTGTACCCATTGACATCCCCACTCTCACTTTCACACCACCTTTTCCAGCATCTGATTGTCATCATTCTATTCTTTATCTTCTTAAGTTCAATTGTTTTAATGTTTAGCTGCCCAAAATAAGTGAGAACATACAAAATTTCTTTCTGGGTTTGGCTTATTTCAGTTAACATAATGTTCTCTAGTTACATTGGTTTTGCTGCAAGTGACAGAATCTCATCTTTCTAATGGCTGAATAGTACTCTATTGTTTATATATGCCAAATTTTCCTTACCTATTCATCTGTTGTTGAACAGAGGCTGTTTCCAAATCTTGGCTATTGTGAGCAGTGCTGCAGTAAATATGGAAGTGCAGATATCTCCTCAATATTCTAATTCCTTTTCTTTTAGGTATAAATCTAGCAGTGAGATTGCTGAATCCTAAAGTAGTATCATGTTTAGTTTTTAAAGTAACCTCCACACTGTTCTCCATGTTGACTCTACTAATTTATTTTCCATTAACATGTCTGAGGGTTTTAATATGGAAGTGCAGATATCTCCTCAATATTCTAATTCCTTTTCTTTTAGGTATAAATCTAGCAGTGAGATTGCTGAATCCTAAAGTAGTACCATGTTTAGTTTTTAAAGTAACCTTCACACTGTTCTCCATGTTGACTCTACTAATTTATTTTCCACTAACATGTCTGAGGGTTTGCTTTTTCTCCACATCCTCTCCAGAATTTGATATTGCCTGTCTTCCAGATAAAAGTCACTTTAACTGGGGAAAGATGATATCTCATTGTAGTTTTGATACACATTTCTAATAGTCAATGTGTATGTTAATATTTAATACATATTTCTAATAGTCAACCTTTTCATATACCTGGTTGCCAATGGTATGTCTTCTTTGGAGAATTGTCTATTGAGATTTTTTGCCTATTTTTTAATTGTATTTTTATTTTATCGTGGTCAGAAAAGATTATTGGTATTAGTTCATTTTTTTTGAATGTTTTAAGAGTTATAGCATTACCTAACATATAATCTATCCTTGAGAATGATCTATGTGCTGAGGAGAAGAATATGTATTCTACAGTCATTGTATGAAATGTTCTATAAATATCTATTAGGCCTATGTGGTCTATATTACAGGTTAAGTCTGATGTTTCTTTGTTGATTTTCTATCTGGATGATTTCTTTTCTATGAGGATGATTTGTCCAATGCAGAAAATAAAATATTAAACTCTTAAACCATTCTTCTTCTGGAGTCTCTCTCTTTAGTTCTAATAATATTTGCTTTGTTTATCTGGGAGCTCCAGTGTTAGGTACATATATTTTTATATCTTCTTGCTGAATTAACCTCTTTATCATTATATAATGACCTTATTTGTCTTTTTTCATAACTTTTGTCTTGCAACCTATATTGTCTGATATTAGCATAGGCATCGTTTTTATTTTTGTTTTTCACTTGTATGACATATGTATTTTCATCCTTTTATTTTCAGTCTGTTTATTCATAGGTGAAGTGTGTTTCTTGTAGGTGACAGATTATTGGGTCTTGTGACCTAAGTTGTTTGTCATTGTAGCCATATATGCATTAGGGAGCACTCCAAGTGCAGTAACACTGTGGCTCTTGCAGACTCATAGTGATACCATATGGGTAGACCTATAGAAGACCCAGAAAAATTGTCCAGATTAACAGGCAGCAATTCTTACTCTCTTCCTTTCCTTTCTTCCAAACAAACAGAATCTCTTTCTCTCTATGCTGAACTGCCTGGAGTTGAGGAGGGATGACACAAACACCTCTGTCACCACCACCCCTGGACTTTGCTGAATCAGTCCTGAAACCAGCACAGCACTGGCTTTCAGGTATCCAAGGCTTGTGGTAACCACTGTCTACTTGCCTGTGTTTACTCAAGGATCTGGGCTGGCTCTACAATCAGCAAGTGTTGAAGCAGCCAGGTTTGTGTCCTTTACTTCAAAGCAGTGAGTTTCCCATGTTTTGGGGCAGGTCTAGATATGCTGTCTGAAAGTCAGAACCTAGCATCACAAAACTTATTAATCCACCTGGTACTCTATTCTATTACAGAGGATTGGGCACCCAAGCCACCAAAGTCCTTTTCTCTCTTCCCTTCCATTTTCAGAAAGGAATAAATCACTCCCTATGGTCACTACTACTCCAGGCCCATCAGGTGTATTGCCTGGCTATCACTGATGTTCATTCAAAGCCTAAGGGCTCTCTGTCAGCTAATGGTGAAGAGGTATGGGAAAACACCCTTCAGGGCTATGGGCCCCGTGGCCTAGGGTAGGTTCAGAAATGCTATCTAAGAGCCAACACCTGGAATTAGGAACTTCAAGAGCCCACTTGGTGCCACACCCCACTGTGGCAGAGCTGATACCTAAGCTGATTATGGTCTTCTGACGATAATTTTTTTGTGTGGATAGTTGTTCAATTTGGTGTTAGTGTTGGGAGGACAAATGGTGGAAGCTTATATTCAGCCATATTGCTACACCTCCACACTCTCCACTCTTTTGTCTTATTTAAATTTAGTATATATGTTTTTGAAAAGTCACCATCTAGGGCCAGGCATGGTGGTTCATGTCTGTAATCCTAGCACTTTGGGAGACCGAGATGGGTGGATCACGAGGTCAAGAGATTGAGACCATCCTGGATAACATGGTAAAACCCCATCTCTACTAAATACAAAAATTAACACCAGGCACGGGGGCTCACGCCTGTAATCCCAGCACTTTGGGAGGTCAAGGTGGGTGGATCACAAGGTCAAGAAATTGAGACCATCCTGGTCAACATGGTGAAACCCCGTCTCTACTAAAAATACAAAAAAAAAAAAAAAATGTTAGCTGGGCACAGTGGCACGTGCCTGTAATCCCAGCTACTCAGGAGGCTGAGGCAGGAGAATTGCCTGAACCCAGGAGGCGGAGGTTGCGGTGAGCCGAGATCACACCATTGCACTCCAGCCTGGGTAACAAGAGCAAAACTCCTTCTCAAAAAAAAAAAAAAAAAAAAAAAAAATTAACTGGGTGTGGTGGCGGGAACCTGTAATCCCAGCTACTTGGGAGGCTGAGGCAGGAGAATCACTTAAACCTGGGAGGAGGAGGTTGCAGTGAGCCAAGATTGCACTACTCCACTCCAGCCTGGGCAACAGGGAGAAACTCTGTCTCAAAAAAAAAAGGAAAGTCACTATTGATTCAGCTATGCCAAATAATTGCTGAAAGTGAGAGCTGGTTCTTCAGAATTATCCTTTTTAAATCTCAAGTTCTAGCTCAAGTGACAAAGTCTTTTCCTGGCAAACAGTCTATTTTATGATATCATAGAAGTAACAGATATTTTGAATAAAGTTTCAATATTAGCCTCTATTTTATATATGTAAATAATACTTTATGTACTTGGAAATGATATTTAAAGAAATTTACTTCTCATTAGTTCTGTATTCTAAATAACCTCACTGGGACTAACTGCAGCATCTTTAGATTATTTCAAAACAAACCATTTTTTCTAACCCTTTGTCTATAGTTCTATCTTTCTAATATGTTTCTGTCAAACCCGATTTTCTATATTTCTCAGCATTTGTCTGAGTCAATGTTTCTTAAGATCAAATCCTATAATCCCTGGGAAAAATCAGTATTCCCTGAAATTTAATTTTCATTTAGATTAGCTATACCAAGACTCAAACTGTGATCTTCATTGAATAGTGGACCTACCTCAGTACTCTGTGGTGAGTTCAGCTCAGAAACTATTTGTTAGTTCAGTTAAAAAGTTGTAATAGACTTTCCATATTAGATATCAATTAAATATGTGTGATTCCTTGAAAAATAATTTTAGAAAGTAAAAATAATACCCATTAACATATTCTAATTAATTACCATGAACAGTTGTTTCCTTTCTTTTAAAAACCATGAATGGTTAATATAAGTATGCTAAAGTTTTCTGAGGTTTTTGAATAAAATATATGTTAGAAAACATTAAAATGTGTTAAAGTTTCATTTTTTTCTTGAAAAAAGTAAATATTCTAGTCTAGCTTAACTTTTTGTCCCTTCAAAGAGATCAGATTTTAAAAAATTAACACTTCTTCATTATGCTCAATTTATTTTTCAGTTATATTGTTCCTTTTTAAAGGAAGCTTTATACAAATTAAATTTAGTGGAGTTTAACTGAGCAAAGAACAACTTGTGAATTCAGTGAACCCCAGGACTCCAATAGGATCAGAGCTACCCCAGGGCTGCCCTATAGTTAAATAATTTGTTTGAACAGAAAAAGCAAAATAATATAAACAAATAAAGTGAGGTATAGAAACAGGTAGTTGGTCACTAGACTGCTGTGACTAGCTGAGAGCCAGCTATTTTTGGCAAAAGCAAATTCCTGAGTTAGGTTTTCAGTTTGTTTACCTACTGAGTAATGTTGTAGTGCATTACACAGAACTCATATGGAGGATTTGAATACCTACATTTAGTTTAAGACACTCATCAACTTCCACTGACATCTTAATCAACCACATAATTAAATCAATTTTATTCAGTCTTCACTTTATATGCTTTAAACTATCCTAATGGCTGTTTTCATTTTTGAAAATTTATTCAATTAACATTTTTCCTATTTAATTTTTCATTACATGCTATGAAAGGCTATAGCATAACATAGACAAATATTTTTGAACTTTTTATATGGTTGATCTATTTAGTTTAGGTATTGCTTTTATTATTAATAAATTTTATTTAATAAGTTTTATTATATTACATTTTAAAACTTTACCGCAATTCTATGCAATTATTTCTTAACATGAAGTCAAAGCTGTCACATAGAATTTATGTAGTTATTTAAAACATAGTTGTCATTAATTTTGTGATATTATTCCAGCTTCATTGTCAAAACATTATTTGTGAATTTGCATGCTTTGTGAGCAATAGCTTTAGAAAAATAATCATCACTCATAAATTTAAATTGTAAAAACTAAGATGTCTATAACAAAAACAGAAAACAACTTTAGACACTGGAAACTTTACTGAAATATTTATGCAAAATGATAAAAAAGTTAATATAAGAATAGTTATAATGATGAATCACAATCGAATGCTCAATATGTGCAGAAAGTTTTCATAATTCAACTCATTCAATCCTCTATATAACATTATAGATTATTATTCTCATTATACAAATATGAGTCCTGAAATAATTCTATGATTTGAATGCTTATCCCCTCCAAATCTCCAAAAGTCATCAGAAAACATAATCCTCAATGAGGCAGTATTGTGAATTGAGACCTTTAAAAGGTGATTGAGTCACAAGAACTCTGCCTTCATGAATGAATTCACCTCTTTAAAAGGTAAATGAATTAATAAGTTATTATGTGAGTGGAACTAGTTGCTTTATAAGAAGAGAAGGAGAGAGATGAACTAGCACACTCAGTGCTCTTGCCATGTGGTGCCTGTGCCAAGAATCCCCATCTGCAAGAAGACTCTCACCAGATGTGACCATTTGTCAATGGAATTCTTAGCTTCCATAACTATAAGAAATGCATTCCTTTTCACTGTAATTAGCCAGCTTCAGGTATTCTGTTATAAGCAACAGAAAATAAACTAAGACATGTCATGAGAGATAACTTTATGTTTATGCAGTATAAATGTGAGAATAACTATTATAAAAAATTTATAGATGATCTTTTCTAAGAAATACATGCTATCCTTGATATGTATGTATGTGTGTGTGTGTGTGTGTGTATATATATATATATATATATATGTTTTAATATATCATTTGCAATATACTTAATTGACTTTTATTAAGTTGAATGATTCTACTGATTGTACCTGGGGTTAAAGACATAATTTTCATATATTTTTAATTTTTACCATACTTTTTAAAAGCTTCAAGCAAAGGCATTAGTGAGGCTTTAGTCGTCTGATAACACAAGGTGTCAAAACAATATACCAGAACTTATTATCTGATAGCACTGTTCAACCACCAGACTATCTCCTTTGCTTATTATTTTTATTTTGCTTTCCAGATTTTGTATCTTTACAAATTGAAAATTCATGACACTTCTTTCTTGAGCAAATACATTAGCACTGTTTTCCAACAGCATGTGCCATTTCATGTCTCTGTGTCACAATTAGTTATTATTGTAATTGTTTGAGGGTATCATAAACTATGCCCAAATAAAACTTCAGACTTAACCAATAAATATTTGTGCCTTCTGACTGCTTTACTGGCCGATCATTCACCTGTCTCTCTCTCCCACAGCCTCCCTATTCTGTAAGACACAACAGTATTAAAATGAAGCCAATTAATAACCCTACAATGGCTGATAAGTATATAAGTGAAAGGAAAAGTTGTACATTTCTCACTTGCAATCAAAAGCTAAAAAATTATTAAGCTTAGCAAGGAAGACTTGTGGAAAGCCAAGACAGGCTGAAAGCTAGGACTCATGCCAGTTAGCCAAGTTGTGAATGCAAAGGAAAACTTTTTTAAAGAAAATTAAAAGTTCTCATCTAGTAAACACACAACTAATAAAGAAAACAAAAAAGCCTTAATACTGATGTGGTGAAAGTTTGAGTGGTCTGGATAGAAGATCAAACTAACCAAAATACTCCCTAAACCAAAGTCTAATTGTAGCAAGGCTGTAAATCTCTTCAATTCTATGAAAGCTGAGAGAAGTAAGGAAGCTGAACAAGAAAAGTTGGATTCAGGCAGAGGCTTAAGAAAATATGTCATCTTCATGACACAGAAGTGCAAAGTAAAAAAATAAGTACTGATATAGAAACTAAAACAAGTTATCCAGAAAATGTAGCTAAGATAATTAGGGAAGGTAGATACACTAAACAATAGATTTTCAATGTAGCTGAAACTTTTATTGGAGGAAGATGCCATCTAGGACTTGCATAGCTAGAGAGGAGAAATTAATGCCTGGCTGGAAAGCTTCAAAGGGACTCTTGTTGCAGATGAATGCAGCTGATAATATTAAATTAAAGCCAATGCTTACTTGCCATCCTGAAAATCTCAGGGCCCTTAAAAGCTATGCTAAATTTACTCTGCCTGCACTTTAGAAACAACAAAGCTTGTTTGGCAACTCATCTGTTTATAGCATGGTTCACTGAATATTTTAAGCCTACTGTTGAAATCTACTGTTTAGAAAGAAACAATTTCTTTTTTCAAAATGTTACTTCTCATTGACAATGTACCTATCACTCAAGAAATCTGATGAGGATGTATGTAGAGATTAATGTTGTTTTCATTCATGCTAACATATTATCCATACTGCAGCCCATGGATCAAGGAGCAATTTGGATTTTCAAGTCATATTATTTAAGAAAATATTTTGAAAGACTATAGCTACCATAATGATTTCTGATGAATCTGGGCAAAGTAAATTAAAACCTTTCTGGAAATGATTCATAAATTATAGATGCCATTCAAAACATTCATGATTTATTGGGGAAGTTCAAGATATCAACATTAATTTGGAAGATGTTGATTTAAGCCTTATGGATAACATTGAGAGGTTCAAGACTTCAGAAAAGGAAGTAACTGCAGATGTGGTTGAAATAGCAAAATAGCTAGAATTAGAAGTGGAACCTGAAGATGTGACTGAATTGCTGCAATCTCATGATAAAACTTTAATGTATGAAGAGTTGCCTCTTATGAATGAGCAAATAATGTGGTTACTTGAGTTAGCATCTATTCCTAGTGAAAATTGTTGAAATAACAACAAAAAAATTTAAAATATTTCACAAATTAGATTGAAAAAGAAAGCACACAGTTAGGAAAGATTGACTCCAACTGTGTGTAAAATGCTATCAAACAGCATCACATGCTACAGAAACAACTTTTATGATACAGTCAATTGATGAAGCACATTTTGCTTCCTTTAAGAAACTGTCACATATACACCATGGAATATTATGCAGCCATCAAAAACGATGAGTTCGTGTTCCTTGTAGGGACATGGATGAACCTGGAAACCATCATTCTCAGCAAACTGATACAAGAGCAGAAAATCAAACACCACATGTTCTTACTCATAGGTGGGCGTTGAACAATGAGAACACATGGACACAGGCAGGGGAGCACTACACACTGGGATCTGTTGGGGGAAATAAGAGAGGGACAGCAGGGGGGTGGGGAGTTGGGAAGAGATAGCATGGGGAGAAATGCCAGATATAGGTGGTGGGGAGGAAGGCAGCAAATCACACTGCCACGTGTGTACCTATGCAACAATCTTGCATGTTCTTCACATGTACCCCCAAACCTAAAATGTAATAAAAAAAAAAAAAAGAAAGAAATTGTCATGGCCACTAAAATGTTCAGCAACTACCACCATGATCAGTCAGCACTCATCAACATTGAGGCAAGGTCCTCCATCATTAAAGAAATTATGATCCACTGGAGGCTCAAGTGATTGTTAGCAAATTATTAAAAGTATTAAAGTATTTTTTTAATTAGGGCATGCACATTTTTTAGACATAATGGTATTGCACACTTAATACCATACCAATGACATTTTTCATGGAAATGGAAAAAAATAGAAAATAGTTTAAAATTCATATGAAACAAACAAAAAAAGCCCAGGTAATCCTAAGCAAAAAGAACAAAGCTGAAGATATCATGTTACTTAACCTCAAACTATACTACAGAAGTGTGGTAACTAAAGCAGCATGGCACTGAAACAAAAATAGTTGTATACACCAATAGACAGAATAGAGACCCTAGAAATAAGGCCACACATCTACAACTATCTGAACTTCAACAAAACTAACAAAATGACAAAAGCAAGCAATGGCAAAAAAAAAAAAAAAAAAAAAAAAAAAACAACCTCAAAAACTCTCTCTTTAATAAATGGTGCTGGGCTAATTGGCTGGCCATATGCAGAAGACTGAAACTGGATCCCTTTCTTACACTATACAGAAAAGTCAACCCAAGATGGGTTACATTTTAAATATAAAACTTGAAACTGTTATAACCCTGCGGAAAAATCTAGTAAATACCATTCTGGACACAGGAATAGGCAGAGATTTAATTATCAAGATACCTAAAGTAATGGCAAAAGAAACAAAGATTGATAAGTGACATCTACTTAAGCTAAAGAGCTTCTGCACACAAAAGAAACTATCAACAGAGTAAACAGAAAACTTACAGAATTAGATAAAAATTTGCAATGTGATGGTTAATAACTGAGTGTCAGCTTGATTGGATTTAAAGAGACAAAGTACTGATCCTAGCTAGTTTTCCTAGCACCATTTATTTAATAGGAAATTCTTTCCCTATTGCTTGTGTTTGTCAGGGTTGTCAAAGGTCAGATGGTTGTAGATGTGTGGTGTTATTTGTAATGTCTCTTTTCTGTTTCATTGGTATATATGTCTGTTTTGGTAGCAGTACCATGCTTTTTTTGGTTACTGTAGCCTTGTAGTATAGTTTGAAGTCAGGTAGTGTGATGCCTCTGCTTTGTTCTTTTTACTGATAATTGTCTTGGCTTTAAAGGGTCTTCTTTGATTCCATATGAAATTTAAAGTAGTTTTTTTTCTAATTCTGTGAAAAATGTCAATAGTAGTTTGATAGGTATAGCATTAAATTGATAAGTTACTTTGGGCAATATGGCCATTTTCATGATATTGATTCTTTCTAACTATGAGGATGGAATGTTTTTCTATTTGTTTGTGCCTTCTCTTATTGAGCAGTGGTTTTTAGTTCTCCCTAAAGAGGTCCTTTACATCCTTTGTTAGCCTATTTCTAGGTATTTTATTCTCTTTAATTGTGAATCGAAGTTCATTCATGATTTTGCTTTCTGTCTATTGTTGGTTTAAAGGAATGTTTGTGAATTATGCACATTGATTTTGCATGGCAAACCTCAGACTTTGCTGAAGTTGCTTATCAGCTTAATTTCTGGGGCTGAGATGATTGTTTTTTTTGAATGCAGAATGATGTCATCTGCAAACAGAGACAATTTGACTTCTAGTTTTCCAATTTGAATACACTTTTTTCTTTCTCTTGCCTGATTGTCCTGGCCATAACTTCCTGGCTGCATCTAGTCAGCCATTTGCCCTCTCTCTTGGTCTTTTCCCTTGCATTATTGAGTGGCATATTATATATTTAAGTGGTCAGAGTTGATGTTAAATAAACCACTTTTTTTTTAACCACAATTAATGTAAAATGTATTGTGAGTACAAGTGCTTAGGTAAAACACATGTAATATCTAGATTGAAGTGTGCAAATATGACTGAACACAGAATTTATGACATTGTCTACTTAAAGGAAAGCTGGAAATAAACTGGAAAAATATTGGATTTCAGAAATATTTTGAAATACAGCTGAAATGCTGTCGAGAATTCCTTTCTTTCTAATATCACAGCTATGTCTATATGGGTGTAGAAAAATTTTAATCTTGTACAAAAAGTGGTCAGGCCTTTACCCTTGGGTTCTAGGAGATAATCTCTAAGCTTCTGAAGAATCATGCTAGTTGGGGTGTGCTTGCTTGCCTAAGGGCCTGTATCATTTGGATATCTAACAATGTGATTTTGAGTGGGGTTGGCTATACCAGATAATCTAACAATATGATTTAAGGTATGCGTGTTTTGTTATCAGCTTGACCTCCAGAGGAACCAAAGGTTGAAATTTCTTGGGAATCTACCATGTACACATGATGAAACCCCAATAAAGTCTCCAAATCCCAAGAATCAGATAAGCTACATGAGTTGATAATACTTCATGAAAGTGCATATTACTAACCATCAATTCCAGGTACATAACTCCATTCATTACTCACAGTGAGAAAACAGCTAAAAGATCTGCATTTGGAAGTCTCTCAGGATCTTCCCTATAAGCCTCTTTTTTTTTTTTTTACTGACTTTAACTTGGAAGTTTTAGCTGTAATAAAACTTAACCATGAGTATAACAGTTTCCAGTGTGTTCTGCAAGATTTTCTAGAGAATTATTAAACCTCAGGTTTGTTAGGGTTATGACCAAACTTGCAATTGGTGTCAGAAGTAGGAGTAGTCTTTGGACTGTTTCCTAACTTTGAAATATGTCAATTTATTATTTTTAACACTTGGTAGGAAACAGCCACCAAGATAATTCAAATTTTATATTTTGTGGTATAAATGAGTAACATATTCAACAATCCCACTTTCCTCACCACATCAATGTTATATATTTCTCAGCCTGCCTGAAAAATAAAGAAGAAAAGCTCTTTTAATGTCTTTCTCATTTTATACCCAGCTGTCAGCTGGATGCCACCAAGGCAGCCTTAACAATATATATGAAAGATTTTGTCTGCTACATGTGGCAGCATGAAAGTTGCATGCTCTCTGGGCCACCCCAACCTAACAAGCAATGACTTTGACATAAGTAAAAAATATGCCTGCATTTAGTTAAATAAGAAATTGGGGTCTATTTGCTACTAAGCATAATGTAGCCTAACCTAATTCATCAACCCTTATTCTCAGTCAATATGGAGAAAAATGTCCATAACTTTTCTTATTATTTGAAAGTTCAGGAAAAGTAACACTGAGTGGCTTAGCTTGAGTGAGAGAATACTCTCATTTCCCACCTCCTGGCAGAGAATGCCAGATAAAGTCATACTAACATAGAGGATCCCATAGTAATTATATTTATAAGAGGAGAGGAATGCTTTAAAAATGGGTGCTGGACAGTTATTTATATTTATGTCCATTAAAATGAAATTTGAGACTTCAAGCTTGCTTCTAAGAATTGCTGCTACTAAAACTTCTTTCTGCTGTGAATATTCCTTTTACTACTATACAAAATATACAAGATAAAATTCAAGTCATAGGCTTAAATTTATTGTCAAGGTGAAATATATATAATTATATTATATTATATATATATATAATTATACATATAATTATATAATATAATTATATATATATAATTATATAATATATAATTATATTATATAATATAATTATATAATATAATTATATGTGTGTGTATTATATATATAATATATATATATAATACACACACACACACACACACACACACACACACACACACACATATATATATATATATATAAACATATATATGTATGAGACTTTGGTCACCTATGTGTGAATTGTTGCCTATCTTACCTTCATTGATTGCTTTCAATTGCATCTGTGTAGGAGAAGTTAATTTTAATCAAAAGTAAAAGCCATGATTGATCCAATCAGCCTACTCAGTCTGTATGAGGCACTTTAGATCAAAGTGGGACTTTTAAATTTAATTAAATTCAGCAGCCTTGTAGACTAAATTTAGTATGAGCACAACACCCTACCCATGGTTTTGATTTTTCTCCCCTCAGTATTGAACTGACTTGCTGTTTTCAGGTTTTCTAGCTACAAGATTTAATGCTGAATTGAAGTCAGACACTGCGACACTTCAGCATTTGTTAATGAGGTACAAAGTTTTATTAAAATGATTAGTAATAGAATTGGCTCTGAAATTTTATAAAATGTTTAGAAATGTTTTATGCTTTCTCAAGAACTATTCACAAATGTAAAGGAAACTGCCTCCATAAATGTTGATGGATGTCAACAATGTTTAAAGCTTATAATAATAATTACAGAAATGGTTAGACTGAAAACTGGTCTTCTTATAAAAGTCTAATTCTATGCTAAATAGTCTCACAAGTGCCATCTCATTTAATTATCCCAATTCTGTAAAGTAGATATTACAAATTTAACTTTACCAATGAGGAAACTGAGGCTCAAAGAGATTGTATAACTTGGCTACATTTTGCACATTTAGTGAAAATGTTTAGACTCAAAATCCTGTCATTTGAATATAATAAAATTTTTTAGATATTGTGATTATAAATAAACTTAAATGAAACTACAACTATTAGGTTCACGAGAAATGATTAAGATGGAGAGGTATACTATTACCAAAAAATCATTGTTTTACCCCAAAATAACCTTTATATCACTGCTTTTTCAGTGCAGAAATTACTGAATTACTGGATTAAGTGGTAATAAATTTTCTAGCAGAACATTAAGACATATTAATAAGAATGTTTTTCTCTTTTAATTTAGTAGAATAAAAAGTTTTTATAAATGGATTTTAATCATTCTTGAATAACACTGAAAAACTTCATTCAACACTGAATATTTTGATATCATATATTAGACAGTACATTGTAGAATCATGGTGAATTTACTAAAAGACTTTATTGAAGGAGACTTAAAATCACAGCAGAAGGCAAAGTCGAAGCAGGCACATCCTACTTATCTGGAGCTGAAGAAAGAGACAGCAAACTGAGGTGATACTTCTAAACAACCACATATCATGAAATCTCACTGTCTATCATGAGACCGAGGGGGAAGTCTGCCTCCATACCATAATCCAATTGCCTCCCACTAGACCCCTCCTCCAACATTGGGGATCACTATTTGAAATGAGATTGGGCAAGGACACAATTCCAAACCACATTGCTCATTATTTCCTTTCCTCTGTGCTGTTGAGAAGAGAGAGTAAACTCTAGCGTCTCCTTGTCTTATAAGTACACCTGTCTTATGGAATCAGTCCCACCTTTATGACCCTATTTAACTTGAATTACTTCCTTGAATGACTCATCTTTAATACAGTTACATTGGGGGTTAGGGATTCAACATACAGATGGTGGGGGAAAATAATTCAGTCCATACCATCATATTTATGAGCACCTAATATATGCTAAGCTATATGATAGATGTTAAAAATATAGATTTAAAATTTATGTTTACATGAAGCTTACAGTTTTGTAAAGACAGATTCACAAATTACAAGTAATCCATAGGACTATAGAAAATTCGAATTGAGTTTAATGTCAAGAAAATTTTCTTCAAGGATAAGACTTGGAAAAAAAAGAGTTTCAAAAATTGTAAATCTCAAAACCTTTGAGTAAAAGACAAAGTGAGTGGGTAGAGAAGCATAGTTTGAGGCTGAAAAGATAGGCAAGAGCTGGATGATACAGTGTCCTCCAGGTTGTGAAGATTATACATTTTGTCCTATGTTTAATGGGAAGTATTTACAGGATGTACATAGTAAAGGTACATCTCTAATTCATATTTTAAACAGATTTTTTTCCTGGAATGGTGAAATCACATATTAAAGTTCTAACAGAGGAATCTGAAAATCTAGTTAGGCAGATACACAAGTAGTCAAGGTAAGGAAAGACTTAAGCATGTTTTGAGTTATCCTTATATTCAGTTATTCATATATTCAGATTATTTAGTGAGTTAATTTGAGTTAATGTAAGAGCAAAATCTATTAGGACATATTGAATATGGGGAGTGAGAAAGGTGGATAGGCAAAGGTGACACCCAGGTCTCTAGCATTATCTGTAGGGTACCTGGAGGTGCCCTGTGCCAATCCTGGAAACACTGGCAAACATCTCAGTAAATTTGTTATATAAGCAATGAAATCACTGGTAAAACTCAAAAGAGTTATGGGCTAGACATCTAGATTTTTAAAGCATGATAAAAATGCAATAAAATCCAAGCAGTTATGAGAGCAGGTAAGGAGATAACAACTGAAAAGAATGGGAATCCTATTCAACTTTGAAAAGCTTCAACATTTAGAAAACAAGAGAAAGAGGAGTGACTGCAATAGGAAATTAAAAAGGAGAAGGCAGAAAGATAGGAGAAAAAAAAAACCACGATGAAGTATCATGGAAGAAAAAAAGAGAGTTTTAAAATTCTCTTGGGTTCCACAGCATTATCTTAATTTATCAGCAGGTTGTTATACCAGACTATTTATACTACATAATTTATATAACTTGTTCTCTCACAGACACTTTTAGGCATAAGTAAGATCACTTACGTGTCAAAGAGAATAAATGGCAGATACGAAATTCAAACTTCATCCTGCATTGGTCATATTCTGAAAATACAACAAAAAAAGTTGTAACCATATTATCCAAATATCTGCCAAGTAACCAGAATTTGGGGATTGAATAATTCTATAACAAATGATTTCTTTTAACTAAAAATGAAACTACAAAGAGGAATAATGTATTGTCCTACTTATTGCCTATGCCAACATTTTAGTTGTTTCTTTGCTTGTGGGTAGCATTTGATAATAGCTAATATATATATATATATATATGTGTGTGTGTGTGTGTGTGTGTGTGTGTGTGTGTGTATTTTTTTAAGACTGGGTTACATTGTCACCCAGGCGGGAATGCAGGGATTCAAATCATAGCTCACAGCAGCCTCCACCTTCTGGCCTCAAGTGATCCTCCCTCCCAAGCCTCCAGTGAAATTACTATAGGTGCATGCAACCATGCCTAGCTAATTAAAAAAAATGTAGAGATAGGGGTCAAGCTATGTTGTCCAGGCTGATCTTAAACTCATGGCCTCATTCAATCTTCCAACCTCAGGCTCCCAGTGCATTGGGATGGTAATAGCTTGACTATCTCATGCATTTCCCTTTGATTTTTGACTTTTGGAGGCTCAAGGAGAAATCTAATAATAAAAATACTTTTCCAAAAATGTAATTTTTAATGTAAAGTAAAATTTTTATTGCTACATTATTACGTTTATGCCCTTAAGGTGTTCTAACAATTAAGTCTACAAATATTCTATTAAAAATGAGAAAATGGTGTTCCTTAGTTATATTTCATTTCTCACCAATGGTCTGGATCAAGCTGCTTTATTTGTATTTATAAAAAAAGTGTGAATAACTTTTATTTCTGAAAAGTTTTTCCATTTTTTTTCAAAGGACCTATTATATTTTAATTCAGATCTGTAGGAATCTCAGGGCTTTTTAAGGGAATTTTGTAGTTAGCATATGTTACATAATTTAGATAGAAATCATGTCTCTGTAATATAACAACTGTCTTTTGATAGTTTCAGTGAATGATAAAATCATGTGATAGTTTGTATATTTTATTATTAACAGATGTAGAAAGTTTAGGAAACTGAACTTTATTAGTTGTGTTGTCAGGGAAGAATTAATATAGTGTACTAAAGTATCATAAGCACAGTGCTGGGTTTAAATCCTATCTCCTCTAAATAACTTCAGCTTATCTATTTCTGGCTCTAAAATATAAATTAATTGAATATAACTGGGCAGCAAGTAGCAGTTGGAAACTACTTTGGTGGATAAAGAAGTGTTCTCAATAGAGGTGATATTTTTACTGAGGAGTAGGGGAAAGTAGATGGTTATTGGATGTTTGAGAAGAGAAGACATAGTTAAAAAGATCCTGGTGAGTGAAAGGGCCAACAAACTTAGAATGTGTAAAAGATTTTAAGTCTGTTTATGTTTACTTTAGAAGTTGTATTCATAACATTGAAGTATATCCAATCAGCAAAACTATAAGCTTTATCCAAATAGATTCAGTGTCATGCATCTAGGTTATGTAGAATAAGTGGGTAGTTAAGTTTAATCATTGTTGTTTCTTTCTTAGGTGAATATAAAGCAGAAAAAAAAAAGTAAAGACCATTGAAGAACATTTGCAAAAGATAATTATAAGTGATTTATGATGAAAGTGAGGGATGATGAAGAAGTGTAGAGGTCAAAGAATTAGTAGTTTTCTTTATTTCAATGAACTATTCTGCAAAAAGGGTTTGAGTAAGGGAATCCATATTCTAAAAAAAAAAAAAAAAAAGTTTCTAATAATACAGTGACCATCTAGTTGAAGTTCTGTTTTGGTGATTTGAACTACATAACCTTTCTTACAAAAACAAAAGCAATAAATACCCCTTTCATAATGAAACTTACTGGATTTACAGGAAGAAATAAACACAAACACACATCTATCTATCTATCTATCTATCTATCTATCTATCTATCTATCTATCTATCTATCTGTCTGTCTGTCTGTCTGTCTGTCTGTCTGTCTGTCTGTCTGTCTATCCATCCATCCATCCATCCATCCATCCATCCATCCATCCATCCATCCATCTCTCTAAAGTCTGAAAGTGGTAACCAATTCACAGGTAGCACTCAGCTATCTAAAAGGATACAAGATTACTCTGGGCTTAAAAAACAGGGAAGCAGGCATGCTTGGAAAGGGGAGAAGATGCATTGTCTAATTACTAAATTAGTCAGTGTTCTCCAGAGAATCAGAACCAGTATGATAGACAGATGATAGATGGATGATAGATAAGATAGATGATAGATAGATAAATAAATACAAGATATTTATTGTGAGGATTTACTTGCCCAATTATGGAGGCTGAGAAGAGCTAAGATTTGTCATCTGCTGGAGGACAAGGAAAGCTGATGGTTATTTGATTTGAGGCTGAATCTCAAGATCCAGGATCTCAGATGTGTACCAGTAAGAGAATATTGATATTCTCGCTTAAAAGGGGGGAAAAAAATCCCATTTTAAATCTTTTTGTTCTATTTATGCCTTCAACAACGTGATGATGCCTGGCCTCATTTGGTGAGTGTAGATTGCTTTTACTAAGTCTACTAATGAAAATGCTAATGTCTTCCATAAGTGCCCTCAGAGACACACAACAGAAATAACATTTTACCATTTATTTTGGATTCCTTAGCCTATTTAAGAGATGCTTGGATTAGAAATCACAGCTACATATAATTTTGCGTCCCTCACAGGTTCACTGCTGAATGCAACCCCTCCTTTCTGTGACAGTTTGTTTCTTTTTAAAATAATGCAAAAATAATCCTGTTTCTATTTAATGATATCTCTAGGAATCTTACGGGATGAAAGACAAAGGTAATGCCATAGAAATTTTTTAAAAAATGAATATGACAAAACCTGGGAAATAACTGGAAAAGCTTAAAAGGGAAAATGGAAAACATCACAGGAAAAAAGAAAATAATGCAGTGAAGGAATAATTAGAAATAAAATATTTGTAAAATCTAAGAGAAGAGGAGTGAAAGAAAACCTAATACAGATTAAATAGTATAAATGAAAACAAGTCTGTTACTGTGAAGTAAAGTGACAGATTTGGTTAAGTGAATATTTTTTTTCTGCTAAAAAGAACAAAGCTTGTTTTATGTAGTTAGAAAACATTTATTAGTATGAATAATAGGGTTAACTCTGTTACAGAGGAGGACACTCTTCTGCGGCATTGCATAGACTGGAATATTGTGCAAGAAATATTAAACATACATACTCACATGCGTGCAAACTTTTTAAAATCTTAGTTTAAATTGCTAATGAAAGCTCAGCTGCTATGACCTCACTTAATCTAGTACTACTTGCAACACACAACAAATCTTATGTATCTTGCCATTTTAAATTCTACTCTGACCTCACCTGCTTATTTTTTATTTTAATATAAAGAGATCATGTCATTTGGGGGATGGCTCATTTTATCTCATGTTAAAAACCAAAGTCACCTCAAGATGACTTTTTTTCCTTTGACCCATTCCCCATTTTTTTTCCTCAAAACCACAAAAATCTACAGAAACACTGAAATTTTCCTTCTTTGTGTTTTCCTGCTTGCTGCCTTGTACTGTTTAGAACAGTGACCTTGGCATTCTAAAAAGTCTAAAATGATTTGGAGAAAACTCTTCAACAGATATTACCCGATAGGTTTTCAGACCGACATGTTACAGATGAAATCTTGAGATAATTGAAAAACTCCACAGGCTCAGTTTTTTTGTGTGTAATGAACTAAACTAAATGGACTATTACAATGATCAAAGTGAAGATAACTTGGTAACAGAAATCCTCAAGTGTACCCTGCTGGTTTTCTAAAACTAAATAAATGTACACCAGACATTGAATGTATTGAAGCTGATGTTGGTGACAGCTGTAATTCCTCTTTCTTTACATGATTATTTCACCAGTGAAGACAAATTAGCAACCTTTTATGTAATTTTCAGAATTAGACAAAATCTCTTCTTTGAAAATATTACAGGAAGCTTTGTCATGAGTAATTCATTTTCAATTTATAATTGATATAATTATTTTAGAAATTGATTCATCCAGCAACTACTCATTAAATCTCTACTATAAAACCTAATATCCCTAACTTAGGTACTGAAGATGTAGCATTGTGAATTGTACTATTTGGACATTTTAGGAAGGAAGTAATTGTTTTTAATGATGGGCAAAAACTTGTGCTGGTGTTTGGATCATATTATGCTGAGCATGTTCTGCATTGGTGCTAATGTCTACTATATAATGTTATATTTCCAAACATACCTGCTAGTCAGAGATTAATTTAGTACATACAGACCAGTGATACCTCAAGACTGCAACATACACACTCCTAAATCAGTGTGTTTAGACTTTTCAAGTATGTCATCTCAGAACATGTATGTTTATAAACGTCTTGATTTCCAGCAACATACAATAGAAAACACCTGCTATTAAAAACACTTCACAACTTCTACTCAGTGTCACCCATTGCTGTCATGAGAGACAACACAGCAATATCTGAAATGTTGCAAGCTTTCAAGATAGCCTGAAGTTAAAAAGTTTGTCCATTAGTTGTATCTGATGGATATAAATTTGCCTCCTAGTTCACTTTGTGCCAAGAGCTAAAACTGTGAATGTACCTTTCTCTTACTGGTGGGTAATAACTTAAAATAAAGATTTATTTTCATGCTAAAAAAAAAAAGAAAAAAGAGAGTAAGTTACTTTTGCAGTAAATCCTATAACGGAATGTGAATTTGTTTCTGTCTGAATGAAAAGCCAAGTACGTTTGGATTTCCTCTTCCATCTTTGATGGAGCAGTTAAAATCAGACTCATACACCCCTAGTTCTTGGAGAGCTAGAAAAAAATTAAATTTTAAAATAAAAATTAAAAAAAAAAAACATAAAACAAAGCAGGGAGGAATAGGAGCAACCTAAAAGACACTGAAAACTTTATGAAAAGATAGGTCTTCAGGGGACAAAATCTTGGAGAAGCAGGGCAACACTCAGGGAATTTAACAAACAGTTCCTTTTCCCTTCAGGACATTATCAGATTCTTTACCCATGGCAAGAAACTGAGAACCCATGCCAGATACTTGACAAGCCACAGTTGCAATGAAAAGAAAGAAGCAATAAACTCAGTGTTTCACATCCTGCTGAGCATACCTCAAAAATGTGTTCAAATTTCTAAAGCACATGAGATGGAAGGCAAACAGCAGAAATATCAGAAACTCTGAGACATTTGGACAGTTGAATTGCTAGTGAGACAAGTATGGGAATTCTGTTAAAATTAACATACTATTGAGTTGTTTTCTATCCATCAAATATGTTTTAAGCACTATGAATGCACAGAGTATTGCACAGAGGGATGATTTCCACTGCAAAAGAGAAGTCTATTGAGAAGTAGATAATTTGGGAGTTTCTGGTAAATGAGTGAGGATTTGAACCATTTTCAAATGTCTTCTCTTAGAAGTCAAGTCCCAGACACTTGTCCATATGAAATTAGACATTCTTTCTTAAATGATCCTAAAGTATTGAGCTCCTGCTTCTGTTACACTATCTGTATTCATACATCTTAAATATGTTTAACTTGCAAGACTCCCTCCTCTTACCAACTTCTGAGTTGCACTCATTTTATTCCACTGATGCAAAACAATATGTGTAAATTATATGCTTATTGATTTAATGAAGAAGATATTTTAAATCCTATAGTAGACAAAAGACTTCACAAACATGGAATTGCATTAGTCAGGGTTCTCTAGAGGGACAAGACTAATAGGATAGATGTATATATGAAAGAGAGTTTACTAAGGAGTATTGACTCAGATGATCACAAGGTGATGTCCCACAATAGGCTGTTGCAAGCTGAGGAGCAAGAATGACAGTCAGAACCCAAAACCTCAAAAATAGGGAACAGTGCAGCCTTAAGCCTGTGGCCAAAGGCCAGAGAGCCCCTAGAAACCACTGTTGTAGGTCCATGAGCTCAGAAATAGAAGATGTCACAGTCTCATGTTAGAGGTCAGGAAGCATCCAGCATAGACAAAAGATGGAAGCTAGAAGACTTAGCCAGTCTAGTCCTTCCACTTTCCTCTTCCTCTTTTATCCTAGCCACACTGGAAGCTGATTAGGTGGTACCCACGCAGACTGAGGGTGGGTCTGCCTCTCCCAGTCCACTGACTCAAATGTTAATCTCCTTTGGCAACACCCTCACAGACACACCCAGGACACTACTTTGCATCCTTCAATCCAATCAAATTGACAGTATTAACCATCACATGAATCTAGATCTATTCTCATATTATGTTCACATAGAAGATGAAAAGATATTCTTCTAGAAAAAAAAAATAAGATCAAAAATGCAAATATGTGAGGTACTGTTTAACAGGGGTCCTCAACCCCAGGGCCACGAACCAGTGCCTGTCCTGGCCTGTTAGAAACCAGGCCTCACAGCAGAGAGTAAATGGCAGGCCAGGGAGTACTACTTTCTGAACTCTGCCTCCTGTCAAAACAGGGGTGGCATTAGATTCTCATAGGAGTGAGAACCCTATTGTGAACCACCAATGTAAAGAATCCAGGTGGAGCACTTGTGAGAATGTAATATCTGATACTCTAAGGTGAACAGTTTCATCCCAAAACCACCACCCTCCACACACAGTATGTGGAAAAACTGTATTCCAGGAAACTGGTTCCTGGTGCCAAAAAGGTTAGGGACCACTGCTTTATGGGGACAGACATAAAGATTATTCACACAGATAACTAAGCAAAGTTTGAGGTTTCAATAAGATGAATATAATACGTTTAGGTGATAAAAAAAAATATAGCTGGAAAATTTTCAAGTTACCTGATTACTAGGGCAAGAAATTTTGACATTTCCCAAAACTCTTTTAGGAATTTCAGCTGTTATTAAAGATTTTGAGGAAAACAGGATAAACTGGATAAACTAGCTTTTTGTTTGTTTGTTTATTAAGTCATAGTCTTCCCACCCCCCAAAAAACAGGAGTGAAGTGGCCAGATCAGGATTTACTGCAGCCTCTAACTCCTGGCCTAGGTGATCCTCCTGTTTCAGCCTCCCAAATTGCTGGGATTGCAGGGAGCCATCATAATGAGCCTAAGATAACTTTCAGTAAAATGAACTCGTTGTGCTCTCGGTTGGTTTTTGTCTATAACCTGAGGTCACAGAATGTTTGAATTTTCTTTAAGATGTTACTTCATTAGCAGATAATGGACTAATCATTAAGCTTTAAGCAGACACTTACATGTCTGTTCTTTACATTGTGTATTTATGTTGACAATTCTATGACTAACATATGTATTACTTTAAACAAATTGTTCAATAACATATGACTTTTCTTTTCCAGAAAGATTAAAAAATTGTCTTTATGTCCTAAAGTGCTACAACCCAGACAACAGTGCCATTTTTATTTTTTGACTGGAGCTGATAAAGATATCTTCATTGTTTTGTTTTGTTTGGTTTGATTTTCATAAATATATGCATTAGTTTCATGGGTTATGTGATGTTACAATCTTTAGGGCATATAAAATCTATCACCAAAATTTCAAAAAACTAGAATTATCAAACAAGTTCTGTTGAATTAAAATACATCAAGTATAAAGTTTTTATTTTAAATAGAATACTTAAGATTATATATGAGAAGAATTTAAAATTATTTGAAAATTTAAGAACAATACTTGTATTTCTAATTATTGCCTTTGCAAAATCTATAGCTATGTATAAACAACCAGTGTACACACACACACACACACACACACACAGATTTTCACTTTTTAAAATTAAAGCGTTATTTTCTAACAATCTGACAACCCAATAAATTCTGAATTGTTTTTATGGTGCTTTTTCATTATGTTTTTTTTTTGTTGTTGCTTGCTAATTACTTTTTTTGCCCAATTTCATTTGCAGTTTGAATAAATAAACTGTTACTTTCTGCCTGAAGGTTACTAGAGGAATAGTCAATATGCAGCTGTAAGAAAATCATAAATTTCTTTGAACAGGCAATTTCCAACTTATACTTGTATAGAGGGTTTTTAAATCTCTACTGTTAGAGAAACAACTTTATGGAAACTGAGAAGTTTTCTGCTAATTTACAAAGCTTAGAATCAAGAAAATGAAATAAAATGATTAGTTGATAGATTTTGACATAGAAAAGAATAATTTCAAAGACAGTGAAAATGACCCTTTTTCACATTTATTTGATATATATGTTTTTCAAATTCAGTGAATGAGAGAATTGTTTGGCAGTCATTTAACTGTATGTTACCGGCGTGTGTCATCCAACTAAAAATTTTGATAAATTTGGCTAAATTTGATAATTGATATTCAGAGTCCAACATGAGTTTTGTATTTTTTTTTAACCAGCAAAGCTTATTTATTTAGGTTATTTATTATTTTATATATATATATATATATATATATATATATATATATATATATATGTATGTGTATATATATATGTATGTATGTGTGTATATATATATATATATATATATATAATATGTTACATATTATATATAATACAATACATATTATAAAATATATTACAATTTTGGCCTTTGGGTTTTCTTTAATAAAATGCTGAATAAACTTTAAAACCCATGTCTATATTTTCAGTTGAATTTTCTGAGATTAAATAATAAAGATATAAAATCTTATTGACAATATGACAAAATATATACATTACTCAGATAATATTAAAATATAAAATCCTTTTTGGGAATACAGTCTTATTTGCACTTGTAACTTTTCAGTGTTTCTTTTTTAAATCTTCAATTTCCTATGGAGGTATGTATATCAAATGGATACTATTGCATAAATAATTGTGAAATATTCATTGAAAGAGTGAAATATATTTATAATTTATTTTTTAAAAAAAGGCATAAAGCCTGTCAAAGAAAATTTGATTTTTGAAGTATAGGCACATTCTAATTATGCTCATACTGTATTCTTAAATATTTTTTAAATAACTACTTTTTTTAAAATACAAAAGCAAATTCCAGATAACCAACTCCTCAGAAATGATGGCGAGAACTGAAATTTATTCTGTGAATGTTTCAGAGTCAGAAAAAGGATACATACTACCTCTTAAAGTAAGAGTGGGTTCATTTCCCCTCTTCAGAAAATTTTCTATTAAATGCTACATGGAAGCGGTGATGTCCAGTTATTCTCCTTATTCAATAGTTTCAAAATATTATATCAGCCTCTGCAAAGACTCCCCACTGGTTCTAGTTTTTAATAATATTAAAGTGCACATAAGTTCAGCAATTTTCCATTTACATAGGAGAAAGAAGAAAGAGGACTTCCAGAGCCTATTAGTACTGGAAGATGTTTATGAACAAGGGTCATACTCCTAAGGTCACTGCTCTAAAAACTTTTGGATAATTATGCTAAAATTTGCATAAACAGCAGAAATTTGAGATGCTTATTTGAATTAAGGTTTTCAAGCAGTTTTACTGTGATGAGCATTAAGGAGCTCAGGGAATGAGCTTGAGTACTGTATCAATTTCAACAAAAGAATAAAAAGCTGAGAAAAACAGAAAATGACATATCCATAAAGAAAATTTTAAAAATAGAGGGATTAGAGGACATAGCATGGCAGTTAGACATAAACATTAAAAGACAAAAAGGAATAATTATAAAGAAATACATTTTGAAAGGAAGATAAGTCTGCAGTAGAAAAATAAAACACAATCCATCATTTAAATAAACTTGAATGATTCTGTATAATTGCTGAAGATGATGAATTGTAGAAAAATTTGTAAATATTTTATAAATTTTTAATATGTAAATTAACTAATAGGCAAATTGATTATTCATATAGAATCCAAAAAACTGCTTTAATAATATTCTGATAGTCACTTTCATTTAGAAATATTATTTGAATATGAACAATTTATAACAAATTTTTCTAAATAAAAAACAAAAATTTAAGCAATTTTATGAAGAAATAAACAAAAATTTTTAATAGTACTGTTTTTTGAAATAAATACAAAAGTAGTTTCTAGAGACATGAAGCTAGTAGAATCAATTTACTGGAAATTTAAATATATTCATCCTCAAAGGAAAGGTAATATATATTGTAAAAGCATTTGTTTATAAAAATATAGGAAACTTTGTAATCTTATATATAGAAAACAAATTAAATTTATGATGAAAGTGCCATATCTTAGAAAGAGTTTTGAAGATATGTGGAGTACATACTATTGTTTTGTGAAAAATAAGAGTTTTACATTTTATTTTTCCAAAAAAAAATGGTAAAACTTCTGTTAGTTTTACAAAGAGTTAAAAGGCATCATAAGGAAAGTTGAGAAACTTAACTGGCCTCATTGTTCTATACATCAAATCATTCCTTAAGCAACATATTTTGTCAGACCTGAAAAAAAGTTTCAAGTTTTCCTTGTTGACCGTAGGCCTTGGCAGTATCATCATATGCTAGGGACAACATTAACTGTTTATAGATTGTGGAAAAGCATTTAGAGTTGTTGTAGGCACAATAATGGGTCCTTAAAAATATCCACATTCTAACTTGCAAACATTGTGAATGTTAGGTTATATGGCAAGGGGGAATTTAGGTTGCAGATGGATTTAAATTTGCTAATAATCTGACCTCAATGTAAGGAAACTTTCCTGCATTATCCAAGTGAGACCAATGTAGTTATAAATAACCTTAAAAGTGCAAGAGAACAGCCGATAAGAACAGTCACAGGGAGACGTAGATATGCAATAATGGTCAAAGAGATGTAATGTTGATGGCTTTAAAGATGAAGAAAGGAGGCAATGGCCCAAGGACTGTGGGTGGCTTCTAGAAACAAAAAAAGACAAGGAAATCCTTTATTTTGTGGGGTAGGGCGTGAGACCCTTCAGGAAGAAATACAGTTTTGCTCACAGCTGGACATTAGCCCTAATATCCACATCAAACTTTTAATGCACAGAACTACAAGATAATACTCTTTTATTCTTAATTTTCATGGATATATAACAGTACATTTTATAGTGAACATATTATATTTAATACAACCAGACAATGTGTAATGATGAAAACAGGCATTGGGATATCTACCACCTCAAACATTTACTATTTTCTTGTTCTGGGAACATTCCAAATCCACTCCTCAAGTTATTTTGTAATATACAATACATTACTGTTGACTAGAGTCAACCTATTGTGCTACCAAACACTAGATCTTATTTGTTCTAACTATTTTGTACCCATTACCTCTGTATTACCTCTTCCCCACTGTCTTTTCTGGCTTTGGTAATGTTTATTATATCTACTTTCATAGCATATATGTGTGTGTGTGTGTGTGTGTGTGTGTGTGTGTGTGTGTATTTCATGACATATGTGTGTATATATATACACACACATATATTTACACATATATATACATATACATGTATATATATACACATATGTATACATATACATGTATATATATACACATATACATATACATGTATATATATACACATATACATATACACATATATATATATACACACATGTATATGCACACATATACACACACACACATGAAGAAAGTACCATATCTTGGAAAGAGTTTCAAAGATAAATACATACATATATTTAGCTCCCACATGTGAGAAAGAGCATTTGTGATTATTTGTTTTCATAGCAATATAAAATGTATACCAGTGTATAGATTTATAAATATTATTTTCACTTTGGACTTCCACACATGAATACATGCACATGCATAGTGTTTAAAATATATATTACACAATTTAACAATTAATTGTGAAGAGTGTTACCAGTATTCTGATCAAGAAATATAACGTTGCTAAGATTTTCCAAGATGGCGCAGTAGGAACAATGCAGGATTGCAGTTCTCAGTGAAGGCACAGAGGGTGAATCCTAGCTGCATTTTCAGATGGACCTTTGTTGCCCACAGAACGGTGAACATCCCAGGTGTAGGAGAGACATGGGACACCAGCGCAGCCCTTTCGGCTTGTACAGCTGTTTCGGCTGGTGCCACAGAGCAGTGGCAACCCGCATAAAACTCACTGGTGTGGGTGCCCTGTTAAACTGGCAATCTGAGATTTGGGAGGGCAGATTAACATGTCCATCTGATTAAATGAGACTTGGACAGTGATCCAGACCAGAAGATTCCTGAGAAGCATGATTTGAGGCAGTACAGTGGGTCGTGGCATGGGAAATTACACAGATCCCGGTGCCCTATCAGCAGGTGACTGAAATACCTGTGAGAGAGTCAACCGTTCAACTTAAAAAAAAAAAAAGAGAGAGAGAGAGAAAGGACTCTGAAACAGGGAGCCAGGTGATCAGGCTCGGTGGGTCCCACACCCACAGGGACAAACAAAATGGCAATTTGAAATGCTCAGGGTTGAGAGTTCTACTGAGGGCTCAGCTGAATCCAGGATGGTGCAGCTCGGTGGGGAAGGGGCGTCCGCCACTACGAATGCATTCTGCCCCTACTGAGGTTCACGCCCATTGCTGAAGCAGCCTGCCATTGCCAAGGCAACCTGCCATAACAGAGAGACTCAGCCAACAGGGCGGAGCCCACCACAGTAGGGCAGAGCCCCATGGCAGCAGGGCAGACCCCGCGGTAGAAGGGCAGAGCCTCAGCAGGCAAATAATGACTAGACTGCCTCCTAGCTGAGAAGGACAGTGCAACGAATGCTCATATAGAAAGCCCCAACTCCCTGACACAGAGCATCTGAGAGAAAAAAAAGGGGGTTTTATAAGTTCTGCTGCAGCAGACCTAAACACACCCGCCCAAAATCCTTGAATGAACAACAGAGCTCACAGCTCAGCACTTGAGCTCCTATAAAGTACAAACTGTCTCTTCAAGCAGCTCCCTGACTCCTGTATATCCAAAGAGTCACCTCAAAAAAGGACTAATCAGACTGACATTTGGCGGGCATCATTCTGGGACAAAGATAGCAAATAAAGAAACTGGTAGCATCCCTCACTGTTCCACAGCTGCTACAGGTGTACCCCAGACAAGCAGAGCCTGGAATGGACCTCAGCAGTCAGACAGCAGAGAACTAGACTGTTAGAAGGAAAACTAACTATCAGAAATACTTCATCATCAACAATCTGGGCATCCACTCAGAGACCCAATCGAAAAGTCAGCAACTACTAAGATGACAGGTGGATAAATCCACAAAGATGGGAAGAAACCAGTGCAAAAAGGAGGAAAATACCCAAAACCAAAACACCTCACCTCCTACAAAGGTCCAAAACTCCTCACCAGCAAGGTAACAAAGCTGGACGGAGAATGAGTGTGATGAAATGACGGAATCAGACTTCAGAGGTGGATAATGAGAAACTTCAGTGAGCTAAAAGAACATGTTCTAAATCAATGCAAAGAAACTAACAACCCTGAAAAAAGATTTGAGGAAATGATAACAAGAATGGACAACTTAGAGAGGAATATGAATGAATTGAAGGAGCTGAAAAACACAACACGAGAACTTCACAAAACATGCACAAGTTTCAACAGCTGAATTGACCGAGCAGAAGAATGAATATCAGAAGTCGAAGATCTACTCAATGAAATAAAAGGAGAAATCAAGTTTAGAGAAAAAAGCGCAAACAAAAAAAATGAACAAAATCACCAAGAAATGTGGTACTATGTGAAGAGAACCAACCTACATTTGATAGGTGTACCAGAATGTGATGAAGAGAATGAATCCAAGCTGGAAAATACTCTTCAGGATATTTTCCAGGAAAATTTCCCCAACCTAGCAAGGCAGGCCAATACTCAAGTCCTGGAAATACAGAGAACACCACAAAGATATTCTGCAAGAAGAGCAACCCCAAGGCACATAGTCATCAGATTCACCAGGGTTGAAATGAAGGAGAAAATACTAAGGGGAGCCAGAGAGAAAGGTCGGGTCACCCACAAAGGGAAGCCCATCAGACTCACAGCAGATCTCTCAGCAGAAACTCTACAAGCCAGAAGAGAGTGGGGGCCAATTTTCAACATCCTTAAAGAAAAGAACTTTCAACCCAGAATTTCATATCCAGCCAAACTGAGTTTCATAAGTGAAGAAAGAATAAAATCTTTTGCCAACAAGCAAGTACTCAGAGATTTTGTCACCACCAGGCCTGCTTTACAAGAGCTCCTGAAAGAGGCACTACACATAGAAAGGAACAACCAGTACCAGCCATTCTAAAAACATACCAAATGCTAAAGAGCATCAACAAAATGAAGAATCTGCATCAACTAATGGGCAAAACAGCCAGCTAGCATCAAAATGGCAGTATCAAATTCACACATAACAATATTAACCCTAAATGTAAATGAGCTAAATGCACCAATCAAAAGACACAGACTGGCAAATTGGATAAAAAAACAAAACCCATCAGTGTGCTGTATCCAGGAAACCCATCTCACATGCAAGGATACACAAAGGCTCAAAATAAAGGGATGGAGGAAGATTTACCAAGCAAATGGAGAGCAAAAAAAAGCAGGAGTTGCAATTCTCATCTCTGATAAAATAGACTTTAAAGCAACAAAGATGAAAAGAGACAAAGAAGGTCATTACATAATGGTAAAAGGATTGATACAAAAAGAAGAGCTAACAATCCTAAATATATATGGACCCAATACAGGAGCAACCAGATATATAAGGCAAGTTCTTAATGACTTACAAAGAGACTTAGACTCCCACACAATAATAGTGGGAGACTTTAACACTCCACTGTCAATATTAGACAGATCAACCAAACAGAAAATTAACAAGGATATCCAGGGCTTGAACTCAGACCTGGAACAAGCAAACCTGATAGACATTTACAGAACTCTCCACCCCAAATACACAGAACATACATTCTTCTCAGCACCACATCACACCTACTCCAAAATTGACCACATAATTGGAAGTAAAGCTCTCCTCAGCAAATGGAAAACAATGGAAATCATAACAAACAGTCTCTCAGACCATAGTGCAATCAGGTTGGACCTCAGAATTCAGAAACTAACTCAGAACTGCACAGCTTCATGGAAACTGAACAACTGGCTCTTGAATGTTGATTGAATAAACAATGAAATAAAGGCAGAAATAAAGAAGTTCTTCAAAACCAATGAGAATGAAGACACAACACACCAGAATCTCTGGGAAACATTTAAAGCAGTCTGTAGAGGAAAATATATAGCAATCAGTGCCCACATGAGAAGAGTGGAGAGATCCAAAGTTGACACCCTATCATCAAAATTGAAAGAGCTAGAGGAGCAAGATCAAAAAAACTCCAAACCTAGCAGAAGACAAGAAATAAATAAGATCAAAGCAGCAGTGAAGGAGATAGAGACACAAAAAAACCCTACAAAAAATCAATAAATCCAAGAGCTGGTTTTTCAAAAAGATCAACAAAATAGACAGACCACTAGCCAGACTGATAAAAAAAAAGAGAGAGAACAACCAAATAAATGCAATAAAAAATGATAAAGGAGAAATCACCACAGATTCCACAGAAATTCAAACCATCATCAGAGAATACTACAAACAACTCTATGCACAAAAACTAGTAAACCAGAAGGAAACTGATAAATTTCTGGACACCTGTGTCCTCCCAAGCCAAAACCAGGAGGAAGCTGAAACTATGAAAAGACCAATAACAAGGTCTGAAGTTGATGCAGCAATTAAGAGCCTACCACACAAAAAAAGCCCAGGTCCAGATGGGTTCACAGCCGAATTCTACCAGACACACAAAGAGGAGCTGGTACCATTCCTTCTGAAACTATTCCAAATAATTCAAAAAGAGGGAACCCTTCCCAAATCATTTTATGAGACCAACATCATCCTGATACCAAAACCCGGCAGAGACTCAACAAGAAAAGAAAACTTCAGGCCAATATCCATGATGAACATAGATGCAATAATCTTCAATAAAATACTGGCAAACTGATTGCAACAGCACATTAAAAAACTTATCCATCATGATCAAGTAGGATTCATCCCGGGGATGCAAGGCTGGTTCAACATACGCAAGTCTATAAAGGTAATTCACCACATAAACAGAAGCAAAAACAAAAACCACATGATTATCTCAGTTGACGCAGACAAGGCATTTGACAAAATTCAACAGCACTTTATGCTAAAAACCCTCAATAAACTCGGTATTGATGAAACATATCTCACAGTAATAAAAGCTATTTATGACAAACCAACAGCCAATATCATACTGAATGGGCAAAAACTGGAAGCATTCCCTTTGAAATCCAGCACTAGAAAAGGATGCCCTCTCTCACCATTCCTATTCAACATAGTACTGGAAGTTCTAGCCAGAGCAATCAGGCAAGAAAAAGAAATAAAGAGTATTCAAATAGGAAAGGTGGAAGCCAAATTGTCTCTATTTGCAGATGACATGATGATATACCTAGAAGACCTACCACCTCAACCCAAAAACTCCTGAAACTGATACACAACTTCAGCAAAGTCTCAGGATATAAAATCAATGTGCAAAAATCACAAGCATTCCTATACACCAATAACAGACTTAAAGAGAACCAAATCAATAACGAACTGACATTCACAATTTCTACAAAGAGAATAAAATACCTAGGAATACAACTTACAAGGAATGTAAGGGACCTCTTCAAGGAAAACTACAAACCACTGCTCAATGAAATAAGGGAGGACACAAACAGATGGAGAAACATTCCATGTTCATCGTTAGGAAGAATCAATATTGTGAAAATGGCTATACTGCCCAAAGTAATTTACAGAATCAACACTATCCCCATCAAGCTACCATTGAATTTCTTCACAGAACTGGAAAAAACCACCATGAACTTCATATGGAACCAAAAGAGAGCCCGCATAGCCAACTCAATTCTAGGCAAAAAGAACACAATGGGAGGCATCACACTTCCAGAATTCAAACTATACTACAAGGCTACAGTAATCAAAACAGCATGGTACTGGTACTAAAACAGAGGTACAGACCAATGGAACAGAACAGAGGCATCGGAGGCAACACAGGATATCTACAACCATATAATCTTTGATAAACCAGACAAAAACAAGCAATGGGGAAAGGATTTCCTGTTTAATAAATGGTGTTGGGAAAACTGGTTAGCCATGTGCAGAAAGCAGAAACTGGACCCCTTCCTGACACCCTACCCTAAAATTAACTCCAGATGGATTAAAGACTTAAACATAAGACCTGGCACCATAAAAACCCTAGAAGAAAATCTAGGCAAAACCATTCAGGACATAGGAGTAGGCAAGGACTTCATGACCAAAACACCGAAAGCATTGACAACAAAAGCCGAAATAGACAAATGGGACCTAATCACACTCCACACCTTCTGCACAAAAGAAACAGTCACTAGAGTGAATTGGTAACTAACAGAATGGGAAAAAAATCTTTGCAATTTACCCATCTGACAAATGGCTGATATCCAGAATTTACAATGAACTCAAACAGATTTACAGAAAAAAAACAAGCCCATCCAAAAATGGGCAAAGGATATGAACAGACACTTTACAAAAGAAGACATACATGAGGCCAACAAACACATGAAAAAATGCTCATCATCACTGGCCATTAGAGAGATGCAAATCAAAACCACATTGAGATACCATCTCACGCCAGTTAGAATGGCGATCATTAAAAAATCTGGAGACAGCAGATGCTGGAGAGGATGTGGAGAAATAGGAACACTCTTACACTGTTGGTGGGAGTGTAAATTAGTTCAACCATTGTGGAAGACAGTGTGGCAATTCCTTAAGGACCTAGAAATAAAAATTCCATTTGACCCAGCAATCCCATTACTGGGTATATATCCAAAGGACTATAAATTGTTCTACTATAAGGACACATGCACATGTTCATTGCAGCACTGTTTGCAATAGCAAAGACCTAGAACCAACCCAAATGCCCATCGATGATAAAATGGACTGGGAAAATGTGGCACATATACACCATGGAATATTATGCAGCAATCAAAAAGGATGAGTTTGTGTCCTTTGTAAGGACATGGATGAATCTGGAGAACATCATTCTCAGCAAACTGACACAGGAACAGAAAATGAAATACCATATATTCTCACTCATAGGCGGGTGAGGAAAAATGAGAACACATGGACACAGGGAAGGGGATACTACACACTGGGGTCTATTGGGGGTAATAGGGGAGGGACAGTGGCAGGGGGAGATGGTGAGGGATAGCCTCGGGAGAAATGCCAAATACGGGTGAAGGGGAGGAAAGCAGGAAAACACACTGCCATGTGTGTACCTATGCAACTATCTTGTAAGTTCTGCATATGTACCCCAAAACCTAAAATGCAATAAAAATAAAAAATAAAAATAAAATTAAAAAAAAGAAATATAACATTGCTAATATTTCCAAAAGTTTATTTTTTGTCTCTTTTAATCACATCTTCCTCCTTGTTTCCTATAAAATATGGTAATCCCTTCTAGCATTTTATTTGATACAGTGTACTCTGTTGGGGTGATGGGTGCACCAAAGTCTCAGAAATCACCAATAAAAAAATATGAAATCACCACTAAAGAATTTTACCAAACATCACCTGTTCTCCAAAAACCTATTGAAAAAAAAATCTGCTTTTACATTTTATATAAATAGAATCCACCTAAGATAGTTTTTATGTTAGTGTTTTGCAAATGACCCAGAAGGCATATGATTGTACTTTGTGCATTTCAACTATGTATTGTATTCAAATTTAGTATAACTGTATAATTTATCAATAATTCTCATAATTTAATACTCCAATGTTACTATCAATGGACATGGGTTAATTCCAGTTTATAGATAATCATCATCTATACTATTTTTCACACAAATGTCATGGTAAATATGTTGATCAGTTGCAGTAAAATATTAGGTAAGGAGAGAAACTATAGAAAGTGGGGATGAAGCCCTCACATATGAAAGATAGCACAGATGAAGTTTTTTTCAGTCCTCTGAGTTGAACATGTTTGCTTTGTTTTAACTTGTTAAGTGCTTTTTATTATTTGTCCATTGGTGGTTTATTTGTATTTACACTACTTCGAAATCATAGAGTTCTCAAACTGGTGGCTAAATGGTGATGTTTTACATCAATTTTGAAAAACTTTTTAGCCAGTGTTTATTTTCAATGACCACATTTGATTTACACATTTTTCCTCTTGTGGGAGTACAATCACACATAACTTATATCTTAGATTCATGGTGTACATGCCTTTCAAACTCTTTTGTTGTTGTTGCTGTCTTTCCCAAGCTTCAATTTGTATACTTTCTATTAACCTATAATTTATTACATCAATTCTCTTTACTGGTGTGTTTAAGCTACTGTTATACACATATATTGACTTGTTATTTTATGTTCTAATTTTATAATTTTTATTGATATTTTTTCATGTGAAATATTGTATCTTGTTTATTTGGGGAAGGTATATTAATTATAGTTTGTTTTATAAAAAGTTTTATGGTATAATATTTTTGAAATAATAAATAAAAATAACTTTATTCTTATAAAACTAGGGAAGGGACCAAGCGAGGTGGCTCATGCCAGTAATCCCAGCACTTTGGAAGGCTGAAGCAGGTGGATCACTTGAGGTCAAGAGTTCAAGACCAGCCTGGCCAACATGGTGAAATCCCGTCTTACTAAAAATGCAAAAATTAGCCATGCTTGGCAGCACACATCTGTAATACCAGTTACTCAGGAGGCTGAGTCAAGAGAATTGCTTGAACCTGGGAGGAAAAGGTTGTAGTGAGTAGAGATCATGACACTGCACTCCAGCCTGGGCAACAGGGCAAAACTCTATCTCAAAAAGTAAAAAAAAAAAAAAAAAAAAAAAAAAAATACCCTAGTTTAATCATCTATTTGTTAAGAAAGTACTGAAGAATTCTTGTACAATAAAAAGTATTAGAGTGCTACTGGTCTTTGTCTAACAACAGATACAAATACCTTGTCTTTAAAAACTATGAAGGCTAGAAACTCAACTTATAATAGCTATATTTTAGTAATTCACTAATATAAGTGAACATTTATTGTTTTAGGTTTATCTCTTTGGATTTAGAATATATAAACTTTTAGAATTTTTAGTTTATACTTAATTTGGTTGGTGAAATTTTATTCACCTTGGAGAATACTTTCCCAGTTTTTCACATTTCTCTAAATACTAAGATTTTCAAAATATTTTAACTTACAATTATTAAAGAAAGGACTATGCCAGGTGAATTCACATACAAAATTGAAAATTGGTAAGAAATTAATTTACTTTTGTCTAATTTTTATATTAAATTAAGCTCACTTGAGCTTGTAAAACAAAGCAATAGGTATAGACAAACTATGTTTTATCTCAAGATATAAAGAATCATTATTATAAAGATTGTAAATGTTAAATACTCAAGTATACGTAATCACATAGATAATTTATTTTACTCTGCCTTGCAGTTGCTTAATATTCCTTAGAGATTAGTTTCCTAAGCCATAGGTATTACTTTAGTTCACAGAAGCAGTGTGTATGAGCTGTGAATAACTGTGATATATGAAATGCCGTATAATTTGTATTTGTTAATAGGCCACCAGTGACTTCTAGCTCAAGATTTAAGAACTGGATGTCTCATCAGGAATAATTCATAAGTGGTCAGTGTTCTGCTGATGTAATAACATGACCTTGATCCTTGAACCAAATCCTCATTGCAAAATAATTAATTCCATCCAGTTAATACACATTTGTGTTGATGAATGATGTCATTTATCAAGACACTGGGAAGTAATTTAGGAAAATTTCTTATTATATCCTTAACCCCTCTGCTACCTATAGTAAAGGCAGATTTGTAGGGTCAGGTTTTGATATGTCTAGAAGGAGATTTATAATCATTTTCTATGCTGCTTGCATAATATATAAGTCTTGGGACTATTCTAGCTATGGGTTTTCATTTCTGCTATAACTATAATATTAGAAAACACTGACTTAATGTGCACTTTGTCTGCTTGGAAATCTCAAGTCAGGGTCACACATGACCTTACAATTCTGCCACAATGGGCTTTCATTTATGATAGAACTTATAATTTTTAATGTTTAAAAGAAATTTTTCTAAAATAATTAATATATTACAATTCAAAGGGCAGTACTCTGTGAAGCAGAAGTGTTTAATGTATTTCTACTCCCTGTACTGGCTCTATTTCAAATTTTGGAACAGTATCTTATTATCTCAAATATTGACATGTAGTCAAAAAGAATGTGTCCCAGTCCCCATTATCTATATAATACAAAATACAGGAAATATAAGACTGAAGAAAACAGATCACTATACAAAATACGGAATTGTGGGATTTTGACATAACTGTGGCAGACTAATTGTACAGTGTGTCAGGGTCTAAGGATGCCTATGTTCTGAAGGTAATCCATTTTCATTGTTATTACAGATGATTGTACAGCTAATTAGATGTTATTTATCTTTGTTGATTGCTTAATACTTAGAGTTTTATTAATGAGGCATTAGATGCATTACATAATTTTATGCAATTCACCCTTTACAATAGCCCAAACTATACCTGCTACTGAAAAAAAAAAAACACTATAAATTACATCACACCATACATTTAATTTGTTTTCCTTCCTTTATAAGACCCTCAGAAGCAGTTGGTTGTATTACTGTGTATTACTGTACCTCCAGGTCAGGGAACAATTCTGATTTACTCATTTACTACCCTATATCCCAATTTATTACTTCTATTTTCTTTCATCAAGTCAATTATTAAAATATTTTTTATGTTACTTTTAATTTATATTACATATTTTGGTTATATGACATTCCGTTCTTTTTTCAAACAATAATACGTTTTAAGTTGTATCTATTTTTCTGCATGCACATTTGCTATGTTACTTCTAACTGTTCACAGTACTCCATGGTTTCTATCTAATATATATTAGGCATTCCCATTTTCAGTGATAAACATCAAACTTTCCTACTAATTTCTATTTCCAGAAATACTGAAAGGAACATCTTCACACATGCTTACTCATGGTGGGAATTCTTTTAAATAAGTACTCTGAAGCAGAATTGTTGGCTTATACCATCGTTTTGGACATAATTTGACTAATTATACACAGTGAAAATTTGCCATCTAGAATAGGTGCTCCTTCTGCACTCACATGAGCAGCGTGTGAGGATTCTATTATGCCTATATTCCAGATCAATATTTGCCTTATACAGCTTTCTAATTTTGCCTTTCTGACTGCTATAAAGATATTTGGTAATTCATTTTAAATTTACTTTGTTATGAATAAGATTAGAGGTCACTTTATACATTTTCTTAAATTCTAGTAGTACCTCTTTGAATATTATTCATTTTGTTTTTTTGTTTGTGGGGGTGGTTGCCAGTTTCTGTGCTCTCACTATATTCTATTACTATGTTCTACTCTATGTCTGCCTTTGTCCAAAGCATTCTTCACTGAAACAGAAATATTTTATTTTAATATTATCAACATTTTTTTTTTGTTTGTTTCAGATCTTACGTGATTCTCACTTTGTTTATGAAGATTTTTCTTATGCTGAAGAACATTCCATTTCCAAGCACCTGAAAGGGGTCAAACATTAATAATATTACTGGCTCTATCATTTTACTTGAATCTCTATACATTTACTGACATTATTTTTTCTATTGTTGTAGATGTATTTTCTTCAGTACAATATGTGTATTTTTGAAGGTAAGTTCTGTGCCATATTCACATTTGTATTGTCTGGAAGATAAGAGGTTCTATATAAACATTTATTAAAATAATGCATTTGGAGCTATGGCACTAGATAAAGGAGGGATGCATGAGAGGAGAGAAACCTAAAGTGAGGTAGTTGATAGAGACATGGGCAGATAGAGTCCACAAATCTTGCCATGAGTGTAGCCTCCAACAGGGTTAACAGAGTGAGTTCATCCTTGTGGTTACCCCAAATAGTTTCCTCTCATTCATCTACTGTTGTACCTTCCCACTCCTTTGCATGCAAGGAACAGCTTCTACTCTGACCCATAAAATGAAGCCTAGGATAATCAAATGATTCTGAATTTATCAGTGTATTTGTTTTAGTACATAATTAAAATGAACTTTAAAGGAAAAAATTTAATTCCCTCTCTTAAGCATAAGCAATTTCCTTAGTTCTTCTCATTCCTAGTTTACTTCATGAGAAACAGATTTAGCATTTAGATTTTAGGTAGGTTCTTGGGTTTAAATTTCAATTCTGTTACAAACTACAAATATATCCTTAGGACATTTCCTTAAACAATTATCTCCCCACCACCCCCACTGCCTTAAATGAGGAAATCCATAAAAGCCCTTAGCATAGAACCTGGGCATATAGTGAGATCTCATTAAATATTAGCTAATAATTTTAAAGATGAAATTGGTGAAACCAAAAGAAAACTTGAAATCGAAATTGTGATGAACCTAATATCATCTTTACTCCTCTAACAGGCACTTGTAGTAGATGTGAATTTTATGAATATCTTAGACAAAAAGTTTGTTAAACACTGATAACTGAGATGTTGTAAAATCTTTACTTAACCAAAATGTCAACTCCACTCATGTTATTTCGCTGAATAACATAAATCTCTACTGTTTGCTTCACATATTGAGTATATATATTTAAAAGTTCCAGTATGCTGTACATTTAAAAGATCCTTGTTTTTTAATACTTTGAAATTGATACTGCAGAGGTAAAGAATCTTATGACATGTTATTATATAAAGGTTTAGAAAGAAACAATTAAAATAACGTATTATTTTTATGTCAACACTTGTGTCCTTTATCTAGTAACAGAGAATATTTATCTTTAGCCACGGCTATGTGTATATGTTTTAAAGAACATATTTTTTCTTCAGGCATTTCTTTGCTTCATTTATCCTACTTTTCTTAAATTCAAAACAAGAAGATAAAGAGAGACTTTGGTGTTTGTTTTTGCCCTTAATTATTGATCATTTTTAAGCAAAATTTAAAAATTATTTATAATAAAATATTATAACAAAAATGGCATTCTGCAGTTGTCTGCTGTATCTTCTATATTAGTATCATTTCCATCTCAAATGGAACTTAACCATCAACTTAGAAATATGCCACATTTCTTGTAAAGTGACCCCATTATTTTCTTCTAGATTTTATCCTAGTTCTCTGTTCTTCTATCTAACAAAATACTTCAAAGAGCTGACAATATTCTGATTTCAGCATCTTTATTTTCTTTTATTTTTCTCAGTCTCTTTCTAATCGCCTCTATTACTCCATCAAAATTACCCCTGCCAAGGTCATCAATAACAGTTGGTTAAATAAATCCAGTCATGAGTTTACAGCACTTATTTTTACTTATCAACAACATTGCTCATAGAATATCACTTTTTCCTCTGGAAAATTTTTCTTCATGTTATCTTAGATGACATTTCTTTTGAGCCTTCCTTGACTTTCCCAGAAGTTTTCTTTTTCCTCCTTAACAATCTTTTCCTTTTGTTACAAATAGCTCCTATAAGATTTCATCTAGTCTTATAAATTTAAGTATGTACAACCTGATGTTTCCAGAAGTTATATCTAGAGTGTTTCAAAATGAACACATCTAAAATCAAATTTGTCTATATCATCGAAACCCACTACTCTTGTAGTCTTCAAAATCTCATTATGTACAGCAAGTCAATTCTCTCTATTGCTCAGAGCAAAATCTTTGGAGTCTTTTTTGACTCATTGGGACTGAGTGGTGCCAATTGGAGTACAAATATATGGGAGGTTTTAAGTATAGGAAAATTAATGATTAGGTTTTAGGTTAATTTTATTCTTTCTTTGTTTTAAAACCAGTGTCTTTCCTCAATTAAAAATGTCTGATTTATATATATATATATATATATATATAATAAGATCGTAAGAAGAATGGAACTTGCCTTGATATAACTAAATACCAAACACAAAGAGAATTCTTTGTGAAACCCTTTGCAGATAGCAGTATTACTCTAAGTATTTGCAGTTTGTATATGCAGACAGTGGAATATAACAGATAAAATTGTGACCAAAGGCACAACAGAGATCATAAGCAGGAACATGCAACTCAAAGGAACAAATGTAAGAAAGAAGACTCAAAGGGTATGATAGCAATGTTCAAACCAATTCTTTAAGGTTCAGTTAATCACTCAAAAGTATTCATTCAGTGAATGTTAAATTTTTGATATTGTACCAATTTCTCAGTATGTGGTATCTGTCCTCATTGATTGCACATTTTTAATAGAAATTTGCCACCATAATGTGAGTAATTTAAGGAAATAGCTGACCTTATAAATGTAATCATCACTAATAATAAACAGCAAGGTAAATTTTGTATTACATATAACAAAACATAACAAATTATGAAGCAACACAGTTTACATATAGAAGAAAATGCATTAATGAATGAAAATGACATTTTAGTAAAACAAGCAAAAAAAATTGAATATGGTGGAAAGTTTTCTCATATTATTAAATATTATTTTAAAGAGTATAACTTTAACAGTTGAGAATATAATTAGGAATACTTAAATTCAATAAATGCATTGTTTTCACTAGAGAAATAAATATTATAGTATTTAAAATATTTTAATCCAATTAAATTTTACAAATTACATTACCAAAATGATAGGCCCAAATTTATCTTATCATTTGTGTGATTATATTAGTGATGTAACTATCACTATGTATGATGTTAATTTTCAAAGTACTGTATACTTATTTATTCATTATATTGATAATATGGGTTTCAATAAAAAAAATCAAAAGGTTATAAAATATTTGAGTGCCTACAAATCCCTTTGGATGTTAACAAGAGGCAAGGTTTGAGGGAATGTGATCTCTTTCTGGGTCCACGAGGGGGTGTAGTTTTAAGGGCAAGAACTTCCCAGCACCATGCCCCCCTCCCATCTCTCTCCATCTGGGAGATTTAATGGTCTCTGTTTAAATTTCGTGGGCGAGGGAAGAAACTAAGAGTCACCTCAGCGGAAGTTCTAAGGAACTCCTTTCATTGGCCAGGGGTCTTAGAGAAGGTGGAGATTCCTCCCAGGTTTAAAGTCCCCTTCTTCCACACCCCTTAGGACTCCATGCTTGGGTCCCCTTCCATGAACACTCCCTTCATGGAAGCCTTCTTTCTCTCTCCTGGATTTCCCCTCTGGGGTCCCATTCCACACTCTCTCGTGGAAGCCTGTCTTCCTCTCCTAAACTCCATTTCTCACTCAGTGTGGAAGCTGCTTTCTTCTCCTGGATTCCATCTTTCTGGATTCTCTCACTCAGTGTGAGAGTTAGCTGTTTCTCTCTCCTCCTGTTTTTCTCCCTGTCTCTAAATAAATCACTTTCTACAAACACCTTGAGTCCGGCATTTACTGCGCACTGAGCCATGGTCCCCTCTCTCATTCTTGAGAGGGAAGGAGGCCAAGAACTGGAAGAAACATTCTCTCAGGGGAGGTGAGGGCACCCTGAACCCCAATATTATATTTTGGTGAGCTAGCCAGAAGAGGGGTACACCAGAAAAGGGATATACCTGAAGAGGGGCACAGCCAGGAAAGGGTACAACCGGAGAAGAAGACTTAAGAGTTGTGAGTAAAACTGGCCCCATTCTGTCTCTTCTCTTTAAGAACACCTGAAGTGGCCACAGCCAGGCAGAGCAGCGGCACCTCAGAGGCACCACCCAGCCCCTCATAAGCCCCGCAAAAGTGCAGTTTGTTTACCTCCAAGCTCTCTCTCTGCTTTCCCGCCTCCTCTATCCTTCAGATATTATCTCTGGGACCAAAACCTGAGGGAGCCTGTGGGGCTGAGCTGCGAGCACTGCCCTGGGACCTTTAGCTCCTTGCCAGCTCGGAACAGCCCAGCCCCAGGGGCCCCACCCAGTGCGCAGCCGTGGGCTGGAGAAAACCGCGGGGAGGGGTGAGGTACAACCAGAACCTGCGGGGGACCGGGCGGCGCTGCAGCCTGGCGCACATGCCTCTCCAGCATTCCCCAGTCCCAGACAGCAGGGTAAAAAGGCTCCCCTGGGCATTTGCCTGCCAGCCACAGGTCTCTGTGTGGGCAGTAGCTCCTGATGTGGCCCAGGTGTGCAAGTAGTTCTGGAGGGGCCAACATGGCGACCAAAAGCTGTGGGGTGGGGCAACTCACGGGGGCCCAGCAGTGGCTGCGAACGCGGCTTTTAAACTGACATGGCAGTTTTTTTTCCTCAGCTGGTGCGGCTCTGAGGGAAAGAAAGTGGCTGAAGCAGCTGTTGTTCGTCAGCACCCCGGACTTTTAGGTAGGCCACACCGCCTTGGGGTTCAGCATTCTCATTCAAAATACGGCTGAAGAAAGCTTTCTGCCTTCTCAACATAAGCAACCTGTCTGCACAGTTGGGTAAGGCGTGGCTCTGCAACTGTAAGGTTGCTGGCTCAAATTCCTGGTGGAGTCCATTTTGAATTGGTGAAAACTTTTGGGGAAATTCAGAAGCTGAAGGCTATGGGACTTTGTGTTTGGTGTATAATTTGTCTTGCTTAGGATTGGCTCTCTCTCTGGCAGAACTTTTCCATCTGGAAGATCATAGTTAAACTGGTTTCAGGGAATGGCAGGTCTCACAATCTTAAGAACATTTTCCTACAACGGAAAATGAGTTAGGGGAGAGGAGGCCCGTGTCTTGAGGGTGCTGTTCCAGCCTCAGCCACACCTGGCCTGCCTTCTTTGAGCTGTGTGATCTAATGGCCCCTCCCTAGAAATTTACCCTTCTGGGGCAGTTTTATAATCTGGCTTTTGTAAATTGGACTTTTGCTGGGAAATATTGGTACCCATCTCCTGAGCCCCTGGTGGTCACTGGAGGTCATGCAGGCAGTTATTGGTCCTATGACACTGGTAGGTCATGATTGGAATCCAGTACAGGGGAGGCCCTCTGATAAGATGGATCACGCATCTTGGGCACATGAAATTTCAGGGTACTGACTGAAAGACGTTTCAGTACCCATTTTACCTGGAGGATACTTCAGGTTGAAGTGGCTGTAATTTCTTTAACCGGGGTGAAGGCATTCCTCATATGTGATTTCAGATGGGTGCTTCTATTCCCAAGCTCAAGTCCCCATTAAAATGTATACTGGAAAATTGGGACCAATTTAGCACTCAGTCTTTAAGGAAGAAGTGGCTTATTATTTTTCTCCCAAATAGCATGGCCAAATTACCCTCTGCCAAGTGGAGAACCTAGCCCCCAAAGGAAAGGGAAGAAAACCCAACAGTTTCTCTTGAGCAATTGTGGGAGGCCTTAAGAAAGTATACCCTTCTGTCACCAAACTCCATTGAGAATCAGTTAATACTAAAGGACAAGTCTATTACTCTGTCAGCAACAGATACCAGGAGGAAGCTTCAGAAGCTGGCCTTAGGGTTAGAACAGAGTCTAGAATCATTACTGAATCAGACAACCTCAGTGTTTTATAATAGAGAGCAGAAGGAACAGACTGAAAGAAACAGGAGGGATCAGCCTTAGTTATGGCTTTCAGGCAAGCAGACCCCAGGGGCTCAAATGAGGGAAAGGCTTGGGTTAGCTGCCAGTCTGGCAGAACTTGTAACCAGTGTGGTCTGAAGGGACAGTTTATAAGAAATTGTCCCCAGAGGAATAGACAGCCATCTTGTCCATGCCTGCTGTGCCAAGGGAATCACTGGAAAGCACACTGTCTCAGGGGACAAAGGCTCTCAGGGCCTGAGGTGTCTGACCAGATGACCCAGTGACAGGACTGAGGGTTCCTGGGGCAAGTGCCAGATGAGCCATCATTCTCACAGAGCCCCAGGTAAAGCTAACCATAGAGGTCTAGGAAGTTAATCTCCTGGACACTGCATGTCCTTCTCAGTATTTCTCTCCTGCCCTGGAGACTTGGTGCTTATTAAATCTCTCCCCTCAGACTCTCCCTCTCTAGGCCCATCCTGGGAATGACCATTTTCTGTCATTCTGTCTATCCCAATGGCAAATAAGGTAGTGGAAATTAACTCATGGATTCATCACACTTGGCTGAAGCCTTGGATACCTCCTGAGAAAAGTCATAGGCAGGCCCTGTACTCCACAGCCTGAAGTTCCAGGAGACAACCTTTCACATCCCTGTGAGCCAGTAAAAGATCTGCATATGCTTTTCCAATAAGATCCTCTGAAAGTAACCACTCATAAGTCTAATTTATATCCTGGTATTAATAGGACTATAATCCTCAACTTTGCTATCTCTCCAACACTGATTATCCTTTTCACAATGGGAAGGGAACGTGCCTCTTTCTAGAAAAAAATGCTGCTATTTTGTAAACCTGTCAAGTATTGTTTTGAACATAGAACTCAGGAATCAAACACAGGGCTAAAAACCTTCAAGAAACAGTATTGTGAGGCTTGTTTAACAAGTGACTACCCTGGCTCTATTCTCACCTCTGCTCATTTATTACCATTCTATATTTGTTGGCCTCTGGGCCTCTCATCTTTAACCACCTTGTCACATTCATTTCTTATGGAGCCATAAGGTCACAAATAAATCCTGCAGCTGGAACCCCAGATGTCCTTGGCTCATGAGCTCTATTGTGGACCTCTAGATCAACCTGCACACCTGAAAGGCTCCCCTCTGGAGGAAACCTCAACTTTAGGGCCCCTTCTATGACCCATTTCAGCAGGAAGTAAAGAGAATCGACTTCCATAATTGCAACAGAAGTTGGGCTTTCCTGTTCAGAGTGGGGGGAGAATGAGGGAATGTGTTCTTTTTCTGGGTCCACAAGGAGGTGTAGTTTTAAGGGCAAGAACTTCCCCGCACTATGCCCCCCTCCCATCTCTCTCCATCCTGGAGATTTAACAGTTGCTGTTTAAATTTTATGAGCTTGCAAAGAAACTAAGAGTCAGTTATCTCAGCGGAAGTTCTAGGGAATTCCTTTCATTGGCCAGGGGTCTTAGAGAAGGTGGGGGTTCCTTCCAGGTTAAAAGTCCCTTTCTTCTACATCCCCTCAGATCCCATGTTTGGGTCCCCATCCATGAACACTCCCTTCATGGAAGCCATCTTTCTCTCTCCTGGATTTCCCCACTGAGATCCCCTTCCATACTCTCTCATGGAAACCTGTCTTCCCCTCCTAAATTCCATCACTCTCCATTCCTTTCCACTCAATGTGGAAGCTGCTTTCCTTCTCCTGGATTCCATCTTTCTGGATTCTCTCACTCAGTCTGAGTGTGAGAGTTAGCTGTTTCTTTCTCTCTCCTCCTCCTGTTTCTGTCTCTAAATAAATCGCTTTCTACAAACACTTTTGAGTTTGGCGTTTACTGCACACTGTGCCATGGTCCCCTCTGTCATTCTTGAGAGGGTAGGAGACCAAGAACCTGAAGAAACATCTTCTCAGGAGAGCTGAGGGTACCCTAAACCCCTGAACCCCAATATTACAGGTTTGCTGATACTAGCAATAACATGAAACTTCCCAGAAACATAAGCTCAATTTACTTTCATGCATTACTTCCATGTAAAATGTTTGTTAGTTTATTTGTTTATATTTTACTTGTAAATAGGTTTTAGCTGAAAGACTTTAATATGACAGGTATAAAAATGAATAACATAAGACATCTCTGCATTTGTAAACTGCCCTCTCTTTTGTCTTACCAGTTAACATACAGAATTATGGTATTTCTTCTTCTCTCTTTTCCTGTTTGTTACAGAGCTATTGAGCAGAAACTCTGTCAATGTTTGATTTATTACATAACTGAAATATTGTGGTGCTCAATGAGGCAGTGAAAATCTATTCTGTAAAAATAAGTTACACATATTTAGAGCCTCTGTTACATCTTCTCTTTAGATCAGCACTACTAACTCTAAGTGTAATCCAGGGAGTCGGTCCAGAAAGCCAGATGCTGTTACAGATTATGTAGTTTAAGTGCAGCAACTGAGAATAAGATTTAAATCATTTTATAAGTATTTAACATTGCCATGACAACCAAGTGTGTGATCAGTCAACCTGTCTTAACTATAAGACATAGATGACTCAAGGTGTTAACTCTTATTTCTAGTCACATGTGACAACCTGTTATAGCACTTTTTCAACTGTCAGCTAAAGCAAATAAAAGTCTGAGAAAATGTGCCATTATTGGCTTTTTATTACTAAAAGAATACAATTACTGAGACATTAATGAAAGACTGAAACTGAGATGTTTGCTTGGAAATGTCCGAATCTATGGCAATAAAAGTAGCTTTTCTTCCATTTTGCATTGATGCACATAGTATGACAAATTCAGGAACTGGCTAATGATATGAAGACTAATTTTACCTCTCAGAAGAGTTTTGTATTTCTAGAAAAATTTTGAGTATTGTACAGAATTCACGTATATCCTGTACCCAGTTTCTCCTGTTATTATCATACATTAGTATGATATATTTGTTAAAATAAATGAACCAATAGTGCTATATTATTATTAACTAAAATCCATGCATTTTTAATATTTCCTTAATTTTTCCCTAATATCATTTTTATGCTTTAGGAGCCTGTCTAAGATAACATTTTATTTATAGTTATCATGTCCTTAGGCTTCTTTTGATTTTGACATTTTCTAAAATTTTCCATAACAAGGACAGTTTTAAAGAATACTGCTTAGAAATTTCTTAGAAATTTTTTGTTTTTATGTTCTCTATTTGATGTTTTTCCATTTTCATGCTCACTATTGTGATTTGTTTCATGTGTCTCTCATGATGGGCTTGGTTATGTGTTTTGATGAGGAAATCCACAGAGGTAATAAGGTGACATTTTTGTCACATCATATCAAGGATACAAACCATCAGCAAGGCCTGTCATCTTTTTTTGATAGTACAAAGTAATTTAAGATCTTTTAAATTTTTTAATTCCTTAAAAATCTTTAATTCATTCTATTTATTTAACTTTTTTATACTTACATTTAAACATTATAGATGTACATATTTTAAGGAGTATATCTGACATTTCCATAATTAAATATTTTAATAAATCAAAATAATTCAGATATCCATCATCTTAAATGTTTATCTTTTTTTTATTCTAGAAACAAGTTATTTTCTACTAGCTATTATGAAATATGTTAATAGTTTCTCTTTTTTGGTAGGGTTACTTTATGATTTATCAAACACTGGGTCATATTTTTTCTATCTATGTGTGTGTGTGTGTGTGTGTGTGTGCACATGTGTGTGTTTAATCTATTAAGAAACCTCTTTATTTCTATCTCCAAACCCTCTACACATTTTGGCCTCTGATAACCATCACCTATTCTCTGTCTTCATGAGATCCACTTTCTTTGGTCCCACATGTGAGTGAGAACATACAATATATGTCTTTCTGTGCTTGGCTTATTTCACTTGATATAATAACCTCAAGTTCCATGTGACTGCAAAAGGACAACATTGTAAATTTTATGGCTGAATAATATTCTATTGTGTCTATACATCCCATTTTCTTTATATTTGCATCCACTGATGGGCACTTAGGCTGACTCCCAATTTTGTCTATTGTAAATAGTACTGCAACAAGCATGGGAGCACATACAATAAACATGAGAGTGCTGATATCTCTTTGATGTATTGATTTTCTTGTATTTTTTGATATATGGTCAGTAGCAGTGTTGCTGAATCATATGTGGATTGAATTTTTTGTTTTTTGAGGAATCTCCACACTATTTGCCTTAGTAATTCTACCAATTTAAATTTTCACTCACAGTGTACCAGGGCTCCTCTTTCTTCACATCTTTGCTGGCATCTATTACTCCCTGTAATTTTGATAAAAAACATTTTTACCAGAATGAGATCTTGTGATTTTAATTTTCATTTCTCTGATGATTAGTGTTGTCGAGCATTTTTTTTTCACATATCTGTTAGCCCTTTTTATGTCTTCTTTTGAGAAATGTCTATTTAAGTCTTTTGCCCAGTTTTTAGATTGTTTTTGCTATTGAGTTGTCTGAATTCCTCATATATTCTGACTTTGAATTCCTTCTTGGATGGATAGTCTGCAAATATTATTTCTCATTCCGTAGAGGTTGTCTTTTCACTTTGTTGATTGTTTCCTTTGCTACACAGAAATGTTTTAGCTTTGTGTAAACCCATTTGTCGATTATTGCTTTTGTTGCTTGTGCTTTGAGATTGTAATCAATAAACTTTGCTAAGGCAAATGTCCTGGAATTTTTTTCTATTGTTTTCTTATAGTAGTTTCAGACTTTTAGGTCTTATATCTAAGTCTTTAATCCATTATAATTTCATTTTGATAGATGATGAAAGATAGGAGCCTAGTTTTATTTGCATGCATATTGTATTCAGTTCTCCCAGTACCATTTATTTTAAAAACTGTCATCAATGCATGTTCTTGGGATCTTTGTGAAAATGAGTTGACTATAGATATGTGAATTCCTTTTCAGGCTTTCTATTCTGTTCTATTGATCTATGTGACTATTCTAAGGCCATTGCCATTCTGTGTTCATTATTAAAGCTTTGAAGTATATTTTGAAATCAGGTAGTGTAATGCTTTCAGATTTCTTTTTCTCTGGGTTACTTCAGCTTCTTAGGGTCTTTTATGGTTTCAAATATATTTTAGGATAGTTTTTTTTGTTTGTTTTTATTTCTGTGATGAAAGGCATTGGTATTTGATAATGATTGAATTGAATCTATAGATTGCTTTGGGTTGTACTGATATTTTAATAATACTGATTCTTTCAATCCATGTGTATGGAATAGCTTTCCATTTACTTGTGTCCTCTTTGTAGTTATTTTTTCTTCTTAAATTAAATTTATTCCTAGTTACTTTATAGTTTTGTAAATATTGTAAATGTTATTTTCTTGAGTTCTTTTATAGATTGTTTCCTATTGATATATATAATTATATATTTTAATTATTATTAAAAATCAATAGTGTATATATATAAAATAGTATATATAATTAAAAATTCGACAGTATATATATAAAATATATGTACTATATATAATATATATAACATATTTTTATATAGTGTATATGTGTGTATATTATATAAATAGTGTATATATATATATATATATATATATATATATATATATATATATATATACTGTTAGTTTTTTAATAATTTGGCATCCTACAAATTTAATGAATTCATTTATCTATTCTAACAAAGTTTTGGTTGCATTTGAGTTTTAAAATACAAAATGATGTCATCTGTGAACAAAGAAAATTTGACTTCCTCTTTTTCAATATAGATGTTGTTTGTTTCTGTCTCATCTTGAATGTCTAAGACTTACAGTATTATGTTAAATGAAAGTAGTGAAAGTGATCATCATTGTCTTTTTCCAAATCTTAGAGAAAAGATTTTCAATTTTTCTCTCTTTTGTATAATCTTAGCTGTGGGTTTGTTTTATATGGCCTTTATTGTCTTGAGGTATGTTTTTTATATATTTAGTTTGTTGAATAATTTTGTTATAAAGGGATATTAAATTTTATCAATCTTTTTTAGTATTTATTAAAAATATCATATTGTTTTTGTTCTTGGTTCTGTTAATGTGATGTATCACATTTGTCAATTTGCGTATGTTGAATCGTCATTGCCTCCCTTGTATGAATATCATTTGATCATGGTGAACAATCTTTTTAATGCCTTATTAAATTTGATTTGCTAGTATTTTGTTGAGGATTTTTGCATGAATGTTTATCAGAGATTTTGACCTGAAGTTTTCTGTGGGATGATGGTAGAAAAATTACCTTGCTTCTATTCTGCCATTTTGATGCTGTCACATTCTGTTATAACTTTTGATGTATGCTTATATTATCTAGAGGAGGTAGAGTCTGTCACATTCCTCCACTGTAACATAGCTCTTTGTATTTTCTTCTATGTTGTACTCTTTTGAAGGAAGTCACTATGAACAATATACACTTACAAATTAGGGAGTTATGCTCCATGAACTTGAGTGGCATTTCTTTATAAAATGTCAGATCTTCTGTATAGAAAATGTATTTTTCCCTGTTTCTTTAAAAATTAAATAATTCATGTATATACATATAAACTCATGGATATCTATTTTATATTTGGGTTTAGTAACGTATTATTTTATTTTCTGCTCAGATTACTCTAGCATTAGTCATTGAGAGCTCTTTCAGTTGCCTCTTATGTCTCTTTGACATATTCCATTATTGTATCATTATGGTGTTTTTCTTTCTTTGATCACTTTCTTATATTCTGGCACTAAAAAATGCTGCAGAATCACCTTGCATAGTTTCTGCCACATACTCACTGATTCTAGAATCCAGTCAAAGAGCCCTGATTCCTTTTTATAGATGATAATATTGGCATCAAATGTATGGGTGTTAGGTGTGTCTATTGCTACTGGAGTGAAATTACTTCTAGGTAAATTCAGCTGACAGAACAAATAAAATGCTGAGTGCATATTAACCTGTGTATAAACATAGACACATAAGTATGTCTATGTTTAACCATCTGTATATATATTAAGATAACATGAGTTCATATAGTTGTCTCCAAATTTAATCTATTAAATATGGATCATTCCAACATTTTTTTCTGCTTATCTATAAAATCCCACTCCAAAAGTTAGCAAATTGTCCAACTACCCATTTAAATAATTTTTCAATTCCTACTTGCTTGTATAATTGTTAACCCCATATTTCAGCATATTTCAGTGATATATAAAATAGATTAATTAACCTTATTAATCAGAATATGCTTCTGATGCACAGTTTCTTTAACCTTTAATTTTACAAATTTGACTAATTTTCAGTTACTTTAGTTAGCACCTTTTTCTGTCTCCCTTTTGTGATATTGCTTCTTGTATTTGCAATATAGTTAGATTGTTCTGTCTCATTCTGCATTTTGTCCAAAATTTCTCTGACCTTCTAAGTGCTTTGTTGGTTTTTGTTGTTGTCATCACTATTTGCATGCATTGACATTACATTATTGTTCTCTACAGTTCTATGTGTTTTAGAAAATGCATATTGTAATATATTGATAATCTCACTATTCAACTGATTAGGTTGATAGCCCTATAACATTCCCTGTCATTCCCCATTAAAATCTAATATTTCCCCCAAAATCCTTTGATACTACCAATATTTGCACCACATTTTTAGTTTTGCTTTTCTAGAAAGTCATATAATTGGAATCATACAGTATATAAACTCCAAATTAGCATCTTTTTAAAACAATATGTATTTAAGTTTTGACCATGTATATAGTGGTAATATAGACATGCAATAGTGTAATAAAAATCAGTTGATGGCATCTACTTTCTATTGGGTAACATATGAAATAACAAATAATATAAAATATTTTTTTAAATTAAAAAATTGGCTTTATTATCTTGTTTTAATACTGTACTTTGATATGATATAATTTGGAAGATTTGATATTTGAATTAGTAACATTAAAACTTTGCTCATTTGTGATTATATATCTTTGTCTAAACTGGTGCAGTGAATATAAAGGCATATATTATTTGCATTATTAACTCTAAATATGTCATCTATTTATCCTCAACATATGTACTGTGGTTTCTAAATTGATAAATGCTACTGTGATTAACTCTCATTCATTTTGAATAGTAGGAAGAGAGGAATATAGTAGTTTTATTTTCATATTTGCACATGTAATTTATAATATTTTCCATAACCAAACACACTAAAAAGTTGATAGTGTCTGTCTCTCAAGAATATAAAAGGCAGTCCACTCAGTAAACATTTCAAGAGTTCAGTGTTTTCCTTGAAGCTATATATCTAGGATTAAAGTTAGAATTAAATGTTAAGAGCAGAAAAATCCTATTTTTTTTTTTTTTTTTTGAAAGAAAGAAAGAGAAAGAAAAAGGGGGAGAGAGAACAGGAGTCTTTTTTTTTTTTTTTTTTTTTTTTGAGACGGAGATTTGCTCTTGTTACCCAGGCTGGAGTGCAATGGCGCGATCCCGGCTCACCGCAACCTCCGCCCCCTGGGTTCAGGCAATTCTCCTGCCTCAGCCTCCTGAGTGGCTGGGATTACAGGCATGCGCCACCATGCCCAGCTAATTTTTTGTATTTTTAGTAGAGACGGGGTTTCACCATGTTGACCAGGATGGTCTCGAACTTTTGACCTCGTGATCCACCCATCTCGGCCTCCCAAAGTGCTGGGATTACAGGCTTGAGCCACCGCGCCCGGCCAACAGGAGTCTTGTTCTGTTGCCCAGGCTGGAATGCAATCTAAAAATAGGTATTAAAACCTCTTTTATGCCAATAATTGTGCTTAACAGCAGAAACAGGAAGGAATAAGGGAAGAAAATAACAAACAAACAGCCAACCAATATTTCATTCAAGTCTGTGAAATGCTATGCAAATGCTGAAGAGTGATGAATTCTATAAATATTCGCTGAGTTTACTTGTTCCAGGTCTGAGTTCAAATCATAGATGTTCCTGTTAATTTTCTATCTCATTGATCCATCAAATATTAACAATGTGATGTCAAAGTCTCCCGCTATTAGTGTGTGGGAGTCCAATTCTCTTTATAAGTCATTAAGAACTTGTCTTATGTATCTGGGTGTTCCTATATTGGGTGCATATATATTTATGATCATTGACTCCTATGTTGCATTGATACTTTTACCATTATGTAATGTCCTTCTTTGTTTATTTTAGTTTTTGTTACTATTAAAGTCTATTTTGTCAGAGACAAAAGTTACAACTCCTGTTTATTTATTTTTATTTTTTGCTCTTCATTTGATTTATAAGTCTTCCACCAACCCTTTGTTTTGAGTCTTTGTATGTCCTTGCTTATGAGATGGATCTCAATACAGCGTACCAATGGGTTTTGACTTTTTATTCAATTTGCCTGTCTGTGTCTTTGATTGGGGAATTTAATCCATTTAAATTTAGGATTAATATTGATATCTGTGAGTTTAATATTGTTGTTTAATGCTAGCTGGCTATTTTGCCCATTAGTTAATATAGATTCTTCATTATGGAGATACTCTTTACCTTTTGGTAAGTTTTTGGGATGACTGATACTGGTTGTTCCTTTCTGCGTATAGTGCTTCTTTCAGAAGCTCTTGTAAAGCAGGCCTGGTGGTGATGAAATCTCTGAGTGCTTGCTTGTTCATGAAAAATTTTATTTTTCCTTCATTTGTGAAGCTTAATTTGGCTGGATATGAGATTCTGGGCTGAAAATTATTTTCTTTGAGGATATTGAATATTGACCCCCACTCTCTTCTAGTTTGTAGGGTTTCTGCTGAGAGATCTGCTGTGAGTCTGATAGGCTTCCCTTTATGGGTAACCTGACCTTTCTCTCTAGCTGCCCTTAGAATTTTCTCCTTTATTTCAACCCTGGTGAATCCAATGATTATGTGTCTTGGGGTGGCTCTACTTGAGGAATATCTTTGTGGTGTTTTTCTTATTACCTGGAGTTGAGTATTGTCCTGCCTTACTAGGTTATTAAAGTTTTCCTGAATAATACCCTGAAGAATATTTTCCAGCTTGGATTCATTCTCTTCATGACTTTCAGGTACACTATCAAACATAAATTAGGTCTTTTCACATAGTCCCATATTTCTTGGAGAGTTTGCTCATTTCTTTTTATTCTTTATTCTCTAATCTTGTCTTCTCATTTCATTTCATTAAGTTGGTCTTTGACCTCTGATATTCTTTCTTCTGCTTGATCAATTTGACGGTTAAAACCTGTGCATACTTCACAGAGTTCTCATATTGTATTCTTCAGTTCCATTAATTTACTTATATTCCTCTCTAGATTGTCTATTCTTGTTAGGATTTTTTGAAACTTTTTTCAAGGTTCTTAGTTTATTTACATTGGCCCAGAACATGTTCTTTTAACTCACACAAGTTTCTTATTCTTTACCTTCTGAAGCCTAATTCTGTTAATGGAATGCACTCAGGCCTTTTTCTTCATCAGGCCTTGTTCCCTTGTTGATGAGGAACTGTGATCCCCTGTAGAGGGAGAGGCATTCTGATTTTGGGTATTCTCATCCATTTTATTCTAGTTTCTTCCCATCATTGTAAATTTATCCACCTGTCGTCCTTGTAATTACTGACTTTTTCAAATTAGGTCTCTGAGTGGACATCCAAATTGTTGATTTGCAGCACTGGAATCTGAGCAACCCACTGAGCTGGCTAAAGCAGCAGTGTTGGGCCGGGTGCGGTGGCTCAAGCCTGTAATCCCAGCACTTTGGGAGGCTGAGGTGGGTGGATCACGAGGTCAAGAGATCGAGACCATCCTAGTCAACATGGTGAAACCCCGTCTCTATTAAAAATACAAAAATTAGCTGGGCACATTGGCGCGTGCCTGTAATCCCAGCTACTCAGGAGGCTGAGGCAGGAGAATTGCCTGAACCCAGGAGGCAGAGGTTGCGGTGAGCTGAGATCATGCCATTGCACTCCAGCCTGGGTAACAGCAGTGAAACTCCGTCTCAAAAACAAACAAACAAGAAACAGCGGTGTTAAGATTCGTGGTGCTTTTCTGTCCAGGAATCTCCGGTCTGGCTTCCCTCTTGAGTCCCTTTTTCAATCAGCTGAATAGATGACTCTGACTTCCTGGAGCTCCAAATGTCAACCAAAAGGGGACCCAGTACCATTTACTCTGCACCAAGAACCACTGTGCTGGGGCACTGGCAAAACTGCCACGCCAGCCACAAGAGTTGCGCTGGCAACCCGTGAGACTCCTCCACTGGGATCTCCTGGTTCATGAGCAACAAAAATTTGTCTAAAAGTGTGGCCTCCTCTCATTCTTTGCACTTTCACTGGGAGCTACAATCCTGAGTTGCTAGTAATCAGCCATCTTGGATCTCTCTCCCATAATTTTTTTAAACTCTATTTTATTGACATATAACCAAATACACCTGTTTTTGGTAAGTTACTCTTTATTGCTGGTACTAACAATACAATGCTTATTCAAATACATCTCACAATGTCTCTTATAAAGGAAACACTGATTTTATAAGATCTTCCAGCTATATTTCTGTTTTATTGGATAAAGATTTATTCATCAATGGGAAAAAAACCCTAGCTACTTAAAATATAGATCCACAAATGTGGTATATTGTGAACATTTTACACATCATTAACCATAGATACTTCATAGAAAAAATTTACAATACAAGACATAAATCTTCATATAAAGAACACACTGTGGATTTAACATATGTACACTGGACAAATAAATTGAATCTTTTTGACTGGATTATAAAGGCATTTTATCCTGTCTGAAAATAAGATTAACTAGATTTTGTGTTTAATATAGGGAAAGAACACAGACAGGTTAATTCTTAACTTGATAGATTAAAATAGAAGGTACAAAAGCCACAATAATTTTTTCTTCTATTTAATGATTCATAAGGAGATTCTTTAAAAAATGTTACAACAACAAAAGTAAAAAAAAAAAAAGTCCTGATAATTGTATTAAATACTATCTAAAAACAGGCTGATGAATTTGATCCTGTTATGATCCATGGCTAATGAAACTTTAACATCACTCAAATATTGACTTACATGCTATAAAAATACTGTTTAAGGATCATTTGACAAATTACATCTCAATACACTAAATGATGACCAAAGGCTTAATTTAATGAAAAATAACATATTGATTTTAAAAATTACTCAATTCACTGTAACTGATCATTAAGGCCATCTTCAATAAAATTATTTTTATCTTTACCTTACATTTTGTAAAATAAGGTTATTTTGAATACATTTATTAGACAAGACACATGGTATATATTATTTTTATTCTACATGTTTCTAAATCTCCCAAATAATTCATCCTCATTTTTACTTCCAAGAAATAAGATGTTTGTTTATAGATTTTTATTTTTAATGAGATAGGGTTTTGCTTTGTTGCCAAGGTTGAAGTGTAGTGGTGTGACAACAGCTCACTGTAGCCTTATCTCCTGGGCTCAAGCAATTCTCCCAGCTCAGCCACCTGAGATGCTGGGACAAAAGGTGTGTGCCACCAAGCCTGGATTATTTTTTTATTTTTTATATAGACAGGGTTTCACTGTATTTCCCAGGCTGTTGTCAAACTCCTGGGCTCAAGTAATCCTCCCACCTTTGTTCTCTCATAATTTTGAGGTGAGTGGCTTGAGCCATTGTGCCCGGCCAGTTTGTAGGCTTTTAATAATAATTTAGGACTTTTAAAATATTCAAGATATTTATTATACAAAATGCTGAATGTGCTCACAGTTACCAAAGCTTGTGCAAAAGATATATTTCAGTAAGGTGAGTATACATTACATCTTAGACAGGAACACACAATAGCATGAATATTCACTGCTATTTTTCAAACGTGTCTAAACTGTATTATGATAAAACAAAATTTGTTTTTAAAGTTACTAAATTTATTGTAGATCACTGTATTTTCCCAAATAATTGATATGAAAAGTACAAACATCATAAAGTTTGCTTTTCTTTATTTATTGTTAATGTTATAGATATATGATAGTTGTACATATTTGTGTGGTACATGTGATATTTTGATACAAGCATACAATGTGTAATGATTGAATCTGGGTAACTGGAATATCTATCACCTGAAATGTTTATTATGTCTTTGTGTTGGGAAAAATCTGAATCTTCTCTTCTACCTACTGTAATATATGTAATACATAATTGTTAACTCTAGTCACCCTTATGTGTTAGCCAGCACTAGAACTCATTTCTGTATTTTTGTACCCAATAATCTACTTTTCTTTACTCCCACCTTATTACTCTTCCCAGTTTCTGATAACCCCATTGTATGCACTAATTTCATGGAATCATTTTGTTAAGCTCTCACATGTATGAGAACATGTGATATGTGTCTTTTCATGCCAGGCTTATTTCACTTAACATAATATTCTCTAGTTCCATTGATCAAGTGAGGTTTGGTAAATAATTTTAATATTAAAGAAGACCTCCTTAAAATATAAAAATTTAGCAGTTACTGAACCATCATTTATTAAAAGTCTGTGATATGTTATGGTGAATTTTCTTCTTAAATCATATATATTACTTCAACTTTTTGAAAAATCATATGAAATAATCTACAGTTTATTGAAAAAAATGAAGTTGTTGAACACTTTACACATTTTAAAAAGAACAGCTTAGCTAAAAACAGGAAACCCTAAGTCAAAAGCAAAAGATAAAAAGTTAAAATCAAGGAAATTAATAATGGTTGCACATATACATGACTCATATTGTGTGATAGATACTATTTCAAGGACTTACCATGCATGAATTCCTTTAACCTTCATATCATCCTCTAGTGTATGTACTATTTACATTCCTGTATTATAGATAAGTAAGTGAATCATGGCAAATTTGGATATCTTTCTGAAGGTGACACAGTTGATAATAGGTCTTTTTTTATCATTAAAAAATGAATTTGATAATTTGTGCAGAATTTTTAAACTATGTGAAAGTTGAATGATTTTGGCAAAGATTTGTCTGTACTTCTTATTATCCATTTAACATCTGTAACATCTATTTTAATGTCTCTCTTCTTATTCTGATATTGAAAATGTGTGTTTACATTCCTTTTCTTTTTCTCGTACCCAATATAGGTTTGTCAGTTTTATTTATCATACCAAAAATGAGCTTTTAAAAGTTTTCTGTATTTTTTTTTTGCTGTTTTCAATTTTATTAATTTCTGTTCTGTATTAATTTCTTCTTCTTGCTTTGGACTGTATTTGTTCTATTTTTTAATTTTATAAGGTGGAATCAGTGATCATATATTTTATCATTTATTCTTTTCAAATATAAGAATCTATTTATAAAAATTTCACTCTAAGAACTCTAAAATTACATCACACACATTTTGACATATTTTGTTTTAATTTTCATTGACAGTTTATACTTCAATTATTTTACAATTTCCGTCCTAAATCTATATGTTAATAAGAAATATTTAATTTCAAAATATTTAAGTATATTCTGGATACATTTTTTCTTCCATTTTAATCAGAGGTTACCTTTTATTACTTAATTATTTTAAAACTTATTTATATATGCTTTATGACCAAAGACATGGTTAATTTTGTTAAATGTCCTGTGTTTATTTTAAAAGTTTGGACATTTTATAATTCTATGAACTGGTCTACATAGGTTTGCTAAGTCAAACAGTCAATATAATGTCCACAGTTTCTATAAACTTACTGATTTAATTCTTTAATCAACTGATAAAATGAATTATAATTTTTATTTTATTTATCTTTGTCATTCTATCATGTTTATGGCATGTATTTTGAAACTCTATAAATTTAATGCATAAATTTTTAGAATAATTCAGTTGTATTGATAAAACAATCAGTTTTTCTTTATGAAATAACTTATTTATTCTATGTACTTTTTCATGCCTTGGAACCTACTTTGTTTAATATTAATATAGCCATTTCAGTGCTCTGTTGATTTTTGTTAGCATAATATACAACTATCCTTATATTAAAAATTGACTTTTTTGTAAACAAGAAATATGTTAATGCTTACCTTTTAATCAAATTTGTCAAGATTTCTAAAATATATTTAATTTTATATAATTTTCAAAATGTTTGAGTTTGAGTGTGCCATCTAGCTATTTGATTTGTTTGTGTTTGTTTGAGACACATTCTTTAACTGTTGCCTAGGCAGGAGTGTAGTGACCCAATTTTGGCTCACTGCAGCCTCCACCTACAGGGTTCAAACAATTTTCCCATTTCAGGTCTCCTGAGTATCTCAAACTACATGTGTGCACACTATGCCCAGCTAATTTTTTGTATTTTTAGTAGAGACAGGGTTTTGTCATGCTTGCCAGGTTAGTCTGGAATTCCTGGCCTCAAGTGATCTGGCCACCTTGGCCTCCATAGATGCTAGGGTTGCAAGCATGTGCCACCATGGCCAGCGTAGCTATTTGTTTTCTAATTGTCCTATTAATTGTCTTCTTTTATCTCTTCCCTTCTTTTATATTATTTTTTGTTTTCATTTTATATTCCTTATTAGTTTATTAGCTGTAAATATTTCCTCTGTTTTTCTTTTTAGTGCTTTAAAGTGCACATATTTACTTAAATAATCTACTTGCAAATAATAATCATGTAAACCAAACAGACTATGATGTAAACCAACCTGACAGGATCCATCTTAGCCTCTCCCTCCCTGCCATTCTCTTCATAGGGTGAACAGCTGGGTCATGCTGTACCCAGAATTTTGTAACAGTTGTAACCACATCCTGCTTGGCAAGTTCCCTAGCTATTGTGATTACACCCCCTTGGTAACCAGCAACTATGGGAACCTCCTGCCTCCTGATTACCAGCTTCCTCTTCCAACTTGCTTGTTCTGCAAGCAAGTTAAAATTCCACTTAGGCTAGACTCCCCCTCTCCACTCTCCTAGAATAAGTATAAAAGGAACTCACATCCCCTAGTCAGGGCCCAGAGATTTTTGAATGTGAGCTGCCTTTCAGTCAACAGCAATAAAGGACTCTCAATTGAAACTCAGAGTGTGGCACTTTCCTTCTAACTCGCTCTGGTATAACAATACCATGGACAAGTGTAAATCTTTACATGAGTATATATTTTGTAGTATACTTGTATATGTTGCAACCTCATAACATGCTGTCAATTATTCACTTGTTTTTTATAGTTATAAATATATTTACCATTTCCTGTATATATTCTTTATTCTAGACTCAAAATTCATCTGGTATTATTTTCCTTTTGTCTGAAATACTGCTTTTGTGTCATTTTTTTGTAATGCTCTTTTGCTAGCAATACATTTTCTCAGCTTTGTATGTCTAAAAATGTATTTTTGCTTTTGTTTTTGAAAGTATTTTTATTGGATATAGAATCTTAGCTTGATTTTCTTTTTTCTTCTAGCAATTTCAGGTATTTTCCATTATCTTGTAGTTTGCATTGTTTCTTTCAAAATATCTGTAAATTTCATGTTTGTTCTGTACATGATATGCATTTTTTGTCCTAGTCACTTTCAACAATTTTTGCAATTTACCCATCTGACAAAGGGCTGATATCCAGAATTTACAAAGAACTCAAACAGATTTACAAGAAAAAAACAAACAAGCCCATCCAAAAAATGGGCAAAGGATATGAACAGACACTTTACAAAAGAAGACATACATGAGGCCAACAAACACATGAAAAAATGCTCATCATCACTGGTCACTAGAGAGATGCAAATCAAAACTACATTGAGATACCATCTCACACCAGTTAGAATGGTGATCATTAAAAAATCTGGAGACAGCAGATGCTGGAGAGGATGTGGACAAATAGAAACACTTTTACACTGATGGTGGGAGTGTAAATTAGTTCAACCATTGTGGAAGACAGTGTGGCGAGTCCTCAAGGACCTAGAAATAGAAATTCCATTTGACCCAGCAATCCCATTACTGGGTATATATCCAAAGGACTATAAATTGTTCTACTATAAGGACACATGCACAGGAATGTTCATTGCAGCACTGTTTACAATAGCAAAGACCTGGAACCAACCCAAATGCCCATCGATGATAGACTGGACTGGGAAAATGTGTCACATATACACCATGGAATATTATGCAGCCATCAAAAATGATGAGTTCGTGTCCTTTGTAGGGATATGGATGAATCTGGAGAACATCATTCTTAGCAAACTGACACAAGAACAGAAAATGAAATACTGCATATTCTCATTCATAGGCAGGTGATGAACAATGAGAACACATGGACACAGGGAAGGGAGTACTTAACACTGGGGTCTATTGGGGGGAGTAGGGGAGGGACAGTGGGGGGGAGCAGGGGAGGGATAGCATGGGGAGAAATGCCAATGTGGGTGAAAGGGTGGAAGGCAGCAAAACACACTGCCATGTGTGTACCTATGCAACTATCTTGTATGTTCTGCACATGTACCCCAAAACCTAAAACGCAATGAAAAACAAAAAATTAAAAAAAAAAAAAAAAAAAAAAAAAGAAAACAATACAAAGGGATTGACTGCAAAGAGGCATGAGGACATTTTTTGGGGTGATGGAAATGATCTATGTGTTGATTGTAATGGTTGTATTATAACGGCACGGATTTGTGAGAATTTACTGAACTGTACCCTCTAAAATGTGAATTTAATTTTATGTAAATTATAAAAGAAAATAAATATTGCATTGCATGAAAAATAAAAATTATAACAAAAAAGATTTTTAGCAATTTAATAATGGTATGATATTTGTTTCTACCTTTGGTTCATTTTGTATAGTTTCTATTGCTTCACTCAAGCCCACTAAATTTTATTTCTGCAGTTTCTATTATGCTATTAATTGCATACTGTGTATTTTTTTCTTTTAGATGCTATATTTTTATCTCTATAAGTTACATGTAAATATTTTAATCTTTCACTTTTTTCTGGCCTGCTCATTGTTTTCTTTACATTCTTGATACAATATATCAGGTGTATTGGTAACATTTATTGTTGTTTTCATATGTTTGTTTTATTTAATGTCTCACTCAGCTCGTTTTTTCATTTGTTATCTGAGTATGCTTCTATTGATTTATTTTTCTCCATGATGTTGGTGACATATATTTAGCATGCCTAGTGACTTTTTTTGTGGGGTAGGAAGGTAGATTGAGAGTAGCTTTCAATCTAAGCCCAATGTAATTCCACATAAAATAATATCCAGATGACTCTATTTCATGTCTTATTTACTAGGAGTTTGTTTCATTTTGTTGTTTCATTTCACTCTAATTGGTAGAAGCACAATTTCTAATCCTGTGTGGGCTTCAGAGATTATTTTATTTTTTATTTTATTTATTTATTTATTTATTTATTTATTTATATTTTTGAGCTAGAGTCTCTCTCTGTAGCTCAGGCTGTAATGCAGTGGCATAATCTCATCTCACTGCCTCCTGAGGTCAAACAATTCTCTTGTTTCAGCCTCCAAAGTAGTTGGGATTACAGGCACCTGCCACCAAGCCCGGTTAAGTTTTCTATTTTTAGTATAGATGGGTTTCACCATGTTGGCCAGGTTGGTCTTCAACTTCTGACCTCAGGTGATCCACATGCCTCAACCTCCCAAAAAGCTGGGATTACAGGCATGAGCCACCAGGCCTGGCCTATTTTGAGTGTGTATTCTTGCTACCCTCTGACCCTGAGCTGCAATAGTTTTCTTACATGCAAAACGTTAGAAAATTTTTTATATTTTTTAAAATATTAAAATCTGCTAGGAGACCATTATCAACATTTTTAGATCTCTCTCTCTCTATGTAATTCCTTCCTCTCTTTTTTTTCTGCTTCATGAATTCTAACAGCTCAGTGTTACCAGAGCTCCAGACTGTCTCCTCAAAAGAATGAGCCTGAAAGGCTAAGCTATGGTTGCACAATTCTGTGTAGTGGCCTGGAAACTCTTCAGTGTGTTTTCTTCCATTCACAGATTACTCATCCAATGCCCTTTAGCTAAATAACTAACCATATATGTATATAAATACACATATATACCATTGTTTTATATATCTGTTCTGCTTTCCACTTGTTCAAAAAGGGAAGGTAAATTTGTTTTCTATTTTTCTAACATTGTCAGAGGTAGGATTTTAAATAAACTAGAAAATATATTATAAATGAACTTATTAAGTAAATGGAAAGTTTATTAGAAAGGGATAAAGAGAGCAAGTGAACTGGAGTTTGTATTTCAAAGATCATCTAGAATGCATTGCAGAATAATATAAGAATAAAAAATATCAAAGAAAGAAAAACAGCCCCGAAGAGTTAGTAGTAATATATGCAATTGCTTCTCAATTTACAATGGAGTTATGTCCTAATAAATCCATCATCAATTTAAAATATGTCAAAATTTTATTTAATACACCTGATATGATATAATACATATGATATAAAATATCACAGCTTAGCCTGACTGCCTTCAAAGTGCTTCACTTTATTCAGTATTAGCACTTGCTGCCTCACTACTGATCTTTACATTATGAAAATTATGAAGTCTTTTGTTGTGTTAGAGCTGCCCATAAATTGCAGTACACATTTACCTATACATGGGATCATTAGCACACTCTTTTAGCACATCAAAAACACTTTTTGCCTTAGACTGGACAGTCAGTAGGGTAAGCAGTATACAATTCTATATCTAGTCTTCTATTCATGAGGCAAGTAATTTGTCTGTATCATCAACTGGCCTAACTAACTTTGATGGCAACTGACTTAACTGATACTGATGATTTAATGGCGTCACAGATTCACTCTTCATTTTTTAAGATGGTTGAGTTTGTGGATTGCACAAGCTCTGACTCATGCACAATGGGTATTACTGGATTATTTTCTTCATGCTGGGCAATTATCTGAAATTTTATCTCAAAAGTTTTTGCCTTCTTCTTTTTTCTTACCAGAAGCAAGAGACAGAGATAGGTATTTTATAGATATGATTGGATACAAAAACACAAAGCACAATATTCAAAAAGCACCGGCAACACAGTACCTTCATGATTGCATAGCATAAAAGAGTATTATAGTGTTTCATGGCTAGCCTGGGAAAAGGTAAAAATTCAAAATTCAATGCATGGTTTCTGCTTAACACATATTACCTTGCACCATTTTAAATTACATACATTTTAAGTCAAACCATCATAAATCAGAGACTATTTGTATTACATTTAAAATGCAAGTTAAAGCTATCCAAGAAGGGTCTACTTAGTAATTCACAATTCTTAAAAATTAAACAATTCAAAATAATTCAAATAATTTCAAAGAATTAAGCAATTTTAAAGAATTGGTATCATAGAGAAAATATTTGATGATTTCATCTGTATTAGCCTACTTGGCCTACCATAACAAAATACCACAGACTGGGTGGCTTAAACGATACAAATTTGTTTTCACACGGTCCTTCAGTTTACAAGTTCTAAATCAAGGTGCCAGAAGGTTTGGTTTCTTATAAAAAACTCTTCCTGGACTGCAAATGGCTGTCATCTAGCTGGATTTTCCCATAGACTCTTCCTTGTGTCTGTGTGGAGGGAAAGAGTTATCTCATGTCTTCCCCTTTTTATCAGGAGACCACTCTATTTATCAGGAAAACACCCTGTTGAAGAAAGGTCTCTCACCCTTATTTAATTTTTATTTTCTCCTTATAGGCCCTATCTCCAAATACAGTCATATTGAAAGTTCAGGCTTCAACACAGAAACTTGGGGTAGAGAAAGACCCAGGTAAGTTCATAACACCACCTAATTAAATTAAAATACAGTAGATATTATAATATTTGAATTCATGTTAGGATATTAAAGCATGCTTTAGGTACTGGTTAAACTGTATAAATCATCATTACTTATATAGATTTAGAGCCCTAGTTACTTCTTTTGCTTTGCTAAGGCAATGTGGAAAGATGTTTAGGGTTTATATTACTATAAAAGAAGGTGTCATCAATATAATTTATTTTAATACCTCAAATAAATTTATTTTAATATCTTATACTTATCCAACTTCAAGTTTAGACTGTCAGGTTTAAAACTAGTATATTTAAAAATATTTCATTATGAAGATTATTTTTTTAAATTCATTAACACATATACATAGATTTTAAATTACATAACCAAGCATTTGATTATTACTATTTGCTAAACTGGAAGTACTCTTTAACTTCTTGGAGCATTGCATACTCTCTTTCTATGGAAAATTTTTCTCTATTATTCATCCTTTCATGTTGTGAACTTCCCCATGCTATTCAGGCATCAGTAAACATGCTGAGGAACTTCTGAGTGTGCATATACCTACTCCTTTTCCATGTAATGATATTTTAAAAAATGCTACATTGTAATTGTAATTATTTTTATTCCTCTTTATACTGAAATGACAATGAAACAAATGGCCTCTCTTAGGGATGAGTTTTATCCATAGAGCTCAGCACCAATAAGAATGACATAGATAGGCAATGTTTACTTTTTAAATAAAATAAGAAAAATTTTGATTTTTTAAAAAATCTTATATCTCACTAACTTGAAATGCAGGAATATTGTTTCTGATTGTCAAATTAGAGAGCCAATAAAGAGAGTAATTTTTCAAATTCTAGTACACTCAGGAAAGTGTCAAGATGTTCTTAGTAGATGGAAAGAGTAATAGCAAGCAAACAAGACATAAATAATTGGAATATTAGGTATTCATAATGAAGAGTAATGCATTATGTATATATTTTTTATTTTATAATTATTTTATTATGATAAAACATACTTATTGACATTAAATTTACTGTCTTAACCATTTTTAAGTGCACAGTACAGTTGTAAATATATTCACATTATTATACAACAAATATCTTAATGATTTTTCATCTTCCAACACCAAAACTCTTTATCTTTTGGACACTAATCACATTTCCTAGAGGCCCTTGATAACCACCATTCTATTTGCTGTTTCTATAATTTTTGACTATATTAGATACTTCAGATTAGTGGAATGACACAATACTTACCCTTTTGTGACAGGATTATTTTTTTCAGCATAATGTCCTTGAGATTCACTCATGTTGAAGCATGTGACAGGATTTTATTTTAAAAGCATCATAACATTCCACTGTATGTATATACATTTTCTTTATCTGTCTATCTATAATTATACATGTGAGTTTCTTCACATTTCAGCTGTAGTGAATGATGCTATATAAAACATGGGTTTACAAATATCTCTGACATTCTGCTTTGAATTCTTTTAGATTATACACCAGAAGTGGGATTGCTGGATCATATGGTTGTTGTTATTTACAACATTTTGAGGGCCTTCCATACTGTTTTCCATAATAGCTATACCATTTTAGATTCCCACTAACAGTGCGGAAAAAAAAATGCAAATTGTCAACACTCACCAAGTGTTCATCCTTGCCAACACTTCTTTTCTTTTCTTATGTTAGTGGCCATCCTGATGGGTGTGAACTGATACCTCACTGTAATTTTAATTTGTATTTACCTAATAATTTCTGATGTTAATTATCTTTTCATGTGCTTACTGGACATTAGTATCTATTGTATCTCTTCTAGGAAAACTATTTGTTTGGTTGCTGTGCCCAGTTTTTAATCAAGTTATTCATTTTTGTAATAGCAATTTCTTACATATTCTAGATATTAGCCAATTATCAAATACTTAATTTGCAGTTATTTTGTCCCATTCCATAGATTGTTGTAGTCCCGTTTGTCTATATTTGAATTTATTGTATGTACATTTGGTGTCATATCCAAGAAATTATTGTCAAATACAATCACCTCAATCTTTCCCCCTATGTTTTCTTTAGGAGTTTAATAACTTCAGATCTTACATTTAAGTTTTTAATCACCTTTGAGGTAATTTTTATACTGGGTATGAGGTAAAGGTCCAAATTAATTCTTTTGTGAATGAATATTCATTTTTGCTAACACCATTGGTTAAAGATACTATCCTTTCCCCATTGTGCAGTCTTGGCTCCCTTGTCAAATAGCATTTGGCCATGTATATGTGGGTTTATTTTTGATCTCTCTATTCCACTCCATTGGTCAATATATCTATTTCTAAGACAGTAACACACATCTAAATTATTACTGCTTTCTAATATATTTTTGAATCAGGGAATATGAGGATTATAACATTATTTTTCTTTCTCAACCTTGTTTTGGCTCTTTTGAAATTCCATATTAATACAAGAGATAAAAAGATATTATTTAGGCAGTAAGTGGAGGAATCCTTGGCAAGGTTTCCCTGTTAACAAAAAGCAACCCTGACAGAGCAGGAGCATCACCATCTTGGACAAGCACTGCCATTTTAAATTTCCTCTTGATCAAAAACTGCCTGGGCCTAACACAAAGGGCATCAGCCTGATGGCTAATGTCAGCATGACCATAGACCACAAATGACATCTCTAACCAGAAACATTCAAACCCTAAGATAAAAACCCCTTTCTGACCAGAGACATGCTAGCTACCAGATGACCTTTTCTCCATCCAGAGAGATGTCAGCCCCAAAATAAACTCCCCTCTGACCAGAGACATTCCATCCCTGCAATAAACTTTTTGACACAGAAATATTCCAAGCCTATGATAAGCTTTCTCACCCTAAACTCTTACATGCTCTTAGTCTATAAGAGAGAATGCTCCTAACTGAAATCAGCCAGAAGCCCCTCCTAGGTTTATTCTCCAAAATAAACCCGTATTTGACTGTTGAGCCACTTTTCATGTTTTTTTTTTTTTTTTTTATCTTTCTTTAACTCCTTCAAGTCCCCAAATCATTTATTTTCTAACACAAAGCAGTCTGTAAAATTGAGCTGTAAACATAGATAAGCAAGTTGGAAACTTGCATAGGTGAATGCAGGTAGCTGTGCCAATATAAAAGGGCTACCTGGAAGCCAGCTATATTCAAAAGGCTCCATCTTTCCTTTTCTTTATTACCATGTGTTCAGTAGAAAAGCTGGAAACATGGCACCAGCCAGGTAAAAAATCCATCTGCATAATAAAATATTAGGTTGGGGCAGCCTGCTTCCTTGGGCACTATGCAAATGACATGCCTAATTTGACCAATATCTCCTGCCCTATGTCAATCAGACACTGCCTCTTCAAGCTAGTTTGTGAAACCCCATGCATTTCACCATGGGACTGGATACCCATTTTCTGTGGGACCCATCTCTCTGCAGCAGAGAGAGCTTTTCTCTTTCTTTCACCTATTAAACTTCCACTCTTACCCCACCCTGGCACCAGTTTTCTATGGCTGTGGAACAATGAACCTTAGATATTACCCCAGACAATGATGGCACTTTAATATGGAGTTTAGAATACATTTTACTATTTCTGCAAATTAAGAACAATCCTTGTGTTTTTAATATGAATGGCTATGAACCTATAGGTTGCTTTGGGTAGTATGAAAATTTTAGCAATATTAAGTCCACCAGTCCACAGTATAGATTGTCTTTTCATTTATTTGTCTCTTCTTTGATTTATCTTAGCAAAGAAGATTTGTATCTTTGGTTTCTTTTAGTTTTGTACTTTTTGGTGAACAAGTCTTTCACGTCTTTAACTTTGTTCTCAAGTATTTTATTCTATTGGTAGATGTAGTAAATTAAATTATTTTAATTTCTTTTTCAGATTGGTCATTTTTAGTGTTTTGGAGTAGAACTGATTTCTGAGTGTTATTTTGAATCCTACAACTTTAAAATTTTTTTAAATTTGTTCTAATTCTTTTTATGTAGAGTCTAGAGTTTTCTACACATACAATTATGTCATCTGGGAACAGATAATTTTGATTCTTTATGTCTAATTTTGATGGCTTTTACTTTCTTTTCCTATTGGATTATTCTGACTAAAATTTCTAGTACTATGTCCATATACAAATTTTACTATTTTGAGATAATTTCCTTTTATTTCTAATTTATTGAGAGTGTTTGTAATGAAAGGATAGTATATTATGTCAAATGCTTTTTCAGCATCAATTGAGATGGTGTGCTGTTGAATTTAGTTTGCTAGTCTTTTACTGAGGATTTCAAATTGATACTCATCAGTAATATTGGTCCATAATTTTCTTTTCTTATGCTTTTGTCTGACTTTTGGTAACAGGGTAGTCCTGGGATTTTTCTGATAGGAGATTTTTAATTACAGCTTTAATCTCTTTACTAATTATAAATTTGCTCTCTTTTTTATGATTCGGTCTTCATATACTCTGTATTTCTAACAATGTATCTGTTTATTCTAGATTGTCCAATTTGTTCACATATAATTATGTATGACAGTGTCATAATTATTTTTATTTCTGTGACATCAGTTTTATTGTTTACACTTTCATTTCTGAGTTTATTTATTTGAGCTTTTTCCCTTTTTTCAGTCTAGCTAAGTAAGGGTTTGTCCATTTATTAATTAAAAAAAAAACTGTTTTGTTGATTTTTCTTATTTCTTTTATATTTGATACTTCATTTACCTCTGCTATAACATTTATTATTTATCTCCTCTGGTGAAAAAGAAGATACTTTGTAAAATTTCAATCTTAAATTTGTTTGCATTTCTATTGTCTACTTTGAAGAATATTCCACATGTGCTTAAAAATATATATGTTTTCTGCTATTGTTAAGTCATACATTCTGTATATATTTATTAATTCCAATTGATCTGTAGTGTTGTGAAATATCTATCTTCTGCCTGATTGTTCTATCCATAACTGAAAGTGGGATATCCATAATTGAAGTCTCCCACAATTTTCAGGTTGCTATTTATTTTTTTCTTAAGTTTTGTCAGTGTTCACTGTATATATTCAAGTGTGCTAATGTTGGGTGAGTATGTATTTGTAATTGCTATACCTTCTAATGGATTGACCTTTTTATCATTCTATAGTGTCTTTCCTTGTTTCTTGGGATAGGTTTTATCTTAAAGTCTGTTTTGTGTAAGTATTGCCACTCTTATCTATTTACATTCCATTCTACATAAAGCATCTTTTTCCACTCTCAATTTTAGCCTTCTGCATGTCCTTAAATCTAAAGTGTTTCATATGAAGCCTGCAGTTGGATTTTGTTTTTGTAATTCATTCAGTCAATGTCTTTTAATTGTCATGTTTAAATTTAATATTTATTTTTAATTTATGTTTATATTCTAATTAATTACTGATAGGAAAAGATAATATTAATATTTTATTGTTTTCTGTCTGTCTTGTAGCTATTGTTTTTAATCTTTTTGTATCTCTTTGCTTGACTTCCTTTGTATTTTATTGATATTTTTGTAGTAACATTTTGATTCTTTTCTTATTTATCTTTGTGTACATAGTAAAAATATTTTCTTGTAATTACCATTATCTTCGCATAAAATATCTTACCCTTACAACACTTTATTTATTTATTCATTTATTTTGAAATGGAGTCTCACTCTGTCACCCAGGCTAAAGTTCTGTGGCACAATCTTGGCTTACTGCAACCTCCACCTCCCACATTTCAGCAATTCTCCTGCCTCAGTTTCCCAAGTAGCTGGAACTACAGGTGTCCACCCACATGCCCAGCTAATTTTTGTATTTTTAGTTGTGACAGGGTTTCACCATTTTTGCCAGACTGGTCTGGAACTCCTGATCTTGTCGTCCACCTGCCTTGGCCTCCCAAAGTGCTAGGATTACAGGCATGAGCTACTGCACCCATCCTACAAATGCATTTTGAACTGATAACAATGTAAGTACAATCACATATAAAAACTCTACTTCTATTCTGACTCCCTTCCACTGTATATTACTGATGAAACAAACTATACTTTTTTATATTGTGTATCTGTTACTTTTATGCTTTATATATACACACATAAATAATGTACTGGATTTATAATTCATTTACTCACATATTTTTATTCACATTATATAATTGATCATACACACACACACACACACACACACACACACACACACCAGATTTATAGTTGATTTACTTACATATTACAACATGTAAGGATTCTATATTTGTCTCTATACTTACTTTTACCAGAGGTTTATTTCCATGTGGTTTTTATTTTTTGTTTCTTGTCCTTTTATATAAGTTCATAGGACTCCTTTCAGCATCTCTTGTGGGATAAGTCTAGTGGTTATTAATTTCCTTTGTTTTTAATTTCTCTTTTACTTTTAAATGAGAGACTTCGGAAATGTAGTATTTTTGCTTGACAGTTGCTTTTTCATTTCAGTACTTTGAATACAATATTTTATTTTCTCTTAGCCTACAAGTTAGTAAGGTCACCTTGTATTTAACAAGTCATTATTCTCCTGCTGCTTTCAAAATTTTCTCTTTATCCATGACTTTTCACAATCTGTTTAGGATGCATCTTTGTGTAGCTCTCTTTCAACTTGTATTAATTAAAGTTTTTGAGATTTTCAATTTGTAAGTTTATTTCTGTCTTTACATTTGGAAAATTTTTCAGCTGTTACTAATTCAATTATGTTTTCTGCCTTTTCTCTCTTTCTTCTCCTCTGCAACTCCTGTAATATGTGTGTTGTTCAGCTTAATGATATCTCATAAGTCCCTCAGTTTCTCCTCATTTTACTTCATGTTTTTATTTCGCTGCCTGAGTAATTTTAAAAGTCTTTTTCTCCAGTTCATTGATCCTTTCTTCTTTCCAGTGAAGGTAAATTTTAGTTTCTTCAGTGAATTTTTTAATTCAATTATTATATTTTTCAGTTTGAGAATTTCTGTTTGTTCTTTTTCATGGTTTCTATCTTTGTTTATATTCTCATTTGATTTTGTGTTTTCCTTATTTCATTTAGTTGTCTGTATTTTTTTTTAATTAATCGAGCATTTTCATGACAGTAATTTTGAATTCTTTGCAAATTGTATATCTCTGCTCCTTTGGCCTTAGTTTTTAGAGATTTAATTGATGCCTTTAAATGTGACAGGACTGCCTGTTACTGTTTGTGTTGTATGGAATTTTAGCAATTGAAGGGTTAGTCAACTCTTCCAAACTTTGCAGTTTGGTTTCATACAGGGAGGAATTTCCCCACACAACCTGGTTAGAGATTCTAGAGACCTCTCATTACTTTTCTGGGTGTGCATCCTTGTGGGATTATAAGTGTCATCTTTTAGAGGGGGTTTACAGATTTCTATTTACATTTTTCCTCTGATATCTGTCTGCAATAATGAATCAATCCTCTCTGTTGCTTTATTAAAATGTGGTCCTACATCTCTATCTAGTACCTGCCTGCAGTACTGTAGATTTTGGTACAAGGTTGACATCTTTCTTTTGAGAGACTCCTACCCTGGTACCCCATTTCTGCCAGTACTTGGATACAGGCAAGACAGACAATGTTTCCTCAGGAAGCTGCCCTAAAAGTCAGTTGGAGGTACTTTCTATTCATTTTCTTTCCCAGGAAGATAATGGGAGTGGATGGCTTCCTCCCATACTGCCCCATTCTGCTGGTGTTGGGGAGAAGAGTTCTGACAAGAAAGAGTAAGAGTGTCTGTGATTTTCTACTGGGTTTCTGTATGGTTGGCTTCATTTTGGAGTGCAGATACATTTAATTGGTTTCTGGATTTCTCATGGAGATGTTTTCTATTTGTTTTTAAATAAATGTCTCCATAGACAAAAGAGCATCTGGGTCTTTCTAGTCCTCATTCTTGGTCTACTTGTTATATTTATGATAGTTAATAATGAACTCATTACCTTTGTAGGTATTAGCTTCTTTAATATGTATTATGTAGTGCAAGGCTTTGGTAGGTGCTAGTCACCATTATGTTGCCCTGTAGAAACTTTGTCCAGTTGATGAGGGAGTCAGACAGTACTGCCTTTCTTTGGTGGCTTCTGGAAATTTTTAAAAGCTTTTTGGGTGTCTAAATGGGCAGTAAATACTAAAGGTAGTTCCTTTTGGGTTGGGGTGGCTAAATGACACTAAAATATTTCTTACCCTAAATACCCAAAATGTGCCATTGGAGAAACATTTGAAAGAGGAAGAAAAGGAGAATTTTTATTAATATACATTTTATTAAATGATGATCCTGGAATTGAAATAAATGTTCTCATTATCAGGTTATTTATGCAAATTGTATTTTATCTGTAATAAACTAATTTAGTTTAATACCACTAAAAATTGTTTAATGACTCTAAAAGTATTAATTTTTAAAATTATAGTATTAATTTGTACAATTATAATTTGTAAAATTCTTAAACTAGGTCTTAAAAGTAACCTATTAGTTAACAAGTTGATATATTTTAATTTATGACTACTTTAATTTATTGCTATTTTAAATTCAGGGTATTTTATCCAATTAACTATATTCCACATAAAATTACTGCATTCTTACCATAGGCTATGTATACCAGAGAATCTCAATTACAAAGCTAATGCATATAGATTATTTTTTCAAGTTGTGACACTGTAAGGAGAAGATCAATGATTCTTATTGATTCCACGTCAAAGGAATGATAATGTATATATTTAAATCTTACCACCAATGAGATTTGTTGATGGACTGGATGTGGCATATGACAGAAAGGAAAGTATTGAGGATTATTCAGACCAAGTAGAAATGTGGGATAAAATTAAAGGGATTATTACTGGTGGAGAAATAATTTGGAAAGCAGAGAAATTATCTTTGTCTTAGAAAAATTAATTAGATTCTGCATCAAGAGAATTATTGAGGAGTTAAATATACAAGGTTGAAGGTCAAAAGGACACTGTGGCTGGAGTAAAAAAATAATTAAAGTCCTCAGCATTGACATTTAAAACCATTGTACTGGATGAAATTACTAAGGAGATGCATTTAAATAAAGAAGATAATAAAACCTAGGAGAAACATAGAGGTACTCTTCAGGTTAAATGAAAAATAATGGCACCATCTACAGTCTCTCTTTTGTACAGGGCAAAAGAATAAACCATGTAAAAATGGCCACAGGCTGCCATTAAGATTTATTTGTTTTTATTTTTAATTTCTGTGGGTTTCCAGTAGGTGTCTATATTTATGAGTTACATGAGATATTTTGATACAAGCATACAAAATGCAATAATCACATAAGGGTAAATGGAATATTCACCTCAAGCATTTATTATTTTATTGTGTTACAAACAATCCAATTATACTCTTTTAATTATTTTTTAATGTACAATAAATTTTTGTTGACTCTAGTCACCATTTGTGCTATCGAATACTAGATCTAATTCATTCTATATAATTACACTTTTGTATCCAAACATCCCTACTTCCCACACAAAACTACCCCTCCCAGACTTGTTTTGAATTTTTTGGCTCCCTCAGATAAGTGAGAACAACACAAAGATTTTCTTTCCAGGCCTTGCTCATTTCAAGTAAAAATGTCCTCCTCCAGTTCCATCCATGTCGTTGCAAATGACAAGATCTTATTTCTTATGAATAAGAAATAGTATTATTTCTTAATACTATTTATTAAGTATTAATACTTAATACTCCTCTTAATATATGTACCACATTGTCTTTATCCATATATGTTAAAGGATGCTTAGGTTGCTTCCAAATCTTGGCTATGGTGAACAGCGCTGCAATAAAATGCAAGTACAGATAGCTAGTTGATTTCCTTTCTTTCAGGTATGTATTTAGCAGTAAGATTGCCAGGTTATATGGTAGTTCTATTGTTTTCTTGAAGAACCTCCAAACTGTTCTTCCTAGTGGTTGTGAGTGAATGTATCCTGTTCCTGGGTCCACAAAGGTTGGTAGTTTCAAAGGCAAGAATTTCCCAGTGCCATGCCCTACTTTGCTTTTGGGATTACAGGTCTTTGTTTAAATTTTCTCATTCACAGGAAAGAATCAAAGATCGATCACTCCAGCAGAAGTTTAAAGGAACTCCTTTTATAGGTCAAAGGGCTTGGAGAAGGAGAGAATTCCTCCCAGGTTAAAAGTCCCACATCTGGGCAGATTCCATATTTGGGTCCCCATCCACCATCTTCATGAAAGCTTTCTCTCTCTCATATTTTTCTTTCTCCTTTTCCTTTTTATCTAAATCATTTTCTGCAAAAACTCTTTGGGGTCTGATATTTACATGTGAGCACACAGCACTGGGCATGGCCCCCTCTCCCATTGTGGGTGACTGAGGGACCAAGAGCCTGGAAAAACAGCCCACTGGGAAGTGAGCTAAGCCTCCTTTGGGTCCCAGAACCCAGACAACAGTTGCAGTAATTTACATTGCAACCAAAATTGTATGAGGATTCCCTTTTCTGCAATAGTCACCAACATTTGTTATTGCTTGACTTTTGAATAAAAGCTGTTACTGGGGTGAGATGAGATGATATCTCACTGTAGTTGACTAACATTTTTCAGATGACCAGTGATGATGAGCACCTTTCGTACACCTACTTGTCATTTGTGAATTTTGTTTTGAAAGATGTCTATTCAGATGTTTTTGCTCATTTTAATTAGATTATTAGATTTCTTTGATACAATTGAGCTTCTTATATATTCTGGTTATTAATTTTTTGTTAAATAGGTAAGTTTTCAAATATTCTCTCCCATGCTGCAGGTTGTCCCTTGATTTCATTGATCATATCCTTTGATGTGCAGAAGCTTCTTAACTTGATGTAATCTAGTTTGTCCATTTTTATCTTAGTTGCTTATGCTTTTGAAATATTACTCAAGAAATCTTTGCCCAGTTCAATGTCCTGGAGAGTTTATCAATATTTTCTTTTAGTAGTTTCATAAAGTATTATATTTAAATCTTTAATTCATTTCTATCTGATTTTTATATGGAGATAGATAGAAGTCTAATTTTGTTCTTCTGCATATGAATATCTAGTTTTCCCAGCATCATTGATGGAAAAGACTGTCCTATTCTCACTTTATACTCTTGTCACCTTTGCCTGAAACAAGTTCACTGTAGATTTCTGGGTTTATTTCTGAGCTCTATATTCTATTCCATTGGTCTGCCTGCTGGTACTGTGCCCTTTTGGTTATTATAGCTCTACAGTATAATTTGAAGTAAGGCACTGTGATTCCCCCAAATTTATTCTTTTTGTTCAGAATAGCTTTGGCTATTCTGGGCCATTTGTGGTTCTATATCACTTCAAAGACTTTTTTTCTTCCTGTAAAGAGTGCCATTGCTTTTTGATAGGGATTGCATTGTGTCTATGGATTGCTTTGGGTTCTATGGAGCTTTTAATAATATTGATTCTTTCAATTAACACACATGAAATATTTTTTGATTTTTTTGGTGTCCTCTTCAATTTCCTGCATGAATGTTTCAGTTTTCATTGTAGAGGGCTTTGACTCTTTTTAGTTGCTTTCTAGACTGTATTTTGTTTGTAGCTATTGTAAATGGAATTACTTTTTGGTTTTAGGCAATACCATTCAGGACATAGGCATGGGCAAGGACTTCATGACCAAAACACCAAAACCAATGGCAACAACAGCCAAAATAGACAAATGGAATCTAATTAATCTTAAGGGCTTCTGCATAGCAAAAGAAAATATCATTAGAGTGAATTGGTAACCAAAACAATGGGCAAAAAAATTTGTCATGTATCCATCTGACAAAGGGCTGTTATTCAGAATCTACAAGAAACTTAAACAAATTTACAAGAAAAAAAATCAACTCCATCAAAAAGTGGTCCAAGAATATGAACAGACAGTTCTCAAAGAAGACATTTATGCTGCCGACAAACATATGAAAAACAGCTCATCCACCTAATCATTAGAGAAATGCAAATCAAAATCACATTGAGATACCATTTCACACCAGTTAGAATGATGATCATTAGAAAATCAGGAGACAACAGATGCTGGAAAGGATGTGGAGAAATAGGAATGCTTTTACACTGTTGGGAATGTAAATTAGTTCAACCTTTGTGGAAGACAGTGTGGTGATTCCTCAAGGATCTAGAAATAGAAATACCATTTGACCCAGCAATCCCATTACTGGGTATATTCAAATAATTATAAATTATTATTTTATAAAGACACATGCACACATATGTTTATTGTGGCACTGTACACAATAGCAAAGAGACTGGATAAAGAAAATGTGGCACATATACACCATGGAATACTATGCAACCATAAAAAGGATGACTTCATGTCCTTTGCAGGGACATGGTGAAGATTGAAACCATAATGTTACTTCTATATTCAATTTGGTGAAGGTTTTTATCAAGAAGAGATATCAAATATTATCAAGTGCTTTTTCAACATTAATTAAAATGATCATGTAATTTTTGTATTTTATTCTGTTGATATGATGTATCATGTCAATTGATTTGCATTATGTTAAACCATCCTTGCATCCCTGGAATAAATCTCACTTGCTCATGATGACTATTCTTTTTAATGTGGTACTGAATTTAGTTTACTAATATTTTGTTGAGTGTTTTTTTTTTTTTTTTTTTTTTTTTTTTTTTTTTTTGCATTAATCCTCATCAGGAATATTGGCCTGTAGTTTTTATTTGGGGATGTGTCTTTGGTTTTCGTATCAGGACAATATTGGCCTCATAAAATCAGTTTGAAATTATGTGTCCTCTTCTATTTTTTGAAATAGTTTAAATAAAATTTTTATTAGGTCTCTTTATATGTTTGGTAAAATTCAAAAGTGAAGCCATCAGGTCTCAAGATTTTCTTTGCTGGGCAACTTTCTATTATAATTTTGATCTTACCAGGTGTGGTGACTCATGCCTGAAATCTCAGCATTTGGGGAGGCTGAGGTAGGCAGATCATCTGAGGTCAGGAGTTTGAGACCAGACTGGTCAATGTGATAAAGCTTCATCTCTACTAAAAATACAAAAATTCACCAAGCTTGGTAAGAGATGCCTGTAATTCCAGCTACTTGGGAGGCTGAGGTAAGAGAATTGTTTGAACCTGAGAGGCAGAGATTGCACTGAGCCAAGCTCATGCCATTGCACTCTAGCCTAGGTGATAGAAGTGAAACTTTGTCTTAAAAAAAAATGTTTTGTTGAGGATGTTAGCTGTTAAGTGTGTAAAAATGTTTTGTTGAGGATGTTAGCTGTTAAGTGTGTAAAAATGTTTTGTTGAGGATGTTAGCTGTTAAGTGTGTAAAAATGTTTTTTTGAGGATGTTAGCTGTTAAGTGTGGAAAAATGTTTCGTTGAGGACGTTAGCTGTTAAGTGTTTAAAAAAATACGTGCTTTGATCTCAAAACTTACTAGTCTGTTCAGGTTTTGAGCTTCTTCAGGGTTTAATCTTGGTAGGTTGTATATATAAATTTCTTCCAGGATTTCCAATTTATTTGCATGTTATTGCTCATGATAGACTCAAATGTTCTTTTGAATTTCTACAGTATTAGTTGTAATTACTTCATTTAGTCTCTGATTTTATTTATTTGGGTCTTTTTCTTTTCTTTTTCTTAATTAGTCCAGTTAAAGTTTTGACAATATTTATTATTTTTCAAAAAATCATTATTTCATTGAACTTTTAATTTTTTTTTCTCATTTTATTTCTGCTTTAATTTTTATTATTTCTTTACTTCTACTAATTTGGGTTTGGTTTGCTCTTAGTTTCCTTTCTGAGACAAGGTCTCTCTCTGTTACCCAGGCAGGAGTGCAGTGGTGCAATCATGGCTTACTGCAGGCTTGAACTCCTAGGCTCAGTGGATTCTCTCACCTCTGTCTCCCAAGTAACTGAGGCTACAGGCATAACCAATCATGCTGGCTAGTTTTCATATTTTTTTGGAGAGATAGGGTTTTGTCATGTTGTCCAGGCTAGTCTTGAACTGGCTCAAGCAATCTACCTGCCTTGACCTCCCAGCATGTTCAGATTACAGGCATGAGGTACTGTGCTGGGTATGTTTTTGCTTTTATAATTCTTTAAGATGCATCATTAGGTTGTTTGAAGTTTTCCTACTGTTTCTGAAGTAGGTGCTTATAGCTATAATCTTTCTCCTTACTACTATTTTCACTATATCCCATAAGTTGTGATATGTTGTGTTTTCATCATCATTTCAATAAAATGTTTATTTTCCTTCTTAATTTATTCATTTACCCACTTGTTATTCAGAAGTATATTATTTAATTTCCATGGGTTTATTTAGTTTTCAAAGTTCTTGTTATTGGTTTCTAGTTATATTACATTGTGGTAAAAGAAACTTGATATAATTTCAAAAAATTTAAGGCTTGTTTAGGTCTGTTGTGTAAGTATGTATAAGGTCCCTTTGGTCTATACTGCTGATTAACTCTGTTATTTCTTTGGTGATTTTTATTTTTTTATTTTTTATTGTCTGGATAATCTCTCCAGGGCTGAAAGTGGGTTTTTAAGTCTCCAGCTATGTTTGTATTGGAATCTATTTCTCTAGCTCTAATAATATTGGCTTTATTTATCTGAGCACTCCACTGTTGGGTACATGTATTTTTACAATTATTTTATTTAATTGCTGAATTGACCTCTTTGTAATTATTCAATGACTTTGTCTCTTTATATTTTTTGTCTTGAAATCAATTTTGTCTTAGGTAAGTACTGCTACTCCTGCCTTTTTCATTTTCATTTACATAATGTATCTATTTTTATCCCTTTGTTCTCAGTCTTTGTATGTTTTTATAGGTGAAGTGTATTTCTTTGTAGGCAACTGACTATTGTGTCTTGTTTTAATTATCCACTCAGTCACTCTGTGTGTTTGGATTAGAGTTTAGTTCATTTGCATTCCATGTTGTTTTAGATAAGTAAGGACTTACTCCTGTTACTTTATCTGTTTTCTGATATCTTCCTACTTTTCTTCCTTCTTGTCTTCCCCTGAGTGAAGGTGATTTTCTCAGCTGGTATGTTTCAATTTATACCTTTTATATTTTGTGTATCTGAAACAAAAAGAAAATTAACCAAATTCTACACTTAACTTTATCCTCTTACTTTTAACTTTTTGTTGTTTTTATTTAAAATTTATTTTCTTAAGTTTGAAAAGTTTTTGTAATTATTTTTCATAGGTTCACCTTTTTGTCTTTCTACTGAAAATATGAGTATTTTACACAGCATAATCACAGTGTTATAATATTCTGTATGTAGGGAACCAGCCCTACATCACCCATGGGTACACTGAGTTCAGTGGGACAGAGGAATGAGAAAAAGACAGATTAAGAGAGAAAGTGGGACCAGGGGGCTGTGACTTTATTACTTTTGAGGAGAGAGTGAAGGCCCCAAGCGCTGATCATCCACACTATTTATTGATTACAATCACTTTGATCTATAGGGTAGGAGTGGAGTGATGGTGAAGTCAATCAGTGAGCCAGAAGTGAGTCAGTGAGCCGGAAGTGAATCAGTGAGCTGAAACTAGTGGGTCATCCTAAGGATTGATACTAGTGGCAGTTTGGGAATTTTATAAAACAAGAACATGTGGTTATCTTTAGCTTATTGTCTATGTACAGCTGGTGGAATGTGGGCCTTACGAGGAGCCTACAAGCCTGGGTACATCATAGTGCTATGAAGGGGTTTTACATCCTTGAGCACAATGTTCACAGTAACAGAGCATAGGTCACCCTGCACTGCAACATGAGGCATGGAGAGGCCTTCCTCCTCAGAGGCCTCCTGTGGCCTTCCACAGTTTGTTGTTCCTTGTTTATATGTTACTCATAACCAATGTGTGTAGGCACTCTCTAAGTCATTTATCCTTTGCTGCTTTTCCCAACACTGTATGCTTACTGTTTTTCTGTGTACTTGCTGTTAATTCATTTCAGTATCTTCAAATTTTTTTTATTTTTTTACCATTTAATATCTTTTTCTTTCAGATTGAAGAACTTCCTTTATCATTTCTTATAGACAGGCTTGGTGATGATTAAATTTCTCAGCTTTGTTGTCTAGAAAAGTATTTATTTCTCCATGTTTGAAGGATATTTTCACCAGATATACTATTCTGTGATGAATGTTTTTCCTTTCATCACTTTAAATATGTTATAATACTCTCTTCTGGCCTGTTAGCTTTCCACTAAAAGTTTACTGCCAGACATATTGGAGCTCTTTTCTATGTTGTTTCTTTTCTCTTGTTGCTTTTAGGATCCTTTATTTATCCTTGAACTTTGGGAGTTTTATTAAATGCTTTGAGTTAATCTTCTCTGGGTTAAACTTCATATTCTATAACCTTGTGCTTGAATATTGGTATCTATATGTAGATTTGATAAGTTATTCATTATTATCCTTTTGAATAAACATTCTGCCCTAATCTCTCTCACTCTCTCCCTCCTCTTTAAGACCAGTAACCTTAGATTTGTTCTTTTGGTGCTATGTTCTAAATCTTGCAGGCATACTTCATTTGCTCTTTTTATTTTTATTTTTATCTCCTCTTAATATATATATATATATATATATATATATATATATATATATATATATATATATATTGACCCAGAGTTTCACTCTTGTTACTCAGGCTGGAGTGCAATGGCACGATCTTGGCTCACCGCAACCTCCACCTCTTGGGTTCAGGCAATTCTCCTGCCTCAGCTTCCAGAGTAGCTGGGATTACAGGCATGCACCACCGTGCCCAGCTAATTTTTTGTATTTTTAGTAGAGATGGGGTTTCACCATGTTGACCAGGATGGTCTCGATCTCTTGACCTCGTGATCCACCTTTCTCGGCCTCCCAAAGTGCTGGGATTACAGGCATGAGCCATCGTGCCCAGCTACTATATATTTTTAAATAGCCTGTCTTCAAGTTCACTAATTATTTTTTCTGTTTAATTAATTCTGTTAAGAGACTCTGATGCATTATTTAGAATGTCAATGTAAGGTCACTTTTTGCTGGATGGTCTTGATGCTTGTGGATGTTCATCAGTGTGCTGGCATTGAAGAGTTAGGTGTTTATTGCGGTCTTCATAGTCTGTCCTTATTTGTGCTTATTATTCTTGGGAAGACTTTCCAGGTGTTTGAAGGGACTTGAGTGTTGTGATGTAAGTCGTTGGTCAGTGAAGCTGTATCTTCTTTAAGGGGCACCTCAAATCCAGTAACACTGTGGCTTTTGCAGAGTCCTAAATGTACTCTTGGTGGCCTTGGGTAGAATCCCGGCTAATTTCATACATTACCAGGCAGATATTCTTGTTCTCTTTCTTCCTTCCCCATTCTCACACTCCCCCAAATAGAGTATTTTTCTTTGTCTGAGCTTCCAGGAGTTGGGGCAGGAATGATACTCATAGGGGCCACCACGACTACAACTTCACTGGGTCAGACCTTAAGCTAACATAGTACTGAGTGTCTCATCCAATGCCCATGGTGATCAGCACCTGGCTACCATCTATGTTAACTCAAAGACCAAGGGCTCTATGATGAGTAGGTGGTAGATCCAGCCAGGTTTGTGTTTTTCCCTTTAGGCTGGTTAATTCCCCCTGGCTGTTCAAGAGCCAGACCTGGAGTCAGGAATCATTGTAATCTACCTGTGTTCCATTCTGCTGAAGCTGAGCTATCATGCAAACTGCAAGACAAAAGTCTCTCCTACTCTTCTTTCTCCTGTCTCAACCAGAGGAGTCTCTCCCTGTGGTCACCACCCCTGGTCTGTGGCAAGTACTGCCTTGCTTCAACTAATATTCACTCCAATTCAAGAGCTTTTCAGTCAGTATGTGTTGAATCCTGACAGTTCTGAGTGTCTTCTTTTAGGAAGTGGGCTCCCCTATGGCTTAGGCCAGGTTTAGAAATGCCATCCAGGAACCAAGACCTGGAATCAGTAACTCAGGATTCTGTTTGGTGCTCCACCCCATTGTGGCCAAGCTGGTACCCAAGCTGCAAGACAAAGTTAAATATTTTTTTCCCTCTCCTTTTCTCAAGCAAAAGAGGCCTCTCCCAATACCCCCTACAGTTGGGAATGCACTGAGTCACACCTGAAAGCCAGCATGGCTCTGAGTCTCACCCAAGGCCCATGGTGAGTATTGCCTGGCTACCACTGCTGATTATTCAGGGACCAAGGACTCTTTTTACAGCAGGTAATGAATTCTGCCAGGACTAGGTCTTTCTTTTTAAGACAATGGCTATCCTTTTCACCCCATGTGTTTAGAAATGCCTTCTAAGTGCTAAGGCCTGAAATGCAGTCCTCAGAACTCTGCCTGGTGGCCTATTCTACTGTTGCTTAGCTGATATCCCGGTTTCAACACAAAATCATCTTAATAATTCTCTCTCCTTCCCTTAGTTGAGAAAAAGGATTCTCTCCTGGAGCTGCAAGTGTGCTGCCTCTGGTTTAGGGAGGGGGTGATGCAAGCACTCCCTTGATTGCTCAAGCTAATATCTCTGTACATTGCATACACACTAAGTCCACTGGCTCTTGGGCATGGCACCTAGACTTACCAAGAAATTTCAGTCTTTGTGACCTAGACTGACTTTTAACTTTATTTGGTGCCCCAAAGTACTTTAGCACACGGTGGTGTGGCTCTCCAGAACTCGGGTTCTTACCATTGGGATTGGTGATTTGCCTCGGGCTAGGGATGGCATAAATACTCCTTTCATGTACACTGTTGTCAAAGCCAGAATAGCCTATTAAGGAAATTTCCAGTCTTTTCATTTTCTGTAATTAGCTCTGCTTTCTATCAGGTTTTAGCATATACATTTTTAATAAAGTTTAGATAATTGTAAGTCAAGAAAGTGGCATATATTTTCTTTAATAGTAAACAGAATTTTCAAATTGTTGGAATTATCTTTACTGATCACTGTCTGGCAAGCCTCTGAGTTTTCTACAGAGTCATAAGGGAAAGAAGAAAGATTTTTTCAAACATTTAGAAATCATAGGAATGATTTTCAATCACAGCAGTAACAGTGACATAGGATCATGTATGGCCTTAGCAGACAAGTTCTATTATCCACACTGATGGGAGTGTAGAAATAAATGGAGGGGAAATAGAAACAGGGCTCTCTGAGTCTCCCTGCAGATTCTTTTATAAACTACTTGGTGGTAGCCTTACTTTCTTACCAGAAGACTGAGCTCTGCCATTCCCAGATTGGATGAAGCTATTAGAATATCAGTATTTGTAAATTTTTCTCAATGCTACATGATATTCTTAGTAAAGCCCTGAAGAATATACAAGGTAAAGTGTCAGTATGCTAAATATCAGAAAAGTAAGTACCTGAAGAGCAGACTATATCATAGTCAAGATATTGTAAACATGAGCCTTCAGTAGGATACTCCGTTATCATTTTTCTTGAAAATCTGATATTTAATTGACAGTGTATTCTCACATTATAGTTTCATGTAAACATTTTCTGATGTCATGTTTTTGTTTTTTCTTCTTTGCTTTCCTTGACCTTTAAAATAAAATGAGACATAATTTTATTTCAATATTTTTTAAAAAACTTGTTAATGTGTTCTTAGGAAGCATTTTATAATTAAAATTTTAGAAAAAAATAAATTGTATACATATTGGACTTGCTGATTTACTCTAGGCCTGGAATGGTCATTAAACCTTCTAAACGTGTAGAATAACTCATGTCTAGATTATCTTTAAAAGCAAGTACAAATCTGTGTAGTATGCTTGCTGTAGGTACAATTGTTTCAATTTATTTACTATTTTAAGAAAAAAGTAAAATATAAAGCTCAGAGACATAATGATGTAGCTAAAAGCAAAACAAAGTGTAGCATATTGAAATCAAGGATGCTATCAATGATATTAGAAATATGTGTAATTTAATATAGTATGTTCATGTTAGGTTTTAAATCCAATGTGTATGAACTGGTGGCATACCACTAATTGATCTATTTATTCATTAAAATATTCATCAGTTATCCCAGATGGCATAACCCAACTAACAAAGTTGTATCACAAATATCACAAATGCAAAATACTGCATTTGACAATAAGTTGTGTGGGTGTGGGTGTGAGTAAAGACAAGTGAAAATACATTACTAAGAATAAATAATAAAACAACACTAAAACTTTTCACTATCTTAATTTTTTATTTTATTTTTATTTTTATTTATTTATTTTTTGTGAGATAGAGTTTCGCTCTTGCTACCCAGCCTGGAGTGCAATGGCATGATCTCGACTCACCACAACCTCCACCTCCTGGGTTCAGGCAATTCTCCTGCCTCAGCCTCCTGAGTAGCTGTGGTGGGATTACAGGCATGCAACACCATGCCCAGATAATTTTTTTATATTTTTTAGTAGAGACGGGAATTCTTTTTTTTTAATTGTACTTTAGGTTCTGGAGTACATGTACAGATCATGCAGGATTGTTGCAAAGGTACATATATGACAAGGCGGTTTGCTGCCTTCATCCCCCCTAACACCTATATCTGATATTTTTCCCCCATCATCCCTCCCCACCTCCCTCTGTTCCTCTCCTAGCCCCTGCTACTGACCACGGTGTTTGATGCTCCCCTCCATGTGTCCACATGTTCTAATTGTTCAACACCCACCTATGAGTGATAACATATGGTGTTTGATTTTCTGTTGTGTAAGTTTGCTGAGAATGATGGACTCCAGATTCATCTATATCCCTATGAAGGACATGAACTCATCATTCTTTCTGCTGCATAGTATTCCATGGAATATATGTGCCACATTTTCTTTATCTAGTCTATAGATGATGGACATTTGGGTTGATTTCAGATCTTTGCTATTGTAAACAGTGCCACGCAATGAACATACATGTGCATGTGCAAATTGTGCATAATAGAACAATTTATAATTATTTGTGTATATACCCAGTAATGGGATTGCTAGGTCAAATCGTATTCCTATTTCTAGGTCCTTGAGGAACCACCACATTGTCTTCCACAATGATTGAACTAATTTACACACCCACCAACAGTGTAAAAGTGTTCCTATTTCTCCACATCCTCTCCAGCATCTGTTGTCTCCAGATATTTAATGGTCACCATTCTAACTGGTGTGAGATGGTATCTCAATGTGGTTTTGATTTGCATTTCTCTAATGACCAGGGGTGATGAGCATTTTTTCATGTTTGTTGGCTTCATAGAGGTCATCTTTTGTAAAGTGTCTGTTCATATACTTCACCTACTTTTGAATGGGTTTATTTGTTTTTTTCTTGTAAATCTGTTTTAGTTCTTTGTACATTCTGGATATTAGCCCCTTGTCAGATGGGTAGATTGCAATTTTTTTTTCCCATTCTGTTGGTTGCTGGTTCACTCTAATGATTGTTTCTTTTGCTGTACAGAAGCTGTGGAGTTTAATTAGATCCCAGTTGTCTGTTTTGGCTTTTGTTGCCATTGCTTTTGGTGTTTTAGTCATGAAGTCCTTGCTTATGCCTATGTCCTGAATGGTTTTGCCTAGGTTTTCTTATAGGGTTTTTATGGTGTTAGGTCTTATGTTTAGATATTTAATTCATCTGGAGTTAATTTTAGTGTAAGGTGTCAGGAAGGGGTCCAGTTTCTGCTTTCTGCACATGGCTAGCCAGTTTTCTCAACAACATTTATTAAACAGAGAATCTTTACCCATTGTTTGTTTTTCTCAGGTTTGTCAAAGATCAGATGACTGTAGATGTGTGATGTTGCTTCTGAGGCCTCCATTCTGTTCCATTGGTCTATGTCTCTGTTTTACTACCAGTACAATGCTGTTTTGATTACTGTGTCCTTGTAGTATAGTTTGAAGTCAGGCAGAGTGATGCTTCCAGATTTGTTCTTTTTGCTTAGGATGGCTGCATCTGTACAGGCTCTCTTTTGGTTCCATATGAAGTTTGAAGTGGTTTTTCCAGTTCTGTTAAAAATGTTATTGGTAGCTTCATGGCGATAGTGTTGAATCTATAAATTACTTTGGGCAGTATGGCTGTTTTACAACATTGATTCTTCCCAAACATGAGCATGGGATGTTTTTCTATCTGTTTGTGTCCTCTCTTATTTCACTGAGCAGTGGTTTGTAGTTCTCCTTGAAGAGGTCCTTTGCATCCTTTGTTAGTTGTATTCCTAGATATTTTATTATTTTTGTAAAAATTGTGAATGGGGGTTTGCTCTTGATTGGACTCTCTTTTAGTCTGTTATTGGTGTATAGAAATGCTTGTGATTTCTGCACATTGATTTTGTATCCTAAGACTTTCCTGAAGTTGCTTATCAGTTTCAGGAGATTTTGGGCTGAGACACTGGGGTCTAATAAATATATAATCAGGTCATCTGCAAATAGAGACAATTTGGCTTCCTCTTTTCCTAATTGAATACTCTGTATTTCTTTTCTTGCCTGATTGCTCTTGCTAGAACTTCTAATACTATATTGAATAGGAGTGGTGAGAGAGAGCATCCTTGTCTAATGTCAGATTTCAAAGGGAATGCTTCCAGTTTTTGCCTTTTCAGTATGATATTGGCTGTGTGTTTGTCATAAATAGCTCCTATTATTTTGTGATACATACCATTGATACCTAGTTTATTGAGGGTTTTTAGCACAAAGGGCAGTTGAATTTTGTTGAAGGCTTTTCTGCATCTATTGAGATAATTATGTGGTATTTGTCTTTGGTTCTGCTTATGTGATGGACTACATTTGTAGACTTGTATATGTTGAACCAGACTTGCGTCCCCAGGATGAAGCCTACTTGATCATGATGAATAAGTGTTTTGATTTGCTGGTGCGTTCTGTTCACCAGTATTTTATTGAAGATTTTTGCATCAATGTTCATCATGGATATTAGCCTGAAGTTTTCTTTTTTAGTTGCATCTTTGCCCAGTTTTGGTTTTAGGATGATGTTGGTCTCATAAAATGTGTTGGGGAGGATTCCCTCTTCTTTTTTGGTCATTCAGGGATTCAACTTCTTCCTGGTTTAGTCTTGGGAGAGTGCAAGTGTCAGGAATTTATCCATTTCTTCCAGATTTACTGGTTTGTGTGCATAGAGTTGTTTGTAGTAATCTCTGATGGTACTTGGTATATTTGTGGAATCAGTGGTGATGTCTCCTTTATTGTTTTTTATTGCATCTATTTGATTCTTCTCTCTTTTCTTTTTTATTAGTCTTGCTAGTGGTTTATCTATTTTGTTGATCTTTTCAAAAAACCAGCTCCTGGATTTGTTAATTTTTTTTGAAGGGTTTTTTGTGTCGGTATCTCTTTTAGTTCTGCTCTGATCTTAGTTATTTCTTGTCTTCTGCTAACTTTTGAGTTTTTTTGATCTTGCTCTTCTAACTCTTTCAATTTTGATGATAGGGTATCAATTTTAGTCATTTCTTTGCTCCTCATATGGACATTTATTGCTATGAATTTCTCTCTAGACACTGCTTTAAGTGTGTCCCAGAGGGTCTGGCATGTTGTATCTTCATTCTCATTGGTTTTGAAGACCATCTTTATTTCTGCCTTCATGTCATTATTTATCCAGTCTATATTCAGGAGCCAGTTGTTCATTTTCCATGAAGTTGTGCAGTTTTGAGTTAGTTTCTTAATTCTGAGTTTTAATTTGATTGCACTGTGCTCTGAGAGACTATTTGTTGTGATTTCTGTTCTTTTGCATTTGCTGAAGAGTTATTTACTTCCAATTATGTGGTTGATTTTAGAGTAGGTGAGATGTGATGCTGAGAAGAATGTATATTCTGTGGATTTGGGATTAAGAGTTCTGTAAATGTCTGTTAAGTTTGCTTGGCCCAGATCTGCATTCAAGTCCTGGACTTCCTTGTTGATTTTCTGTCTCATTGATCTATCTAATATTGACAGTGGAGTGTTGAAGTCTCCCAGTATTATTGTTTGGGAGTCTAAGTCTCCTTGTAGGTCATTAAGGACTTGCTTTATATACCTAGGTGCTTCTGTATTGGGTGCATATATATTTAGGATCGTTAACTCTTCTTGTTGTATTGATTCTTTTACTATTATGTAATGCACTTCTTTGTCTCTTTTGATTTTTGTTGGCTTAAAGTCCATTTTATCAGAGACTAGGATTGCCACCCCTGCTTTATATTGCTCTCCATTTGCTTGGTAAATCTTCTTCCATCCCTTTACTTTGAGTTTATGTGTGTCTTTGCACATGAGATGGGTTTCCTGAATACAGCACACTAATAGTTCTTGGCTTTTTATCCAATTTGCCACTCTGTATCTTTCGATTGGGGCATTTAGTCTGTTTACATTTAATGTTAATATCATAATGTGTGAATTTGATCCTGCCATTTTATTACTGGTTGGTTGTTTTGCCCTTTGGTTGGCATAATTTCTTTTCTTTTTTTTTTTTTTGAGACGGAGTTTCGCTCTTGTTACCCAGGCTGGAGTGCAATGGCGCGATCTCGGCTCACCACAATCTTCGCCTCCTGGGTTCAGGCAATTCTCCCGCCTCAGCCTCCTGAGTAGCTGGGATTACAGGCACGCGCCACTATGCCCAGCTAATTTTTTTGTATCTTTAGTAGAGACGGGGTTTCACCATGTTGATCAGGATGGTCTCGATATCTTGACCTCATGATCCACCCGCCTTGGCCTCCCAAAGTGCTGGAATTACAGGCTTGAGCCACCGCGCCTGGCCGGTTGGCATAATTTCTTCATTGCATCATTGGTCTTTACTATTTTGTTCTTTTTTGTAGTGGCTGGTACTGATTTTTTCTTTCTGTGTTTAGTGCTTCCTTTGGGAGCTCTTACAGGGCAGGTCTGGTAGTGACAAAATCTCTCAGCAATTGCTTTTCCATAAAGGATTTCATTTCTCCTTCACTTATGAAGCTTAGTTTGGTTGGATGTGAAATTCTAGGTTGAAAGTTCTGTTCTTTAAGGATGTTGAATATTGGCCCCCACTCTCTTCTGGCTTGTAGGGTTTCTGCTGAGAGATCCACTGTGAGTCTGATGTGCTTCCCTTTGTGGGTGACCCAACCTTTCTCTCTGGCTGCCCTTAGTATTTCTCCCTTCATTTCAACCCTGGTGAACCTGACAATTATGTGCCTTGGGGTTGCTCTTCTAGAGGAGTATCCTTGTGGTGTTCTCTGTATTTCCTGTATGTGACTGTTAGCCTGCCCTGCTAGGTTGGGGAAGTTCTCTTGGATAATATCCTGAAGAGTGTTTTCCAGCTTGGATTCATTCTCACAATCATCTTCCGGTACACCAATCAGGCATAGATTAGATCTTTTCACATAAACCCATATTTCTTGAAGGCTTTGTTCATTTCTTTTCACTCTTTGTTCTCTTTTCTTGCCTTCTTATTTCATTGATTTGATCTTCAGTCTCTGATGTCCTTTCTTCTGCTTGATCTGTTCAGCTATTGAAACTTGTGTATGCTTCATAAAGTTCTTGTGCTGTGTTTTTCAGATCCATCAGATCTTTTATGTTCTTCTCTAAACTGGTTATTCTAGTTAGCATTTGATCTAACCTTTTTCAAGGTTTTTAGTTTCTTTGCATTGGGATAGAACATGTTTCTTTAACTCAGAGAAGTTTGTTATTACCCACCTTATGAAGCCTCCTTCTGTCAGTTCATCAAATTCATTCTCTTTCCTGCTTTGTTCTCTTGCTGGTGAGGAGTCATTATCTTGTGGTGGGGGAGAGACATTCTAGTTTTTAATAGTTTCATTCTTCTTGCATTGGTTTCTCCCCATCTCTTGGGTTTGTATAGTTTTGATCTCAGTTAGCTGCTTGGGGAGGCAGCTTTTCCTTTGCTTGCAGAGGTGCCTGCTGGGCTGCCACAGATTCAGTGGAGTTGCTTAATCTTTTGTTTACTCAGGAAAATTAGACTGGCTTCTGCAATGGGAGCTTCCTTTCCACCCTCTGAGCTGGAGGGTTCCTGGTTGCTCTCTAACTGACATTCTGGGTGCCTAACTCTGGAGTGAGAGTTTTTTAGCCTGCTGGACTTTGTGTGGTGGGGAGACCCATCCTGCCATTTGGGCTGTTTCCCTACATTCCATTTCCTTTCTTACTGGGGGGCAGGTAGCTCCATCCCACTGACTTTTTGGCTTTCTTGGTGTCAAACAGTACTTCTGCCTAGATCTCTGCTGACAGCCCCTCACTGGCCAAAGTTGCTATTCTGCTTTGTTCAGGTAGCCCACTAAGGCTTTTCAGCCTGGCAAAGATCCCCTATTCTGCAGGTTGTAGAGAGCTTGGGTAGAGCACTGTATCCAAACAGAAGTCCCAGAGGGGAAGATCCCCAGGTCCTCCAGTCAGTTGCATGCTCCTCCTTTGTGGGGTAGTGCCCCACCTTGCTGCAATTTGCCCTATTTGGTTTATACCCACTGTTTGACCAGACCCACAAAATAAACTTGGTACCTCATTTGGAATCATGGAGACCACTCAGCATCTGCATCTCTCTCACTGGGAGCTGCTTTCTGGAGCTGCCTCTTATTAGGCCATCTTGGGATGCCCCCTACACTATCTTAATTCTTAAAACCCATCAGATTAAAATAATAAAATTCTCTAACAACATGTATTTATTTCACACAACAAAAATTAAAAATATGTTTTAACAAATCTAGCTTCAGAAAGCATTCTTGTTATAATTCACTGTGGTTATTCTTTGTTCCTATATGTTTTAAAATAGACATATATATTTAAAGCCCTCTTTAAAACAGAATTTTTTTTTCTCAAAAACACTAAAGTTGCTCTTTGAATAAGTAATAATAATATATGATAAGAATATTTACAGGAATAAAAAGATATTACTGAATTTTGTTCCTATCAGCAGCATGCTAAAATCATAAGTTTTGGGACATGTTAACTTACAGAGAAAAAAATATGCAATGTATGTGGTTTCAATGAATATTTCCTCACATTCACTACTAGTTTTTATTCTGCAGATGATTCTAGACCTGTTTCAATAACAGAGTCTTTGTATTTACATTTGATTTTAATAATACTAGGCAAAAAGGCAAATACTTTTGATAAAAAACATTTCTACAAAATGAAGCCTATTTCTTAAGGGACTATTGTCATGGTGTATCACTTGTAGCCTTATACCTAAAACAAAATATTCTACATATCAATATTTTCAAAAAAATCTTAGTATGACTTTATCTTTTGCTCAAAAAGATTAAAAGCAGTTTGATGAGCAGCCACATTTCTGAATGTATTGGAGGAGCTACAACTGGAGAACAATGACTATTACTTTGAAGAAAGCAAGATGTTTACCTCCACTGCATCAGGTTTCCTTCTGTTCCACATATATTACAAAAATATTTGAAATCCTTTATAGTTATGAGATGAAAGAAATATATATATATATATTTAATTTTTATTGCATTATAGGTTTTGGGGTACATGTGCAGAACGTGCAAGATAATTGCATAGGTACACACATGGCAGTGTGTTTTGCTGCCTTCCTCCCCTACACCCACACTTGGCATTTCTCCCCAGGCTATCCCTCCCCAGCCCCCCCACTGTCCCTCCCCCATTCCCCCAATAGACCCCAGTGTGTAGTAGACCCCCTCCCTGTGTCCATGTGTTCTCATTTTTCTCACCCGCCTATGAGTGAGAATATGCGGTATTTCCTTTTCTGTTCTTGTGTCAGTTTGCTGAGAATGGTGTTCTCCAGATTCATCCATGTCCCTACAAAGGACACAAACTCATCATTTTTGATTGCTGCATAATATTCCATGGTGTATATGTGCCACATTTTCCCAGTCCAGTCTATCATCGATGGGCATTTGGGTTGGTTCCAGGTCTTTGCTATTGTAAACAGTGCTGCAATGAACATTCGTGTGCATGTGTCCTTATAGTAGAACGATTTATAGTCCTTTGCATATATACCCAGTAATGGAATTGCTGGGTCAAATGGAATTTCTATTTCTAGGTCCTTGAGGAATCGCCACACTGTCTTCCACAATGGTTGAACTAATTTACACTCCTGCCAACAGTGTAAGAGTGTTCATATTTGTCCACATCCTCTCCAGCATCTGTTGTCTCCAGATTTTTTAATGATTGCCATTCTAATTGGTGTGAGATGGTATCTCAATGTGGTTTTCATTTGCATCTCTCTAATGACCAGTGATGATGAGCATTTTTTCATGTGTTTGTTGGCCTCATGTATGTCTTCTTTTGTAAAGTGTCTGTTCATATCCTTTGCCCATTTTTGAATGGGCTTGTTTGTTTTTTTTTCTGTAAATCTGTTTGAGTTCTTTGTAAATTCTGGATATCAGCCCTTTGTCAGATGCATAAACTGCAAAGAGTTTTTCCCATTCTGATGGTTGCCAATTCACTCTAGTGACTGTTTCTTTTGCCATGCAGAAGCTGTGGAGTTTGATTAGGTCCCATTTGTCTATTTTGGCTTTTGTTGCCAATGCTTTTGGTGTTTTGGTCAGGAAGTCCTTTCCTACTCCTATGTCCTGAATGGTTTTGCCTAGATTTTCTTCTAAGGAGCCAGGTCTTATGTTTAAGTCTTTAATCCATCTGGAGTTAATTTTAGTGTAAGGTGTCAGGACAGGGTCCAATTTTTGCTTTCTGCACATGGCTAGCCAGTTTTCTCAACACCATTTGTTAAACAGGGAATCCTTTCCCCACTGCTTGTTTTTGTCTGGTTTATCAAAGATTATATGGTTGTATATTGCTATAGCATGAAATTTATGAAGATAACACAATATGTAAATTCAAAATCTGAAAAGAAAACAAGCAATTGTGTAATTCAAAACTATCTATAAAAATAGATATGAGAAAATTTAGTCATAGTAAATACAATTATTTGATAAAAAGTAAAAATACCTAGCATTCAGAAATAAAAACAAATAACCAGACAAGTAATGAGAGAAAATGAATTTTAAAAAGTAAATTAATACAGAGTAAGAATGGATTTTGTAATTAATGTGATTATCTTATTTATATAATTTATATTCAATTAGCATGACCACAAGTAAAAGAGAAATTCTTATAATAACAAACATTAAAATAAGGAACATAACATTTGAATTGAATATTGTCACAGTTAGCCAATATAATACACTAAGACTCCATGTATATTATCTTCATTTGTGATACTTTCACTTTCTGAAATTACTAATCATACATCTCTAGACCAAACCTGATTAGTGAGTTTGCACATTATCTATTTAAATCACCTCATTATCTCTAACTCAATAAACAATAGCTTTGGGCAACAATAAAATGTGACTAATGGCCTTGTTCATTTGAACACTGTAAGCAAGAGGTGGAATCACTCATGGAAAATCATGATTGGTGGAATGAATAAGTGGTAATTGTTTCACATTAAATAAATAAAGGGCACTATCATATATGAACACATTCATAGTTTATTACAGTTTAGTCAGATACTCTAATCAACTGTGACAACAATTGAATAGATTGCTTGCACCCAAACGTGCTGTTTATTAAATTTATCTTAACAAATAATGATGTTGTGTCAAGGTAAATTATGTTTCTTCATATACTGTAGGGTTTTGTATTGAAACTTAAATGAAGCAGACTGCTTATTCCTTTGTCCTTTTTTAAATGTCAAATTATGTTAAATTAACATTTTACTGTGTTTTAGGAAGATGTATTTTGATTGGTTTTGAATAGCTTTTTAGAAAATATTAATAAAAATAATATCTAAGCTGTTAGTCAAATTGTTATAGATTTGTAGTAAATTTTCCATTTATGTTTTTCTTCTTTATATGTAAAGTAGGAGTACCAGTCTGTACCATTTAACTTTTGATGTGATTAGACACATAAAATGAGATAGCAAAGGGGATATTTTAATATTCTTTTAATTATTGTAATAATTAACAATTATACAGATAGTTTAATTTAAAATATTTTTAAAGTGTAACCCAAAAGAATATTTGTGTTCATTCTGTTAATTACAAATTATTACATACAACTAGAACCCTGTCAAATAGTCTTCTGTCCTCCAAACATATGTGACTTACCTCACCTTTGTTCTCTTTTGCAGAATAATTCCTATTTATTTTTCAAGGTTAAACCTACTGTTTTGTTAGACAAGTCTTTTTTGATACTCTTTTTTATTCTTTCTAAATCACTATAATTTATTATTTGTAATATTAGAATATAAATGCTTTTTTATTTGTGTTTTCCTCACACAGCATAGAGCAAAAGAAAGAAGTGTTTCCAAATGCAATGTGTGTATATAGGTATATATACATACACTTATATGTCAGTATGTGTGTGTGTATATATATTATATATATATGTATATATAATATATATACGTATATATATTATATATGTACATATATAATATATATACATATATATATTATATATGTATATATATATAATATATGTATGTATATATGTGGATATATATAATATATATGTCTACACCCATGTCATTTTATCATATAAGTTTTAATTAAAAATTTTACAGTGCTAGACTTATGCTATATATTTAATAAAATTGCACTTTAGGTTATACCTTCAAGCACTATCTGCAAATATAGACACAAAATCTATTCATCTGTAAACCAAATTTGAATATATTTTTCTATTTCCTTTTATGTCTCACTGTCTTCATATGTATCATTATATATGCCTATACATAAATACTAACATGCATTTTAAATATATATGTGCTGCTATTGTTAAAAAGGTACAATCTGATTTTTCAGGAATACAATTCCTTCTTGGAGATTTATGAAACCATTGAAATTGCTGATTTAGTCTGTTATTCAAAATGTATTTGTACAGTCATTAGATGTAGTTATGTAGACTGAAATGACTAAAATTAGTCTAACATCAGTACACACATATATATATCTAAATTTATACAAATTAGAGAATTCAATTATGGAATATTATTTATTAATTTATTTATCTTAATAATTCAACAAATATTTATATCTGTTATGTAACAGATATTTGACTTGGTACTTCTTATAAACCACTGAGCACAGTGAGTATAGTACCTACTCTCATGAAGCTTCAAATCTAGAGAGCGATCTTAGGAAAATGAACACTTAAATCAAATTAATTTAGTATTATTAATTTAAAGAAACTGGTATTAATAATAAAAAAATAGGGTGATGTAAGAAAGTCTCAATGAAGTTGCAATATTTATATCTACTTGGGTTTATAAAGGAGCTAGGAATACAAAAATAGAAATAATTGTTAGTGGTTTTTTTTCTTAGTAAAGGGAATGATATGTACAAAGACACTCAGTATCAATAACACTTAATGAATGTGAAAACTGAATGAACAATAATTTGAAATGAGTTTATTAAATAATGGTAAGAGTTATACCAGTTAGACTTGAGAAACCAGCGAGGGAGAGGTATATGGGGGTCTTGTGAATCAGAGTAAAACACTGGAATTTGATCCTAATTTCAGAGGAAAAACAATCCAATAGAAATAAATGTGATCTGATTTGTATTTTAAAAGCTTAATTTGGTTCTGTATGTAGGATGGATTGTATTGAGTTCAGAATAAAAATAGGGATATCCATTAGGTAACAGTTCTCCACTCCATGTAGGGGATTTATATTTGCATCACAGATGATTTTGCATTTGCTGTATGGTGATATGAGATAAAATGCCAAAGAAAGAACAGATGAGACTCTTTTTCAGAAATTACAAAATTAAAATTTACTAATTAACTGAATTTAAAAGTAGTTATTTTCTGTATAAAACTATTTTTAATTAAAATATACAATTATCTATAGACCATCTACATTGTGACTGTATTACTTCAAATTTGAATATAAAACCAAAGAACACATCTGCTACACAAGAATGCACATCTGAAAATACATCTGGACAATTAATTTAAATGTGGAAATTTGACTTAAAACTATGCTATTAAAATTTAAAGTTAATCATTCTGAAACTAGAAAATAATAAAATCTTACAGATTATAAGGTAAGTGCAATATAAATAATTTGTAACAATTTTATTAATATGAATTTATTGTGTTCTTACTGGACATACACAGCTGTGAATTTGGCTTGTGTCTGTTTTGCCTGTAAACAATTATAGACAGCTACTGGTTCCTATAGTAGATAGTGTTTGTTGAGTTGAGAAATATACCGAAGAAAGAAATTGAAAGTCTTTGAATTAGGAGGACATTTACTTTCACATTTCTCCACACCTCAAAATTTTTTCAATTTGAGGTGGAGTCACATTAGTCTATTTTACAATGTTTTTTAATTGCCATGTGGATTAAAATATTTATTTTAGGTTGACTAACAAATACCTTTTTATACAAAAAAGGAGATAAAATATAATCAGAAATTTAGTAATACAGTTGCTTGCACTTTTAAAGGAGGAATGTGGCATTTTCTAGTCTTAAATCATCTAGACTTTATTAAAAATGTGTAACTTAAAACTTGATAGGAGGAAGAACTCATTACAGAAACAGAAAAGACTGGAAATTTACTGAATAGGCTACTCTGGCTTTTAGAACAGAAACATGGGGACAAAGTATGACTAGTCAGATACAATTAAACAAACTCAGAAATTTTGAATCTAGTAATAATGATAAAATTCCAAAAGTAAGAGTAATAATGTCACATGCTGTATATGGCACTCATTGATTCCAGGCTTTAAGAAACCAAGTAAGAGTTTCAGATTGCAGAAGGTGCAATTGTGACATTAGTTATCAGTCTCATATTCATTTTGAAAGTGAGGGGATAGAGACATTGAGTGTTTGTGCAATTCGTGAAGCTCTAGTAGGTGACGAGTATGAAATAGGCCATTAGGGCTTAGAGTTTCTTCTTTAATCATTACACTAGATTGCCCTTCTCACCCACATACAGTAAGTACTTTTCTAAAGCTATTAAAATTACTTTCAAATATGCCAACACATTATGTACCAATGCATTTTTCACTGTGTTATTGAAGTACATTTTCAATGCATTGGTGAAGTACATGTCTTCAGGGGTTATACTTGCAAAATGGGTGATTTACAAATTATAAATCCACTCCAATTCTCCATTTCTCTATTATCTATACTTGCAAATTCTTTCCTTTGTTTTGGTTCCTAGTCAATCATCAGAATAAAGTATTAACTGTCTACATGGTATATTGGGAACCAGTCTCAATAGTGACAAATAATAAGTACATATACCATAAATTATTTAATATATTGATGCTCTTGAAATATACACTTCAATCTCAAATGGCTCATTTTATTTAATGGCCATGGCAGAATTATTTGACGTTCTCAATGACTAGGGCAAATGGTTACAATGAACAGTAGGGCCAATGTGGTAATCAGAAATCTCTCATATTTGGAAATCTTCAATAGCAGCTAAGACCACATGGTCAGCAATCTGCTGAGATCCCACTTAACTAGGTGTTTTTAAAGTAAAATAAAATTAGTCTTAGGAAATGGAGGCTTGATATGAAGTAATAAAATCATTACTGTCAAATTAATTCTCAACTCTTTATTTTCTTTTACAGACTCAGAAAGACTTACAGTAAGATAAAAACATTCTCAGAATCTTATTTTATGACTTCTCCAAAGAGAAAGAAATAACTATGCAATTGGAGAATGAAACACTTAGATCTTTTGAGGATATGTTGACAGAGGTCCTAAGTTTCATTAACCTGAAAACTAAAACATGCTCTCCTTTCCTTATTCATGGTAGTAGCTTAAGCACTAAGTAATAAATGAGGATTGAAATGAAGTTTTCCTCAGTGTAAGCCTAGTTTGATCCTAAAATTAATCTATTCTTACACAATTTTCTAGATTTGTAGTTGAGTACAATATGTATTTTTTATTACGTATTTATTTTTGAGACAGGGCCTCACTCTGTCTCTCAGGATGAAATACAGTAGTGCTAACAATTAAGAATTTAATTCTAATTCTTACAATGCAAAGAATTCCAGAATAATAAGATGTAGGAAGTAACAAACACACAAATGGGTGAAAGTAAAATAAAGAAGATAAGTAGATTGTATCAGTAATATTTTGTTTGGGCTATTAAAATGTTACTATTAGAGGAAAATGGAAAAAGTGCAAAAGTAGCATCTATATTATTTTTTACAACCACATGTGACTCTAAAATGATCTCAATAACATTTTCAATTAAGAATAGGAGCTGGGGAGGGATAGCCTGGGGAGAAATGCCAAGTGTGGGTGAAGGGGAGGAAGGCAGCAAGACACACTGCCATGTGTGTACCTATGCAACTATCTTTCATGTTCTGCACATGTACCCCAAAACCTATAATCCAATAAAAATTTAAAAAATAAAATAAAATAAAAAGAATACTAAAATGAGGTCCTTTGTATTCTTCACCCAGCTTCCCCCAATGTTAATATCTTATGTAACCATAGGACCATTAAAACTAAATTAATATAGTTACAATACTCTTTACAGATGTTATTTAAATTTTACCAATTTTTCTATCAAAGTTCATTTTTCATTGTTGTTCTAGGATACAATTCAGATTCCACATTCAATTATTTCTCCTTAGACTCATCCAATCTGTGGCAGTTCTTTAGTCTTTCCTTGTTTTTCATGGCATTGACATTTTCTGAAGGGCATTGATCAACTGCTTTGTAGAATGTCCCACAATTTATGCTTGACTCTTTCTCATGACTGTATTGATGTTATGCATTTTAGCAAGGAATACTACAGAGGTGCTGTGCCCTTCTCAATGCTTTATAGTTAGGGGTATATGATGGTGATGTTATACAAAAGGTAGGAAAAAGGAAAAGGAGCTAACCTAAGTAGTTTTGTAAAGTAATTTTTGATTGAATACACCTATCCTCTTTTAATTATCAATTACTCTTGGGAGACAAAACGTATGGGTGATAAAAATGAGTTGATTACCACTTTTTAAAATCAGATGTTGTCTTTAATTGTCACTATTTTATATATGTTCTCTTAAAAATTAATAAATATGTAAAAGCTTTGGGGCAAAATAAGATGAATAACAAAGCAAAACTCTTAGTGCAGTTTTTTATTCCATAATAAGCAAAATTATTTTTCAGAAATCATTAAAATTGAAAACAGTTCTATTTTATCTGGAAAAATCAGCAATACTCTACCTACAACATGTTACCTCAGTGTTAAACTTTGAGTTCTGAACAAACATTAAGTCTTGAAGGAACTTGATCATCTTATAGTCAAAGAAAGACCTTGACAATCTCGCTATTTCAAAAGTCATGCTGAGTTTCATAAATATTATTATAACAGTGGCACCTGAGAAGGAGAGGATAGCAAGTCTAATTCATTCACATTCCAGAGGACAGGGCATCATTCTCATGAAAACTGGTATTTGCCATGCCAGTGAAGTAACTTGGATTCTAGTTGTCTTAGAAAGTTTGAGACATCCACCCCACAGTAAATAGTAGGTTTCTTCATGTTACTTTAATTTTAATTTTATTTACTTATTTATTTTTGAGACAGGGTCTCACTCTGTCTTTCAGAATGAAGTCCAGTAGTACTAACATGGCTTGCTGTAGCCATGTCAGTACTTCCAGACTCAAGTGATCCTCCTACATCAGTCTCCCAAGGAGCTGGGACCACAGGCATGCACTGTTAAGCCCAGCTAATTTTGTTTATTTTATTTTTTGTAGAGACAGGGTGTTGCCATGCTGCCCAGGCTAGTCTGAAACTCCTGGGCTCAAGTAAGTCTCCCAACTCAGCCTCCCAATATGCTGAGATTACAGCTGTGAGCCATTCCACCTGGCCATGTTATTTTTAGACCACTAAAACAAGCAATGCTTGGTTGTTAGGTTTTACAGAAATTTGGAAGCAACATTTCTATGTGGCACTTCTCTGACTCATTTTGAGTTAGGGAAGTATAGCTTTTAAGTAGCCCAGAGAGCTTACTGGTGGATATAGACTGAAGTGTACACAGATTTACTATCTCATAAACCAACAAGTTTAGTGTTATTTAAGTATTTATGGTAGAGACAGATTTGGTTTAACTCTATAGCAAGGCACAATGCATGTGGCACAGCGGTACCTCAAAAGATATAGAAGACATGCTGTGCTCTCTTAACAATTAACTATATTCTTTGTCAAGAAATAGTTATTTTCCTGTTTCTGGATGATGATGTAAACTAAAATGCTTAACTATTGGGTATGAGATGTTTGTCCAACCTGAGTTGCACACAGTGTTTTAGATTTTATTGCATTCTCTTTAGCAATAAATTTGAACATTCCCAGCAGTACTTTATGCTGAAGAAAAGGTAGTGTATTTGAGATTGTTTCAAGCAGGTACCAACCGGCACAAGCAATTTGCATGAGAAATTGATTCACACCACTTGTTTTCAGCTGCCCCACTATGTCTTACTTGCCATCTCATAAATCAGCAAGTCTACTGTTACTTAAGTATTTATGGAAGAGACTGATTTGGTTTAACTGTATGGCAAGGCCCAATGCAAGAGGCACAGTGATGCCCCCCAGCGATATGTCTTACCTCAAAACTCATATATGGTATCATTAATGAGCTCTGTGATCAGTCTTCTGATGAGAAAAGTATCCAAGCTTGATTTATAGATAACATTCTACAATAACTTTGCACTGGCCAGAAGTGTACAACAGTCTTGAAATCCTACTTTTGCATAATTCTAAGTGAAGGTGAGGAAAGTAACACCTAATATCATGGGTTATTAGAATATCAACTGGTACAATTGCATTTTTAGTGTTATCTCAAAGGAGAGAGCATCTGGGGTGAGGTATTTATGAATAATGCTTTGATAGGGCAATCAGACATAGAAAAGAAATAAAATACAAAGAAGAGTTAGTAAGAAGTTGAAGAAGACATATATTAATGAACCTCCTAATTTGTGACCAGATATGAATATTTGTTGTCTCCTGTATATAGTCATCAAAAACTAAGTGTCAAGGCAGAGAAGGCTTGTAATCAGAAAATATGAAAAAAATGATGGTTTCTAACTTCTTCCATGTCACTGCAAAGGACATTTTCATCTCTTTTTAATGGCTGCATAGTATTCCATGGTGTATATGTGCCATATTTTCTTTATACATAATACCATTGTTTGGCATTTTACACTGCATGTTCTCAGTCATAAGTGGGTGTTGAACAATGAGAGCACATAGACACAGGGAGGGAAACATCACACACCCCAGCCTGCCAGGGGGTGGGGAGGCTAGGGGAGGGATAGCAGGGGGTGGATGCAGCAAACCACCATGGCACATGTATACTTATGTAACAAATCTGCACAATCTGCACATGTACCCCAGAACTTAAAGTATAATAAAAAATTTGAAAACATTATTTATTTTGTGAAATAGATCAGCATTCTTTCTCAGATAAGTATAGAAAAGAGATACTAGTTCCAGGGATGCAGACTATGAAGAGTCTCAACCACCAGGCCCTCCTCTCACTGACTTGCAATTTTACTACCAGTGCTCATTCTCCAGTACTGTAATCCTGAAAACCAGTCATCCACATGGTGGAAGAGAATTATATCAGAATCCTTACATTTTGTAGAGGGCAGAAGCTTATTTGCATAATGCTGACCATTGTTCTGGATTTCACGGCCTTCCATGCACCTGCAGAATTTCCATCCTTAAATTTGGTGAATGTCATACAAACTGCTCCGGCTACCCATCAGCACTGCTCTGGACAAAGAACTCAATTGTTAACAATGAGAGAAATATAGGCAATTAATGAGTATTATGTATTTCATAAGTCTGATACAGCTAGGCGTCATTAAAACATTTTAACTTTTCTTAGAATAAAATCCAAAATGCTCAATGTTGCCTAGAAGGAACTGTGCTATCTGGCTTCTCCCTTTCTTAAAGCCTCATCTTCAACTATTCTTTTCTTAGTTCTTAGTCATCCAGCCACAAGGACTATTTTTTCAGTTTTTCAAGTATCTCCTCTGGTTTCTGGGTTCTTGCAGAAAATGTTCCTCAACCTATATCTCTCTGCTTCTCTTCCTTTTCTCACATAACTCACCCTTAATAATTGTTTAAATGTCAGATTGAATAATACTACCACAAAGAAACCTCCCCTTCTTTCGCAGAATACATCAGTGCTCTTTTTCAATGCTGTCACAACTTTCTGTACTTTTTCATTTTTCTTATCACAGTGTAATTAGTTGCATAATTATTGCCTGTGTCTCTCATTTTGAAATGAAGCCCATGAGACATGAATTATTTTTAGCTCATCAATTTCTGGCAATGGCATTTACACTGTCTAGCACTGTGTTTACTCATAATTTGTACTCCAAAATACTTGTTGAATTAATGAATAAATGAGTGAGTGAATTAGTTCCTTGTAAGTAAATTCTTCACAGGAAAATTGGAGTTCTATAATTAATGAGCAAAAAGGACATCTTGTAGTCATGTCTTATCCCCATATTTTCTTCATAAAAGCAGGGTGGTGGCTTGTGAGGTGAGAACATTCATTCCAACATTCTCTTCCCAATCTTCCAACCCAATTATTAGGCCCCATATCACTTTATCTGCCACTAATCAATATAATAGCAATAGCCTAACCCATGAAGAGTACCCCAGTCATTTTAAAAACTAGTATATTCAATATTGGAACAGCATTTTCAAGTTGTTTGGGATTTTTTGAATTTTTGAGAGCATCTTTTATTATAGGCACATAGAACATTTGTAATAAGTAAATTATCTGATAAAGGGACAAACATGTTCCTGGCTATTGGAAAAAACAGTTGCAGATTCAACCCTGATGCTCAAATTATGATGATACCCTTGTCAAAACATAGTACAATTATGTTATGAATAAGAGGTTGATGTCATATTTTAATTTTAATGAAGATTGCATAGTTGAATTCTGTAGACATGCATCTGAGTTTAATAACCATCAAATGCATGTTCAGATTGAATGACCAAATCAATTATTTCAACAAAAGAAGTTATTAAGACAGTTTTAAATACATAAGAATAGTAACAGAATAACTCATGAATATTCTATGTTTCCAAAATTAATCACAAGTCAACTTACAGTTTATATCTTGTGAAATTATTATTATATGATTTGGAGATGCTAATGAGTTACAAAGTAATGAAATGCTAATAACTTTTGAATGAAAGAACATTGATAAGATATGTAGTTCTTATCATAGTGATATTTGCTACATATTTTGCATCCCTATATTTTTAATGCCATGTGAGACAAATCATAAAACACCAAAACAGTATTAAAAAGTTTATATTTTATTCTTTTTTTTTTTTTTTTTTTTTTTGAGACAGAGTTTCACTCTTGTTACCCAGGCTGGAGTGCAATGGCGCGATCTCGGCTCATCGCAACCTCCGCCTCCTGGGTTCAGGCAATTCTCCTGCCTCAGCCTCCTGAGTAGCTGGGATTACAGGCAAACACCACCATGCCCAGCTAATTTTTTGTATGTTTAGTAGAGACGGGGTTTCACCGTGTTGACCAGGATAGTCTCGACCTCTTGACCTCGTGATCCACCCGCCTCAGCCTCCCAAAGTGCTGGGATTACAGGCTTGAGCCACCGCGCCCGGCCTTATATTTTATTCTTTTAGAGTAATAAAGTAATCATTAAATGTTGCCTATTTTTTCTGTAATATAAAATAATTATTTGATTTTATGGTAGTTCCAAATTATTTTGTGTATTTCATACAAATTTAAGAGATATAAAAAGATTAAACTGAAACATGTTTTTCTTGCACTATATCCTCTCAAATTTCAGATACTAATTAATTTTGTTGTAACCATTGTTTTTATACAGAGAAGGGGTGGAAGAAATGGAAAAGAGCAGGGAAAATGAATCATTATGATGCAGGGTAGGCCAAGGTTACAAAATGTGAAACAAATATTTGGAATTTGAGACCAGATGATACCTCAGGAGACAGGCAAAGTAAAGTTCACTATTTTCTTGACAGAATCAGATAAACCAACAAAGAGAGTCCTCAAGAAAAACAAAATAAGTATATACCATGTACGATTAATTCTAAAGAATTGGCTGACACAATTATGGAGGCTGAGAAGACCTAGACTCTGCTGCCTGTAAGCTAGAGACCCAGGAAATTCAGTGGTAATTCAACAGCCTTATAACCAGGATTCTTAATGTAAGTTCCAGTTCAAGGGCAAGAGAAGACTGCTGATTCAGCACAGTCAGGAAGAAGGGGAGAATTCAGCTTTCTTCTGTGTTTTTGTTCTATTCTGTCCCTCAACAAGTTAGATGATGTCTACCCACATTGGAGAAGGCAATGTACTTTACTCATTTCATCAAAGGTTAATTTATTCTGATAACATCATAGACACACCCAGAAATAACTAGATACATATCTGGGCATCCTGTGGCCCAATCAAATTAACACATAAAATTAACCCTCACAGGTCTACCCCTTATCAACTTGGAATCCATATACATTTTTACAAACCATACTTAATCTCCAAATAAATATAATAATGACAAAATTATTACTAATAAAATATAACTACTCTGTATACAAACAAAAACACACAAACCTCTTCCTCAGAGAAGAAGGTAAAGTTTTTCAGTGATATTTACTTTTCTCCTTGTTAACTGTTTAGTCTGTTTAGGCTGATATAACAAAAATGCCATAGACTGTGTAGTTTATAAGCTAGGTGTCAATGTATGGTGAGGACCTTTCCTCATTGACAATGCCATCTTGATCAGTCTTCACATGATAAAAGGATCAAATAAATGCCCTCAAGTCCCTTCTATAAGGGCATTAATTCCATTCATGAGGGATTTGTTCTTATGAACTAGTCACATCTTAAAGTCACATATCACCTAGTCACATATCACCTCTTGGTATGATAATAACACAGATTACCTTTAAATTTTAGAAGAGATACAAACATTTAGGCCATAGTCATATTCCATGACTTAAATTCTATGATATAAAATTAACAATGCTTAAGTATTATGATATAAAGTCAATACATCTTGCATTCCATGATAATAAAATAAGAGAGAAAAGAGTGAATATATGTGTTTAAGTTCCTTGTAGATTCTGAACATTAGCCCTTTGTCAGATGAATAAATTGCAAAAATTTTATCCCACTCTGTAGGATGCCTGTTCACTCTGATGATAATTTCTTTTGTGGTGCAGAAGCTCTTTAGTTTAATAAGATCTAATTTGTCAATTTTGGCTTGTTGCCATTGCTTTTGGTGTTTTGAAGTCTTTGCTCATGCCTATGTCCTGAATGGTATTTCTTTTGGGTTTTCTTCTAGGTTTTTTATGGTTTCAGGTCTTACACTTAAGACTTTAATCTGCTTCAGTTAATATTTTTATAAGGTGTAAGGAAAGGGTCCAGTTTCAGTTATCTGCACATGGGTAGCCAGTTTTCCCAACACCATTTATTAAATAAGGAATCCTTTCTCCATTGCTTGTTTTGGTCATGTTTGCCAAAGATCAGATGATTGTAGATGTGTGGCATTATATCTGAGGCCACAGTTCTGTTCCATTGGTGTATATATCTGTTTTCATGCCACTACCATGCTGTTTTGGTTACTGTAGCCTTGTAGTATAGTTCGAAGTCAGGAAGTGTCATGCCTACAGCTTTGTTCTTTAAAAAAGAATGAGTTCTTGTCCTTTGCAGGAACATGGATGAAGCTGGAAACCATCATTTTCAGCAAACTAACACAGAAACAGAGAACAAAACACCTCATGTTCTCATTCACAAGTGGGTGTTGAACTATCAGAACACATGGGCACGGGGAAGGGAACATTACACACTGGGCCTGTTAGGGAGTTGGGGGCTAGGGAAGGGTAGCTTCCCCTAGCTGAAGATGATGGGTTGATCAGTGCAGCAAACCACCATGGCACATGTATACCTTTGTAAAAAACCTGCAAGTTCTGCACATGTAACCCTGAACTTAGAGTATAATAAAAATAATAATAATAAAGAATAAAGATAGTTTACATACTGAGACACACAAACATACATACACATGGTCATAGCTGGTATTTATGACTTCTCCTAAGCATCTGTATTTCCCTTGCCTTCAGCAAGCACTTCAGCAAGTTGTAATTTTGTATACAGTAGGGTGACCGATAACTTTATTCCTGAGGGATGTGAGCCATTAGCTTAAATTGTATTGTACCTGGTTGTCCTTGTCCTTAATCACAGGACATGATAATAGTAGAAAGTACCTGAATATTTCAAATATACTGGTTCTTACTTCCATTTTGAAACAGTAGTCTAATTTCCCCTTGGTAGTCAGGACCAATTACCCTAGCCAGCACAGTAATGCCCTTCCTGTTGATTCAGAGACACAAGGAGCCCAAAGTTTTGTGGCAGTCTTAACTTCCAGTTCAATTGAATTATTACTGTTCAATTGAATTATTACTGTGAAAACATTCCTCTCTCCAGAACTAAGACCTCTAGGCCAGCAGACCATTGAATCATGGAATCATAAAGAAAACATTTTGTTAATGAGTTACCAGAGGTAATAATGAGGGATATCACTCCTTTTTTTGACCATTCAATTTCTGGGCCCTTGAATCAGCTATAAAAGAAATATTTTGGTTTCTGATACAGAGCTTAATTAGCTTCTTGAAGAATCTTGCTCCAGCCCTACAAATTATTGCTCTCTAGTTGGTACTGTAACTGAGTATTTAAAAGACTATTCTACCATTTTATCAAGTTGACTTCTTCACAATGTTGAAGAACAAGGTAAGACCAGTAAATTTCATGAGCATGAGGACATTGCTGCCATTTATGTGCTATAAAGTGAGTTCCTTCAGCAGAGGTCATGCTGTGAGGAATACCATGACAATAGGTAAGGCATCCTGTAATTCCACAGATGGTAGTTTTGCAGGAGTGTTGTACTCATGAAAGGCATATCCACATCCAAAGTGTCTATGCTAGAAAGGTCAATGCTGCTCTTCTCATTGTGAACATGTTCCAGTGTAATCCACCATCCACTGGATAGCTAGATGCTCACTCCCTGATAAGGTGCTATAACAAGGAGGCAATATTTGTTGGTCTCTACTGCTGCTGCATTAGGCAATCAGCAGTGGCCACAGTAAGGTAAGACTTGGTGAGTGGGAATTTAGCTTGCTAAGCACATGAATAACCTGCATCCCTGTTGCCATGGCACTTTATTCATAAGCCCACTGGGCAATGACAGGAGAGGCTGGGAAAAGAGGCTTATGGATATCCACAGCATGTGCTATCCTATCCCCTTGTTTATTAAAATCCTCCTCTTCCAGTGTCACATTTTGGGGAGCATTCATAAGTAATACATATATTTTTCACATATTTTGCCTACTGAGGGAAGCAGATTTCTTTTCCAAGTTTTCTTGTCACCAATTTTCCAATTATGTTTCTTCCAAGTCTCTGATCATGTAACTAAACCATTGCCCACAGCCTGTGAATTGGTATATAACCATATGACTAGCTATTTCTTCTAAGCAAAGGGCAAAAACAGGTACAATTCCTGAAGTTCTTCTCACTAGGTGGAGTATTTGGATTAACCACTGTCCTTCGAGGATGTCCTGAAAAGGGGGTATAATGCTGCAATTGTCTCTTTTTGGGTTAGGCAGGCATATTTTTCAGAACTGGCTTAAAGACAGTTCTGGGTCTTCTCTTCCTGTCTACTGATTATAAAAAAAAACTCCCCAAGTGAGACAGGACACTGTATTAGTGAGGACAATAGGCATTTGGACCACTTTTTAATTTAACTTACTTGGGCCTTCAGGGACTATTTGGGCCCAATCATGTATATATCACTTCCGTTTGATTATGGGGTGCTGATCTGCATTCCCAACTTTATGAATTGATGTCAGATAACAACCAGTTTATGAAGGTCAGCTAGAGTTGCATAGTCGATTGGTGGCCCATGCATCCAGTCTCTACCAAAGCTCAGGAGCAGGACAAAAGCTGTTTCTCAAAAGGAGAATAGTTATCTCTGGAGGGTCTTTGCTCCAAAATCATAAGACCCTGTGCTGTTATTTGCATATACTGAACTGCCAAAAGTTTCAAATATTATTCCTATCTGCCACTAAGACTTTAAGAACCATTGAATCTGTGGAATTGTGTGGTCCAAGTAGTAGAGCAAATTTCATAGCAGACTTACTGTTGGAGAGTCTTCTCCTATTTTCAGTCCCATTCAAATTTAGCACCTTTTTGTGTAACTCATTAAGTAGGCAGGAGTAACACACAAAAATAAAGAATATGCTGCCTCCAATATCCAAAGAGGTCCACTAGGCATTGTGCCTCTCTTTTGGTTATAGGAGGAGCCAGATGCAACAACTTATCCTTCACCCCCTAGAAGGAATATCTTTTAGTTTAGTTTTTTAAAAAATTTTTTTTTTTTATTTTACTTTAGGTTCTTGGGTACATGTGCAGATCATGCAGGGTCGTTGCATAGGTACATACATAATCAGGTGGTTTGCTGCCTCTATTCCGCTTTGACTATACCCAGCATTTCTCCCCATGTTATCTCCTCTACCTCTGCTGTTTCTCCCCTCCCCCCACCAGACTGCCCCCAGTGTGTGATGCTTCTCTCCTTGAGTCCACATGTTCTTATTGTTCAACACCTGCCTATGAGTGAGAGCATGTGGTGTTTGGTTTTCTGTTCTTGTGTCAGTTTGCTGAGAATGATGGTTTGCTGATTCATCCAAGTCCCTACAAAGGACACAAACTCATCATTTTTTATGGCTGCGTAGCATTCCATGGTGTATATGTGCCACATTTTCTTTGTCCAGTCTACCATTGATGGGCATTTGGGTTGGTTCCTGGTCTTTGCTATTGTATACAGGGATCTAATTAAAATTTAGAAGGGATATCTTGACAGGTCTCACACTAAGGGACCCCTAGGGATTTTGCTGAGGTAGAAGGACATTGAATATTAGTCAGCTTTACTTTTACCCCCTGACAAGCAAGTGTCCTACTAATACATCTAGAGTAGTTGCTTCTTCTAACTCACTAAGTCAAATCTGCAAAGTGACATCAATATAATGGATTAGTGTGATATCTTGTGAAAGAGAAAGGTGTTCAAGACACCTACAAACTAAATTGTGGCACAGGAATGGAGAGCCAATACACCCCCCAGGCAGCATAGTAAAGGTGGCTTTGTCATATGAAAGTAAACTACTTCTGGTAGTCCTTACTAACAGTTATTGATGGGAAAAAACAAGCAAATAAAAACCAGACAATGACAAAAAACTGTTTGTTAAATCAATAGCTGCCTATCAAATACAAGGAGATGTATTAATTTGCTCAAGCATAAAACCATGTCTGGTACAGCAGCTGCAATTGGAGTCACTACATGGTTAACCATATTATAAACCACTGTCATTCTTTAAAATCCATCTGTCTTCTGCATAGGCCAAATAGGTGAGTTGAATTGTGATGTAGTGAGAATCATGACCTTGCATCCTTTAAGCAGTCAAAGAGAAAAATGCAATCTTCCTCTGCCTTTTTGTTCTACTTGAGTTTCATAAGGTTGGATAACAACTATGAATATGGAGGAGGTCAAACTCCTTTACTCAGCCACCAATTCAAATGCTAATCTCTTCCTGAAACAACATCAGAGACACAGAAATAATGTTTAACCAGGTATCTGGGTCAAATTCAGGTGCTACATAAAATTAACCATCCCAGCCATGAAACTATAAAATATGTTTGTGTTAGGGAGAAACAGATGTATTTTTCTACTTCAAATTCAAAATATTTAATAAAAGAGTTATGATTTTATAGAAGTTATTCTTTAGAGAAGTTGATGACAACTTCTAAGAATATATTTTAGCTAAGCAAAAATGGGATCAAAAATTTATGAACTAATGTCATATAGTAGTATAACGTAATTACAACCTTGGTTATTGGTTACTTTTATTAACTCATAAACACACTTATCCATGTGTTTATTATTTCATTCAATTAACAGAAATTTCAATATTTTTAAGTACTACCTATGTGTCAAACAAGGGTATAAGGAGAAATAAAAAATGAGGAAATTATTGTTTTCAAGAAACTGTTAATTTGCTTTGTTAGGAAAGCAAGCAATTATACAGTGAAGAACATTCAAAGAACAATGAATTTGATGTCAAGGGAATGGATAGAGTCTGCAAAACAAATCTAGAGACTAGCAAATAGTTCTTCACTGCTGAAGTAAAGTGTATATAGGTGAGAAATGGCGAGAATTGACTATAAAATGATTAGAATAAATCGGTCAAGAATATCCAGATATCAAATGCTAAGAGATTTACATTGTATTTAATAGTCCTTGAGAAGAGGAGGAGGGATTTTAGGAAGGTGATATTACAGATAGTGTAAATAATGATTTGGTCAGAGACAAGATTGCAGGTGAGTCCAATTAGAGCCATGGTATAGCAGTCGAGTTTAGGAGTACTCAAGAGTATTCCAATTATTTTTCATTGGGAAAAAATGGAAAATATATGCTAAATATTTAGAAAATTACTAGGACTTAATGTCTGATTTAGAGGACATGGATATTGACATAGGGGAGTAAGAACAAAAAACAATTCAGAATAAATCCAAGGTTCAGGTGATTAGCTAAGTTGATCTATATTGAACAAAATATGGATTAAAATAAAAAAATTCAATGTTTTGAGTGTTTTCCTTGGCCATATTTGTTATTTTGGAGGCTGGAGTAGAATAATTGGGAGATACAGATGATAACTTTGGAGAAAGATACAAATTTAAATGAATTTTATGAAGATAAACATATGTGCAAAAAGTATGGTGATTTGATAGGATGTTTAGCCTCTATCAATTTCATTACATTGAAGTAATTTTTACCTAATTGAATTTTTTTTCTGTCTTTGTTTTTAAAGTTTCAGACACAGGGGAGGAAAAAGGCCTCATGCTTCATATAGAATTTATTTTCTAAAATTTGGGGGAAGACCTAGCATGAAAATACAGTATACCTGAAACTCCCAAAGCAACCATAGATCTATATAGTTTAAACAATATTCCAAAAATCCAGCTTTTATTCTTTGTTGCTATCATTTGAAAAATCTTGGCAAGAATGGACAACTAGTTTGTTAAATCAGTTTTTCATTAAATAAAATTAAAATATAAGGAATGAGAGACTATATAACTGCAACAGCTATTTTGAAAAAGATTGATGCAGCAAAATTTATGTTAATATTAATTTAGGTATAATTTAGAAAGCATTCTTGTGTTGCACTATCTATCATAGGCATGGTTGGAATATTGAAAAATAAGTAATTAAAAACACATTTATTATTTTGTGTAAATTATTGCTTCATTATCCCAGAGAGTTGCTAAAAAGAAAATGTTTTGTTTTTCATTTAAATGAAGTTTGAGTAAAAGACTGTTTTATACCCAAAGTTTCAGAAAGCATTTTTCTTAGCCATAAGATCAATTCATTGAAAATAATAAAGCAAGAACATCATTCACTTGTGTATCAACTAGAAAACACATTTGCTCATCACCTCCCATTTTGCCACATATTCTACAACATAGTTTTGAAAATCATATCTCATTTATTTATTACAGGAATACTTTAAGAAATAAATTATTGTCTAATTTTTAAAATGAGAGAACTAATTTTTCATGAATGCTATTTGCTCTACCATCCCTCAGCTGGTAGGTAGCAGCTAGAATTTGAACTTCAATAATACTGCATTCCATGCCATGTCTGATAGAAATAGAAAATGAGCCAGGCATGGTGGCTCATGCCTGTAATCCCAGCACTTTGGGAGGCCAGCATGGATGGATCATGAGGTCAAGAAATCGAGACCATCCTGGTCAACATGGTGAAACCCTGTCTCTATTAAAAATGCAAAAAATTAGCTGGGCATGGTGGTGTGTGCCTGTAATCCCAGCTACTCAGGAGGCTGAGGCAGGAGAATTGCCTGAACCCAGGAGGCAGAGGTTACAGTGAACCGAGATTCCGCCATTGCACTCCAGCCTGGGTAACAAGAGCAAAACTCCGTCTCAGGCAAAAAAAAAAAAAAAAAAAAAAAAAAAAAGAAAGAAAATGAAAGAATGGCTTAAACATATAATTCCCAAACAATATTTAAGAGTTTTGCCTATAAACCTACAAATCTATCTTTTTGTTCTCTAATCTACTTTTAAGGCTTAGTTCTTTATTTCAGATCCTTATTTGGTCACTTCTAATTACTTCAGAATTTTGATCAGTTATTTATTTCCTATGTTTGTAATCTTTCACTTTCATATCATTGGAGTCTTTGTTATCAAGTGAAAAGTCTGTTCATGTGTTTGAAATATGATAAAAACTATACATGAGCACCAAAAGTAAAATGCTTTACTTAATATTGAACTCTGCTAGCTACTCCCCAGTTTCTGTCCTTTCTCATCTCTACAGTACGAATTATTATCTGTCTTTATTTTTTCATGTCCTATTTACCATATGGGAAACTTACTTCTACTTGCAACATTCAAATAAAACAATGATTTCCTCCTTGATGTAAAATATACATTGAATTGTTAAGTCCTATTCTAATTTTAACAATCTAAATCATTTGAAACCATTTATTTATTCATTTAAATACTATTTATTTTGTCCTCCCTTCAACGATCTTCTTCCTTTGTTTTTTCTCCTGTAACTTATTGTTGTCCATTAAATGATTCTTTTTCAGGCCACATTTGAGCAGAAGGTACCTATAAATTTTAGCCTAATTTTAAGCTTTCATAACTTCAGAAGTATAGATACATACTATAAACAGAAATATATATATATTTAAAAATTAACATTTTTCCACTATGTTTTGTAAATTTTAGGCAAGACATTTTTAGCTTTTCAAAGTTAGACTGAATAAAGATAAACACTGCAATAAAAAATTACAGATTTATGATTTGAAATCCACAAAATTGTTTCATTGTCTCTGATTAAAGATGGAAAATACTGTTGAAATGCCTTTACCATGAGTGCCATTCTTACATACTCTGACTACTTGCAATCTTCTGGCATCATCAAGACATACAAAAATTAACATACCATGAATCTTACCTATTGATTTCTTCCTTTGATTGGTTTGTCTCAAACATATTTTATATATTTCAAGTGACAGTGATAGAGGATAGGCGAGGCTAAAATTGGGGCTTAGTATTGGAGGGTTCTTGGCTTCTCCCAGGAAATAATTCAAGGGCAAGCCAGCAGTGTTATCAATCTTTTTATTTTGTCATGGGTGGTGCCGAATTTTGCTCTTCTTGCCCAGGCTAGAGTACAGTGACACAATCTTGGTTCACTGCAATCCCTGCCTCCCAGGTTCAAGTAATTCTTCTGCCTCAGCCTCCTGAGTAGCTGGGATTACCAGTGCTCACCACCATGCCCAGCTAATTTTTGTATTTTCACCATGTTAGCCAGGCTGGTCTCAATCGGCTGAGCTCAAGTGATCTGCTTCCTCAGTCTCACAAAATGCTGAGATTGCAGGCATGATCCACTGCACTTGGCCGTGTTAGCAATCTTTTATTGATTTTATTAAACATTACTGCTTCTTGCAATGCAGTGCTAACTCACAGGTTAGTGTGTTTAGAGTTTGCACTATATAGGCTATTGGCAATTTTATTAATACCCACTTAAACTTACTTTCAATTACATGTAAATAAAGAGGGATGTTAATGTCAATTGAAAGGCAGGTTATTTAGAACTTTGGTAGAAGTGTCTTATGCTAATGAATAATGAAGTTAGCTAAAAGTCACTTTCATTGCCATCTGCTGGTTTCCTCTGGTATCTTCACTTTATCCTATCTGAACTAGATCCCATTTTGGCCAATAGAGTTGTGACCAGAAAATAAGTCCTGTCAGTCTCCTACCTCAATAGAATCAAATGATTCAAGCCAGAAACCTTCTCCTTCACCAACATCCAATAAGCCACATGTTCTGACTATCCTTTGCTCTATGCTGTTATATATAACAGAGAAAGTCCACCTTTCTGTCCATAACACTGGTGCTTTTATTCAGATACTCATAACAGCTTGCCAGTATTATCCAATAGGCTCCAAACTGGTCCTGTCCTGTTTTTCACTTCCAAAGGCTCTGTTATAAAATGCAGACACAATAATATTGAACTTGGAGACACATAATTTACAGACTTTCAACTTCAGGCAAGGCCTAACAAGTCAGAGCAGACCAATGTTTCCTTAAAAAAACTAGAAGAGAAGGATATTTTTTAAAAAAATATGGTCAAACTTTGCACCTAGGCTGGCGTGCAGTGGTACTATCCCACCTCACTGCAACCTCTGCCACTGGGGTTCAAGAAATTCCTCTGCTTCAGCCTCCCAAGTAGCTAAGATTACAGGTGTGTGCCACCATACTTGACTAATTTTTGTAATTTTACTAGAGACAGAGTTTCACCATGTTGGCCAGGCTGGTCTTAAACTCCTGACCTCCAGTGATCTGCCCACTTCTGCCTCCCAAAGTGCTGGGATTACAGCTGTAAGCCACGATGCCCAGATTTTTAAAATAACTTTTTTATTACAATTAGTGACATTGACCAATTGTTAGTTGTTCTAACATATGGTAAGAAGTTTCTATGATAGCCACAATGAACATTATTATAATTGTGTATTAGTCCATTTTTATGCTGCTGATAAAGACGTATCTGAGACTGGAAAGAAAAATTGATTTAATGAACTTACAGTTCCACATGGCTGGGGAGGCTTTACAGTCATGGAGGAAGGCAAGGAGGAGAAAGTTACATCTTACATGCATGCCAGCAGGCAAAGAGAGAGAAAGCTTGTGCAGGGAAACACCCACTGTTAAAATGATCAGATCTCGTGAGACTTACTCACCATCATAAGAAAAGCACAGGATAGTCTCACCCCCATAATACAATCACCTCCCACTGGGTTCTTCCCACAACACATGGGAATTTTGAGAGTTACAATTCAAGATTAGATTTGGGTGGGGACACAGCCAAACCATATCAATTTGGAAAGCATACCTTATACCATTCAGTAGGGTTTAAATTTCTTTAGAGGATAATCCATTTTGTTTTTAGTTTCTTTCTTTCTTTTCTTTTCTTTTTTGAGACACAGTCTCACTCTGTCTCCAGGTACCAGCCTGGAGTGCAATTGCACAATCTCAGCTCACTGCAACCTCTGCCTCCCAGGTTCAAGCAATTCTCCTGCCTCAGCCTCCCGAGTAGCTGGTACTACAGGCTCATGCCACCATGCCCAGCTAATTTTTGTATTTTTAGTAGAGACAGGGTTTAACCATGTTGGCCAGGATGGCCTCAATCTCTTGACCTTGTGATCTGCCCGCCTTGGCCTCCCAAAGTGTTGGAATTACAGGCTTGAGCCAGTGAGCCTGGCCTTGTTTTTGGTTTCTTATTCATACAGCCCTATTTAATACTTATTGTTCTGTAGTTATTTAACAAATAATCATTCAAAAATGAACAATAAAACAAAAATTAATAATGGGACAAGTAGATAAATATAAAAATTAATAATGGAATAAGCAAATGAATAGTAAAACATAATTAAAAATACTTTTCAATTCAATCTCAGTCTCTGTGGCCAAAAGGTGGTTTATGTGGTGCTTCTTTAAGGACTTTGGTATGTCATATTCTGTCTACTATTTATTGCTATAATCTTCTTTATCAATGATACTTTATTGACCTATAAATAGAAAATATTTTATTCCAAGTAGATTTTTAAAAGCTTATAAATTTGTTAGCTATAATATAAGACATTTCATTATTTTCTTATGTTAGGAGGCATAGGACACTTCAAGCAAGCTTTTTCACAGAATTAGAGTTAAATTGTTTTTAAAAAAAATGGAACTTACAGTGCACATGGTCCATAGAATTCCCTCTGACATTTTTCTTTAGAGTGCCTTACTGGAGGCCTATTGCTGGGTGGCAGCCTGATTGATTACTCTATGATAGACCTCCCAAAACTCAGCTTAGTCATTTATACAGCCAGAGATAAAGATATATTCAGGAATCTAGTTAGTTCTGTGACCTTCACTGGTAATGAATTCTGTAGGCTCATTAGATGCAATTTGAAGCATTTTAAAATTAATTGCCTTTAGTTTAATAAAGTTTTTCTTGCTTAGAAATCAGAACAATGGTAAACACTTTAACAAATTGTTAACAATTGCTTATTACAGAGTAATTGTGACCTTGAAGAGTTGTTTGTTTTTTTTTTTTTCATTATAATGGCATGCATAATATACTATGCATAACAATGTTTTAATTTTAAATTTTTACAGCTTTACTTTATGTATTATAAATCATATTATATTTGGAATCATGTATAATCAGTAAAATATATTAAAATCTCTTCTAAAATTGTTCTTGCTCAGATTCGTGATTTTAATTTCTTGTTTGTTTAGCTTATTTGGCCATATGCTTGTCATATTGCTCTGGGCACAAAAGCAACCACCCTGACAAAATTTTTTTTTTTAAAAGAACACTACGTTATAATTTACACAGTTTAACAGCAATGCAAATCTATGCCAACATGACAGAGAAAAAAATCCATGAAATATAATGTTAGCTGTAGAAATAATATAACCAGGAGGAAATTTTTATTTTTACCTCTACACACACACACACACACACACACACACACACACAAGCTTAAAATATGTCTTAATTCAACCAGTTGCATAGTGTGTATTTTAAAGTCACATGCTTTTTTAATAAATCATGTTTTCTGTTACTGTATTTCTGCTAGATTATGCTGTTTCAAAGTTATGTTCAAATATATTTATGCTCTCTGATTGCAGAGGCTCTCACTTTTTTCATTAGGATTACATATACTTTGAGTTGTTTACATAGAGCAGGATGAGCTATCACTGCAACACACCTGAGTAATTAACAGTAGCTATAAAGAGCTCAATAGTAAAGTAGCTAAATTCTGAAATTATATAGGCTTATAAGTATGTTACCCGGAAAAAGTTATTCAAGTTGTATGGTTTCTGTTACACCTATTAGTAAAAATATAGATATAGATTAAATTATTAAAAAGTGTTACATGTATATTTAATTATATACTGTAAAGTAAGCCAAAAAGATAAATTTAGTAAAATATTTGTACCAAAAGTCCTTCAGCAGGGATAGAGGCTATAATAAACAATGATCTTATTAATTTGTCTTCTTTGGTTAAAGAAATGGAAAAAAAAAGACCCAATTAGCTTTCACATTCAAAATTGTATATGATTAGAAGGGTGGCCATGATGGTTGACTAGAATCAGCTAGAGTACATGGTTCTCATGGAGCAGAACAAAAGAGGCAAGTAAATACAGCACCTTCAATTGAAACATCTAGGTACAAGCATTGAGACTAATCAAGGAAACAACTTGACCCACAGAGAATGAAAAAAAAGAAAGGTAGGATGCTGGCCCATCTGGGAGCAATATGGAGCCAGGGCAAACTTCTCTGCTTAGAGAAGCAGTCAGTGAATATGTGACCCCAGGAAACCATGCTTCTCCCACAGATCTTTGCAACCCTCAATCAGAAGACCTCCTTATGAACTCACTCCACCAGGGCCTTCAGTCTAATAGAGCTGCATGGAGTCTTTGCCGAGTAGTCACTCAAGCATACATGGAGATATGGGAACTGAGATACCCAGGCTTTCTGGGCTTCCCAGAAAAAGTAGCTGCAACTTTAGCAAAGAGGAATGTTAAACCTTGTGTATACCCCTAGAAAAGAGGCTGAATCCAAGAGGCTGAGTCATAAGAATCTACAGGCCCCACTTTCATGGTGCCTCACAGGATGAGAGCTACTAGCTTAAAATTCTAATCAGCCACCAGTAGCATCATTGCAACTTTCTGAGATGGAATTCTTAGTGGGAGAAGCTACCATCTTTGCTATTTTGTGGACTTAGCTGTTCCAGCTTTTGGGCTTTGGATATTCCAAGTTAACCAAAGACAGAAGCAATCCTCAGATACAGCACAGTTGCTCTATGAAAACAGGGCCATACTGCTTTTTCAAGTCAGTCCCCAATTTTACTCTTGATCACTGGGCAGGGCCTCCTAACCAAGGTTGCTGCCAGCCACCCCATCTGTTTTCTCTAGCTGACAGGGATTTAAAACTTCCCTGGGATGGAGTTCTCAGATGGAGGTGTGGGCCACCATCTTTGCTATTTGGGCAACTTAGCTGCTCCAGCCTTTGGGCATTGTAGAGTCCAAGCCACCCACTGGCATAAGTGGTTCTCCAGCACAGCACAGTTACTCTATGGAAACATGGCCAGATAGCTCTTTTAGGTGAGTCTTTGGTCCCATTTGTCCTCACTGGGGAAGACCTCCCAATCAAAGTCTTCAGCCACCTTGTACAGATGCATTTGGGCTGGCAACAGTTTGATAAATCCCTGCCCATTTCTATATCTCTTTACTGGGAGGTTTCTCTATATCTGGCTCTCATTGTTTACCACTAGAACTATCAAGCCAGTAGGAGCTCTGGTCCCTGGGGCAACTAAAAGCCTCCCTCTACTGCCTCTGCAGTGGAACTGCCCATACTACCTTAGTGTTATGAGATTTCTGGAGTGTAAATTTTTCTGGCTGGAAACCTCTGTGGCCTCAGCACCTCATCCCAGTTCTTTTCCTGTGTCCAGGAAAAACACAGTACATAGACAAGTGAAGGGTGATTGAGAAGAGTTTTATTTAGTGTTAGAATAGCTCGGAGGAGTGAGTAGCTCCATCCAGTCAAGTGTTCAGCTTTTAGAAGACAGAAGGTCCTGGAGAGGGTGGCTTTTCTCCTCAGGCAAGTCATTCTGATATCTCTGTAGGTCTCTGTAGGTCTCTGTAGCTCTTAGCAGATAGGGTGGCTCCTCTCTGCCAGCAGGTTTTCTCTGCAGCTCTCAGAATGCAGGTATTCTTCTCTGCAGCTGGTCATTCCTGTACATCCACAACAGCCAAGCCAAGAGCCAAATTAGAAAGGAAATCCCATTCACAATAGTCATATAAGGAATAAAATACCAAGAATATAGATAATCAGGGAGTAAAAGATCTCTACAATGAGAATTACAAAACACTGCTCAAAGAAATCCAAGAAAAAACAGTCAAATGGAAAAACATCCCATGTTCATGGAAAGAAAGAGTCAACATTTTACAATGGCCATACTGCCAAAAACAATCACAATTTCAATACTGTTCTTATCAAACTATTAATGACATTTTTTTACAGAACTAGAAAAAATGACTTTAAAATGTATATGGAACCAAAAAATAGCATCTGTTAGTCTTTTCTTACACTGCCATAAAGAAATACCCAAGACTGGGTAATTTATAAAGAAAAAAGTTTAATTGACTCACAGTTCCACATGACTGAGAAATCTCAGGAAACATAATTAGGGAGGAAGGAGAAGCAGGCACTTTTTATATGATGCCAGGTGAGAGAAAGACCAAAGGGGGAAGATCCCCTTACAAAACCATCAGATCTCATGATAACTCACTCAATATCATGAGAACAGCATGGGAGAAACTGACCCCATCCCATCAGGTCTCTCTCTCGACTCCTGTGGATCACAATTCAAGATGAGATTTGGGTGGGGACACAAAGCCTAATCATACCATTAGGCCCAAACCCCTCCCAAATCTCATGTCCCTTTCAGATTTCAAAACCAATCATGCCTTCCCAACAGCCTCCCCAGATTTTAATTCATTTCATTATTAACGCAGAAGTCCAACTACAAAGTTTCAGTTGAGACTGGGCAAGTGCCTTCTGCCTATGAGACTAAAGGTCAAAAGTAAGTTAGTTAATTTCAAGATACAATGTAAGTACAGGCATTGGGTAAATGTTTCCATTCAAAATGGGAGTAATTGGCCAAAACAAAAGGGCTACAGACCCCATGCATGTCTGAATCCCAGCAGAGTAGTCATTAAATCTTAAAGTTCCAAAAAATTTTCTTTGAATCCTCACATCTGGGGCACAATACTACAAGAGGTGGGCTCCTATGACTTTGGGCATCTCCTCCACAGGCTAGCATTGAGTGTCTGTGGTTTATCTAGGTGCATGGTGTAAGCTGTCCATGGATCTGGTTTCTAGGGTCTGGAGGATGGTAGCCCTCTACTCACAGCTCCAGTAGGCAGGGCCCCAGTGAGAACTGTGTGGGGGTTCCAAACCCACATTTCTCTTCCACATTGCCCTAGCAGAGGTTCTTCTTGAGGGCTGTGCTTCCCCAGAGGACTTCTGCCTGAACATCCAGAAGTTTTCATACATCCTCTGAAATCTAGGCAGAAATTTCCAAACTAGATCTTTAGGGCAGAGACAAATTCCTCACTTCATAAATTCTGTGTACCCACAGGCCCAACACTACATGGATGCTGCCAAGGCTTGGAGCTTGCACCCTCTGAAGCAATGGCCCAAGCTGTAACTTGGCCCCTTTTAACCATGGCTGGAGCTGGAGCATCTGGTACTTAGGGCATCAAGTCCTGATGCTGAACACAGAAAGGGGGCCTTGGGTTCAGCCCATGAAATGATTTTTTTTCCCTCCTAGGCCTCTGAGCCTATGATGTGAGGTGTTGCCATGAAGACGTCTGATATGCCCTGAAGACATTTTCTCCATTGTCTTGGCAAATAAATTAGCTTCCTCATTACTTATGCAGATTTTCCAAGATGTTATGCTCTGCTTCTCTTTTAAATATAAGTTCAAATATCAGGTCATCTCTCTCAAGTTCAAAGTTCCACAGATATTTAGGGCAGAGACAAAATGCCACCAGTCTCTTTGTTAAACATAGCAAGAGTGACATTTGTCCAGTTTGTAATAAGTTCCCATCTCTATCTGAGATCACCTCAGCCTGGACTTCATTGTTCATATGAGCATCAGTGTTGGTCAAAGCCTTTCAATAAGTCTCTAGGAAATTCCAAACTTTCCAGAATCTTCCTGTCTTCTTTTGAGGCCTCCAAAGTGTTCCAACTTCTGCTCATTATTGAGTTCCAAAGTCACTTCCACATTCTGAAGTATTTTTATAGCAGTACCTCAAACTCCCAGTACCAATTTACAGTATTAGTCTGTTCTCATAGTGCTATAAAGAAATACCCAAATATTTCTGGGTAATTTATAAAGGAAAGAGGTTTAATTGACACAGTTCTGCATTGCTGTGGATGCCTCAGGAAACTTAGAATTATGGTAGAAGGGAAAGCATGGCAGCAGGAGAGAGACAGATCAAAGTGGAGACAGCCCCTTATAAAACCATAAGATTTCATGAGAACTCACTCACTATCATGAAAACAGCATTGGGAAAATTGACCCCATGATTCATTCACCTCCCACCAGGTTGCTCCTTTAATACCTGAGGATTACAATTCAAGGTGAGATTTGAGTGGTGACACAAAGCCTAACCATATCAGAGTCTGAATAGTCCAGGTAATCCTAAGCAAAAGAACAAAGCTAGAGGCATCACATTATCTTAATTTAAACAATTCTACAGGTCTACAGTAACCAAACCAGCATGGTACTGGTACAAAAACAAGCATATATTCCAATGAAACAGAATAGAGCCCCCAGAAATAAGGTTACACACCCACAACCATCTGATTTTTAACAAAGCTTGCAAAAACAAGCAAGGGGGAAACAATTCCCTATTCAATAAATACTTATGGAAAAACTGGCTAGCCATATGCAGAAGATTGAAGCCAGATTACTTCCTTACACTGCGTATAAATATCAACTCAAGATGGATTAAGGAGTTAAATATTAAACCCATAACTATAAAAATCCTGGAAGACAACCTAGGTAATACCATAGGACATAGGACTAGACAAAAATTTAGGGACAAAGATTACATGGCAAAAAGATCAAAAGCAATCACAACAAAAGCAAAAATTGACAAGTGAGAACTAATTAAACTTAACAGCTTCTGCATAGTAAAAGGTACTATATACAGAGAAGCAGACAACCTACAGAATGAAAAAAAAATTAGCAAACTATGCATTTGACAAAGGTCTAATAACCAGCATCTGGTAAAGAACTTAACACATTTGCTAGAAAAAAATGAACAATCCCATTGAAAAGTGGACAAAGTATATGAATAGACACTTTTCAAAAGAAGAAGTACATACCAACAAGTATATGAGAAAAAGCTCAAATCACTGATCATTAGAAAAATGCAAATCAAAACCACAATGAAATACTATCTCACACCAGTCAGAATGTCTATTATTAAAAATTTTAAAATCACAGATGCTTGTGAGGTTATAGAGAAAAGGAAATGCTTATACACTGTTGGTGGAAGTGTAAAATTAACTCAAACATTGTGGAGAGCAGTATTTCAATTCCTCAAAGAATTCCTCTTCTATAAGTGGAACTGCCATTTAACCCAGAAATCCTGTTACTGATTATACCCCCAAAGGGATATAAATCATTCTACCATAAAGACTATTGCATTCAAATCTTCATTGCAGCACTGTTTACAATAGCAAAGAATGGAATCAACCCAAATGTCCATCAATGACATATTTTATAAAGAAACTGTGGTACATTTACACCATGGAATACTATACAACCATAAAAGGTCAAGATTATGTCATTTGTGGGAACAGGGATGGAGCTGGAGGCTATTTTCTTTAGCTAACTATGCAGGAACAGAAAATCAAACACAGAATATTCTCAAATTTAAGTGGGAGCTAAATGATGAGAACTCATTGATACAAAGAAGGGAACAATGAACATTAGGATTTTGAAAAAACAGAGCAGAAAAGGTAACTATTGAATACTGGGCTTAATACCAGGTGATTAAATAATCTGTACAAGAAACCCCTGTGACAGAAGTTCACTCATGTAACAAACCTTCACATGTACCCCAGAACTTTAATTAAAAGTTGAAAAATATCATAAAGGTGAGAAAAGTATGCAATTTTTGTATTAAAAGTCAGCCATCAATTGAAATACAAATTTGATAGTTACCATTACATGCTAAAGTAGATCTAACATATCTTCATCATGCACCTGAAATGAGTTAGATCACAGATATTTGAAGATTGAGGTATCTTGGCTTCCTTCTTTAGTTACATGAATACATTAAGGTGTATTTCATCTTTAGACTTTTATACCTGCTTTTATTCTGTCAGAAATAGTCTTCCACCTATCTTTGTATAGTTCCTACTTTGAATTTTTCTGAAGCAATTTAAATATAATTTCTGACTATTTTGGCTAGAGTATCCCTCTCCTTTCAGTCATTTTCTATGATAACATATTTTATGTTCATGTTTTTGTTAATGGAATCCAAAATTAATTAATTAATTTAGTATTTAATACAATTGATTTTTTTCTCCCTAAACTAAAATGTCAGCTCCTGAAAATGAATGTTTGCCTATTTTGTATTTTGTCCACAGATAATTTATCAATACCTAAAACAATATTTGTCATATAGTAACAAAGGAAAGAGGAAAGAAAGGAAGGAATAAGGAAGATAAAAAAGACAAGTGTGTAAATTTATGAAATCTGCTAGAATTCCATGTATTTTATATTGTAAGTTTCTTTTTATATGAAGAAATGACACACAACCTTCCCCCAACCACACACACAAACATTTTTGGCAAAGTGGTGTTACTGAGAGGACATCAACATCATCTCTAATAGAAAGAAGCTGCATAAGTATTAGCAGAAAATACCAGTGCTCAGTAATGTCATTGATTAAGCAAGCACTTAAGTAATCAGAGTTTTTCAACCGAATTTTTCAGTCAGTACCACCTTTTTCATAATACTGTTATACCATTTGCACTCCATTACATATTTTTGTGCTCCAACTGCCAGATGTTTTTATCCCCTGGTAAATATTAGAGTTAACTGTGAACCTTTTCAGAACATGTGAACATCGGACTCTACCCCCAGAGTCTTTGACCCAATGTGTCTGGGTATACTTGACTCCCTGTATTTTAAAACTCCACAAGTGATTTTTAAATTCTTTCATATGCTTGGATGCTATGACACTAGTCACCCTGAGCACCTTGACAAAAGATATCTTGCTGTATTTATCTTTGTAGAGTGAGTAGCTATGGTAGAACTGATAAAGGAAAAAAAATGGTTTGTGAATGAATAGTGAAGGATCATTAATTAGCTGGTTCACAAACAAATTATTTAGTCCTTGAATACAAGATAGTGAAATATAATTTCTATATAATTTTGAATGGCTATTATGATCCTAGTCCTTTGTACTAAATATAAAATGTGAGGAATCAGTAACATTAAGGAGAAAGAGAGAGGAGATGAGAGGACAAGGGAAGAAAGAAGAGAGGGAAAAGAAAAGGAAGGAAAGAAGAGGAAAGGAAGAAAATTAAAGAGCATATTAGAGAACTTGACAGGAGTTAATTAATGCTTCTCATTGAAGGTCAAATATATTTCTTACTTTCCCTTCTAGTGAACTCATAGTTTCCCAAATTGTGTTTAAGAAACATTGAGCTAATTTCTTTCTTGATAATAAAACCCTGCTGTGTTTCCAGTTAATTTACTCAGTTCTTTTGTAATAAAGGCAAGGAGGCCCTGTCTTTTAAATTTATTTCTGTCTCCAAATCCTACATTTTTGGAAAGGCACTTAAAACTTGAAGAAAATTTGCTTATTCATTCATTTTTAAACTTCACCTAAAGGAATAATGTTAACATTCTTACTTACTGAAAATAACATTAACATTACATATCTTGATATATACTAGAAGAATTTTGTTGAATTTCACTTACATTTTCACCCTGAAACTTCTCACTTGAGTATATTCACTTGAGTAAATTCACTAAAAAGTTTTCTGCTGTCAACCTTGTCTTTTATGCTATTGCTACCAGCCAATATTTTATTACCCCTGTAATGCAAACAGAGAAAACTCTACAATTGTATCATGTTAATCTTCCATACACTCAAACTTATAACTTGGCCCAACTTTTTTTTAAACATACTTAATTAGCATGACTGAAAGAAATCAAAAGTTAGAAAGAACAATTCTGACCAAGATGAGAAGCATTTTAGTAAATTTCATTATCTAGAATCAGACTGATTCTAATGGTTCAGGTTGGTTTATTACCATTTCCTATTTGCACAGAACTAGATTACTCAAATTCTGTTACTCTTTTATCTTTCAAAATATTTTTGGGTTTTAAAATTTGCTATAGAAATAATTATTTTTTTCCTGTAGAAAGTATTGAAATCTTGACTTTTTCCTTGCAGTTTATTCCTACTAAATGTTCAGTTCAAAATATTTCAACAAAAGAAATGTGTTGTGCCCTTTTGCATACCTAGGAATATACTAAGCAATTAGAATAGAGCAACAAATTAAAAATAGTCTACATTCCTAAGCAAATTTGTCTTTGTGTGAGAAAGGCAGGCATGTGAAAAATTAAGTAAGTTCCATACCAGTGTAAATAATATATATGCTCAGATTTCTATGGGAGCACTGAGGAAGAGTAGTTACTGACATGATAACTGAAAGTATAGAGAACAACAATGAAAAGTAGATACCTAGAAAACATATCTTTTAATGTACAAAGTGCAGTTACGGACTAATCATAGATATTTCAGCAAACAGTCATAGAATGACTAATAACGTAAAAAAAAAGGATACAAGAGAAAGATGCTATAGATGTGAATGAGAGAAGAATGTAAAGGAAGGGGGTATAATTCAATATACCTTCAATACATTATATGCAATTATTTATATAAATCAGTATTTAAATAACACTGTATTTGGCTTCACCAGAGTAGAGGAAACAATATTTGTATCATGTGGTGTATGTGTGCATGTGTACATGTGTGCATATATATTTATTAATACAAACACAGAGAGAGAGAGAGAGAGAGAGAGAGACTGATTATAAGGAATTGGCTCATGAGGTTTTAGAAGCTGAAAATATTCAAGATTTGCAGGGTGAATTAGAAAGCTGGATATCAAAGAGAACTGATAGGTATTTTCTTATAATTCCAAGTCCTGAGAATGAGAAGAACCAAGTGTAAATTCCAGTCAAAGAAAAAAAATAATAACAAGCTTCGGACCTTCAAAAACCCAACATTTTATTCTGAATCTGAAGGCTGTAAAAGACCAATGTTTTACCTCAGACAGTCGGGGAACAGGAATTCCCTTTTACTCAGTCTTTTTGTTAGATTCAGGTCTTTAACTGATTGGAGGAAGCCCACTAACATTAGGGAGGGCAATCTGCTTTACTTAGCCTCCCTATTGAAATGGCAAGCTTATCCAAAAACACCTTCACGACCAAAGAATGGTTGGTCATATGTCTTGACACCCTGTGGCCCAGTCAGGTTAACACATACGATTAAATTATCACAAAAGAGAAAATATTCATTTGTTTAGTTTCAGATAAAAATAATTATAAGAGATTATAATGATTTCTTCTTATATTTTAATAAAACATCGTGCTTTCACCCCACTCTAAAAACCACTGCACTAAATTAGACTGCTGTGATATAGTCAAACTAAGACCAAAACAAAGTTTGATGACATGGGAAATAGAGCAACTGAGAATAATAATAATTGGAAATTAGTAAAAATTGGCAATCAGCTTTGAAGAGCACATGCTAGAACAATTGTTTTAAGTTCCCTCATTTCATGAGACAAGAAATAATGGTGTATTTTCATTTATATCGAAAATTAATCATTGCATTAAAGAATGGGCATAGAATATTTAACAGAAGAAACAAATATGCAGGTTTTTTTAGTCTAATTTTGAAATTTTGGGCAATAATGTTATATAAAGAAAATTGTGAGGAAAGTAAAATTAATTGATATAAACTAAAAATGCCAGGTACCTTAAATGAATCTCATCATTCATGTTTGGGTGAATTCCTTTAAACAAATAGGGCTCGTTAATTAAGATGTCATTGAACACGAAAGAGAAAAGTAAATTAGAAGCAATGGAGACAGCATATTAAAGTTCTGCTAGAATAAGAAACAAAGCATCCCATAAAATATAATGAAAGATACATCAATGTAAATGGTAATTTATGTGAATACAGTTTGGTATAGATGTTAATGGCACTCTTTACAAGGCACTGATGCAGTGATTTTAATCTACAGTTGTGATGATCTGATGTTTGATTGACCCACCATATATTAATTTGAGCCGAGAAGTATATTTAGTAGTGTGTGGAACTAAAGGAAATTGGACATGTCATTTTGGCTTTCATTATTTTTATTTCAGATATTGAAAAATATACATATACATAAAGCATCACATGCATAATTAGAAGGCAAAACATAGGTACTTTATAGTAGTGGTGAATACGGAAGTATCTATCTGTGGCATTACTTAGGAACAGAAAATTCTTTAACTGAGATTGACAGAATTATAGGATAGAGTTAACAGAGAGTATGGGCAGAAATTGCAGCATAGGACTGTAAATCTGATTGTGAAACAGAGTCAGCTGAATATAGCACACAAATAATTTGTTAGAAATAAAGATTCTTTCGGGGCTGTCAGCATAAATCAAATTTAGGATGAAATCAAAAAGTAAATGCTTTCTTATTTCTCACTAGCAGAAACTTGGAATCCTTCCACTTATTAGAGTCACCAGACATAGTTAGAAATGATTAAATAAAATTATAAATTTACAGTTGGGCTTAATAGCTGTTAAATCAGGGACTATATTTACCTTCCTGTCTGAAACAATAACAACAGCAAAAGCCAGACATGTTATAAAAAGAATACTTTGGAAGATGCTAGACCTCTAGACATCAAGCAATAAAAAACTGAAATCATTGAGAGATGGAAAACAAATGAGATAAGCCCTACATTTCACCAGTTTCCTGCAGACCATGTCATAGCAAGAGGAGAAATGAAATAAAGCTCAGCTGACTTTCTGAGTTAGGGGAATGGAGGGTCCCCCCATCCATACTCTTTGAATGAGAACTGTTCAATTCATGCATATGAGGAAACTACATCAAGCCAGAAATACCCCACAGTGTCTAACACTCATACAGAACCAGAAAAATGCCTGTTCCCATAAGACAGCCTAGTAAATTGTATAATTCACATAATTTTATAAAGAATTCAAAGCAGTCTTTTCCTAGCAGTGGCAAATAAGTATCACTAGATAAACTCCACTATGGTCCCAACTTACAAGTTAAGCCATATGTAATAAAAGTATAAAAACATTTCCAAGAAATCAAACTACATCATGGAACAAAGCTTATGAAGATATATAAGAAAAAAAAATCTAGAAATTAACAAGCTAAAAACCTACTGTCTATCCTCCAATCAAATATTTTCAGGCATAAAAAAGGTAGTTTTTTAAAAATCCTATGATGAGAAAAATCAATCAAAATATACTCAAAACTGACACAGATGTAACAATTAGCAGAAAAACACATTACTATCATTATAATTCTACTCCATACGCTGAAAATGTTAAGCAGAAACTGGTGATATATTGAAAAAAAAAAAACTAAATTAAGCTTCTAGGGATAAAAATACAATGCATTAAAATAAAAATTACACTGAACATGATTAACACCATATTACACATTACAGAAGAGAAGACAAGGAATCTAAAAGGTATAGGAATAAAAAACTATCCAAAATAAAATATAGAGAGGAAAAAAGAACAATAACAAAAAGGACAGCTCACCAACTAGTTGTAGGACATTTCAAGAGATCCAATACACGTATAATAGTTCTGCATGAAAGGAGAGAGAAGGGAAACATAAAACAAATGTTTATATTAATAATAACTGATTATTTTCCAAATTTGATGAAAATTTAGAATCCAAAGATTGAAGAAACCTATAACAGGAAGAAAACCACACAAAGACAAATCATGTCTGAAAATCTCAAACCCAGTGAGAAAGACAATAAATCTTTATTGTAGCCAGAAGGATGGAAAATTATAGCCCTAGAGGAAAAAAAATAAAATAAGGGAATATTCTATGGAAACAAAGCAATCTGCAAGACAGTAGAAGAACATCTTTAAAGTTCAGAAAGAAGAAAAATCAAAGAGAATTCAACATTGAGGAAAAACATCTTTCAAATGCAAAGATAAAATAGTGACATTTTCAGACATTAAAAAGTATCCTAAAAATGTATCATCAGACAACTCACAATGCAAGAAAATCTTGCATTGTGAGTTTTTTTTTTTCAGGCAGGAAGAATATGTGATTAGATAGAAATATGGATGCACACACAAAATAATAGAAAATTAATCATAAATATATTGGCAAAAATATATTTTTCTTAATACTTAAGTGCCTTTGAAGGTGACTGTCAAGCAAAAACAATAACAATGTATTAGAGTTTGCAATATATGTATGAGTAAAATATGTGACAATGATAGCATAGATGTCAGGAGGAGAAACGGAAACCATTGTATAGGTCTTATACTATGCATGAAGTGGTATAATTAATGTCTTTTGAAATAACCCATAAGAACACAGAACACAAACCTTGGTAGGCCCTTTAAATTTTGAAAACAGTACAAAAAACACTTTACAGTACCTTCCAACTTCTTTCTGTGATGTGGAAGACTGCAAGATTGAGAGAACCCTAGAATAAAATAGAGTTTTACAGCTGCTTTGATCACAATATAAGCTTCATTGCTGCTTCTTATCATGTTATATGACCTAGAAGATCCAATATTGTTAGAGAAATTCATAATTGCTGAAGACTTTTTTTGTGTGAAATACCAGGCAAGCCTTCATGGAAAAATTACAAATCTGATTCCCAGAGTTCTGTAAACAGAACACACATTCTGCCCCAAATAACTATTTATTTATTTAACCATAAATTTACTGAAGTTTAACAAATCCACAAAAAATTAAACAAATCATAAATGTATAGCTCAACACATTTTCACAAAATGAACACATCTATGTAAATAGTATGCAGCTGAAGAAGCAGAACATTCCCAGAACCCCATAATTTTCCTATTGCCTATTTATGATTACTATCTCCTTCTAACTTAAGGATAGTCATTGCCTTGTCCAACACCATCCATTAGTGTTGCCTGTTTTTGATTTATACAAATACACACATTTAGAATATTATCTCTTGTATCTGGCTTCTTTTACTTATTATATTGTCTGTGAGATCCATCCATGTTATTTGAAGTCACAGTTTATTGATCCCCATTGCAAATATCTTGTGGACTTATAGAAAAATTACAAATCTGACTCCCAAGGTTTTGAAAATACAATACACCACTCTGTGTCACAGAACTACTAATTATTTAACAGCAGTTCCTAGAGACCTATGGGATGCTTTAGAAACTGAGTACCTGGCTGGTGGACATCATCTGACAATGAAATTGTGTGTCCTTCTTAAATTGCATATTAGAACCAATGAGTCATAAAGGTTAATGGATTTAAAAACACTTTACAATGGTAAGAATACATTTGGTATTGGTCCCAACCAGTTATAGATAGCCCAAGTAAATTACACAAAGAGGCGAACACAGAAACCAATTTGACTTACCTCTGTTGTACTAATGCCTCTAACTCAACTCAATGCTTTTTGCTTGGCAGAAGGTTCCATACCACCAATTTGCAGAAGAGGAACAAAACCAGACTGACTTAGAGGTATGTTTACTTGGAATGTAGATATGTGATAAAAATAAAATGTAGCTACACTAGAGCCCTACTCATTGGTGTCCATAAAGAACAGTCATAAAAAGAAACCATTCAAGCAAACAGGGATGTAAACAATACACATGGTAATTCTGTTTTGTATGAAGAAGAAGTAGTCTGAAATAAAAGAAATATACACATAAAGGGTGACAGTAAATGGCTTGGCTAGTTGATCAGGCATCTAGAAGTTACATGACTAGAAGATATAAAACTGTGCTGGGTAAAAAGCAAGTGGATGTACCGATGAAAGTGAGTAAAAAAGCCTGTGGGTCTTTTCATCTCACCGACAAAGCCCTCCAGAGAGTATTTACTGCAGTGGAATTACTCCACTACACGGACATGAATTTTTTTAGCAGTCCTTGGTTAACTTCTGTTCTTGGGTATGACAATGCTTTTGCAAGAGGCCACAAGTAGCATGGTAGTGAGGGTAGTGGCTATGTATCCATTCAGCTGAGTGTCTTCTCTGAACTGGAGATTGATTTAACTACTGCTGTTTCTGAATGCTCATCCTTTTTTTAAATTGCATTTTAGGTTTTGGGGTACATGTGCAGAACATGCAAAATAGTTGCATAGGTACACACGTGGCAGTGTGATTTGCTGTCTTCCTCCCCTTCACCCACATCTGGCATTTCTCCCCATGCTATCCCTCCCCAGCTCCCTCACACTGCTGTACCTCCCCTATTCCCCCCAATAGACCCCAGTGTGTAGTGCTCCCCTCCCTGTGTCCATGTGTTCTCATTGTTCATCACCCACCTATGAGTGAGAATATGTGGTATTTTATTTTCTGTTCTTGTGTCAGTTTGCTGAGAATGATGTTCTCCAGATTCATCCATGTCCCTACAAAGGACACTAACTCATAATTTTTTATTGCTGCATAATATTCCATGGTGTATATGTGCCACATTTTCCCAGTCCAGTCTATCATCGATGGGCATTTGGGTTGGTTCCAGGTCTTTGCTATTGTAAACAGTGCTGCAATGAACAATCCTGTGCATGTGTCCTTATAGTAGAACGATTTATAGTGCTTTGGATATATACCCAGTAATGGGATTGCTGGGTCAAATGGAATTTCTATTTCTAGGTCCTTGAGGACTCCCCACACTGTCTTTCACAATGATTGAACTAATTTACACTCCCACCAGCAGTGTAAAAGTGTTACTATTTTTCCACATCCTCTCCAGCATCTGTTGTCTCCAGATATTTAATGATTGTCATTCTAACTGTTGTGAGATGGTATCTCAATGTAGTTTTGATTTGCATTTCACTGATCTCCAGTGATGATGAGCATTTTTTCATATGTTTGTTGGCCTCATGTATGTCTTCTTTTGTAAAGTGTCTGTTCATATCTTTTGCCCATTTTAAAATGTTTGGTTTTTTTCTTGTAAATCTGCTTGAGTTCTTTGTAAATTTTGGATATCAGCCCTTTGTCAAATGGGTAAACTGCAAAAATTTTTTCTAATTCTGTTGGTTGCCAATTCACTCTAGTGACGTTTCTTTTGCCATGCAGAAGCTGTGGAGTTTGATTAGGTCCCACTTGTCTATTTTGGCTTTTGTTGCCAGTTCTTTTGATGTTTTGGTCATGAAGTCCTTGCCCACTTTTATGTCCTGAACGGTTTTGCCTAGATTTTCTTCTAGAATTTTTATGGTGCCAGGTCTTATGTTTAAGTCTTTAATCCATTGGGAGTTAATTATAGTGTAAGGTGTCAGGAAGGGGTCCAGTTTCTGCTTTCTGCACATGGCTAGCCAGTTTTCCCAACACCATTTATTAAACAGGGAATCCTTTCCCCATTGCTTGTTTTTGTCAGGTTTATCCAAGATTGTATGGTTGTAGATATGTTATGTTGCCTCCAATGCCTCTGTTCTGTTCCACTGGACTATATCTCTGTTTTGGTACCAGTACCATGCTGTTTTGATTACTGTAGACTTGTAGTATAGTTTGAAGTCTGGTAGTGTGGTGCCTTCTGCTGTGTTCTTTTTGCTTAGAATTGACTTGGCTATGCAGGCTCTCCTTAGGTGCCATATGAAGTTCAAGGTGGTTTTTTCAAGTTCTGTGAAGAAAGTCAATGGTAGCTTGAAAGAGATAGCATTGAGTCTGTAAATTACTTTGGGCAGTATGGCCATTCTCACGATATTGATTCTTCCTAACCATGAACATGGAATGTTTCTCCATCTGTTTGTGTCCTCTCTTATTTCGTTGAGCAGTGGTTTGTAGTTTTCCTTAAAGAGGTCCCTTATGTTCCTTGTGAATTGTATTCCTAGGTATTTTATTTTCTTTGTAGCAATTGTGAATGGCAGTTTCTTCTTGATTTGGTTCTCTTTAAGTCTGTTCTTGGTGTATAGGAATGCTTGTGATTTTTGCACATTGATTTTCTATCCTGAGACTTTACTGAAGTTGCTTATCAGTTTTAGGAGTTTTTGGGCTGAGACGATGAGGTCATCTAGATATACTGTCATGTTGTCTGCAAATAGAGACAATTTGGCTTCCTCCTTTCCTATTTGATTACCCTTCATTTCTTTTTCTTGCCTAATTGCTCTGGCTAGAACTTCCAGTAGTATATTGAATAGGAGTGGTGAGAGAGGGCATCCTTGTCTAGTGCCAGATTTCAAAGGGAATGTTTCCAGTTTTTGCCCATTAAGTATGATACTGGCTGTTGGTTTGTCATAAATAGCTTTTATTATTTTGAGATACGTTCCATTGATACCGAGTTTATTGAGGGTTTTTAGCATAAAGGGCTGTTGAATTTTGTCAAAGGCCCTCTCTGCGTCAATTGAGATAATGATGTGGTTTTTGTTTCTGGTTCTGTTTATGTGGTGAATTACATTTATAGACTTGTGTATGTTGAACCAGCCTTGCATCCCCAGGATGAATCCTACTTGATCATAGTGGATAAGCTCTTTGATATGCTGTTGCAATCAGCTTGCCAGTACTTTATTGAAGATTTTTGCATCTATGTTTATCATGGATATTGGCCTGAAGTTTTCTTTTCTTGTTGAGTCTCTGCCAGGTTTTGGTATCAGGATGATGTTGGTCTCATAAAATGATTTAAGAAGGATTCCCTCTTTTTGGATTATTTGGAATAGTTTCAGAAGAAATGGTACCAGCTCCTCTTTGTGTGTCTGGTAGAATTCAGCTGTGAACCCATCTGGACCTGGGCTTTTTTTGTGTGGTAGGCTCTTAATTGCTGCCTCAACTTCAGACCTTGTTATTGGCCTATTCATAGTTTTGGCTTCCTCCTGGTTTAGGCTTGGGATGACACAAGTGTCCAGGAATTAATACATTTCTTCCAGGTTTACTAGTTTGTGTGCATAGAGTTATTTGTAATTTTCTCTGATGATGGTTTGAATTTCTGTGGAATCTGTGGTGATTTCCCCTTTATCATTTTTTATTGCATCTATTTGGTTATTCTCTCTTTTCTTTTTTATCATTCTGACTAGTGGTCTGTCTCTTGTGTTGATCTTTTCAAAAAATCAGCTGTTGGATTTATTGATTTTTTGAAGGGTTTTTCGTGTCTCTATCTCCTTCAGTTCTGCTCTAATCTTAGTTATTTCTTGTCTTCTGCTAGAATTTGAGTTTTTTTTTTTATTTTACTCCTTCAGCTCTTTTAATTTTGATGATAGGGTGTCAATTTTGAATCTCTCCACTCTTTTCATGTGGGCACCTATTGCTATATATTTTCCTCTGGAGACTGCTTTAAATGTGTCCCAGAGATTCTGGTATGTTGTGTCTTCGTTCTTTGTTGGTTTTGAAGAACTTCTTTATTTCTGCCTTCATTTCATTGTTTATCCAGTCAACATTCAAGAGCCAGTTGTTCAGTTTACATGAAGCTGTGTGGTTTTGAGTTAGTTTCTGAATTCTGAGTTTTAACTTGATTGCACTATGGTCTGAGAGACTATTTGTTATGATTTCAGTTGTTTTGCATTTGTTGAGGAATGATTTACTTCCAATTATGTGGTCGATTTTAGAGTAGGTTTGATGTGGTGCTGAGAATAATGTATATTCTGTGGATTTGTGGTGGAGAGTTCTGTAAATGTCTATCAGGTTTGCTTGTTCCAGGTCTGAGTTCAAGCCCTGAATATCCTTGTTAATTTTCTGTCTAGGTGATCTGTCTAATATTGACAGTGGAGTGTTAAAGTCTCCCACTATTATTGTGTGGGAGTCTAAGTCTCTTTGTAAGTCATTAAGAACTTGACTTATATATCTGGGTGCTCATGTATTGGGTCCATATATATTTAGGATTGTTAGCTCTTCTTGTTATTTTGATCCTTTCACCATTATGTAATGACCTTCTTTGTCTCTTTTGATCTTTGTTGCTTTAAAGTCTGTTTTATCAGAGATGAGAATTGCAACTCCTGCATTTTTTGCTCTCCATTTGCTTGGTAAATCTTCCTCCATCCCTTTATTTTGAGCCTTTGTGTATCTTTGCATGTGATATGGGTTTTCTGGATACAGCACACTGATGGGTTTTGGCTTTTTATACAATTTGCCAGTCTGTGTCTTTTGATTGGTGCATTTAGCCCATTTACATTTAGGGTTGGTATTGTTATGTGTGAATTTTATACTGCCTTTTGATGCTAGCTGACTGTTTTGCCCATTAGTTGATGCAGATTCTTCATTTTGTTGATGCTCTTTAGCATTTGGTATGTTTTTGGAGTGGCTGGTACTGGTTGTTCCTTTCTCTGTGTAGTGCCTCTTTCAGGAGCTCTTGTAAAGCAGGCCTGGTGGTGACAAAATCTCTGAGTATTTGCTTATTTGCAAAGGATTTTATTTTTCCTTCACTTATGAAACTCAGTTTGGCTGGATATGAAATTCTGGGTTGGAAGTTCTTTTCTTTAAGGATGTTAAATATTGGCCCCCACTCTCTTCTGGCTTGTAGAGTTTCTGCCAAGAGATCTGCTGTGAGTCTGATGGGCTTCCCTTTGTGGATGACCCGACCTTTCTCTCTGGCTGCCCTTAGCATTTTCTCCTTCATTTCTACCCTGGTGAATCTGACGATTATGTGCTTAGGGGTTGCTCTTCTTGAGGAGTATCTTTGTGGTGTTCTCTGTATTTCCTGGACTTGGATATTGGCCTGCCTTGCTAGGTTGGGGAAATTTTCCTGGATAATATTCTGAAGATTATTTTCCCACTTGGGTTCATTCTATTTGTCACATTCAGGTACACCTATCAAATGTAGATTAGGTCTCTTCACATAGTTCCACATTTCTTAGCGACTGTTCATTATTTTTTGCGACATTTTTCTCTAATTTTGTCCTCTCGTTTTATTTCATTGTGTTGATCTTTGACTTCTGATATCCTTTCTTCTGATTGGTCAATTCGGCTATTGAAACTTCTGCATGCTTTGTGAAGTTCTCGTGTTGTGTCTCTCAGCTCCTTCAGTTCACTCATATTTCTCTCTAAGTTGTCCATTCTTGTTATCATTTCCTCAAATCTTTTTTCAACATTCTTAGTTTCTTGGCATTGAGTTAGAACATGTTCTTTTAGCTCACAGAAGTTTCTCATTACCCACCTTCTGAAGTCTGATTCTGTCATTTCATCACACTCTGTCCAGCTTTGTTCCTTTGCTGGTGAGGATTTGTGGTCCCTTGTAGGAGGTGAGGTGTTCTGGTTTTGGGTGTTTTTCTCTTTTTTGCACTGATTTCTTCCCATCTTTGTGGATTTATCCACCTGTCATCTGAGTAGTTGCTGATTTTCCAATTGGGTCTCTGATTGGATGTCTAGATTGTTGATGATGAAGTATTTCTGTTTCTTAGTTTTTTTTCTAACAGCCTGGCCCCTCTGCTGTAGGACTGCTGAGGCCCACTCCAGGCCCTGCTTGCCTGGGGTACACCTGTAGCAGCTGCAGAACCATGAGAGTGGCTACCAGTTTTTTCTTCTGCTATCTTTGTCCCTGAATTATGCCTGCAAAATGTCAGTCTGATCAGTCCTTTGTGAGGTGACTCTTTGGATATACAGGGGTCAGGGAGCTGCTTGAGGAGACTGTCTGTACTTTATACTTGAAGAGACAGTCTGTACTTTATAGGAGCTCAAGTGCTGAGCTGTGAGTGCCGTTGTTCATTCAGGGCTGCTAGGCAGGTACGTTTACTGCCTGTAGTGGCTATGCTGAGCTGTAGTGGCTATGCTGAGCTGCCGTGTGCTCTGCCCTGTTGCTGTGGGCTCCACCCTGCTGCCGTGGGCTCTGCCCTACTGTCGTGGGCTCTGCCGTTGTGGGCTCTGCCTTGCTGCCATGAGTAATTCCCTGTAGTCCTGTTTATATGGGTGTGGTTAGAGCTGCCATGGTGATGGTAGCCTGCCTCTGTAGTGGCACTCTCTCTGGTACGGCAGGTTGCCTTGGCAATGGCAGGCTGTGTCAGCAATGGCAGAGTACCTCTGTAGGGGTCGAGTGCCTCGGTAATGGCAGACGCCCCTCCCCCTCCAAGCTGCACCATCCTAGGTTCAGCTGTGCTTGCTGTGAAACTCTCAACCCCAAGCATTTTCAATTGTTGTTTTGTTTGTTTTTGTGGGGGTGGGATCCGCCGAGCCTGATCACCTGGCTCCCTGCCTCAGAGCCCCCTCCTTTTTTTTTAAGTTGAATGGTTGACTCTCTTCCAGGTGTTCCAGTCACCTGCTGAAAGGGCACAAGGATCTGTGTGATTTCCCTTACAGCGACCCACTGCTCTGGCTGGAACAAAGCTGCTGCCCAGGAATCTCCTGGCCTGGCTTTCTGTTTAAGTCCTGTTTAATTAGATGAATGTGCTAATCTTCCTTCCAATATCTCTAATTGCTGGTTTAACATGGCAACCAAACCAGTGTATTTTGTATGGAGTGCCGCTGTGCTGCAGCCCCAGCTCAAACAGCTGCACCAGCCCAAACAGCCGCATTGGTGGCCCATGGGGCTTCTACACCTGGGAATTTCCTGGTCTGTGGGCAATAAAGATCTATCTGGAAATCTGGCATCCACTCACCATCTGCGCTTTCACTGGGAGCTGCAATCCTGAGTTGGTCCTACAGTGCCATCTTCGTTCCTGAATGCTCATCCTATCAGCAGCAATAAAGGATTCCAGTGACCTCATATGATGAAATCTTGTGGGAAAGAAAGCTTGTGATTTATTAGAAAGATAATTATACTTGTCCTGTTCAACCCTAGAAGATTCCGTGATTCATCTTTATTTGAATTTACACTGTTTTTAATATGGGTGTTGGACTACAAGTTACATTGTCCTGGATATGGGCGTCTGACTACAAGTTCTCTGACAAAATTTCTACTTAAGGCTTACAGAATGCCTGAATTTCATGCATAGGATTCCTCATAGAATTTCATGTGGAATTCACATTAATGGGATTTCACCATCAACCAAGGGATATATTTTCTGATCATGGAAGTGCAAAACTGTGCACAACCATAAGATCTGTGACTCTGTACATTCTCATTCAGAAGCAGTCATTCTAATAAAAAATTGAAACAATCTATTAAAGGGTCATATAAAATCTCATTCTAGAGGAACTAGGGTGCTGTCCTAATCAAGGTGATGCATAGGACATACAACAAATATATGATGTTGATCCTAATATCTAGAATACACAAATTTAAGGGAAATGGACCAAATTAGTATTGTCCCCTCTAACCATTACTCCCAGGGACCCCTCTTAGTATTATGTCTACTTATTAATTTGTGATTTCATCTCCCAAACTATAAATCTTACTGTATTAAAGAACCTAAGAGAGACTGCATTCTTCAAGCCACTATGTGAGGGCTCCGTAAGTTCCAGTGAACCTGAAACTATAAGTTCTAACCAGCACTGATAGATCAGGAGACCAAAAAAATAATTACTGTAGAGAAAGGGTTAATTAAATATGTGGAGCTTAAGGCTGCTGCATATCAGGACTCAGATGAGCGATCTGGAACTCACTGAATTCATAGAGCTGTCTTTGTGCTTCTCTGCCTAGTGATAGTAATGATCTCATATGAACAAGAAGTTAAGGGCTTGGATTCTACAGCTTAGGCTAGCTGAAGTAGTAAAAAACTAAAAAAGCTGGGCACAGTGGCTCAAGTCTGTAATAGAAGCACTTTGGGATGCTGAGGCAGGCAGATCACGAGGTCAAAAGATTGAGACTATCCTCGCCAATGTGGTGAAACCCCGTCTCTACTAAAAACACAAAATTTAGCTGGAAGTGATGCTACATGCCCATAATCCCAGCTAGTCAGGAGGCTGAGGCAGGAGAATTTCTTGAACAGAAGAGGCGAAGGTTACAGTGAGCTGAGATCACGCCTCTGCAGTCCAGCCCGGCAACAGTGTTAATCCATCTAAAAAGAAAGAAAGAAAAAATCTAAACAAAATTCAAAATAAAGATTATGAATGGCCAGGCATGGTGGCTCATGCCTGTAAACCTAACTCTTTGGGAGGCCAAAGCAGGCAGATTACTTGAAGTCAGGAGTTCTTGACCAGTGTGGACAAAATGGCAAAACCCCATTACTACTAAAAAATACAAAAAAATTAGCTGGGCATGTTGGAATGCATCAGCAGTCCCAGCTATTCCAGAGGCTGAGGTGGGAGGATGGCTTGAACCAGTGTTCTGTGATCATGCCACTGTACTCCAGCCTGGTCAACAGAATGAGGCTCTGTCACAATCAATGAATCAATAAGTAGATAACAAATAATACTTATTTATTTGAAAGAAATAAAAAGGACTAGTTTGTTGCATTACCATAATAATTAAGTTTGCTTTTCAGAGAATCCTGTATCTTGAAGTGTCTATGGCAGAGATTTATTGATGTGGATTGTGGCAGACATTTTTCCTAATCCTAGCACATCCTTTCAGTTCACCATGATTTTAGCTGTAGTTACAGCTGGTTCTGAAAGCTCAGGTTCCTACAAACTAAAATTATCACTGTGCATTTTTTCCATTTGTTTTTCCAAGGCAACAGATGGGCAATTGAGGGTTGATTGTCTTTGGAAAGACAATATTGGAAAAGATTCTGTATCTTTCTCTGAGATTCCAGAATACTTTAGTCCTGACTATTCAGAACAAACATTTTATTAGAAGGCCTTCGTTTTCTTCTTTTCTTCATTATATTTCTGACTCTCCTAACTTCCAACCCCACCCCTAGATTCACTTTGCAACTAAACTGCCCACAGTCCATTCTTTCCCTTATGCTCTGTTATGGGGAAAATTCAAACTGAAGAAGGCAGAGAATGTCTTATTTTGCCATTGTATTTCTAGTTTTTATAACAATTCTTGGTATATGGTAGTACTAAGTGGTTGCTAATTTCAAAATAGTCAAAGTCATTGACCACAAAGGGAAAAAATATATAAGAAGACAGTTAACCGAGAAGAGTGGAAACAACAACAAAAACTATATGTGTCCTTTTTTTTTTTTTTTTTCAGAATAGTGCTAACGTTAGAAGAAAGTAAAAACCAAGCAGACAGCTAACCAAATAGATAGACAGATAGATAGATAGATAGATAGATAGATAGATAGATAGATAGATAGATAGACAGATAGATAGATAATAGAATAGATAGATTAGAAAAAAAAAAATAATGAACAAAAGCCAAAAATATAAATAAGGGAGTGCCGGGTGCAGTGGCTCAAGCCTATAATCCCAGCACTTTGGGAGGCCAAAGCGGTGGATCACGAGGTCAAGAGATCGAGACCATCCTGGTCAATATGGTGAAACCCCATCTCTACTAAAAATACAAAAAATTAGCTGGGCATGGTGGCGTGTGCCTGTAATCCCAGCTACTCAGGAGGCTGAGGCAGGAGAATTGCCTGAACCCAGGAGGCGGAGGTTGTGGGTGAGCCGAGATCACGCCATTGCACTCCAGCTTGGGTAAAAAGAGCAAAACTGCATCTCAAAAAAAAAAATAAAAAGGAAATGAAAAGAAAAGAAAAAGAAATAAGGGAAGCAGTAAAAGTTCTAAAGAATGGCAAAAAAAAAAAAAAAAGAATTATTAAAATGCTACTCTTATTTTCTCTTTACCACTCTTCTCATCACCACTCATCACTACATTAGTCAATGCAGAAACTATTAGACTTTTTTTTCATTTATTTTGGTACCAAGTCATCAAAATTATGTGTGTATTTTTTACTCACAGAAAACCGAATTTGGATTTAATCTACTACAGTTACTTAGTAGCCACATGTGGCTGGTTGTTTGATTCATACACCTTTATGATTCTTCTATTGCTCTGCAGATCACTTTGCTGCTGTTGTTTTTTCTTTTCTTTTCAAGAGCCCAATGTGACTTTCATAGCTTAAATCTTATATCAGTTTCTAGTTCAAGCTGACAACTAGAGTGTCTGAGCTAGGATTGGCAGGTGCAAATCTTCTCAGCCCAACTTTGGCTATAGCAGTGTATCCCCGTATCCTGTTGCCTGCTCAACAGGGTTCAGAACAACAGAATCGCAGACTGATTGCCAAATATATCGCACAGCCCACAGCCAACTATGGTTTAATAATTTTAATAGTCAATCTTTCTTTGTGTAACTAAAAACATTCAATAAATTATATATAATTTTCTTTTTATAAACAAGTGATTCCATAATGCAGTTAGTTATTTGAAAAAAACTTAACTGTTTAAGATTTACTCTGTGATCTTATGGGATAGCTTCCTATTTTTATAAAATCTTTGTTATATTTTGTGAATATTATAACTAATATGAATGTGAGTTATCATCATTGATACTGGTGTTTTAAAAGAAATCTAGAAAATTTGGTATTTTTGTGCATGTTCATGTAAGCATAATGCTTAATTACATAGCAACAATTATATTTATAATATATACAAATATATACGTAATATATAAATCGAGAGTGAGAGAGAAAGATGAGCATCAAATATCTAACAAAACATCAATCTTATCCTAGAATTTTAACAAAATCACTGCTGAATTCCTTCAGTTACACCTGTTCTAAAGTGGATTATTTTTTAAGGAAAACTGTATATGCCTAATGAAGGTTGGCTTAAAAAAATTCAAATTTACATCTGAAACAATTGATTCATCATAGTTTCACAGCTACAAATTTGCCTGTCTATATTTTTTCAGGCTGTAATACTCCATATTGTGCTTTTTCTTTTTTCCTAGGAAAGAATGACTGATTAAGTGTGCTAGGAGGAAAATGATTTCCTTCTGGAATTTAATTAGATTGACTTTAACTGAAGACAAGAGATTCTGCTAGCTGTCAGCTATTATTTGGATCTCTAGCTAATTAAAGCTCTGAGGGAGCCTATTAAAATTGTTCAAAAGCCGAGGCCCCCTTGAAACATCTCCAGCATTGCCACACAAAAGTGATGGTAATAGTATTGCTCACAAATCTTGTTTATTGCCTTTGTCTTGAAAATGAGCAGGAATATGCCATCAACTTAGCTCTGCCTTTTATTTTTATTTTAGACAAATGCTTTGAAATATATCAACATTTAATGTACAATACTTTTATCATGCTAATATATACATGCATTGTGATAAAACAGATGTAAGAACAATTTAGAGTTCCCTTTTCTGGAACACCTTTCAAGATATTTTGTTTCTTTTTGTTTTCAGAGCTTATTCAAAGCATTACCAATTTAATAATCTGGATCTGCTAGCCACGTTCAGAGTGGAAATTTTAAACTTGAGGCTTGTTGGAGAAAAGAATGTATTGTCCATAATTAAACTTATACTCTATAATAAAATCTATATAAGACACTCAATCTGCAATTATACGTTTTAGAGTATGTGGCCTGTTCTCTAATGGAATTCTCTGGTTTCCCAACTGAGATATAATGTGACAATCTTCATAGTAAAGATTAAAATGTGGCTCTAGGCAAACTGACATGCACACCCCCTTGTGTCTCTTCCTTTTTTCCACTCATTTCTACTACTTCTGCTCTATGTTGTTGTTCCCACTGCCTACCTAAGGGACATTGCTAATGAATCTTAGTCTTTGTACATTCACATGCTCAAAGTTTAATGTGTGTGCATCAAGGCTATAAATTAATTTATATGAGAAGCTTTTCTTTCTCCAATATTCCCTGCAGGATCATAGCTATGACTTTGAGATACTGAAGCTCTTTTTCTCTCTAAACTTACCACATGGGTTGCATTGTCTCTGGAAAGTGAGCTTCAAATTCATAAACTAAAGCACTGAAGAAAGAGACTGTAAAACCCTTCATGGCAGGTAGAATTCCCTTCTTTTCAGAGTGACACTTGTAAACCAGTGCTTAATGTTTCGGCAACAGTGATGCCATAATAATTTCTGGAAAAGACAATCAAACTGTTGTGGGAAGGCTAGCTAAAATGTTTACTTATTTACAATTTCATTTGCATCATTGTATTTTGCTAGCACAATAACAAGTACTAGGTTCCTGTTTTATAAACATTGTTTAATAAACTAGCCTAGCCTTTATGACATCACCAAATAAATACATCATGCTTCATTTTAGGATTCTTATAAAGGACAGACTCTGTGAGTTAACCTGTGTCAGAAGCTTTAGGATGAAATTTTTATATACTTTCATTTCACATACACACATAAAAATGCTTTTTCTTCCATAAACAGTTTTAAAAATCTTCAAATAAATATTTTTATATTTTAAAAATAATATTTATTTAAATTCTTACTTGAATTCTGGACTATAAGTTGTTTTATAACCGAGTTCTATTCATCATTAAATGCCTTGAATTAACCAGTACTTGACACATGGTAAACATCAATAAGTGCTTATGAAATGAATGAATATAAAGCAAAGCTAAGTAGGGATCAAGAACAGATTTATTTCATGATGAACTTTTTATAATATAATTAGTTGTGGCTCATAAACTAGTTATTATGTCACAGAGTCAACTCTGATAATTTTATAAAAGATAAGTGAAAATTTTATGTGTAACTAGTTTTACTGATATTGTACAGTCCTATTGGTATTAGTTGGTTTATTTAAAATAGTAAGTTTTAAGATTTGGCTTTCAGGATATATTTGGGTGCTTATCCTGCTACACTCAAGTGAGTCATATGATCATGAAGGGCTTTAACATTTCTTCTAGTTTTACCTATTGCCATGTGAACCCAATTCTCTATGTGAAGTATGTATTTCCATTAACATTCTACTTACTCAGTTTTGCTCATAAAATAAGAATTTGATTACCCTAAACTCTGTTTATCTCTTTTTAACTATCAAAATTTAATTTAGTGTTATAAAAATAGTTAAGGTGGTAATATACATTAATAAAAAATTGATAAATGGATAAAGATTATAAAGCACAAATTTAGGATTCTGTTTCATTCTAAAAATGAGAGAGAAGAAGAAATGGTGAATGTATACAGAGACTTCAACAGTATTGAATGTGCTTGTTGCTTAAGCTGTTTTGTGGGTTTATGATGATTCATTATATTGCTTTTTTAAAATGAGTTTAAATGATATGTCTATTAACAATTTCATAGCAAAAAAAGGAAACCAATAATATTTCCTTCAAATTTTAACAATTAGAAAGTCATCATCATACTAGTTCCTAAAATTATTATGTATTTTACCCACACAGAATACTCTAGAAATAAAAAGGTTCATAAAATAAAGCAAGAATAAATCACTTTCAGAAAGATTGCTGTTAACTTCTACTCTTATAAAATCATTCATTGAACCTAAACCTAAACATCTCTAAGACAAATAGCAAATTAGTTTGGCTTCCTGTGATCTTAATATTTTTCTCATAACTAGCCTATTTTATACATATTACCATTTCTAAATAATTTTGATAATGAGAGTAAGTCATATTGTCACAAACTCTCTTGATATTGTTTAATACTGTTTTATAAGTACAAAGTTAAAATTAAAATTATGAATATGTGTTATTACAAGAAAAAATGACATTACTTAAAAATAAGCCGGGCGCGGTGGCTCAAGCCTGTAATCCCAGCACTTTGGGAGGCCAAGGCGGGTGGATCACGAGGTCAAGAGATCGAGACCATCCTGGTCAACATGGTGAAACCCCGTCTCTACTAAAAATACAAAAAATTAGCTGGGCATGGTGGCGCGTGCCTGTAATCTCAGCTACTCAGGAGGCTGAGGCAGGAGAATTGTCTGAACCCAGGAGGCGGAGGTTGCGGTGAGCCGAGATCGCGCCATTGCACTCCAGCCTGGGTAACAAGAGCGAAACTCCGTCTCAAAAATAAATAAATATATAAATAAAATAAAAATAAAACTGTGTGTTCTGTGCTGTACTTTTAGTGAGATTTAGCTTTATAGTTTTACAGAACAATAATTTATTAATTGTAACCTAAATGTCTTTTAGTTACTAAAAACATTAAGCTAAGCATACAAATCCTTAACCAGTTAAATTACCAACAGAATATATATATCCGTATGTCCAAAATAGTGGTATATTTTAATGCAAATGTATAAAAAATTTTCTTTAAATCAAACTCTCAAGTGAGAGTTAAATATGAGTAATCTAAGCACAGGCATATGCTGGTTACATGGCTTAGTTATAGTGGTTGATGGTAGCAACTATGTTTATAATCCTCAATGACTAAAGAGCACCTGACTCTTTTTCATTATTATAGCTTCCTATAGTTGTCAAGTTTTCTAGCACATACACATGAGTACTTTTAGGTTTAAATAAATGTAGGTTTCAAAACTATGGCATATCAATGGTTGTTTAAAATAATATTTAGACTTCATATCTGCAGTATTCATGTGCATCTTTGTTAAATATAAAAATATTGAATTTTTTCTTAAACATATCAATTTGTTAAACTCCAAAAGTAATTTATATTAAAGAGTTTATCATGACAATTATCAATATATAGCTTGAAATGCCATAGTCTTGTGCGATTATTATATTTTCATTTAAAAACTACAGAAAATGAAAATTTAAAGAAACAGATCAATTATGGGCAACTTTAATTTTGCAACAAATTTCTCCTTTAAGGCTCCTACTTAATTTATGTAAGGATCAGCTATTAATTCATATATGGCAGTCCACAGAATAAAAATGCTATTCAAAAAAGTTCCATGTAATGATTATTTTAAGTATATCAATTTTTATTTACTTTGTTTTTTACTTATTTTTATTGTAAACCAGAGAATTCTATTAGAAAACAAGCCACATACTCTAAAATGTATAAACGTAGATTGAGTGTATTATATAGATTTTATTGTAGAGCATATATTGTATATACTTAAATACAACTAAAATGATAACAATATAGAATTCAGTTTTAGAACCTTCCATTATTATATTATATTATACATTATTTTACAATATGATTGCAACTTTTTAAATATTATCACTTATAGAAAAATACAAGAGAGAAAAATCTCAAGTTTTGAAGTTTGTGCAGTTACTTCAGTAGCAAATTCAATTATTTGTGAACAAGTGACAGAAATAATAAAAAGTCAAGTGCCTTAGTTAGGTAGAGATGTTTACTTCTACATTCATAAATATTTATATTGTATTGTTATTTTATATACATTTAACTAAACAAAGTTCATAACAAAAATTCAAGAGAAAAATATTTGTTGAGTAAACTAAAGTTATAAAAAGTGGTAGAGACTATTATCTATCTCATAATTTTCTTAAATATGAAATGGTTTTTTTGTGTATGTGCCATCTTGTTTTTACATTTTTAAATTTTCTAAATTTCTATTTGGGCAAATTTATAGGGTACATAAGAAATTTCCTTATATGTGTACTATGCATAGTGATCCAATCAAAGAATTTAGAGTGCTCATCACTTGCATATACAGCATTTTTTTTTTCAAGTATAGTCACCATATTCTGCTGTTAAACATTAAATGTATTACTTTGATCTTATCGTTTATTTGTACCTTTCAACCTACTTCTCTTTATCTTCCCCTTTCCTCTTGACTCACCCTTTCATGTCTCTGCTATCTGTTTTTCCACTCTCTATCTTTATGTGTTCAAATTTTCTACCTCTTACATGTAAGTGAAAACGTGGCATTTATCTTTTTGTGCTTGGCTTATTTCATTTAAGATAATGACTTCCAGTTTTATTCAATTTGCTGCAAATGGCATTGTTTGATCTTTTTATGGCTAAATAGTATTCCATTGTGTTTATGTACCACATTTTCTCCATTCATCTATTGATGGATACTTAGGTTGCTTCATATTTTTGCTATTGTAAACAATACTGTGATAAGAGTTATTTTCCTGAAGGTAAATAAATACATAGTAGCAAGATTGTTGGATTGAATGGTAATCCTATTTTTGACTTTTTGAGAAATCATCATATTGTTTTGCAGAGTGGCTGTATTAGTTTACATTCCCACCAATGGTATATAAGTGTTCCCATTTCTATGCAGCCTTGCCAAAATCTGTTATTATTATTATTATTGTTATTTGTATCTTTAATAATAGCTCTTCTCACTGGGATAAGATGATACCTCATTGTTATTTTGATTTTGATTTCTGTGAAGATTAGTGATGTTGAGCATTTAAAAAAAATTTATTGCATTTTAGGTTTTGGGGTACATGTGAAGAACATGCAAGATAGTTGCATAGGTACACACATGGCTGTGATTTGCTGCCTTCCTCCCCTTCACCTATATCTGGCATTTCTCCCCATGTTTGTTAACGAATTGCATGTCTTCTTTTGAAGAATGTGTATTCACATGTTTTGCCTAATTTTTAATGGGATTTTTTTTTCCTCTTGAGTTTGTCAAATATTCTGAATATTAGACCCCTATTGGATGAATAGTTTGCAAATATTTTTTCCTATTCTTCAGGTTGTTTATTCACTTTAATGATTATTGCTTTTACTATGAAGAAACAAAATTCTTTTATTTTTGTTTTCATTGCCTGTGCTATTGAAATCTTAGTCACAAATGTTTTGCCTAGATCAATATCCATGAAAGTTTTTCCTAGCTTTTCTTCTAGTATTTTTACAGTTTTAGTTCTTACATATTAAGTCTTTAAGCTATCTTGAGTTAATAAAAATGTCATTGTACAATACATGGTACTTTTTGTCTGGCTTCCTTTACTTAGCATAATGTTTCTTAGGTTCATCCATGTTGTAGCATGTGAAAGTACTTTATTCTTTTTTAAATAGACTTTATTTTTTTTATTTTTATTTATTTATTTATTTATGAGATGGAGTTTTGCTCTTGTTACCCAGGCTGGTGTACAATGGCATGATCTCGGCTCACTGCAACCTCTGCCTCCTGGGTTCAGGCAATTCTCCTGCCTCAGCCTCCTGAGTAGCTGGGATTACAGGCACTCACCACCATGCCCAGCTAATTTTTTTGTATTTTTAGTAGAGATGAGATTTCACCATGTTGACCAGGATGGTCTCAATCTCTTGACCTTGTGATCCACCCTCCTTGGCTTCCCAAAGTGCTGGGATTACAGGCTTCAGCCACTGTGCCCTGCTTAGACTTTATTTTTTAGAACAGTTTTATGTTCTCAAGAATAGCAATTCCAAGTGGAAGGTACAGAGATTTCTCACATACCTATTTCTCCTACATATGTAAAGCATCCTTTTTATCAACATTCCTCCTCAGACTAATATATGTGTTACAATTTACAAATCTACATTGATACAACATTACATTAGGGTTCACTTTTGATGTTGTACATTCTATGGGTTTGGACAAATTTATGTCATCCACCATTTTCTCATCATAAAAAGTAATTTTACTGACCTAAAAATCTCCTGTGCTCTGCCTATTCATCCCTCCCTTCTTTTTAGCTCCTTAACAACATGGTTATTTTTACTCTTTTTCATTTGCAGAATGTCATGTTGTTGAAATCATATATAACCTTTTCAGAATTACTTTTTTTTAATATTTCTTTTTTTCTTTATTTTGCCTAAAAAGCAAAATTTAATACATGTGCAGAATGTGCAGGTTTGTTACATACGTGTATGTGTGCCATGATGGTTTGCTGCACCTATTGGTCCATCCTCTACATTCCCTCCCTTACTCCTACACCCAGTAGACTGTGGTGTGTGTTGTTCTCTTCTCTTTGCCCATATATTCTCAATGTTTAACTCCCATTTATGAGTGAGAACATCCAGTGTTCAGTTTTCTGTTCCTGTGATATTTTGCTGAGTATGATGGCTTCCAGCTTCATCCATGCCCCTGCATAGGACATAATCTCATTCCTTTTTATGTCTGCATAGTATGACATGGTGCATGTGAGCCACATTTTCTTTACTCAGTCTACCATTGATGGGCATTTGGGTTGGTTCCATGTCTTTGCTATTGTAAATAGTGCTGTAATAAACACGGGTGTGCATGTGTCTTTATAGTAGAATGATTTATATTACTTTGGGTATATACCCAGTGAGAGAATTGCTGGGTCAAATGGTATTTCTGGTTCTAGATCCTTGAGAAATTGCTATACTGTCTTCCACAATGGTTGAACTAATTTACACTCCCACCAACAGTGTAAAAGTGTTCCTATCTCTCCACAGCCTCACCAGCATCTATTGTTTCTTGACATTTTATTAAACGTCATTCTGACTGGCATGCGATGGTATCTCATTGAGGGTTTTATTTGCATTTCTCTGATGATCAGTGATGTTTAGTTTTTTTTTTTCATGTTTTTTGGCTGTACAAAGCTGGAGGCATTATGCTACCTGACTTGAAACTATACTACAAGGATACAGTAACAAAAACACTATGGTACTGGTATCAGAACAGACATATAGAGCAATGGAGCAGAACAACCACCTCAGAAATAATACCACACATCTACAACCATCTAATCTTCAACCAGGCTGACAAAAACAAGCAATAGGGAAAGGATTTCTTATTAAGTAAATTGTGCTGGTAAAACTGGCTAGCCATGTGCAGAAAACTGAAATTGGACCCCTTTTTTACACCTTATACAAAAGTAACTCAAGATAGATTAAAAGGTTAAATGTAAAACTCCAAACCATAAAAACTCTAGAAGAAAACCTAGACAATATCATCCAGGACATAGCCAGAGCAAGGTCTTTATGACTAAAACACCAAAAGCGATTGCAACAAAAGCTAAAATTGACACATGGGATCTAATAAAATTAAAGAGCTTCTGCACGGCAGAAGAAACCGTCATCAAAGTAAACAGGCAATCTACAAAATGGGAGAAATTTTTTGCAGTCTACCCACCTGACAAAGGTCTGATAGCCAGGATTTACAAGGAACTTAAAGGTATTTACAAGAAAAGAACAAACATTCTATCAAAAGGTGGGCAAAGAATATGAACAGACACTTCTCAAAAGATTGACTTTTTTCACTAAAGATACATTTAAGCCCTCTTCATGTTTTTTATGATCTAATAGTGCATTTCCTTTTAGTACTAAATAATATTCTGTTTCCTGAAAGTACTGCAGTTTATTTATTTATTCATCTACAGAGAGGTATCTTAGTTGCATCCAAGTTTTGGCAATTAAGAGAAAAGCTGCTACAAATATCCAAGTGCAGGTTTCTGTGTGAACATGTTTTCAACTCCTTTGTAAATATGCCAAGGAGTGTGATTTCTGGGTCATATGATAAAAAATGTTTGGAAGAACCACAAAATTATCTTCCAATGTTCCTGTACCAAGTGGCATTTTATAAGCAATGACCACGTGGTTCTATTGCCCCACATAGACATTCAGCATTTGGTATTGTCAGTGTTCTGGATTTTGGCCATTCTCATAGATGTGTAATTGTATCTCATTCTTGTTTTAATTTGCAATGCCCTAATATATGATTTGGAGCATCATTTTATATGTTTTTCATTTTTATATGTTTGTCATTTGTAATCTGTATATATACTTTGATGAGATGTCTGTTAAAATCATTTGACCACATTTTAAATAGGTTGTTTCTTTTCTTATTGTTTTTTGTGTGTTTTGGATAACAGTCTTATATTAGATAAAGCTTTTGTAAAAAAGTTATCTCAGTCTGTCATTTGTCATTTTATTTTCTGACAGTGTCCTTCTCAGAACAGAAAAAAAAAATGTAATTAAGTCCACCATATCAAGCCTTTCTTTAATACATGGTGCCTTTGCTGTTGCATCTGAAAAATCATTGCCAAACCCAGGAAAATCTGAATTTTCTCCAATGCTGTCTTCTAAGATTTTATAGTTTTACATTTATATTGAAGTCTGTGATTCAGTTTGACTTAGTTGTTTGTAAAGATTGTAAGGTCTAAGCCTATATTTCTTTTTATTTCTTTATTTCATTTTTTTGCATGTGAATATCTATTTGTTATAACAACATTTGTCAAAAATGTTATCTTTGCTACATTGCATTTCCTTTGCTCCTTTGTCAAAGATCAGTTAACTATATTTCTATCCATCTATTTTGGTCTCTTGATTCTGTTCCATTTATTAATTTGCCTATTCTTTGCCAATACCCTTGCCTTTATAGTAAGTAGTTTTATAGTAAGTCTTGAAGTAAGATTGTGTCAGTTCTAAAACTTTGTTCTTCTCATTTAATATCTTGCTAGTTACTCTGGGTGCCTGGATTTTTCTATGTAAACTTTAGAATCAGTTTTTTTTGTGTGTGTGTTCCCAGAAAGTGTATGGATTTTTATTGAGATTGCATTGCATCTGTAGATCAAGTTGGAAAATTCTGATATCTTGAAAATATATAGTATTTCTGTCCATGAACATAAACTAGTTATTTATTATTTAGTTTTTTTTAATTTCTTTCATCAGAGTTTTGTAGTTTTTCTCACTGCTGTACATATTTTTAGACATTATATATAGCTAAGTGTTTCATTTTTGTATGCTAATGTAACTAGTATTGTGTTTTTAATTCAAAATCTCACTTGTTCATTGCAGATATATGGAAAAACATTAGACCTTTTATAATAACTTTGTATTTTGCAATCCCTATAATCACCTATTAGTTCCAGGAGGGGTTTTTCTTGTTGATTTTATTAGAATTTCTACATACGCAATCTTGCCATCAGCAAACAAATGCAGTTCTTCCTTCCTAATCTGTAAACCTTTTATATTTCTTCCTTCCTAACAAAAACATTTTATTTTTTTTCTTCCTAATCTGTACACCTTTTTATATCCTTTTCTTGTCTTCTGACATGCTGAGGTTGAAAAGCAGTGGCAAGAAGGGACATATGCAGAATACATGTAATTAGTAATTTGTGTCCTTTTTCCTTTAGCCTGACTAGAGTTTTATCAAATGTATTGATTGTTTATAAAGAATAATCTTTTGGTTTTATTTACTTTTTATATTGATTTGCTGTTTCCAATTTTATTGATTTCACCTCTAATTTTTATTATTTGTTTGTGTTTTAACATTTTTTATTTAACTTATTTCTCTTTTTTGCTTTCGTGAGTTAGAAGCTTTGATCATTGTTTTTTAAAAATGTACATATTCAATGCTATAATTTTTCTTCTAAGCACTGTCTTCACTACATACTCACAAAATGTGCTATTTTATTTTTATTTAGTTAAAGTATCTTTTAATGTATCCTGATATTTTCTTTTGACCCATATAATATTTTAAAAGATGTTGAGTGTTCTCCATATATTTTGAACATTTTTGGCTCTCTTTTGTTATTTATTTCTAGTTTCTGTTGTCTTCAGAGAGCACATACTATGTAATTTATATCCTTTTAAATTTATTATTCAGAGCTGATTGATTTTTTTAGCAGATGATTTTTTTTTTTTAGAATAACTGTGTCCTAACTGATTACATTTTTAAAACAAAGTGTTGAGATTGTCTCTATTAGTGGATTACTCTATTTCTCCTTGCACGTCTGTCAGTTCTTTTGCCTCATATATTTTGACACAGTGTGTTTGTTGTAAGACACATACACACTGATAAATATTATTTGTTCCTAAACAGTTTTATCCCTTTCTTATTATGTAATGCTTCCTCTTTATCCCTGATAACTTTTCTTGACCTGAAGTCTTCTCTGTCTGAAATTAATAGCAATTCTTCCTATATTAGTCAGGTTCTCTAGAGGGATGAAAATAATAGGATATATGGATATATGAAGGGGAGTTTTTAAAAAAGAATTGGCAAGGTGAAGTCCCACAATAGGCCTGCAAGCTGAAAGCCAGTCTGAGTCCCAAAACCTAAAAAGTAGGGAAGCCAAAGTGTAGCCTTCAGTCTGTGGCCAAAGGCCTGAAAGCCCCTGGAAAGTCACTAGTGTAAATTCAAGAGTTCATAAGCTGCAGTACTTGGGAGTTTAATGTTCAAGGGCAGAAAGCATCTAGCAAGGGAGAAAGATGAAGACTGGAAGACTCAGCAAGTCAAGTTTCATTCCACTTTCTTCTGTCTGTTTTATTCTAGTCACACTGGCAGCTGATTAGATTGTGTCTACCCAGATTAAGAGTGGTTCTTTCTCTCTCAGTTTACTGACTCAAATGTTAATCTCCTTTGCAACACCCTCAAAGGTAAGCCTGGGAACATTTCACATCCTTCAGTCCAATCAAGTTGGACACTCAATATTAACCAACACACTTACTTTTTCTTGATGTGTTAATATGGTAGATCTTATTCACCCATATACATTTAATCTACAAGTATCTTTATAATTAAAGTTTATTTCTTGTAGACAACATATAATTGAGTCTTACACTTATACCAGTGCTATACTGCTTGGGTAGTGTAGCTTTATAGTAAATTTTGAAATTGGGAGTGTGAATCCTCAAACTATGATTTAATTTTTTTAATGTTTTGGTAATTATGAGTTCCTTGAATATGTTTATAATTTTAGGTATATATTTCAAATTTCAGAAAATATTAACTGGAATTATGATAGGCATTGTGTTGAATCTGTACATAAATTTGGGAATTATTGTCTTATGAACACTATAAAGTCTTCAAAGTCATGAACACAAAATGTCTTTCTATTTTATTAAGTATTCTTTAATTTTTTCAGTTATGTTCTATAGTTTTAGTGCACTTATTTTGATAAATTGTAAATCCTGCTCTTGCATTATTAGCAGCATTAAAGAGGTTATAGAAAGCAGAAAAATATGGTTCAATTCTTATTTTCTAAAAAGCTAGAGAAATTGTATAAAATTATCTATTCCAATGAAAGGAAGAAGATACACAAATAAGACCATTAAAAATCATTAACCCTGAGATTATATATATAACTCAAACCCTCCCACAAAGCATTCTATAATTAAAGTAATTCAGGCATCAAGACCAATCTCTTGCCTCTTTGAAAATTTATAAACATTAATTGGGAAGGTTTTTATTCTGTATATTTATTAGATATTTTTCAAAGGGGTCCAGAAAAGTAATACCTAACAAATCACTCATTCATTACATATATTATATGTATAATAGACGAGTATCCAGCAAGGTAGCCAAAAAAAAAAAAAAAAAAAAAACTGTGAAATTATAAGTTATTTCATTCCTTTGGAGATCTGAGGCAGGACTAAAAAAATTCTCCAATTCAAACATTTCCATTGTTCTCTATCTTTCTGACTTTCAGTTTTTCTTCAGTTTTTATCTAGTAATTTCTTACTCTATTAACTCTGTAAGTTCTTCAGTGCACTTACTTTTTTTTAAGTTTTACTCTAAATTTTCATTTGCTTTAAGCAAAAATACTGATCAAAATAATCTAACCCATTATGATCAAAATCAGACATCCTGATACTAGGATACCCAACTCAGCAAATTAAGCTATCTGAATCTATTAATTAAATGAAGCTTAGAGAGGAGATCCAAGATGGCTGAATAGGAACAACTCTGGAGTGCATTTCCCAGTAAGAAAAACACAGTAAGAAAAAATGCAGTGATCACTGCATTTCCAAACAAGTTTTTACTGCCCACAGACCAGGGGATTCCTGGGCTGAAAAGCACCAGAAGTTTCCAATACAGCTTTTTCAGCAGGCACCATGGGTCTCTGCATAAAAACTCACACAAATCTGGGTGGCCATTTCAATTGGCACCTGGAACACCTGGGAGACAGCCACCAATTCAACTGAAAAAAAGGGGGCTGAAACAGGGAGCCATGTGATCTGGTTCAGCAGGTCCCACTCCCACAAACACCAGCAATCTAAAATGCCCTGGATTGAGAGTTTCACAGCAAGTGCTACTGGACCCAGGATGGTCCAGCTAAGTGGGGGGAAGGCATCAGCCATTACTGAGGCAATCCACCACTACCAAGGCAGTCTGCCATTACCGAGGCAGTCTGCCATCACTGAGGCAGACTGCCATCACTGAGGCAGTTCTAAGTGTACCTCTGTAAACAAAACTGCAAGGAAGTTCACACAGCAGCTGGGCAGAGGTTGGCAGTTCAGCAACGCCTCTGCTGGCAGACTGCGACTAGATTATCTCCTTGCTGGGCAGGGCATCTCTGAAGAAAAGGCAGCAGCATGTCAGGAACTTATAAATAAATCCCCACCTTCCCAGGACAGAGCACCTGGGAAAAAATGGTGGTTATGAGTTACACTGCAGCAGACTTAAATGCACCTGGCCAGCAGCTCTGAACAAAACAGTGGAACTCCCAGCTCAGCACTTGGGCTCCTATAAGGGACAGATTATCTTCTCAAGCAACTCCCCAACCCTCGTATATCCAAAGATACACCTCATAAGGGGGAACTCTGGCTGACATCTGGTGGGTACCCTTCTGGGACAAAGATAACCAAAGAAGAAAGCAGCAGCAACCTTTACTGTTCTGCAGCTGCCATAGGTGATCCCCAGGCAAGCAGGATCTGGAGTGGACCTCCAGCAGTCCTACAGCAGAGGGGCCTGACTGTTTGAATAAAAACTAAAATAATAATAATAAAGAAATAACTTCAACATCAACAAAAAAGAAGTCCACTCAGAGACCCCATCGAAAAGTCACCAACTACAAAGACTGCAGGTAGACAAATCCACAAAGATGGGAAGAAACAAGCTCAAAAAGGATGAAAACACCAAAACCAAGAACATCTCTCCTCCTCCAAGGGATCACAACTCCTTTCTGTCTATCACAATAGACAGAAACAGGCTTCAGGAGGTGGGTAATAACAAACTTCTCTGAGTTAAAGAACATGTTCTAACCCAATGCAAAGAAACTAAGAACCTTGAAAAAAAAGTTTGACAAAATGCTAACAAGATTAAACAGCTTAGAGAGGAATATAAATGACTTGATGGAACTGAGAAGCACAGTATGAGAACTTTATGAAGCATACACAAGTTTCAATAGACAAATAGATCAAGCAGAAGAAAGGATATTGAGACTGAAGATCAACTCAATGAAATAAAAATAGAAGGTAAGATTAGAGAAAAAAAAAGAGTGAAAAGAAATGAACACAGCCTCCAAGAAACATGGGATTATTTGAAAAGACCTAATCTACATTTGATAAGTGTATCTGAATGTGATGGAGAGAATGAATCAAAGCTGGAAAACACTCTCTAGGATATTGTCCAGGAGAACTTCCCCAATTTAACAAGGAAGGCCAACATTCAAGTCCAGGAAATACAGAGAAAACCAGAAAGATATTCCTCAAGAAGAGCAACCCCAAGGCACATAATTGTCAGATTCACTAGGGTTGAAATGAAATCAAAAATGCTAAGGGCAGCAAAAAAAGAAAGGTTGGGTTACCCACAAAGGGAAGCCTATCAGACTCACAGTGGATCTCTTGGCAGAAACTTTACAAGCCAAAAGTGAGTGGGGGCCAATATTCAACATCCTTATAGAAAAGAACTTTCAACCTAGAATTTCATATCCAGCCAAATTAAGCTTCATAAATGAAGGAGAACTAAAATCCTTTATGAACAAACAATTGCTGAGAGATTTCATCACCACCTTACAAGAGCTCCTGAAGGAAGCAGTAAACATAGAAAGGAACAACCAGTACCAGCCACTACAAAAATATACCAAATGGTGAAGACCATCAACACAGTGAAGAAACTGCATCAACTAATGGGCAAAACAACCAGCTAGTATCAAAATGGCAGGATCAAATTCACACATAACAATATTAACCTTAAATGTAAATGGGCTAAATGCCCCAATCAAAAGACAAAGACTGGCAAATTGGAAAAAAAAAAAGTCAAAACCCATTGATGTGCTGTATCCAGGAAACCCATCTCATATGCAAGGACACACATAGGCTCAAAATAAAAGGATGGAGGAAGACTTACCAAGCAAATGGAGAGCAAAAATAATGCAGGAGTTGCAATCCTAGTCTCTGATAAAATAGACTTTAAACCAACAAAGATCAAAAGAAACAAAGAAGAGCATTTCATAATGGCAAAAGGATTAATGCAAGAAGAAGAGCTAATGATCCTAAATATATATGCACCGAGTACACCCAGATACATAAACAATTTCTTAATGACCTACAAAGAGATCTAGACTCCCACACAATAATACCTGTAGACTTTAATACTCCACTGTCAATATTAGACAGATCAACAAGACAGAATATTTACAAGGATATCCAGGACTTGAACTGAGATCTGGACCAAGCAAACCTAAGAGACATTTACAGAACTCTCCACCCCAAATCCACAGAATATACATTCTTGTCAGCACCACATCTCACCTACTCTAAAATTGACCACATAATTGGAAGTAAATCACTCCTCATCAAATGCAAAAGAATGGAAATCATAACAGTCTCTCAGACCACAGTGCAATTAAATTAGAACTCAAGATTAAAGACTAACTCAGAACCATACAACTTCATGGATATTGAACAACTGGCTCTTGAATGTTGACTGGATAAACAATGAAATAAAGGCAGAAATATAGACATTCTTTGAAACCAATGAGAACAAATACACAATGTACCAGAATCTCTGGGATGCATTTAAGGCAGTGTCTGGAAGGAAATTTATAGCAATAAATGCCTACCTGAAAAGCAAGGAAAGATCTAAAATTGATTCTCTGTCTTTAAAATGGAAACAGCTAGAGGAGCATGATGAAAAACTTGAAAGCCAGCAGAAGATAAGAAATAACTAAGATCAGAGCAGAACTGAAGAAACTGAAGGAGATAGAGAAACAAAAACCTCTTCAAAAAATCAATAAATACAGGAGGTGGTTTTTTGAAAAGATCAACAAAATAGACAGACCACTAGCCAGATTAATAAAAAAGAAAAGAGAGAAGAATCAAATAGATACAATAAGAAATAAAAAAGGGGATATCACCACCATTTCCACAGAAATCCAAACTACCATCAGAGATTACTAAAAAGAACTCTGCACATAAACCAGTAAGCCTGGAAGAAAGGGATAAATTCCTGGACACTTGCACTCTACCAAGACTAAACCAGGAAGATGTCAAAACCCTGAATAAACCAATAACAAAGGCTGAAGTTGAGGTAGCAATTAATAGCCAACGAACCAAAAAAAGCCCAGGTCCAGATGGGATCTTGGCTGAATTCTAATATACATATAAAGAGAAGCTGGTATCACTCCTTCTGAAACTTTTCCAAACAATTCAAAAAGAGGAAATCCTTCCCAAATCATTTTATGAGACCAACATCATCCCTATACCAATACCTGGCAGAATCAACATAAAAAGAAAACTTCAGGCCAATATCCATGATGAACATAGATGCAAAAATCTTCAATAAAATATTGGCAAACCGATTGCAACAACACATCAAAAAGCTTATCCATCATGGTCAAATAGTCTTCATCCTGGGGATGCAAGGCTGGTTCAGCATGCACAAGTCTACAAATGTAATCCACTGCATAAACAGAACCAAAGACAAAAATCACACTAATACCTCAATAGATACAGAGAAGACCTTCAACAAAATTCAACAGCCCTTTATGCTAAAATTTCTCAGTTAACTAACTAGGTATCAATGGAAAGTATCTCAAAATAATAAAAGCTATTTATGACAAACTCACAGCCAATATACTGAATGGGCAAAAACTGGAAGTAATTCCTTTGAAGTCTGGCACTAGAAAAGGATGCCCTCTCTCACCACTCCTATTCAATATAGTATTGGAATTCCTAGCAAAGCAATCAGGCAAGAAAAAGAAATAAAGTGTATTCAATTAGGAAAGGAGGAAGTCAAGTTGTCTCTATTTGCAGATGACATTATTGTATATTTAGAAAACCCATTGTCTCTGCCCAAAACCTCCTTAAACTGATAAGCAACTTCAGCAAAGTCTCAGGATACAAAATCAATGTGCAGAAATTACAAGCATTCCTATACACCAATAACAGACTAAAAGAGAGTCCAATCAAGAGCGAACTCCTATTCACAATTGCTACAAAAAGAATAAAATACCTAGGAATACAACTAACACAGGATTAAAAAGACCTCTGCAAGGAGAACTACAAACCACTGCTCAAGGAAATAAGAGAGGAAACAAACAGATGAAAACCATTCCATGCTCATGATTAGGAAAAATCAATATTGTGAAAATGGCCATAGTGCCCAAAGTAATTTATAAATTCAATGCTATACCCACAAAGCTACCTATGACCCTCTTCACAGAACTGGAAAAAAAACACCTTATACTTTATATGGAACAAAAAGATAACCCATGTAGTCAAGACAATCCTAAAAAAAATGAACAAAGCTGAAGATATCATACTACCTGACTTCAAACTACACTACAAGGCTACAGAAACCAAAACAGCATGGTACTCATACCCAAACAGAGATATAGACCAATGGAACAGAACAGAGGCCTCAGAGGCAATGCTGCACATCTTCAACCATCTGATCTTTGACAAACCTGACAAAAACAAGCAATGGGGAAAGGGTTCCCTGTTTAATAAATGGTGTTGGGAAAACTGGCTAGCCATGTGCAGAAAGCAGAAACTGGACCCCTTCCTGACACCTTACACTAAAATTAACTCCAGATGAATTAAAGACTTAAACATAAGACCTAACACCATAAAAACCCTAGAAGAAAGCCTAGGCAAAACCATTCAGGACATAGGCATAGGCAAGGACTTTATGACTAAAACACCAAAAGCATTGACAACAAAAGCCAAAATAGACAAATTGGACCTAATTAAACTCCAGAGCTTCTGTACAGCAAAAGAAACAATCATTAGTGCAAACCAACAACCAACAGAATGGGCAAAAAAATTTTTGCAATCTACCCATCTGACAAAGGGCTAATATCCAGAATCTACAAAGAACTAAAACAGATTTTCAAGAAAAAAACAAACCCATTCAAAAGTGGGGAAGGACATGAACAGACATTTTTAAAAGAAGACATATACAAGGTCAAAAAACATGAAAAAATGCTCATCATCACTAGTTATTAGAGAAATGCAAATCAAAACCACACTGAGATACCATCTCATGCCAGTTAGAATGGCGATCATCAAAAAATCTGGAGACAACAGATGCTGGAGAGGATGTGGAGAAACAGGAACACTTTTACACTGTTGGTGGGAGTGTAAATTAGTTCAATCATTGTGGAAGACAGTGTGGCAATTCCTCAAGGATCTAGAAATAGAAATATCATTTGACCCAGCAATTCCATTACTGAGTATATATCCAAAGGATTATAAATCATTCTATTATAAAAACACATGCACACGAATGTTCATTGCATCAGTGTTTACAATAGCAAAGACCTGCAACCAACACAAATGCCCATCAATGATAGACTGGGACAAGGAAAATGTGGCACATATACACCATGGAATATTATGCAGCCATAAAAATGATGAGTGTGTGTCCCTTGTAGGGACATAGATTAATCTGGAAACCATCATTCTCAGCAAACTGACACGAGAACAGAAAATCAAACACCACATGTTTTCCCTCATAGGCAGGTGTTGAACAATGAGAACACATGGACACAGGGAGGGGAATATCACACACTGGGGTCTTTTGGGGGGGACTTGGGGAGAGATAGCAGGGGGTAGGAAAGTTGGGGAGGGATAACATGGGGAGAAATGCCAGATATAGGTGACATGGGGATGGAGGCAACAAACCACATTGCCATGTATGTACCTATGTAACAACCCTGCATGATCTGTACATGTACCTGAGAACCTAAAGTACAATAAAAAAAATATATTTTAAAAAGTTTTCTCAGAGAACAGAAAAATAAGTAAATAAGTAAATAAAATAAATACACGAAGTTTACCGTTAAATCTATTAGAAACCTAAAACGTTTAAAATGATATTCACTTTAGGATGTAGATAACATTAAGTATTTGGCTTGAAAATGTATATTTTCCCTTATTTGTCTAAACTATAAAAACTAATTTATATAATTTTAGAACTCATCAGTAATGACTGAAGGCCAAATTATTTCTACTGAGAGATATACATAATGTAGAAGTAATTTTTATAAAGGAATAAAAGAATAAGTAAATTAAATACAATGCATAATAGAATAGATAGCTATGCAACTATATAAATGTTGCATCTTTTTCAAAATGAAAACATCACCAAAAGATTTGCAGTTCAGCATTTCTTTATGCTTAAGCTATTGTGATACATTTTTACAAGTTGGCAAACACTGGCAAATATTTTTTTTCTCAGATCTAAAAAGTAGTTTTAAAAATATAACATATAGCTGATATAACATTATATATGAGCATTTTTCTTTTTTATGCAATGTTATATTACCAAGGATGCATATTTTTTTGGAACTCTAAAGGCAGACAAAGGAGTGAACACTGACAACATCCTGTCACCTTTAGCCAGCCATTGCCCTTATGCCTGGTTTCTTTGTGTTAGTCTCTAACAGCTCACAGCTGCTCTCTCTTCTGAAGAATTTTCCTTGGCTGTATGGTAGGTTCCTTACCCAGGATGTAAAATTCACCATTCTGGGGAAACCTACAATCAATGACTAACTAGGTGTAAGTAGAACAGCCCTTTTGTCCGAAGGGTTATTTGCTCCTCCAGAGTTTGCCATGAAATCTTAATGGAGCTGAAGTCACTCAACTGAAATAATAATTTTGTTTAATTTCTGTTCTACTTCCCTTCATCTTTTATTCCTTGGATTATTCTCTATAAATTATGCACACCTGAATTTCTGTCTCAGCCCTTGCTGCTGTAGAACCTGACCTAAGATAATTAACCTATCTCTCTCTCACTGCAAGAGAGAATCTGACTTAACCAACTTTGATCAATCATACAAGTTGGTCCAAACAACCATGAACAGAAATGTTAAGTGGCAGTGCAATAAAGCAGGCTTGAAAGCAATGAAGAACATTTTTAAAAAATATTTCAAGGTATATTTTGAAACAATTCAGATCAAATTATATTACATTTTGTCTATTAAGGAGATAAGAAGATCTGATTTGAGGGTAAGTCATGCTTTCTCTTCATTGATCAATTATTATTATTGCTAACCTACTTTATTCCTATAACTCTAACACAATATTGTCTCTGGAAATGAAATCTTAATTTTAAATAGTTTTTAAAATAAAGAACTTTTATATTAAATCTTCAAACACAAGGTGAACGAAGAGCAAAGCAAACACAGTTTTCTTCTGTGTAGCAGAAAGTGATGAATACCAGGCTAACACCAATAAGTTCTGCTGCTGTTCCTAGTTAAGCCACAAATCAATAGCATGCCTTTGGAATTCAGCTCTTTTCTTTAAAACCAAATGATATTATTTTTATTTAATCATTTAATTATTTTTATTTAATTAAATATTTATTCAGTGACTTGTATAATGTAACAGTATTTTGAATTCAAAATTAAATATGGTAAGAAGAGGCTACAGAACCAAGATAAAAATAAATGTTGTGATATATATATATATATATATATATGAATTCATAAGGGATTGAATCAAATGGAAAAATTAAAATGTATTTGAGATAAATGGAAACTTCAGAATGAGCTGATATCTACAGTGAATATTGAAAATATTTTAAATAACAACAGAAAGAGAAGTAAAAATTAATGTAAGATTAGCTTAATAATAGAAAAAATGTATGCAGACTTTCAAGAACAGGGAATATACAAGTACATTTCTCAAGTAAATACAATGAAAAATAATATATCAATTTGTAACAAATATAGTTATTAACTTATATAAAAATAATTTTGCTGTATTTTAATATTTTATTTAATTTCCAATGCATATGTAACATGATTCTTATTATCATTAAGAAAATATAAATAAAATGGAGCCTTATCTGGTTTTTAAACTCATTTTGTTATAACTGAGTGAGTTTAAACAGAAGCAGCATGCCCTAAGTTTGTTGAGAGTCCATCTTTATGTCGGCGTCCGAGTCAGCTAGAGCTCAAACCTCTCACCAAGAACAAAGGAGGGGCCACATTTTTATACCAGTTTAGGTTCAGGGGGCAGTAAGCAGATTATTACAGAAGCAGAAGGAGCAGGTTAGGGGAGAAGCGGGGGGGCTAACAAAAAGTTTTACTTAAAATTGTTTTTTACACAGGATGTGGGGTAGCAGTTACATGGTTATGGATACAGGATGTACAGGGCTGGTGGGCTCTGTTTCTCAGAAAATTGGTTACAAAGATGCCAAGTGTCTCATACAGCAAGTTTTCAGAACAGAATGCCCTACATAACTCAGGGTGGGCAAACATAGCTCAGGGTGGGCAAAATGGAGTTGGCAGGATTGTTTAAAATGTATTCATTATAGCCAAGCTCAAGCTAGGGTATTTCAATTTAATTGCTATTTCAGACATGTTATAAGCTGGTCTATTGCTAGACAAACTGGTCTTCTTAAAATTTGTTCTGAGAAGTCAGCAAATGAATGAAAAATAGATCATTTATTGCAAAGCTTTCTAGGTCATCCCTGATTTCAGGTATGAGCATGGATTACAGCTTTCTCTGGAATAGTAGTTTAGTCACAAAAAATTAAAGTGTGTATTATACAATAGTGTAATGGAAAACTATTTAAAAGACATAGTTGAAACATGTCCTTATAAGCAAAAAAGAAAGCAGTTTTGTCATACTTTATTGCAAAAGCAAGCCTATATGCAAAATCATTTGGTTCAAATGCTCTATAAATTTCTAATGCTTTTTCAGTATTCAGCTTTATTTAGTTTAACACAATGTATCATTTTTGAAAAGGATCTACTTTTTTGTGAAAAGCTTAAGCTAATAATAAATCAAGCACTATAATATATGATCAATGAAGATGTCACAATCCAAAGAATTGTAAAGAGATGATTATTAAAATATGCTTAGAAGGTTATGCAAAGAAAGATGCTACCTTATGAATTCAGAATTTGCTGCAATGTATCACTAACTCAGTGTTAAACACTTTGGCCAGATTAATGCATTTTAACAATTACAACAAAATAAAAAACACATTAGATTATGATCTGTGTTAACTTTTTTGGTTTATTGAACATATTCCTGAATACCTAGTCAAATATCTTTAACCTCTATATTGTTTGCTGTTATAAAGTGTGAAATTGCATATGTTAAGCAAGTGACAATGTTGGTATTGTGTGATTATTTACTTAAGGTACACAATAATATATATGAATATAAGTAAGGGGATATAACTTGCTACATGAAATGTATATTAGTTTTTCTCTGAGCTGTTAAAATTTTAAAACTCTAAAAATATTATCTCTTCTGTAATAAAACTAACCAAGAAAATACAGGTAAGCAAAGTTTGTTTTTATCAGAAAATACAGTAAACTTAATTTGCTGATTACAAACTTAACAATTGCATAGACCATTTATCTTTTTAAATCTTAAAGCATTAAATTAAGATTAAATCTTAAATCTGAAAGCATCCTAAGCCACGTACAATTTACCTGTAACCCAAACACCCAGCAAAAAATCAGTTATATAGAAAGTACGTAAAATGTATATAAAATTACATTTGAAATGTTCAACTAAATCACCATATTAATTTGCAATAATATGTGAGATTTAAACTTTAGACTTGACTAAACATAAAGTACATCTTCACCTTGAAATGAGACAATTTTTTTAGTTTTAGCAAATCACACCTATTTTCCTTTTCAATATTCATTGTATCTATTACTATTTATATCATGAATTGGCAAGCTGTTTTTATGTAAAACAGCATTAATACATAGATGGTTATATCTATACACATATTGCTTTGTTAAGTGTGTCCTTTGAAAAGCATGCTTTGGAAACTTAATTCCAAATGCAACAGCATTGGATGGTGAAGCCTAAAGAGAGATGATTAGACCGTGAGGGTTCTGCTTTCATGAACGGATTAACACCAATTACTGAAAAGCTTGGAATTGGATCTCTTGCTTTCTCTTACTCTTTCTTGGCTCTTATGTCATGGTATTATGCAGCTGAAAGGCTCTAGCCAGATCTCATTGCCTCAATCTTGGAATTTCCTAGCTTTCAGAAGAGTAAGTCAATAAACATATATTCACTATAATTACCAGCCTCAGATATTTTGTTTTAGCAATGTAAAATGAACTAAGATACATATACACACATCTCCACATATATGCAAATATATAGGTCTGTGTTTTATATAAAACAGACTGATTCAGCTCCTACTAGACAAATATCATAAAATATACAGATTGAATATACAAGATATCTTTTAGCAAAGTAATGACAGAACTATCATGAGAAAAGCTATGAGAATAATCAAAACATTAAAAGTTTGGAAGCTTATTCCAATATGCAGTTGCATGAAAAACAAGTAGATCAGCCAGCTCCACTCTCAGTTACAATAAAAGAGTAGCAGAGTAATTGGGTAGGACAAGATTTGGACTAGAAATAAAAAGATTGAGAACATAATCTCAGCTTGCTTCAGAAAACTGTCATCTTGTCTTAGTTCATAGTTTTAGGAATATGTCAACCTATTTTCATTAACATGACATTCATGTTTATTTTTTCAGTTACCTGTTTTGTTTCCAAAATGTATATGTCATAATACACTCACTTTGTATTATATAGAGATGTTATTATATTGCTATTATATTATATAGAGACCTAATGTTATATATGTAAAGACATATACAACATACTGTTATATGTTATATATAATAGTATTGTGCATATATAATAGTATAATAGTATCATATATAATAGATATACATAACATAACATTAGGTAATACATAAGTAGACTTCTACAACATGCATATACCGACTAATAAACAGAAAGGTCTTGTTTAAATAGTCAATTATTTTTGTATCCCTATATTGTTAGATCAACAAAATATGAACTCTTTGACACATTTTGTATAATCAAATCATCGTCAACTGTCAATTATAAAATGGTAAACTTAAAATGACTAAAGGCATATACTGTTGTTATGGTAGTTTACAGATTTTTTTTTTTTTAACAAATTGAAGATTTGTGGCAAGCCTGAAGTAGCAAGTCAATCGGCATAATTTTTCCAGTAGCATGTCCTACTTGGTTTCTCTTATCACAGTTTGATAATTCTCACAATATTTCTAACATTTATAGTTTTTATTTTTATTATTATATCTTGTATGGTAATTTGTCATGGGTGATCTTTGATGTTATATTGTAATTGTTGTGGGACACCACAGAGCACATCCCCATAAGACAGCCAACTTAATCATACTGCTTTCTCAACCAGTCATTCCCTTGTCTCTCTCCCTCTCCTTAGGCCTCTTTCTTCCCTAAAACTCATCAATATTAAAATTGGATACATTATTCACCCCACAATGGCCTCTAAGTATTTAGATGAAAGAAAAAAGTTGTAAATCTCTTTCTTTAAATAAAAAGCTAGAAATGATTAAGCTTAGTGAAAAAAGGCATGTAGAAAGCTCAAACAGATGGAAAGCTAGGTCCCTTAGCTGAGTTTTGCATGGAAAGGAAAAGTTATTGAAGGAAATTAAAATTGGTACTTAAATGAACATATAAATGATAAAAAGAAATACAGCTTTACTGTTGATATAAATAAAACTTGAGTAATTTGAATAGAATATCAAATCAGCTACAACACTTTTTAAAGCTAAAACCTAATCCAGAACAAGGCCTTACATCTTGTCAGTTCTATGAAGGCTGTCAGAGATAACGAAGTTGCAGAGGTTTTAGGCAAGCAGAGGTTGGTTCATGAGGTTTAAGGAAAGAAGTCACCTCCAAAACATATAATTACAAAGTGAAGCACGAAGTGTTGATGGAGAAACTCTAGAAAGTTATCTAGAGGATCCAGCTAAGAAATTGGTGAAGATAGTTACACTAAGCAATAGACTTTTGGTGTAGAATAAACAGCCTTCTATTGGATGAAGATGCCATCTAGGATTTTCATAGCTACAGTGGAGATGTTAGTCCCTGGCTTTAAACATTCAAAGGATAGGCTCATGCTCTTTTTTGAGGATAAAGCAGCTGCTGACTTTAAGTTGAAGCCAATGCTCACTTTCCTTTCTGAAAATATTAAGATCCTTAATAATTATACTAAATTTACTCTGCCTGTGTTTTATAAATGAAATAACAAAGCCTGGATGTCAACATATCTATTTTTCCCCCTTAATTGTGCTCATAAATACTTCAAAATGTAGAATTAAATAAAAACACTTGAGAAGTGATCAAATGGAAATCATAATAAAGTGGGAGTTTAAGTTTATAATATTTATTGATTCTTCAAGTCATTTAAAGCACCTTAGTATACTTATAAATATTAAATTTACATTTTAACTTCATAACAGTACATAAATTTTGAATATACTTAATAATGTTAGTAATCCTTGTGTTTGTTAATATTTCTTTGAGATAAGCAGTAATTAACTCAAAAGTCATTTTTGTATCATCATTAGTTTATCATAATTATACTGATTAAGTAAAAATTCTGAGAATTTCTGATCTCATGTACTTTTATGTTGGTCAGGGAGGACAGTCACCAATAAAATCATAAGTATAATCTCAAAAAATTTTGAAAGGCTATGTAATGTAGAACACCACATTTTAAAATTAGATATTAGCAGGTTTAAACATTTTTGCCTACAACAGCATCTACGTAAATACCAATATTAACTGCATACTAAATTTGCAAAAAGTAATCTACTATCATATAAGTTGATTTTTTTAAGTATAATATTATAGTTATAAACAGAAAATAAGTATTTAAAAGATATTTTATGATTAAATCCTTGAGACATTTTTTATGAAACCCAAATTAAGCCAGGCATGGTGACTGACACCTGTAGTCCAAGCACTTTGGGAGGCTGAGGTAGGTGGATCACCTGAGGTCAGGAGATTGAAACCAGCATGGTGAACATGGGGAAAACCCATCTCTACTTAAAAAAAATGTACAAAAATTTGTTGGGCATGGTGGCAGGTATCTGTAATCACAGCTACTTGGAAGGCTGAGGCAGGAGAATTGCTTGAACCCAGAAGGCAGAGGTTATGGGGAGCTGAGATCATGCCATTGCATGCCAGCCTGGGAGACAAGAATGAAACTCCATCTCCAAACAAAAACAAAACCAAAAACAAATTAATGAAATGGAAAATAGAAAACTCAGCAGGGCATGGTGGCTAACACTTGTAACCCTCACACTTTGGAAGCCTGAGGCAGGCAGGTCACCTGGCTAAGGAGTTCAAGACCAGCCTGGACAACATAGTGAAACCCCATCTCTACTAAAAATACAAAAATTAGGCAGGCATGGTGGCACACACCTGTAGTTCCAGCTACTTGGCAGGCTGAGGTACCAGAATCACTTGAACCCAGGAGATGGAGGTTGCAGTGAGCCAAGATCACACCACTGCACTCCAGCCCAGGTGATAGAATGAGACTCTGTCTCGAAAGAAAGAAAGAAAGAAAGAAAGAAAGAAAGAAAGAAAGAAAGAAAGAAAGAAAGAGAGAGAGAGAGAGAGAGAGAGAGAGAGAGAGAGAGAGAGAGAGAGAGAGAGAGAGAGAGAAAGAAAGAGAGAGAGAAAGAAAGAAAGAGAGAAAGAAAATAAGGAAAAACAAAAATGGAAAACTCCTAGGAATACAACTTACAAAAGTTTTAAAGGACCTCTTCAAGGAGAACTACAACCACTGCTCCAGGAAATAAGAGAGGACACAAATAGAAAAACATTCCATGCTCATGAATAGAAAGAATCAATATTGTGAAAATGGCCATACTACCCAAAGAAATTTATAGATTTAATGCTATTCACATCAAGCTACCATTGACTTTCTTCACAGAATTAGAAAAAACTACTTTAGATTTTATATGGAACAATAAAAGAGTCCACATAGCTAAGACAATCCTAAGCAAAAAGAACAAAGCTGGAGGCATCATGCTACCTGACCTCAAACTATACTATAAGGCTACAGTACCAAAAGCAGCATGGTACCAGTAGGAAAACACATATATAGACCAATGGAACAGAACAGAGGCCTCAAAACTAACACCACACATCTACAACAGTCTGAACTTTGACAAACATAATAAAACAAACAATGGGGAAAGGATTCCCTCTTTAATAAATGTTGTTGGGAAAACTGGCTAGCTGTATGCAGAAAACTAAAACTGGACCCCTTACTCATACTTTATACAAAAATTAACTCGAGATGGATTAAAGATTTAAATATACTTAAAACCATAGAAACCCTAGAAGCAAACCTAGGCAATACCATTCAGTATATAGACATAGGCAAAGACTTTATGACTAAAACACCAAAAGTAATGGCAACAAAAGCCAAAATTGACAGATGGGATCTAATTAAGAGGCAACATACTGAACAGGAGAAAAAATTTTGCAATCTATCCACCTGACAAAAGAATCTACAAAGAATTAAACAAATTTACAAAAAAAAAAAAAAAATCAACCTCATCAAAAAGTGGGTGAAGGATATGAACAGACACTTCTCAAAAGAAGACATTTTTGCAGCCAACAAACATGAAAAAAAAGCTCATTATCATTGGTCATTAGAGAAATGGAAATCAAAACCACAATGAGATACCATCTCCTGCCAGTTTGAATGGTTATCATTAAAGTCACAAACAACAGAAGCTAGAGAGGATATGGAGAAATAGAAATACTTTTACATTCTTGGTGGGAATGCAAATTACTTCTACCCTTGTGGAAGACACTGTGGTGATTCCTCAAGGATCTAGACCCAGAAATACAATTTGACCCAGCAATCCCATTACTGGGTATATACTCAAAGGATTATAAATCATTTCATTATAAAGACACATGCACAAGTATGCTTATTGCGGCAGTGTTCACAATAGCAAAAACTTGAAACCAACCCAAATGCCCATTAATGATAGACTGGATAAAGAAATTGTGGCACATATACACCATAGAATAGTATGCAGTCATAAAAAAGAATGAGTTCATTTCCTTTACAGGGACATGAATGAAACTAGAAGTCACTCTCGGTAAACTAACACAAGAACGGAAAACCAAACACCCTGTGTTCTGAATGTTCATCTCCCACTTACAATGTTCTCACTCATAAGTGGGAGATGAACAATCAGAACACATGGACACAGGGAAGGGAACATCACATACTGAGGCCCGTTGGGGAATGGGGGGTGGGGGGGTAGCATTAGGAGAAATACTTAATGTATATCATGGGTTGAGAGGTGCAGCAAACCACCAAGGTATGTGTATACCTATGTAACAAACCTGCACGTTCTGCATATGTACCCTAGAACTTAAACTATAATTTAACAAAAGAAAGAAAATAGAAAACTCAAGAAGAAGATATTTACAGGAAACAAACAAAAGAATAAAGGCTTTTAGTTACAGCAAAATACAATAGAAAGTTTTGGGAAATAAAGCCAATATAAATTGAAAAAGTAATGTGAATGTGCTTTATTTTTTAAAAGAGTGACAAAAGATTATTGGAAAAAGGAATAATAAAACTATTGGGTATGCTACTGTAAAACAGTAAATAATTACAAGATTAATTTCAAAAACCTGAGAACGCTAGAGCTATACTTTTAGTTTCACATGGAACTGCAAATTTCAAGAGTTTTAAAATTCATTTTTTAAAATAACTGTTTTTGTTGCTCAAATAAATAATATAAGTGGCTCAGGTGCCATAGCCTCATTTCTTATGTTGGGATGTTTATGATGTCAGAAGTAGAAGATGCAATATAAAGAAATATATTAAAGTGCCTTAAATAAAATAGTAACATATGGTTGCAGGCTATATTCGTTATTACTCAAAGTTTATCATATAAAATGCTCTTTCCAAGAAATATAAATAAATATCTAAAACATTTTTAGAGCAGATACTTGTTTCTTATGATCTGATACATTCATCAAATGGGAAACTGTTGACTTTTTAAAGCAATCTATTATTTCATTTTGTTTTCTTCATTAACTTTTTGTCACACCATAATTTGTTTTAATAATCTTGAAAAGATCTAAACAGCTAGCAACACCCTGCTTGGTAAAAGCTATGAGAAGTCATTAATTATTTTAGATATTTTCATAGCAAGCTTCAGAGCAATTGGAAATCAATTCCAAAGGTCACTTCACATTAAAAGTATTCCAATAAGTTAAGAATGCAGAAATTTATCAATTTTATTTTACAGTTATTGCTGATAAAACAGAACACACAGTGTTTCTATAAATATCCATGAGAAAATTGAACTAGGCCTCTATTCGACTGACAGTTTGCTAGAATGAAACCAATTTCTTTATAATTATCAACACAATACAACAAATGAGGGGTGGCAGATATTGTTAGTATATTTATAAATGCAGAAACATTAGCACTACAATAATTTTGCCCCTATTGTCAACATGTTTTTCAGTACTGATGAACAAGAATAAGCATAATCATTGATGTAAATAACAAAGAATATTAAAATCTGTGATCTAAAATGGTAATTGCTTAGAGTATTTTAAATATTATGGTGATACCAATCTTATGTTTGTTTTAAAGTGTATCATTGTCTAAGAAAGAGAGATTCCTTGCTTCGGCATGGGATTGTGAGGTATCTCTTACTTTTCTAGGGATAGGTAACACAGAAAGGGCAGTCAAAATCCACAGGAGAAAAAAGGAGAGCGAGAATAATATCCATCTGATGTTACTCATCCAACCAATGCAAATATACTGAAGCTATTTAGTTTCATATATGCAACAGTAGATAAAAAGTCAAAATCCAGTGTCCAGGAACTTAAAATATAACTTAATAAGTTAAAATCTTTTGAGTTAAAGATATAATACCAAAAATTTCAAATCCTAACTGAAAGCCATAAATAACAAAATTAAGACAAGTTTGTCATTTCTAGTTCATTTTAAAACTATGAATTTAAAAATAATATTAGCTCCTAATTTTTCCATTATGATTTTTTAAAATAAAGAGGAACATAACCAAGATGAATATAATTAGAACTCTAGCATATGATTGTTTTTTGTTTTTTTTTTTTTGAGACAGAGTTTTGCTCTTGTTACCCATGCTGGAGTTCAATGGAGGGATCTCAGCTCACTGCAACCTCCCCCTCCTGGGTTCAAGCAATTCTGCCTCAGCCTCCTGAGTAGCTGGGATTACAGGCACGCGACACCATGTCCAGCTAATTTTTTGTGTTTTTAGTAGAGACGGGGTTTCACCATGTTGACCAGGATGGTCTCGATCTCTTGACCTCATGATCCACCCGCCTCGGCCTCCCAAAGTGCTGGGATTACAGGCATGAGCCACCGCACCTGGCGGTTATATTTCTTTCTTAAATAAATATTTAATGAGCACAAACCATAGTATTAATTTTAAGCAATCTTTTCATTGGAAAAGCATCAGTTATCAGTCTGATTGTGTCATTGATATGGCTTGGCTGTTTCCCAATCCACATCTCATATTGAATTTTAGCTCCCTTAATCCCCACATGTCTTGGGAGGGACCAAGTGGGAGGTAACTGAATCATGGGGGTGGGTTTTTCCTGTGCTGTTCTTGAGATAATGAATATGTCTCACGAGATCTGCTCTCAATCATGGCCTGTGAAAGCATCTAGGAGTGGGATTGTACCCTGCAAAACCTCAGGGGTAGATCTGCCCAAGGCATGGGAGACCACCTCTTGCATCAGCATGACCTGGATGTGAGACATGGAGTCAAACGAGATTATTTTGGAACTTTAAGTTTTAATGACTGCCCTGCTGGATTGTGGCCTTGCATGGGGCCTGTTGCCCCTTCATTTTGGCCAATTTCTCCCAGTTGGAATGGGTGTATTTACCCATTGCCTGTATCTGATTTGTATCCAGAAAGTAACTAACCTGCTATTGACTTCATAGGCTCATAGGTGGAAGAGACTTACCTTGTCTTTGATGAGACTTTGGACTTGGACTTTTGAGTTAATGCTGAAATGAGTTAAGACTTTGGGGGACTGTTGGGAAGGCATGATTGGTTTTGAAATGTGAGGACATCAGACTTGGGATGGACCAGGGGCAGAATAATATGGTTTGGCTGTGTTCCCACCCACGGTTCATCTTAAATTGTAGCTACCATAATCCTCACATATCGCAGGAAGTAACTGAATCATAGGTTTTTTTTCCCCCATGTTATTCTCATAAGAGTGTATAAGTCTCATGAGATCTAATGGTTTTATAAAGGGCAGTTCACCTGCACACACTCTCTTACCTGCCGCCATGTAAGACGTGCCTACATACATTTGCTCCTTGGCCTTCTACCATTATTGTGGTGCCTCTCAACTATGTGCAACTGTGAGTCCATTAAACCCCTTACCTTTATTAATTACTCAGTCTCAGGCATGTCTTTATTAGCAGTGTGAGAACAGATTAATAAAGTCATCTTACCTTGAATTCTCAGGCAAAAATTTTCATAATTTTACTAAGTTCCATAGACAGATATGTAGAAAAGACTTAATATGGTTTTTTTTCATGACTTAGTAGTAAAAATGGGTAATGAAGCAGGACAGAAGCTAAACATAACATTCTCCTAAAGATGCTTTCCTTGTGGAGCATGTCTGGATTCGGCTGTGTTGGCATAAACATCATAATAGTGATTATATTTATTAATATAATAACCTGGTTAAAATAACCTCAAATAGAAAACAGATTTGATTGTTATTGATAAATGAGGAAAAGATATTAAATGTATTTGAGATCAAGTGGGTTTGGCTTGGAACTGACAACAAAAGCCAGAAAAATCCACCCATCCTCATTTGCCACAATTACAGACCCTTAAGCAAGAATCTAAAGTTAAAGCTTTGAAAAACTAGTACTCTCTAACCAACCTTAGGTAAGCATTACTTCTCAGCCCAGAAGACAGTGTTGCTAGAGAAAAACAACAAAAACAAAAATACTGAGAAATAGCAAAGAAAACCCAGAACCTTGGCAGGCCAACATCGGAGTTAGGGATGTTTGGGAAACTTCTCCCTGGTGCAAGATAAATGGTTGCAGTAATTTGAACAGTGTACTGCAAATGTCATGCTATTTCCTCAACTTTGTCTCCCAATTTCAGTTTTTGACCTCAGCTTGAAAAGGGCTTCTATAATCTGTTTAATTTAATTTTCTGCTCATGACCTATCTTGCCCTTTTTGTTTATTTGTTTTCATGAGAAACCTCAGCTAATGCCTAGCTGTAAATTTTAAACCTCCTTTGATTAGTATGTTCAGGTTTATCTCCTTCAAATTAACCTCAGCTCCTCTCATGTAACTAAATTTTACTATCTCTGGCATTGTTAACCAACCTAGAACATCTCCTAAATTCTGCTTTTAGATAGATATTAATCTTTTAAATTGTAGCCAGAGCCTCTAAGGCTAAATTGGGAAAAGTTCTTACCTGCATTTATCAGATTTCTACACTCAGGCATTTCTCCTCTGGTTGTCCAAACCATTCCTGTTTCTTTATCTGTGGCTACTTGAGGAATTTCCCCTGAACTCTAAACTCAAATCTAAAAGCCTTCTATTTAAGGAAGCAGAACAGAAATTCCTAAAAAATTAAAGCACTACAGTCCCTCATTAAGAATTTACAGAATTATTATTCACAGAAGTATAAAAGTTCCCCTTTTTAAAAATCAGCCTGATTATTTGCCGATTGTACTTGAGGGCCAAGGATTGGTGGAAAATTCATGAAAGTTAGAACTGTCTGATATACCAAAATTCTGAAAGAACCCATGATATAATGTACAAAATTTAATGGAAGATTTGGAACATCTTGGGTATAGTAAAGCATATTATATCCCCAGAGTACATTTTTAAGAAAAAAAGATTTTTTTTGTTTGCATGTATTACTGCAGTTCACCTTTTGTTTAGGGGTTCTACTTTTTATTAAGAAAATGACAGCTGATGCAGTATTCATAAGTTGCACTTTTATAAAATGATATCTTTCCATATATTTACCATGTATCTTCTTTCATGTAAAAAACCATTATCTGTCCATCAAGACTCTTTTGGTATTTCAGTTTTGATTATCTGACATGAATTTCACTATAAAACTCAACAGAAATAGTTACAAATCAGTACTTTGACATGAGTTGACTATCATCTCTCGTTATTAACACCATAAAGCTACACTCCTAGACAGTATATATCAGCTTCTAATTTCTATTATTACCCATAAAGAATTATGATAGAATTTTGCATTTAAGTTTTATTGAAGATTTTCTTAAGAATTGCAATCAAGGTACATAAAAATTCAAGACAACTAGAAATAAATCATTTTTATATATGCTTTAAAGTCTCAAATACAAAAAGTAACTCATCATATTTCTTTCAGAATTTAGAGCTGTAAGTAAAACAAGCCCATGGTTTTATAAAAAAGTATGCTTCTTTTATTAGACAATAAAAATGTCATGGCATCTTTATTTTCTTCTTCTCTTCAAAGAAACTCAGTGTTAAGTTCTCAGACTTTATCATCATAGAGGTTCAAGTAAATTCACATTTTATGCCCCTGCTCTTTTTTCATTTTATTTAGTTCATTGATTTTATTTTTTTAGTGCTTTTTGATTTATTGTATCTGTGTGTTTTTAAAAGGTAGGTAAAATATATTTTAGAATTATATTGACTACATATTTTAAAGTAATCTGATGATTCATATTTGTATTTTTATAGTGAACTATAGTTAAGCTAGGAGGAAGACTGACAATAAAAGGGGCAGAAAACACAAGGTATATTTTTGGTTTAATGTATTAATTTAAATGGGTACAAGCTGTTAAATGTTATGTACATTGATAAGAGTAAAAAAATTGTTAATTTTTTGTAACAAGTAGAAAATACTACAGACTAGAAAAAGTACATGTAGCATCATGAAAATTCTTTTGAGGTGTTATTTTGATATCAGTTCTTTAAAATGAAGACTTTCCTCAGTTGAATGGTCAAAAGAGAAGAGACATGAATAATACTAATTTATGCTATGATAAAAACCAAAATAGAAGACCTGGGGCCGAGGTTCATGCCTGTAATCCCAGCACTTCGGGAGGCAGAGGCAGGTGTGTTATCTGAGATCCAGAGTTTCAGACAAGTCTGACTAACATGGAGAAACCCCATCTCTACTAAAGATACAAAATTAGCCAGACATGGTGGCGCATGCCTGTAATCTCAAGTACTGGGGAGGATGAGGCAAGAGAAATGCTTGAACCCATGAGGTGGAGTTTGCGTGAGCCGAGATCATGCCATTGCACTGCAATCTGGGAAACAAGAGGGAAACTCCGTCATCATGGAAAATGGCAGGCAAAGAGCTGTTGCAACAGGGGTAGGTTTAAAGAAAAAAAACAAAAAGAGGAAATGATAGTAATAAATGCTATGGCCAACATTTTCTCTGTATAACAAAATTATTCACATAATACTACAGGAAAGTTCTAACAAGGTATCTACATTTATTTTACAGCTTAATATATAAACGTTATCCAAGAAAATATCTAACTGGTTATCAAAAAAAAAAAAACAACAACAAATTCATGTCGTCATTAGACAGTGAGGAGAATAAAAGCCTTTAAATGTTATTAAGACCACTCTCATTTTTATGCGTGTTTGTTGTATCATTCACTTTATAATTATCATCATATAAATTGATTGAAAATTAGAGATTAGATTATATTCTTCAGGATATATTACTGCAGGCCTAGTGGCTTAAATTATATAATTTTCATTGAATATAAAAAATATATCATGCAAGCATTTACATTAAGATCTATTATTCCTCATTATTGAACACTTTAGATAGATAGTCCCAGTATTTCTTGAAATTATTACTTCAGGAGAAATTCACAAGAAGAAATATAGTAGCTCTGAAACAAATGAAAATGTCTTAGAAAAATGAGAGCATGCAAGAAAAAAAAAGTGAGGCAAGTTTTCGGGAAACATTTTGTGCTGCTGTAAAAATAATGAAATCCTGGTTGTTATGTAGATTCATATCACTAAGACAGATCTGGTTAACAAAGTTGACAAACATTTTAATATTTATTTTAAAGGAAGTTTATTCATTGATATTTATGTTTCATAAATGTCTTCTTTAATATTCATTATTTGACTATAATTTTAAAGGTTTGCACTCAGTGATTTTCAATATTATTTTGTTTTTTTTTTTAATTAGTAAAATTATTAAACATTAGGTTTGTATGAATAAGTACTACAGGATTTCTGCTTCCAGCAATAGGGAAACAGCTTAACTGAAAATAACTGTCCCAGTGAAGACAAGTAGAAAACTGTTATTTGGAAGGCAAAACATGTAAAAGTCATTGAGTTATAGCTATTTGAGGATGTAAGGGACAAAGATCATGCAAAAAGTAGAAACATGGATAAGTTTTGCCTTTTGAAATGTTTGTCAGTTTTGAAATAGATGCTGAGAGGCAAAACAATTGGCATAGCTTTTTAAAGCCACATAAACAGTGGCCAAAGCATTTGAAGCTCAATGTCTGACAAAGAAGTCAAGCGTAACTGTTAGGGAACAGAAAGAAATAGGACTTAGTGGTAAAGGAAATTGTCAGTAATGTACAGATCACAAAGACCAAAGTATATCTTCCAGTCATTTCACTAAATGTTATCAATGCCTAATTAATCTACTTCTGAAAAGCAAGAATATATTATTTCTGAAGAAAGATAACAGGATTAAAAGATTCAAATCATGCTAATTTTTAAAATTCGCTCTCTGGCATTAAATTAAAATATGTAAAAATGACAAGAATTTACAAGAAACAAATAAAATAACAGTGATAATAACAGCAAAACGTATTTATATATTAGGGCTAATATATATATATATTTGAATAAGTGTGATTGTTATGTTTAAAATTTTAAAGTGACAAGATAAAATATTTTAGTGAAAAAATAAAAACCTAACAAGGAATCAAATAGAAATATCACAACTGGGAAACAAAAGGTAACATTAAAATAAAAGGTGTACTCTAATGGCAAATTAGACAAATTCGAGTAGAGGATTGAATGGAATTATACCAAAGATTGAAATATATGTATAATTCTAGAATAAAACACATAAATAATAAAATAATATATCAAAAGAAACTTTCTTATGTAAATGTGATGTATAGGACCTTGAAAATCTTCTCTCCTCTTCTTACAAAAAATAAATCAATGAGTAAACTAGAAATCAGTTACTATTTCTGGACTATCAGTAAACTGAATTTGTAGGGCAAACCACTATCCTGAAAATAAGGAGGTAAGAAATTCAGAGTGTCTCAGCCATTATTTGATTCCCTGTAGCAGCAGTTACTGGAACCACAGGTTAGTAGAAATACTAAAATGGTCATTATAATACATTGCTAGAGCTTAAGTGTAGACTGGAAAAAGAATAAGAAACTCAAAGGGCTCTAGTCTATGGGTGCCACCACATGTTTTTGTGGTAACTTCCTGGAATCCCACCAGTTCTCATATTGTAAAGCTAAGAACTATCCACTGATGGACTGGCAGGGAGATTTGGAATTAAGCATTGTGAAATATGTTCACAATATTATCCATTAAAGACCTACTCTCCAGAGGGAAATACTTTATCACAGTATGTCTTTAGTTGCAGGAAAATATTTCTTCACACTCTAGCACCTCCTAACATTTCTTTCTCACATAGGAGGGAAAAAATATATATAGCACTGGGGAGACACTTGTGAATATCACAGTTCAGAGACACAGGATTACTAAAAGACTGAGATTTAATCATAAGATGTAGACTGCTTCCTCATCTTCACATCTTCATATCAAACTTACAGGTACTTTCGTGTACTTATAGTAAATTGCATCTGAAAGAGGAAAAAGAGGAAAATTCCCTACTTAGGGAAGTAGAAAGTCCAAAGTGAAGACAAAAACAAGTACATTAGAAAAAGTCAAGGGCCGGGCACGGTGGCTCAGGCCTGTAATCCCAGCACTTTGGGAGGCCGAGGTGGGTGGATCATGAGGTCAAGAGATCAAGACCATCCTGGTCAACATGGTGAAACCCTGTTTCTACTAAAAATACAAAAAAAGTAACTGGGCATAGTGGCACGTGCCTGTAATCCCAGCTACTCAGGAGGCTGAGGCAGGAGAATTGCCTGAACCCAGGAGGCGGAGGTTGCGGTGAGCCGAGATTGCACCATTGCACTCCAGCCTGGGTAAACAAGAGCGAAACTCCTCTCAAAAAAAAAAAAAAAAAAGAAGACAGTCAAACCTCTGGCAGCTACAGTTACAGAAAATATTAAACACAGCATGAATCCTATTCAGATGTACATCAACTCTCACACTAAAGGTGTACTTACCACAGACGTTACATTTCAATATGATATTTTTGATTTTCAACAAAAATCATAAGTCATGCTAAAAGGCAAGAAAAATACAATCTGAAGTAACAAAACAATCATCAATACCAAACTCAGATATGACACTGATATTGAAATTATTAGACAGGGAATTTAAAATAATAACAATCAATATTTTAATGGCTCTAATGAAAAAATAGATAACGTGCAAGGAAAATAGATCACATTAACAGAGCAATAGAAACTCAAATAAAGATTATAAAGGAAAACCTAGAAATCAAAAAATTGTAGAGAATATCTCAAAAATACTATAACGTATATGAAGCCCAGCATTGACAGTGTCATCAGACTGGACACAGCAGAAGAAAAAGCAATATAGAGTTTAAAGATAGATCAACAGAATATTCAAAGACTGAAATGCAGAGAGAAAACATCTTGAAAGAAAATATGCATAAACTTTGGGATAACTTCCAAAGGTATCACACATTAATATTTGCGATATCTAAAGAAAATAGAACACAGAACAGCGCTGCAGAAGTATTTGAGTTAATAATAGCTGTAAATTTTTCCCAATTAAAAATGCTTAATGAATATAAAAAAATAAGGAAACAAATATGAAAACAAAACAAGACAAGACCAAAACATCTAGGCATATTATATTGAAACTGCAGACAAACTAACACAAAGAAAATATCCTGAAAGAGACTGTGGAAGTAATTGAGCAGAAAACACCTTAGCTATATAAGAATTACAGTAGACTTCTCATGAGAAACCACACAAGCAAAAAGAGAGTGGGGTGAAATACTTACAAATTGGAAGAAAAAACAAAACCCATGATGATAAAATTCTTTATCCACTGATATTAGCCTTCAAAAGTAAAAGTGAAATGAACTATTTTCAGACAAACACAAAGTGTGGGCATCCATTGCAAATATACCTTAATGGAAAGGAACTTTAAAAAGAGTTCTTCAGAGACAAGATAAATTATATAGATTCCAAACTGGATCTGTGTGAAAAAAGAAAGCAACAGAGGAGGTGTAAATGAGGGTAAAATTAAGCTATTTTTTTTTTAAGAAAATCTTAATCTAAAATATAACTGTTGAAGACAGTTAAAGTGAAAATATATTGGGTGATTATTGCACATGGACATGGAAAATGACTGAAAATATTTTCATAAGAGAAGCAATGTGATTATACATAAAGTAATATAGTGCTATTTGAAGGCAGACATATCATTCAAATGTACAAACTCTAAATATTTAAAATAATTTTCATGGAAATGCTAGGATATAAATAAATTTAATCACATAAAATGCTCAATGAAAATCATAGAAGGTAGAAAAGTAGGGGAAATAAATAAGTGAATGGCAAGTGTAACAAATAGAAAACCTTTATGAAATAAGCATTATTTCAACTATCTTAAATATTACTTTAAATGTGGATGGACTCAACACATCCACTATAAATATAGGTTGTCAACAATATTTAGTTATACATAAACCAAATTTATAAAGTAACTAAATGTAGATTAAATTAATTATTTTAATCATACAGATTAAAATAATTAAGAAAACTTGAGAAGGAGATCAACATGTAATAATCAAAATTCTCACTTCTGCCATTACAAAAAAAAAAAAAAAAGCTGAGCCTGAAAACCAATTATTTTTAATGAATCCTTCAGAACATTGACCTCACATTGTAAACTGTAACCCCCAAATGGAGACACAGGCAAATAAAAAGAATCACACCCCAAATCATTTTGCCTAAATCAGATGCCACAGGATGCATACAAAGTAAGAGCATATAGATGCCAAGTTATATTACAAGACTTATATTAAAAAGTTAATTGCTTGCTATGTAACAGTAATAAAAAATGGGAATTTAAAATTAGAGCACACAATAATTTTCAATAGCACCAAAAAATAAAATGCTTAATTATAAGTCTAATAAATATGTAATGAATATATATATAGAAAACTATAAAACTGAAGAAAGATATCAAAGATCAAAGAAATAATGTTATTTTTTTGTTCATTGAGTGGAAAGCTTAATATTGCTAAGATATAAATTTATTCCAACTTGATTTATAGATTCAATAAAATCTAATCAAAACACTAGCAACTTATTTTGTGAATATCAATGAACTTTAGAAAGTTTATGTGGAAAGATAAATGACCCAGGATAGCCAACAAAATACTGACTAACAAAACTGAATGAAAGGCATTACCTGATGTCCAGACTTAAAATAAAACTACAATAATTGAAATAGCTATCCACTGGCCTAAGAACAGACAAGTATATCACTGGAACAAAATGGCCCAGAAATAGACCCACACACGTATGGTCAATTGCTTTTAGATAAAAAAGAAAAAATGACCAATGGAGAAATAATTGTCTTTTCATGAAGTGGTGATGGAAAAAAATTAAACATAGACCTTACAGCTATTACTAAAATTAATACAAAATAATTAATAAAATTAAATGTAAATTTCAAATCTATAAAAATTATAGAAGAAAAGACAGGAGCAAAGTTATGCGATCTTGAATTTGGGAATGGATCTTTAGATATTACATCCAAATGCAATTTAATGTGTACATCCCAAATTTAATGTGTACATCCAAAGCATGACACATTAAAATTGGTAAGTTGTACTTTATTAAAATTGAAAACTTCTGCTCCATGAAATATACTGTTAAGAGAATTAATAGAAACATCACAGATTGGGAGAAAATATTTGCAAAAGACATATCTGATGAAAAATTTGGATTCAACATATAAAAAGAACTTCTAAAATTCAACAATGAGACAATGTTTTAAATGGACAAATACATGAATTGACCATTTACTAAAAAATATAAAGATGGAAAACAGGCATAAGAAAAGATGCTTTAGTTTGCTTGTCATTAAGGCATTGAAAATCAAAATAACTAGGTGAAATCCCACACATCTGTTAGAATAGTAAACATGCAAAAAACTCTCAATACTAAATATTGCTGAGAATGTGGAGATACAGCAACACTTATTCAACACAAGATATAGCAACCTTATTTCAGCACAAGGTTTAGGGAAACAAATATTCATACTATAGCAGGATACATGACCCTGAGCATTTGTCAAAATCCATTGAATTACATGGCACAAAAATATGAACCTTAATGAACACAATTTTTTAAAATATCATTTAGGAGGTATAGTGATTCAATTGTGGAATGAATCTGACAAAACAATATGACTTTTAAAAAATGTATGAAACAACCTTACTGAAGAAGGTTGAGGGAATAGTAACTCTGATAGAGTTTGTAATACTAAAGGCAAAAAAACTGTACATAACTACTATATTCTGGTTAATAAAATAGGTTACCACAGGGAAAGATTAAAAGTTCGAAGACTCTTATATGTATACTGGAATTGAACAAGGAGACAAATGGATGGCCAATGATAGAAGTCAGGTTTCTCACTGTGTGAGTTGGAAGTTACAGATAAGCAAGAGAAGATGGGCAAAACAGTTCTCATAATGGTGGATTAGAGTCAGAGACACTAGTATGAATTTGTGCTTAATTTGGTATAGATAAATTGGTAACAAATATATTTACAGAAATATGTATGCACACATACTAGTATACACGTATTTATTTGTGTATGTATCTATGCCTTGTTTTGTCTAGGTCTAGAGGGCCTTTTGAGATGGTCTTGAAATAATAACACCCTGGTAACCCAACAAGGATCTGGATCTTAGTTTCCAATTCTAGCATCTGGATCTTAGTTTCCATTCTCCAATTAAAAGAAATAGAGTTCATTAAATATAATTCACGGGTTCAGGAAGTACCACAAGATAAGTTTGGGGCATCTTTCAGAGCCAAAAATTAAGGATGTGCAAAACAGTTAACATTCAGTAAGTACTTAAAGAGTACCCTTAAAGATGATCTTTAGAGTATTTATACTAAAAAGACTCTAAACTTCTTCAGAGGGCCACAATAACACACTAAAAATAATTAAAGTAAATTTTGAATTAAAATAAATTTTAAAACTGATTTTGCTCTCTGTCTTTAATACTGAATCTTCTTCATTGAAAAATGCTAAAATATTGCTGTGTGTATAATGACAAATACAAAAACATAAATCAACAGACACTGAAATTTTCAGCTCTACTAACCAAACAAATGAGCTCTTCCTACTATAAAGACCAACATTCAAATTTTGAGCATGCTTATATTCATTTAGGAAGATTTTATTGCCTTAAATATCTACAGATGGAATTTTTATAAAACCTCTAATAAAACAGAAGTAGAGTTATAAATAAAATTTTTTTAAAAAGCAGAATTGTAAGTCAAAAAATTAGAGAAAAAAGAGCACAGTGAAGCATTAAACACATAATACAAAAGTATATATGTAATAAGAAAAGATATTGTATCCATGAAATAGTAACAGAATACAATGTAAAAGTCACAGAAGAAAACAAAATTTCTTGTGTCTGGGTGTATCTGCCTGTGCGTATGAAGTAATCCAACAATAAAGTTAGAACATAAATTTAAGAAAATTCTCACAGTAAACAGAGCATGAAAAAAATTAAATGAAATACAAAAAGTATCAGAGATAAATTTTTTAAATGTGAGATATAATATAGGAAGATGAATATCCAAACTAGAAATTTCAGAAAGCTTGGAATAATAATATGGATGTGGAAAATAACCAACAATGTATAACACAGAAAATTTCTCAAAACTTTATTAACCACAGAGTGTTTAGAATATTGGATAAAATAAAAATGTGAATTTGATAATATTTTATATTTTCAAACATACAAATTACAATATTCTTAAAATATTTTTAAAATTAAAGCAATTGTTAATATAAAAAGTTAAATTGAAAGCTAGAAAGCATTATATTTTATTTTGTTTTTTTTTAATTTTTTAATTTTTATTGCATTTTAGGTTTTGAGGTACATGTGCAGAACATGCAAGATAGTTGCATAGGTACACAAATAGCAGTGTGTTTTGCTGCCTTCTGCCTCTTCACCCACATTTGGCATTTCTCCCCATGCTATTCCTCCCCAGCTCCCCGCCACTGTCTCTCCCCTATTACCCCCAATAGACCCCAGTGTGTAGTACCCCCTTCCCTGTGTCCATGTGTTCTCATTGTTCATCACCCGCCTATGAGTGAGAATATGTAGTGTTTCATTTTCTGTTCTTGTGTCAGTTTGCTGAGAATGATGTTCTCCAGATTCATCCATGTCCCTACAAAGGACACGAACTCATCATTTTTGATTGCTGCATAATATTCCATGGTGTATATGTGCCACATTTTCCCAGTCCAGTCTATCATTGATGGGCATTTGGGTTGGTTTCCACTGTTTACAAGGTAAACAGTGCTGCAGTGAACATTCCTGTGCATGTGTCCTTATAGTAGGACGATTTACATTCCTTTGGATATATACCCAGTAATGGGATTGCTGGGTCAAATGAAATTTCTATTTCTAGGTCCTTGAGGAATCGCCACACTGTCTTCCACAATGGTTGAACTAATTTACACTCCCACCAGCAGTGTAAAAGTGTTCCTATTTCTCCACATCCTCTCCAGCATCTGTTGTCTCCAAGTTTTTTAATGTTTCCCTTCTAACTGGCAAGAGATGGTATCTCAATGTGGTTTTAATTTGCATCTCTCTAATGACCAGTGATGATGACCTCTAATGACCAGTGATGATGAGCATTTTTTCATATGTTTGATGGCCTCATGTATGTCTTCTTTTGTAAAGTTTCTGTTCATATCCTTTGCCCATTTTTGGATGGGTTTGTTTGTTTTTTTCTTGTAAATCTGTTTGAGTTCTTTGTAAATTCTGGATATCAGTCTTTTGTCAGATGGGTAAACTGCAAAAATTTTTTCCCATTAAGTCTTCTCTTTTTCTACACTGAATTCACATCTATCTGCTTTACCAATCTAATACTGAGGTAAAAATATTTTCAGACATGTGTGGTCTCCAAAAAGTCACTTCTTACTCACACTGTCTCAGAAACTCCTGGAAATATTTTGTCTCAAAGAATTTAAACATAAATGCATCAAGAAAATAAGGAAATCAGTACAGGAGAGAGAGAAGGGTAAAGAAAAGAAAGAAAAAAAGAAAGAAAGAAAGGAAACCCTGATTTGATAGTAAGAAGATAAGCACTTCTACATCAGATCTACTGAGAAACTACTATTTGCAGTTGGTTGATAATTTGAGTATTTCTTTACATATTGAAAGTAATATCCTGGCAGAATTTTGGCATGAATTAATCATTAAGTACTTAGAGGAAACTAAGCAAATGGAAAACAAAACAAAAGAAACAAAAATAGTCCTTTCCTTTAGTCAAAAAAAGGAAGTTATGTTGAGAAGAAAATGTAATTTTATTTTATTTGCTGATTCAGCTTTGAATAATGCTGGTATAATGACATTAATGTTGATCTAAACAAAACTACTATGTAATTGTTTTTCATGTGGTGGTTTATGGTAGAGGGATAGTATGAGGGGCATAAACCTTCCATTTTCTCAATATGAAGTCAGTATGTTCTATTCGTAACTCTAAAATTAGTAATAGTAGCATATTTAGCATGTAATTTTATCATATTACGAAACAAAAGAAACAGCTAAAAGCATGACTTTTTTTTTTTTTTTAAGAAACAGGAATTGACAAAAGTAGAAAAACGAAACTGTTTTTTTTTTTCATTGTCCCTATTGAGCATTTATTTATCATTTACAAATAGGTGCCCAAGGCAAAAGGATCATTTGAAGCTATGATTTTGAGACCAACCTAGGCAGCACAGCAAGATCCCACCCATACAAGAAACAATAATAATGATAAATAAGCAAATTAGCTGGGAATGGTGTCACACACCTGCAAGTCCCAGCTATTTAGGATGCTGAGGTGGATCACCTGAGCCCAGGAATTTGAAGCTGCAATGTGCTTTGATGGCACCATTGTAGTCCAGCTTGGATGACAGAGAGAGACCCTGGTATCTAAGAAAAACAAGAAGGAAGAAATAAGAAAGCAAATAGATACTATCAGTAGCCTCATTTGATACACAAGAAAATTGAAATACAAACATGTTAAGTGATTTCCCAGATCATCAAACTAGTAGTAGAACTGTGATTTTGAGCCATGCAGTTTGCCTTTAATGTCTATGCTCTTAACTTACCATGCAGTAGTTATAGTTCCTAGAATGCCTTGACTGGATAAACTATAAGTTAATCAGTGTTAAAAATAAAAAGTAAATTTGATAAACTTAATGTGTTCTAAAACATTTAAAAATATTTCTATGTTAATATTATTCCTATGTCAAAGATAACTCAATGTGTATGTAGGTCATGTTCAATTTGAATATTTGCATGAATTTAAATATTGGGGCACTAGGAAAGCTGATTAATACATTGTGTATAAACGTTATTACCACTATAATTAAGAGTCTCTTGAGAGGTGAAATTTATTGACCAGTTTTTATGAGTAAATAGTTACTTTATTGAGGAAGTTTGACACAGACAAAACCTGAGTCTCAGAAACACACGAGTTCATTGCCAATACTGTGACAAAGAAGCACTAGACTACTTATTTTGATTTATAGGGGAAGCTAAGGAAATTTAAACAAAACATAAATGAGAATTCACAAAAGAAACCCTCAAGAAAAAATCAAATATCAGAAAAATAATTGTAAATAAAAAGTAGAAAAAAATAATTAAATATTTGTTTCTGAAGCATTCCTAAACATCACCTTTGTATCTCTGGTTTACTGTTAGGGGATCAAATGACACAGAAGCTAGTGCAAATTTATTTTTCAGTAGACGTTCAACCTACACTATAATAAAGGTGCCCCTCCACCGACTTCTGATACAGATGCCGTCTCGTTCTCCCCTTCAAGCATAATCACCATTGAATGTGATAATAGAGGATTCAAGCTATGATAAATTTGGCCTTGTTCCCAGTTTAGTAAACCCAATATCAAACAATAACTAGAGCTTATTGTAAACCATTTATACGTAAATATCCCAAACATGTGGATCTTTGTAAAGGAATGTACTGACAAGGTATTTTCTTTTTAGCAATCCTGCAGCTCAAGTTATGGACTCCAAGCATTTGAGATAATTTCCCAACATCCAAGAAGACACTAAAATACCTTATAAAAATTTAGAAATACATATTTAACATATTATAGTTCTACATGAGGATATTTCAGCTGATTTATGAGTGCAAAGACACCCATCAAATTTAAAATCAACCTCAATCAGAAGGGCTAAGAAGTTTGCCCACATACCTGGTACCAAAATTACTCTCAATGCGGCCTGATGTCACCTAATAAATATTGCATTAAGAAAATGTTACAACACAAGTTAGGTTATAGCTCAAAGGACTTGTTACATTCAAGGAACTTGAAAGTAAACACTCAGGCACAATTCGGGGTTGCTTTGAATATTGCTTAAGAGCCAGACAGAAAACAAGTGCTGTAAAAGATAAATAATTGATAAGAATATATATGTATGTATATTTAAAAAAACCACAAGGGGAAATTATCTCTTTGTTTCATTAGGCTATATACTATGAAGCAGATCTACATATTCCATGAGATTAAAACATTTAATTGCTACATTTTTTTCTTTCTGCAAAAAGGGGCATATTCATTAAACGTGTTCTCTAACTTTAACATTAACTTGACTAATTTTAATGTGTTAGCATTCTCATAGCCAATAATAGCGTAGGAAGCTAAGGCTGAAATTTTAACTTCAGAAATATTCACACTTGGATATCACTAAGCCAACTGACCTCTAAAAATCTCACTCAGTTCAGCTGATCTTTTCACATAAACTTGCACACTTAGTTTGTGTTTTGTCTAATCACTTGGGATTTTTCATTTTATAATATATTGAAAATTTAAATGATTCATTTTTAAAAGAATGAAAGCTTTCACCAAAAAGTCTTAGAGACATAGCAGGGAATGAAATTAAAATGAGGCAATTGTAGCACAAATTTTCTTTTGATGATTATATTAGCCATGGGATTTCATTTTCTTTTAGGAGATAATATGTGATCCAGACCTTAAATATATTTAGGTTATTTTAGGAAACTGGATAGTCAATTGAAGATCCATAATATGTAGATTACCAATACTGCTAAATTGTGTGTTCAATTAATTCCATCAGATACACTAAAGATTAAATTAATTAAAATAAAATCTAACATTGTCATTGATAATTATATCTCACACTTTTTATATGTGAGAATTTTATTATAACATATTTGACATTAGCTTATAGTAATCAAAACTCCAAAGTAGTCTCATTTTGTCTCTATTGTATAAATGTATATCATTCCGTAAACCTACTGAAATCAAATGTTCTCATGAGTTCATTTTGTTAAACTATGTACTTGCATTTTTCTGTCTAAATATCATTTTGTATCTGCATTCATACGTAGCAAAACAATCCTATGAGTGCTTTAATTTGTATTCCAAACCTGCAACTGAGGAATGTTTCTAAAAATGATGCGTATAAAACATTTCCTCAAAATTAATGTTAACAGAAAAGACATTAAAGGTTTCTTCTACAAATGAGGACAAGTATTGATTTTTATAAATAGAGTTCTACTGTGCTTTTCGTGTTTTCAGTCATTAACCAGAGTATCTGGATTATACAGTTTTTATGATTCTCTCAACACATATAGTCTGATTTAATTTTAGCATTCTTATTGATTTCGAGGGGTGTCACAGAGGGCAGAGGGATGAAAAGGGTTGACAGAGTTCAACATGTGACATCCAATTAGAGACACCAGAGAACATCAGTACTTTCTATTTCACTCATAAAAAAGAAAACACTCTACAGCTATTTATTCAAGATTCCACTCAAAGACATTATGAAATATTTGTTTTTATCATATTTTATCATAGTAGAGTTCATGAGTTATGCATAAGTTTTATGTGGTTTTTAAAACAACAAGAAATACTTACATTGAAAAAACACTGGATGTGATACAGACAGTATTACTTACCATCAATATGGTACAGTTGGATAATATATTTAACTTTTCAGAGCCCCTGATAAAAATGACAATCTTTCTCACAAAATTTATATTCGTTTTCTAGGTGTGCTGCAACCAAGTACCAAAAACAGGGTGGCTTAAAACAACAAACATTTATCATCTCAGTAGGGGAGGCCAGAAGTTCAAGAAAAAGGTGATAGCTGTGCCATGCTATCTTCGAAACCTGTATGAAAGAAGCATTTCCTGGCTCTCCCCAGCTTCTTTCAGCTTGCCAGCAATGCTTCTTCCTTGATTTGGACTCTCTGCCTCTATTGCAGATATCATTCTCCCTGTGTCTCTGTCTGTGTCTCTTCTCTTTTTATAAGCACACCAGTCTCACTGGAATAAGAGCCCACTCTACTCAAGGATAACCTTATTTTAACTACAGGCATACCTACTTTATTTTGATTTACTGTTTATGATTCACAGATACTGCACTTTTTAAAAATAGAAAGTTTCTGCAACCCTATATCCAGCCAATCTAGCAGCAACTTTTTTCTTTTTCTTTCCTTTTCTTTTTATTTTTTTCTTTTTTGAGATAGCATCTTGCTCTGTCACCCAGGCTGGAGTGCAGTGGCACGATCTGGGCTTATTTCAACCTCTGCCTCCCGGGTTCAAGCAATTCTCCTGCCTCAGCCTCCCAAGTAGCTGAGACTACAGCATATGCCACCACACCTGGCTAATTATTATTATTATTATTTTTTGTATTTTTAGTAGACACAGGGTTTCACCATGTTGGCCAGGCTGATCTAGATCTCCTGACCTTGTGGTTCCCCCATCTCCACCTCCTAAAGTGTTGGGATTACAGGCGTTAGCCACTGTGTCCGGCCAGTGACTTTTTTTTTTTAACAGCATATGCTCACTCATGTCTCTGTGTTACATTTGCATAATTCTCACAATATTTCAAATATTTTCATTATTATTAAACCTATTATGGTAACATGTGATCAGTGATCTTTTATGGTACTATTATAATTGTTTTGGGGCACCACAAATTATGCCCATGTATACACAGGAAACTTAATTGATAAATGTGTTTTCTAACTGATCCACTAACCAGCCATTCCCCTGATTCTCTACCTATTCTGAGGCCTCCCTATTCCCTGAGACACATAATATTGAAATTAAGCCAATTAATAACCCCTTATTGGCCTGTTAGTATTCAAGTGAAAGGATGCATCCCAGGAACTCACTTTAAATCATAAGATGGAAATGATTAAGCTTATTGAGGAAGTCAGGTCAAAAGCTTAGATATGTTAAAAGCTAGACCATTTGCACCAAACAGTTGGCTGAGTTGTGAATGCAAGGAAAAATTTTTTCAAGGGAATAAAAGGTGCTATTCCAGACCACACAAATGAAAAGAAAGCAAAAAGCTTTTTTGCTAATATAGAGAAAGTTTGCGTGGTCTGGGTAGAAGAATAAGCCAGCGGCAATATTTCCTTCAGTCAAAGCCTAATCCAGAGAAAGTCCCTAAATCTCTACAATTTTTTTGAAGGCTGAGAGGGGAGAGAAAGCTGCAGAAGAAAAGTTTCAAGCAAGCAATGGTTGGTTTGTGAGGTTTAAGGAAAGAAGTTGTCTCCGTTAACATAAAATTGCAAGACGAAGCAGCAAGTCCTGAAGTAGACACTTTAGTATATTATCCAGATTTACCTGACATTGTTGACAAGAGTGCCTACACTAAACAAGAGATTTTCATGTAGACAAAATATTATTTTATTTGTAGATGTCATCCAGAACTTTCATAGCTAGGGAAGAAAAGTCAATGCTTGGCTTTCAAAGACATGCTGGCTACCTTGTTAGGAGCTCATGCAGCTGATGACTTTAAGTTGAAGTCAATGCTCATTCACCATTCTAAAAATCCTAAGACCCTTAGTAATTATGCTAAATTTACTCTGCTTGTGGTCTATAAATTAAACACAGCCTGGATGACAGTACATCTGTTTAGTGCATGGTTTAATGAATTTTAAGCTTGTATTAGTCTGCTCTCACTCTGCTATGAAGAAACACCCAATAATGGCTAATTTACAAAGAAAAGAGGTTTAATTTATTCACAGTTCTGCATTGCTGGAGAGGTCCCAGGAAACTTACAATTAGAGTGGAAGGCACTTCCTCACATAGCAGCAGAAGGGAGAGTGATTGCTGAGCGAAGAGTGGGGGAAGCCCCTTATGAAACCATCAGACTCCTGAAAACTCACTCACTATCATGAGAACAGCCTCTGCTAATCACCATTCTACTCTTGACTTCTCTGAGATGAACTTTTTTAGATTTTATATTTGGGTGAGATTATGTGGTATTTGTCATTCTGCGTTTGACATATCGTACTTACGTAATGCACTCCAGCTTCATCCATGTTGTCACAAATGACAGCACCTAATTATTTTCAATGGTTGAATAGTATCACATTGTGTATAACACCCTTCGTTTATCCATTTATTCACTAATGGCCACTCTGGCTGGCTCCATATTTTGGCTATTGTAATTAGTGCTGCAGTAAACATAGGAGTACAGATATCCTTGGCATACTGATTTAATTTCCTTTAAATGTACATCCAGCAATGAGATTACTGGCTCATATGGTAATTCTATTTTTAATTTTTAAATTAATTATTTATTTTTAATTTTGGGGGTACATAATAGATGTATATATGAGTTACATGAAATACTTTGATACAGGAATGCCATGCTTAATAATTAAGTCAGGGTAAAAGGAATACTTACCACATCAAGCATTTATTCTTTGTTTTCAAACAATCCAATTATATCCTTTCAGTTATTTTAAAATGTACATTTAAATTATTTTTGACTGTAATTATCCTGTTGTACTAGCAAATACTAGCTCTTACACATTGTAATTATTTCTCATTCTCATTAGCCATCTTCACATCCTGCCTGTCCCCCAAATACCCTGCCCAGCCTCTGGTAGCCATCCTTTGACTCTCCATCTACCCAAGTTCAAATGTTTTAACTTTTAGCTCCAACAAATAAGTGGGAACATGCAAAGTTTGTCTTTCTGTGTTTACCTTATTTAATTCAACACGAACACCTCAAATTCTATCCATATTCTTGCAAATGACAGGATCTCATTCTTTTTTATGACTAAATATTTCTCCACTATGCATATGTCCTACCTTTTCTTTATCCATTCATCTATTGTTGTACATCCTCTTGCCTATGAATATGAAGTTTTCCCATAATTATTTATTGAAGAGACTGGCCTTTTCCCAACTGTATATTCTTGGCAACTTTGTCAAAAATAAGTTTACTGTAGGTATATGGATTTATTTCTGGTTTCTTATTCAGTTCCATTGGTCTGTGTGCTTGTTTTTATGCCAGCATCATGCCATTATTTTTTAACAATTGGGTAGAATTTAACAATAAAGTCATTGGATCCTGGGCTTTTTTTTTCTTGTTTTTTTTGCTTAAGATATTTTATTATGGCTTCCATCTCATTACTTGTTATTAATCTGTTCAGGTTTTGGATTTCTTTACGGTACAATCTTGGATTAGTTATATGGGTCTGGAGATGTATTAATTTTTTATAGATTTCCCGTATTATTGCAGACATTGCTCATATTTGCCACTAATAATGCTTTGGATTTCTGCAGTATAAGTTGTAATGTCTCTTTTTTTGTCTCTAATTTAATTTTTTGGTGTCGTCCCTCTTTTTCTCTTTCTTAATTAGTCTGACTAAAGGTTTGTTGCTTCTGTTAACTTCAAAAACTTTTTGTTTCATTGATCTTTTGTATTGCTTTATTTGTTTCAATGTCATTTATCTGTCCTCTGACCTATATTATTTTTTCTATATTTTTGGGGTTGGTTTGCCCTTTCTTTTCTAGTTCCTTAAGATGCATTCTTAGGTTGTTTGTTTGAAGTTTTTCTTATTTTTTGATGTAGGCACTTCAAAAAAAGAAAGAACGAAAACTGAAGTGACCTAACATATGGTTTATTCTCGAGAATAATTCATGTGCTGAAAAGAGTAATGTGTATTCTGCAGCTGTTGGATGAAATGTTCTGTAAACATCTACTAGGTTTATTTGTTCTAAAATGAAGATTAAGGGTGATGTTTCTTTGTTGATTTTTGTCTGAAAGATCTGTCCAATGATGAAAGCGGAGTGTTGAACTTTCCTGCTGTTGTTTTGTTGGAGCCTATCTCTCTTTTTAGCTCTGATAATAGTTGCTTTGTATCTCTGTGTGCTCCACTGTTGGGTGCATATATATCTTTAAAAATTGTTATATCGTCTTGCTGAATTAACCCTTTTATCATTGTTTAGTGACTTTGTCTCTTCTTATAGTTTATGTCTTGAAATCTATTTTGTGTGATAGAAGTACAGTAACTCTTGCTCTCTTTTGGTTTCCATTGTCATGAAATACCTTTTTCCATACCTTTATATTCACTCTATGTGTGTCTTTATAGATAAAGTGTGCTTTTTTTTGTAGGCAAGAGATTAATTGGTCTTATTTTTTATTCATTCAACCTGTCTATGTCTTTTGATTGGAGAGTTTAATCATTTACACTCAATGTTGTTATTGATGAGTAAGGACTTCCTCCTGCCATTTTGTTATTTGTTTAGTTGTGGTTTTATGGTCTTCTCTTCCTGTTTTCTTTTTTGTTTTGTTTTGTTTTCCTCTTTTCCTTTTAGTGAAGGTAATTTTCTCTGGTGATATGCTTTAGTTTCTCACTTTGTATTTTTTGTGGATCGATTGTATTATTAGTTTTTTATTTGAGGTTTCCATGAGACCTTCGAATACTATCTTAAAACTGATTATTTTAATCTGATAACAATAGCATATGCATAAACAAGTGAAAAATAACTTTTTTATTGAAAAATAATAAAAACTTTTTTAACCTTATTCTCCATTTTTTATCTTTTTGTTGTTTTCACTCATGTAGTATTGTACTGACTATGTCTTGAAAAATTGTGAGAGATGTTATTTCTGATTGGTTTATCATTTAATTTTCTACTTAGGATAGGAATAGTTTACACACCACAGTTACAGTATTATTATATTCTGTGTTTTGCTGTGTATTTACTATCACCAGTGAGTTTTGTACCTTCAGGTGGTAATTTACTCCTCATTAATGTCTGTTTCTTTCTAATTAAATTATTCCCTTTAGCATTTCATGTAAGATAGGTATGGTATTGATGAAATCCCTCAGTCTTTGTTTGTCTGGGGTAGACTATTGCTTCTTTATGGTTAAATAATATTTTCACCAGATATAGTATTCTAGGGTGAAAGTTGTTTTGTTTTGTTTTTTGTTGTTTTATTTGTTTTTGTTTTTGTTGTGTTTTTTTTTGTTTGTTTGTTTTCTTCTTTAGCTCTTTAAATATGTTATGTCTTTATCTCCTGGCTATAAAGTTTCTATACAAAAGTCTGCTGCCAGACATATTGGAGCTCAATTGTATGTTATTTTTTAAAATTTTTTCTTGTTGCTTCTATAAATATTTCTTTATCCTTAACCTTTGGGAGTTTGATTATTAAATGCCTTGAGATAGTCTTTTTGAGTTAAATCTACTTGGTATTCTATAATGTTCTCGCTATGTATTTAAGAAATGTCTATTCAGATCTTTTGCCTATTTTTTATTGAAGTATAATTTAACTGTTGAATTTTTGAGTTTCTTACATATTGTGGCTATTAAACTCCTATCAGATAATTAGATGTACAGTTTGCTAATATTTTGTTTTGTTATGTGGGCTTTACTTCACCCTGTTGATTGTTTTCTTTGTTGTGTTGAAGCTTTTTAATTTTATAAAATCCTTTATCTATTTGTGCTTTTGTTGCTTTTACTTTTGAGACATTTTATCTAAAACATATTTATGCAGAACAATGTCATGAAGTGTGTTTTCTAACTTGTCTTCTAGTAGTTTCATACTTTTCATTCTCACATTTTAGTTTTTATTTTGAGTTGATAGGTATCAGTTTCATGATTCTTGCATGTGGATATCCAATTTTAATCATGTTATTTATTGAAGAGACTATTCTTTCTCCAACGTGAGTTCTTGATATTTTAGGAAAAACTTAGTTGGCTGTAGATGCATTTTTATTAGGTATTTATTCTATTACATTGGTCTGCGTGTCTCTTTTTATGACAATATCATGCTGTTTGCATGACTATAGCTTTGCCTGTCATCCAACTCTTTGTATTACTTAGTTATCTTAGTTAGTGTGATGCATTTAGCTTCATTCTTTTTGCTCAAGATTACTTTCATAATTCACAGTCATTTCTGTTTTCATATCTTAGTTAGTGTGATGCATTTAGCTTCATTCTTTTTGCTCAAGATTACTTTCATAATTCACAGTCATTTCTGTTTTCATGGGAATTTTAGGATATTGTTCTTTTGTTTCTATGAAGAATGCCATTGGTATTTTTATAGGGATTGCATTGACTCTGCAGACTTCTTTGGCAATATAAACATTCTAAAAATATTAACTCCTCTAATTCATCAACTTGGGATATATTCCAGTTATTTGCATCCTCTTTAATTTCTTTCATTAATGTTTTATAGTTTTCATTGTAGTAATCTTTCACTTCCTGGAACAAATACATTTCTAGAAATTTTATTTTTATAGGTATTATAAATGGTATTATTTTCTTAATTTCTTATTCAGATAGTTTACTATTAGCATGTAGTAGTGCTACTGATTTTGATATGTTATTTTATATACTGTAAATAAACTGAATTTATTACTTCTAACTTTATGGTAGAATCTTCAAAAGTTTCTATATATAAAATCATGTAATCTGCAAGCATGAAAAATTTGATTCCTCTTTTCCCTATAAATGACTTTTATTTCTCTTTCTTGCCTAATTGCTCTTGTTAGGAATTCCAGTCCTATGGGGAATAAAAATTATGCAAATGGGCATCTTTGTCTCATCCCAGATCTTAGAGAAAAAGCTTTCAACTTTTCCCTACACTGTGGGATTGGCACATATGGCTTTTATTGTGTTGAGATATGTACCTTCTATGCTTAACCTGTTAAGAGTTTTATTATGAAGGATGTTGAATGGTATCAAATACTTTTTCTGCAAATATTGAGTTAATATAGTTTTTGCTCTTCATTCTATGAATGTAATGACTTGCACTTATTGATTTGCATAGGTTGATCTGTCTTTTCATTGCTGATAAGAATCTCACTTGATCATAGTAAATGTTATTTTTAATATTCTGTTAAATAAATTTAGTTTGCTGGTATTTTGTTGATGTTTACATCAATGTTTATCAGATATATTGGCCTGTAGATTCCTTTCTTCTTGTCTGGTTTTGTTACTGAAATAATGTTGGCCTCATAGAATACATTTGAAAGGTTTTCTTCCTTTTAAATTTTCTGGAATGGTTTGAGAAAAAATTGTATTAACTGTTCTTTAAATGTTTCGTAGTGTTCTACAATTAATATTTTATGTGTTGGACCTTTCCTTGATGGGAGATTTTTTTATTACTGATTCAATCTTATTACTCATTATTCGTCTGTATATATTTTCTTTTTTGATTCAGAATTGGTAGGCAGTATGTGTCCAGGAATTTCTTTTCTACTAGGTTTTCGAATGTGTTGATATATAGTCATTCAAAACAATCTCTTATAATTCTTTGTTTTTCTGAATCAGTACTACTGTCTACTGTTTCATCTCTGGCTTTATTTGAATTTTCTCTTTTTATTCCTTACTAAGTCTTAGAGCTTGTCAATTTTGTTTTTCCTCTCAAAAATCCAACTATATATTTCACTGATTTTTTTACCTATATAACTGTTTTAATTGATACATAATTGTACATATTTATGGGATAGAGAGTGACATTTCAATGCATATATAGAATGTGTAATGATCAAACCAAATGTGAACCCTGAATATCTGAGAGAGATCTCAGTTAATTTATAAAGTTAATGTTGCCAAGGTTGAGGAAGCACCTTGACATAGCCTCAGGAGATCCTGATGACATAAGCACATGGTGGTTGGGACCCTGATTGGTTTTATACATTTTAGAGGGATTTGAAACATCAATCAATATATGTAAACTGTTATTGGTTCCATCCAGAAAGGTGGGACAACTCAAAGCAGGGAAGGGGCTTCCAGGCCACATATAGGTGAGAGACAAATGGTTGTATTCTTCTGAGTTTCTGATTAGCCCGTCCAAAGGAGGCAATCAGATCTGCATTTATCAGTGAGCAGAGGGGAGAATAGAATGGGAGGCAGATTTGCCCTAAGCAGTTTCTAGCTTGACATTTTCCTTTAGATTAGTGATTTGGGTGCCCCCAATTTTTTTTTTTCTTTTCACACAAAGTAATTAGCATATCTGCCACCTCAAACATTTATTATTATTATTATTATTATTTTTAAACATCACAGTCTTAATTCATAGTTATTATTTTTTAATTTCAATAGTTTTTGGGTCGTTGTTGGTCACATAGGTAAGTTATTTAGCAGTGATTTCTGAGATTTTGGTGCACCCATTACCCAAGCAGTGTACAGTGTATCCAATATATAGTCTTTTATTCCTCATCCACCTCTCAGTCTTCCCCCTAAGTCCTCAAAGTTCATTATATCATTCTTATGCCTTTGCATCTCATACCTTAGTTTCCAATTATAAGCGAGAACATAAAATATTTGTTTTTTTATCCCTGAGTTACTTCACTTAGAGTTATGGCATCCAGCTCCATCCAAGTTGCTGCAAAGGCCATTGTTTTTTCTCATTTTATGGCTGAATATATATATCAGAATAGCCATAAAATGAAACAAAATAATATATAAACAAATATTACATTTTTTTAACCACCCTTTGGTTGATGGGCATTTAGGTTGGTTTCATATTTTTGCAATTGTAAATTGTGCTGCTGTAAACATGCATATAATTACTTCCTTTTGTCTGGATAGATACCTAGTACCAGTAGTGGAATTGCTGGGTTGAATGGTAGTTCTACTCTTAGTTCTATAAGGAATCTCAATACTCTTTTCAATAGTGGTTGCATTAGTTTACATTCCCATCAGAAGTGTAAAGGTGCTCCCTTTTTAATACATCCACACCAACATCTATTATATTTTGACCTTTTAATTATGGTCAATTTTGCAGAAGTAAAGTGGAATCTTATTGTGGTTTTAATTTGGATTTCCCTGACAATTAGTTATGTTGAGCATTTTTTTCATATATTTATTGACTGTATATTTCTTTTGAGAATTGTCTATTCATGTATTTTACTCATTTTTTAATGAGATTATTTGTTTTTTTCTTAGCTTTTGCTGATTTATATGAGTTCCTTGTAGATTCTGGATATTAGTCCTTTGTCAGATGCATAGTTTGCAAATATTTTCTCCCACTTGTGCAGTGTCTGTTTATTCTGTTAATTATTTCTTTTGCTGTATAAATGCTCTTTAGTTTAATTAAGTCCCATGTATTTATGTTTCTGTTTATTGCATTTGATTTTGTGTTCTTAGTCATATTTTTTTTTTTTGCCTGGGCCAATGTTTAGAAAAGGTTTTTGATGTTATCTTCTAGAATTTTTGTGGTTTCAGTCTCAGATTCAAGTCTTCAATCCATTTCGAGTTGATTTTTGCATAAGGTGAGAGATGAAGATTTAATTTCATTTTACATGTGGTTTACCCAGTTTTCCCAGCATGATTTATTGAATAAGAGAATTGATTTCACTAACTTTGGGTTATTATTGATAAGTAAGTGCTTACTACTGTTGTTGTGTTAATTGCTTTTTGTTGTTTTTTTTGCTTTGTATGTTTCTTGTCTTTTTCTTCAGAGGATTTCTCACCAGCATCTCTACCAGGTGTGAGATAAATTTAATATTTAAAAATGATGAATGTAAAACTTTCAAGCAAGAATACCATATTCAGCTAAGCTGTCCTTCTGAAATGAAGAATATATAAAGTGTTTTCCAGACAAGCAAAACTTTAGGGAACTGAAACCATTAGACCTGTCCTACAAAAAATGCTTTAAGGAGGTCTTCAAGTAAGAACAAAAGAACACAAACTACTGTATAAAAATATATAAAAGCATAAAATTCATAAGTGAAGGTAAATATAAAATTAAGTTCAAGATACCCCAATAATTTTATTGGTGCTCTATAAATAAAATATATCTCTAGTATAATGGTTAAAAGCCAAAACTGTCAAAAATAATGATAGGTAAAGTAACCTGTTAAGAAATGCTTAGTGTAAAAAGACATAAATTATAACATCAGAAATAAATTTGGGGAGTAGAGTAAAAGTTTAGAGTTGTTTATGTGATGAAAATCAAGTCGTTATCAGTGTGGTCATTTTCATGATATTGATTCTTCCAATTCATGAGCATGGAATGTTTCTCCATTTGTTTGTGTCCTCTCTTATTTCCTTGAGCAGTGGTTTGCAGTCCTCCTTAAAGAGATCCTTCACACCTCTTGTATCTTGTATTCCTAGGTATTTTATTCTCTTTGTAGCAACTGTGAATGAGAGATCACTCCTGATTTGGCTCTCTGTCTACTATTGGTGTATAGGAATGCTTGTGATATTTGCACATTCATTTTGTATCCTTACACTTTGCTAAAGTTGTTTATCAGCTTAAAGAAATTTGGGGCTGAGATGCGGTTTTCTAAATATACAGTCATGTCATCTGCAAAAAGAGATAATTTGACTTCCTCTCTTCCTATTTCAATATGCTTTATTTCTTTCTCTTGTGCTGAGTGCCCTTGCCAGAAGTTCCAATAAAATGTTGAATAGGATTGGTGAGAGAGGACCTCCTTGTCTTGTGCTGGTTTTTAAAGGTAATGCTTTCCACTTTTGCCCATTCAGTATGATATTGGCATAAACAGAACCTATGACAAAAACCACGTGATTATCTTAATAGATGCAGATAAAATTTAACACTTTTTCATTGTAAAAATGCTCAGTAAACTAGATATTGATAGTAAATATCTCAAAATAATAAGAGATATTTAAAGCAACAGATATTAACTTTCAGTTCAGGAAATTTTGTTCTAGAGTCCATGCTGTTAATTTATATACCTTTCTACCGAAATAAGAGCAATTATCTTTAATATACATGGACATATGTAAATGCTAATAGTATCCCCAAAAGGATTTGCAGTAAATTGGAAAAGTGGTTATCACAGTTAGGGCTAAATAAAAGAGATATGAAACAGAGGTTTTTATGTTTTGCTCTTTTCTTTCTTTTCATTTTATATTATGTTCATGTTTTCATAAATAAATAGAAAAAAAGAAAGGAAGGAAGGTGAAAGGAAGGAAGACAAGAAGGAAGGAAATAATAAAGGAAAAGAGAAATACCACAGAAGGAAGAAATAAATATAGCTGATGTCTTTTGAGAATTTTTTTGTCTTTAAAATAATATAAACCAATATTTACTGACATACAGTATATATATTATGTTATCAATCACACAACCAAATTTTAGAACATTTGTATAGTTTGATACTTTTAAGAGAGAAAAATTATGTAGGTATACATTACAGATACCAGATAACATATGGAATAATAAATATCAAAAATAAAAATTTATAGGGACAGGTATAATTTTTTCTTGTGATTGTGGTTTTTTTTTTTTTGACTTCTTACCTAAATTTAAACAGTATACCATCTTATTATAAAATAAGTATTTCAACAAATAATTGATTTGGCTTAGAAAACAACCATATAATAGTAAACCATGTATTTTAGGCTATCATTAGTGTGAACATAATTAGTTACTTCAAGGAAATGAATTACTTTTAAATTATTCTAGTAAGTATAACAAGGTTTTATTCTGAATCATGGAAAGCCAAGAAACAGCCTTAATATACTCAGGGCCTAAAATATTTCTTTTTAACTTTAGATAACATAGGCTTCTTGACTAATTCCTTTATATGAACACATCAAATCTGAGGACTTACAGAGAACTTTGAACAGACACATTCTATAATCTTCATCATTTAAAAATAAATAGCACTTGCTATCTGGTGGTACAGAGTGCCAAGTTATCTATAACTGTAATCATACTAGCAATACATTTTGATAAGATTGTATTGATTTGATAACATGAGTGTAAAAGTGACAAAATACAAAGGCAGATATACAGAGCAATGACAGCTTTCAGGCTCTCACTGCTTGTGTGCAGTGTACATGGAATTCTGGATGAAGAAGATAAGAGTTAATCTCTGTCAAATGAGAAAATGCACATAAACATCCTTTGATGAAACACTGTAAGTGCTGCTATCCCTGACTAAGTTTCTCTTCTTTCAAAAAGGAAAATAAACCAACAAAATAGAAGTCAGAAATCTGACATATATGTGTACAGGCATACTTATATTATCTTGTGTGTGTATAAATATATACACACACACATACACACAATGTTTAAGGTGAAATCAAATCAATAAACACAAAATAGCATTAAGTTTAAAAATGTATTAAATATTGGTCATAGAAATAATTAATTATGGGGTTTTAGGGAAATATTTAAAGAAATGTGTAAACATAATAAAAATGACATTGTTGCCTGGTGGCTATTCGCAGCTGTGAAAATAAATTTCAGCTACTAAGCTTGAATTCTCTTCTATGTTCAATAACAAAGCTGTTCTCCAAAACCTCCCTGACATTTTACTTTTATTATGCAGTTATATCCACAACACAATAACTAGTGCTCCATTCAATTCCATAGGCCAATTTATTATTTAGTTTTGTTTTGTGATTTTTGTTATCTGCTACTGTACAGTCCCATAAGAAAACATCTTATTTTCATAAAAGAATCAAAGCAAGAGTTGTTGAACAAACATTATGAGTTAAAAAATGTATTTAAACTCACGACATAGATCAAAAAATTATATATGTTAGTAAAACGTGTTTATGACTTCTTGAATAAGGCAGATAGATTCCTTTATTATATATAAATTTCCTCTGAATATTTTATTATATATAAATTTCCTCTGAATCCTATTTTTGCCTTAGGATAAAAAAATAACATGGCCTAATAAACAACAGAAAACAAATTATCAGGTAGGAGTTTCTTTTTTTTCTTTTTTTTCTTTTTTTTTTTGAGACGGAGTTTTACTTCAACCATTTAATTTTATTCTGTTCAAAGATTCTGTATGAATCTATTTTCTTTTTTTGTTGTTGTTTGTTTGTTTGTTTTTTGAGATGGAGTCTTGCTCTATCGCCAGGGTGGAGTGCAGTGGTGCAATCTCGGCTCACTGTAACCTCCGCCTCCTGAGTTCAAGCGATTCTTCCACCTCAGCCTCCCGAGTAGCTAGGACCACAGGCACGTGCCACCATGCCCAGCTATTTTTTGTATTTTTAGTAGACACGGCGTTTCACCATGTTGGCCGGGAGGGTCTCGATCTCTTGACCTCCTGATCAGCCCACCTCGGCCTCCCAAAGTGCTGGGATTACAGGTGTGAGCCACCGCTCCCGGCCATGAATCTATTTTCTGTCTCTCTCTTTTTCTCTTTTTTTTCTCTCTCTCCCCTCTACCCCTCGTGTGCGTGTGTGTGTGTGTGTGTGTGTGTGTGTGTGTGTACCACCATTTTAGAAGGCATGGTATCAGATCAAGATCCAGTTAAATGGATGCAGAAATAAATGACATTTACATCCAGGAGAAGGCAATTAGCATCTACTATGTCTCTGGCATAGTTATGAGAGCATGAATGGCTTTAGGTGATTTCATTACGTCCAGCATAATACACATCCATATCAATGTGTTAATACAATATAATGCATTTCAGATTTTTTACAAGTGGATGTACCAGTTTTGACCAGATCTACTATCAACACTTAAAACTACTACCACACTGTTCTACTTTTCTATGTATTTGTTACATTCTGGGACACAGTGGGGGATTGAAATTGTGCCACTGTTGCCTCATAAGCATGGGACTGAAAGGCTCATGAGGGATGGAAAGAGTGTGACTTGGTTATGATTGATTTGGAGGTTTTCTATTTATGATTAACAGAATTGAGAAGACTATAATTTTTCTAGGATGTAGGTTTCACTGATAATGAATTTGCCATTAAAAGTAATCACCAGAAAGTTATGCTTTCTGTAATAGATTTTGTGATTTCTGAGACAGGTGAGCAAGGAAGCAACCACATTACAGGGAGTTTTATTTTTTTTTTTACATTGTATTATAATTATTAGTTTACATATTGTCTTTCACTAAACTTAAAAAGGACAAGAGTCATGTGTTGCTACCAAGGGCAAAGTGCCTGACACCATAGCAAATAAACAACAAAATGAATGTTGAATTATATCCAATCAGTGATAGCCCTCAAAATGTTAAGAATAATGGATATAACTTTCAGAGGTGTTCAATTTCTTTGAAAGGAAAATCAACAGTGATTATTTATTGATATATTTAGACCTTAAATTAATTCAAAAACAAACCTCTAATTTTGTATTATTAAAATTATTTTCCACAATTTTCTAGGCATAAATCTGAAAAGTTAATAAATTTTAGCTTTCATAACAGACTATTCCATCTTTCAGTTGCAGAGGTGGAATTCATATGCTAGTTTAGCAAGCTTAAACACCTAGTTGCATCACTAAAATATCTTTTATCATATTTGTAGGCAGTTATAAAACTAGAGAAAATTACTGAAAAATATTAGGAACTTTGTTGTTGCTGTTGTCGAAATTCATGTTTATGTCTTTACCAATTGCCTTTTAGTAACAATGCCATTTCTAACAAATTTTCCTCATGGTGATATAAAAAGTAATTATAGCAATTTATGATATGCCAAATTAGTTAGATTATCTGAGGAGTAGTGAGACTATTTTAAATCAGTTTTTCCAACCTATGTTGTTTCCTAATATTCAGGTTGTTAAATTAAGATTGCTTATTTTTACATGTAACTTTTTACAAATAGATTGTGTTGAGTGCAGAACACAAGTTATGTTTTAGCTTAACATTCTTTTTGCTGTCATCCAAACTAAAAATCAATAGATGTAAGGGTGATTTTCTTCAGTCCCTACAATTCAAAGTTAAGTCAGCAAAAAATGTTTTATGCAAATAATAATTCCTATAATCTCAAGGACTTCTGTAAAGTGCTGGGTTCCATTCATTTCTTAACTAAGGCCCATGTGATGCATTTGGTTTTGTCAGTAAAACTATGTTGGGTGTGCTGTGGCTCTCTAGCTATTGCTCTGTGGACTTGGGTTAAGTTAGTCATGAGTAGCTATTATGTGTCAGGAATTATGCTAGGTTTAGCTATTCAAAGATGAGAAAAATCTAATTTCCTGAGAGCAAAGAGACAAGTAGATATGTAATTATGATATAGAGTATCCTGAAGAATGTCTATGTTCCCAAATACATCTTAGACCAATCCACTCTTTTCTCTGATGACTAATACCATTATTTCTCCATGAAGACTACGTCATATATGAAATACTAAATTGAATTTTAGCCATGTCATCTATTCTCACCAATTTATTTTACACATTTAACTAAGTTATGCTTTAAATGGGATAATTTGAACATTTTATGCAATTATAGATGTGTTTTTATTCAATTCAGATAAAGTTCTAAATTACTTACATGTACCATAGGACTCTTTATTATTTGGCCCTTTCTGAATTTTTAACCTCCTCTAATGATAGGCATTTGTTTTCTATGTCCAGGCTTCTTAGACCTTGTTTCTGTACCTTGGTTATGCAAAGTTGCTTCACACCTCACAACCATAATACAGTCTCTTTCTCTTCTTAGAAAGCTCTTCCTCTTGCTAGTATGTCCCTCCTATCTGGTTATTTGATCTTCATTCTTTGGTTCTTAACATGGATAATTCTTCCACAATAATATAATATCTCAGATTCTTCTTTACAGTATAAGTTATGATTCTGGATTCTGGTTATAAAATGCATTTACTCCATGATTATGTCAAAGGTGTTTAATATCTTTGTCCTCTAAATTTTCATTAGCGAAATGTAATTCTAATGTTTATCTCATAGATGTTTTTTAAATGCCCAAAAATATATTAAACATTTTGAACAGGACTTAGTATGTAGTAAACACTCTCTCTAGCTTATTTATAAATTTCATAATAATCTTCAGAAATATAACTGAACACATACACATGCACACACACATGAATGTGTAATTTCCCTGTCTACTGCATATTTCTCTGTCTTGAATAGAAGCTCTGTGTGCTCGAGGCCCATGGATCTTAATTCTTTTATATTTAACAAAACATACTATAGTAGACTGGGTGTGGTGGCTCATGTCTGTAATTCCAAAACTTTGAGAAGCCAAGGCAGGTGGATCACAAAGTCAATAGATCAAGACCATCGTGCCCAACATGGTGAAACCTCATCTTTACTAAAAATACAAAAAAAAAAAAAAAAAAAAAAAAAAAAAATTAGTTGAGCATGGTGGCGCTTAATCCCAGCTACACAGGAGGCTGAGACAGGAGAATCACTTTAACTATGGAGTCGGAGGTTGAAGTGTGCTAAGATTGCGCCACTACAGTCCAGCCTGCCAACAGAGTGAAACTCTGTCTCTAAATAAATAAATAAAAGTAAAATACCATAAAATAAAAATGGTCTTTGTTTTTATTCAATTTTATTAACTTTCAGTTCCTATTAACTTATTTTAATCAAAGTCAAGATAATGCATAATATATAAGTTAGATATTCAGACAATGGGTCAACAAAAAGTAAAACTTACACCATGATATTTTGAACTATTTAATTAAAGCAAACAAAGATGTCAAAGATGCTTTCACTGTTTTAAAAGGTTAAATGATACAGCAGGATTTCAAACAATGATGTCATACTATCCCAAAATTTATGGGTTTTCAATTGCTGAAATGGAACAAAGACTATGCAGAATAAATAGCTAATAGTGATATTATGAACCATTTACAACCAAAGCTTGGTAGTTAGTAACATGGAAATGCAATGATAATTTGGAGCAGACAACTCAGAGAAATTTGTAGTCTTCACAGATGTTTAAATAAACAAAAAGGAGAATTTTTCTGAAGTTCTTGGAGTTAAAAATAAATGATCTCTTTTAGAAATTACCCAGGCAAAGGCCAGTCTAACTTCAATAAGTAACAGAATAACTCAACAAGTAGGGCAATGTAGAAATGGGAAATTTTAAGTGAACTTTACAAACTCAGGCATTTAACCATCGCAAACTATGAGAAACACAGTTTCCTAGCAAGATTTCATCTTGCAAGAAAAGTGCCTGTAAAGGGCCAGGTAACATCCCAGAGTCAGAAGGACACTGGGAATTAAAAAAAAAAAATAGATACCAATAAAGATCAGTTGGAAAAGAAAAATATTCTCATTATATACAGAATTGCCGTTAATTTAGTAACATTTACTCTAAATAATGCACAGATTAACTAAAAAAGTAAAGACTTGCTTTGGAAATACATGTACAATGTCATCATCATATTAGTGTGTGTGCAGCACTGAGAACAGTATAAAGGCCATGCCTCTGAAATTAAATGGACATATTTTTATGATTTAGATCAGTTATTAAATAAAATCATGGACTAGCCACTTAATCCACCAGTGACTCTTTGGACCCAACATAAATAGACAGTAGATACAAGCAACATCATAGGATAGCTGGAAGATTATAAAGTTTCTACGGGAAAATGTACATAAAACACCTAGCTAATTGTTGTATTTTTAGTAGAGATGGGGTTTCACCATATTGGCCAGGCTGGTCTCAAACTCCTGACTTCATGATCTGCCTGCCTAGGCCTCCAAATGTACTGGGATTACAGGAGTGTGCCATCGCACCAGGCCCATGTGGTAGTGCATGTGTGTAGTCCCAGCTTCTCAGGAGGCTGAGGCAGAAGAATCGCTTGAACCTGAGAGGCAGAGGTTGCAGTGAGCCACAATCACAACATAGCACTCGGATTCTGTCTCAAAAAAAAAAAAAAAAACCCGAAACTAAAACAAAACAAACAAACAAAAAACACCATCTAGCATAGTTAATGGCAACAGAATGCACCACTATATATTAGTTTCATTTCTTCCCATAATACTCACATGGTGTGGTCAGGGTCTTCTAGGAAATAATTTGGGAGCTAAATCAAAAATTAGCTGTGGAATAGAAAAAAATTTGTGGATGATGATGGCAAAGGAAGAAAAACAGCAAGATGTGTAATACAGTTGATGCTTTGGAAAATTGTAAGTATTAGTGCTTTGATTGAAACTATGCTTCACTTTCTTTTTAATCCATTATTTCTCGTCACTTCATTGAGATAGAATTGACAAAGAACTGCATGAATTTAATTTATGCAATTTGCTAAGTTTGGACATATATAAATATCCATTGCACCATCATTAAATTGAGGTAAAAGACATATCTAAAGCTTCTTTGTGCCCCACCCCCCTTTATTTATTTATTTTTTTGGTTTTATGTTCTTTGGTGAGAACACTTAACATGAAACCTACCTTCTTCAATTTTGAATTGCAAAATATATAATATAACTTTAGACACTATGTTGTAAAGAAGACTTCTTGAACTTATCTTTCATGACAAATACTTCAAATCTATTGACTAACTCCCATTTCCCCTACTGTCATCCCTTGACAACCACCATTATATGTTATAATTCTAAGAGTTTAGCTATTTTAAATAACCCAGATAACTGGACTCATGCAGTATTTGTTCTTCTGTGATTGGCCTGTTTTTTGTAACAAAATGTTCTTTATGTTCATTCAGTTTGTGCATATGACAGGATTTCTTTCCTTTTTGAGACTGAGAAATATTTTGTTTTCACTCTAGACCACATTTTTCTATTTGTTAGTCTGGCAAAGGAAATTTTTGTTGCCTCCATTTCTTTGGTATTGTGGATTACATTGATATTAACAAGGAAGTGCAGATATATCTTTGAAATCCTAATTTCAATTATTTTGGATATATACCCATATGTGAAATCACTGGATTGTATGATAGTTCTATTTTTAATTTTTCAAAGAACCTCAGTACTATTCTTCATATCTGTTGTGCCATTTTATATTCTCACCAACATTGTAAAAGAATTTTAATTTTTCCACATCCTTGACAAAACTTGATTTCTTTTGTTTTATTTTTGACATAGCCACTGTAACAGGTGTGAGGAAGTATCTCATTATAGTTTTGATTTGTCTTTCTTTGATAATTAATGATGCTGAGCATCACTTCATATATCTGGTAGCCATTTGTATGTCTTCATTGATATAGTTGTTCAAGTCCTTTGCCAATTTTTTTTTGTTGGGGAGGGCATGGTGTTGTTGAGTTGTAAGAGTTCCTTTTATGTTTTGGAAGTCAACCCCTTATGAGATATATGATTTGCAAATATTTTCTTCCATTTTAGAGGTATCCTTTTCATTCTGTTTATTTTGCTGCTCAGAAGCTTTTTAGTTTGATGTAGTTACACTTGCATATTTTTGCTTTTTCTACCTGTACTTCTGAGGTCATATCCTAAATTCATTGCTCCAACTAATGTCAGTAAGTTGTTTACCTGTTTTCAACTAGAAGATTTTATCCTTCTGCTAGAAATTTTAGTCTCAGATTTTACATTTAAGTCTTTAATCTATTTTTTGTTGATATTGTGGATGGTTTAATATGGTGGTCCAGTTTCATTAATTTGCATGTACATATACAGTTTTCCAAAAACTATTTGTCAAAGACATTATTCATTTTCTATTGTGTATTCTTGGCAGCTTTGTTGAAAATCAGGTGCCTTTATATGTATGGTTTTATTTCTGGGGCTTTTATTAAGTTTCATTAGTGTACACATATTCTGTAGCTTGGTAATATATTTTGAAATCAGTAAATGTGATGCTTCCCACTTTATTTTTCTTTCTTCATGTCTCCACATAAATTTAAAGACGATTTTGTTGTAATACCTGTTAAAAAATATCATTGGTATTTTATGGAGACAGCATTGAATCTGTAGATCACTTTGGTAATATTTTAACGCTATTAAGTCTTCTAATCTATGAACACAATATGTCTTTTCATTTATTTTTATAAATACTTTATCAATGTTTTGTAGTTTTCAGTGTATAAGTCTTTCACTTCCTTGGTCTAATTTATTTGTAGTTTTTTTGTAAATAAGTTTTTTTTTTTAATTGCCTTTTTAAATGATTTGTTGTTGGTGTATAGAAACACTTTTTTTATAATCTTGATTTTTGTATTGTATAACTTTACTGAATTTTTTCACTACTATCAGTTTTTAGGTGCCTTCAGAGTTAACTTCATATAGAATAGGTCACTGTACACAGAAATAATTTTATTTCCCTCTGAAATAAATATTTTTAAATTTATTTTTCCTGCCTAGTTGCTGTGGCTAGAGTTTCACTGGTCTGAGAGGAAAAGCTTTGAAATTTTCACCATTGAAGATGATGTTGTCTGTGGGTTTGTCATACATGACCTTTATTATGTTGAAGTGAATTCCTTCTATACTTAATTTTTTGAGAAATTTTATCACAAACTAATATTGAATTTTGTCATATGCATTTTTCACAACTCCCAAGATGATTGTGTTATGTAAAATGCTAGTTCTGTTAATGTGATATATTACATTTATTGATTTGCATGTGTTGAGCCATCCTTGCATCCCAGAGATATATCCCACTGATCATGGTGATTGACAATTTTAATGGGCTGTTTAAATTGGTTTGCTAATATTCTGATGAGCATAAGGCCGTTTGCCTTGCTGAGAGTCAAACGGACACATTCATCACTCTCCACACCTAATAAATGCATCATCACCTGAGCCATTATCTGGCTTCCCCACATAGCTTCCCCACACCCACCTCTGCATACCATGTCCAAGCCCACACTCAGCACTAAATTATGCATCCAACCTCCAGCCAGCTATTAAAAAAAAAAACCCTGCAGAACATTTTTTTTTAAAAGCCCCACCGTACCCTACCCAGCAACAGCCTGCCCCATACACCCCTGGCAGGCCCTCTACCCAAGGTACCGCCCATCTACCAATGGCAACTAGTTTCATGTACTTCCTACTTTAACTCCATGTACTTCCTGCTCCTCAACAGCCAATAAAAATGCCTTCTCTTTGTTTCCCCAGTAGTCAATCAAGGTCCACCTACCCAAGTTCCCACCTGTCTACCAATGGCAGCTAGTTTCATGTACTTCCTACTTTAACTCCATGTACTTCCTGCTTCTCAACAGCCAATAGAAATGTCTTCTCTTTGTTTCCCCAGTAGCCAATCAATTGCCTGCCTTCCCCATAAAACCCCACGCCCTGAACAGCGGTCACGACTTCACTGGCCCCCTCTTGGACCACAAATTAACTTCTCACTTTCTTAGACTTGCCTCAGTTTTCTCATTTAACCTCAGCAATAAATAAATCTTACAATGAGGATGTTTTACATCTATGCCCATCAAGAATACTGAACAATATTTTTTCTTGTAATGTAGTATGTCTTCATGTGGATTTCTTTAGGGTCTTCTTATCTGGGTCTTTAAATCTTCAAAAGTCCAGTTATGGTGGTTCATATCTGTAATCTCAGTACTTTTGGAGGGTGAGGCAGGAGGTCACTTGAGCCCAGGAGTTTGAGACCATTGTGGGCAACATGGTAAAATGTTTCTATCTCTACAAAAAATTGAAAAAGTGTCTGGATGTTGGGGTGTGTGCCTGTGATTCTTGCTACTCAGAAGGCTAAAGTGGGAGGATCACTTGATCCTGGTAAGTGAAGATTGCAATGAGCTGTGACTGTACTCCAGTCTGGGCAACACAGCAAGATTCTGTTTTCAAAAAAATAAATTAATAAAGCTTTAATATCTTGTTATCTGTTTTTATGATGTTTTGAACATTATTTTTTTAGATGAGATTTCTGTTCCACTTCTCTCTCTCCCTCGTGGGAGAGAAGTTTTAGAGTCATGTGCCTTTTCCCAATATCAGAGAGCCATGCTGCCCTCATCTTTACCCAAATGCAGTGCACTGGTAGGCTTGGGTACTACATATATAAGCCACTGCTTTGCCTTGCTGCTGGGGGAGAATGTTTGGGTTGTGTGCTTTTTGACCAATAGTGCAGAGCTATGTGAACCATATAAAACTCCTTTTTATTTACTTCATAAAAGTCTGCCAAAATTCTGAGACATTGGGTACAAACTCTACTTCTCTTTCTTCCTCCTGCAGGGTAAGATTCTGGGTTTCCTGTCTTCTTCCCTTTATCCTGTAGAGATCTGTCAGCTGCTGAGAGATGCTCACCCACTTTCCTTCTGTCAGTGACTGAAGTGCCAGGACATTAGGTGCAAACTTCACTTATCTTTCTTCCTCCTGAAGGAGAACTCTCAGAATTGTTTACGTTCTTTCAATCAAGCAGATTCATTCTCCTTCCCTTCTTCCTTGGGAGAGAGTACCAGAATGCTGGAAGGCTGAATCCAAGCTACAGTTTTCTCCCTTCTTCTTAAAGTAGAAGTCTTAGAGTTGTACACCTTCTCTCAATCCTGCAGCACTATGCAAGCTGCTGAGGGTTCCTGACCCTTCCCTTCATTCTCAGCTGCCCCATGGTGCTTTCCATATGCTGCTTGCCTCAGTGTTCTGAGTGAGGTGAGACAGAAGTAGAAATGTTGGATAATGCCCTGAAATGCTGACGGATATTACAGGCATGCTGCACTCACTCTTTCTCCCAAGAGAGAAGTCACAAGCCTGGATCTCACTAGGTGCTGAGCTGTGTCAGTTTGAAAGAGAGACTAACATAAATAAAATTAAACTGTCCTTCATTTGCATTTTCAAAGTCATTTTTCTTGGTTTTGTGTTTGCCTGAAGTGTTGCAACTTTTAAACTGGATTCTGGAATTCACATACAGGTATTTTGAGATTGTTTTGTTAATGTTTCTTCAAGGGGATGATGGCTGAAACTTATGTGCCATGTTGCTGATGTCACTTCAAATAGTTTTCAGTGGTACTTCTGAGAAGTCAGTAACTGCTTATAATACATGTAGAAAAGCATATACAGGGGCCCACATATTTATTATTATTTATGCCAATCTCCTTTTTTTCTTAATAACACTGATACTTTAATATTTTATTTTTAACTCTATTTTTTAATATATTGTGTATTTTCTTTTCCAAGCCCACTACTGTGTCACATAGTGACATCTGTCACACAGCCAGATGAAGAGTTATGTTTAACTAGATCTGGGAGAATCTCAAGCATAAGAGCTTATTTTCCCACAGAGTTGGGGCATACCAACTCTCAGCTCATAGACGGATTCATTAACCTTGCAGCTTCTATTATTCCTTTTCAAAGTATAGTCATCTTCATTTTGTTCAGAGTTTCCACTAACTATGCTAAATACATTATTTTAAGCACACTGCATGAGGATATAATTTTTATTATATTATAAATTAAGTAAGTTAGACATGTCCAATTCAAAACATTAATAAAGAATAGAAATTTCAATCATATCATTTTCTTACCCTAAGTCTATTTTTCAAAAATGTATTTAGATATAAAAATCTTCTATGATTTTCTAATGTAATTTATACTACAAAAAAATTTAAAGTTCTTGTACATACAAAGCATCTAAGTAAAATGTCTGAAACTATTAATGCCCTTAGCAGACTTTGTTACAGATCCAACTAATGGTTAAGTGATATTATAAGGTTATCTTATTCTGGGAAAGTAATGTGCTAGACACAATCCTCTCTGAAGAGCTGCATGATAATTGAGATTCAGCTAAAAAAAAATGATGACCCTTACTAAGCTAAGTGTTTGAACAAAAACTTTGTCTTGTACAAACTTATTTTGAAACAAGAATCAAGTTGAAAGTTTAGAAAAAAAAAAAAGTCACGTTCCACAGAATAATCTAAATAAAAGGTCAGGCATTTGGTGTAAGATGATATTTTTACAATGATGCCTAATAATGTTTTTTTACTTTAAATAAAAATGCTTTAAGCATAAATTTAAAAGAAAGAGAGACAAAGACAAAGGCTTTTATTTCATAAGCTCTGTGTTCCTTTCTCTCTTAGGAGGATCATATTGTTGTAAGACTAATACTAACTCACTCAAGAGGCTTATATACAATTAACTTCTTTCCCTAAGGTTGATGGAAATTGTTATACAGAGAACCAAGCATAATTTTTTTACAAAAAATTCTTACTTCAGCAGCTACTATATTCCTTTATAGGCTCCTAGTATGTTATAAAATGTGTCTACAGTTTATAGTACACTGTACAGAGTACACTAAAATGCACACTCACAGTTTTATATATAGGGATGGAGGCACATTTGATAAATGAAGAATTCACCATTCATTCTCTGTTATGTTCCAATTCTAACAAGCAAAAGAGCTAGCAGACTGGACTCTTCTACTTGAGTCAAGCTGTGAACAGAAGCAGTAGCAGGTAAACTCTTGTGACTGTAACAGATTAAGGCTTTGGGGCATTGCAATTTCTATAACACCATAAAATCACAGCCATTCAAGTATCTCTCTCTGTTATGTAAAATATGTATTAATAATAATTTTATCTCATTATATTTTAGTAATTTTCATATTAATAGTTTTATTCTCTGATATGTATTTATATTGAAAACAATATAAGTAGTACTCTGTTTATGATTTTCTAATCATATTAGGTATAATATTTTTTAATAAAAAGTCATTTTAAAAGTAAATAATTAGTGATTACAGTAAATAAAAATGAACATACATTATAACTTATTATTGCAATAATATTACTAGTTACTTGCAATGTGCAAGACAAAAAGGGGCTAGTTTTTCTGAAAATATATTAAGAATTTAAACTTAGCTGTGAGTTATTCAGGGTAAATAATGAATTAATTAATGAGGATGCTGTTTATCTGTGTGCCAGTTTTTCTGCTATAGGAAGTTCCATGATATAATAGTCATTCACATTTAAGTGTGTTTTTTTCTTAAATTCTTAAACTACTATTGCTTTGTTATTTCAAGTGACAGCATTAAAATGATTCATAGAACTTCAACTTAATTTTGCATCAGATTACATCTATATCCACAAATTAAAATTTATTTAAATGTTGAAAATAATAACTCCTTTAAATGTAGGTGAAGTATATAATGCTGTGCCTTCCATATGCTCAAATATATGTTAAATGACTTTTGGTAAAATAACTTCTTAAATTTACTACAGAGAGCTCTTAGAATAACCATAAATACATCTTATTCTAAACCAACTAACTTAGCAAATATAAATAATTCAACTGAGTAAATATTGGTAAACACTGTAATATTTTCAGAAAAATGTAAAAAAATGCAGAAAATAATCAGATTTAAATATAGTTGAGCTCAATCCTATGTTGAAACAATTAGCAAAGATACCACAAAATTTCATCTTCTAAAACTCCTTGGCATTAATCTAGAATGTCTTCTACTTTATACATAAAGATGTCATCGTAATATAGTATTAAAGGGAAGGGTAGAGTTCAGGTAAAATCTAAACGAAGCAGTATTTTGATAGGTGCAAGACATGATTGGGGTGTGTGAAAGCATATTACATCAGCCCTTGGCTGAGAAGTATATTCACTATGAAGTTACAAAGTAAGCTAGTTATAAAGTATTGGGTTTAGAAACTCCTTGTCTAAAACTCTGAACGTGGTCTAGAAATCAAGCGATTTCCTCTGTCATAGTGGTTCAGATCCTCTATGTAACTGAATGATACTCTATTCTTACTCATTTTAAATAGAAAAATTTATTTATAATTTGATAAAACATAGTTCTAGTACTATTTTTTTTTTTTTTTTATGAATTAACAGTAGCAGTTTTCTCAGGTTGGTACAGAATGCGAAGTTAAAGAAGTTACCCAGGAATTATGTAAGGATGTTACTTGAACTCCAGAGACTTGGACTGTGCTGCAAACTGTATTTGTAATCTTTTAAAGGGGCTGAATTATAATTACCCTTGTGTCTGTAGAATTCACTGACAATTTTTTTTTAAACAAGCAAACTCAATCAACTGTGGAAATAAATTCAAATTTGCTTAGCATGGAAAGCCCAATTATCTTGAAAAGTATAATATTCTTACAAAAACATGCCTTTACTGTGAGAATGCTTGTAATTAGGTATAAAAATGAAAGAAATGAACACAGGTTCTTTCACTTAAACTCAAATAATCTGTTCCTGAAATTCCATGCCCTACATAAAAAGAATAACTGAGAATGTACTTATTTCTTTTCTTTCTTTTTTTCTTTCTTTTTTTTTTTTTTTTTGAGATGGAGTTTCACTCTTATTGCCCAGACTGAAGTGCAATGGTGTGATCTTGGCTCACTGCATTTGCCTCCTGGATTTAAGCAATTCTCCTGCCTCAGCCTCCTGAGTAGCTGGGATTACAGGCATGGGCCACCCAGCCCAGCTAGTTTTGCATTTTTAGTAGTAGAGACAAGGTTTCTCCATACTGGTCAGGCTGGTCTGGAACTCCCTACCTCAGGTGATCTGCCCAACTCAGCCTCCCAAAGTGCTGAGAATACAGGCTTGAGCCACCCAGCTTGGCCTCCCCATTATTTCTGATAAGACCCAATTATAGTGGACTGCATATTAACACAATGGTGTCTGAAAATTTTTTAAAACTTGACTAAACCACAGGACATACTTAGGTATAAATAATAAACTATCACAGTAGGATAAAATGCTGAAAGTTTTGTTTCTTGATAACAAAATATTGCTTCTTGATAAACTGCTAATACTGTGATTAGCAATATTGTCATTAGTGATAATATTGTGGTTAGTAGTAAGTTAATATTGTCAGCTCAACAGCTGAGAGGATATCTACTGACACTCAAAACTTGTTTTTCAAGATGTGATTCCAATTTCTACCAGTTATATTTTGTATGTAATGTTTATTTTCTTATGCAACTCATATTAAGTCTTGGGAATTGAATTATATATTTTTTCTTATCTGGCTTAAGACATTGTCTTCAGAGAGTTTCACATATTCTATGAAATGTGGCTATTACACACAAAATATTAGGTAAAAGTTCTACGTGAACTCGAGAGTTAGACTGTGCTATCAAGGAGATAGTAACTATGGAGTTATTCTAAGGAGGACATTCATGCTACATATTTATTTAACTGAGGATGACTAAAGAATAATTTAGCATGTTAGAATATCTAATTAATTAGTTTCTTAGTTGTAATTTACCTTTTTATTCTCTAATTTATATATAAAACAATATTAAAAATGTAAAGAAAAATATTTTTCACATTTATAATTTAAGATATCTAATTAAATAAGTTATATTTTGGAAAATGTTCTTTCTAGACAAATAATATATGTTCTTAAATATTTAATATAGTTTAATATATTAAAAAATTTAATTAGCTTAAAAAATTAATTAAGGGTTATTACATTTCCAAATATAATACTATACTGCTTGTAAGATTGACTCAACAACTAATAGAAATGTATTCTTTTTTATACATAAAACTGATAAGTTGAATAACTTCACAACACATATTTATTTTATTTTAGTATTATCAACCATATAATGTCTGATACAAGTGGCCACATACATGTCTAAAATATCAACAAATAATTTAGTCTTTATCAACCATATAATGTGGCAAGTAACCACATACATGTTTTCTTAAAAACAAAGGCCACCCTAAAGAACAACTAAAGCTCGTATTGACAGGAATTAGGGAAAATAAATTTTCCTAGATTTTATCTAGAAATTCTAATTTTTTGAAGAAATTTGAATTTATTTTATTAGATTAAAATCTTTGCTTCTCTTTGCCTCTCATCTGATAGCTCAAAGTTTGTTATTCGAAGGCACAATACTGATACTTTCTGTGTTTCATATATTACAACAAAATGTGGAAGAATGCTTTACAATGGTGACTCAGTGTTGAATAGGAGATTGATATGATTTGACTGTGTCCCTACCCATTTCTCTTCTTGAACTGTAGTTCCCTTAATCTCCACAGGTTGTTGGAGGGACTGCTTGAGAGATAATTGAATCATAAGGAGGAATTTTTCCAATACCTTTCTCATGATAATGAATAAGTCTCATGAGATCTGATGGTTTCATAAAGAAGATTATCCCTGCACATGCTCTCTTCCCTGCCACCATGTAAGACATGCCTTGGATTTCTCCTTCACTTTCCACAATGATTGTGGGCCTCCCCAGCCACATAGAACTGTGAATCCATTAAACCTCTTTACTTTATAAATTACCCAGTGTCAGGTATGTCTTTATTAGCAAAATGTAAGAAAAATAATAGGAAAAGGAATCACTTTGATGTGCTCAAGATATTTATTTTGGAAAGTTAAGTTACAATTCATACACTATTGCTGAGACATAAAACTTAAGGGTTAGATAAAACATGCATTCTTGAAGCTGATTCAGCAGGCTGGTACTAGCATAAAGAAGCTTAGATAGGAGATATTTATTAAAACTTACTTTCTACTCCTGAGTCAGCAGGTGATAAGAATGCTGATGCTGAAGCTTTATTTGTTTTGTTTTGTTCTGTTTTGTTTTCCTTTTGATTTTTGAAGCTTTGTTTTTGGTCTTGCAATTGGTGGGAGTGCAAATAAAAATTGCTTTTCAGAATTTGGCAGCAGCTTCTCAGTCAATTTATAACCTTCGGAAAGAGACTTAACTTTAAGAAATCTATTCCATTGTATCAGATTGTGGTGAAGTATGTGTTTCAGATTTTTTAATACAATTAAGTGAGTTTAAGTATACCAAATAAAAAAGAGAAAATATTACTATATTGTGCACAATGATACAAGTTAATTAAGTGGAATTTTGTATAATTTTGTAGTTAACATTCTGATTATTCAAGATTATGAATAATACAATTATTTGATTAACATAATATATATTTTAAAAGATTGCTTTCAACTCACTTCAAAGAAATGCTAGTGTGAAGCTATTAATATAGAATACTGTAGAATAATTACCTTGTTCTGTAGGAGCTGGCAGTGTTTTTTTTTTGTTTGTTTTGTTTTGTTTTGGTAAAGGTTAGATAGTAAATATTTTAGTCTTTATCAACCATATAATGTCTGACACATGTATTTAACTCTGGTGTTGTATTCCAAAGGAAATCATAGACAACATGTAAATGTTAGTTTTAATAAAACTATTTATAAAAATAGACAAGAGACCTCAATTAGTTTGCAGGCCACATTTTGATGATCATAATCTTGGAAATCAATCAGGAAGTCATCATAATAAATATATTTTCTGACTTCTTGGAACTTCAAAATGAGATGTTTGTAAGCTTCCTATTAGAAAAGCTTTACTGAATATAAAACACTTGGCCCACTCTTATAATAGATTTCTTAGAAGTAGATTTCTACTGCCTACAGATATTACAAGTTGTGAGAAATGTGATACAAACTTGATTTTGCAATTGATTTCCAAAAGGAAACTCTTTAGAGAGGAAAAAAGATTAGACAGTATGCAAAGTAAATCAGCAATGGCCCAGGACAACCAGAATATGTATTTATTCTTCTTAAAGTAAATTGATCTTTTACTTAGAGGGCCAAAGAATTGTTTTCTTTTTATTTAAAATCCAACCAGTTTACCAAAATATTTGCATTCTGAATCAGTTTTTCATGAAATAAAATGTATTTTATTTGTAAACTATGTACACTCTTAATTTTCATTATTTTATAAAGTGCTTTTTGAATTGTATTTTTGAATATTTAGTTTTGGTCATCTTTTGCAGGGATTTTAATATGCATATGTTTCTTCTTCTCTGAAGTCTTATCTAGCAATTGCTTTAAAAATTTGTTTATATCTATTTGTGATTCATTCTGATCAAAAATTTTATTATAAAGTTTACATTGTTCTTTTGACATTTTTAGCATCTATTTTGCATTTTGTTCTTTGTGACTAAGACTTTACTTTTCAATTACTTTGTATTTTCTTTTATTTCTTTCAAAATTTAATCAGTTCTACCAGGTTCAATATTTGTTTGACCACAGTCTTATGTTACCTATATTATCTGGCCATAGTTTCCTGTATGCTTGTGTAATCTCTTCCTGTTTTCTGATTATCTTTGTTGTTTTCACTGAAATATTAAGATAACTAATAAAAAGTTGTGTCTCTTGGGCTCATAAATTTTCTGTGTCACATTTTTTCTTAGGTGAATTTGTCATCATCAGAGATATTTTGCTACCTTTATTTAATTATCTCCCAAATAATATATTTGATTGGAAATATTCTTTGGACTTTTTCTGTCACTTACATCTAAGATAGATCTTTCTGTAAAGCAATGACAAGTCCTGAGGAGTGAGAGAAGGACCAGTGCAGTGCCATATTTTGGCCATCAAATGGGCTCCTTGTGTAGCTAAAATAAGGAACAGGTTCTTTGCAAATGGTGCTATTGTGTGGCCAAGCCACCTCTGATTCTCTCGGGACAGAATGAAACTAATGATAGTTTCTACTCAGGGCATGGAAATTGTCTGAGTTCTTCACAATTGACCAATAAAGGCACAGTAAGGGATACTATTCCTACTTTCAAAGAATAGACCTTCTCTTTAATAAGTGGTAGTTTCTTAAATATACCATCTCCATCCTCCCTAAGTACCTGCCCCCATCTCTATCTCTATCCCAATAATCTCTCTATTTTGCCTACTACTATGCCTGTACCCTGTTTGTTTGTTGTCACCACTGTTCATACCAGTTTTCACTCAGTGTTGGGCCATCTCCTTCTGTATGTGAATGTTTAATATAATTTCTAAGCTCTGTCTATACTTTCCCTGGCCATTCCCACCAAATATCCTTGACCTCTTCAGTTTTCACTGTTGCTTATGCTGTATTTAGGTATTGGTCATATACATATAGTGTACATAAATTTGTTAGCTTTTTAAAAAATGTATCTTTAAATGAATTTGCACTTTTCATTTGTTTTAAATCTCTTCATTGTGCTATCTGGCTTTGAGGACAATCAGTGGCTCAATTTGGATCTAGGATGTTCCTATGCACTTATCAAAAATGGGAGGTATTCTTTTTCATATCCCAGAAACCAATACTATACCATTACATCTACTGTATGCTACATTAGTTTCACATTCTAACACCTCTAAAATATGGATGCCTTTTACATTAAGTGAAATCTTAAAGTTATAATTGTAAGCATTTAAAAAAAATTACTGACATGCAACACAATAATTTTTTAGAGTATATGTATTCAATTCAATACAATACAGTAAAAAGAAAAGGTGTAACTTTTCACTAATATTAAATGAATGAATGGCTTAGTTTCATTGAACCTTGTCAAAATCCTTTTAGAGTTTGGAAGCTATTAATTCTCATATTTGGGCCGGGCATGGTGGCTCACATCTGGAATCCCAGCACTTTGGGAGACCAGGGCGGATGGATTACTTGAGTCTAGCAGTTCCACCCAAGCCTGAGCAACATGGCAAAACCCTGTCTCTACCATAAATAGAAAAATTAGCCAGGCATGGTGGCACGTACCTGTAATCCCAGCTACACAAGAGGCTGAGGTGGCAGAATGGCTTGAGCCAGTGAGGCTAGGTTGCAGTGAGCCAAGATTTGTACCACAGCACTCCAAATTGGGAGTTAAATAAATAAATAAATAAAGCTCATAGTTAAGAGTTGAGTTTAAAAAGAAAAACTGTACAGTTTAATACTGATAACTATTACAGTAAGAGGATATTTCCTGGAGATACAAAGATAAAATTATTTAACTTTAAATTCACTATTTTAGAGAGAGACTAAATCTATGCCTATTTTTTCAAACATTAGTAGTTATGGAATTAAATGGACAGGACATAATGCTTTGTGTTCTGTCAAGAGAGATGAAGTTCAGTTTTTTGAAATGTACAGAATAAAAATAAATGACACTTTACTAAGTCAGAAAATGATAGGAAAATATGAGCATCAGAACCAGTGATATCTAGTAGAAAATAGTCTTCAAACAGTGCAAGCAAAATTTGTTTAAAAGGTGCACACACATACACACATGTAATCACTTAAAAGAAAGTAGGAATGAAAGAATTTTTAAAAATGCAATTCATTAGCCAGGCATGGTGGTGGGGTGCCTGTAAACCAGCTACTGAAGGCAGGGGTAGTAGGCTGAGGCTGTGGAATCACTTGAACCCTAGAAGAGAGGTTGCAGTGAGCTCAGATCACACCACTGTACTCCAGCCTGGGCTACAGAGCAAAAAACTCCATCTCAAAAAAGGAAAAAATAAATGCAATTCAGAACATCTATACAACTAGGGATTGAAGAAAGGGGCACAGAGAAGTAGAGATGCATAAGACTTAAACCACTATTTCTTTTTTTTTTTTTTTTGCCTAGGCTGGAGTGCAGTGGTGGGAACATAGCTCCCTACAGCCTGGATAAGTGATTCTCCCACCACAGCCCCATGAATAGCTGGGAATACAGGTGGGTGCCACAATAACTTATAAATTTTTAATTTTTTTGTGGAGACAGAGTCTTCCTATGTTGCCCAAGCAAGTCTCAAACTCCTAACCTCAACAAATCCTCTTGTGTTGGCCTCAGAAAGTAATGAAATTAAAGCTGTGAATCACTTGCCTGCCTGTACCTAAATCAATTATATTTTAAACAGAGATAGATCCAAGATGGCTGATCACTAACAGCTCGGGATTGTAGCTCCCAGTGAAATCCCAGAAAATGAGAGGACGCCACACTTTCAGATGAATTTTCATCACTCATGGACCAGAAGATTTCCAGTGGAGGACCCCGCAGGTCGCCAGCATGACTTTTGTGGCCGGCACTGCGGTTTTGCCATTGCCTCGGCGCGGCAGCTCTTCGTGCAGAGTAAATGGAAATAGTTCCCCTACTGAGTGGCGTTTGGAGCTCTGGGAAGGCAGAGCCACTTGTTGCAGACTCAAGAAGGAAGCCAGACCAGAGATTCCCAGGCAGAAGAGCACCATCAGTCCTATCGCTGCTGTTTTGGCCAGCGCAGTGGGTTGCTCGGATTTCAGCACTGGGAATCAATAAATTGGACATCCACTCGGAAACCTAATTAGAAAGGTGGTAATTGTAAAGATAACAGATGAATAAGTTCATAATAAAGGGAAAAAAACAGCCTAAAAAGGCCAAAAATACCCAAAATCAGAACCCCTCTCCCTCTACAGGGGATTGCATTTCCTCATCAGCAATGGAACAAATGCTGATGGAAAAGGACTGGGTTCCATTATCTGAAGCAGGCTTCAGAAGGTGGATGATAAGAAACTTTTGGGAGTTGAAAGAACTTGTTCTAACCCAATGTAAAGAAACTAAGAACTTGGAAAAAAGTTTGACGAAATGCTAAAAAGAATGGACAATATAGAGAGGAATATAAATGAACTAACGGAGTTGAAAAATACAACACGAGAACTTAGTGAAATATGCACAAGTTTGAATAGCCAAATTGATCAAGCAGAAGAAAGGATATCAGAGGTTGAAGACCAACTTAATGAAATAAAATGAGAAGACAAGAATTGAGAAAAAAGGATAAAAAGGAATGAGCAAAGTCTCCAAGAAATATGGAACTATGTGAAAAGACCTAATCTATGTTTAATAGGTGTACCTGAATGTGATGGAGATAATGAATCCAAGCTGGAAAATACTCTTCAGAATATTATCCAGGAGAATTTTCCCAATCTAACAAAGCAGGACACTATTCAACCCCAGGTAATACAGAGAACACCACAAAAACATTCCTCAAGAAGAGCAACCCCAAGGCACATAATTGTTAGATTCACCAGGGTTGAAATGAAGGAGAAAATACTCAGGGCAGCCAGAGAGAAAGGTCAGGTTACCCACAAAGGGAAGCCTATCAGACTTACAGCAGATCTCTCAGCAGAAACCCTACAAGCCAGAAGAGAGTGGGGGCCGATATTTAACATCCTTAAAGAACAGAACTTTCAGCCCAGAATTTCATATAATGCCAAACTAAGCTTCACAATTGAAGGAAAAATAAAATCTTTTATGAACAAGCAAGTACTCAGAGATTTTATTACCACCAGGCCTGCTTTACAAAAACTTCTGAAAGAAGTATTAGACACAGAAAGGAACAACCAGTATTAGCCTTTCTAAAAATATACCAAACAATAAAGAGCATCAACATAAAGAATAATTTACATCAATGAATGGATAAAATAGCCAGTTAACATCAAATTGTAGTAACCCTAAATTTAAATCAACTAAATCCCCCAATCATAAGATACAGCCAAAACCTAATGGTATACTACATCCAGACCCATTTTATATCCAAAGATACACAAAGACTCAAAACAAAGGGTTGGAGAAAGATTTACCAACCAAATGGAGAGCAAAAATAAATAAATAAAAAGCAGGAGTTGCAATTCTCACATTTGATAAAACAGATTTCGAAGCAACAAAGATACAGTGGTATAAGGATCAATGCAATAAGAGCTAAGGATCCTAACACCCAGATACATAAGACCCATAAAGAGATTTAGACTCAATGAGACAGAAAATTAATAAGGATATCCAGGACTTGAACTCAGATCCAGAACAAGTCAACTTAATAGGTATTTATAGAGCTCTCCACTTTAAATACCCAAAATATACATTCTCCACTTTAAATACACAAAATATTGATCGGCCATTATTAATACTCATTCATAGAATAAAGCAATATTCCTGTTCTCTCTCCCTCTTTTTCTTCCTCTTTCTTCCTCTCCTTCTCTCCTTTTTTTTTTTTTTTAAAGGTGTGGGGTCATCTCATAATCTGTCCCCAACTTACACCCCAGCCCTAACAAAAAAAAATTATATTTTAAACAAACATTATTAAGAGTAGGGTGAGCAGTTAGAAATGATGAAAACACAAGCATTCTTATACACCAATATCAGACTTAAAGAGAGCCAAATCAAGGCTCTCATTCAGGCTATCTAGTCAAAAATTGCATGCAACTTTTACCTTCTCCAAAACATAGCTACTAATATCCTACTGTTGTTTGAAAGGCTTACTAATAAACAGTGAATTAACACATATTTTGTATGTTATACATAATATACATGACATTTTTATAATAAAGCAAGCTATAAAATGTTATTAATAAAATGATAAGGAAGGGAAAATACATTTACTATTCATTAGATGGAATTGGTTTATCATAAAGGCTAAGGAGGAGAAGGAGGAAGAGTAACTTATCTTGCTGTCTCATGGGCAGCAGAGGTGAAAGAAAATTCAAGTATAAGTGATTATGTCCAGTTGAAACCTATGCTGTTCAAAAGTCAACTGTATTTTCTGTCTGTGGTTGGTTGAATCTCATATGGAGGGCCTCAATGAAACACTCAGAGGTGGGCAGCAGTGTTGATGAAACATAGCTTGGAGATTCCTCACTTCCTGGCACTCCTTCTAATATCTTTTGCCTTAGGTTTTATTTGTACCTGTACTTTGTATTCTTTTTCTTAAAAGGACTGTCAAATTATTAATACAATAGTTTCAGGCCTCTGACCCCTAAATCTATTTCTGCCGTCAAAGAATCCTTGTTTTCCTCCTAGAACATCTTTATTATTATTTAGTATCTGTCTCAAAGGGAGAATAAGAATTCTGTCTCTTTATAGTAACCATTTTATCCTAAGGGCCTGAAACAGTATTGGGCTTAACAGGAGTGTCAGGTAAATCCAAACATTTACTGGATGAATGAGCATAGCTTTAGATAATGATCTTTCTCTGCTTCATACAGAATTTTGTAGTTAGTCAAAAAATATCACAGACATGGGTATACTGCATTTCTTTTAATATATCTTCTGTAGAACTGGAGGTAAAAAAGCTTATGACTATTCAGCATGACATTGCATTAGAGATAACATTTATTGTAAAGGCAGGATTACTCTGAGATATCTGTATTTGTAAGCCCTTAACAACAAGTAAGACATATTTCTTCAGAGATCTCTTTCTTAATAGGATTTCAGGCAGCTTGTGGAAGCAGCTGAAATAAATTGCTTTCAAAAGCATGTGTGTCATATCACATTAAATGGGGTTATGAATCAATATCCACATCCTATAATATATACCCTAACCACACAATGGAATTAATTCTGGATTAATAAAAGAAATCTATTTCTAATTTTAGGTCCAGCCTACTTTCCCTTCTCTTGAAAATATGAGTTTTTCAAATGACATATGAGTGGAAGAATCCATTATAAGCATCCACTGTTTTGCCTGCTCTAAAGTAATTTGGTTCTGCATTAATAACTCTCACTTCACAATCTCTCATAAACTATGTTTAAATGCCATGCTCTTAAATGAGATTTCTTATTCCTCTGCACTTCCTCTTTGCTTCTTCAACTTACTACCGTCAGTTTGTTTTTGAAATCATCTATTTAAAAGCAAACACCTCTTAAGGTGTCAATAAACTCAGAAACTACTGTAAATGGCAGCTATATTAATAGATAATTACAATTTAGTATAATCAATGTTATATGAGAATTAAAATTATATATGAATTTATATAGAGAAAAAGGCAATTTTAACTAAGGCAATCAGGTTATTTAGAAAATATTTGACAGAGAAGTGATATTTCAAGTGTTTAGAAAAATGAAAATCCTGCTGTTGGAGAAATATGTAAAGCAAGCAGGGCCATTTTGGGAAGGTCAAGAAGTTCAAAGTCAATAAAGAAAATTACAAAACTGGAAATGAATGAATAAGCAGAATATAAAGGACCTTTAAAGACCTCTTAAGCAATGTAGACAACAGGTAGATTGTAGATAACAGGGACATCATAGACAACTGTAGACAACAGGGATTCTGAGAACTTTAAACAGAATTAAAAAAAAAAGACATGTTTTATTTATTTATTTATTTATTTATTTATTTATTCATTCATTCATTCATTTATTACATTCTTGTGAAGCAACATATGACAGCTATGTAGAGGATATACTTAAGTGATGAGGTCCAAGTTGCAATATTCCACATAAGAAATAAGTGGCCAGAACTAACACTGAGCTAGAAGAATATAAAGGGGAATCAAAATGCAAAGGTATTTATATTGATATGCTGGTATTCATTTCACAACTAGCTCAAACAAACAATATCTGATGTGTAGCATTTTCCAACTCTGTGGCATATAAATGCTCAATACCATGACCAATTTCAAACTCAGTGTTTTATCACTCAATGAAGAATTAAGAAGAGATGTACATAGCTCCCCTGAGCTCACACAAACCAACTCCAGAGACCAATAGACATTTCTTAGTTAAAATCAATAAAATATGTAGATTGATGGAATACAGTGTATGATAGAAAATAAATTGTATATAAATCCTAGATTTCCAGCTTGAGAAATCAAGTGTGCTACTATTTAATGGCTTTGCTGTTTATGAAAGTTATTTCTTTACATTCCACAAATAGATAGGAATAAAGATCCTGATGTATGTTCCTGTCCAAATCTCACATTGAAATGTAATCCCCAATGTTGAAGAAGGTGGGACCTGGTGGAACATGATTGGATCATGGGAGTTGTTTCTCATGAATTGTTTAGCACCATCCCCTTGATACTGTTCTTGCAATAGTGAATGCATTATCATGAGATATGATATTTTAAAAAGTTTGTAGCACCTCTCCACCCCATTGTTTTGCTTCAGTTCTGGCCATGTGATGTGTCTGCTCCTGCTTGGTCTTCCACCATGATTGCAAGTTTCCCGAGGCCTCCCCAGCAGTTAAAAAGATGTTAGCAATACACTTCCTGTACAGCCTGCAGAGCCATAAGCAAATTACACATCTTTTCTTTACAAATAACCCAGACTCAGGTATTTTTTTATAGCAATGTAAGAAGGGACTAATAAAGATGCCAAGAAACAAAGGGTGGAATTTTTAAAAGTCAATTATGACTGTATTTTGGGCTGACAAATTTTTATCTAGATGTGTTTTCTTCTAACTCGTTTCTTTTTTATTATATGTTTTTTATAGGAACTATCTAATCAAAACTAAACACATAAATTTACAACTACATAGGTTTTTCTTGAAACAGACCTTTGTATTAAGCTTACTAAATACATAGATTTTTCTTAAAAGTAAGGTAATGCTATTTACACATTAATTTAAGTTAATAGTGGAAATATAGAGATTACAAGTTACTCAGTGAAGTATACTAGCAATTTGGGATAAGTTTCATAAATATGGACATTGTATAATTATATTAGTTTAATTATTCTGTACTCCAAGAAGAAAATTAAACATTCTCTAATTTTTCAGTTAACCAATAAGAAATTAGATGTTTATTTCAGTAAGCTCCTTAGTACTATTTACATAATTTGTTTAAAACTGGGAAATACTGTCATTCTGTTTTGAAGATTATTAGCAATAACAAATATTTGCTCTAAAAATATTTAAAATATAACACCAAGAAAATTTATTATGATATTTGCAGCATTTACTTTTATTCAGTTAAAGATATCTATGTTACTTTAAAAACTTGTGGTTATAGTACATTTAATGAGCAACTTTAATTTTCTCCTGGAAAATATAGCGGTTCAGCAAAATCTATGTTTTCTTGAATGGTTCTTTAATTTGTTTTCTAGTAGATACATGGGGAATGACTCAAAGGTCATTAATGCTGGCATTAATATACATTAGTCATTGGAGTAGACCATTTCCCAACTGGGTACCACCACCTAATTAATGACTGTCTAATTGACTCATGTGCGAATCGTACAAGGCAATACTTTTACTAAGTAAATTGAACCTGCCATTGCAAAAAATGCAGGGCTGAGGGCATAATTAACTATACTGAGGCATACTTGATCTCAGAAGCCCTGGGGATAGTCAATAATTAGTTACATCTGAAATGGTTTTGTTGCTATAACCATGACACAGTGTTTCTGAATTATTGAAGTTTTGATGATTGTTGCTTATTTAGATCAGAAAAGAAAAGCTGTAGCTAACTCAATCTTTATAGCATAATAAATTTTCCAAAGTATCTTGAGATTAAAAACAATCAAAGTAAATGAAGCATCTAGTACTATTTATCTTCTGAAATATTAGTGCTTATAAAAACAAAGAAGGCCAAACTAACACTCTGTATCCATCACATTTAAAGTCATATAGAAACTACATTTCATTTAATTTCATAAAACAAGAAAATAAATTAAAAGATGTGATTGGTTGGTAGGAATTCTAAACTGTGGCTTCCTGGACAATTTGTAGCCCAGAATTTATGATCCTCAACACTTCATTAAGAGTAAAAATTCTGAGCACAGAAACTATAATCAGTAAAATTCATGTGGTTCAATATTTATGGGACCCATCCATTAGCAAGGTGGGCAAAAGTAATTGAACACTCTGATACTCTAATAATAATTCCAAAAAAGGAATTCTAAATAAAGTAAATTCATGTAACTCAAAATATATGCTTAGCAAATGCTACATAAATAGGTTTCCAAATATAATTTTCAAGCATCATGCCCCCATTTTGCTTTAAAAATAGTGAAAATGCTAAATTACTGAAGCTATATTTTGGTTTTAATTCAGGAGACAATACTGAAGCAGCTTTATCTTTCTGCTTTCCAATTGTAAGAGAGTATGTTTTGTCCCTTGTGATTTAGATGAGGTAAAATACTCTTCCAGAGGCATAGTAAGATTTTATCCTTGAATTGAAGTAGATATAACAATACAGAAAATTCATACAAAATTTTATTAGTCATGATCACAGACAACTTTATATTAAAGGGTGTAGCCCACTGCAGTATAATTTCACCATATATACTAATATTTTTCAGACTTTTAAAAATTAGGACTAAATAGTGCTAGTGCAGAGGATTTCAAATTGTGTAACATGTCAACTTTTTATTGAAATATTAAAATGTGTAATTTATAATACTACAGTATGATTGCTGAGATATGTAACTAAGCTAATAGGGTATATGGGAAGAAGGAGAAGATATTTTTCTGTGTCTCAGAGGACAGTTATATAGCTTGACAAACTTAAGTCATAATAGTCACAAAAAAACATTTTTCAGAAGTGAATTAAATAACTAAGTTTTCCATTACTACAGATCTTAGTTGAAGGGTGTTCCGGTATTAACCTGTCCCATTCACGTGGCTACCTAATATTCTTATAGTCACAAAGTTTCCCAGTCCACCTGAGTTTTTTGGCATGTTTGTTCCTTCACAAACCTAGGAATAATGCAAAGGATCTGATAGATATTCTCATATAAATCTACAAACTAGACATTTCTCTCAATCAATGCATAAATTCTTAACAAATAGTGTGAGAAAATTATCTCAGGGCATATAGGAAAGTCAAGAGCAGAGAGAACTAATATAAAAGCTATCAGTAGCTATATATTATAATGCTTAAGGATTATGGCTCCAGAGTCAGAATCAATGGATTTGTAATAAAAACTCCACTATTTACTAGTTGTACAACCCTGAACAATTTATATAACCTTGGTTTTATCATTTGCAAAATATAATCTTGGTTTTATCATTTGCAAAAGAGAGTTAGTATTAGTGCTTCCCTCATATAATATGATGAGTGTTCCCTTAAAAAATTCACATAGATGTATAAAAAAAAAAGATGATATATACTATACTGATTGTACTTAAAGTTTATCATAATGTTTAAAAATTAAAAGCAAATAATATTAGTAACCAATATTTGCTGAACACTTACTATGTTCTAAAGGCCATATGCATACTAAGTCATTTACTTCTTAAAACTTTTTATGGGGTAAGTACGATTTCACAGAAAAGGAAACAGAGGCACAGAGAAATAAAGTAGTTAGCTCAAGGTTACATAGATAGGAGACCTGAGAGGAGGGTACTCGGACCAGAATATCCTAAGACTCTGAGTGATGTAACTTAGCAACATAGAAAACCAGAATGGCTTCTGTGTCTTGCCTATGAAGCCAAAATCTTCAAGCTGCAGAGGCTGGAAGGAATATGTATTGCCTGGGTATTGAAAATGGTGCCATTGCCATAGGGAAGAACTCTTCTGTGTTAGTCAGTTTTGTGTTATTATAGCAGAATACCACAGACTAGGTAATTTATAAGAAAAATCAATTTACTTCTTACAATTTTGGAGGCTGGGAAGTCCAATTTAAGGTGCTGATATCTAGCAAGGGCCTCATGCTTTGTCATCTCATGGTGAAAGATGGAAGGGCAAGAAAGCATTAGAGAGAGCAAGAGGAAGGGGCCAAACTCCTCCTTTTATCAGAAACCCGCTCCTTCAAAAACTAATGCATTTCCACAATAAAAGCATTAATACATTCATGCAGGCAGAGCCCTTATGACTTAATCACCTCTTTAATGTCCCAACTCTTGACAGTGTTGCATTGGGGACTAAATCTCTAACACATGAAATTTGGAGGACACATTCAAAGCATACCACCCTCATACCCAAAAGAAAACAATATCACAGTATTATATTATAACATCTGGAAAATTATTTTTTAAAAGGATGATATTCATAAAATTCAATGTTTGTACACAAAGGACAAAATAGAATATAAAGAGAAAAAAATCTCTAATTTTATCAATAGAGAATTAAGTCAGTTAATATTTTTATAATTTGTTTTTATGTTTCAAGTGAAAAAAACAACTGCACAACTTTTGTAAAGAGATTTACTAAATAAAACGAGATACTTGCTATAAAAACATTCTAGAGATATAAATTAATGTAATTACAAATGTAAAATATTATTAATATTGGTCAGTTAGAAAATAATACGTATATGTACATAATCTCCAGCTTAACTTGGGAGAATTACTGTGCAGAAAGCAGTAACTGGACCCCTTCCTGACACCTTACACTAAAATTAACTCCAGATAGATTAAAGACTTAAACATAAGACCTGGCACCATAAAAACCCTAGAAGAAAATCTAGGCAAAACCATTCAGAACATAGGAGTAGGCAAGGACTTCATGACCAAAACACCAAAAAGCAAATGGGACCTAATCAAACTCCACAGCTTTTGCATGGCTAAAGAAACAGTCACTAGAGTGAATCGGCAACCATCAGAATGGGAAAAAGTCTTTGCAGTTTACGCATTTGACAAAGGGCTGATATCCAGAATTTACAAAGAACTCTAACAGATTTACAGGAAAAAAACAAACAAGCCCATTCAAAAATGGGCAAAGGACATGAACAGACACTTTACAAAAGAAGACATACATGAGGCCAACAAACACATGAAAAAATGCTCATCATCACTGGTCATTAGAGAGATGCAAATCAAAACCTCATTGAGATACCATCTCACACCAGATAGAATGGCAATCATTAAAAAATTTGGAGACAACAGATGCTGGAGAGGATGCGGAGAAATAGGAACACTCTTACACTGTTGGTGGGAGTGTAAATTAGTTCAACCATTGTGGAAGACAGTGTGGTGATTCCTCAAGGACCTAGAAATAGAAATTCCATTTGACCCAGCAATCCCATTACTGGGTATATATCCAAAGGACTATAAATCATTCTACTATAAGGACACATGCACATGAATGTTCATTGCAGCACTGTTTACAATAGCAAAGACCTGGAACCAACCCAAATGCCCATTGATGATAGACTGGACTGGGAAAATGTGGCACATAGACACCATGGAATATTATGCAGCAATAAAAAATGATGAGTTTGTGTTCTTTGTAAGGACATGGATGAATCTGGAGAACATCATTCTCAGCAAACTGACACAAGAACAGAAAAAGAAATACCGCAGATACTCACTCATAGGTGGGTGAGAAAAATGAGAACACATGGACACAGAGAGGGGGTCTACTACACACTGGGGTCTATTGGGGGGAATGGGGGAGGGACAGCAGGGTTGGGGGAGCTGGGGAGGGATAGCCTGAAGAGGGATAGCCTGGGGAGAAATGCCAAGTGTGGGTGAAGGGGAGGAAGGCAGCAAAACACATTGCCATGTATGTACCTATGCAACTATCTTGCACGTTCTGCACATGTACCCCAAAACCTAAAATGCAATAAAAATTTAAAATAAAATAAAAAATTAAAAAAATTTAAAAAAATGAATAAGACACTACCTCTATTTTAACCATATTTCTATTTAGTGAGAGGCCCACAGAATAAATAAAAATAACTAAAATCATAAAAAAAAAAAGAAAATAAAAGAAATACATTTTTTAAATCAAAATGAGGCAAGGGGTATATGAAGACAATACTATGTTGTGTTTAAAATATAGCTTTTATTGAAGATTAGGCTTTGAATTTTAGCATAGTATGTACTTTTCCTTTAAACAAATTTCTTTCTGCCACCACTCTTTTTTATATTGGAGAGTTTGAAAGCTAATTAAAGCCATATTGAATTGTGTGGCCCAAAACTAAACAATGATGAATTTTCAGTGTTTCTCTGTTCAAGGTTTAAAATTTTCCATGAATAAAATACTTTATCTTATATAAAAAAAACACGCCATAATATGGCAGCAATAAACACACAAGAAAAATACAGAGAAAATAAAATCAGAAATTTAAAAAATTAAAAAATAAATTTTTCAATTTTTGTGATTTTCTAAATTCAAAAGAGGTGAATTTTGGCTACACCTAAACAGGCAGGTTGTGATTTTATCTACCTTTTGAACTCATTTGGTAAGTTGATATTGTATCAACTTTTTAGAAAAAATAGATACATTTTATATTCTTCAGTTGCAGCAAAGCAGATTTCCAAATTTTATCTAAAGTAAGTAAAATAATAAGACAACTTGTCAATATCTACAGGTACAGAAGATAAAAATAATATCACAGCTAGAAATTATTAGTCCCCTAAGTTTAACTGTATAATTTAACTAATTTATTCTTCTGGTTTTCATTTAAGAAAACAGTGTCTCACATGTTGACTCAAAACATCATGATCATACTTTTCTACCTTATGTTTTTTTCCATTTATTCTGGAAATCTCCAAACTTCATTAATTATTGTCCAAGGCACCTTCGTAGTCATTTGAAACTTAAGTCTGCAGTGGTTTAAACCATGTTTTAATTCATCCCTGGCAACTATTTAGCTCAGATACGGTGCAAAGGAAGATGGTCAACAAGAGGCACACTCTACTTGTCCCTTGGTATATGCAGTCATGAATGGCTGGCTCTCCAAATACACTGGTGTTGAATCCTGTAAATACTGTATTTTTGATCTGCATTTGGCTAAAAATACTCTGCAAATAACTGGACCTTTAGGAGTTCAAACCTTTGCTGCTCAAGGATCAACTGTATATGGTTTGGAAGTTATCTTGTTTTAACCATAGGTTGGGCAATGTCTCAACTTTTGCCAACAAGTTTCCTAATAGCAAAATGCTTGAATAGAAAAAGATTTTGGGTCTCTTACTTATTGCTTAAGAAAATAATGTGTAACCACAAGCAAGCAATGAATTTTCTTTGTTAGTCCCCTTCCCTTTCTCTATCTTCTTTTTTATTCTTCACTTATCAGCTCCAAACACATAGAAAGAAAAGAAAGATGCCAAATTTTGTCTCTCTCATATGAATCTTTCAACCTCTAGGGGTCCTGTTTTAGTCAGCTTTGTATCTTAAACACATAGAATAGATCATGTTCATTGCAGGCAATAAGAAATATTTAGAAATGTTATATATAAATTTGGAGTTGTGCTTGATGTACATTGTAACCTGCTTGAAAGTGCTGGGTAGGGAGTTCCCACAATACAACATATTTAATTCCAGCTGCATGTGCATATATATATGGTTTGGAAATTATCTTGCTTTTATATATAGAGAGAGAGAGCAAGATATAATATATATATATAATTATTATATATAATTATACATGCAATAATATAATATAAAATATATATGATATCTTGCTCTCTCTCTATATATATAAAAGCAAGATAATTTTATATTATATTATTACATATATAATTATAAATATAATAATATAATATATTATATATATTATATCTTGCTCTCTATATATACACATGTGCATATATGTATATATATGCACATGTAGCTGGAATTAAATATGTTGTACTATGGGCCCTCCACAATACAAATACAACATGTTTAACATAATGTATATATTGTGTTTATATATGTAATATATTACATATATATGTATATATATTTAATATATGTGTGTATATGTATACATACACGCATATTAAATATATATATATTTAATATGTGTGTATATGTATACATAACACGCATATATACATATATACACATGTATACATACATGTAGATATATGTATATATATCTCTATATATGTATACAGTTATCCTGGATGTATACATATACATGTGTGTGTATATATATACACACATATATATGTATACATCCAGAATAAATAAATAAATAAATATATATATATATATATATATATATATATACACACACACACACACAAACACACACACACACACATCCAGGCTAACTGTGCGTGTAGCTAGAATTAAATATGTTGTATTGTGGGCCCTCCCTACTCAGCACTTTCAAGCAAGCACAACTTCAGATTTATATACAACCACCGAAAGTGCTGAGATTACAGGTGTGAGCTACCACACATGTCCCTGGATTTTTATAAACAAGTTCTTATTGCCAGTAACTAAATTGTGTTTGTAGCATTTTTTATTTCAATAGGTTTTGAGGAACAGGTGATGTCTGGTTACACGAAGAAGTTCTTTAGTGGTGATTTCTGAGATTTTGGTGCACCCATCACCTGAATAGTGTACACTGTATGCAATGTGTAGTCTTTTATCACTCACCCTCATCCCACGCTTTCCCTCAAGTCCCCCAAACCATTGTATCCTTCTTACACCTTTGCATCGTTATAGCTTAGCTCCTGCTTATGAATGAAAATATGCTGTTTAGTTTTCCATTCCTGAGTTACTTCACTTAGAATAATAGTCTCCAATGTTATCCAGGTTGCTAGAAATGCCATTTTTTAATTCCTTTTCATGGTAGTACCTAACCAAAAAGATAGGAGACCTCTACAAGGAAAACTACAAAGCACTACAGAAAGAAATAGATGACACAAACAGATGGAAACTCATTTAATGCTCAAGGATGAGTAAAACCAATATTGTGAAAATGACCATATTTCTAAAGCAGTCTACAAATTCAATGCAATTCCCATCAAAATACACCATCATTCTTCACATAACTAAAAACAATTCTAAAATTCATATGGAATCAAAAAAGAACTCACATAGCCAAAGCAAAACTAAGCAAAAACAACACAAATCTAGAGGCATCACATTACCTGACTTCAAATGATACTATAAGGCCATAGTCACCAAGATAGCATGGTACTGAACAAAAATAGGTACATAATGGAACAGAATAAAGAACCCAGAAAGAAAACTAAATAATTAGACGCAGCCTGCCATTGCCAAGGCAACCTGCCATAACAGAGAGACCCCACCAGCAGGGCAGAGCGCTCCACAGCAGAACGGAGCCCTCCCGCAGCAGGGAGGACTCACGCTAGCAGGGTGGAGCCCTGGCAGGCAAATAGTGAATAGACTGCCTCCTAGCAGGGCAGGACAGTGCAACAGATACTCATAAAGAAAGCCCCAACTCTCTGAGACAGAGCATCTAAGGGGGAAAAAGGGGAGGGTTATGAGGTGTGTTGCAGCAGACATAAATACATCCTTCCAACAACCCTCAATGAACAACAGAGCTCACAGCTCAGCACTGGAGCTCCTATTAAGCACAGACCATCTCCTCAAGCAGCTTCCTGACCCCTGTATATCCAAAGAGTCACCCCAAAAAAGGACTAATCAGACTGACATTTGGCGGGCATCATTCTGGAACAAAGATAACAGAAGAAGAAACTGGTAGCATCCCTCACTGTTCTGCAGCTGCTACAGGGGTACCCCAGAAAAGCAGGGCCTGGAGTGGACCTCAGCACTCATACAGCAGAGGGGCTAGACCATTAGAAGGAAAACTAAGTAACAGAAATACTTCATCATCAACAATCAGGGCATCCACACAGAGACCCAAGTGAAAAATCAGCAACCACTAAGATGACAGGTGGATAAATCCATAAAGATGGGAAGAAACCAGTGCAAAAAAAAGGAAAACACCCAAAACCAAAACACCTCACCTCCTACAAAGGACCAAAACTCCTCATCAGCAGGGGAACAAAGCTGGATGGAGAATGAATGTGACAAAATGATGGAATCAGACTTCAGAAAGTGGATAATGAGAAACTTCAGTGAGCTAAAAGAACATGTTCTAAATCAGTGCAAAGAAACTAAGAACCTTGAAAAAAGATTTGAAAAAATATTCGAGGAATTGATAACAAGAATGGATAACTTAGAGAGGAATATGAATGAATTGAAGGGGCTGAAAAACACAACACGAGAACTTCGTGAAGCATGCACAAGTTTCAACAGCTGAATTGATCAAGCAGAAGAAAGAATATCAGAAGTTGAAGATCAACTCAATGAAATAAAATGAGAAACCAAGATTAAAGAAAAAAGTGCAAAAAGGAATGAACAAAATCTCCAAGAAATGTGGGACTATGTGAAGAGACCCAACCTACGTTTGATAGATGTACAGAATATGATGAAGAGAATGAATCCAAGCTGGAAAATACTCTTCAGTATATTATCCAGGAAAATTTCCCCAACCTAGCAAGACAGGTCAATACTCAACTCCAGGAAAAACAGAGAACACCACAAAGATACTCTGCAGGAAGAGCAACCCCAAGGCACATAATCCTCAGATTCACCAGGGTTGAAATGAAGGAGAAAATACTAAGGGCAGCCAGAGAGAAAGGTCGGGTCACCCACAAAGGGAAGCCCATCAGACTCACAGCAGATCTCTCGGCAGAGACTCTACAAGCCAGAAGAGAGTGGGGGCCAATATTCAACATCCTTAAAGAAAAAGAACTTTCAACCCAGAATTTCATATTGAGCCAAACTGAGCTTCATAAGTAAAGGAAAAATAAAATCCTTCACGAACAAGCAAGTACTCAGAGATTTTTTCACCACTAGGCCTGCTTTACAAGAGCTCCTGAAAAAGGCACTACACATAGAAAGAAACAACCAGTACCAGTCATCCTAAAATCATACCAAATGCTAAAGATCATCAACAAAATGAAGAATCTACATGAACCAATGGGCAAAACAGGCAGCTAGCATCAAAATGGCAGTATCAAATTCACACATAACAATATTAACCCTAAATGTAAATGGGCTAAATGCACCAATAAGAAGACATAGACTGGCAAATTGGATAAAAAGCCAAAACCCATCAGTGTGCTGTATCCAGGAAACCCATCTCACATGCAAGGATACACAAAGGCTCAAAATAAAGGGATGAAGGAAGATTTACCAAGCAAATGGAGAGCAAAAAAAAGCAGGAGTTGCAATTCTCGTCTCTGATAAAATAGACTTTAAAGCAACAAAGATCAAAAGGGACAAAGAAGGACATTACATAATGGTAAAAGGATTGATACAACAAGAAGAGCTAATGATTCTAAATATATATGGACTCAATGCAGGAGCACCCAGATATATAAGGCAAGTTCTCAATGACTTACAAAGAGACTTAGACTCCCACACAATAATAGTGGGAGACTTTAACACTCCACTGTCAATAGCAGACAGATCAACCAGACAGAAAATTAACAAGGATATCCAGAACTTGAACTCAGACCTGGAACAAGCAAACCTGATAGACATTTACAGAACTCTCCACCCCAAATCCACAGAATATACATTCTTCTCAGCACCACATCACACCTACTCCAAAATTGGCCACATAATTGGAAGTAAAGCACTCCTCAGCAAATGCAAAACAACTGAAATCATAACAAACAGTCTCTCAGACCATAGTGCAATCAAGTTGGAACTCAGAATTCAGAAAATAACTCAGAACCGCACAGCTTCATGGAAACTGAACAACTGGCTCTTGAATGTTGATTGGATAAACAAAGAAATGAAGGCAGAAATAAAGAAGTTCTTCGAAACCAATGAGAATGAAGACACAATGTACCAGAATCTCTGGGACACATTTAAAGCAGTCTGCAGAGGAGAATATATAGCAATAAGTGCCCACATGAGAAGAGTGGAGAGCTCCAAAATTGACACCCTATCATCAAAATTGAAAGAGCTAGAGGAGCAAAATCAAAAAAGCTCAAAACCTAGCTGAAGACAATAAATAACTAAGATCAGAGCAGAACTGAAGGAGATAGAGACAAGAAAAACCCTTCAAAAAATCAATAAATCCAAGAGCTGGTTTTTCAAAAAGATCAACAAAATAGACAGACCACTAGCCAGACTGATAATAAAGAAAAGGGAGAATAACCGAATAGATGCAATAAAAAACGATAAAGGGGAAATCACCACAGATTCCACAGAAATTCAAACCATCATCAGAGAATATTACAAACAACTCTATGCACATAAACTAGTAAACCCGGAGGAAATGGATAAATTCCTGGATGCCTGTGTCCTCCCAAGCCTAAACCAGGAGGAAGCCAAAACTATGAACAGACCAATAACAAGGTCCGAAGTTGGGGCAGCAATTAAGAGCCTACCACACAAAAAAAGCCCAGGTTCAGATGGGTTCACAGTCGAATTCTACCAGACACACAAAGAGGATCTGGTACCATTCCTTCTGAAACTATTTCAAATAATTCAAAAAGAGGGAACCCTTCCCAAATCATTTTATGAGACCAACATCATCCTGATACCAAAACCTGGCAGAGACTCAACACAAAAAGAACACTTCAGGCCAATATCCATGATGAACATAGATGCAAAAATCTTCAATAAAATACTGGCAAACCAATTGCAACAGCACATTAAAAAACTTATCCATCATAATCAAGTAGGATTCATCCCGGGGATGCAAGGCTGGTTCAACATACGCAAGTCTATAAATGTAATTCACCACATAAACAGAAGCAAAAACAAAAACCACATGATTATCTCAATTGATGCGGAGAAGGCATTTGACAAAATTCAACAGCACTTTATGCTAAAAACCCTCAATATACTTGGTATTGATGGAACATATCTCAAAGTAATAAAAGCTATTTACGACAAACCAACAGCCAATATCATACTTAATGGGCAAAAACTGGAAGCATTCCCTTTGAAATCCGGCACTAGACAAGGATGCCCTCTCTCACCACTTCTATTCAACATAGTACTGGAAGTTCTAGCCAGAGAAATCAGGCAAGAAAAAGAAATAAAGGGTATTCAAATAGGAAAGGTGGAAGCCAAATTGTCTCTATTTGCAGACGACATGATAGTATACCTAGAAGACCCCATTACCTCAGCCCAAAAGCTCCTGCAACTGATAAGCAACTTCAGCAAAGTCTCAGGATATAAAATCAATGTGCAAAAATCACAAGCATTCCTATACACCAATAACAGACTTAAAGAGAACCAAATTAAGAACGAACTGCCATTCACAATTGCTACAAAGAAAATAAAATACCTAGGAATACAACTCACTAGGAATGTAAGGGACCTCTTTAAGGAAAACTACAAACAACTGCTCAATGAAATAAGAGAGGACACAAACAGATGGAGAAACATTCCATGTTCATGGTTAGGAAGAATCAATATCGTAAAAATGACTATACTGCCCAAAGTAATTTACAGAATCAATGCTATCCCCATCAAACTACCATTGAATTTCCTCACTGAACTGGAAAAAAACACCATGAACTTCATATGGAACCAAAAGAGAGCCCGCATAGCCAAGTCAATTCTAAGCAAAAAGAACACAGCAGGAGGCATCACACTACCAGACTTCAAACTATACTACAAGGCTACAGTAGTCAAAACAGCATGGTACTGGTACTAAAACAGAGCTGTAGACCAATGGAACAGAACAGAAGCATCGGAGGTAACACAACATATCTACAACCATTTAATCTTTGATCAACCAGACAAAAACAAGCAATGGGGAAAGGATTCCCTATTTAATAAATGGTGTTGGGAAATCTGGCTAGTCATGTGCAGAAAGCAGAAACTGCATCCCTTCCTGACACCTTACACTAAAATTAACTCCAGATGGATTAAAGACTTAAACATAAGACCTGGCACCATAAAAACCCTACAAGAAAATCTAGGCAAAACCATTCAGGACATAGGCATAGGCAAGGACTTCATGACCAAAACACCAAAAACATTGGCAACATAAGCCAAAATAGACAAATGGGACCTTATCTAACTCCACAGCTTCTGCACGGCAAAAGAAACAGTCATTAGAGTGAATCGGGAACCATCAGAATGGAAAAAAAAATTTTTGCAGTTTACGCATCTGACAAAGGGCTGATATCCAGAATTTACAAATAACTCAAACAGATTTACAGGAAAAAAACAAACAAGCCCATTCAAAAATGGGCAAAGGATATGAACAGACACTTTACAAAAGAAGACATACATGAGGCCAACAAACACATGAAAAAATGCTCATCATCACTGGTCATTAGAGAGATGCAAATCAAAACCACATTGAGATACCATCTCATGCCAGTTAGAATGGCTATCATTAAAAAATCTGAAGACAGCAGATGCTGGAGAAGATGTGGCAAAATAGAAACACTCTTACACTGTTGGTGGGAGTGTAAATTAGTTCAACCATTGTGGAAGACAGTGTGGCGATTCCTCAAGGACCTAGAAATAGAAATTCCATTTGACCTAGCAATCCCATTACTGGGTATATATCCAAAGGACTATAAATCGTTCTACTATACGGACACATGCACATGAATGTTTATTGCAGCACTGTTTACAATAGGAAAGACCTGGAACCAACCCAAATGCCCATCGATGATAGACTGGGCTGGGAAAATGTGGCACATATACACCATGGAATATTATGCAGCAATCAAAAATGATGAGTTTGTGTCGTTTGTATGGACATGGATGAATCTGGAGAACATCATTCTCAGCAAACTGATACAAGAACAGAAAAAGAAATACCGCATATACTCACTCATAGAGGGACAGTGGGGGGGCTGGGGAGGGATAGCCTGGGGATGAATGCCAAGTGTGGGTGAAGGGGAGGAAGGCAGCAAAACACACTGCCATGTGTATACCTATGCAACTATCTTGCACGTTCTGCACATGTACCCCAAAACCTATAATGGAATAATAATAAAAAAGAAATAAAAATAAAAATAAAATGACCAAAAAATAGAATAATATTTATATATTTTCAAAAAATTTTTGTAAAATTTTCTATGATTAACAGTAAAAATATATTCTCAATTATGTTAGCAAAACCACAAGAACATATATACAGCTTGTTAAGTGATATTAAAACAAAAATACATAGTATTTAATATTTTTGTGATGATTACCTGCAAAAAATATCCTTGATGTAGAATATAATTTCTAACCAATGCAAACTTGAAAATAAAATTTTAAAAGCTCTAATAAAATTGTATTTAATTATGAACTTATAAAGCAAGTAGATTCAATTTTACTGCTTTTAAATAAGTCTTTCTCTGCTCATTTATGTCTTCATAATCTTTCAATTTACAGGTAATAGATCATCAGAAAATCTTCTCTAACATTCTGTTTCAACATACTTCATTGTGATTATTACCATTATACTATAATTTGTATCAACAACAGACACAAGCACTTTTAAAAGCAACCTGGAATACGTGAATTATTTGGAATATTTCTTCAATATTTTAGTAAGAAAACATGTTTTGAACATTTTTATACCAATTTGTAAGTCAGAACTTCCCATTATCCTTTATTTCTATTTTAGTCTGTGTCTTTTGAAAAGTCTGAAATAAAAATGCTAATGTATTTTTAAAGGTTAATAGTTGCCTAAGTGGTTCATAAAATAGAAACTTAAGCACAGCAGCTTGCAAAATTTAATGAGAGGGCAAACACAAGTTCACCTTGTCTTTTATCTTCCTTAGCTGTGTCGTCTGGAGACCTGTAAGTGTCTGAAGATGATTATATCAACTACAGGATTAGGCAATGTAGGCTCAGAGCAGATTAAATGGTTCAATGTCTATGCACTTGGGGGTTCCCATGGCAGAGTGTGTAGCCTTCATTCAGAGGGCAAACACATATTCCTGATGTCTGTGCTATCACGAGAGTAACTATCAGGTTCTGAATTTCATCCATCATTTTTATATCTGAAGAAAGCCTGCCTCTAGTCTAATGAGTGCTACAGAAAACTGAAGTCAATGGAGCCACTTGTCTTCCCAGCTATCAGTCAAAGTACTAAATTACTCAATAATTGAAGCCACATAATGAAACTAAGTGGTACATTTTATTTTCCGCTATTACAGATGTTTGAACTTACCAAAATAACTATATTTATGGTAACAATAATCCATTTAGCTAATGCTTTAACACATGGCTATGTAAAAATTATGTCTAAAATGCTTTATTTTACCTTTTAAAATAATCCTAAATTAGTAGTTCTCAATTGAGAGCAATTGTGCTCCATGCCCCCAACTCAGGTTGAACTGTCAGGTTTAAAGTAGAAATATAAAAGAGCTTTTTGAATTTTATTTTCTAATAAACAACATTTTTGGTATCACTGACCCACACAATATTTGGGATATGCTTGCACTACTATACACATGGAAACACACACTCATATGTGTTGCTTCTCTGAAATTCAAATTGAGGGAATATTCTGCATTTTCTTCTGGCAGTGCGATGAACTGCAGGGGACATGTCACAATGCCTTGAGACTTTTTTTTTTTTTCACAACTAGCAGTGGTGGTGCTACTGGCATGTAGTGGGTAGAAGCCAGGGATACTTTCAAACATTCTGCAATGAACAATATAGTCTCCTACAACAAAGACTAATGGATAATAGTCTCCATTATCTAGTCAATATATCAATACTCAGTTTGAGAAATCCTGCCTTGGATTATAACAGGAAATTTATTACATTACTATTCAGAATACTTCTTGCTATATTTTGGGCATTTGGCTGTTCTCCTCTTAGAATAGGTTCTGGCTACTTCTGGAAAGCAAGTGCTATAAAGATACCAATGGATAAGTGATCAATGGTACAGAGGAAAAATAAACCATTGATAAAACTCTCAGGCATTTGATGAAGGGATTGGTAATCTTTGGAGAGGAATGAAATAAAATTGCATCTTCTGAAAGCATTCTGCCACATTGCAGAGTGGATTGGTGGCACACAAAAAAAATCTTGACCATTTTTCCTTCTTTAGGATTTAAATGTTAATACTATAGAGATCACAGAAAAAAAAGTAACACTAAGTGTGTAGGATTATCAGAAGATTAGTTATTTCATTACTACCTAAATTATTGATACTACAGTCATTTACAGATTGAAAACTTAAAGCCCTTCAAGATCAAATGAATCATTTAAGTATATCCAGAATAAAGAAACAGAAATATCCTAAAGAGCAAATAATAGGACTAATAGGACTTACTATTTTAAATAACCAAAGTCACACCAATGCCACTATTCATTATAAGTACTATTATTTATATGGAAAATATAATCCTTACTTATCTTTTACAAAATTGTAAATAGCAAACCCTTTCAGAAATCTCTACTGGTGTCTCCAAGCACACATTTATTGACACATTTCTCTACAATCCCGTCTCACGTACACACAACTCTGCAGGAAATACATCACATTCAATTTGGAATGCCCAGCACAGTGTCTAGTACAAAATGAGCCCTCACTCATTTTCTATTTCTCCTTTTATGGTTATATCTATTCACAAACTTTACCCAATGTATCCAACATACATTTTAAAATAGCTAACTATTCCTCTAGGCAACACATTTCTTCAGAATATGAAGAGTACAATTAATAGTTCCAAATATAATCACCCAAATATTTTGCACATAGTACAGGAAACACTAAATAAGCATTTAAATAAAGTAATCATCCCCAAGATTTTTCATTTCACAATAATAACCTATGACAAGGGGTGTCTGAATTGGTAATAGGTAAAGGAACATCCTTAAATTTCAGAAAACTGCCGTTATGTAATTTTTTGTGATTTTCATGAAAATGCACATATTCCTTTTGCAATATTTGTCAATATTTACATACAATTTCATGTAAGTATCTTGAGGTGTTAAGAATATTTACACCTGAAGCCCTAGCATACATGATTGAATGTTAACTCAGTGATAAGTACGGTGATTGATTCTACATGAAATCAATAAAGGCCCATAGGAATTTGCTGAATTTGATAAGGGAAATAATTTGAGATCCCTCGCTGAATTTATTAATATATCATCACTTGATTTTCAATTAATCATCTGGGAAAATAATTAATATCCTAGTTTTTCTTTTGCTCACAACATAAGAAGAAAAAAAAAAGCTAGAATTTTTCAGCTCAGAGAATTCTAATTTTAGCAAAAGGAACTATCGTCTAATTACCAAAAGGAATGTCATCACAATGATGAGGTTGAAAGAATTGAAAATGAGATCTCAGATTGGAAATGTGGGGCTTTGATAGTGAAATATAGGGAGGGAGCTTGAGAGAGAGAGAGAGAGAGAGAGAGAGAGAGAGAGAGAGAGAGAGAGAGAGAGATTGAGATTTTGAGACATTGAGACTTGTTTTAGGGAAGAAGGAAATCCCACTAATTATGAAAAGGTTTAGATTTTAGAAGCAGCCTGGTCTGTCAAGAAGAGCTCTAGCATCTAAACCTGATATATTTTCCCTACTTTAGTTTTACATATTGCTAACTTTTCCAATGTGCTGAAGCCTTCCTTAATCATAATGGTTTTAATGTCAGTGTGATTTGCTAGGAGGCGAAAACTGTAACAGCTACTAAATCTTGAATACCTAATTGTGCTAAGTTCTGAAATATTCAGAACAGTCAAAAGATACAATATATTCAGTGTTGTACTTATTTTAAGAAAGTGGTGCTCTCTGTAAGTGCTTTCATTTCTCCTGTGTTTCTTTTTCCCGCCAGACCCACTTTTCACAGAGCTATAACTTCATCACCCATCTTTCCTACTCACATTCACCGTTTACAACAGTATCATCAAAATTGTTTCCACCTCAAAATTCTCCATGCCTATGCCAAAATACCCAACTCCTATCTCAAGGACAAATACTATCCTTTATACAAAATATTAATTCACCATTTTGTAACATCTTGTCTAAACTCCTATTAGGGACACATACATTGTTTTCCTTGCTATAAGTCAGTATTCCCCACTAAGCAGTATGATCTTCAAAGGAAAAGATAATATATTTTTACCATATTTATGACAGGTAGTCAAATAGTTTGAATACATGATTTAACAAATAAATTTTTAAAACTATTGAATTGTTATATATATAGAATATAAGCAGATAAACATAACTTGGCCAACAGTTACGGTTTCAAGGGTCCTTTACTTCATGAGTACACATTTAATTGAGACTCAAGACCTAGATTCTAGATATATAGCTAGTAAACACGCACAGTAACCAGAAATCATCAAATTAAAAAGATAAAATAAGAATAAATTACATATATGACAACATGTCAACATATAAAACCAGAGTTAATAAAGGAATTCATTAGCGAATAAAAAATAGAAGTTAATAAATAGAAAAAAATAAAGCAGGCTTGAATTATAAAATACAAAGCTAAGTCATTGAAAATAAAAGTAAAAGTACAAAACTTTGCAAGTCCAATTGTGAAAAATGAGGGAAAAATACTCAAGAAAAACTGAAAAACTAAAACAAACAAATGAAAATCCTAAATTAAAAGAACAATTCCATTACATTTTCTACTCGGCTCTCTGGCCCCCTGCATCAACATAAGTTATTCATTTCCTTGCTTTCACATCATGATTAGCTACTGTTTTTTTTTTTTTGTTTGTTTGTTTGTTTGTTTTTGAGATGAAGTCTCACTCTGCTGCCCAGACTGGAGTACAGTGGTGAGATGTTGGCTCACAGCAACTTCTGCCTCCTGGGTCCAAGCAATTTTCCTACCTTAGCCTACTGAACAACTGTGATTACAGGCATGTGCCATCATGCCAGCTAATCTTATTGTATTTTTAGTAGAGACATGGTGAAAACATGTATTTTCACCATGTTGGTCAGGCTGATTTTGAACTCCTGACCGCAAATAATCCACCCACCTTGGCCTCCTAAAGTTCTGGGATTACTGGCACAAGCCATCGCACCTGGCCGTGATTAGCTATTTTTAATTGGAAAATTATATCCACACCTCTAGCTTCAAATGCCACTGATAATTCCTAAAATGTGTACATACAGAATTTTCTTCTGGAATTTAGATTAGAGGTTCTCTAAAATTTAAGGCGTATCAAATGCCACATAACTAGTCAGTGTTCAGTCTCATCCTATGTTAATTATTGTCAGTATTTTACTCAATTTCTCCCTTCTCTCTAAATCACTTTCTTCCCTTGATTTTTGGGACATCAAACACCATGGTTTCTTCTTTTACCCGCATAACTACCCTTCAGATCCTTTCCTGTTTTTCTTTATTTTCCAGATTTAAAAACACTGTGGTTACATAAAGCTTAGTTCTAGAACCTCTTCGCTATGTGCCTATTCCAAGTGAACTCACTGAGTCTCATGGATTTGAATATGTTCTACATATTGGTGTCTCCACAATTTATTCAAGTCTGGTACATTCAGTGGACTCTTAACTGGCATATCTAGTTGTCTTCCCTTTACAACATCACTTAGATGTCTTGACAGTATGCAAAATTAGCATGCTCAAAATTGACTCTTCACAGATTAACTCTCATGCAAAAGATTCATTTTACAGTTTTACCCAACTCAGTTGATAGATATTTCATTCTACTAATTATTCAAGTAAAATTTTGCACTCATATATTATCTCTTTCTTTACTTCAAATTTCAAATTCTTTCACCTGTGATTTTGAAATATTGTCAGCTTCTAGCAACTTCCAGGTATCTTTACTTCTATCAGTATAGCCTAAACTATAATAATGTCTTCAGGAAACTATTGTAAATGTCTAAAAATGTATCTCTTTACTTTTACCATGTGCCCATTTGGTTCTCAACAATGCTTTTTAAAAAATTATATCATCCCTCTATTCAAAGTTCTGATGGCATCGCATTTCATTCAAAAGCCAACATGCGTAGGTTGGCTCACAGAATACTAGGTGATCTATTAACTGTGCCCTCTCAAACACTGTCTTTTGCTACTACTCACTTGCTCTTGCTCACTTGGCTTCAGTCAGAGTAGCTTCCTTGATAATCCACAAACATGCTGGGCATATTTTCATGGCAGGGTCTCTAAATACCTGCTCCCTCAACATAGAGCTTTGCCTCCCACTTCCATCTTAAATAGCCTCAAACTGATTCCTTTATCTGCCTTGGGTTTTTCCTCAAATATTGTTTTTCTTTAATGAGGTCTCCTGGCTGCATCACATAAAATTGCATCCTATATCACATTCTTTTCCTCCCTAAAATCCTAACTGTAGACATTGCACTTATCAGTATTAACCCCCACCTCATCACACACACACACAGACACACAATTTCTACATTGCCTGTTTCTCCCATTAGAAAGTATCATCTTAAAGGATAGGATTTCTGTCACAAAGTAAAGCCTCAATACATTTCTGCTAAATAAATAAACTAACCGAAATCACCATGTTATCTGCATATACACTCCTCGTTCTTACTTTCTTATATTGTTAAATGGAGATTCTCTGTGGCAGTCACTTATGTCAGAAAACTGTTCCCTTTACCTGATCTCACACTTTCAATTAATCACAAACGTTTTTCAATTTTACCTTCTGAATCCTCCTCATAGCTCCCCACTATTTTCTCTTTTGTAACCTGAGAACTAAAAATATACTATCTATCATACTGGCGATCATTCCACTTGTAGTCTAACCTGCCTCAGATATCCACAAATTATTTCAGAGTAGTCTTTCTACTGATCTTGTCACTCCTTGATTAAAATCAGTCTCCATTTGTCTTTCTCGATTTTCTAGAATGACATTTAAGATGTTTTACTTTATGGTCTCTTTCTATTTTAACCTGCTGATATTGTTTTAGACATACTAAATGATTTGTACACAATTTGCAAAGCATAAACTGCATTCTCTTGACTGCACCACATGCTGTTTCTTTTCTATTCAATGTCAATTCTGCCTCTTCATCTGACAAAGTTATATGTTTTCCAATAATCAGCTCATTTACTCACCCAGTGTGTGGGAGAGAAAACACTTTAATACATATTTCTTGAATTAATACTTTATTTAATCTCCTATGTGGTTTCATGTGAACTTGCTATGTATCCCCATAGCACTTGGTGCATATATTTATATTAGTGCATATTACACTATATATGTTTGCCTCTCTACAATCTGCTACTCCCAGAAATGTGAAGTTTGTAAAGGAAGATACCAGTCTTTCCTCCAGGTATCTCTAATGCCCAGCTCAGTGCCTGAGCGTAGATACTTTAAAACTGTTTGTTGGTAGAGTAAGTAAAAACCTGCACAAAATGCTATTAATAGAGAGACAAAAGGAAAATAAAAAGCTATCCCCATTAGGAATAATTACCATGATGATCATGCTTACGATTATGTAAATCGTGAAGAGAATTATCCAGCCTCAAGGTGTTCAAATATAATGTAAACTTGCTTTGAAGTCAGAACTGACTTAGAGACTCAAATAATCAAAGAGTCTGGTCCTGCAGAGAAGGCTTCATGATTTATAGAATATGTCTTTTGGAGTAAATTTTCCAGAGGCTGTTTTACCTCTTTGTAAAAATAAGTGAGATCAAGATAATTAAATAAACAAAAAAGGAAAATAAATAAGCTGTCATGCTTATTTTATTCACCCCATCAGTGTCTAACCTAAATTTAAATCTCTGTAAGTATACGGTGACTAAAACACTTTTTTTAAAATAATTTACATGATAAATTATTGAAGCTTTGAGTTACAATTTCTCATCCTATTCATTCTTATCCTGAAGTATAACAGAAAGAGAAAGCATTCCTTCTTGAATGAAAAGCAAGCCACCAAGATAAAGCAGATCTTTTTTGATCTACTACTTATTTTTAAGTTTACCGCTAGATAGGGATTGAGTAACTTCTAAAGCTATAAACATACATTTTATTTAAAAAGACTTTCTTTTAAGAATTGAGACTACAAACAGTAAGAAAAAGTAGAAACTTTCCATGTGCACACCACAAGATTAATTGAAAAATAGTATATTTTAAAAGAAGATAAATTTAATTATTTGAAGAAAATTGAAAGCTTGTATAGGGTAATATATCAGACCCTCTCTGGCAACTTATAATTGTCAATGCTATGATTATCTGCTACTACCATATCTGTTTTACAAATAGAAAAACTGAGAACAAAGATTTAAATAACCTTTACTTTGCAAATATTAAGTAAACTTACAAATTGAAATTCATTCAAAGTTAAAACTGTAGAGATGGAATATTCCTAATAAAATTAAGACATTGTTGAATTAAACCTATGAATACATGGGGCATTTCTCCATGGGGCATTGATTCCACCCTACACAAATACCAAAATGCAAAAGTGCTCAACTCTGTTATATAAAATTGTGTTCATGTGCATGTGACATATGCCCATCCTCTTGTATACTTTAAATTATTTCTATATTACTTTCAATACCTAATGCAATGTAAGTTTTATGTAAATACTTGTTATGCTGTATTGTTTAGGTTAGGGAATGACAAGGAAAAAAGTTTTCACATGTTCAGTCAGACACAACCATCCAGTTTTTAATAATTTATTTTTAATTTTAATTTTTAATTTTTGTTAGTACATATAGGTACTTTACGGGATACATGAGACATTTGGTACAGGCATGAATACAAAGCATAATAATCATGCATAGAAAATTGGGTATTCATCCCCTCGAGCATTTATCTTTTGTGTTATAAATAATTCAATTATATTCTTTTCGTTATTTTAAAATGTACAATTAAAATTATTGACTATAATCCACCTGTTGTGCTATCTAATTCATTCTTTCAAACTATTTTTTGGTACCCGTTAACCATCCCCAACTCCCTCTTGTTTTCCCACTACCCTTCCCAGATTCTGGTAACCATTTTACTACACTCCATGTCTATGAGTTCAACTGTTTTTATTTTTAGAACCCACAAATAAGTAAGAACAGACAATCTTTGTCTTTCTGTTCCTGGATTATTTTACTAAAATTAATGATCTCCAGTTTCATCCATGTTTTTGCAAATAGCAGAATCCCGTTCTTTTCTTATGGCTGAATTAGGTGTATGTGCCAGATTTTCTTTACTCATTTATTTGTGGATGGACACTTACATTGCATTTGAGTATTGCCTATTTTGAATAGTGTTGCAAGAAACTTGAAAGCATAGATATCTCTTTGATATACTGATTGTTTTTCACTGGGTAAACAGCAGTGGGATTGCTAGATAGTGTGGAAGTTCTATTTTACCTCTAAACTTTTCCCCAATAGTGGCTGCACTAATTTACATTCCCACCAACAGTGCACAAGAATTCTTTTTTTCTCCACATCTTCACCAGCATTTGTTATTGCCTGACATTTGAATAAAAGTAAGTTTAACTGGGATAAGATGACACGTCACTGTACTTTTGGTTTACATTTCTCTGATGAAGAATGATGTTGGGAATCTTTTAATTTGCCTGTTTGCCACTTATATATTCTCTTTTTGAGAAATGTCTATTCAAATCTTCTGCCCATTTTTTAAATCAGATTATCAGATTTTTTTTCATATATAGTTGTTTGATCTCCTTATATGTTATGATTATTAATCCCTCATCAGATGGATGGTTTGCAAATATTTTCTTCTATTCTTTGGGTTGTCTCTTCACTTTATTGATTGTTTCCCTTGCTGTGTGGAAGGTTTTGAACCTGATATGATCTCATTTGTCTCTTTTTGCTTTGGATGCCTGTGAATGTAGGGTAATACTCAAGAAATCTTCACCCAGAACAATGTCCTGGTGAGGTTTCCTAATGTTTTTAGTAGTTTTACTTTGAAGTTTTAGATTTAATTCTTTAATCTATTTTCATTTTTTTTTATATGGTAAGAGATAGGGATCTAGTTTCATTCTTCTGCATATAGATATTCAGTTTTCCCAGCATCATTTATTGAGGAGGCTGTCGATACCCAATATATGCTCTTGTCAGCTTTGTAGATAATGAGTTCACTGTGAGTGTGTGGATTTGTTTCTGGGTTCTCTATTTTGTTTTATTGGTTTATGCGTCTGTTTAAATTCTTTTTGTGCCTTTTTTGTTTTATAGCTCTGTAGCATAATTTGAAATCAGGTAATAGATTCCTCTAGTTTTATTCATTTTTCTCAGAATAGGTTTGGCTATTCTGGGTAGTTGTAATTTCACATACATTTTAGGAATTTTTTTTCTATTTCTGCCAAGATTTCTTTGGATACTATGAACACTTTAATAGTATTGCTTGTTCCAAAACATGAACATGGAATATCTTCTTATTTTTTTTGTGTGTCTTGCAGCTTTTGTTATCAGCATTTTACAGATTTCATTGTAGGAATTGTTTACTTTTTTGGTTATTTCCTAGGCATTTAATTTTATTTGTGGCTATTTTAAATGAGATTACTTTTTTTCAGATTGTTCACTGTCATTAATTATATACAAATGCTACTGATTTTTGAATGTTTATTTTATATCCCACAAATTTACTGTATTTATTTATCAGTTTTAATAGATTTTTGGGGGGGACTTTAGGTTTTTCCAACTATAGGGTCATATCATCTGGAAACAAGGGTAATTTTACTTCCTTCTTTCCAATTTGGATGTCCTCTTATTTATTTATTTTGACTGATTGCTCTAGCTAGAACTTCCTGTAGTATGTCACTGATTCACATATATTGAACTATTCTTGCATTACTGAGAAAGTCCCACTTGATCATGATGAATTTTCTTTTTAAAGTATTCTTCTTGAATAAGGTTTGTTATTTTTTGCTGAGGATTTCTGCATTAATATTTATTGTGATCTTGGCCAGTAGTTTTCTTTTTTTAGATGTGTCTTTGGTTTTAATATCAGGTCACTATTGGTCAAATAAAATGAGTTTGAAATATTCCCTCCTCCTCTATTTTTTTTTATTTTTTATTTTTTGGTAGTGTTTTGGTATAATTCACATTAGTTCTTAAATGTTTGGTAGACTCCAGCAGTAAGAAGCCATCGGATTGTGGATTTCCTTTACTGGGAGAGTTCTTCTTATAGCTTTGACCTTGTTAGTTGTTATGTGTCTGTTTAGGTTTTCTGTTTTTCCTGGTACAATCTTGGTTGATGGTATGTGTCTAAAAATTTATCTTACATTTTCTAATTTATTGGCTTACACTTGTTCATAGCAGTCATAGATCCTTTGGATTGTGGCTGTATCAGTTGTAATGTCTCCTTTTTCATTTCTGAATTTATTTATTTGGGTCCTTCCTCTTTTTTCTTTGTCTGGCAAAAGGTTTGTCACTTTTGTTTCTCTTTTCAAATAAACAACTTTTTGTTATATTATTTTGATTTTTTTCTTCATTTCAATTTCATTCATTTCTCTCTAATCTGTATTATTTCATTTCTTCTCATAATTTTGGGTGTGGTTTGCTTTTGCTTTTCTAGTACATTCAGCTGCAATATTAAGTTCCTTATTTGAATTTTTTTATATAAGCATTTTTATCTATAAATTTTCCTCTTAGTACTGTTTTCACTGTATCTCATAGGTTTTCATTTGATATATTTCGATTATCATTTGTTTTAAATTATTTTTCAATTTTCTTAATTTATTTATTGACTCACTGGTCATTCAGGAACATATTGTTCAAGTTCTACACACTTCTATTGTTTCCACAATTCCTCTTTTTATTAATTTTTAGTTTTATTCCATTATGGTCAGAGAATATAATTGATATTGTTTCATAAGACTTGTTTTGTGACCTCACATACAGTCTATACTTAAGAATGATCCATGTGCTGAGGAAAATAATGTATATTCTGTAGCTTCTGGGTGAAATGTTCTGTAAATAATTATTAGGTTTATTTGTTCCAGAGTACAGAGTAAGTTTAATGCTTTCCTGTTCATTTTTTTGTCTGGAAGATCTGTCCAAGGCTGAAAGTGGGGTGTTGAAGTTTCCAGCTATTATTGCATTAAAGTCTATCTCTCTCTTTAACAGCTCTGATAATATTTGTTTTTTATATCTGGATCTCCAGTGTTGGGTACATATTCATTTACAATCAATATATCCCCTTGCTGAATTGATTCCTTTTTCATTATGTAATAACCTTCTTTGTCTCTTCTTACACTTTTTGTCTTTTGTCTTCAAATTTATTTGGTTGTGTTATAAATATAGCTAAAGTTTTTCTCTGTTTTGCTATTCACTGGCATGGAGTATCTTTTTTCATATTTTTATTTTAAGTTTATGTGTCTCTGATGTGGTTTGGATTTGTGCCCCTGTCCAAAGCTCATATGGCATTGCAATCTCCAATGCTGGGGTAGGAGGCTAGTGGGAAGCGATTGTGTCATGGGGATAGATTTTCCATTTGCTGTTCCTATGACAGTGAGTTCTTACAAGATTTGGTTTTGTAGAACTGTATTACACCTTCTCTTTCACCTTGCTCCTCCTTCTCCGACCTTACAATTTGTGCCTGCTTCCCATTTGCCTTCTGTCATGACTGTAAGTTTCTTGAAGCCTCCCTAGCCCTTCTGGTATAGCCTGTAGAACTGCAAGTAAGTTAAACTTCTTTTCTTTATAAAGTATCCAGTCTCAGAGAGTTCTTTATAGCAATGCAAGCACAGACTTATACAGTACCTTTGTAGGTGAAGTGTGTTTCTTGTAGGGAACAGATCATTCAGTTTTGTTTTGTTTTGTTTTGTTTTCATCCACTCAGCCACTGTATGGCTTTTGATTGAACAGTTGATTCCATTTAAATCCAACATTATTGGATACGTAGGGTCTTACTTCTGACATTTGGCTTTTATTTTCTGGTTGTTTTATAGTCTTCTTTTCCTTCTTTCCTTCCTTGTTGTCTTCCTTTCAGTGAAGGTGCTTTTCTCTGGTAGTATGCTTTAATTTCCTGCTTTACTGTATCAGATATATGTTCTTCCAATTTGAGGTTACTGTAAGGCCTATAAATACTGTTATTTTGTCCATTATTTCAAACTGATGATAACAACACTAATTGCATAAATAGACATGAAAAAGCAAACTAATAACACTCTACATTAATTTCCTCACCCCACCTTTATAAAATTTTTGTTTCTCTTTATTTTTTATTGTGGAGTCTACATCTTGAAAAGTTGTTGTAATTATTTTTGATTGGTTCTTAATTTACTTTTACTACTTAAAAGGAAGAATTTACATACCACACTCACATTGTTATACAATTCTGTTTTTCTGTGTGCCTACTATTACCAGTGAGCTTTTTATTTTCAGGTGATTTATTTTTGCTCATTAACATCATTTTCTTTCAGATTCATGACCTGCCTTTAGCATTTTGTATAGGACAGGTATGGTGTTGATGAAATCCTTCAGTTTTTGTTCTTCTGGGAAAGTCTTTATTTCTCCTTCACATTTAAAGGATCTTTTAAAGAGATTTACTTTGCTAGAGTAAAAGAATTTTTCCCTTAATTTCTTTAAATATGTCATGCCACTCTACTCTGACCTTTTAGATTTTAACTGAAAAGTCTCCTTTAAAATGTATTGGAGTTTTATTTGTTGATTTCCTCTGGCTGCTCTTCTTTATTTTTGACCTTTGAGATTCTGAATATTAAATGCCTTAAAATAGTATTACTTGGTTTAAATCCACTTTAGGTTCTATAAACTTCTTGTACTTCAACAATGGTATCTTTCTCTAAGTTTTTGAAGTTCTCTAATATTATTGCTTTGAATAAACTTTTTTCTCCTAATTATTTGTCTACCTTCTTTTTAAGGTCAACAACTTGTAGATTTGCCCTTTTGAGGCTATTTTCTAGATCCTGTAGGTGTGCTTTTTTTTATATATATTCTTTTTGCTTTTGTTTCTTCTGATTTTTTTTTAGATAGCCTGTCTTTAAGCTCACAATTTCTTCCATTTGATCAATTCTGCTGTTAAGAGACTTAGATACATTTTTTCAGCATATCAATTGCATTTTTAAGCTCTAGGATTTCTGCTTGATTTTTAACAATTATTTTAATCTCTTCAGATAAATTTGTTTGATAGAATTCTTTTTTTTTTTTTTTTTTTTGAGACAGAGTCTCACTCTGTCTCCAGGTGCCAGGCTGGAGTGCAGTGGCATAATCTCGACTTACTGCAACCTCCGCCTCCCAGGTTCAAGCAATGCTCCTGCCTCAGCCTCTCAGGTAGCTGGGACTACAGGTGCATGCCACCATGCCCAACTAATTTTTGTATTTTTAGCATAGACAGGGTTTCACCATGTTGGCCAGGATGGTCTCCATCTCCTGACCTCGTGATCTGCCTGCCTCGGCCTCCCAAAGCACTGGGATTACAGGTGTGAGCCACTGAGCCTGGCCCTATCTGATAGAATTCTTAATGACTTTTCTGTGTATCTTAGTTTTTTTAGTTTCCTCAGAACAGCTATTTTAAATTCTGTGTCTGAATGTTCACCTATCTCTGTTTCTCCAAGATTGGTTGCAGGTGACTTATTTAGTTCAGTTGATGAGGTCATGTTTTCCTGGATGAAGTTGATGCTTGGAGATATTTGTTTGTGTCTGGGCATTGAAGAGTTAGATATTTGTTGTAGTCTTTACAGTCTGGGATTCTTTATACCAGTCTTTCTTAGAATAACTTCCCAGGTATTCAAAGGGACTTGGGTCTCAGGTCCAATAACACTGTGGTTTTTGCAGACTCTGGAGGTATTACCTTGTCGGTATTGGATGACATTCAGAAGAATAATACAAAGAATTACCAGGCAGACACTCTTGTTCTTTTCCTTTATATTCTATTTCTCCTAAACAAATGAGTGTGTGTGTGTGTGTGTGTGTGCATGTGCGTGTGTGTGCTTAGCCACCTAAACAAATGAGTGTGTGTGTGCATGTGTGCATGTGTGCTTAGCCACCTAAACGAGTGTGTGTGTGTGTGTGTGTGTGTGTGTGTGTGCATGTGTACATGTGTGCTTAGCCACCTGGAACTGGGGATGTGTTGATGCAGGCACCACTGTGGCCATCACCACTCAGACTGCAATTGGGTCAGAATGGAAGCTGGCACAGTCCCAGATTCTGCCCAAGACCATTCCCTCCAGGGTGGTGAGCTTCTTCAGGCCCCAGGCATGTCCAGAGATGTTTTCTTTGATCCACTGATTGGGGTCAAAAACCATAGCAGTTTACCTGATACTCTGTTCTATTGTGACTAAGCTGGCACTCCAACTACAATACAAATTTTTTCCTGCTCTTCTCTCTCTTTTCCATAAGCAGAGGATACTCTCCCTATTGCCTCGATCACCATCAGTCCATGGAGGGTTCTGTCAGGTCATTGCTGATATTCATTTAAAGCCCATAGTTTCTTTTTTCAGCTTGTGCTGAATGCTGCCAGGCCTGGGACTCACAATTAAAGACAACCCACTCACCTTTGTAAGGTCTGGAAGTACTAAGAGCCTGGGCCTGGATTCAGGGACCACCAAGATCCTGTTTTATTCTATAACTCACTGTGGCCAAGCTGGTACCTAATGTGCAAGACAAAGTCCCTTTTACTTTTCCCTCAAACCAAAGGAGTCTTTCATCAGACCTACCACAGCTGGGAATGTGCTGGGTCACTCCTGCAGCCAGCACATCTTAGAGCCCTAGGCTCATAGCATGTTATCTGCGTATTGCCGTTGGCTAGTCAGGGCTCAAGAACTCTTTATTCAGAAAGTGATTAATTCTGCCAGGTCTGTTTCCTTTCCTTTAAGGCAGCTGGTTCCTTTTGGCCTGGGGTGTGTCTAGAAATGTCAAGAAGCTAGGGCCTGGTATGGAGGCCTCATGACTCTGCCTGGTGCCCTATCCTACTGTGGCTGAGCTGGTTTCCAAGATGCAAGACAAAGTCATCTTTAATCTCCATTCTCCTCTCCTGAAGCAGAAGGAAAGAGTCACTTTTGTTTCTGCAAGCTGTGCTGCCTGGGGTTTGGGGAGACATGATACAAACTCCCTTAGTGGGTCAGCTGGTATCTCCCTAAGTCATGTGCTGCTGTAATCTACTGGCTCTAGGTGCAGCCTAGCTGTAGGATTTGCCTAGGAATTGCAGTCCTTGTGTTCTAGACCACTTTTCATGTTTACTTTGGACCAGACAGCATTTCAACCAACAGTGACCACTGGGGTGGGCGAGTCCTCTCTGGGTAGAGCTAGTCCAAATGCTCCCTCCATTCATGGGTGCCAGCCGAGATGAGTTTGACTTTATTCTCAGCTGTGACAAGACAGCACTGACTTCAGTATAAAGTCCTTCAGTCACTGCACTCCCCCTTTCCAAAATGCATGGATTGTCTCTCCATGCCACTGCTGGAGAATAGGGGAGAGCAGGCATCACCATCAAGAGTGTCTCTCCTGCCCTCTTCAATTCCTCATTCAGAGAAATAAAGTTAAAACCAGTGATTGTTTTAACTGTGATTGTTTACCTGATTTTTGTTCCTTATGCTAGTGCTTTTCCATGTGCAGGTAATTGTAACGATTTGGTGTTCTAGCAGGGGAGAGAAACGTGTGCTTCTATTCCACCATTTGCTCTGTCCTTTTTCCAAATGTTTCCAAATGTTTGAATCTACAGATGTTGGTTGAATTTTCTACACAAGTTTGTTTGAATCTACAGATGTGAATCCTATAGATACAGTGTCAGACTGTATATGAGTACATGTTTATGTGTGTGAGACACACATACATCTAAATATATATACATGTATACATTAAAATGTAGATAAATATACAGATACACACACACTTTCTGAAGAAATACAACAGCAAATGTTACAATGCATTTTCTGCCTACCTTTTAGTGTATTTAATATAAAGACTTCCTCAGCTTGGATCCGTATTTTATTTATCTACTGAAATAGACTTTGAATAGCTACCTACTCTGAAAGACCCCAGGTTTCAGGAGCATGTGTGACCTCTTAAGTCATCTGTGAACTTTTTATAAAGCTCTTAAAATAGCAGTTCCTGTAATGTCTTTTCCCAATATAATAGCAAAAAAATATAGGGACAAATACAAAAGATACAGAAGCAATAAAACAGATGTGATCTAATCTTATGTTTGCTCACATTAGCAACATGGCATTTCTGAGCATCAGTATCTCTTATTTTTGAATTGTAAAGTAATTCACGTGTAAACTTTATTTGTAGACTATCACATTCATTATTGACATTTTATAAATAATAAATAAAAGCAATAACAATGAAATAAATATTTATGAGACTATTTACTTTTAGGTCGATGATAGTAAGTTTAAAAATTACTTGACCCAAAAGGAAAATTAGCAAGAAAAAAATCCTGTAATTTTCCAGATAGACCCTCAAGGAGTTAAACAAAATTGCACAACTTATTTAATTTTTTGACCTAGGCAATATTTGCGAACAGTAAAATCATAAATTTGAATTTCATTAATTGTTAAGCCTAAGTAAATATATAGACCTTTGTAACCAAAATCATTATCAAAAGAGATAATTTTTACATCATCCTACATAAGTTCCATTACATTCAATCCACATTCACAACAGGCAATCACTTTCTAAATTGTATCTGTACAGATTTCTTTTGCCTTTTCTTGAACTTCAAATAAATGGAGTCCAATAGTGTGAACTTTTCTGTGACTGCCTTTTTTGTTCATCATATCTTTTCAATGTATTTATATTGTTGCAACATTAGTGCTACTTTTTGGAGTACTACTCCATTGAATTAAAGTGCTACAATTTATTTATTGTCTTCTTTGATGAAATTTGAGTTATTTTCAAATATCTGACTATTATGAATAAAAGTATTATAAGCAGTCTTATGCCAGACGTTTTGCAGACATATGCTTTCAATTGTCTTGACTAAGTACTTAGGAGCAGAATTGCTAGTTCATGAGGTAAGTATGGACTGATTTTTTTTTAAGAAAGTGTCAGTCCCTTTATAATTTTATTTTAGTGCTTTATATATTTAAGATACAAGTTGTAAAAATGAAAATAAAAATGTCATCATGTATTACAAATATTTTTCTCAGCTTTTGAATTGCATTTTCATTTTAATAACAATAACTTTTGATAAACAGAATTATGAATTAATTATGTATTTTTTATCATTTACTTATAAGTGCCCTAGTAATTTTCCAGTAAATCCTTTTGTAATTGTTATAGTTGTTCTAAGGATTAAAATATCCATCCATTTCTTTTATAGTATTCTTATATTTTACCTCTTCAATTAAAATATAAGAACCTTATATATATAAAACAGCATATTTCTATTTATTAACCCAGCATTTTACACTATTATTATGACATATTTCTTTTCTTTTTTTTAAATGTCACATAATTGACTTTTTTTATTATTATTATTATTTTAATTTTTATTGCATTATAGGTTTTGGGGTACATGTGCAGAATGTGCAAGATAGTTGCATAGGTACACACATGGCAGTGTGTTCTGCTGCCTTCCTCCCCTTCACCCACACTTGGCATTCATCCCCAGGCTATCCCTCCCCAGCCCCCCCCACTGTCCCTCCCCCATTCCCCCCACTAGACCCCAGTGTGTAGTAGACCCCCTCTCTGTGTCCATGTGTTCTGTTTTCTCACCCACCTATGAGTGAGTATACGTGGTATTTCTTTTTCTGTTCTTGTCAGTTTGCTGAGAATGATGTTCTCCAGATTCATCCATGTCCTTACAAAGGACAAAAACTCATCATTTTTGATTTCTGCATAATATTCCATGGTGTCTATGTGCCACATTTTCCCAGTCCAGTCTATCATCGATGGGCATTTGGGTTGGTTCCAGGTCTTTGCTATTGTAAACAGTGCTGCAATGAACATTCATGTGCATGTGTCCTTATAGTAGAATGATTTATAGTCCTTTGGATATATACCCAGTAATGGGATTGCTGGGTCAAATGGAATTTCTATTTCTAGGTCCTTGAGGAATCGCCACACTGTCTTCCACAATGGTTGAACTAATTTACACTCCCACCAGCAGTGTAAGAGTGTTCCTCTTTCTCCACATCCTCTCCAGCATCTGCTGTCTCCAGATTTTTTAATGATCGCCATTCTAACTGGCGTGAGATGGTATCTCAATGTGGTTTTGATTTGCATCTCTCTAATGACCAGTGATGATGAGCATTTTTTCATGTTTGTTGGCCTCATGTATGTCTTCTTTTGTAAAGTGTCTGTTCATATCCTTTGCCCATTTTTGAATGGGCTTGTTTGTTTTTTTCCTGTAAATCTGTTTGAATTCTTTGTAAATTCTGGATATCAGCCCTTTGTCAGATGTGTAAACTGCAAAGATTTTTTCCCATTCTGATGGTTGCCGATTCACTCTAGTGACTGTTTTGTTTTTTGTTTTTTTTTTTTGCCGTGCAGAAGCTGTGGAGTTTGATTAGGTCCCATTTGTCTATTTTGGCTTTTGTTGCCATATTTCATATTTGCAAATATTAAAAGACTAACAATATAATTTATTTTAAGTCAAGGTTTCACTCCAGTTACCCAAGCTAGAGTGCAATTAAATGATCTCTACTCACTGCAACCCTTTGCCTTCTGGGGTCAAGTGATTCTCCTGCCTCAGCTCCCAAATTGCTGGGACAACAGGAGCATACCACTGTACCCAACTAATTTTTGTATTTTTCTTCAGAAAAATACATAGTTTCACCATGTTGCTCAAGCTATCCCAAACTCTTGAGATCAAGCCATCTGCCTATCTGGGCTTCCCAATGTGCTGGGATTGCAGGCATGAGCCATGGTGACCAGCCCTAATTTGTGTTTTAAATTGTCAGTTCTCTTATTTTATTTTATTTATTTATTTATTATTATTTTTATTGCATTTTAGGTTTTGGGGTACATGTGCAGAACGTTGTTGCATAGGTACACACATAGCTGTGTGTTTTGCTGCCTTCCTCCCCTTCACCCACATTTGGCATTTCTCCCCAGGCTATCCCTCCCCAACTCCCCCTGCCACTGTCCCTCCCCTATTCCCCCCAATAGACCCCAGTGTGTAGTACCCCCTTCCCTGTGTGCATGTGTTCTCATTTTTCCTCACCCACCTATGAGTGAGAATATGTGGTATTTCATTTTCTGTTCTTGTGTCAGTTTGCTGAGAATGATGTTCTGCAGATTCATCCATGTCCTTAAGTTCTCTTATTTTAAAAACATGTAAAAGTATTTACTAACACAGTTTCCTTTGTGTGTGTGTGTGTGTGTGTGTGTGTGTGTCTTTTTTTCCTTTCTTTGTTGCTGAAAGTTACCTTTGTGACCATGTTCTTTCTGCTTAAAAAACTTATTTTTAGGCCAGGCATGGTGGTTTAGGCCTGTAATCCTGGCACTTTGGGAGGCTGATTGCCTGAGCTCAGGAGTTTAAGACGAGCCTGGTCAACAAAATGAAGCCCCAACTCTACTAAAATACAAACAATTAGCCTGATGTGCTGGTGGGCACCTTTAGTCCCAGCTACTTGGGAGGTTGAGGCATGAGAACTGCTTGAAACCGGGAGGCAGAGGTTGCAGTGAGCTATCAAGCTACTGCACTCCAGCCTGGGCAACAGAGTGAGATTACCTAAAAAAAAGAAGAAGAAAGAAAGAAGGAAATAAAATAAAAACCTATTTTTGTCTTTCTTTAGGGACAGATTTCCTGGTCCCTGAATTCTTTCAACTATAACTTTTCTGAAAATGTCTCTTTTTAACTTGTTTCTTGAAATATATTTTTGCTGGATGTCAGAAATTAGGTTGAAAATGGTTTGTTTACTTTTCAACACTTTAAAGACTTACTGTTTTATGACTTTCACTGAAGTCATCCACTAGCATTTGTGTAATTGTTTCCCTGTTTAAATATATTATATTTTTCTGATCTCTTTCAAGGTTTTTCTCTTTCTCTTTAAACAACTAGACTATAATATTCCTACGTGTGGTTTTCTTTCTATTTACTCAAGATTTGTAATGTTTCTTGGCTTTATACAATCATGCTTTTCACTATATTGGGCTTTTTTTTTTTTGAGACAGAGTCCAACTCTGTCACCAAGTCTAAAGTGGAGTGGCATGATCTCTGCTCACTGCAACCTCTGCTTCCCATCTTCAAGCGATTCTCCTGCTTCAGCCTCCTGGATAGCTGGGGTTACAGGCACATGCCACCATGCCCAGCTAATATTGCTATTTTTAATAGAGACAGGGTTTCACCATGTTGGCCAAGCTGAATTGGACATCATTTTAGTCTTTCTTTTCTGTAATTTTTTTAACCTATTCATTCTCTGCTGTCTTTCTGGGACTGAAATTATAGAGATGGTAGACCACTTGATATCGATATCTCTTCAAATGCACTGTTCCTATATTCTGCCATCTGTAGCATTCTGTAAAACACACTAAGTACGTTTTTTATTTCAGACTTTGTACTTTTAAATTGTAAAAAATCTATTTGTTTATTATTTTTGTTTGTGTCTTTCAATAGATACCAGGTTTATTCCAAGATTCTCCCTTGATTACCTTAAAGTGTCCATATTTTAATTTAAATCTTGAACATAATTAATTTAGCTACCTTAAAGTTCTTATATGTTATTTCAGTATCTGAGTCATATTTAGCTATATATCTTTTTTTATTTTATTTTATTTTTTATTTTTGTTCCACACTGAGTGGAAGGGAATAGAGAGAGAGAAGGAGTTTAGGAGTGGAAGACAGGCTTCCACAAGAGAGTGTGGAAGGGGACTCCAGAAGGAAAATCCAGAATAGAGAAAAACAGCTTCCACAAAGGGAGTGTTCGTGGAAGGGGATCCAAACATGGAGTCCCGCTACATATCTTTTTATTGCTTTTCTTCTATATATGAGAAAGAATTTATTTTCTTTTATTTTAAATAATTTTTATTACATATTACACATTGTGAGTAAAATGTTTTACAATTCTATAATATCTGCAGAAGAAGATATTATAATCAGTTAAATTAATGAATGTTCACTTTTAACTTTTGATTGTGTCAGTTTGGGGAAAGCCAAATATTTTTACCAAGCTCTTTTAATTAGAGAGCTCAAATTCCAAACTGCCTGCTTTGATGGAAAGAACCAGAATTTCTTCTAAGGATTATTTTCTGCTTTCCAAATACTTCCTTCCATCATTTTCCTCAGAGTCTTCCTCATTCATGTATAGCCCAGGGGCTACTAAAGCTTTTCAGATAAATTTATGTTGCAGATGCTGGTGCTCTCCATCTCTTTGGTTTCCTCCTTTCATCATTCCCTATCCTTCAATTTCCAGCCCACCAAACAACCCCAAAGCTTATCTTTTGACTTCAGGTCGAAAATATTTCACTTTGAGTTCTAGCTACCAATTTCTTGCTGACACAATAGGGCCTGCTGGAAGAAAGCTACATAAAGGGGAATATTGCCCAGTATTTTTTTAAATAGGTTCAACTGCTTTTGCTCAACTCACCACTGACTTCAGTTTCAACCTGATTTTGTTCACTCACCACTGCCTACAAACAAATCATTTCTCATATTTCACAAGTTGTATTCATGGAAAAACTCATGTGATAAAACAATTTCTTCATTTCCATACAATACATTTTATTGTATATTTCAATAACAATACTGCCAGGGACAGCTGATAGCTGAGTTAGCAGTGGCAAATCTGTCTGCAGCAACCTCAATTCTTGCCTCTTTACAAGAAAGAATTGGCTTGAGGGGCATAAGGTAGAAAAAGTGATTAAGGCAAGTTTAAGAACAGGTGTGGAAGTTTACTAAAAAGATTTACAGCAGGAAAGAAAGGAAAGTACTCTTGGAAGAGACTCAAGCGGGTACCTTGGAGATTAAATGCCTCATTTAACCTTGAACCCAGGACCTTATTTGCTGGACCAATTCCCTTCATTCTTTCCATAGGCTGAGCTGCCCTCACATGCAGTGCCCTCATTGTGCTGGAGAGTTGAGCCTGCAAAGGGTTTAAGAAGTTGTATACAAGCTCACCTGAGACTTTCTTCCCTTTTCTGGTGGAATGCCCCCAGAAGGTTATACTCTGCCATTTAGTCTCTTAATGAGCATGCGCCAGCCAACTCACCTAATTCCTGAGTTTCTATTGGAGGTTGTTGATTACCATTTCAAGTGTCTTTATCTATTGGGAAATTGCCTCTCACTGGTGCCAGCTGTGACCAATTATTATTTTAGTGTAACTGTGATACCCTGCTTTTTGCCAGCTAAAACTAACTCTTCTTTTCCTGACTAAAAGCTGTGCAGGTTTTATGTTAGCCTTTTTGAGCCAGACAGACTCCATCTCGGCTTCTGCCTTTTAGTAACCTTCTCCCCCTTAAGTATGTAACTAAAGCATAAGGCAAGGTCGGACTGACTCTGGGTACCCAGAAATGCCTTTGTTGACAAGAGGCCGTGTAAAGTGGTGTCAGCAGAGCCTGGAAATGCAGCTGCAGTGAGCGCTCAGAGCCCTCCTTATCTGTAAGTTGTATGTCTTTCATGACAGCTGTACTCCTCACACCTGGCACTATTTTATTTCTTATTTATCAGTTTTTCTTTTCTTTTTAACTTTTTGCTTACTCTGCCTTTGTGAAAACTTTGTTTCAGCTACGTACCCACATTCCTGTTAAAACTAGTGTATAAAAGACCACCTGACTTTTTCTTCGGGGCTGAGAGGATTTGGGGCGTTAGCCACTATTGGTCGCTGTCTTAATAAACAACTCATAATTCATTCTCAGAGTGTGGTGCATTCCTTGACTCGCTTGGGTACAACATAACAACTGCCATACCATTAGGAAACTGCCTCTTCCTGGTGCTGGCATTATCACTTTAGAGAGACAGTGCGACAACTGTTGGACTCCCATCTGATGGTTGCCTGACATTCCTGGTGGGTGTGGTGAGCCCTTTCTGCCCACTCATGCCTGACTAGCTACCTACTGTAACAATACCTCTTGAACTTGTATTTTAACTCAGTTCTCCATTAGGTTAGTTCTCTTTTGTGTTTATTTTTAAAATGATTATTTGGATGCTCATGTAGTTGAACTGTTTTTCAATTGCACAGTACACTGAATTAATTTCAATTGCTGAACCCAACTTTACAAATTTTCACGATGATCAGAATTATTTCTAACAACCAAAAACATTAGTATTAATCAGCTTGAAATTAAAATATCAGATAATGCCTTTTACTATGAGTAATACATTTTAATAAATTTAAAAGTTCACTAATTTCATTTTAGGGATATCTATGAAAATAACTATATTATTATTAATAAAACATTAAATGAAAATACTATTTATTTGATTTTGAATATCAGCCTCACATTCTTCTGTGTGTAATTGAAACTCCTGATATAATTTATTTTCAAGAATATGAACACTTAACGCCTTGAACATTCTAGAAACAAAATATTCAAAGTCACAAGCCATGGAATACTTTACAGAACAAATTACTAATAGTTTCTGTCTTGATATACCACTTTTAATTGATAATAGGAGATATTTAATTTTCTTTTCAGTTAAATGTATCATGAATAGGAAAAAAAAAATTCACTGAGTTTAACTCCCATGTATGGCAGCAGGAATGAAATAAGAAAAATGTCTGTTAAATCCATTCACTATTTTGAACTTCCATGCTTAGCAGAAAATCAGGATGATCATACTGTCTGCTATTAAAGTTCATAAACCTCAGAGACTTTAAATTTTCAGACAATCCAAAAGCTATTCAGCTTTAATGTAGTCAATCATCTATATCAGATAATTTGGTTTATAGCAATATATTTCATTTCTTCTTCCAGAAATTTAACTCTCATCATACTATATGATGTGCTCCATAATGCATCTGGAAATTCTCTAATCTTTCTGTGCACATAAATGACAGAATCAAAAATGAACTTCTATTAGTTTTTTTCTATTTTCCTTTAGCCTACCCAATTGTGAAGAAAATTAATCTGGTAACTATAGGTTGAGCCCTTTCCAGGCTGAGAGGCAAGAACAGCCCACTGTAGAGTACAGATTAATAGGAACCAGAAATAATTTAATGCCTTAAGACTGAGTGTAAACATAGATGCCTATCGGCTTTGCATGAGCCTGGAGATAAGCTCATTTTCCAAACCTCCCACAAAGAAAGGGCAAGGCCAATCTCAATTAACTGCCTATAAGGCACTAATTCCAACTCTGTTTGCATACTTAGGATTGGAGTCCTGCAGAGTGTACCAAAGAGATTATGTATAGCTTAATTCCTATGTGTAGGTTCCAGTACTTCAATGCATAAAGGTGCTAAACCCTGTTTCTAGTGTTACTGCGAACACAGACTGCATTTTACCAATAACCAATAAGATATCAAAGATCTTGATACTTACAACTTCTCCTTCCTTCAATCTCCATCTCATAGAGTCTGCTTAGACTACCTGGATGATAATTCTAATTCCCTGAGAAGTAAATTTGCAAGCTTCTAAGGTTATTCTCCAGTAATAAGTCTTGCAGTTCCAGTTAGTTGTCCAGTCCCTGTGTAGCACTGGCCTCTCCCTCCTTCCCTCTGGTAGCTCTTGGGTTTATTGTTTTTCTCCACATCTTATGCCAGAAACTGTTTTAGGTATTTTAATTGTCATCTCATTTACACACGATTTCATAAAGATGGTACAGTAATATTCTTATTTTATTACTATTATTATTATTTTTTTTTTTTGAGACGGAGTTTCGCTCTTGTTACCCAGGCTGGAGTGCAATGACACGATCTCGGCTCACCGCAACCTCCACCTTCTGGGTTCAGGCAATTCTCCTGCCTCAGCCTCCTGAGTAGCTGGGATCACAGGCACGTGCCACCATGCCCAGCTAATTTTTTGTATCTTTAGTAGACATGGGGTTTCACCATGTTGACCAGGATGGTCTCGATATCTTGACCTCGTGATCCACCTGCCTCGGCCTCCCAAAGTGCTGGGATTACAGGCTTGAGCCACCATGCCTGGCCTATTCTTATTGACAGATAAAAGCACTGAGGATATGGAGGTTCAATATTTGTTCTAATTATACCAGTTATGAAATATTTGTTAAGAATTGAACCCAGTCTCTCATTCCACAGCATACCTTTGCTCTATAACATGAAACCTCCTGTAACTCTTGTAGCTCATAGCTGATATAGATCTCAATCTCATATTAGCCAAAGACATGAGTTGAATAAGTAAGTTTTACTCAAGAGAGATAGCACAGGTATTAACCACAAATTAGCCCACATAGTTTGAGTCAAAGAAAATCAACTTGAATGTGTCAAGGTTGAAAAAAATCATACATTTTGTAATTAAACAGATCTATATTTAAACTCTAATGAAAACTACCTCTATACCTTTGCTTAAGTTGCTTAGCTTCACATAAAATTGTGTGTGTGTGTGTGTGTGTGTGTGTGTGTGTGTGTGTGTGTGTGTGTGTTTGGTATTCTTTGTAAATTCATGATAATAATATTGTCTACCTCACAGAATTTTTGTGAATTAAAAATGCAAGTTTTTTTAAGCAGGTAGAGAAGTTAGGAGGTCTATTATTATTATTATTTTTTTAGTCTGGAGAAGAGACACTAAGATAGTTAAATTTAAATGTAGACCTAAAGGCCTATATACTTAAATAAGCACTAGAAATCTAGTTTGAAGAGGGATTAAGGTTCCTCACATGCCTAACAGAAGTGCTAACATAAAATGATCATTAGTTATTATTTCTTCTGAAAGAATGAGAAATAAATGGATGTTGACATATGTAGTTCACTCTTATTAAGTAATAAATTATTATTCCAGAAACATATAATTTTATCTTATAAATATTACTTTTCCCATTATAATTAAGGTGTGGGGGTTGCCATGGCAAGATCACCAAGTTGATACTCTTTCAGCAATGTGGAGGTTGCCAGTATGAGAAAACTAAGCTGACACGTATGAAGAAGAATCATCTAATAGTTCTTAATTTCTATTCTTTCTCATAAGCAGTTATAATCCAGTCCATCACTCCCTCCTTCATGAAACTTGATTAGGAGGACATCACCCATTCCCAACTACTTATTTCTGAGTCTTTCCGTTGGTCCTTCTTCATCCCTGTAATATCTAAATGTTGATTGGCAGGGTTTGTTTTAAATATTTCTATTTCTCTCCATCTATATTCACACCACAGGTAATCTTATCTAGGCACTTTTATATGCTATCTGTGCTGATAACTTCAAAACTTATATCTCACACAGACCTCTTCTCTGCAGTCTACACTTATATATCTTACTCACCATAACCACTTGGATGTTTAATAAAGATCTCAAATTTAACATGAACAGAACTGAATTTCTAATCTCTTCTTCACTCCAAATTAGTTCTGTTCTTTTCTAGATCAAAGTCAGTAACAAACCTATTCTTCCAGTTTCTCAAGCCAAAAGCCTAGGAACCAACTGATTCACCTCTTTATACTGCATGTATTCCTGCATTACAATGCATTGTCTCTACAGCCAGTGAATAACCAGGCTTCCACCACTACACATCTATGCTATGACCCTTGTCCAAGCCAAAGTCATGTCTCTTCTGAATTAATTCAGTAATTTTCTAACATGGCTTCTGCCATTTTCTGCTTTTGGACTAGTCCCAATAGTTTAATCATGGTGACCTGTTAAAACATGAAGCAGGTATTGTCATTCTTTGTTGAAATTGCATTACTAGATATATATCCAAAGGATTATAAATCATTCTATTACAAGGACACATGCACACTAATGTTCGCTGCGGTGCAGTTTAAAATAGCAAAGACTTGGAACCAACCCAAATGCCCATAGATGATAGACTGGACAGGGATAATGTGGCAAACATACACCATGGAATACTATGCAGCCATAAAAAAATGATGAGTTTGTGTCTTTTGTAGGGACATGGATGAACCTGGAAACCATCATTCTCAGCAAACTGACACAAAAACAGAAAATTAAACACCGCATATTCTCACTCATAGGTGGGTGTTGAACAATGAGAACACATGGACACAGGGAGGGGAGCATCACACACTGGGGTCTGTCGGGGGGGAAATAAGAGAGGGACAGTGGGGGGTGGAGAATTGGGGAGGGGTGACATGGGGAGAAATGCCAGATATAGGTGATGGGGAGGAAGGCAGCAAACCACACTGCCACGTAAGTACCTAAGCAACCATCTTGCATGTTCTTCCCAAAACCTAAAATGCAATAAAAATAAAAGTTCAGGGAGAAAAAAAAAGAAATTGCTCCGACAATTTTCCTTCTCACTTAGAGGAAAAACCTTCCCAATTACCTGCTGCTTCAGTCATGTTGGTCTTGATTTTTCTGGCATTCGAGTAAAGAACTAAAGAAAAGCCATCTTGTTATCTTACAGATAAACATTTTAGGCTGAAGAAATGGCAAGTGTAAAGTCTTTGAGATAAAAACCATGCCTGCAGGTTTAAAAATCCATAACACCAACATGGAATTTGGACTCATGTAAGCCTAATGTTCTAATTCTGTTTCTGCAATTTACTGACTCTAAGAAAAACTACAGATGAGGCAAATGATCAGGGAGTCAACTGATACTGGAATGCTGTTTCTGAGTTCCCTTAATAATAAATCGTATTGAGTACCTTCTATGAAGCTATTTTAGTCAGTTAACAAAAAATCTAGTTCTTGTCATCATTGAGCCCATATACCTGTGGCAGTGAGGCAGGATAAGTAAGGTTAGGAGGTCATAATGACTTGTTCCCCGTGTGAAGCACTGCGGGTTCCTTTTGCATTTTTTGCACACTTGTGAATCAGCACCTAACTCTTTTGCAAGATAAATTGTTCACTTTTTGGAATGCTTTGTATTGAAACTTAATAAAACTTTAACATGGCAAAAAAAAAAAAAAAAAAAAAAAAAAAAAAACATTGTTCTACAGGATTCCAGCCTATCCCCATTTTCTTAAAATAAGGCCTGAGGAAGAGAGCAAAAGCCCCCTATTCATGTTGTAGCTTCCCTAATCTCCAGCCAATCCAGCTTTGGGTGCCACAAGCCCAAAAAGCTATGAGCTACAAATTTTTGCCTTCTCAAGGTTCTGCATATGCAGAAAGACTCACAGTTTAGCTTACCATAACTTTTTCTCATTTTACTAGTAAAAAGCACACCCCTTAGTGGAGATTTTATACACTAACGATACATGCAGTGCATATTAGAGAGTGTAGATGCTAAGTGCCTACGCCAACAGCAGGTTCACCTTTGCATACTCAATATCACCAGTATTTTATGAACATGTACGGACAATCTCCTTAAGGCACTAGGGGCTATCTCACTCTTTGAGGAGGTTGTTCACCTCTCAGAGTGTACTTTTGTTTTGCAATGAACTTCTTTTTCTACTCTTACTCTGGATTAAATCAAAATGTTTATGCAGCAAAGTCAAGAACCTGAAACAGCCCATGGACAGCAATGGGGGAGGCAGACATTAAACCAATAAAGTGAGTAAGGCAGGAGCGTGAGAGCTGAACAGTGTGGGTGGTGTTTGTTGTGGTGATGACAATTTGAAATAGAGATATCAATTTGTATCCAGGCTCATGTAAGTCTAAATTCTGTAGTTTTTAACCTTGTGATACTGCTCTGTCTTGACATCCTTGACAGCTTCAAAAAAAAAAAAAAAGGGTAATATCACAAGGTTGCTACTGTAATGAGAAATTAAACAAGTGAAATTGACTGATAGGAAGGCTTAGGTTAGATTCTGTGGATCTAGTCTTTGGATTCCATAGTTTAAGTGAGATTTTGACATTTCCTGATATCATCAAAACATCCATTCTTACAGCTGTTACTTTGAAGAAATAATTCAACCCATGAGATAAAAATGTATTTTTTCTTATATCCAGATTGTATAATATCATTATTCATTTTCTTATATGAAATAACTAAATCCAACCCTAAGATACAAAACAGACTTATATGAATCTCTTCAGAATTTTTTTTCAGACAGTCTCCCTCTGTCATCACCACAACAAACACCACCCACACTGTTCAGCTCTCACTCTCCTACCTTATTCACTTTATTTGTTTAAATAAAGTTGCAATCTGCCATAAGTATTGAAAGGATTAGAGATGGAATAAGAGAAGAACTGGAGAGCTGACTTTGCTTAATGAACTGATATAAAGCTAGCACTGGCAGTTCTTAAAGATAAGTGAAGGAAAAATGACTATTTCCAAAAAAATGGCTGTGGCTTTTGCTTTCTTTCCATGAGTTTGGCTACTGTAGAGTCTTGATTAAAAGTTAAATGCAAGTGTCTCATGCCAGTATGCCAATTTTTATTTTTTAAAGTAATACGTTAAATTTTATTTTCAAAAACGTATTGACTAAAGCAACATTGCAGTAACATTAGAGAAATAACATATTTTATGCAATGTCCTACCGTCATACTTAAACAAATGTTTATAATTTTATAGGTAAAATTTAAATAATGTGCATTTGTATTTTAATTAGCATATATTCATATTGACATGGTTGTTGTCATAGTGTGTAAAACATTTTGTATACTGCGTGTATTGTCCCATTTTCTTATCAGTTAATGTGTTACAAGAATCCATGGACTAATTCCATCATAGTGACATCTGTACTTATTTATTTGAACATGTAGACACCTCTCTCAATGTCAGCTCACCTACCCAGTTCTATTGCAATTCTAAATCAATGTTGCTCAACAGTGGCTGCAGGGATGCAAATAAAATTACATGAAATTCTCTACCAAAGAGAGATTAAATTTATCAGGACTGGTCTTAAGCATTGGCATTTTTAAGACTCCTCCAGGTGTTTCAAGTGTACAGGCAGAATTGAGAATCACTATGAAAAATTAGTGAATGACCCATTTAACATCCTAGCCTTACAGTGCTTCAGCTGCTTGCCTTGCTCATACCTACACTTGGTCATCAATACTCCATATGTCAACGTCACTATGTTGACCATAATTTTGTAACCTTCCATAATGTAATTTCTTGTTGCTATTACACCTTCTCAGAGAATCTCAATGGGATGTTCTCTATTAGAAAAGGAATCTGGATTCAAACCTCCCCCCTTAGTGTGTACTTCTCTCTTTTATTTATACCATATTGTGCAAAGTTATAAGTTTCTAATACTGTACTTGGTCACCTTTTTTAAACACAGCACCAAATGTAACATGTGTCTTTTTCTGTCTTAGAACAGTTGGTCTTCCTTATTTCCTTATTTAATAACTGGTATTTCTTCATTATTGATACTTTTCTATTGAGTGTCAATGAACTTACATATAGCAGTTAACATACAATATTTTCTCTTGATGGAATCCAATGTGAGCATTTAAACAGAAAGGGTTTTTTTTTTTTTAAGGAAACAAAAGAAAAGGAGTGAAGGAGCGGAAGAAAGAGGAAGAAAAAGAGGGAGAGAAAATGGGAACATTGCTTTATTCTAAAAATGGGTATTAATAATGGCCGATCAATATTTTGTGTATTTAAAGTGGAGAATGTATATTTTGTATATTTAAAGTGGAGAGCTCTATAAATATTTATTAAGTTTACTTGTTCCGGATCTGAGTTCAAGTCCTGGATATCCTTATTAATTTTCTGTCTCATTGAGTCTAACTTTCTTTATGGGTCTTATGTATCTGGCTGTTAGGATCGTTAGCTCTTATTGTTGCATTGATCCTTTTACCACTATATCTTTGTTGCTTTGAAATCTATTTTATCAAATGCGAGAATTGCAACTTCTGCTTTTTATTTATTTATTTATTTATTTATTTTTGCTCTCCATTTGGTTGGTAAATCTTTCTCCGTCCCTTTGTTTTGACTCTTTGTGTATCTTTGGATGTGAAATGGGTCTGGATGTAGCATACCATTAGGTTTTGGCTGTATCTTTTGATTGGGGGATTTAGTCGAGTTAAATTTAGGGTTACTGCCATTTGATGTTAACTGGCTATTTTATCCGTTTGTTGATGTAAATTCTTCTTTATGTTGATGCTCTTTACTTTTTGGTATATTTTTAGAAAGGCTAATACTGGTTGTTCCTTTCTATGTGTAATGCTTCTTTCAAAAGCCCTTGTACAGCAGGCCTGGTGGTAATAAAATCTCTCAGTACTTGCTTGTTCATAAAAGATTTTATTTTTCCTTCAATTGTGAAGCTTAGTTTGGCAGGATATAAAATTCTGGGCTGAAAGTTCTGTTCTTTAAGGATGTTGAATATTGGCCCCCACTCTCTTCTGGCTTGTAGGGTTTCTGCTGAGAGATCTGCTGTAAGTCTGATAGGCTTCCCTTTGTGGGTAACCTGACCTTTCTCTCTGGCTGCCCTTAGTATTTTCTCCTTTGTTTCAACCCTGGTAAATCTAACAATTATGTGCCTTGGGGTTGCTCTTGTTGAGGAATATCTTTGTGGTGTTCTCTGTATTACCTGGGGTTGAATATTGTCCTGCTTTGCTAGATTGGGAAAGTTTTCCTGAATAATAAACAGAAAGGGTTTTGTAAACTTACACTTCCTATGATGACAGGAGCCAAAACTATATCTTCATAGTCATAAAAGTATAAATTAATTACATAGGTTTAAAAAAATAACTGCAATCTTACCACTTGGCTTTATTTATTTAAATTCCCCTCTATTATATGACACACATAGGCAAGTAGAATTCTGCTCAGTTTTCTCTGAGTAATATTGATGCAATGGAACACCTTACTTTTCTATTAAATTTTTTTATCTGTGTATTTGGAAGATTTACTGTGACTGAATACTATATTTAGTAATAATATATGTATGCTGGGTAAATCATATTGAAGCAACTTTGAAAAAAAGATATAAATCATTTCTGAGTTTAAAAAGAAAGACAAAGCCAATTTTTCAGAATATTTTCATAATCTAAGGTAATCTTGTGAAATAAAAGCCAATATTCTACTTTAAAGAGAAATTAAACAAGTGAAATTGACTGATATGAAGGCTTAGGTTAGATTCTGTGTATCTAGTCTTTGGATTCCATAGTTTAAGTGAGATTTTGACATTTCTCGATATCATCAAAATGTCTTTCCTTACAGCTGTTACTTTGAAGAAATAATTCAATGAATCAGATCAAAATGTATTTTTTTCTTATATCCGGATTTGATATCATTATTCATTTTCTTATGTGAAATAAGTAAATCCAACCCTAATATACAAAACAGACATATGAATCTCTTCAAAAAATTTTTTTTCAGACAGAGTCTCCCTCTGTTGCCCAGGCTGGAGTGCAGGGGTTCAATATCAGCTTACTGCAACCTCCGACTCCCAGGTTCCAGTGATTCTCCTGCCGCATCCTCCTCGGTAGATGGAGTTAAAGGTGCATTTTACCACACCTGGCTAATTTTTGTATTTTTATTAGAGACAGGGTCTCACCACATCCAGGCTGGTCTCAAACTCCTGAAGTCAAGTAATCCACCAGCCTTGGTCTCCCAAAGTGCTGCTATTCTGGCGCAGTGGCTCATGCCTGCAATCTCAATACTTTGGGAGGCCAAGGTAGGTGGATCACCTGAGGCCAGGAGTTCAAGAGCAAAGTGCTGAGATTAAAGGCATAAGTCACTGGGCTCAAACCCTCCAGAAATTCTAATAGTTTTCTTACTAGTGAAACAAATTGTGTGAATTCAATTCTTTTACAGTTTGAACATTGGTAAATGCCTCATTTCATAAATGTCCTATTAATATCCCTTACTGATTGGCATCTGTACAAAAAGGGAAGAACTTTAGGAATTTGTGTAAAGGGATAGATAAAAGAGGGATAATCATCAAGAGCTGCACAATTGATATCTATCTTATATATCTGTCCCACATGATAGATATGTGTGTTTTCTTAAAGGCTTTTGCACATATTAGGATTAAAAGATTTTTAAAAATTCACTATGTATTATGTGATAGTATGTTTTAGTTTTTGAGGAACCTTTATACTATTTTCCAAAGTTTCTGTATTAATTTATATTCCCACCACCAATGTACAAGCAGTCTTCTCTCTCTGTATCCTCACCACTCTGTTATTTTCTGTTGTTTTCATCATAACCATTTAAATTAGAGTGAAATAATATCTGATAATGATTTTTGATTTGCCTTTCTCAGATGATTAGTGATGTTGAGCATTTTTTTCATATACCTGTTAACTAATTGTATGTCTTCTTTTGAGAAATGTCTATTCCGATCTTTTGCCGATTTTTAAATAGAATTATTTGTTTGCTTTTGTCACTGAGTTGTTTGAGTTTATCATACATTCTGGTAATAATCCCTTGCTCGGTGGATAGACTGCAAATATTTTTTCCCAGTTTTTACATTGTCTCTTCACTTCATTGACTTTTTTCCTTTGTTATGCAAAAGGAAAAAAAAAATTTCTCAAAAGAGAAGAAATCAGTATGTCAAAGAGAGAGCTACACTCCCATATTTACTGTAACAGCATTCACAATACCCAAGATGTGAACTCAACCTAAGTGTCCATCAACAAATGAATAAATAAGGAAAATGTGGTATACATACACAATGAAATATTATCCAGCCATAAAAAGAATGAAATTTTGTCATTTGTAGCAACATGGATAGCACAGGAGAATGTTATGATAAGTCAGCAAACCAAAAATCACATGTTCTTACTCAAAAGAGGGAGCTAAAAGTATGGACTTCATGGAGATAGTGAGTAGCACACTGGTTACCAGAGGGTGGGAAGCATAAGGGAGAGGAAGTATGAAGCAAGGTTGGTTCATGATTATGAAAACAAAGTTAGAGGGAATAAGTTCTGCAGGACACGGTGGCTCACACCTGTAATGCCAGCACTTTGGGAAGCCAATGCAGGCGGATCACAAGGTCAGGAGATTGAGACCAGCCTGGCCAATGTGGTGAAACCCTGTCTCTACTGAAATACAAAACATTATCTGGGCCTGGTGGCAAGTGTCTGTAGTCCCAGCTACTCAGGAGGCTGAGCCAGGAGAATCACTTGAACCTATGACATAGAGGTTTCCATGAGATTAGATTGCATCACTGAACTCCACCCTGGTGACAGAGTGAGACTCTGTCTCAAAAAAAAAAAAAAAAAAAAAAAAGAAGGAATAAGTTCTAGTGTTCAATAGCACAATGGGTTGATTATAGTTAACAAGAATGTACAGTATATCTTGAAATAGCTAGAAAATTTGAGATGTTTTCAACACAAATAAATCATAATTGTTTGAGATGATAGTTATCCCAATTACCATTATTTGATTGTTACACTTTGTATGCATGTATTCAAATATCACCTGTACCCCATAAATATGTATAAATTGTATGTACTCAGTTTAAAAGCTAGCATGTAAATATTATTACTACACTGATTAACATAATAGTAGTAATAATATTGTAGTAGCAATAACAGTAATAGTGGTAATGAGTAGTATAATACTATAATAACAGAAATTTCAAATTTATAATTTTAAGTTAGTATAATCTCAATTCTGCTACTTTACTACTGCCAGTAAAACTAAGACATATATTTCTTGTTTAGAAACAGCCTTTAAAACCATAGGCCTAAACTGTATCATTGTCAAACCTGGCAGTCTAAGGGACTCACTCTGATCCACTTCTGGAACTTCGGCTTCCCCAAGAGCAAAAGTCACAAGGCCAAAGATCATGTCAACCTGGATTCTCTGCCATGCCTTTCTAGACTCTGTCCTAGGAAATTAAGACCCCCAGATTTCCCATCCAAACAACCTCAAAGCTTCCAATGTTCAAATCACTATGCATGAGGCCTGAAAAGGAGTAGCTACCTTTCATAAGCATGGACAGAGCTTGGACTGAAGAAACAAGATAGCCATGTCCATGCACATGAGAATGGATATGTACACTGTGGTCAAGATAAAGTGAGGAGCTAGAAGAGAAGGGCAGAGTATGGACCAGGGAACTGACTCCCACTATGCTATTGTCACATTTTGGTGAGAAAAACCTCAGCAGTCTGAAATACTCCATTTTAACCTGGCCTTTTTTTCTAGGTGTTATGAACATCTATTTGTCAAGTTTAGGAGATGAGATATTTTCAACATTTGAAATATGGGGTGTGGAACTTTGTTTGCACTCTTATTGTGGGCCATAAAACCCAGGTCTGGAATCTGATTGTAATTGGAGGGTCACAAGTTGTGAAGATATTGTTCACACTTTGGGAATCCAATGGGAACAGAAACAGGCAGACAATGAAGTGGATGCCTGAATCATGGAGTGTTTCCTAGCCAGCCACAAAAGCTCAGGCATCACCTGTCTATAAATGCTACATTGAACATGATAAATGGCTCCTATTTGCTCTCTGCCTCTGCCGAAAATCTACTGCTTTTTAAATCGAAAACAATATTCTGTCATTCTAATGATTTCAGTTATGTTACATATGATAATTTCATAAGTCAAGATACTACCCGTCTTTCATAAAATTAAAGTATATAGGAAAGGCTTATCATGTGGAGCAGTTTATTGGAGAAGAAAAAATAGATTTAGGACTACAATGAGGTGGAATTCTTCTTGTTGGTGATTAAAATTCTACTCCACAGTCACTGTGTGTGGAAATATAATTTTGTTATGAACATTTGGTTTTGAAATGTGCTTTTTGTGTTTAAGATATTTATTTGAAGGGTATTTATCCTCATTAGAATGCACAGGTTATATCTGTAAATACAGCCTTGATACAGCTATAAAGCTGAAAGAAAGTGTTGGGATCCTGCCAATGTTCCCTAAAATTCATGTCTTCATAAACTGACTTCCAGAAAATACGAATTTAATAGGCACAGACTGAAGAAACACGAGGAACCAAAGTTCTCCTGCTCATAATATAAATTTTGTGTCCCCTTATTTATTTCATGTACTTACACCTTCTCCATCTGTGGTTCCAGAGCTCTCCTGTACCATGCCATCATATTCCCCAGGGCTTCATTACACTTTGTACTTGTTGAGCCATCTTTTATTCTCTAAACATGTCTCAGAGTTTTTGTGTTAATTGCATGGCATAAAATCTTAGTGCCATGAAACTCCTGATGCTCCCCTGAGAATCTCAAGTTTTAAAATTTAGAAACAGAGTCAGCAGCCTATGTAAGATTATCCTCATGTCTAAAGTCAGATATCACTGTCATATCTTCTCAGAAGCTGTCAATGGCTTAATCTGACCCCGTGTTAATTTTTGCAGGCTGCCAGTGTTGCTGCTTTCCTTCTTTATTATATTGAACACCACAAGCATTTATGTAACAAGCAGGAAATGAATGTTACCCATTCAATCTCTTTGTATTATGTAGTACTGGGTTTGGTTATTAAGCAGGGCTAGCACCATGAGATTTTGAAAGTTGGGCTGAATAATTAAGTAGTGTTATTCTGAGATTAGTTGATGTACATTTTTAAAAGTGTTCATATGTTTAGTGCTTTTACTTTTTAAATTATCAAATTAATCCTGTGCAAATTACACATGTACAAAATTGTTTTATGAAGTGCTATATACTTGCAGAAGGTAGCCACATATTTGATTCTCAGTTTTGTATTAATAATCAGAAGTGATATAAGATCATTACGAAACACAAAAGTGTATCCAAAATAAACTAATAATTAACTCAGTTTTCTTTGAAGCCACAGTTTTTTAATACACAAAGCAAAGTAATTAAATGTATAATTCCCCATACAGTACTATCATCAATATTTAAGATGACCAGAGAAAAGGATGGTGATGAATAAACTTTTGTTGGGTTTTTAAGGTTAAGTTAAGCAGCTTAGAAATCTGCAGGCTTCTTGATTGCTTCAACCAACTTAAGCAATGCTGCTGCATGCTTATTTCCACCTCCCAAATTTAAGAACTGTCATGGCTCTCCATTCCCCAAGTATGGAATAGAAAATAATTTTAATTAAATGCTTGAAACATGTTTTAGTGATGTTGAGCATTTTTTCATATACCTGTTAACTAATTGTATGTATTAATTTGATACATAAAACCAAGCTACTACTTTGCTTCAAATAATCTGTTGACTTAGGGTCCAAATCTCTTACAAAAGTCTACACCATCTGGCTCCTGCTTCCTTCTGTGATCTTGACTCCTATCCCAACATAATCATTACACAAATTAAGACACTGCCTATGTTTTCTTCAGCTAGGATCACCTATTGATCATTTTATTTATTAATTTATGTATTCAATAAACATTAAATGTGTATCTACAGAAACAGCCTAGATACAAGTATGCAAAATAAAAACCCCTGCCCTCATGGGGCTTATATTCTAAATGTGTAGTGGCCAGTAGAGATAAGGGTGAAATGCAGCACAAGTGAAATGTACAGTATATCAGATGGTAATAAATAGTATTACTAAAAAGAAAGAAAGCATAGAAGAGAAGTGTGGAGTGTTGAAATTTGAAATACTCTGATCAGGGATGGACTTGAGTAGGCAATATTTGAGCAAACATTGAAAAGAGTAAATGACAGACAAAGAACTAAGAATAGAGCAAGTGAAATACATAACAATGGGAGAGGTAAGATCAAAGAAGTGAACAGTAGCCAGATATCCTAGACCAGTCTAAGAATTTTGATACTAAATGGAAAATATGTCACTGGATAATTTTGAGCAAGGGAGTAATATGATTTTATGTGTGTTTCAAAAAAAAAATTATAGGATTGCTGTGCTGAGAACAGACTGAACTGGGAAACAAGGCACAAAGTGGAAGACCAGCTAGAACATTAACACAATAATCAGAGTGAGAGACAATTGTACCTTAGCAGATGATATCAATGGAAGGGTAAAAATCCAACTGACAAGATTTGCAGATGAGTTCTATACCAACAGATGAGTTGGTAAGTAGGAAATAAAGTTGTTGACTTTAGGATTCTGGACTAGAGAAATATAGAGAGGGAAGGGTGCAGGACATTTTTACAAACCAAGTTGGGAACAATTGCAGGAGCAGCAGGTGCAACCAGGAGGGTGCACAGAAGGGACATGCTCTGTTTGAGATGCCAATTGCACATGCAAGTAGAGAAGCCAAATAGGAAGCAAAACATACAGGTGTGGAGTGCAGGAGGGAAATCTAGGCTGAAGATAGAATTTGGGAGTTCATAGCATATTGATGGTATTTATAGCTAGTAAATCAGATGACATCTCCAGGAAAGGGTATAAAACAAAAACAGAATAGTACAATGACTATAGCAAGGAAAGGAGAAAAAAAAAAAACAGTAAGAAAAGACATCAGAATAGAACTATAAAAGAGAGTATGGGTTCCAGAAAGCAGAGTAGTGAGATTGTTTTAATGGAGGAGGTGATTAATGCTGCTGATTAATGCTTCTAAGAGTCCAATGAATAAGGACTTAAAACTGTCTATAAAATTGATTATCATGGAGTTTATTGGGGAGCCTAAAAAAAAAAATTTACAGAAAGGACAGGAGTAAAGAACTTGATGAAAGTAGTTTCAAGAAAGAGTGAGGGGGGAAAATGGAGACCTTGACCAATTCTGATAGTTATCATTGTCAAAAAAATCAAATAATTGAGGTGTAGAAGATAGGTCATAAACAGATGATTGTCTTCAACACAGAAGACATTTAAGTGTGCTTGAATGCTGATGTAAATAGCAAGTGGAGGTAACACTTGATGATGAAATATCCCTGAAAAGATCAAAGATGTGCACAAATGAAGCTGTTGGCATTAGGTAGCTACTCAAGCAGTTTAACGTCAGTAACAGGAATGCAGACAGTGTATATATGTTGTCACAAGTAAGTAGATGTGATAGTGGATGATTATGAAGGCCTTTTTAAAATTGCTCCTACTGTAATTCTGAAATAAGATTTAGGTAATCAGCTGGAAGCAATGGGAGAGGAGTACTGGAGAATTGAGTGAGAATATGAAACTATGAAAGAGTCATTTTGGAAAATGGGAGTGAATGGATTGAAGCACATTTGAAGTTAGAGATCTTAATGTAAAGAAAGAGTAATCAGATTGTCATGTAATTTTTTTTTTTTTTTTTTTTTTTTTGCCTGCAGCTACAATCATCTGTGATGGTACAGGAACAGAGTGGGTAGAAACTATACATTTTTTTTTTTTCCTAGCATTGATGTTTTGCCAGGCAAGTTACTGAAGTTACTGTAATGGAGAGAATAGTAATGGCTTTGAGAGCATAGTAATTTAAACTGTCAGAGGAGGGGAAGAAAAGTCTTAAGATATAAGAAATAATGAAAGGACAAATTGTATGCTCTGGCAGGTTCAAACAACTGGTGAATCCAGAGGTTAAGAAGTCACATAGCAATATAGTAGATGGAAAACTGTGTGCTAGAAATTAACATTATAGAAGAGTTGAAATTATTGTTAATGGAAAATTAGGCACCATTATAGGCAGGATTGAGTTATTCAGTATGAGTAGATTAGTAGGTATTCAGGAAGAAAGTCAAAAGACTGTTAGAACAAGCCCTAATAAAAGCAATGTGTCTGGATTTTGAAATCAAGTAATACGGCAGGGAAGATGTTGAGAATCAACATGGAGACAGCTGCTAAAATCTTCATGGAATGAAAGAAAATTCCTATGCACAGAGTCAGTAGATAAATGCTAAAAGAAGGACAAGTGGGAGATGTAGTCTGGTGATGAGATTTAAACTGAAGTGTGTTCTTTTTTCTATCCTGAAAAACAGGTTCACTAAAGAGAATTAGAGAGCCCTGTGGGGACCAGAAAACTGAGCATTTTGTAATCACTAGAGTAAATGGGAAAAAATACTATAATCACTGAAAAGTTATGAGGTCTGTTGTTTCATAAATAAAAGAGGAATAAAGAAAAGATAATAATAATAAAAATATATACTTAAAATGTACTGGACAGAATTAGGTGGCAGAATGGATATAGTGAATAGAAGGTGATGAATAGTATGCTTGGCCTGGAAGATGTGACCTTTGAGATGCCCATAGTACATCCACAGGCTGACATCCAGAGCACAGCCTGAAGCATGTGTGTAGAGGTCAAGCCAAGTGATATGATATTGGAAGTCACTGGTGATAATGGATACCATAGAATCTCATGAAAAACTCTAAGTGAAACACAGTATTTGAGACAGTAGTACAGGAAAAGTTCCAGTACAAAGTTTGTACAATGAATTCTTTATATTAAAATGAGCAGCAGTGCTGATGAGAGTTATTTAAAAGTAGCTAGAGGTAGGGGCCAGGTGCAGTGGCTCAAGCCTGTAATCCCAGCACTTTGGGAGGCCGAGGTGGGTGGATCACGAGGTCAAGAGCTCAAGACCATCCTGGCCAACATGGTGAAAGCCCATCTCTGCTAACTTACAAAATTACCTGGGCATGGTGGCACCCGCCTGTATTCCCAGCTACTTGGGAGGCTGAGGCAGGCTGAGGCAGGAGAATTGCTTGAACCCAGGAAGTGGAGTTTGCAGTGAGTTGAGATCTTGCCACTGCACTCCAGCCTGGCACCTGGTGACAGAGCAAGACTGTCTCAAAAAAAAAAAAAAAAAAAGTAGCTAGAGGTAGTAGGTGTAGCAGTAAAAATTAAACACTACTTACAAAGAAGAGTGAAGTTAAGGTCTATTTTTCCACAGGTTTATTAAAGGCCATACACTTTCAGAAAAAAATGAGGAAAAGAATTAAGCATCTTGGATAAGGTCACCCAATGTTAGAGTTACAAAGTAACTAGAAATGTAGAGACAATTAATCATATAATATCTTCACTCTAGATTCTAGCAAGAAGGGTCCTATTTCCTTCATATTATTTCACTTCTTTCATTTTAAAATACGCTCATAGTCTACTGAAAAGCAGAGAGACACCCTATGGTACAAAACATTTTCCTCCTTTCCCAATTCCTACTAGACATAATGGACCTTTCCTTCTATGAAAACTTCCTTAGCCTCTTCAAAATTTTCAAACTCCCTCTAAATTAACAAATTAACACTACGGGAAAACAGATTATTGAGTGACTATCTCTATACATATGTTTATTATTTTATTATATAATATAACCACAGTGAGACATTATTAATGGCAAAGACTATATTTTATTCAATGGTGTTCATCTCAAGCACATTTTCTGACCCCAAAGAGGCATGCAGTCTGAGGGTTGAGAGAAAAAAATCTGGATATTTTCCCTATAACAGTCTGATCAAACCTGTGTATTACTGAAATAGCTTGATGAAATTCAAGCATTTTTTAACTCAACCTTGGTCCCCAAATGTTGTCATTTCATGCTTAGAGTGTTTCAGAGATATAGTTGCAGGTCAGATATTTTCTATTTTATTGTAGCCAACTACTTGGCATTCAGCACCGCATCAGGGTACCTGGAGAAAAAGATTAGTATGAAAACAATTCAGAGACTTGAAACTCACCATTTTCAGTTTCTCATTGTGACTGTTTTGACTAAACGAGCCATGTACCTAAAGTTTTTCTTGGGATTTGCTCCATTCCTTTTCCCTCATGCCACATCTTCACACTTCTGTAAATTCCTCTAGTGAATACAGGTTAAGTTCAAAGTAAAACCACTAACACACCAATTTTGCAGGTGGGAAAAATGAGATTTAGAATTATTACTTAAAAGGAGACAGGGAACTAATGTGTTGTAGAATATTGATTTTCAATTATACTTCCTGACTGCCAACTTCAAGCCCTAGCCATAGAATGTGTATCATTTACAACTAAACAATATGCTTAAAATATACCTAATTTATAGTAATTTCACATTTTACTAATTTCTTCTCAAACCATACACCTAACAATCCTGTTGGCAAAAATATAATTAAATATTAAAGCATATAAAGAAATGCAAATTATCCATGTTTCACAATACCTATGTTAGAAATGCTGCATTTATGGAATTGGATTTCTTGTACAAATGAAGCACATACAATAATGTAATTGAGCTGACATGATTAGAAAAAGATAGAATTTTGTGTCAATAGTTTATTTTCTCATTCTTTATAAAATATTATGTGACTATCAAAATTCTAAATAAGATGTAAAGTATGTTAAAGTTTTATTTCATTATACCATAAATTTTTACTCTGCCAATATATATTAGTGTATATGTTGTTTCTGTGTATGTGTGTGATGATACCTTTGTAACTGCTGATAAAAACCGTATTTATCAGAGTTTTTTTTTAAGAAACTATTAAGAGCAGAGTTAACTAAAGAGTGTTTATAGAGTTTTTTGTTTAGAGATGTCTGACAAATTAAAAATAAATGCTATTTATTATAATAATATTTAATAAATATGCACTAATATATAAAATAAAGTTTATTATTTATTTGGAATTTGTTTGACAATTATTCTTAAAATTCATATGAAGAATTTCTAAGCATTTCCATGTAACAAAATTCTGCTCCAAAGAGCATTGCTTTGGTTTCAATAAATTGTTATGCTATTTACTAAAATTGGGGGAAAATGCCCAGGGAATTATGCAAAATCAGTGCTACCTACATTGACTGTTAGGCAAATAGTAGATAAGTTCCATTTTCTTCATTCGGGAAAGTTTAGCTAATTTTCTCATGCCACATTTTAAAATGGTTTCTTTTTTATGGCTGGTGTGAAGCGAATCCATAATCTAATCTATCAAAAAGGTATTTAAGACTAATGGGTTACAACTGGATGTGTTATAAAATGAGGGAGGGGGATGATCTAAAAGGAGCTCAAAATTTGATGGTTATTGGAATAAAAACCTATTTAAAATCTGAAATATGCAGACACTTGGTTAAATGGAGCAGATTTAATAAATAGGTGTGGCAATGAGATTCAGCACAATGTGGGAAACATTGTATTCTTTTTATTATCATCTTTATTTTAAAAAAAATAGCAAAGGGTTGTTACTCAGAAAGAATGTATCAAACATATGTGCCTCTAAATTTTTTAACTTGATAAGGGGAAAAAAGAACATGTCAGTAATGAAATGAATCTTTATCCTTGGAAATGAAGGTAAATTTGATGCTTTGAATGAACAGACACCTTGTTTGACTAGAAATGATCATGGTTCCAATTTCTTGTCAAGCATGTTAGTTTCTTGCTGTCAGAGAATGCTGTTCTATTTCTGATATTTCAGCATCAGTCTTTTGCTATTACAAAACCAATGCCGTTGGGTGTCAGGACTTTACAGTTTCAATTGGCAGACTTATCTGTCTTCGGCAGGATTAGACAGAAATATTTCTTATTCAGAGGCTGCTCTCATGAAAGACGGCAACAGCCCCAGGAAATTTGAGTACATTAACTTCAAAGGACCTGTCCGCCACCCTTCTGACAGTACACTCTGCAAAGAACCTTCCGATCTCCTGCTCCCTGGGAGGTTTTCTCTGAATCTTAAATATGTATTTTTGGCATTGCACACAAACTTCAGCAAGTTATATGTTTTAATATTAATTTACATAAGTACAAAAACAAGCTATAGATTTTCATGCAATTGACACTAGTCCTTTCTGGTAAATGGCATTAAAACCGTGAAGAGAGATGCCAGACAATGAGTCTAAGATAAAATTGTCAGTAGAACAGATCAAAACAACAGAACAAATGAGAATTTTTACCAGTGGCTTATAACTTTAAAATAGTACTTTAAAAAAAAAAAAGTTAAGTAGTAGTTTCAATTTTTACTATTTAATAATAACAAAGGAGATCTCAGAGAAAGCCATAATTATTTGCCAAAAAACTTGTAATTATTTCTGTACTTCTGAAAAGTGTGCAAACTGTTTCAAAAGATCCCATCTGCATTTTCCTTTTCTATTTTGTCTTTTCACTGTCCTCACTGCCCCTTCTCACTCCTTCCCCAATCAAAAAAAGAGACCAACTAAGCTGCTGTAAGTCCAGAGTGTGCTTGCGTGTGTGTGTGTTTTCTTTTTCCCAAGAGGCCACATCTCTTGGTATATATGCCTCTAAAATTTTATCAAGTGCTTTACAATCTATTCATTGAATATTTTATTACCCCATAAAATCTGCTAACATCTCTACTTTGAAAATTTCAACCCTCTCTCTAGCATTGGAAAATGGCCTGTGACACTGAAAAAATTTCAGTGACCATAGCCAGGTATGACTGTTTATTTTTGTAAAGACAGAAATAATATTTATATGAAATATGCCTTTAATTTTCATTTTTAACATGCTACATTGGGAAATCATGTGTCTGTTTCATTTATGTTACTGTATTTGCTATCATTATGAGGTTTTATTTATTCTTTTATACCACCACTCTTTCAGAAGGAGCCCAACTGATGAATAAGGAGTGTGTTTCACTGACTTATTCAGTGCCTTTGCAAGAAAAAATATAGTGTGTTCTTTTCTTAACGGGATAAATTTTAAGTAGCTTTTTAAGGCATAGCCTTAAATTGCAGTTCATTGAATAATGATAATCAGAAGGCCTTATGGTGAAAAAAAATAGATCATTTTACGTCTTATGTTGTTTTGCTGCAAAAAAGTAAAGTATTTCCTTGTTAATTAACACATAATAATAGTAACTTAAAATATATGACAATCAATAGCTTTAGAGCTCAAAATATTTATTTGAAACCTAACAAACAACTGCTTAAATCAGTAAAAATACCTTTATTGCCTAATTGTTATTTAATACTGATTTGTTTTTCACAAGGGCCCCCAAAATTATACAACATAAGCTTACTTTGTCTCTTTAGGACTTGCTTCACAATCACAGATTTGATTATCATTAAATACCTTGAACTAACAGACATTTGCAGTTATCCCCACAAAAACACAGTTGACTAGTTACATTAGATTTTTCTCAAAGGAATTCTGTTTTCAATTATATAATTTTCTTCAGTGTATTTCTCTTGGCAAAGAGTTCCACAACTCAGTCAAGCCGCAAAATCTAAATTCAAAACAACATAGTGATGACGTTAGCTTATGGTTCATTGTGAAGTTTCTGTATCTCCATCACGCTGCACTGATCCCGTCAAATGGCCATTATGAATTAAGCATCATGGGAGCACAGAGGAAGACCAACTGATTTCCCCTAAAGGTGTTTGTAAAGATATCAGAGAAAATATTAATTAATCCCTTCTCATACTGAACATTAATTTATTATCTACAATGTGAGAAGTACTGACTAAGCCCAAAGCTGCTCCTTTAGGGAAAAACACCAGGGACCTTTAAAAGCCGTTTTATCTTTATTTGAGTGTCATTTTTAAAAAAACAAAGCTCCTCTTGTTCTGATTGTGTGTGTATGTGTATGTATGTACATGCATGTATGTAAACAGAAAATACTATTATTGGACAAGTGATAAAGATAAATTATGTTTTTCTTTATGGAAAAACATGTAGTTAGTATTATAAGGAGAAAAATACAAGACTGAGGCTTTGTAACATCTTTTTGCATCTTTAAAAAAATAATTGAGGGATCTGTTGTCTATCCAGTAAAATGAGCAGCAGGAATTAATAATCACTAAATGTTCTAAAGTTTTACCCAACTACTTCATTTATGTGTCAGTGCATCTATGACAAATACATTTACTCATACTCAACAACAAGAAAAAAAATGCAAATGAATGAGATGTGTTCCACTCACATTCTATGTTTATCTCAATGTTGTAAACCTGAAAATAAATAATTTCTAATTCAAAAAACTTTTAAATATTTATCATCCTGAAAATAATAATATGTAAATTGATAAGCTTGCTACTTCTTTCCCTATTGATGCTTGTTGCCTTTGGTTTATATAATTCTAATTTCTATGTTTTAGAAATCAACACTGCAGTGAAATGCAGTCTTTAGGATGGTGCAAAGGCAGAAAAAGAGGCATGGTTCTAATATCACAGAAAATTATCTGTTTTCATTAGGACATGATTCATTTTTTTTCCCTAAGTGTGATTCTTTAAATAGAGAGGCAGCTTATTTTCTAATATTTATTTCCTCTCTAAGCTGTGTTTTATTAGAAATTGTATTGCTTCAAGCTGACATTTTTCTAACATTGGTATGATTTTTCTACATTTTATGTCATTAAAAATTATGCATGCCTCAACAACAGCATATCCCAATTGAGTCATATCAATGTAAATAAAATGCAAAGAGGCAAAGCCAATAATATTACCAAAAAATTGGTGTTTAGGGTATAATATGGAGATTCATACTGCACAGATGTTCAGCAGAAATAAGATCTGCACCTCAACTGACTGAGAGTATTACCTGTTTTATTGCTCTGTCTATGTACAGTAGGCAAGGGTAGAGACACTGTGACCTTGAATGCATCACAGAAGAACATGCTGCTTTAGAAAAAAGAAAAAAAATCACTACTCAAAGGTGTATTCACAGAGTTGAAAATAGTAATAATAAAAAAATTAAAATTATAAAAAATTAAACAAAAAAGCATGGCAATATCTAGTGTTTACATTTAGGGTGGAAGCTGTGAATGCATAATTTTAGACAAGACAAAAAATGAAAAAAGAGAAGATATTATATTTTCTCACTTAGACTGGGCATTCAAAGAATGAATTAGTAACTACAATTTCTACATTGTATGTAACCAGATAATGAAGAGCTATAATCTGCAACATGATTATTGTGCGTTTTGTCTGGGAGGGTTCCACCAAAGTACTTAATGTGGTAGTTTTTGTAACTAACTTATTTTCTTTCTCAATGTGTTGTGCATACATATGTCTTTATAATGAATTAATTAAAACTTTAGTTATCCTCATTTCTAATGTAATAGCCAGTAGCAAGAGTTACCAATGAACTTCCAAGGGGAAAGGTAATTTCTAATAAAATTTGAGCATCATCATGAAACAAAACAAAATAAGAATGAAAAATAACTCTAACATTTCCCTAATTCAATGCAGTTCAACTTCCTAAAATCCTTTCCTTATTTTAGGTTGACCTTCCAACCAACAATAATCTAAGGGAATTGTAGCATTGATTGGGTCTTAAACAGTAGTATTTCCTGAATTTTTGCATTTTCTTCACTAGCAGACATCACCAAAAGGCATAACTAATATTTTCATATCTGTCACCAATCGACATAGCAATAATTTTATATCATAGTAGAGATATATCTCCTCAGAATGTCTCCTACAACAAGATTTAGATTTTTTTCTTCTACTAAACAAAAATTGTCTTAACAACCATAATGGTCCAAGAAAATCTTAATGAGTATCTTCACCAAGGTATAGACATTGGTTCATTCATCCCTGGATCCTCAAGGCTCAGTTCTGGCTAAGAATAAGTTTGTTAAATCAAAGTTTTAAAAGATTTCTTCCTACTGTAAGGAAGCACTTATACTGCCTTACAATAAATATTAACTTTGTCTTTAGTAATATTGAACTAAATATGATTTTTTTTTATAAAAAAAGTATTTTCATGGTATTTTTGGGGTCACATAGAAATTAATCATGTCAGTGTTCAGAGAGTAGAATATGCTTAGATTAGAGATTTAAAAATGAGGACTTTTGCAAAAACTAGAGGTGCAGTGGCCAAAAGACTAAATTCTATCTAGCAGAGAATTTATGTATAAGGGTCATAGAATGCAAGCTTTTGCAGACAAAGTTGAAACAAGTCAATAGAATATTACAGGATAATCAGGGAAAATAATCAGTGTATCTCCATGAAAATTAATTATCTGGTGCTCCTAAGTAGAATTTATTAATTGGAAAAATGCAAAGATACCAAGTAAGAAGGGTTCCAGAAGGGCTATGACAAGTGGAGGACTCTTGACTGTGGAGATGACTTAAATCTTATCCTTCTCACCCTTGGGTGTTCTTAGCACCATGTTCAAATAGTTCTATGGAAATAGTAAAAATCACAGATATACAAAGGACTCCAATTTGAAGCTATTTTTGCCCTCTTTCTCATTCCAATGATGTAAGTTGAGAGTTTGTAGTTAAAACTGAGAGAACATAGGAAGTATCACAAAGATAGTAGAGAAAGAAAAGATAAAATGAAAGAAGATAAAACATAACCTTGGATAGTGTGTGTCTGTGTGTCTGTGTGTGTGTGATCATAAAACAACACATACAAAGAGAGATTTCTGCTTTGAGCCAAGATAGAAAAATAGAGACTGGATTTATTCTCCCACTTGACCAAAAACACAGGCAAAATATACGAAGTAATAATTTTCTTTCTTTTTTTCAAGTTCTGTTTCTTTATTTATAGAGGAAAGGATTTTTGTGATGTCCTATATAATGGTAAATATAAAAATGGCTTTTGACATCACTTAACTTGAAAAAACAGGGCATTTATATATCATTGAAGTGTCTCTCCCAAAGTAGTTTTTAATTACTGAGGTGTTTTTTTTTTAAATTTATATTTTATATAAAAATTTGTTCAAGATGGATTAAAGACTTAAATGTACAACCCAAACCATAAAAACTCTAGAAGAAAACCTAGGCAATACCATTCAGGACATAAGTATGGGCAAATGATATGAACAGACACTTCTCAAAAGAAGACATTTATGCCACCAACAAATATTTTAAAAAGCCTCAACATCATTGATCATTAGAGAAATGCAAATCAAAACCACACAGATATACCATCTTACACCAGTCAGCATGGTGACTATTAAAAAGTAAGAAAACTATAGATGCTGGTCAGGCTATGGTGAAATAGGAACACTTTCACACTGTTGGTGGAAAGGGAATGTAAATTAGTTCTACCATTGTGGAAGACAGAGTGAGATTCCTCAAGGATCTACAACCAGAAATGCCATTTGATCCAGCAATCCCATTACTGGGTATATAACCAAAGAAATACAAATAATTCTTCTATAAAGACACATACACATATGTGCTTATTACAGCAGTATTTACAAGAGTAAAGACATAGAACCAACCCAAATGGCCATCAAAGAGACACTGGATAGATAAAATGTGGTATATATACACTGTGGAATACTATGTAGCCATAAAAAGAATGAGATCATGTCCTTTGCAGGGACATAGATGAAGCTGGAAGCCATCATCTTCAGCAAACTAACCCAGGAACAGAAAAACCAAATGCTACATTTTCTCACTCATAAGTGGGAGTTGAACAATAAGAGCATATGTACACAGGGAGGGGAACAACACACACCAGGGCCTGTCAGTGGGTGGAGAGTGAGTGGAAAGAGAACATTAGGACAAATAGCTATTGCATGTGGGGCTTAAAACCTAGATGATGGGTTGATAGGTGGAGCAGATCATCATGGCACACATATACCTGTGTAAGAAACCTACAGGTTCTGCACTTGTATCCAGAATTTAAAGTAAAATTTAAAAATAAATTTCAATAGGTTTTGGGGGAACAGGTGGTGTTTTGTTACTTGGATAAGTTCTTTAGTGGTGATATTTGAGATTCTGATGCACCTTTCATCCAAGCAGTGTACACTGTACCCAATATGTAGTCTTCTATCCCTCACTCTACCCTCACCCATGCCCCTGAGTCTTCAAAGTCCATTATGTCATTTTTATGCCTTTGTGTTCTTATAGCTTAATTCCCACTTACAAGTGAGAACATATGATGTTTGTTTTTCATTCCTGATTTACTTCAGTTAGAATAATGGTCTCCAACTCCGTACTTGCTGGAAATGCAATCATTTTTTTCTTTTATGGCTGAGTAGTATTCTGTGTGTGTGTGTGTGTGTGTGTGTGTGTGTGTGTGTGTGTGTGTGTGTGTGTGCATTTTCTTTATCCACTGGTTGGTTAATGGACATTTGGGCTGGTTCCATATTTTTGCAATTGAAAGTTGTGCTGCTATACACATGCATGGGCAAGTGTCTTTTTCATATAATGACTTTTCCTCTGGGTAGGTACCCAGTAATGGGATTGCCAGATCATACAGTAAATCTACTTTTAGTACTTATTTTCAATGTCAAGCACCAAAAAGTGGTTCCTTAAGTGAAGCAATCTTGGAGAAACCTGTAATTGTAATTGCACCAGCTCACTGGTGCAAAGAGGAGAGAGCTACACAGAAAGATAACTCTGAAGGTATGCCAAGGGCTCCTCTCAAATATTTTGTGGAGTGTTTATCAGTTCAGACATCTAGAACATCCTAGGCTGGGAAAAATATTCACCAATACACTTGAAACAAAAGTTTGATAAATAAGACTTGATTAAAGCCAAGCCACAGGCTTGAAGAAGGTATTTGCAGTACCTAAGCTGTTAAGAACGGTATCTGGAATATGCAAAAATTTCTATAAATCATTAGGAAGAGCTCTGTCAATTCAATTTTAAAATAGCTTATGTATTAGAATGCATACTCACATACTTGACAAACATATACTCAAATGGCCAATGTACATATAGAAAATTTCTCAAAATCATTTGTCATGTAAGAAATGCAAATTATAACTGCAATGAGAAATTTCTAAAAACCCATCAAAATATCTAATGTCAGAATGACTGGCAATACCAAGTGTTGGACAGAAGGTGGAGATAGCAGAATGTATATATTACCATGTGGAGTAAGGGTTGGTGCAATGACTTTAAAAAAATGCTTGGCAGTATCAGCCAAAGTTCACATATGGTTACCATAAGACTCAGCTGCCAGGTATTTTCCCAACATAGTTGAATACTTAAATTCACCAAAAGACATATGTACAAATGTATACAGCAGGTTTAATTTTAAACGTACTAAACTGGAAGCAATCTGAAACCTATCAAGTGTGAAATGCCTACTGAAAATGAAAATATATTCATTCAGTAAAGTGACATCCAAATTAAAAAAATATCTGCAACTATATGCAACAACATGTAATATTCTCACAGATAAACAAAGGCGTATTCTGAGATTCCATTCACATGCAGTTCAAGAAATATATTTTTTTGAGTTTTAAATTTAAAATTAAATGTATTGTTTCAATGTAAGCCTCAACAGTTATTTAAAAAATCACAGTAATTATTCTATTAGAGCAGGTAATGGTTAAGAAAATAAAGGTAATCATAAAAAATTAACCTCTGATCATCACTAACTAGCAATGAATATAGAATGTTGTTGAAAAAGTATGCCTGGGTCTACAGGGAAATTTACTTCAAAGCAGAAGATTTCTGAGTAACAGAGAAAAAAGAAGAAGGAGGGAGAGGAGAAAAGAAAGGGGACAGTGGAGGTGAGGGGGAAGAAAGGGAAAAAGGAAAGATGAGGAAGAGGGGAAAGAAAGAGAAAGAGAGAATTAGAGAGGTAAAGAAAGAAATGAAAGAGAGAGAAAACTCAAAACACTTAATTATTTAAAGAAAGCCTGACTTTACAGCATGTTCTTCTGATTAGAAAGTACAGATTTCAAATTCTATATTTTGCATATCTACGTTCATTTTCCAGTCTGATCAAAAATGCAAATGACAATTTTCCTTTCTTTGGAAGTCTTGAATATGAGCTTTTATTGGGTTATATCAGCTTTAGACACAGATATTAATATTTTTTATTTTTAGCATTTATGATGTTAAAATATACTCCTTAACCTGTGATTTCCTTGAAATTCCTATGATGAACAGCTGCAACACTGCAGCTAGGAAGGAAATATCGTAGTACATTTTAAATAAATCATAAGACTTGTTAACAATACAGTCTAAGAACAAAACATGAAGACTGTGCTTAACAATCCACTGTTCTGCCACAAATAAAACATCAGGGACATGCTTATATGCATTTGAAATTTGATCATTGTTTGGTTAACTAACACATGCACACAAATGCATTTTTAAAACTTCAATCCCTTAGCTGTTGCTGTCTCCTTGTACCTTGAATGCCTTTCATGTCCTTTACATCATACTGAATTTCTATTCATATTTCAATGTTTAGTTCAAGTGCCATCATTTTTATGAAGTCCTCACAGATCCTGCTATCAAATAATTTTTTCTTTCCTCTGGCTTCACTCAGTATTATACTTGTGCTATGGTTTAGCATTTATTTTAACTTGACTTTCATTGAATTAATGTGTGTCATTATATTTATCTCTGGTTTAGAAATTAAAAGATAGAAGTATTTATCAATTATGCCTACCTTATGTCTCACAACATCCAAAATTAATATTTTCAATATTCAATTATGTAATATACTCCCCTACTTCAAACTCTTTATAACTTCTCATCTCACGTGAATAAAATCTGAGATCATTATCATCATCTTCATGGATTAACATGTTTTTTTCTGTTTGCCTCTTACTGTTCACCAGTTTCCCTCCAGGTTTCATTAACACTACCTACATTCCAATCATCAAATATGTGGAAAACATTTGCACTCTGTATCAACTATACAGATAAACCACTCAATCTAGGATACCACTCTCCTATACACATTCTATTGTCTCACTGTTGTATCTCCTGCAGCATTTACACTAAGTGATACTTCCTTGGCTATTTTTTTTAACTGACCTCAGTCACCAACACATAATCTCTATTAAGCAGAAATCTTCTCTCTCTTTATTGCTTTATCTCTGTGCCTGGAACCGACATGAAAGAATATTGGCTGATAAATTACTATAATATCACCATGACAGGTTGGTTTCTTTAATGGCTTCATTTTATCTTTCCTCCATATATCTATATCCTTTCATGTTAATTCTTAACTCTTCTTAATAGTGAGACAAGGTTTATTTCCTTCTGTTTGGTTTTGGACTGACCTTTAACTTGCTTTGGCAGATAAAACTTGACAGAAATAACTATGTCGATTCTAATTCTTGGCCTCTAGAAGCCTTCTGAATTTTCATTTGATTGCTCTTGTACAATACAGCTTTGCCATAAGAATATGCCAGGATAGACAGCTGAAGGATGAATTACATGGAGCAGAGATATGTATCGACAGTTGTGTCAGATAAGGCCATCTTAGAACAACCAACAGCCAGTTGATCACTAGACACATAAGAAATCCTAGCCAAAAGTAGCAAAACAAGATATGCAGGTGATGACAGGGATATGAATGAGCCCCCATCAACATTAAAAGAACCACTCACCACAGATGTGTGTGTTAAATTAATTATTGTTGTAAGCCACTGAATTTTGAGTGATTTGCTATGTAGAATTATTGTGGAAAAAAATATCATGCACATACCATAGTACCTTGCAAATTATAAAGTCTCAATGTTTGCTAGTTGGAATGTGTTCAAATTAAATATATCTCTATGCTGAACTTCTTCTTAGAGCTAAAATTTTACATCTCCAACTTCCTGGTATATTTCTAAACTAAAAGGAACAGTTTCATCAAATCCTGTCTCCTTCCTCCATGACCTAGGCATGGGGTTCCAAACTTTATATCAGCATCGACTACTTCTTTTTATCTCCTTATTCAGTGTCACTATGGCCTATCAATTATTCTTAAATGGAAATTTTCCATCCATACCTTCTTGTCTAATTTTATTGCCACCATGCTAGTCCAGCACTTCAAGAAGTCAGCCAAACAGATGGAGAATAGTAACTTATATCGTGCAGTGTTTTACAATGTTGAAAACATTTTCATATTACACATTCTATTTAATAGCTACAACTAACCTGGATTATTTTATGTAGACCTTCCCATCTTCACTTAAATGTTGGTGAAACCGAAACTCTGAGAAGACAGGGAAGAGCTTCTAAATTCTCTAACCTCTAACTTCTAGTTCAGAGTCCTCTTCACTACACTGTATATTGCCAACTTAGTAGACTGCTAGCTGATTGCTTAGCTTTAGTTTCTACTCGTTCTTCCCACATAATACTATCAAATGAATATTCCTCAGACTGTCCTTTCATTTGCCTGTTCAACAACTTAGATATTTATTATTTAGAGCATTAAGTTTAAATTTTTGCCAAAATTTAAGGTTTTCATTATATTTTCATTTTTTTCTGGTGACTCTCAAGACCTCAAAAATTATTATACTAAAATATGTCTTCTACCTTATAAGACAAATTTTATTGAACCATATTAACAGCTCTGTTAATAGTTCTTTTATTAATGCTTCTTTAGTTCAGTAATCTGGAATACATCTTGGTTTGAACTATAAAATATAATGTCCATGAATATGTAAAACTACTATGAATCCATAAATTGTTTTAAATAAATTTTTTAAATGCAATGCCTCTTGTCCCAGCCAAATAAGTGTGCCTTAAATCTTCAATCTTTACTCTCTCTTATGGTCCTACTCTAAACACATACTTAAGAGGAACAAATCACATATTAAGGGATTTGCCTCAAAATTCTAAAGATGATGCATTGTTTCCCACCGGGGCCCCAAGACACTGTCAGAGAACTCTCTTCAGTTTCCTTTTTTTTTTTTTAATTTTTATTGCATTATACGTTTTGGGGTACATGTGCAGAACATGCAAGATAGTTGCATAGGTACACACATGGCAGTGTGTTTTGCTGCCTTCCTCCCCTTCACCCACTCTTGGCATTCATCCACAGGCTATCCCCCCAGCCCCCCCCCACTGTCCCTCCCCCATTTCCCCCAACAGTCCCCGGTGTATAGTATACTGCCTCTCTGTGTCCATGTGTTCTCATCTTTCTCACCCACCTATGAGTGAGTATATGCAGTATTTCTTTTTCTGTTCTTGTGTCAGTTTGCTGAGAATGATGTTCTCCAGATTCATCCATGTCCTTATAAAGGACACAAACTCATCATTTTTGATTGCTGCATAATATTCCATGGTGTCTATGTGCCACATTTTCCCAGTCCAGTCTATCATCGATGGGCATTTGGGTTGGTTCCAGGTATTTGCTATTGTAAACAGTGCTGCAATGAACATTCATGTGCATGTGTCCTTATAGTAGAACTATTTATAGTCTTTTGGATAGATACCCAGTAATGGGATTGCTGGGTCAAATGGAATTTCTATTTCTAGGCCCCTGAAGAATCGCCACACTGTCTTCCACAATGGTTGAACTAATTTACACTCCCACCAACAGTGTAAGAGTGTTCCTATTTCTCCACATCCTCTCCAGCATCTGCTGTCTCCAGATTTTTTAATGATCACCATTCTAACTGGTGTGAGATGATATCTCAATGTGGTTTTGATTTGCATCTCTCTAATGACCAATGATGATGAGCACTTTTTCATATGTTTGTTGGCCTCATGTATGTCTTCTTTTGTAAAGTTTTTGTTCATATCCTTTGCCCATTTTTGAATGGGCTTGTTTGTTTTTTTCTGTAAATCTGTTTGAGTTCTTTGTAAATTATGGATATCAGCCCTTTGTCAGATGTGTAAACTGCAAAGATTTTTTTCCATTCTGATGGTTGCCGATTCACTCTAGTGACTGTTTCTTTTGCCGTGCAGAAGCTGTGGAGTTTGATTAGGTCCCATTTGTCTATTTTGGCTTTTGTTGCCAATGCTTTTGGTGTTTTGTTCATGAAGTCCTTGCCTACTCCTATGTCCTGAATGGTTTTGCCTAGATTTTCTTCTAGGGTTTTTATGGTGTCAGGTCTTATGTTTAAGTCTTTAATCCATCTGGAGTTAATTTTAGTGTAAGGTGTCAGAAAGGGGTCCAGTTTCTGCTTTCTGCACATGGCTAGCCAGTTTTTCCAACACCATTTATTAAATAGGGAATCCTTTCCCCATTGCCTGTTTTTGTCTGGTTTATCAAAGATAATATGGTTGTAGATATGTTGTGTTGCCTCCGATGTTTCTGTTCTGTTCCATTGGTCTATATCTCTGTTTTGGTACCAGTACCATGCTGTTTTGATTACTGTAACCTTGTAGTATAGTTTGAAGTCTGGTAGCGTGATTCCTCCCGCTGTGTTCTTTTTGCTTAGAATTGACTTGGCTATGCGGGCTCTTTTTGGTTCCATATGAAATTCATGGTGGTTTTTTCCAGTTCTGTGAAGAAATTCAATGGTAGTTTGATGGGGATAGCATTGAATGTGTAAATTACTTTGGGCAGTATAGCCATATTTGGGGTGGAGAGTTCTGTAAATGTCTATCAGGTTCGCTTGTTCCAGGTCTGAGTTCAAATCCTGGATATCCTTGTTAATTTTCTGTCTGGTTGATCTGTCTGCTATTGGCAGTGGAGTGTTAAAGTCTCCCACTATTATTGTGTGCAAGTCTAAGTCTCTTTGTAAGTCATTAAGAACTTGCCTTATATATCTGGTTTCTCCTACATTGGGTGCATATATATTTAGAATTGTTAGCTCTTCTTGTTGTATCAATCCTTTTACCATTATGTAATGACCTTCTTTGTCCCTTTTGATCTTTGTTGCTTTAAAGTCTATTTTATCAGAGATGAGAATTGCAACTCCTGCTTTTTTTTGCTCTCCATTTGCTTGGTAAATCTTCCTCCATCCTTTTATTTTGAGCCTTTGTGTATCTTTGCGTGTGAGGTGGGTTTCCTGGATACAGCACACTGATGAGTTTTGTTTTTTTATCCAATTTGCCAGTCTGTGTCTTTTGATTGGTGCATTTAGCCCATTTACATTCAGGGTTAATATTGTTATGTGTGAATTTGATACTGCCATTTTGATGCTAGCTGGCTGTTTTGCCCGTTGGTTCATGTACATTCTTCATTTTGTTGATGGTCTTTAGCATTTGGTATGCTTTTAGGATGGCTGGAACTGGTTGTTTCTTTCTATGTGTAGTGCCTCTTTCAGGAGCTCTTGTAAAGCAGGCCTAGTGGTGACAAAATCTCTGAGTACTTGCTTGTTCATGAAGGATTTTATTTTTCCTTCACTTATGAAGCTCAGTTTGGCTGGATATGAAATTCTGGGTTGAAAGCTCTTTTCTTTAAGGATGTTGAATATTGGCCCCCACTCTCTTCTGGCTTGTAGAGTCTCTGCCGAGAGATCTGCTGTGAGTCTGATGGGCTTCCCTTTGTGGGTGACCCGACCTTTCTCTCTGGCTGCCCTTAGTATTTTCTCCTTCATTTCAACCCTGGTGAATCTGACGATTACGTGCCTTGGGGTTGCTCTTCTTGCGGAGTATCTTTGTGGTGTTCTCTGTATTTCCTGGAGTTGAGTATTGACCTGTCTTGCTAGGTTGGGGAAATTTTCCTGGATAATATTCTGAAGAGTGTTTTCCAGCTTGGATTCATTCTCTTCGTCACATTCTGGTACACCTATAAAACGTAGGTTGGGTCTCTTCGCATAGTCCCACATTTCTTGGAGATTTTGTTCATTCCTTTTTGTACTTTTTTCTTTAATCTTGGTTTCTCATTTTATTTCATTGAGTTGATCTTCAACTTCTGATATTCTTTCTTCTGCTTGGTCAATTCAGCTGTTGAAACTTGTGCATGCTTCGTGAAGTTCTCGTGTTGTGTTTTTCAGCTCCTTCAATTCATTCATATTCCTCTCTAAGTTGTCCATTCTTGTTATCAATTCCTCAAATCTTTTTTCAAATCTTTTTTCAAGGTTCTTAGTTTCTTTGCACTGGTTTAGTACATGTTCCTTTAGCTCACTGAAGTTTCTCATTATCCACTTTCTGAAGTCTGATTCCGTCATTTCGTCACATTCATTCTCCGTCCAGCTTTGTTCCCTTGCTGGTGAGGAGTTTTGGTCCGTTTTTGGAGGTGAGGTGTTTTGGTTTTGGGTGCTTTCCTCCTTTTTGCGCTGGTTTCTTCCCATCTTTATGGATTTATCCACCTGTCGTCTTAGTAGTTGCTGATTTTTCAATTGGATCTCTGTGTTGATGCTGAGATTGTTGATAATGAAGTATTTCTGTTACTTAGTTTTCCCTCTAATGGTCTATCCCCTCTGCTGTATGAGTGCTGAGGTCCACTCCAGGCCCTGCTTGTCTGGGGTATACCTGCAGCAGCTGCGGAACAGTGAGGGATGATACCGGTTTCTTCTTCTGCTGTCCTTGTTCCAGAATAATGCCAGCCAAATGTCAGTCTGATTAGTCCTTTTTTGGGGTGACTCCTTGGATATACAGGGGTCAGGGAGCTGCTTGAGGAGACAGTCTGTGCTTTATAGGAGCTCCAGTGCTGAGCTGTGAGCTCCGTTGTTCATTCAGGGCTGTTGGGAGGTTGTTTATGTCTGCTGCAATAGAACTCATAAAACACCACCCTTCCCCCGCCTTAGATGCTCTGTCTCCAAGAGTTGGGGTTTTCTTTATGAGTATCTGTTGCACTGTCCGGCCCCACTAGGTGGCAGTCTATTCACTATTTGCCTGCCGGGGCTCTGACCTGCTAGCACGGGTCTGCCCGTTGCTGCTGGGTTCCCTTCTGCTGTGGAGCACGGAGTCTCTCTGTTATGGCAGGTTGCCTCGGCAATGGCAGGCTGCGTCAGTCCTGGGCGGTACTTCAGTGGGGGTGGACTGCGTCAGCAATGGTGGACACCCCTCCCTCACCGGGCTGTACCATCCTAGATGCCGGCAGCAAAACTCTCAGCCCCAAGCACCTCCAGTCACCGCCCTGCTTGTCCCCGTGAGCATGGGACCCACCGAGCCCGATCACCCAGCTCCCTGCCTCAAAGTCCGTCCTCTCTCTCTCTCTCTTCCTCTCCCCAAGCTGAAAGGTCGACTCTCTCACTGGTGCCCCAGTAGCCTGACGATAGGGCACTGGGATCCATGCAATCTCCTGTGCTGCTGCCCACTACCCCGGCTCAGACCACGCTTCGCAGGAAACTCCTGGTCTGGCTCATTGTCCAAGTCCTGTTCAATCAGATGAACATGCCAATCTGCCCTTCCAAATCTCAGATTGCCAGTTTAACAGGGCACCCAGACCAGTGAGTTCTGCACCAGGTCCTGCCTCAGTGCCGGCCGAAGAGGCAGCGGGAGCCAGCTGCGTTAGCCCGGTGAGCTAGTGTCCCGTGTCTCTCCCACACCTGGGACTTTCAACGCTCTATGGGCATAAAAGGAACATCCGAGAATGCGGCTAGGACTCACCCTCTGCGCCTTCACTGAGAGCTGCAATCCTGAGTCGCCTCTACGACGCCATCTTGCCTCCTCCCTCTATCCCAGTTTCCATTTTTTAATGAGGAAGTTAACATATATTTGTTGAGAACTCAAGTCTGGAAAATAGGAAGTATTGTGGAAAGTGTCAGGATTAATAGGTCTCAACATTTTAACAGCAAGCTAGAAAGCCTGGGTGGTAGAGTCTATAGGTTGCAAATTCCCTGGGCACAGAGTTGGGTAGATAAGGATGAATAACACATCATGGAAGTAAATATAAAATATGCAGTTCAATTTACCATTTTTGCTACTTGGTGTCACTTTTTTCTTTGCTTTCAGCTAAATGAATTATCTTCCTAAAGAGGATAGAAGACCTTTCAGCCACTGTGTCATCCCAGGTGATGCCAATCCAGTCACACTCCCACGAGGGACTTTAACCACTATTCATGCTATCTACACAAGGTAAGAAAGAAAGGGAGCGAAGGAAATAAGTAATTGATTAATATAAAACATGCATACATGTCACAGCCCAGACTTCCATTTTTATTTGAGAATGGGATAATAATGATAATGTCCTTCTTCCATCACATTCCAGACTACTGAAATAGCAATTTGCTAGCTAGGGTTCTTTACCAGATAGATTACCCAAAATTCCTCAAAATTCCTTCTTTCTGAAGTAGTTTAAATTGAGACCCTTGGTCTGACATGATGTTGAATAGAATACCATGACTGTGATGAGCCACTGTGTTAGTCCACAAATGGTGGTACTGGTAAACTCATTGTAGACAGGGAAAGAAAATAAATTCTATAAATATATGTATAAAGAGAATTATGGTGAAGATAATTTATTACCTTCTTGATGAAAAACATCCACTATAATCATCCTAACAAGTAGATTGCTGGTCGTCCCCAGGAATCACGTACATCACAGGCCTATGATACTATTAATGGTAGTTTGAGCAACCAGCAGATCTAAATAGCCAAATTGGCCATAAGTTGAGGCTTTCGAATGCATGTATATTTCTGCTGCCATGGCCATTTGGCATACAAGTGTTTTAATCAAACTCTGTTGATCAAGGAAAGAGGCAAGAGGCTGGTTGAAAGCTACAAAACAGCTGCCTGACCAGGGTTAGCTCTCTTTGCATCTGATGATCTCTGGTGTACAATCACATTGGACCAGATATCCTCACTTTATTCCAAGAGATCTTTCTATCTTACTTTCTCACAGACATCCTTATCTTGTTCTTTGAAAATCTCAAAAATTATCAGGCAGAGACAGTTTTTCCAGGCACATAGCAAGCCAGAGACAAAGGATAGATTGAGGGATAGGGATTTGGAGGTAACTAGGGAATTTTAAACAAGAATAATCATAATAGTAAATGATTGCATTTTCTCTACCCCAAGGCTAATCTCCAGTTCTGCTTAGTTCAGGCTATACTAAATTACATTGCAGTACAACTAATAGGATAGAAAATCAGCTAAGTTTATGCCCTTCTTGCTACAAGCTTAGTGGTCCTTTTAATTTTTCTCAAGTAGTGAACTCCTGAGTAAATCAGAACCAGAACACTTTAGATATCAATCTACACATTTATTCATAGCAGCCTCATTCTATTATCTTTGGTTCATAATTTTACTTCTGGATCATAACATTTTTGATTCTTCAGAAAAGGTTTTCAGGAAAAAAGTACTTTAATCTGTATTTTTTCAAACGATAAAAATTACTATTGTCTTCCCTCAAGTATTCAACCTTATGTGTATTTACTGTTATTTTGGTAATACTATCCACTAACTTAGGGTATTTTTAATATCCCTGCAATAATGTAGAGAAAGCTACACATGTCACTGAAGAGATCTTTGCACGTAGATTTCTCCTCCTGGGACCTTGACTATTTTTACAAGAGTGGTACTTAACCAGAACTGTACATTGGAAGAATCTGGGTAGAGCAAACAAACAAACAAAAACTGATTAAATGAAATAAAATAAGGGATCAGTATTTTTAATAACTACCTTGGATATTTTAATGTTTAAAAATTATTGATTTACTTAAAGACTTTCAGATTCTCTAGTTTTTAAGCTAGACTTCTACATTCACAAAATTATTTAGTATTTATTTTCTATAAAGTTACATTGTTGCCCTAAATTATAATGTTTCTAAACTGCATCCTTTATTGTATCACACAGTTCATTGCATCTTTAATTTTACAAGCTGAGCTTTCCATTTGCATAAACTCTGATATCATTTCTATAAATGAAAATAATGCCAGTTATAGGAAAATAATAATTTACATGTGGCAGTGGTATTTAGTTTTCTTTAAGTAAATCTGTTGAGTGTCCTTTTCATTGGAATTCATAAAAAAGACAATTGTAAGTTTCAAATAAAACAGATATCATGGAAAGATTATTTTCTACAAGTGTATTAAAAATTAAAATTTTCTAACTTCCTATTAAATAATATACTTAAGAAGCAAAATAAGATTTATTTTCAGTTTAAATACTTTTGCAAGTTCAAAAACTTTCACTAGTGTTAGTATAGATATAATGCTGAGTTAAAAAATAAGAGCAATGGGAAGCAGAAGAGCACACACACGCAAATCACCCCAAATCCTCAAATTAAAGAGAAATATTTTATAAAGTTTAGAATAAATTCTTGAAGAATATTTAATGATAAATTTTCTAAAGGCTCTAAATTTTTTGACAAGTACTTCTGAGGAATTTATAAGTATTTTAATATTTATAAATATTATAAATTTAATATTTATAAATATTAGCCCATAACAAAACCACTTCCTCATGCTACCTGAAACAATATCCACTGTTATCACTGATATCCCTCCAGCACTATTCCGTCAACATCATTGATTATTTTATTTAATTATATTACTTATTTTATTTTATTTTATTACTTGTTTTATTTTATTTATTTTATATTATTTTATTGAGACAGGGTCTTGTTCTGTTGCCCAGGCTGGAGTTCAATGGTGTGATCTTGGCTCACTGCTACCTCCACCTCTCAGGCTCAAGCAATTCTCAGGCTTCAGTCTCCCAAGTAGCTGGGATAATAGGTGTTCACCACCATGCCCAGGTAATTTTTGTATTTTTGATAGAGACAAGGTTTCACCATGTTGCCCAGGCTAATCTCAAGCTCCTGACTTCAAGTGATCCACCTGCCTCAACCTCCAAAAATGCTGGGATTACTGGCATGAGCTACAGTGCCCAGTATCATTGGTTATTTTAATAAATGCATAAATTATTTCTTAAAATGCTGGTCTCTCAAATATGTATTTTCTTCCAGTGAACATTTCTCAACCTTCCTTACCCACTCACTCCTACCTAACTCCCTGCTATTGCCATATACTAAATCTTATTTTTAATAGTAACTATTAATACCATCCCTTCAACATATCAGTTTTAACTGTCTGAAAATAAGAGCACATCTCCAACTTTTTATCTTGTATCTTCTGGTGAAGTGGCGTCACTGTCTGGGGTAAATACCGAAGGTTAGTCATCTCACGCCAGGGAAATTGAAGACACAGACACACAAGAAGTGAGTTTAAGAGTGGAGGTTTAATAGGCAAAAGAGAGAGAAAAGAAAATAGCTTTCTCCCCTGCAGAGAGAGAGAGCACCTGATTGGGTCTTTCAGTTTCCTGGTAAAATGCATGGGGGTTTTATAGAAGAGCTTGAGGAGGCAGTGTCTGAGTTACACAGGGCCCCAGAGATTGGTGAGACCAGATGTGAGGTTTGCATAGTGCACTAAGCAGCTGGCCATCCACCCTAGTCTTTTATTATGCAGATGGGTTCTCTACCTAGCCAGCACCATATTGTCTGTTCTTTACTGTACACGTGGTTTACAAAGAAAAAGAAAGATGGAGTCACCATGTTGAATGTGCCTAGCCCCCAAAGTAGTCTTTTCCTATTGGCACAGCTGCCGGAATTTACCTGTGCAAGCTTCCAGCCGCTTATTTATGACTGCAGTCGCATTTTACAAGCTATTCTTTGTTAGAAAAGAAATGATTTGGGGGTTGCTTTTTGTTAAAAGGAAGCCTTACGGAGGACTTCCTTACCCTCATTAACTGCCTAATTTCTATTTAAATCCTGTATCATTAGCATTTTAGCTTCAACAATCCTTCAGCCTTACTAGAATCCATGTTCCATGGATCTACCAGTTTTTATTTTATTTATTTATTTGATTTAATTTTCTATTTTTATGTTATTTGCTCACTTTGTTTCTTTTTAAAAATAATTTTGGCCAGGCGCAGTGGCTCAAGCCTGTAATCCCAGCACTTTGGGAGGCCGAGGCGGGTGGATCACGAGGTCAAAACATCGAGAATGTCCTGGTCAACACGGTGAAACCCCTTCTCTACTAAAGATACAAAAAAATTAGCTGGGCATGGTGGCGTGTGAATTCCAGCTACTCAGGAGGCTGAGGCAGGAGAATTGCCGGAACCAGGGGGCGGAGGTTGCGGTGAGCCGAGATCGCGCCATTACACTCCAGCCTGGGTAACAAGAGCAAAACTGCGTCTCAAAAAAATAATAATAATAATTTTAACTTTTAGATTCAGGAGGTCCATGTGCTGGTTTGTTATATGGGTATATAGCATAACGCTGAGGTTTGGAGTACAAATGATCCCATCACCCAGATAGTCAGCATAGTATACAATAGATTTTTCAGCCCTGTCCCCGTCCATCTCTCTTCCATCTAGTGGTCTCCAGTGTCTATAATTTCCATGTTTACATTCATTCCACTTTGTTTCTTACACTGAAGTATCTTTCCTCCACTCTTGTGTCCTTCCTACCTTTCAGTGTTTGCTTGACAAAAACCCAACTTGATTAAGTAAGTTTTCTTAGCACTCATGCTTATGCAGTTAAACATGCCTGGGGAGAGAAAAAAAATACGAGCATGCTGACCGCTCTTACTTTAAATACATGAAGGTCTAACCTACAATTGTTCTTCCAGATTGGCTGGCAGTTCAATGTTTCCTAATTTTATTCAGACTCCTACTCTCCTAGAGGATGATTGCAAATGACTTATCTCTTGCAATGTCCTATGCCTCATGCTCAACCTCATTTTTCTTACTTTGCTAAGAAATTAGAAGAATTAAGAGAGAACACATGCAATCTAATTCCAACACACTTACCTGTCTCCATGTACTACCCTCATCCTGTTAATGTTGATTAATGTTCCTTAATCTTACCTAAGACCATATCCCTGCCTTTGCTCTAGATCCATGCTATATCATGTTTATGAGACAGTTATCAAAATTTTATTCAAACTTTAATAAATCATCTATTTTTATCTCTTTCCTCTGATTATTCTCATCAGCAGTCAACTCTCTTATCTCTAAAAAATTCTGACTTGCCCTAACTTCCCCCTCAATTACCAGTCAATTGCTTTACTTTCTTACACACACACACACACACACACACACACACACAAGAGTTTGCTTGTTTGTACCTCCAATTATTAATAATTTCACCCTCTTTTCTCTTGAATCATAGAGGCCTGGCTTTTACCTTTCCCTTCATTAACACTGCGTCTGTCAAGTTCACAATTACTGGTACTGCTAAATCCAGCAGTGTTCAGTGCTTATATTACAGAGGCAAGAAAGACTTCATTCAAAACACCTGCAGAGGGGAGAGAAACTTAATTCAACTCTGCTGAAACAAAAGGTGGGAAGGTGTTTGAACATTGGAGTGAGATAAAAACCCTGGGGCAGGCAGGAGGGAGGTGGACCAAGGTGATCTGCTAAGTACATTGAGTTATTCATCAGTTTGCAAATATTTTATCTGTAATTATGTCCTCTGTATCTGCTAATTGGCTTCCATTGAAATTCAGCTTCTACTCTCCCACAGAAATTGGGAGACCAGGATGCTATCTCCTTAGATGTTTATGTTTCAAAGACAAGGTTACCAAGTCTTTGAGAAAGATAGTTATTGGGTTGTATATCTGAGAGAACACTGACATGTATTTCCAGGGGACAGAAAGAGCATTATCATTGCAAGTTTGTTTGTTTGTTTGTTTGTTTGTTTGTTTGTTTGTTTTTAAGTAAATGCTCTAAGAAAAAAGAAATGCCAAATGTGGGTGAAGGGGTGGAAGGCAGCAAAACACACTGCCATGTGTGTACCTATGCAACTATCTTGCATGTTCTGCACATGTACCCCAAAACCTAAAATGCAATAAAAAATTAAAAATTAAAAAAAAAAAAGAAAAAGAAAGGCAAAGTTGCCTGAATGAATGGGAGAGACAGGAAAAAGAAAAAGAAAAAAGAGCCTAGGGCATTACAGTCAGAAATAAATCTGTAAACTTTAATCGACCTGAGAGATATGTGTTACAATCTGAAAACTGGTGTCCCTCCAAAATTCAAATGGCAAAAACCTAACACCTAATTTAATAACATTAAGAGGTGAGGCCTTTGAGAAGTGACTAAGTCTTGAGATGAATCACATGAATTCAGGAGGCAGAGGCTGCAGTGAGCTGAGATCACACCACTGCTCTCCAGGCCGGGCATCAGAGCAAGAGTCTTATCTCAAAATTAAAAAATGAAAAAAAGAAATAGAAAAGTCTCAAGGGATTTCCTTTCCCCTTCCAGCATGTGAGGATGCGGCAACAAGGCGCCAACCATGAAGCAGAAAGTGTTTTAGAATTATCTCTGAACTCACCACAACTTCCCTAAGAACTAAGTCGGCCAGCGCCTTGATCTGGGACTTTGCTGCCTCCAGAACTGTGATCAATACATTTATGTTGTTTATAAATTACCCATTCTAAGGCATTTTGTTATAGCAGCAAGAATTGACTAAGAATGTTAAAGCCATCCTGGTTGTTCGTTATTATATAACAGGCACAGGGAGGAGTATTTTGTACCCTGGCAACCCATTGAGCATATTTGATGTTCTCTTGCCCAGTTTTGATAGTGCAAGGACAATTGAAAGATCTCAGACCTTTCAGGGGTGGAGGTCTGAGTAATGTCATCATATAAATTATTTATTATAGAATAACAGAGATGAGAACATGAGAAGAATCTAGCATGAATAAGAGAGGATAATAATTAGTTTTTTTTTTTTTTTTTTTGCAGTCAAGAAAAACAGTAGAACAAGACTGGAGTTACTCTTACAGAGTTTTATGTAATAGAATTCCAGGAACAGAGATCAACATGGGCTTTGGAGAATCTGTCCTAAAAAGTTTAATGAAGAATGGATCGAAGCAGCTCCAGAAGAGGTCAGTAATGAATGCTATGTGCTACCACTCTCATCGCCTTTTCAGAGCCAAAGGACTTATTCTGTGAGCTGCTGGAAGTGCTGCTGATTGGCAGCTCTCAGTTCTCAGTTCATCTTGTAAATTGTCCTTACCTTAAGAGGTCCACTTTGCACAAACTCATGCCCTATATACTGGGCTAACATATATTCCATGTCCAATCTACACAGAAGAATTAAGTCCCAACTCCCTATCAACTTGGTATAATTCTGAAAGGGTGAAATCTTGTGATTTCATTGCAGTCAGTTGCTCTATTCCTCTTTCTCTCTCTTCCATATGAGTGACAATCCTGAAACTACTGTCTAATAAATTTTCTGTATGCAAAGCACTGCTTTGGAGCCTATATTCCAGGCATCTCAGCTAGCAACATTGCTAGATTTTTATTGTTGTTGTTGTTGTTTTCCCACAGGTCCAAGTTTTCCAATATTCCTCACATAATAAATAAAAGAATATGCATCAGAATACCATTTGATTGTAGCTTTCCTTTTTTAAAATTATTTAGATGGACTCTCCATTGCTTTTAACACTGTGTTCAAATTCCTTAGCTAAAGGAAGTCCTCAGTTTCTGGCACCAATTTTGAAAGCCAGCTTCAAAACACACTGTTCTATAACAATGCCTTCTACTTCGACCTCCTACTTTAATTTTCACCATCTATTATATGTCATAGCTAGCGCTCCTATACACTATGACTTTGTTTATGGTGATCACTTGGAAAAACTTACTCTTAAACCTATACCTTTCCAGACCCTATCCATCTTATAAAATCCTTCTCAAGTCATTTATTAACCCTCAGATTTGTATTAGGTGATAGTCATCCTCACCCTAGTCACTATTCATAATTATCATCTTTATTATTCGAAAAATAACTATGAGAAATGATTGATCATCTTATATGCAGCTGTTGTTTTTATAAACATAAAAATAGCCCAATAAAGAACCACAAAGAAGTTTAAAATCATACAAATTGTCATTAATAATTTTAATTAACTTATGGTTTGTATTGTGCCACTTTCTTTCCTAATATTTATCTGCATAAATCTTAGATTTCCCAATGTATTAATAAATACGAGTGCTTCAAACACAGTAAGGAATATGATTTTTTTATATCTGTCTCTGTCTCTGTCCCCCCCTTATTTTCTTCACCTTTATGAAATTAAAGTGATCCAAAAAATATGCATTCAAAAATTGCTCATTGAATTGAACTGACAGACTATAAATTGATTTGGTTAATATGCATATGCTTTATAAGAAAAGAGTGAGATAATCTCATAAAATAGCCTAAGAACTTTTTATACATTAAAAAATTAAAATTAAAAATGATCTATAAATAATATGTCTAAAGATTCCCTTATTCTACAAAGTTAAAAAATGAGAAGTCAATGTAAAAACAATAAAAATCTATTATCTTTGAAATTGGAATGCACAGAGCAAGATGAGGATCACTAAAGATGAATACCACTTTATACTCTGGATAAAATTTCTTAGAATACTATATGCCATTTTACATCTTATCTTTAATAAAATATGTACAAGTGTGCATCAACAATAAACTATGTTCTATAAACCACCAGAGAGTAGTATAAGATGAAATTACATAAAGTAACAGCAGCAATAAAAAAGACTCCCTTAGTGCTAACTTCACAATTCATCATGCATGTTTAATATGCAGTCACTAAATTATGAAACAAACATTGTTTATTTTCTCACCACTTCTGCTATGTCATTATGAAAAATATATGAAGTTTATTATCTAAAAAAATAATAAAAGAAAAAATAAAATGGAGAAAGAAAAAGAAGGGAGGAAGGGAGGAAGGAAAAGGAAAATGGGGGGAAGAACATAAAGAGGAAAAGGAAGGAAAGAAGGAAGGGAATGAAGCGGGGAGAATAGGAAGACCCTGGCAGAAAGTTGAACAGTAAGGAAATGTCACTGGGTCTGCCAGGAATATTCTTAACTTGCTCATGATGAAATTAAAGCATAGAGAGTAATTTCCTAAGATGAATGTGAGAAAGTATCAAAGAAATTCACATTTCTTTTTTGCTGTATAATGAGACTGACTCAATTTCTTGGATATATGAATACTGACAGTGTTTAAGCCTCGCTTCTCCCTGTTTCCCTCGTGTTTTGTAACTGGACACACTGATTTTTTAAAAAAGCCTAAGCACTCTGTCTTTAGGACTGGAGGTGAGTGGACATTCAAAGCATGCAAACTGTAACCTGTACAAAAGCTCCCACCCTAACCCACCTTCTAACCAAAACTAAAATCCAGACCAGTCTCCTAACCATGGTTGTTTAAACCACTTTGAACCTTCTTAAAAGACTTCCCTTGTTTTTGTAAATAAGAAACTTTTTCATACACTTTGGGTGTGTGGGCTATTGTTCTATCGTCTCAACCAAATCTCGGGTAGAGGTCCATTTGCTTCTACAGGTGACCATGACATGCTATCACAAATAAAGTTGTATTTTTCTAGGAAGAATTTAAGGTAAATGTGCTCAAAATTTAATAGTATGTTCACATTTTTGTAATAAATGAAAATGAAGGGCCAGGAGAGGTAGCTGATACCTGTAATATTAGCATTTTTGGGAGGCCAAGGTGGGCAGATCTCTCAAGCAACATGGCAAAAACCCATCTCTACAAAAAATACAAAAATTATATGGGAGAAGCGGCAACTGTTGCCTGTAGTCTCAGCTATTCAGGAGGCTGAGGTTGGAGGATTGCTTGAGCTTGGGAGATTGGGGCTGCAGTGCAGTAAGCCGTGATCACACCACCTCACTCCAGCCTGGGCAACACAGCAAGACCCTGTAGAAAGAAAGAAAGAGAGAGAAAGAGAGAAAGAGAGAGAGAGAGAGGGAGGGAGGGAGAGAGGGGAAGAAAATAAAATGAAGATACTCTGTCCCCAGAAAGATATTAGAAGTTTGGAAATTATAAACCTTATCTACTCTGAATAATTAATGATTGATATACTACTTGCTATTTATTTTTGCTAGTTGAATAATAACAGCTAATAATGTTGGGGCACTTACTATCTGAGAAGCTGTGCTAAGAATTGTGCATATATTATCTCATTTAATCCCCATAATATTTCTACATGGTATGTATTGTTATTATTTTCATTTCCTAATGAAAAACTGAATGTGAAATACACTAAGTATCTGCCTGAATATACCCTGATCAGAGATTATGAAAGTCACCCACGTTTACAAAGCTGGTTTAAACTATGCTTCCTAACTTCAATCTTCATGCTTTAAATTGTGCTATAGCAGGCCTAGAGTTAGAGCCTGAGCAACATCATTTTATAAGACAGAGCTGTTTTTTCCAAAAATAAGTTGTACTGTCCCATTCTCCTTGCAATAACTGCTGACCTTGGCTTCTGTAAACAAAATTGCTAACTTGCTCTAAAGAACGCACACCATGGGAAGCTGCTTGTCTTTTTCTTATTAGTAACTGTCTGGCCTTTGCTTATCAGTAGTTACCAAGATAAGCTTCTGTAGAGTTGCTTGCCCTGCATCCAGGATGTGGTTTTTCAGCTTAAATACCCTGCTCCGCCTGAGTTTGGGGCCACAGGTTGGAGAGACATGAGTCCTCCGTGGTCGCCGGCAATAAAGACCCTGCAATTTGGCATACTTTTGTCTTGGTTGATTATTTCAATCTTGCATCCAATACTTCAAATCACTCTGCTTTATTTCCTCACCATGATCAAAAAAGACAATTTGATAAAAATACAGCAATACAGAGTTCTAGGAAAGTTTAGGAGGCCATTCATGTAAAGAATTGATGTATTTCTCAAAAATGATCAAAGGCTAAATGCACTCAAGTTAATAATAATGGAACTAATATATTGTCAAAAACAAAACTTTAAAAATTAACAGATATATCAATGCCTACCTTATTTTTTAAGTTTTGAAGGAATCACCAAATTGGGTATAGTGATCTTTCTATCAAAAAGAAAAAAAAAATTGTAAGAAATTCCAACACATCTAGACCCTTTTGTAATTTGATTACTGTAATTCCTTACCACTGGTGTAGCCAATAACATGAATTCCAGTTTTCTATGTGAAGCTCACTCTTTAAAACAACACAGTATTCTGGAGACATTTTTTCCATAAGGAAACAGAGCTAGTATTTACTTACCAACTACTATGAGTAATCACACTAATGTTTTAAATGCATTATTTTGTTGAATTTGTAAATTGAGAAAGATTTACTCACAATAGGAATATGGTTTACTAATAATTTCTATTTGCTGATGGGTCTTGGGATGTGTCTTACCAACATGGAATTCATTTATATATAATGTTTTAAAGTCGCTTGTTTTATACAGGTAAGCAATTCCAAACTTCTCCATGTTTCTTCACAGATGTGTTTAAATGTTGCTTTTAGATATAATTTAGGTATATTTGGAACATCATCTAAATAATCTAAATTTATCTTAAAGTTTCACTGGGTTTTGTCACCAGTTATACTCATGTATGTACATATTGTAATTCAAATTCTGCATATCCCTTAATACAAGAAAATCAGAACTCAAAACTGATTACCATATGAAGATTACATCAAGGTCACTATATTTGCACCTGTTATGAATTGTTATGTGATAGTTTATTTTTTCAGTGTTTGCTATTTTGCTTATTCAATCATTGAAAGCCGCATTTCCTCTTCTATCACTTGCACCTGCAGTAATCTCTGTCTTATGTTTGCATAGCTTGGTCTCTCACTGTGCCTTTGCATAAAAAAATGCAATTTTTCAAATCAGGCAGAAATTAAATTCAGAAATAACATTTGTGACTACACATTTAAAAAGCTTTATTAGACAATTGAAAACATGTTTTTCTTTGGAATAAAAAAAAAATAAAGAATTCAGATGAACTTGCAAGTATTCTACATTATTTTAAGCTAATCAAAAGCCTCATAATTAAGTAACGGAAAAAGAAAATTTATGAGAAGAATAATCTGGATTCATTTTTCAAGAATAGCTCATAAAACATATATTAGGGGCACCAAGTTAGTAATAATTTTATTTTAATATCATAAACTATGCAGGTTAAAATACAGCGTCATTATATAAATCAATATTTTGTTTTTTAAGAAAATCAATGTCAAATCTTAATAATTTAAATCCAAATCTTATTAATCTGTATATATTTTATGAATTCTTTCACATATGTACTCTCTAATATGTATGCATATAAATACAATTAATAAACAGCCCAAATTTCATTTATATGTGTGGATATGCTTGTGTGTATGTGTGTGTTTATGGGCACATTTGTACATATATGTGTATGCATCACAAAGAAAAAAAGGACATATACATACCTGAAGTGGAAAACTAACATCGTTTCCTTTCCCATCAGAACCTGCAGACAACGATGGCCTCTGACTAGTATTACTCACTTTGTAGAAGCAGTAATTTAAAAACTCTGGTCCCAGTACTGTGGGAGACTGAGGCAAGCGGATCACTTGAGGTCAGGTGTTCAAGACCAGCCTAGCCAAAATGGTGAATCTAAAAAAATAAAAATTAGCTTGGCCTGGTTGTGGAGTCTGTAATCCCAGCTACTTGGGAAACCGTGGCAGAAGAATCACTTGAATCTGGGAGACAGAGCTTGCAGTGAGCCCAGGTTGCACCACTGAACTCCAGCCTGGTCAACAGAGTAAGACTCCATCTCAAAAACAAAAAGTAAATATAAAAATAAAAACAACTCTGAGAACTTTGTAGCTAAGAAAGCAGGTATTATAAATTATCTTGACTCAATAATGAATGTATATTTTATTCTTTCTGGAATGCATTGAAGGACAAAATTTGAAAGCAGAAATGGAGATTTTAAAACATTAATTACAGCCCAGCTGTAACTCTATTCAAAAACTATCTCATGACCCAGCCATCTCAATTCTGTCCATTGAGTGGAGCTGGCTCCATTTATCTTGCTCTAAGATTGGGCATAAAAAAGGTAGAATTGTGTAATCAAAGAAGTTAGTGTCTCAGATGCAATGATTCATTCAGAAATGCTGTTCAATCCAGGTAGGAATAATAATGAGCATTCTTAAGATTTTTTTCTGGGCTGTAAAAAAACAAATCACTAACTCCTCACTGCTCCATTATTCCTTGGGTATTTTTCTTTGCTTGTTTTGTTATGGTTTGTTTAATATACTGATCTGCAAAGATGATGTAGATTTAAGATTTCCAGTAACTATAAAGTAAGTAGTTGACGAATTAAACTGAACAGGACTCCCCACTTCAAAATAAATAACTAAATAAATAGAGAGAGACAATCTTAATGGTATCTGTCTAGAGCTAATCTTGACATTCTTGGTCACCTCTATCATTTGGATTTCCCAATTTTGTGTACATATATGGAATTAGATAAATAGAGGCATAGATAGATGATAGAGTTTAAACCAATCCTTTAGTTATCTATCATTTACAAAGTCCTAATTTAAAAACAATTGAATGAACTAAATAAATGTTTAGTACTTCTTTCACTGAAAAGGTGGCATCACAAAAAATGGGACAAGTGTTTCCTGTAACGGTAGGGATTTAAGCAAGACTGTCTGGAAGTTAATATTTGTCCTTGTGAAATATATGAAGTGAGACATTCTTAACTTTTTTTTAATAACGGATAACCAGACAAATAAGAAAACAAAAGTACCACTGACCTAGAAAGGAAGTGTAGAAGGGCAAAGGACTCAGGATACCTACAGATGTTTTGATATGTGCTGCAAGACCTGGAGCTCCTAGACTGCTCTGTATATAGCTGGACCTTTTACAAATGGCCATGGGCAATCCTATTCAGGGCATTATTCTGCACTCACTATCGCCTACTTAGAAAAATACACTTATTTCATAAAGAAAATTGAAAATTTGGCGAGGCTAAATATGTGGATGTAAAAAGTGTTTTCTAAAGTGGATGCAACAGATAAAATATTTGAAGTGGACACTTTTGGTAAGATTTGTGCCCTTGAGATAAGATGACAAGGTTAGGACCTGGAGTGTACACTGTAGGGGATATTCTGTTGGGCTTTACAGGGAAAGTAACAATCTGTGCTCACTTCCATATGGCCATACACATAAATACCCAGATATTCTTGTCTCTGATCCTCCAGTCTTTCTATTTGCAGACCCCTTATCTGCCACTGCCCAGGATCCATCGTCCAAGTAAATGAGTAACTTGTAAAGCATATTGTAATTTCGTTGATTTAATTATTCTAACAGGTATTTTTAAATTCTAAGCATGATACTTGACACGAAAAGACCTTTGTTTAAGTAATTTGTTATCCTCAAGATCCCACCAGCCATTTTTCACTTTTGCCTTAAAGCTACTTATCAAACTGACAGATTCACAAATAAGTTTGGGCTTTTTCCTCCCCTTCAGTTTACTATATAAGACTCCTGGATAGTTTCATAGTAAGCTAAAAGCATTCTAGTCACATTATTAATAATGTATTGATTGCTTTCCACTTTTTATCATAGTAAGTTTTATATGTATCTTACCTTCTCTAACTAAATATCAACTCTAATAATTTTGGAAACTATGACGCAGTGATAGATGTTAGAATAAAATTTGTATACAAATCCCAGCTCTGTTCCTTTCTCAGCATTAAATTTGAATCACATTTTTATAATAAGCAGCCTCTAAAATGTCGTATAATGATCCTGCCTCTTTGTATACACTAGTGTAACCCCCTGGTTGCATCTAGTGACTTGTTGCTAAGAAACAGAATATGGAAAAAATAACAGGGTGCCACTCCTGATAATAGATTATAAGTGACTATGACTTCCACCTTGCTTGTCCTCTCTTACTCTGTTCCTCACTAGCACTGAGAGAAGCCAGATGCTCCATGTGAACTGCCTCAGAGAGGATGTAGCAGTAGATGCAGCAAGTAGATGCTTTTGTCCATGCAGCAAATAGATGCCTCTGTCCATGCAGCAAGTAGATGCCTCTGTCCAACAGCCAACAAAGACCTGAGACCTACCGACAACCATAGAAGTGATCTTGGAAGCCAGTTCTCTTTAGCTGAGCTTTGAGATGGCTGAAGCTCTGAGTGATACCTTTACTGAAAGTCAGTGAAAGATCCTCATTCAGAGAATATATAACTAAGCGGTGCCCAGTTTCCAGCCACATAGAAACTGTGAGAAAATAAATATTGTGTTAAGCTGCCATATTTGGGGTAATTTGTTATGCAGTATCTTTAGATAACTAATACTATACCGATCAAATAAATTACTGAAATTAGCAAATGAATAACCTGTAGATCATAATATAATTTCATTGATTTAATTATTGTAACAGTTTCTTTTTTTAATTCTAAGCATGATACTTGGCATGAAAAGACCTTTGTTTAAATAATTTGTTATCCTCAAAATCCCATTAAAATTACTTTATCCTCAAAATAATATTACTACTTCAATAATTTAGGTACAAACATTTAATATACCTTTCTAATGTTTTTCTGAAACCTGTATTACAACCACTCTGAATTAGAATAAAATAATTTGTTAGCATTTCAGTCAAACTTTTACAAATAAGTCCAAGAAAAATATTTATTAGGTATGCATGTCTTTAGAGATTTTTTCCAAAACATGTGCATAACAATTGAGGAGGCATTAAAAAATGTTGGCTCTTCAAAAATGCTTTGTTTTCTTCACCATGACTGGCTGTTACCATAAGTGAGTTAAATTATCTCTCTGTGTTATCCATTTTTTCATTTGTAAAATAGAGATAATAATCATACCTTATATTGTTTTAAAAAGTAAATGAGGAGATACATGTAAAATGTCTTTAATAGTACTTGGAAAGAATAATGAAGCCAGTTCCTATTAGTTACTACAGTTGCTGTTATTATTAAGAAAGGAACAGAAAACTTGTTAATATGTATAAATATAAAATCTTTCAAAAAAGCTTCCTGCTAAAAATAAAAGATCATATGCCAATTGAAAACATATGCTGAGTTTATTCAATTTCCTAAGTGATTGACTTATTTATTTCTGACTATAAAATAAAAGCAAATATATTGGGGAAAAAATCAAATCTTTCAAACAGGTCTCCTGCCAAAAAAAAAAAAAAAAAAAAAAAAAAATAGTCATTGAAAATGTGCTGATTTTGTTTGATTTCCTAAATAATCGATTTGTTATTTCCTTCTAATTGTAAAGCAAATGAAAAGATATTGTGGAAAAACTAAAATGCATAAAAAATATGAAGAAAAAATACTTTGGGAGGCCGAGGCGGGTGGATCACGAGGTCAAGAGATCAAGAACATCCTGGTCAAGATGGTGAAACCCCATCTCTATTAAAAATACAAAAATTAGCTGGGCATGGTGGCACACACCTGTAGTCCCAGCTACTCGGGAGGCTGAGGCAGGAGAATTGCCTGAACCCAGGAGGCGGAGGTTGTGGTGAACCGAGATCGAGCCATTGCACTCCAGCCTGGGTAACAAGAGCGAAACTCTGTCTCAAAAAAAAAAAAAAAAGAAAGAAAAGAAAAGAAAAAGAAAAAGAAAAAATAACATATTGCATAATACAATATACCGATGTATGATAGTGATATTTTTAATATTTTTCCAAATTTGTTAGTCTTAAATATATTTTTCTAAAACATTTGTTTTAGAACATCACATGCATCTGTTATGTATTAACATTTATAAGTAAACTCAATTTTAATAAAAATGTAGTCATCTGTTTAGAATATTTTGCTTGTAAAAACAGGAGCCACTTATTTTCTGTATTATACAGAACACGTGAATTGAGGATAAGATTATAAACATTCTAATTCATGACATTCAACTTGAAAATTCTGTATAAAATTTAAATGGAAAAATGAATGATTAGTTATTGTGGAAATAAAAACTTCTTTGAAAATCCTGTATTTTTAAGAAGAAAAAGACTATTGTTTCAAATATTCACAAAGACTATTTTTCCAAATACTTATAAGTCAATGTTGAAAGTGTTTTGACTATGTACTCAATTGGCATGGATTGTTATTTTCTAAATACTAGTGAAAGACACCAGAATTGTTTGGTTCTTGTTAATTAATATCCAAATAAAAATTCTTTAGATAAACACAAAATGCCAGATGTCTGAAGAGACTAGTAATCTTTCAAAAAGCAAACATGAAAAGTCATTAAAGTTATCTTCTGGGGAATGATTTTGGATTTTCTCCTCTTATTTTACATTGATAATTGTTTTCTGAATAAGAATTTGTTATCCAAAGTAGACATTAATGCTTTAATTTGCTTTGCAAAATATATCTTTTATAGGAGTATAAGTTTCTGAAAAGATCACTGATTATTTCAAAGCAAAACTGAAGTTCTTTGCATTCATTTTGTCAGCTGGGCACTGCTATATGCTCATTATGCCACCAAACACATTATTAAACAGTGTGCCCAGTGTCCACCTATTTAAACAATATTGAACTGATACTGCTTTTGAGTGTATTAACTGGAACTTCAAGGAATTGTAGGAGGAGAAATACAGGGGGACTTTCCAAACATTTTACACATATGCATTCATGCTGTATCCGGTAACTTTATCATGAATGGTCTCCTTCTATCCTTTTACAAAGTGACTTTGAGCTCCTCCTATCAGTAGATGAATCCTTTTTGTCAAATCCTGAGTTGAGCTGATCTTGTGACTTTCTTTGACAGAACACAGTAGACATTATACTGTGACATTTCTGAATTTGAACCTCAAGAGGATTCATGAGATTTCACTTTTTCTTGAAATTTGACATTTGACATGAGAAAAAGATCAAGGCTAATTTACTGGTAACAGACTTCGTGTAGCAGAGACAACTTAATCTGGTTATACCAGTCATGGCCCCAGACACATGAGATGGTCTGGCCAAGAGCAGCAGAAGTGCCCAGCAGATTTGTGGCTGACTACAGATAAAGTGTGCCTTGTCGTGTTAGCCTAGTTCATCTCCTTGCAGTGAGAAGAACCACCCAGCCGAGTGGTAGAATTGTGAGCCAAGCAGATGTTTGTCACTTTAGGCACTTAAATCAATGCTTATTTTTTATTGGGATGGTTTGTTACATGCTTGATATAAGCATTTCATATGAAATGTTTTATCTTAAAAATTTAAGTAGACCCCATTTTCTTATTTTTATTTTTTATAACAGTGACTTCTCTTCAGAGGCAAACTTCAATGTACAGAAAACATTTTCATGTGTTAGTAGACTTAGCAATAACTTTTGATTTTACAATACTTTAAAAATATTTTTGTCTATTGCATAAGACAAAAAGACACAACTAAGTCTTATGTTTAGACCTCCCCTTCAAAAGGAAGTATATTGTTTGCCAAACATTATTGAGAAAAATAGCAGCCAGTAAGCTACAAGTTATATGAAGTACCCAGAAATGTAAATGAATTCAAGAACATGATGAATACGCACCGCAATGATTTCTACCTTCCTCTAAGTCAGCGGGTCTCAGTAAAAGGAAGGGTATAATTTTCTTCTCCTAGGGGATGTTTCGCAATGTCTAGAGATATTTTTCATTTTCTCAATAGGTGCAGAGCCAAGAGACGACACTAAACATCCTACAATGCACAGGACAAAAAGGCGATCAGGTAGCTGGAAGAGAATAACCAAGTGAAAAATTGAGTAGGTGATAAAGACAGAAATTCAATGGATGATAAAGGGGCTTGTTGTGTAAGGTCCTTAAAAGGATTTTGGATTGCGTTTGAGGTAAGAAAGAGACCCATTGGTGGGTATTAAACAGAAAAACAGTATGATTTGATTTATGCTTAAATAGCATCATTGTGTTAGTTCTGATAAAGATAGATTATCAGCGGTCAAGTGTGGAGGCTCATGTCTGTAATCCCAGCACTTTGGGAGGCCTAGGCAGGTGGATCATGAGGTCAGCAGTTCGAGACAAGCCTGGCCAATATGGTGAAACCCTGTCTCTACTGAAAACACAAAAATTAGCCAGGTGTGGTGGTACATGCCTGTAGTCCCAGCTACTTGGGAGGCTGAGGTAGAAGAATCACTTGAACTTGGGAGTTGGAGGTTATAGTGAGCTGAGATCATGCCACTTCACTCCAGCCTGGGTGACAGAGTAAGACTCCATCTAAAAAAAAAATTAGATGACCAGCTAGACAAACTTTTAAGAGGCAATGTTAATTGTCCAGGTTAAAGATGATGGTGATTTAGACATGGGCGGAATCAGCATATCTTTTGGGAAATGATGAGTTATTTTTTTGAATGTGAAACCAATAGAATTTCCATCAGATTAAAGTCAGAAAAAGACGGTAATTAAGAATAACTCTAAGTGGATAAAATCAAGGAAAATGTAATTATAAAGTAACGGTTTCAAACACAGTAAATGAAATTTATATGCAGTATAAACATTTTTCCCCATATATATTCATGTGGCAGTTATAGGTAACAGTCTGTGTGAAAGTAGAATAAATACAGCTAGAAGTTAAGAAGTGCTTGTAGAATTTACTTTATTCTTGGAATGTGGGATATTTTTCTCTAGTCCCCTAGGAAGGCTAGCACTGTAACAATGCTAAATTTACTTCCAGACGTAGAGAAATTAATGGATACAGTAAACGCTAAAAAGTAATTTCTATTGGAAATCTAGCAGCAGCATAGAAATTAGTTTTTATTGTGCATATATTTTTATCTAAATCAATTTTTCTAACCACAGTTTGGATTCCTGAAGAGAGCATTGCACTCCTGTTTTGCACACCTAATGAATATACTTATGATCTTATGGCTACCATTCTTTGTCTTTACACTGGATGTTTATTCAAATGTACTTCAATATTCTCAAATTATTTATATTTATTGATACCATACTTTCTGCATTTACACAACAGCTGTTGTCACCTTGTTCCTGATTTGAAGCCATCTGACTGAGCTCATTGTAACAACAACTGCACTGTGTCCTGACCCACATAGGTATTTTATTTAAATTGCACATCATACAATCTGTTTTCCTAAATAAAGCAAGGCTTTTATCTAGTGAGTGATAATTTAAATGTTATGTATGTATGTATTTGAGTCAGAAATAAAAGAAAACATGACTTTTATGAAAGCTTATTGTAGAACAAGAGAAAAAGTAGTATGAATGTTAATGAGAAATATATAATAATGTGCCATAAAAGGTTTAGTTTTATTTTGAATTTTTATAGTATTTTCATGTAAAATTTAAATTTACTGCACCCCATCCATGCTGTTCATTTAAATATACCAGCTATAACTCCTTTAGTTCTAAAAGTGAAGGTGAAAGAGAGAATACCAAAGTTAAGTTACTTAGAACTAAGTTATATTTTATTGGTTAGAGATACAATATGCCACCGTTTATTAAAATAGATTACCACAGAAGTATGCAGTGCTCCATCAGCACTTAATTCTCCATGTTCTGTCTCAAAAAGACAATTGTGTTGTTGCAACTATTTGCACAGACCAACTACACATCATGTAGACAGCAGACACTTTAAGCATACATAAATACTGAAATCATATAAATGTAGATAAATTACAATGCAAAAGAGCAAATTTTGAACTTTAAAAGCACTATGAATTCTAGCACTCTTAGAATTCTTCTGCATGATGATGCTACTTTCCATATTTGTAACATCTTATTAACCCAAGCCATAAGCTAATAGGAGTAAATACTTAGGTAATGGTTCTGTATCAGAAATCAAATATAGTGCAAAATTAAGTATAGTTTCCATCAAATGTAATAAAGAGAAGCTAATTTTAAGACTGATAAAATATGGATTAACTATTGCATTATTTCAAATAATATGCTAATGATTTTCCCTTATTTTGTGTCTTTATATTTATAATTTCTCTGTATTTATACAACAATCACCTTTTCTACTATTAAAAGTGCATGCTATAGCCCAAAATACTGAATAATTATTATCATCATTCTCATTTCATTTAGAAATTTATATTTTTTTTTATGTCTTTTGCCTATGACTATTTTTGTTTGTTTTTGAGATGGAGTCTCGCTCTGTCGCCCAGGCTGGAGTGCATGATATCAGCTCACTACAACCTCAGCCTCTCAGGTTGAAGTGATTCTTGTATCTCAGCCTCCCACGTAGCTGAGATTATAGGCATTCACCACCATACTCCACTAATTTTTGTATATCTGACTTTCATTATGATGTGCTAATAAAATATTATCATTATTATAACTATCACTTATTGAGCACTTTAATATGCTAGGTTCTTCACTAGGTATTTAAACGTATTATCTTAATCAATTTATTTGGAAAAATAAAATTTGTATAATAAAAACATCATATCATCACATCTATAAAATTAAATTGCCATAGTGTTGAATGTTTTGTGTACTGTAAAAGTCTTATGCACTATCAAGATCATTTTTGAAGTCCACCCAAAGAAGTATGCTTCTGAAATTACTCAGTAGTCACTTTATATGGCTGCTATCTCACTTCTAGCATGAATAAATATTAACAATACACCTATTCATACTTTGATGTGTCAATCACATAGAATTCACTAACAATGCTATAACTACAGAAATAATGTAATTTAAGACATGCTACAGGAAGATAGATGCAAATTTAAACTACTTTGAAGCAAAAATAGTAGAGAGAATATCGAAGTTAAGTAACTTAGAACTAATTTACATTTTGTTGGCTAGAAGAAAAAATATGTGTTTAAGTATATAGAAACCAGAGAGAAGAGGGTTTATTTTATTGCATTTTATTTGTTTTCTAATAGAATTTTGCCATCGTTATCATTATAACGAAAACAGCATGGAGGTTAAAGTTTTCCATGTTTTCTGTCCTCTTTCTAATGGTTGCACAAATATGTTATGGTATTTTACACACTCAGAGTTTGTAAGACGTGAGTTTTTTTTTATTACTATAGCTTGATTTTTTAATTTCCATAGCTTTTGGGATACAAGTAGGTTTTGTTACATGGATGAATTATATAGCAGTGAATTCTGAGATTTCTGTACATCTGTCATCCGAAACAGTGAACATTGTACCTAAAGTGTAGTTTTTTATCCCTCGCTCCCATCCTACTCTCCCGCTTCTGAGTCTCTAAAGTCCATTATATCACTCTGCATGCCTTTATGTACTCATAGCTTAGCTCCCACTTATAAGTGCAAACACACGGTTTTTGCTTTTCCACTCCTGTGTTACTTCACTTAGAATAATGCCCTCCAGCTCCATCAAGTTGCTGCAAAAGACAATATTTCGTTCCTTTTAATGGTTGAAAAGTTTTCCATGGTGTACACATGTCACATTTTCTATATCTACTCATTAGTTGGTGGGCACGTAGGTGGTCCCACATCTTTGCAATTGTGAATTGTGTTATGCATGTTCATTTTTGTGTGCTTATATAAATATTAAACTTTCATTGTCCAAGATCTTTTGAAAGTAGAAAGATAAATTTCTAATCTGTTCAAACCACCTTCCTAGGCAAAATACAGATGATGCAATTGCTATTGTTATTTCTTCCTTCAATAATCTAGCAAGAATATACTCAGTGTTAAAATAAATTCTCAGCCAAGATTTAACCCTATCAAAGATTTTTTTAAATGGAAAATTACAGAAATTGTTATCATGAAGTTTCAGACTTGCTTGCTACCACATGGCAAACCCGCCTTTGTCCTCAAGCCTTTCTTCACAGTCACCTTTCCCAGTCTCCTCCCCTGAGTGCCTTCTTTAACCTCACAGCTTATTCCCTGGCTGCCTCCATCCCGCCTCCCCGCTTTAGTTTTCTCTTTGAACTTTTCACCATCTGAAAAATGTTTACTTAACAGATTTGCTATCTCTCCCAACTACTAGAACTAGGCTCTATCAGAGCAGATATATCATTAGTTTACTTTGGAATCTCATAATTGTACCTGGCACACAGCTACTGCATTATTTTAAAAGGCTCACAGTTCAAGAATATAATTCCAGCAATTGTTTTACTGTTATTATTTTGAGACAGAGTCTGCCTCTGTCACCCAGACACGAGCGGTGTGACCAGGAACCACTGAAGTCTAATGAACTCAAGCTCAAGTGATCCCCTTGCTTCAGCCTCGCAAAGTGCTGAGATTACAAGAGTGAGCCACCATGTTCAGCCACTCCAGCAATTTTTTTTCTCTTACATTTTCAAATCCCTTCTATTATTATTTCCATTCAATACAACATATGCCACTCACACTTAAATTTAATACGTTCTCACATAACACACTCCACACACACTTGTGACCTTACATCCTTCTGTAGCTACAATACTTCCTTATTTCTCTGCTTCTTATCCAATAAAATTATTGGACAGATTTGACTACATTTATTATCTGCAAATCTTTTTACTTCCTTCACTGTCATGCTTATTTTAATAGCTATTTTTTATAGTCCATATTCCTTTAATAGTCTCATAGGTTAACTTATTATTTCAAACCCTGCTTCCTTGCTGTGGTCTCTTCACAATAGCCAAAGCAGCCCTGGTGTGCCCTTGGAAAGAGAAGTCAAATTTCTAATGTTCTTTTATCTAATTCTAAATAAAATTAAACTATATTCTCTTTCATGGCTTAAATATTTTGGCCACCCAGTTATCACCATGACTGAAACAAGCAAGCAGCCATGAGATCTCAAGAGCTGACAGGCTTAGAACATAAGAAGCATAGATGGCTAGTATAATGAAAAGTCAACTTAGAACACAAAACAACCAGCTGCAGAATTTAGCTTTTTCTTACTCAGAAGTCCCCAGCCTCCCGCAGACATGGCAATTACAAAGGCTTGCCTTTAAAGTCACCTTTTCACATTTTAATGCTAAAAATCATTCTGGGGGTGGATATTTGAGATGCTAATAATACATGGCTAGCATGAAGAAGCATGTTAACCACAGCACATGCTCCAGAAGCACAGCTCTACATGCCCTGATGGCAGCTCCCCTCACTTCCCTTTACTCGAGAGCCCTATAAAAGAAACCCACTCCCTGACTTTCCAGAGAAGCCCAGTTTTTTTTTTTTTTTGGAGCATGCTCCATTTTGTGCACAATCTTTAAAATAGTATCTTCTTACTAATTCATGTTGTGATTTCTCTTGATTTCTACCCTGGGGGATCACAAGAGCCCACAGGCAATGGTAACAATGGCTACCCATTTCTAGGCCCATTGCACTCATTCGCAATTTTCAGATTACTTTTTTCCCGCCTCAAAATACATGGTTCTTCCTATCTAAATGCTAAGTAAATACTCCCATGTCTTTCACCTCATTTGGGCCTCGGTTCAAATGTGACTGTATCAAAGATTTTCACTGAATACTTGATATAACAGAACATCTTCCTCCCATACACACTCTCTCTTTATTTCTCTTTATTCTGCTTTAAGCTTTCTTCAAGTCATCACTGACAGATTTATTTGCTGTCTGTATTTCCCTAATAGAATACTGGATCACAGATTATAAACTGCATAAAAACAAAAAGCCTCTCCCTGCCCTCCCAACCCTTCTCCAGTTTCATAATGGACATTCAGTAATTAGTTATTGGATAAACAAAAGGCTGTAGAGAAAATATTTCTGTTAAATGTGAACATAGATGTACAACCCGTAGACAGGTAAATATTTGATTTGTTTTTCTAGGTATCTCTATCCCTATCTTTGTGCTGTCCTTGTTTATCTTCTTGGTTTTTGGAAGATGGAATTATGCTGTGGGTTTAGTCTTATATTCTTTTATTGCAGGCTTCTCGTTACTGCTGTGTTGCTGATTTTACTCATACTCTTTCAGTTAATCTCCTTTTGAGTCTTCTCTTCAGCTACTTAAAGAGAAAACATGTAATCCCAGCACTTTGGGAGGCCGAGGCGGGTGGATAACGAGGTCAGGATATCGGGACCATCCTGGTCAACGTGGTGAAACCCCGTCTCTACTAAAAGTACAAAAAATTAGCTGGGCATGGTGGCACGTGCCTGTAATCCCAGCTACTCAGGAGGCTGAGGCAGGAGAATTGCCTGAACCCAGGAGGCGGAGGTTGCAGTGAGCTGAGATCGCGCCATTGCACTCCATCCTGGGTAACAAGAGAGAAACTCCATCTCAAAAAAAAAAAAAAAAGAGAGAGAGAGCGAAAACATAATTATTTTAGGCATTGTCTTCTATTTAGGTACTTATCATATGCCAATGACCCTAAAAACAATGTTCCTAGCTCATAGTTCTTTTCTTACTCCAGACCTCTGTGTTTATACATTAAATATTTCTACTTGACTTTCAGAAGTCTGCCTCAAATTCAATACACACCACAATTACAGCCAACCCCAGACCCCCCAAAACCCTCTAATTCTCCTCCAGTGATCAAAATCTCAATAAACAGAATTCATCTAAGTGATATTGGAAACTATACATCTTTCCATTTAAATTTTACCAACCAAATATGTATCAATTTTGTCATCTTCTCTCCCACAGTTTTCTTTTAACCATAATATCTTTTGAATGTATTACTATATAACCTCCAAAATGGACTTCCCCTGGCCTTTCTGCCTCTATCCAACTTGTTTGTAACTGCAACTGAGATACTTACTTTATTCTTACAATAAAGACCAAAATATTTAGCATCACCTGCAATGACTTACATGATCGGAGCCCCACCCAGTGCTGAAATTGCAACTGAGTAGCATGTTCTCAGGTAACTATAAAGCATCAGCACCGAAAATCACTGTCTAAGTAACTAATATTTCCCAGAATACATATGTAAAACTAGTCTTCTAATGGTAATTAAAACTTTATTCATTATTTTATTTATGAATTGGTATATTTTGTATCTATATTTGAGAAAATCAGATATTACAGTACTTCCAAAGCTTAGGCCCTCCAAATTTCCTATTTTTTAAAAAAATTACACTTTAAGTTCTGGGGTACACATGCATATCTTGCAAGATTGTTGCATAGGTACACACATGCTGACTCCATCCCCCATCACCTACATCAGGCATTTCTCCCAATGTCATCCCTCCCCAACATCCCACCACCAGCTATCCCTCCCCTAGTCCTCCACCACCCAACAGACACCATTGTGTGATGTTCCTCTCCCTGTGTCCATGTGTTCTCACATTCAACACACACATATAAGTGAGAACATGCGGTGTTTGGTTTTCTATTCTTGTGTCAGCTTGCTAAGAATGATGGTTTCCAGATTCATTTATGTCCTTGAAAAGGACATGAAACCATTCTCTTTTATGACTGCATAGTATTCCATGGTATATATGTGCCACATTTTTTTTATTCAGTCTATCATTGATGGGCATTTGGGTTTATTCCAGGTCTTTGCTATTGTAAACAGTGCTGCAGTGAACATACGTGTGTGCATGTGTCTTTATAGCAGAACAATTTATAATCCTTTGGGTATATACCCAGTAATGGGATTACTGGGTCAAATGGCATTTCTATTTCTAGATCCTTGAGGCATCACCACACTGTCTTCCACGGTGGTTGAATTAATTTACACTCCCACCAACAGTGTAAAAGTGTTTCTATTTCTCCACATTCTCTCCAGCATGTGTTGTCTCCAGATTTTTTAATAATCACCATTCTAACTGGCATGAGATGGTATCTCAATGTGATTTTGATTTGCATTTCTCTAATGACCAGTATGATGACCATTTTTTATGTTTCTTGGCCGCATAAATGTCTTCTTTTGAAAAGTGTCTGTTCATATACTTTGCCCTTTTTGATGGGGATTTTTTTTTGTTTTTTTTTTTTTGTTTGTTTGTTTCTGTAAATCTGCTTTATTTCTTTGTAGATTCTTGATATTAGCCCTTTATCAGATGGGTAGTTTGCAAAAATTCTTTCCTATTCTGTTGGTCGCCAGTTCACTCTAATGATTGTTTCTTTTGCTGTACAGAAGCCCTTAAGATTAATTAAATTCCATTTGTCTATTTTAGCTTTTGTTGCCATTGTTTTGGTGTTTTAGTCATGGAGTTCTAACCCTATGCCTATGTCCTGAATGGTGTTACCTTGTTTTTCTTCTAGGGTTTTTATGGTGTTAGATCTTATGTTTAAATCTTTAATTCATCTGGAGTTAATTTTTGTGTAAGATGTAAGGAAGGGGTCCAGATTCAGCTTTCTGCACATGGCTAGCCAGTTTTCCAAACACCATTTATTAAACAGGGAATCCTTTCTCCATTGCTTGTTTTTGTCGGGTTTGTCAAAGATCAGATAGTTGTAGATGTGTGGCATTACTTCCGAGGCCTCTGTTCTGTTCCATTGGTCTGTATCTCTGTTTTGCCCCACAAATTTCTTAATGCAAATCTATAGTCTCTATTTTTTTTAACCCCTGCCCAACCACACTGTTTTTCTTTCGCTACTAAATAGTCACATATGCAACATTTGCCTCAAGGCATATACCCTTACTATTATCTCTGCGCAAATCTTTTATTCTCACTCAACCAGAAACTATTTGCTAGTAAATGACCCGAATCGTAAATAGTCAGCTCAAGTCACTTCAGTAGGTTATGCCTTTTTGACATCCAAAGACTGATTCAAGTTCCTCTCTTAAGTACTCTAAACTTTAGAGTCTAAAGGGATAGAGCTGTAGTTGGGTCTGTAATTGCACTGTTATTTCTCTAATAATTTAATTAATCTCTATTTCTCCAATTGGATCATAAAGTTCATGAAAGCATGTCACCACAGTTGGTGTGTCATATTTGTTGCACAAGTAAATAACACTTATTGGAAAAAAGATAATGAATTTGTTACTATTTCTCCAGTTACAGACTCTTTAAAACTTTTAAGGTTAACTACTGAGTTAATTAAACCTTTCTTTGTCCTCTGTCAATATGTTAACACAGGTAATGCTCTCCTCCTTGAACACAGATAAATTCTCTAGGGCATAATTTACTCCTGCTCTGCCAGCTGAAATACAGAGTCTATGACCTTCTCTTTCCCCTAGTGACTTGGACATTTATTTAGTCATTTATGGTTATTTAAGTGTCAGATTATATTATTCTTTATATTTGCCCCATAGGACACTGCCAAATGTACTTCAGGATCACATTTCTAAAGGAATGGCGAAATTATGAGAAATATAAATGAAAAGCACATTGCAAGAATCTCATTTCTGCTATTTCTACACCAAATTATTTCCAGTAGAAAACAAAATGACCTCAAAAACTAGACTCCTACGTCAAAATATATTTTTATTTAAACAAAATGCAGCACCTTATTTTAAAAATACAGAAAAAACTAATTTATATTTTGATTCTCTAATACACAGTATTAAGTTTTATTGTACCATTCTATAATCATCATTGGTAGTTATTATGGAATATAATAAAATACAAAACAACATAAAAATATATAAAAATCTACTGAGAATGTTCTTAAATCTTGACACTTTTCTGATTATTCATATGGTTTAAATTGTCTTAATATTAAAATAATTGATATACACAGAATATTGAACTAAATTTGTTTTTTATTATTGCTGAAATATCTAATAACATATCGACACAATGTAGTAATACTTGACATAAATTAAGGTAAACTTTAATCACTATGAACTGTACATAGTGATTAATTGGTAAGAATTTTCTCTTCATAAGCATAGGCTTTAAGCAAATGTTATTAGTAAAAATAGATGCAGCTCGTAATAGCTTTCTAGGAAACAAACAAGACCTTAAAGGAATCTTTCTGCTCAGCTCATCCACCCCCATTGTGTTACAAATGAAAAAGGGAGCTCTTGAGAGGTTAAGAGGGCACACGGATCCCTGGTTAGTGTTCTCTAATGCTGCAGAGAGGATGGATGGGTGTGGGAGTGCAGTAATGAGAACCAGCAGGACCTGACCCACTGTAATGTGGTTTTTATAATTCACTAGGGCAGAGAGCCTGGAAACCAGTCAGCACCAATTTCTCCCTATCTAAGTATGATGTTTGTTCCCACTTAAATGGCAAAGAATAAAAATGGCAAATAAATTTCTTTAAAAACCGTTCTTTGTGTTTATTTACTAATGAAGTTTTATTACACTTAGGAAATTAGGAGAAGAAAAGGTAACTTTATTATTTAGAAGTTTACAAAACTTCTATATTGCATAGTAAATTATTCATTTCTTTAAATTTTTATTGAATAAATAATACAGACATTAGTAATTAATTTCTAATAACCATTTTATGTTTCATTTTAACAAAAGGGTATGAATTTATACTAAGGGCCACACACCCTTAGACAAAATAAAACTATAACATTCTGATTAGTCAGGATTTACGTTATTATCCAAATTTTTCAGAAAGAAGTGAAGATCTTCAAAATGTAATGATCTGCCAAAAGTTGCAAAGTTGCACTGCTACAAAGTAGCATAAATAATAGAAAAACTCAGAATATCATAAGTGATTATAATGACCGTTGTATTATGCAGTACATTCACATCAAAAGCAATTCCACTGAAATGGCAGGAAGAGAAATGTGATAGGCAGCCTCAAAATGGCCATCTAAAGTCCCTGCCTCTTGGCATTCACATCTTGTGTTATCCGTTCCTCTTAAGTGTGAGATGAGACATACTGCTTCTCTTATAATGACTAGAATATGAAAGAAGTAATGGAATGTCATTTCAGATATTAGGTTAGGAAAAGACTGTGGCTTCAATCTTGGGTGCTCATTCCCAATCACTCTCTGGCTTGTCCATTCTTAGGAAAGCCAGTTGCTGTGTTATGAGCTGCTCCAAGCAAATGCTAACATGGCAAGTTGCTGAAGAAGGTTCTGGCCAAAGTCAGTGAGGAACTGAGGTTCTCACTTTTACAGACTGTGAGACACTAAGTCCTTCCAGCTTGTACCAGTGAGCTTGGAAGCAGGTCCTCCTTTAGCTGAGCTACAAAATGTACCAACTGACAGCCTGACTAACCCTAATGAGAGATCCTAAGACGGAATCACTCTGCTAAGGTGAACCCACATTCCTTAACCAGTGAAACAGTGAGATAATGTTTGTTGCACATTGCCAATAAGTTTGGGGATAATTATGTACAATAGAAAACTATAAGAAATTAATTTGAGTCCATATAAACTCCTTAAAATATATATAAAAGTAATCATAACCAAAAATATTAATTGCTATACTATTATCCCCAAAAAAAGTCTTTGTGTATTTTTAAAGGTTATCAAGGAGACATTGTTTTATTATATTTATAGGTGAGTCAAAATATTACCAGTTATGTATATATATGTGTGTTTGTGTGAGCATCTTCTTGAGAATAGTCACAGTCTTGTAAAGCAAATATAAGAAAGCTTAAGTCTTTCAGAATTCAGAAAGCATTACCATTTTTTCTTGCTAATAAGAACTCAATTTCATGGCCTAATATAAATGCATAATTAACTTAACAAGGTATCTGATTTGGCTTTCTCTCACATATGAAGATTGAGAAAAAGAAAGAAAGCGAGGTTTAGGAGGAAACAAATTCTCATATTTCCACAAATAATGCAATGCTCATGAGAATTGGTTCCCAAATATATGGTAGATAAGAGGATCAGAGAAACCTACCCATTAAAGAAATCTTGAATGACTGAGCTAGATGAAACGTAATAGAACTTTTGAAAGCTAGATTCCAAGGAGGTAAGCAAATCTTGAAGCTTTTAGCAGTCCTAGGGACAAGAGCCTATTCTCAGGGACCTAATAGCTAGCATCAGATGGAGTATTAATTGTAAATTTTTCACTAAAATGATAACCTCTGAGGACATTCCAGTGAAGATAAACACCTGTGCAGTTTCCTATGATTCAGACATTCAAAACATATTGAAAGGAACAATGTCCACGAAAGCAGGAGAATTGTCTAGTTTAGTTAAGTACCATTGATAGCCCGCAGAAGAATAATAAGAAACCAAGTTGTGAGGGACCGTGTGTAAACAGAGAAGCTTGAGAGACAGAGGACATTTTGGTGAAGCTCACAGAGCGGCAGTTTCTCCTGCAGAAGGAGAGCAGTTGCAGCTCTCCTGCAGATCCAGTATCTGGCGGTTTATAGTAACAGATCTCCAGGCTTCAGCCTAGGGAGTCTCTTATGCTAACATGAGTGCCCTGATGGAGAACACCTAAAATCGTAAAACAAACAATGGTATATTAGGAAAGCAAAGCAAATCTGTCAGATGATTATGTCCCCAAGGTTGTCCCAGAGGACACAGCATCCACCAAGACCGTAAGTAATTTGTTATGAGAGGCACACCAGCATCCTAAGTTCAATAGTCACTCTTCAGTGGGCTGGGGATGATAGTCATAGACATGGTCAGAGATCTACAGTCATATTAATATCCATGGAGGTATGGAGCCCTAAAATAATAGAAGTCAAGCTTTGATACATTGCCTCTGGAGGTCAGAGAACACAATTACTGTAACAAGCGAGGTTGGAGTGGCCCCCAAAGAGCTCTAAGCTCTATGTAAGAAATTGCAGAGATGGTTAGTAAAGCATGGGGCCAGAGAGTATAGTTTACAAATGTGCTGCTGAGCATCTATAACCAGAAAAAGGTAAGAATAAGGAATCAGAATACCAGGTCATAATCTCTTGCTCAGTTTGGAAACATAATTAAGTAATATCTAGCTTTTGTCCAGCTGTATTTCAGAATTGCCATGGACCCAGGACTGCACTGTAGCTCTCATGTTTCCCATTTCTGCACAGGAGTAGCTATGGCTCTCTTCCTATGTTCAACTATGGTATCTGGGGAATAGAGAGAAAATAATTTGTCTCTTTAACTTCACAGATTTACATATCAAGAGAAGCTACCCAAGGAAACTCATCCACACTTGGACCAGATATAGTCAATGAGATTCTGGACCATGAGCAGGTGAGATGAGAATTTTAAGCATGTTAGGAGGAGGTGAATGTATTTTGTGGATGGAAAAAATGTGAATAGCTAGAGCACAGGATGTGGATTGTCATGAAAGACTCTAAAATGACCCCAAATTTTACTTCTTTCTTATAGTCACAACTTGTGTAATCCTCTCCCCTGGAATGTGGCAAGAACTCACAATGATTAGCTTGCTTCTAACTAATAGAATAGATACTTCAGTAATTACATTACATAAGATTATAAAGTGTCTTGCAGGCAAACTCTTTCTGTTTTGCAGGATTTGATGAATGCAGTGACTATGCTTTGACCTGTCCTAGGGAGACACCCACATGAGAAGAGAATGAAGGAGGCCTCCCTTCAACAGCCAGCAAGAAAGAGAGATACTCAGGAATTGAAACCACAAAGAAAGGACTTTATCAACTACCACGTCCTTGGAACTGGAGCCTTGATTGACTGAGCTTCAAGATAAGACAACAGACCCAGCTAACAACCTTGTTTGTAGCCTTTTGGGACCTGAAACGAAGTACTGATGCAGAAGACTCAGCTAAGCTATGCCCCTCCCTGGACCCACAGAAACCGTAAAATTACAGGTATTTTCCAAACCACTAAGTTGGTGGCAATATTGTACACAGCAATAGGAAGGTAATGCAATAGGTATTCGTATTTTTTTCTAATATTTATTCTTAAAATATTATACATTAAAGAAAACAATATGAATACCACATTTTTAAAGTTTTTAAGTTTTTAAAAAATATATGAGATATTTTTTCAGAAGTAAAATCAGAGGATAAGGGAAATGGGAAATGAGAACCTCTTGGTAAATATTTTAAATATTTGAACTAAAAAATTTTTGAGATTCTTCAAGCTTTATTATTGTTATATCTATTACAGTGATCTGTAACTAATGAGCTTTAAGTTAGTATTATAATTGCTTTAGGGTACCATGAACCAACCCATATAAGACCACAAATTTAATAAATGTGTGTTCTGGCCGGGTGCCATGGCTCACGCCTGTAATCCCAGCACTTTGGGAGGTCGAGGCAGGCAGATCATGAGGTCAAGAGATCGAAACCATCCTGGCCAACATGGTGAAACCCTGTCTCTACTAAAAATACAAAATATAGCCAGGCATGGTGGCACATGCCTGTGGTCCCAGCTACTCGGGAGGCTGAGGTGGAAGAATCGCTTGAACCCAGGAGGCAGAGGTTAGAGTGAGCCAAGATTGCACCACTGCACTCTAACCCGGCGATAGAGCAAGACTCCATCTCAAATAATAATAATAATAAATAAATAAATAAATAAATAAATAAATAAATAAATAAAAATAAATGTGTGTGTTCTGACTCCTCCACTGACTGTTTTCCTATCTCTCTCCTTTTCATGCCTCTCCATTCCCTGAGACAGAACAATATTGAAATTAGGCCAGGAACAACCTCTAAGTATTTAAGTGAAAGGATGAATAGTATGTCTCTCATTTTAAATCAAAAGTTAGAAATGATTAAACTTAGGAAGTCAAATCAAAAGCCAAGACAGTAAAACCTAGGGCTCTTGCACCAAACAGCCAAGTTGTAAATATAAATAAAAATTTCTTGAAGGGAATTTAAAATGCTACTCCAGTGAAGACATGCGTGATGAGAAAGCTAAACAGCCCTATTTTTAGTATGGAGAAAGTTTTAGTGGTCTGGATAAGCAATGAAACCAGCCACAACATGCCCTTCAACCAACACATAATCCAGATCAAGGTCCAAAAAGTTTCACTTCTGTGAAGGCGGAGAGAAGTGAGGAAGCTGCAGAAGAAAAGTTGAAAGCTAACAGAGGTTGGTTCATGAGATTTAAGGAAAAAAGCCTTCTTCAAAACATAAAAGTACAAAGTGAAGCAGCAAGTATTGATGTCAAAGCTGCCACAAGTTGTCCAGGAGATATAGCTAAGATCATGGAGGAAGGTGGCAAAGCATAAAAAAAGATTTGCAATGTAGATGAAACAGTTTTCCATTGGAAGAAGACACTGTCTAGGACTTTCATAACTAGAGAGGAAAAGTCAATGCCTGCCTGGCTTCAGAGCATCGAAGGACAAGCTGACTTTTCTTTTTATTATTATTGCACTTTAAGTTCTGGGGCGCATGTGCAGAACCTGCAGGTTTGGTACATAGATATACATGTGCCATGGAGTTTTGCTGCATCAACCCCACCCCTGTCATCTACATTAGGTATTTCTCTTAATGTTAGCCCTCCCCAATTCCCCCACCCACTGCTAACCCTCTGCTAACCCTCCCATCCCCCAATATGCCCTGGTGTGTGATGTTCCCCTAGCTGTGTTCTTGTGTTCTCCATGTGCCATGTTCTTGTGTTCTCATTGTTTAACACCCACTTATGAGTGTGAACATGCGGTTTTTGGTCTTCTGTTCTGCATCAGTTTGCTGAGAATGATGGTTTCCAGCTTCATTCATGTCCCTGCAAAGGACGTGAACTTGTTCTTTGTTATGGCTGCATAGTATTCCATGGTGTATATGTGCCACATTTTCTTTATCCAGTCTATCATTGATGGGCATTTGGGTTGGTTCCAAGTCTTTGCTATTGTGATGAGTGCCGCAGTCAACATTAGTGTGTATATGTCTTTATAGTTGAATGTTTTATAATCCTTTGGGTGTATACTCAGTAATGGGATTGCATATGGATCCAAAAGAGAGTCCCCATAGCCAAGACAATCCTAAATAAATTTTTAAAAAAAAGCTGGAGGCATCCATTGAAAACACTACCTGACTTCAAACTGTACTACATAGTTGACTATTTTTAGGGACTTATACAGCTGGTAACTTTAAGTTGAAGCCACTGTTCTTACCATTCTGAAAATCCTAAAGCTCATAAAAAGCATGCTACATCTACTCTGTGTTCTATAAGTAAAACAAAAGTCTAGATGGCATCACATACGTTTATAGCATGGCTTATAGAATAATTTAAGCCCACTGTTGAGACTAGCTGCTCAGGAAAAAAAAATATTTCGATATATTACGACTCATTGGCAATGCATCTAGTCACCCCAAAAACTCTGATGAAGATGTACAAGGAGATGAATGTTGTTTTCATGCCTGCTAGCACAACATCCATTCTGATGCTCACTGATCGAGGAGTGGTTTTGACTTTCAAGTCTTATTATTTAAGAAATATATTTTGTAAGGCTAAGGCTTCAATGGACAGTGATTCCTCTGATAAATCTGAGCAAAATAAATTGAAAACCTGGAAAGCATTTATCTTGTTAGATGTCATTAAGAACATTTGTGCTTCATTGGAGAAGGTAGAAATACCAGTATTAACAGGAGTTTGGAAGAGGTTGATTCTAACTTTCAGAGATAACTTTGAAGAATTCAAGATTTCAGTGGAGAAAGTAAATGCAGATGTGTTAGAAATAGCAAGACAGCCAGAATCAGAAGTGAAGCGTGCAGCTGTGGCTGAATTGACACAACCTCATGATAAAACCTGAGTGAGGAGTTTCTTCTTATGCACAAGCAAAGAAAGTTATTTGAGATAAAATTTACCCCCAGTAAAGGTGCTTATGAACACTTTTGAAATGTCAACAAAGGATTTCGAATACTCCATAAAGTTAGTTGACAAAGCAGGGGCAAGGTTTGAGAGGGTTGACTCCAATTTTGAAAGAATTTCTACTGTGGGTAAAATGCTATAAAACAATATTGTGTGCTGAGAGAGCTCTTTCATGAAAGGGACAGCAAATTGCTGAAGCAAATTTCATTGTTGTCTCAGTCTGAGACACTTCCATAGACACCCAGTCTTCAGTCAGCAGGTACATCATCAAGCAAGACCACTTATCAGCAAAACAACTATGACTTTCTGAGGCTTAGATAATTGCTTGTATTTTTTGCAATAAACTATTTTTTAATTAACTTGTGCACATTGTTTTGTTAGACACAATGTTATTCCACACTAAATAAACTGAAGTATAGTGTAAAAACAAGTTTTATATGTACTCGGAATCCAAAAGAAATTGTGCGACTTGTTTTATTGTGATATTTGCTTTAATATAGTACTCTGGAACTGAACCTACAATATCTCTGGCATATGCCTGAGGTACCAAGAAAAAAACTGAGATAAAAGATAGAAAATGGGTGCATGCAATGTAAAGGCAATTTGGTGTAGGATAGGAAGTAGAGAAGGGCAGTGGTTTTTCTGACATCAGGATGTCAGATGAAAGTTCACTTGACATTGATCTGAACTGGAATAGTCACATATTCTGGTTGGCTGGGAGAAAATAGCCGTAGATGATAAAGAATCAGCTGCTGGAAAATTATGGTAGTAATAGCTTTAAAAAATGTACTTCATCTAGAAAGTGAAGATGTGTGGCTAGATATCTTATTAGGTATCATTATTTCATTAAAAAGTTGTCATCTCCTTCTTTGATATTTTATTCCACCAATATTGAATTATAAATTATTTAATGATTTCCATTTAATACCTTTTATCACAAAAATTTTGGCTGGTTTTTGCTGTCTCCCATTTTCATGAATATAAAGCTCAGAATTTTTTTAGCAAATAATGTTATAGCAAAAATAAATATTGCATAATGCATAAACCATAATGTTATAAAATATTTTTATTCATGTCCATTTTTTTAATAGTTACACTGCCATTTTATGCACTTGCCCCCTTTTTATCTTCCTCATGTGAGGTTACAGGGAATGGGTTTGGCCACTTTATATTGTTGATGAGGTCAGTAACCTTCTCCCCATTGGCCAATTTGGTATTATATGAAAGACTGCATAAAGTCAAAAGGCAAACCTGTAACCAATAAGCAACAGGAAAGCCTTTCGAACACTGTGGTTACAAATCATGTGCTATGTAACACGGTTATAGATGTGTCATTCCCTAGAAAAAGGACGTTCAGTTGTTCCTGAAAGGCGAGAAAAGACAGAAATTTCTATATAAGGAACATAACAAAGGGTAAATGATAAATACTGTTTTAAAAATATCACTCACACTCCAGATTTGTGTGATATATCAGGGAGTTTGTGATAAATTTAAACAATAAAATTCAATTTCTTAATGAAGAATCTTCAGTGACTTGTTTTTCCTCCTCTTAGTACTGCCTATTTTATGTCGTGTATATTCACACTATTAAGCTTAAATAATATAATATATAGGCTGAAATGGAGAGAATGTTAATTAATGCCTAGTGATTTCAAATGTATATGTACACAAGAATCTTTGTGTACATATACACAGCTTCTCCGGGGGAAAGGCAAGAAGTAAAGAATTTGTGCAGCAAAAGAAGATCTTACAGATGTTATTGCCTTTATTTTACAAAGAAAAATGCTTGAGTCCAGAGAATATAAAGGATCTTTATTGAATAGAGAACACTGATAAACTAGATCTCAGTTCAGTAATATTGTTTGGCAATAATACTCTAATCAAAAGCTGATAAACATGCTGTTGAAGGTACCAATCTTGCAAGTATGGAAGATGCAGAATTCCTGCTATAAATTGCCAAATGCTATTGCAGTGACAAGCACGTTAATGTTTCCCTACAACTTCTATGTTGTGATTGGGTGTTGTTGCTAGTTTTCTGCCTCTAAGGCCCTACCAGGTTTGCATAAAATATTCAATGTCATTTACCAAATTTCTTCTCTGCTTCTTTTTTTCTGTGACTAAGATCAATGAAACATATAATTATTGTTTTTTTTTAAAATTTCTTCTGTGAGACAACTATGCCTCACGCTGTAAAGAATGAAAGATATAGATAATGACTCTTGAGAGCATAAACTCTACTAAAATATATAATACATAAATTACTAGAAATTAAGAATACTGTGTTAAGAGTTCTAAAAAAAGGGAAAAGCAAAAAATGATTCTTTAAGAATTTAAAGAAAAGAGAGTATGTTAACATGATTGGTGGTTCTTAAAATTTATGTGGCTTTGTATTTCTCTGAAACTTTCATGAACAGTACAAATTTCTGTGCTCCATTTACCACTAGAGATCATAATACTTTTATGTGTATTGGGTGGGACTCATGAATTTACATTTCTATTAAGACTTCCAGTGATTCTGGCGAAGCTGGCACCTTATCTCCATCTAATAAAAACAATAAGGAGTCAGAAAAATTTTAGGAAAAGTATAATTATTAGAAATCATGCTTCTCAATTTTTTTAAACTTTTCTTTGATGACCTGAATGTCCCATTTGCTTTTGTCTTTTCTAAATGTTGCATGATTTATGTTTCTAGGTATGAGATGATATCATCACAAATAAAGTGAAAAAATGATACTAGATATCTCATGGAAACATAGCAGGGCCTTAGAGACAAGAGTTACAAAATTAAAGGATAACTAGAATCCCAAAGAATAGAATCATATCTAGGCATTACCCTATTCATATAATAATAGTCTAATTATCTATCTTTACATTACTTTTTGCCTAATTCAGTGCTAGTCCAGCTCCTAATTACTGTTTGCATTAGGCCATGGTTGCATTGCTATAAAGAAATACCTGAGATTGCATAATTTATAAATAAAAGAGGTTTAATTTGCTCACAGTTCTGCAGGCTGTACAGAAAGCATGATGCCTCAGGAAGCTTCCAATCATGATGGAAGATGAAGGAGAGCAGGCGTCTCACGTGGTGAAGCAGGTGCAAGAGAGAGAGTAGGAGGAGGTGCCACACATTTAAACAACCAGATCGACCAGATCAAATGTGAAGTTACTCATGACCAGGGTATGGCGCTAAGCCATTCATGAGGGGTATACCTTCTTGATTCAAACATATCAATCAAGCCCCACTTCGGACTCTGGGGATTTCATTTTGACATGATGTTTGGTGGGAACATAGTTCTATACCATATCACCCTTTTTGTTGGGGGGGGGGGTCTGTCAGTATAGGCCAAGTTATTAAGCAATGAAATCAAATTCCCAAGTCTCAATGGTTTAATTCTGTAGATTCATTCATCACTCATGCTACAAATCAAGTGCTAATCAAAGGAGAATGCTGATGAATGGATGCTGATGGGGCAGCCACTTCATGAAATACCAGAGGTAATGAGGAGCAGCAAAACATTGCCTGATTATTAATATTCTGCCTAAATATTCCCCCTCCCCAAAACAAGTCACATGCTACTCTGGCTTCAACTGGGCAGAGATATGGAATTACACCATATTCTCAGATAAAAGAGAGGCAGCATATTTGTGAACAACCTGTGAAAAAATTATTGCAAAGTCTCTTAATTGATCTTTCTGACTCTAAACTTCTACTTTAAAATCCATTGTATAACCTATGGACACATTAATCTGCTTAAAGAAACACTATGACTACTTTATTTCCCAAAAAACTTCAAAGCACCTCACTGTCTATTTAACATGATACAAAATTATCAGAATTATACTTGAAACCCTCTAGATCATTGCTTCTTACCTGACTCCAATTCAAAGTGTAGCACTTACCTTACATGAAAACTTTAATTCAAGAAATCTGCACTATTGACTATTCCTCGACATGATTATTGTTTGAGGAGTAGTCAATAGCACACACATCATTTATTGTCAAACAGTAGACATAGATATTAGGAACCTAATTTCCTCACTTATGTTTCCTGGGAACCTGGATTCAGACTTAACTAACATGGATTAAGTAGAGGATGTATTAGATAAATTACATCTATAGAAAGTATTTTGTCTTCATGCCAACTCATCAATCTGCTAGCAATTCTTTAATCCCCATTTTAAATAAATCTTCCTTTAAAAAGCCTTCACAGATGTTCAAAATCAGCTGCCATTCAATTTGGTCATAGTCTTCAAGGTCTTTGCATGAAACTGCATTTTAAATCATGTACTCTGCTTTTTGATATAAATACTTGGCTTGCCTACATATCTAATCTGAAGATAAAAAATACAAACTTTTCTGTGTTTAGATGGAATTGCTTTTAAGTCCTCTTCCATGTAGCACTATGTAAATAATGGCACTTATTAAAAAAGTGTTTAATTGAATTGTCAAAGTAATTTATATACCAGCATGTGAGTACCAACCAATGAACAATTTCACCTTGGAAATTAGTTTGTGCTTTTTAAATTATTATTTTATGATTTCGGAATTCATTAAAGCATTGTTACAGGGTGATCATTAACATTTTCCCAATATAATAAAATGTATAAGCCAGTAAATATAATTCTGAGTAGAAACACACACACAGATGGTGATCAAATGATGTATAATTTTCATTTTTATTAAGATTTCTGAGATTTTAGCGAGTGATGTAGAACTGAGGGTACATTTAGCATAGTTCTCTCGGGTTTGCTAAGTAAGACTCTCATTTGCAGCCTATTTGAAAAATTCTTCATTTGGGTTTCAAAATAGTCATTGGCCATGCTACCAACAAAAGGAAAAAACAGTATGGTCAGCCACCAGATGGGAAATTATTTCAACTCAGCATCACATTTATTCATAACATTCAGGTTATCACATAAAGCAAGAATGGCCACAGTGAATTTTATTTACCGCTTATAAGGAGCTCCTCTGTTTTTTGAGGATTATATTTTTCCCTTGGTGTATTTTAAACATACTTTATCACTTAAAAGGCTTTCTGCAGCTCATTCAAAGCACTTGCCATTCCCCCTTTTCAGTCACCTATTATCGAGGTTATCACTGGTAATAGCAGTCAGATTAATGCATAATTGTCACACGTGTAATAGAACAAATAAGATAGAATTTCAGGGTCATGCTGTTCTTGAGTTTATAGTGTGATTTCTTTTTTCTATCCCTAAGGTGTGATACCTATATTTACAGAATGAATACTACTCAGTTTTTGTTGAATGGACAGTTTTTTTTTTTTTTTTTCTGTCAAGGCCATTTAGGCATCTCAGAATTTATATAAAATGTTACATTCTCTTAAGAAATTGTATGGTAATTCTGGCTGAGCTACACCAACAACCCTGCAGCTCGTTAGAGAGAAAAATAAATACTGACTGTTGTAAGCTACTGAGTTTTGCTGTCTGTCGTTGGTTACACAGCCCTTATTCTGGCAAAAGCTGACTATTAAACATGGTTAATACAATAAAGAAACTAAAAGCAAAAGCAGGCATAGTATGAGTGACAGACAATAAAAAAAAATGAACCAAAAGAGAGGATGAAAGACATGGAAAACCAAAAATAATTGCAAATAAAAAGCCAATGAGGCAAGTTGAAATATAGTGAGTGGCAGAAAAAAAGAAAAGATAAAACGTCAGTATGTAAATCCAGCAGGCTGATAATTACAGGGAGTAGAAAAACCAGACAGATTCCAATGTACAGAAAGAATATCTGTGAAATATGTGGTAGAGACAGCAGAATTTTATACCTACAGGAAAACATAGGAGTGAGAGAGGTTAATGTTTAGAGTAAAAGCTCGTGAACTGAGCTAAAAATACCTTAGAAATATTAGACATTAGGTGCACAATTGAAAAGCATTGAGAAGCACATGGTATGTTGGGAAAAATATTTTATGATTGGTATCAAGTAGTTTAATTACAATCACGTAATTTTCTTTCATTTCTTGGAATTCTGACCTTTCGAGTTATCTTGAACTCACACCTATAATAAATACCCTGAGAGTTTTTGTTTGTTTGATTGTTTGTTTGTTTTGAGACGGAGTTTCGCTCCTGTTACCCAGGCTGGAGTGCAATGGCGCGATCTCGGCTCACCGCAACCTCCACCTCCTGGGTTTGGGCAATTCTCCTGCCTCAGCCTCCTGAGTAGTTGGGATTACAGGCACGCGCCACCACGCCCAGCTTATTTTTTGTATTTTTAGTAGAGACGGGGTTTCACCATGTTGACCAGGATGGTCTCGGTCTCTTGACCTCGTGATCCACTCGCCTCGGCCTCCCAAAGTGCTGGGATTACAGGCTTGAGCCACCGTGCCCGGCAATACCCTGAGAGTTTTTGGAGAACATTCTCTCAAACAAAATAGGCTAAACAACAATAGAATGTGTACACTTTATTGAGAACTCTCAGGACTTTAGCATTGATGATTTAATGATTATGTAAATTTGAGAGTTATAATTTCAAAATTTTGTCTTGCAAATTAAATTTTTTCTATTTTCAAGAGAAGTATTTTCCTAGCATAAGAAAAGGGGGAAAAGGAAGGAAGGAAGGAAAGAAGAAGCAAAGGAAAATAAACCAGGTCCATACTGGTCAATGGTCAGAGAGTCCATATTGATGTATGAACCTTATGACTCGAAAGTCACTTTTATTTTGATCTATAAGTCCAGGCTTGATTAAGGTCTTGATTTATTAGATTTTTCTCCATAAATAGAATAGGAAAGTAAAGCTAATGGTATTTAGGTCCTCTCTTTTCTGTCTGGGTTTCAAAGGAAATAACCTAAAAAGATTATTAAGTGCCTAGTTCTTATGAAATAGTTTTCAGAAAAAGAACTAGTACAAAGCTGCTTCTGTTTTCATCAAAGGGAGTGGTGTATACATGGAGGTGTGGTACGGTAGTGTTTTTTTAGCTCAGCACGCAATGTTGGACTACTGGAGCACATATTACAGTCACATGCATGCGGTTCTAACCAAAGTTTAATTAGTTTGGCTTTTGTAGAGTAAAAAAGAAAGCATCTATGTAGTTGAACCAGAGTGTAGAAAGAGTTAATAGCATTGCACCATCTGTCTCAAGAGGACGATCCTTCCACATTAAGTTCAGAAGAGCCTTCCACGGTAAGTCCAGGGAAGTAATTCATGCGTCTTTGTTATTCATGCATCTGCTACCTAAGATAGTCTTCTTAGTGCCAATTATTTAAAGGTCTTTGTCAAGAGAACCAAGAAGATGGTCTAAAAGAATTTTTCAAACTAATATAAATTATGTTTTAATATTTTAAAAAAATGCATTCGCTTTATTTCTAGATTCTTTTTTTAATTTTTTATTTCTAGATTATTTAAGAAAATAATTATATATTTCAAGCATACTGTTATTCTGTATCAAGGAATTTAATATATCGGCACTATAAAGATGATTTTTTTTCCTGTACTTAATTTGATAATTGTTGCCTTAAAACTTTCCTTAGGAAAGAAAAAAAAAATCTCAAGAATAAAACTCAAAGGAGATTTAGACTGAAAATTTTAGAAAATCTACTTTATGTCAGATATTTCTCCTCTTATAGATAGTATAAATAAGAACTTTGTTGTTTTCTTAAAGAAAGTGTCATAACCATCGCTATTCTTGACATTTTAATTGAATATTTTATGAATGTATTGTATATGGTAGTCAGTTCTGCATATAGAAAGCCGCCAGTAATTATTAAACTTTATTGCAAAAATTCAAGTATCATTCATCATATTAATATTTAAATTTGTAATGAAAATGAGTTAAAAGAAACTCAAAATGGATTAATGTAATGGCTAACACTTAGTAGGCACATGATTACTTTATCTGGAGAAAAACTATGCCACCAATTCCTCCTTTTCTTTCTCAGCACATTCAATGTAATCACAATGAGGATGAAAATCTTTATGATGATCCATTTCCACTTAGGATTTTCCTAATAACACTTTCTTTTTAGCTTACTTTATTGCAAGAATACAGTATGTAATATATATGGAACATACAAAATAGGTGTTGACTCTGTGTTATCAGTAAGGCTTCCCGTCAACAGTAGGCTGTTAGTAGTTAAGTTTTAGAGGAGTCAAAAGCTGTATGTGATTTTTAACTGTGCCCCTAACATCTGTATTATCCAAGAGTCAACTGTATTTCTAAGCTAACATACCAGTCTGCTGCAGTTTCAAGGATGCTGGCAGAAGATACACTACTCATTGAACAGAAGGGTAAGGGCATTATTACTCACTCACTGCACAGCAAGCAGATAACAGCACGATCTTCATGTTTATGCAGTTTCTCCTTGTTTCTTGTGCCCTGCAGGAGCAATATGGATGAGCTTAAGTGGGTGCTGTGCAGGCAATAGGTTTGCATTAGCTGAGGGGCACTAAGGTTAGGGAATCCTGGCATTGTGAACTGAATTGTGTCTTTCCAAATTTATATGTTGAAGCCCTAATGTCTAATGTGACTGTATTAGGAAATAAGTCCTTTGAGGTGGTGATTAAAATTAAATGAGGCTATAAGGGAGGGCTTCTAATCTGATTGGCTTGAAGTCCTTATGAGGAGAGGAAAAAATACCAAAAATATTGGTCTCTGTGCAAGCACAGAGGAAATGCCATGTCAGGACTCAAGAGGGTAGCTGCCTACAAACTAGGAAGAGTTTCCTCACCAGAAAGTTTGCTGGAACCTTGCTCATGGACATCTAGATTTCAGACCATGAGAAAATAAATGTCTGTTGTTTAAACCACCTAACCTCTGCTATTTTGTTAATGGCAGCCTGAGCCTACAAATACATGCAGCCTTTAAAATTTAACTGAATTTTAATTCAATTAAAGTAATGAGTTGCAAACAATACTGCCCCACTGTTGTCCTATAAGGAGAAACTGTCCTTATTCCAGTCAATAAACAAGCTTGCCCTGAAATCTAAAGGGAGACCCATCATATATTCTATGGATGTTTAGTATGCAACACCCTTGAAGACGTAGTCCAGAGTAGAAGTTGTCAGTGCTCACAAGAGTTGTAGAAAGAGAAGGGACCCATAAAGAGTTGCTTCCCCAGGAGACGCAGGTGCTGCACTAGAGGGTTTAGTCAAGAGAGACAGAAGAGATATTACATACAAATTTAGTTCTAGAACTTTTAAGACTTGAACAAATAGGGACCTTCTACATATGTTTCTATCCCCTCATTGCACTAATCTACCAGAAAAGCAATATTTTGTTGATCACTTATTGAACACGTCAACCATTCATTCACTTACGCATCAGTTCTTATATTCATTCGGTAATAGTTATTGAGCACCTACACAATAGTAAATATTTCTTTTATTAGTTAAAACTACAAAGAGAAATATGGCGTGGTATCCATCTATATAAGAGCTCACAGTAGAGTGGAAGGGTCCGAAAGGTAAACTGGTGATGATGATAAAATGTAATATGAGATTTAACATGGGGGATACACAGTATGGAAGACCAGACAAAGGTATCAACTCAGATAAAAAATAAATTGCTAAATGTGTTATCAGAAGTCTTTTGGGTTCTGAGTGGCAAGTTTAAGAAACGAAAACAAAAGAATATTATTGGCTCAAGTAATTGCCTCAAGCCAGAGGTAGTATGGCCTGAAATATACATCAATTTAGAGGCTACGGATGGTCTAAGAGTTCTGTATCTTCATATTTCTTTGCCTAATAATTTTTCAGAGATTGTTTTTATCCTAGAGATAGTTAAATTCATTTGAACAAGAGAAATGTACACTAGCAGCTGCAGACACACTTGACTTGTGAACCAAAGCACTATATCTATTAATATCCAAAGAAGGACATCTGTGAAAGTGAAAAGGGGTGCTATGAATAACTATGCCAAGAAAAGATGCATAAACCAGAACATTCCTAGGAAATCTGGAATGTATGTTTATGCTATATGGAGCCCACTATCCTAAAGGAAGAGAAACACTTTCTGTCCCATCATCCTCTTAGTAACCTTTTTGAAAGCTGGTAATATCCTGTGTGTCTATCCTGGAAACAATGACTGTGACAAAGAGAATGGAGTCCTGGGATTGCATCATCTGTTTCCGTCCCTCTCTCTTTTTCTAAACCTATGCTTCTCACAGAGCATCCAACCTCCTTTCGGTTCAGAGGAACCCATTTACACCTTAGTTATTTGTTTGATAAAACCTGTTCCTGGATCTGTTTTAGAAGGACTGTGGTAGATTCTTATACTTACAGTACAGCAGTGATGATACATACCTCCACATGGAAGAACATAGTTAAGTATTATGAAAAACCTCCTCCTTACCAGTGAATAAGTGACAGAATGAGAGGAATAAAGGTATCAGACCATTCCATTCTATCACACATGCACATGCATACATACATACACATACACAAGTGTGCATATGCATACACACGTGCACATACACATTTTTATTTTGGTCTCTTGAGCCTAAACCTGGATTAAATATACTAACTAAAATTGAGCTTAGAGATATTACCATTTTGTTAAAGATAAATGAGAGTTGTGATAATAATAATTTTGCTATAATCATCCAAAGTAGTAATTAGTTCACTGTATATGCAATTTGCTTATAATTACACAATTTCCTAATCTTATCTTTACTATTAACAAGAAATTCTCTTGTTCAAAGGGTCAGCTAGTCACCTCTCCCCATTCTAAGAAGGAAAAATTCATGCCAACAAAACTGGAGATCAAGCCTGCCTATGACGTTCTGTTTATTGTAGGAGTCTATTATTACTAGAGAATATATATTGATACTGTGACAAATTTACTTTCAAGGTATTTGGAAAGGTGTCTGTTGGTGGAAATAGATTTGGTATAAACCTAAATCTAAACAAAACAAATATAAAGGCAATAGAAGACTGAATTCTGAAACTCCTTCAAAAACCATATAGCTGGCCAGCCATGGTGGCTCACACTTGTAATCCCAGCACTTTGGGAGGTGGAGGCGGGCAGATCACAAGGTCAGGAGATCCAGATCATCCTGGCCAACATGGTGAAACCCCATCTCTACTATAAATAGAAAAATTAGCTGGATGTGGTGGCATTGCCTGTAATCCCAGCTACTTGGGTGGCTGAGGCACCAGAATTGCTTGAATCCAGGAGGTGGAGATTGCGGTGAGCCGAGATCACACAGAGCAAGACTTCATCTCAAAACAAACAAACAAATAAACAACAACAAAACAAAACAGGTATGATGATGAGCCCATGTGGTCCCAGCTAGTCAGGAAGCTGAGGTGGGAGGATTGCCTGCGCCCACAAGGTGGAGTTTGCAGTGAGCTGAGAGCTGAGATTGTGCCACTTCACTCCAGCCTGGGTGACAGAGCAAGTCCTCTCTCAAAACAAAACAAAACAAAAAATTAAAAAGAAAATGAAAAGAGAAAAGAAAACTGTATTTTAAATTAAAAGTAGCAAAATAAAAAAGTTTTGAAGCATAATGGCAACACAGATATGCATTTATGAATGTTTTAACTTAAAGAAAATAATCATAATCCAGCAAACACACATTTATAAGAGAAAATATCTCAAACTAAAACATACTACCATTGGGTGCATGGTTTGGGTGATTATGGTGACTATATCTGAAATGTACTGCACCTGACTCTCCACCAACACAAATCCCCCTTAACAATCTCAGTTTACTAATCCATAAAACTAACATGGTCATCTAAATGATCTCCAGGATCACTATTGCATCACTACATTTTTGTCGTGGTTACTCATTGAGAACCCTTAGATATTCCAGACCTCAGCAAAATTGGGGCAAGGGTGAGGCTTCAGAAGTACTTACTTCAGGCATAAAACTTAAGGCACTGCCAAAAAGCACAATGATATGGTTTGGCTGTGTCCCCTCCCAAATTTCACCTTGAATTTTAGTTTCCATAATTTGCTACATGTTGTGTGAGGAATCCAGTGGAAGGTAGTTAAATCATGGGGGCGTTTTCCTCATGCTATTCTCATAATAGTGAATGAGTTCTCACAGAATCTGCTGCTTTTTTTTTTTTTTTGAGATGGAGTCTTGCTCTTGCCACCCAGGCTGAAGTGCAATGGCATGACCTTATCTCACTGCAACTTCCACCTCCTGGCTTCAAGCTATTCTCCTGTCTCAGCCTCCTGAGTAGCTGGGATTACAGGTGCCCACCACTACACCTGACTAATTTTTTTTTGTATTTTTCTTAGAGATGAGGTTTCACTGTGTTGGTCAGGCTGGTCTCAAACTCCTGAAGATGATGTTTTTATAAAGGATTTTTTCCTTGCTTCACACTTCTCCTTTCTGCTGTCATGAAAAAGAAGGGCATGCTTGCTTTCCCTTCTGCCATACTGTAAGTTTCCTGAGGTCTCCCCAGCCCTGCAAAATTGTGAGCCAGTTAAATCTCTTTCGTTTCTAAATTATCCAGTCTCAGCTATGTCTTCATTAACAGCCTGAGAACAGACTAATACACCCAATAATAAAAATAAATATTATTTTCAGGTGATATTTTTTACATTGAAATTAATGCAACAAAATAGGCCCACAATAAACAAAATATGAAACTTTTAAATAAAAACAAGAACTTACCCTGTAGTTGTACAACCCTGTCTCACAAGCCTCACCCTAGACTCAGCCTGGTCCTTAGTCCTTTTCTATGTGACATTGAACAAGTCATTTAATTTCTTCAAGCTTCAGTTGCCTCACTGTAAAATGAAGCTTAATAATAGTATTTTTTTTTAAACTTCATTGTATGGTTGAAGGAAGTAAACATGATGATGCTTTCAAAGTCCTTTCATAACACCCAGGACACACAGAGTGCTAGATAAATGTTAGTTATTACAATTATTAACTCAAGCATAACATTTGTTACAGATTTTAGAATTTAACAATGTTTTAAATAAAATATCTTTGATGCAGCAGGAACATAATTAGGCACTGGAGCGATAGTTTCTGCCCTCACAGAATTCAAAGTCAGATATTATTTAAATATTTATAAATATTAATTTAAGAACCTGTAAATCTACAAAATGCGATACTTGGTTATTTACTAACATCGAAGAAAATATATTTTAATAATTATTTATGATACTTAGAAGTTGATTATTTATTGCTTTCACTTGAGCTGTGTGTCAAAACATTTTTAAAAGTAATACATTTGGTATGTGCTAATTTTATCAATATGACTTAATTACTCCACATAATTCAAAATACTAAATTATTTATAATATTTTATTATACATTAATGACTCAAAATGTCATCTACTCACGTTTGGTTTATAGATCAATAGCTATGTGATTTTTCATCACATAGTTGCTATTTCCAGATCTATCTAGCTCTGTTTTTCATATTTGTCCCTGATCTTTTCTTGATGTTTTCTATTCTGAATACCAATAGATTTTATTTCAGACTTCCCACAAACTACTCTCAGGCTAGAAACAAAACTTTGTACTTTCCTGGTTAAAATGCTTTAATGAATACCTGGTACCAAAAATAAATTCCAACTCTTTAATATTATCCAAATTTTTTTTTATTTGACGAACTCCCATTTTTCAGCCTTATCTCTCTTTCTTCCTCTATTTTTAATTCATACCCAATAAAATTCACAACTTTAAAAGATACAATTTAGTGCCTTTAATATATTCACAGTGTTGTAAAATCATCATTTCTATCTAATTCAAAAATATGTTATCATTCTCAAAAGGAAAAAGAAACTCAAAAGTCATCAACAGACACTCAAAATCCCTCCGTCTCTCTCCCAGTCCCTGGCAACTCCATGTGGTCCCTGGATTACAATGGCTCCATGTACAATTTTTCAACTTTATAGTGAAGTGAAAGGAATATGCGTTCAGTGGAAACAAAACTTCAAGTATCCATACAACCATTTTATTTTTCACTTTCAGGATAGTATTCTATAAATTACATTATGTATCAAACACCTTATAAAAATCATATTTGTGTTATATGATTTTTTCCCAACTAGTTTGCTAATGTAAGGAGTCTGAGAATGTTTCAAGTAGGTTTGGCAAAGTATGACGTTCATTAGAGAAGACATATTAAATGCATTTTTAACTAAATATTTTCAACTTACACTGCATTTATCATGACATAACCCCACTGTAAGTCAAGGAGCATCTGTATTATTCTGTTTTTATCTCTCTATATACACATTATCTCCACATTTCACATGAAAAGAATAACACAGTGTGTAACTTCTTGTGTCTGGTTTCTTCCTGTAGAAAACTGTTTCCAAGGTTCACCCATATGGTTTCATGTACCAATACTAAATAACATTATATGACTGAAGAGTATTTCATTGTATCAGTAAATCACATACTGTTTCTTCATTTATCAGCTAATGAAAATTTGGATTGTATTTACTTTTTGGCTGCTATGAATAACACCGCTTGTATATGAACATTCATATACAAGTTTTTGTGTACCCATATGTTTTCAAGTCTCTTCAGGATATGCCCAGAGTTGCAACTGCTGTTCAACTTTTTGTGGAACAGATAAACTTTTTCACAGTAGCTGCACAATTTAATATTTTCATCAGCAATGTGTGAGCTTTCCAGTTTCTCCACATCTTCGCCAACACTTGTTATTTTCTACTTGTATGTTTGATTTTTAATTATAGTTGTTTAATCAGGTAGAAAATGGTATCTCAATGTACTTTTACTTTGAATTTATGTCCATATATTTATATATTTTATATAAAATATAAAATATGTATATATATATAACATTAGGTAATATATATTTATATATATATTAATAATAACCAGCTGTGTGTGTGTAATATATATATATATATATATATATATATATATATATATATGTCTCAGCCAATCACGAAGAGCCAGACTTCAACCATTTATAGTCAGCCAACTGACCACACTATGTCCAGATAAGATAGGTGTCTAGAAGTAGCCAACTAGGTCATTTTTCTACTTTGCATCTGTGCTCAATCCATAATTATTGGTCACACTGCTGGTAGGAGCTTTCTGAACATCTTCTGGTTCTGAGTGATGGCCCAAAATGTAAAGTGTTCTTGTCCAAATAAATTATTTTAATTTTAATTTGTCTAAAATATTTTTCCAGTATAATATTGGAAAAGAGATCCAAAGAAGACCTCCAGAAGCCCCTGTGAGCACGGAGTGAACCAAGCTAAAGTACCCGCTGGGTCCATTATGCTCATTGCTCTCTCATACCCACTGGAGGTCATGGGTAAGTTCTTCTCACATCATACTTTGCAAACTGGTGTACTTGAACTTTTTTACTTTATCTGAGCATTTTCTATTTGGAATGGGCTCAGAATCATGACTCAAATTGAACTGGCTACAGTAGAATACCTTAGGTAGGTAAGGTTTTATGAAGAAAGAAATCATGGGCTCATATGGTTTCAGTGAATCTAGAACTCCTCCATTGGGAACTACAGCCAATTTCACATGTAAGGCCTATGAACTCAGAACCCATGCTTTTCTGGAAAAAGGGGTAAACCTTACCAAAGATAACTTATAATTACAGTGACAATAGTGGATAAACTTGCAGAAGGCAAACAGTTCCAAGTCTTTACAGTTAGAACAGCTACAGACCAAGGAGAACTTATTGTATGTATTTTATGGGAAGACTGAGGAGTCCAAAACTAAAGAAACCTGTGTGCTGCCATGTCTGCTTATACCACAAACTGCCAGGTTATCCACCAAGCAATTATCCACTTTTATACCAGCCTTCTGATGAACTAACTCTCTTTGGCCTGGACAGTTTCTGCAACAGAGAAAATCTTCAAGGGCTTCATTTCCACAATAATAATCAACCAATCTCTTAGAGAATAAGAAATATTTATGTGGTAGAAATTTCAAATTGAATATAAAAGTCTCTGTCTCATAGACTTGGACCAATATTAGAAAGCAAAACCAAAACAATTATGAGGATTGGTCCTGTCTTTTTCCTCCATTTGATTTTGTTTCTCTCATTGGAACCTCTCAGTTAACTGAAAACCCTCTTTTCAAACTGTCAGAGGCATGGGAACCAGAGCAATTCCATCTTGAAAAGGAGCTAGGTAAAATAAGCGTGAGGCCTACTGAGTCTCATTCTCAGATGGTTAAGACAGTCTAAGGGTCGAGATGAGATAGGAGGTCTGCACAAGATACAGGTCATAAAAACCTTGCTGATAAAACAGGTTGCAGTAAAGAAGCTGGCTAAAACCCACCAAAACCAAGATGGCCATGACAGTGACCTCTGATCGTCCTCACTGCTACCCTCCCAGCAGCACCAAGACAGTGGACAAATGCTTTGGCAACATCAGGAGGTTACCCTATAAGGTCTAAAGATGGGAGGTATGGATAATCCATGCATTGTTTAGCATATAATGAAGAAATAACCATAAAAATAGGCAACCAACAGTCCTTGGGACTGATCAGTCTATGGAGTAGCCATTCTTTTATTTCTTCATTTTCTTAGTAAACTTACCTTTACTTTGCACTGTGGACTCACACTGAATTATTTCTTGCATGAGATCCAAAAACTCTATCTTGGGATCTGGACCAAGAACCATTTCCTGTAATAAAACCTTTATCAACTATGTGCTTTGCCAATAAGAAAGAAAGAAAGAAAGAAAGAAAGAAAGAAAGAAAGAAAGAAAGAAAGAAAGAAAGAAAGAAAGAAAGAAAGAAAGAAAGAAAGAAAGAGGGAGAGGGACTGAGGGAGGGAGGGAGGGAGGAAGGAAGGAAGGAAGGAAGGAAGGAAGAAAGGAAGGAAAGAAGGAAAGAAGGAAGGAAGAAAGAAAACTGATCTGTTATTCAAGCCTGGGAAAAAAAGCAGTCAGGGGAAAAGATGAACCAGTTCACAGAATATAAGGTGAGATTAGAAATACCCATGCTGAATCCAGTAATATTTTATGCTTGTCTTACCATTCAATGGGCTCTGCCCTGAACTTAATATCTAATTAGAAAAACCCAAGCTGTGTACAACTGTCAGTCTAGCTGAGATAGTCTCTAAAACATGCCCGTGTAGCATAAGGATTATTTTTAGCTCATTATTTTGACACTCTTTCATAAGTCAAATTTATATCTATAAAATAAATCTCCATTGCTTAGGGTGTCTTTCCCTCTTTACCAGGAAGTGAAGGAGGACTAAGTGGTTAGTCCTTTGAGAAGGTAATTATTATTTAAATCCCAAACGTTGCCTTTGCTTAACGTGTTTTACCTGGCCATCTTGTTTTAACTGGATATCTATCTTTACTCTTCTGTTTTGTTTAGGTGAATGTGGTATTTAAACCTCAAGTTGAAGCTCTGTGCCTTTGAGATGTTTTGTCCACTTTCTCCAGCACTGGATAGCTACTCTTATAAAATGCAAATTTAGAAGAAAGGACTCAGAAGAAAGAGGAGGAGAAAAAGGAGGGGGAGGAGAAAGAAATACTCAGATATTGGAAAAACTTTTTAAATATAGTCTTTTTACAAATGTTAATAAAAAGCTTTAGCCACCTAAATAAGTAACCTTAACTTGTTCTTTTCTAGAACCACATTTCAGATCCAGATACTCTATAAAATAGTGACTTTTATGTTGTTGTACTTGGCATGTGGCTACAATATTATAATGAAAGTTATAAAAAAAGTATGTTTTATCTTCAAACATAATTTTGTCATTTTTAGTATATGTAATTTTGTCATTTTTAATTCTTTGGTGTTGGAAACAGATTTATAACACTGGGAAGAATCCACACCGAGACATTGGATCACTTAGCAAGGCTAGTTTACTTTCCGCAAAACTGGTGCAACTCACTGAGTCTTGCCAAGAGAGCACACAGGAACATAGGAGACAGGGACATTTATAACTTTCATAAACTGATGCAATCAATCTACTGCTGTGTCCAGTTTCCATTGGCTGGAATGGGACTTCATATTCTAAGCTTGATCTGATTGGCTAAAATCTTGGAAATCTCCTGAATAGATACGGAGAAAGAAGATAGGGTAAAAGAGGAAGTTAGGAGAAGTTCAGGAGGGTCCAAATAAGGAATGGCACGCACCAGGGTTTGGAGCTTTCCTATTTCTGTTCAGATATGTCAGAGTGAGTAAAGGCAGCTGATTTAAGACATAGCTGATTTAGAGACTATATATACATGGGTATGTTTATGTGAATAGCTGTTAATGGCCAGGGAGCAAGAGATCATAACTCCTTATAATGTAGTCTAAGATACAAACTTTGAAGAAGAACTTTCCCATCTCTCACATTTGGTTAAACTTATTCCTAAGTACTTTATTTCTTTTGATGTTATTGTACTATGAATTATTCCCTTAGTTTTATTTTTGGATTATATATTACTAGTATATAGAAATTGCTAAAGCAAATTTTGCCGAAAAGCTGCCTCCTTAGATATTTTAAGTTTGACCTAAAGGTTTCTCTGTTCATCATGAACTATAACAAGTGGAGGTGTAAACAAACCACAGCCTCCTCTTGCGTCGCTCACCCAGTTTTGGCCAATCAAATGCGGCCAACTGCTCAACCCATGTTCAAATAAGGCAAATGCTGAGCTTTACTCAGTCCAGCTATTCTGTACCTCGCTTCCATTTTCTGTCTGTCACTTTCCCTTTTCTGACTATAAATCTTCCACTACGTGGCTACACAGGAGCCTCTGGGCCTACTCTGACTCAGAAGGCTACTCAGTTTATGAATTGTTCATTGCTCAGTTAAACTTTTACTTAAGCAGAAGTTTTTCTTTTAATAAAATGCAACTATTTTTTCTGTATTGATTTAGTATTCTACATATTTGATTAATTCATTTATTAGCTCTAGTGTGTGTGTGTGTGTGTGTGTGTGTGTGTGTGTGTGTGTACTATTCAATATTTTCTATATGTAAGATGGAGAAAAAAACTAGCTCATAGTAGTCTAGCTATGTGAGTGAGGTATGTGAAATTTTTCTGTCCCAGAGAGCTTTGAGTATTGGATTTTAGCCATATTCACCCCCTGCACCCATGCCTGGGGCAATTGTTTAAGATCATTTTGTTCCAACTACCTGCCTTTCCTATTATCTTCATGTTCTTGGAGTTTGTGATACAAAGAAAAATGTATAGCCAACAAATGGTTTATGTTATTTTAATGAAAATTCTTGGTCAGCAACTTACAAACTACCTCTTGTTTTTCTTTAAAAATCCACTTTTATTTTCTGCTAATCAGATTATCTATGTAGGGCGACTTGAATCTATGTGCCTGGGTTGCAATTCTCAAGCTTGCCTCAAATAAACTTTCTGCTTATATTAATTTTTCCCATTTCTTTAAGTCAGCAATATTATGTTATCTAAAACTAGATGTAGTTTTTTTTTCTAAATAAACATTCTTATTTCTTACAAATCTTAAGGAGAAGTTTTTAGTCCTTCACCTTTAAATATAACATTACATTTTTTTTTTTTTAATAGGTGTCCTCCAAGAAGCTGAGGAAGTTTCCTTTCATTTCTAGTTTCCTAGTTTGTAATATATTTTAATCACAAAAGGATATTGAATTTTGGCAAAATGCTTTTTCTGCAACTATTGAGATAATCATTAATTATTTCTTGTTATTATATTAATATGCCATGTTAAATAGATTGATTTTTATATTTTAAACCAGGCATACCTTCCTGGAGTAAATTTCACTTGGTCATGTTGTATAATCTTTTTGAAATGATATTTGGAAAATTAAGACCGTAAGAGAAATCTGACACACCTGACTCCCTCTTGCTTTTAGCTGACCCTCTAGCTGACCTCCAAGCTGTCCTTGTTCATTCCTAGGTATAGGCCAAGCTGACTTCGATAGAAATTTAGTTTATAGTTTAACCTTAAAATAAGGAGGATAACAGCCTTTCCCAAACCTACCTCTTTCAGAGACTAAAACAACCTTTTTAAAACTACTGGAAGGATAGAGGTTAAGATTATAAGTCGGGCCTCAATTCTGCCAAGTCATAGATGTAGTTAATGGTAAGTACCATTATTCTGGAGGTCACAAGATGTATAAGTTCCCTAGTTATTACTATAGATAACACCATTACTGTACAAACCGAAATTACTCTTTTGAGGTGTTTTCCATACTTTAGCATTTCTGGGGACTGACTGACTCTACCTGGACCTATAATTTTTTTTATTAATTTATTAATTTTATTTATTTATTTATTTATTTATTTATTGTACTCTAGGTTCTGGGGTACATGTGCAGATCATGCAGAATTGTTGCATAAACATGGCAATGTGATTTGCTACCTCCATCCCCCACATCACCTATATCTGGAATTTCTCCCCTTGTTATCCCTCCCCAACCTCCTCATCCACCACTGTCCTTCCCCTAGCCCCTGCAACAGACCCCAGTGTGTGACGCTCCCCTCCCTGTGTCCACGTGTTCTCATTGTTCAACACCCACCTATGAGTGAGAAAATGTGCTGTTTGATTTTCTGTTCTTGTGTCAGTTTGCTGAAAATGATGGTTTCCAAATTCATCCATGTCCCTACAAAAGACACGAACTCATCGTTTTTTATGGCTGCATAGTATTCCATGGTGTATATGTGCCACATTTTCCCTTTCCAGTTTATCATCGAAAGGCATTTGAGTTGGTTCCAGGTCTTTGCTATTGTAAACAGTGCCACAATGAACATTCATATGCATGTGTCTTTATAATAGAATGATTTATAATCCTTTGGGTATATACCCAGCGATGGGATTGCTAGGGCAAAACCATTTGACAATGGTTTTGAACAAATTTTGAAAAGTATTTTTCATGATTTCCTGTTTGTTCTCAGTGGAAGACTTCACTGAAAGAAGTTATTGTGCCATTACTGAAAGTAATATTGTTGTATTTAAATATACAGAAGAGCTATACATTCCTCATTCACTAACTTACACATTGGGGCTTCACATAAGTAAGTAGACTTCCTAAAGGCATTTGAGTTTATTATCCTTGAAAGAACAAAATTATTAAATTAAATATGTTGGGCAATTAAACAGGGCTCTGTGAAATAGCTATATCAGAGCTAATCTTGAGGGCAAGAAGAAAATAAAAAAAAATTAATTACTTAGGAAGTGGGACACTGCAATGGCTACGTTATGATTTAAAGTTTTCTTAATAATGTACAATGACTAATGGAATAAAAAATAAGGTATTTTCATCAAGGTAAGGACAGGGCAGTAATATACTTCCTAGGCTACAGGAAAGCCAGGGACAGCTCACCTGGATATGAGGGGGACAGAATAATTCAAGTTACAGTGAACAACCTCAGACATGATAAATTTTAAATAATCATGAATCTATTTGTGAAAGTTGTTAGGACCAAAACCTGAGTCACTTTTGTTAAAAACAAAGAAACAAACAACTCTTTAATAGAGATGGGGAAGTCCATAAAGAGAAGAGTTCTCATTCATAAATAGCTGACAACAGAAAAAAAATCACAAAAGACTGCAAAAACATTACCTTGCACAAAGACCCTTTCAACCTTATGCAAAAATACTAGTGTAAGGACATCTGCTCAACAATTGCTTGTGCAACTTTAGATTGACTTTACCTTTGTAGCCAAAAATAATAATCTCAAATCAATTATGTAATCTTCCTCATTTTTTTTCTTTAAAACTTGTTGTATTCTTTTATCCCCCTGAATATGCAGATCCTTTTCTATAGAACATTTATTTACAATGCAATGTCCTATTTCTAAATAAATACTATTTTCTTTTAGAGTTACTCCTTCTGGTTATTTAGGTTGACACACTTGATGAGCAGTAAGAGATGTGCAATATTCTAGGCAACAATTCGATCTAAAATCAAGTTAGCTGCAAAAGAAAGATACAGAGGGGAGTAACAAGCTAAGAAACTAGGTCAAGTTCTGGGAATTTATTTACAGTATAGGATAAAGGTAGAGAGCATCACTAGTTCTAACAAAGAGAATTTGAATAATGGGGGAGAGAGAGAGTGATAGCATTAAACCTGAACATTGATAACCAAAGTATTTTTTAAAAGGTAAAGACAATAAAGCAATAAAAAGCCCTTCTAAGATGATAGTTTCTCTTGGACTGAAGCAAAGTCAAGTGGAAAAATGTGCAATCCTGACTAAGCATTAGGTAAATGTATTGAGATAAAGTCACTGTTTAACAGAGAAAACTGAAAAAGAACAGTGATAGGGACTAAAAACCTGAAATCCAGATTTTGTTATGACAGGAACTTATCTCTCAGTTATGGTTATAATACTTTTTAGCTTTTACTCTGTGTTTTGACTGTCCTTTAACATTTTAAACTCCATCTGCCTCATGTCTATATCACTCTTACATTGAAATGTACTAAAGCCACTTACTAAAGGCTTTAGTGCATTTCAATTGTTTATAAGTAAAGCCAACCTCCATATCACGACAGTATTCTGACCTAGCTCACATCTGCTTTCCTATTTTTTCTACAATCTGCCTTTTAGTGACTCAGTATTGATTACATCCCTAACAGAAGGCAGTGACTCTGTCATCTTCATTTCTGCATACCCATATCCCCTTTCACCATTGGATGTAGAGGTGGTGTTCAAGAGTTGTTTATTGATACAAAATTCGGTAACAATGTATCAATTCAATGTGGGCAGGTTAAGCAGATATTTATCCCAGGATAGAACAAGAGCATTAGGACATACCATTACCCCAAACAGAAAATAATTAAATGTAGCAATAAATTATGAGCTTGTAATGAAAAGAAACAGCATTATAGTATACTCCTATCCAAAGAATGATCCTCTTCTACTAAGGAAAATTCTTCTTTATTCCCACCTAGTAATCCAAACCATGCAAATGAATGCTGGCAATTAATGGGCAACAGATGTTGCAGCCAGATGGTCCCAAACTTGAAAGTAGTTAACTTGTACTCAGGTGGTTATATGTCTTTAAAAGTGTTCTGTAGTATGTCCCTTTTTTGTTATACTCATTAATTAATGCGCAGTTAAATACTTTATGCTATTAATTTAATTAAGGAAGTTTTAATGAAAAATAAGATAAATGATTATATTTCTGATGTCCTGCTGTAACTCAGACAATTTGGTCCAAGCCTTCAAACATTAAGTTCTGTTGTTGACCTTGTAAAACCAAATTTATAAAGAGCAAATATTAATTACCAAATATCTTTACAAAATATTTAATACATTCTCTGATCCAGAAAACAGAGATGAAACTTAAATTTTGAAATGGACAGGTAAACTTGGAAAGGAAAGCTTTATGGTTATTACATAAAGAGAGATTGCAGTGATAGGAAGAATGAATGCTACAACATAAACCCTCTAAGGTTACTTTTCCCATAAGACACATTGAAGAAATACTGCAAGAGCACCCTGAAGCACTATTTTAACAAGCATAATGTTAGTAGAAAGAAAGAATAGCAGGCCAGAAAGATGTTACAATTAAATATGATTTCTCATTTTGAAGAAAACAACAGGTTGAATAAAAGACTAAGAGGTAAGATAGCTTTGCTGGCTACAGCCACTGAATTAACAGTCTTTGAAATAACTGTCACTCACACATTGGTGAGATCATCATAAACATGTGAAGTAACACCTCAAACAATGTAACCTGGCAGGGCATGGTGACTCGCACCCATAATTCCAGCATCTTGGGGAGGTGAGGTGTGAGGATCGCTTAAGGCAAGGAGTTTGAGACTAGCCGGGGCAACATAGTGAGACTCCGTCTTTATGAAAAGAAATAAATAAGAAAAAGCCAGAGGTGGTTTAAAAAAAAAGCCAGCTGTGGTGGCATATGCCTGTAGTCCCAGCTACTTGGGAGGCTGAATCTCAAGGGGGAGAATCACTTGAGAATAGGAGTTTGAGGCCACAGTGAGCTATGAGTGCCACTGCACTTCAGCCTGGGTGACAGGGCAAGATTCTGACTCTAAGAAAGTAAATTAAAAAAAAAAGAAACAACACCTTTGAATACAAAAAACAGCATTTCATTAGTGTATTAATCTATAAAGTAATCTAAGTGAAGGCTTATAAAATTTTGTCCTTCAAATACATTGTTTTATTATCATTTCAAAAAATGTAAATTTAAGTCAATGCTTTCCAAAGGATAGCAGGCATATATTAATTTTTAATACTGTATTTGGCACAGGATCTGACCTTTTCTCCTGCAAAATATAAATAATAGCACAACAGTGTGGTGGAAGAGTGGTGGCCTTCAAATTAAGTTTCCAGAAAAGAGTCTACAGCTATCTTTATAAAGTCTACGGGTATCTTTATGTCCGTTTTATAAATGAAGAAAAGTATTTCACTGTCCTTTCCTGAAAAAAAAAAGAAAGAAAGAAAAAACTGGGAATGAGAGTGAGTGGGAATAAGATGCTTCTTCAATTTCTCCGTCTTTCAAATTGTCTATTATTATTATCATTATACTTTAAGTTCTGAGAGTACATGTGAAGAATGTGCAGGTTTGTTACATAGGTATACACGTGCCATGGTGGTCTGCTGCACCCATCAATCCGTCAACCCATTATCTACATTAGGTATTTATTCCTAATGCTATCCCTTCCCTACCCCTGCATACCCCTCCTTGCCCCAGAGTGTGACGTTCCCTTCCCTGTGTTCATGTATTCTCATTGCTCAACTCCCACGTATGAATGAGAACATGCAGTGTGTGGTTTTCTGTTCTTGTATTAGTTTGCTGAGAATGATGGTTTAAAGCTCCTTCCATATCCCTGCCAAGGACATGAACTCATTGTATTTTATGCCTGCATGGTATTCCATGGTGTATATGTGCCATATTTTCAAACTGTCTTACATCAATAGTGTATTCATATTCCATTGCATAAGAACAGATATTATGCATACTCTACCATTTTCATTTACGAATCCTAATCAAGTGTACTTGTCACGATCACAAACAAGCTCTTTACTACAAAATCAGACTATTCCATTTTGTTTTTTCCACAATCTATTCCTTACTATTTTTTTAATGACATCTTTCTAATGTTTTTCTGGCATGTCACACTCAAGTTTTTTTTTGTTTGTTTTTTTTTTGTTTTTTTCTTTTCCCCTAACTGCTTCCTATCGGGTGGGTTGCTTGTATTGTTGTCAGGATAGGCTTCATTGAAACTGACCTCATGATTCGATTATTTCCCACTGGGTTCCTCCCACAACATGTGAGGATTATGGGAGGTAGTATTCAAAACAAGATTTGTGTTAGGACTCAGCCAAACCATATCAATAGCTTATTAAACAATTTGCAGTAGCACAAAACTTCATCATCACCATGTATTTTATCAACTTTATTTTACTGGGTGAAAATTTTATATGGTATGATATTGCAAATAAATTTTATGATTATGTTACTTTAAGAATTGGAAAATGATAAAGAAAGATGCAGGTGTTACTGTTACAATGCCTCAGGAGTTACAAGTCTACAGATAAGGAAGAGGACGTGAGGCTCAAACACTGAGGATGTCTGACAATAGCTCTCTATTTCCACAAAAGATTAAGTCCGCCGATGTACACACATTACTTGAGGTAAACACTGGTGGATTTAAAACCAAGTGGACATCTTTTACATAATAGATACATACAGTCTTTTTCCGAAGTCTGTTTTCATAGTCATATAGCAATCTGAAAACCTTTGCTTTTTTCCTCTCAAATAATGCACCCTTTGTTAAGGGATAATTGTAAAAACTTCTTTATACATTTCAAACTTCAGGTCCCTGAGCACAGAATATAAACTTACCACCACATTACGTTAAGAAAGATTGTCAATGACATTTCATAATGATATTCTCAATAGACAATTGTGAAAATCAATCACAAAAAAGGAAATGTAAAACTTATCTCGTATAACTTAAGAATTAATTACTTGTGGTTTATTTGGCATAGAGTTATAACTTACAACCAGAGCAAATGGCTTTTAGTCCACTTTCAGAGTAGTGGTGGTTCAGCTTGATACTAGGGCAAAATTACAGCCGGCAACTAATTGAGACTTCATGGAATTGAAAAGATTTGCTTTCACAGATTTAAAATCCAGTAAAATAAACAAATTTTTAGTTCTACAAAGTATTTTATTGAATAAAAGTTGTTTATAAAAAGGTAAGCCTATGGGACATATATGTGTAATATATTTTTTATTTAAAGGAAATGGGATTTCCGTGGTTAAAAACAGCAAAACAAAAACAACTAGAATTGTACAGTAACCTAGACGGTCGACATATCTTGACTCATTGAAATTTCTTTGTTATTCCACTGGGTATGATATTTTCAGACTTTTTTAAGAAATAAAGAAGACTGTATTTTGCAAATAACATTGGGTAAGTGAATGTAAGCAAATAAAGCAGTATTCTTAAATTTTAAAGTTTCAAAATAATTCAAATTTGTGACAGAAAATGCCCATTCATTAAAGCTGCAACTTTTGGTGTAAAGCCATCGAAAACAGAAATGTATGGTACATATTATGTTCTTGTAGAATTATTTTTGTTTTTAAATGAGTTAGTGCTTTATCTTCTTAGCATCTCTGTCAAAACTTGGTAAATATTAGGTGTATGGATAAATGAATGAATAGATGAATAAAAGATAAACTGCCTTGTAGAATTTAGATATTTTGAGAACAATATTTTATATGCATCTCAAATATTCAGGTCTCCCAATATTGTCATCTTTTATAGTGGCCATTAGTTAAATCAATCTCTTCATTTTACAGATGAGAAAACTGAGCCCCACATTTACTAAGTTATCAGTACCAACTCATAGAACTTGACACAATAAGGATTATAATTGATTTCCTCTCACTTTCGTACTTCTTCTATCCAATCATGTGAACTCTTACTCAGATTACAAAATCAAATCTGATTGTTGGCTGTGCTGCCTCCTTGTCTCTCTCTAGAAATTAGCATTGTAATTAATATGTTTATGCACCTAGGAAACACAAAGAATACCACTGAATAAGCAGACACTAAGCAGATTTCTAGTATAGTTCATCAGCACTTTTGGTAAAGACATTGTTTTCTGAGTGACAATAGACGAGGAGATACATTTTAGGAGAAATGGACAATGTGGTAGGCCAGGGACATAACTGATTAAGGCAAAACAGAGGAAGCAAGCTAAACCATATACCTATTGGATGCAGCAAACAGAATAATATTTTAAACAACTGGGAAATTGAAAAAAAAAAAGGATAAATATCTTACTTTTGATTTCAGAGCTTTGTGTAAAAGTAAAGTTGAAAAGAGGGATCATGAGACAAAAACAAGTACTTGTTCATTCGGTTGAAATCTGCTAATTGAGGATTTGACTTATGAGGTTTACAGGAAATGTGGTAAGTGAAAGAAAGACATTAGAATCCACATTATAAAGCAGAGCTAATGTTCATTGTTCATGCTTAGTAATGGTAATAAATTGGAGCAACAAAGAACAGCATGAGACAAATCTCACTCACTGTCTGTTCTTGTAAACAAAAAGTTGGACAGAAAAATAGACACACCCATTCATTCACTGTCTACAGCTGCTTCATATACTGGCAGAACTGAATCATTGCAATGCAGATGATATGGCTCTCAAAGCCTAAAATATTTGCCAACCGAATGCTTACAGGAAAAGTTTTCCAATCTCTGAACTAAATAATGCTTCATATTATTTTCCTAACTTATTTTTTTCAAATTCTCAAAATGATAAAGTATTCACTGCTCTATCTCCCATAGATAGAGGAGTATCTGGTACTTAATAAGTATTCAATAAATAGTAGACATGAGGAAATGAATCAAGTTGCCGCTATTATTTTCAACATTTTCAGGTGGACTATGGGAGGAATGACCTCATGGCAGGAAATTTTGGCTTCATTTTTCTTCTCATTCATTCTCAGTTATTTATGCCTTTGATTACTCAATATGATATTCTTTACTTTTCTCTCTCTAATTATCCTTATCTTTCCCTTATTTGTGCTTTTTCTCTATTATACTTCTTCCTTAAAAGAGAATAATACATGTTTGATAAATAAGTCATATTGGTTCAAGTAATTTTTTTATTTTTAATATTTATGTTAAAAATATAAATCAAGACTATTTTTATGTTTTCCAAAACCTAACCATGTATTAACTGACATATAAAACCTATAACTTTTCTCTTTTTAATAAGGGTCATAGATCATAAAATAAGAAAACATATCTGATTTATAATATTCTGTGGAAATTCTGATATTTTATTGTTTTAACTCTCTGCCATTGACAACATCCCTGGAGGCTTATATTCTCTAAAGTTATTTCTCTCAAAATAGATCAAAATGCAGATATCTATTGTATTGCTAGATGATGTTTTGTATCTCGAGGTTTCACCTATGATGAGAAAAGTGAATGTTAAGTGTATACTAAAATAAATAATAATTGTCATATACGCAATAATATTATGAAAAATTCCCTATCAATTATTACAGAACTTAAAAAATGGCATTGATTGTTTTTCCAAAGACAGAGAACAAATTGAGTTACATTATGAGGTCTCAAGCAATATTAATATTCATGTTTGTTTATATATAAACATGAAGAGAACACCACCCATTTTATTTGCAAAATACCTTTTAGAAATAGTAATTAAAATACCATAGACTTTCAATGCTATGTTGATGATTTTCAATGGATTTTATCAGGTAAAGGTTAAGAAACTTTATTGCTTTGTTTTGCTATTTTAGTACAGTCCACTGTTTTCTATATTTGTGCTAGTTACAGTGGCTCATAACAACATACAATACATATGTATCATTTACTATAAAAAATTCAAAGAGCAGATTCTAGTAATTTAGCAGAAAACAAAATAGAACAGTTAATTGTCATGAACTTAGACTGCTGGAGACATCTGACTTAGAGTAAAGCCTGAGGCGCTTGCCTTTGCCAACAGCTCTCTGCAGTTCATGTCCTCACAACAAGGTCTCTCTTCTATCTTGCCATATGGTAGCCATTCCAAAATCCCAAAACAACTTATACATTTCCCAAGATAAAACTTCAAGAACTACTTTCTTTTCTTATTTCCATTCTATTTTGCTAAAGAATGAATAGGAAATAACACATGAATATTCCTAGTAAAGAATGAAAATGTCGAGAACTAATGAGAAATGATAGCAAATGCACACAGAATCAGCATACACTACACACTGAAATCATCAAAGTGTATTGATTGGCATTTCTCTACTAAATTATTTATTATTATACCATTTCATATTTAACTTTATGTTGACTTGAATTGTTCTCTATTTGCAATTATGTCCTTTCAATCTGAGCACAAGTTTCTGAAAAATAGGATTTCAATTTTATACCTCTTTTGTGTTTTCTATTGGTGCCTCATACATTAATAGTCAATTTATTATCTCTAAATATTTACTGACTGCCTCTTATGCACAAAGCCTTATGAGGTTATTAACATATCAATCCTAAGAATTTATAATCAAATTGTAGAGTCAGCTAATCATACAAAAAATATTAAGGTAAAAATAAAAGCAAACTATAAGGTCTCCTGAAAGGTAAAGATAAAACATTCCTAAAGGTATACAGGTGATAAGAAACAGTACATTAAAATACTTAAAGATAATAGTATGGTAATAATCCAAAGGTGATCTGGTTCACATTTCATTTTATAGGTGAGGAAACTAAATTAAATATGGTGTAATATTAGCACAATTTGCACAGCCAAAACTGATAATGCACTGCATTATATTGGGGTTTACTGAAACATCACTGTAATAACGTTCTAGTAAACGTGTAATAACCACCCACACCCAAATTAGTGTCAGGAAACAACAATCATAGCATTATGAGCTTGGATTCTGTAAGTCAGACTACAAGAAGATACAGTAGGTACAGTTTGTTTCTGTTCTACATCTGGAAACATTGTTGGAAAGACTTGAGTGCTGGAGTGACTTAAGGAGCTGAATGGTGGAATCAACTAAAGGGTTCTTTACACCAGCGAGCCACAAGGGTAAAGATATGATTGTTGGTTTCCATTTGGCTTGTACATCTTCATAGCACAGCAAACTTGAGGCAACTGAAATTCCTTAAGTAGCTCAGGGCTCCAAGAGTAAATGTGCCATTGAATAATGTATAATACTGGGTGATCTTGCCTTGGAAGTTACATAGCATCACTCCTACCATACTCTATGGCTGAGATAGTCACAAGCTACCCAGATCCAAGGGAAAGAATCCTCAACAGGGGAAGTACCAAAATCCATATTTTAAAGACAGCATAATTGATATTTTCTTTCCTGGACTAATTTTTATAGAAAACATTTTTTCCTCATTATTTTAATCTGAGTGTTCCAATAGTGGCAGAGAGTCTCTGTAGAATTGTTGCTTGCCTGCTATAGAGAAAAGAATTATTTAAAAAATTGTTCATCACATAGAATCTTTTTCTACAGAATTTAACTTAAAAATGACTCTATATCTGATAGAAGTACAAATACCCAAATGTGGTTTTCCTAAAAAATAGCACTAAATGTCTCACCTTCCTTCATCTTCACCTGTTCCAATACATTAAATAAAAAAAATAGAGCTTGAGAGTAGCTCAGGAAGATTAAACATTTAATTAATGTGCAATGGGATGTTATCTACATCGAAGATGTATAATATGGCACTATATCATTTATTGTTTCACTGTATAGAAAGGCAGCTTTATTAAGAATGAGCATATGTAAGTATAGGATCATTGTATTAGAAAAAAAAAACAACCTGTTTGACTTCTCTTACACCACTCAACATAGAACCCTCTGACACCAGATAGTTTAGAGGGGTTTTCTATACACCAAACAATTCTTCAGTGGACACAAACTGAGTGTCTTACAATTTAACTAAATTCTGACACTCCCTACCTGAAGATAGCAACAGATCCCACAGGTTAAAATACTAATCTCATAAAACCAGCCCCAAATTCAGATGTCAATTGCAAGCCCTAGGTTGTTCATCTACCTAACCAGCTATAAATCAGCATTCTTATGACCCTTTCTTCAGGTTTGATGATTCTGCTAGAGCAATTCACAGATCTCAGGAAAATACTTAGATTTACCAGTTTATTATATTAATGAAGGATACATATGAACATCCATATGAAGAAATACATAGGCTAAAGTAAATAGGAATAGGCATGGATTTTCCATGACATCTTTAGGTGTTCCATTCTTCCAGCACCTCCACCTGTTTGGCAACCAAGAAGCTCTCTGAAGACTGTAGTTCAGGCATTTTTTATGGAGGGTTCATCATGTAGTCATGATCAATTCTTAACGCAATCTCCAATCCCATTCCCCTTCCTACAGGTTGAGGGGTGAGGATGAATGAAACTTCTAAGCCTTTAATTACAGCCAGGTCTTTCTGGTGACCAGCCCCATCCAGAAACCCTACAAGAGTCATTAGAACAGAAGACATTCCTATCATCCAGGAAATTTCAAGAAATTCATAGCCTGTGTAGGAACCTGGAGTCAAAGATCAAATATTTGAATAAAAGATGCCTCTAGCACCATGATAATCAAGAAATTACAAGCGTTTTCATGTTGTCACTCATAGGTGGGTGTTGAACAATGAGAACACATGGGCACAGGGTAGGGGAGCATCACACACTGAGGTCTGTTGGGGGCACTAGGGGAGAAAAAGTGGGGAGTAGGGAGGTTGGGAAGGATAACATGGGGAGAAATGCCAGATATAGGTGACAGAGGGATGGAGTCAGAAAACCACACTGCCATGTATGTACCTATGCAACAATTCAGCATGATCTGCACATGTACCCCAGAACCTAAAGTACAATAAATATATATATATATACATATATAAAGTTACAAGTGCTTTATCAAGGACAGAAACCAAATATGGACTTCTTATTATATTACAATATAAGAATTATATTATTCGATTGATGGTGCAATTGCTTAAAAATACTAAAGAGTCTTGAGATCAAATATTCAAAGACTAAAAGTAAAACTTCCATGGATAGTCTCAGACTTCTAATCTCTAAGTCACAAGAGTTTTCCCTTTTCATCTTTATTATAAACTTTCCTCAGAAAAATCCCCAGGAACTTTTCACATACTGTTTTCTCAATATGGAATATACCCCTACTTCTTTGTAATTTACCTAACTTTTCATTCAGTAAGATCAACCAGAATGTTACTGCTTCAAATCAGTTCTCCCTAACTTTCCATTTCAAAATAGGCCCCCAACAAAAGAAGGGCTGTTTTTTGTTTCTTTGTTTTTCCTCACTATTGGTACTCAATATCTAGCATAACACCTTGCTATTAATTAAATATATATATATATTATATATATATATATATATATATATATAATATATATATATATATATAAAATGTAAGGAATACATGTATGATTACTCTTTTTGGTGATAGACCAAAATTAGAACATGTAGTCATCTGATTCCCAATTCCAGACACTGATAACTGAAATCCACAATATGGTTCTAAGGCATGAAATATGACTTTTATTCATCATCTCATTTATGATTCATTTAATAGAAAAAAATGTTTATACAGATTTTGTTTTGATGCCAATAAATTAAAATTTTCAGCATTATTTCTTAAAATTTAACTCAAAAACAAGTAAAGTAAGCATAAAACATGACAAACAGAATTAAAACCATGTGTTTGCTTAAATTATGAACAACACTTAATGGAATATAAGGGCACATTTGATTAAAAAGTTTAATTTCAACAGGAAAAAAGAAAAAATACTTACATTTTTGATGAGGAAAGATTTTTGAATACCAGACATTAGACAAAGGAATTCTTGAATTCTTTAGGGAAATATTTTTATCCAGATAACATACATTTTATTATATCTTGAAATTGTAATCTGAACAGGTAGCTCTGGAGACTATGTTCACATCAGAAAAATAAGAATTTTCAAAGAATAATGACCTCTTCCTAGCCACCTCAAAGAGCCACAGATGAGATATCAATGAATAGAGAAGTCAAAAATGTCATAGACATCTCAATTGCCAGACTCTCCTATCCCCAGCACGCCTGACTCTGTTTGAAACATGGGGCTTGTCAATCAAATTTAAGAGTTGAAAATAGCTACATTAGGTCAAAAAGAACAAGACTTTTTTTTTTTAATGTAGAAAATTTACACCACAGTTAAAGAATCACTTTTACAGTATTCTTCTATTTTGATAACATTCAGCAATTTTTTTTAAAAAGTAAAAATTTTTTACTTGTTTGAGGTTTTCTCCCAGTGCCAAGAAACTAGAATTGTATTGCTGTAGGTGGAAAGAAAAAACAGTAAAAAAGACATAAAACACTGCTTGGCCATGTATAAGTGATCAACACAGGTTTCAATTACTATTTTATTTTTCCTTTGCAGTTCTTTTTCTACAAATATAAATTTTGGGATATTTGGTGGCAATTAATGAAATGTGGTTTTACATTAATTATATGTGTTACTCCCTTCTGACACTGCTATAAAGAATTGCCTGACTGAGTAATTTATAAAGAAAAGAGATTTAATTGACTCACGGTTTTGTAGGGCTGGGGAGGCCTCAGGAAACTTACAATCATGGCAGGAGAGAAAGCAAACATGTTCTTCTTCACATGATAGCAGGAAGGAGAAGTGCTGAACGAAGCAGGAAGAAAGCCCCTTATAAAACCATCAGACCTCATGGGAACTCACCCACTATCATGCAAACAGCATGAGGGTAACCACTCTCATAATTCAATTACTCCTACAGGGTCCCTCCCAGGACATGTGGGGATTATGGAAACTACAATTTGGTATAAGATTTGGATGGGGACACATCCAAACCATATCATTATCTAAGTTTGAAGTAAATAAAATAAAATATATTAGTTAAATGTCAGTGCTGTAAGCTGCAATCATTCTGAGTAATATTGTTAAGCGTGGAAACCAATACATACTAAAATGAAATTAATGGAAATACTTTACTGGGCTTTAAAGTTTAGACATCTCAAACATTCATTAATGTTTTTCTTAAGTTCTTTTCTTTTTTCTCTCTGAAATAAAAACAAATAATTTATTTGTTTTACCTAAAAAAAAATTGGATCATTTTAATGCTTGTATTCTATATCCCAGTGTCTGATATCTCCTTATTTTACATTCCTTTGGTGCTCAGAGAAGTGGAAATTGTTATGAAGGTATGTATTTTACCTTTTGCTTGGTCCTAAAAACTGTGATCACCAAAAATCTGAGACAGGTCTCAATCAATTTAGCATGTTTATTTTGACAAAGTTAAAGATACATGCCAGTGACATGGTCTCAGAAGTTCTTGACAGCATGTGTCCAAGTCAGTCAGAGCACAGTTTAGTTTTGTACATTTTATGGAGATATGAGACATCAATTAATTCTTGTAAGATAACATTGGATCGATCCAGAGAGGCAGGACAACTCAAACTGGGGAGAGGACTTCCAGGTTACAGATAGAGAAGAGATAAATGGTTGCATTTTTTTAGTTTCTGATTAGCCTTTCCAAAGAAGGCGATCAAATCTGCATTTATCTCAGTGAACAGAGGGATGACTTTGAACAGGATGTTAGGCAGATTTGCCCAAGCAGTTCCCAGCTTGACTTTTCCCTTTCACAAAACTTAAAATGAGATCCATTTAAAATGTAGATTTCCTGTAGTATGCCACTCCACACTACAGCTAGGGACACTGGAATTTCTAGGGTACAATAGTTGGGGGCAGAACAGTCAAAACAGCAGTTTGTCACCATTGCTGAGATCCTGGGCATTGACAAACACAGTGAAAGTGAGGATCTGCCTTTCCTGTTCTGATTGCCTTAGTTTCCCTAAACCGTCAGTGAGATCAGAAACAGAGCCAGACAGGCAAAGCTGATGTAGAATGAATTTTTCTACACCTACATGGCAGAATGAACAAATCTGTGGTACTCAAAGCTCTGACAGAGGAGTTATTATTTCTCTTGATAATCTCTTGTTTGTCTTTCCAAATGTCTTCATAGATTTTCCTTGAAGATAGGATATGGTAGAGTAACCCAACTGAGGTCCCCACTTACTTTTGTTTGCCCGTAGTTTTCTTCTTATAATAATATTATTAACTTGAAGAAGAAATGCCAATCCCGTAGCATACACAGTTTGCTCTATCCTTCATTCAGCCATACTCCCTCTCTTGTTCTAAGCGCCCTCATTTTGGGTGTAATGAGAATAAAAATTTCTGCAGTATTTCTCCTCTTATGTTGGCTGCAGCTCCATGATACCTTTTTGGCACGTGGAGACACACCTCTGCATCACCGACTTTATGAAATTTATCTCTTCCAAGTAACCCATATAAGTTTCTACTGTGCAATAAAAATTATTTTTCTGATCAACATTGCTGAGTAAATGTATTTCATCATAAGTTTATATAAGTTCATATCTATCTTAATTTGCCAAATATGTATCGTATTTTATATAAAATTTATATCTAATTATATTTCACATATATTTTTATTCTAATTATTTCTAATCAAGTTAAACGTTTGTGCAGATATTTATGGCTTCGAAAGTTTTCAACATACATGAGAGTATTTTATTTTGACATTTTGAAGAACTGAGGCCAAGCACCTAAAGAACTGAATTTCAGATTGGCTTTATAATTTTTTGATTTATCAAAATTATTTAAGCAGGAAATTGACAGCATTCACTACTGTTTCTTATGGTATATCTCATTATTTTCTGCTGTACGATATTACAATGTTTCTGATGGCTGAAGAGCAATGGGGAGTGAGGGGTTACACACTATTGATCACTCTGCTTATCTCATGTGTGGTGGTGTGATACCTAGATTTTATACAAATTTTATTAAGAAGTGAAGAAAAATTAGATATTTTTTCCTACAGTAATATTTTAGTACTCTTAAGTATATGAAGTCTAGTAGACTAATTAGAAATTCAGCCTCCTTTTTTTTTTTTTTTTTTTTTGAGACGGAGTTTCACTCTTGTTACCCAGGCTGGAGTGCAATGGCGCGATCTCGGCTCACTGCAATCTCCGCCTCCTGGGTTCAGGCAATTCTCCTGCCTCAGCCTCCTGACTAGCTGGGATTACAGGCACGCGCCACCATGCCCAGCTAATTTTTTGTATTTTTAGCAGAGGCGGGGTTTCACCATGTTGATCAGGATGGTCTCGATCTCTTGACCTGGTGATCCACCAGCCTCGGCCTCCCAAAGTGCTGGGATTACAGGCTTGAGCCACCGCACCCGGCCTAGCCTCCTTTATAGTTAATTGCAATATTAAATTAAAAGCATATCTTCTGTTCTCATTAAATACGTCAAATTGGACTATTATTATTGTCATCATTTCTTTTTATTAGTATTATAACAACAAATCATAATTGTATACATTTATGGGCTACAAGGCAATGTTTTGCTATATGCATAAAATGTGGATTAAATCTAACTGCTTTACATGGCCATTATTTTGCTTACCTATCGTTTTTATGTTGAGACATTTAAAATGTGTTCTCTTAGCTATTTTTGAATGAGCAATACATTGTTATTGAGTATAGTCATCCTGCTGTGCAACATATCTCAAAACATGTGCTCCTGTCTACCAGAAATTCTGTACTCTTTGATCAACAGCCCCCCAGTTTCCTCCATTCCGCACTCCACTTCCAGCCTCTGGCACATATAAAGAGACACTGATAAATGGAACAGGATAGAAAGCCCAGATATAAGCCTACACATTGCAATTAATGGATTATCAACAATGGTGCCAAAAACACAATGGGGAAAAGATACTTTCTTCAATAAATAGTGTTGGAAAAGTTTACTACTCACATACAGAAGAATGAAATTTGATCTTTATGTCACAACATATTCAAAACTCAACTCAAAATGGATTAAAGTGTTAAGTATAAAACTTGACACTGTAAAACTATTAGAAGAAAACAGAAAAGCTCTACAACATTGTTTTGGGCAATCATTTTTGGATATGACTCTGAAAGACAGTCAATAAGGACAAAAATAGACAAATCAGATGAAATTAAGTTAAAAAGTCTCTGCACAGCAAGGGAAACACAGAATGCACAAAATTACTTGCACACCATACATCTGATAAGGGGTTCATATCAAAAATATATAAAGAACTAAAATGATTCAATAGGAAGAAAACAAATAACCCAACCAAAAAATTGGCAAATGCCTGAACAGACATTTCTCAAAAGAAAATCTATGAATGGCCAAGAGATACATGAACAATGTGATCAGCATTACTAATCACTAGGGAAATATAAATTAAAACTATAATATCAGTTCATACCTGTTAAGACAGCTTTTATCAAAAAGATGAAAGATAAATGTTAGCAAAAAAGAGAGAAAAGGGAATTTTTGTACACTGTTAGTGGGAATATAAATTAGTATAGCGATCACGGAAAACAGTATGATAGTTCCTAAAAAAAATAATAATTAAAATATGATTCAGTAATACTACTTCTGGATATATATAAAAAAGAATCAAAATCAGTATGTTTAAGGGATATCTGCAATTTCATCTTCATTGCAGCATTATGCACAGTAGTCAAGATAAGGAATCAAACTAAGTGTCCATCAGCGAATGAATACATAAAGACATTGTAGTATAAAAACAAAATGGAATAGTATTCACCCACAAAAAAGGATGTCCTGTCATTTTCAGCAAAATGGATGAAACTGGAGACCATAATTTTAAGTGAAATAGACCATGTACAGAAAGATAAATACCATGTGATCTCACTTATATATGGAATCTAAAAATTTTGAATTCTTAGAAGTAGACAGTAGAATATTGTCATCATTATTAAACATGATCTAAGTAAAGATTCTTAAATGCAAACTATGACCCACAGAAAGGGCTAATAAAATATTACTATTTATGAACATCATTATATATTAGTTTGAACAGTTATAAATTTAAAGTTATTTACATCACATATTTAATATATTTATTTAGTGAATTTTCTGTAGGAAGCAATATTTTAGCAGCTGACAAAATGGCAATTAACCAAATTGATAAAAATTTCTATCCTCATAGAGCTTTCACATTAGCTGGGTAAGATAGACAAAAAAATAAGTAAAATATTTAGTATGTCAGAAGGTTATAATTTGACAAAATGGACAATAGGTAAAGGATTAAAAACAAAGCAAAACAAAACATGAATGGAAATTAGAAAGTTTCATATTAGTGGTTGGAAAGGTAAAGATTAGTGATTTCATGGAAAACATTACAAAATTGTTATATTTCCTGAGATACTTAACTGTGGCATTTTAAAGATTTTGACATATCTGCAATTAATATTAACTGGTAAAAATAATGAATATAGATGTCTCTATGTTTAAATGGAATTATAGAAAAATATAAAGTACAGATTCTTATTTTAATGTATTCTTTCCATTCTTAATCCTTTCTAAAAATGGTAGAATAACGATAATAACTATAATTTCATAAATGTCTACTGTATCAGGAAAAGTTAAAGTCAGTCACAGAGACTGACTCGGTCTAATTTCAACAGCAAAACAAAAAGCTTCGTAAAAAACACCAAGATTCACATAATTTGATTTATTTAATAAACCATCAATCACTAATATATGCATTTATTTATTTCTGCACCTAAGTGCACAAAGCAAATCAAGAAGCACTTACTCAAGAATACATTCTGAATATTCACAAGAACAGTGGGAGTCTAAGGTATTTGAATAAGAAACTGATTTTACCACCCACCACCCTCCAGTTACATGTTTCAGAAACTTTACTCCAGAGACTTGTAGCTAAGAAGACGGGGGCTTTCTTACGGGATGATACTGCCTACAAGGGACAGACTGCTGGATAATCTCCTTTTTTTTTTTTTTTTTTTTTTTTGAGTCGGAGTTTCGCCCTTGTTACCAGGCTGGAGTGCAATGGCACCATCTCAGCTCACTGCAACCTCCGCCTCCTGGGTTCAAGCGATTCTCCTGCCTCAGCTTCCTGAGTAGCTCGGATTACAGGCACGCACCACCGTGCACAGCTAATTTTTTGTATTTTCAGTAGCGATGGTCACCATGTTGACCAGAATGGTCTCGATCTCTTGACCTCGTGATCCACCCACCTCAGCCTCCCAAAGTGCTGAGATTACAGGTGTGAGCCACCGCGCCCGGCCTTTAGATTATTTCATTTTTACCCCCATTCCAGCTATATGTCTGGAGGCTCTATTCTGGGTGTGTGCTTAAGGACACTAGTGCCCTTCTCCTACCTTGCTCCCATTCACCAGGAAGAATCTTTACCCAGGCAGGATGGTTGAGAACACTGAGATCTCAATTGCCCATACTCCCCACCTCCTACTTGTTGGGCAGTGGTCCTGTTACAGGAATGGGGTCCTGATCCAGACCCCAAAGGAGGGATTCTGAATCTCACACAAGAAAGAATTCAAGGCTAGTCTGCAGTGCAAAGTAAAAGCAAGTTTATTCAGAAAGTAAAGGAATAAAAGAATGGCTACTCCATAGACAGAGGAGCTCGAATGCTTCTGGTTGCCCATTTTTATGGTTATTTATTCGTGATATGTTAAACAAGGGGTGAGCTGTTCATGTCTCTCCTTTCTAGACCATATAGGGTAACTTCCTGATGTTGCCATGGCATCTGTAAACTGTCATGGTACTGGTAGGAGTGTAGCAGTGAGGATGACCAGAGATCACTCTTGTGGCAATTTTTGTTTTGGCAGGTTTTAGCCAGCTCCTTCACTGCAAGCTTTTTTCTATCAGCAAGGTTTTTATGACCTGTATTTTGTGCCAACATCCTATCTCATTGTGTGACTGAAAATGCCTGTACTATCTGAGAATGCAGTTCAGTAGGTTTCAGCCCCATTTTACCCAGGTACTGTTCAAGATAGAGATGTTCTGATTCACATGCCTCTGACAGTTCTATGATGAGAGAGTTGAAAAGTCAGGGCTTTTCCTCCTCATTTCTCCTCAGCTTCTAGTTATAGGATAGAGGTGTAACTCCAGAGAAACAGGCTGCCACCCCTTCCTCCAGTGGAATAGCACAGAGGTTCTGCCTAGGTGAGAGGTAAAACAGAAAACTAGGCAGCTGTGTTAATTTGTTGAAGGGGGTGACTTTGTTTGGAAGAGAGGATGGAAAACACATGCCTTAAGGTTTTCTCAAAAAATATAGCTCGAATAGTGAGCAATTAATAATAGAAGATGAGAGAATGAAGAATAGAAGGCTAATAGCTCCGTGAATATAGCTGCAGCAAGAAACAACATAAAATAAAAATTTTGACTAGCCATTGGATAAACAGTAAAATATGTTGACCCAAGAGTGACTGCTAGACTGCTAGGCAAGCAAGCTTAAAATTTAAAAGTGAGGGGGAGAATAAAGTGGCATTCAAGACTTCACATTCAAGGAAAATATACCTCATGAATTAATTTAGCCAAGTCATTAAGCAAATAACACTTAACAGTAACATCAACCCCTGGTGGGTAGTGGAAGGAAGGAGATTAGAATTTTGTATTGCTAAATTCTGCTCTCTAAAATGTCCAATTTTCAACAAAAAATTATGAAAGTCAAACAAATAAGGTAATGTGTACCTTACACAAGGGAGGTGTTTAAAAGCAAGGAATATAAACTGTTTTTGAGGGTGTCCAGATGTTAGAATTAGCAGACAAAGACTTTAACAGAATCTATTATAAATATGTTCAACAAACTAAAGAAAACTGACAAGAATGACATCTAATAAATTATACATAAATAAGTAGATATTAAAGAAAACAAACATTCTGGAATTTAAAAGTACAATGATTAAAAATAAAAATTTTCTAAAGAGATTCAACAGTAGCTTTGAGCTGGGAGAAGAAAGAATCAGCAAACTTGAAGACAGATTATTACAGAGTATGGAATCTGAAGAACAGAAAAATAAATGCAGGAAAATGAACAAAACCTCAGGGATCTGTAGGATACCACTGAGTGCACAAACATATGCTAAGTGGAAAGTGAAGGAAAAGAGAGAAAAGGGCATACAATGTTCAAAGAAATAATGCCTGAAAACTTCCCAGATACAATGAAAAACATTAATCTACATGTACATGAAGATCAACAAATTCCTAGTAAACTTTAAAAATCTATATCTACAGTCAAGATGCTGAAAGCTAATGACAAAAAGAAAATTTTTAAAGCACCAAGAGGAAAATAACTCACCATATACCAGCAAACACAAATAAGATAAACAGCTGATTTCTCCTAAGAAACAATAGAGTCCAGAAAGCAGTGACATGACTTATTCAAGGTGCTTGAAGAAAAGAGCTGTCAACCAAGAGTCCTATATACAGCACAGCTATTTAAAATAAAGGCATAAGAAAACATTGAAAACCAAGAATGAGAGAATGTGTTGCTAGCTGATGTACTTTATAAGAAATGCTAAGGAAAATTTTCCAGGCTAAAATAAATACCAGACAGTAATTCTAACTGACATAAAAAGTGCCAGTAAAGATGACAACTGAGTAACTGTAAAATACACTATCACTACATATTTCTTTTCTTATCTTAACTGATTCAAAATAATACTATAAATAATATCTATAAAATTGAAATATTGGTACAATAGCATATAAACATATAACATATTTGACAAAAACAACCTAAAGCAGTGTGGAAAAGAAGATTATAGTAGAGTAATTAATGTACGTAATTAATAGATGCAATTTTACTGAATTGGAGCTATTGATATTTTAGTGCTTTTTATAACAGTTTAGCCAGGCCTAACAGACATAATTCCTAGCCATTGTCATTTATAAATTCAACAGATTATATGAGGTAAAATGATTTATCTCCAACAGAAAATCTAAGTATCATAAGAAAACTGAATGTTGGCTGTGGTCACATTCTGGATATGAAGTACTCTGATAAGTTATATATATATGGATATATATGTGTATATCTTACATATAATTATAAGCAATCTTATTGAAATTATTTTCATAGTCATCACATAACAAATCCTGGAAGGTGATTATTATTATTCCATTTGTTGAGAAGAGAAGAAAGGAACGAAAAGTAGCTAATTATATTAAATATTTGAGTTTTAACCAAAATCTTTCTAGCTCCAAAAAAAAAGTTTTTAACCAGTACTTTACCCACTGTGGCCTAAATTACCTTCGATAATCTGAAAGTCTCTCATGTTAATGTTAATTGACTTTAAAAGTTACTAATTGTTTTCTGATATTCTGTTTCACTCATTTGATATAATACGTTCCAAAACACACTTTCCGTTATATTAAAATAACCTCTTTAAAATTTTATCCTCATGGCAAGCAATTCACTTTTTCCAGTATATATAATGCCTCTCTTAAAACCTATCCATTTAATGAGAAGCTAAATATCGAGTTTTAATATTGAAATAAATGACTCTTTTCCCTTAAATTCATGTGGCAGAATTTCATTCAATGTGAACTATCTATACTTTGTTCTAAGTATGTCTAAAGATGTTGGTCTCCCTAAGCTTTTCATTGTAGGTTTATTCACAGTCAATGATACCAGAAATGTAATGCTGCAACATGCCCAAACTGAATTATGAAAACTGTGATTAATTCCTACCTAAGTTAGTACAAATACATCTGTTTTTTGTTGTTTTCATTCCATAAGGAAAACGGTATGTGACTTGGGTATGTTGTTTTATCAAAACTGAGTTTGTTTCTCATTCCACCCACTCTCACCACACAAAGAAAGTAACTGCTCTTCTTATGGCTTTTCCCATGTTTATAGCAACTCATTCTTTCTCTCACTCATTGAAAAAATAAGAAAAAATCATGAGTCATTTGTGACACCTCACTTTCTCTCATACTAAACATACAACCCACAGGAAATCTTACTGGTTCTGCTTTCAGAATGAAATCTGAGCCTGACCCCTTGCTCACCACCCACCCTGCTGGCACTTTCTTGGGAGCCATGGCCTTCTCTCCCTCTGATCACTGCAACAGGCTTCTCGCTGTTTTCCTCACTTCCATCCCTGTCTTGCTTATTCTCAACATGGCAGCCAGTGATCCTTTCAAAATACAAATCGAATCAATTCAATTTACCTTGCAAATTCCACCCATGGCTCTTGATAATCCATTTATAGTGTAATTAAAAGTTTCTAAAAATGGCCTTATTTGCTTTACACAATCACCCTCCTTCCCCCATGTCCTACTATGCTTCTTTTTTTTTTTTTTTTTTTTTTTTTTTTTTGAGAAGGAGTTTCGCTCTTGTTACCCAGGCTGCAGTGCAATGGTGCAATCTCGGCTCATCGCAATCTCCGCCTCCTGGGTTCAGGCAATTCTCCTGCCTCAGCCTCCTGAGTAGCTGGGATTACAGGCACGCGCCACCATGCCCAGCTAATGTTTTGTATTTTTAGTAGAGACGGGGTTTCACCATGTTGACCAGGATGGTCTCGATCTCTTGACCTTCTGATCCAGCCGCCTCGGCCTCCAAAAGTGCTGGGATTACAGGCGTGAGCCACCGCGCCCGCCCGAAACTGTGCTTCTTAACCACTTGGCGCCCGCCCGAAACTGTGCTTCTTAACCACTTGAAGGACACTCCTGTTCTCGGGCTTCCACATTGCCACTGCCTTGGCTTCAAACATTTTCTCTGCTTATGAACGGCACTCTCTTACCTTCAAGTCTTAGTTCACCAAGGCCTTCCCTCATAATGTACCTGAAATTAATCCCACATGCAAGGGATACCCTCCACTGCTGATCCACCTAACCCTGCTCTGCATGTTCATTGTTTTATAGTACTTCACACTATTATATAATTTACTTATTCATTATTTTTAATTGCCTCTCTCTAAACTCTGAAAATAAGCTCCATGAGCACAAGAGTGTTTCATTTATTCTTGATGAAAATAGTGCCTGTACATAGTTGACTCTCAGCACCGATTTGATAAACAATGGATGTGGTAATTTAATTAAATGCATGCCTGTGTATGGCATTGTGAGAATTTATGTATTTTTGTAATACTTTTTGATTTGCTTAGAGAAGACTCTATAATAACATTCTAATATAATAGCACCTAATTCCCACACAACCCACAATTTCCTGGTGGGATGTATGTGGGGTATGAGAGGAAGTGAGAAGTCATACATGTTATTGCTCATATGCTCATTACTCTGGGATAATAAATCTAAATATCTTAATTTAAACATTCATTGCTTTGATAACTTGCAGTGTTTTATGGAGATTAGAAGAAAATTAACTTCGATCAGATGCATTAAATTAACTTGAAATGAGTGCTAAACACTTGTACATATATTATGTTATTTCCTTCTTGTAAAAACTTGTGATATTGATTTATTAATTCCTTTTTTGAATGCATTTACCCCACGACCGGTAGCTGACACCTTCATGAAGCTATGATTCACAATTCTATGTTGTTTTCAAAACTCATTTTTATAAGAAAATAAAATTTCCATGGTTTCATCGAACTTCTATGGCATCAAGCAAGTATAACTGAAAATTTGAAATATAATAGTAATAATAAAGTACTAAATATTGTAAATATACCAAAAAGACAAATAGTCACAAAATAAGAAGGCTCACATATTATTTTAGAAACCAAGTTAGTTAAAATGTTCAGGTAGTATTCTCATTTCTTTTTGCAATATCTAGCCTCACCAGGATATCCTCTAGCAGAGTACAAGCTTTGAAGTTCACAAAATTTGATTCAACATTGACATATCATCCTGACTTCAAAGAGATTTATACTGCTGAAGAATTTCACTGAGTTCGGGAAAGAAAGCAGAATCTAAACTTCCTGTGAAGTCTAACTTCAGAATACCTGGTAACTTCAACAAAATAAGATACATTTGGGAATCAAAAATAGCTCGATTCACAAAGAACATTTCATTTTAAATTTCTGTTTGTTTAATATTTATTGTAATGTGAAAACAGAAAAACAAAAATTATGGGTTCAGTGTTTGGAGGATAAAGCTTTCCTAAACATATATTTAATTTTAGATATGAAATAATATTGATATAAATGTATTCTTTCCTGCCCATTCATATGTGCAGCACTGGTTTATCAATCTTATTTTTACTTTCTCTAAAAAAAATTCCCTAAAATTCCACTTATTTTTTATGATCATGAGTTTGGAATCTTGATTTCATTCAGGATTTATTACATTTAACATTTATTTTCTGCTTTCACTTTAGTTTAACACTTACATTTACAGACTCAAAATTACTTTTAGAAGTTTCTTCCAGTGTGTCCTGCACTTGTATTCTACTCTTTTTTGTGGTCATGACATTCTCTTTCTATTCCCACTTCCTTTCCCTAACCCAACTCGTTATAGTATTTTCAAAATTTACAGTTATGAAAGTGCTGCTTATTCTACAAGGCCTATTTGAATATTCCATCTATTTTCAGTGTCTCTTGCTATGTCCAAGAATACATGTTTTATCACCTTCACACTTATCTGTATGAATGAATGACTATAATTCATTATCTCTCATCACCCCTTTTCTTTGGTTTAATTGAAGAAAAAATTATTTAATTATTTTGAGTTAAACTATTAAATTGAATCACTGCAAATCCTCCCCCATCATATGTAACATATATATAGGATGAGTAGAAATTGATGAGACTAAATTTGTATTACTAGGTCAGGCCTCTTCTCTTAAACGGTTAATAATATACAATTAATAACAATACATATACTTTATAATATAAAAATTATTTTATATGTTTTCTTTCCTTAAACTCTCATAACAATTCTATTGATTTTCAGATTTGAACAAATGAAATATTTGAAAAGATATTACTCTGTGAGAAGTTTAAGAGATTCCGAGCCAGTAACAGATATTTTAATGATAACTACATTTTATGCAGCTATTTTTACACAGAAAGATGTGTAGTAATCTACAAGGAAGGCTATTATTAGCCCCATTTTGTTAATGAGTACATTAAGCTTTGGATAGATTCAATCACTCACCCATGTTCACACAGAGTCAAATCTAGATCTTCTCTCTCCAGAGCAAAAGCCAACCTAATACACTTATTAGAAGTTACAGTTGAAAGGTAACTTAGAAATCATTTTCTTCTAACATCTCATTTTACAAATGAAAAAATTGAGGCAAAAATAGTTTCTTCCCAAAGTTGTGAAGCTCTTGGACAGAACTCACTCTACCCTTGCCACCTTAACCCCCAATAACTGCAATGAACAAGTGGAACTAAGAATTCCTGTTAAGTATAAAGACTGGAATGTACAGATAGATTTATGTCACTTCTCTAGAAAAGAACAATACTAAACTGGAAAAAGATATTCAAAATATAGATTTATTTCACTTTCCTAATAGAGAACAATGATAAGGTGGAAAAAGATACTCAAAATATTACCCCTGCTGTCCTCTTTCACTGTCAAGAGAGATCCAGAGTCTCCACCTCCTTTTAAGGATCACAGCCTGCTGGCTGCTTATTTCTGGCAGCTGATATATCCACCTTCACTGAAAGTGGAACTCCAGATCCCTTTTAGGCCCCAACCAATCAGGGAAAAGGCAAGATCTTAGAAACTATGGGCTGCATTATTCTTGATTGGGGGATAAACAAACATGCTGCATATGTTGGTTCTTCACTTTTGTGGATGAAGTTTAAAAGTTTTATTGAAGCCATTTGTGACTCCTGAGAGCCAAAACTTCTACACATAAGGGTAGTGTACATGACCTAGAAGAAAGATTATATTAATTCTGGTGCTGGGTTCAACTTTGTTTGGAAAAGAACACATTGCTGACAAGTACACTCCCACCTCTTCCTTTCTGTCTTCCATGGCTGTTTCTGAGACATCCTAGCAATATGTTGTTAATTTAAAGAAAAAAAAAAAGAGAAAAAACCTTTATATCATAAAATCATAAACAATTTTGAACCTGACTAATAAAATGCAGAAATAAGAAAACTGAAACATTTGATTTGTTCTAGATGGCCATTTTTTTTAGGTTAAATGGTTTTGTTGTGTACTTTCTATGATAAGGAAACAGAAGATAAAAAAGAAACCGTCCCTGCCAATGATGGCTTAAATTTCAGTTGGAGAAATAAACAAATGCACAGATAGAGTATTGCTGTATAATGTGGTAACTTGCACAAAAAATCAGTTTACTTTGGAATATAAGTAAAACAAAAATTTATATATACTACTACATTTTGCTTTTTGTTTCTTTTTTTGAGTCAGTCTCTCTCTGTCATCTAGGCTGGAGTGCAGTGGCACGATCTCCACTCACTGCAACATTCACCTCCCAGGTTCAAGCTATTATCTTCCCTCAGCCTTCTGAGTAGCTGGGATTACAGGCATGGGCCACCAGGCCTGACTAATTTTTTGTATTTTGTAGTAGAGATGGGGTTTCACCATGGCTGGTCTTGATTTCCTGATCTCATGATCTGCCCTCCTTGGCCTCCCAAAGTATTGGGATTACAAGCAGGAGCCATTATCCCTGGCCACTACTACATTTTAAAATAAAATATAGACATCTAAATAAAATTGTTAAAGGAAAATGAATAACAATTCAATAAACCAAAACATAATTTTGATATGCTTTTGGAAAAACACAAACATACAATAGAGCTAATTAAGTTGTTTGTTACAGAAATTGAAGCTGTTTATTTCGGAAATCTTAGACTCTTAACAAAAAACTAGCAGTAGCAGGGGTGGTTAACTCATTACCAAACATGTTTCTTTTCTATTAAGAGCATAGCTGACTAAATTTTCTTCCTTCCTTTCAGTTAGGCTAAAACTTGAGATTGAGTTTTAGCCGACAGAATTTCGAACAGAAATAATAAATACCTCTTTCATGTATAACCATCAAAACCTCCAATGTATACATTCTACCTGTGCTTTCCCCTCCAGTTTGGTGCAGATGCACATAGTGACTGGGAGATTAGGAGAGCCGTTGCTGGGAAGACTTGTATCCCTCAGTCAGTAAGAAAAGGAGAATCCCTCAATCGCCAGAAACACATTTTCATGGCTGTTAAGTGAGCAAGAAATAACCTTCAATATGGGTTTCATTATTATCACTTGAAGGTTCAGATGGAATTCTTCTAATATGCCAGCCCTTTTGAATAACTGAAATATAAACACTACTCTCACTTTTTTTTAAAATCACAGGGGTTAACTGAGCATGATTTATGGAATCACAGAATTTTAGAGGCCAGATTATAGAGAATAATAGCCATAAAATATTAGGCATAATTTAGTCAAACAGCCTCATTTTAAAGATGAGGAAATTGATTCGAATTGCCGAGAGTCATTTGAATCCCTCTCCTTGTTCCCTCATCTCTAGGATTGATAACTGCTTCTATAGTAGCTGCTTTTCTCTTCTTATGTTTTCGGTTGTCTCATTATCAACATTGTACATAGTTAATAATTGTTCATATTTAAATTTCATTGTTTAAATAACTGGTATGGGCTCTTTCTTCTTACTGAACCCTGGTGTGGACTGAAAAGGTTTATATCCTTTATTGGTAAATGAAATAAACAAAATGTGAAGCAAATTATTCCTTATCCTGATAGTCTCCCCCGAAATTGGCTGACCAGGAGGCGACACATGTTGCATGGACCTTAAGTGCTTCCTTCAACACCAGATCATGGATGAGACATAAATGTATGAGGATCATTACAAGATGGCTTTGACTTTCTCAGTTAGCTGTTTTCTATGTTGGGAAATACATGGGTGCTTTAGTGAATCTGAGAATGACCAACTTATGCTATTATCATTTAATGGTTAACTTCATTAAACACAACAAGCTTATAAAAACTACAGATTAAAACCAAACTTCTTGTGTTCTATCTTCAGATTCTTTCTCCTAGGAATTTTCAAAAATTTCAGATAGATAAACTTGAAGAATGTCTCTATTTATTAAATGTTATTTTTTTATTTTATATTGTTAAGATATTATGGATCTCTTTTCTTAGCTTAATAATTAAAAAAAAAACTTTTAGTTAGATGAGCTTGAAGCATATCTCTATTATTAAATCTTAATTTTATATTGTCAGGATATTTTAGATCTCTTTTTTCAGGTTAATATTATTCTTTACTAGGAAAGTAGAAAAAAAAATACGTGCATTATGGTTTTTATATTTAACTGAAAATTTTTACCTCCACTTAACTGTTTGCTCAAAATACAGTTAGACTATTTATTAACTGTATTTTCAGAGATTCACTCACTACATCCACCATAACATGTACCCATTTTTTTTTAACCCAAACTTGGCTTTTCTCCTTATGTGATTGATCCTGCAGATTTATTGTTCATGTCCCTCAGGCAGTGCCTCTGATTTTTCTTCCCATAGTGGTAATAACAGAGATCTTACTCTGCTTACTTTTTGATTAAAAGAGTGCCACAAACTGGTCCAGAGATTCAATCTATTTTCACATTGCAGAAGACACAGATAATAATACACTTCTTAAATAAAAAAAAAATGATCATATGTCTTTGCTATGGCAGCTCAGGAGTTTTACTCCCCAATTGTTCCATTTTCAGTAGCTTCCTTCCCTCCCCTGTAGACTTTCCCATTTTGCCCACACACATAGGAAGGATCTGATGGGAGGGTGAAGGCTAACATAGCTGCCTCTCACAGTTCTCCTTCCTATGTAGCCCTGTTTAGCTGTCCCAGAACTATAAGACAATTTTCTGATGCTCTGCCTATTTACATCTGGCATACAGCCTGGCAAATTCACAAAGATTTATAAAGACCACCTTGACTTTCAATTTGGATGTAAATGTCCAGAAGCTAAGATGTAATATTTTACAGGTCCAGAAGATTGAGTCGCTCTGGGCGGCCCAGGAGATGCTGTCAGGGGCCCACGCCTATCAAAAGCTCACACTTGTTAATTGCCTCAGCCAATGTGAGGCACCTGTTAATAAAAATTCACAGTTAGTGGCACTAAACAGATGTGAAATTTGAATCTCTTTTATAGAGGAGTTTCTCAGTCTGGTAGCAGAAGAAGTCAGAGAGAATCAAAGCATGAAAAGGACTCGACGAGCCACTGCTACTTTAAAGATTGAAGAGACCATGTGAGATGAAAGGGAGGTGACTTTCAGAGGTATGGTAAAGCCTGGAATGGGTCCTCACTTCTATACCACAAGAAAATGACTTCTGCCAATGACTTGAATAAGCTTAACAGTGTATATGCTTAGAACTCAGGCCTCCAGATTACCACCCACCCTAGTGGACACTTCGATTTCGATCTTATAACACTTACAAAAGAGAACCCAGGTAAGCCCACTTGTACTTCTGATCAACAAAAAAGTGTAATAATAACACTAAGTTTTGGCAATCTGTTACATAACATTAGAAAAATAGTATTCTTTCAAGTTCTATTGTTATGAGAAAAACAATAAATTGGATTTCTTAACTTTGTGTTTACATTTGACTCATGCTAACTTTTGGGAAGATTCCTTAGTTTTTAGGAAGACTAATTACAAATTATAGTTCTATCTTATAAATGCATTTAGTTTGAAAAATAATCTTTTATGAATCACATTTCTTTCCATTTTATATTTTTGGTGATTTTCTTCCTTAATACAACTTGCCATAATGACAACAGTAAACTCAGCAAATCTGACATAACTCCAACATTCTGATTGTGTTTTATTTTATTTTATTTGTATTTAGCAAGATAATTTTATTTTTTAGAATCTTCATGGGTACATAGTAGGTATATATATTTGTAGGATATATGAGACGTTTGATACAGTCATGCAATGTGAAATAATCACATCATAGAAAATGGGGTATTCATCTCCTCAAGCATTTATCCTCTGTGTTCAAAATAATTCATTTAAACTCTTTTAGCTATTTTAAACTGTACAATCAAGTTATTATTGACTATAATCACCTTGTTGTGTAATCAAATACTAGGTCTTATTCATTCTTTCTAATTTTTGGCACCCATTAGCTATTTCCTCCTCTCCCCACAGCCCCCTGCTATCAATCCCAGCCTTGGGTAACCATCCTTTGACACTCTATGTCCATTATTTGAGTTGTTTTGATTTTTAGATCCCACAAATAAGTGAGAACATGTGATGTTTGTCTTGCTGGGCCTGGCTTATTTCACTTAACATGAATAATCTGTAGTTCCATCCATGTTGTTGCAGATGACTGGTTCTCATTTTTGTGTGTATGTGTGTGGTTGAATAGTAATCCATATCACATTTTCTTTACCCATTCATCTGTTGATAGAAACCTAGGCTTCAAATCTTGACTTATATGAATAGTGCTGCAAAAAACATGGAAGTGCAGAAATCTCTTTAATTTTCTGATTTCCTTTCTTGTGGGTATATATCCAGGAGCAGGATTGCCGAATCATGTGATAGCTCTGTTTCTAATTAAGAACCTCCAAACCGTTCTTCATAGTGATTGTACTAATTTGCATTTCCACCAACAGCGTATGAGAGTTCCCTTTTCTCCATATCCTTGCTGGTATTTGTTATTGTCTGTTTTTAGATAAAGCTATTTCAACGTTGATGAGATGATATCTCATCGAACTTTTGATTTGCATTTCTCTGATGATCAGTGATGTTGAGCAGCTTTTCATGTGCATGTTTGCCATTTGTATGTCTTCTTTATATAAATGTCTGTTCAAATCTTTTGCCCATTTTTTGGATTGATTTATTAGATTGTTTTCCTATAAAGTTGTTTGAGTTCCTTATATATTCTGGTTATTAATGCCTTGTCAGATTCTCCCGTTCTGCTGGCTGTCTCTTCACTTTGTTGATTGTTTCCTTTGCTGCATAGAAGCTTCCAACTTGATGTGATCCCATTTGTCCATTTTTGCTTTGGTTGCCTGTGCTTGTGAGATATTACTCAATAAATTTTAGTCAAATAACATTCTTACAAGTGGGCATCGTTGCTGTGTTTCAGAACTCAGAGGAAGGCTTTCAGTTTGTCCCCATTCAGTCTGATACTAGCTGAGGATCTGTCATATATAGCTTTTATTATATTGAAGTATGTCCTTCTATTCCTAGTTTTTTGATGGTTTTTATCATAAAGTGATGCTGATTTTTATCTAATGCTTTTTGAGCATCAATTGAAGTAATCACATGGTTTTTATCCTTCATTCTACTGATATCATGTATCACTTTGAATGATTTGCACATAGTGAACCATCCTTGCATCACTGGGATAAATCCATTTGACAAGGATGAATAATCTTTTTAATGTTGAATTCAGTTTGTTACTCTTTTGTTGAGGAGTTTTGCATCAATAGTCATCAGAGATATTGGCCTGTACTTTTCTTTTTTTTGTGTCTTTCTCTGGTTTTGGTTTCAGGGTAATACTAGCTTTGTATAATGAGTTTGGAAGTATTCCCTCCTTTCTCTCTCTCTCTCTGAAATAGTTTAAATAGAACTGTTATTATTTTTATAAATGTTTGGTAGAGTTCAGCAGTAAAGCCGTAAGGTCCAGGAGTATTTTTTTCTGGGAAACATTTTATTATGGCTTCAATCTCATTACTTGCTGTTAGTCTGTTCAGGTTTTGGATTTCTTCCTGCTTTAATCTTAGTAGATTGTATATGTCTAGGAACTTGTTCGTTTCTTCTAGGTTTTCCAATTTATTGGCATATAGTTGCTCATAGTAGTCACTAACAGTCCTTTGAATTTCTGCAGCCATTGGATGAAATGTTCGATACATATTCATTAGATTCATTTCATTTATAGTGTAGATTAAGACTAATGTTTCTTCATTGATTTTCTATCTGGAAGGGGTAGCCTTCGACTATTACTGTATTGGCACCTTTGTCTCTCTTTAGCTCTAGCAATATTTTCTTTATATATCTGGGTGCTCCAGTATTGTTATATCTGATATAAGTATAGATACGCTATTTTTTTTGCTTTCCATTGTCATGGAATATCATTTTCCATTTCTTTATTTTCAGTCTATGTGTGTATCTTTGCAGGTGAAGTGTGTTTCTTATAAACAGCATTTCAATGGGTCTTGTTTTCCTTTTTAATTAAGCCACTTAGCCACTCTGTCTTTTGATTGGAAAGTTTAATCCATTGATATTCAACGCTATTCTTAACAAGAAAGGACATACTCCTGCTATTTTGTTATTTGTTTTCTGGTAGTTTTGTGGCGCTCTCTTTCTTTCCTTTGTCTTCCTTTAGTGAAGATAATTTTCTCTGGTAATATGATATAGCTTCCTGCTTTTCCAATTTTGTGTGCATCTGTTGTATGTTTTTTGATTTGAAGTTGTCATGAGGTTTGAAAATACTATCTTAAAACCCGTTACATTAACCTTATGACAACTTAACACTGTTTGTGTAAAAAGAAATAGTGAAAATGAAACTAATAAAATTATATGCCTTAACTTTGCACGCTTTCTTTTTAATTTATTTATATCTAATATACTGTCTATGTCTTGAAGTTATTGTAGTTATTATTTTGGATTGGCTGATCACTTTGTCTTTCTACTTAGGATAAAAGTAGTTCATGCAACACAGTTATAGTGTTATAATTTTCTGTGTTTTTTCTCTTTACTTACTGTTACCACTGGGTTTTGTACTTTCAAGTGACTACTTGTTGGTCATTAACATCCTTTTCTTTCTGATTGAAGTACTCTAGCATTTCCTGTATGACAAGTCTGGTGTTGACGAAATCCCTCAGCTTTTGTTTGTCTGGGAAAGGCTGTATTTCTCCTTCACATTTGAAGGATATCTTTTCTGGACATACTATTCTAGGTAAAAGGTCTTTTTTTTTTTTTTCTTCTTTCAACAGTTTAAATATGTCATGCAACTCTCTCCAGGCCTGTAAGGTTTCCACTGAAAAGTCTGCTCTCGTACCTATTAGAGCTCCATTGTATGTTTGTTCTTTTCCCTTGCTGACTTTAGGATCTTTTCTTTATCTTTAACAATTGGGGGCTGGATTATTAAATGCCCCAAGGGAATCATCTTCAGGTTAAATCTTTTTGGTGTTCTATTGTCTTCTTGTATTTCAATATTGAAGTCTTTTTCTAGGTTTTGGAAGTTCTCTGTCACATCCCTTTGAAAGAATGTCATTGTGTGAATATATGCGTATTTCATTCTGCAAAACTGTATTACATGTGGAATGACAGGCAATAGATTCATGTCTCCATATATCGAATCAAAATACTGAATAGTTACATCACCAATAAGGTCCTTAGCATTATTATCATCACACTTATACCCCTTCTGTTGCCTCTCTCGCTCCCTACTCCTAAGATATTTGAAAGGTCTTGGGTGTTGTGACCTAAGCTATATCTACTTCATAGGGCACCAGTAATGCTGTGATCCTTGCAGACTTGTAGCTAGCACCTTGAAGGTCTTGGAGAAGACTCAGGAGAATTTTCTAGATTACCATATTGAGATCCTTTCGATCACCTGCCATTCAAGACAGTCTTTCTGTACTATGAGTGTTCACCTGATTGTGGTTCCTATAAAGATTTTTTTCTTTTTTTTGGTATAGATAGTTGTTAAATTGATGCCCTTGTTGTGGGGAAATGATTGGTGAATGCTTTTATTCTTCCATCTTGCTCCACCTCTGTCTCTGATTGTGTTTTAAACACAAAGTATATATCTTTACTATAAAGTATTACTCAGCAATAAAAATAAACTGTGCAAACAACTTGGAAATATCTCATGGGAATTATGCTTAGTAGAAAAAATGCACAAAAATTTATATACGGAAAGGTTCAATTATATATATTTGAAATGACAAAATTATAAAAATGGAAAATGGATTAGTGGGTTCCAGAACTTAGGAGCAGGGAGCAAGAGAGGCAATAGAAGGGGTACGAGTGTGATGATAATGATACTAAGGACCTTATTGGTGATGGAACTATTCAGTATTTTGATTGAATATATGGAGATATGAACCTATTACATGTCATTCCACATGTATTTGTGGAATGAAACACAGATATATCCACACAATGACATTCTTAAACTCATTAGAATAAAATATATCAAAAAACAATAAGTCAGTGTTGAAAATATGTACTTCATAAAATATAGTAAACCAAAAATTGAATTAAAATAAGCAATTTAGGAATGCTGCATGAAGAATGCTATATGAAAGTCCTTAAATAGAGCGATAAATTTATGTAAACTACTGAGTCTCACAAAATTTAAAAATACATTGAATATTAAAAGAAAAACTATCTACTGAAAAATGCTTCTGAGAATATGAAGGACCAATTTATGACATCCTGAGCTAGTAAAAATCATATACTGAAGAGTACAAGCAAAAATCCACTAATAATATTCCCATTGTTTAGTAAGTAATCAACAGAAACACCTGTATAATTGAGAAGGTAGGGAAAATGGGAGGCCAGAACAAATTTTACATATGGTGTTTAGATAAATGAGCTAATTATGAAAACATTCACCAAATAAGGAATATTGGAAAATAAGCAGGATAGTAAAAGGGAAGATTATTTGAGAATTCTATAAGTGGAGGAATACAGTAGGCAGTAGATATATATGGGATTACAGTTCAGAGAAGTGTAAGCTAGTGGTGGCACTTGAATAATGAGCACTGGAAACTCAGAGAGTGAAAAAAAATTCTTCGTTGAGTGCAGAGTGAGATCTAAAAAGAATAAAAAGGACAAGAACAGAATCTTAGGAAATAAGAGTAGTTCCAGAACATCAAGAGGAAGAGAATAATGCTGAGAGGAAATCACCAAAGAAATTTGAGGGAAGCTATTAAAAATAATGTAATGAAAATCAGGAAGGGAATGATAGAAATTGTCAAACACAAGATTGTCCAACATAATTGTCAAAGCAAGAGTCTTGCTTGACCAGCAAGACTCATGGAATTGAAAATAATCTTTATAATAATTAACTGAGAATTGTTGACTTTAATAATTGGGATTTGAGATGAGGAGTGGTAGGTAAACAGCTGATTGTTGTCAGTAGTTGATGGAGTAGACGTATAGAAGTGGTAACAATTTATGGGAACTGAAATTACCTCCTGTGAACAGGAGAGGCATGCAGGATCATGGAATTTTAACATGGAAAGGAGGTAAATTTTAAACATGGAAATGACTGAAACACTTATACGTAGATTGTAGGGAAATAACTACTAAAGAAAAAGAAGGGACAAATGTAAGAGAGACAAACAGGCAAAATTACTAATATAGTATGGCTATGTCCCTAAATACATAAAAGTTAATATAATCACATTTATGTTTTTAACATGCTTACATTTCTGGATATGAAGTTATAAAAATATGATTCTGACTTTAAGTTACTTTTCCAACGTCCTATTAGTCATATAAGACTTCAGAAGTGAAATGTAGTTCAAATAAAGCAATTTAAAATAATTACACAATTGATGGGATTAATGGACTATTGACTAGAGAGAAGCATAATTTATTTAGCTCAATACTTTTAAACCATGTCATCAATGTGACAGCATATGCTTGTTCTTTTCAAATAATATTTGATTAAGGCATTCTACAGTCCCAATCACTATCACTGTGTGATATTCTATGGCCAGGAATGTGTTACACTGTATTAATTTACACATGGATGCACTGATAATACTTAGCTTGCTTAGCTCTCAGTGTGAATCAATACTGCACATTTCATGCTCTGTCATGTCTCATTGCATTAATAGCCATGCATATGATGAGGTCCATGATCTATGGCTATTTTACAACACTTTCAAATGCACTTGTCATGAATTGGGTAGCCAAGTACTTCATTAAATAAACTCATTTTCAGAAAGCATGTGTCTTCAGGAGAAGGTTGACATTTAAGGCAATGTAAGTTGTTTTAAATCTGTGTAAGATGAAAAGGAGGGCACTCATAACTCTTAATTTACCTAAGATCTATCTTTCATAAGTCAAATAATTTGCTGATAAGGCCTCTCATTTACAATTGTCACTTGTCTTCTTTGAGTAGATATTTTTAACTTTACACCAACTACTAAGGAGTTCTGAAAGCTTTTATTACAATACTTACTAAAGCATGATGTGAGGGAGAGTGTAACCTATAGCAATAGCCCTGACCATGGGTACTTTGCATCCATCTTATTGTTTCCTTATTTTTAATTAAATAATTGACTAATAAAGATTGTATATATTTAAGGTCCGAAGATGATGATTTGAACATGATGATCTGATATACCTATACATTGCATGAGGATTACCACCATCATATTAATGAACATATGCACAGTTACATTTTTTGTGTATTTATGCCTATGATGAGGACTCTTAAAAGCTGATCTATTTTTGAAGTTGAAACAATACATCTTATTCATCTTATAACTGCGTTTGTATCTTTTGACCAATATGACTCACCATGCTGTCTGCTTTAATGAGTTTGAATTTTTAGATTCTACATGAAAAAAATTCAATACAATATTTGTCATTCTGTGGCTGGCTTATTTCACTTGGCATAATGTTCTCCGGGTTCATTAATGTTGCTTGCAAATGGCAGCAAGATTTCCTTTTTTTTTTTTTTCAGTTTTCTGACAGAGTTTCTTTCTCTGTTTCCCAGACTGAAGTGCAGTGACATGATCTCAGCCCACGGCAGCCTCAACCTTCTGTGCTTAAGCAATCTTCCCACTTGAGCAGCAACCCCTGACCCCCAATAGCTGGGACTAGAGTCCACACCATCATGCCTGGCTAATTTTTATACTGTTTTGTAGAGACAGGGTTTCACCATGTTGCCCAGGCTTATCTTGAACTCCTGAGCTCAAGGGACCTAACAACCTTGGCCTCCCAAAGTGCTGAGATTTCAGGTGAGAGCCACTGTGCCTGGCCAAGACTTCCATTTTTCTAAAGGCTGAATAAGATTCTATTGTGTATCTTTACCACATTTTCTTTATCCATTCACACATTAACAGATACTCATTTCCATATCCATTCATCGTTTATTAGGGCTTTTAAATTTCTTTTCTAAAAATATGAAACTGTATGATCATGAAAATCACATGTAGAAAATCACCTCAGCAAATGCAAAACAACTGACATAATAACAAAGTCTATCAGACCATAGTGCAATCAAGCTAGAACTCAGAATTCAGAAACTAACTCAGAACTGCACAGCTTCATGGAAACTGAACAACTGGCTCTTGAATGTTGATTGGATAAACAATGAAATGAAGGCAGAAATAAAGAAGTTCTTCGAAACCAATGAGAACGAAGACACAACATACCAGAATCTCTGGGACACATTTAAAGCAGTCTCCAGAGGGAAATATATAGCAATAAGTGCCCACATGAGAAGAGTGGCGAGATCCAAAATTGACACCCTATTGTCAAAATTGAAAGAGCTAGAGGAGCAAGATCAAAAAAACTCAAACCTAGCAGAAGACAAGAAATAACTAAGATCAGAGCAGAACTGAAGGAGATAGAGACACGAAAAACCCTTCAAAAAATCAATAAATCCAAGAGCTGGCTTTTCGAAAAGATCAACAAAATAGACCACTAGCCAGACTGATCAAAAAGAAAAGAGAGAACAACCAAATAGATGCAATAAAGACAATGAAGGAGAAATCACCACAGATTCCACAGAAATTCAAACCATCATCAGAGAATATTACAAACAACTCTATGCACATAAACTAGTAAACATGGAAGAAATGGATAAATTTCTGGACACCTGTGTCCTCACAAGCCTAAACCAGGATGAAGCAGAAACTATGAATAGACCAATAACAAGGTCTGAAGTTGAGGCAGCAATTAAGAGCCTACCATACAAAAAAATCCCAGGTCCAGATGGGTTCACAGCCGAATTCTACCAGACACACAAAGAGGAGCTGGTACGATTCCTTCTGAAACTATTGCAAATAATCCAAAAAGAGGGAATCCTTCCCAAATCATTTTAGGAAACCAACATCATCCTGATACCAAAACCCGGCAGAGAATCAACAAGAAACGAAAACTTCAGGCCAATATCCATGATGAACATAGATGCAAAAATCTTCAATAAAATACTGGCAAACCGATTGCAACAGCACATCAAAAACCTTACCCATCATAATCAAGTAGGATTCATCCCGGGGATGCAAGGCTGGTTCAACATACGCAAGTCTATAAATGTAATTCACCACATAAGCAGAAGCAAAAACAAAAACCACATGATTATCTCAATTGACGCAGAGAAGGCATTTGACAAAATTCAACAGCCCTTTATGCTAAAAACCCTCAATAAACTCGGTATTGACGGAACGTGTCTCAAAGTAATAAAAGCTATTTACGACAAACCAAAAGCCAATATCACACTGAATGGGCAAAACCTAGAAGCATTCCCTTTGAAGTCTGGCACTAGACAAGGATGCCCTCTCTCACCACTCCTATTCAATATACTACTGGAAGTTGTAGCCAGAACAATCAGGCAAGAAAAAGAAATAAAGGGTATTCAAATAGAAAAGGTGGAAGCCAAATTGTCTCTATTTCCAGATGACATGATAATATACCTAGAAGACCCCATTGCCTCAGCCCAAAAACTCCTGAAACTGATAAGCCACTTCAGCAAAGTCTCAGGATATAAAATCAATGTGCAAAAAATCACAAGCATTCCTATACACCAATAACAGACTTAAAGAGAGCCAAATCAAGGACAAAGTGCCATTCACAATTGCTACAAAAAGAATAAAATACCTAGGAATACAACTCACAAGGAATGTAAGGGACCTCTTCAAGGAAAACTACAAACCACTGCTCAACGAAATAAGAGAGGACACAAACAGATGGAGAAATATTCCATGTTCATGGTTAGGAAGAATCAATATCATGAAAATGGCTATACTGCTCAAAGTAATTTACAGAATCAATGCTATCCCCATCAAGCTACTATTGACTTTCTTCACAGAACTGGAAAAAACCACCATGAACTTCATATGGAACCAAAAGAGAGCCCGCATAGCCTAGTCAATTCTAAGCAAAAAGAACACAGCGGGAGGCATCACACTACCGGACTTCAAACTATACTACAAGGCTACAGTAATCAAAACAGCATGGTACTGGTACCAAAACAGAGATATAGACCAATGGAACAGAACAGAGGAATCGGAGGCAACACAACATATCTACAACCATACAATCTTTGATAAACCAGACAAAAACAAGCAATGGGGAAAGGATTCCCTGTTTAATAAAGGGTGTTGGGAAAACTGGTTAGCCATGTGCAGAAAGCAGAAACTGGACCCCTTCCTTACATCTTACACTAAAGTTAACTCCAGATTGATTAAAGACTTAAACATAAGACCTGGCACCATAAAAACCCTAGAAGAAAATCTAGGCAAAACCATTCAGGACGTAGGAGTAGGCAAGGACTTCATGACCAAAACACCAAAAGCATTGGCAACAAAAGCCAAAATAGACAAATGGGACCTAATCAAACTCCACAACTTCTGCACGGCAAAAGAAACAGTCACTAGGTGAATCGGCAAACAACAGAATGGGAAAAATTTTTTGCAGTTTACCCATCTGACAAAGGGCTGATATCCAGAATTTACAAAGAACTCAAACAGATTTACAGGAAAAAAAAAGCCCATTCAAAAATAGGCAAAGGATATGAACAGACACTTTACAAAAGAAGACATACATGAGGCCAACCAACACAGGAAAAAATGCTCATCATAACTGGTCATTAGAGAGATGCAAATCAAAACCACATTGAGATACCATCTCATGCCAGTTAGAATGGCGATCATTAAAAAAATCTGGAGACAACAGATGCTGGAGAGGATGCGGAGAAATAGGAACACTCTTACACTGTTGGTGGGAGTGTAAATTAGTTCAATCATTGTGGAAGACAGTGTGGTGATTTCTCAAGGCCTTAGAAATAGAAATTCCATTTGACCCAGCAATCCCACTACTGGGCATATATCCAAAGGAGTATAAATCGTTCTACTATAAGGACACATGCACACGAATATTTGTTGTTTACAATAGCAAAGAACTGGAACCAACCCAAATGCCCATTGATGATAGACTGGACTGGGAAAATGTGGCACATATACACCATGGAATATTATGCAGCAATCAAAAATGACGAGTTTGTGTCCTTTGTAGGGACATGGATGAATCTGGAGAACATCATTCTCAGCAAACTGACACAAGAACAGAAAATGAAATACCGCATATTCTCACTCATAGGCGGGTGATGAAAAATGAGAACACATGGACACAGGGAAGGGAGTACTACATACTGGGGTCTATTGTGGGGAATAGGGGAGGGACAGAGGCAGGGGGAGCTGGGGAGGAATAGCCTGGGGAAAAATGCCTAATGTGGGTGAAGGGGAGGAAGGCAGCAAAACACACTGCCATGTGTGTACCTATGCAACTATCTTGTATGCGCTGCACATGTACCCCAAAACCTAACATGCAATTAAAAAAAAAGAAAATCGCTTTATCAATAGAATTTAGTTAATACATATTATTCTGATTACATTTGCATTGAGGCAAAAAATACAAAAGCTTCAAATTGCTAGTAATGAAGACATAGGAGACTAACTACTGGATCTTTCCGGTAGACAATTTTCAAACGAGGCTAGGAGCTCTGATGGAGATTCAACATACAGTGAAAGAGAGAAGTGGCACTGAACTTTCTTCCTCAGAGACTGACCAAGAATTGAGGACATGGAGAGCAGTGTCAACACCACGGAGTAAGGGGTAGGACATATTTGAATTGTGGAAAATCTTGGCAGAGATTAGAGGACTCACCAGGAAAAGGGTGATATCAGCTTCCACGTAAGTGGGCTTGCTGTCATTGTCCCCCAAAATGTCAAGAGGAAGCAGAATAACTGGGCCAGATCTCTCATACTCTGGAGACTTGGGAATTTGAAGGTTTTCCCCAAGTGCTTTATCATATGACTGACAGCCTTCTTATTTATATTATACAACATCAATCCATGTTTGGGATTCATGAATTCATTTATGGGATTTTTTTTTGTTTGCTTGTTTTAACCTCCAACAACTAGGCTTGAGACGAATAAATAAAAACAATAACAAAAGTAATGTCTCTTCCAACAGACTCAGCATCCAAATTAAAAAAAAAAAGAGTTGGCAGGACAATAATAAAACACATCCAGAGAAGCAGAAGTGCTAAAGAATGTGGCTACCAAGAGAAGAGCTTAAAGATATTCAAGTACATCACAAATACACATCAACATATAAGATATTTGGTGATTGAGAAACCTAGAATTATTTTTGATACAAAGTCTTAGGAGATAAATTTAAGGAGAGGATAGTCACAGATGAAACAGAGACTAGTGTAAGAAATATCGACCGGTTGCGGTGGTTCACGCCTGTAATTCCAGCACTTTAGGAGGCCAAGGCGAGCAGATCACCTGAGGCCAGGAGTTCGAGACCAGTCTGGCCAACGTGGCGAAATCCTGTCTCTATTAAAAATACAAAATTAGCCGGGCCTGGTGGCCTGTGCCAGTAGTTCCAGCTACTTTCAAGGCTGAAAAAGGAGAATTCCTTGAACTTGGGAGGCAGAGATCACTGCACTCCAGCCTGAGTGACAGAGCAAGACTGTCTAAAAAAAAAAAAGAAAAAAGAAATATATTGGCAGCCCATAGCCCACACAGAGGTCCCACAGATCTGTGTCTTGCTTCAACATTGTTTGGACAGAACAGATCCCAGGACTCTCTTTCTGACGGCCTCTGACCAACCTTGGATCTCCTCTCCACTTGCAACATCTGGGACCATCCTTTCTGCCATTTCCTGCTTTTGAGACAGTCAATCCTGTTTTTGTGGTTAGCTCCTTTTTGCCGACAGACCATAAGCTCCCAGATTTGTAAGGATTATTCCATGGAGGTGGAGGCAGCCGTCAACCACCTTGTCAATTTGCACCTGCGGGCCTCCTACACCTACCTATGTCTGGGCTTCTATTTCCACTGCGATAATGTGTTTCTGGAAGGTCTGGGCCACTCAGGCAAATTGGAGATAAATTTAAGGAGAGGATACAGAGCATCTCCTGAAGATGCAAAGCTACTGGGGCGGCTGTGCTCTCTTCAATGACATTCAGATGCCAGCTCAAGTTCAGTGGGGTAAAACCCTGAATGCCATGGAAGCCGCCATAGTCCTGGAGAAAAACGTGAACCAGGGCCTTTTGGATCTTCATTCCCTTGGTTCTACCCACACACAATCCCAACTTAGTGGCTTTCTGGAGAGTCACTTGCTAGATAAGGAAGCAAAACTCATTAAGAAGATTGGTGACCGGCTGTCTGACCACTCTCCATAGGCTGGCCAGCCCAGAAGCTGGACTGGGTGAATATCTTGGAAAGGCTCACTCTCAAGCATGGCTGGGAACCTACTGCATCCAGTGACTTCTGAAGGGCCCCTACAAAATAACAGGGCTTCTGCCTAAGCCTCTCTCCAACCAATAGGCAGCTTTTAAAACTACCCACAGAAGCAAACATGAATGAAGTGAAAATCCTTGGACCAAGTGGAAAAAAAAGCTTTTTGAAGCAGAAAAATAAAAATTTAAAAAAAAAAACAAGAAAAGCAGAGTACAAAAATAGAGAAATAATAATACAAAAGTCAAGAGACTGGAATAGATTCAGGAGCCCTAAAACATGAACTACAAAAGTTTCAGAAGCAGCACAAATGAAATAGAAATTAACATGCTAATGAAAAAGCGAGGCAATAAACAAATAATGGAAATAAAAATTGATCAAAGAAAGATACATCAATTTGTAGATCAAAAATCTCCTTCAGTTCTAAGCTAGATACTAAATAATGAAAATCGTAATAAAATATGTTAGGTTGAAAAGGAAATATCATAAGCTTCTAGAGAGAAAGAAAAGAATTTACATAGAAACTATGTATTCAGAGTGGAAAAGTGCATCTCCTTTGCAGCACTGTAACTAGAAAACAGTTGAGCAGTATTGATATATTACTGGTAGGGAAAGATTTCAACCAGAATATGTTATTTATCTGCCAGAGAAAAATAAAAATATTTGAAGGCATGAAAGAATTCTGAGAGTATATATTAACTCGAGACAAACATCTGCAAAGAGATTCTAAGCAAACATCAAAAGAAAAATAATGAGGATTTTTAAGGTGGAGAAATAATTAGAGGAAAGAAGTAAGCAATAAACCTTGTGAATTATGCTTATGGACAAGTACAGGGTGCATAGAAATGAGAAATAGAAAAGCTAAATAACTGTTTTTTTTTTGAGATTGAATCTTGCTCTGTTGCCTAGGCTGGAGTGCAGTGGTGCTGCAACCTCTGTTTTCTGGGTTCAATTAATTATCTACCTCAGCCTTCCAAGTAGCTGGGGATTACAGGAGCCCGCCATCACACTCAGCTGTTTTTTTTTTTTTTTTTTTTTTTTTGTATTTTTAGTAGAGATGGGGTTTCACCATCTTGGCCAAGCTTGTCTTGAACTCCTAACCTCGTGATCCATCCACCCAGGTCTCCCAAATTGCTGGGATTACAGATGTGAGCCACCGTGCCTGGACAAGAAGAACCTTCAAAATAGAAGGGAATACCATTAAGAAAAATTAATTCTAGACTATCTTCACAAAAGCAAAACAATGAGAGTGAGAAAATTAAGGGAGGAGGGGAAGAAATAAACTACTACAATGATATCTTCAAAATGAAGAAAGAGGATGGGGGATGAGAAGACTGGAAAGATCCATCTTATTTGTGTTTAGGGAAATTTCAGCATCTGTGATGGGAAAATATTGGGGCATAATGCTTGATTATAAGATCAGGGAAAGTGAATCTAACTGTTAGTAGATGGAAATGTACAGTATTTCCATTTAGCAAGGAAAAGAAAAAGTAATGAAGACTTTAAACACAGAAGCAAAGGTGAATGAAGTGAAAAAAAAAGAAAACAATAAAATAAGTAATAAACAAAGTAAAATCTAGTATATCATTAATTACATATAATGTTAACTGACTAAATTCTTCATTAAAACACAGAAATCAGTTTAAAGTAACAACAACAACAAAAAAGAAAACCCTAAAGATTCTTTACAATAAACACACCCTAAGCATGGCAAAATTTAAAGGTTAAAATTAAGAGATGAACTAATGGATAACAGCTGTATTCAAACAAAAGGCAAGCAAGTATATTAATATAAGACAAGGTAGAATTTAAGATTAAAAGCAATTAACAGAATAAAAGACATTAGGAAATAAGACACGCTTATGAAGGAAATATGAGTTATAAATTTACATAACAAAATTAAAAAGTAGATAAAAAAACATCATAACTGGAATTAAAATAACTTAATAAAATACAGTTATATTTGGACACATTGCTATAACTCTTTCAAATTGGATATGTGCAATAAAATTCAAGGGGTGAATAGTCACTGGTTATAACCATTGACGGTTATAAATCAATTCTAGAACTTCAATGTTCCCTATTTTCAAGGGAAGATAAAATAAAACATAAGAGGATACAGCACAATTAACTAAACTAAACATGTGATTTGCTTTTGTTTATAGCCTTACATTATATTATTCCAGAAAGGCTGATACTAGTCTACTTTGAAAAATGCAGTAATTAAATTTAGAAAATAAAAAAGAAAATAATTTGTTTTAAAAACAAGATTATTTCTTGCTTATGTTTAAGCAAGACATAAACCAAGAAAAAGCAAGCAAATATAAGAATTTGCTTATTGCAATTACATACTTACAACATTCATGTTACTAAGTGTGAATAATGAAGCATACTATAAAGAGGGCATATTATAGTCATAATTTTTAATGAAGGAAACCTGGAGAAGAAAGTTAGAAAGTTGTTTACTGCTCTTTTGACTTTGCCTTTAGTTTGTAGGGAATATATTTCCCATGTTGAGAGAAAATTTGCAAAAGCTCCAGTGTTTTGATGTATAGTATCTGAACTCCAAAGAGAATGTAATCTTTGTGGCAAGCGATCCAAAAGAAGTCCTCATGGAATTTGAGCAAGCTCTGTAAAAGATAACCACAGCAGCAGGATGCTTCTCCAGAAATGAAACACTTCTAAGAACAAACAGTAAAGCGTGCAGTTCTAGTTTATTCAGTTTTTATGTATGGTGTCTACTTATAATTTCTATATTTCTAACAATTTCAGGATGATCAGAGTGATTTTCTCCTAAAATATGTAAAAATACAATTAGACAAATGTTTAGCTCCAACTCCTGGGGTCAAATGGTATGCTTACCTTGTTAAATTTATAAGATCTAATATCCAAGGGATTCTTTATTATTTCTGTAAGAAAAGAAAAGACATTCATAATAGAAAAACATATGCTTAGTATAAACACATGGACATACTTTTAATAACTCACAATAAAATTACAATAATAATGCTAACATCACAGTTAAATAAATATACCCAAATAGAATGCTTTACAGTTTTTTCTAATGATATTTATCAAAGGGAATGAGTATTAATAAACTACATATTTATTATAAGACATTTAGATTAATGTGAAATATTTGGCATATTGAAAACTATACCTTAATTACATATTTGATAACTAGAAATTAAATGCCTGAATAATTGAAAGAATAATTAGTTTTATATGGCTGCATATGCTCCAATTAAAAGAAAATGAAACCAAAAACAATGACAAGGAAATACTGAGTCATTTTTCTTCTCACAAATCAATTCTTAATTCAATTCTAATATAAAAGATTAAATATCAAAGATAATTAAATTACCTTAATAATCCTTCATGCGTCATCCAGGAATTCATACACATTTTATAAACTTTGAAACAATTTATATTTTCACAATGGATCCCCTTGTGTTAAGTTGCATTCCCTCAGGAGCTGACGTTGAGACATGGACTTGAACACACATAGTTTCTTTGGGAGAGGATCTGATCCCAGGGAGCACCAATGGAGCAGAGGAAAAGTGCAAAAAGGAAAGAAAAAAGCCAATAAAAAGGTAGCATAATTAATGTTTATGAATAGTTTTTTACTGTATTTATCTAGGGCTCAAGCCCCCAGGGATCTCAAGAGATTATAAACAGCATTCTTCACTGCTTTCACACCTGAAGGGCAAGAAATTGTGTAATTGAAGGATGCTCCCAGAGAAGTTTATTCCTTGGAATTTTGAATTATGTAAGGACTTTTCGGACAGAGAAAGTTCTCAGGCAATGAATGAGTCACTGGAGCTTGAAGGAGAAAGGCTTTGGGATGGCATCCATGAGACAGCAAATGGCAGGGACATGTAGATAGCTCTGCACATTTTTAAGCCACAATGGAGTTCACAATATCTATTTATTTTCCTCAGAGACAATTTAAGAAATAGTAAGTTAATAGTGAGTTGATTAATTAAGTTTTATCAACATTTAGTATAAATGGTGTGAATGCAGTATAGGAAAAAAAAAACCCACACTTTTTATTTATAACAAATTTATGTTATGATCCAATTCTACACGTAGATTCTTAGAGCTGTGTGACTTTCAGAAAATGTCTTAATCTTTCTTTTTTATTCAACTTTTATTTAAGATTCAGGGAGTACATGTCCTGGATTGTTACCTAGATATGTATTTCCTGATGCAGCGGTTTTGAGTCTGAATGATCCCATCACCCAAGTACTAAGCACAGTACCCAGGAGTTTTTCACCCTATTAACCCCTTCCCACCTCCCCCATCTAGTAGTCCCAGGTGTGTATTGTTGCCATCTTTATGTTCATTAGTACCTAGTGTTTAGCTCCCAATTATAAGTGAAAACATGTGGTATTTGGTTTTCTGTTCCTCCATTAATTTACTAAGGATAATGGCCTCCAGCTATATCCATGTTTCTGCGAAGGACATTATTTCATTCTTTTGTATGGCTGTATACTATTCTATTGTGTATATTTACCACATTTCCTTTATTCAATCTACCAAAGTTGATTCTATGTCTTTGCTTTTGTGAATAGCACTAAGATGAACATGCAAGTACATGTGTCTTTTTTGTAGAATGATTTGTTTTCTTTTGGATATATACCCATTAGTGGAATTTCTGGGTTGTATGGTAGTTCTAAGTTAGTTCTTTAATAAATCTCCAAACTGCTTTCCACAGCAGATGAACTAATTTACATTCCAAACAGTGTATACGTGTTTCATTTTCTCAGCAGCCTTACCAGCTTCAGCATCTGTTGTTTTATGACTTTTTAGTAACAACCGTTTTGACTGGTATGAGATAGTATCTCACTGTGGTTTTAACTGATATTTCTCATCAGTGATGATGATGAAGTATCTCACTGTGGTTTTAACTGATATTTCTCATTAGTGATGATGATGAAGTATCTCACTGTGGTTTTAACTGATATTTCTCATCAGTGATGATGATGAAGTATCTCACTGTGGTTTTAACTGATATTTCTCATTAGTGATGATGATGACTTTCTAATGTTTGTTTCTTGCTTGTACGTCTTCTTTTGTATCTTGCCAATTTTATAAATTGGGTATTTTGTGGGGATATTTATTGGGGTTATTTAGTGGTTTACCTTGCTTGTTTGATTACATTCCTTACAGATTCTGAATAACAGACCTATGTCAGATGCATAGGTTGCTAATATTTTATTGTATTTCATAGGTTGTGTATTACTATACTGACAGTTTTTTGTTTGTTTTTTTGTTTGTTTGTTTTTTAGGGTTTTTTTTTTCTTTTTTGCTATGCAGAAGATCTTGTTTGATTTGTCCCCACTTGTCAATTTTGTGTTGTTGTGGGACTCTCTCTGCTCCGTGCCCAGGCAAATCTCCAAGCATTGGGAGCATCTATCTGCCTGGTGCAACAGCCTGAGTCACCCAACCTGTCTTCACGCAAGGGGGCATTCTCTGCTCCACACTCAGGTGGATCTCGAGGCATCTGGAGCAGTCACTCTCCTAGATTAGGAGCTTAGGTTGCCCTCCATCCCTGAGCAGAGAATTTACAACTGAGGAAGTTTCCCAGCTGCACACCTAGGTATACCTCTAGGTGTTTGGTGACCACTCACTGGATCCTCCTTTGGCACTGGTGCTTGTGCCTGCCACAGAGGACCTTCAGATGGACCTGCCCTTCCTGGCTCCTTGGTCCTCCAACACCACAACTAAGCAGGGAGCTCAGAGCACTGTGCATTCCACGAATCAGCCCGTTGTCTAAGGTAACAGAGAGCTTCTGCTAGTAAACAAGGATCAAGTAAATACCCAGCTGCATTGGCCACAGCCAGCTCGCTCTTACAGATGCTAGCTAAATAAGGGGCTTGTACAATGAACTACACAGCTCAATATAAAAGCTGCCAAAAGAAGTGCATAGTGTTATAGAAGCAAAGCCAAAAGACCCTATCCAGAATTCTCTACAGTCCTAATCTTTCTGAACCTCAGTTTTGTTGGTGAGAGAGAAAGGACTGCATTCAGGTAAATTATGTTACTATTAAATCAGATTAAATAACTTAAAACATTTATGGGGCCTAATGTAGCACAGATATACTTCAGGTACTCAAATAAATAATTTCCTTTTTAGTAAGATCTAAAATTCTGGTTGATATTAAACTATTCTTTTACTACTTGTTATTTTAAGCTTAGGACGATTCCCTCAATATTTAGTTAGACTATATTTCTTTGTGTATTTCTTTGGTAGCAGGTTTTAATCTATTTATCTATCCATTTATTCAGAAACTGATTTGTCATTATTTTTAACTATGAACCAATTTGGTACATATTATTATTATTACTTGTATTTTATGTACATGAAAACTTAAGTATTGAGTAGCTAAGTGATGGGTTAGGGTGTTAAATCAAAAGCATAAATAATTTTAAAAAGACTAAAACCTGAGACCTTATTTACTTTCAAAGATGAATAAGATGGAAAATAAAATAAGAGTCACAAGGAAAAGGCAGGACGAATTGAAAGGAGAATTATTAAAAGGATCTGATTAAAATCAAAATATGTAAAATAAAAGAAAATTACTAGAAAAATAAAATTTACCAGTAAATAAATTAGTGAGCTATATAAGCCAAAAGGAACAAGATTTTTGGTTTAAAAAATAGAAACACTTATAGAAAAGACAACAGAGAAAATTTCCTAGAAGATAGTGTAAGAGTACAATAACAAAAATTATAAGTGAGAAAAATATAAAAAAATCAAAAGCAAGTTTTTACATTTTAATTTATAATTAATCTTAAAGGAGAGCTTTAAAAATGAATAAAGAGTAATTCAATTTCATTTTATCTTCACATTAATTTTATCAATAAAAAAACATACTTGATTTTGATGTCAAATGATATTAAACTGATAATAATATAGTGTCTGAAAAATGTTAAGTCTTACATAACCACACCAGGACTTGCACGTGAATGTTCTTAGCAGCAGCTTTCATAAGCCAAAAATTGAAAGCAACTTAAATGTCCATCACCTGGTGAATTGATAGACATGTCAAAGGAATATTATTGCAATGAATTACCCTTCAGTGGTAAAAAGAATGAACTATTGATACATGCTAAGTACAAAAAGCCAGATAAAAGACACCACACGTTTAATGATTCTGATTTATAGAAAATATTCCGAAAAAGCAAATCTACAAAGACAGAGTAGATTAGTGGTTTTCTATGGTGAGGAGGTGGTGACAGACGTCAAGGTGTAGATGAACAGTTAGTGAACATTAACGATCTTAACGAGGTGATGAAAATATTCTAAAACTGACTTCTAGTGATTTTGCACAACTTGACAAATTCACTAAAAACAATCATTGAGTACACACATAATATGACATGTAAAATATACTCCAATCAAGTTATAAAAATGTTACATTTTGTATAAACAGAAACATACTAAAGCTCCAAAAGATAAAAGTAAGCAAAAGACACACTATTCAATAAAGAGATAAATTTGAAAAAATGCATATCTCTTAACTATGTTAATCATGACAAATGCAAATAAAAATTGCTTGCAGAATATTCTCTCTCAATCTTCCAAAGACCTTGTTAGGAAAGGAAAAACTGGCTAGTCAAAGAGGAGAAGAAAGACGTTGGTTTTCATATTCCCGACAAATACATGGTTGAGAAGGAGCTGGGCTGTCCTCTCTAGACCAGAGGAGAAATACCAGTTCCTTCTGTGTATTGCAATGTCTACTTTCCAAAATACCAGAGATATCCTTGGGCCTCCCCTTCTCAGAATGACAACTGAGTAATAATATGATTTACTGGGAGCAGTCAAACAAACATAGGCCATGTAACCTGCCATATCAATACTGAGCAGTGCTTTCATAATAGATCTTCTGCAAGATTTAAAAGATGAAAAGGCATTTAAAAACAAATAACTATAACTAAATGCTTAGCGTATATTTACATTTGACACATACTACATATACATACGTTCAGAATCTAGTTTATAGGCAAGTTGCAGGAGCAGCTTTATAGCCGAAGCATAGAGGCTAAAATCATTCTACAGGAGTGTCTGATGACAAAAGGAAAACATCATCACACAAAGTGATTTGTGTATTAAAGTGTCTTAGCCTCAGGACTGATACTGTCTCAGGGACTCCTTAATCAGTGGAAAAACATCTTGATTATATCTTTATCATAGCACTTAAAAGCTTATAGTGACATGTGCTGCTTTTGTATCAGTTTTCAACACTGAAGTCTTGTGAACTGAACTGTATGATCAGTTCTTTAGGGCAACTGTGTCTTTTATTCAATTTTGTTGTTCTAGCAACTAGCCCAGTGACATAGTAAGTGGTCAATAAATATTTGTTAAAATAAATTAATCTTTAATTACCGGTGTAGTTATAAAGCACACAATTTCCCTGTGAATGTGCATCTTGGGATTGGGATAAACAGCCTGAACTCCTTTTTGTGCTTCCTTTTCTTGCAGAGTTATTTATCCTTTGCCAGCTACCCAATTACCAGTTATAATGAAGCACAGTTACACAGCTTGCTCCCAGGCAAATATTTGTATGCTAAATCAGTTAACCAGACAATATTTAGCCTTTACCAGCATGTGATCAATCTTTTAAACAAGAGAAATATAAATGTGATTAAGCATTGTCACCAAATATTTATAAATGCAAGTGGTTTAGAAACCATTCAAATAATGTCATTTCTAACAATTTATAAAAGTAAGGTAGTTTTGGCACTCAAATTGATGTCAGTTTATACATATATATTGCATCTGTTAAAATAGTTTTCTTCAATTATTCCATGATTGTTTTTCAAAGCTTTTCTTTTTTTTTTTTAATTTTTTATTTTTTATTGCGTTTTAGGTTTTGGGGTACATGTGCAGAACATGCAAGATAGTTGCATAGGTACACACATGGCAGTGTGTTTTGTTGCCTTCCGCCCCTTCACCCATATTTGACATTTCTCCCCATGCTATCCCTCCCCTGCTCCTCCCCCAACTGTCCCTCCCCTATTCCCCCCAATAGACCCCAGTGTTTAGTACTCCCTTCCCTGTGTCCATGTGTTCTCATTGTTCATCACCCACCTATGAGTGAGAATATGCGGTATTTCATTTTCTTTTCCTGTGTCAGTTTGTTGAGAATGATGTTCTCCAGATTCATCCATGTCCCTACAAAGGACACAAACTCATCGTTTTTGATGGCTGCATAATATTCCACAGTGTATATGTGCCCCATTTTTCCAGTCCAGTCTATCATTGATTGGCATTTGGGTTGGTTCCAGGTCTTTGCTATTGTAAACAGTGCTGCAATGAACATTCGTGTGCATGTGTCCTTATAGTAGAACGATTTATAGTCCTTTGGATATATACCCAGTAATGGGATTGCTGGGTCAAATGGAATTTCTATTTCTAGGCCCTTGAGGACTCGCCACACTTTCTTCCACAATGGTTGAACTAATTTACACTCCCACCAACAGTGTAAGAGTGTTCCTATTTCTCCACATCCTCTCCAGCATCTGTTGTCTCCAGATTTTTTAATGATCGCCATTCTAACTGACGTGAGATGGTATCTCAATGTGGTTTTAATTTGCATCTCTCTAATGACCAGTGATGATGAGCATTTTTTCATATGTTTATTGGCCTCATGAAGTTTTTTTTTTAATAAACAGAAGTTACCTGTTTATTCATTTATATTTTAGTATAAAAATAAATACATCTTATTGCTATTAAAAACTTAAAGCCTGGTGCCGTAGCTTACACCTGTAATCTCAACACTTTGAGAGGCCAAGGCAAAAGAATCATTTGACACTAGGAGTTCAAGACCAACCTGGGAAACAGTAAGACCCAGTCTCCATAAAAAAAATTTTACTTGTAGTCCCTACTACTCATAAGGTTGAGAAGGAGGATCACTTAAGCCTAGAAAGTCAGGCTGCAGGAAGCTATATTTGCACTAGTACATGTACTCCAGCCTGGGCAACTGAGCAAGGCCTGTCTCTAAGTACAAATATATATGCACATATATATATGTGTATGTGTATATGTGTGTGTGTGTGTGTGTGTGTGTGTGTGTGTGTGTACAAGTTAGAGTTAAAATGTTCATTTTAGTTAAAGTTAAAAATCCATCATAACATAATATCCCAAATGCTGGGTAGTTTGGAAATAAGTATTACTGGGATCTTACTAACATTACACAATATATGATATAAAGTAATTGTAATTTTGTTCCATTTGTGATACGTTATTTAAATTTTGAAAAATATTATTAAGCACAGAGATAAATTTATTCAAATGTTCTGATATTTTAATTTTGTTATACTATTAAGAATATTTTTTATTTGATTTTGTTGAATTGTTCTACAAATAGGCCTGAATTTCCTAGAATTTTAGCAGCAATAGTAATTCTTTCAGTGAATCTTTTTGCATTTTTGTTCATTGCTCAAAAATAATGTGATAATATTAAGTATTACAACCGAGAAACCAAAACAGGAGGCTATTTTAACTTGTGCAGTTACCGTTAAAATTAAAGCAATAATATTTACTAGAATAATGAGACTCAAAACTAGATGATAGTTATTGGCAGAGAATGGGAAGAGAAAAAACATAGACATTTTAAAATGTCTAAAAGCGAAAAAAGGAAAACAATGAAGGTGTGAGGAAGGCATGAAGAAAAGTAGGCAATGTATAGGCAGATAGCTTAGGATAGAAAGCAGAAGCCAATGTAAAGAAAGAAAACAAATATAGATAAATAATGAGTAATTCATCAAACAACATCCTACAGGAGGCCAGAAAGAAAAAAGAAAGGAGAGAAGGAGCAATATAACCAGCATGGAGACTAGCATTTGAAGGTGACGAAGGGCATCTGGCATGGAGTCAATGCTGAAGCAGAGTGAGACGGCACCGTCACAGGTTTTAGGCCTGGAATGGGTAGGGGGGGCGGGTCCACAACAAAGGCTGTGAAGGTGTGGGCTATCAGAATCTGAGTGGAGTAAATATGCTACCAATATGAGGGCAGAGCATGGGGTGGGCTATATACATATATACACACATATACATGTATGTGTGTATATATGTATATGTGTGTGTATATACATACACACACCTATATAGATATATATGCTATAGGTCTATTCACTGAGAGCATCTGGGTACAGTAAAACCCCAATACTAATGAGCGCACCTAATATCCACATGCTGAATTATAAATATCATTATCCAGTAAAGGAAATCAAGGCTTTTTGAAGAATGGTTGAATCTGGATGTGGAGAAAGGAAATTAGGAGATGAGCCTGGAAGATTTATTGTACCAGACAGCAAGGAAGTGCTTAAAGAAAAATGGAGACATGTCCAGAGGACATAGAATCCAGCTTGAAAACTCTCCCTCACTGGCCAACTCTAAGAAAACATCAGTAGCAAAATAAAAGTTAATAATAAGTTGTTATCCATTAAATAAAATGAGAATGCATGCATCCACACTGAAATAATATGTAAATATTTTAATATATTGCAAGTAGCATATTAAAAGTATAATGAGTTACTCCAAAATACTATACCTCTACACAAATTATTCAATAATTACAGAGGGCAAAAGAATCCCTTCACAGGGGAGAAAGCTGTAAGACATGACTTTTAATGAAAGAATCGAAGTGAGTAACACAGCAATAAGAAAGTAACCTGAACCTGTACACAGCTGAGAGAAGGCAATGAGAACACATATTACTTGTCTAATACCCTTGCCAATGAAACATAATCTAAATCTAGTTATGAGAAAATACCAGTCAAAAAAAAAAACTGAGGGCACTCTGAAAAATAATGGATCTGTTATCTTTAAATTGCAGTGATAGAAGTGAAAGTAAAACTGCAGGAATTTTCCAGCTGGAAGAGACTTATAAAAAGACCTGTCAACTAAATACATTATTTTGAACAATATTATTTTGCCATAAAGTACATTACTGAAAAAGATGGAAAAATTTGAGTGAGGTCTGAAGATTAGATGTAGTAATGTATGACTGTCAATTTCTTGATTTTGATAGTCATATTTTTGGTTATATAGAAGACGTTTGTTTTTAGAATTTTCTAAATCATATTCAGAGTGATGGAGCATCGGGTTGGCAACTTATTTTCAGATGGTTTAGGAAAAAAGTCATTTGTGCTACAACTTTTCTATAACTTTAAAATGGTTTCTAAAATCATACAAAAATAAGAAAATGAACATAAAGAAACTTGATGTGGTAATGGAGCTATTATATGTCTTGATTGTGCATTCACTGGTCAACACTCAATGACGAGTGCCCTTAAAATTAGTACGTTTCATTGTATACAAACCACAGTTCTACACAAGTGCACTTCAGTACCATTGGTTCAAAATACACAGCTGTATTGGAAAATAAGAAAGAAATTTCTTTATTAAAAATGCAAATTAAACTGATAATGGTGAGAAGGTAAATTTTGTGATTTGATGTGAGAAAAACGGAGGAAGAGTTTGAAGGCCACCTGAGAAAAGAAGATAAACATCTTGCATTTGGCAGAAAATTACATTCAGGATCCATTAGTTAAGTCTAAAACTGAAACCGCGTTATCTATTTATTTTAAAAAATTAAAATGATCATTTATTTAAAAAAATAAAGAGTTTCAATGGGCTTCCCCAGATGTAGCTGTGAACACATGGGATCAGAACCTATAGGTGCAGCATCTCTAGCCACAAGGAAGCCTTTGAACTAAAGACCTATACATTCTGAGGGACCAGGATTTAAGCAAACAGTAAATTATCATAAAGGGAGAGATTTGGTCAGAAGATTAACTCTTAAACATAAAATACCAAACTTGAAAGGACATATATTTCCATGAAAGACAATCAACACACTGAACAAAATGCCAAAAGAAAAGGAAAAGATATCAGACTAATCCACAATAACTATAAGGTAGCTGTATTTATAGATATTGCATAACATTATAAAATCATGTATGTAAAAGTAAATTTCTTAAACAAGAAAGGACAGTTATTAAGTTAAAAACAAAGCAAATTTCTATAGGAACTCTGGGAATTAAAAATCAGTAAAAATGTCAACATGTGGGATAAATAGTTACAACTAAAAGAGAATTTAACAATTGGATATGGCTGAAGAAAAATTAATTGATTACCAGTTATAATGGAGGAAATCTTTAAGAATACATATAGGTGTGTGTATACCTACACACACACATATATATATATATACACACACACCTATACACACATATATACAAGTTTAATAATAGATGATAATATAGAAAAACTAAGAGACTCAGAAAATGGAGCAAGAAATTTCAACATATCTAATAAAGAAGCAACAAAAAGTGATATTTGAAGAGATAAAGGCACTGTATTTGTGTGTGTGTGTGTGTGTGTGTGTGTGTGTGTGTGTGTGTGTAAAGAGAGAGATATCTCAGAATTTACCAGAAAAAAATTTGTTACCAGCCACGAATCCATATGGGTCTTCAGGAACCTCAATTCTTGCGTCCTCAGAAGAAAGAATTTGACTGAGGGGCATAAGTCAGGAGAGACCAAAGCAAGAAATCTCACAGGTGCTCAGAGAAAGGACAATTCAAGAAGGGAAGTCAGAAGTTGATCATGAAGGGGCAGAGAATCCATAAATGCTAAAGGTCTCACAGATATCAAACCAGAAAGGACTCATTCCATGCACCAGGAATTCAGCCCTTGCCACCATGGTAAAATGGTGAAGCCTTAGCTGCTGAGCTACGGAATTGGGCAATTTTCATTGCTCTTTCCAGCAGGATCCCAGAGGCAGCCAATTTTGATCTGGCAATGGCTTTTAACTCACTTAAAATAATTTTTAGTGTGGCAGACATGGTGGCTGATGCCTGTAATTCCAGCACTTTGGGAGGCTAAGGCAGGCGGATCACCTGAAGTTGAAAGTTTGAGACCAGCCTGGCCAACATGGTGAAACCCCGTGTCTACTAAAAAAAAAAAAAACAAAGAAATACAAAAAATAGCCGGGTGTGGTTTCCTGCGCCTGTAATCCTAGCTACTTGAGGGGGATGAGGCAGGAGAATGGCTTGAACCTGGGAAGTGGAGGATGCAGTGAGCTGAGGTTGAGCCACTGCACTCCAGCCTGGGAGACAAGAGCAAAACTCCATCTGAAAAAAAAAAATACTGCTAACTCTAACATAAACTCCAAAATTCCTGTCCTTCGGATGGCGGAGACCAAAAGAAAGTACTGTCACATAGTTACAAGGTCAAGCTCCCAAGGACATAAAACAAGACAAGAGGGGAACTTCATTTCGTTTTTTTGTTTGTTTGTTTCAAGGACCTGCGGTGAAGTTTGTAACTGACCAGTTTGCCAGGCTGCCTTGAACAGTGAGCTTATGAGATCCTAAGCCTATGTTCTGTCCTAAGGTACCGCTCTCCAATATAGCACAACACAGAAAGATAAATTTATAGTACAAAGTACACCAGATTCTCTGCAATCTAAAACCAGCTTCACAAATCCTTTTTCTTACTAACGAAAATGTTGGAGAGAAGACAATGATTTTTACTATGCTGCGATAGGTTTGCAGAGAGAGAGAGGCCAGAATTCTAACTGGGAAGAAATTTTTACCCTTTTGTTGGCATGCCAGGTTTCTGGGTTTCCTTTCACTCAGTAGCCCCAGTGACCTTGCTCTCTGTATTGTAACCCTGCGAGCCCAGCAGCAAAACAAAGTAAATATATATATATATATATATATATATATATATATATATTTTTTCCATTTCATGGAAGCAAAGGCCAAAAGCCTCTAGATATTGTAAGATGCTGCCCAAGTGGTTGCATGGGGTAACCAAATTAAGATTTTCCATTTTGGACAGAGCAAAATACGCCTGGCAAAGCATGGACATTAGCCATCCCTCTTAGCAACCAATACCGAATTGGAAAGGTTCAAACTTGCCCCCAATTGGCCATTTTAGAACACACACAGAAGAAACAGAAGAATAGGAAGTGCAGGTTCTAACATAAAAGATAGGAAAAGGAAATGAGAGAAAGAGGGAGAGAAAAGCAATGACTGCTGTGGGTTGGGGAAGGCAGGAAGCTCAGTGAAGCCAGAGAGAGACCCACCCATTGCAGCAGCAAGTGAATCAAAAGTTCAGGCAGCCACTTGTTAGTACCAAAGGGATCTTTTCCAGCAGTCCCACTTCATCTTAAGTTTCCTTCTCCGGAGAGGAAAAAACTCCCCATGTTCCATGATCCTACACATGCCTAATCCTGTCACCCATAACTGTAATTAGACAAAAGTCATTTCCTTCTATTCAGAAGTTATGGTTTGTACTGCATATTACTGTGCATGCCCTGTGAGTAGGGATCAGATAAAGAGGTTATCTGCATACTGTGGAATTTATCCCCCCTCAAGAAATCGCTCAGTTAGATTTCTGCTAGGGCTTGTCTAAGTAAGTGTGGGCTATTTCTAAACCCCAGAGGTAGAACTGTCCAGGTTGAAGTTATTCGTTAACAGTTTAGTTAGCTTGCCATGGGGAAATAGGGATATTAGAGAGAAACATGAATTCAGGGGTTGAGTAAATATTAATTGGGCACAACTCTTGGAAAGTAGATTTATGCCTCAAAGAGGTGTGGGATATTTCAGCTTTACCAGGGATTGGTGGGAGAATTGTAATTAATCCCTTAAGTAATATAAAGGGGTATAAATCTTTTCTTTTGAAGGAAGGGAATATCATTTGCCCTGATTACCCAACATTATTTGAAGGAGAGTTGCTTAGAGAAGTAGATTAGCACAGAGTAGGCCACTCTTGAATGCAAAAGGACATTTATAATTTTACTTGTCACCTCTAGAGTTGTGCTTGGCTTTGTTCTGTTGATGATGATATCTGAGCTGGTAGGTGGCTGGAGCAGAGAGCCCCTTTTACTCAAGACCATTAAGGGTTGGGATTCTGTCCTGGGGGCCCTTCAGTCCTCAGTCTAGTTCCCTTACCAGTGCCTGAGCTTGTGGTAGAGAAGGCAAGCCAAGCAGGGCTTTTCCATATTTATGCCATTGGGGCAGTTTGCCTTCCAGTGGCCTGGCTTCCTGCACCAATACCTGGAAGCATATCCTTAGGGCAACCTGGAGGATGCTGGAGGGCTTGTAAAGCAGCCCATAGTTGAGTCTTCCTCCTGTCTCTGCATTTCTCCTTTTTCTTAGTCCCATCCTCTATTCTACTCTCAGTTATAAATGATGCAGAAGTCTAATTTGAGGACCTCCTTTACAAGGTCACTTGGTTCTAAGGGTGACTTTTGCAATTGCCCCCCAGTTCATTTTTCTTCTTTTAGTTTTTGAGATGGAGTCTTGCTGTGTCACCCAGGCTGGAGTGCAGTGGCGTGATCTCGGCTCACTGCAACCTCCACCTCCCAGGTTCAAGCAATTCTTGTGCCTCAGTCTGCTGAGTAGCTGGGACTACAGGCACACACCACCACACTTGGCTAACTTTTGTATTTTTCATAGAGACAGGGTTTCACCATGTTGGCCAGGCTGGTTTTGAACTCCTGACTTCGTGATGCACCTGCCTCAGACTCCCAAAGTGCTGGGATTACAGGCATGAGCCACCTCACCTGGCCCTCCCAGTTCATTTTTAAACCAAATAGTATTACAAAGAAAAACTAGTTTTTTGCTTTAAGGTTTGAAGGAATCAAATTTTTCCTAGTTTATGGGGATGCAACTAAGGGGCGTTTCCTGTGGTATGAAGATGCAAGTACCCACTGGTGAAGAGAGAACAGAGGAGGCAAAAAGGAAAAAGAAAAAAGAAGGCGTTCCCTCTACTTTCCTATGATCCTGAATGGGATGTCCCACAGTGTTATCTGGGTTCAGGAATAAACCAGTCTTACCATGTACCATTGGTTCCATCTCATCACAATTATGCACTTGAGGACAGAGGAGATACTGAAGTAAACAGAGGACCCTCTATTCACCCTTGGGATTCTGGAATAACCAGTCTTACTTTGTATCCCTAACCTTTCATCTGTGTTCTAACCTATTAGCCCAGGACCAACCTTCATCTCTATCCTATGGGCTTCTTGTGCCTGCGGCCTTGGGCCAACCTATATCCTTGACTCCATGATCTTATAGCAATGCTTGCTTGGAGCATTCCAGCAAAAAAAGAAAAAAAAATAGCTTTTGCTTAGATTCCCATTTCCCACATTATTTAAGTAGATAAGAAGCCTGTTTTGCAGGGGCTGTACCTCCCTGCCCCCTCTCTTAGAATAGGGCCTTGAAGGTTTTAATGCATGTTGAGAAGGATGCAGATGTAATTAGAGAAACGGAGGCTACAGGAGGAAGTGGGAGGAAGCATGAGGATTGCTCATGTAGAGACTTTATATGCTCACAAAACCAGCAGCCCTTGGATTCAACGTTTATGTATCCCTGACATAAAGTGGGAACCTCCATGGGACTTGGAGCTTGAGATAAGAACTCACAAATGGCAGAGGAGGAATTTCCCCTTTTTTCCAAGGGGTGCTAGCTCAAAAAAGCCAGTATGTGGGATTCTTCAAGGGCCACAGAGTGAGACCCTATGTAGGCAGACAACCTGCTTCAAAAGCCACAGGAAAACTTGGCCTTGGGGCGGCATAACAGGAACAAGAACCATGTGGTAAGTCATGAGGAGCTGGCAGAGCCAGAGTTCCAATTAATGTCATTCCAAACAATCTGCCAGCACACAGGGGAAGGGCTGAAGGTCATCAGAGCTGGTAGGGTAAGAACAAGTATAAATCTCAGGGGATATCCCCAGGGGAGCCTGTGTCGTTGCTGCTGTGCAAAGGCAGTAAAAGTCACGAGGACACAAACAACAGGGAGTGTGTGTTTAAGAAGTCCCATGGCATGCAAAGTGAAAGCAGAGGCAGACTTGCCCCTGAAGTGGATGGTCCAGGGAGCGTACAAGGCCATTTTAGAACACACACAGAGAAAACAGGAAAATAGGCAGTGTGGGTTTTTGGAAAACAGACAATTTTACTTGAAAAGGCAGAGGAAACCCAAGACATTTTATGGTTTTAGGCTTTTAGCCCTACCACTCTTGTAAGCTTCCTGTCCAAGAGAGCCATTAGTGCCTCAGTTCTGCTCAATGCGAATCTCAAGATCCTTCCTACTCCCACAAGCCATCCATGAGTGTGAGCTGAGAGGTCAGCTTGGTGGAGAAGAGTTACTTATGAGTGAGAAGAATGGTTCTGGGATTTGGTTAGTAAGCAGGAGAGTAAAGAGAGAGAAGAAAACCATGTATAAGTTTTTGAATGCCTCCAGCCAAAGAAGGCTGGAAAGGCAAAGAAGGCTCATGTCTGAGCCATGCAGCACCAAAGTGTGTCAGCGACGGATGTTATCCAGGTCACACGGCAGCAAAATGTATTAGCGGTGGAAGTTATTCAAGTGATGACACCAAAATCTGTTACCAACATCAAATCCTTACAAATCTGCACCAACCTCAAGTCACGCCTCCTCAGAAGAAAGAATTCAACTGAGAGGCATAGGTAGAGGGAAAAACCAAGTCCAGTCCTAAAGCAGGAATGAAAGCTTATTAAAAATTTTCAGAGCAGGAATGAAAGGATGGAAAGTACACTTGGAAGAGGGTCAAGTCGATGACTTGAAGAACAAGCATGTGGTTTGACCTTTTGACTTGGGGATTTCTATGTTGGCATACTTCTGGGGTCCTGCATCTCTTCTCCCCTGATTCTTCCCTTAGGGTGGGCTGTCTGCGTGTACAATGGCCTACTGTGCTTGGGAGGGGAGCATGGACTGTGTGTTTACCAGTATTGAATGCAAACTCACTTGAGGCATTCTCCCCTTCAGCCAAATGCCCCGGAAGATCACATAACGGTTGTACTCTGCCATTTTGCCTCTTAATGTTCATGCATGAGCTTACTTGCCCAACTCCTGAGATCTTATTAGAAAGTTTATGATCACCAGTTTTAGTTTTTTTCTATCTTTAGGGGGATTGCCTTTCCCTGGCACTAGCTATGATCAATTACTTTGCTAGAGAGGCAGTTAACAACTGCCTGACCATCACCTAACTGTTGCTTGGCATTCCTGGTTGCAGGGGGAGCCCTCTCCTGCCCTGTTCATGGGTGCCTGATGACCTACTGCAACAATTCCATAGGTTGAAAGATTTCATAGGGTGAACAATCATAGACTGTAGAACAAACTTTTTTTTGAAGCAATATCTCGTCACCTCATACATATACTTCTCAACATGAAGAATGAAGAAAAGAGAATACCCCCCATTCACCAAGAAACAAAGGTAGATGCTACAGGAAAAGGGTTGAGAGGATAGAATTGTAAATATAAACAGTTTATGTACTGTTAAATATTCAATGAGTACACTCAAAACTTTTAAGACATTAAGAATCACAAATCATTCTTTCTACGAAAGGAAAAATGAAGACAAAGGAAGTGGGATTCAAGAGCAAGAGTGAAAAGAATTTATTCCAACATAATGAGGAACAAAATGATAAGGTAAAATCGCATATTAAGGGGAAAAGAAAAACATAGTTTTGAAAAGACAAAATTAGCAAACTACTTAATAGACTAAATTTAAAAGACAGAGTACTTTATGGTATAATCTTAATAGTGAAAAAAGATGTAACTATATATAAAATGTGAGTTGCATAAATTTAAATATTTAAAAATATAGATTAAGGAAAGATTTTTCTTCAAAAAATAATATTACAGTATCCACAAGGAGAAATAGTTAATCCGAATAGGCTAAAAACCATTAAAGAAACTGTAACCCTATTGAAACATACTACCAAATAAGGCAGAGAAAAAAAAATGCTATTTAATTTCTCACTTATTATTAATTATATTGTCCTTACTTTCTCCCTTTGGTGAGTATGAGAAAGGAGATCAAGGAAATATGTTTTTGGTTTATAAAGTGAAAAAAAAAACCCTAAATCTTGTTTACCTTTTGAATCTTTCAATATAATCCAATTATTAGAAATTTTAAATGCTACTAAGCCAAAGCAAAAGTAAAAATATCTTTGAAATTACACAATTAAATTTATAATGGAATATTATTAGTCCCTAACTAAAATTATTTCAAAATTAAGCTCTATTCTAGCATGTTATAAGTAATTTGCGACTTTCGTAATTCATGAATAAATAACTATTCTCCTTGGGGAATAATTAATTCATTTCATCAATGAATATCTATATTTCATCTAATATTTTTCTAGAAAAAAATAGAGAATTTGTCACTGTTAATTAGTAATTATTTACTTGCACTTAAAAATAAAACAAAATATAACTCCAAAGCTATGACTTATTTTTTAAAAAACTACGTATATTTAATTTTACAGAGACAGGGTCTCACTATGATGCCTAGGCTGGTTTTAAACTCCTGTGCTCGAACAATCCTCCTGCATTGGACTCCCAATATGCTGGGATTAAAGGTGGGGGGAGCCACTGTTAGCCTAAAAATATATGTTTATAATTTAAAAGCTTTTTAAAATTAAAAAATGTTTTCTATATAAACCAGGCACCTGTAAAATTAAATGTTTAGTAGGATTAATCTGATCTATAATTTTTAAGGCATTGGTATTCTAAGATTTCAATTATTAAGCCTATTTTATAAAATGGTATTCTTAATACCTGGGGAAAAAAATCAGATCAGACGTGATGTTTTGTTTTGTTCTCTTTTTATGTTTCTCGCATTTCTACTTAAACAGGTTTCTAGCAGAGTTACAGTGTTAGCTGGTTTATTTTTGATAGCGGATGTGAGCATAAATCTCTTTTTGTCAAAAAAGAGGGCATCTAATCTGTGGGTCATTTGAACAAATTCACTGTATGCTTATCCCAAGTTTTTCCATATTCCAGTGTTTTAAAGAATTGAGTATCTATGTCATCTTGTAAATTACATTTTCCTTTCCTCTTAAAATAAGCAGCCTTTTTCAGACCACAGGTTCCAACTGTCTTCTGTGGATTGTGGGTCCAATGTCACTTCAGCATTCAAAGTCTTGCTGGGCTGTTCGGTTATCTCCCACGGGAACTCTACTCATTGACCAGCAGATGGCCTCAACGTCCGCCTCTCGAAGTCTTCTGCATTCCAATGAGAATCAGATCTACACACGTGCAGCTCAGCAGAGAGTCCAAGACCACGACAAAAGCAAACCACAGGGTTTGCTTTCCTTTAGCAACCCTCTCTCCACAATCTCTCCCACACTTCCTGGTTTTCTAATGCACTCTCTTTTATTCTTCTAATTAGAAAGATGTGGCCAGTTAGTAGGAGAAGAAAAACACCAGCAGTGGTTTGCCCTACACTTTTAGTTCAACTGATCAAAGAGGAAGATTTCCTCTCAGAATTTCGGCTCCTCAAGATCCTGTTGAAAGGGCTGGAGCTGCCTGAACAGCATGGCTGTAGATCGTGGGGAATCGTATCTACCATGATAAATAATTTGTATAAAAACATCTCTGGAAAGTCTTTGAGTGATCTTAGTGATATGAATTCTAAGTTCAAATAAATTCATATCACTAAGATCACTCAAAGACTTTCCAGAGATGTTTTTATACAAATTATTTATCATGGTAGATACGATTCCCCACGATCTACAGCCTGCTTCCCTCTTCTCTCGACAGGCCACTGCCTTGGAGTCTGTCTTCTGGGTGTGACGAAAGAAAGGCATTGCCTTTTCTATGTAACATTAGTATTCCATTCCCCAAAATTAGACACTGCATGAGAACATCAACTAAGACCTCATTACCCAGTGAACAAAATTACCAAGGCCTACTTATCAAGCTAAAACCCTCTGCTAATTTTTGAAAAATGGAACTACAACATTTGAAAAAAACTTAGATTCATTACAATGGATAGGGTTAGAGTGCATGATGGGTAAACAACATATCTCCATCTCATTACTAAACAATCAATATGTTTGTTAACAAGCAGTTGATTTTTATTCAGTAATGTGTAGTGTTTGAATGCCAAGCCATAAATGTTGATATTTACAATATATCAAGGCAAAAAATCCAAAAATAAATTTTTTTTAGAACAAAGAAAATAAAAAATGTTTAATAAAAAAAGCAAGGTGATTTCATGAAAAAACGTTTTACTCTCAACTGAGAAGGAGAATAAAAGCTTAAAAAGGTTGAAGATGGAGAAGGGAGTAGATTTGAAGCAGGCACAGTATGTCACTGGTTATGAAATGTTACAGTGCTTAATAGATGGGTCTTCAAGAGTAAATTTCAGCTAATTACCACACTCAAAGGAACTGACAGTTTCCACAATTTTGTTGCATCAGAGGACTCTATGACAAGACTCAATAACTGCAGGGCAGGTGGTCAGTGCTCCAGGATGCACAAATTGCAAAATGCATCTTTGCTCATATGTTTGCTAGTCATTTTCTTTGTATATTACAGTAGCACTTCAACTGTAATCACTTTCATCAAACTCCTTGTTACCTTTTGTGTGAGCTTCCTTTCCATTTTTTTGTTTTAACTTTTGTTACTCATTACATGACTCTAGGAAAGAACAGAAGCTAAAAGGGAAAAAAGAAAACATTCAGGATGATGACAAAGTATGCAGAGAGGAACGAATAAGGTGTGGAATGTAAATCTTCTCACAGCACCAGTAGCAGTGGAGATGCATGTCCCTATTGCTGCCAATCAGTGTGATTTTTCAAACATCTACACATGAATCTGACATTTTACCAATTGTTCTGGAAAATAATGAAATGTCCAACATATTTTTTTGCATTTGAGGGTATAAATATAAATTTTGACTAAAATTCCTTCACTAACAGATAAATTTGTTCTAAGAAGTCTGGACATGTACATACTTTACTAGGAAATCATTAATAGAAAGAAGCTGTTAAGGAGAAGCTTTTATGGGTGCTGCCATGGAGGCACTAGTTTTCCTTGTGCCTATTCCTGAGATTTATCTTCTCTCTCTTCATGCCATATCTTTTAAACCTGGAAATTTATTTCCATTTTCAAGATATATTTTACCTTTCATACATATCCAGGATTAAATTCCTGAAAATTATAAACATCTTCTCTAATCTATGTTCATTCCTGTATTCTCCTCTTCTTACCTCTGTCTAGTCCAGGTAACATTTAGTTGTCTATTGTCTTTATTCCGTATGCTGTACTTCTCAAAGTCCCTGAGAGCAGAAACTACATGTAGCTCATTTCTGAATCCTCATGTCTAGCACATGGTGGCACTTACAAAACATTCAGTCAGTGAAGGAAGAAAAGAAGGAATCCAAACTAAGCAATTATCTATAACACAAGAGGGCTCAGGAGACAAGCTGGAGCTGCTGATACACATTTATATACATCTTCTGTGTAAAGCAGGTAGTTGAAGCTTTAAGAGAAGATGAGATCACTCTAGGGGAATGTAAATAGCAGTGGTTCTCAAATCTGGCTACAGTTTAAAGTTACCTAGGAAGCTTTTTTTAATAAAATAAAATAAATAAATAAATAAAATAAAATGCCCAGGATTCAACCCACAAACATTTCTGTGGGTGGAGCCAGGTGTTCCTACATTAGAAAAGTTCGCCTGGTGATTGCAATGGGAAGTTAACAGTTAAAGACACACTGATGAAGTTTTAAAAACTCAGCAAATATAAAAGCTTTAGAATAAAAGCATAGAAGGATCAGAATAAGAAAGAGTAGCTAAAAATAAAGAAATAAATAAATACAGAAGACAGGAAGAAAAGGCGGGAGTGAGAAAGGAAGGTAGGGATGGAAGATGGCTCAGAAAAGTAGGAAACCTGAAGCTGCAGTGTCACAAAAGCCAGGTAAGAAGAGAGCCTTGACAAAGATGAGTTGTGTAGTAAACTATAAAAAGTCAGGCAGATTTTCTGAACAGTAAAATCTAAAAGAGAGAAACAGACTCTAAAGATAATTGTCAATTTTATTCAAAGCTATTCAGGCAGTGGGATGCTAAGAAATAAATTGAAATTATAATGAGTTAAACAATAAATTAAGTGCAGAAACTACTAATTTTTCTATAAGTCATAAGAAATACTTGTTATAAGGAATTAAGTCAATATTTACTTTGTTTCTTTATGAAACAGTAATTTCTTTAATATTCTATAATACTACAGCATACATTTTCAAAATAAAATGTAATAATACATAATCCTAAAAATATAATACCCCATATAACATGAATAACCTTCAGTGTAATCAGAAACTAATCTGCTGTAGGTAAACAGAAAGTAATCATGCATAGGTAAACACATATAAGTCTGCAGAAACACAGAGAAAGGAACTAATCTATTTCTTATTATTCCACTGGTGTAAGACAAAGGCTGATTTGCATATATTTTTTATCAGATAAGGAATGTTTGTCATCTTATTTCACCATTACCTAAATAGTAAATACCAGGATTTTTCTGATCAAAATATCTTGTTGCTGTTATTCACCTGAAAACCAGGATAATGCAGGTCTGAATGTATAGTAAATTGTCCACCTCTCCTAACTGTTGAAAAAGTAATTGCTCTATAAGTCAAGATAAGGTATGAACTAATTTGTCTCCTGCTGAAAGCAGATACTATTGGACCCCAATAAAACTTCATTCAAATATCAACAACAACACATTTCACATACAACATGTATATCCTAATTGTTGGTTGATACATTTTTATTTGTGTTCATTACTTTGTACAAAATTGAAAATCAAAAAGTATTGTTGAATCAGTTTACAAATTAATCAGTCACCTGGAATTGGAAAGATGTGCATTTTGCTCTAATTTGCATTTCCAGCCTTCCCATTTTGAGGATATTTTTGTATTTGTACCTATGACATACATTAAAGTACGATGCATTCATTAACTCATCTACAGACAATGGAATGTTGTATCTGATTCTGTAGACCCCTTACCAAAATGCTCAGGAGGTCTGGTAGCTCACAAATTGGGAAATTGTACCAGAAGTTCTTAGAATTTATTTCTTCTTCTAATTACGGGTCTCTGAAAGAACAGATTTATTTGACAAAACAGGAATAAAACTGTGAAACCTTAAGACTTGCATTTTAATTTTTAAAAATCGACCATTTGCCACGAAGTTCTGAGTTTTCTAAGTATAGCTGCAGATTTCTTGTATCAATAATATCAGTCTTCATCTTACTTATCTCTGTCTCAGCTTCTTAAAATAAAAATTCAGACATGTGCAAACTATCCTGCAGTGAAAAGCAAGAAAGGGTGAAGTAGGTAGTAAAGTGGGAGTCTCAACTCCACAAACTAGCTAAGATACTAAGCACTTCTACAAGGCCTTTTGGTTTAAAGATGCTTCCTTTTGGAAAAAAGTTACATGACTCTTTTGACCCTACATCCCTCTACAGACGCCATTGTTTTCACTATCATTGATTAACTCAACCTATTTTCTATTCATCTTTTGCCATTCTGTTTGATCTCATGTCAATAGGATTTCAGTCTCTATTCTTTTCTGAAAGAAAGCTTCTCAAGATCATGAATGACAACAATGTGACTGAATCCAATGGTCACTGTTCAGTTCTCATGGCACTCAACCCATCAGCACAATCTGATCATTTGTGGTTTTGACTCACTTTCCACAATTGGCTTCTAAAACACCACCCTACCTGAATTCTTCTACCTGACATAATACTCATTCCTAGTCTCCTTTCTTCATCCTTTCCTAGACCTCAAAACTTCAGAATGCTCAGGTTTGGTATAGCAAATTGCCTAATCAATATCTCCATCTATGTTTAGTTTACCATTAAAGCTTAACCAGGTCCAGAGCCAATTGCTTTGTTCTCCCTATCACTGGTAAAAGAAAAATAATTCTCCTAAAATCTTCCTCTCTTTCAGAAGCTTAGACCAAACTGCTGATCTCATCCACAAGTTATCTTTCTCTCATACCTCACATACAATTTTGAAGCAAATTATGCTGACTTTGTCATCAAAATGTGTCCCATATCAAACTCCTCATCAACTCCAAGATGTTATTACAATTTGAGTAGCCATCACTCCTTGGCTTGATTATTGCATTGGCCTCTTACTCTACATCTCTGCGTATAACACTTATCCCCTAAAACATTTAAAAATTTTCTGTCCTTTACTCAAATCCCTCTCAGATGAAAGTAAAATTCAACATTGCTAAAAATTCAACCCTACATAGTCTTCCCCACCATCCCCTTTGGCTGTATTATCCTGCAACACTTTCTTGTCCACTCTGCTTCAACCACATACTCTTCTCTACTTGCATTTTCCCAGTATACACACTTCCCTTGAGGCATGGCTAAATCCTCAGAATTCACTCCACAAACAACATTTGTGTGTTAGATTCACACCTGAGGGTCACCAACTACTCCTGAATATTTATTAACTTTTTTTATTATTCAGCATGTTTGTATATTTTCCTATCTTTAAGCATTGACATCTTAGTAATATGCTTAGCCTGCTATCCAGATAACTGAACAGCATCAATTCTTCATCCTCATTCTTACCATGTATTTGCTTGATATTACTTTGGGAATATGAAGGTATAGAAATTACCATCAATGCTGATTGCTCACTTTTAAGATATGAAAACAAGCTAGCCTCCTCCCAAAGTGGACTGCAACCCCAGGAATTAGTAGAGATATTAATTAAATAAACAAACTCAGAGTAATATTTGGTGCTACCTGGATCAATAAAGTAAACCCCTGTTGTAGATTCCATGATTAAAATTGAGTAGCCAAAATTGTCATATGGAGTGATGAAATAAACTCTACTCTTCTTCTTTATGTCATTGTTGCTGTGTGTGATCAATGAAGTATTACAGACGCAATGACATGTAGTTTATGAGGCTAAGTTATAACAAAAATTGTGGCTTCTGCCCATCTTTCTCTCTCCTATGTTACTCACACTGGAGAAGTCAAGTGCTACATCATGATGACACAAAGGTAATGCTATGAAGAGGCCCATGTGGCAGGGAATTGTTGTCTCCTGCCAACAGCCATGTGAATGAGTCACCATGTTAGTGAATTCCCCAGCTCCTGTCAAGACAGCAGATGCTTGCAGTCCCTACTGGGTCCCTCATATAAAAGACCCTGAGCTAGAACCACTCAGTTAAGCTGTCAGTAAATTTCTGACCAGAGACACTGCAAGATAAACCTTTTTTGTTTTAGTCATTCGTATTCATGATTAACTTATTGTACAGTAATAGGTAACTAATACACGTGCTAGTTGACTGTAAATTTGAATGACCTGGTAGGATGACTCTCTGGCATAGGTCTAGGTGATTGCCTTCCAATGCAAAAGCCCAAAAGGATAGATACTTATTTGCTGCCCCCTTCCAACACCCAGTATTGTAGAGACTACATGCAACCTCAAATATCCTGGTATGCCAGTGGCAGTAGAAACAGAAGAAGTTCCAGCGTCCAATGCCAGTGACAATCAAATTTTCAGTTTCCAGTGTTCAGCTATGAAAATAGATGTATCTTACACACAGAAAGGAACAACCAGTATTAGCCTTTCTAAAAATATACCAAAAAGTAAAGAGCATTAACATAAAGAAAAATTCACATCAACGAATGGATAAAATAGACAGTTAACATCAAATGGCAGTAATCTTAAATTGAAATTGACTAAATTCCGCAATCAAAAGATACAGCCAAAACCTAACTGTATACCACATCCAGACCCATTTCACATCCAAACATACACAAAGACTAAAAACAAAGGGTTGGAGAAAGATTCACCAACCAAATGGAGAAAAAAAAACAAATAAATAAACAAAAAGGAGTTGCAATTCATGCATTTGATAAAACAGATTTCAAACCAACAAAGATAGAGTGGTATAAGGATCAATGCATCCTAACACCCAGATACATAAGACCCATAAAGAGATTTAGACTCAACGAGACAGAAAATTAATAAGGATATCCAGAAGCTGAACTCAGATCAGTAACAAGTAAACTTAATGAGCACTTGTAGAACTCTCCACTTTAGATACATAAAATATACATTCTCCACTTTAAATACACAAAATAATCATCGGCCATTATTAATACCCATTCATAGAATAAAGCAATATTCCTGTTCTCTCTCCCTCTTTTTCTTCCTCTCTTTTCTTTTCCTTCTTAAAAAAAAAAAAAAAGAAAAGAAAAGAAAAACAAAAGAAAATAGATGTATCTTCACTCCACTTATTTACTGGTATGATTTGGTCATCGTTTCAACTTCTACTTTTACATGGTTACTGCCAGTTTTACAGTCTGATCAGGATTCCAACAAATCTGTGAATTTATCAGTTAGGGAAACTATCGCAGTTGTTGTAATAAATCAACACAATTTTAGTAGCTTAAAGCATAGGCCCTCCTTTCTTATCAATTCAACAACCTTAGAGGGTGTTTTGGTAATGGATGGCTCGGGCTGTTTCCATTCTAAAGCTCTAGGACTTCTTCGACATTTGTGGTTAGAGCAAGAGAAAGGAGGGCATAGAAAAGTTGCTCTACTCTTAAAAAAAAATCCTGTCTCTTGTGCATTCTCCTTGGTGAGACCCAGACACCAAACGCACTGAACTCACAGGTGAAGGGAAATATAGTTGTTTTCCACAGGTTGCAACAATTCCTCAGCAATAATCCTATTTGATAGAATAAAAGTACAACTTCTTTTCAAAAGTTTTTCACCTCTGTCACACCAAACCATAAATATGTCAAAATAAGTCTGTTTGTTTTATTTAAATCAGCCTGAGATACTTCCCTTGCAATTGGTAATCCCAACATTTCTCTCTTGCTTAATCAAAATTAACATAATTTGACTAGTTAGTACAAATTAAGTTGAATTGATTCTTTATTTGTTAAATATCTTATTTTTGATCAAAATAGCCTGCTTATAAATAAATGGCTGATGAAACCTGAGCTTATGCATGATGCTTACTATGAAAAACTTGGAAGCCTCTGTAAACTGTGCATATATTTAAAAACATGGAAGAGCTCACGGCAGTAAAACATTTGGTAATTATACACACATTATATCTAATAAAACCTGGAAGCATCTCATTTCTTTCAACTTCATTAATTAACAACACAAATAGCCAACATTACCAGTAAACACATATTTTTCAGAAATTTCAAATAACAGATGATAATTTTCCCAGAAACATTTGAGACTTATTTAATATTATATTATTTATTAAATTTTCTTAGTCATCTAAAATAATTATGATCACATAATGTTTTACTGCTGTGGAAAATCTCTACTAATCATGAATACAGCTTAACATTATAGTATTGTTTATCGTCAACTTCTTTGTCTTCAAAGATAAATATTTGTTAAGAGACTAAAAAGACAAGTCACAGACTGAGGGAAAATATTTATAAAACACGTATTTGATAAAGACTGGTATTTTAAAATATACCAAAAAAAAACTTTAAAAATTCAACCATAAAAAAGCAAGCAACCCAGTTAAAAAACGGGTAGAGTATTTGAAAAGACATCTCACCCAAGGAAACGTACAGATGGGAAATAAGCATGTGAAGAGATATTCAACACCCTATTGCAGCAGGGATTGTAAATTAAAACAAGGATGCATCGTTGTGCACCTGTTATAATGGTTAAAATCCAAAACACTGACAACATCAAATACTGACAAGAACGTGGAACAACAGGAACCCTTATTTATTGCTGGTGGTACTGCAAAATGGTATAATCACTTTGGAAGACTGTTTGGCAGCAGTCTTTCTTTCTTTCTTTCTCTCTTTCTTTCTTTCTTTCTTTCTTTCTTTCTTTCTTTCTTTCTTTCTTTCTTTCTTTCTTTCTTTCTTTCTTTCTTTTTCTTTTTTTCTTTCTTTCTTTCGTGAGATGGAGTTTCGCTCTTGTTACCCAGGCTGGAGTGCAATGGCGTGATCTCTGCTCACCGCAACCTCCACCTCCTGGGTTCAGGCAATTCTCCTGCCTCAGCCTTCTGAGTAGCTGGGATTACAGGCATGCGCCACCATGCCCAGCTAATTTTTTGTATTTTTAGTAGAGAAGGGGTTTCACCCTGTTTACCAGGATGGTCTCGATCTCTTGACCTCGTGATCCACTCTCCTCGGCCTCCCAAAGTTCTGGGATCACAGGCTTGAGCCACCGTGCCCAGCCCTGTTTGGCAGTTTCTTAGAAAAACTAGGCATACTCTTACCATGTGATCCAGTGATCATGTTTCTTGATATTTACTGAAATAAGGTGAATATGTATGTTCACATACAAAAATCCTGTGCCCAAATATTTATAGCAACTTTATCATTGCCAAAATGTGAAGGCAACCGAGATATCCTTTCAATGAGTAAATGGATGAGCAAACTTCAGTACATTTATTCAAGGTAATGTTAGTCAGTCTTAAAAAGAAAGGAGCTCTCAAGCTATGAAAAGACATGGAGGAAATTTAAATGCACATTACTAAGTAAAAGATGCCATCTGAGAAAGCTAATGCTGTATGATTCCAACCATATCACATTCTGGAAAAGGCAAAACTATGTAGAAAGAAAAAAAGATTTATAATTGTCAGGGGTTTAGAGAGGGAGCAAGGGATAAAGAGGCATAGCAAGGGATTTCTCTACCCCGAGAATCCACGGAGGAGTCTCGGGGTAGAGAAACTATGTCTGATATGGCAACGGTGAGTATATATCCTTATATATGTCAAAACCTATAGAATGTACCACATAAACAGTGAGCCTCAGCATTAAAAAAAGACATCAGTTAATAATAATGTATTGATATTGGTTTGCAGATTATAATAAATGTACCACACTAAGGCAAATCTGTGGGGCTTGGGAAATGAAGGGATATATGGTAACTCAGTACTTTCTGCTTCCTTTATTTGTAAACTTAAAATTTCTTACAAAAACGTTTAGAAATTTAGAAAAATAGGCCGGACTTGGTGGATCAAGCCTGTAATCCCAGCACTTTGGGAGGCCAAGGCGGGTGGATCACGAGGTCAAGAGATTGAGACCGTCCTGGTCAACATGGTGAAACCCCATCTCTACTAAAAATACAAAAAATTAGCTGGGCGTGGTTGCGCGTGCCTATTATCCCAGCTACTCAGGAGGCTGAGGCAGGAAAACTGCCTGAACCCAGGAGGCAAAGGTTGTGGTAAGCCGAGATCATGCCATTGCACTCCAGCCTGGGTAACAAGAGCGAAACTCCATCTCAAAAAAAATAAAAAGAAAATAAAAATAAATCTTTGCATTTAAGTGACAGAGGACCACAGATTCTGGGAAGGATGTTCATTATGATTTATTTGTATGAGATTCTTCTACCTAAGAGGAGAAAGCGAAGTTGTTACGTTCACTCTAAATGCAACTAGATGGTTCTCACTATTCCTTAAAGATCAGAGGTAGTAGAATAAAAAGAACATGGAAAGAAATGCCAGATATAGGTGATGCGGAGGAAGGCAGCAAACCACATTGCCATGTACGTTCCTATGCAACAATCCTGCATGTTCTTCACATATACCCCAAAACCTAAAATTCAATTAAAAAAAAAGCCCCATCAAGTAGTTCAAATGGGAGCTATTTCTTTCCACCAACAATTCATGTAAATTGCTTCCTAACCTCCAATTGGCCCATAGTTTCTGTATTTTTATACAGCTTCTTGCTTCTTGGTTCACCTGTTTGGCTCAGTTTCTAGCCTCTCAATATCCTCTCATAGTTTGGCTTTACTAACACTAACTAATAAGCAGAACAACACTGAAATTTTTCAAAAATTTTATTGTCAGGTCTTCCTTAGGCTCTTAGCTGCCCTTGCTAACAACAACAGAAACAATTCTTGACTCAACGTGAACTTAGTGTTGCCATCTCCCCAAAAGTACCATGACTTATTCATCTGCCTCCCTTGCTTAACTTCAAAGATTTTTCTTTACTTTAATTTTTTTTATAAGATGACATAAAGTTTTGCTGTGTCACCCAGACTGGAGTGTAGCAGTGTGATCATAGCTCAATGCAGTCTCAAACACCTGGGTTCAGGCAATCTTCTCATCTTAGACTCCTGAGTAGCTGTGACTACAGGCATATACCCCCATGCCCATCTAATCGTTTACCTTTTGTAGAGACAAGGTCTAGTTGCCTAGGCTGGTCTCAAACTCCTAGATCATCCTTCCTCTACCGCACAAAGTACAAAGACTACAAGCATGAGTCACCAGAAGTGGCTCAAAGTTTTTAATGACACCTATTTCTCAATTAGCTTATGGATAATAAAACAGTATGCATTTCATATGATAAAATGCATATTAAAAGAATAAGAGAACAAATTAATAAATTATAAATGTTCCTTCTAGTTTTATTTTCTCCTGCTTTTTCTATGACCCGAATACAAAACAGAGCAAGATGGTCTCAAATCTTCCCATACACGCTTAACCTAATAATTCCTCAGGTGCCAAGTGTTCCTTTAATGAATATAACCAAAATCTTACTCATTTTAAAGAAGCTGAATATTTAATAACCCTAGATGATTTGGACTTTTGTAATCATATTATATTAAGCCATAAAGTTAGATATATTTTATTATTAGCTTAAAGAAGATGAGGAGTATTCACTATATTTGCTGAAGATCATTCAATCAGAATAAAGAGCAAACAATTAATCAAGAAATAGGTTGTAGAAACTCAGCAATCCTAAAGTAAAGTTCATGTGCAGGAATAATTAAAAAGCAGGTGTCCTTTCTGATTAATTTTTGAAATTTCTTTTGATTTCTGAAAAATCGACTCTCTTTTTGTTTGTTTTCTTTCTGAGTAAGGATGATCACTTCAAAAAGAATATTTCATTTTAAAATTATGTCTATGGATTTCATAACTCAATCACTTATACATTTATTTAGCAAATATTTATCAGCCTTCTAATATGTATGAGACCCTGTTTTAGTCACTAAAAAGATAATATAAATCAAAGATAAACATGATGCCTACCCTTGTAGAATTTTAAGTCTGGTTAAAAGAGCAACAGCTCCTCTTTCCAAATAACACATGAAATCTGTATCCATCATTAGAAATGAATCAAGCTTTAAGTATCAGAGAGCCGAGACACAGTGGCACAAACATATAGGGATAATTTTTCTAACATACATATATTCTAGATATAAACAATTACTGTTGTTTCTTTGGCGGCTCAGTGAATGTGGGCTTATAACTTTGCTATTGTCTTCAGCTCTCCCTTAGGAGTGCCTCTCATGATCCTAAGACGCCTGCTGCACAATCCATTATAAATGAGTAATAATATGTTTGTTTCAATGGAAGACGAAAGGAAAAAAGACAGTATCTATAGGAAAACAGCAAACGTCTGCATAAAGTTCACAACATACTTCTACTTCCAATTAATTGATCTAAACCTGGATTATATTGTCATTTTTGACTGAAAGATAACTAAGAAGTATACAGTGAGTCAAACAAAAAAGTTTTGTAATACTAATAAATACTACGTAATTACTAAGTGCTATTTTCCAGTGAAACTGACCCCAAATCAGTCTTTAAAAAGCAAATTTAAAATAATTCTCAGTTCTCTCAAAAAAGAAAGCATTAAACAGTGTGTATATATATATATATATATATATGTATATATGTATATATAAATGCTTTAATGCACTCTATATATAATGTACTAATGCTTTCTCTCTCCATACGTGTGTGTGTGTGTGTGTGTGTGTGTGTGTGTGTGTGTGTGTGTGTGTGTATGTAGAGAGAGAGAGAGGGAGAGAGAGAGAATTCAGCAAGTATTATTTGAAGGTTTTTTATATATATATATTGCTTGTATCATGGTATGCTCTTACCATGAGCATAGGAAGAAATCAAGATACTAGGTACTCTAAATATTTCACAGTATAGTGGAAGAAAGAGGTAAACAGATAATTATAAGACAATGTGATTTGTATAATGTTCAATCTTCTAGCTTAAGATGCCATCTCTAGGATTTTCATATACCTCCAAATAGTATCAGAATATTATAAAACCTTTGGTTAAGACACCATTGGTAGTGATTCTTAAACTGGAACTCTGATCAAAATTAAAAAAAAAAATCTTGTCAAAGAGAAAAGGGTTCTATTGTCATCTAGTGGCCAAACTGGTGTCCTTGAAATTATTTAGTTATTTCAGATATCATCTATCTGAAATAAGTTATTTTTATGGGGGAAAAAGCAATTAAGCACAATTTCAGAAGTTTTTAGATCCTAATACATGAAGAGAAATTAATGCTCTAAAACTTATGATAATATCACATGCCTTTTCAGGGACAAATTTTTTTTCACTCTTTCATCACAAACAGAAATGCCTTCATTTTAAGAAACTGTCCCAGATGAAAGGAAGCTAGACAGGCATGAAAACTATGTGCAATATGTGATCTTGGATTGGATCCTGGAACAATTAATGGTTTTCAAATAGGCCTATAGATTATTGAATAGTATTAGAGCAGTAATCATTTTCTGAGAGTTATTAACATTTTGGGAAGGTGGGTGTCAGATATATAAGAATCCTATGATAATTTTTGCAACTTTTCTATAAATCTGAATTTATTTTAGAATAAAAAAATCTAATACAAACTAAATAATACAAATTTAATGTAACTTACAAAACTGGTTTAACAATGTATTTTCTGTTTCCCTAAGCTGATAATATATTATTTAACTATTTAAATGCTATAATTCACTTATTCATTTTTTTTCTAAATTGCATATTTTAAATATTAAGACCAATGTGAAAGCTTAACATCAGCGATCAGAAATATGAAATATATCTTCATTAAATTTTTTTATATGCATTTAGTTGTGACACTGCTGTCTCTCTTAGTCTTGGCCCAAAACACTAGCCACTCCAGGGAAACACGATTAGTATCTGAATAGGTGCATTATTTTTCTTTCACTGCATGTACTAAGTGTAAAATAGTTCAAGCCATCTACTTTATTATATCTTTATTTTTATATCTGATTTTAAAAGCTCAATGAGATACATAATATTTTATATTTAATATTCTTTCATTACTTTCAAAAAAGTAATACTTTATATTATCTAAGTCAGTGCTTTAGATGTTTTATTTTGTTGTCAATAAATGAACACATTAATCATCTTTTATTTATTATTTACCCACTTATTCAAAAATTATAAATTCCTATTCCTGTTGTGGTAGGCACTGAGGCATAAAGATAATGAGATATGGTCCATATGTACTATGCTATACAGTATTATTTCTTTTTTTTCTTTTTCTTTTTGAGATGGAGTTTCACTCTGTCACCAGGCTAAGTGAAATGTTGCGATCTTGGCTCACTGCAACGTCTGCCTCCTGGGTTCAAGTGATTCTTCTGTCTCAGCCTCCTGAGTAGCTGGGATTACAGGTGTGCACCACCATTCCCAGCTAATTTTCTGTATTTTTAGTAGAGATAGGGTTTCACCATGTTGGTCAGGCTGGTCTTGAACTCCTGACCTTAGGTGACTCACCCTTGACCTCCCAAACTATATGGTATTATTTCTAATAGCTCAGCTTCATCTATTACCATTTAGGCAAAATTAACATACTCACAAACACACAAATTTTTAGGTTGCAAGCACACTACTTCTTAGTTGTCTGAACCCTGACAAACCATATTCATAAAGCTATTAGATTTAGTTAACATGTTTCACATAGGTTTATTCTTTAATTCAATACACAGTCACTGGATGCTTATTTGCCAAAAACAAATAAACACTGAAGATATAAAGATGAATAAGTTCTTTTACTCAAGTAGCTATGGTCTAGTAAAAGAAAATGCAGTCATGCAAACAAATAGGGACAATAGGATATCAAGTGTGCAACAATACATGCATGGCTTTACACAGAAATAGGTGGTCAGTGCGAGCAGAGTTGGAAAGTGCTTTAAAACAAGGTCATAGTTGATCTGAGTTTTGAAAGCTGAGTACCTCTTTTGCAGGAAAACAAGCATAACAGATGACTCAAAAGCCAAAATGTTACTAACAGAGTGACTTGGATAGCTGTTACAAGACACGTGGAATTTAAAAATTGTGTTCACGTGTGTCTAAAATATGTCTCTATGTCTCACTGGGTGTCAGGTTATCCTTCGTGTTTTAAAACAAACCAGAAGATGCTGCTTTTCTTATTAGCGGTTTCTTATTCGTTGCTTGTCACCTCTGTCCTTATCTCTTCTTCTAAGGACACCAGTCATATTGAATTAAGGTCGACCCAAATGAGCCTGTTTTAACATCATTACCTCTTTAAAGGTCCTATTTCTAAATACAGTCACATTCTAAGGTAATGTGGGTTAGGGTTTTAATATGTAAAGTTTTTGTCGGGGAGGACAATTCAGCCCGTAGTCCTCATCTTATGAAGTGGGTTGAGAAAATAGAAAAAGCATCAAAATGTCCAAATGTTAAACCTAAGAATTTGCTTTGCTTTTTTTTTTTTTTTTTGAGATGGAGTTTCACTCTTGTTACCCAGGCTGGAGTGCAATGGCGTGATCTCGGCTCACCACAACCTCTGCCTCCTGGGTTCAGGCAATACTCCTGCCTCAGCCTCCTGAGTAGCTGGGATTACAGGCACATGCCACCATGCCCAGCTGATTTTTTGTATTTTTAGTAGAGACGGGGTTTCAGCATGTTGACCAGGATGGTCTCGATCTCTTGACCTCGTGATCCACCCTCCTCGGTCTCCCAAAGTGCTGGGATTACAGGCTTGAGCCACCGCGCCCGGCCTGGTTTGCTTTTTAAAAGCTCTCCCAGTGGTTCTATTTTCAGTCATGCTGTAGATCAAAATTCAGAAAGATTATAATGCAAAGATTCAACTACTATGGTTGAGAATTGAACCCAATGTCATTTGATGTCTTTTCTACTCATATTATTTGATGATTCTATGTTACTCTGATTAGTAGTACCACCTTACAGATTCAACATAGATAATGGAACTAGATTTTTGGTATGTGTCAGCTTTAGTTGGCAAGGGCTATCTGAAGCACTGTAATGAGAAGAGTTGTGAGACCATGTTTAGGCTTTAGGTGGAAAAGCGTCCTAATGTATTACTTATGTTTGCCATGGAAAAGGGAATAGGAACAGCTCCACATACACTATGCATGTGTCTTTCTTGTAATAGCCAGTTATCTAAACACCTAAACTGACAGTTTCTAAGGAAAGTGTAGTTTCAACCCATGTAACCCTGTGGAGGACTCTGTTTGGCTTCCGGTAGAAATATTTTATCTCATCATCCTAGCTAGAATAATGCCCACATTAAAAACATGACCATTTTTTATAAATGTCACCACTTGTTCTCAGGATCTTCCCCTACTGTATATTTACAAGAGAGTTGGTTAGGGTTAAGGATGCAGTCAGTAGTGAAGGAATAAAGCAAACAGTCTCACTTTAAGACCAAATTCCTCATTCAGAATGCTAATCAGCTAATTTAATCAACACAGGCAAATGAATTACAGAATTTTGAAATATTTAATCAGATTAGTATATCCATTTATAATTGAATTTTGCACAAATACTTTAAACTCAATATATCCTAAAATAATTTATTATTTTCTCTACAAAATACATTTCTCCTCTGTTTTTGCTCTCTATAAATAATTTAATGGCCAGAACAAGACACACGTACAGTGAAAAAGGTCAATGCACACATATATATATATATACTGGGGCAATGCATGTAAATGTGGACTGTCCTAGGTAAACCAATGGATGGCCCCACTATTTGTGAATAATGTAATCACTTATTCATTTGGCCAAATCAAAATCAAATGTTCTATATGACTCACCATTTTCTCTCAAATTATATCAGTTAGAAAGACTTGATGATTTCACTTTATGTTTTCTTTTTCATTACCCTTAGGTGAAACTCTCTCATTATTCCTCACTGAAATTGGACTTTGTGCCTCTAAACCATCCAATAACCACCACCAAAGTGATTGCTTTGCAAAATGCAAAATAATGTCTCTGTCCTAGTTAAAGAAAACATAAATATATAAATGCCTCTTGACAACCCCAGGGTAAAGTTTTGAGATAAAGTTCAGAGAGCTTCATATAAGACCCTATATAATCCTATTACCTGTGAAATACTCCATACTCATGATGTATACACATCATCTAACATTCTCTTCACTACCCATGTTCCCCTACAGTCTCTAATACTGATCCTCTCTTCTGTCTACTTGACTTTCAGGTTCCAACTTTATTTGCACCAAGTATTTCCTAACACCACACACACACACACACACACACACACACACACTCACATACACACTCACACAGAGTTCTCTATGAAAAACGTAATGTATTCTTATATTTTACATTACTGCCTTCATACATAAAGTAATGGATTCTTGTCTTTTACATTACTGCTTAAGGTTAGACTATCTTCGGTTTTTACATTTAGTTCTTCTTCTCTGAGACCAACTTCTGTCTTTCATGGAACTATTTAACCAACTCTAGTGAGGGATGGTAGTTGTAGAATGACATTCTCTGATCACTGTGGATTTGTCAAAGGATAGACATGTGGTCCAAGCCATGTCAAACTGTCCATCTTCATAATTTTGTTGACTTGACTGAGGAAAGATATTTGGGCCCTATTTGATGACTAAGCTATGCTATGTAAGGCATGGGGCCTACCAGAAGTTACATTCCCAAAACGAAGAGATTTGAAAACTGCATCCAGCAATACAGAAAGAGGCCATGATGTTAGACAGACACAAAGATCTGGGAGTATTCATACTCCTAGTTCCACTGGTCCCTGAGGCCCATTCTGCCCATGGATACATGAGCTTTTAAATAAAAGCCACCCTCCTTTTATTTGCTCAATGTATTTGTTCATTTATTTGTCTCATTTGGGATTTTTCTCAATTTAAAAAATGTCAATAAACAAGAATCACCTGTCCTGATTCTCCCAGGATGAGAAAAGCTTTCTCTAATCTGTGACTTTTGACAATAGTGTAATGGTATCATACAAACTTTACCTTAGACAAAATTATCCACATATACTAATCCAGAAACTAAAAATGTTTCACATTTAAAATAATGCAAACATATAAACAACCAAATAATGTCTTTCACAGCCCCTTGGATGACACCAGAGGCTGTTATTCCAAGTGAAGTAATTCAGAAATGGAAAACCAAATACTGTATGTTCATACTTATAAGTGGGAGCTAAGCCATGGGTACACGGAGGCATACAGAGTGGTATAATGGACCTTGGAGACTCAGAAAGGGGAAAGGAGGAAGGGAGGAGAGGGATAAAAAGCTACATACTTGGTACAATGTACACTCCACTGGAAAGACAGGTGCACTAAAATTGCAGACTTCATCACTATAGAATTCATCCATGCAACCAAAACCACTTGCACCCTAAAGCTATTGAAATGAAAAAATAAAAATAAAAACAATAATAAATAAATAAAATAATGCAGATAATAGCATTCAATGAACACACAGATTGGTGTATGTAAAATCTGAATCTTCCTTTGTTGAGTTCTGGTGTACCTCTCAGAGTGATTTATCCTCTTTTGCTGAGTATGATTCCTCCTTTTAAAAATATGACACAACTTTAAAATTCAAGATAGCTTTAAAAACACACCTACCACCTGAATTTTGGTTTCTAAATACCATTTGCCAGTAAATTAACAGGGCTTTTTGGAGAGATGATTAATTGCAGGACTGGAGCAGGGAAAACATGAGTGTCGTGGTTCCATAAAGTAAAAACGTGCTCAAAAAAGATGAGAACTTGTCAAATAACACAGGGGCAAGCCTGAAGGTGCTTCTAATCATGTGAAAACATAAGACAAACTCAAATTGAGAAATTTGAAAAAAAAAAAAGATACTAGCCATCTTCAAAACTATCAAGATACTGAAAAATAAGGAAAGCCTGAGGAGCTGTTATAAACTACACACAACTATAAGAAAAATACACTTAAATTAAATCTCCAATTGTGCACAGGATTCTAGAAGAGAGAAGTACGTTGAAGACCAAATAATGTTCACCATTTAGTTAATGGTATTGTATCCATGTTAATCCCCTGGCTTTGAGAACTGTACTGTGGTTTCATGGCATTACTACAAGACAGGTGAGAAACAAATGAAAAGGAGCACAGATGGGATTGCTGGTAAATTCTATCAAAAATTTTATAAAGAAAGGCCAGGCATGATGGCTCACACCTGTAATTTCAGCACTTCAGGAGGCTGAAGTGGGCAGATCACTTGAGGTTAGGTGCAAAAAAATTCTCAATAAAATATAAACAAATTATATATAAAAATGCATAAAAGTAATTATATATCATACCCAAATAGGATATATGCCAGGCATGCAAGGGTGGTCCAACATTTGAAAACCGATTATTGTATTTCCTCACACCAAAAGACTTAAAAAAAGTTATAGGATTATATAAAAAATGGAGCAAAAGTGTTCAATGAAATCCAACACCTATTCTTAAGAAAAACTCTCAGAAAACTAGCAACAGATGGAAACTTTCCTGACTTCATTAAGAATATTAGAAATAAACTATAGTTAACATTATATTAAATGGTGAGAGGCAGGGCGCTGTGGCTCTCCCTGTAATTCCAGAACTTTGGGAGGCCGAGGCGGGTGGATCACGAGGTCAAGAGATCGAGACAATCCTGGTCAACATGGTGAAACCCCGTCTCTACTAAAAATACAAAAAAATTAGCTGGGCATGGTGCACGTGCCTGTAATCCCAGCTACTCAGGAGGCTGAGGCAGGAGAATTGCCTGAACCCAGGAGGCAGAGGTTGCTGTGAGCCGAGATCGCGCCATTGCACTCCAGCCTGGGTAACAAGGGCAAAACTCCATCTCAAAAAAAAAAAAAAAAAAATGGTGAGAAACGAAATGCTTTCAATCAGCATCAGGAATAGACTAAGGATGTCCCCTTTCACCATTTCTATTTAACATAATATTGGAAGTCCTAAATAATACACTAAAAAAATGAAAGGAAATAAAATTATGCATACACTAGTAGGAATAATATTGTCTTTGTTTGACAAGACACGAATGTCTATGTAGAAAATTCCCCAAAATCAACAAAAAGCCTTCTGGAACTAATAAAAAATTATAGGTTAACATATAAATAAGTCATTTCCTTCATGTATACCAGCAATGAACATTTGACATTTGATATTAAAAATATAATACTATTTATATTAGCATCCTCACTCCAACATGAAATACTTAGCTAGAAATCTAACAAAATAGTTAAGATATCTATATCAGGAAAATTACAAATGTCTAGTGAAAGAAATCAAAGAATGTCTAAAACAATGGGGAGCTCTTTTGTTCATTAATAGGAAGAGTCAATTTTATTCCTGAAAACTGAATGGTGTCAGTTTTCATAAATGTCTCTATACATTTAATACAATCTCAAACAAAATCCAAAATATATTTTGCCAATATCAACAAATTCATTCTAAAGTTTATATTGAAAAGCAAAACCCAGAAGAGTCACAATATTGAAGGAGAAAGCAAAGTTGAAGAAATGATACCATCCAACTTCAAAACCTAATATAAAGCTATAGTAATTAATAATGGTGGTATTGGCAAAAGAACATTTGAATAGATTAATGAAACGAAGTAGAGAGCCCAGAAGTAGATCCACATAAAAGAAGTCAATTGATCTTTGACCAAAAAAAAAAAAAAAAAAAAAAATTAAGGCAATAAAATGGAGAAAATATTGTCTTTTCAACAAATAGTGCTGGAACATCTAGATATCCAATCTAAAAAACAATTTTAACAAAGTTTATAAACCCTTCTCAGACATTAACTTATGATGAAACAGATTTAATACAACTGTAAAACGTGAAGATAATAGAGGAGAAAGTCAATGGCATTGAGTTTGTCAATAACTCTTTAATTACCACAAAGGTGTCATTCATGAAAGGAATAATTAGTAATCTGTACGTTGTTAAAATTAAAAATGTATGTTCTGAAAAAGAATGATACTTCATCAAGATAAAAGACAGCCCCAGATTAAACAAAATATTTGCAAAACACACACCTTGTAAAGCACTGGTAACCAAAATATACAAAGAACTTTTAGAACTCAACAATAAGAAAACAGACATCCCAGCCAAAAACACAGCAATATATCTGAACAGATGTCTTACCAAAAAAAAAAAAAAAAAATGCACAGCATCATGAACAGCATATGAAAAGATGCTCACCATCAAATGACAGAGAATTTTGAATTAAAACAAAGAGGTATCACTACACACCTATTACAATGGCTAAAATCCAAAATACTGACCATGTCAAATGCTAGTGTTGTGTCAACAACCAAATGCAAAAGGAAGTCTCATATATTGCTTATGGAAGTGCAAAGTGATATAGCTACTTTGGAACAATTGCAGTTTCTTACCAAACTAAACATACTCTTACTATATGATCCAACTATTGCAGCCTTTGGTGGTTACCAAAAGGAGCTGAAAGTTTATGTCCACAAACCTGTATGTATGTTTATGGCTCCTTTATTCATAATTGTCAAAACTTGGAAACAATGGAGGTGCCTATATTAGTTCATTCTCACACTGCTGTGAAGAAATATTTGAGACTGGGTAATTTACAAAGAAAAGAAATTTAATTGACTCATATGTAGTTCTGCATTGCTGGAGAGGTCTCAGGAAACCTACTGTATTAGTCTGTTTTCACACCGACATACCCAGGACTGGGCAGTTTACAAAAGACAGAGGTGTATTGAACTTTCAGTTCCACATGGCTGGGGAGCCTCACGATCATGGTGGAAAGCAAGAAGGAACAAGTCACATGTTATGTGGATAACAACCAGCAAAAAGAGCTTGTGCAGGGGAACTCCTCTTTTTAAAACCATCAGATCTCATGAGACTTTTTCACAGTCATGAGAACAACACAGGAAAGACCTGCCTCCATGATTAAACTACCACTCAGCAGGTCCCTCCCCAACACACAGGAATTCAAGATGAGATTTAGATGAGAACACAGCCACACCACATCACTTAAACAATCATGTGGGAAGACAAAGGAAGCAAGCACCTTCTTCATGAGACAGTAGGATGGAGTGAAAGCAAGCAGGGAGGATTTGAACAGACACTTTACAAAAGAAGACATACATGAGGCCAACAAACACATGAAAAAATGCTCATCATCACTGGTCATTAGAGAGATGCAAATCAAAACCTCATTGAGATATCATCTCACGCCAGTTAGAATGGCAAACATTAAAAAATCTGGAGACAACAGATGCTGGAGAGAATGTGGAGAAATAGGAACACTCTTACACTGTTGGTGGGAGTGTAAATTAGTTCAACCATTGTGGAAGACAGTGTGGCGATTCCTCAGGGACCTAGAAATAGAAATTCCATTTGACCCAGCAATCCCATTACTGGGTATATATCCAAAGGACTATAAATCAGTCTACTATAAGGACACATGCACACGAATGTTCATTGCAGCACTGTTTACAATAGCAAATACCTGGAACCAACCCAAATGCCCATCGATGATAGACTGGACTGGGAAAATGTGGCACATAGACACCATGGAATATTATGCAGCAATCAAAAATGATGAGTTTTTGTTCTTTGTAAGGACATGGATGAATCTGGAGAACATCATTCTCAGCAAACTGACACAAGAACAGAAAAGGAAATACCGCATCTTCTCACTCATAGGCGGGTGAGAATAATGAGAACACTTGGACACAGGGAGGGGGTCTACTACACACTGGGGTTTATTGGGGGGAATGGGGGAGGGACAGCAGGGGGGAAGCTGGGGAGGGATAGCCTGGGGAGAAATGCCAAGTGTGGGTGAAGGGGAGGAAGGCAGCAAAACACACTGCCATGTGTGTACCTATGCAACTATCTTGCACGTTCTGCACATGTACCCCAAAACCTAAAATGCAATAAAATTTTTTTTTAAAAAATCACTACAGAAACTTCAAAGTAAAACATTTTCTCAAACTTAGTTTGACCAATTTACAAAGCAAATTTAAAGAACCCTATTAAAGAATTTCTGCAGCTAAAATAAATAAATAAATAAATAAAAATTAAAAAATAAAGAAAGCAAGCAGGGAAAATGCCAGACACTTATTTACTATCAGATCTTATGAGACTCAATCACTATCATGAGATAGCATGAGGGAAACCACCTCCATGATCTAATTACCTCCACCTGGTCACATCCTTGACACATAGGGATTATGGAGTTTATGATTCAAGATGAGATTTTGGGTGGGGAACACAGCAAAACCGTATCAGTATCCTTCAGTAAGGGAGTGGATAAATAAACTGTGATACATCCAGATTATGGAATGTTATTCAGTGATAAAAAGAAATGGAAATTTAAATGCATATTACTAAGTGAAAGAAGCCTGTCTGAAAGGCTAGATACTGTATAATTCCAGCTATATGATATTCTAGAAAGGCCAGAACAATGAAATGAAGACAGTAAAAAAATAAATAAATAAATAAAAAGCCATAGTTGCCAGGAGTTCAGAGGCAGAGAGAGGAACAAATAAGCAGAACACAGGATTATTAGAATGAAAAAAAAAACCCTAAATAATAAAGTAATGGTGAACTCATGTAATTGCTCATTTGTTGGTACTCATAGAATGTACACCAGAGTGAAGCTTAATGTAAACTATGAACTCTGAATGATAAAGATGTGTCAGTGTGGGTTCACCATTGTAACAAATGTACCACCCTGGTAGGGAATATTAATAATCAGGAAGGATATGAGTGTGTGTGGGAAGGGGTTATTATAAATGGAAAGTCTATTATATTGCTCTGAATTGTATCTATGTGTGTTCTTTCCCAATTCTTAACTCCTTCTATAAACCAATCTGATTCACACACTTGTCTCCTTGATTCCAACAAAACTGCTCTTAATGTCAATGGCTTACACATTGAATGATCTTATGATTTTCTTTTTTTTTTTTTAACTAAAAGACCATAGGGAATAATCTTAATGTAGCAGCAAAAGATGACTTAATTATGAACTAATAAGCAGTTTATGAATTTTAATTTTGCAGGTGCTTATACATTTCTTTTAATAATTTTTATTAAGAAAAGGCAGAAGTAAAAAAAAAGAAAAAAAAGAAAAGGCAGAAGTAAATGAAGACATGAATATTAACAGTAATCTAAATAATTTTCTCTGCATTTTTTTTTTTTTTTTTTTTTTTTGAGAAAAGAGTCTTGCTCTGTCACCCAGGCTGGAGTACAATAGTGTGATCTCAGCTCACTGTAATATGCACCTCCCAGGTTCAAGTGACTCTCCTCTCTCAGCCTCACAAGTAGCTGTGATTCCAGGCATGAGCCACCATGCCCAGCTAAGTTGGACATTTTTAGTAGAGACAGAGTTTCACCATGCTGGCCACGCTGGTCTCAAACTCCTGACTTCAAGTGATCCGCCCATCTCAGCCTACAAAAGTGCTGGGATTACAGGTGTGTGCCACCACTCCTGGCTCTCTGTATATTGTTAACAAATAAATTGACAAAACAAATTGTCAAATCAAAGACCAAATAAGGTTTCTATGTAATGTATCATAACAATGTTCAGAAAATAATATCTACTGATTATATGTATCAAAACTTTAACATTAAAATAAGCATTTTTGCTGGCCTACAGTTTATATTCATTTAGAACTAGAGTTATTAGCTATAAGTTAAAGTCACTTTGTTTATTTCAGCTCTTTCAAATAAAACCTTATATACAAAAACGTGAAATAGCTCATAGCATGATTGAACTCTCACAAGTTTTCTTTATTTACTTATTTTACAATTGCTAGATTACTAAAGTAACCCTAGATGTTGCAGATGGGAGAAAAAGAAGCAGGATGGGGAAATGCAAAATACAAACTAATACAACTTATTTTTGGATGGTGGTTTTCCCCACTAGTGATAGACTATGTAATTATTTGTTTCAGAGAATATAGAGTTAATTCCTATGTGGATGTGGGATTGGATGGAAACTTTTTATTTCTATTAACATAGAAGTCTAGATATCTTTTAAAATGTCATATACTATAAAACACTAAAAATATATAGTGTTATATGTGGTAAATATTCTTTGTAATTCATGGATGAACACATAAAAGATAAGGGCAAAAGGAAGATTCTATGGGTTCATAAATAAACAGAACTTTCAAAACCAAAGTAGAAAAAATAGTACAGATACCCGACCACCATGGGTGTATTTGCCAGTCTTCAAGTAACATAGTAGTTTTGGTGAGAGTCTTTTAGAAAACTACCTTTTAGGGAGCTGAAACTAAAGTACATACCTCGTTCTCTATTACCATTTCAAAAATGAGAAGATTGAATGCTCTAAGGATAAAATCTTTAGTGAAAGGGTAAAGGAGAAAAAAAAAAATCTGCCCAAATCACATAGTAGTGTCATGAATACTTTATCAGCTTAGACTGAATAATATTTTCTAAAAGTTTACATAGAAATTTACATCAAAAGAGGTTTTGCCATATAGCTGTCAGTTGGGTGCCTGATAGAAGCAAATCCAGTTTCTGAAGGGATTCATTCTTCAATCCAGGGAGCCCAGAAATAAACAACAATAGTAGCCACAGAATTAGATACCTCAATATTGAAACAATGTATCCTCAGATATAGACTGTTTCTTAGTCCATTTTGTGCTGCTATAACGGAATCCCATAGACTGGGTAATTTATAGTGAACAGAGACTTATTGACTCACAGTTCTGGGAGCTGGGAAGTACAATATCAAGGTACTGGAATCTGGTTAGAGCCAGAATCTGGCTAGAATGCTGTGTCATCACTTGGTGAGATTCATCACATGGTGAAAAGGCAGAGAGAGAGAGCAAGCAGGGGCTAAATGTGCCATTTTATAATGACACCAATCCCACTCATGAGGCTGGTGCACTCATGAACAAATCATTTTTTAAAGATGCCATATATTAATATTGTTATAATAGCAATTAAATTTTAAGATAAATTTGGGAAGACACAAACATTCAAACTATAATAGACTGAAAAATAAGTTAAGTGATTAAAGAATTAACAGTTGGAATGAAAGACATGGGAAATTAATGATACTACAATAAATAAAAGAAAAAAGATCAGGAAGAAAACAGAGAAATTTTAAACATAAAAACAGAAGTTAGCACAAAACAGAAGAGAGCTATTAAACCAAAAGAGAAAACTAAACAAATACTTGGAATTTAGCAAAGAGAGAGAAAAATTTAATATGGAAAAAAAATACCTAAAAACACAAAGTATAGAATAAGAAGATCCAGAAACTAATTAATAATATTGTGAGAAAGAAAACAGAATTCTAAGAAGGTTATGTTTGAGGAGGCATGTCTGAGACTTTTCCAGAATCAATAAAAGACATAAAGCCTCAGATTCATGAAACCCTATGCAAGATAAAGAAAAGAAATTCACGCATAGAAACAATATAGTGAAAGAGCAGAATATCCAAGAATAAAACTTGAAAGAAGACATGAGGAAAATAACTTATCTACAATGCAAAAATTTTAATGTAATATCAACAATAATAGAATCTTGATACAAAATTATTTCTCAAGGTGATAAGAGAAAGTATCGCCATAGAAGTGATGTACAGCTGAGCTTTCTCTTCAGAATAATGATGAAATAAAATAATTGTAAGACAAATGAAACTTGAGATGATTGAAGCAGGACAGAACTTTACAGAAGGAACCTCTAAAGGATAAACTTTGAGAATAAAATGTTTAACACAGAAGAAAGTAGTGAGGAGTGAATATGAAAGTGACAGAGGAGAATGATAAACATATATAAATATGTAGAGGGAGATTGAGAAATATATATATATATATATATATATATATATATATATATATATATATTACAATTCTGATCAAAATCTTAATGTAGACTTTTAGAAAACAAACTTACTCTAAAAGTTCTTGAAAGCATAAAATGCCTGGAATATTCAGAACACTTATAAATCATAGTAATTAAGACAGTGACATATTGAAAGAAATACACTAAGAAAATAAAATGCAGCACCCACAACTAACCCATGCATATATGCAACTTTGAATAAACAAGAATTGGAAGATCAAATCATTGATAAGTCAGAAAAAAATAATTAACCATGTGAAAATGATAAAACTGTATTTGTAACTCATATAAATACAGGAATATCCTTCCACAGCAATACTCTTCACAGTAGCAAAAACCTAGAGTAAACCCAATATATCAATGTAGAGGCGAAGAATAAATTTACACATATACACACTCACAACTATTATAAAGCAGTCAAAGCAAATGAACCAGAACCACATAAGTATGTGATTCCAGTGAATGGCACATTACATGAATAAATGTTGACATTAACAGAAGGAAAAAAAAGTCCAGAAGAATACATCAAGTCTAATTTTTATATAAATTAAAATAATTAAAATTCAAAATATATCATCTATAGTAATACAAATATGTGCAATGAAACTATGGTATAAAGAAAGAAAGAATTAGTAGATTTAAGATTCAGGATGATGATTACTTCTGATGAACTAGAAATAATCTGTATCTAATGACAGGACACTTTCACCATCCTTTCGCCCTATCTCATTAGTGGATATAGCATGTTTATTTGACTAGTTTCTTTTGAATCCCTCTGCCAATTTATTACTTAATATTCTTCTAATTAGGCAAAACAAAAACATTTTTATTTACCAGAAGACTTACTTGTACTTACAGATATGGTTGATAAAATTGTCCTCATTTCTCTGCTAATCATTTTATACAGTCTTTTATTATGTAGTTTATTTATTTATTTAATCTTTCTTTTATATTTAGGAAAGTTTTAATTTTCATTCAAAAATTTACTTTTACATAAATAATTACATGAAGCCAAAGGTTTTCTCTTTTTGTCTCCCATCTATTGATACTCTGTTATGAACAATAAGGAAATTCACTATTCACCAATTATTTCCCCTCTCCTTCCTTTCCCATGCCTTCCTATTCTGTTAAAAAATTCCTGTCAATTAAACCATAAAAAATTAAAATATTTATTCCACCTTGAATATGACCCCCCCACATATTCTTCTTATTTTTGATGGTTATATTTTTTCTACCTCATTAGATTATATAGCCATGTCATACTTTCCTTTAAAACCATTATTTCACCACTCATCTCTTTTCTGTAATCATTATTTAGTGTTGGTTCTGAAGGAAAATGTATTTTTATGTTTGTCACCAGTATTTATGTTAATGTTTAATGTGTATTCTGGTGTTTGGCTATCTAATCGTGTTCTTTAAGAGATTCTTCAGGAAATGGTTATAAAAATATATCCCAAAGAAATAACTGTGGGAATACCCTTGCTTGAGTCCTTGTATATTTATCAAAGTCTTTATACACATCTTTATATTTGAAAAGTAAGTTGGCTGGATATAAAACTGTTGGCTTACATTTTCTCTCCTAGAGTATTGAATGTGCTATTCCATTGTCTTCTGGCATAAGATTACTTTATCAAAAAGTCTAATGATAATCTAATTTCCCTCACAAGGGACTTTTTTTAGAGGCCTCCAAAATATTTTTCTTTATTTATAATCTAGTAATTTAATCAGAATGTCTGTTTATTATTCCATTTAAATTATTCTACAAATGTAGTATACTATTTCAATATTTCATTCAAGACCAATTTTTATTTACAAAATGTTTAAATTTAAAATTTGAACATTTTTAGGAATTTGTTAGTGTATCTTTATTTTAAATATATATTTAAAATTTTCCTAATTTTTCTGTGATACTGATTTGTACTCCTTTGAGGAATCCAAATGGAGCTAATTTTTACATTTCTAATTGTAAATGAATTTAAATAAATTCAGGACTATTAAATATGAGATGAATAAAATATTAAGGCACAGAAATTGCCTACCTAATAAAACTTCTCTTTCAGCCATCTACAGAAACTTTTCCAAAACTCCCTAATCACTTGCTCACCTTCCCACCTAGTGGCTTGTTTTGTATTATTGTTCCATGTTATTTCATTTCTAATGACTTTGGTTCTGTTGACTACTTGTTTCTCAAGGCTTGGTTTTTATTTAAATTATCTGAGTGTTCTTTCTTGATTCATCACCTATATTTACCAATATTTTTTTGCTCTTTCTCTAGCTCTTAAATGACTGACTCCCTAGAATTCAGTCTCATTTACTTTTATTTTTTTGTTACAAATATCCCATTGAGATATTATCTGCTCCTAATGTTTTAGCTATGTTCTCTCTGTTGAAGATTTTCTAATTGATTTCATGCTCCAGTAGGTGTTCTCAACTGTTTATTGAGTATTGTTATTCTAATAACACCCCCAGGATAATATATTCTTAATACATTTGATTGAGTATACTCAATATTCAGTATTGTTATTCTAATAACACCCCCGGGATAATACATTCTTAATACATATCCCTCAAACTTCAAGTCTTCTTGTTAATTTTATTTGGATCAAAGATAATTTTGCATTTATCTAAAAAATAGTGTTTGACTCCACTTTCTCACTTTAATTCACATCCAATTTGTTTTTCATTAAATACTTTAAAAGTACTTCCTGAATGTATATATTAAAATCTGCACTACCACTACCTTTAATTGAGGCTTTCCAAATTGCCTACTTTCTAACTGTCCTCCCTGCTTCACATGTATACTTCTATCAAATTACATATTCTTCACAAGATCATAATATAAAAGGTGTAACTCAGCATAGCATTCTCCAGTTTTCAAACACCTGGTGGCTACCCATTGCATAAAACAATTATTATCAGTTTATTTTAAAACCATTTTTAACAGTGCCTCTATATCATTTGCTCTGCATTGGTGTTTCCAGAAAAAGAAAGAGTTTCTCTGTCCTAAGAAGGGATGAGCTTATTAGAGGGTGAATGGCTCAGAGTTGTGCCCACTGAATCTTCCTATGCCCTACTTTCTGGAGTGTCATTGATAAATATTAGAGGGTCTGAAAACTCTAGGCCAAAAGACTCAAACATTTTGTTATGTTACTGAAGACGCTATTTAAACTAATTCTCTTTATATACTCTTTTGCAACACCCATATCACTGATCTTAAACTTTTGCAATCGCAATCTACTCACATTTTACCAAACACATTGTTTGTTGTCTTATTTTATTATGTCTATTCCTCTGCCTTTTTCCCTTTCTATGCTTAATAACATATTCATCTTTTAAAGACTAGTTTAAATATCCCCTTTTGTCTGAACCCTTCCCACAAAACAACTTAAATTTTTCTTCTACATGCTATTCTCTGAGAGCACTTTGCACAAACATTTCCTACATCACGGATCATCTTGTATTATCATGTGTACATCTGTTTAGCAGAATGTAAAATCAAGTATAGAATCCATGTGAGACTTAATATTACCTAGATGTTTGCCATGTGTCACATAGTCTGCAAAATTTAGAAGCAGTTTAATTACAGGCATAAGAACTGACAATTAAATATAGAAATAAATAAAAACTATTAATAAGTATTCATGATCTATTTACATTGTGTTGCTTTTTCACTCTATTTTACATACTGTCCTATCCAGCCACAGTGGTCATCTTGTCACATGCCTGGAGGTCCCTTTCATGTTCATTTTTGTGGCATATTTTATTTTCTAATGATGGCTACAGTATCTTTCATCTCATATATTCTTCTAGAACAGAAGTCAACACACTACAGCCTACAGACTAAATCCACCTAGATTTGAACTGCCTGTTTGATTTTTGCTTAAGTGCCCACAAATCAGTTTTCTACTGTAAAATAATATGTGACTGGGATTGTATGTGGCCTGCAAAGTCTCAAATATGTACTCTTTGCTCTTTTGCAGAGAGTTTGCCAGTTTCTGTTCTAGAAACTTGAGACTCCCTTTAAGGGTGGAGTCTAACTTATTTTCCTTGAATCTCATGGCTTTATTACTTCCTTGTAACCCAGAGAATGTGATTGACATGACACTACCTAATTCCCAAGGCTAAGTAAGAAAAGGCTATGAGCTGCTCCTCTTCCTCACTGAAGCACTGCCTTGAGGCTGCACATTGGGATTAAAAGAAAATATGATAGAATAGTTACCACGAGGTAGCACTTTTCGTTTTTGGATTGTGTATTTAACAATGCAGTTAGACATTTATTATTCATCTGTGCCTTGTCAACTAAAATATTACCTATATGTTGTTTTCAACATTCCTGTTAAACTTCGGTAACTATAATGTTCACTGAATAAAGCCACATGGAAAACAACAACAACAAAAATCATGCTATGTGAGTCCATTTCTATAAAGTTCAAGTACAGGAAAAATAATTTGTGTTGTGGGTCAGGTTAGTAATTACCCTGGGAAGACGTGGCAACTCAAAGGGTGAGTTACCATCCTATGACAGGAACATCTGGGTGGTTAGTAATGTTTTGTTTCTTGATCTTAGTGATGGTTACGTGGTTATGCACTTATGGAAATTCATTGAGCTCTCTGCATGTGACTGCAAACTGTGTGACATTATACTTCAATTTTGAAAATGTCTATTTTTAAGCATCAATTACCTATTATTATATATAAATGTTAAATTAAATATGCTTCTGTATCAAAATGTGAAGAAATTAAAGCATACAAAAAGATTAGAAAGAGAAAGGATATAAAAGATCCTATAACAAGCACAACCATAACTGTATATAAATGAATATTTTGATATCTGAAGATACTAATCATTACATACAATGGAGCAATTTAGGAGCTGACTTAGGTTGTTGTATTACCCATAGTATATATTGCTACCCATAAAAACATGTCGTTTGTTCTCAAATATGCTGCATTATGAAAATACTCTATGAAGATTAATTCCTACTTCTCAAAAACAATCTTTTTGTTCTGAACATAATTATAATCAATATTTGTGCTTCCAGTTCTTGCAGAAACAGCCTGAGTGTTTTTTTCCTAAAAATTCTATTTTAAGTTCAGTGGTATGCATGCAGGTTTGTTACATAGTTAAAGGTTTGTCATTGGGGTTTGCTGTACAGACCATCTCATCACTCAGGCATTAAACATAGGTGCCCATTAGCTACTTTTCCTAATTCTCTCCCTCCTCTCACTCTCAAACCTCTGAGAGACCCAATGTGTGTTGTTCCCCTCTGTGTGTCCATGTGTTCTCATCATTTAGCTCCCACTCATAAGTGAGAACATGTGGTCTTTGGTTTTCTGTTCCTGTACTGTTTGCTAAGGATAATGGCCTATATTTTTTTTCTATTCACTGCTGACCCAGCAAGTTTACAACAGCTTTGACCTCAGAAAATCCTTTGGATTTTAAAGGAGACCCTGTAAGTACAAATAGTTAAGAGATCCTCTAACTCTGCTGAAAAGTCACCGTCTACTGGTTATTTCCCATTAAAGAGGTGTGAAAGCTGAGATTTCAGCCTGTGTTCTCTCTGCAGGCATCAAGCTTTCATCAGGTATTTTTCCTGGTACATAAGCCAGCACTTCATCAAACTGCATCCCACTAGGTGCAAAGAATGTTCTTAAGTTTCCAGAGCAAAGTGTCTTTTGCAATAACTCCTCTGTCCTTTTTCTCATTTCTGGGTCACTTTCAACAGAGTCTTTACAATACGTGGAGATTAATCAGCCAGCTTCTCTGACAACTGTGTACTGTTAATCAGAATGGCTCCAGCATGCTTCTGCTTTGTAGCTGTCTGCTGTCTGCTCAGCATGCCTTTTGACTAGGTACCATTACCTCTCATCAATAAGCCATTTAACATTCTATTTTTTTATATTAGAACTTGACAGTTTAAGTTTTCTAGCTTATTGATTTTGCTTTTTTGTTTGACTAAAAAAGTACATACTCCCAGTGAGAAAATTGGAAATACAGAAACTTTTTATAACAATATTTAAATAATCATAATAACTAACATTTATCTATAGATTACTCTGACATAGTTTATTAATTCATTTATACAAATTAATACCTATATGCTCATATCTTACCTAATCTGATAATGACCCACTGAGTTACACGTAGAAATTGTTAAAAATGAAGAATCTGAGGCAGAGAAGTTAACCTGTTCCCCTCAAAATCACATGGCTCGTGATTGTCTGAACAGCAAATTGAGTCTAGATCTCCTGAATACAAAGCCCCGAATCTCTCTTCAGTATGCTGTCCAAAAATAACCATTGTTGACGTGGCAGTATTTTTTTCCTCATATAATGAACATATATAGCTCTAAATTTTTTTTCTATATAATCAGGATTATTCTGTAAATAACACTTCTGACCCTGCTATTTTCACTCCACATTATATTGTAACCATTTTATTATTTCATTAAAATTAAAAATCTCTGCAGTCTGAATTTCTTGGGCTACACATTATTAAACACAATCTTTATAAACTGCAATATTTAAAAATGATTTATTTGTTATACATGTTACATAAGGATTTCAGGTGAATTGTGGCTGTATTGGGCTCTGCTTTGGTTGACCTAGTATTGGTTTTATATACATTCTTAATACAGAATCTAAGCTGAAGCAGGTGCTTCTGTTTCAGAAAAGTGCTCATGAAGGAGTGCTAGAGCAGAGGACCCAAGTAAAACCATTTTAGTTGCCATTAAACCTTCTGAGCAGATGTGTCAAAAGTCCCAAGTGTTCATACTGAATTGGCAAATGAATGCCATATGGTCAATCCCAAATTCAGTGGTACCAGGAAGCATGACACATATAAAGAGGAAATATATCATTGTAAATTAATAATACAATCTAACATGATATTCATTTCCATACTGCAGGCAAAATATATACTTATTTCATTCCCAAACCACTTAAATGTCTAATCTAAAAGTTTAAAAAGGCTTAAAAACCAAGACTTTTAATCCAAATTTGATGCTGCTACAGCTTCTCTTGAATCAAAGAACTTCTAATTAAAAAGAAAAACTATCTGATCCCCTATATATCCAAAAAATAGTGAGGAACAGGGACAAGATAATTACACTGAATATTCACATAGAAGCAAGAAAAATAAATAAATATTCACAGTAATCACCAGTTATTTGAAATTCTGAAATCACCTTGAGCAAATATGAGAATGCCCCTAACCTGGTATAGGCAATGCTTCTTGATTAGGCCCCAATTCTGTTACGTAGAGTTAACTATTCTATTCTTTGTTCTCCAGGGAACTTGGCTTTTTCTTTGAGGATATTCTCTTTGGTCATAACTTCAAAAGGCACTGAGGATGTGCCTACCTTATTATTGAATAAATTTCTCAGTCTTTTTCTACTCATAGAGGGCTGAGAGACTAAAGGACATTTTATGTTAAAAATGCTTAGTCATTTTCATCAAGATGCACAGCACTTTTGACAATGCAACTCTCAAAAATTTTGCTAGCATTTATTCCTTTGATTCCAGTCAGCTTTATGTGCCAATAGCCACATTTGCAGTTGTTTCTGAGGGAAGGGCTCTCTCATACTTTTTTTAAACTTAATTATAAATTATTCCTGTTTATCGGGTGCTAGAGACTAAACTGTGCCCCATTCCCAAACATCCCTATGTTGAAACCCCAATGTGATGGTATTTGGAGGTGTGGCTTCTGAAGTGATTAGGTTTAGTTAGATGAGGCCATGAGGGTAGGACCCTCATGATGAGATCAGTATTTTTAAGAAAGAACCCCTCTTCTCTTAAGGACACTCTTTGCTATGTGAGGAAACAGTGGGAAGGTTGTCATCTGCAAACAAGCAAAAACCCTCCCTGTGCTGACTGTGCTGGCACCTAATCTTGGACTTCCAGATTCCAGAACTGTGAGAAATAATCTGTTTTTAAGCCACCCAGTTCAGTATTTTGTTATGGAGGCCTAAGCTGACTAGTAAACACATCAAGCTTCCACAAAAGTACAGAGGTGCACTCCCACCTGTAAGAAATTTTGCCCAAAGGAAAGCATTCTTCAGTGTTACTTAATACAGTCAGGCTTAAGAAAAGTTTTCACACTGGTGCTTTGTCTGCAGGTTCTCTCTGCAGGCACACTTGCTTTGGATTTTGTCTTTAGCTTTGACCTTGATTTCAGAATCTCTTACCACCTGGAGATGAAGGATAAATGCACTTATTAGCCCCCAAAAATCTGTAAATATGACCTCTTTTTTCCCTACTTGGAAACTAACCATTTTTTTCCCTGAGCCTATTTCTTACTTGAATTACCTTTTCAAATAGAACAAATAGTGGCCAATTCAAACTGCCAACATTTTGGTCCAAAACTTTTACTCTAAAGCTCAGAGTTTATTAAGTACACCTTCTTCCTTGTAAGTGATCATTTTACCAGGTATTTCATTACAGCGTCCTGTGGTTTCTCTTTTTCCAGCATCCTATTTCAGTGTCTTCACCGCCTTCCTCCCATCAGCAGCAAACACCGCATACGTCGGTGTTTTGTTCTAGCAGCACCCCATTCCTGGTTACCAAATTCTATATATGGTTTCCTCTTGATTAAACCGAAAGAGTGGTGCTAAAAATATTAGCAGTTGAAAGCAACAAATAATTATTTCTTATTAACATTGAATGAGGGTTTGTGGTCGACTCAGGCTCATCTGGGCTCTGCTGGATGAAGGAGAAAGGGGAAAAGTTGCTTCAACTTGTGCCTGAAATGAGCCACTTTCCAAGATGTTTAATATGTGTAAACTAATGCATCTTCTCCTAGCTTAAGCTAATTTGGGCTTTTCTCTTATATGTTCCTAAAAGAACCTATCTGCTTTATTAAGCAATTTGACCTTTATCCGAAGAGCACAGCAGACTTTGAAGTTTTTCTTTAGAGAAGTAACATAGAAACTCCGTTTTGAGAAACTCATTCTGCCAGCAGGATAAACAATGAGGGAAAGCTGAAGTTGCTAGGCTAATGGCGGACTCCAAATCATAGAAATTTATAGCTTTGAATAAAGTGGCAGCACTTGAGAAGGAGATCTGCTCAGATTTAAGATACTTAGCAGTTAAATGAGACAAGAATTGGTGTAAATTAGATACATGGGTGAGGATTAAAGATCCAAAGGAAGACAGGACACGTGTTCTCTTGTACCAGGATTTATAGTAGGATCAGTTAATAAGATAGAAAACATTGAAACAGGAGCTGTTTTTGTGAGAAGATAATAAGTTAGTTTTTAAACATATTAAATCACATGTGCCCTTGAAATATGAAAGTGGAAGTATTAATTATACAGTTGAATACTTGAAACTTTAAAAAGAAGTTGGAAATATAAATCTGTGAAACTTTACATTAAGTTTACACATAAATATATTCTCAAAGGCACTTAACCTGCTCTGTAAGAATTTTAGACTCTCTCTTTTGATAATAAAAAAATTAGAATTGGCTGCTATATCATACATTTAAAACTTTTCTCTCCTCAACAAGTTTGTATGCTCCTAGAGGAGAGGAAAGCTTCCAGCATCTAACATCGACATCTTACTTCGTAAGAATTTAGTGAGATTTATTTCATGTGTATGTAAAGAAAAAATAAAATTCTAACCCCCTCACCCATCTGATGTAACCTCCTCTGGTCCAAGAACATTCCAACGTTATTAACCTGGATAACTAGTTCAGGCCATAATCAGAAGGGAGAGTCAGCATGCCTCATTACACCAGCTTTCCTTTTAAAATTTGGGTACAACTGACCAGCATTAACATCAATACAAAGACTTTCTGACTGATAGAACAGATTATTTTTGTCTGATAGAAAGTATTTAGATAGCCAGGTGCAGTGGCTCATGCCTGCAATCCCAGCACTTTTGGAGGCCGAGGCGGGCGAATTATGAGGTCAAGAGATTGAGACCATTTTGGCCAAGATGGTGAAACCCTGTCTCTGCTAAAAATACAAAGAAAAAAAAATTTAGCTGGTGGTGGTGGTGCACGCTTGTAGTCCCAGCAGAGGCTGAGGCTGGAGAATGACTTGAACCCAGGAGGCAGGAGTTGCAGTGAGCTGATATCGCACGCCACTGCACTCCAGTTTGGGTGACAGAGAGACTCTGTCTCAAAAAAAAAAAAAAAAAAAAAAAAAAAAAAAAAAAAAGAGAGAGAGAGAGAAGTATTTAGATAACTTTTAAAAACAATTGCCAATTAGAAAATCTTTGAAGTGCCTCTAACCTGAAAGCCCCTGCTTTGAGTTGTCCTGCCTTTCCAGATGGAACCAATGAACATGTTACATGTACTAATTGATGCCTTATGTCTCCCTAAAATGCATAAAACCAGTCTGTAGTCCGGCCACCTTGGGCACATGTTCGTAGCATCTCCTGGGGCTGTGTAATAGGCCATTGGTTACACATATTTGGCTCAGAACAAATCTCCTCAAATATTTTACAGAGTATGAATCTTTTTGTCAACAAGTATATGAGTATTAAACAGTATCATCTAACTAGTATTTCGGCTTCAGTAGTTTTTATTTTCCTGCAATTTTAAATGTGGCTTTTATAGTTTCTTTATTCCAACTCTCACCCATGTCTCAATCTATTTTGTTTTGCTTTTTTCTTGTTAATCTAGTCACACATACCTTTCTAGATACCAAATGAAAGACCAAAAGAATGTTTTTAAATAAATCTTTTCCATACAATTTTTATTTCATGTGATTATTTTGAAGCTGTGAAACAAAAATAAAATTCTAAGTTTCCCAACCAACCAAAGGGACCCCTCCTTTTGGCCAAGGGCATTCTAAAGTAAACTTGAAACACGCATGCAGGCCATGATGGGAACAGGTGGTCAGACAGGACTCATTATACCTTTCTCCCATTGGAATTCAGGTACAGCTGATCAGCATTAACATTAAAACAGAGACCTTAATCCTGATCGAACAGACTTTAAGTCTGATAAGAAATATTTAAAATCGGCTGGGCGTGGTGGCTCACGCCTGTAATCACAGCACTTTGGGAGGCTGAGGCGGGTGGATCACGAGGTCAAGAGATCGAGACCATCCTGGTCAACATGGTGAAACCCCATCTCTACTAAAAATACAAAAAATGAGCTGGGCATGGTGGCGCGTGCCTGTAATCCCAGCTACTCAGGAGGCTGAGGCAGGAGACTTGCCTGAACCCAGGAGGCAGAGGTTGCGGTGAGCCGAGATCGCACCATTGCACTCCAGCCTGGGTAACAAGAGTGAAACTCCATCTCAAAATAAATAAATAAATAAATATTTAAAATCTATTCTCTCTGGAGCCTGCTACATGGGAACTTCATTTGCATCACGAGAACCTTAGTCTCTACAACCTCTTATCATAACCCAGACACTCACTTCTATTAATTCCACATCTTTAAATAAACTCTTTCAACAAACTGCCACTCAGAAAAATCGTTGGCTCAACCTACCCCCACCAACTCCTGGCTTCAAGTTGTGCTGCATTTCCCTGTCAAAACAAAGTGTATCTTACACATATTGATTGACATCTTATGTCTCCCTAAAATGTATAAAACCAAACTGTAACTTGACCACCTTAGGCACATGTTGTCAGAACCTCCTGAGGATGTTTTACAGGCATGTCCTTAGCCAATCGATTGAGACTTGTCTCAGATACTTTTTTGGTTTACAAAGCAAAGTAGTAGTTTAGAAGTGGGAGATGGAAAAGAGTCTACTGTATACCTGATTTATAAATAACATTCGTCTTAACTATGTATCTTATTCCTCAACCTACAGTTAAGACTTTTGGGAAAAACAAATGAATTAGGAGTGGCTTATATATTTGCAAACCTTAATTCTGTGGGAAGTGATATTTATTTTCATGAATACTCGAAATGGACTGCAGGGATGTTAAGATGTGTCATCACTTATCCACTGTACATTTTTCACAAATAGAGAGTCTGTTCCATTTATATAGCAGAAGCGTCTGCTGGATGACTAACAAAAAAGCAGATTAACTCAAAGAGTAGCAGACACTACTTTGCTTACCATTTATTGCCACAGCTGCAGTGTGAACTGATACATCCAGGGACTTCACCTCACAGATACACAGCGAAGTCCAAAAGAAGATAGCCAGCCAAGTAAGAGTTACGTTAAACTAGCCTCAGCTGCAGGTCCCTTTCTGCATATCTTCCCATAGCAGAATGATCCTTTACTGCCAAAACCGATGCAGTCATTTGTCATGCAAATGCTACATTTCTGGATGCCAAAGAATGGAAAGACAATGACACCGGAAACCACAATATATTCACCAAAGCCTCATTATAAAATGATATCATGTTGGAAAATATGCAGGTGTTAATCTCCAACGGCTTTATCCAAAGAAATAAAATGATAGGGCATTGATCCATGGGTGCTTGTTTGAGCTCTTTCTTTCTTTCTGTTTTTTAAAACTACCTAGTAGCATAACAGATATAGATAGGCTGTATTTTCAGGGTTTTATTGCCATATAAATCCTTTTTCGTAAACTAGAAATTTCAACAGAACAGATTTCTGACCATGCTAAATTATAGAAGGATGGCACCTACAAATGACTAATTTATTTACTACCAGGCTGTTAAAATAAATCCTCATATGGTCAACTCAAGCACTGATCTCCCTACTTCTTCAAGAGATTTGGAAAATTCAATCTAACCTTAAATAAATGAGCTTATTCTCTGTAAATATCATTCCTTTGTTTCTCATCCTTCTGTAGGGTATAAGTCTACATTAGGTATGCATATTATACCAGTTCTTTCAAAAATCTGCTGGCTTCAGCCTGCTGCCAACTCCCCAGTAATTCTTCAAGTCATGGTTATATTCAACATTATATTTACCAAATGAAATGATCTGATGGTCACTGAATACCCAGTTAGGCATAAAGGAGGCTTCTCTGTTTCCTCCCCTGATGCTCATTTTCCAAGGGCATGGGTGTTCGTTCACCTGGGCCTGTCAGTCCAGCTGTTCAACAGGGTCAGTATCTTTCACTGAGGGCCCTCTTGGACACTTTGGACTGCCAAGGTTTCATATAGATCTATTAGAAAATACTGAGGGCAGCCAGAGAGAAAGGTCAGGTTACCCACAAAGGGAAGCCTATTAGACTTACAGCTGATCTCTCAGCAGAAACCCTACAAGCCAGAAGAGAGTGGGGGCCGATATTCAACATCCTTAAAGAACAGAACTTTCAGCCCAGAATTTCATATCCTGCCAAATTAAGCTTCACAACTGAAGGAAAAATAAAATCTTTTATGAACAAGCAAGTACTCAGAGATTTTATTACCACCAGGCCTGCTTTACAAAAACCTCTGAAAGAAGCATTACACACAGAAAGGAACAACCAGTATTAGCCTTTCTAAAAATATACCAAAAAGTAAAGAGCATCAACATAAACAAGAATTTACATCAACGAATGTATAAAATAGCCAGTTAACATCAAATGGCAGTAACCCTAAATTTAAATCGACTAAATCCCCCAATCAAAAGATACAGCCAAAACCTAACAGTATACTACATCCAGACCCATTTTATATCCAAAGATACACAAAGACTCAAAACAAAGGGTTGAAGAAAGATTTACCAACCAAATGGAGAGCAAACATAAATAAATAAACAAAAAGCAGGAGTTGCAATTCTCGCATTTGATAAAACAGATTTCAAAGCAACAAAGATACAGTGGTATAAGGATCAATGCAATAATAAGAGCTAAGGATCCAAACACCCAGATACATAAGACCCATAAAGAGATTTAGACTCAATGAGACAGAAAATTAATAAGGATATCCAGAACTTGAACCCAGATCCGGAACAAGTAAACTTAATAAGTGTTTATAGAGCTCTCAACTTTAAATACACAAAATATTGATCGGCCATTATTAATACCCATTTTTAGAATAAAGCAATATTCCTGTTATCTCCCTCTCTTTTTCTTCCTCTTTCTTCCTCTCCTTCTCTCCCTTTTTTCTAAAAAAAAAAAAAAAGAACAGATAACAGTAGCATGGAGATAAAAGGCAACCTGGTGTGTATATTATATGGGAACCATAGTCATAGTCAATTCATTATACTTGAAGCTCCAACTGTGAAATAGATGAGGCTGGAGATGAGCTTGTAAAGCTAGGTAGAGACCAGCACAGGTTGACATTTCATATACTAAAAAAAAAAAAAAAAAAAAACGTAATAATTCAATGTTGATTAAAAAAAAAAGAGCTAAGTAAGACTTTTCTTTCAGTCCCCTTTAACCCTGTGACCCAGATATAGACCCAGGATAGCTAGTATGGACTCTGATAGCACCTAACATGCTCAAGATTCTTGCCTGAGGTTTTTTATTTTATTATAAGGTTAACATCATCATCTTTGGCTCCTTCTTCCTTGGGACAAGTTCTTTAGTGAAATGCTCCTGAATCCTCTGCTATCAGTTTGCCAATTCTATGTAAAATCTGACATCAATTTACAAATTCAATAAATACTTATTGAATCCCTATCATTGTCTAGACATTTCAAATAAGTCTTTGACTACTCATAATGATTTATGTATGGATTTTTGTATGATAAAAAAGTATTGTCTTATGTGGCTGTTAGAAAGAGAAGCCTGAAGAAGAATTTACTTATATACCTTTTAGCAAAAAACCTAGACAGACGTAACAACGAAATAACAAATTCACTCCCAAAATTGTGTTTTAGCTCACATGCAATTTGTGTATGTGTCACGCACGTTGAAATTTTCTGTGTCACTAATGCCAAAACTTTCCTGACTTTCCCACTTCCACTAGAGTTTCTTTCCTTAAGGAACATGAAAGCACACCCCACACTGACTATCCTTTCTAAACAGATTTTCAACAGCCTCATCAAGCTTCCAGTATATTCCATGCCATCATCTTTATTGCAGGCGGTGAGTGCTGAGTCTCAGCTTGCAAAGTTGGCTTCAAATTTTATCTGAATATCATTCATAGGTCAACTGGCATTTCACTGAATTATATGAGGATGTTTTGCAATTAATAAATTGGCTTTGGAGCATCTGCTAAAAATCTGAGACAAAAGTGAAAAATTGTGCTACATTCTATCACAATCTTTTCTTTTTCCATCCTCCACTTTACTAATGTAACTCTGTTGAGGCAGTTGTCCAGGAGAGCTAAGCTGATGTGGGGTACATTTGGGTCTTATTTGTGTATTACAAGCACTTAAGATCCACTGAAGAAAGAGCAGTGATTGGCTTATTTTCTCACTAACTTCTTTCTTGCCACTTTTCTGTTGTAACTGTTTCGCTGAATAATATTTAAGATGCCATTCCCTCATCAGTAAAATTTTAAAAAACTTCCACTTCCTGGGTCTTTCTTACCCTTTTTGTGTGAATAACGAAAAACATGGTATGCAGGGGAGAAAGGAGAATAATAAAAGAACATTCTGCAATTCGTAGCACTAAAACATTATGACAAAAGGAAGCTTTTGAACTAACCAAATAGTGACTTAGGGTTTGCTATTCATCAGCTTTTTTCTATTTTATTTGGTTTTTGAATGATTCTCACAGGAAATCGTCTTTTCCAACTCATCACCATACTGAAAAGATTACTGTAGGTGAAAGTCTGCAAAACTATTTCATCTAAATACCACATGGGTCTTCTGCTCCAGCCTTTACATTTTAAATTAAAAAATATAAAATATTATCAGTTCTGTACCTCTCACATTAGTACCTGACCAAAAAACATACAGTGCTAAAACTGTATTTTATAGTAATTAGCAAGTATACAATAGATCATAAACCTATTTTGTTCTTTACATGAAATAGCTGAGCTGTACAGACCTTTATTAAATAAACTTGACAGAAAGAAAACTATAATAAAAATTATTTTCCTCACTAAAATATTTTTTAAAGTAGATCAGAATGAAAATATTATGCCAGTTCTCTTTACTTAGAACACACTGAGCTAGAGAAGTAGACTTACTTAAAAGTATAGCTTATTGCATGAACCCTTCTGCAAAGAAAAGAAATCTCTAAAGATTTAATTCAGTTGTTTAGGTTAGATAAACCTCCAAGGGAGCAAATAGTTATTCTCAGATTATTATGGTTGTAAAAATAAGGCTAAATGCAGACATATTTGTTACTTTTTTTTCTTTCCAGAAAGGTATCATTCTCACAGCAATCTAGTTAATGGTACAGTAGTGGACAAAAAAAAAAAAAAAAAATTGCCCCAAGGTACATCTGTGTGGAGAAAACCTGGCAGTAAATATCATAAAAACAGCAATTCACTTTTAGATAGCACTTTATAATTTACAAACCATTCTTCATTTTTAGTCTTGCGTTCTTAAAGTACATATTACTATCCTGACTTTACAGCCAAAAAAGAATACAGCTCAAAGAAAGTAAGACTTGCCCAATTTTACATAACCATTTAATAGCAGACCTGGAAACCCATCCCATGTTTTCAGCTCTTTTTGTATCAACTTGAAGGTTCTTTTTTGCTATACTACACTACTTTAGGTAGAATTCTAATTGCCTGATTAGGAAAGGGGCTAAATGGAGTTTTTAGTTGACTAACACACAAAGGTATTAAAGACATATGCATCCTTGTGAAAACCTCTAAAACCTTTGAACTGGTCAAAAAGATTAATGGCTATCTTTTCAATGGAGATGCAATAATTTTCTAGCAGATTCTTGTAAGGATATCTAATTCTACAAAGGTCTGAGCATTCCATTGGATGCAGGCTCAACATTTTGCAAGTTATAAAAAACTGATAGTAAAACAAATAATTCTTGTTCATAGAGACAAGATTTCACCCATTGAGATTAAAATCAATATCCACTCTGGAAATCTGGAAAATCAATTTCCAGTTTGGCACCTATTAACAAATTCATTTTTGCATTTCTATGGCTGTATTATGTCTGTTCTTTGGAGTCTCCTTTGAACTACTGTTAACATTTAGTGGCCTCTCATTAATTGATAAATTAAATAAAAATATTAAATAAATGTTTATTTTATTATTTATCAATCATAATTTTACATTTTGGAAAATATTTTAGCATATGAGTCTAAATATATATCCCACAAAGAATCACTACCTGTATAGGGCCAGATATGTAAACAAATAATTACAGTGAGAAATGCCAAATAATACAGGTTTATTTTTACAGAAATAACAAAGGTTTTACAGAAATAAATTCTGTACATGAGTATTGGAGTCTGATGGCTTAGATGGTATTGGGAAATGAGAGAAAAAGAAAAACCACAGAAATTAAGGAAACATGCCACAGTGAACTACATTAAAGAAGGCAAATTGAACTATAAGTACAGATAAAGCAAACAGTCGATTTTGGGGTAATACATATTATTCTAGATTTGTGTGATAAACTGAAACCTTATGACTTTAATTACACAATATTAAATCCAATGGGAAATTGCACTTGCCATTTGGTGAAATAAATCTTTTTGGCCAAACTAAATATGAATCTAGTCTACAAAACATTCTTTCTTAAATTATAATTATTTCAGCTGAATTCTGTATTTATATAAACTGTATACTCACTAAAAGTAAGTTCTTCCAATTCATCTCTGTGTTTACCTCAGCACTAAGCAAAGATGATGGCCCATAAAATCCATTTCATAGATACTTAATGAATTCACTGAATACTTGGGTCCAAGCTGTTGCCACCTCCTAGTGGTCACCTCTCTAGAGATTTCATTCATCTGCAAAATCAGACAACCCTTTCTAGTACTTAGTATCTCTATATTACATTAGTTTCATCCTGTCTTGTGGTGGATAGCTATCAGTAGTTTAGCTCATCATCTTCTCTCTCTCCTAAAATCTAATCTCCTTGAGGCCAGGATTCCCATTTATGCATCTATTTAAATATAAAATGCTTGCCATGGTGCCAGTAAGTATCTGTTGGTTGAATTTATTTTTCAAAATATTGTCCACTTGGCACTTTGGCACTAAAAATGCTTGACAGGCTAAAAAATACAATTTGAACATAAGCCAAAAAAAAAAGTTTTCTCTGGTTTATTTTCAGAAGAAATAATCTTAAGTTACTCCAGAATTCATTTTGACATTTTTTTTAGTATAAAAAATTATCTGAGCCACTGCTTAATTGTCCGTACTAAAGTTACATCAACATGGCAAATTTATAGGAACTCTAAATAGATATGGAGCTATGTCACATCATATACAAACAGTAAATAAGAAAATGATATCAAATAAGGATAGCAGGAAACTTTATAGACACAAAAACTTTTTCATAACAACATTGTGATTTACTGAGCTCTATATTTAACAGTATTATTCCCTACAGAATGCATGCAGGTGCATAATATATTCCAAAACTAATAAATATTAGTATGTTAGAGCATTTTGTATGTTTCAGAAAACTGGTCAACTTTTATATCATTTGAGGGTCTATAAATAATTAATTTGAAGATGAATAAATATATTTTCATAAATAATCTTTCTCTAGACATTGGAATATGTCACAACATCACAACTGTGATCGTAATTCTTAGAAACAAATGAATAATTTGGGAAAATATTCTTGTTCGTGCCAAATAAAGGAATGGTCCATGGAAGCTGTGATGCAAACTAGTAATCAGAAGACTGTGTGGTCTGAGAGAAGCCTCAGACCCTCAGCCACAATAACACCCAAAGGAGACTGGGGATGAGGCAGAAATGAAGATGTTGATTCCATGTTGGTTTGATTCCAAGACTGTTGCTACTAGGAAAAATGCCAGATTCATTGAAATAGAATCATTACTTTGACAAGAGTTTTTAAAAATGACTTACTTAAGTCCTTTTATAATACTGAATTGTGTTCCTCAAAAATATATGTTGAAGACATCACCCCGACCCTATTAGTTGTGAATGTAATGTTAGAAAAAATGTTGGTGCCGATGTGATCAGTTTAGATGAGCCCGTACTGGAGTAAGCTGGGCCTCCAGTATGACTGGTGCCCTTATAAGAAGAGGGAAATTTAGATATAACACAGAGAAGACAGCCACATGGCTACTGGAGGTAGTGATTAAAGTGATGTATTTACAAGCCAAAGAATGCCTGGAGCTGCCAGAAACTGGAAAAGCTAAGGAAGGAGACTCTGATAGAGGCTTAGGATGGTTCTGCCAACACCTTAATTTCAGACTTCCATCCTTCTGACTGTGAGAGAATAAATTTCTGTTGTTTTGAGTTACCTAGGTTGTGTCCTTTGTACAACAGTCCTATAATACTAAGATTACCTTTCCAGGTACTAAAGTAACATAAAGACTATTTTAATTAGATCATTTGATCAACTTACCTTAAAGATCATAAAAATTCATTGCTGCATGGCATAATGTCATTAGCATAGGAAAAGAAAACACTGAACTTTTGTAATTTTGTTGTAATAAAGACTATATAAAAATATGGCTAATAACAATGTTAACAATAGTTATGTACTAGGTGTATAATCTTTTTAATCTCCAAACCACAGATGGTAAGCAATACTCTCCTCATTTTACAGTAAAGGAAAATAAGGCAGTAGATTAGGAATTATCCCAAGGTAAAGGGATGTAATTCAAATCTATGTCTGTCTGACTCCCACACCATATGCTTTTCATACTGCCTTTGTCCCTTATAAATCTGTATAATAAGAGTGAAAACAATTTGGCTGATTAGTTGAACCTACTGAATGTTTGGACATTCAAAGTTATATTCTAAAACCAATCAAGGGAAAGAAGCTTGCCCAATCATCACAAGTATTTATCTGAACTTTTAGTCCTGTCAATCAGCATGAGATAATTATCAGAGAACAGATTTATTTATTCTCCTACACAATAACTTCACCATATGTCTACTGCATGTCTTGGATTTTCCAAAAATCAAATGATTCTGACTTGCTTCTCCAGGGAAATAGTGTAACATATTGACATATTGATTAAAATAAGAATGGGCCTTGATAGCTACATTTTCTGTGTTCCAGTTTCAGATCTGCCTCTTAGCAACTGTGTGAATGTCGCTGGTTTCATGCCTTCAGGCTCCTGGCTTCTTCATCTGCAGAGCAGGGGTCATAGTAGTTCCTGCCAGCATTGCTGTGGAGGTTAGCTGCTTAGCATAATGACAACTGCATATAGTAAGCTATTATTGCAATTATGCCTCCAATAATATGCTTCACTAAGAACTAGGAAAATGTGTCGATTATATGAAATTGACCACAATCGTATTTTGAATTACATCATTTAAACTATAGGCTTTGTAGCTTCTAAAATCAAAATGAATTTTTAAAAGACACAACTCAAAGAAGGCATTTATTTTCTGTATTATTTAAAGAATTCTCCAAATCAAAATATACAATAGTTCTGAAAAGCTAATCTTCACAATAAGAGTCAGTTTGTAAAGGTTCAAATTCTATAGAGAAAAAAAGCATGACTTATTATATAAGCGGACTTTGCACCAAGCTGTTTCCAAATTACCTCTGATAAAACACAACAGTCACACATTTTCCTATCCAAACACTTTTGCATTACAATAAGAACCAAAGAGTAAAAATAAAAGGTCTTTACTGGGATTGTTTTTTAGCAAATAGAGTCTATCCACATGATTAAATACTCACACAAAAAGTGTGAAAGAACAATGATGGTATTAAGGCAGACAAAATATTTATATTTTCTCTTGAAATACTACTAAAGAGAGTATTCAAATTAGTTACTTTTTTTTTTTTTTTTTTTGCATTTTAGGTTTTGAGGTACATGTGCAGAACATGCAAGATAGTTGCATAGGAATTAGTTACTTCTTAAATGTTGCATGTGTTGTCTTTGGGATTCCCGGCAATGAGGCAGCATGCTGTGGTGATTGGAGTGTGAATTCTGGAATCAGTTTGGGGTTATCTTTCCATCTCTACTCTTTACCAGTTGTGAGAACTTAGGCAATTTATGTATCGATTCATTCCTCAGTTTTCTCACATGCAAAATACAAATATGAATAATGCTAATCTCATAGAGTAACTGAAGAGCTCACAGGGATGTACATAAACTGCTTTAAGACAGTACCTATTATATAGATGTGTATTCATTTAATGTTAGCAATAATAATTACTAAGCAATGATAATTCAGTAAGATTAAATCCTTTGTGTCTTATGAAGAGAAAATACCTAACATTTTATTGTTTATTGCTATTAAAAATAAACAATAAAAGTAGCTTTCATATGTTAAATACTTATTCTGAGCCAGGCCCTGGAATGAATAATACATGGATGTACTATGCCATATACGCTGTAACATTATCTCAGTTTTACAAACAATGGAAATAAGAAGTTCTAATTTGGACAGTCTAGCAACCCGAAGATCTGGGATTGTTTTTAACTCTTCCTCAACTTTGCACCAAGCACTGAGAGGAGGACTTAGGATACAAAAACCTTTCATCAGGCCTCTCCTGCCTCCTAGATGCAGATAGGGTTTTCACTTTGAACGTGGTTCAAAGTGGGTCCTCTAGAAGCAGAAATTGAAAGAGTGACTTTTGTGAAATAACTTGTGGAAGTATTTCAGAGACAGTAAACTTTTGGGAGAAGGGGAAGAGAAAAACAGGATAGGGGAAGAAAAGAAACCTAAGCAAGGATGTGGACACAGCTGGAGACTAGCTTCATTCTGGGGCTTCATTTGCATCACACAATTGGCTCCACCTTAGGGCAAGAGGGCCAGCCCTTGGTACCCTTTATCAGGCAATCAGTAACCCTAATAGCCCCAGAATCAGGGGTTCATAATCTCCTTTCTTCCAAAGCAAGGCAGCTCTCTTTCTTCCAAAGCCAGTTCTCTATACAAGGGGCAGCAGCATACCCTTAGCAGCCACCACTCCCAACACCTGGAGAAAGACCCAATGAAGGGGATCTGGAAAGGGCACCAACAGCATATACTGTCATCTACCCTCTGTTGCAAGGTCTTTCCCCTTGGACATGCCAATGAATCTTTCAGTTAAGTTCTATTTCTGAGCACTAGTTCAGATCAAGAAAGCAGGATATTGACTCTTTCCTGATTTCAGCATTCTGCTTATTCTCTGTGTGTGTATGAATACTTTTGATGGTTGCCTGTCTATCTTGAACTGGAACTATCATGTTCTACTAGCATCTCTGCAGATCACAGGGAGCCAGATTGTCTTGACCACCATTTTGACCTTGTCACCATTTGTTATGCTTGGATCCTGTCATTCTATTAATACAAAGTGTTCATGGGCATGTTATGACACCTCTTCCAATCAGCCCTGTCTTAGAGAGGACAACCACTGTTCATCTTAGTGATTCTGGTGCCTTCCTTACAAACGTATTTCTTTTCATCCTGAGAAATAATCATCTGTGGGTGTGCTGGCTTTTTTATGGTGGACCTAGTACAGTATAGTATAGTATACCCAATTTTTGGAGCTTTTTTTTATTCTTTACTCCAATCTGTCACAGATTTCTAGCATTTCTACTTCAGTTGGTATGGGCCATTTGGTTTTCCAAGACTAAAACTGCCAGAGGAATGGTATATTAGCATTACTTTCCAAGTCCTTTGCCAGGGTATTAAATCCTGTGTCATGAGAGGATGCTTCCATAACACAAAACTCTTTTTTTTTGGCTGATAGTCTGTCTCCTTTAATCCAGCACGCTCAGAATACATTCCTGGGCATATTTTCCTTTTACATACTGACACATTTTACTTTAGCCAGGTCTTGCAGTTTCTCTAGCATATAATCTATCTGCTGCTCTCTCAGACGTCCAAGCACTTCCACAGCAAGGTTTTGCTTAATACTGGCCTGCTTAGCATGGTTCATACTAAGCGTAATAAATAAGGTTCAGCTTTCCCATAGTGATTCTTGCATTTTAAACATTAATTCTGTGTACTCATGTGACAATTTTTGCCCCAAAATCTAACTTAGAAAAAAATGTTGCTTGAAAAGTTTTAACAGTATTTTTCTATAAATGATTATGGTGGGCAGAGGGAAGATCCCAAGGAGGATAAGCATTGTTCTGTGAGGTGCCTGCTTCATTTGAGGTCTCTTCAGAGCAGGGAGGTAGCACAGGCTGTATATTAGGGCTAAGAATTAGATCTGATAACTCCAGGTTTTCAAGTACATCTGCTTAGTTATGCCAGTCTGAAGTCTCAGGGTCTCACTCCTTCCTTATTAAGGTTCTGTTTTCGGTATCAGATACTTGCCTACCTAAAATTACACTTTCTTTACAGATCTTCCATTCTTATAATTAGGTGTTGTCTTTGGTCTTCAGCCCTGTTTGTCCTCTGACTATGGGCATCAGGAGTCTCTTAAAGAACTCTAAGGAGGCTTTCTGCCTCTCCCACAAGGCTGATCATCTCTAATTTTTTCTCTTCAGTTCATTAGCGGCACTTAGCAGCAACCATCTAGTTTCACAGTTATTATTATTTACAACACACCTCTGAAACTTTAGAGACATTGCCTGACCTAACGAATCCCCTTCCCTAAGCAGCCTGTTCTAGTTAATCACCCTGCTACAACATTCTAGGCACCATTGATATTTCACCTATTTTATTGCAGTCTTTATTGTCATCCTGATAGCAAGTGACCCACCTTCAGATCCCCATCTTTAAAGTCTGCTTCTGAGGATCACTTTTGGCACCATCTCACGTCAGGATCCCAAAGCAGAGCCATAGATAGTCATTGTTTTAAAAGTGATACATTGAAGAAGTGCTCTCTGAATGAGTTAGGGTTCCACCTTGAGGCAAGGGGAGTGGGAAACAGGTGGTGTACATTCCAGAGTCAGTCTGTTACTGGGCTGCGGTTATCGTGCAACTCCTGAGAGACAGTTTCAGTTCAGGTGAGTTTCAGTAATGCTTGGCAGAGTGGGGATTATGAGCCAACAGCCAGGGAAAGGTGCACTGGCCCTGTGGAAGGGGGCTTGGGAGGCCACAGACAGCACACACTATGCCGTATTTCTGGGACAGCATTTAATGCAGCACTTCAAAAACACTTTTTCTCTTGCTTGCTTGCTTCTTACTGTGTTCCACTTGCCAGCTATTCCTTTCCCATTCCACCAATGTTCTTTTACTACATTTTACTTTGTCCTTCAATGCTTTCAACTCCATTATAAGCTCCTATAGTGCAAGGGATTATCTTTCCTCATACACATTTAATAAATTAAAATATCTTCCTGAGGCAAATCTGCTGCTTCAAGTATGAAGGTTGACAACCCTCAAAATTTTCCCTATTATTCTGTCTGAGTTATGGCTAAGGTCAACAGTTCTGCTCTCAGCCTAAGACAAAGCCCTCCCTGTGCTGTGCTCTGCAGACATGTGAAGAGTTCTCAGTCATTCTTTTATATGTGAGTAGGCCTTCTGAAGACATAAAACAACAAAATGACAAAGGATCTTCTGCTGGATTATCAGCATTAATAATCCTTCATTCATAAATGTAAATTTCCATTTATATTCTTAGAAAAATAAGAGCAGGAGAGAAATAGCATCTGAAAGTACAGATGTCTATTGCACAAATAATGGAAGTCTTGGAAGCTGGAGTTTCTGCTGAATTTGAAGACTCCGATTTTCAAAAAGAATTAATAGTTTAAGGTGAACAGCAAAATAGAGGAGCTGTTTAGACAATTACATTTCAACAGGGATCTTAGATCACCATCTTTTGAGCATGCAACAGCAACAACCTGTTATGAGGGTTAAAACACCTACTTTTATAGTTTACCATCATCATAGTACCTTTAATTACTATGCACCCAAATGCAAGTACTATCCCCACATTCCCAAAACTTGGACATACAGAGAAGAGTTTAGAGGTTGGAGAAAGAGCACAAACTTACTTGTTAAACCTGGAAGTTGACCTCAATATTATACTTGGAGACAGTACCTTGTGTCCCCGCTAAAACTGAAATCAACTCAGTCACATATACGTGTTATGACCAAAATCAAACTAGTCATTTATTATGTTAGTAAACCTGAGAGATAATATAAAATACTTTGTGCATTTGATCTATGAAATTCTAGGTAACAAATGTATTAGCTCAATTGTACACAGGTTAATGCAAAGAAATCCTACAATATTTTAGAAGATAACAGTCTGAAACTATCCCACAATTGCTTTCAATGACATATTAGAAATGTAATTCTCTGTTCTTAAAGTACGTGATCAGACTGTTAACACCTGTGCATAAGGAAAATTCTTTTCTAAGAACTCACAAAGAAATCAGTAGTAAAGTGTTATATGTTATGTGATTACATTTATGTTTGTTTAATATTTATTAGGCTCCCGGTAAAGGTGGTGAAAATGTTTCTGCAGTCTACACACCTAAAATTAGGGGGTACCTTATTTCAAATTAGGCTTCCTATCACTGAGCCCTATAGAAACGTTACATTCAAAGGAAACCTTAGGTCTTTTTAACTTACATTTTTGTCATTGTGGGTTCCGTTTATCAGTCATTATCTTCCCTTATCACCAATAAGCTTTTTTTGTGTTTTACTCTGTGTCCTCAATATATTCAACTCAATTATAAGCCACTGTAGTATAAGAAGCACTGTTTGCATTTCCTCACACTAGAATTCCCTTCTCTTCCTATTACATCTTGCAAAATCCTTTTGGTTCTTCAAAATTCAGCTCGAATGTCACCTTTTTGTGTGCGTGTGTGTGTGAAACTTTCTGTGTTCCTAACAGTTCATTCTCAAGTGGGATTGATCAGGTTTTCTTCATTGTGTTTATTCTATTTGCATTATACTTATTACAATATCTATTACATCATCTTGCAAATATCATTTACTAATTTGGAATCTATATTAGATTGTGATCTCCTTGAAAATGCATATCCTTTCTTATCCTTTTCTGTTTTGTCAGCATCTCGCATAGTGCCAAGAACATATTAGTGATCAACAATTATTTTTAAATAATGAATGTATGGCTAGGCCTTGTCAGAAATTGACAGAGGAGTATCTTATATGTTTCGTACTGCTTAAAAGGCAAAGTATCAATCCTACGGGAGAACATAAATGTCATATTATGCCTTCTTTTTTATCTCGGTTTGAAAAGACCTCAATTTCCTTTAGCATCTTCTCAGATTGCTTGTTTGAACAAAATGCAAATACAGAACAACTGAAAAATTGTCATGACTCTTGATTAATACTGAGAGAAATGAAAGGAATGAGAAATATATTGTCTTCTATATGATTTAAATGGTTTCAGTAAGCCGCTCATTAAACTTCGGAATGATGATTCTTTTTGAAGTAGATTTGCTGACATATCAACTCTATCCTTTCTCAGTTGTTAACCAAAACAATTATTAGGAAAATAATGGTAAGCCAATTAAAAAATTCCAAAAGTAAACTTTTGTCTCATATTTATAGATCCTTTAATAATTGTCAACATTTCAAAATGTCACTGATTTTGAGCTTCACAGATCTTGCATTTGACTTTTTTAATTAGCCTGAAAGTTTGCAGTATCAGAACATGATCATCCAAAGTTTTTGTGTAGATTTGTCTTTATGAGGTATTATTTGTAAAGTAAGTCAGTTTTTAGCTTCTAGAGAAGCTTTCCAGCAGCTAAGGAAAAAAGTAAGGCTCTCTCTGGGTTGATCTTTACAACAATGCCATCAATTGGAACTGGTAAGTTTTTAGTTAGCTCTGCAATTTACAACACAATTATTCAAATGAGAAATGTCTCTTCCAAAGTCTGTAATATAAAAATTAGATGCCCTGCAATTTTTGATTTCTATTTTAAAGGTACAACTTGTCATCAAAATCATGTTCATTGTAAATGTTTTCTTGGCAATTTACTTGCCATCAGTGTCTATTATACAGACAAACTCACCTGAGAATAGTGTTTGTTTATCCTCATGTACTTATGAATTTGTAAAGAGAGCAGTGACAATAAAAGTAAAGAAATTATGACTAGAAAACCTCCAGATGGTGAGATTTGTTTTGTTGTAATTCCATATTCCAAGGCCTGAGCTGAATCCAAATTTCAGAAAGAGAAATACATTATAGGTTTTTCAAACTGTGAGAACTTAACTGACCTAGAAATAGCCAAACCATCCCAAGATTCATGGTAAATATTCCTTTTTATGTGTGAAACAGGTGAAAAAGTTGGAGCTGGGAAAGAAGTCAATATGAGAAAGAACTTTATAGGTTTCATTTGCTTGTTTTGAGAGGGCTCCTCAACAGATGTGGAAAGAAATCTTAGAAAAAGATGAGTTTAATTACACATTGATTGATACAGTCATAAGAAAATAGATAAACATACAAACAGTAGCTATCCATATCACATTTAAAAATTTGAAATATCTTAAAATTGCCAGATTATGTTAAGATACTCAGCCTTTATCACTGTATCAAAGTGATGTAAATTATGGTCAAAAGAATATGTATTTCAAGAACACTCATTTATTCATGCATGCATCAGTTCATCCAGCATATATCAATTGAGTGCCTATTTTGCACGACTCACTATGAAAGGAAGCTAATTTTCTAGAATACCTTTTCTCCATTATAAAAAGCCTACCTTTTATTACTACTTTTATTTTTTGCATTTTTACCTGATGGCAATATATGGCTCATGACAAATAATAACAAGTAAAACACTGTATTTATCAAGTATCATCAAGCAGCCTTATTTCCTTACTTTTAATTCAGAAATTGAATTTGTGTTAATCAAAAAAAGGCCTAACATTTTCTTTTATTTAGAAACTCCAGTAATATACTCAGTTGGCAAATTAATGCCAACCATTTTGGTAGTTTAGAGTTCAGGTTATTTAAGCCTCAAATAAAATGGAGTGAACCATATGACAAATGGAAAATATTTCGAATTTTATTTTTTTATGTTTTTAAATCTCTTTCTTAAATCTTTGATTTATACATATACTTATTTACATATCAATTTTATCTTATATGCATATTTAAGCCTTCTGTTTTATTAATGACACAGCTCAGAAGCTGAAAACACATTTGACAAGTAAAAATGTAAATTAGTTTAAAGCCTGTATTTGTTGCCAAAGTAAAAATTAGACTAGAACTTTCAAAAGATCTTTTTAAAATTCTATAACAGATACATTCCATTTTGATGGTCTATGAATTGTACATTACTTAAAAAGATTTAAGAGTAACACATGATGATATAAATACCATTTTATAGGGCAGGAATTGTTCCTTTAATCAAGTAATTTAAAACAACATAATTTTAAAGCATTTTCCATTTTATGTCTTCCAGATGACTGCCTGTAAATAATAAGCATGGTGTAATAGTTAATTTTATGTATCAACTTGATTAGGTTAAGATATACTCAGATACCTGGTAAGGTGTTATTGCTGGGTGTTTTTAGGAGAGTGTTTCTGGAAGAGATTATCTTTTAAATCATAGACTGAGTAAAGAAGATTGACCCGGCCGGGCGCGGTGGCTCACGCCTGTAATCCCAGCACTTTGGGAGGCTGAGGCGGGTGGATCACGAGGTCAAGAAATTGAGATCATCCTGGTCAACATGGTGAAACCCCATCTCTACTAAAAATACGAAAAATTAGCTGGGCATGGTGGCGCGTGCCTGTAATCCCAGCTACTAAGGAGGCTGAGGCAGGAGAATTGCCTGAACCCAGGAGGCGGAGGTTGCGGTGAGCCGAGATCGCGCCATTGCACTCCAGCCTGGGTAACAAGAGCGAAACTCCTTCTCAAAAAAAAAAGAAGAAGAAGAAGATTCACCCTCACAAATGTGAGCAAGTATCATCCATTCCATTGGGGGCCTAGATAGAAGAATAAAGAAGAGAAACTATGAGTTTAATCTTCTTCCTTGTGCTAAGACATCCATCTTCTCCTGCCCATGGACACTGGAATTCTTGATATATATGTATAAATATATTACTGATTGCATCTTTCTGGAAAAGCTTTGGTTAATACATAAAGTTAATTCTACTTATAAAAGTTTTTATGGAAGACTGAGTAAAGAAAACAAATGGCCATATGCACATTTTTTATATATATTTTATGCTCCTACAATATGATTTGAACATTAAAGCAAGACAAAATCATGTTTTAAAGTGTATTATGTGGAAAACAATACAAATAAAGCATATATAGTTGATTATTTTTCTGTTTGGTAATTATGGCCTACCAAATCACTGTGGTAGTCAAGTTATGGTCTACTATGATGTCCCCATTAGCACTGATTTAGAAGATGCTGAATCATTAGGTCTAGGAAAAGTACACTGTTAGGTTTTTTTGAGCCTCGTTTGTAACATCTATATCAAATACACTTGTTTTATGCGTGCTTCTGGTTAATGACATTATTTAATATATATTGTTGATTTGTGAACATTGAACTCATGACCAAGAAGACTATAACTTATCCCTGAACAAAGTTTATTTAGCATGCTTATTTCCTCCATAAGGCACATCAAGGCCTTCTTGCATATAGGAATGATAGGCAGTACTTCAGCATGATGCCTAGGAGACATTTTAAACAAGAAACACAAACCAAAAGCACAAAAATGAGAAAAATGGCACACCAAATTTGACCACAAAAAGGGCACCTTTTGAGAGATCAAACAAGAAGGCAGAGCATCACCTTGTTTGCCCTCAGCTGGTTACAGACATTTCATGAAACTCAATTTTTTTTGCTGCTCTGCCATATCCACAAATGACCAGTGAAGCACAGCATTGATTTTGGAGTCACAAATAAATTTGAGTAAATGGAAAATTTGCCAACATAGAATCAGAATAATAATGATTAACTGCATTTTTAGCAGTAAGAACCATCTTTTAGCCAACAATGAGGAAGTCTAATTAAAAATTCAAGTTACCAGTGGGTGTGGTGACACACCCCCGTAATCCCAGCCCTTTGGGAGTCCCAGGCAGACAGATCACCTGTGGTCAGTAGTTCAAGACCAGCCTGACCAACATGAAGAAACCCCACCTCTACTAAAAATACAAAAATTAGCCAGGCATAGTGGTGCATGCCTGTAATTCCAGCTACTTGGGAGGCTGAGGCTCGAGAATAGCTTAAACCTAGGAGACAGAGGTTGCGGTGAGCTGAGATAGCACCATTGCACTCTGGCCTGGGCAACAAAAGCAAAACTCCTTCTCAAAAAATAAACAAACAAACAAATAAATAAATAAATAAATTCAAGTTACTGTTCTACACAAAAAAAGGCAAAGGAGATGGGGAAGAAGAGGGAAAATAAAAAAAGAGAATTTGAAATACATAACTAAATTTCATTAATTAAAATTATTTAATTATTTCAAGTTCATCAATGAGATAATATTTAACATACTTAAAGGACCATCAATGCATTACCAATAATTTTCTTCAGTCTAAAGATTTTTTAATCTAGAGAATAATTTGAAGAATACTACTCTACCACCCTTTGAAATCTCTTCCCCAATGACCAATGAATAGCGTCAACAAACAACGTCAATAGCATCAACCTTATTATTCCTAATTTCACCTCTTAAATCATTTAAAATTTTCAATTTGTTCAATTATTTGAAATATATATAAAATAAAAACTTTTTTATTAGTAAATTAATATTTAATATTAAAAATCATTTAAAAGTTGATTTTAATGTAAAATATCTCAACAATCCTATATACTTCATGCTTTTTGCAAGCCAAGGAAAGATAAATACTTTCAATAGTTCGGACTGACTTTAAAAATCTTACCACAGGACTTCCACTTCTGACAACAGCAAAGTAGCACATACTGAGTTATATCTTTCATAAATAAGTATTATAAATATTGGACTATATATAGAAATGTATATGCATATGTATAGATAGATGCATATGTATGTATATAAAAGCAAAATACCTTAACATAATAAAGATCATATATGACAAACTCATGGGTAATATTACACTGAATAAAACTAAATAAAGTATTTTCACTAATATCTAGAACAAGACAAGAATGCCCACCTTCACACATATATATGTGTGTGTGTATATATATACAATATATATTCAATAATACATCATTAAACAGATGTATATACATAAACATCTTTTATATATGCATATGTATGTACACTTTTATATATACATCTTCATGTATATATACTGATATATAAATACATAATACAGTATGTATTATGTATGTATGTATATACACATATATAATACTCACATGCATGCATAGACTTATGAGGAGGCACTAACAAGAGAATATGCAGATATTCTACTGAAGTTAACAGTTGGAAGAAGGAAATATTATGTCTGATGATAATCCCATTTTATGATTTTTTTTTTCTGAGACCAGTATCCAATTGATGCCATTTGGATAGAAATTCACAGTCTTATTGGTGGATATATCAAAAGACATAGTTTGGTGTGACCACAGCAGCTAGAAGGTGAAGAGAAAATACTGGAAAATAGACCAAGACAAAGAGGGACCCTCAAATTGCTCTGTTCAAATTGCTGGCTGATTGAATTGTTCTCTGAAAGGTGCTTGTGTAAACTGTTTTACTTATGTATTGAATTATATTTACTGCCAGTGATATTTCTTTCAAGTAAATATAAGCTGCAGGAGGGTAAAGTTTTTGCCTATTTCTGTTCTTATATATGTATAGATAGATATAATATAAATAATATGCTCAATAATATTTATTAAATGAATGTCTTAGAATATTTTGCCTCTGAATCTAGAGACAACAGGTACCACAATACAATACAAAGATTCTGATCAAATTTATTAATGAATAGAAAACCTGAATAGACCAATACTGAATGGCAAAATCAAAACAGTGATAAAGTCTTCCATCAAATAAAAATCCAGTACTTGATAGATTCACTGCTGAATTCTACCAAACATCTAGAGAATAACTAATGCCAATTCTACTAAAATTATTTTAAAACATTGATGAGGAGAGAATACATACACACTTATCCTATGAAGCCAGAATTCACCTGATATGAAAATCAGAAAAAGACACAACAAATAGAGAAAACTATAGGCCAATATTTCCAATAAGCATAGATGCAAAAATCTTCAACAAAATACTAGCAAACCAACAACCTTAAAAAGATTATTCACCAAGGACTAGTGGGATTCTTTTCAGGTATGCAAGGATGGTTCAATATACAAATCAATAAATAACATATATCACATCAACATAGTAAAAAACCTTATAATTGTTTCAATAGGTGCTAAAAATTTATCATCCCTTTGTAATAAAAACTTTCAACAAATTGGGTACAGAAGGAATACATCTAGCCATGATAAAAATTATGTATGACAAACTCACAGTTAGTATAATACTGCATAGGGAAAAAAATTACACTCTTTTCACTAAGATCTGGAACAAGACAAGGATACCCACATTCAGCACTTCTATTCAACCTAGTACTAGAAATCCTAGACAGAACGATTAGGCAAGAGAAAGAAATAAAAGGGAATACAAATTGGAAAGAAACAAGTCAAATTATCCTTACGTGCAGATGATATAATTTTACATTTAGAAAAACCTGAGGACTCCACCAAAAAACTCTTAGACTAATAAATAAATTCAGTAAAGTCAGAGGACTCAAAATCAACATACAAAAATTAGTTGCATTTCTAAACACCAATAACAAAACAGCTGAAAAAGAAAGTAAGAAAGTAATTCCGTTTGAGATGCAAAAACAAAAAATACCTAGTAATAAATTTAACCAAATGCAAAAACAAAAAATACCTAGTAATAAATTTAACCAGGGTGAAAGATCTCTACACCAAAAACAAAAAACAAAAAATTAAAATTAAAATTAAAAAAATAATAAAATAAATAAATTGATAAAGACACAAACAAATAAAAATATATCCCATGCTTATGGATTGGAAGAATTAATATTAGAACGACCATTAAGTCTAAAGCAATATACAGATTCAATGCGATCTCTATCAAAATATCAATGACATTCTTCACAGAAATAGAAAAAATGATCCTAAAATTTGAATGCAACCACAAAAGACCCAGAATAACTCAAGCAATCTGATCAAAACTAAGAAAGCTGGAGGTATCACACTGCCTGATTTCAAATTGCACCCCTCAGCCACAGTTATCAAAACAGCCTGGTACTGGCATGAAAACAGACACATGAACCAATGGAACAAAATAGTAATCATGGAAATAAATCCATGCACTTACAATGAACTAATTTTGACAAAGCAGGAGAGGACAGTCCATTTAATAAACGTTATTAGAAAAACTGAATATCCAAAATCAGAAGAATAAAACTGGATCTCCATCTTTCACCATATACAAAATTAATTCAAAATGTATTAAAGACACAAATATAAAATATACAATCACAAAATTACTATAAGAAAGCATTGGGGAAGTGCTCTAGGAGATTGATCTGGGCAGCTTTTAGGGGTAACACCTCAAAAGCACAGGTAACAAAAGCAAAATAAACAAAGAGGATTACATCAAGCTTAAAAGCTTCAGCGTAGCAAAGGAAACAATCAAAAAAGGAAAGACACAAGCTATACCATGGAAAAAAATTTGCCAAATCCCCATTCAACAAAAGACAACTAGATTATATAAGAAACTTAAATGACCCAATAGCCCAGCAAAAAAGCCACAACCAACAATAAAAATCTAATTTTAAAAATGAACAAAGACCTGAATAGATATTTCCCAAAAGAAAATATACAAATGGCCAATGGATACATGAACAGTGGTTGATATCATTAATTATCTGGGAAATGCAAATCAAAACCACATTGAGATATTATCTTACCCCAGTTAAAATGGCAATTTTATAGCAAAACAAAACAAAACAAAAACCAAACAAACAAACAAAAAATGCTGGCAAGAATGTGATAAAATAATATTTTTTTGTGATAAAAAATATTTTGGTGCAAAATGTGACAACCACAATTACTTTTGCACCAACCTGATAACACCCAGTACAATTTTATGTACTGCCATGTGTCAGAGACCATGTGTGACATGATACTACTATCATAATAATATTTTGTTTTTCTTCGTAATACTCCACAAGATAGTATGGGTTTAAAAATTCAGGTCTCCTAGTAGCTAAATATCATGCCTACATCTACACAAGTATATTGTTGAATATAAATTTAGATCTGTCTGAAATAAATCTCAGATTTTTGTTCACTCAGTGAAACTGAATATGTATAATGTATTTACATATACCATATACCATGTAATACTTTCAGTAATATGGAATCACAATATAATTTATTGTCAATTCAAACCTTCATGTTAGATAGCATAAAAGTCATGGAATTAGCTGGAGCTAGTTCTGCCTGAAATATACCCTCCTTGTTAATTTTAGATTAAGCCAACAAGTTTGCAGAATATGAGAAATTAAGTTTCTAAACAACAGAGCTTTTTTAAAATAACGGGGTAGTATTACATAACTTGGATCAGAAAATACTTACTTTATCAAAAGCTAAAATATGATAATTCTACAATAAATGTACCTCAGTGTACTCAACTTAATTTAAAAATTTGAGTTGGTATTTGCTTAATCAATTCCCAGTAGTCCTTTTAAAGCATATTTTGTTTTGGAAAAAAAGACAATAAACATTTATGTGAAAAGATCACCATGTCAGCAATGAGATAATCAAATATTATTGTAGAAAGAATAATGGTCAGTTTGAGCTCCTAGAGTATCCACAACTAAGTAACTGACCTATTAGTTATCATATTTTTAGAGAGTAGCAGAAAGTAAGATGAAGGAGCAGATGCTTTGAGCTTGCATAGATTAGAAAATAAAAGTATGAGAGGACCCTGCCTGCTTGCAGCTTGGAGATTATAGACATAGACTAGTAAACAGAATATTCTGAAGAAGTTTCAAATTATTTTGTCTTCTAATCTGAATAAAAACTCAAAAATTACAGTTTTGCCTAAAACTAACATAGTTTCTTAAACTTGCACCATTAACGTCTGGGGCCAGGTAATGTGGGGACTATCATGTACATTCTAGGACGTTTAGCAGCATCCTGGTAATATGTTTGGCTCTGTGTCCCCACCCAAATCTCATCTAAAACACTAATCCCATGATTCAAGGGAAGGACCTGGTGGAAAGTGTTTGGATCATATGGACGGTTTCCTCACCACTGTTCTCATGACAGTGAGAGAGTTCTCACAACATCTAATGGTTTTATAAGTGGCGGTTTCACTGGTCTCCTCTCTCTCTTGCCACTTTGTGAAGAAGGTACTTGCTTCTCCTTCTCCTTCTGCCATGATTGTATGTTTCCTGAGGCTTCTGCAGCCATGCAGAACTGTGAGTCAATTAAACCTCTTTTCTTTGTATATTACCCAGTCTTAGGCATTTTTTTTTAATAGCAGTGTGAAAATGAATTACTATAGGAAATTGGTGCCGTGAGTGGGTCACTGCCATAAAAATAACCTGAAAATGTAGAAGTAATTTGGAACTGGGTAACAGGCAGAGGCTGGAACAGTTTGGAGGGCTCAGAAGACAATGTAACCAGAGAAGCTGCAGCCAGATTCCCTGGTTCTCACACTGGGCGTCAGACCCGGGCCACCTGAGTGAAAACCAGGAGTCCTAACACCACAGAAGCAGAATAGCTACAGCCAGAACTTAGGCTCTTTACCTTCCTAACCCTAAAGAATGGGGAAAGGGGTCTCCACTCACAGAAAGTGTTACAGCTTAAATAGAACTCGTGGAACCAAAGAGTGTGGGATAGTGCAATTTATTAGGCAAAGCAAAAAAACAGCTTTCATGCCCGTGGAAGGGGACCCGGAGAGAGGATGCGTCCTATCTGGGGCAACTAGAGCTTTTATCCCTGCGTTATTCCCTCCCCATTCATGTTTCTATCCAATAAGAGAAGTTCTTTCAAACTTCCTCTGAATTAATTGACCTTTGAATCCTTCTCTGGATTGGCTACTGTTTCACAATCCTGAGTCACAGAGCCCCCACTTCCAAGAGCTAGAGGTGAGAAAATCAGAGAGGAAGCCCCTACCTAGCCTGCCAGCAGAGGTGGGGAAGTGAAAAGGAAACTTATATCTAGCCTGCCAGAGGTGGAAAAATGGAAACAAAGGCCCTACCTGTCCTGCCAGAGGCAGGAAAGTGGAAACAAAGGACCCTAGCTGTCCAGAGAAGGGAAAGTGGAAACAGAGGCCTCTAGCCGGCCCCACAAGTTCCTCTAACACAGTCTCTCAGTACCCCCTCTGGACAGGAAAGTCCAGCTGCTGTTGGGACACAGGCGTTGATCAGTCTAAATACTTCCTGCTGAACTGGGGAGGAGAAGGGGCCTGTAGTTCAGGTTTCCTCCAGAGGGGAGTCTTCTAGGGTTGCAGGTTGATCCGGTGTTCCATGATAGAAATCATGAGACAAGGACATCTGCGATTCCATTTGCAGAACCATTTGTAGCCTCATGGCCTTAATTCCGGAAGAAGCGAATTTGACAAGGAAGTTAAAGATGAGAGGTCCAAAGGCACGCAATAATAGGATGGCGATGAGGGGGCGGAGAAGAGGGAAGAGCCAGGGTAGCCAGTTGTTAAGCAAGCTCTATGATCCTACTTTTTGGAGTTTCTATGTCCCGCGTTTTTTTTTTTTTTTTTTTGGTTCCTGAGTTTGTTAACCTTGTTTACGATGATACCTGATTGTTTTACAAAGGAACAGCATTCTTCTAAAAAGAGACAAGTTTCTCCTCTCTCTGCCCTTAACAAATCCTTGGGTTTTGAAGAGTCATGCAGCTAAAGAGTAAAGCTACTGTTCTTGAGTTAAGAGAGAATCAGCAACCTTTTCCATGTTATTGTTTACCTCTGGGATAGCTTATAGTAAAACTGAGTAGAGGTAGTAATTCCTCCAGTGCTAGTACTAAGCCCGCCTATTATTCCAGTCCCTCCTAGGAACAGAAGAAATGGAATTCAAGTACGGCATGGCCTGGGCAAGAGAAGATTCTGCAACTGAGAATCAGTGTAAATGGTCATGGGGGGCACTAGGAAGGAGAGGAGGCATATTTCCCCAGAGGTATTGTTCAGGCAGCAGTAAGCTGAGGAGTCACAAAGAATAAACCTGGTGCTAAGCAGTTGAGGCCTGGGGGGTAAGGTAACCCAGTTTTGGCATAGAGAAGCATTGGAGTTGTTAGTAAAATTCACACAGGTGAAGTTTGAAGTAGACAGAATTTGTAGATTGGTGACCAAGGGACCTAGGAGCTCCATATGATTTGAGGGTGGGTTACCGTATGTATGGAACTGCATCTGTGCTACTATTGCTTTCACCTAGAGGCCAAACTGAACTTACAGCCCTTCTCCAAGTTTGAGGGGAATTAGAAAGAAAATGGCACCAATTCAGCAAATTGTTCCAACATCCATGATTTGAAGCTTAGTGGAAGGCACATCCAACAGTCAGTTAGGTTGTCGGAGGAGGCCTCCTGCATTCCTATGAGGATGGTGGTAAATAAGTTGAGCACATGGGAGTGTGTGTGAAGGGTCCCATGTAACTTAGAAAGGTCCAGACCCTTGTAGGGACTGGGGTACTTCCTGGTTTGCTTAGGCTAGAGATTACTTCCTATTGACACTGTTCCTGTGCCTGCTCTTGAACTTCGCCCTCATCTGAAATCCCAACATGTGTAAAATATGTTCAGCAGGCATTCCCTTAGCAGCTGGGCCATTAGGCCAGCTATTGTTCCCATCCAATATGTGTGTGAGTTGTATGTGCACAGGGAAGCAGATGTATAGCAATTTTGTTCATATATGTAGAAGATATAAAGGAGGCCTGTAGACCTAATCCCCAAGACCAACCAGAGAGTGGAATTGTTCCCTGTCCAATATTGTTCCAGCTGTGGCCCCTTTGGGTCATTTGTTTAGCCACCTCAGGCCCTGGGAACCTTTATCCCCTGGGACAGTGTGCCTTCCAGTGATCCCCTTGCCACAGTGGGCGAGGATGAGTAGGTGGTCCCTTCCTCTTGGGACAATCTTTCTTAAAGTGTCATGGTAGGGTGCAGTGGTAGCAAGCTTTGTCAGACCGGTGGCTAACCCAAGCCTTCCCTCATTCTGAGCCACTTAGGTCTTGTCTGCCTGAGGGCCACGACTAGGGCTGCAGCCTTTTTCTTGTCCCTCTGTCCCTTTCAACCTGTTCCTACTGATCTCTATTATAAAACACCAAGATTGCTAGATTTAATAATGACTCTAGACTCTCTTCTGGCCCCAGGGCCAGCTTTAGGCGATTCCATCTAATATCTGCTGCTTATTGCATAATAAATTTGTCTTTTAGTATTAGCTGACCCTTGGTGGAGTCTGGTGACAAGGGAGTATATTTTCTTAAGGCCTCTTCCTTCATTCAAGGAAGGCTGTTGGGTTTTCTTCCTTTCCCTGAGTTAGGGTAGATAACATTGTAGAGTTCATGGGCTTTATCCTGGTTCATCTTAATCCCTCAAGTTTGCAGGTCAGTAGGTGCCTCCGATTCCAGTTCCCACGTTCTGAGTCAGGGTCCCAGTGTCGGTCCACACTAGAGACTGCCTAACAACCTGTAGGGAATCTATCCTTTTCCTCTGGCATCCTTTTGTCATTCACTTGTCTAAGATACCAGGTGTACCCAAACTCTAGAGCCACTGTTAGAGCAGCCTCTCTCCATTGCTGGTTAAGGTCTGACTAAACAGTAAAATGATATCTTTCCAATCTAGTTCAGAGGACTGACCCAGGCCATGTAGAACATCTATGTACTTGTCTGGGTCATCTGAAAATTTTCCTAAGTCCACCTTGATTTGCTTTAAGTCAGAAAGTGAAAAGGGAGCATGTACTTTGATTGGGCCAAATTCTCCTCCTACAGACTGTAGAGGGCAGAGTTGGGCACCCCAGTAGCCTGTGGCGCCTTGGTCACAAACTCAGGAGACTGTGCTGTTCATATGTATCCTATGTGATTGATGCCTACAGAACACTATTGCAACATTAGTAATGCCTATAAAGTTGTGCAGTGCAGTATCCCACTTTATAATCTAAGGAAAAATTCTTAATATAGTTCATGGTATTAAGTTGTCTCCTTAATACCATGGCACTAGTAATTTTTTAATTAGAGATGTTGTAATTAGTATACATGAGGCAAACCAAGCCTGTTCCCGCACCCGGGTTACAAACGTGGAGTTTTGGGGTATGATGGATATGTTAGTTTCCATAAGGAAAACATGGATGAGTAGTGCAAATTGGGCACTGATCACTGTGATTATGAATAAAGGTTATAGTATACTTGCAATTGTAATTATGATATGTCCCAGGCCAGGTGTTAAGGGAGGTGCTAAGATGTCCCAGGTGCCATAAGGTGCCTTGGTGTGGCATGAACTTTACTAGGAGTCTGGGATATCTCATCCCGCCATCGGCCCAAATTATAAGGGAATGAGATGTAGCTACGAAACTGTGATTAATGCTATGATGGATGAAGACATTTGTAAGACTGCCCTGCAGTTGGTCCTGGGAACTCCCACCTAAGATGTTATATATGCCTAGCTGGAAGCTATGGGCTTGTTTCCCGTGAGAGACCTCCCAGCTAAAATGGAATCCATTACTTTCCTAGCTTTGTTCTTTAGTATAGAAAGGAATGTTTGGGAAAACAGCATTGATTGCATTTACCAGTTTGAGATTGCCTGGAGCTAAGTATGTTAAAGCATTTCCTTTGCCTTGCTGTAGCCATGCTTGTTTTTGGGCAGGTAGGTACACAGTAAGGGTTAGAACCTTTACAACTTACACACAGTGGGAGGATAGTGGAGTGATACATAGTGTTATCTGGCACCTTAGTCCAATGTGTGCTATTATTGAGGGGCTCCACCAGGGGTAAATCTATCCCTGCTAGCCAAGCAGTCACGTTATTATAGGCTGGGAAAGGGTGTTTGTCTAAGTAACAGGGCAGAAGACATGAGATTTAGAAGAGGGGTTGTGCTGCTCCCTTCACTCACCACACCTGCTGGGTGGATGTTTCTGCATGCACCTCCTGCCCCTCCACAGCAGGCTAACTCCAGTGTGCTGAGCTTGATTGTCTGTCGCTGTCGCCACCTGCAGGCCATGTTCCTGGGAGCATTTGCTGGCTCCAAGTTTATGAACTTTCTTGCTGTTAGGCCTTTCTTTCCACCTACCACTTGCTTGGTCACATGGTTTTGGCCTCTAATGCTTTTTCTTATCCTTTTACATACCTGATTGCTTTGTTGATCTGTATTACTGGGCAGGCTAAGAGCTCCCCTTCTAATGCTTTTTTTCATATTTATTGGAGTAGGGGGCTTAGGCAAAACTTCCATTTCCTCTTCGTTGCTTTGGGCTGGTGATAATGTTACTGGGACCTGTTACCTTTGTGCATAGTGCTATTTACGATTTCTCCCCACTTGTTCCCAGAGCTCTACATCTAGCATACTTTCTGCCAGGAACCATGGACTCTGGGAAGCAACAGTTGCATTAGGTCCCTTAATTGAGCCTGTGAAACTGATGCTCCATTGGCTTTAAGTAGCTGTTTCAATACTTTCATTTGTTGAGCTGATAACTGTTGTCCCATGATGAAACCTCAGCCCGAACAATCACCCCCGAACTTGGTAATTCCAAGCAGGGACCAGTGACTTACTGACTTGACTTTTTGGTCCTCTATATCTTCATTTTTGGAGTGTTTGTCATGCTCCCTTCACAGCAATGATCACGTCGGGGTCACCACCTGACAGAGTTTGTCCCACAGACCCCAGCTGCATGATGGATAAACAAATGCACTTAGACACAAATTTCCAGTGAACAAGTGGGCTAGAGGGTCATGAGCCACTCACAGAGAGATAACAGTTACATGACCCTGGTTGGCCCTCTTCATATTTTTTCAGTAGAGATTTAATAACAGAGGCTCTAAGTCAATACATTTGTGGAAGAAGATTAAAGGCCAGGTTTTGAGCTCAAAGCAAAGACCATTAGAGGATAATTTCCCCGGTTGACTTCTCCCCAACAGGGCCATTCATCTCAATGGTTAGTTTTAAGACCACATGAATAAACAAGTTAGTTAGGTAAACTCCCCACATTCCTTTGTTTCTACTCTAATTTATTTATCTAAGGGAACAAGGCTGCCTTCAGTCAGGAACTACAGAAAAAACGTCTTAGCCCTTCCAAAAGGATTTGAGACTATATTCTATAACTTTCTCCAATATTTTTCATTTTGTATTATTATTCTATCAATGTTTGTTTAAAAAGATACCAAAATGATATTTGTGAAGTTCTTCAATTTGGGATTCAGTTCTGTAAATTTTTGCTTTACTTATTTAAATAACCCAAAGCTCTGTTATTAGGCAAAAGCACATTTATGAATGTTGTGTCTTATTAATGAGTTTGTACTTCTTATTTTTATTTTTTTTAGAGAACATCTTGCTCTGTTGCCAAGGCTAGAGTGCACTGGTGTAGTCATAGCTCATTACAACCTCACTCTTGGACTCAGGTCATCCTCCCACCTCAGCTTTCTGAGCTACCATGCACATTTAAATTTTGAAGTTTTTGTAGAGACAGCATCTTACTATTTTACACAGGCAGGTCTTGAACTCCCAGCTTCAAACAATTCTTCCATCTTGGCTTCCCAAAGCACTGGTATTACAAATGTGAGTCACTGCATCCAGCAAAGACTACACCTTTATTGCTGTAAAAAAAAAAAGTCTTTTATTTTTGAGCAATCATCTTTGTAATTGAATTACTTAACTATCTTTTAAGTTAATGTGGCAATGAATTTAATTGCCAAAACCTCAATTATATTTGCACCAACCAACCTAAATAAATTATAGAATTTTGTTTATTTATTGTCTTTTTAGAAAATGCTCTTGAATTAAAATGCTGATTTTCATCTGTTTACAGTTCAAGTTAATATTTTGTCACTTTATGTAAAATGTCAAAACCTTTTAACCACAAAGTTTTACTATTTTCTTCATATTATTAATTAGATAGTTGTCATATGCACATTATCTGTAAGATAATGTTACAGTTTTTGCTTTAAACAATTATTTGTAGATCCTGTGAAAGATAAAGTTGCATTTTTAATTTTTTCCCAGATATTCATCATTTTTAATACTCTTCCTTCTTTCCTGAAGATTGTGATTCCATTTGGTATCACTTTCAGCCTGAAGAACACCATTTAGCATTTTTATACTGCCCTTGTATTGGCAATAAATCTCTCAATTATCCTCCTTTAAAAATTGTCATTATGTTATCTTCATTCTAGAATGATATTTTCACTGCTTATAAAGTTCATGGTCAAAGGTATATTCATTCAGCCCTTCAAGATGTTAGTTCTCTAATTTTGCTTCTGCGGTCTCCTCTATGGTCACTTTAGTATTTTCTTACTTGATGTGATAAGCATTTTTCTCTACACTTTTTCAAGTTTTCTCTATATCTATAGTTTTAACAGTTTGGCTATAACGTATCCTGGCATAATTTTCTGTATACTCTGTTTTCACTAACAAGATCTGTAATTTTATATGTCTCACTTGAATTTGAAAGTTTTTGTCATTATAGCTTCGAAATCTTTTTCTACTGCATTCTGTCTCTACTATCTTTCTGAAACTCTGATTACCTTTTTGTTTGTTTGTTCCATTTATTTAAATTTTCTTATATGTAATAAGGGTATATATTTTCCCTCTCATCTCCAGATTAATTTCTATTGCTTTATTTTCAATATGATTATTGATTATTTACTCTTTCATCTCCATTTAGCTATTAAGCCTATATAGTGAATTGTTTTATTTCATATATCTTTAATTCTAAAATATTCTTTCTGTATAATGCCATTTTTCTGTTCAGATTTCTTGTCTTTTCATTCATTATCAAAAGTTTTCTTTAAAGTAATTGATCAGTTCATATTCTCTGCTTTACGGATTTTGTCTTAGAATCCCAATATCTGCTTCACTTCTACATTGCAATCCGTTGTCTTTTTATTTGAGAATGGGTCATATTTTGTCTCTTCATATGGCAAGTAATTTTGGATTGCATTTTGGTTATTTTTTGTGTTCCATTGTTTAGACTCTGGTGATTTTATATACGACAGAAAGAATTTTAAGTGTTTGTTTTAGTGTGAATTGATCTTTATTAAAATAGAGCTAGTCAGTCTATAGTGGGTTGTCACTTGGATGACTTTTCAAACCCTTTCCAGTTTGCTCTGCATATATATGGCTGAGCCATCAATCGGTAAATAACTGGAGCAGAGTTACTGCACAAGTAACTGTGAGTTTCCTTCTATGGCTCTCTCATTTCTAGGGCTCATCCTCATTCTTTAATTGCCCTTTTTGCCCCAAGATCCTTTCCTTGGTTTTTCCAACCAGATGCAAATTGAACTTTCTCTTTTAATTTTAGCTATCCAATGATGCCGATGATTGCTGATGCTTTAATCTCAAAGCAATATACAGAAAACTTAGTTTTCACAGGTCACATCTTCAAAGTTTTTAAATTTCTACTAAAATATTCCTGCTTTGTTTCCCTTCCAGAATTCTCAGATTTTTTTTTTTTCAGGACTAATCATTTTATCTTCAGAAGGGCCAGCTTATTAGGTGCTTACTTTTACATAAGAAGAACACCTGTTTTATACCCATGGATGTCACAATTTTCGACATATTAAGAGAAAGAAAACAATGCTAACAAGGTAATAATAATTATGATAATGATAATACCACTTATGCCATACAGAAAAATTTCAGAATGCCTATAAAAGCATCTACACTATTCACTTGATCATCATTTTCTTTTGCTGATGTTTGAATAGATTGCATTTCTGCTGTGATTATTTTCATGCACACAGAAAGGAATTCTTTTGTTGTTTTTTCAATTGACATACTATCTTTGTTTTATCCTGACCTCATATGTCTAGCAACTATACTTTTTAATATACTGAACCACTTCAGATGTTCAGTGTTTTGACAGTCAATTTTTTAACAATATCAAAATTATACAAATAAAAATAAGTACAGTGCCTAATTAGAATTTTATGACTAATTTTTAAGGAGGGTATAAGAGCCTTTTGCTAATATTCTAATGAAAATGGCTTTCCTTTAACTCTCACAATATCTTTCTGAATTTCTGAAATTGATTTGTCAAAAGTGTTGGTTTTGAAGTAGACTCATTTGATTTCATATTTCAGCTTCCTTCCTCACCAGTTGTGCAATATTTTAAAAATTAGCTTCTAAAACACTTTCAATTATCTTTCCCCAAAGAACTATACCTTAAAAACAAAACATTGTGTTACAATAGAATTTCTTTAAACTGAATACAATAATTTTGCTTTAAAAACAAATAAGTAAAAATGATATAGAAATACAATATTCATCAAAACCTGATTGATTTGTAGAATCATTTTAAATTTTAGATGAGCTATATATTGTACACATAGGTGTCTCTTTTGATGAAAAGTTATGATGAATATTTTATTATAGTCATTCTTTAAAAAATTTCATATCTTAGTAAGAATCATATTAATTTAACTACACAATTGTTTGAGGAAAAAATAATCTTAATGCCAAAGTTCATATTTATCTGTTACTTGGATTTGAAGATGAATACCTTTAGCAGCTGAGCACAGGATTTTTACTGGCAGTTATTTAAATTTCATAAAGGATGAAAACACTTCTTTATTATGTTTAATAAAGGTCAATGTTTCCTCAGTGCTATTTGGAAAATTTTCATATGTTTCCAAATTTATTTTTTGAGAATAAATTTATAGATACAATTTTGATATGACTTTTATTGTCTGTACTTATTTGGACATTAAAGAAACCAAATTAATTACTCAAATGTTTCTATATAACTTGTCATGCAAAAGGAAAGTAAATGTCAGAGTTAGTCTAAATAAAACAAAATTTCCAAAAGAAGAAATATATTTTATTAATATAAAAAGATTGCTTAATTAAGTCTTTCTCAACACACTGTACATTTTCAATGAAAGAGCATGTTTTCTTGTGACATTTATTTGAGTTAGGTTTTTAAAAAAGCTTGAAATATATGAGGATGAAGCAGAGGAGAATAAAATGCAATGGTCTGGAAAACATCAGCTAGTATATTGCTTTGTATATTTATATTGGTGAGTAACCTACAGTCTGATAAAAATTACTTTTTTCTCTAATAATCCCAGAGACAGTCAAAGCATCTATCAATAATTCTTCATTATAAACTTTTGAAAACATTTATTATTTCTTGAGCTTTTGGGAACCAACTCATCCTGAATCGTAGGCTTCTGTTGTCTCTTGCTGCTTCTTTGTAAGTAATAAACCTGCTCTCTGTGACTTGTGTATGTTTGGTGCTCTGCCTCACTGGACTTAAGACAAGCTGGTAACCTGCACACAGTCAGGCTGTTCACAGTCATAACATGTGGGTAAATATTTGTTTTAACTTTGTGTTGCATGTACGCAATTGCTGTTACAAAATATAATTTTGTAGTTTTGTTTTTCAACTTAGTATATTATACATAGTTTATCATGTGATTATTATTGTTCTAAAAGACTATATTTAATGACTGAATAGTTATATATTTTGGGATATGTCACAGTTCGTTTTTACCAGTTTTATGTTGCACATTGTTTTTCCATTTTTCATTTTTTATTTTTTTAAATTTACTTTTATAAGTGGCCAGGCACGGTGACTCACGCCTGTAATCTCGGCACTTTGGGAGGCCTAGGTGGGAGAATCATTTGAGTCCAGGAGCTTGAGACAAAACTGGGCAACATGGCAAGACCCCATCCCTACCAAATATTTTTAAAAATTAAGAACAAAGAGGTGAGTACTATAAGCATCTTTATAAAGAAGGGCAAGATTAAAGTTTTTAAACAACCTTCATGTAACAAGCAAAACAAATGCCTCGATAATAGGAATAGGTGATGCTTTTCCATACTTACTGTGGCAGTGTTAGCATAGCCTGGATATATATACCATTATGTTTTTGCACTTATTCCCATATGTTTTAGCAAAAATACTGAGCCAAAATGTATTATATTTTAATACGTTTTAATACATATTCCAAAACTCTTTTTCAGATATATTGTTAGGGTACTTTCCCAGGGCATTAATTAATATTTTATTCTTTTACATGTTTTGCCAATCTGCTTAGAAAAAATGGTTTATTGTCTTTTAATTTGTTATTTTATCATTAATGAATGAACATGGTAGAATTACCTGCTATTTGTTCACTTTTTTTGAGAATGTTTTATTTTTAAATTTTAAAATAATTCTTCATGTATTAAGAGCACTATGTTTTATAATTTGGATTAAATATTTTCCTTAATAGTTTTATTTCTGGTGTTTTTGAAGTTAAAAACAATTTGTAAATGTTATTCAGTTTATCAATCTGTTTCCTTCTCACTCCTTAAAGTATATAAATCCACTATTTTCCTCAAATACTTTGTTCTCTTCCCACCACTAAAAATATTTTTGTAGTATGAATACTCAATATGAGATTTACCCTTTTAATAATTATAAGTGTACAAAATATTGTTTTTAACTGTGAGTTCAATGTTATATAACCGATGTATAAAGCTTATTCTTATTGCTTAATGGAAACTTTATCCCCATTGTTAGTATCTCCCTATTTCTTCCTCAACCCATGACAACCTCCATTCCACTTTTTGATTCTTTGAATTTGGTTATTTTAGATAACTGATATAAGCGGAATCATGCAGTACACATATTTGTCTTTCTGTGGCATGGTCAGCATAATTTTACTTAGCATAAAGTCCTCAAGGTTCATCTAGACCATCACATGTTGCAGAGTTTCCTTCTTTTTAAGGCCTGAATAGTATTATTCTATTGGATATATATATGATATATATATATAACGTTTTATATATGTGTATATATATATATATATATATATATATATCTCCAATAAGTTTTAATTTTCATTCTGTATTATATATATATACATATATATACACACATATCCAATAGAGTACTATATATAGTATTATATATATATGTAGTATTCTATATATATATATACTATATAGAATATATATTATCTATATACTATATACATAGTATTATATATAAATACTATAGATATATACTATGTATATATAGTATATAGTACCTATATATCATATACTATGTATATATAGTATATAGTACCTATATACTATATACTATCTATATACTATATGTCTATATATATATATCACATTTTCTTTACCTATTTATCTGTCAGTGGACATTTAGTTTCTTTCCCATCTTGGCTGTTTTGAATAATGGCTCAATGAATGTGGGAGTGCAAATATTCACTTGAGATCCTGATTGTTGGGATCACTCTCTCCCTTCTGCATACACATTTTAAATATATAGTTATGTAGAATTAATTTTGATGTAAATGAAAGGGGCTTAAACTAAGCTTTTCATTACATTCTTAGAAAGACTAGTTAGTTGAAGAAACATAATTAATTTAATAATGCATCTTTAACCTACACTTGAAAGATTCCTTTATTATACAAATTAATATGTATTCTTAATATATCTATACTTTCTATTTAGTCCATCAAGACTATGCTCATTTAATTTATAGTTTTATAACATATTTTTACATTAGATAAATCAAGTCCTTTTAGTTATTCATATTTTTAGAAATTTACTTTTCATGATTTTTCATGTTAGATACTTTCCAAATATGGATACACTATTAGATCACCTCTTGGCTTTATCTCTCATTTATACTGTAACTGTGAAGAATATGTGCTTCTGCCAAATCCTAACAGATGTAGTCAGATAGCACTTTGTTTCATGACTCCAAACCTATCCTCTCCCATTAGAATTTCTGTATTGATGCTGCTGTGACTAGCAAGCAGCTTGGAAGTGGAGAGAACTAAATGCTCATGAGAAAAAGCTTTGACTAAGAGGATAAGGAAAATGTTGAATCCAGGCTATTTTCCTTTTCCCCCTTAATGGATATTCCTACAGTTTAGTTATGTGTTATTTTAGGGTGATGATCCCATAGAAGGGAATTGTGCATCATGGGGTTCTCCAACTAGATAATACATCCCTCTCTCATTCACTGATGCATTTCCTTTGGTCCCTACTTCTGTTTCTTGGTATTAGACTCTCTAATAAAGCAATACTCAAAAGCTACATGCCTCAGGCTCTACTTTCTGATGAACTCAAGCTATGCCAGCACTTAAAAACTAATTAAAATTATTTGCAAAGATTGTTACATATTTTTCTAAAATTTATGCTATATTGCTTCATGTTATATAAATATTGCTTCAGCTCATAAATATGGTAATATAAAATAATTTTAAAAATATTGTCATTAATTCCTTTTTATTAGAAAGAGAAAAAAATACTACCATCTCATGAATTATAGAGCTTGGCCATTACCACCAAGGTCTTAAAATGTTGATAACTACCAGGGTGAAACAAATATAATGTGCAGAAAATGTGTGAATATGTTTCCTAACTGGCAGAGAAGCACAGAAGAATTAAGCTGTTTTACAATCAAGCAGCAGTAGAGCTACTGAAGAAACAGACCATGAAAAATAAAACAAACCCTCTAGGTTTCTTTATCAGTTTTTGCCTTGCTCAATTGCATTAATGATTTTCAAGATTAATTTGAAACATAATTTTATATTAATTTTAAACAACATATGTCTGTAGAATATGGAAAACAAGAAAATCGCTGCAAAGAAAGTAAAAATTTCTATAATCAATTTGTACTGTCTTATTAAATTATTTTAAACACCACTTAAATCTTGCATCAAATAATTAAGCTGAAATTTTCCTATTGGTATGCTTATTGATAATTGAAATTTTAGTGTAACAAACATTAAATTTAAAGATTTGGGTCTTCTATTTATTATTCTTAGTTATGTGAAAGAAAATGATGTTATTAAGATATAATCTATTATAATTAATTTCTATGTATCAAAATCTCAATTTCAGGCCTATTTTCTCTTTATAAAACATACAATTGGTGGCTGAGAAACATTTCTTCAGTCTTACTAATTTTCCTTCCTTCCTTGCTTCGCTCCTTCTTTCCTTCCTTCCTCCCTCCCTCTCTTTCTCTCCCTTTCTTTCTCTTTTTCCCTCCTTCCCTCCCTGCCTTCCTTCCTCCCTTTCATCCTTCCATCCTTCCTTCCATCTTTCCTTCCTTCCTTTCTCCCTCCCTTTCTCTCCCTTTCTTTTTTCCTTCCTTCCTTCCTTTCTTTCTTTTTCTCTCTTTCTTTCTTCCTTCTTTCCTTCCTTTCTCTTTTTTTCTTTCCTTTCTTTCATTCTTTCTTTCTCTTTCCTTATCTCTTTCTTTTTTGAGACAGAGTCTCACTCTGTCACCCAGGCTGAAATGCAGCGGCATAATCTCTGCTCACTGCAACGTCCACCTCCCAGGTTCAAGCAATTTTCCCACCTAAGCTTCCTGAGTAGCTGGAATTACAGGCATGCACCATCATGCCCAGCAAATTTTATACTTTTAGTACAGTTGAAGTTTGACCAGGCTGATCTGAAACACCTTACCTCAGGTGATCCACCTGCCGCAGCCTCCTAAAGTGCTGTGATTATAGACATGAGCCAGCATGCCCAGTCTGCTTTTTAATTTTCTTTATAATGAATGATTAGCATAACATGGATTATAATTATAAATATGCTATGTTCATCATAAATATGCACACATATTGTGCATATTCCTCATATAATGAAATTTTACTATAGATTGTTGTCAATATAATTTAAGTTTATTTGTATCAGAATATATAGTTTCTTGAGAAAAATGGAGATACATTATTAATTCAAAACATTTGCTGCTAGACCACTTTAAGCCAGGCCTTGGTAGGGTGACTGCCTTTTTCCCTTTGTACAGGACAGCCATGTTTTATGCCTCCTCTTTTTACATAATTATCAATAGCCCTCTTTTATACTCTTAATTGTCTCAATTTGGATGACAAACGATATGATCAAACTAAATAATGACCTATGTGCTGGAAAACAGCACAGCACATCAACAAGAAGTTATCTGGTACTCATAGGTGCTATGCAGTATATGGGTTACCTACATTAGATTGATGAGTTTTTCCAGTTCAGACCTCAGTGTGGACCTAACATTTAAGCTATTTCTCTACATTAAAATTCATGAAAGTCCTCAATGCTAGCAAATTGACCCAACAAAGTATAGAAATAGTTATAAGAATTATACAATCAAGTGGAAATTATCCTAGTTATGCAGACTGGTTCAACTTTCCACAATCAATTAATATAATCTCTCACATGAACACTAGAGAATACAAATCACATCAATAAATGCAAAAAAAAAATTTGAGCATTTGATTAAATCTATTAATCATTCATGATTGATAGTTGTTGTCATGAATGATAACAACTCTCAATATAGTAAGAATAGAGGGTTTTTTTTTCAACTTGATAAATAATATCTATAAAAACTATATAGTTAATATTATACTTAATGGTGAGAACCTGGAAACTTTCCAACCAACCTCAGGAACAAGGTAAATAGGTTCCTTTTTACAACTTCTCTTCAGCATTGTTCTGGATGTTCTAGTTCAGATAATAAAATTAAAATAAATAGAAGGCACACAAATTGAGAAGAAATAAATAAAACTACCTTTTTTCACAGAGGACATAATTTTCCATGTAGAAAATTTGAAAAAACATTAACAAAAAAATTCCTGGAACTAATAAGCAATTAAAGCAATATTGTCAGATACAATGGTAATTCGAAAAAGTCAATCACTTTTCTATATACCTTCCAGAAATAGGTAAAATTTGAAATTAAAAACACAATACCACTTATATTAGTATACCAACAAATCACCTAGCTACAAAGGTTAAAAAAAAAGTATAACATTTATATAAAGGAATCTATAAGCTTCTGATGAAAGAAGTCAAAGAAGGGGTAAATTGAGTAATATTCTTGCTCATGGGGAGATGGAGAGAAAGACGGAGTATTGGCAAGATATTACTTCTTCTCTACTTGATCTATAGATTTAATGCAATCCCATTCAAAATACTATCAAGTTATTTTGTGGTTATAAACAAGCTAATTCTAAAACTCACATGGAGAGGCAAAAGACCCAGCATAGCCAATACTAATTTAAAGAACAAAGTTAAAAAATTAATATAATTGGGCTTCAAGAATTACCATAAATCCACAGTAATCAAGACAGCATGATATTGGTAAAAGAAGAGGCAAACAAATCAATAGAATAGACTAGAGAACCTAGAAACAGACCCACATACATAGAGTCAACTGAACTTTGACAAAGGGGCAAAGGCATTGTGCAATGGAGTGAGGGTAATCTTTTCAACAAAGGTCATAGAACAATTGAGCATCCAGTGCAAAAAAAAAAAAACCCACCCAGATTTAATTAATGAAAAATAGATCATAGACTTAAATGTAAAAGGCAAAACTATAAAACTCTTACAATACAGGAGAAAACTTAGATTACCTTAGGTATGCTGATAATTTTTTAGATCCAGCTCCAGTGGTATAATTCATGAAAGAAATAATTGATAAACAGTTCTTCATTATAAGCAAAAACTTCAGGCAGTGTATGGTGGCTCACACCTGCAATCCCAGCTCTCTGGGAGGCTGAGGTGGGTAGATCTTGAGTCCAGGAGTTTGGGACCAGCCTGGACAACATGACAAAATCTTGGTTCTACAAAATATTCAAAATTAGCAGAATACTGTAGTGTATGCCTGTAGAAGCTGAGGTGGAGGATGGCTTGAGTCTAGGGGGCAGAGGCTGCAGTGAGCCATGTCACTGCCTTCCAGCCTGGGTGACAAAGAGAGACCCTGTCTCAAAAAAAAAAAAAAAAAAAGTGAAAATTTCTCCTCTTCAAAAAATGTAGGCATAGATGGGAGAAAATATTTTCAAAAGACAAATCTGCTAAGAATTTCCAGCAATTTGCTGGGTAGGTAAAATGGAATTCTCAAATATTCTTGATCATACTAATAAATTAGTTATAGTGCTATAGTTTGAAAAACAATAGTTTTTTTCCCAGCATTTTGGGAGGCCGAGGCAGGTGGATCACGAGATCAAGAGATCGAGACCAACCTGGTCAACATGGTGAAACCCCATCTCTACTAAAAATACAAAACAACAACAACAAAAACAAAAACAAACAAACAAACAAACAAAAAAACCAATAGTTTTGACTCTGGGGTCAGATAGACTTGATTATAAGGTAGTCCACAAAATTCTGGCTCTACATGTCTATGGGTTTATTGGTTGTTCCATTTAAGCATCAGTTTTCTCATCTTTACAGTAGTATAATAATCATTAAAAAAAAGCTTGTAGGGTTGTTTTACAGTTTAATTGTAGAATTTGATTTTTTGAGTAATTGAGAGAATAGATTTATTTAACAAATGTTTGATATTTAGAGCATATAAAATAGCATAGAACTCCATACTTCAAAGAGTTTATGAATTACCATTAGGTTTCACTCAAGCTCATGAAGCTGACTGAAAAAAGTAGAATCAAATTTATTGTATTTCAGAGGAACTATAAATGTCGTATGCATCATAGTACTTACATTGATATGACTAGCACCTTTTTTCTTGGTATTAAATTTGGGATCTCAAATAATAATCAGAAGGTTGATAGATATGAAATCAGAGCAAGGAGAATTCACTAGATGAAATAAATATTTCTCATCACATCAAAGTAACCAAAGGCAGGCACCATCTTCATATTAGAATAGTCTTGCAAAAGAAACCTTAATTTCCTTGTCTAAGGCTTGTTATCTTCTAAATAGCAAGTACATGTGCACTGCAACATTTACTTCACTTTATTTTTATGCTTCATGGGCTCCCAGTATCTCTTTATATTTGCCACACTCTTGTTCTGGTTTGGCTTTTTAACATATTACCAGATCGTATTCACATTTAAGAATAGCAACTCCAGGAGTAGAAAGCCTGGCTTCTAATCTAACCCCATTCAAATCATTTCTTAATCTTTGTAATATGAAATTTTTCTCTGTTCTTCAGTTTCATTGTGCAAAGTAAGCATAAGCTGTACCTCTTTTTTAAAAAAAACTATTTTGTTAAATAATGAAATGCATGTTTCATCGTTAGCTTAGCACATGACATATCATGTCTGATAAAGATGGCTGTTGTTGATGAAGTATAAATTTAAGTAGATTCCTGGTGGTTCTGGGCAATTTTCTTTCTTTTTGTTATTTCTGATCATAACTTTGAATATCATTTATATGTTAAGTGTATAATTCAGCAGTTAGGAGCAGTTATATGTCTAATTTTGAAGGGATATCCTAGGTATAAGAACTAAGATACTTTTTATAGAACTCTTAATCTTAACCATTTGTTAAGAGATTAGCATTTTATTTTATTATATTTTTATTTTTTAGAGGCATGATATCACACTGCCACCCAGGCTGGAGTGCAGTTGCATGAATATAGTTCATTGTAATTTCAAGCTCCTGGGCTCAAGCAATCCTCCCACCTCAGTTCGCAAAGTAGCCAAGACTACAGGCTCATGCCACCAAGACTGGCTAATTTTTAAATTATTTTGTAGAGACAGGGTCTTTGACATTGCCCAGGCTGGTCTCAAACCCCTGGTCTCAAGCAATCTTCCTTCCTGAGTCTCCCTAAGTGCTGGTTTACAGGAGTGAGTTTACAGCACTGAGCCCACCTGGTCCGTTTTATGTATTGTCTGTCTTACCGTATTATAATGTTTCCTCCATGGACAAGAATCTTTGTCTGTTTTGTCCACAGATATTTCCAATTTCATAGAAGGCACTCAAAATACATTTATTTATTGAATGAACGAATGAGTAAATGACTATGTGAGGGAAAAGGCATGAAACTATTATAGTTCTATAGACAGTGCATATTAAAGCTTCATCATCCCTGTACCAAGAGAATGAATTTTATTATCTATAAAAATATCAAACAATATAATTCTTCTCTGGTTAAGATTGATTTGATGCAATCATTTCGAAGTTTTATTCCAGTTTCTACACTGTCTACACATAGAAAAACTAGGAACAAATAACATCTCACTTGTTTTGTTGGATCTTAGTTAGCAGAAAAAAATAGTTACTTATAGATCTTTCTGTAAAATATCCTATTTTGTAAAAATAGTATTACTTAAATTAGATCAATATTTTAGTCTGTGAAAAAATAGGTGTTATAATTAACAGGTGAAAAAAAAGTGGCAGTTAATTCCCTAAATGAGTTCTAAAATACTAACATTGAAGGTATATATGAGAAAAGATCAGTTGTAGGAGGAAGCAGTCACTTCTGCTTTAATAATGCAAAAGGACAGAGTGAAAATAGATACAGATACTTTAAGAAAAAGAAATTATAAATAATTGCCAAGTGAAATTTACTTTAAAAGAAAAAGATTATTTGCAGTATTGTTTGCTATTAGTTGCTGAAACAGCAGGAGAAAAATAGTAGTGTTCTAAAATAAATAATACTGGTTAAATAATGTTATTACAGTTTTATTCTTGGTATAGGATTAGTAGAGGATTTAAAAAGCTGGTTAAAAAGCATGGGAAGAAATTTCTGGGAGAAAAACCACTACCGAGTATGTGCCATATAAGAATGATAAGTGTGACATACTGTATCCTTTAGAATTTGTTTCCTTCCATTGTTTCTGCATAATCTCACCAGACCTTTTAAGTCCTACTCACAAAATTATAGTGAAGTGTTTACTATTTCCAAAGCATGTCGTGTCTTTTAAAGCCTTTGTTTCACTGATCATCCTGTCTTTTTTCTCTGAAATATTAACTGAAATGCTTCAATATCCAGATTAAATATAAATTCATTCATGGTGATGCTTAAGCTAATCAAGACAGAATGTATGACTAATTTCAGGTCAATGTACTTACACACTATGTGACCCAGACAGAATGTATTACTCACTTCAGATTTATGTACTTACATACTATGTGATTTTACTTGTCAGGCTTTGTGCTAGGAGCTGTGAGTATAAGATGGCAATGACACAGTCTTCACCTGTAGGAAGCTGTTAAGCAGTCTTCTCTCCAGGAAACAATAGACCTTATACACTGAAAGATGTTTTATTCCTAACAAGATACAGACTTATTTGTTCCTCCATGAACCACCAGCACCTGTTCTGTTATGTTCTCATCCTTACTGACTTCAAAGTTAATAGAGCTAGATAATAAACCCCAGATTCCCTTCCTTCAGAATATATTATTATCTGCAACCAGTCCTGGTACAAAAACTCTTTCAGGGCAGAGTACAGAAAAAAAGAACAACTTTTAATATTCTATGCAAAGAGAAAATTTAATATAAGTGCTTATACAGTCATTGGAAAAGATGGAGAAGTGTGGTCCAGGCTGCCTGTCCTGGAATGATTCCCAGAAAAATGGAGGACTGACCTCTCTGGGAATCATCTCTGCAAGAATAAAAAAGTTGGGGGAATAGAGAAACTAGCCCTGGAAGATTTGGGTTCAAACACTCAGCAGTAGCACTGAATCATAGAGTAGAAATTCAGGATCTGAAAGCCATTGTAATCCTGCTGCAACTTCATCTAAATCCCATGAAGCTGGTAGATGCACATAGGAATTTGAAGTCTGCATTCTGTATCTGTCAAAACTATCCATTAAGTTGGTGTAAAACTAATCGTGGAACAACCTACTATTAACAGGTGAATAAACTAAGAAAATACAGCATATAGACCTAATGAAATACTATTCAACTACAGAAAAGAAGGAAATCTTGTCATTTGCAAGAACGTGGATGATCGTAGACAATGCTGTGTTAGGTGAAATAAGACAGACATAGAAAAGCATGGCATGACCTAACTCATTTGCAAAATTAAAAAAATATTGATACCGTAAAAGAAGAGTAGAATAGTGGTTACCCAAGGATAGGGTGGTTAGCAGGTGGTAGGATGTAGAGATGTTTATCAAAGGATACATAATTACAGTCAGATAGGAGGAATAAATTCAAGACTTCCTTTGCATAGCAAGATGTGTATAGTTAATATATGCTTGAAAATGCAAAGAGAGTGAATGTTAAATGCTCTTACCACAAAAATAATAATTATGTTCACTAGATTCAACCATTCCACAATATTTGTGTACTTTAAAATATCATGTTGTACATGGTGAATATGTACAATGTTATCTGTCAATTTTTTAAATCTACTTTTGCTTCAACACTTGTAAAGATAAAGATTGGACACTGAAACACTGCTGCATAAAAACTCCTTGCTTGCCAAAGGTAAGTAATGAAAGATACATACATACAGATGACTTTTTACTTTGCCTACTTTCAAACTTCATAAAAGTGCAACGTGGTGGCAGAATCTAATTTGAATCCCGAAAGCTAAGTAAAAGAATGTGTGTAAGAAAGGAAGATACACTAGAAGGGTGAGAAAGTAGGCTAACAGTCCATTGACAATATCCACTATAAAATTTCCTATTTTTGTCGGTAATGTAATCAACTATATTATGTAAGGTGCTAAAATAGAAATTGATGTATTGTGTTATAAAAGTGTGCAAAGTAAGGATCCTCAGTTTGGGCAGGTTTCAAAGCGATGAACCGTAACTGGGTCATGAAATATAAGTAAAAATAAACAAAGCAAGTTAAACTAAGTATGAAACGTCATTCCAGAAAGAGGAAACAGAAAAGATGTAGAACAGCATGATGCTTATAAGCTATCAACAGAAAACAGGCAACAGACAGTAGAGGCTAGTCTGGGGAGGAACATATCCAAGTTGGGAAAGTCTCATATTTTGTTAAGGAGATTGAGCTGATTCCATATGTAATGGAGAACCTCTAGAGGTCTTTTTATCCAGAGTAACAAAATCAGATCAGTATTTTATAGGTCATTCTGGCACTAGTGAGAGAACAAGATTAAATGGTGAATGAGAGGAGACAATGAGAGAGAAGAGAGTTATTATACTCGTAGTCTTCTATATTAGACACTTTGAGTGTTTAAAATGGGGCATTTTGTATATACACTAACACAGCACATTTTATTTTGATTATGTGTATACTTTTTCTCCCCAATGAATTCTGTAATTCTTATAGAATCAAGTAAATCTTATTAAACTTTTTGTCTTTAGGATTTGCAGAGTGATTGGGACATGCTAATCTCAGCATTTAATCAGATAGACTTGAATTTAAGATTATTCAAAGAAAGTATTCACCAACACTATATGAAATATGGAATTAAGGCAGCGATAGTTTTGATTCTAACAATATAATTTTTTATGTCTTCAACAAAATCCCTTGAGTGGAAAATGAAAAAAGAAATTGTTAAGCTACCCAGAATTGTTACAATTCTGCTTTAAAAGAGGACATTAGTGAAAGTAATTAGTGTAATTTAATAGGGTAATATGTTATCTCATTTTATTCATATTTTTCTAGTAAGGATTTAAAATATTATGTGGTCTTTCTATGTCTGAGATTAACTGAGTGGCTCAGTCTTGATTCATGGTCTGGCCTGCAGCAAGTAATATAATCTCTGCTCTGTTATTACCTAACCTGAAAATTTAAGATAATAATTTTCCTTCTTTTCTGTTACAGGAAACACTGGAAGTTAATGAGCTATTCATACACAATGCTTGAATTTTCTCAACTGAAATGGAAACATATTTATCTCCAAAACATTCTGGTTATAGTATCAATAAATGCATTTAGCTAGTATGTTGAAAGTGACTGTTGCCATTGGTTCTTCTTGAAAAGAACAATCTGGTCATTTCTAAAAGGATGTTGTCACCTGTCTTCTTAATGAAGAAAACAAAATGAAGAGGACATGTTGCTAGGGTTTTAAGAAGCAACTATAAAAACTGACAGAATGTGGATGAAGACAGATGGTTGAAAGGTAAATGGTAATAACCCAAGGTAAAAAGTACAGTAGAACAGTCACATTCCTTAGACGATTCTTCTTTATCCTGCCCCATAACAATGTGAAAACTTGGCTCAAAAAAATTTGTTTATGGTGGTTCTATTTTTAATTTTTTGAGGAAACTTCCAACTGTTTTCCATAATGGCTATAATAATTTACATTTCCATCAGCAGTGTATACAAGTTTGTTTTTCTCTGATCTCCTGCCTGCATTTGTTATTTATTTGTTTGTTTGTTTATTTATTTAGGCCTTTTTGATAACAGTCATTCTAACTCGGTTGAGAAGTTAACTCATTATGGTTTTGATTTGTATTTCTCCAATGACTAGTGATGTTGAACTTTTTAAATATATCTGTGGGCCATTTATATATTTTCTGTGAGTGTGTATTCAGGTCTTTTGCTAATTTTTAACCAAATTATTTATTTTTTTGATATTGAGTTGTTTGAGTTCCTTATATACTCTGGACATGAACCCTTTGTCAAATCCATAATGTGCAACTAATTATCTCCCATTTCTGTAAATTGTCTCTTTACCTTATTAATTGTTTATTGTTCAGGAACTTTTTATTTTTATTTAATACCATTTGTCTATTCTGTTTTGTTGTCTGTGATTTTGTGACCTTACTAAAAACATTTTTGTCCAGATCATTCTCCTATGTTTACTTCTAGCAGCTTTACAGTTTTGAGTCTTGCATTTTATTTCTTTAATCCATTTAGAGTTGATTTTTATACATGGTGAGAGATAGGGGTTTAGTGCCATTATCTGCATGTGAACATCCAGTTTTCCCAGCACTGTTTATTGAAGAGACTCTCCCCTCCCCAGTGTGTGTTCTTGACACCTTTGTCAAAAATCAGTTGGCTGTAAATGTATGGACATATTTTCAGGCCCTCTATTTTGTTTATTGGTCTATGTGAAATCAGTGTACCAAAGAGATATCTGCATACTCATGTTATTGCATTATTGCACCACTATTTACAATAGCCAAGATATGAAATCAACCTAAATGCCCATTTATAGATAAATAAATTTAAAATTATACATATGTAATTATATATCCATATATATGTATGTATATGTATACATAATGGAATACTATTCATCCATAAAACAGAATAAAATTCTGTCACTTGGAATAACTTGTACACTTGGATGTATCTGGAGGACATCATTTTAAATGAAATAAGTACAAAAAGACAAACACCACATGATCTCAGTCTTATGTGGAATCTAAAAATGGGATTTTATAGAAGTAAAGAGTAGAATAGTTGTTATCAGAGCTTGGGGAGTCTGGGAAGGGCAGAATAGAGAGAGGTCAATGAATGGGTACAACATTACAGTTAGACAGGAAGGATATTTGGGGGTTTTATTACACAGTAAGTGACTACAGATGATAACAATGTAGTGTATGTTTCATGATTGTTGAAGAGAAATTTTTGAATGTTGTCACCACAAAGGAATAATAAATGTTTAAAGTGATGGATATGGTAACTATCCTGATTTGAGTGTTATACTATGTATATATTACTGAACCTTCATGTTGTATCCCATAAATATGTACAGTTATTATGTGTCAATTATACATTGTTAAAAAATTAAATTTAAAAAAGCATGTTATAAAATTTCATAAAATGTTTTTTCTCTGTCAACTTAAAATAATTGCATTCAATTTATAGGAATATTCTCAATTATATTTATTTTGCAGTTATGAGCTTATTCTAGAATATATTCTTTGAGTTTTGTATTTTATAACTTAGAAATGTTATTAAAGAATATGTTAATTGGGGTTCTTAATCTTTTAACATCCATGCTTAGCATGGTGCCCTACAGTTAATGATTCTGGAGGCAGCATTAATTTTTAAGTAACATGACAAAGTACATGGCTAGAAACTGACAATTTCTGTTTTGGAGTTATTTTTTCCTTCCTGTCTTTCCGACATACCTGCCTTGGACATCCGCTAAGGGTCTTTCATCACTTTCCCAAAACCTTCACAAGCTAGAATTTGCAGAGAGTATTGTAAAGTGTGCTGGTAATAAAATCAGAAATCTTATGTTTGAATTTTATATTTATCAATTAATATTACCTCTACATTGTAGACATATTATTAACATTTCTTGAGAGTTGACATCCTTACTTATAGGGAAGAACAGTTGCTTTATGATTTTTGAGTAGGGTGATATTAATAATCATATTAATAATATGTACCATTAGTGAGCCCTTACCATTTCCCTGCAACTGTGGTAAATATACACACTGTTTTATTTAAACACCAAACAAATATATGTGTTTGGTAGAATTTTTACATGGCTGCTGTAGATGAGAAAACTAACAGAATTTATTTAAATTGTTTCAAGTCACAGGTCTAGTAAGCATTAGACATATAAACCTAACCTGAACTAGTTGATTCCAAAGTCCATGCTTATAGCCACCACAACGTATATAAAGAAAGCCCAATGTATAAAAGTGTGAGATCTTTATGAATACTGAACTACAACAGCGAAAGAGCCCTTATCTTGCTATTTATAAAATATATGCCCTGAACTTTCTCTTGTAGTTTTTTCTCTCTTCATAATTAAAACATTTTTCCAAATCTCGTTCCAAATTTACAGATGTTTTATCGCAACTTCTAGGGTCACAAATAGCTAATCTAATAAACTAATTCAGGGATGAAAAAAATGTCAGAAAGAAATAAATCTTGCATCATCATGTAGTGTATTTTAAGCCACAGTCCTGATAAGAAAGTGCCTTACTTTTGGTCAGTGAGATTATTGTTAGAATTTCTAGGTAAAGTAGAAGAAAAAGTAGCATCATCTGATACTGCTGAAGGAGTTACTTTGAGACAACCATGGACTAGTGATGGAACCTAAAGTTTCCCAGTGTGATGGACATTCAATTTTCTGTAATTATCTTAATATTGTCACTTATAATATGGGTTTAAATCAGGACTCAGATTTTATTCATTGTAGTCATCTGTTTTTCCCTAAATTTTATGACTATTTTGAAAAAAATAATAATGCTACTTATCTCTTTGCATAAATACTGAGAAAATTATGTATTGAAAACTATTGCAAAGGATTCAAATATCTGTATCTGTAACTGTATCTATAAATAAACTTCTATATTGCAAAGCCTCAATAATTTAGAAGCTCTTAGTCAAGGGAAAAGAGAGAAAAAGGAGAGATATTTACAGAAATTTGGAGTATGGACAGTAATAGAATGAAATGAGAGCACGATGGAGGGAGATACTATCAGGGAAATATTTTGCTAAAGATGGCATTTGAGTTAAACTTTGCTGAATAAAAAGGTTTTAATCAAGGATGTTATGAGCATTCTGCATACTTGCATGTACAAAGCTTTTACAAGATATATAGTGCTTAGGAAAATGAACAACTCTTGGGATGACTGCCAAGGAAGGTTGCCAGTATTATTTAGGCCTATATTCCCTGAATTCCTTGAAAATAAATGTAAGCAGAAATAGTAGAATATGAGGTTCACATAACCTTGAGGTTTGTCCTAAAAATAAAATAGGACTTTGTCCTAATGTTAAGTAATAAAATTGATATTCTCAATTTGCAGTTTATAAAGATGAGCCTAACACAAGTTTGAATGATTACAAAAAAGAAAAAAAAATCACAAAACAAGACATGAGTAAATTGTTTGTGTCCTAATTTATTAAGAATAATTTGTCAGATACTGTAATAAGAAAATTATAATAGACACTACATTAGATCTTCATAATACATTTTATTGTAGTGATTTTTCCATTTATATAGATCAAAAAAAAAAAAAACTGAGACCCAGTAAAGTTAGTTAAGAGACCTATGGTCAAGTAATGTTGGGTTCAGGAATCATATCCAACTCTCTTAATACCAATCTTTTATTCTTTATCTCTTGTAAAGGCAATAATCAAGGACTTAATAAATGAATAAACTGCCCCAGGGAGAGCAAAGAGACAAGGAATTTGAGAAACATAAATAAAATGTGAATAAAATCTGGCAATTTTAAAAAAATATATTGAATTGTGTAGCCTGTAATAGACTATTGCTTCAAGTAAAAATCAAAATTCTATCTTCTAAAAATCTGTCAAAGAACAAAATGAAATTACGAACTTGCATAAATTTATTGCTTTAAAAAACAAATGAAAGGCTTAAAACAACAAAGTATAACTGGACATAAAAGAAAAACTCGAACATAAATTGCATAGTTAGGTAAGAAATGTGGGTAATCAATATGAAGTGCCCTCTGGAAAAGATGTTAATAATGGCTAATAAAAATGATTGCCAAGCAGTTTTAAATATAAAGTGCCATATAAGATTAATAATGACTATAAATATAATTATAATTTTTAATTGCAAAGCACTTCTCATATAAAAAGTTGAGAGAATTATAAAGACATTAATGCTGACAACATACTGAAAAGACAGTAAATATTGAATATCTGCAATGAATAATAGAATGATCTAAACTCATGTATAATTTAATGAAATTAGAATAATGCCTTCTCCTTTTTTTCTTCCTATATGTTAATAAACTTATGTCTTAAATAACAGGAAACATCCTTATTAAAATACTGGCATATAGAGAAACTATCTTTTTTTCTTCTACTTTTTATTTCTATTTTCTCAACTTTATTATGTAAAGATTCAAAAATACAGGCAAATCCATCCCTATAGCAATATACCTTCATATACCACTTCATTAGACAATGATTAAAACATTTTACTATCTTTTTCTATATGTATCTATATTAATTATTCAATCTATCTGCTGTCTTTGCTGATCCATTTGAAAGTAGTTGTATATATCAAAATCTTTTACCCTTCAATAGTCTACCAAACACTTTTTCAAAAAAAGAGCATTCTTTAACAAAACCACACTTTTATTACCATGCATACAATAATAAAGTTTCCCAGTGTGATGGACATTCAATTTTCTGTAATTATCTTAATATTGTCACTTATAATATGGGTTTAAATCAGGACTGAGATTTTATTCATTGTAGTCATCTGTTTTTCCCTAAATTTTATGACTATTTTGAAAAAAACAATAAAGTTAACAAGGATAAAATGCAACTGCATTCTATATATATATCTTATTGTCTCCTCTTGTTTCTCTATTTCCTTTAAAAGAAATTATGTCTAAAGCTTTAATTAGATTCAGTTTAAATATTGTTAGCAAGAGTGCCTTATTATTGGTGCTATGTGCTTCATCAGTAAGCACATATGAAGGATTGCCTCACTGTGATTGATGCTAATTTTGATAATTTGGGCACTGTATGAAGATCCCAATGCCCATCCACTGCATAATGTGTTAATGCTTTCTGCCTCAAAAAACAAGAAAATTCTTATTTTTCTACACCAATTTTCAGAAAAGAAATGGTACGATAGTCACAAGCTGTCCAATAAATTTAACCTTTTTATAAATATCATTACAAAGTCAAATATTCTTGTTTATATGATAGTTTATAATTATTTGCTGTTATTTTTGTTTTACTGCTTCAATTATCTCAAATGCCACTGGTGAAAATCCTTCCCAACTGGGTCATGTACATTTTGTCACTTATCTGTTAGTCTCTGGATATTTCTTTGCTCTGGTGCAACAAGGTGTCCTAGGCTTATTTTTCATTTTCTTGATCTAGTTGTAAAATCAGGTATTTCTTCAATTAGGTATATAATGTATAATGTGCATTTTATGTAAGAAAAGATAAATAGGAATTTAATATGTAAATGTCTTCTTATTTATGCAACAATAAAAACTGTGAAGAAACAGAAAGCAGACACAATGAAAGTACCTACAGAATGATGGGCAAAATGGTAAAAGGTATGGGTATTGGAACAAAAATTTTCTGAGTATGTATCTTTGTATAGTTTGACTTTTATACAACATATTTTATGTATATCCAAACAATAATACTAACTAAAACAAAGAAAAGCAAATCTAAAATGGAAAACAAATGAAATTAATTTAACTGTTGTAAATTGGTAATGTACTGTCTTAAAACATGTCTGCAAGTTCTTTGGTGATTCTCTCTTTAGAAGATGGAGTTTAATTACACTTCTCTTGAATACGGGCTAATTTTGGTGGCTTGCTTTTGGTAAATAGAATATGGAAGAATAGGCCAAATCATAAAAATTGGCACAACTTCTGGTTGTTGCCCTTTGTCCTGGGATATGCACAGTTGAGGCCTGGGTCATCATGTAAGTTTACTTCCTTTGGACTTAATCACGGAACTTATTCTTTTATTATTTATTCTTAACATTTCCCGTGCTCTTACATGCTATGAAATATTACATGAGATTCATATGCTATGTCAAACGAGTCTAATACACGCAGACATTGGCATTTTATTTCTTTATTTTGCCTACATAAAGATTTAGTGATCTTACTATGTTGACCAAAATTGATTGGATTAGCAATAATGATGTGTAAATAGAACCATTTATAGGCTAGACACAAGATGTCCTGTAGCCTATAAGGTGAGCTGGTGTAAGCATTTTTCCCATTAGAAAAAAACTTGTAAAATACTATGTCAAGAAATTTAGTTTAGATGCACAAAAGGATCACAGACAACACAGAGGCAAATCAAGTAAAAGGTAAATGTTAAGGCAGAGAAAGTAAATAGAGAAGGATATTTAGAAAAATTCAGAGGTAAGAGAAATTGAGTTGTAAAGTCACTAGGGTAGTAAATATCAGGTGTCCATTCGAAAAATAGATTGGGTGGTCAGAGCCTCAGCTGATTTAGTAAAATTACTGCTGAGACACCACAGTTAAATTCAAAATTTCAATGATATGCTTTGGTTGTTTGTGTGAATGGACTCTGACTCTTAATATACATTTATTTCTTTCCTTACATTTTACTCTTTATCTGCTAATAAGTCTGATCCCTGGAAATAACCTGAATATATCTTTTGACCTTATGAACTGAAAGACACTAACTAAAACAAACTCCTTAATACTCTATGGTTTTACATATTTCAACTCCTGCAATGTCTTATGCTGCCTGTCTCAAAACTGGAAATGTGACATAAGTCTCCCTAATTCTGGCCATCAAATAGAGGAAAGATTATATTTTTATTTATTTATTTATTAAATATTTATTGAGGAACTAATTATATTCTAGGAGCTTTGCTCTGGGATGGCAATTCATATCTAATATGGAAACAAATCAAGTCATTATAATAATAATACAACCTTTTATGTGCTATAGTAGATCATGATTCTAATGATGTGACATCCACAAGGTAAATAAACCTTTTTAGTAAGTCGGGAGAGGGTAATAGAAGCTATAAATTCATGCTTGATCTAAAGCAAATATGTAGGAAATAGATGTGCTTGTAAGTAAGTGGTAACTTAAGCTTGGAACTTCTATTCTTTGTCAGAGGGACAGTCATAGTTAAAGGTATGTTAAAGGAGTATAACGTTTTTTATAGAATTGTGGGAAACCATCTAGAGTCTGCATTTTGTGTTGAGAAAAATGACACTTAAGAAAAAAAAGAGACTTCAAGTTATTTTAATTTGACTGAATAATATAGCTTTGCTTCAAAAAAAGGTACTAATGTTTTAGGTCATTTGTACAATAAGAGCTAGTTTGTGCAGTGCTTTGAATTACTTGTCACTCAATAGCTATGTATTTTTGCCAACATACGTCATAGTAGTTTTTCTGTAATTAAAGTTAAATTAGTTGATTTACGCTAGTAGATATGGCATTTGCATGTTAAATGTGCTTCTTTTGAATACTCTCTCTTATGGCCTTTTATAGACTTAACTGATTTCAGTTGACTATATTTGAGTAATATGTTATTGGTTTCAATTTTTTTAAAACCGTAAAATAATACAGAAAAACACTGATAATCATAAACTTTAATGCCTTGAAATTTTGGACAGAGTCTATAGAAAGTGATAGTTTAATGTTCTCACATGCTAAAAAAAAAAAGATCCTAGATTATTTACACAGAGTGTGATCACAGTGGCCCTAAAATGCTTTTGAGACTTACATTCCTGCATCTCCTTCCATGTTATGGGTGGATGAAGATAATCATGAAGAAAGATTGACAATGAGAGTTTCTTTGGAGATTGGTTGGAAAATCATGAGTTTGAGGATGTGTAACCATTCTCCAACTCCCCAAACTTGCTTTTATCTAAAAGCAAATAGGAGATGTGTTTTAAGACGGTGACCCATAGTGTATATGATCTGTACCCTGAAATTTGGAAGAAAAAGAATGGCAGAATTGGGACTGGACCCTTAATAGAAACATCTGAACACAGACATGATTAGAACTGACTTTAATAGGAGAACAGAAAGAGAAAATTGAGATTCAAAAGTCTGGCAGGATAACACTATTTTCTCGTAGGACAGGCTGAATATTGTGTAAGATGTTTGGGCATGAATCATTTTGAATGGATTTCAGGCCTGCCAGAGTAAGAGATATACTGGCTATAAGGAGATGCAGAGAGACGAGTCAGTCATAAGCAATCAGTTGGATAATTGTACCAGAGAATAGTGAAGGGAAAATTTTGATAGGTACCTCTGAAGAATCCAAAAAGTGCTGTTGAGAGTAATAGATTTTGCAGTTAAAAATTAATATAAAGCCAGTAAACTTCAAAGAAGAGGTTGGTTGGCCTTGCCTTACTTGTTGCCAAGAATGATATATCTAAAGTAATTAAGGTAGTATCAAATGGAAGGAATAGAGCTTAGAAATAGACTCACATATATTTAGAACATTTTATATCTGAAAAAGTTGCACAGTGGATTGTTGGGAAGGGAACAGAATATTTGATAAATGTTACTGGAAAAACTAGGTATTTATTGGTGGAAAAAAAGAGAAAATATTAGACCATGACTACCTAAAATTAGAGTTTCAGGGTTATAGAAATATATATATATATATATATATATATATATATATATATATATATATATAAAACTGTAGAACTCATAAGAGTAAGCTTGAGAAAGTCAGGCTGAAACTATGGTAGTGAAGGTTTTCTTATACAAGAGCCAAAAAGCACTAACCACAAAGAAATAATGACTACATTTTTAAAAACTTGTGTTTATTAAAAGATCCCATAAAATTTAAAGGAAATCACTAAATGGGAGAATATTTACAAGTAACTTGCAAAGTCCCACAATACATTATAAATTCTTACAAATTAATGAGAAAGACAAAATTCATTAGCAAATTAAAGGATATGTGGGCACAGCTTCAGCATACTTAAATATCTCTGCCTGCTGGCTCTGTGCAGCAGATTTCCCAGCACAGTGCTAAGGGTCAGATTGCCTCCTCAAATGGGTCCCTGACTCCTCTGTCTCCTGAATAGCAGAGACCTCCCGGCAGGGGCCGACAGATACATAATTATCAGATTCACCAAGGTTGAAATGAAGGGAAAAAAAATGCTAAGGGCAGCTAGAGATAAATTTCAGATTATCCACAAAAGGAATGCCATCAGATTATCCACAAAGGAATGCCATCATCTCTCTGCTGAACCCTACATGCCAGAAGAGACTGAGGGTCGATATTTAACATTCTTTTAAAAACGAATTTTCAAGCCAGAATTTCATATCCAGTCAAACTAAGCTTCATAAGTGAAGGAGAAATAAAATATTTTACAGGCAAGAAAATGCTGAGAGATTTTGTCACCAGTAGGCCTGACTTACAAGAGCTCCTGAAGTAAGCACTAAACATGGAAAGGAACAACCTGTATCAGCCACTGCAAAAACATACCAAATTGTAAAGCCCATTGACACTATGAAGAAACTGCATCAACTAACAAATGAAATAACCAACTAGCATCATATGTCCACAACAGAAAGCAGGAAAGATCTGAAATCGATATCCTAACATCACAATTAAAAGAACCAAAGAAGTAAGAGCAAACAAATTCAAAAGCTAGCAGAAGACAAGAATTAACTAAGATTAGAGCAGAACTGAAAGAGATAGAGACACAAAAACAACCTTCAAAAAATTAAAGAATGCAGAAGCTGGTATTTTGAAAATAGTAACAAAATAGGTAGACCACTAGCCAGACTAATAAAGAAGAAAACAGAAAAGAATCAAATAGATGCAATGAAAAATGATAAAGAGGATATCACCACTGATCCCACAGAAATAAAATACCATAAGACAATATTATAAACACCTCTCTGCAAATGAACTAGAAAATCTAGAAGAAATGGATAAATTTCTGGACACATATACCCTCCCAAGTCTAAACCAGGAAGAAGTTGAGTCCCTGAATAGGCCTGTAACAATTTCTGAAATTGAGTCAGTAATTACTAGCCTACCAAACAAAAAAACAAGTCTGGACCAGATGGAATCACAGCTGATTCTACCAGAGATACAAAGAGGAGCTGGTACCATTCCTTCTGAAATTATTCCAAATAATAGAAAAAGAGGAATGCCTCTCTAACTCATTTTAATATCATATTTAATATCATATCTAATATGATTCTAATATCATTCCAGTATCATTCTAATACCAAAACCTGGCAGACACACAACAAATAAAAGAAAATTTGAGGCCAATATCCGTGATGAACATCAATGAAAAAATTCTCAATAAAATATTGGCAAACTGAATCCAGCAGCCCATCAAAAAGCTTATCTACCAAAATCAAGTCAGCTTCATCCCTGGGATGGAAGGCCATTCAACATACATAAATTAATAAATGTAATCCATCACACAAACAGAACCAATGACAAAAACCACACGATTCTCTCAACAGATACAGAAAAGGCCTTCAATAACATTCAACACCACTTCATGCTAAAAACTCTCAATAAACTAGTTTTGATGGAATGTATCTCAAAATAATAAGGGCTGTTAATGACAAACCCACAGCCAATATCATACTGAATGGACAAAAACTGGAAGCATTCCCTTTGAAAACAGGCACAAGACAAGGATGCCCTCTCTCACCACTCCTGTTTAACATATTATTGGAATTTCTGGCCAGGGCAATCAGGCAAAAGAAAGAAATAAAGGTATTCAAATAGGAAGAGAGGAAGTCAAAGTGTCTCTGTTTGCAGATGACATGATTATATATATAGAAAACCCCACGGTCTCAGCCCAAAATCTCTTTAAGCTGATAAGCAACTTCGGCAAAGTCTCAGGATATAAAATCAATGTGCAAAACTCACAAGCATTCCTATACAACAAGAGAGCCAAATAATAAGTGAACTCTCATTCACAATTGCTAAGAAGATAATAAAATACCTAGGATTACAACTTAAAAACGATGTGAAGGAACTCTTCAAGGAGAACTACAAACCACTGCTCAAGGAAGTAAGAGAGGAAACAAACAAATGGAAAAACATTACATGCTAATGGATAGGAAGAATCAATATTATGAAAATAGTCATACTGCCCAAAGTAATTTATAGATTCACTTTTATTCCCATCAAGCTACCATTGACTTTCTTCACAAAATTAGAAAAAAAAAAAAAAAAAAAGAACTTTAAGTTTCATATAGAACCGAAAAAGAACCCATAGAGCCAAGAGAATCCTAAGCCAGAAAGAAAAGCTGGAGGTGTCACACTACTTGACTTCAAACTATATTACAAGGCTGCAGTAACCAAAACAGCATGATATGGGCACCAAAACAGTACATACACCAATTGAACAGAACAGAAGCCTCAGAAACATCACCACACATTTACTACCATCTGATCTTTGATAAACCAGACAAAAACAAGCAATGGGGAAAGAATTCCCTATTTCATAAATGGTTTTGGGAAAAATGGCTAGCCATGTGCAGAAAACTGAAACTGGACCTCTTTCTTATACCTTATACAAAAATTAACTCAAGATAGATTAAAGACTTAAGTGTAAGACCAAAAATCATATAAATCCTAGAAGAAAACATAGACAATACTATTGAAGATGTAGGCATGAGCAAAGACTTCATGACTTAAACACTAAAAGAAGTGGCAACAAAAGCCAAAATTGACAAATGGGATTAATTAAACTAAAGAGTATCTGCTCTTTAGAAAATAAATTATCATCAAAGTGAACAGGCAACCTACAGAATGAGAGAAAATTTTTGCAATCTCTGTATCTGACAAAAGTCTAATATTCAGAATCTACAAGGAACTTAAACAAATGTACAAGAATAAACAAATAACCCCATCAAAAAGAGAGTGAAGGATATGAACAGACACTTCTCAAAAGAAAACATTTACACAGCCAACAAATATATGAAAAAAGCTCATTATCACTTTTCATTAGAGAAATGCAAATCAAAATCAAAATAAGATATCATCTTATGCCAGTTATAATGACCATAAATAAAGTCAGGAATCAACAGATGCTGGAGAGGATGTGAAGAAATAGGAATGCCTTTACAGTGTTTTTGGAAGTGTAAATTATTTCAACCATTGTGGAAAACAGTATGGCGATTCCTCAAGGATCTAGATATAGAAATACCATTTGACACAGCAATTCCATTACTAAGTATATTCCCAAAGGATTATAAATTATTCTACTATAAAGACACATGCACATGTATATTTATTGAGGCACTGTTCACAATAGCAAAGACTTGCAACCAACCCAAATGCCCATCAGTTATAGATTGGATAAGAAAATGTGGCAAATATACACCATAGAATACAGTGCCTCACTAAAAGTGAATGAGTTCAAGTCCTTTGCAGGGACATAAATGAAGCTGGAAACCATAATTTTCAGCAAGCTAACACAAGAGCAGAAAACCAAACACCACATGTTCTCACTCATAAGTGGAAGTTGAACATGAGAACACATGGACACAGGGAGGGGAACATCATACGTGGGGACCTGTCAGGGGGTGAGGGGCTAGAGGATGGATAATGTAGATGATGTGTTGATGGGTGCAGCAAACCATCATGACACACATATATCTATGAAACAATCCTGCACATTCTATACATGTACCCCAGAACTTAAAGTATAATAATAAAAAAAGTATAATGATACTGTTGTCAAGATCATGACAAAAAAGGAATTTTTATACCATGATAGGAGTATATAGTGTCACAACAATTTTGGAAAACTAGTTTGACATTTTTTAGTAAAGTTGATATAAACATATTTTATGGTCTAGCAACTGCTTTCATGGGTAGGGAAAGTTTCACCATATACCAGAGGGCAGGTAAAAGAAGTAATAGGTACTTTGTTCATAATTGTTCTGTATCTCCAGAGGCAAAGCTCAGACACAGGACCAAATTGAGGACTAGTTAAACCTGGGTCTGGGATGGAAGGTCTGAGATGGATGTACCCTCCCATTAGACACTTCCACCAAGGTACCATTTTTGTTTACCAACGCCATGAAAAGGCCCAGAAATTACCAAATTTTTTCCATGGCAATAACCTGACAACTTAGAAGTTATCACCCCTTTTCTAGAAATTTCTACACGGACTGTATGTTAATTTGCATATAATTAAAAGTGGCTATAAATACAACTGCAGAACTTCTTCTGAGATGCTACATTCACCACACTGCCTATGAGGTTGCCTGCTTTACAGGAGCAGTCACAGTGCTGTAACACCGCTGGACTGTAACTCTGCTACGTTTTCAGTACAATTCTTCTCTTATTACCACCGGTTCACTCTGGAGTTTTTCCTTGGGTGAAGCCAGAAACCCTACCAAACTAAGCCCCAGTTTGGGGCTCACATTTCCTGTATCAGTCGCAAACTACAAACAATCACTAGTTGATCAACAGCAGAATGAAAATAAACAGGCCATATTCATAATATGACAAAAAATATAGCAATACGTAAAACTGAATAACTATTCCCAAAAGTATGAATTAATCTCAGAAAAACAGTAGAGAAAAATAAGCATAAAAATGATACATATTCTGTGACATCATTTATGAAAAGTTTAAAGGTTAGCAAAATTATGTTTTAGAACACATTTAGAGGCATTAAGATATTTTTGAGAAACAAGTAAACAACAACATCAAAAAGATTAAAAAGGCTGGGTTGCAGTGGCTCACACCTGTAATCCCAACACTTTGGGAGGCTAAGGTGGGTGAATCACCTAAGGTCAGGAGTTTGAGACCAGCGTGGGCAACATGGAGAAACCCTGTCTTTACTAAAAATACAAAAATTAACTGGGAGTGGTGGCGGGCACCTGTAATCCCAGGTACTCAGTAGGCTGAGGCAGAAGAATCACTTGAACCTGAGAGGTGGAGGTTGCAGTGAGCCAAGATTGCACCATTGCACTGCAGCCTGGCTGGTAAAAGTGAAACTCCAAAAACAAAACAAAACAAAACAAAAGATTAAAAGGAGGATAGTGGCTACCTAAATGAGGAGGGAGGATGTTTTATCAATCTAGAAGTACACAGAAAACACTGGGCATTGCTTTTTTTTTTTTTAACTTGTGTGGTGATTACAAGAATAAATCCTTTGAAATTATTTTTAAATGTTGCATATGTTTTATATACTTTTATGCATGTGTATATTACAGTTACAATTTTAAAATATGTATATATAGGATTAAGATACTTAGTGTTGCAGTGTGGATAAGCAGCTTATCAAAATTCATTTTCTCATCTTTCTGGAGAAAAATGACACTTAATTTCTCAGACTTGATTACAGTTAAGAATGTGTATTTAACAACATTCTAACCAATAGAATATAAGTGAAAATGACGTGTAGGGCTCTATTGATTGGTACATAATTATTTCCCATCTGTGCTTCTCCATGTTTTTTTGTCCTCTTACAGCTCACTATAATAGATACAGCACCCAGCAAGACCTTCAAAGATACCAGGTAAAGTTGCAGAGCCACTGGCATCTTGAATGGTTCTGTATGACTGTGTGGATGTTTGACACCCTACGTGCCTACCTATTCCTGGTCAGGTAAGCAGGAAATCAGTTTTTACTGTGTTTATATATCTTCATCTGCTCTAACTAATATGCATAATATCTAAACGTATTCATAAAATTTGAAAAAAATACATATATTTTATATTTGCCTAAAACTCTCTCTTAACATGTAATTTTCATGGGAAATAAATTAATCATACTTTTCAAATAAAAGCAGATTTAGTGTCAATCTTTGCTTTTAGAGATATCTGTACTTTTATCATAGAAATTTATTACATAATTTTTATTTTATTTTAATCTATCTGTTAGAAGATTTGGAGTTTTTTTATTTTATTTTATGTATTTATTTTATTCTTTTATTAATAAGTTTTGGGATACATGTGCAGAACATTTAGGTTTGTTACATAGGTATACATGTGCCATTGTGGTTTGCTGCACCCATCAAGCTGTCATCTAGGTTTCAAGTCCCACATGTATTAGGTATTTCTCCTAATACTATCCCTCCTTCCCCCAACCCCCACCTCCTGACAGGCACCAGTGTGTGATGTTCCCTTCCTGGGTCCATGTGTTCTTATTGTTCAACTCTCACTTATGAGTGAGAACATGCAGTGTTTGGTTTTCTGTTCCTATGTTAATTTGCTGAGAATGATGGTTTCCAGCTTCATCAATGTCCCTGCAAAGCTCATGAATCTCATTCTTTTTTATGACTGCATAGTATTCCATGGTGTACAGGTTAACACCTGTATTTGAGAATAGAAGACATCAGCTTCTTCAGGCTCTTTGTTGTCTCATTATAGTTAACCATTATGTTGTCAATTCTGAGAAAATCCCCTTGTCTTTGATGGACAAGAAGGCTTTTACAGACCCCAGTTTATTAAGGAAATGCTCAGTGGCTACGCAGCTGTTTAACAGGCATCAATGCCATGCTGTGGTCTGTCACCCTGTCTTTTCCATGTCCACAGCTCCAGCTCCTAATAACAGTGGTTCTCACATAGACCTTTCTTCTATTTCATCTTTTTTCAAGCTCTCCTTTGAAAACAATTTTATAGTTCCTTTCAAAATATTTATTTTTAAAAATATAAAAATATTTATCATCAGTAATCTCATAAAGGACATTATTTTTTAAAAAAACTTGATAATTTTCCCTTTTCTACTCTCATCCATTCTTCTCAGAATCTAGAAAAGCATGACTTCAAGCAAAACCAGATAAGAGATTTTCTTTGTATGGGTCTTGGAGCCTTAGATAATCTGGATTTTATTGCTAATCTCTTTTTTTAATTTTAATTATTCCGTGCCATTATGGTTAAATTCTTCCCTAAACATGTATGAAAGACAGAATTTAATTATTTCACACTTTAGGGGAATTATCCCAAGACATATCCAGTGTATTTTGGATCATTTGAAAACAATGAAATTTGTAAGTTAAGAAAATTAGATATTTAGGCAAAACTGTTGATACTTTACTAGAACAGATCACAGTCATACACATCCATCTTAAAAGCATAAAGTTCAACTGAAAAAATATTTATTTATTTTTCTATGAATGTTTTGGTATATTTATTCATGACAGTTTTATTTCTCAATTACATAGTTTTAATTTTCCACTTGGAAGATGACTATTCTGAATGAAAATTTATTTTCAAGATACTGTCCTCTGAATACTATGTTTAAAAAATCCAATTAACTTGCATGAATTATAGTACTCCAAGGGCATTCTTCTTTTTCAGAGGAGAAAACTGTAAAAACAAAAATTAATAGTCACAAATGAAAAAGTAGTTGCACAGAGTGAATTTTTTCCTATTGATTTACTTTCTCCTACCAACACAGTCTCTCTTAATGCATTCTTATTTACCTTTTCTAGAACTTGTCATTGAAGATTCAGATATTCTCAGCTCTTTTCTTATGCCTCCCAACCCAAAGCTTGACAGTTACCAGAGTATATACTTAGAAGAGAACAAACCTGCGGAACTTCAAGGACTTTCCTCTCTCACCTTTCCGATCTTAGTTGTCAAGGCTGAGTATTTTGTTTGTGTTTCTTATCAGCTAAACTTCTAAAGCAGTGGTTTACTATTTCAGTTCCTTCTCAAAAACTTGTGGTACTTTTAACGGATTAAGTTTTCAAATTAGGACTAAGTTTAATATTGACTATGGCAATGGTAGAATGAAACTTTTCTGTATTTATACTATTCATTGTTTATTAAGCCAGTCTACTAGAAAAAGTAGGATTTTATGTATTGGGTAGACTCTTATTTTCAAGGAATAAAAGGCTTTCTCAGAGTGCTTCAATGAAAGGAAATTTATTATAAGGAAACATGGGAAAATGAGGTCTTACAGGGCTGACGTTTTTTTCTTTCTTTGTTTCTTCTCCTTCCTTCCTCTTTCTTTCTTTCTTTCTTTCTTTCTTTCTTTCTTTCTTTCTTTCTTTCTTTCTTTCTTCTTTCTTTCTTTTCTTTCTTTCTTCCTTTTTCTTTTTTCTTTCTTTTTTTTTTGAAACTGGGTTTTACTCTGTTGCCCAGGCTGGAGTGAAATGGCATAATCACAGCTTGATGCAGCCTAGACCTCCCAAGCTCAAGTAATTCTCCCACCTCAGCCTCCTCAGAAGCAGAGACCAAAGGTGCATGCCATTATGCCTAGCTAATTTTTAAAAATTATTTTTAGTAGATATGAGGTTTCTCTATGTTGCTCAGGCTGGTCTCAAATTCCTTAGGTCAAATAATCCACCTGTCTCAGCCTCCCAAAGTGCTGGTATTACAGGCCTAAGCCACTGTGCCCAGCCTGAAGTATCTTTCATGAAATAATAGGAAATTAAGAATATAAAACACAGCTGTAGGTAAAAACATGAAAAATTTAGTACTTTGTACTATATAATTTCACTATATTAATTTAATCCTTGTATAAAAATGATACAAACACAAATAAATCTATGTTAATGGGTATGCAACATATGAAAATGTAATTTGTGGCATTAACAGCAAAGTATGGGGAACTGGAACTGTAAAGGAGTAGAATTTAAACTTTAAAATGTTTTATGCTATTGCAATGGTAATAAAGAAAACATTTATTAATTATATACAAAGAAAATGAAAAGGAATTCAAGGAAAGTCACTACAAAACAGATCAAAGAAACATAAAGAAAGGCAGTAGACACACTTAACCACACACTTAATCTAGGAATAGAAGAAAACTACCTAACAACAATAAATGCCATTTATGAAAAGATTACAGCTGATGTGATACTCAATGATGAAGGTCTAACAACTTCTTCTCTAAAGTCAGAAACAAGTCAAGGATGCCTACTCTGTCCTTTCCTATTCAATATAATGTTGAAGGTCCTAGGGAAAGAATTTAGGTAAGAAAAAACATAAGATACATTTTGTTGGTTTACAGATGATGTGATCTTATATATAGAAAACCCTAAAGATTTCTCAAAAAACTTAGAACTAATAAGCCAGTTGAGCAAAGTTGCAGAATACACAATTAACACAGAGAAATCAGTTGTGTTTATACACACTAGTAATGAAAAATCTCAAAGAGAAATTAGAAAAACACTTAAATTTTTTATAGCATCAGAAAAAATGAAATACTTAGGAGTTAACCAAGAGGCTAAAAGACTGGTGCAATAAAAACTATAAGGCATTGCTAAAAGAAATAAAAAAGACATAAATAAATAGAGAAACACCCCATGCTCATGAATTGGGATACAATATTGTTAAGATGTCAATAACTTGCAATGTGATCTCCATATTTATTGCAATACCTACCAAATGCAAACAGAATTTTTACAGAAATTGAAAAAAAAATAATTTATATGGACTTTAAAGGGAATCTATTTAGCCAAAAAACTTTTGAAAAAAAAATAATAAAACTGGAGTTCCTCTACTTCCTGATTTTAAAACTTACTACAAAGTGACAGTAATAAAAACAAAATGGTATAGGCATAAAGACAGACAAATAGACCCATGGAATAGAATACAGAGCTCAGATATATACCTTTACATATATTATCAAGTGATTTTTATCAAGGTTGCTGTGACTAATTAGTCAGACAGTTTTTCAACAAATAGTGCTGGAAAACTGGATATCCACATAAAAAGAAATGAAGATGGAAGATGGCGTCATAGAGGTGACTCAGGATTGCAGCTCTCAGTGAAGGCGCAGAGGGTGAGTCCTAGCCGCATTCTCGGATGTTCCTTTTATGCCCACAGAGCGTTGAAAGTCCCAGGTGTGGGAGAGACACGGGACGCACAGCCGGCTAACGCAGCCGGCTCCCGCCGCCTCTTCGGCCGGCACTGCAGCGGGACCCGGCGCGGAACTCACTGGTCTGGGTGCCCTGTTAAACCAGCAATCTGAGATTTGGAAGGGCAGATTGGCATGTTCATCTGATTGAACGGGACTTGGACAATGAGCCAGACCAGGAGTTTCCTTGGAAGCGTGATCTGAGCCGGGGTAGTGGGCAGTGGCACGGAAGATCGCACGAATCCCAGTGCCCTATCGGCAGGCTACTGGGGCGCCAGTGAGAGAGTCGACCTTTCAGCTTGGGGAGAGGAAGAGAGAGAGAGAGAGGATGGACTCTGAGGGAGGGAGCTGGGTGATCGGGCTTGGCGGGTCCCACGCTCACGGGGACAAGCATGGCGGCGACTGGAGATGCTTGGGGCTGAGAGTTTTGCTGCCAGCATCTAGGATGGTGCAGCCCAGTGAGGGAGGGGTGTCCACCATTGCTGACGAAGTGCACCCCCACTGAAGTACCGCCCAGGACTGACGCGGCCTGCCATTGCCAAGGCAACCTGCCATAACAGAGAGACTCTGCGCTCCACAGCAGAAGGGAGCCCAGCAGCAACAGGGTGGACCCACACTAGCAGGTCAGAGCCCCAGCAGGCAAATAGTGAATAGACTGCCGCCGAGTGGGGCAGGACAGTGCAACAGATACTCATAAAGAAAGCCCCAACTCCCTGAGACAGAGCATCTAAGGTGGGGGGAAAGAGTGGTGTTTGATGAGTTCTATAGCAGCAGACATAAACAACCTCCCAACAATGCTGAATGAACAACAAAGCTCACAGCTCAGCACTGGAGCTCCTATAAAGCACAGACTGTCTCCTCAAGCAGCTCCCTGACCCCTGTATATCCAAGGAGTCACCCCAGAAAAGGACTAATCAGACTGACATTTGGCTGGCATTATTCTGGAACAAGGAGAGCAGAAGAAGAAACTGGTATCATCCCTCACTGTTCCACAGCTGCTGCAGGTATACCCCAGACAAGCAGGGCCTGGAGTGGACCTCAGCACTCATACAGCAGAGGGGATAGACCATTAGAGGGAAAACTAAGTAACAGAAATACTTCATCATCAACAATCTCAGTGTCCACACAGAGACCCAATTGAAAAATCAGCAACTACTAAGACAACAGGCAGATAAATCCATAAAGATGGGAAGAAACAAGCGCAAAAAGGAGGAAAGCACCCAAAACCAAAACACCTCACCTCCAAAAAAAACCCAAAACTCCTCACCAGCAAGGGAACAAAGCTGGACGGAGAATGAATGTGACAAAATGACGGAATCAGACTTCAGAAAGCGGATAATGAGAAACTTCAGTGAGCTAAAGGAACATGTACTAAACCAGTGCAAAGAAACTAAGAACCTTGAAAAAAGATTTGAAAAAAAGATTTGAGGAATTGATAACAAGAATGGACAACTTAGAGAGGAATATGAATGAACTGAAGGAGCTGAAAAACACAACACGAGAACTCCGCGAAGCATGCACAAGTTTCAACAGCCGAATTGACCAAGCAGAAGAAAGAATATCAGAAGTTGAAGATCAACTCAATGAAATAAAATGAGAAACCAAGATTAAAGAAAAAAGCACAAAAAGGAATGAACAAAATCTCCAAGAAATGTGGGACTATGTGAAGAGACCCAATCTACGTTTGATAGCTGTACCAGAATGTGACGAAGAGAATGAATCCAAGCTGGAAAACACTCTTCAGGATATTATCCAGGAAAATTTCCCCAACCTAGCAAGACAGGTCAATACTCAACTCCAGGAAATACAGAGAACACCACAAAGATACTCCGCAAGAAGAGCAACCCCAAGGCACATAATCATCAGATTCACCAGGGTTGAAACAAAGGAGAAAATACTAAGGGCAGCCAGAGAGAAAGGTTGGGTCACCCACAAAGGGAAGCCCATCAGACTCACAGCAGATCTCTTGGCAGAGACTCTACAAGCCAGAAGAGAGTGGGGGCCAATATTCAACATCCTTAAAGAAAAGAGCTTTCAACCCAGAATTTCATATCCAGCCAAACTGAGCTTCATAAGTGAAGGAAAAATAAAATCCTTCACGAACAAGCAAGTACTCAGAGATTTTGTCACCACTAGGCCTGCTTTACAAGAGCTCCTGAAAGAGGCACTACACATAGAAAGAAACAACCAGTTCCAGCCATCCTAAAAGCATACCAAATGCTAAAGACCATCAACAAAATGAAGAATGTACATGAACCAACAGGCAAAACAGCCAGCTAGCATCAAAATGGCAGTATCAAATTCACACATAACAATATTAACCCTGAATGTAAATGGGCTAAATGCACCAATCAAAAAACACAGACTGGCAAATTGGATAAAAAACCAAAACCCATCAGTGTGCTGTATCCAGGAAACCCACCTCACATGCAAAGATACACAAAGGCTCAATTAAAAGGATGGAGGAAGATTTACCAAGCAAATGGAGAGCAAAAAAAAGCAGGAGTTGCAATTCTCATCTCTGATAAAATAGACTTTAAAGCAACCAAGATCAAAAGGGACAAAGAAGGTCATTACATAATGGTAAAAGATCGATACAACAAGAAGAGCTAATGATTCTAAATATATATGGACCCAATGTAGGAGCACCCAGATATATAAGGCAAGATCTTAATGACTTACAAAGAGACTTAGACTCCCACACAATAATAGTGGGAGACTTTAACACTCCACTGTCAATAGCAGACAGATCAACCAGACAGAAAATTAACAAGGATATCCAGGACTGGAACTCAGACCTGGAACAAGCAAACCTGATAGACATCTACAGAACTCTCCAACCCAAATCCACAGAATATACATTCTTCTCAGCACCACATCACACCTACTCCAAAATTGACCACATAATTGGAAGTAAAGCACTCCTCAGCAAATGCAAAACAACGGAAATCATAACAAACAGACCATAGTGCAATCAAGTTGGAACTCAGAATTCAGAAAATAACTCAGAACCGCACAGCTTCATGGAAACTGAACAACTGGCTCTTGAATGTTGATTGGATAAACAATGAAATGAAGGCAGAAATAAAGAAGTTCATTGAAACCAATGAGAATGAAGACACAACATACCAGAATCTCTGGGACACATTTAAAGCAGTCTGTAGAGGAAAATATATAGCAATAAGTGCCCACATGAGAAGAGTGGAGAGATCCAAAATTGACACCCTATCGTCAAAATTGAAAGAGCTAGAGGAGCAAGATCAAAAAAGCTCAAAACCTAGCCGAAGACAAGAAATAACTAAGATCAGAGCAGAACTGAAGGAGATAGAGACAAGAAAAACCCTTCAAAAAATCAATAAATCTAAGAGCTGGTTTTTTGAAAAGATCAACAAAATAGACAGACCACTAGCCAGACTGATAAAAAAGAAAAGAGACAACAACCAAATAGATGCAATAAAAAATGATAAAGGGGAAATCACCACAGATTCCACAGAAATTCAAACCATCATCAGAGAATACTACAAACAACTCTATGCACACAAACTAGTAAATCAGGAAGAAACGGATAAATTCCTGGATGCCTGTGTCCTCCCAAGCCTAAACCAGGAGGAAGCCGAAACTATGAATAGACCAATAACAAGGTCAGAAGTTGAGGCAGCAATTAAGAGCCTACCACACAAAAAAAGCCCAGGTCCAGATGGGTTCACAGCCGAATTCTACCAGACACACAAAGAGGATCTGGTACCATTCCTTCTGAAACTATTCCAAATAATCCAAAAAGAGGGAACCCTTCCCAAATCATTTTATGAGATGAACATCATCCTGATACCAAAACCTGGCAGAGACTCAACAAGAAAAGAAAACTTCAGGCCAATATCCATGATGAACATAGATGCAAAAATCTTCAATAAAATACTGGCAAATCGATTGCAACAGCACATTAAAAAACTTATCCATCATGATCAAGTAGGATTCATCCCGGGGATGCAAGGCTGGTTCAACATACGCAAGTCTATAAATGTAATTCACCACATAAACAGAAGCAAAAACAAAAACCACATGATTATCTCAATTGATGCAGAGAAGGCATTTGACAAAATTCAACAGCCCTTTATGCTAAAAACCCTCAATAAACTTGATATTGATGGAACATATCTCAAAGTAATAAAAGCTATTTATGACAAACCAACAGCCAATATCATACTTAATGGGCAAAAACTGGAAGCATTCCCTTTGAAATCCGGCACTAGACAAGGATGCCCTCTCTCACCACTCCTATTCAACATAGTACTAGAAGTTCTAGCCAGAGCAATCAGGCAAGAAAAAGAAATAAAGGGTATTCAAATAGGAAAGGTGGAAGCCAAATTGTCTCTATTTGCAGACGACATGATAGTATACCTAGAAGACCCCATCACCTCAGCCCAAAAGCTCCTGCAACTGATAAGCAACTTCAGCAAAGTCTCAGGATATAAAATCAATGTTCAAAAATCACAAGCATTCCTATACACCAATAACAGACTTAAAGAGAACCAAATTAAGAACGAACTGCCATTCACAATTGCTACAAAGAAAATAAAATACCTAGGAATACAACTCACTAAGAATGTAAGGGACCTCTTTAAGGAAAACTACAAACCACTGCTCAACGAAATAAGAGAGGACACAAACAGATGGAGAAACATTCCATGTTCGTGGTTAGGAAGAATCAATATTGTGAAAATGGCTATACTGCCCAAAGTAATTTACACATTCAATGCTATCCCCATCAAACTACCATTGAATTTCTTCACAGAACTGGAAAAAACCACCATGAATTTCATATGGAACCAAAAAAGAGCACGCATAGCCAAGTCAATTCTAAGCAAAAAGAACACAGTGGGAGGCATCACGCTACCAGACTTCAAACTATACTACAAGGCTACAGTAAGCAGAACAGCATGGTACTGGTACCAAAACAGAGATATAGACCAATGGAACAGAACAGAAGCATCGGAGGCAACACAACCATATTATCTTTGATAAACCAGACAAAAACAGGCAATGGGGAAAGGATTCCCTATTTAATAAATGGTGTTGGGAAAACTGGCTAGCCATGTGCAGAAAGCAGAAACTGGACCCCTTCCTGACACCTTACACTAAAATTAACTCCAGATGGATTAAAGACTTAAACTTAAGACCTGACACCATAAAAACCCTAGAAGAAAATCTAGGCAAAACCGTTCAGGACATAGGAGTAGGCAAGGACTTCATGAACAAAACACCAAAAGCATTGGCAACAAAAGCCAAAATAGACAAATGGGACCTAATCAAACTCCACAGCTTCTGCACGGCAAAAAAAACCGTCACTAGAGTGAATCGGCAACCATCAGAATGGGAAAAAATCTTTGCAGTTTACCCATCTGACAAAGGGCTGGTATCCAGAATTTACAAAGAACTCAAACAGATTTACAGAAAAAAAAAAAAAAAAAAAAAAAAAAAAAACAAGCCCATTCAAAAATGGGAAAAGGATATGAACAGAAACTTTACAAAAGAAGACATACATGAGGCCAACAAACATATGAAAAAGTGCTCATCATCACTGGTCATTAGAGAGATGCAAATCAAAACCACATTGAGATATCATCTCACACCAGTTAGAATGGCGATCATTAAAAAATCTGGAGACAACAGATGCTGGAGAGGATGTGAAGAAATAGGAACACTCTTACAATGTTGGTGGGAGTGTAAATTAGTTCAACCATTGTGGAAGACAGTGTGGCGATTCCTCAGGGACCTAGAAATAGAAATTCCATTTGAACCAGCAATCCCATTACTGGGTATCTATCCAAAAGACTATAAATCGTTCTACTATAAGGACACATGCACACGAATGTTCATTGCAGCACTGTTTACAATAGCAAAGACCTGGAACCAACCCAAATGCCCATCGATGATAGACTGGACTGGGAAAATGTGGCACATATACACCATGGAATATTATGCAGCAATCAAAAATGATGAGTTTGTGTCCTTTGTAAGGACATGGATGAATCTGGAGAACATCATTCTCAGCACACTGACACAAGAACAGAAAAAGAAATACTGCATATACTCACTCATAGGTGGGTGAGAAAAATGAGAACACATGGACACAGAGAGGCGGTCTACTATACACTGGGGACTGATGGGGGAAATGGGGGAGGGACAGTGGGGGGGTTGGGGGGGATAGCCTGGGGATGAATACCAAGTGTGGGTGAAGGGGAGGAAGGCAGCAAAACACACTGCCATGTGTGTACCTATGCAACTATCTTGCATGTTCTGCACATGTACCCCAAAACCTATAATGCAATAAAAATTAAAAAAAAAAAGAAATGAAGATGAACACTTATCTTACACTATATATAAAAATATAAGTATTGAAACTATAACATTTTAGAAAAAAAACGGGAAAATCTTAATAAGATTGGATTTGTCAATTTTGTCTTAAATACAACAACATAGTCACAGATCCTCAAAGCAAAAATACGGGAACGGAACTACATCAAACTTAAAACCACTCTTTTTTTTTTACATCAAATGACACAGTCAACAGTGCAAAGGCAAACTATGGGATGGGAGAAAATATTTACAAATTATAAATCTCATAAATCTTATAAGGAGTAATATCTAAAATATACAAATGACGCCTAAAACTCAACAACAGAAAAATCAAATAACTTAATTGAAAAATTGGCAAAAGACTTGAATATACCTTTTTTTCAAAAATGATATTCAAATATCCACCAAGCATTTTAAATGATGTCCCATATCACTAATCATCAGAGAAATGAAATCAAAGCTACAATGAGTTATTAACTTACAAACATTAGAGTGACTCCTTTAAAACAAAACAAAATGAAACCAGAAAATAACTACGCTGGTAAAACATGTGGAGAAATTGGAACACTTGTAAACAGTAAGTGGGATTTTAAAATGGTGGCACCACCATGGAAAACAGCATGGAGATTACTAAAAATATTAAAAATATAGCTACCACATGATCCAACAAGTTTACTTATGAGTGTATATCCAAAAGAATTGAAAACAGGGTCATGAAGAGATACTTGCACACCCAAGATAATAACAGCGTTATTCACAGTAGCTAATAGATATAAAAAACCCAAATGTCCATTGATGAATAGATAAATAAAATGTGGTATATACATACAAAAGAATATTATTCAGTCTTTAAAAGGAAGAAAACCCATTTACGTGCTACAACAGAGACGAACCTTGAAGTCATTACATTAAGTAAAGTAAACCAATCACAAAATGGCAAATTCTGCATGATTTCACTTATATTAGATATCAAATTAGTCAATGCATAGAAACAGAAAGTAGAATGGTAATTACCAGTGTGTGGAGGAAGTGGGGAAAGAGGCTTGCTGTTTAATTGGTATTGAGGTTTAATTTTGTAAGATTAAAAAGTTCTGGAGATCTGTATAATCATGAGGTTAATATACTTAACGTTGCTGAACTGTACATTTAAAAATGGTTAAGATGAGGTATTCATTTTTTACCAAAATAAAAGGCTTTTGATTTATTAATTCTAACTTGAGAGAAATTTTCTCATGTCATTAACTTATACTTTTATCAATTCTATTTATTTTTCTAAAATTTAATTTGTATTTAATTAATGTCATGTTTCTGGCCTCTTGAATTGAATTCTTACTTAATGTACTTGGAATATATTTTGTTTTCTAATAAGCATGTTCAAAGCTATGAATTTTTCTATATTTCTTTACATCCATTTGCATAGTGTGTTAAGTAGTATTTTAATTATAACTTTTTGTAAGTAACTCATGAATGTTCCTGTTTTCTCTTTAACCAAAATATTTCTTTGAGATACAGTAAAATTTTTATTGCTATAATTTACTTTTTATATATTCTGATTACTGAAGATAGTTTGTACAAGATTATTTTTACTACTCTCTGGAACTATATGTGCCTTCCCAAGCAAATTTGTAGTTATTACGTTTTCTTTTCTGTTTGGTACAAAAATACATGTATTTTAATTAAAGCAAACATTTTATTTTAAATCTTAAACAGAAATATTTATTATTTATGTACTTTATTGATTTATGAGAAAGGCATGTTAATCTCTCTCTCTCTCTTTTGTTTTATTAATTTGTTCTTTCTTTCTTTTCTTTTTTTTTTTTTTTTGAGTTGGAGTTTTGCTCTTGTTACCCAGGCTGGAGTGCAATGGCGCGATTTCAGCTCACCACAACCTCCGCCTCCTGGGTTCAGACAATTCTCCTGCCTCAGCCTCTGGAGTAGCTGGGATTACAGGCACGCGCCACCATGCCCAGCTAATTTTTTGTATTTTTAGTAGAGACGGGGTTTCACCAAGTTGACCAGGATGATCTCGATCTCTTGACCTCGTGATCTACCCGCCTCGGCCTCCCAAAGTGCTGGGATTACAGGTGTGAGCCACCGTGCCCAGCCCTTGTTCTTTCATTTTAAAGAGATTTGGTTAATGTTATTAGCTAAAGATCAAAGACTCTATCACCTCAGGAGTGGCTCCTTTGACCCACAAAAAGTTTATTTTTACCTTCCTATTTATGCTTTCACCTTCAATTCTATTTTGTCTTTTACTAATATTATTTTAACTACTCTCATTTGGTTATTTTCATGGTCATAAAAGGACATTTGCTTTCATCAGTCTATGATTTTATTTGCATATTGGTTGCAAGAGAGTGCTCATAAAGACCGCACATTAAATAACTCAGACATAATACTCCACAAACATCCTATGAAAGTGATAACAGCTAATACTAATTAGCTGATCATTGAACTATAATTATTCTAAAATAAAATAAGCTATGGGTATTAAAGATAAGGAAGAAAAGTAATGAAGTGCCTGTGTCAGAAGGCCTTTTCTTTCAAATGCAGTACATTGAGCTGAGAATGATAGAGTAGGTTTAATTTGCCCCCATCCTCCATTTGTGTAAAGAGAGCAAACCAGAATTTCCAAAACCTAACCTGAGATGGTTAGCTGAAAATGAAGGTTTTATTTTAGTATGGTTTTCTTGATGGTGAAATAATATATTTCACTGCCAGTTTTAACCATACTTGTTTTAACATGTAGTTTTCACAAGGAAGACTTTCATGACTACCTTTGAAAAAGCACTGTTCTATTGTTAACAAAGGTCAATGGACTCTGAAATCCACAATTCTAGTTTTGAACAAGATCAAACAAAATATACTATCATTATTATTATGTTTAAGTGACAGACAACTTGTTATTTGAAATTTGTATCATAAATGGCATTATTTACATTTATATTAATTAGTCCAATGACAAAGAAAACCACATAATATAATACTTATATTAAAAATATTATTGCTGGATTATCTACCTTTGCATGCAAATTGTATAGAAAATTCAGATGACATTCAACTGTGACATCCGCCATCTAACATAAAAGCTGATATTAGATGAATAAACATATGGTAATGAGTAGTTTCTCAATGTCTTAAAATTTGATTCAGAAGAAGCCATTTTAAACTACAGTAGGCAACATAAACCATATAATTTTGTAGATCAATTTTGGACTAAAGACTAGACCTTATTTATAAGGATTCTCCTGGATTGTATTCTCTATTTATAATGATCCTGGCAATATCAATTTGGATTTCAGTATTTTTTAACTCTCAAGTAATTATGCTTTATAACACATTTGGGTCCTTAAGTTTGAATGGGTTTAGCATGGTAGATTAGTGCATGCTAGATTCATCTCACCAATCTATTGAAATCCTTCCATTCTGGCATCAAGAGAAAAAAATGTAAATGATGATGAACTTAGAATTTTTATAGACTGTAATTAATCTTCTGTAGCTTTTTTCTAAATGTGAATCCGATGTATCTGCTTTCTATCCTAATTATAATATTGGTTACAACAGTGTAATTAGTCATGCAAAACAGCTTTTCTCTTACATTAAAGTCAAAGTAGTACAGCTGGTAGAAGCTTGCTGGTTTTGAATACTGACACATAATAAATACTCTAAGAAGTTCTGCTGAAGCCTTCTATTCTTGGAAGTCTAAAGAGCTTTGCATTCAACAAAGACTAATATATTTTTTTTCTTTTACAGTCAAATATCCCTTTTTCCAGAGATAAAACAAGTCAGTATACAAGACTAAATGAGAACGGCTTCCCTTAGGCTTAGTTTTTCAGTGCACTGAAGGACACATCCTGTTTTGTCTGGTAAGTTGAACAAGTCAGCTTTTTGGAGGGATGCACTGGTCAGATTCTCACATTCTGAGTCAACATTTGTCTACCAAAAGGAGACAACTTGTCTACTATTAGATTTTTTTTTTTTACAAATTCCATAAATAATGTAACTCATTGAAATCAGAATTTATATCTTGACATAAGCAGAGTTAACCTGTCCTATTTAGATACTAGTTAAGGCATCTCAATGCTCAGTATAGATCTAATGGCTGCATTTATTTGGCCAAAATATTTATTGTCAGCTTAGAATGTGTATAGTTCTTTCTTGGAGCTGAATTAAGAACAGTGAAGATGTATATATTAATCTCACCTGATAGAGCTTAACGATTTAGTGAAGACACACAAAATGCCACCAAAAACTAATATCGCATTACAAATTATAATAAACATTATTAACAACGAGAAAAATAGAGCACTTTAGGAGATGCTAACAGTAATCAGGAAGACTTTCTCTAGGAAATGCATTTAATCTTACAATTGAATATTTAAAAGTACAATTGGTGAGTGAAATTCACCAGTGACACAGAATGAAGGCTATTTTAGGGAGCAGGCGCAGTATGAACGTCTTTCAGCACCTGGCATCTGTGTATCAGCTGGGATCACTATACTGCCATAGGGCTAATATTTTGTTTTAAATGTGCTGCAATGTCATGCTTCCAATATTTGATCTAGTTGAACAAACTATGTTTCTTCAATGTTTCTATCTATATAGGATTCTGTGTTGAGCAGATTGCAGACAGTTTACAATACTTGACATTTCACACAAATCAAGAAGTGTGGAAACATTCAGTTCCTTTTATTTTAAGTCAATACTACATATTTTGCACTTATGTTGGAACCATATCCTGAGGTTTGGGACAGACAAATTAACACTGAGACAACATATTTATTTTTGTTCTTTGAATGAAAAGATTAGCAATGAGAGCAACGCACATGCACTTTACCACTAGAAATAACTTGGTCACTCACATCTCAGCTGTGAGCAAGCTTGAAAGAACACTGGTACTACTTTAGTCTCTGGCTATGCAAGGATGCTAGAAGAAAGCATGCTAGAAGAAAGTCTAAGACAGCATGCTAGAAGAAAGTCTAAGAATAAAACGAAGAGGCTTGTGAAGCTAGAGAATCAATTTGATTGCATCTTCTTGTTGAATTAAATTTTTATAATGTTTTTAAAATTTTTTTCTTTTATGTTTTTTCTTTTTCCTTATTATTATTATTATACTTTAAGTTCTGGGGTACATGTGCAGATCAAACAGGATTGTTACATAGGTATACACATGCTATCGTTCTTTGCTGTACCCTTCCCTCAATCACCTACTTTAGGTATTTCTCCTAATGTTATCCCTCCCCAATCCCCCTACCTACTGCTATTCCTTCCCTAGCCCTCCCACCCGCCAACAGGCCCCAGTGTGTGATGTTCCCCTCCCTGTGTCCAAGTGTTCACATTGTTCCATACTCACTTATGAGTGACCACATGCATTGTTTAGTTTTCTGTTCTTGTGTCAGTTTGCTGAGAATGACACACATGCCATGGTGGTTTGCTGTAACCATCATCCTGTCATCTACCTTAGGTTCAGTCTGATAAGAATGATGGTTTCCAGCTTCATCAATGTCCCTGCAAAAGACAGGAACTCATCCTTTTTTATGGCTGCATAGTATTCCACGGTGTATATAGGCCACATTTTCTTTATCTAGTCTATCATTGACGGGCATTTGGGTTGGTTCCAAGTCTTTGCAAGAAATAACCCCATCAAAAAGTGGGTGAAGGATATGAAAAGACGCTTCTCAAAAGAAGACAATTATGTAGCCAACAAACATGAAAAAATGCTCATCATCACTGGTCATTAGAGAAATGCAAATCAAAACCACATTGAGATACCATCTCACGCCCATTAGAAAGGCAATCATTAAAAAATCTGGAGATAGCAGATGCTGGAGAGGATGTGGAGAAATAGGAACACTTTTTACACTGTTCGTGGGAGTGTAAATTAGTTAAACCATTGTGGAAGACAGTGTAGCGATTCCTCAAGGATCTAGAAATAGGAATATCATTTGACCCAGCAATCCCATTACTGGTTATATACCCAAAGATTGTAAATCCTTCTGTTATAAAGACACATGCACACATATGTGTATTGCAGCACTGTTTATTATGTTTAAAATAATTTAAGCCTGTGAACATCGTAATAAATAAAATATGAATTTATTTTAAAAGTTGATATTAACAAAACAGAGGGTGACTTTGTATTTATTGCCAAAAAATGGAAGTGTTCCTTGGAACCACAGAAAATCCTGCTCAGTTTAGTATCACATTAATTTGAGGGTGTTATGGCAGTCCCTGTGGAACATATTATTACCCTTTGGGTGTGTACGATTTTGGTGTGTTACTTTGGTGTTTGTGTGTTACTTTGGTGTATATTTTGGCTAAATATACAAATACTGATAAAGTTAGTATGGCCTATGAATCATGACTTGATGCTATGTCATTTCTATTTTTCAGCAGTGAACAAATTTGATCATAATTTTTTATTAAAAAAGATCTCTTTGCTGAATAAAATCATTGTCTGTTGGGTGTTTCTCACAAATATCCCAGGTTGACTTCCAAGAAGGTGGCCTAGCATAATTTTATTGACTTAGAAACTCAGTCTTTGGCTGAGGCTGGTGCTGTTGTGTGAATACACATTGAGTTGATGTCATGTCTAAAGGCTCCTTTTGACTCTCCAGCTGCACCATGAACACAAAGCTCCTATCAAAAGTAGTTTGTTGATTCCTTATCCCTTGTAATTTTTTAAATTATATATAAAGCATCATGGGTATAGGATGTTTCTCTGGGTTTTGGCCTGTATTGTATCCCTCAGTGCAAGCCCAAGAATACTTCTTCGTGGGCTCTTATTTCATATGTGCACGAGAGATTTCCAAGCTTTTTGGTCTTCACTCTCTGGCTCCACATTTGGCATCCATATTTCAGCTATTATAAAATATAAATATTGAAATAATGATTTTTTATAATTTTATTTATAAACTTATTATCTTAGGTGATCAACACAAAGTCTTTATATAAATTGAAGTTAATTTTGTCTGCAGTGGAAAGTAAAATCCAAAAGTAAAAGAGTCACATTTCTACTTATTATTTTTTATAAGGTCAAGTATAGAATGTTACATTAAAAAAAAAAAAAGAATTAACTGCTTTATAAAATACTTCCCAGCCTGGCCATCATGGTGAAACCCCATCTCTACGAAAAATACAAAAATCATCTGAGCATGGTGGTGCATCTCTGTAATCCAGGCTACTCAGGAGGCTGAGGCAGGAGAACTGCTTGAACTGGGACCTGGGGGTCAGGGGCTGCAGTAAATTGAGATCATCCCTTACTGTATTCCAGCCTGGGCTACAAATCAAGACTCTGTTTCAAAAATAATAACAATAATAATAATAAAATTAAAACTTCCATTTACTGTTTAGGCCATTTGAAAATAAAACTTAATATTTCTGCAAAATAATAATTCAAGATTTAGAATGAAGCAAATCAGTATACAGTTTATGTGGTAAGAATTTTACAATGGATGTCTATTAAGTTACTTTCCCTTCTTTCTGTTTTTTTTTTTTTCTTTTCTTCTAGTTATAAGAAAATGATGCCTTCACCACTGTCTGGTAAGAATATAGCTGATGTGATTCAAATAAGCTACATTGAACTGAACCATGAAATTTATTTATTCAGGTGTATAAATTCTTCATAATTAAATGCACTTTTACAAAATACCTCCAATGATTCTAATTTAGTCCTCTAAACATTTATTTTGTATTTCATTACAAACAAGTCACAGTTTTATAGATTTACATATGAATATTGAATTTACATATGAATATAGAATTACATATGAATATTGTTTTCCTGGCAATAACTACTGTAAAAATGAAGATTTAATGGTCAGATATATTACATTAATCAATAATTTCCATGAATGACAGCATAGAATGTCAATACTGGAGATTAGAGTATATAGCAAAGAAATTAGATGTGACATTATTTTCATTTTTTTATTTGATACTGCAGAAATTACTTTCAAGAAAAGTCTGAATTTATATTCCTTTGGATATATACCCAGTAATGGGATTGCTGGGTCAAATGGAATTTCTATTTCTAGGTCCTTGAGGAATCACCACACTGTCTTCCACAATGGTTGAACTAATTTACACTCCCACCAACAGTGTAAGAGTGTTCCTATTTCTCCACATCCTCTCCAGCATCTGCTGTCTCCAGATTTTTTAATGATCGCCATTCTAACTGGCATGAGATGGTATCTCAATGTGGTTTTGATTTGCATCTCTCTAATGACCAGTGATGATGAGCATTTTTTCATGTGTTTGTTGGCCTCATGTATGTCTTCTTTTGTAAAGTGTCTATTCATGTCCTTTGCCCATTTTTGAATGGGCTTGCTTGTTTTTTTCCTGCAAATCTGTTTGAGTTCTTTGTAAATTCTGGATATCAGCCCTTTGTCAGATGTGTAAACTGCAAAGATTTTTTCTCAATCTGTTGGTTGCCAATTCATTCTAGTGACTGTTTCTTTTGCCATGCAAAAGCTGTGGAGTTTGATTAGGTCCCATTTGTCCTTTGTAAGGACATGGATGAATCTGGAGAACATCATTCTCAGCAAACTGACACAAGAACAGAAAAGGAAATACCACATATTCTCACTCATAGGCAGGTGAGAAAAATGAGAACACATGGACACAGGGAGGGGGGTACTACACACTGGGGTCTGTTGGGGGGATTAGGGGAGGGACAGCCTGGGGAGAAATGCCAAATGTGGGTTAAGGGGAGGAAGGCAGCAAAACACACTGCCAAGTGTGTACCTATGCAACTATCTTGCACGTTCTGCACATGTTCCCCAAAACCTAAAATGCAATAAAAATTAAAAAAAGAAAAAAGAAAAGTCAGAATTTTAATAAGATTACCATGTTTCCCTTCTGACTTTATTTTCTGCAACATGATAAAAATGTCTACAAGTATTTTAAATATCAGGGTTTTTTTGCTTGGTTAAAATAATATTTAAAATGTCATTTCAGGATAATGTTTAAATGTAGTAAATTATCTTTACAGTGTTAAAAGGTTTACAAATACTTAAAATATATTTATTTATTTATTAGAAGATACCATTTGAAAAGGTATAATTAGGGTAAATTAAAGATTTTCTGATTTCTATTAAATCAGTTCTCTTAGTAAATGGATATAACCTACATATTATTCTCCTTTCCCTGAAACTTCTGTTTATATTTTTATTTAAATGTAACAAAAGTTATAAAATTTTTTCTTAAATGTAATGAAAAAGTGAAAATTACTCATAGTGACTACATCATCGTCATAAACTTGGTACTGTTATGTAATTAAGAAGATGTTTCTAAAGTCTTTACTCTTATAGCTAGAGAATAGTAAACTGCTTCAAAAAATCAATAGACTAGGGGAAATATTTGTCACATTGGAATAGATTCTATCATGTACATTTATCATTTAATTTATTGAGACATTCTCTGGGCTAAAGATGTCGCTTCATCTCACCTGGCATGCCAGGTTTTTGAATATATCTCAGACCTTTTGCACAAGAAAACAATATAGTTGATTAATCAAAAGCATTACTCAAAGCCCCTACTGACATTTAGTACACATTTCTTTAGAATTAGAATGACCTTGCATTTGTTTTCCCCATTGATCATCCTAACGGCAGTAAGAAATAAGTTACACCAGCATATCACCCGCACTTGTGCAGATGGCTAAACTTAACCACAGATAAAGTTAGTGGTTTGCCCATGACTCGCATCTAACAACTAGTTAATTTGGGATTTCAAGCCACATTTTCTAAATAAATTGATGCTTTTCACTCTAGCTCAAACAGCTAAATTTTTATAAATATTTTTAAAAGGTTTTGCTTTAATTCTGAAATTCATACTCTATTTTGTGACAAAACTTCACATTTGTATTTTCATTGAAGATCCCTCAACAACGTAAGAGTACTAGCTTATTCAAGTTCATGGATACTCTGGCAAAAGTTTAGATTTAGAGAATATCACACTAAAATAATATGCTGGAGTGTGCCATTTTTTTCTACTCTGAAAATAATGTGGAACTCCAAAACAACATCAAAAATCAAATAAAATATTAGAAATAAAACAAATATCTACAACCATATAATCTTTGATAAACCAGACAAAAACAAGCAATGGGGAAAGGACTCCCTGTTTAATAAATGGTGTTGGGAAAACTGGCTAGCCATGTGCAGAAAGCAGAAACTGGACCCCTTCCTGACACCTTACACTAAAATTAACTCCAGATGGATTAAAGACTTAAACATAAGACCTGACACCATAAAAACCCTAGAAGAAAATCTAGGCAAAACCATTCAGGACATAGGAGTAGGCAAGGACTTCATGACCAAAACACCAAAAGCATTGGCAACAAAAGCCAAAATAGACAAATGGGACCTAATCAAACTCCACAGCTACTGCACGGCAAAATAAACAGTCACTAGAGTGAATTGGCAACCATCAGAATGGGAAAAAATCTTTGCAGTTTACCCATCTGACAAAGGGCTGATATCCAGAATTTACAAAGAACTCAAACAGATTTACAGGAAAAAAACAAACAAGCCCATTCAAAAGTGGGCAAAGGATATGAACAGACACTTTACAAAAGAAGACATACATGAGGCCAACAAACACATGAAAAAATGCTCATCATCACTGGTCATTAGAGAGATGCAAATCAAAACCACATTGAGATACCATCTCATGCCAGTTAGAATGGCAATCATTAAAAAATCTGGAGACAGCAGATGCTGGAGAGGATGTGGAGAAATAGGAGCACTCTTACACTGTTGGTGGGAGTGTAAATTAGTTCAACCATTGTGGAAGACAGTGTGGTGATTCCTCAAGGACCTAGAAATAGAAATTCCATTTGACCCAGCAATCCCATTACTGGGTATATATCCAAAGGACTATAAATCGTTCTACTATAAGGACACATGCACATGAATGTTCATTGCAGCACTGTTTACAATAGCAAAGACCTGGAACCAACCCAAATGCCCATTGATGATAGACTGGACTGGGAAAATGTGGCACATAGACACCATGGAATATTATGCAGCAATCAAAAATGATGAGTTTGTGTCCTTTGTAAGGACATGGATGAATCTGGAGAACATCATTCTCAGCAAACTGACACAAGAACAGAAAAAGGAATACCGCATATTCTCACTCATAGGCGGGTGAGAAAAATGAGAACACAAGGACACAGGGAGAGGGTCTACTACACACTGGGGTCTATTGGGGGGAATGGGGGAGGAACAGTGGGGGGGCTGGGGAGGGATAGCCTGGGGATAAATGCCAAATGTGGGTGAAGGGGAGGAAGGCAGCAAAACACACTGCCATGTGTGTACCTATGCAACTATCTTTCACGTTCTGCACATGTACCCCAAAACCTATAATGCAATAAAAATTTTAAAAAATAAAAAACAAACAAATAAATAATAAAGACAGAGCAGGATAACTGCATCTTACTTAGTTATACTAATTTCTGATATTTTAATGTTAGTAAGATTATAATTAATTTAAAATTAATCATCGTGTAATTACTGAGTCAATGGGAAACACAATAAAATGTTGGTAAGAGTCTAAAAGTTCTATCAAGGCCTAGTGACAGCCGATGAGATGAATGCAGGCTGGCGCGTGAGTCATACAAGGTTGTCATACAAGGTTGTAACATGACATATTCGTTAGCTCACAGCTTTTAAAATTTCTAGGAGCTACTGCTAAACATGAGTCGTGAAGAGGGCTTTAAGAGTTATTTTGAGCAGACAGCAAAAGTATCTCCACCCTACTCTAAATTAAAGGAAAAGTAAATACTACAGAAGTAGAATACATGTGGTGTTTGGCAAAGTATTAGGGGGAAAATGCTCATCTTCAAGTTATCCTTCTCTGATCACTGCAGTAGCTTTCTCATCAACAGCCACATCCCTTTCCTTTTTAGCTAAATATGGAAATTACCATTGCTATATATGGATAAAATGAGCCCAAGGACTTACAGAGCCCATGAATCAAGGTAAAGTAAGAACATATTTAATTATTCTCTTCTTCATTTTGTATTGCTTTTAGTTAAAATTTTAGTCAAAACTACTAGCTTAAGATGATAGATATTTGTTATTTTGCTCATGATGTTCTTATTCCTTTTATTTTGTGTGTGTGTCTAAAACATTCCCAGCATATACATTCTACTCGATAGAATTATTCTATTCAAACATTTAAAACCAAGTCTCTTTCATCATGCATTTCTAAGATAGCTTCAGTGAATAATTTGTATGTATGTGCTAATAGTCTTAAAAGAAATAGGCTCATTTTCCCTAAGTATAGTCCAATATAGAAAATGTGAGCATGAATAAATATTAGCTCCAATGTACCATTTTCCATAATATATATTGAGAGTTTTTTTTTATTATGGTTTAATTTGGAAGAACTTTTTACTTATTTATAGATTGGGCACTTCTAAATGGAAATTTAATTTATTTCATATTTACAGCTATTTTGCCTATATTTTTTTCATCTAGAAAATCTAACTTCATGAAGGTTCTTTTTTTCATTCACCTTAGGCTATTGAAAATAGAAAAGCTAATATTTCAATGTCCAAAGCTACTGAAATAATTAGGGCACTCAGCTATGTTATCTTAAAAAAATCATACTTGGGTACGAGCACTGGACAATTATGCTATTTGGGATCTAATATTTCTCTCTGTAGGCAAAAATATAAAAGTTGGTTAAGACATTTTAAATAACTTTACCTGGTTATGATGGTTTTTTGTTGTGTTTTTCTTCTAAGAGTAGTATTTCTTCAATTACACTCAATAATGATTATTTTTCTTCCTGTGAGAGAACACTCTATAAGTAATTAGAAGATTTATAGCAGAGCTACAATTTAAGACAGGGCAATTCACTAGTATAGGTATTATACACCTTTATTTACACTTAAACTATTGCCAGATTTGCATCCGAGAATGTTTGTTTTCTTTGGTGAAGGAAAATAATAGGAAGTGCTTTTCCTTTATATGTCCAGAGAGAGAAGAGTTTCTTGCCCTTCAAAATTCTTCCCAATCAATATATAGTTTCAGATGATAATGTCCAGGTGAGTAAAGGTCACTTAAAAGTTCCTGGGACTGTAACTATCTCGTGCCAGATCTAACTTTAGATGCAGTTACATTAGGCTGAAGGAGTCCATCATGTATCTTAATCCAGATAGGTGCTGGAAAACCACCTGACACAGACCCTATGTATTTCATTAATATAAGAGTTAAACATTGCATAACATTATAGTCCATGAATAGCACCCTTGATTATCATCTCAAGACTCTCTAGTGTAATTCTGCCTGGTTATAAGAACATTCCTGAATTTAGCATTGTGGAACCAGGGCCGTTTCATTATCCAAGTACCTGTCCAATTTGTGCTAATAAACAGTTCAGATATTGGCTTATCCTGCAGAGAGAAAAATTTCAATGCTTCTAGAAAGAATGTAATAGCCTTTCCACTAAAACAGAACATGAAACAACAAAAAGTGTTACATTAGGTTTAGATTTCTTTTTGGCAACACTAAATGTTAACTGATTTCTTTTTTTGACACATCAGTTTTTCACTAAGAAAGTTATTTTCTGGATGTAAGATATTTGAGGGAAATGTCATGGACATTTTCAGGTCAAATGGCCTGAAATTGTAAATTAGCCATTCTTGAGGTTATTTATGAGAGCTATTCTGTGACAAAGGCAATTTACTATAATTCTAGCCACCATCTTGGTTTTGCAATGAAGTATATTTTTTTCACCTGTGTCTTGGACTTTTCATCACACTAGCTAGGATTTAAGCATAGCCAAACTTATAGGCACATTTGAAAAATAAGTGAAGTTTTTGTAAGTTGATGATATTCTTCTTTTAGTGTCATCGTTCTTCCTTTCCACGAGGCTCCCCTTCTCTCCTTTCTCCTACTCAATGTCCAATACGCGAGAGTCTTGTGATTCCTGCATTCAGAATGCTTGGACTCTACCATATTCAGTACATTCTGACAATACACTTCATATTCATAAAATTCTGTATATGGCAGGGAGTCCAAGCATTCTGAATGAAGGAATTACAAAATATTCTCCAGAATTTTTTCCCTTTGATCCATTTCTACATCCTTCTTCTTAGAACTCAATATTTTCCTTTCTGATATAGAATTATAATGTAATTATTATGTCTTTGGAATACATAGCATCGTAGTACTGTGGAGTCAGATGTCTGGATTTCATTTCTGTGTTAGTTTGCTAGAGCTGTAATAACAAAATATTACAAACCAGAAGATTTAAAGAACAGAAATATGTTGTCTTACCATTCTTGGTGCTGGAAGTCTGAAACCAATGTGTTGGTAGGGTTGGTTACCTCTGAGAGCTATGATGGAGCATCTATTTCATGCCTTGCTCCTAGCTTTTTGTGGTTTCCTGGCACTCTTTGGTATCTAGGTAGGACTTTGAAAATCTCCTTAAAATACTATGACATAGATAATAGTATTATTTTAATTTTAAAATATGCAGAAACATTGTCTCAAGAGGTTAATGTAAGGGGTTGTTATAAGTTGAATTGCGTTCCTTGACTTTACTGTAACACCACATCTCTGCCTTCATCTTCACATTCTCCCTGTGTGTGTGTCTATATCCAAATTTCCTTTTTTATAAGATAGGAGTCACGTAGAATTAGGGGCCCATTCTATTCCAGTATGACCTCATCTTGACTAATTAACTCGGCAAGGGCCTGATTTACAAATAAGTTCACATTATAAGACACAGGAGGTTAGGACTTCAACATATAAATTGGAGTATGGGAAACAATTCAACTCATAAACAATTCTTACAGTAACCTCTGTGAGCCAAAGTTTATGTTACTAGTAAACTTTGTTATAGTGATACTAATACATTTTAATGAAGATATTCAAGGAACGTTTTATAACTCAAATCATTCAGATTTGAGAGCTATATTTATTTTCAAGATAGGGTTTTTGATTCCTAATTTAGATGCCAAGGGAAATGACTTTTAGAAGAGAATTATAACATGCTGCTAGGTACTGCTTATTGCCCTAATATATCATGGTCACCTAGTATTAAAAACTAATACTGATTGGTGTCTGATCACCAGAAAAGTTTTTGGTAATGTGTTTTAGTATCTCTCAGCTATCTGGCCACGTATTTCAGAAGAATCATGTGACTTACATCCATTATAGTTTATTTGAGGAAATTGCTATTGTAGTTTGCTTTATGTGCAGCATTTTTAGATTTAACATAAAAGCTTAAATGTACATTTTTCAGACATTACTTTGATGTGGAAGAAAGGAAATAATAATACCAGAAAATTCTCTCAGGCTGGTTAAACTAAAAAAATAAACATCTTCAATACTGTTAAGATGTAAATGAACAACATATTGCATTCTGATACAGCTGCACAAATGTTTGTAACTCAATAATTTTTATAATAATAAAGCTTTGAGGTTGTTTTTATGCATGGATTTTCTAAAATCTCATTAACACCTTTGCTACCTGCTTACGTTTTGTGTTACATGTTGTAATATTGACAAAATGATAAAGTTCTTGCTGTAATTTGGTTTGTACATTATTTTTAAGTGTTCTGCAAACTCATATGAATAGAGGTTGTAAGAAACATTTTAGGCAATTAAAAAATGAGCAAGAACCCAAGATTCCAAAGTGATGGAAAGAACTTAAATGATGTAATAAAAAGTTCAGACCTTCGGAAGAATTTTCTAGTTACTAGCTTGACAACTTGAGACTTTTTAACTCTTTGTTTCAGTTTTCATCAACTTTATTGAGATGTAACTGCCATATAATAAACTGCACATAAAGTTTATTATTGACAAATTTTGATTTGTGTATATGTTTGTCAGTTATCATGTAAGATTAAAAACGTATTACCCTAAAAGTTTCTTTGTTATCTTTTGCCATCATTCTCTTGGTCTATCTTGCCTTACCCACTGTCCCCAGCTTCCTACCACTCTAGATTAATTTTCATTTTATAAAACAATACATAATTGAAATCATACAGATGTACATGATTTTGTGAGATTCATCCATCTTGGTGTTGATATCAATAGTTTAGCATTGTTTGGCTATATCACAGCTTGTTCATGGTTATATCACATTGAGTAAATGATTCTTCAGCTTTTAACTATTACAAATGTAATTGCTAAGAACATTTGTGCATAAGCCTTTTTATGGACATAAACTTTTAGTTTAATAGGGCAAATATGTAGAAGTGTGATGTCTGAATCATAGGGTAAATATTAATTTAACTTTGTAAGAAACTGAAAAATGTACCCAAAGTGATTTCACCATTTTATATTCCATCAATGGTTTTTTGAGAGTTCCTGTTATAAATAATCTCAAGGATATACACCTTGCCAAACACAGCTTTCATTGATTTTTAGGCAAAGGAAGTGATGTGAGATAAATCAGTGTAAAGAGTGTTAGATAATTCTAGTATTTTTTGAATACAAACATATTTTTATTTTATATGATAGTCTATAGAAAATCAGATTCCACTTTTTTATATTATTTGAGCGTCAAGGTTTATAGAAAATGTTGACATAAAAGGAAGATGTTGATTTACTAGATTGCAAAAAACAAAAGTACAGTGATGATATTACTTGGTTTGTCTAAAATTTTCGTATTTGAATTGATAGATCACTGCTGCTATTTATGTTTGTCAGAACAAGTTATCTGGGGAAAGTTTTTAAAAAGATGTGGAAATTATACATAAAACAAACATAAAAGATTCTGAAACATGGCAGAAAGAAAAGAGATTGACTCAGAATCTCAGGACAAGAAAAATGACATGATGCTGAGTTCCCTGGTTTTATTTTTGCAACTTATATACTGGAAGGGGTGTCAGAGAAGATGACAACCCAAAAATGTCATTAGGTGCACGCTAAAATAAAGATAAATAAATAAAAATAAAAATCTATCAAAATTCTGCCATTTCCTTCTAGAAGACAAGAAAAGGGGAAGCCTAGCAAGAGAGAAAGCACTTAAAATGTAGCCACTCTACTGTAGCAAGAAATACAAATGAACAAAAAAAAAACTCGACTATGTCCTCACTCTCAGTGACACTAGAAAAGGCCAAGTGAAGATCCTAGACTTTCATTCTTACCAAGTTTTAATAAGGCTCCCTCTCCCCTTCCTGTTAGAGTAGTGTCAAAACAGATCAAGTAGAGAGCCAGGACTTTTATCCTTGCCAGGAGGTAGCGACCATTAAGTGAGCAATAATATAGAAGAATTAAACATCATTAACTGACAGGATACAACAGACATTGATAAAATTTCCACCCAACACAGTAGAATATACGATTTTTTCAAATGCTCATAGAATATATATCAAGATAAACTATACTGTGGGCTAGAAAGAAAACTCCAACAAACTTAAAATGAATTGAAATTACACAGAGGATATTTATTTTCTAATCACAATGGAGTAAAACTAGAAATTATTCACAACAAAATAATAGGAAAATTATGAGATACTTGGAAACAAAGCAACATACTTCTAAATAATCTATGAATCATAGAGGACATATCAAAATAATACTATACATCAAACACATCAAAATTTGTGGTATGCAGCTAAAGTAGTATGGAGAGGGAAATTTATAGCACTAAATGAATACATTAGTCAAAGGGGTTAAGAGCAAATCTAATCAAAATCCCACCTGGAGCATCTAGAAATAGAAGAATAAAATAAACCCACAATAAACAGAATGAAAAAAAAAAAATAAGAAGAAAAGAGCAAAACCCAATGAAACTGAAAATCGAAAATACTATAGAAAGTTAATAAAACAAAAATACAGTTTTTTGAAAGAGAAGCAACAAAATTGACAAAGCTGTAACAAGATCACAAAAAAGATGTAAATTATTAATATAAATGAATAGTGAATATCACTACAAAGCTGTCAAACATCAAACATATCCCAGAGAATACAAAAACTCTACAAACATACATTTTAGAACTTAGATGAAATAAAACAATTCCTCAGAAATCATAAACTGAAATCATAAAATCACAATATGAAATCACATTCATTATTAAAAATTCTCAAAAAGAAACTTCCAGTTCAGACTAACATTCACAAGTTTCAGAAATTTTACCTGGATATCCCTGTGGAACAATTATTCAGCTACTACCACATTTTTGGGCAATATTGATTAGTCATTTTTATTTTTGCACTGCTTTTCTCAGATTTTATTATTAGAGTAATATTAGCTTTATAATATAATGATGGAATGATTTAGATTGCTTTGGGTGTATATATTTCCAGTAATGGGATTTCTACATCAAATGCTATCTCTTAAGTTTCTAGAGAAATTGACCCACTGCTTTTTACAATGGCTGAACTAATTTCCATTCCCGACAGCAGAGTTTAAGCTTCCCTTTTCTCTGCAGACTCACCAGCATCTGTTATCTTTTTACTGTTTAATAATAGCTCTTCTGACTGCTGTTAGATTATATCTCACTGTGTTTCTTCTTTGCATTTCTCCAGTGATTAGTGTTGTGGAACACTTTTTCATATGCTCATTTGCTATGTGTATGTCTTCTTTGGAAAGCGTCCGTTTATGTCTTTTGCCCACTTTTTAAGAGGGTTGTTTGGTTTTTGCTTTTTTTAAAAAATTCCTTATAGATTCTAAATATTAGACCTTTGTTGGATGCATAGTTTGCAGGTATTGTCTCCCAATTTGTCAAGTGTCTATTTACTTTATTCATAGTTACTGTTGCTGTGCAGGAGATCTTTAGTTTAATTAGGTCCCATATGTCAGTTTCTATTTTTGTTGTAATTGATTTTGACATCTTCATCATGAAATTTCTGTCAGGACCTATGTCCAGAGTGGTATTTTCTAGGTTTTTTTCTAGGGTTTTTATGGTTTTAGATTTTATTTGAGTCATTAATCTATTTCAAGTTGATTTTTATAAATGGTGTAAGAAAGGGGTCTGGCTTTAATCTTTGGTGTACAGCTAGCCAGTTATCCCAGCATTATTTATTGAATAGAAAGTCCTTTCTTCGTTGCTTGTTTTTGTCTACCTTGTTGAAGATCAGAAGATGGTTGTAGGCATGCAGCCTCTTACTCTCTATTCTGTTCTATTTGTCTGTGTCTGTTTTTGTGCAAGTGCCATCCTGTTTTGGTTATTGTAGCCTTGTAGTATACATTTTAAAGTATACATTCATCAGGGATATTGGCCTACTATATAGTTTTATTCCTCTGGGAAGTACACATGATTTGCAGGCGAATAATTGAGTGGTGAGGGCCATTAACTTCATTCTTACCTATGTGCACCCTGGGAATCCCCATGCCTGGATGAAGTGCACCCACATCCTCCCCAAGTGGGTGCAGCCTTAAGTCTGTCCTGCAGGGTATGGGCATGATCTGTATGGAGATCTCCCTGGACTATTGTCCCAAGCTGTGTCCTAGATGGGCATGGTTCCCTTTCCAGGACTGCAGCTTTTACTCAGCCACATCCTGTAGGCACAGTTCTGAAGACTGGTATCTGTACCATAATTTGAAGTTAAGTAACCTGATGCCCCCAGCTTTGTTCCTTTGCTTAGAATTACCATAGTAATTTGGGATCTTTTTAGTTACACACAAATTTAAGAATAATTTTTCTTCTAGTTCTCTGAAAAATGTCATTGGTAGTTTGATAGGAATAGCACTGATTCTACAAATTTCTCTGGGCAGTCTGGTCATTTCTACAACATTGATTATTCCTCTCCATGGGCATGGAATGTTTTCCATTAGTTTGTGTCATCTTTGACTTTTTTGAGTAGTGTTTTCTCAACTCACTCTACTTCTCACTATAAAGGTATTTCAGCTGTCTGCTTAGTTGTATTGTTATACCCGAGCGAGTTAGAAGGAAAGCGCCACACTCTGAGTTTGAATTAAGAGTCCTTTATTGCCAGTGACCAAGAGGCAGCTCATGCTCGAAAATCTCTCGGCCCTGACGAGAGGATGTGATTTCTTTTTATACCCTTTCTAGGGGAAAGGGGAAGGCAAGTCTAGCTGAAGCAGAATTTTGCAGAAGCAGAATAAGCAGGTTAGAAGATGAAAGCTGGTAACCAGGAGGCAGGAGCATTCCCATAATTTTTGGTTACCAAGGGGGACATTAACAATAGCCAGGGGACTTGCCAAGCAGGATGTGGTTACAAGGGTTACAAGGTGCTGGGTACAGCATGACCCAGCTGTGCACCAGAAGGAGAAATGGCAGGGAGGGAGAGGCTAAGATGGGGCTTGTCAGGCTCACATCTAAGATGGAATCTGTTTGGTTTACTTCAGTATTTGAGGTATTTTACTTTATTTTCTGCAGCTATTGTGAAAGGGATTGTGCTCTTGAATGGGCTCTCTGCTCAGATGCTGTTGGTATTTAGAAGTACTACTAATTTTTCTATATTGATTTTGTATCCTGAAACTCTGATGACATTGTTTATCAACTCAAGGAGCTTTTTGCACAAAGCTTTTAAGTTTTCCAGGTTTAAAATTATATTGTCTGCAAAGAGAGAGAGTTTGACTTTCTGTCTTTCTATTTAGGTGCCTTTTATTTCTTTCTCTTGCCTGATTGCTTTGGCTAGAACTTGCAGTACTATGTTAAATAGCAGTAGTGAGAGTAAGTAGCCCTGTCTTTTTCTGGTCCTGAAGAAGAATGCTTCCAGCTTTTGCTCATTTGGTATGATATTGGCTTTGGGTTTGTCACAGATGGGTCTTATTTTCAGATGTGTTTCTTCATTGCCTAGTGTGTTGAGGGTTTTCAACATGAAGGAATGTTAGATTTTGTCAAGAGGTTTTTCTGCATCTATTGACTTGATCATGTAGATTTTGTTTTTAGTTCTATTTTTGTGGTAATCACATTTATTGATTTGCATATGTTGAAGTAAACTTTCGTCTCAGGAATAAAGCCTACCTGATTGTGGTGGATTAGTTTTTTGATGTGTGGCTGGGTTCAGTTTGCTGGTGTTGTGAGGATTTTACATCTGTGTTTATCAGGTGTATTGTCTTGCAGTTTTCTTTTTTAATTGTAATTTTCATGCTATAAAAGTGTTTCTTCTGCTTAGTCTCATCTATTGATAAAATTTCAATTGTATTTTAAAGTTTTCTAAGTCAATTTTTCAATTCTAAAAGCTCTAACTGATTTCTTTATGTTTATTTCTTCCTTGATTTCCTGGATTGGTTTAGACGTTTCTTTGGTTTTTTTTTTTTTTTTTTTTTTTTAATTTTTATTGCATTATAGGTTTGGGGGTACATGTGCAGAACGTGCAAGATAGTTGCATAGGTACACACATGGCAGTGTGCTTTGCTGCCTTCCTCCCCTTCACCCACACTTGGTATTCATCCCCAGGCTATCCCCCCCAGCCCCACCCACTGTCCCTCCCCCATTTCCCCCAACAGTCCCCAGTGTATATTAGACCGCCTCTCTGTGTCCATGTGTTCTCATTTTTCTCACCCACCTATGAGTGAGTATATGCAGTATTTCTTTTTCTGTTCTTGTGTCAGTTTGCTGAGAATGATGTTCTCCAGATTCATCCATGTCCTTACAAAGGACACAAACTCATCATTTTTGATTGCTGCATAATATTCCATGGTGTATATGTGCCACATTTTCCCAGTCCAGTCTATCATCGATGGGCATTTGGGTTGGTTCCAGGTCTTTGCTATTGTAAACAGTGCTGCAATGAACATTCGTGTGCATGTGTCCTTATAGTAGAACGATTTATAGTCCTTTGGATAGATACCCAGTAATGGGATTGCTGGGTCAAATGGAATTTCTATTTCTAGGTCCCTGAGGAATCGCCACACTGTCTTCCACAATGGTTGAGCTAATTTACACTCCCACAAACATTGTAAGAGTGTTCCTATTTCTCCACATCCTCTCCAGCATCTGCTGTCTCCAGATTTTTTAATGATCGCCATTCTAACTGGTGTGAGATGGTATCTCAATGTGGTTTTGATTTGCATCTCTCTAATGACCAATGATGATGAGCACTTTTTCATATGTTTGTTGGCCTCATTTATGTCTTCTTTTGTAAAGTTTCTGTTCATATCCTTTGCCCATTTTTGAATGGGCTTGTTTGTTTTTTTTCCTGTAAATCTGTTTGAGTTCTTTGTAAATTCTGGATATCAGCCCTTTGTCAGATGTGTAAACTGCAAAGATTTTTTCCCATTCTGATGGTTGCCAATTCACTCTAGTGACTGTCTCTTTTGCCGTGCAGAAGCTGTGGAGTTTGATTAGGTCCCATTTGTCTTTGTGTTTATTTTTAAGTGTGTCTAGGATCTCATTGAGATTCCTTATGATCTATGCACTGAATTCTTTATCTGTCATTTCCAAGTTTCCATTTTGATTGAAAGCCATTACTGGAGAGCTAGCATGATCCTTTGGTGATGTCCCAACTTTGAGATTTTTTGTGGTGTCCAAACTCTTGCCCTGGTGCCTTCTTATCTAGAAACACTTCTAATTTTTGCACTTATTTTCATGTGGATAAATTGTTTTTTCTTTTCCTTCTTCCTAAATCACACTTAGAAGATATGACTGTAGAGTTGGGTAGGGTTCTTTGGCTTTGATTCCAGAGCCTTGTGCACTTTGGTCAGCATGTTTTACGGTGCTCCGTGCAGTTCAACCTAAAAGGCAGTAGACAGTGCTTATGGGTAAGGGCTGGCTGCCACCAAGGCAAATGGGTATGTACTTAATGCTTGCTTACTGAAAGAAGCTCTCTGTAGCATCAGGCAATGAGCTAAACCATGGAACTCACAGTAGTCAGAGTTCAGGAGTTGGGGATGAAGATGAATAGGGCTGGTCCAGGAAGGCCCACCTACAGGTCTCCCAATGGAAAGCACAAACACAAGTGCCAAGGGGTTCCAGTGGCCAGCATCCAAGCACCCATAGGTATGCCTCATCACGGAGCTGTGAAATCTCACCCCAAGGTTCTCTGTGTTGGGTTGGGGGTCGCCTAAAATACTCAGGGGAGTGGGTAGTCCTGATGCTTAGAGATCTGCCTAGCTATAAAGTGTAGAAGGCCTGATGAACCCCAACCTCTGCTCAAGATGAGTAGAGCAGCTTAGGCTTCTGATCCAGAAGAGTGAGTGCTCTGGAAGTATACCCGGGTGAGGAGCTGAGTGGATTCTGCTTTACCATGGTCTCTGCACAGGAAGTAGGGAGGGAGGGAACTAAGCCTGTTGATCCAGGGCAGCAAGTATTTCAAACACCCGGGGATCTGCCTGGGCTTAGACAGTAGAGGGTCATGCCATAGGAATAGTGGGCAGCTTAGGCTGCTGAACCAGATGAAGAGGAACACAATTCTTAGCAAAATATTAGCAAATGAAATTCAGAAACGATTAAAAAATTTGTATCATGATCAAATAGAGTTTATACCAAGAATGCAAACTTATTTCAATATTCAAAAGCCAATCGGTATGAACCAATTAATAGGCTAAAAAAGAAAAAATACTTAAAAAGGTAAATTGATGTAGAAAAAGCATGTGATAAAATTTAAAACCTACTTATGATAAATATTCCCAGAGAACTAGGAATAGGTTTGCTCTTACTTAACTGGATATGGAACATTTTTTAAAATCCTACAACCAACATTATATTTGATATGGAAGGACTGAATGATTTTGTCTTATGTTTAGGAGTAAGGCAAGGATGTCTGCTCTCATTACATTTATTCAATATTGTGCTGTAAGTTTCCACCACTGTAATAAGCAAAAGGTAAGATAAAATAAAGTGAAAAACAACAGAGGTTTCTGTGGCCTTCTGCAAAGTCAGAGGGGAATATCTTGCCACCACACAAGTTGCTTCTCCTACCTAAATTAATTCTCTCTTAATCTACCTCTTTCTCTCACTTTCTCTCTCTCACACACACACACTCACACACACACACAGACGAGGATATGAAGTGTTTTAGTACTTACAGAATTGAGGTGCCTGGGAAGAGCAGCGCAGTCCTCTCAAGCAGGTCCAAAATAATCTTGAGAGAACAAAGAAAGGAGACTTTCTGGCTTATTATAGTGGTTAGGGTTTGGGGCCAACATGAGTTTTCTTTCATTAGCCCGGGCTCATGTTGTCTAAACCTCTCACAGGATCCAAAGAAAAAAACACTCAGGTTTTCTCATGTGCTTATTCATATATGGGGCACAAAAGAAAAAGGAAGAAACAAACATTGAAAAATTGAGTCAGACTCTTTGTTATATAAATCATATAAACAAAATAAAAATGTCCCTATTTATAGATGGCATAATTTTGTAAATAGAAATCACAAAGAATCTACAAGGCCAGGTACAGTGTCTCACACCTATAATTCTAGCACTTTGAGAAGTCTAGATAGATGGATCACTTGAGGCCCAGAGTGTGAGACTTGTCTGGGCAACATGACAAGACCTTTTTTTTTTTGTAGACAAGACCTCTTGTCTACAAAAATTAAAAGAAAAACAAACATGATTGGGCACAGTGGCTGAAGCCTGTAATCCCAGCACTTTGGGAGGCTGAGATCAGCGGATCATCTCAAGTCAGAAGTTCGAGACAAGCCTGGCCATGGTAGAACCCTGTCGCTACAAAATATACAAAAATTAGCCAGGCCCACTTGGTGGCACGTACCTGCAATCCCAGCTACCCAGCAACTGAGGCAGGAGAATCATTTGAACCCTGAAGGTGGAGGTTGCAGTGAGCTGAGATCATGCCACTGCACACCAGCTTGGGTGACAGAGTGAGACCCTGTCTCAAAACAAACACACAAACAAACAAAAAAAAAACATTAAAACATTAGCCTGTCATGATGGCACATACCTGTAGTCCCAGCTACATTATTTAGGAGGCTGAAGCAAGAGGAACTCATGAGACCAGGAGTTCAAGGATGCAATGAGTCTTGATCACACTGCAGCACTCTCCCCTGGGTGAATTAGTCTAACAATAACAACAAAAGAATCTGAAAATACATCAAAATGCTTCTAGAATTAACAAATAACTTAAGTAAGCTTGCACTATACATTATACACATTCAAATATCAAGCATATTTCGGGCCAGGCAAGGTGGCTCAAATCTGTAATTCCAGCACTTTGGGAGGCAGAGGTGGGAAGATCACTTGATGCCAGGAGTTTACCACCAGACTGGCCAACATGGAAAAACTCCATCTCTACAAAAAACACAAAAAAATTAGCCAGGCGTGGTGGCTGGCCTGCAGTCCCAGCTACTCGGGAAGCTGAGGCAGGAGAATCACTTGAATCAGAAAGGTGGAGGTTGCAGTGAGACCAGATCACACCACACACTCCAGCCTGGAAAATAGAGTAAGACTCTGTCTCAAAACAAAAAACAAACAAACAAACAAACAAACAAAAAACAATATTAAGGCTATTTCTATATACTAACAATTAAAAATTAGACACAAATTAAAAGTGTAATATTCTTTATAATTAATCAGAAATGAAATAATTGTAAAGATAATAAAACATAGAGAGAATATGTATGCTGAAACATACATATTCATAAAACAGAAAAAAAATCAAAGATATAAATAGAGATTAATTATCATGTTCATGGATTAAAAGACCATCATATAAATTCTTTGCATAGCGATACAAAGGTTTAACTCAATTCCTATTAATACTTGGTTCTCATTTTTTGTAGGTATTTAAAAGATTAATCTTGAATTTATGTGGAAGGAGAAAGGTACTATAATAGATAAAACAAATTTGGAAATGAAGAATGAACTGAGCAGAATCATTCTACCAAATTTTATTACATAGGTGCAGATATCGACACTGTGATATTGAAGCTGGGATGGGCACACCGATTGATAAAACAAATTAAAGAACCACAGAAAATAGGAACATTCAAATATCCTCAAATTACTTTTTACAAATATTCAAAGTAATTCAATAGAGAAAAGATAGCCTTATATAGAGGAATGATGCTGGAGCAATTGTGTATCTATAGGCCAAAAAATACACAAAGACACAAAAGTAAACACAAAAAATTCCTTGATGTAGTCATCACATCTTACACAAACATTAGCTCAAGATGGATTACAGAGTTAAATATAAATTGTAAAACTATAAAAATATAAATTGTAAAACTATAAAACTTCTAGAAAAGTGAATAGAATAAAATATTCATGACTGTAGATAGGCAAAAAATTCTTAAACATGACAGCAAAAACAGTGCATAAAAGAAAATATTTATAAATTGGGCTTAATCCAAATAAAGTTTTTCTCTGTGACTCCTTTAAAAAGATGAAAAATCAAACTACTGAGTGGGAGAAAATATTTACACATCACATATAAAACAAAAGAGTAGTACCTAGAATACATAAAGAATGCTCAAAACTCAACAGTAAGGAAACAATGAGTCAATTAGAAAATTGACAAAAAACATGAAGAAACATTTTACCCATTTTACCAGGGAGAATGTACCAATGACAAGCAGATTAAAAAGTTTCAACAACATTATTTATTAGGAAATCTCAAATTAAAATTACAAAGGAAAATTATTATACACCTATCAGAATGAAGAAAAAAATGTAGTGACACCACCAAATGTTTGTGAAAATACAGATAAACTGGATTACTCATTACTAGTGGAATGTAAAATGGTACGGTTCCTATGGAAAACAGTTGGGAAGATTCTTAAACAAACATAAACAAAACAAAACAAAAAAACAATAAAAGCAAAATTAAATATCCAGTCACTCCACCAGTTATCAATTGTCTTCCCAGGCATTTACCACAGAGAAAGAGATATTTATGTTTACAGAAAAAGTTGTACCCAAATATGGGTACAGTTATCCAAGTGGCAAAAACTAGAAACAATTGGATGTCATTCAACAGGTGAATTTTTAAGCAACTTGTAGCATATCCCTAATATTGAATGATGCTCATCAAGAAAAAGAACAGGAAGGGGAGGAGGCAAGATGGCGCCATAGAGGCGACTCAGGATTGCAGCTCACAGTGAAGGCGCAGAGGGTGAGTCCTAGCTGCATTCTCGGATGTTCCTTTTATGCCCACAGAGCATTGAAAGTCCCAGGTGTGGGAGAGACACGGGTCGCTAGCGCACCCGGCTAACGCAGCCGCCTCCTGCCGCCTCTTCGGCCGGCGCCGTGGCGGGACCTGGCCCGGAACTCACTGGTCTGGGTGCCCTGTTAAACCGGCAATCTGAGATTTGGAAGGGCAGATTGGCATGTTCATCTGATTGAACGGGACTTGGACAATGAGCCAGACCAGGAGTTTCCTGGGAAGCGTGATCTGAGCCGGGGTAGTGGGCAGTGGCACGGGAGATCACACGGATCCCAGTGCCCTATGGACAGGCTACTGGGGCGCCAGTGACAGAGTCGACCTTTCAGCTTGAGGAGAGGAAGAGAGAGAGAGAGAGGACGGACTCTGAGGCAGGGAGCTGGGTGATCGGGCTTGGCAGGTCCCACGCTCACAGGGACAAGCAGGGCAGTGACTGGAGGTGCTTGGGGCTGAGAGTTTTGCTGCCGGCATCTAGGACGGTGCAGCCCGGTGAGGGAGGGGTGTCCACCATTGCTGATGCAGTCCACCCCCACTGAAGTACCGCCCAGGACTGACGCAGCCCGCCATTGCCGAGGCAACCTGCCATAACAGAGAGTCTCCACCAGGAGCCCGGAACACTCCACAGCAGAAGGGAGCCCAGCAGCAACAGGGCAGACCCGCGCTAGCAGGTCAGAGCCCCGGCAGGCAAATAGTGAATAGACTGCCACCTAGTGGGGCAGGACAGTGCAAGAGATACTCATAAAGAAAGCCCCAACTCCCTGAGACAGAGCATCTAAGGGGTGGGGGAAAGGGTGGTGTTTTATGAGTTATATTGCAGCAGACATAAACAACCTCCCAACAACCCTGAATGAACAACGGAGCTCACAGCTCAGCACTGGAGCTCCTATAAAGCACAGACTGTCTCCTCAAGCAGCTCCCTGACCCCTGTATATCCAAGGAGTCATCCCAGAAAAAAACTAATCAGACTGACATTTGGCTGGCATTATTCTGGAACAAGGACAGCAGAAGAAGAAACTGGTATCATCCCTCACTGTTCCGCAGCTGCTGCAGGTATACCCCAGACAAGCAGGGCCTGGAGTGGACCTCAGCACTCATACAGCAGAGGGGATAGACCATTAGAGGGAAAACTAAGTAACAGAAATACTTCATCATCAACAATCTCAGTGTCCACACAGAGACCCAATTGAAAAATCAGCAACTACTAAGACGACAGGCAGATAAATCCATAAAGATGGGAAGAAACCAGCGCAAAAAGGAGGAAAGCACCCAAAACCAAAACACCTCACCTCCAAAAAAAAACCCAAAACTCCTCACCAGCAAGGGAACAAAGCTGGATGGAGAATGAATGTGACGAAATGATGGAATCAGACTTCAGAAAGTGGATAATGAGAAACTTCAGTGAGCTAAAGGAACATGTACTAAACCAGTGCAAAGAAACTAAGAACCTTGAAAAAAGATTTGAAAAAAGATTCGAGGAATTGATAACAAGAATGGACAACTTAGAGAGGAATATGAATGAATTGAAGGAGCTGAAAAACACAACACGAGAACTTCGCAAAGCATACACAAGTTTCAACAGCCGAATTGAACAAGCAAAAGAAAGAACATCAGAAGTTGAAGATCAACTCAATGAAATAAAATGAGAAACCAAGATTAAAGAAAAGAGTCCAAAAAGGAATGAACAAAATCTCCAAGAAATGTGGGACTATGTGAAGAGACCCAACCTATGTTTGATAGGTGTACCAGAATGTGATGAAGAGAATGAATCCAAGCTGGAAAACACTCTTCAGGATATTATCCAGGAAAATTTCCCCAACCTAGCAAGACAGGTCAATACTCAACTCCAGGAAATACAGAGAACACCACAAAGATACTCCACAAGAAGAGCAACCCCAAGGCACATAATCATCAGATTCACCAGGGTTGAAATGAAGGAGAAAATACTAAGGGCAGCCAGAGAGAAAGGTCGGGTCACCCACAAAGGGAAGCCCATCAGACTCACAGCAGATCTCTCAGCAGAGATGCTATCTACAAGCCAGAAGAGAGTGGGGACCAATATTCACCATCCTTAAAGAAAAGAGCTTTCAACCCAGAATTTCATATCTAGCCAAACTGAGCTTCATAAGTGAAGGAAAAATAAAATCCTTCATGAACAAGCAAGTACTCAGAGATTTTGTCACCACTAGGCCTGCTTTACAAGAGCTCCTGAAAGAGGCACTACACATAGAAAGAAACAGCCAGTTCCAGCCATCCTAAAAGCATACCAAATGCTAAAGACCATCAACAAAATGAAGAATGTACATGAACCAATGGGAAAAACAGCCAGCTGGCATCAAAATGGCAGTATCAAATTCACACATAACAATATTAGCCCTGAATGTAAATGGGCTAAATGCACCAATCAAAAGACACAGACTGGCAAATTGGATAAAAAACCAAAACCCATCAGTGTGCTGTATCCAGGAAACCCACCTCACACGCAAAGATGCACAAAGGCTCAAAATGAAAGGATGGAGGAAGATTTACCAAGCAAATGGAGAGCAAAAAAAAAAAGCAGGAGTTGCAATTCTCATCTCTGATAAAATAGACTTTAAAGCAACAAAGATCAAAAGGGACAAAGAAGGTCATTACATAATGGTAAAAGGATCGATACAACAAGAAGAGCTAATGATTCTAAATATATATGGACCCAATGTAGGAGCACCCAGATATATAAGGCAAGTTCTTAATGACTTACAAAGAGACTTAGACTCCCACACAATAATAGTGGGAGACTTTAACACTCCACTGTCAATAGCAGACAGATCAACCAGACAGAAAATTAACAAGGATATCCAGGACTGGAACTCAGACCTGGAACAAGCAAACCTGATAGACATTTACAAAACTCTTCACCCCAAATCCACAGAATATACATTCTCCTCAGCACCACACCACACCTACTCCAAAATTGACCACATAATTGGAAGTAAAGCACTCCTCAGCAAATGCAAAACAACTGAAATCATAACAAACAGTCTCTCAGACCATAGTGCAATCAAGTTGGAACTCAGAATTCAGAAAATAACTCAGAACCGCACAGCTTCATGGAAACTGAACAACTGGCTCTTGAATGTTGATTGGATAAACAATGAAATGAAGGCAGAAATAAAGAAGTTCTTTGAAACCAACGAGAATGAAGACACAACGTACCAGAATCTCTGGGACACATTTAAAGCAGTCTGTAGAGGGAAATATATAGCAATAAGTGCCCACATGAGAAGAGTGGAGAGATCCAAAATTGACACCCTATCATCAAAATTGAAAGAGCTAGAGGAGCAAGATCAAAAAAGCTCAAAACCTAGCCAAAGACAAGAAATAATTAAGATCAGAGCAGAACTGAAGGAGATAGAGACAAGAAAAACCCTTCAAAAAATCAATAAATCCAACAGCTGGTTTTTCAAAAAGATCAATAAAATAGACAGACCACTAGCCAGACTGATAAAAAAGAAAAGAGAGAACAACTAAATAGATGCAATAAAAAACGATAAAGGGGAAATCACCACAGACTCCACAGAAATTCAAAACATCATCAGAGAATACTACAAACAACTCTATGCACACAAACTAGTAAATCAGGAAGAAATGGATAAATTCCTGGATGCCTGTGTCCTCCCAAGCCTAAACCAGGAGGAAGCCAAAATTATGAATAGACCAATAACAAGGTCAGAAGTTGAGGCAGCAATTAAGAGCCTACCACACAAAAAAAGCCCAGGTCCAGATGGGTTCACAGCCAAATTCTACCAGACACACAAAGAGGATCTGGTACCATTCCTTCTGAAACTATTCCAAATAATCCAAAAAGAGGGAACCCTTCCCAAATCATTTTATGAGCCCAACATCATCCTGATACCAAACCCGGCAGAGACTCAACAAGAAAAAAAAACTTCAGGCCAATATCCATGATGAACATAGATGCAAAAATCTTCAATAAAATACTGGCAAATCGATTGCAACAGCACATTAAAAAACTTATCCATCATGATCAAGTAGGATTCATCCCGGGGATGCAAGGCTGGTTCAACATACGCAAGTCTATAAATGTAATTCACCACATAAACAGAAGCAAAAACAAAAACCACATGATTATCTCAATTGACGGAGAGAAAGCATTTGACAAAATTCAACAGCCCTTTATGCTAAAAACACTCAATAAACTTGATATTGATGGAACATATCTCAAAGTAATAAAAGCTATTTATGACAAACCAACAGCCAATATCATACTTAATGGGCAAAAACTGGAAGCATTCCCTTTAAAATCTGGCACTAGACAAGGATGTCCTCTCTCACTACTTCTATTCAACATAGTACTGGAAGTTCTAGCAAGAGCAATCAGGCAAGAAAAAGAAATAAAGGGTATTCAAATAGGAAAGGTGGAAGCCAAATTGTCTCTATTTGCAGATGACATGATAGTATACCTAGAAGACCCCATCACCTCAGCCCAAAAGCTCCTGCAACTGATAAGCAACTTCAGCAAAGTCTCAGGATATAAAATCAATGTGCAAAAATCACAAGCATTCCTATACACCAATAACAGACTTAAAGAGAACCAAATTAAGAACGAACTGCCATTCACCATTGCTACAAAGAAAATAAAATACCTAGGAATACAACTCACAAGGAATGTAAGGGACCTCTTTAGGGAAAACTACAAACAACTGCTCAACAAAATAAGAGAGGACACAAACAGATGGAGAAACACTCCATGTTCATGGTTAGGAAGAATCAATATTGTGAAAATGGCTATACTGCCCAAAGTAATTTATACAATCAATGCTATCCCCATCAAACTACCATTGAATTTCTTCACAGAACTGGAAAAAACCACCATGAATTTCATATGGAACCAAAAAAGAGCCCGCATAGCCAAGTCAATTCTAAGCAAAAAGAACACAGCGGGAGGCATCACGCTACCAGACTTCAAACTATACTACAAGGCTACAGTAATCAAAACAGCATGGCACTGGCACCAAAATAGAGATATAGACCAATGGAACAGAACAGAAGCATCGGAGGCAACACAACATATCTACAACCATATTATCTTTGATAAACCAGACAAAAACAGGCAATGGGGAAAGGATTCCCTATTTAATAAATGGTGTTGGGAAAACTGGCTAGCCATGTGCAGAAAGCAGAAACTGGACCCCTTTCTGACACCTTACACTAAAATTAACTCCAGATGGATTAAAGACTTAAATGTAAGACCTGACACCATAAAAACCCTAGAAGAAAATCTAGGCATAACCGTTCAGGACATAGGAGTAGGCAAGGACTTCATGAACAAAACACCAAAAGCATTGGCAACAAAAGCCAAAATAGACAAATGGGACCTAATCAAACTCCACAGCTTCTGCACAGCAAAAGAAACAGTCACTAGAGTGAATCGGCAACCATCAGAATGGGAAAAAAATCTTTGCAGTTTACACATCTGACAAAGGGCTGATATCCAGAATTTACAAAGAACTCAAACAGATTTACAGAAAAAAAACAAACAAGCCCATTCAAAAATGGGCAAAGTATATGAACAGAAACTTTACAAAAGAAGACATACGTGAGGCCAACAAACATATGAAAAAGTGCTCATCATCATTGGTCATTAGAGAGATGCAAATCAAAACCACATTGAGATACCATCTCACACCAGTTAGAATGGCGATCATTAAAAAATCTGGAGACAGCAGATGCTGGAGAGGATGTGGAGAAATAAGAACACTCTTACACTGTTGGTGGGAGTGTAAATTGATTCAACCATTGTGGAAGACAGTGTGGCGATTCCTCAGGGACCTAGAAATAGAAATTCCATTTGACCCAGCAATCCCATTACTGGGTATCTATACAAAAGACTATAAATCGTTCTACTATAAGGACACATGCACACGAATGTTCATTGCAGCACTGTTTACAATAGCAAAGACCTGGAACCAACCCAAATGCCCATCGATGATAGACTGGACTGGGAAAATGTGGCACATATACACCATGGAATATTATGCAGCAATCAAAAATGATGAGTTTGTGTCCTTTGTAAGGACATGGATGAATCTGGAGAACATCATTCTCAGCAAACTGACACAAGAACAGAAAAAGAAATACTGCATATACTCACTCATAGGTGGGTGAGAAAAATGAGAACACATGGACACAGAGAGGCGGTCTACTATACACTGGGGACTGATGGGGGAAATGGGGGAGGGACAGTGGGGCACGCTGGGGGGGATAGCCTGGGGATGAATACCAAGTGTGGGTGAAGGGGTGAAAGGCAGCAAAACACACTGCCATGTGTGTACCTATGCAACTATCTTGCACATTCTGCACATGTACCCCAAAACCTATAATGCAATAAAAATTAAAAAAAAGAAAAAAAACAAACTATTGGATATCATTTAGATATTTGTCCCCATAAAGTTCTCAGATTGAATTGTAATCTCTAGTGCTTGAGGTAGGGGCTAGTGGGAGATCTTTGGCATGGCCCTGGCTCCCTCAAATGGCTTGGGCCATTTAACTCTAAGTTCACACAAGATCTGGTGTTATAAAAGTGTATGGCGTGTCCCCCTGCCTTGCTCCTACTTTCATCGTGTGATGCTATATGACACATCACATATTTTAATTGTGGTAAAATAAAAATAACTTAAAATCTACTATTTTAATTATTTTCAAATACACAGTCCAGTGGTATTAAGTACATTCATATTGTGCAACCATCACCGCCATCTTCTACAGAGTGCTTTTGGTTTTGTAAAATGGAAACCATGTCCTCATTAAACAATGCCCTCTGTTTCCCCTTCCACCCCAGCTTATGGCAATCACTATTCTACTGTGTCTGTGTGATTTTAACTGCTCTATGTAAGTGGAATCATACAATCTTTTATTAGTAGGATCATACAATACTCTTTTCTGTGACTGTCTTAACATCTGTGACTTAGAATAATATCCTCAAGGTTTATACATGATGTAGCATGTGACAGGATTTTTTGTTGTTGTTTTGTCTAGCTCAGTTATATTCCAATGTATGCGTTTATCTCATTCTACTTTTCCATTTATCTATAGATGGACACTTGGGTTGCTTCCACATTTAAACTATTTTCAACACTTATGCTGTGAACACGGGTGTACAAATGTGCTCTTTCAGGCCCTGCTTTCTGTTGTATTTCTTACTCCAGGTCTTTGAGGAATCACCATACTGTCTTCCAGAATGGTTGAACTATTGTGCACTGCAACATGTCAAAATGTTCTGTTTTCATGACAACTTCACAATTATCTGTTGTTATTTTTTGACCTTTTAGTAATACCCATTCACTGGTGTGAGACGTTATCTCATTGTGGTTTTGTTTTGCATTTCTCCAGTGATTAGTGTTGTTGAACACTTTTTCATATGCTTATTGGCTATGTGTAGGTCTTCTATGGAAAGTGTCTGCTTATGTCGTTTGCCACTTTTTATAAGGGTTGTTTGGTTGTTGTTCATATGGTTTTTTTTTTTTTTTAAGTTTCTTATAGATTCTAGACACTAGATTTCTGTAGGATGGATTACAAAATTTTTTTTCCATTTTGTAGGTTGTCTGTTTGTTCTGATCACAGTTCCTTTTCCTGTGCAGAAGATCTTTAGTTTAATTAAATCCCATTTGCCAATTTTTGCTTTTGTTACAATTGCTTTTGGTGAGTTCATCATGAAATCTTTGCCCATGCCTATATCCTGAATGGTATTGCCTAGATTTTCTTCTAGGGTTTTTATGGCTTTGTGTTTTACATTTAAGTCTTTAATCCATCTTGAGTTAATTTTTGTATATGGTTTAAAAAAGGGGTCCAGTTTCAATTTTCTGCCTATGGCTAACCAGTCCTCCTAGCACCATTTATTTAAAAAGGGAATTCCTTTCCTGTTGCTTGTTTTCATCAGGTTTCTCAAAAATCAGACGGTTTTAGGTGTGTGGTCTTATTTCTGAGTTCTCTGTTCTGTTCTATTGATATACGTGTCTGTTATTGTGCAATATTGTTTTGGTTACTGTAGCCTGGTAGTATAGTTTGACAACAGATAGCATGATGCCTTCAGCTTTGTTCTTTTTGCTTAGGATTGTCTGGCTATTTGGGCTCTTTTTTGGTTCAATGTGAATTTTAGAATAGTTTTTTTCTAATTCTGTGAAGAGTGTCCATGGTACAACAAATCTATAAATAACTTTGGGCAGTATGGCCATTTTGACAATATTGATTCTTTCTATCCATGAGAATGGCATGTTATTCCATTTGTTTGTGTCCTCTCTTATTTCTTTAAGCAGTGGTTTGTAGTTCTCCTTGAAAATGTATTTTATTTTCCTTGTTATCTGTATTCCTAGATATTTTGTTCTTTTTTTTAGCAGTTGTGAAGTTCATTCATAATTTGGCTCTCTTCTTGCCCATTGTTGGTATATAGAAAGGCTAGACATTTTTGCAAATTTATTTTGTATCCTGAGACTTTGCTAAAGTTGCTTAGCTTAAGAAGTTTTGGGCTGAGACAATGGGATTTTTCTAGATCTAGGACCATGTAATCTGCCAACAAAGATAATTTGACTTCTTCTCATTCTATTTGAACACTATTTTATTCTCTTGCCTAATTGGCCACGCCAGAATTTCAAGGCAATATTCAATAGGAATGGTGAGAGAGGGCATTCTTGCCTTGTGCTGGTTTTCAAGGGGAACGTTTCCAGCATTTGCCCACTCAATATGATATTGGCTGTGAGGCTGTCATATATGGCTCTTATTATGTTGAGGTATGTTCCTTCAACACCTAGTTCATTGGGAGTTTTAACATGAAGGGATGTTGAATATTATGGGAGGCCTTTTCTGTATCTATTGAGGTAATCATTTGTTTTTTGTCTTAGTTTTGTTTATGTGATGAATCATATTTATTGATTTGCCTACATTGAATCAATCTTGCATCCTGTAATAAAGCCAACTTGATAGTAGTGGATGAAGTTTCTTAATGTGCTGCTGGATTTGATTTGCCAGTATTTTATCAAGAATTTTTGCACCAATGTTTATTAAGGATATTGGCCTAACATTTTCTCTTTTTGTTGTAGCTCTGCCAGGTTTTAGTATCAGAATGATGCTGGCCTCATAAAATTAGTTAGGGAGGAGTCCCTCTTTTTCAGTTTTTTTATACATTTTCAGTACAAATCATACTAGCTCTTCTTTGTACCTTTGATAGGATTTAGCCCAAAAAAGTCTTGGGCTTTTTTGATTGGTAGGGTATTTATTACTGCCTCAATTTCAGAACTTATTATTGATCTAGTCAGAAATTGATTTTCTTCTTGATTCAGTTTTGGGAGGGTGTATATGTCCAGGTATTTAACCATGTTTTCTAGATGTTCTAGCTTATATACATGGAGGTGTTTATAGTATTGTCTGATGGTTCTTTGTATTTCTGTGGAGTTAGTGGTGATATCCCTTTTATCATTTTTTATTGGGTCTATTTGATTCTTCCCTCTTTTTTTCTTTATTAGTCTAGGTAGCAGTCTATTTTACTAATTTTTACAAAAAAAAATTATATTCTGGATTTGTTGGTTTTTCAAAGAGTTTTTCATGACACTGTCTTTTTCAGACCCACTCTAATATTGGTTATTTCTTGTCTTCTGCTAGCTTTGGGGTTCACTTGCTCTTGGTTCTCTAATTTTTTTAGTTGTAATGTTGTTAACTTGAGGTCTTACTAGTTTTGTTGATGTGGGCATTTAAGGTTATAAATTTTACTTGTAAGATTAATGTATTAGTCTGTTATCACACTGCTGATAAAGATATACCCAGGACTGGGTAATTTATAAAGGAAAGAGGTTTAATTGACTCACAGTTCAGCATGGCTGAAGAGGCCTCATAATCATGGTGGAAGGTGAATAAGGAGCAAAGTCATATCTTATATGGCGGTAAGCAAAAGAGCATGTGCAGAAGAACTGCCATTGATAAAATGATTAGATCTCATGATACTTATTCACTATCATGAGAACTGCATGGGAAATCTTGCGCCATGATTTAATTACCACCCACAGATTCCTTACTTACCAGGACATGTGGTGATTATGGGAGCTACAGTTCAAGATGAGATTTTGTGGGGACACTGTCATACGGTATCACTTAACTTCAATAACATATAAAATCTTGGCTTTTTTAATATCTTCACACTGTTTTTAGTTTTAATGTCACAAGTTGCATTTTTATACATTTATTTGTCCAAAAACATACGCTAATAAGTGTATTAATGCAGTAATCTCTTGAGTTACGTTAAAAAAATCAAGATGTGGAGTTAAAACCAAAATTATAATACTAGATATTAGACTAATAATTTTTAATGTAATTGTATCTTAAATCATGTAGAAAACAAATATTACAGCTTGTATCAGTTAGTTCTTACCCTGCTAATTCATCTAAGAGAACAGGTAATTCAAGAACGGGTAATTAAAGAAAGGAGGTTTAATTGGTTCATAGTTCCACATGGCTGAGGAAGCCTCAAAATCATGGCAGAAGTTGAAGGAAGACAAAAAGGATGTCTTACATGGTGACCAGCAAAAAGAGAATAAAAGCCAAACAAAAGGCATATCCCTTATATTACCATCAGATCTCATGAGACTTATTCAGTACCATGAGATTAGTATGGGGGAAACTGCCCCAATGATTCAATTGTCTCTCATCAGGTCCCTCCCACAACACATGGGAATTACGAGAGCTACAATTCAACATGAGATGTGAGTGGGAACACAGCTAAACTATACTGTTCCACCCCTAGACCCCATGTCCTCACATTTCAAAACTAATAATGCCTTCCCAACAGTCCCCCAAAGTCTTAACTCATTTCAGCATTAACTCAAAAGTCCACAGTCCAAACTCTTATCTGAGACAAGGCAAGTTCCTTTCATCTATGAGCCTGTAAAATTAAAAGCAAGTTACTTACTTCCTAGATACAATGGCGGGGCAGGCATTTAGTAAATGCACTCATTGCAAATGAGAAAAATTGGCTAAAAGAAAGGAGCTACAGGTTCCAGGTAAGTCTAAAATCTAATAAGGCAGCCATTAAACCCCACATTTTTCTTCCACACTGCCCTAAAGAGGTTCTCCGTGCAGTCCCCATTGCTGCAGCTAACTTCTGCTTGGACAACCAGGAGTTCAAGACCAACCAGGCATATCTGCATATCCTTTGAAATCTAAGCAGAGGTTCCCAAATCTCAATTTTTGACTTCTGATCACCTGCAGGCTCAACACCACATGGAAGCTGCCAAAGCTTGGGGCTTGAACCTTCTGGAGCCACAGCCTGAACTGTATGTATCTTGGCCCCTTTTTGTCATGGCTAGAGTTGCTGGGACAAGGACCCCACAGAGCAGGGAGGCCTTGGGCCTGGCCCACAAAACCATTTTTCTCTCCTAGGCCTATGATGGGAGGGGCTGCTGCAAAGGTCTCTGAGATACACTGGAGACATTTACCCCATTGTCTTGGTGATTAACACTTGGCTCCTAGTTACTTATGCAACCTTCTGCAGCTGGCTTGAATTTTTTCTTCAGAAAATATGGGTTGTTGTTTTTTTTTCTATTGCATCATTAGGCTGAAAATTTTCAAAGCTTTATGCTCTGCTTACTCTTGAATGCTTTGCTGCTAAGAAGGTTCTTCCCTTAGATAGCCTAAATCATCTATCTCGAGTTCAAAGTTCCACATACCTCTGGGGCAGGGGCAACATGCTGCCAGTCTCTTTTCTAAAGCACAGCAAGAGTGAATTTTACTCCAGTTCCCAGTAAATTTCTTATCTCCATCTGAGACCACGTCAGCCTGGACTTTATTGTATCGACATTTTAGTCAAAGCCATTTAACAAGTCTCTAGGAAGTCCCAAACTTTCTCATATTTTCCTATCTTCTTCTGAGCCTTTCAAACTGTTCCAGTCTGCCTATTACCCAGTTCCAAATTCGCTTCCACATTTTTGGTTATCTCTACAGCAGCATCCTACTCTCAGTACCAATTTACTGTGCTAGTTCATTCTCAGGCTGCTAATAAAGGCATATGCAGACTAGGTAATTTATAAAAGAAAGAAGTTTAATGGACTCACAGTTCTGCATGGGTGGGGAGGGCTCACAATCATGGTAGAAGATGAAGGGAAAGTAAAGGGAGGGTTTACGTAGGCCAGGAGGAACAGAATGAGAGCCAAGTGAAAGGGAAACCCCTTATATAACCATCATATCTCCTGAGAGTTATTCGCTACCATAAGAATAGTATGAGGAAACTGCTCCCATGCAATGCAAGATGAGATTTGTGTGGGGACATAGCCAAATCATATACTTAACTTCAATAACGTACAAAATATTACTTTTTTACATCTTGATTCCCACTTCTTTTAGTTTTAGTGTCACAAAACTACATTTTTATACATTTTTCGGTCAAAACACACATACTATTAAGTGTTTTAATGCATTACTCTGTAAAAAACAAAATGTGGAGGTAGAAACCAAAATCATAATAGTGGATATTACACAAATAAATTTTAATGTAATTGTCTCTTAAATCATGTCAAAAACAAAAATTTAAATTACACATTGTTGTTAGAATAATAGTAAATTTTATAATTGGTCATTTACTTACCCTTAATGAGTTCTTCATTGCTTTTTAGAGCTTTGATTTATTATCTAGTATCCTCCATTTTAATTTACATGACTCTCTTTAGCATTTATTATAGGTAAGATCTAACAGTATCAAAGTGTCTCAACTTTTATTTATGTAGGAATGTCTTAATTTCTCACTCACTTTTTAAGGGCAGTTTTGCCAGGAGAGATTTCTTTTTTCTATTGTTTGATCTTTTTTTTTCAGCCTACTCTGGCTTGACAGTGATTTTGTTTTTGTTTTGTTTTTGCAGTTTGAATATATCAGGCCACTGTCTTGGACTACAAAAGTTTCTGATGAGAAATCTGTTAATAATTTTAATTGAAAATCTCTTGTCCATGACCAATCAAAAGCAGCAAGTTTTTTCTTGCTATTTTTGAGTTTTCCCTTGCTATTTTGCCTTTGGCTTTGGACAATTTTATTACAATGTGTGTTTTTACATATCTCTCAGTTCAATAAAACTCGAAGTTTATTAAATCCCTTGAATGTTTATATTCATGTCATTCATCAAATGTGGAAATTTTTCAGGTATTATTACTTCCAACTGGCTTTCATCCATTTCTTTTCCTCTATTTTATTACTCTGACAAATGCTCATTTGTTCAGCTCCATAGGGTACCTTAAGACTCAGTGATTTCCATTATCATTTCTTCAAGTTTGCTGATGCTTTCTTATGCCTGTGGTGACCTCGGGAATCAGATTCTTCCCCTTCCCCAGGGTTTTCCATTTTTTGGTGTTGTTATTTGCATGTTTTCCATTGTTGTAGATAGCTTCTGTGCTTAGTATCGACCTCAAGTGTAAACTTAAGGTCTTCTCAAGTCTTTTCTGAGCCTGTATCTTTGTCTGGGATTTGTGGTGACTTTCTAATTTCCATCTATATTTAGTTGCTTTTGAATGGTTTAGTCTCCCATTTCTGATTTCCAAAAGATAAAATGAAAAAAAAAAAAGTGAAGGGAGTGAAACCGAAGGTTCTTTAATTCCCCTGGACATCACTATATCCAGTTACAGAGTGGCATGCAACAATGGAGAGAAGTGCAACAATAATGTTAGCCACTTACTTTTCTGTCATTAGAAATAGCAGTCGGCTGGCGCGGTGGCTCACGCCCATAATCCCAGCACTTTGGGAGGCCGAGGCGGGTGGATCATGAGGTCAAGAGATCGAGACCATCCTGGTCAACAAGGTGAAACCCCGTCTCTACTAAAAATACAAAAAATTAGCTTGGCATGATAGCGCGTGCCTGTAATCCCAGCTACTCAGGAGGCTGAGGCAGGAGAATTGCCTGAACCCAGGAGGAGGTTGCGGTGAGCCGAGATCGCGCCATTGCACTCCAGCCTGGGTAACAAGAGCGAAACTCCTTCTCAAAAAGAAAAGAAAAGAAATAGCAGTCAACAATCAGAGCACAGATACTCAATATTTGGAAGGCAGGATCCTTTTTTGTCCACCTGGCTCTTGGAGACCGTGAGGAAGCTGCTCCAGGAATATGTGCATGGGGCTAAGGAGTCAGGAATGGGTAATTGCTACTGTGCTAAATCACGAAATGGATTGACGTTAATCGTAATTTATATTTCAAGCCTTCCCATGGAAGTTTCAAGCCTACAATAGATTACAGATTTTCAAAATACTTACATCAGATTGCCAGTGCAGTTGTGGTCTAAGTAGGGGACAGATTTCTGGTGCTTCTTATTTGCCATCTTTCCAGACCTTCTCTCCTATGCCAGACTGTTTGTTGCCTTTTCAGAAAACAGACCATGAGTCATCTGGGAGACAATATGTGTCTGGCAGAGAGCCAAGTCAGAATATCACAGACACAGAGAATGGAAAATTTATTGTTTCCCTTTCCTTTCAAAATATATATCTTTAAAATTATTATTTTAATATCACTGAAGGGAACTGAGCCACTAAGAGCACTAATATATATGTGGATTTATTAAATGGTGGTCGAAAACTTTATAATGCATTTCACTAACTCTTGTGGAAGTATGGAACACTGCCTCTTCGGAATTTTTCTTTATTAGATTCAACATAAATACTACAGTGAGAGTTTCCATAACAGTAAACTATAGACCCTTATGACTATGCTAAATCAATAAGAGAAATACCAAAAATGCATGGCGAATAAGGACAATAAAAAATAATAATATTTACTGAAGAGTGAAAATAGGGTAATCAAGTGATAAAAATGTATGGAATGAGATTATTATAGTCCAAATTACAAAACATCTAAGCATGCTTGTATTTCATGCCGTGTGTGTGTGTGTGTGTGTGTGTGTGTGTGTGTGTGTAAGAGAGAGAGAGAGAGAGAGAGAGAGAGAGAGAGAGAGAGAGAGAGAGAAAGAGAGGATGCACTTTTACTGTCTATAATTTTCTGTATACATCTTCCTTGCTCCATAATATGGAATTCCTACATATCTTTCCAAACTTAACTCAATTATCAGTTTTTCTATCAAGTCTGTCAAGAGCTTCCTGATCTGATATCTCATTGACCACCTCCAGGATTCATCGTTATCTCTCTCATCTTCATCTAGAACTTTTATACATAATCTCGCTGGATTTATGAACAGGCTGACTTTCAGTACCAATAAATTGCATAGCTGCTTGTCCTCCTTAAAACATAATGGATATATTACTTTAGTGCAGATGTATAATTTATCTTTGAATTCTTAGCACCTCACAGATACATTCAATAATTCATTCATCAGTTGTATTTCATTTTACTTTTGCTGATTTTCATTTGTCACTTATAATTAATCTGGCGCTTACTGAATTTCTACTAGGAAGCAAACTGATAGCAACGTATCTAATGTTAAATATAAAATCAAGTTAGTGTCTGGCACACAATGGTGAGAACAGTGATACAGAAAGCTGGAATAATTTAAAATACAGTGTGAGTAGCAACATAGATGTAAGTGTACAAGGTGAAGTCAGGAAAGACACATAATTTAAGCTGATTTATTTTTATTTATCAAGAGCCACCATATGCTTTTTGGATTCTGCATTTTGAGATTTGGTATAAGAATATTCATCGCCATAGAGTAAAACAGGCCAGACTGCTAACATTCAAGGAATTCTCTGGTTTTTTTTTTCTTTTTTTTTTTTTTTTTTTGTGTGTGTGCACTGCAGAATTTTTACAAAAAAATAAAAAATATAAAATGCACATACTAGAAAGTAAATTATAGAATTTTTGTTTAGTAATTTACTTCTTCACTCTCTGTTACCCTTGCAAAATATCTGCGTATTTCCCTTATGAGCTCTACTGATCACTTTAAGAATTGCTTAATTTATGTATTAATATATGCATAACACCTAGGTGGTATTTAGTAGTCTATTGCTGATGATAATTTTGCCTACATCTGAAAAATCCATCTGAAAACTGAACCAAGCTGACAGCATCCTGTGAGCATTGCTGCATTTTGCTTTTTACTGAGTGGAGCCAAACCAATGGTACCATGCCTACAAGCACTGCTTTTTTCCCTTGTACGCTGTTCAGACCGAACTTTGTTGATATTTTAAATTTTAAGAAGTTTTGAGCAAGCTCAATGTTTTCTGAAATGCCCTGTGAGTTTTAATTCAGACAAGAAGAAAGTTTCAAATTCAATTTGTGTTCAAACAAGAAATTTTTAATTTTAAATCTATCAATTTAGAAATATCTATTGAACATCTTTATATATGCTGAATGTTTGAATAACTACCATAGAATACCAAATAATTTTTTTTTTTTAATTTTTATTGCATTATAGGTTTGGGGGTACATGTGCAGAACGTGCAAGATAGTTGCATAGGTACACACATGGCAGTGTGCTTTGCTGCTTTCCTCCCCTTCACCCACACTTGGCATTCATCCCCAGGCTATCCCCCCCAGCCCCCCCCCACTGTCCCTCCCCTATTTCCCCCAACAGTCCCCAGTGTATATTAGACCGCCTCTCTGTGTCCATGTGTTCTCATTTTTCTCACCCACCTATGAGTGAGTATATGCAGTATTTCTTTTTCTGTTCTTGTGTCATTTTGATGAGAATGATGTTCTCCAGATTCATCCATGTCCTTACAAAGGACACAAACTCATCATTTTTGATTGCTGCATAATATTCCATGGTGTATATGTGCCACATTTTCCCAGTCCAGTCTATCATCGTTGGGCATTTGGGTTGGTTCCAGGTCTTTGCTATTGTAAACAGTGCTGCAATGAACATTCATGTGCATGTGTCCTTGTAGTAGAACGATTTATAGTCCTTTGGATAGATACCCAGTAATGGGATTGCTGGGTCAAATGGAATTTCTACTTCTAGGTCCCTGAGGAATCGCCACACTGTCTTCCACAATGGTTGAACTAATTTACACTCCCACCAACAGTGTAAGAGTGTTCCTATTTCTCCACATCCTCTCCAGCATCTGCTGTCTCCAGATTTTTTAATGATCGCCATTCTAACTGGTGTGAGATGGTATCACAATGTGGTTTTGATTTGCATCTCTCTAATGACCAATGATGATAAGCACTTTTTCATATGTTTGTTGGCCTCATGTATGTCTTCTTTTGTAAAGTTTCTGTTCATATCCTTTGCCCATTTTTGAATGGGCTTGTTTGATTTTTCCTGTAAATCTGTTTGAGTTCTTTGTAAATTCTGGATATCAGCCCTTTGTCAGATGTGTAAACTGCAAAGATTTTTTCCCATTCTGATGGTTGCCGATTCACTCTAGTGACTGTTTCTTTTGCCGTGCAGAAGCTGTGGAGTTTGATTAGGTCCCATTTGTCTATTTTGGCTTTTGTTGCCAATGCTTTTGGTGTTTTGGTCATGAAGTCCTTGCCTACTCCTATGTCCTGAACGGTTTTGCCTAGATTTTCTTCTAGGGTTTTTATGGTGTCAGGTCTTACATTTAAATCTTTAATCCATCTGGAGTTAATTTTAGTGTAAGGTGTCAGGAAGGGGTCCAGTTTCTGCTTTCTGCACATGGCTAGCCAGTTTTCCCAACACCATTTATTAAACAGGGAATCCTTTCCCCATTGCCTGTTTTTGTCTGGTTTATCAAAGATAATATGGTTGTAGATATGTTGTGTTGCCTCCGATGCCTCTGTTCTGTTCCATTGGTCTATATCTCTGTTTTGGTACCAGTACCATGCTGTTTTGATTACTGTAGCCTTGTAGTATAGTTTGAAGTCTGGTAGCGTGATGCCTCCTGCTGTGTTCTTTTTGCTTAGAATTGACTTGGCTATGCGGGCTCTTTTTTGGTTCCATATGAAATTCATGGTGGTTTTTTCCAGTTCTGTGAAAAAATTCAATGGTAGTTTGATGGGGATAGCATTGATTGTGTAAATTACTTTGGGCAGTATAGCCATTTTCACGATATTGATTCTTCATAACCACGAACATGGAATGTTTCTCCATCTGTTAGTGTCCTCTCTTATTTCGTTGAGCAGTTGTTCGTAGTTTTCCTTAAAGAGGTCCCTTACATTCCTAGTGAGTTGTATTCCTAGGTATTTTGTTTTCTTTGTAGCAATTGTGAATGGCAGCTCGTTCTTGATTTGGTTCTCTTTAAGTCTGTTATTGGTGTATAGGAATGCTTGTGATTTTTGAACATTGATTTTATATCCTGAGACTTTGCTGAAGTTGCTTATCAGTTGCAGGAGCTTTTGGGCTGAGGTGATGGGGTCTTCTAGGTATACTAACATGTCATCTGCAAATAGAGACAATTTGGCTTCCACCTTTCCTATTTGAATACCCTTTATTTCTTTTTCTTGCCTGATTGCTCTGGCTAGAACTTCCAGTACTATGTTGAATAGAAGTGGTGAGAGAGGGCATCCTTGTCTAGTGCCGGATTTCAAAGGGAATGCTTCCAGTTTTTGCCCATTCAGTATGATATTGGCTGTTGGTTTGTCGTAAATAGCTTTTATTACTTTGAGATATGTTCCATCAATACCAAGTTTATTGAGGGTTTTTAGCATAAAGGGCTGTTGAATTTTGTCAAATGCCTTCTCTGCGTCAATTGAGATAATCATGTGGTTTTTGTTTTTGCTTCTCTTTATGTGGTGAATTACACTTATAGACTTGCGTATGTTGAACCAGCCTTGCATCCCTGGGATGAATCCTACTTGATCATGATGGATAAGCTTTTTAATGTGCTGTTGCAATCGGTTTGCCAGTATTTTATTGAAGATTTTTGCATCTATTTTCATCATGGATATTGGCCTGAAGTTTTCTTTTCTTGTTGAGTCTCTGCCGGGTTTTGGTATCAGGATGATATTGGTCTCATAAAATGATTTGGGAAGGGTTTCCTCTTTTTGGATTATTTGGAATAGTTTCAGAAGGAATGGTACCAGATCCTCTTTGTGTGTCTGGTAGAATTCGGCTGTGAACCCATCTGGACCTGGGCTTTTTTTGTGTGGTAGGCTCTTAATTGCTGCCTCAACTTCAGACCTTGTTATTGGTCTATTCATAGTTTCGGCTTCCTCCTGGTTTAGGCTTGGGAGGACACAGGTGTCCAGGAATTTATCCATTTCTTCCTGATTTACGTTTACGTGCATAGAGTTGTTTGTAGTATTCTCTGATGATGGTTTGAATTTCTGTGGAATCTGTGGTGATTTCTCCTTTATCGTTTTTTATTTCATCTATTTGGTTGTTCTCTCTCTTCTTTTTTATCAGTCTGGCTAGTGGTCTGTCTATTTTGTTGATCTTTTTGAAAAACCAGCTCTTGGATTTATTGATTTTTTGCAGGGTTTTTCTTGTCTCTGTCTCCTTCAGTTCTGCTCTGATCTTAGTTATTTATTGTCTTTGGCTAGGTTTTGAGGTTTTTTGATCTTGCTCCTCTAGCTCTTTAAATTTTGACGATAGGGTGTCAATTTTGGATCTCTCCACTCTTCTCATGTGGGCACTTATTGCTATATATTTTCCTCTACAGACTGCTTTAAATGTGTCCCAGAGATTCTGGTACATTGTGTCTTCATTCTTGTTGGTTTCAAAGAACTTCTTTATTTCTGCCTTCATTTCATTGTTTATCCAATCAACATTCAAGAGCCAGTTGTTCAGTTTCCATGAAGCTGTGCAGTTCTGAGTTATTTTCTGAATTCTGAGTTCCAACTTGATTGCACTATGGTCTGAGAGACTGTTTGTTATGATTTCAGTTGTTTTGCATTTGCTGAGGAGTGCTTTACTTCCAATTATGTGGTCAATTTTGGAGTAGGTGTGATGTGGTGCTGAGAAGAATGTATATTCTGTGGATTTGGGGTGGAGAGTTCTGTAAATGTCTATCAGGTTTGCTTGTTCCAGGTCTGAGTTCAAGTCCTGGATATCCTTGTTAATTTTCTGTCTGGTTGATCTGTCTGATATTGACAGTGGAGTGTTAAAATCTCCCACTATTATTGTGTGGGAGTCTAAGTCTCTTTGTAAGTCATTAAGAACTTGCCTTATATATCTGGGTGCTCCTACATTGGGTCCATATATATTTAGAATCGTTAGCTCTTCTTGTTGTATCGATCCTTTTACCATTATGTAATGACCTTCTTTGTCCCTTTTGATCTTTGTTACTTTAAAGTATATTTTATCAGAGATGAGAACTGCAACTCCTGCTTTTTTTTGCTCTCCATTTGCTTGGTAAATCTTCCTCCATCCCTTTATTTTGAGCCTTTGTGTATCTTTGCATGTGAGGTGGGTTTCCTGGATACAGCACATCAATGGGTTTTGGTATTTTATCCAATTTGCCAGTCTGTGTCTTTTGATTGGTGCATTTAGCCCATTTACATTCAGGGTTAATATTGTTATGTGTGAATTTGATACTGCCATTTTGATGCTAGCTGGCTGTTTTGCCCATTGGTTCATGTACATTCTTCATTTTGTTGATGGTCTTTAGCATTTGGTGTGCTTTTAGGATGGCTGGAACTGGTTGTTTCTTTCTATGTGTAGTGCCTCTTTCAGGAGCTCTTGTAAAGCAGGCCTAGTGGTGACAAAATCTCTGAGTACTTGCTTGTTCATGAAGGATTTTATTTTTCCTTCACTTATGAAGCTCAGTTTGGCTGGATATGAAATTCTGGGTTGAAAGCTCATTTCTTTAAGGATGTTGAATATTGGCCCCCACTCTCTTCTGGCTTGTAGAGTCTCTGCCGAGAGATCTGCTGTGAGTCTGATGAGCTTCCCTTTGTGGGTGACTTGACCTTTCTCTCTGGCTGCCCTTAGTATTTTCTCCTTTGTTTCAACCCTGGTGAATCTGACGATTATGTGCCTTGGGGTTGCTCTTCTTGCAGAGTATCTTTGTGGTGTTCTCTGTATTTCCTGGAGTTCAGTATTGACCTGTCTTGCTAGGTTGGGGAAATTTTCCTGGATAATATCCTGAAGAGTGTTTTCCAGCTTAGATTCATTCTCTTGATCACATTCTGGTACACCTATCAAACGTAGGTTGGGTCTCTTCACATAGTCCCACATTTCTTGGAGATTTTGTTCATTCTTTTTTGTGCTTTTTTTCTTTAATCTTGGTTTCTCGTTTTATTTCATTGAGTTGATCTTCAACTTCTGATATTCTTTCTTCTGCTTGGTCAATTCGGCTGTTGAGACTTGTGCATGCTTCGCAAAGTTCTCGTGTTGTGTTTTTCAGCTCCTTCAATTCATTCATATTCCTCTCTAAGTTGTCCATTCTTGTTATCAATTCCTCGAATCTTTTTTCAGATCTTTTTTCAAGGTTCTTAGTTTCTTTGCACTGGTTTAGTACATGTTCCTTTAGCTCACTGAAGTTTCTCATTATCCACTTTCTGAAGTCTGATTTCGTCATTTCGTCACATTCATTCTCCGTCCAGCTTTGTTCCCTTGCTGGTGAGGGGTTTTGGTCCTTTTTTCGAGGTGAGGTGTTTTGGTTTCTGGTGCTTTCCTCCTTTTTGCGCTGGTTTCTTCCCATCTTTATGGATTTTTCCGCCTGTCGTCTTCGTAGTGGCTGATTTTTCAATTGGGTCTCTGTGTGGACACTGAGATTGTTGATGATGAAGTATTTCTGTTACTTAGTTTTCCCTCTAATGATCTATCCTCTCTGCTGTATGAGTGCTGAGGTCCACTCCAGGCCCTGCTTGTCTGGGGTATACCTGCAGCAGCTGCAGAACAGTGAGGGATGATACCAGTTTCTCCTGCTGCTGCCCTTGTTCCAGAATGATGCCAGCCAAATGTCAGTCTGATTAGTCCTTTTCTGGGGTGACTCCTTGGATACACAGGGGTCAGGGAGCTGCTTGAGGAGACAGTCTGTGCTTTATAGGAGCTCCAGTGCTGAGCTGTGAGCTCTGTTGTTCATTCAGCGTTGTTGGGAGGTTGTTTATTTCTGCTACAATAGAACTCATAAAACACCACTCTTTTTTTTTTTTTTTCACCCTTAGATGCTCTGTCTCAGGGAGTTGGGGCTTTCTTTATGAGTATCTGTTGCACTGTCCTGCCCACTAGGCGGCAGTCTATTCACTATTTGCCTGCTGGGGCTCTGACCTGCTAGCGCGGGTCCGCCCTGTTGCTGCCTGGTGGAGTCTCTCTGTTATGGCATGTTGCCTCGGCAACGGCAGGCTGCGTCAGTCCTGGGTGGTGCTTAAGTGGGGGTGCACTTCATCAGCAATGTTGGATGCCCCTCCCTCACCGGGCTGCACCATCCTAGATGCCGGCAGCAAAACTCTCAGCTCCAAGCGCCTCCAGTCGCCGCCCTGCTTGTCCCCGTGAGCATGGGACCCGCCGAGCCCGATCACCCAGCTCCCTGCCTCAGAGTCTGTCCTCTCTCTCTCTCTCTTCCTCTCCCCAAGCTGAAAGGTCGACTCTCTCACTGGCGTCCCAGGAGCCTGCCAATAGGGCACTGGGATCCGTGCAATCTCCCGTGCCGCTGCCCACTACCCCGGCTCAGATCATGCTTCCCAGGAAACTCCTGGTCTGGCTCATTGTCCAAGTCCCGTTCAATCAGATGGACATGCCAATCTGCCCTTCCAAATCTCAGATTGCCGGTTTAACAGGGCACCCAGACCAGTGAGTTCCACGCCGGGTCCCGCTGTGGCACCGGCCGAAGAGGTGGCTGGAGCCGGCTGTGTTAGCCAGCTGCACTAGGGTCCCATGTCTCTCCCACACCTGGGACATTCAACACTCTGTGGGCATAAAAGATCCATCCATCCGAGAATGCGGCTAGGACTCACCCTCTGCGCCTTCACCAAGAGCTGCAATCCTGAGTCACCTCTATGACGCCATCTTGCCTCCCCAGCCAATACCAAATAATTTAAACCCAACTTTAGTGATTTCATATGAAAGCAAACAAAATTCTTGTATAATATTTATATTTCTTTGGCTTTGGAACAAACATTGCTTTTGATAATGAGCTTGAATGTTATTTTTCATATGATAATTGTTATGTGTTTATGTTAAAATTAATTAACAATAAAGACCTCTCTCAATAAGCATACATTTATCTAAAAATAAAAATGCAATCTTATTTGTGAAATATGGATTTTTCTCCTACAATATAATTATCTAACTTGTAAAGAATTGAAACACTAAAGTTATTTTTAAAAGTAAATAATTAATTTATAAATTTTTGAAATATCTCAACTTTTTTTCTAAAATATGGATAAAATTTTATTTTACTTACATATTCTTAATGAAAAAATACAAAATAGGCTACATCTCAAATATAACTTTGTCACCAGGTACATTTCCTATGTTCTGCAAAAAGAGTTCTAAATATAGAGAAGATCAAAGCATAGATATGTTTCTAATTTAATAATAAACTATTTCTATTTATTTTAAATTAATATTTATTTATGAAGAAAAACTCAATCTGTACAGACCTATGTCAGGAGAAACTGATAAAAATATTAAGATGAGCAAGATACAGAACATCTTTTTATGGGCATGTAATCTAGTAGACAATGCAGAGCATGTTCACTGTATTAGTCTGTTCTCACACTGATGGAAATAACTACTTGAGACTGGCTAATTTATAAAAAATAGGTTTAATTGAATCACAGTTCCATGTGACTGAGAAGGCCTCAGAAAACTTACAGTCATGGTGGAAGGTGAAGGGGAAGCAAGGCACATCTTACAAGGCAGCAGGAGGTGGGGAGAACTACCACACACTTTTAAACCATCAGATTTCATGAAAACTCACTCACTATCATGAAAACAGCATGGGAGAAACTGCTGCTATGATCCAATTATGTCCCGCCAGGTGCCTCTCTTGACACATGAGGATCACAATTCTAGACAAGATTTGGTGGGAACATAGAACCAAGCCATATCATTTTGCCAGTGGCCCCTCCCAAATCTCTTGTTATTCTCACATTTCAAAACACAATTATGTCTTTCCAACTGTCCCACAAAATCATTACTCATTTCAGCATTAACCCAAAAGTCCAAGTCTCAGCTGAGACGAGGCAAGTCCATTCCACCTATGAGCATGTGTGACTAAAAGCAAACTAGTTACTGCCAAGATATAATGGGGTTACAGGCATTGGGTAGATGTTCTCATTCCAAATGGGAGAAATTGGCCAAAACAAAGGAGTTACAGACTCCATGCAAGTCCAAAACCAAACAGGGCAGTCATTAAATCTTAAAAATAATCTCTTTTGACTCCATGTCTCACATACAAGGGATGGGCTCCCAAGGTCATGGGCAGGTCTACACTTGTGACTCTGCCAGGTACAGCCCCTGGGGCTGCTTCCATGAACTAGCATTAAGAGTGCTTGTGCTTTTCCAAGTGCACAGGGCAAGCTCTGGTGGATCCACCATTCTAGAGTCTAGAGGATGGTGACCCTCTTCTCATAGTGTCACTAGGCAGTGCCCCAGTGGAGACTCTGTGTGGGGGCTTCTACCCACATTTCCCCTCTGCATTGCCCTAGCAGAGATTCTTCATGAGGGCTTCAGCCCTGTAGCAAACTTCTGCCTGAACATCCAGGCATTTCCATGTATACTCTGAAACCTAAGCAGAGAGTCAGCCAAATTCTTCTGTGCATCCACAAACCCAAAACTACCTGGAAGCCACCACTGTTTGGGACTTGCACCCTCTGAAGCCATGGCCAGAGCTGTACCTTGGCCCCTTTTGCCATGTCTGGAGCTGGAGCAACTGGGATGCAGAGCACCATGTTCTGAGGCTGCACAGAGCAGTGGGGTACTGGGAATGGTCCATAAAACTTTATTTTCCTTCTGGGCCTCCAGGCCTGTAATTAGAGGGGCTCCCATAAGGTCTCTGTAAAGCCCTGGAGAAATTTTGCCTATTATCTTGACTATTAATTTGTGGCTCCTCCTTATTTATGAAAATTTCTGTAGGAGGCTTGAATTTCTCTCCAGAAAATGGGTTTTTCTTTTCTACCACATGGCAAGCTGCAAATTTTTCAAGCTTTTATGCCCTGCTTCCCTTTAAACCTATGTTCCTATCTCACACCATCTCTTTGTAAAAGCATATAACTGTATTATTTTGGTAACAGCCAGGTCAATTATTGAATGCTTTGCTGATTAGAAATTTCTTCTGCTTGTTACTCTAAATCATTTCTCTCAATTCCAAAGTTTCACAGATCTCTAGGATAGGGCAAAAACGCTGTTAGTCTCTGTGATAAAGCCTAGCAAGAGTGACCTTTACTCCAGTTTCCACTGTTTTTCATCTCGATACCACCTCAGTCTGGACTTAATTGTTCATATTATTATCAGCATTTTGGACAAAACCATTCAACAAGTCTCTAGAAAGTTCCAAACTTTCACACATCTTTCTGTCTTCTTCTGAGTTATTTAAACGTTTCCAACCTCTGCCTATTACCTAGGTCCAGAGTTGTTTCCACATTTTCATGTGTCTTTATAGTAGCACCTCACTCTTGGTACCAATTTTCCAAATTAGTTCATTCTCATGCTGCTATAAAGAACTACCTGAGACTGAGTAATTTCTAAAGAAAAGAGGTTGAATTCACTCACAGTTCTGCATGCCTGGGAAGGCCACAGAAAACTTACAGTCATAGTAGAAGGCAAGGGGAAAGAAAGACATATATTATATGTCAGCAGGAGAGAGAAGAGTGGGGACCACTTTACACTTTTAAAGCATCAAATCTTGTGAGAACTCACACACTATCACAAAAACATGGGGAAATCATCCCCATGATTCAATCACCTCCCATTCAGTCCCATCATTGACACATGCAGATTATAATTTAGGATGAGATTTTGATAGGAACAAAATTTCAAACTATATCATTCACAAAGAGCAAACAGAATTTGCCAGTGTAATACATCATTATGCAATTCAGATGCTGGTGGGAGAAGGGCAGTTATTTTATGTTGGACATGAAATTACATAATAGAAAATCTCTATCAACTAACTTTATAAAACCAAATAGCCTCATTAACTAACGAACTCTATTTTCTCTAAAAGTAGCATAGTCATTAATGTACCTAATATGCTGAAAACCACTAACTAGCTCACTCTTTAATATGACCTTGCTCATTTGCCTGCAGCAATTGCACAGAATGCTTGCCAGGTGTTAATCATATGTCCCTAAACTTGTTTTTGCCAGCAGTATTTGTTAATGTAATTACATAGTTTACTTATTTATTTATTTATTTTAAATTGCATTTTAGTTTTTGGGGTACATGTGCAGAACATGCAAGATAGTTGCATAGGTACACACATGGCAGTGTGTTTTTCTGCCTTCCTCCCCTTCACTCACATCTGGCATTTCTCCCCATGCTATCCCTCCCCAGGTCCCTGCCCCCACTGACCCTCCCCCATTCCCCCAATAGACCCTAGTGTGTAGTGTTCCCATCCCTGTTTCCATGTGTTCTCATTGTTCATCACCTGCCTATGAGTGAGAACACGTGGTATTTCATTTTCTGTTCTTGTGTCCATTTGCTGAGAATGATGTTCTCCAGATTCATCCATATCCCTACAAAGGACACAAACTCATCGTTTTTGATTGCTGCATAATATTCCATGGTGTATATGTGCCACATTTTCCCAGTCCAGTCTATCATCGATGGGCATTTGGGTTGGTTCCAGGCCTTTGCTATTGTAAACAGTGCTGCAATGAACATTCGTGTGCTTGTGTCCTTATAGTAGAATGATTTATAGTCCTTTGAATATATACCCATTAATGGGATTGCTGGGTCAAATGGTATTTCTATTTCTAGGTCTTTGAGGAATCACCACACTGTCTGACACAATGGTTGAACTAATTTACACTCTCACCAGCAGTGTAAAAGTGTTCCTATTTCTCCACGTTCTCTCCAACATCTGTTGTCTCCAGATTTTTTAATGATCGCCATTCTAACTGGCGTGAGATGATATCTCAATGTAGTTTTGATTTTCATTTCTCTAATGACCAGTGATGATGAGCATTTTTTCATATGTTTGTTGGCCTCATGTATGTCTTCTTTTGTAAAGTGTCTGTTCATATCCTTTGCCCATTTTTAATGGGCTTGTTTGTTTTCTTCTTGTAAATCTGTTTGAGTTCTTTGTAAATTCTGGATATCAGCCCTTTGTCAGATGGGTAAACTGCAAAAACTTTTTCCCATTCTGTTGGTTGCTGATTCACTCTAATGACTGTTTCTTTTGCCGTGCAGAAGCTGTGGAGTTTGATTAGGTCCCATTTGTCTATTTTGGCTTTTGTTGCCAATGCTTTTGGTGTTTTGGTCATGAAGTCCTTTCCTACTTCTATGACCTGAATGGTTTTGCCTAGACTTTCTCCTAGGGTTTTTATGGTGTTAGGTCTTATGTTTAAGTCTTTAATCCATCTGGAGTTAATTTTAGTGTAAGGTGTCAGGGAAGGGTCCAGTTTCTGCTTTCTGCACATGGCTAGCCAGTTTTCCCAACACCATTTATTAAGCAGGGAATCCTTTCCCCATTGCTTGTTTTTGTCAGGTTTATTAAAGATTGTATGGTAGTAGATATGTTGTGTTGCCTCTGATGCCTCTGTTCTGTTCCATTGGTCTATATCTCTGTTTTGGTTCCAGTACCATGCTGTTTTGATTACTGTAGCCTTGTAGTATAGTTTGAAGTTCGGTAGTGTGATGCCTCCTGCTGTGTTCTTTTTGCTTACTATTCACTTGGCTATGCAGGCTCTCTTTTGGTTCCATATGAAGTTTAAGGTGGTTTTTTCCAGTTCTGTGAAGAAGGTCATTGGTAGCTTGATGGGGATAGCATTGAGTCTGTAAATTACTTTGGGCAGTATGGCCATTTTTATGATATTGATTCTTCCTAACCATGAACATGGAATGTTTCTCTATCTGTTTGTGTCCTCTCTTATTTCCTTGAGCAGTGGTTTATAGTTCTCCTTGAAGAGGTCCTTTATGTTCCTTGTTAGTTGTATTCCTAGGTATTTTATTCTCTTTGTAGCAATCATGAATGGCAGTTCATTCTTGATTTGGCTCTATTTCAGTCTGTTATTGGTGTATAGGAATGCTTGTGAATTTGCACATTGATTTTATATCCTGAGACTTTGCTGAAGTTGCTTAACAGTTTCAGGAGTTTTTGGGCTAAGACAATGGGGTCTTCTAGATATGCTATCATGTCATCTACAAATAGAGACAATTTGGTTTCCTCCTTTCCTATTTGAATACCCTTTATTTCTTTTTCTTGCCTGATTGCTTTGGCTAGAACTTCCAGTACTATATTGAATAGGAGTGGTGAGAGAGGGCATCCTTGTCCAGTGCCAGATTTTAAAGGGAATGCTTCCAGTTTTTGCCCATTCAGTATGATATTGGCTGTTGGTTTGTCATAAACAGCTTTTATTATTTTGAGATATGTTCCATCAATACTGAGTTTATTGAGGGTTTCTAGCATAAATGGCTGTTGAATTTTGTCAAAGGCCTTCTCTGTGTCAATTGAGATAATCATGTGGTTTTTGTTTTTGGTTCTGTTTATGTGATGAGTCACATTTAAAGACTTGCTTATGTTGAACCAGCCTTGCATCCCTGGGATGAATCCTACTTGATCATGGTGGATAAGCTTTTTGATGTGCTGTTGAGATCTGCTTGCCAGTATTTTATTGAAGATTTTTGTGTCTATGTTCATCATGGATATTGGCCTGAAGTTTTCTTTTCTGGTTGAGTCTCTGCCAGGTTTTGGTGTCCGGATGATGTTGGTCTCATAAAATGATTTTGAAAGGATTTCCTCTTTTTGAATTATTTGGAATAGTTTCAGAAGGAATGGTAACAGTTCCTTTTTGTGTGTCTGGTAGAACTTGGCTGTGAATCCATCTGGACCTGGGCTTTTTTTGTGTGGTAGGCTCTTGATTGCTGCCTCAACTTAAAACCTTGTTATTGGCCTATTTAGAGTTTTGGCTTTCTACTGGTTTAGGCTTTGGAGGACACAAATGTCCAGGAATTCATCCATTTTTTTTCCAGGTTTACTAGTTTATGTGCATGGAGTTGTTTGTAATATTCTCTGATGATGGTTTGAATTTCTGTGGAATCTGTGGTGATTCTCTCTTTTCCTTTTTATCAATCTGGCTAGTGGTCTGTCTGTTTTATCGATCTTTTCAAAAAACCAGCTCTTGGATTTATTGATTTTTTAAAGGGTTTTTCATGTCTCTATCTCCTTCAGTTCTGCTCTGATCTTAGTTATTTCTTGTCTTGTGCTAGGTTTTGAGTTCTTTTGATCTTGCTCCTCTAGCTCTTTCAATTTTGACAATAGGGTGTCAATTTTGGATCTCTCCACTCTTCTCATGTGGGCACTTATTGCTATATATTTTTCTCTACAGACTGCTTTAAATGTGTCCTAGAGATTCTGGTATGTTGTGTCTTCGTTCTCATTGGTTTTGAAGAACTTCTTTATTTCTGACTTCATTTCATTGTTTATCCAATCAACATTCAAGAGCCAGTTGTTCAGTTTCCATGAAGCTGTGCGGTTCTGAGTTAGTTTCTGAATTCTGAGTTCTAACTTGATTGCACTGTGGTCTGAGAGACTGTTTGTTATGATTTCAGTTGTTTTGCATTTGCTGAGGAGTGATTTACTTCCAATTATGTGGTCAATTTTAGAGTAGGTGTGATGTGGTGCTGAGAAGAATGTATATTCTGTGGATTTGGCATGGAGAGTTCCATAAATGTCTATCAGGTTTGCTTGTTCCAGGTCTGAGTTCAAGTCCTGGGTATCCTTGTTAATTTTCTGTCTGGTTGATCTGTCTGATATTGACAGTGGAGTATTAAATTCTCCCACTATTATTGTGTGGGAGTCTAAGTCTCTTTGTAAGTCATTAAGAACTTGCCTTATATATCTGGGTGCTCCTGCATTGGGTCCATATATATTTAGGATTGTTAGCTCTTCTTGTTTTATCAATATTTTTACCATTATGTAATGACCTTCTTTGTCTCTTTTGATCTTTGTTGCTTTAAAGTCTATTTTATCAGAGACGAGAATTGCAACTCCTGCTTTTTTTTTTTTTTTTTTTTGCTCTCCATTTGCTTGGTAAATCTTTCTCCATCCCTTTATTTTGAGCCTTCTTGTATCCTTGCATGTGAGATGGGTTTCCTGGATACAGGGCACCACTGGGTTTTGTCTTCTTATCCAATTTGCCAGTCTGTGTCTTTTGATTGGTGCAGTTAGCCCATTTACATTTAGGGTTAATATTGTTATGTGTGAATTTGATACTGCCATTTTTATGCTAGCTGGCTGTTTTGCTCATTAGTTAATGCAGATTCTTCATTTTATCAATGCTCTTTAGCATTTGGTATGTTTTTGGAATGGCTGGTACTGGTTGTTCCTTTCTATGTGTAGTGCCTCTTTCAGGATCTCTTTTAAAGCAGGCCTGGTGGTGACAAAACCTCTGAGTACTTGCTTGTTCACAAAGGATTTTATTTTTCCTTCACTTATGAAGCTCAGTTTGGCTGGATATGAAATTCTGGGTTGAAAGTTCTTTTCTTTAAAGATGTTGAATATTGGCCCCCACTCTCTTCTGGCTTGTAGGGTTTCTGCTGAGATATCTGCTGTGAGTCTGATGGACTTCCCTTTGTGGGTGACCCGACCTTTCTCTCCAGCTGCCCTTAGCCTTTTATCCTTTATTTCAACACTGGTGAATCTGACAATTATGTGCCTTGGGGTTGCTCTTCTTGCGGAATATCTTTGTGGTGTTCTCTGTATTTCCTGGACTTGAATATTGGCCTGCCTTGCTAGGTTGGGGAAATTTTCCTGGATAATATCCTGAAGAGTATTTTCCAACCTAGATTCATTCTCTTTGTCACATTCAGGTACACCTATCAAATATAGGTTAGGTCTCTTTACTTAGTCCCACATTTCTTGGAGACTTCATTCATTCCTTTTTGTGCTTTTTTCTCTAACCTTGCCTTCTCATTTTATTTCATTGAGTTGATCTTCAACCTCTGATATCCTTTCTTCTGCTTGGTCAATTTGGCTGTTGAGACTTGTGCATGCTTCTCAAAGTTCTCATGTTGTGTTTTTCAGCTCCATCAATTCACTCATATTCCTCTCTAAGTTGTCCATTCTTGTTATCATTTCCTCAAATCTTTTTTTAAGGTTCTTAGTTTCTTTGCATTGGGTTAGAAGGTGTTCTTTTAGCTCATGGAAGTTTCTCATTACCCACCTTCTGAAGTCTGATTCTGTCATTTCATCAATTCATTCCCTGTTCAGCTTTGTTCCCTTGCTGGTGAGGGGTTGTGATCCCTTGTAGAAGGCAAGGTGTTTTGGTTTCATGTGTTTTCCTCCTTTTTGCACTGGTTTCTTCCCATCTTTGTGGATTTATCCACCTGTCGTCTGAGTAGTTGCTGACTTTCTGATTGGGTCTCTGAGTGGACATCCAGATTGTTGATGATAAAGTATTTCTGTTTCTTAGTTTTCCTTCTAACATTCTCACCCCTCTGCTGTAGGACTGCTGAGGTCCACTCTAGGCCCTGCTTGCCTGGGGAACACCTGTAGCAGCTGTGGAACAGTGAGGGTTGCTACCAGTTTCTTCTTCTGCTATCTTTGTCCCAGAATGATGCCCACAAAATGTCAGTCTGATCAGTCCTTTGTGAGGTGACTCTTTGGATATACAGGGGTCAGGGAGCTGCTTGAGGAGAAAGTCTATACTTTATAGGAGCTCAAGTGCTGAGCTGTGAGTTCCGTTGTTCATTCAGGGCTGCTAGGCACATATGTTTAAGTCTGCTGCAGCAGAACTCATAAAGCCCCCCTTTTTTTTCCTCAGGTGCTCTGTCCTGGAGAGTTAGGACTTTATTTGTGAGTATCCGTTGCACTGTCCTCCCAGCAAGGAGGCAGTCTAGTCACTGCCTGCTGCAGAGACTACACTGAGCTCCTCTGAGCTCTGCCATGCTGCCATGGTCTCTACCCTGCTGCTGTGGGCTCCACCCTGCTGTCATGGGCTCTTCCCTGCTTCCTTGGGCTCCACCCTGCTGCTGTGGGCTCCATCCTGCTGCCGTGTGGAATTCCCTGTAGTCCTATTTATATGGGTGTGGTTAGAACTGCCATGGCAATGGTGGCTTGTCTCTGTAATGGCAGACTCTCTCTGTTATGGCAGGTTGCCTCTGCAATGGCAGGCTGTGTCAGCAATGGCAGAGTACCTCCATAGGGGTGGAGTGCCTCAGTAATGGCAGAAGCCCCTCCCCCACTGAGCTGCACCTTCATGGGTTCAGCTGTGCTTGCCATGAAACTCTCAACTCCAAGCATTTCCAATTGCTGTTTTCTTCGTTTTTGTGGGGATGAGACAGCTGAGCCTGATCACCTGGCTCCCTGCCTAAGAGCCCCCTTTTTTTTTTAAGTTGAATGGTTGACCCTCTCCCAGGTGTTCCGGTTGCCTGCTGAAAGGGTGCCGGGATCTGTGTGATTTCCCATGCGGTGACCCACTGCACTGGCTGAAGCAATGTCGCTGCCTGGGGATCTCCTGGCCTGGCTTACTGTTTAAGTCCTGTTTAATCAGATAAATGTGCTAATCTGCCTTCCCAAATCTCAAATTGCCAGTTTAATGGGGCAACCAGACCTGTGTATTTTGTACGGAGTGCTCCTGCGCTGCAGCACCTGCTGAAACAGCTGCACCAGCCACAACAGCCGTGCTGGTGGCACATGGGACTCCTACACCTGGGAATCTCCTGGTCTGTGGGCAATAAAGATCCGTCTGGAAATGCAGCGTCCACTCACCCTCTGTGCTTTCACTGGTAGCTGCAATCCTGATTTGCTCCTATAGCGCCATCTTCTCCTCTCCCAATTACATAATTTAATATTAAAATATTATTAAATTGTATCTATGTAAGTCTACCTTAAAAATGATAAAGTTTTAGTGAAATGACCTAAAATGTACTTTTAATTTAGAAATGAAAGAGATGTCTTAATTTTTTAAATCTCTATTTGCTTCACAAACATCTTTATATTTTTGCTCCATGTTAAATAAAATAATATTAAAATAGTTGCATTTTGAGTATGGTGAATAAATTCAAGATTTCTAAATAAACATTAATTTATACATCCTAAGTAAAAATGAAATATTAAAGATTTCTGTCAGGGTGTACTGCACTAATTAATATTACTTTCATATGATTTTGATAATTTTGAACAATAGCTAGGGTAGATGTCATCATTTTCTACAGATAAAAAATTAAGATCCCTGTAAGTTGTTATTTCCCAAAGACCACTCAGTGAGAAAGTGACTAAGATGGAACTTTAAACCAAATTATTTAGAGTTAAATCTGTTTGTCCTCTTTTTTTTTTTTTTCTAGCAAGATGGAATCTTGCTGTGTAACCCAGGTTGAAGTGCAGTGGTTCAATCCTAGCTCACTTTAGCCTCAAGATAATGGGCTCAAGCAATTCTCCAACCCAAGCCTCCCAAGAAGCTGTAGTCTCTACCTGTTTTTTTTTTGTTGTTTGTTTGTTTGTTTTTTTGTTTTTTTTTTTTTTTTTTTGGAGAGAAGGAAAGAAAAAAAAGGAGTGAAGGAGAGGAAGAAAGAGGAAGAAAAAGAGGGAGAGAGAACAGTAATGTTGCTTTATTCTAAAAGAAATGGGTATTAATAATGGCCAATCAATATTTCATTTAAACCTATGAGTAGGTGTGATGTGGCATTGACAAGAATGTATATTTTGTGTGTTTGAAGTGGAGAGCTCCATAAATATTTATTAAGTTTACTTGTTCTGGATCTGAGTTTGAGTCCTTGATATCCTTATTAATTTTCTGTCTCATTGAGTCTAAGTCTCTATGTATCTGAGTGTTAGGATAGTTAGCTCTTATTGTTGCATTGATCCTTTTACCACTATATCTTTGTTGCTTTAAAATCTATTTTATCAGATACAAGAATTGCAACTCCATTTATTTATTTATTTATTTATTTATTTTTGTTTTCCATTTGGTTGGTAAATCTTTCTCCATCCCTTTGTTTTGAGTCTTTGTGTATCCTTGCATGTAAAATGGATCTGGATGTAGCATACCATTGGGTTTTGGCTGTATGTTTTGATTGGGGAATTTAGTTGATTTAAATTTAGGATTACTGCCATTTGATGTTAACTGGCTGTTTTATCCATTTGTTGATGTAAATTCTTCTTTATATTGATGCTCTTTACTTTTTGGTATATTTTTAGAAAGGCTAATACTGGTTGTTTCTTTCTATGTGTAATGCTTCTTTCAGAAGCTCTTGTAAAGCAGGCCTGGTGGTAATAAAATCTCTGAGTACTTGCTTGTTCATAAAAGATTTTATTTTTCCTTCAGTTGTGAAGCTTAGTTTGGCAGGATATGAAATTCTGGGCTGAAAGTTCTGTTCTTTAAGGATGTTGAATATTGGCCCCCACTCTCTTCTGGCTTGTAGAGTTTCTGCTGAGAGATCTGCTGTAAGTCTGATAGGCTTCCCTTTGTGGGTAACCAGACCTTTCTCTCTGGCTGCCCTTAGTATTTTCTCCTTCATTTCAACCCTGGTGAATCTAACGATTATGTGCCTTGGGGTTTCTCTTCTTGAGGAATATCTTTGTGCTGTTCTCTGTATTACCTGGGGTTGAATGTTGTCCTGCTTTGCTAGTTTAGGAAAATTTTCCTGAATAATATCCTGAAGAATATTTTCCAGCTTGGATTCATTCTCTCTGTCAGATTCAGGTACACCTATCAAACATAAATTTGGTCTTTTCACATAGTCCCACATTTCTTGGAGACTTTGCTCATTCCTTTTTATCCTTTCTTCTCTATTCTTGTCTTCTCATTTTATTTCACTAAGTTGGACTTTGACCTCTGATATCCTTTCTTCTGCTTGAACAATTCGAGTGTTTAAACCTGTGCATACTTCTCAGAGTTCCTGTATTGTATTCTTCAGTTCCATTAATTCACTTATATTTCTCTCTAAATTGTCTATTCTCATTAGGATTTTGTCAAACCTTTTTTCAAAGTTCTTAGTTTCTTTATGTTGGGCTAAAACATGTTCTTTGAACTCACAGAAGTTTCTTATTATCCATATTCTGAAGACTGATTCTGTTATTGGGATGTGCTCGTTCTCCATTAAGCCTTGTTTCCTTGTTGATAAGGAACTGTGATCCTCTGTAGAGGGAGAAGCATTCTGATTTTGAGTATTCTCAGCCTTTTTACGCTGGTTTCTTCCCATCATTGTAAGTTTATCCACCTGTTGTCTTTGTAATTACCACTTTTCAAATTAGGTCTCTAAGTAGATGTCCAATTTGGTAATTCCCAGGGCCGAAATATGAGCAACCCACTGCGCCGACCAAAACAGTGGCATTAAGACTGATGGTGCTTTTCTGCCAGGGAATCTCCAGTCTGACTTCCTTCTTGAGTCTGTATAGGCGACTCTGCCTTCCCAGAGCTCCAAACCTCGGTCAGAAGGGGAACCAGTCCGATTTACTCTGCACCAAGAGCTGCCACGCCGAGGTGCCAGCAAAACCGCTGCTCCAGCCACAAGAGTCGTGCTGGTGACCCATGCTGCTCCTCCACACCTCGGTCAGAAGGGGAACCAGTCCTGTTTACTCTGCTCCAAGAGCTCCTGCACCGAGGTGCTGGCAAAACTGCTGTGCTGGCCACAAGAGTCACGCTGGTGACCCATGTGGCTCCTCCACTGGGAATCTTCTGCTCTGTGAGTGACCAAAATTTGTCTGAAAGTGTGGTGTCCTCTCATTCTCTGCATTTTCACTGGGAGCTACAATCTTGAGATGTTAGAGGTCGGCCATCTTGGATCGTTCATCTCTACTTGTTTTTAAGAGGAATATTTTTGGAGAAGGAATCCATTTTTTATCACTGAGGAAACTGATTTGTTAAACATGAAATATATAGATATAAAAAAGAATAAAAGGTAAAATACCATTACTCTACTGGGCCAAATGTTATCTCTCTAAAAATTTTTGTCTGCACAGAAGCTCAGACCATAGATTTATTTGGAATAAAGAACCTTGAATATGTAATTAAGAAGAAACCCCAAGATGAGATTATCCTGGAATAAAGTAGATTTTAAATCTGATCATAAGTGTCCTTATTAAAAAAAAAAAAATTTAAACAAAATTACACATAGAAACCCCAGAGCTAGCCATGTGAATACAAATGTGGAAATTGAACCGTTGCATCCATATGCCGAGGAACTCAAGAGTCACCAGAAGCTGAAAGAGAGGCAAGCAATAAATTCTTCATAAGAGCCTCCAGAAAGCAGCAACCCTACTAAATCTTGATTTCAGTTTTCTGGGCTCCAAACTATGAAAAACTAAGTTTTTGTTGTAAGCCACCTAGTTTGTAGTAATTTGCTTTGGCAGCTCTAAGAAACTAATATTAATATAAGAACTAAGGCACATAATTGAGAAGTCACTGGTATATTTTGCTAGTATTATCCCATTTCAGGTATCCAATTCCAGACATTGAAAAACTTTTGTATTACAAAGGAATTGTTCATTCTATTTTTTACCAAATGGATAATATTTCAATAAATATTCTATTTGACTATTTCATTTCCAGAAATGCATTTTCACTCTTTAAATTAGATTTAAATAATCAGAAAAAAAAAACCTAATAAGTAAATACTTGCAAGCAAATTTCTCCAGTAAAAAAGATCCCCCTGTGAAAGTAGTTTAAATTGCTCAGGTTTTAAATATAAAGATCCATGCATTTAAGTTGATTCCAAATGGCCTGGCTTACAGTTGTTTTTGCTCATATTTAGTTGTGAAATGGTGAATTACATATGTGAAACACAGATTTTTTTTTTTTTGCCAACTTGAACTGTAAAATAAAGAAATCAAAAGGAGTTTAGTGACCTGATGCGAAACAAAAAGACTTTGTACATTAAAAATTGTGTTTAGATTCATTGAATGATAAATACTGAATGGAAGCTTATCACCTATAAAACTAGTTACTCAAAATGAGTTTTGCTCTGATAATTAATACATACTATGTGGTTGCTGCTATTAGAAAGGAAACACAAAAATAATGTTCAGGTCACCAGCAGCTTGTCTGATAAATGACATATGTAAGATTCATTCACTGCCTGAAAAGCACTTTTCTATATTTATTAGCTGTATTGAAAATCTGTTTTGTCTGGTCATTGACTGGTGCTTTAGATGAGTGGTTCTCAACTTTGGCTACACATTGGAATTGCCTAGATGATTTTTAAAATGCTAGGTCTCACTTCTGCAGATTTTTATTTAATCAATACTGGGTAAGACCTGTGGATGAGAATGTTTTAGTATTGCTCATGTGATATTTATATTCCACAATCAATAAACTAGATGTTAGCATCCTATGGTTACCCTTTCAGCAAAACCCTAGAAACATTGAGTGTTCACATTTTGTCTGCTAGTTTTAGCAACTTTATTTTATTTTGAGCGCATAGAGAATTTTTCCCCCAATATCAATTTTTTTCTGGGAAAAAGTATAGACCACTTTACAATTAAGAGAAGAAATATATTCATAGGCCTTGAAGATACTAAGTCTATTCTCTTCTAAATTCCATCTCAGGATGGAATACAACATTGTGAAATATTTCTTGGATGTAGAATAGCATTGTTTCTCAAAGTATGATCCAAGTACTGCCTGCATTAATAATTCTTTATGAATAAATAATGGAATAAATAAATACATAAAATTTCTGAACATTTCTCCAGAATTATGGAATTGGGAATTTTGAATTTACAACCCAAAAATATGTATTTTTAAGAAGCTTCCCAGGTGATTCCAGTGTGTATACTATAATTTCAACAGATGGTTATAAGAATTCTATCTCAGCTAAGCATTCAAATTGTTCTCTTCTAAATTGAATTTTTAATATTTTGTTACATAAATAAAAGAAATGCAGGCTTATGAATCTGAGAAGAAAAAACATACTAGAAAAAATGTTGTTTTTTTTTTTTTTTTTTTTTTTTTTTTCAGTTAAACCAAGCTTAATCAGTTTAGTATTATAAATTGGTTTCCTCTGAGAAAATGTAGTGCAAAACACTTAGAGGAAGCAAAGTCGTGGCCTTCTTTATCCGCATTAATATGGATTTTGGGAAAATTTTTAAATGTACCTAGAGATTGTTGTTAGAACTCTTGACATTTCTATGAGGTAAGTTTTTTTCCTAAAAATTGCTGTGTGTAGATAATTTTTATATATGGAATAATTTTCTTTTTTTCAGTGACTTATAAACTAACTTCAAAAAAATCAGAATGTTAAAGAAATATTAAAAGTGGAGGCATCTTCAGAGAGCATAGCTCAAGTGAGAGAGAAAAATGACAAAAACAAAATTAAACTCCAAATTAGATCCTTTCTAGTTTTTTTCTACATTGATAATTTATTCTTCTCCTTTTCTACCTCCTAAAATCAACCTCCAAATTATTTTGGATCTGATTTTTAAATAGCTTGTTTCAGACAGTTCTGGTCTAAGTCACCATTGTCTCTCACCTGGACTGCTTAAGGTCTTCAGTTTGGCATGGAACCTCCCTCTGATTCATTCTGCAGATGGTAGACTAGTTACATTTTCTGAAATACAAATGCCATTACTTTATTCTTTAGCTTGAATTATTTCAATGGTTTTCTATGATCTTAAACCATAAATTTTTCATGTATATATTACAAGCTCTCTATAATATGACTCCTACCCTCATTTTCACTGTTAAAGATGTCATTTTCAGTGTGGACCTACAGAAAAATATTAAAATTTGTGTAGAGAATTATTCTTTATCACAAAAACTATGGAAAGGTGGGCAGTATTGCCATTTTTAGATAGTAACTAGAATGTTTGGCATCCTTCATGGCATAGAAAGTGCCACATAATGAAAAATTCCTCATAGTTCTTATATTTCTCACTAAATATCATGTAGATTTTAAAAAACTATTTATATGAGCTTAGGATATAAATCAATTTTGTACATGAAAAACAATTATTCTGGGCATGCTGTTAGGATTTGGCAGTTTTTCCATGTAGGGAACTATGGTATAAATCAGTAAAAGATTTACTAAGGTGAAGGATAAACAAGTGTACTAAGCACTGTTTACCATTTTGGAAAGTCACAGTCATTGCAAGAAGCCATAGAAACTCATGAAGTTAATTGTCATTCAGGTTAGGGCACTATTCTCGCATGGGATCTGGCATACTGGGTTGGAAGATTGATTTTTATGATTAACTCCAACACCTGGGCACAGTTAGGGGAAAATTTTAGGCTAAAATTCAGTGAGCATGTATGCACTCACCAATAATTTAGTCCAGGTAAAATATATACTAGATGTATGACAATGTCTAGATGCCCAAAATATTGACCAGTAATCCACATATTACCCTGGAATTAAAATTCTTTGTGATAAAAACTCAAATCTAGGGTTCAGAACCATCAGGCAATATTAACATTACATAAAATTATCAGGCTGGGTGTGGTGGCTCAGGCCTGTAATCCCAGCACTTTGGGAGGCTGAGGCGGGCGAATTACCTGAGGTCAGCAGTTCGAGACTACCCTGGCCAACGTGGTGAAACACCATCTCTACTAAAACTACAAAAATGAGCTGGTTACTGTGTGGCATTTGCCTGTAATCCCAGCTATTTGGAAGGTTGAGGTAGGAGAATCACCTAAACCTGGGAAATGGAGTTTGCAGTGAGCCGAGATCATGCCATTGTACTCCAGCCTGTGTGACAGTGGTACTCTGTCTCAAAAAAACAAAAACAAAACAAAACAAAATTATCAGAGACAACTTCATGAAGAAATTGACTTGAGTTGGCACTAGATTTCCTAGGATTTGGTTGGCACAGTAGTTGGCAAAAACAAAAGTAGAAAGGAGGAAGAAAGAGACAAAAAATAACAACAAAAACACGATCTTGAAAGTAAGTATTGAGCAAAGTTTAAATTCCCTTTTGTAATATGAAATCATGCAAATATATTCCCACCCAGAAAAGTGTCAACAACTAAAGAAATATTTTGAGTATAATCTTTGTCTTCTAATAGAAGATTATTTTCCAGTGTCAGGAGTAGCCATGTGGTATAATTCCAGTGATTTGTATTTACATTGTATTTTGTGTTGATTTTTGAAGTTGTGTCAAATAGAAGCCCTTTGTAGATTATTAACTCTAAGGGAGTTATGCTTCTCAAAAGAATAATTCTGTTTCAACTTTTAATGAAAAACTGTTTCTGTCATCTATTTCACATACATTTTGTCAAAGTCATATTTAATCATTTATTTCAAGGCTTGGTCATTTAAAACTTTTAAATTGATTGAAAATAGAGGTTAGAGTAGAGGGAAGATATATCTTTATCTGTAGAATGCTAATATATTTTATTGAATACATGAAGAATTGCACATATTTTGAGTTGCATTTAAAGAGGGGGATAATGTAGTGTTTCTTTGCTTAAATATGCTGCAAATTCAGTACATTTACTGAATGTATTTATATTAATTCACTAAAAATGTACATGTTCATCTCTTTTGGGTGTGGTTGGTGGTATGGAAAAGGGGGTTAAAAATTGCCAAGAAGTTCAATAAAGGTAGAATGGGTCCTGGTTATAGCACTCCTGAGCCATGTTTGCCTGTTTTCTGGTTAGGGGAATTTTATACCAGAGTATGTCTGTCCCTTTCACAGTGCTTCTCAGAACCATTTAGGAGTCTGTATTGCAGAAGCAAATCTATTTCTCTAGATCCCTGAGAGCAGCCTCCACAGTTTAGATTTCCTCTAAAATATGGAGTTTGTTGGAAATAAAGTTTGTTGATAAGTTCTACTTACTCTTAATTTCTATGCAGAGAGTAAGCTCTGAATTGTGTTTATGGCATAAAAATTGTACTAAAATTCTAATTAAATAAAACAAAAATTATGCTTTACTTCTGTTTCTCACTTGGCTGTAAATCACTGATGGTAGTCTTCTAAGTTCCTATCAAGTTTACAGATTTAGGCAACATTATGAATTCAACTTATAATAGTGGACTCCTATCATCTGTTTTTGTCAGTCCTGGTGAAACAAATTATACTAATTATATTTCTAAATGAAAGTTTTATGTGTGACTTTATTCTTTCTTGAGTTATACAATTAAGATGTACTTTTTCCCTTTCCAAGACATTACATCACTTTATTTTGTCCACAGGTTGGTCTGCCAGCCTTACACCCTTTATACCTTTTTCCTCTTTTCTCCCAGCGTCCACTATGTCCTATTTATGCTGTGTAATAAAACATAGTGAAAAACAACACAGGTTTTTCCCAATCCAGAATACCACATAGATTGATTACTAGCTATATGGCCTTTATAAAATATTTTAGTACCTTAGTTTTCTCATTCATAAAATGAGAATGAAAACATTATTGAATTCGTCTATATGTTATAATGATTCAAGGAGATAATGTATTTATGAAGTCTATTTACCTGATAAGTAAAATAGACACAAGAGATATTGTTGTTGTTGTTGTTATTGTTAATGATGATGTTATAAATTTCACATAATTTCAATAAATCTAGCCAGTCTTAAATTTTTAAACTGAAAATTTTTTCACAAACTGTAATTACATGCATTTATATAGACTCTAATATTCAAATAAACACAACTTTTAGCCTGTGCCTTCATTTCTTAGTATTTTTTGCTGGTAATGGCAAAGTATCTTTTACTAAACAGACATGTTTTGCTATGCTTGTTTTTGTGTAAAACATACAGACAAGTGGCAAGCTATACGTTACAAGAGCTTACAGAATTACACTGATGAGGATATTTACTCACAAATGTGTCTAATGATTTACAGCTGTAATATTGTTGCATGTTAAAATATCAGGCTGTGACAGTAAGACAAGAATAGATTATTTATGCCAGAAATTCTTACCTGTTAGATTTTAAGAACTCATTTCAAAGGAAAGGTAAGCATAATGAATCCCTACTTAATAATAATTTTACTTTTTGAACTTTTAATATAAAAAGTGGTTTTAAAAGTACTATAAATTTATTAATAATTTTAATATAATTTCTTATTTCATGACATAGCAGTGTTTAAACAGTTATGGTGAGAATATGTTTGGTCACGCGTGTATGCAGGCAGGCTTAAGGAACATTTCACAAGCCAAATCTTGCAATGGTTATAGACTCCCAATAGTTATAGACCACTGACTTTGTCCCAGGAATATTCTGTCCAAAGCATCAGTAGATGCCCTTTACTTATTTACATTATCATAGTCTTTTTTCAAAAACTAAACTCCCCTGTAACCAGGGTAACTGAAGCAGAAACAAAAATGAATAAATTTAAAAATTAAGTAATAAGGAACATAAAATTTTGCTTCATATTTAAACAACTCTTTTAGAAAACAGAAAAACACTTTTTTTTATCATTTTGGATTAAAAAAAATTCTGTCCCAATAGAATGCTTAAACTTTTAATCCTTAAACCAAATAAGAGTCAGCAAAAAATGTCAATGATTTGCCTTAAAAGTCAAGAATAAATATAAATATGTTCTATATTTATGCAAAATAAAGAGGGAAAGTCTTTTTAGCAGTCCATATTTATTTATGTATTTTTTTATTGCGCTTTGAGTTTTGGGGTACATGTGCAGAACATGCAAGATAGTTGCATAGGTACACACAATGGCAGTGTGTTTTGCTGCCTTCCGCCCCTTTACCCACATTTGGCATTTCTCCCCATGCTATCCCTCCCCAGCTCCCCCGCCTCGCTGTCCCTCCCCTATTTCCCCCAATAGGCCCCAGTGTGTAGTACTCCGGTCCCTGTGTCCATGTGTTCTCATTGTTCAGCACCCACCTATGAGTGAGAATATGCGGTGTTTCATTTTCTGTTCTTATTTATGTATTTACTTAAGACAGGTTCTCAGTCTGTCACTCAGGTTGGAGTGGAATGTCACAATCATGGTTCACTACAACCTCAAACTCCGGGGCTCAAACAGTCCTCCTGGGTCACCTTCTGAATAGCTGGAACCAAAGGTGCATACCATCATGACGATCAACAAAATAATCCTATAAATCCTCTTAGGCCAAGTGTAAGACTCTCTCATCTTACAATTATTTATATTTGAATATGACTCATAAACGTTTCACTTATCAGTTACTTGCAGACATTCTTCTGACTGAAGATATTTATTCAGAGTTACATAATTAAGAGTTAGATTATTGTCTAAATTATTCTTTCTAATAGATATTTGGTACGCAACACATTTTTAATATGTTATCTTTTAAACTATGCATAGACTACATTCAGTCTACTTTTAACTCTACATAGAACAAATGCTGGGCATAAATAAAACCTCTCTAGATTTCAAAATATAAATATCCTACAGATTAAGCACAGAAATAAATCGAATTTTAATCACATAGCTTAAATAAATAAATCAAAATGTAATAGCATAACAAATATAGTCATTTATATTTGTTCATTAAGTATCATCCAGGTATTGGTATGCATCCTTGGATACAAAAACAGGTGGATGCTCAAGTCCCTGACCTAAAATGCTGTAGTATTTCCATATAACCTATGCACACTCTCCCATTTACTTTAAATTATTTCTAGATCTCTTATAATAGCAAATACAATGTAAATGCTACATAAGGAGTTGTTAACACTGTATTATTTTTATTTATATTTTTATTATTGCATTGGTATTATTATTTATTTTAATTTGTTTTTAAATTCCGTTTTTGTGGGCACACCTAGGTGTATATATTTATAGAGTACATGAGATATTGGTACAGGCATGCAATGCCTAAGTATCACATCATGGAAAATGGGGTTTCTACCTCCTGAAGCATTTATTCTTTGTATTACAAACAATCCAATCATACTAATTTAATTATTCTTAAATGTACAATTGAATTATTATTGATTATACCCATCCTGCTGTGCTGTCAAATACTAGGTCGTATTTATTATTTCTAACTATATTGTTTCTACCCATTAACCATCTCCAACTTCCTCCCCAACCCCTGATTATCCTTCTCAGGCTCTGGTAACCATCCATCTATTTTCTATGTCAAGAGTTCAATAGTTTTGATTTTTAGATCCTACAAGTAAGTGAGAACATGCAATGTTTGTCTCTCTGTGCCTGGCTTGTTTTACTTAACATAATGACCTCCAGTTCCATCTATGTTGTTACAAATGACAGGATTTCATTCTTTTTATGGCTGAATAGTACTCCATTGTATGTATGTACCACATTTTCTTAATCTATTCATCTGTTGATGGACACATAGACTACTTCCAAATCTTGGCTATTATGAACAGTGCTGCAAAAACATAGGCATGCAGTTATCTCTTAGACATACTGACTTCCTTTGTTGGGGGTATATACCCAGCAGTGAGACTGGGGAACCATGTGGTACCTCTGTTTTTAGTTTTTTTGATAAACCTCCAATCTTTTCTCCATAGTGGTTGTAACCAGTTTACATTCCCACCAAGAGTATATGAGAATTCCTTGTTCTCCACACCCTTACCAGCATTTGTTACTACCTATTTTTGGATAACAGCCATTTTAGTTGGGATGAGATATCTTACTGTAGCTTTGACTTCCACTTGCATCTCTCTCTGATGACCAATGATGATGAACATCTTTTTGTACGCATGTTTACCATTTTCATGTTTTCTTTTAAGACATGTCTATTTAAATTTTTTACTCATTTTGAATCGGATTATTAGTTTTTGAAGTCAAGATATGTTTGAACTACTTACATATTCTGGTTTTTAATCCCCTGTCTTGTTTGTAACTATTTTCTCCCATTCTATGGGTTATGTCTTCACTTTATTGATTGTGTCCTTTGCCCTGCAGCTTTTTACTTAATGTAATCCAATTTGTCCATTTTTGCTTATGCCGACTGTGCTTATGGGGCATTAGAGAAATTTCTGCTCAGACTAATGTCCTGGAGACTTTCTCCAATGTTTTCTCATAATAATTTCATAGTTTGAGGACTAAGATTTAAATCTTTAATCTATTTTGATTTTATTTTTGTATATGCTGAGAGATAGGGGTATGGTTTCACTCTTCAGGATATAGACATTCAGTTTTCCCAGCACCATTTATTGAGGTGACTGTCTTTTCTCCAGTGTATGTTCTTGTAACCATTGTCAAAAATGAGTTCACTCACTTTTCATTGGATTTGTTTCTGAGTTTCTCATTCTGTTCCATAGACCTATGTGTCTGTTTTTATGCCAGTACAATGCTATTTTGGTTACAGTAATTGAAGTCAGGTAATGTGATTCTTCCAGGTTTGTTCTTTTTGATCATGATAGTTATGACTGTTCTGAGCCTTTTGTCATTTCATATAAATTTTTTTTCTATTTCTGTGAGAAATGTCATTGGTATTTTCATAGGGATTGCATTCAATCTGCTCTGCATTGTATGGATACTTTAACAATATTGATTCTACCAATCTATTAATATGGAAGATCTTTTCATTTTTTGTGTGCATCCTCTTCAATTTCTTTGATCAGCATTTTATAGTTTTCATTGTAGTGATTTCTCAATTCTTCTTTTATTCCTAGGTATTTAATTTAATTTGCGGCTATTGTAAATGGGATCACTTTTGATTTCTTTTTTAAGATTGTTCACTGTCAGCATAGGAAAATGTTACTTATTTTTGTATGTTGATTTTATATCCTGCAACTTTACTGAGTTTATCAATTCTAATAGTTTTATTTGTGGTGTCCTTAGGTTTTTTCAAAATATAAGGTTATGTGGTCTGAAAACAATGATCATTTTTCTGCCTTTCCAAGATGAATAGACTTTATTTCTTTCTCTTATATGATTGCTCTAGCTAGGACTTCAACTACTATGTTGAATAACAGTGTAAAAGTGGGCATTTTTGTTATATTCCAGATCAAATTGGAAAGGCTTTCAGGCTTTCCCATTTCATGTAGTAGCTGTGGCTCTGTCATCTATGGCTTTTACTATGTTGAGGTATGTTCCTTCTATACTCAGTTTGCTGAGGGTTTTTATTATAAAAATAATATCAAATTTTATTAAATCCTTTTTCAGCACAGATTAAAATAATCGTATGATTTCTGTCCTCCATTCTGTTCATGTGGTGTAGCACATTGATTGTCTTGCATATGTGGAGCCATCCTTGCATCCCTGAGACGAATCCTGCTTGGTCATGATAAATGATCTTCTTAATGCATTGTTGAATGTGGTTAGCTAGTATTTTGTTGAGGATATTTGCATCAATATTCAGCAGAGATATTGGCCTGTAGTTTCCTTATTTTGATGTTTCTTTGTCTGATTTTGATATCAGGGTAATACTGGCCTCATAGAATGAGTTTGGAAGTACTACTTTCTCTTCCATTGCTTTGAACAGTTTGAGTTTAGTTATTCCTTAAGTGTTTGGTAGAATTCAGAAGTGAAGCCATTAAGTCTTGGGCTTTTCTTTTTTAACTGGGAGACATTATTATGGCTTTTATTTCATTACTTGTTATTGACCCGTACAGGTTTTGGATTTCTTCCTAGTTCAATTTTGATAGCTGGCATGTGTCTTGAAACTTGTCCATTTCTTCTAGATTTTTTAATTTATTGGTTCATAGTACCCACTAATAATCCTTTGAATTTCGGTAGTGTCTATTGCAGTGTCTCTTTTTTAACTCTGATATCATTTATTTGAGTGTTGCCCAAGACCCTTCTCTTTAGAGTGGCAAGTTCTCCCAGGCCCCAGGCATGTTCAGAGATGCTGTCTGGGTGCCAGGGATTGGAGTCAAATATCTTAGCAGTTTACCTAATGTTCTATTCTACTGTGGCTAAGCTGGCACTCACACCATAACACAAAGTCCTTCCTGCTCTTCCCCCTGACCCTTTCTATAGCAGAAGGACCTCTCCCTATGGCTACCACTACCACCAGAACACAGAGACTACCAGGGCACCAACAATGCTAGCTTAAAGCCCAAGCATTCAGCAGTCAGGTTGTGGTGAATGCTGCCAGTCCTCAGATTCACCATTTAGGGCATTGGGCTTCCTCTGGTCCAGGGCAGATTCAAAATGCTGTCCAAGAGTGCAAGCCTGGATTCAGAAACCCAAAGCATTTGCTTTTTGCTCTAATCTTCTGTGGCCAAACTAGTACTAAGGTGCAATAAAAAGTTGCTTTACGTTTCCCTCTGCTTTTTTCAAACAGAATGAATCTTTCACCACAGCTTGTAATGTACTATATCACATCTATAAATAGAAAGTCTCAGGACCCAATGTCCGTGGCATACTACCTGGGTGTTGCTGCTGGTTATTCATAGCCCAAGAGTTCTTAAGTCAACAGATGATGAGTCCTGCCAGAACCGGGTCCTTCCCATCAAGACAGAGTGTTCTATTTGGCCTAGAGTGTATCTAGAAATGTCATAAAAGAGCTGGGGGCTGAAATGGGGGCCTCACAACTTTGCCCAATGTGCCATGTTATTGTGGGTGAGCTGGTATCCAAGATGCAAGACGAAGTCTCCTTACTCTCCACTCTCATCTCCTGAAGCAGAAGTAAAGAGTTAATTTTGTTGCTGCCAGTTTCACCACCTGGGGTTGAGGGAGGGATGATACAAACACTCCCTTAGCTGCACCAGCTAGTGTCTCCTTAGGTAACATGTCACCATAGTCCACTGGCTCTAAGCCCAGCCTACCACTACAGTTGCCTAGAAATTACAGGCTGTGTTTCCTAGACTGTCTTTCAAGTTTACCTAGGACCCAAGAGCCCCTCAGCCTGCAGTGGTGAGGCTTGTCAATAAACTCAAGTTCCAAATGCTGGAATGGTTGAGTTTCCTTTGCTAAGGGCTGGACCAAATGTTCTCTCCATGAGGGGGATGGGACACTGGCTGTGCCAGGTATGACTTTATTCTCTGATATGGAAGAACAGTAATTAGATCAATATAAAGTTCCCCCAGTTATTGCACTGTCTCCTCCCAAAGTGCACAGATTCTCCTTTCTGTGCTGCCTGGTCTCTGATGGGGGATGAGGGAGGGGTGGCACCCACAATTTAGGACTCTCTCTTCTGCCCTTCTTGATGCTTATTTCAGCGATAAGCAGGTAAAACCGAGTACCATGATTGCTCACCTGTTTTTTTGTTTCTTGTGATGGTGCTGCTTTTCTGCGTGTAGTTATTAAAATTTCGTGTTCCAGCTGGGGCAGGTAATGGGTGGGGGTAGAGGGTAGGGACGAATGGTGCAGGCTTCTATTTTTCTATAGTGCTCTGTCCCTCACATTGGTGTCATTTATGTATTTATTTAGGAATATTTTTTATCTGCAGTTAAATCCATGGATTCAACCTGTAGAGGGAACTTGTAGATATGGAGGGTTGACTGTATTAACACAGTATAATTTTAAAGACTCCAAATACTTTTTCCTTGCTAAGGTATTTGGCATTTGAGTATAATCTTTTGAAACCTGTATAGGTTTCCAAGCCATAAGGGGAAAATAATAAATGACTTTAGTAAGTCAATGACATATTGAATAGAAAAATTGCCCAAGCAACTTTGACTCATAAAGTCATGAAACATAATAAAAGTATTGTTTTAAGCTACTGAGACAATCCCTTGTGTTTGCTGACGCTGCTAGAACTGTTATCCAGAAAGGAGAATTTATACGTTAGACTAAATCCTAAGTTCAACCATGATTTTCAAGGTGTTGCAGCATAGGAGAAATTTTGGAAAGCATCCACTCCAGCTCTTGCTCATGCCAAGTGATTTTATGGGAATTTTGGAAATGAGATAATGGAGGGTGAAAGTATACATGCAGTTTCAGAAGTCTGGGGTTGAGAGAATAAAGAGAGATAGGAGCATCATGTAATCTTGGTCTAATGATCAATTAGGCCTGAGTCTTAGTAAGTGGAAAGTCACTGGGCATGAGAAATTTTCCAGGAGCATTGACATTTCCATTGGACACCTGAAAAACTCCTACTCATTATTCAGTTGCTGAGCCTAAATGCTCTGGAAAGGAGGGGAAGAGTACATGAATTTCAGCAGAGGCTTAGATGCAGAGGAAAAGCTGATCTATCTGAAGAATCTCACTGTCTCAGTGAGGAAGTCACACATGTGAAGACTTCATCAACAAAGATACAAATGTGGGTGTCTCAGTGGACTCTAAAGAGCTAGATGCTGACACTTTGGAAGCAGTAGAAATGGTATTATTTATTTATTTATTATACTATAAGTTCTGTGATACATGTACAGAACATTCAGGTTTGTTACATAGGTATACATGTGCCATTGTGATTTGCTGCATCCATAACCCCATCATCTACCTTAGGTATTTCTCCTAATGCTATCCCTCCCCAATCTATCTCTTGTCTAACCCCCCACCTGCCTGACAGGCCCTGGCATGTAATGTTCTCCTCCCTGTGTCCATGTGTTCTCATTGTTCAACACCCACTTGTGAGTGAGAACGTGGTGTTTGGTTTTCTGTTCTGTCAGCTTGCTGAGAATGATGGTTTCCAGCTTCATTCATGTCCCTGCAAAGGACATGAACTCATCCTTTTTTATGGCTGCATAGCATTCCATGGTATATGTGTGCCACATTTTCTTTATCTAGTCTATTATTGATGGGCATTTGGGTTGATTTCAAGTCTTTACTATTGCAAACAGTGCCACAATAAACATACGCATGTATCTTTATAATAGAATAATTTATAATCATTTGAGTATATACCCAGTAATGAGATTGCTGGATCAAATAGTATCTCTGTTTCTAGATCCTTGAGAAATCGCCACACTGTCTTCCACAATGGTAGAACTAATTTACACTCCCATCAAAACAGTTTAAAAGCATTCCTATTTCTCCATATCCTCTCCAGCATCTGTTGTCTCCTGATTTTTCAATGACTGTCATTCTAACTGGCATGAGATGGTATCTCAATGTGGTTTTGATTTGCATTCCTACATTTAAATGATAATGACGGTGATGATTAAGGACTATAACTCTCACTATCACTACTATCATTACTACCATAGCTCCATAGAGGTTATTTAGCCCTTCAGATCTTAGATAAAACAAAAAACAACTCAATGAAGAAAACAAAAATAAACTCTGACTACAACTAAAAAAAAATTCTATTGGTTGACTTTCCCATAATACAAATCATGTTACATTTCAACCTCTAGTTTACATACTGACTACAGATAGAATTTAGTTTAATTATTTTTTTAAATGAAGTACATACATTTTAGAGGTTTTTTTAGTTATTAGAATTTTAGTGAATTTATGACCATTAGTAGATTTCAACACAAGATTTAATGAACATGCTGTTTTTAAAGTTTTATTTGACCATAGTTTAGGTGTTGATTATTTCAGAGTCAAATATAAAAGGCCTTGTTTTAGAATGAGCCAGCTTCCTAAGAATGTAGTTAATTTTCATCATTTTAAATGCTTTAATAAAAACATATTTGTCTTCTGTTTCTTGAGGTATGAATATAAACTATTATTTTACATTTACTTATCTTCATGCATAATGGCTGTTCTTAATCATCTTTCCCCAAGTCCTGCTGTCACAGAGATGGAAAATGGCATAAAACATTTTTAGTCTCCACAGGTGACTTAAAATTATCAAATGACCTAGAGGTAAAACAACGTTCTATCACTAAACCCAAGGAGTCACTAACCTTTGTTTTAGCATAACAAAGTAATAGAATGTACTTTCCTTGCTAAGAGTGCAATAAAATTCACTTATCTGACATATTGGGAAATGTTTCATTTGTATTTTTATTTTCTTTGTTTTATGAGCACACAATCGAATTCTAGAAGACAATAAAGGACCTGAAAATAATTGTTTTCAAACTATTCATAACGATTCTTTGAGAAGTCAGAATTATGTATGACACAAAGATTAACCCCAGACTGCATAATGCATCAGGCCAATGTCTTTCTGTTTGCATTTACTCTCGATGTATGTCCTCTCCTATCCTTGTCTAGCACTTTTCTAGATTTTTTTTTTTTTTTTTTTGAGGTGGAGTCTTGCTCTGTCACCCAGGCTGGAATACGATGGTATGATGTCAGCTCTCTATAACCCTGCCTCTGGGGTTCAAGCAATTCTCTTGCCTTAGCCTCCCAAGTAGCTGGTACAGGCACCTGCCACCATGGCCGGCTGGTGTATTTGTAGTTTTTAGTAGAGACGGGGTTTCATCATGTTGGTCAGGCTGGTCTCAAACACTTGACCTCAGGTGATCTGCCCACCTTGACCTCCCAAAGAACCAGGATTACAGGCCTGAGCAACCGAGTTGGGCCCCAGTTTTCTAGATTTTAAAACTACTTGCACACTTCCCACTATAGCAGTTCCTGAGTGAGGAATATGCCATGGTTTTGATCTTTCCCTTTCTCAGTTTATTTAACTTGGTATGTCTTCAGGATCTGCTCAGAAACAGATTGTTGTTCCTAAGGTACCAAACGGTAAGAAAATGCTGCCTTTCTTTGCTGAGATAATGTTTGCAATTCAAGTGCTACCTTAAAAGGAATGAATTTTACGGGGACCTCTGGCAAAATACTATAGGGCAAACTTTATAAATACAGACCAGCTTTTTTCCTTTTGTTTCTGTTTTCAATGAGAGGATAAGAAAGTAGTATGTGGAATACCAGTAAATAACAGTAAAAGAATATATAGCTAGTAATTTTACCATGACATTATCTATTGCAGATTTTTTCTTTCCCAGTGAATTTATGTACCAAATATCCTCAAACCTAGATTTATCGCTTCTTTAAACATTTAGGGAACAACTTTGAATTCTTATCATGTCAAACTATATACTTTTACGAAAAGATCCCACACGTTGTACATATATTATGAGTTTGACTAAGTAAAATGTTAAAAGATTGAAAAGTTCTACTTTAAATGTAAGTGTCAGTGTCTTAAAATTGTATTTGTTAGTAGTTACTAGATGCTTGAGAAAGGCAAGCCTTTTTTTAAATGAATTACTCATGTCTTACCTTTTTTCACGGGCTTTATTTTTTTAGCCACCTATTCTTAGAAAGATAATGCTATATTTTTTAAAAAAAAGAACACTAACTGTGATAAACCTATATATTTATAGCATAAAAACTATTTCCTTTGGCTTAGAAGAGAAGAAAATAAATAACTGGGGCATATATAGTAATGCTGATATAATACCCTCCTATCAAAAGCAAAAACCAAATTTTAAAAACCCATGAGAAACTCCATTAAACTCAGTAACAAAAAGGTAACAGAAAAACAGAAAAAAATATTGACTCTTTAGATAAAACGTTGCTAGTTTTAACATTTAAACTTCACCTCAAACTTAGCATGTCTAAAAAGAAATTTGATTTACTTATTGCACACCCACCCACATCTGTTCCTTTTTGCCTTGCCCATCCTGGAAAATGACATTAGTTTTTCCATTGTTATTTAAACCTAAATCCTATAAACCATTTTTGAAAATGTTCAGTCATTCTGTGTATTCGGTTTCCCAGCAAGTCCTGTTCATTTCATCTTCAAAATATTTCTCATTACTGCCATTGGTTCTGCCCTCTTCCACACCACCGTCAGCTTTCCTAAACTAGGCAATGTCTTCTTAATGACACAGTTTCAAATCCTTTTCACCTACAGACACTTTTCCAATCAGCAGCCGGACTGATCATTCATTATTGTACATCAGATCACACCATTCCTCCACTCAGATCTCCTGAGCCTGCTTATCTACTCACAGCTAAAGGCAAATTTTACTACACCAAGGAGGCACTGCAGGACCAAACACATGCCTGCTCTTCCAACCTTGTGTCCCATATGCTTCTAGATGGTTCCCTTTATTTGCCACACCTATATCTGACTTATTTGTGATAAGCCAAGATAGTTCTGACTTCAGATTTTGCACTTTATTTCTTCTTTGCCTGGAGTGTTCATTTCCCCATGAAGCTCATGTTCTTACTATATTCGGAGTTGGATTCAACCATCCTCTATGGAGAGAGAAATTGATCATCTCATGAAAAATTTTCTGGCCCTTGGTCTGCTTTGTTTTCTATAAATGATTTATTGTCTTATTATATTTTCCTATATTTATTTGCCTATTATTTGCGTCCTCGGCAAGGACATAAACTGTGTGAGAGATTTTAGCTGGTGGGATCTTCTTTGTTTCCTACACTAACAAATAAATTTCAGTAGACATTCCCTATCTAATGCATCAGAAAGTTTCCAGGCCTACAGATTTTCATTTCAGTACATCATAGAAAAATTAATTTGGATAAGAGTAAATATTTTATTCTATTTTAATCTGCATGTTTTATCTTTAATTTCAGGTGTAAAGAAAACATTAATACTTATTTCAAAAAACTTATTTGTATCTTATTACTTTAATAGAAATAATGGTTAGAGTGATTCATTTTTATAGCTGAGAGGACAGATAACATGACTCTAGAGATGACAATGCTGGGTATAATATTAATAAATTAGACTCATTATCTGATAAATACAAAATCTTAGGATATAAGTTTGAAAAATTCTGCAGTATAAATTCAGGAACATTAATATCAGCAGACAAAGAAAACTCAACTTCTTACACAGGTACTTGGAGAAGATATATTTCGGTGCTTGTTAATAACCAAAGTATGAGATTTAGCTCCAAACAGTGTCAAGTTTCAAGAGACAACCAACATCTCAGATAGATTTTCTCAGTAGAGGATCATTTTACCCACCAGGGAATCTTCAACAGTGTTTGCAGACATCTTAAATGGTTGCAACTTGGGGAAGTGTGCTATTTGACATTTAACGGGTAGAGGCCAGGTATATTAGTCAATTTTCACAGTCCTATAAAGAAATACCCAAGATTGGGTAATTTAAAAAAGAAAGAGGTTTAATTGGCTCAGAGTTTCGCATGACTGGGGTGGCCTCAGGAAAACTTACAATCATGGTGGAAGGCAAAGGAGAAGCAAACACATCCTTCACAAAGCACCAGGAAGGAGTGGACAGCAGGGAAAACCACAACTCATAAAACCATCAGATCTTGTTAGAACTTCTTCACTATCATGAGAACAGGATGGTGGAAACCATCTCCATGATCAAAACACTTTCTACCATGTCCTTCCGTCGACACGTGGGGATTATAGTTCAAGATAAGATTTGGATGGAGACAAAGCTAAAACATATTATTCTACCTCTGGCCTCTCTGAAATCTTCCGCCTTTTTCACATCTCGAAACCAAGCATGCCTTCCCAACAGACCACCAAAGGCTTAACTCATTCCAGCCTTAACCCAAAACTCCAAATCCAAAGTCATCTGAGACAAGGCATGTCCCTTCCATCTATGCACCTGTATAATAAAAAGCAGGTTATTTAGTTTGAAGAATCCATGAGGGTACAGGCATTGAGTAAATGTTCCCATTCCAAATGGGAGAAATTGTTCAAAACAAAGAGACTGCAAGCCCCAAGCAAGTCCAAAATCTAGTGGGGCAGTAAGTAAATATTAAATCTTCAAAATAATTGCCTTTCACTCCATGTCTCACACCCAGGGCATGCTGGTGCAAAGGGTAAACTTCCAAGGCCTTGAGTAGCTCTGCCTCTGCGGCTGCTCTCATGGTCTGATGTTGAGTGCCTAGGGGCTCTTTAGGTGCACAGTGCAAGCTCTTGGTGGATCGACCATTCTTGGTCTGGAGGATGGTGTCCCTCTTCTTACAGCTCCACTTGGTAGTGCTCCAGTGGGGACTCTGTGTCAGTGTTCCAATTCCATATTTCCCTTCTGTACTTCCCTAGCAGAGGTTCTCCATGAAAGTTGTGCCCCTGCAGCAAACTTTTGCTTGGATATCCCAAGAATCATTTGAATAATTGAGGGTCCCAAACCTTAATTATTGACTTTTGTGCATCCACTGGACCAAAACCAGATGGAAGCTGCCTAGGATTGGGGGTTGCAACTTCTGAAGCAAAGGTCTGAGCTGTACCTTGATCCCTTTTAGCCATGGCTGGAGCTGAAGTGGCTGGGAGGTAGGGCAACCAATTCCGAGGCTGCACACAGCAGTGGAGCCTTAGGCCCTACCCACAAAACAACCTTTTCCTGCTAGGTTTCTGGGCTTGTGATGGGAGGGACTTTCATGAAGGTCTCTGACCTGCCCTGTAAACATTTCCCTTTGTCTTGGTGATTAACATTTGGCTTCTTGTTACTTATGCAAATTTCTGCTGCTAGTTTGAAATTCTCCCCAGAAAATGGGATTTTCTTTTCTGCTACATAGTTGGGCTGCAAATAATCCAAATAATTATGCTCTATCACCTCTTGAACTCTTGGCTGCTTAGAAACTTCTGCCAGATATCCTAACTCATCTCTCTCCAGTTTAAAGTTACATAGATCTCTAGAGCAGGAGCAAAATGCCACCAGTCTCTTTGCTAATGCATAGCAAGAGTGGTCTTTACTCCAGCTCCCAATAAGTTCCTCATCTCCATCTGAAATCACGTCAGCCTGGACTTCATTGTCTATATCACTATCAGTATTTTTGTCAAAACCATTCAACAAGTCTCGAGAGTGCACCAAGCTTCCCCAAATCCTTCTGTTGAGGGACTATGTTAGAGGGACTTCCCAGGGCTGGCTAGGGCCATTTGTTTCCACTTTCCTGCCTCTGGCAGGCCAGGTAAGGCCTTTCTTTCCATTATTCCCCCTCTGGAGGGCTAGGTAGCTGTTTTGCTTCCACTTTCCCACCTCTGGCAGGCTAGGTAGAGACTTTTGTCTCTGATTTTCCTGCCTCCGGCTCTAGGAGGTGGAGGATCTGTGACTCGAAGTTGTGAAATAGTAGCCAATCTGGTAAAGGATTCAATGGTCAATTGAAAGAATAATTAAAACTTTTTGTACACAAATGACATAATTGTCTTTTTAGAAAATCTAAAAGAATCAATAAGAAATTTTGGAATTAATAAGCAGTTATAGAAAGGTTGTAGGATGCAAAGTTAATATATAAAACCGGTTTGTTTTTAATACCAACAATGAGTAAGTGTAATTCGTAATCAAAATTATAATTCCATTTACATTCACACTCTTCAAAATAAAATAGTTATGAATCTAACAAGATTTTTATGAGGAAAATTACAAAACACTGATGAAAGAAATTAGAGAACTGAATAAATGAAGAGCTATTCCTTGTTCATGAATAAGAAAATGAAATATTGTCTAGATGTATTTCCCAACTTGATCTCTAGATGCAATGCAATCTCAATCAAAATCATAGCAAGTTATTTACTGGATATTGATATATTTATTCTAAAGTTTATATAGAGAGGCAATATAGTCAACACAATATTGAAAGAGAATAAAGTTAGAAGACTGACATTACTCAACTTCAATACCTAATGAAAAACGATAGTAATCAAGATAGTAATCATTACCAATGTGGTATTGGTGAAATAAATAAATAAACAAATAAAACAATGTAAATGAACAAAGAGCCCCAAAATGGACGGAAATAAATATAGTCAACTGATACTTGACAAAAAGCAAAGGTAATACCATGGAGGAAATATTACCTTTCAAACAAATGGTTCTGTTGAAATGTTAAATGGTTCTGACACATGGACATCCAATGTAAATAAAATAACTTGACACAGACCCTATATGCTCTGCAGAAATTAACTCCAAATGGCCCCCAGAGCTAAATGCAAAGTACAAAACTATGAACCTCCTAGAAAATAAAATCGGAGAAACTCTAGATGACCTTGGGCTTGGCTATTACTTTTTACACACAAGATTGTTTAGATAGCATAACAATCCATGAAAACAAGAACTGACAAACTACACTTCATTAAAATGTCTGCTTTGTGAAAAACACAAGAGAATAAAAAGACAATCCACAGACTGGGAGAAAATATTTTCAAAAGACATATCTGACAAAGGACTGTTATCCAAAATGCACAAAAAAACCCTAAAACAAAAGGAAAATAACCTAATACAATATGCATCAAAATTTTAACAGAAATATAATGAAGGAATATATACCAATAGCAAACAGACATAGTTAAAGTTATTCCATGTTATTTGCCATCATAGAAATGCAAGTTAAAATGACAAAAAGACACCATTACACTGCTATTAGAATGCTCAAAATCCAAAACACAGACAATATGACATGTAGGAGAGAATGTGGAGTAATAGGGACTCTCATTCATATCTGCTGGGAATGCAAGATGGTACAGCCACTTCAAAATATAGTTTGGCCATTTCTTATAAAATTAAACATACTCTTAATATATAATTCATCAATCATCATCTTTGATATTTATCCAAAGGAGTTGAAAACGTGCCCACACAAAACCTGCACATGGATATTTGTAGTCATTTTCATCATCATTGCCAAAACATGAAAGCAACCAAGATGTTCTTTAGTAGGTAAATGGATAAATAAACTCGAGTACATCAGTCAAAGGAATATTACTCAATGCTAAAAAAATGAGCTATCATGATGTGAAAAAATAATGAAGAAACTTAAATACACATTACTAAGTGACAAAAGTCAATCTGAAAAGATTATATGCTATGTGATTTCCACTATGACATTCTGAAAACAGAAAACTGTGAAGACAGGAAAAAGATCAATGAATGTCAAGGAGCAAGAATGTTTGGTGTGGAACGTATAGTTAGAACACAAAAAATTCTTAGGGCAATGAAAATACTCTATGACTCTATAATGGCGGATATATATCTTTACACATTTTTCCAAACTCATCTAATGTAGAACACCCAGAGGGAACCCTAATATGAACTATAGTCTCCAGGTGATTATGATGTACCTGTAAGCTCATCAGTTGTAGCAAAGATACCACTTTGATGGAGGATGTACGTTGAATGTGAGAGAAGTTATGCATATGTTGGGAGAGGAAATATACAGGAAATCTCCGTGCTTTCCTGTCTATTTTACTTTGAAGCTAAACTTGCTCCTTAAAAAAATTTCCAAAAAAATAAAGAGAATAAATCTTTTCTGATTCAACAATGTGTGGACCAAACAAAATATGTCTGTGATTCACAGTCATTTGTGAATTAGCAACCTTTGCTTTGATTACTAGATTTGCCATAAAATAAATCTGTCTGGGCAACTGTACCTCAGTTTCATCATGTGGTCAAGGGAATCGTCTGCTCTATAGATGCCTTGAGCTATTCTGTTTTATTTATTTTTCTTTTATTAAGCAAATAATAATTCTGACTGGAGAGAGTGGAGACAAGATAGTAATCTTGTGGAGTTCGTTCACCAGAGGACAGCTGAGCTTTTAGTCAATGTAAGCACATTATGATCCACGGATAGCTACAGCAATGTCAGCATTGCTAAAAAGTGTTTTTATTCATAAGAAACACATTGTTTTGTTTGTCTGATCATCTGATTTTCAAGGAATTTCAGTTAATGAAAAATAACCATTTTATACCATGTTTTTTCTGTTTCCAAATCCATGTGATTGGTCCAGAGAGACCATAAGATTATGCCAGGTGCGGTGGTTCAAGCCTGTAATCCCAGCACTTTGGGAGGCTGAGACGGGTGGATCACGAGGTCAAGAGATCGAGACCATTCTGGCCAACATAGTGAAACCTCATCTCTACTAAAATATAAAAACTATCTGGCTGTGGTGGCGTGCCTCTGTAATTCCAGCTACTCGGGAGGCTGAGGCAGGAGAATTGCTTGAACCCAGGAGGCGGAGGTTGCAGTGAGCCGAGATCGTGCCACTGTACTCCCTGATGCCTAGTGACAGAGCAAGACTCTGTCTCAAAAAAAAAAAAAAAATGATTATGCTGAGCCAATGAGTCTCTTCACCAGGATTCTGAAATTAAGAGAAAGGGAACATTTATCTTGCATTAAAGGTTAGGAGCTGTTAGAAAGGCCAAAGAACCACTAAGCAAGAGAAGAGAAATGAATGAGAGGAAAACAACAAAGTATAAAGGCAAGTGTGGGAGGATGTAGGATCTTTGACTTTCTCCTTTTGTAACTCAATGTCCGTTCAAATACCTGGTCCTAAGTAGACAGGTAACATATATTTAAAATAAATTAATGAATGAATCATAAAAATTACAATGCATAACTTTTGTTTTACCTCATCATAATCAAAGATTTCCTTCCTTTTTGTCCTTTATGAGAACCTTATTTGCTATGCAGAACCAATTCCATACGTTTTAGCTGTGGTGCATTCACGTTCCTCTGCTGGTCATTGACAACAGCACATGATCCAGGCCAAGTTAATGAGAAGATTTTGTCTACCCATAAACAGAATTTTTCTCAGTGAGAGTTCCAGGTTCAAAATAGTTTGGACCAAGCAGAATCAGGTTATGCAGTAAAGTTTGCTGCATTCACAGACAGCAGTAAGCATGCTACTTTAGTTCTAGCTCAGGTATTTGCTACTTGTATACAGAACCAGTCTGGGAATTAAGTGAATAAAGTGTTAGCTGGACAAAATGATAGGTGAACAAAGTTCTAAATTTATATCCCTGAATTTAGCTATTTCTAAAACTAGATCTGTTAACTGTCATGAATCAGTAAGTTTTTCGTCAGCATAAACTGAATTGGGTTTCTGTGATTTACATAAACTAGACCTCATAATTCAAAAATTACTTTTAAAACGGTAGGAGGTAATAAACATATTTTGTTTATTTTTCAATAATTACTTTTCTTTGATTCTAAAAACTCCCCTAAGGCAAAATTTCCAAAGTACTTGAAGTGCTGAAAAGGGTTATAACATTTTTCATCCAATACATTGAAAAGTACTGGTTCAAAATATTTGAAACCTCAGCTCTGCATTTTCACTGCAAACACTGGAGTTAGCCACTTCAAAAAACAGGCAGTCTAAGTAGAAGTGGCAAAACACAGTTTCACAAGTCCTCAGCCCATCCTTTTAACCATACTACCACACCAAAAGCTCCTGTTTCAGAGATTCTGGAGCCATTAAGCTGTATTTATAGCAAACTTCTCCAATGAAGATTCCTCCATTCAACCTATCAGTTAACAGTGTTTGTTCAGTGTCTATTACTGTGTGCCATGCATCATGTGGTGCTCTCAGGTTATAAAGGAAAGTAAAATAAACCCCCAAATCCAGGGGTAATCATGCTAAAATAAGAAAAATGAATGAATAAATAAACAATTGCAACACACTGTCATAGAGGTTATGATGGATGTTTACAGGGGTGTTTTATAGGAAAGTTTTGCCATCCTGCAGCAGGGTGTGTATGTGTATGTGCATTTGTGTTTGTGAGTTACAATAATGAGCCAGTCTTCCCACAAATATGGTATTACATAGTTTTAGAAAGAGCATTTCTGGAATTTTAATTATTATTGATTACTAAATAATTGAATATTCACCCAAAGACCTAGAAGACCAAACATAACCAGGGAGCACATGTTCTCATACCTGCTTAGTCACAAGGTTTCTTTTATTGTCTATTTGAGTTTAAGACAATAGACTGAGATTCATTAAGCTTTATAGAATTATTAAACCTAATGGAACAAAGATTTATGATTTATATGTTATATGATTACTTATCTAAAAACAAATATATTTACTTTTATTATCAAATGCTATATAGTTCTATTTTTAGAAGTAGAATTTTACTGGAGTCATCATTTTAAGAAAATACATTGTTTCAAGCACTCTATCTTTATATGAACACAATATGGGACAACTCCTAAGAGAATTAAATACCATTCAGTGTGTGATAAACAAAGAGGACTGGTTGAATAATTGGTCTCTGTTCATGAGTAGAAAGTCTGTGGCATTACCGATGGAGAGATGTGGTCCAGAGTTCTGATCATTGAAATCAAAGGGGCATGCCCATTCAAGATTAGGGCCAACTATGATCTCTTTGCCCCAGCTGGATTCTGCTGCTTCTGAACGAGATGGAAGGAGTCCTTAAATGAAGCAAGAATGCCAGCTAACATTCTGGACTAATGCCAAGGAAAGGAAAAAATTGTCTCTTCAAGATGCAGTGGCAAGGAAATTAACACAATAGAACATGCTACCTATTTAATTTCTTTATTTGGCAACTCTGGCAAATTATGATGTTGGAATATGTCCCACCTTTTAATAGAGTATGCCTGTGCAGAATCTTTAAAACCTGTGCATACAGTGTCTGGGGTGCATTCTCACTGCACCTTGCAGAAAGCTCCATCTGTTTCAGGTTGCCTCAGTCACTGTCCCGTTCCCTCTAAAATCCCAATGCCCCAGTCTCTTCTTGCTTGCCTTACAGCATTTCACTCTCTCTCACACATCTGGTTTCGGTGATTCCTCCACATTGTCTTCGTCTGACCATGTAAGCTTCTCTACCTGCTATATCCCTTTCCATTTAAAAGAGTCTCAGTGGAGAATCTAAGACAATATTCTAATTGTGTTTAGCAATAAGGAATAGAAATGAGTATGCATATTAGCATTGACAAATAATGCATTAGAACCCTTTTATTACAAGCATCACTAGAGCATAGAGCCCAAAAAGCTATAAGCCAAAACAAATTGCACATGTAACAAGCTCCTAATATAAAAAAGCATGAAAACAGATATTAGCCTATCTATCTCACAGAAGCCATGTTAAGAGGTTGAATTGTCTGTGATTATAATGACAGATTTATAACTATGAGCACTTGTCACTGTCTACAGATACAAATGCAGAGTTCCTCTTTTGGCTTGGTCATTGACAGTTCTTATATAAGTCAAGTTAACCTCTGTGACACATGACTTGCTACCTTTCTATTTCACAGTGAGACTTTAAAGATTTGGATGAATCTAAGTTAGTAAAGCTTTGTTTATAAAGTAGCTAATGTTCAAAAATGAGAAATGAAATATAAAATGATGCATGCCCAAGTGTGGTAATCAAATATATATTGCATTGTTGATAACTTTTACAAAGTTGTCATGGAAGGCAGAATTTTTTTTAGTTCTGGTTACTTGTTTCTTTGTTATTTGTTAAAGCAATTCTTTACAAATATTTGTATTTCTTTATTAAGAGATCACACTGAATACTAAAAAATATTCTGTTGAATTTGAATCAATATAGCAAGAAAATTAGTTTTTACGTCAAAAGAACAAGCACTGATTTACACTTATAGTTAAGCATGTGTATTGATATAAATTTGCTTGGCAGAAAACATATGTTGTGTTTAATCCTCATCTTACATTTGGAAATTTGAGTAGATCTATCCTGAACCTTATTTAGGTTAACATTTATTCTTCAAATTTGTAAATGGCTTCTTTCAACATGTACATTCAAGGCTGCTAGATGAAAAAATAAAACACCCACAAAATATTTTCTTCTACAGTATAATGAATAGAAAGTGGGGAAAACATGTTTATTTCTAAATATAAAATTTTAATTAAAAGTGGCCATAAAGGCTTTATTTAGAAAAATATGCAGAAAATTATTCAATGTTGCCACCTTCAGGACAAATTTTAAAATAGCAACAAAAACATAGGATTTAAGAATTTGTTTTTTGTTTTTGTTTTTGTTTTGTTTTGTTTTGTTTTTGCCATGATTATTCTTTCTACAATATTGATTCAAGGTTAACTACTTAGGAGTTTTACGACAGCTAAATATCTGACTTTCAAAAAATTGTTCTCGCATTCAAATGTATGCCTGGAAAACTTCAACTAAAATATACTTGTCTATTAGTTCCCTGATGATAGATATTTATTTAAGAAACATTTGTTGAGTGTTACTATGTATCAGACGCTGTGTTAGGTGCTAGATACACAAAGATGACTAAAAAGTTTGAAAGTTCTCAGAGGTCTATATTCCAAGAAAGAAAATCAGTACGTAAACAGAATATTCCAACAGCGTGGTAAGTGTTCTGATAAACGTGAATTGACTAGCGTGGGAGAACATGAGCTACACGCCTTAGCCCAGAGAGTAAACAGAGGGACAGTGGGGAAAGTCACGCTGCAGGTGACAACCACACTTAATCTCTTATTATAATAATTTTGGGAAATAGTTTAGAGTGAAATTAAGTAAATTGTTTCCCCTTTGCTTATTTCTATTAACCTAAAGAAAAGGGAGGGAGAAAAAAGAATGCTAAAAAATAGAACAATTATCATGGAGTGAAAGTTCAGTGAAGTCAGTTATTGCATAGTACCTGATGTAGATATGTTACTCTTTGTTTTTCCCCTTTGCTGTCCTTTAACAAATTTCCAACAGAGTCCTCTTCATAGAGCAATCCTGGGGGAAAAATACATTGTCATTTGCCCAGTTCATATTCTAACCATAGACAATACAGCAGAATTGTAGGTACTGAGTTATTGATTGTCAGATGCTGTCTTTCTCAAATGCTCCACAAACAACGAATTTTTTTTATAAGATACAGTATGATGTCCGCATTTCTTTCTGTAAAAAATCTTCTGTTCTAAAAAGAAAACTTGGTGGAAAATTTCTATTCCTGCTATGTTACTATCATTGTATACATATGCATATACAATTGTTACATAAATAATTGCTTTACATATAAATATGAATATATAGAGAGCTATACATAAAACAGTAAAATTGTGTAACATATGGAGCCTGTCAAATGTCCTTTACCTGAAAATTTGCTATACCTCCATCATCCAAGGCAGATTTTGATCTACTTTTGACTATAATAATTTCTCAGAAATGTCACTGAAAGGTTTTTAGATTAAAATTATTATTATTATTACATATGGAATTATTTATATCACAGGAAATGGTAGCAGTAATGTTGATTGAAGAAATTATATTTATGGATAAGTGCTTAAACTCACCATAGGAAACCAACAGCCCAATTTAAATCCATTTCTACTCAAATTCAAATTTAAAGGAGAAAGGAAAACAGGGTAGGGTGCTGAATTATGTCTTTTCTACTTTGGTAGAACAAAAAAAAATCCAAATCTGAATAAAGTAACCTATATATTTCTTAGTCAAAGATCACACAGGTATGCTAATTGGAGTGCAAGCTGGTTATTTTTTAATTAGCTACTTATGAGGTTTCTGTTCAAGTTTTAACACTCTAATTAAAAACCTAATTACACATGTAAGCAAACAATGTTCCTCTTGAGGTACCATCTCTGAAAGAGGATTATGGATAGATGGATTTTTATCCTTGATTTACCTTTGTCTTCCATGTGACCATGTCTTTCCTTCCAGGAATATTTACTATAGGACTAAGCTGCGCTCCAGTTTTATATGCCAAATGATATAAATAATTTAACTTTAAAAGCCAGTTTATGCAATCTCAGAGACTACAAAAAATATATAATCATTCTGTTACTTTACTAGTGAGAAATCACACTTTTAGAATTGAATGGGTAATATATAATTCCAAATTCAGATTGTGTTACCAAAATAAGACTATTTTTTTTTACCATGATTTTATGGAAAATAAATTTTGACACCTAAAATGTGGAAGATATGGGCTTTTAAATTAAGGGTGTTATGCTGAGTTAGATCAACTTATCTTTATTTAAAACTCACATTTTTCTAATAACTTTACCACAACTCAGAGAGAACCCTCACAGATAGGGTTAGTCCATATAAGACCCATGATAACCACGATCCATTCCAACTCTACTTTTCCCTAAGTGAAATTCATCTGACATTTCTGCTTAAATACTACTTGTTTATGATGGTCTCTAATTTTAATTTATAAATCATGCTTAATATTTAAAAATAATGATTTAAAGTTATTTCAAATATTTTCCATGTTTATCAAGAAGATTTAGTTTAAATCTTAGTTGAAGTCTCAACTGTGTAAGTTTAAAACCTCAACTTTTTCCATTTGAAAAATAGAAATAAGATTCATTTCATTCGGAGATAAGATGAGGCAGATACTTATATAGAAATAAATGACATAATTCCAATTCTCAAGATTCAGTTTAATGGGGATTACAGAAAAATTATAATATCTCACAAAGATTTATTTAGGTTATACGTGATAAGATTTCAGAATCATTTTACAGACCTTCAATTATAATTCAAAGTTATATAATTAATGTTGCACACAACATATGTAACAATATGAACAGCTTAAAACACTTGCTGTATTCTATGAATCTCGTTTATCAGTTATATCCAAGCAAAGTATAAATACATTTCCTGTTTCCTCCTTCTGCCCCTGTTCGTGGCAGATACACAAAAGCAAGTCTCCTTAGAATCCAAGGCTATCAACTTTCCTCTTCTACAGTTACAGCTCTCCTCAGTAATGACATAGGGAGGTAGATAACTTACGCGTACAAAGTCACCACCCCACTCTTGAGCTTTCAGAGTTGCTGACACCATTTCCTGCTACTCACAACACTCATTTAGCCCCAGAGCAGATGGGAACCTCATAGCATCCTCACAAAGTGAGGCAAGTCTCCTCCACCAACCAGATCTGTCTTAAAGTCAGTTACTTGAGCCCCAAAACACTATGTTCTTTCTTATCCAAAGTCTTTAGCACTTTAGCAAAGGAGCTCTTTTCAGTATCTTTATATTACTATTTATTGATTTTGTTACACATACAGAAAAGTATACACAGCATATATGAACAACTTAAAAATTAAACTAAAACATATAGCAGCCTCCTGCTGGGTACATTTCTATAGCTCTAAAGTCTGTTCTTTATAGGATTATATTCTGGGCTAACTGTTGGCTATTTGTCTCCAAATGAGGAAAGATGTTTCTAGGGCCAAGGGAACATTCTCACCCAAAGACAAGTTCCAATTTCTCTGGTCACTCAGAACCCTATGATTTTCTGCCAACATGTTTTACATTTCATGTCAATTCTATATAGATTTTTCTAATTGTGTTCAGCAGGAGAGTTGATCTAATGCAAGCCAAACTGCCACGACCAAAAACTCATATCATATTTGGTCTGAAATTTCATAGAGGACAACTTTCATATTTCATCTATTTTTCTGGGCAGTCAGTGGTGTTTCAATATGGAATCTCATAGCTTTTCATTCATTCCTGTAATAATTTTTTTATATCATCATTCTATTTTCTGTTTATCTTTCTGAATCTCTTATTACTCAAAAGTTGACATTCTGAATAGTTCTTAAATTTTCTACTACTTTTTTTTTATTTTCCAAGAGTTGTTTTTTTCTAATAGTATTTTGTTTTAATTTGTTCACAAAACAAGTTGTCTTATATCTTTAAAAATATTGCTAATAATTATTCTTTTAGTTTTTTTCTTTCTGTCAATTTGGGGTGTGTGTGTGTGTGTGTGTGTGCGTTTGTGTGTGAATTTTTCATAAGAGAAATCATATCATCTCTGACTCATAAAAAAGAGTGAGAGAATTAAAATCTCATTTGTAGTTTGGAGCATGTAAGTACAATTTGTCACCTTTGAGTTTCAGTAAAGCATAAAGTAGCCATGTAAATCATTGTCTAAAGTTTTGAGATTAAGGAGGCACTGTTTATATATCAAAACAATATGCATAAACTAGGACTATACCAGACACATCAGGTTGTATGTTGCTTCATTTATTAGAGAACTCCACATCTTTTGGTATTTCTTTTTTTTTTTTTTTTTTTTTTTGAGGCTGGTAGGATTTCTCAGATAAAAATCTTTGTACCTCTTGACTAGAGAGTCTGATTGTCTGCACTTAGGGATAAAGGAACAAAAATAAGGCTGACAGGCCTTTAAATCCACATTCAGTATGGAGGAAAAAACATTTCATTTTCCTCTTTTGGAAATTTTACCCACAACATGAAGTTTGTATCATGACCCAACTCCATCAATTCAGAGACTGTCAGTTGAAATTTCTCTGCAGTCAAACTTCAGATTTTAATTAGGGATCATAAAGTAAGAGAATGTGAGAATTTGACTTCTCAAGTAGCTTTCACCATAGTGCTCTATCCAATTAATTTCCAGTCCTATATGCTTGGATCTGTCAGTTTCTGAGACTTTTGCTGATTCTACAGTGTAAATCAGGATGATTTCACCTCTCCTTATTGCCATTGTGGAATTTGACTTTATTTGGCTTCTATGTCAGTTAATCCTCCTCCATTTGTATAATATAGATATAATTTTTTTCTACTGTCACCACTACCCCTATACTTCTATCCTTGTCATATTATGTATTTTGTAATGTTCTCACTGTGGCTTTAGTGGAGTATCAAAAGAGAAAATAATTCAAAGTACACTCAATCTATATCCTTAACTTGGATATGTTCTTTCCAGGTTCATTGCTGATTCTGCCTCTCAGGATTTAGATATGAATTTGAGAAACATAGAATAGATAGCAATCTGATTAAACAATGAAGTTGTCTTCATTAAAAAGTTCAAAGCCCTCTGACATGGAGTCACTTCATTTGGACTCATTTGCCCTCCTTTTAGAATTAGTCATTTCTCAAGTCTTAACCTGACGTCTTGTCAAGTAGTCTGCGCTATACCCCCCACACCTTTCAGATATGCAAACTATACATAGCCTAAATTGTATTTAATCTCCAAAAGGTGATTAAATACAATTTAAGCTATGACACATATATCTGCTTATTTTAGAAAAGTGCTGTAATACCTATAATTCAAGTGATTTTCTCACATATAATTATTAGCTCAGTAAACATTTACTAAGCGTTTCTATATGAAAACCATTTCGTTAGTATCCATTATTCACAGTGTTTCTTCATATATTATCAAGTAAACAAACTACTGTAAATCTATGAATTAGTTGGAGACAACTATGTCTAAGGATTAGAGTCAGAGGATGCCAAGGACACCTAGCCTTCATTTTGCAAGTGAGAAAACTAAAACATATTCACCTTTAACAATTCAGAGCTGCACCCTTATTGGGAATTAATGAACTGTCCTGGGGGATTTCCAGTCTGGTCAACCCAAATTGAAAGCCAATGGAGTAATTTGGGGAAATTCTACATTAAACTAGAAAATCAATTGCCTATGGAATATTAGCTAGCATCTTGGGTAAAAGATAATCCTCATGTTCAAGTTAGTCATCAGATCAGTTCTGAACCCACTCCAAATGCCTTATTCTAAGCAGCTGCAGTCAGTGCTGTGGTAACACTACTCCTGCTGTATTCACCAGAATGCAAAGACTCACTTTAAACTTGCTCAGCCTTCATGAAAAAGGAAAAATGTTTAAATTTATGCTACAAATTAGACATGAACAAAATTTCACTGCAATTTTGTGTCTGATTGAAAATATAGGTAAGAATATTTGTTGTAATTTTCTCTTGCAATCCCTAGGTCGATAAGCTGTGAGCCACACAACGTTTATCTCTCTCCTTAAGGTCACTTTCTGACACCAGGTACCTTGTTGGATAGCCATAGTGCTGAATAAGTGCCACTATTCACAGAGGTGCTTCAGTGCCACGCACAATAGCTCCTTCATTAAGGCACAAACAAATGAATACCATGAAGAAAGTGTATGGTGCAGAATATGCTGGCACAGGGTAAGGTGTTTGAACTGGATGATCCTTAGGTCACTTCCAACACTCAGCAGTAAGTTTCTCAGAGAGTATTATAACATAAATGAATATTTTCATGCCTAGAAAGAAGTAATGATGTGCTTTTCATTAATGCTTCATTAAAATGTCTTTACAGATATATTTCTGTAGTATCTATTTCTTTTAAGTTATATTGTGCCATCCTATAAATTTATATTATACCTGCATGATCAATTGTGTGCTATATATCTGGACAGTATAAATATATTCAATACTAATATGAATTATAAGCAAAATTTTGTTTAGCACACAAACTTACATATTCCAAACATTGTGAATAATTTTACAAGGAAAAACAAGTTCTGACAAAGTTGAATTAATAAATAAATGCAATGATGACTTTGAGAAATAGAAGTATCCCAGGGAATGGTTTCTTTCCTCTAGGATTCCATGACACAGAATGAGAGGCTTCCATTTCCTGTAAAAGCAAATCACTTGACTTAAAGTAAAGACAAATCCACAGTAAGCAGTTAATCCCTTGAGTGCACTTCACAAAGTCAAGCTCTCATGGCTAAGATGTTGGTAGATGCCAAGTCAGCATGAAGCAGGAGCTTAGCCACTCTTAATTCCATGGTCACAAAAGACTTTCCGCTGGATTTCTAACTCCACAGTTTTTAGAAATGAATGTTTGTGTTTCCTTCTGTGTACCTCAGCTGCAACCAGAGCCATTATCTGCCCCTATAATATGGTTTTAGGCTTATTGGACAGATAGGGAAAAAAAAGTCCTAGATGTTTCCATTGTGACAGCTAAAAAATAGTTGGCAAATGTTCTTTTAAATTGCTTTTTGCTGCACCGACATTTTGAGATGTTTGTAATTATGAAAATATAAAGTATTATATTTCAGTTTACAAAGTACAAACGATTGATCTATAAGTGTTAGTGAATTTGTGAATCATCATGTACAAATTGTCAAGCTAATCTCTCAGCGGGATAGAATGCCATTTAAGCAACATGGACAAAAGAAAACAGAACTGACATGATGAGGCAATAAATGAATTAGGGATGGTAGAAGTTCCATGAAAGAGGCAGTTTGAAAAACTGAACAAGGTTGAGGACCCAAGTTTTGCTTTCTGAAGAGGAGAACCATCATTAGAGAAGAAAGGAGAGGTGAAAAAATACAAGCACTTTATGTTGGGCAATGAGGAAGGAAAGCTAAAAAGAATAAGGAAGTTTGAGGGAACCAGAGTCTCTGTATGTGCAAACAGCACTAGATAAGAAGGAAAAGAACTCTGACTAGACTGGCATGTCCTGACCAAACAAAGGAAGTTCTTGGCAGACAATGTGATACCATTAAAATATTTTCACAGAAAATTTAAGAAATAATCAGAGCTTTGTTTTTAGGAAGTTCATACTACTACTTGTGTATAAAGAGAAGTGTACAAAGGGATGGCAGGGGAAGAATAGAAACAGGAAGGACATCCAGAAACCCCTGTAGCATTTCAGGTCTCCGGGAACCGGGGCTTAAACCAGAGAAGGTGGAAATGGGAGTAGGAATGATTTGTGTTTGAAGACACTGGAAGTTGTTGGATAACGACATTGTGAGATGTCACAGTGAAAATTGACATTGAAGATGACATCATGATTTTGTCTTATAGATTTAGAGGAAAAAAATAAGTCAAAAGAGAAAACTGTTATGAAAGGCAATGTAACAACTATTAACAATCATAAGCTGTGGAATGGAGAAGATCTGACTTTGAATTGCAACTCCTCTACTGACCAGCCTCATGATCTTAAAGAACTTATAGAACATCTCTGTGCCTCAGTTTTTCCATCTATACAAGAGGGCTAATAAAGCATCTATTACAAAGGGATGGCAAAACACAAAAAATAATATATGCAAATAAACATTGTATTATACGTAATAAGTTTGAGTCACTGTTATTGGTAATATTATATTATTTCGAGCAATAGAGATTAACTTTATATTTCTTGACATTATGGAAACTTACTGGTATTAAATAGGCAATTAGAATTGTGGCATTGGAGCTGTAACAAAAAGCAGAGAGAGATATATAAATATTTGAAACTCTTGAAGTCAACTACAGGATATCACAGGATTCTAATTTTCTAGTCCCTGAGACAAAACTTAGGCATGTTCTGTGAGTCCCTGGTAGCCTTGCAATATCATATAAATCTGTGTATTTCGAGGCCTCAGTTGACTGGATGTCTGACCCATGTGCACCAATCAGAGCTTTAAAACAAGAAATCAAAACTGGTTTGAAATTGGAGAAATCTTCGAAAATCATAGACAACTGCATAGGGGTTCAATGACTAATGTCAGGCAAATGTACAAATTGTCAAAAAGGAATAATGTTGTAGTTTGAGAATTATAAATAATTACTTTAATAGTAATCCTTAGGAACTTTGTACAAAGGATAATTAAACAGAGGATTTGTGTGTATGTGTGTGTGTCTGTGTGTGCTTATTTTAATTAATCATTAGAAGCTTGCATGGGTTCACTAAGAAAACAAATTTCAGACTAACATCATTTGGGAATTTTAATGAATTTGATAAGAAATTTATTTTTTTTTCATAAGCTGAAATATTTGAAAGAATTCACTGGATTCAACAGAGTAATGGTTTATAGTAATGCTTTACTAAAAAGGCAAAGTTTGCAGTGTAAAAACAAAAAAACAAAAGACAAAAAAAGCACAAAAACAGGAAGAGAGTTTAGGTAAGCCTTGGAGTCCCAAGAGATACCGTATATGCAAACTCTACAGCAAGCCTGTACAACCCATGACCCGTGGGCCTCATGCAGCCCAGAACAGCTTTGAATGCTGCACAACACAAATTCATAAACTTTCTTAAAACATTGAGATTTATTTATTTATTATTGTTTAATTAATTAATTCATTTATTTTTTAGCTCATCAGCTATGGTTAGTGTTAGTGTATTTTATGTGTGGTCCAAAACAATTCTTCTTCTTTCAGTGTGGCCCAGGGAAGCCAAAAGATTGGACACCCCTGCTTTGCAAGGTCCTTTTCAACACACTCAAGCCACTTCCTGTCCATATGAAACCATCAAGATCTTTGCAATAAATCTTGGCTTCAGGAGAACTGGTGTCATAAATTGCCAGGATGTCTTTTTAGCCAAATAGTTGATTAAGCCAAGCTGTCTAACTAGTTGTGCTGAGTGAAAACAATCAACCATCAAACTAGCCCAGGGAGTTACCAGAATAGTTTCAGACTTTAAATTCTACTCCCATTATTTTAACAAAGAAATGAAGCCAGACCTCCAGGCAACCCCAAAGTCTAGAGTTTTCCAGTACAGTGCATGTCAACCCCATGCTATGCACAGGTTAGAGGAGTTCATACATGGAGAATGTCATAATTTCAATGTTAAATTTGATGTTGTGTCAAATGAAATTGTTACGAGCAAGATGAAGAAAAATCAATGAGATAACACTATGATTAGGCTGATTTATAGTTGGAGGAGTAAGTTATCCAAAAATGTCAGTTAGTTGCATAAAATTACCTAGGAAGGCAACTCAGTTAATCGGTGAATGAAAGCCAGCAAAATCAAAACTGTTTCACAAATATAAAGTCTATGTTTAGAATATCTTAATTATTTGCTAAATAGATAATGGTCAAATCAATGAACTGTTTATGTGGGAGAAGAAAATCTCACTGCTTCCAGTGAATCAGTGCATTCAGTTTAAGCAGATATGGCTTTATTTAAATGCACACATACATATTTTAAGCCTAGTATAGTATGAAATTTAGAAAATTATTGGAATTCTTCACTCTGTTGTGGTTTGTATGGGCAACTGGTTCTATTTCCATATATCACAATCATAGCATTAGGGTAACATCTTTATTCTCTACCACAGGAGGCTAAGCTAAACTAGGAGTCCTTCACTGAGGAAATATAACAGTCCTTTAAAAACTAATCAACACAAAATTTATTGAGTATATTTTAGCAGACTAAAATAAATGTACAAAATTAAGTAGACAGGAAAGGTTACATAGGGAAGTTCTGTGTTTCCTAGGACTCAGTTTTTCTACCACCACTGTCTAGTTATAGTCCCAGAGAGATTTTATGCATATACAATCAAATGCCCATTTTAAACAAATGATCACATACTATATGCATTACTCTGAATCTTTTCAGTATATGTTTCAGTATATGTTGCCTAGCTTTTCATTATCAGTACATAAAAATTGGTCTCATTCTTCTTCAGAGCTGCATAATATGGCATTGTATAGATACACTGTAAGTAACTTAACAACACCTATTAATATATTTGCAGGTGGTCTAAAACACTAAAACAATGTTTCAACAAACAACCTTTATAAATATGTTATAATATTTCAGTTTATTGAATACTAATTTTTCTAAGTAGAATGTCTGGGTGAGAGTGAATTTCATCTTAAAATTTTAATCTGTATTTCCAAATTGTTCTTATCATTGTTTTACCCTTTTATACTGTCATGAGTAAAGTACACAGTGCTCTCTTTCATCTTGGCCAATGAGTGTTTTACAAAATTTCTCTTTTTCAAAGTGGAAAATAGAATCTTCTTACATTTTTCATTAATGTTTCTCACACTTTCATGTATTTGACACGTGTGTGTGTGTGTACTATAGCTGGAACCTGAGCAATGCCATTTTATACAAGACAAAGCTGCTTTTCAGAAATAAGTTGTAATGGCTGCCCCATTCTCCTCACAATGACTGCTAACCTTGGCTTCTGTAAATAAAACTGCTTACCTTTTTTTATCAGCGACTGCCAGAATTGCTGGCCTTTGCTTACCAGTAATGACCAGAATAAGCAGCCCAAGTTAATTCCATACTGGCCCCTGTGACTTGTAATAAGTAACTAAGATCTGTGGATTCTACCACTGCCCAGATGATGTGTAAACTAACGCTTATCTTGACTTCTGTAAACCACTTAGGTAACAATCAAAGTGACAACAAGTCCCCTAGCCCTTGGAATGTCAGGAGACCCACACCCTCCTCTCTGCCCGGGAGGTGATTTACAGAATCCCCTGGCCCTCAGAATGTCTGAATCCCTTCACCCCTACCCCTGCCCCACACCCTCACCCCAGAGGTGGTTTAGGGGTATAAAAGAGTCTTGTCACCCTGTTTTCGGGGCCACAGGTTGGAGAGACATGAGTCCTCCGTGTTCGCCGGCAATAAAGGCCCTGCAATTTGGCATACTTTTGTCTTAGTGTTAATTTTATAATCTCACATTTCAATACTTCATGTGTATCTTTCTTTTGTGAAAGCTCTTTATTTTCAGGGCTAGATGAACAATAAGAGGTAAGTGAGAAAAAAGAATATACACTGATCCAGGTAGTGGGAAAAGTATAGAGTATATGAAAAATTCACATATATGTTTATAATTTTTTATAACATTAAGTGGGAAAAAAATAGTAGTACAAAATGAGGTTAGGAAGAATGACAGACCGGGAGTCTCATGTGTCTACTAAGTAATTTAGACTTTAGATTTAGCTGAGACTTTATTTATGAGGGATACCTGGTCTGCTTTTAAAGTAGTCTCGGGATGCTTCCCTCAGGATTGTAATTCTGCAGGATTAATGTGGAAACCAAGAGCCAAGGGCAGATAGTGATTCATTATGAAGTCTGCAAATCAATTCAATGGGTACACATAATAATGTTTTAGAGTTTTTGTTTGCTTGTTGTTACTGAAAAAAGAAATGAACAAAATAGAATCAAAAAGAACAGGGAAAGAAAAGCAGAGGGAAAGAGAATGGAAGAAAGAAGAAAGTAAAGAGAAGATGAAAGTGAGGTGAGAAAACTGAAAGGAAAGAATAAAATATTAAAACACATTGATGAACATGTGACACTGTTTTCAATAAGTATGTATATAGACGTAGTGAGTATGGGTTTGCATGGACTGGTATTCTGAGAAGTGATGAGAAAATGTAAAATGTAATTCTTGCTGTTAGCTATGACTTAAAAAGTTTGAAAATAGCTACCCTAGCCTAGATTATAGCATTGAAGGGTTTTGAACATATGAATGACATCATCTTTGCATTTTAGATTCATCTGTCAAATACCTATGGGCAAACAGGCACCCTTAACATATTATACATACACATGATCTGCAATTCTCATTTCAACATATTAAAAGCAAACGTCTTTAATTTGACATGCAAATGAGTCTGCACATTTTACAAATATAAGAATGGTAAGTTTCCATAAGTCTTTTCTTATTCAACATTTAATTCATTATTTTACTTAAATATACTTATATAGAACCTGTTTCTATTCAGACACACTTTTACATTTTTAGGTGCTGAAACCCCAAGTCCCTATATTCGTGAAGCTTACATTCTTGTCAAGAGTGCCACACAATAGTAGTTTTTGTGACAAATTGTATATTCCAAAGATGACAGCAGCGTTACCTTCCATCTCACATTCTCTTCTAGTAATGTGTCTTTGATATTTCTCATCAGGTGGTGGGATTTACATCCATTACTCTTTAAGATGTGCATACTTTTGTGATTCTTTTGGTTAATTAAGAATCCTGGAGTATTACCTCTTGATTTTGTCAGCAAGGAAGTAAATAATGGCCTTGAGAGCTCCATACTGTGAGGAAGCCCAAACTAGTGCTGGCTGAGAGCTCATATGGAGATGCCTGAGACTACATGGGCAAAGAGAGAGAGAGAGAAAGACAGAGACAGAGACAGAGACACAGAGAGAGGTGACTCATCAGCCCCAAGCTGTTTCAGCCCTATTATCCCAGTTGTGGCCACTATGCCACTGCAACTGTGTGAGACGCTCAGAGCCAGAATGATATAATAGAGCCCTTTCTTGAACTCTGGCTCACAGACCACATGAGAGTTAATAAAACGATTATGCTTACTTTGAGCTACTAATTTTTGGTGTGATTTGTTAGCTAACAATAAGTAAAGAGATATGCTGACAAACCAATAAACACATAACCAAATAATAATTAAGTGCTATGAAAAAATTAAAGAAGAACATGGCTAAGGGATATAAGAGAAGTGGGGAAGAAAAGCACTGTCTACTATAAATGCTAGTCAGAAAAGGTCCTACTAAGAAGGTAATATCTGAGCAAAATAAAGAAGGTAAAGGAGAAGCTCTACACTGATTTAGGGAAATGATATTCCAGACTGAAGACACAGTATATACTAAGTCTGGAGCCCAGAATACTTGGTATGTTAAAGGAACATCAGAAAAGAGTGAATAAGAAAGAGGATATTTATTAATCCATTCTTACATTGCTAAAAAGAAATACCTAAGACTAGGTAATTTATAAAGAAAAAAGGTTTAATTGGCTCATGGTTCTGCAGACTGTACAGGAAACATGGCAGCATCTGCTTCTGGAGAGGCTCCAGGGAGTTTTTACTAATGGCAGAAGGCAAATCATGAGCAGGTGTCTCACATGGCAGAAGAAGGACCAAAAGAGAGGAAAAAGATGCTACACATTATTTAACAACCAGATATCATGAGAACTCACTCACTATTTTGACAGAGTGCGAAGGGGGAAATCCACCTCCATGAAATAATCACCTTCCACCAGGCTCCACCTCCAACATTGAGTATTACAACTTAACATGAGATTTGGGCAGGGACACAGATCCAAACCATATCGTTCTACTCCGACCTCTCCAAATCTTATGTTGTCCTCACATTTCAAAATATGATCATCCCTTCTCAACAGTACCCCAAGTCTTAACTCATTCTAGCATTAACTCAAAAATCCAAAGTCCAAAGTCTCATGTGAGACAAAGCAAGTCGCTTCCACTTATGAGCCTGTAAAATCAATAACAAATTAGTTACTTCTAAGATACATGGAACATACAGGCATTGAGTAAATATTCTAATTCCAAAGGGAGATATCAGTCAAAAGAAATGGGCTACAGGAACAATAGAAGTCTGAATAATACCCAACAGGGTAATCACTAAACCTTAAAGTTCTCAAATCTTCTCCTTTGGTATCATGTCTCACATCCAGGGCACACTAATGCAAAAGGTTGTCTCCCAAGGCCTTGGGCATCTCTGCTCCTGTAGCTTTCCAGGCTTCAGACCTCACTGGTGATTTCATGGGCTGACACTGAGTGCCTCTGGCTTTTCCAAGCAATGGGTGAAAGCTGTTGGTGTACCTACACAGTTCCAAAGTCTCTTTCACAATTTTGGATATCTTTTCAGCACTGCCCCACTGTACTGGTACCAATTTACTGTATTAATCCATTTCACATGACTGATAATGACATATCCAAGATTGGAACAATTTGGAGAGGTTGGAACAGTTTGGAGGGCTCAGAGGAAGACAAGAAAATGTGGGAAAGTCTGGAAGTTCCCTGAATGGCTATGACAAAAATGCTGATAGTGATATAAACAATAAGGTCCAGGCTAAGGTGGTCTCAGATGGAGATCAGAAACTTCTTGGGAACTGCAACAAATGTGATTCTTGCTATACTTTAGCAAAGAGACTGTCAGCATTTTGCCCCTGCTTGAGAGATCTGTGGACCTTTAAACTTGAGATGATTTCGGGTGTCTGGATGTCTAAGCAGCAAAGCATTCATGAGGTGACTTGGGCACTGTTCAAAGTATTTCATTTGAAAAAGGAAATAGAACATTAAAGTTTGGGAAGTTTGCAGGCTGACAATTTTATAGAAAAGAAACACCCATTTTCTGAGGAGAAATTTAAACCAGTTGGAGAATGGGAATTATGGGAGTACAATTCAATATGAGATTTGGGGGGGGGGGACACAGAGCCAAATCATATCATTCTGCCCCTGGTCCCTCCAAATCTCATGTCCTCACATGTCAAAACCAATCATGTCTTCCCAACAGTTCCCCAAAGTCTTAACTCATTTCAGCATTAATTTAAAAGTCCACTTAATTGCATAAGTAAGGAAGAGCCAAATGTTAATTGCCAAGACAATAGGAAAAATATCTCCAGGGCATGCCAGAGGTCTTTACAGGATCCCCTCCCATCATAGGCCTGGAGGGCTAGGATAAAATGATTTCATGGACTGGGCCCAGGGTTTGCATGCCATATGCAGCCTAGAGACTTGGTTCCCTGCATCCCAGCTGCTCCAGTCATGGCTGAAAGAGGCCCACTTAGGGCTTGCTCCAGGTCTTCAGAGGGTGCAGGCCTCAAGCCTTGGCAGCTTCCATATGGTGTTGAGCCAGTGGGTGCACAGAAGACAAGAACCTCCACCTGGATTTCAGAAGACGTATGGAAACGCCTTGATGCCCAAGCAGAAGCTTGCTGCAGGGGCAGGGTGCTCATGAAGAACCTCTGCTAGGGCAGTGAAGAAGGGAAATGTGGGGTCAGAGCCACACACAGTCTCCCAACTGGAGCACCACTTAGTGGAGTTATAAGAGGAGAGACACTGTTCTTCAGACCCCAGAATGGTAGATTCACTAACAGCTTGCACTGTGTGCCTGGAAAAGCCGCAGACACTCAACACCAGCCCATGAAAGCAGCCAGAAGGAAGACTGTACTTTGCAAAGCCAGAGGGGCCGAGCTATCCAAGACCATGGAAACCCACCTCTTCCATCAGTGTGACCCAGATGTGAGACATGGTGTCAGGGATCCCTTTAGAGCTTTAAGATTTGACTGCCGTGCTGGATTTCAGACTTGCGTGGGGTTCGTACCTCCTTTGTTTTGGCCAATTTCCCCCATTTAGAACTGGTGTATTTACCAATGATTACCTCCATTGTATCTAGGAAGTAACTAGCTTGCTTTTGGTTTCACAGGCTCATAGGTGGAAGGGACATGCTTTATCTCAGGTAAGACTTTGGACTATGGAGTTTTAAATTAATGCTGAAATGAGTTAAGACTTTGGGGGACTGTTGGGAAGGCATGATTCATTTTGAAATGTGAGGACATGAGATTTGGAGGGACCAGCGGGAGAATGATATGATTTGGCTCTGCGTCCCCACCCAAATCTCATATTGAATTGTACTCCCATAATTCCCATGTGTTGTGGGAGGAACCCAGTGGGAGATAGTTGGCATCATGGGGGTGGTTCTCCCATACTGTTCTCATGGTAGTGAATACGTCTCATGAGATCTGATGGCTTTATGAGTGCTGAATACAGTGAGTTCCAAATTTCTCTTCAAAGAATCAATATGCCAGTGTGTTCAGTTTCTGTGTTCTTAGCTCTCCATTTTAAAGTGTAACAACTTCCTCGTTCATCTCCTTGCCTCTGGTTTCAGTAAATAACCTTCTCGCCAGTTCTAATCAGTAGTTCACATCTGTTCCCCTGATGCCTTGCACCTATACCTCTCGCTGAAACCTCACATCCCACTCACCTATCCCCTCCTAATCCACATAGCTAGAGTCCTGACTCATCCTGGTCACCTGCTCTGACCTGAGTCATCTTTCGTTACTGACAAAAGGGGAAATACAAATTAAAAATGAACAGCCTAATTCTCTCTGTTAAAAATAAGAGAGTTTCCTCTTCCTTTTCTTGGAGTATTTACTTTAGAAATCTTATTAGTTCTCTCCCTGTCACTTTAAAATGCACATACATGTTTTTAAAACTAAATAAGCCTCTTGCTAGCTTTAAAACCCAGAAATGTCTTTCTTAAAAACTTCAAAGTCACCTATGTGAGATATAGTCATATATATATGTATGAATATATATATATGTATGAATATATATACATATATATACACATATATGAATATATTCGTTCATGTGGTCACATATACTGGCACCCCGTCTCCCAGTTTCTGCGGGAAAGCAAAGCCTAACTTCCTCAGGTGACTCACTCCACGTTGTAAAACAAACTTTTGTCATGAAGATACAAAAACTTCATGTGTCTTTGGATAAAGGCAATTAGTTTACATAGATGGTCACCCCAACTATCAAATGAATTTAGAATGAATTATGTGTGACAAATGGTGCTGTCAAGACCTCTGACTTGAGGCTTAGTTTTTGTTTATCTTGAGAACCTTTACATAAGGAATTATATCTGCTTGGATAAATAAAAGGGTGAAATTTTTTTCTGTCTTTTTAGTCTCTTATCGGATTGCCTGTGATACATATGACATTCTCGTTAAATGCTTATTTAATAATCAGACTGTTACTTTCTCTTCTGCAATTGTGGAAAGATTTTTTGAGTTGGGAGGATATTTTGTTTCTATTTCCCAATGAAGGCAAGAGCAAAATCAAAGAAAATAGTTAAGAAATTGCTGTGGTATTCTAAAAGACCAATAATGATGATATGTGTCATGTGAAGCATTGGAAACTAAAATGTAAGTTTTATGAGGGTCAAGGCTGTGTTTTCAGCAACTAACAACATGTCCTGTGGCCAAAGTCATCTATTTGTTCTTTAATTCATCTAATTAGCATTTGTATAATTATTTGCTATCTGTCAGATATGAACTTAGACCCCAAAGGAAATTCAAAGAAATTCTACTTGAGTTATTTATCAAATTACCAAGTTTTTAGTTTTTTTCTGATAATTATTATATAACATCTTAATTACACTAGGCTCTCAATCAGCATACAAGATACAGAGCTTATTTATTCAATTTAATATAAATTTTTAGTGTATTTTCTTCTGAAGGTTATTCAAATCAAAATATACTAAACCATTTTGAGTAGTGTATTTAGCAATAAATTACATGAAATTATGTATGTTTATATGAGATATTAATAACAGTGACAATGATCTTAAAATGATAAAACAAGATTTTAAAACAGCGTTAATTAAAATTTGTGTGCCCATTACTTATATAGTTAGTCTTATTACCTTTCTGGGTTTTTGTTTTTGTTTTATTTTTTAAGATGGGGAAAGAAAAAAAATAAAAAAGGAAAGTATCTTGGATAATTTTTCCTGTAGTAGGAAAAATAGGATTAATTGATGATTTCCAGTCTGCTCACATTTTCTGATTAACTTGTCTGATATGACTTGGAGGGAGATACTTCTCCTGAAATATTTTAAGGGTAAAAGTAATCCATACCCATAATTTGGAATGCAGAAAAGGCCGGGATCTATCTAAAAAGGAAATTCTCTAAAAATAAATACTAATAAAAGTATAAAGTAAACATCATTTAAACCAATAGCTATCAAAAGCTGATTGAGCATTTTGTTTAGCAAAATGGTCACTCCAGAGAGTTTCTGTGAATGCATTCTGATGGGTGAAATTCCGGTGTAACTATCAACTTCTTGAAACAGGGCAATTTAATTTCTTAAAAAAAGAAAATGAAAATATCCAACTTGTTCATTGACTTCTGGACCATGACTGGGACTAACTCTTAACAGGACTAAGTGTACCAAACAAAAAGGGGTGATTTTTACTCTCCTAATTATTTTTTACTTTATTAACACAAAACATTTTTGATTATGTTAAGAAATAGGAAATTTAAGACAAGCAAATCTAAACATTTACATTACCAAACCAAAGCCTGAAATAATTGTGTATGCTACTTTGACCAAAAACAAATCCCGCATTGTGAAAATTATGTTGAGTTCTTAAATCATTTTGAAGAGCAGTCCAAAAAATTGAACTCATTAGATGTTTGTTCAACTCTCTGGTTTGTGTTTATTAAGCTAAGTAAATGGCAATGCTTTGAAGCAGAAAAAACTTTTTGAATTTGAAATTAAAATACTTACGTCCTTGATTTCTACAGATGTAAACTTAGGCAAGTGAGGTAACATTAAAATGAATTAATTATTTTCTGCAAAATAGAATTAATGGTAACATTTTTCCATGTGTAACACTGTTAAGATGGAAGGATGCAATTTTAAAAAGCTTGAAAACAGCAATCTATTTCTAACTATAAGGTATGTTCTTACTTCCATAATTAGAAATGTTAATTATTCAATAAGATTATGAATGTACAAAAAAATTTTTACTTATTTTTATTTGACCTTTAGAAATTTTATGATAGTCTATAACTATTAAAATTGCTCCAATAACCCAAGTGCTAATATTACTCAGTCCTTTTAGAGAAGAGAACTGGGCAGGTGAGGACAGGGGTTGGTAGGAACAGAATCTGAATTATTAATAATACATACTTAATGCCTAGATGTTAGTAGATGATCAATTCATGTGGAATAGTTAATAAATAACATATATTCTTAGCACTTTAGTGTTCATGAATGTATTATCTTTTCATGCCTTTGCTTGAAGGGTGAGACAAAGAAAATTTTCTGCCTAAAGGGAAGGAGGCCATTAGAGAAGGTTGAAATCACATTCTCATTCCTCTCATAATTAAGTTATTTAAAAATATGTATTTATTTCCTCTTGTTGCAGTCATGTCACAGCTTTCATATGGTATGTCCTAAAAAGGACAAGAGAGCTGAAAAAGGTGAAAGACAGATTTATACGTATTTACTTAATTGTTAATGGTAAAAGACAGATTTATATGTATTCACTTATCCGTTAAAGGTAAAATACTGATTTATTTGTATATGTTTATTCATTAAACAAAAATTCATTGTACTCAGGACCATTCTAACCAAAAGGGACATAGCAATAAATAGATGAACCTTATCCTTGTCCTAACAAAACTTAGAGTGAATATTAAACAGATGTTTACAATAAGAAAACCTGATATGATTGGTAAATGCAGAAAACATGAGATCATTAGCTTAACCTTAGAGTCACTGAAGTCTAAACAAAGAACAGATGTATTAATTGATAATTGAAAAGTGATTAAGCTAACAGCGGTGAAGAGTGTCCTAGGAAGAGCCACTTCCTATAAAAATATATGCAGAGAGGATGAAAGGAATCCCCCCACCCCACTCCCAACCTGGGACTAAGGTTCTTCATTAAACACGGTCGTATCACTCTGCAGTTCTAGAACACTTTCACGTTTGTAACTATTTATTTGAACGCCTATTTCATCAATCATTAGGCCATCTCCACGAGGAAAGAAAAATCTTCTGCTTTGTTTATTGCTGTATCCTCACCTCTTATTATAGGGATGACTAGTTTTTAAAAGCTTGATAAATAAAAGCTAAATACAAAATAAGATAATAAAAAAAAGTTTAGTGAAGCTACAGCTAAGAATAGTAAAAGTAGTTTGGAGAAAGATGAGTCTGAAAGTATGGCCAAAGATGAGATCTGTATCTTAATTTAATATAAAATCACTGAGCAGTCTTCTGGTGGCACTAAGCTGGTCTGAATTATGCATTTGAGAATATCACTTTGCTTGACAATAAGAGGAATTTGGGAGAAATATCATCAGGAGAAAGGGATACCAGTTAGAAAACTGTTACAGTAATTCTTACTATTGATAATGGCTGTCCAGTCTAAGGTATAGTAGTACATATGAAGAGTATCGGATGACCTCTGGAAATATTTGGAGAGCTAACAGCAAAAAAAGAAAAAGAAAGAAAGAAAGAAAGAAATCATAATTTCAATTCTGCCTTGATCAATCTCTTTACCCAATAAAAATGTATTGAATATCTAATATAAATTCAAATGTGAGCATATAGGGAAGCTCACAGCCATAGTAACAAACCATTATACCGTAGTACAAGCGCTGTAACACAGTAAGTAAAAATAAAAATTACAGAAACAAATAAGGAGCTTCACTCATTTATTTAACAAATATTAAATGATCAACCATTGAGTACCAAGGACCATATTTATAACTGCCTTCAAGAAATGTACAGTATTGTGGAAAATTCAGATAACTATAGTATAATAGTTAACTAGTGGCAGACAGTTAGAATTCACTGAGTGCTTACTTACTAAAAATGAATCATGGAGCTAAATGGATTTATTGTTGTATTTTGTTTAATGCTTCTGAAAAAATGTCTGATGATAGTTCTTTTTTTTTTTTTTGAAACAAGAGTTTTGCTCTTGTTGCCCAGGCTGGAGTACAGTGGCATGGTCTCCGTTCACAGCAATCTCTGCCTCCTGGGTTCAAGTGATCCTCCTGTCTCAGCCTCCCATGTATCTGGGATTACAAGCATGTGCCACCAAGCCTGGCTAATTTTTGTACTTTTAGTAGAGACGGTGTTTTACCTGGTTGGTCAGGGTGGTCTCAAACTCCCGACCTCAGGTGGTCCACCCATCTCGGGCTCCCAAAGTGCCGGGATTGCAGGCCTGAGCCACCACGCCTGGCGGGAATAACTGTTCTTTCTGTCTTCTTTGTTGAGTTCTCTTCTTCCTTACAACTCAATGTTGAAATGTGCTAGGACTCAGTTCTTGGTTCTCTTCTCATCTCTATCGATACTTAGGTACAATGTGATTTTTATTCCTTTCAGAGACTTTAAATGCATCTATTTATTGTTACTCCTAAATAAATATCTGCTACTCAGACCTTGCTCACACACTCCAAACTTCTATACTAGCTGCCGATCAGAAATGTCCAAAAGTAACAAAAATGAAATGTTAATACCTGCTTCATTATCAGCCTTTTCCGTTTCAGTGGATGGTACAGTCCCCTCCAGCGGCTCAAGGCAAAAACTTGGGGTCATTTTGTAAACCCCTTTTTCTTGTTTAGCCCTGTTTAATGTATGTGTTTGGAGCATAGGTTTTTAAAAGCTGCACACACATATAAAATGGAGATAATGGGACTTATTTCACTGAGCTGTTGAAAGTAAAACGAAATCACATATGTGAAATCATTTTATGCTGTATAAATGTTGAGTATTATTACTATGGGCATCATCATAATAAAGTTCCTGGGCAGTTATTTATTGTTAGTATTGATAGTTGTCCAAATGCAAAAGTGTAATTGAGCAAGTACATAGTGAAAACAAGAAATGTGATTCCTTTAGGTTATAATCATCCCAGGAATGCAATAAAAGATGAGTTGAAATAATGTATTCTAAGGTATGTTAAAAACCAAAGTGCTATATAACTGTAAGTTACTCTTTTTTTTTTTTTTCAGGACACAGCCGAAAAATGTTTGGACCTTTGGTGGGTCACTTAAGATTTCTGGATGTATGTTTCTCATGTTAAGAATGGAGAGGTGAAACCAGATTGTATTTAAAAAATGCCCCATCCTTAAAAATATATTGTTAAGTCTACACATGATTAAAAAAAAAGCTTACAGAAAAAGGTTACCTAATCATCTACATCATTTTGGTTATAATAGTTTGCTTTCACCAGTGACATTTAATTTCCTGATGAGTACACAAATGCTTCCTTCACAGGCAACAATATGAAAACCACAAATCCCCTAAACTTCTAAAAAAGTGGCCATTGTTGACAAGATGATAGAAGCTCATAGGCAATATATTTGTGTTTTATCATCCCCAACCCAATTACGAAACTATGAAGAAAAAGGCTGGTATTGAGGGAACAGTGAAGACCACAGTATTATACTGGGGAAATAAGTTATAATTAATCTGGTAAAAGAAAACATTGAAGAAATGATCAAATGCTGAAGAGCAAGCCTACTAAAATACATCAGATAGTAATTTACGTGTTTATATGAGAAAACTAGAGAAAGCATGTGTCAATAAGATTTACAATTAGAAGCTGGAATAACAGTCTTAGGAACAACAACAACAGATTAAAAAAACAACTTCAGCTTGGAAAACTTGAAATAGCAACGGGATTTGCCATACATAAGTATTTTAAAAAATATAGTTTGTCTAACTCCGATACTCTTTATCCTTCAGTTAACTGCATGCTCTTCAAAATAATAAAATAACAATCTCAGAGTGAGTGCCCAAATAATTGACTGTTCTTGAATCACATGAGTAAGAATACATTCTTTGTTCTTTTACCCTCTGCTGAAATTGGTGTAATGCTTGTAAAAAGATACTCACTTGACAGTTCTAAACATGTAAGCCCTCCATTAACCCAGAAAGCAGGCATAGAATACAAAGGAGATTCCAAACGCCTCATATGAGCTGTGTGCGTGCTAAACACTCCTCCTATCAGACCACTTGTAAAGTGAGAGGCTCATAGAGTTCACAGGCCAGTCAGCTCTTTCTCTGTTGCTGGCATATTCAGAGACGAAGCTAGTTAACCACAGATTTGTAAAATTATTTCAGCTCAGAGAGAATCTCCAGAGACATGTTCCTCAGTTTAATGGTGAATTTGCTTCCATTGTGATATTGGCTAAGGAATGGTAATTCATTTCAGTCAAGTTAATAAAATAAATTATTCAACCATCCTATACTCTTATTTGCCTCAAATAACATATGTTTCTTTCTATGATCTACAATTTTGTTACTTGTACCATGTATGACCTAAATATATAAGGTGGGAGAAAGATGCACTCTAACCTGAAAATTGCTGATTAAGTAGCTGACATTATAAAACTTACATCTTAAAAGCTATGCACTCAACATCTATGAGCTAATATTGAGACTTGAAAAGTGACTGAAATATTTGAAGTTATATCAAATAATGATATTATGCATCTTTATAAACTTGGTGTATTGACTATAGTTAATGTAAAAAAATTACACAATTTAAAAAACCTAAACACCAAATCCATTATGCTCTAGTGATTCCCAGGTATAAGAAATGTTCCCAGATACCAAAAGTTATCTTTGAAATCTCCTTTATATTCTTACATTGGCACAATTTGATAAGAATTTTATTAAACTGGGAAATGTAACTCAATAGATTAAAAAAAAAAAAGACTCCATACTATAAATCCCCACTTTTCCGTCGATACGTGTCAGTTTTCCAAAGTTGATGACCCAGAAAATTTAAAACTCAGAAGAAAAACTCCATCAATTTACAACGTGTAATGATATTAAGGAAAGTTTTACAAAATTTGAAAATCAAAAGAATTAACCCATATTGAAAGTATGGCATGTACTTTTAATGCCATACCAAGGAATTGCTTAAGAATCGCTACCTGTGTTGGAATTTATTATTCAGTTAGAATTCAAACATTTATAAGTTTCATCTTCAATTGTGGATTTATGTCTGGTGGAAAAAATAATTCTAAAGGTTATGTTTTTATTGCCATGTAGCAAATTAACTTTGCAGTCTGCAAATTTAACATTGCGGTCTAATTTTAACATTTTTTCTTTAAAATATGTACAAATAGACAGATTCTTAATATAATTTTGTTCTACCTTTAAAATATTAATTGTTTGCTTAAAATTAATAAATTAAATTAAGATCTGTGGCATGGGCTTATTTAAGAATCATATTTTAAACTACGTGAAAATTATATTTTGATTATAAAACTTTCACGTTAAGAAGACCTGAGTTTCTAAACTTATCAAGTCACCTTCCTTGTTGCTTGATCCTAGGCAAACTATTTCATTCCTAAATCTTACTTTCCCTATCACGATAAAGAAAATAATAAAATATAATTTTATTCTAATCTACAATAGCATATTCCTCTGAAGTACACATGGACGTTCTCCAGGATAGAGCTTATTTTAGGCCACTAAACAAGTTTCAATAAATGTTCAAGGATTAAAATAGTATAGTGATTCTTTTCTGACACAATGGAGTGAAACTGAAAATCAGCAGAAGTAAAGTGGGAAATCTACAAATACGTGGAAATTAAACAACACACTTTTTTTTCAGTGACACTTCCTTACTTTAATTATTTGTTGTCTTTTTCTGCTTTTGAAATGTGCTCTCAATTACAAAATATCAAACTACACTCAGAAAAGGGTGTAGAAAAAGCCAGCCATGGGCACGGCATGGAGAAGCCCACAGCTAAGCCCTGACAGCAGCAGGAGGTGGCAAGAGGTGGGGGTGACTGAAGCGGTGGTTACAAATGTTCACAGGAAGGTAAAAGTATCCAAGAGGTTGTGCCCTAATGTTAGCACATGTTAGAATAGTTACTACCTTGCTGGGTGGCCTCAGTGTGTTTGGGTTCAGATTCTACACAGCAATACAATTTCTTCCATTTAAGTGTTCTTGGCTTGCACTGATCACAGTGCGATTGGAAGGTACTGAACCAGTCTTGTTTGTTTCTCAAAATGCTGATGTAGACTTGATAAATGTTTTGAGGGACTTCAGGATCTCTACTCTTCAGTGACAGCACATATTTGGGGTTTCTAGGGTGAATATGTAGCTCAGCCAAAATCCAAATGCCATTAGTGAGCTTCAGGGATTGGTACAGCATGTCCTGCCCTCCCCCATTTTGCTTGGCGATAATATAAACATTGTTGTTTTGCAACTTGCTGGAAGCAGTGTCAGCATTTAAATGGCATTCTTTAATCTGAAACTGAAGTTCATTTTCACTGGGAATATCTTTCATTGTGGAAGGAAGACCTGACACTCCATTTTGCCATCTTCTATGAAAGGTACATTGAGTGGGATGAGTAGGTTGAAGTGGAAAACATCAATATTGTTTTTCACAGCCATCTGTTGGTTATTCAGAGATTCCATCTTCATGCCTATGCAAGGTGTCAAGAGGCAGGGAGACATCAATGCTCTGGGTTGGCATTAGTGGTGTATGGATGGACAGAGGAGTGTTGGGGATGACACCAAAGTTATTCTTGTTAAACTAGATTGCAAAATCTGTCATTTGCTGCAGAGCTTTATTGGTGAATTTCATTTCCATAAAGATGTGCCCTTGGTAGTGAGTCAATGTTCCTGAAATCTCTAAGTTTTTATCCTTTACTGCAGGTAGCCAGATAGCCTTAGGAGGCACATACCGACCAGGTGCCATGCCTATCCCTGTGGAGAGTTCAAACAGATCATTCTGTCCACTGCTGACCACACAAGTGTAGGTGAAGAAGCAAAGGTTGCAGGCACTAATGACGGGATGTAGGATTGTCCTTCCAGACTATCTAGTTCTTCTCCAGAAAGATCCATTGCTCCCATCAGCATGAAGAACACCTGTGGCACATTGACCTGGGGACTGAATTCAAGGTTGAAAAGAATCCCCCAGAAGATTACCTTGAGAGGGGATAACCTGAGGCTGTTCCAGATTAGTTGCAGTGTTGGGACCAACAGGGCTTTCACCTGGATCAGTGCTCACATGATATTGGCAAGTGTTTATGATCGATTCCATGACTTTCTTCCACAAAAACATAGGGAGGTTTATAACACAGAGAGGCCAAAGAACCAATGTGGCAGATGAGCTCATCCAGTAGAGTTAACTCGATAAGGTCTGTCTCCTCAGAGATCAGTGGCATCTCAGACAAGACTTCTTTAGCTTTGACAGGGTCGGTTGAGAGAAGACACCAATAAATATAGCCCCGGTCTCGAAGGTCAGGATTATTAGAATTATGTACAACACATTTTTAAACAACCAGTTGATCAAAAAAAAGAAATCATAAGGGAAATTATAAAATATCTTCAAGCAGATGAAACTTATACCATAACATACCAAAGCTTACAGGATGCAACAAACACAATGTTATAAGAAAAAAGTATAGCTGTAAATGTTTATATGAAAAAGGAAGAAAGATCTCACATCAATAAACCTAACATTATACTTTAGCTATCTAGAAATAGAAAAGCAAACTAAACACAAAACTAGCTCAAAAAAGTAAATAATAAAAATTAGAGCAGAGATAGTGAAATAGTTAACAGAAAATAATACAATAGAAATAATAAAAGCAAGAGTTGGTTCTTTGGAAAGTTCAACAACATTGACAAACTTTTAGCTAGATGGATTAAGAAAAAGAGAAGATTCAAAAAACTAACATCAGAAATGAGAGAGAGGACATTACTACTATTTCTAGAGATACGAAAAGATTACAAGAGAGTATTCGGATAAATTGCACTCCAATAAGTTTAATAGCCTAGATGAAATAGACATGTTCCTAGAAAAACAAAACCTACCAAGACTGAATTATGAAACATTAGAATATCTGAATAGACCTATAACTAACAAGGAAATTAAATTGGTGACCAAAAACCTCCCAGCAAAGTAAAGCCCAGGACCAGATAGCTTCATGGATAAATTTTCTCAAACATTTAAAGAATTGACACCCACTCTCCTCAAACTCTTCTGAAAATTTTAAGAGGAGAGAGCACTTTCAAGCTCATTCTGAGTAAAGTATTAAATTGATACCAAAGCCTGATCAAGAAAAAAACAGAAAAATTAATCTATAGACCAATATCATGATGAACAAATTGCTTACCAAAAAAACTATTAGCAAATTGAATTCAGTAGCTAATTTAAAATATTATACTCCATGACCAAGTGGGATATATTCCTGGAATGCAAGCATGGTTTTATACATAAAAATCAATCAATGTAATACATTAACAGAGTGAAGGAGAAACGAAACCACAAATTCATCTCAATTGATGCAAAAGAAAAAGTGACGGGAGGATAAAATTCAATACTATTTCATGATCAATCAACCAACTACAAATAGAAGGAAATTACTGCAACATAAAGGCCATGTATGAAAAACCCAGCTAATTTCATTCTCAGTGGTGAAAGACTGAAAACATTACCATTAAGATTAAAAACAAGACAAGAATGCTCACTTTTTGTCATTTCTATTCAACATAATACTGGAAGTCCTAGCCATGACAATTAGGCAAGAAAAAGAAATAAAAGTACTCCAAATTGAAAAGGGACAAGTAAAACTGTCTCTGTTCACAAACAGTATAATTTTATAAAAAGAAAACCCTATTTCACACATGAAAAAATTTTAGAAATAGTAAATTCAGAAAAGTTGCTGGACACAAAATTAACACACAAAAATTAGTTGTATTTTTTACACTAGAAATAAACAATATAAAATAAAAACTTTTATATATAATAGTATTGATAAGAATAAGATAAAATTCTTAGGAATAAATTAAACCAAAGTAATGAAAGACTTACACTGACAACTATAAGACATTACTGAAATAAATTTTAAAAGCCCTTAATAAATTAAGCCATACTGATTCATACACTGCAAAACATCATATTATTAAGATGTCACTAACCCAGAGATACCTACAGATTCAATGAAAACTCTATCAAAATACCAATGATTATTTTTTCCAGAAATTGAAAAATCTTCCTAAAATTTGCATGTAATCTCCAGGAATCCTGAATAGCCAAAACAATCTTGGAAAAGAATTAAGTTGCTTATCTTCTACATTCTGATTTTAAAACATATTACAAAGCTACAGTAATCAAACAGTGTGGCACTGGAACAAAAATAGTTATATGATTAATGCAATAGAGTAAGGAATCCAGAAATAAACCCTCATCTATATTTTCAGATGACTTTCAGCCAGATTTCCCAGATCATTCAGTAGAAAAAGAAGTCTATTAAACTAACTTTGTCAAATTGGAAATCTACATGCAAAGGAATGAAATTGGAGCCTGAACCCATACTATATTGAAAAATCAATACAAAACAGAGAAAGGACATAAACATAAGACCTAAAACTATAAAATTCTTAAAAATAAAACATAGGAAAATCTTCATGACATTTGACTTGGCAATATTTTTTTGCCCATAACACCAAAGGCACAGGCAAAAAAAGTAGACAAATTAGACATCAAAAATATATTTTTACTTTGTGCAAAAAAAGACATTATTAACAGAGTAAAAGGGCAGCATGCAGAATAAGAGAGACAAAAATACTTGCGAATAACATATCGGATAAAAGATTAATATTCAGAATAATATATGGGGAATTTCTAAAACTCAACAAAAACAACACAAACAATCCAATTTAAAAATAGGCAAACATTTAAATAAATATTTCTCCAAAGGAGATATACAAATAGTCAATAAGTACATGCATATATACTCAACATCACTAATAATTAGAGAAATGCAAATTAAAACCACAGTGAGATCTCATTTCTCACCCATTAGGGTGGCTATAATGAAAGAAACAGGGAATAACAAGCATTGATGAGGATGCGGAGATACAGGAACACTTGTGCTTTGTTGTTAGAAGTGCAAAATGGTGCAGTCACTGTAGGCAACAGTACAGCAGTTCCTCAAAAAATTAAACATAGAATCATCCTGTGATCCACCAATTCCATGTTGGTTATATATCGCCAAAAATTGTGTAAAATGATACATCCACTGTAGGAAGCAGTCTAGCAGTTCCTCAAGAAATTAAACATAGATTCATCCTGTGATCTGCCAATTCCATGTTGGTTATATACCTCCAAAAACTGAAAGCAGGGACATGAAGTGATACCTATACAACCATTTTCATAGTAGCCTTATTTGCTTTAGACAAAATGTAATTGTATACATACAATGAAATATTATACTCCCTTAAAAGAAATGAAATTCTGGCACATGCTAAAACATAAATGGATCTTAAGGACATTATGCTGAGTGAAATAAGCTATTGACAAAATGACAACTACAATGATTACACTTAAATATCTAGAGAAGTCACATTCTTTGAGATAGAAAGCAAAATGCTTGTTTCTTGGGGCTTCTGGGAGGGGAAAATAAGTAATTATTATTTAACAGATACAGAGTTTCATTTTTGTAAGACAAAAATTCTGTGGATGCATGGTGGTGATGGTAGCACAACAATATAAACATATTTAATGCCACTTAAATGTATGCTTAAAAAGAACTAGATGGTAAGTTTTATGTTATGTATGTTTTACCATAATTTAAAAATAAATATTAAAGAAAATAAAATTATAAAAGGTAGATAGAATGAATATATCTGTGTTCCTCCAACAATATCATCTTTAATCTAGCCTTTGAGGAGTGAAGTGCTAGTGAGAAATTCAAAAACTGAACATATGGCTCCTGAAAGACTCCCACACAAGCAAATTTACAAATTTGCCCTCATGACTCGTTTAGTTACATCTTCCTGAAGTACTCCTTTTTTTAGTGAGAATTTAATTTTTTTCTATAAGCATGAATATATGTTCTCCAGTCTACCTTCACCCTAGCATTTCCTAGCATAGAAATTTAAAAACATAACATCCATGCTATTCTTGTGCTGAAGATCCAATAATTGCAATAAGCCACCCTGTAAATAAGATCTGTGCCCTGAAAATCTCTACAGACCCAATTTTCTGAACTTCTTTCTCCATTGCATCAAATGGCAAAAGCATTTTCTATGTCGTTGTGAACTGAGTTGTTTCCTCCCAAAACTCAAAATTTGAAATCATAACCTCAAATAGGAATATAATAAATAAATAGTATAATAAATAGGTGTAATAAATAGTATAGAATAAAATAGTATGAGTAGTATTTGAAGATATGGCTTATAAAGAGGTGATAAAGGTTAAATGAGGTAATAAATTGTGGCTCTAATCCAATAGGTCTGGTGCTCTTCTAAGAAGAGACACCACAGCAGTCTCTTTCCCAGCACACAAACAAGAGGTCATGTGAGCACACAATGATATCATGGCCATCTGCAAGCCGGAAGAAAACCCTCACTAGAATCTAAATGCTGCTGAACTGTGAACAGTGAGAAAATAAATATCTGTTTTTCAGACGTCCAATCGATTGCATTTTGTTATGGCACCCTGAGTGGACCAGGACATCCTTGCCTGATGTTCTTCTTTTTCTCATATGTATCACAAATGAAAATCAGACTCAAAAGATTTCTCCATGGAACGATGTTTCATGGAGTTCTCTAAGCCCAAGTGCAAGAGCTCTAGGGAAAAACAGAGATCCTCAATCATGCTTTTTTTTTTTTTTTTTTTTGAGGCGGAGTCTCCTCTCGCCTAGGCTGGAGTGGTGCAACGTGCGATCTCTGGTCAGTGCAACCTTCGCCTCCCAGGTTCAAGCGATTTTCGTGCCTCAGCCTCCCAAGTAGCCGGGATTACAGATGTGTGCCACCACATCCGGCTGATTTTTGAGTTTTTTTTTTTTTTTTTTTTTTGAGACGGAGTTTCACCCTTGTTACCCAGGCTGGAGTGCAATGGCGCGATCTCGGCTCACCGCAACCTCTGCCTCCTGGGTTCAGGCAATTCTCCTGCCTCAGTCAGCCTCCTGAGTAGCTGGGATTACAGGCATGCGCCACCATGCCCAGCTAATTTTTTGTATATTTAGTAGGGGTTTCACCATGTTGACCAGGATGGTCTCGATTTCTTGGCCTTGTGATCCACCCGCCTCGGCTTCCCAAAGTGCTGGGATTACAGGCGTGAGCCACTGCGCCCGGCGATTTTTGAATTTTTAGTAGAGACTGGGTTTCACTATGTTGGCCAGGCTGGTCTCCCAACTGCCAACTTCAGGTGACCCACCTGTCTCAGCCTCGCAAAGTGCTAGGATTATAGGTATGAGCCACTGCACTTGGCCTCTGTTGTGCATTTTTGCCTAAAACTTCTGGGCTAGATTTCTGCATTTTCCCAGAGTTTGTCTTGAGGCACTATCAAAACCTCTTTTAAAGTTGATTACATACTTTCTTAAGGCTGTAATATTTTTCCCTAGTAATAGTTTTTACTTATGCATTATATCCTATAATATCTGCATTCCCTGATCTGCTAACAAAAATTCTTGGAATTTTTATAAGACGATCTAGACACACCAAGCAGTTTAGGCAGAGGCTTGAAAACACACATGTGCAAACACACATGCACACACACACCTTTGAGTTCATGATGACTGCATTCAATTTTTCTCTCTCCACATTAGTTTAGGAAATCTTCCCATGTAGTTAGTTCCCCATGACCAACATGGTGAAATCCTATCTCTACTAAAAATACAAAAATTAGCTGCACATGGTGGTGTGTGCCTGTATTCCCAGCAACTCAGGAGGCTGAGATAGGAGAATCGCTTGAACCCGAAAGGTGGAGGTTGCAGCGAGCCGACATTGTACCACTGCACTCCATGTGACCTTGTGATCCACCCACCTCAGCCGCCCAAAGTGCTGGGATTACAGATATGAGCCACTGCACCTGGCCCACTAATGCAGTTTTCTAATATTCACAGGAGCCATCTAGTGAAGACAGATGGTGGCAGGTCAGGCTATAGATATCTGGTAGTCAATAAATCACCAAGGGCTGATCTTCTCTATTAGATTGTTCCATTTTGCTTTTTAAATTTACTGTAAACAACGTAGAGCAGGAAAATAAGAGGATTTGGTTGAAGCAGTGTGGTTATGGCCTTTTAAAATATTGTAAATGAAACACAATATCCAAGTTAGTTATTAGACAAATCATTCCTCCAAGTTTGCCAGAAAAGGTAGTTACTTGCTCTTAAAACTGAGATCCTAACACACGCTACCAAAGAGTCCAAAGCCTGCACTCTAAAGCCATATTCTGCCTATTTGGAAAAGAGAATCCTGGCCTATGAAGGACTCTATACCTTTTAAGTTGCTACTTACAATCTATTCAGGTAGTACCAGTTACAGTGGGATCCTTGCGCAGTGTAATTTCTCCTTTTTGTGTGAGTCTGTGCGTTGAGTCCAAATTCCCTGAGCGTATAGCTGTCACCTTTGGACCTTCTGGGCAAGACTGTTGTTAGAGGTGAATGTGCCCATAATCCTTCCTATTCAGGTACATACTCCTGCCATGCTTGATTCTTAAAGAATTTATGGAAAAGGAACACTCTAAGCAAATATACACTCTATTCTTATAAGAGCTCCTTCCAAAAATTCTTAAGTGGCTACCAGTTCTTTAAGGGGACCGGAAATGATATAACCTCAGTAATGTCCAGCCTCTCATAGCCTAGAAGTTAGACTGCCTTAAGCAACTGACCCGATAGGCAGGACTTTTTTACGATGATTCTCACTCTTACCCTCAAAGGGCCTTAGTAAGCACCTCTAACTTACACTAACTATTCCAATTCTGTGAACATAAGAGTAATGGATTGTTCATAATGAAAGAATATTGGCCACTTGCATTCAGTCTCTGAAAGTTTCATTCTCTGACATTGTTCCCAAGAAAAGGTTTAGACCACAGTGCCTTATGGAGAATGCAGAGAAAACACTGGTCTAAGGACTTTTCTTAAGCTTATGAACCAGGCTTCTAGACGTGGGTTCTTCTAATGTTGTCCATGTTGCATTTGTTTCTTAGTGAGAATTGGAGAGAGAAGCCTGCAATAAACACCACTCGCACTGGAAGCTAAGTTACAAAGTATTTTTGACAATGTATTGATGTTGTAATAAACATTAGTCATTTGTGCTTATTTTATTTTCATTTTACCCAGCACAAAATTTTCTTCCTAGCATATAGCAGGCTCTAAGTAAAACTGTGTGGAGTGAATAAACAAATTCCTAAGCAAGTATAAAGTATCTGCTAATTTACAGCTAATAAACTGTTAAATAACTTAGCCTATATGCACTTCTACTAGAATTATCTTTCAAAAATATTTATTCAGTGCTTCTAGTAAAGTAAAAGTAAACAGTGAATGAATTAATAATAATAACATAGAAATAGTATTTAACAATATCTTTAAATATGTTAAAAGATATAATTTTTAAATCCCTACCTTTACTGGGTTATAGTCTGATGATAGAGACAAGCATTAGGCAAATTAAGTAAATATCTAATAAAATGATATCAATTAGTGGAAAGAAATATGAAGAAAATAAAGTAGAATGAGGGGATAGAAAATGTGTTTGTGCTATTCTTATGGGATAGAGAAGGTACAAAGGGACAAACACGGGAAGGAGCCACGGGCATAGTGGGAAAAGACAAGGCAAATAGTCTTAAAACTATAGTAAACAAGTATGATATATACATATGTCTTACTCAAGAAACTTCATTTAATATAGCTGTGACCTCTTAGAGTAGATGTTAGTTAAATACATTTTAAGATAAATTTAAAAAGTCAGTCCAAACTTGCTCATTGCTGGTAAAGATTCACTATACATCATACATATGCAGTAAAGAGTACCAAAACTTAAAATCTTTTCATTCTTTTAGCATGGTTGCTCCACTTACTGAGCATATTATAATAATGTATAGCTTAAGCAAGTGTTTGGAATCAGAAAACATGAGCTGAAATCCAAGTTCTGTCTCTTCTCATAATTCAGTGCATGTATCTCAATTTGGATTCAGTTTCCCTGCCTGTAAAGCAAGGAAAATGATCTCAAACTTAGATGTTTTATATTCATTAATTCACCACTCTCTCATTTATTCAGTCATTCGATACATAGTTATTAATTGTTTACAGTATGGCTGCCATCATCTGGCCATGTGAATACAGGTTTGCTATCCTAGACTTTGTGAAGAGATCAGGAAATTATCAAACAAAGAAATTTGTCAGGTGGTAATAAGTATTAAAAAGAAAACAGAACAAGACAAGAGAAAGTACTTGGGACATTCTACTATTCACAATAATGTTTTAAGGTAAATTTATCTTACAGGATGAGAGAAATTTAATGATTCCACGCTTGTGGAATCATCTAGGGGTAAATAGTCCTATGATTGACCATGCAAAGAGACAGGTGTCGCTATAGTGGAATGTGTAAGGGGGCAAGTGATAGAGGAAGGGCAGACAGATAAACTGGAGGCGTGCTTTGCAGACATGTAAACCATAATGAGCATTTTAAATGTAATTCTGAGTGGGGTTGGAAACCATTAGAAAGTTACATGACATAATAAGATGTGGGAGAAGAATAAACCATGTCGTGGCAAGGTTAGAAGCAAGGGGATTAGCTGGAGGTTTTCCTTGAATCCAGATTACAGTGATCTCAACAATCTGGGGTCAGAGAAGGTGATAAGAAGTGGTCAGTTTATGGGCACATTTCAAAAGTCGAATGACAGCTGGGTGTGGTAGTTTGTGCCTATAAACTCAGCACTTTGGGAGCCAAGGTGGGAGGATTGCTTGAGACAAGGAGTTCAAAATCAGCCTAGGCAACATAGTTAGACTCTGTCTCTATATAAATTTAGAAAAACTATAACCAGGTATGGTAGTGTGCACCCATAGTCCTAGTTACTCAAGAGGCTGACGTGGGAGAATCACGTGAGTCCAGGAGGTCAAGCCTGCAGTGAGTAATGGCTGTGTCACTGCACTTTGACCTGGGTGATGGGGCAAGATCCAGTTTCAAAAATATATGTGTATATGGTAGGATGTGTTGATGAGTTGGATGTAGTATGCGAGAGAAAAGGAGAGTAAAGAATGACTCCAAGGCATATGGTCTGCTATAGCCTGAATTAACTGCATTCCAAATGTATGCTAATCCCAGGAACCTGTGAAAGTTAAATTATGTGGCAAAAGGGATTTAGCAGTTGAGATTAAGTTAAAGATCTTGAGATGCGGAGATTATTTTAGATTTTCAGGGCAGTCTCAATGTAACCAGAAAAATATATGTTTTAAGGAAGACTCAATAAAGACAATCTCTAGACACTGGAAAAGTTAAGAGAATAAATTACACCTTTGAGCTATTAGTAAAAACCAGTCCTGACAACTTCTTGATTTTACCCTGATAAAACTTGCTTGAGACTTTTGATCTCCAGAGCTGCAAGAGAATAAATGTGTGTTGCTTTCAGCTATAAAAATTGTCCTAACTTGATACAACAGCAATAGGAAACAAATGCATAGTGTAACTAACTGAAAGGAGAGAGACGAATGGAGGAAGACAAAAAGAGGCAGGTTTAGGACTGTATATGAAAATCAAGTAATCTGGATTTGAATGTGATATTTGAGATAACTTTTAAATATCAAGGTGGAAAAGTCAAATAGATTGGTGGATACATAAATCTGTAATACAGAAGAATGCTCCTAGCTAGATAAATAAATTTAGAAGTAATCAGCGCATATGTTTGGTATTTAATCCATGAGTTTCAGAAGAATAGTCTAGGCTATAAGTATAGTTGGGGAAAAGAAAGAAAAATACTGAAAAAGAGAAGTTCTTCAAAGGTTAAAGACAGAAAACTCAAGGTAATTCAGAAAAGTAGTCGCCAAAGAAGTAAGGAGAAAACTAAAGACTAGTGTCTTGAAGACCAGATAGAGAAAGTATTTCAAGAAAAAGTGAGTATTGGCTGTGTCAAATGCTGCTGATAGAGTATAGCAGACTGAAAATACGCCATTAAATTTAGCAACATGTGTTCACTGATAACTTCGATGAGAGGAAAAACTGTGTAACTTTAATAATACCTGCTTTGGTAGAAAGAGGGAACAAAGTCAAATGAGTTCTGGAAAAATTAAGTGAAGAGAAAAAGGAGACCCTAGTCAGAGTATAGAATCCTTGATCTGCAAGAAGGAATGCAATACAAGAAGGAATGGACATTAGGTAAGAATTTGAGCAGTCCATATATTGCTGTGAAGATTAATGAGCTAAAATAAAATATCGACATATCTGCACAAAATAGTTACTCAATGAAATGTATTATTATTAACATAAAAATTCTTTCTACAATCTGATAAATTATATTAGTGGGATGTCTACTTTGCAATCAAAGAAATTAACTTCTAGTTAAATTAACTGAATTTCCCAGGTGTATTGCTCTACCTCACGTTCCAGAATACCTTACAGTATGAGCAAAGTCACATAATGAAAAGAAAATTTGGTTATGAAAGACAGAGAACTTGGATTTGAACAACTTTTCTGTTGTAAAATATTTATCAATGTTGTGATTTTGAAAACAACTTCAGTCCTTCATGTTCATAATAGAATTAATGACACCTTCCCTACACAAGGTTGCTGATAGGATAAAATAAAATTTGCATGGTAAAAATTTTTATAAACTGCCTGACATTTTGAAAAGTGTATTGCAAAACTGGGACAAATGTTTTCTCAGTTGGAGAAATATTCTTAGAGCAAGTAAATCTGAAATTTGACTTTCACTGAAAACTGATGATGGCAGACAGATGAAGACAGTGACTAAAACGTAGGAGACAGCAATAAAGAAATTATTTGACACACTAAAAAAAAAAAAAATTATGTTTGAGCACTAAATGTAAAAGTCAAAAGCAACAAAGAAAGTCACAAAATGCCAAACCTAGGTCTTCAATTTGAATGTTTGAGAAACTCAGAAGCGGTGGGGGAGTGGGGAGATGCAGCGGTTGTGACCAAGGTGTCACCCTGAAAATTTAGTTACTGATAGACTGAAAGTGAACGGAGGCCAGTGTTCCTACATTAGACTAACAGGTGAAAGAAACCAGGGCCCATGTGAGATGGAAATAAATTCAAAGACGATTGGGTAAATTACAGACATTTAGTCAACTATCAACCAAGGTGACAATTCCTTAAATTCTCACCAGAAAACAATATTACTTTTACCTTCTTAATTAGACTCCTTCCATTAGTGATATCACTTCCTATAGAACTTTCCTCCAAGCAAAAACAAGAAGAGTATAGATTTAATCTACCACTTCTGCTCATTTGACTTCTACTAAATACTTTTTCGAAAAAAACAATCGTTTTCAAAAAAAATTGGAGTTAATTAATTAAATAAATACAAATGAAGCAAGTATATACAGAATCACACATACACACACAAAATGCTGGGACCCAGGTTAGTAATTTAAATAATTCTCAATATACAGGGGGAAAAATATATACCCACTTTTTTTTCTTCCAAAACATTAACAATGTGCAAAGGAAGGCAATGCCATTGTTGTAAAGCTCTAAATTAAACTATCTGCTAATGGCACCTACCACAAGGCAATTGTGAAGGTCAAATAATAAGATTTACATACAAGATTAACAAGTACTATACTTGTTCAATAACACGTATCCAATAAAAGTATAATATGGCTATTATTATCAAGATATATTGTTTCCTTAAAACAGATTTCTATTTACTACAAAAATAATAATTACTTTGTGCCTAGACATGTTTCATTAATATGAAAATAAAATTTCATGCCTCGGTATATCATTGATATTTTTTGGAGTCTATTGTTTTTATTTTTCTCATTAATATGAAGGAAAGTCTCATCTATATCCATCTTTCGTGTTGGGTCTTTAACAGCTGTAATACTTACATTGTGCAAATAGTATATTTCGTAAGACTGAGAGTATCATATGGATTGCATAAAATGAATATACTTCATTAACAGATTTTGTTTTAAATTATGGTATTCTTGGATACTAACATAAATTATTTGTTTAAAAGAGCTTTAACTGTTCCGATGGCTTATGTTAAGTTTTTCTTTTGGGAATTATATTAACCTGTCTATAGTAACTGTACTGTAAGAAGTTTCTTAGTTTTAGAATCTTTAAAAATTCATTAACTATCTCAAATGTGTTTTCTGGTGTACTGTCAGTAAATAAAGTATTTTCTCCTGACAATGGTCATGACAGGAGGATCTATTCTTCTCAATATAAAAAAGTATAAAACTGGTAAACATTTTTAAAACAAATTTCAGGGCAACTTAAGAAGTGTTTACGCAGAAAAAAAAAAGCTGGTACTTCATTAGATTAAAAAATGAGTCTGTAGCATTCTTGCCTGTAGGTATTTCCATCTTATCAGTTTTGTTGGCAAAATCCCACAGCTTTACCTGATGCCAGTGGAGGACTCAAATCAGGGTGGTTAGAAGAGCAAGTAGAAATACAATGGGAAGATTTAGAAGCAAGAGGGTCAGAGAAGAACTGAGATAATAAATTTTTCCAATACAGTTGGCTAGCAGCTAAACTAAAAATGTGTGAGAAACTCCAGAGGGTTCAGTGAAAATTGAAAGCCTGGGGAGAATATGAACTTGCTGAACCTTGGTATATCATCCTCAACTCACGTATAGCTGGGGTGGTAGGGGTGGAGAAGTTACAGAACTAGCTTGAGGTGCCAGAGCACATCCTCTGCTAGAATTACTAAGTAATGCCCAAACTAGGCAGACACAGGGGAGATCCCAAGGGAATCAGACTTCAAAAAACAAAATAAAACAAACAGAGCAGATACATGAGAGGCTGTGGTATAGCTTCTGTCTGTGTCCCCACCCAAAACTCATGTCAAATTGTAATCCCCAATGTTAGAGGTGGGGCCTGGTGGAATATGATTGAATTACAGGGGAGGATTTCCTTTTCGGTGCAGTTCTCATGACAGCAAGTGAGCTATGGTGAGATCTCGTTGTTTAGAAGTCTGTAGTACCTCCCACCTCACCTTCTTCCCCATGCTCAGGCAGGTAAGATGTGCCAGCTTCCCCTTCACCTTTCACTATAACTGAAAGTTTCCTGAGCCTTCTCCAGCCATGGTTTCTGTACAGTCTATAGAACTGTGAGCCAATTAAACTATTTTCTTTGTAAGTTATCCAGTCTCTGGTAGTTGTTTATAGCAGTGTGAGTTCAGCCTATACAGGCTGCATACCATGGTATGCCCAGAATCCTTATTAAAACCCTATCGTCACAGGCTTGTGATCTTCCTTTGGGTTCCCACCAGTTAGGCATTCTGCTAGCGTGTGCCTGAGAGCTTGGCCAGTGATGTGGGGACCAACCCATCCCTCTGCATCACAGCCAGCACCTGAATGCTGGGCTGACCAAACCCCATCCAGCTCTACAAGGACTCATACAGGCTGCCCAATGGGCCATCTAGGGGCTGGGGGATTGGGAGACTACTTACCCTGTTTCTACTCTGCTGGCACCTGACCAATTTCTCTCCCCAGGGCCTGAGGTGAGGGCAACCTAATAAGCCGCCACCACAACAACCAATACACACTCACAGGGTTCCAAAGGTGGATGCTCCTCCTCCTCTACATAAAGCAGCAGTGCTACCAATGGGAGAACAGGCAAACCATAATGCTGTCTGTATCAGGCTGAATGATGAAGTTTTGTCCTAAAACCACTCTTACAGAGTTACAAAATAGGCATTTTTCCAAGGCTCTCAATCACATTGTGGTGTGGAGACAGACTGTAGTGTGCATCTCAACTAGGAGTCACAAGCTCTGGAACAGGGTTCTGATAGAGTAACACGCCACATTCCTGACTACCTAGGATAAGGAGCCAGTGCAGCCACCTCACTGCCCAGCAGAGATTTCAGTGCTTTTCACCAGCAGCTCTTCCCAGCCACCCTCATTAGGACTGGTACCCTGTATCATCATAGGAGTATTCATGGGCAAGCCAGGGATTTTAACTCTGTCCTGCTGTATCCCCTAACCCTTTTGAAAGAGAAAACTCAGAACACCTAGCACTCCACTGTCCAACACATTACCTGAAGCAACAGAGAGCAGCTCACAGTAAACAACAATAAGTTACATACCAACTGTTTGCACCACAGCTGGCTCTTATCTGCAGGTATCATTTACTGACATGAAGGTAGGACTGCACAGCACAATGTAAAATCTGCTGTCAGGAGTGTCAGGCTATGAAAGCAAAGCAAAAAAGACTAGTCAAAATATAATCACACACCCAATGTAGGAGAAAAAAGGAAATTTTTTACAAACACAATGATATACAAGAGAAAGAAAAAATTCTTTCATACACACGAAAATGAGAAATGACAACATCTCCAGATGAAAAGGAACCAGTGCAAGAATTCTGGCCTGTGAAAAATCTGAAAGTTGTGATACCAACAAAGGATAACATAAACTCTGCAGCAAAAGTTCCTAATCAAAATAAAAACTCAGATATGACACATAAAGACTTTGAAGTATGGATAGAAATAAAACTAGTGAGATCCAAGACAAAATTTAAAGTCAAGATAAAGAAACTTCTAAAGCAATCCAGGAAATGAAGGAAATGATAAACATCTTAAAAAGAAATCAATCAGAACTTCTGGAATTGAAAAACTCCTAAGAAATTTCAAAGCACAATTGAAAGCTTTATCAATAGCTTACATCAAACAGAAGAAAAAATTTGTAGCTTGAAGGCTGATTTTTTTTTTCAACTAACAGAGCCAGGAAAAACAAAAGAGAAAAAAAATGTTTTTTTAAATTAGCAATGTATTTGAGAAATATGAGATTAAATACAGTGACTAAACCTATGAATTATTGGCATTCCTGAGAGAGAAGGGAAAATGTAAAAGACAAATTATGGAAAACATATGGTAGGGAATTATTTTTTAAAAATCCCTAATTTTGTTAGGAAGGTAGATATCTAGATACAACAATTCCAAACAAAACCTTTAAGATATTATACAAAAGGTATGTCATCAAGGCATATCATCAGCAGACTGTATAAGATCAATGCTGAAGAAAAAAAGCAGTTAGAAAAAAAGGCCAGATCACTTACAAATGGAACCCAATCAGGCTAACAGCAGAATTCTCAGCAGAAACCTTATAGGCCAGAAGAGATTGAGAACCTATTTTTAGCATTCTGAAAGAAAAGAAATTTCAATAAAGAATTTCATATTCTGCCAAGTAAGCTTCATAAGTAAGGGAGAAATAAAATCTTTTTTTAGCCAAACGATCACTAAGGAAATTTATAATTACTAAGAAAATTCATTTTCACTACAGAAGCCTCACAAGAGATCCTTAATGCAGTTCGAAGAATGAAAACAAAAGAATCATACCTGTTATCACAAAAATACACTTAGGAACATAGCCCATACACCCTATAGAGCAACTGCGCAATATAAACTACTAAGAAACAGCCTAACAACTTCACAATAGGATCTAAACCTCACATATCAATATTAACTTTGAATGTAAGTAATATAAATGTCCCACTTAAAGGCACAGAGTGGCAAGTTAAAAATCTTTAGACTCATTTATCTGCTGTCTTTAAGAGACCCATCTCACATGTAATGTCATTCACAGGCTCAAAGTAAAGAGTTGGAGAAAGAGCTATCACCCAAACAAACAAACAAACAAACAAAAACAATGAACAAACAAGAGTCACTATTTTTATAGCAGATAAAGCAAACTTTAAGGCATCAATAGTCAAAAAGGACAAAGAAGGACATTACATAGTAATAAAGGGTTCAATTCAACAATAAGATTAAACTATTCTAAACATACACACACTCAACATGAGCATACCCAGATTCATAAAACAAACACTTTTAGACCTATGAGAAGACTTAGACCACCACACAATAATAGTGAGGAACTTCAACACTCAACTGGCAGTGTTAGATCATTCAGGCAGAAAACTAGCAATGAAAGTCTGGACTTAAATTCTACACTTGAAAAATTGGACCTATAGACATCTACAGAATACTCCACCCATTAACCACAGAATATACATTCTTCTAATCTTCACACAGAACACTCTAAGACCACAAACTCAGTCATAAAGTAAGTCACTATAAATTTAGAAATTATATCAACCAAACTCTCAAAACACTATTAGGGAAAAAAAAATCAATACCAAAAAGATCTCTCAAAACCACACAATAATATAGAAATTAAGCAAACTTTTAAATGACTTCAGATAAACAAAAAATTAAGGCAGAAATGAAAAAAAAATCTTTCAAACAAATGAAAACAGGGACACAATCATCAACATTTTTGCAATGCAGTAAAAGCAGCCTTAAGAGGAAAGTATATAGTGCTAAACACCTACATTAGGAAGTTAGAAGCATCTCAAATTAACCATCTAATGTCACACCTAGAGGAATTAGAAAAACAACAAACTAACCCCAAAGCTGCAGAAGAAAATAAATACTAACATCAGAGCAGAACTGAATGAAATCAAGATCCAAAAATCCACATAAAAAGATCACTGAAAACAAACGTTGTTTCTTTGAAATAATACACAAGACTGATAGACCACTAGCTAGATTAACAGAGAAAAAAAGAGAGAGAGAGAATATCCAACTAAGCACAAACAGAGAAGACAAAGGTAGTATTACAATGAATCCCATGGAAATACAAACAATCTCCAGATGCTATTAGGAACAACTCTCTATCTGCAAATTAGAAAATATAGAGGATTAATAAATTCATGAAAACACAACCTCTCAAGGTTGAATCAGGAAGACGTTAAAACTCTGAACATACCAATATTGAATTTCAAAATTTAATTGCCAATTTAAAACAAAAGAACTACCAGCTAAAGAAGCCCCAGATTAGATACATTCACAGTCAAATTCTACCAGATGTACAAAGAAGTGCTGGTACCAATTCTACTAAAAATATCCCCCCCCAAAAAAAAAATTGAGAAAGAATTTCTCCCTATCACCATAATAAAAAAAATCTGGCAAAGCCACAACCATTAAAGGAAACTACAGGCCAACATCCTTGATGAACATAGACACAAAAATCTTTAACAAACTACTAGCACACCAAATCCAGCAGCACATCAAAATGTTAATTCACCATGATCAAGTAGGCTTTATTCTTGGAATGAAAGTTTGTTTCAACATATGCAAGTCAATAACTGTGATTCACCACATAAATAAAATTAAAAACAGAAAGCATATAATCATCTCAATATGTACAGAAAAGGGTTTTGTAAAATCCAATATCTCTTCATGATAAAATACCTTCACCACACTAGGCACTGAAGGAACATAACAAACCATAAGAGCCATCTATGACAAACACATAGCCAACATCATACTGAATGGGCAAAAGCTGAAGGCATTTCCCTTAAGAACAGGTTCAAGACAAGGTTGTCCCACACAGTACTGGAAGTCCTAGCCATGGCAATCAGGCAGGAGAAAGACTAGAAAATTCTAAAAACTCAGATAAATTCTCCTAGAACAGATAAACAACTTCAGCAAAATTTTCAGACACAAAATCAATGTATAAAAATCAGTAGCACTTCCATACACCAATAATATTTAAGCTGAGAGCCAAATCAAAATGTAATCCCAATTATAATTTCCACAACCTAAAATAAAAAGAAATATAGCTAACCCAAAAAATTGAAAGAAAGATCTCTACAATGAGAATTAAAAGACACTGCCAACAAAAGTCAAATATGAAACAAACAAATGGAAAATTTCCTATGCTCACGGATAGGAAAAATCAATATTATTATAATGGTCATACTGCCCAAAGCAATCTATAGATTCAGTGTTATTCCTATCAAACTGCCAAAGTCATCTTTCACAGAAGTAGAATAAACTGCTCTTAAGTTCACATGGAACAAAAAAGAGCCTGCATAGTCAAATTACTCCTAAGCAAAAAGAACAAAGCCAAATGTATCACATTATCAGACTCCAAACTATATTGTAAGGCTACAGTAACCCAAACAGCATGACATTGGCACAAAAACAGGCAGACAGACAAAGAGAACATAGAAATAAAGCCTTATACCTACAACCATCTATATTTGACAAAGTCAACAAAAATAAACAATGGGGAAAGGACACACTATTCAATGATGATGGGATAACTGGATAGACATACCCAGAAGATTGAAATTGGACTCCTACTTTTCACCATATACAAACATCAACTCAATATGGATTAAATATTTAAATATGATACCTAAAACCATAAAAATCCTAGAAGAAAACTTGGAAAATGCCCTTTTTGACATTGGCCTGAAACCAAAAGTTTATGACTAAGTCCTCAAAAGTAATTGCAACAAAAACAAAAATTTGCAAGTGGAATATATTAAACTGAAGAGATTCTGCACAATGAAAGAAATTATCAAGAGTATACAGACAACCTATAGAATGAGAAAAAATATTCTGAAACTATGCACAAGATAAAGTTCTTATTCCAGAATTTATAAGGAACTGAAACAATTTAACAATCGAAAACAAATAACCCCATTAAAAAGTGGACAAAGAACATTCACAGACACTTCTCAAAAGAAGACAAATAAGTGGCCAAAAAGTGTGAAAAATGCTCAACATCACCAATCCTCATAGAAATGCAAATCAAAATCACAATAAGATACCATCTCATTCCAGTAAGTATGGCTATTGCTTTTTGTTTTTGTCTTGTTTTGTTTTCTTGAGGTAGAGTCTCGCTCTCTCACCAGGGATGGAATGCAGTGGCACAATCTTAGCTAACTACAGTCTCCTCATCCCAGGTTCAAGCAATTCTCCCACCTCAGCCTCCCAAGCAACTGGGATTACAGGTGTGCACCACCACACCCAGCTAATTTTGTATTTTTAGTAGAGATGGGGTTTCACTATGTTGTCTAGGCTGGTCTAAAATTCCTAACCTGAAGTGATCTTCCTGCCTCAGCCTCCCAAATTAGAATGGCTATTGTTAAAGGGTCAAAAATAATAGATGGCAAGATTGTAGAGGTAAGGGAATGCTTATACACTGTTGGTAGAAATGTGAATTAGTTCAGCCACTGTGGAAAGCAGAGCAAAAATTTCTAAGAGCTTAAAACAGAGCTACCATTCAACCCATCCATCTATTACAGGATTTATACTCAAAAGAAAATTACTTATTCTACCAAAAAGACGCATGCAGTAGTACATTTATGCCAACACTAGTCACAACAGCAAGGATATGGAATCAATCTAGGTGTCCATCAACAGTAGATTGAATAAAGAAAATATGGTTCATATACACTATGGAACACTATGCAGCCATAAAAAAAGAATGTTCTCTACAACAACATGTATACCACTGGAGGGCATTATCCTAAGCAAATTAATGTGGGAACAAAAATCCAAATTCCACGTTCTCACTTATAAGTTGGTGCTAAACATTGAGTACACATGGACATAAAGACAGTACTCAATGGGGATTACTAGAAGAGGGAGTAGGAGAGGGGTGAAAGAGTTATAAATCTGGGTGCTATGCCCACTATCAGTCGACAGGATAATTTGTGTCCCAACCTGTAACAAACCTGCACATGTACTCCCTGATTCTAAAATTAAATTGGAAAGTGTAATAAATTATAACATTCATTGTTGGATTCATAACATATACAGATATAACAGTTATGTCAATAATAGCATAAAGAATTTGGATTTGGTGCAATATTTCTATTTTTTTTCCAAAAGCAAATTAGTACACAGTGTATGGTAAGTCAAAGATGCATATTTTAGTTTCTAAACCAAACACTTTAATCAATGCAAAGAAATTGATACTAATATTGCAAAGAAACTGATTGTGGTAATAGTTACGACATTTGTCAAAACTCACTTTTTAAAGGTAGACTTTATTGTACGTAAATTACATCAGTGAAGCTGATTTGAAAAATGAGCTTTCCCAGATTTTTTGTACAAAAAAAGAGGTCTTATTTGAATATAAAGAATCTTAGGAACAACTCAAAATTGGCTAATGCTGAGAAGATGTAGGAAGCTGTGATAGTTAAACAAACTCAGAATAGAAAAGACAGTGTTTTCCCTCTACTAAACTATGTACCAATAAACAGCATATTGAAATGAGAACGTTTTGTAAAATAATGTAATATGAGAATTTCAAATAAAATATAACATTAATTTTAATCAAATATCAGAATGTCATCAAACTTCTCTTTCTTATTAAAAGTACAATTTGTGTGAAATATAATGGCAAAAGATTGTCAAAAGGCATCAAGGAGAGTGACAATGTCAATGCTTCGACCTCTGCAATAGCACTAAAGATTCTAATCTGAAAGTACAGCTTTCACGTATCAATCTGAATTTAGCAATAGGACCAACTAAATCATTTAGTAAATGCAATGCCCTTTAAATCAACGTTTTCCAAAAGCAGTACCCCTGGTTTTGTTAAGGGAAATCCCCAAAAGGTAAAAATATCAGGCTCTTGCCAAGATTGCATCTTCCCTCGGTTCAGTAGATATACATAGCACAGGTTTTTTTCAGAGGTATTTTATTGTTTTTCTACTTTTCATCAGGGTTCTGTTGCCATGGCAATAAAGTAGGCTATCTTGTTGGATTTCACCTTTGCTGTCTTGCTTCATATGGTTCTCTCTGCTCAGAGCAAACATGGTGGGTGCTGCACACATACAAATGTCTAATTTCCTATTTCCTTCCTGAGAGTGCTTGGCAGCTAGTCTCCTGAGACAGCTGAAGCAACACTTCACAAAGTGGCATTCATCCTTCTCTCTAATGGCCACCATAATATGTCTCACTTATTTTGTGATCTCTCTTTTAAGAAGGACACAGCTCCTCTTGAAAGATTTCTTTTTCCCATTGAAAACAGAGGTCTTTTAACATTTCAATTAACTTGGTTGTCATATCAACTCTAAATACATTCCCTGTTTAATAGTACCCATTGTTAAGGTGTGAAATAAAAAAGAAAACTCAAAAAAGCATATAGCCTCACCAAAAATACAGATTAATAGATGTATTTATTAAACACTTTAACTTTCAGTCTCTTCTCATTTACCTATAGCAATTACCAATTCTTTCAACTAACTCAATGTAAATCATGATTCCCTTCAAAGGCTGTTTAAGTCTTTGAATGGGGCAAAGCAGCATGCATTAAATATTTGTTGAAGAGGTAAATAAACACATAAGTAAAGGACACACATGCACATATACACACATGTCCCAAATATTGTTGAATTAAAGCCAGAAAGAAACTACAAGAGGGATTAAACCTTGTGCCTATTAGATATGGGGAGTCCTTCCACAAACAACACACTTTCCCCTTCTGCCCAAAACAAACATTTTCCCCCCAGTTCCTACCTATTTCTGATTACCTAAGTTTAATGTTACCATATTTATTTGCATCTGATAGCCAGTGTTCTTCAACAACATTTATTCATCAGGTTTTTTGGCTTGTAATTATTTTTAAAGAAAATTTTTAATCCTACTACTTACAGATTAAAATATAACTTTTCTACATCATTCATAAGACAGATTTCTATGAATTTAAGCAAAGTTTACAAAAAGAAAATGGTAATTTTTTAAGATTTCATAATTCTGAATTTTGTTTAATTTTGTGGTTGTAGTCAGTATTGTCCAGATCATTTTTACCACATTATTATTCTTATTAATCTCACATTTTAACGGTTTTCTGTCCTTAAAATTGATGACTTATTTTATTTAAGCAGTCCTTTTCTGCATCCAGGTGCATGGAATGTTCATTCCATGTTTTCTAAACGATCAATAATTTGTATTATTGTATTGTCATTAGTTCTTGTTAGCAGTGCTAGTTTTTTTTCTGCCTGTCAGGATTTCCCTATCCTTTTTTGTCTAGTTCCTTTGCAGAGTCACTGACTTTGTTTCTGAAATATCCATCCATTATAGTACTCATTTCCAACTCCAGGAACAGCCCTATGTCCCAGGTTAGCTAGAGATACCATCTCTTCTCCCCAGTGATTACCTCAGGAATCACTACATTACCCCTTCAGACACAGGGGGTTCTTAGAGGAGAAATCTCTGCATAGACAATGTAGATATAAAGTAGTTAGCAGCCATCTTGCTCACAATATGAAGTTCTTCTCTATGAAATCATGCCACATAGAGACAGGCTGAGCCAAGAGGGAGATCAAGACATGGAGGTGACTACATGTATATCTAAAACCAGTTTTTTACATAACGTTCAGTTATATGTCCTAATAGTGACCACTTTTCTTAAGCTCAGGTACTACATCACTTCAGAGAGGACTTCCATCCCCACAATAACTAAACTTTTAGTTTTTACTCCATACTTTTATAACAAGCATAACACTCTGATCTGAATTCTCTAATTTACTTATTTTATTTTTATAGTCTCTTTCCCCCACTACAACACAAGCTCCACTTTTGAGAATCTTTGCTCACAATTTTTACTATTGTAGCCCCAGAGCCTAGCAACATGCCTGACTTTCAATAAACAGTTGTTGAATTGATAAATGAATGAATAAAGCTTGTTCGAGGGGAATTTCTGTAACCAGAAGCTAAAAGAACCTAACTAATGCATGCTATGTTTTTCTAGGTTGTAGCAATACCATAAAAATCTAGGAACTGTTAATTCTATTTTGTTAACTTTTTGCATTACTTTTTCTTCACATTATTATGGCTTTTGTCTAATTTGATTACCTCAAATGGGTTTTCAAAATAGTCTTCCAGCAGCATTTTCTGTACCTTCACTTAACCCTTTGTTTTGGTATTCATACTGTCACCAGAGTGATATTTACATGAAAAAAATGATTATGTTAACTCTGTGTGCTCTTATTTTCAGCAGAAATCTTCCAATTTCCAGGTGCTTCAAACAAAACCATATCTCTCCTGGCTTCCGCATTCCATGAACAGGCATTAAGAGGGATCCAAGAGCACTATGTACTTCAAATTAAACCTCTCCTGCAAACTCCACATGCCCACTAGCAAGACTCACCCCTCCCTTCCAATATTACATCTCACCTCTGCCTGATTTGAGACCACCATTTTCATTTTTCCCTTTATCCACTTTAAAATCAGTTATCACAGGACATTCAGAATTCTTAGCTCATCCTTTTCTCTAGATTCTAAACAACATGATGGATACATAGCCAGAAGTGCAACACTCTCATTCTATGCCCACCCCACCCCTGCCCCCAGCAATATTTAAATCACTTTTCTGCTCTATTTTTATTCTTAGAATCTCTCTCTATATATATATATATCATATACTGTCTTTCCTGACAAGAATGAATATAAATTCCCTTTCATTGCTTCCCAATTTCTCTAATCCTTCCTGTAGTCTGGTATGGACAACAGAATCAGACCTGGCCGACATGGTACTCATTCTCCTTTCTGTAAGAGATGGGTATGTATGGTTTCTCTCCCAGAGATGCCTCTGTTCTAATTCCTGGAGTTCAATAATATAATGTTCTATGTGGCAAAGGGGAAATAAGGTAACAGATGGAATTACGTTTGCTAATACCTTAATCTTCAAGTAGGGAGATTATCCTGGATTATCCAGGTGGTCCCAGTGTAATTGCAAGTGTCCTTAAACATGTACAAAGGAGACAGAAAGCTAGATCCATGCAATGTGAGTATGGCTTTGAAGGTGAATGAGGGACCATAAGTCAAGTAATAAAGGCAGGCTATGGCAGCTTAGAAAAGGCAAAGAAACAGATCTTCCAGAAAGAATTGGAGCCCTGCTGACAACTTGATTTTAGACCAATGAGACCCATTTCAAACTTCTGACCTCCAGAATTGTACATAATATGTGTGTGTTGCTTTAAATCACTAAGGTTTTGGTAATTTGTTAAAGCAATTTCTTAGTCCATTTGTTTTACTATAATAAAAAATACCATATTTGTAACTTATAAGACAGAGCATATACCTTATTAGCTTATAAACAACAGAAATGTGTTTCTTACAATTCTGGGGCTGGAAAGTCCAAGATCGAGGTGCTAGCTTTGATAGTGACTCGGTGTCTGGTGAAGACCCACTTCCTTATAGATGGCACCTTCTTGCTGTATTCTCACGTGGCAAAAGAGGCTAGCAAGCTCTATGGGGTCTCTTTCATAAGAGCACTAATCCCATTGATGAAGGCTGTGCCCTCATAACTTTATCACATCTCAAAGTTCTCACCCCTTAATATTACCATCTTGGTAGTTTGGTTTCAACATATAAAGTTTGGGAGAATAAAAAATTCAGACCACAGCAAGCAGCAACTGATACATCATGTGGCAAAAAAGAGCCAGTGTTTCATGAAAATATTCCTCATATTGACATATTGATAATGGAAGAGAGAAGAATTCTTTTCAGTAAGATCTGAAGATATAGGAACGTATAGTGCTGAAGCCAAGAACCTCTCTCCACCACAGGAAAAATGAAAAAAAAAAAAAAAAAAAAAAGCTGAGTGCTGTGGCTCACACCTGTAATTCCAGCACTTTGGGAGGCCGAACTGGGTGGATCATGGGTCAGGAGTTCAAGACCAGCGTGACCAACATGGTGAAATCCCTTATCTACTAAAAATACAAAAATTAGCTGGGTACAGTGGCGTGTGCCTGTAATCCCAGCTACTCAAAAGGCTGAGGCAGAAGAATTGCCTGAACCCAGGAGACGGAGGTTGCTGTTAGCCAAGATCAAGCCACTGCACTCCAGCCTGGGCAACAAAGTGAGATTCCATCTCAAAAACAAAGCAACAACAACAAAAAACCCTCGTAAGAATTCAGCTCACACAAGGATGTCACATAAAGCGAATGAGCTATGAGTATACACTATGTGTATATGGAACTTTTTCAGTTCTGTGAGTCAATGCGTTCTTTTTTATCTTAAGCTAGTTTGAGTCACATCTTTGCCGCTTTAACACACACACAAAAATTATTTAGCAATATAATCTTATATTTCCTTGAGTAACCCTTTTATCTCTTAAAAAATTTCTGATAGACATAAAGATTTTGCTTGACTCTCCACTCTCAGTAAGGTTTTCCTTATTCTCACAAGTAGATTTATTGCTACTTTGTGCCTGTAATATACCTACGTTATTAAACTTACTGTATCTTGCAATGATTTTAGTGAAAAAGTGAGCTAAGATTGTCCTTACACCCCCTGCCATGCCTTCACCCGGAAAGAAGACTTGAACATGGGTCTTAATTACAAGAATGTTTTCTAATAAAAGCCAGAGGAAAAAGAATGAATTAACAGTGTAAGGCCAGAATATTAGTTCATAAGAAATAAAGCCAATGTCACAATAATCAGAGAAATGTGTATTTGTCATGAAACAAAAATAAATATTTGGAAGGAAATTTTGCCCATCCTTGAACAGATGTTTGATTTTTTTATACATCAGTGTAAAATTACTGTCAATATAAGCCAAATAACTCAATTTCCTTGTCCCATCAATAATTCTCTTCACTCATAACCTTATAGTTTAGAGCATGTAAACATGCATGCATGCAAATGCACACACACACACACACACACACACACGTACACACACAGAGACACAATGTCTTTCTTGATAAACCAGTGAATGAAATAATACCCTTTTCCTCTGAAATAAAGTGAAAAGACATTGAGGTTTTTTTTTTAGTTTGTTGGTTTTGTTTTTCCCAAGAGTTTTCAGTATATGGGAAAGGAAAATGTGTTACATAAAATAGTATAAGGAGGTAGTGATAGAATAGGAAAATCAGTTTCTTTCAATTTCCTTGCCACCAGGCATAGGCAGTGAGGTTCTGCATTTTTGCATTATGATAAAGTAGCTCTCTCAGAGACATCACACCCAATGTCCTACCACCCCTCATGTCCGGTCTGTATAGGCTTTAAACAACCATCAAAATTTTACCTTCCTTTAATAAACAACAATTTAAACTTCAAATGTATCAGGGTCATATTAATTTTAGAAAAAAAGAGTTTATAACATTATAAGATCAATAATGTTAAGTACATTCACATTATTATGCTATTGATATTCAGATCTTTCCATCTTGTAAAATAGAAACTCTGTACCTGTTAATCCATTTTCTTCCCCCCGCCCCCCCACAGCCCTTGGCAACCACAATTTTACTTATATTTCTGAGTTTGACAATGTTAGATACTTCTGTTATGGTTTGAATGTATCTCCTAAAGTTTCAGTGCAACAGTGTTGAGAACTGGGGCCGAATAAGAGATGATTAGGTCGTCAGGGCTCTGCCTTCATGAATGGATTGATGCCATTATGTTGGGAATGGTTTAGTATCATGGCAGTGAGTTTTCTATCAAAGTGAGTTTGACCCCCTTTTGCTTGAGTTTTGTTGCTCTTCCACCTTCCACCATGAGATGATGCAATATCTTGCCACATGTAGGTTCCTCAAACTTGTATGTCCCAGCCTTCAGAACTATGAAAAATAAATCTATTTTCTTTATAAATTACTCAGTCTCAGGTATTGTTACAACACATTGTTTTGCAACACAAAACAGGCTAAGATGATCACATATTTAATATATATATGTGTGTGTATATATATATTCTATATATTTAAGCATATATTAATACATATGTGCATATATGTATATACATTCATATATACACATATGTATGTATATATGTATGCATATACATACATATGTTTGTATATATATTTAATATATTTAAACATATATTAAATAAATATATATACACATACACATTTAATATATATTTAAATACAATCTGTTTAAATATATATGTATTTAAAAACCAGTGATGTTTGAAAGAGTAGGAGAATCCCTCTGCTCCTTGTAAAATCAGGTAGTAGCAGTAGCACCACCATCACTGTAAAGTCTGGGACTCAGGAAGTATCAAGGGATGGTATTTACCTAAACTACTGGTGAAGAAACAGCTGAAGAAGTAGTTGGTTCAACGGCTTTTTAAACTCTTCCTCTCTATATCCATAAGGAATACTTGTAGATAAAACTAAGGAAAGAGCAAACTCCTAACACCTAGAGATACTTGTTCACATCTCTATCTCTCCTAAAGACTCTAGGCTTCTTGAGAAAACAAGAAAAACTAGAAAAGTAGACTGAGTTCATTTAGCTTAGAGATGGAACCAGTTGGTAGAGAACCTTAGAGTAAGAGTTAAAAATTTTTATTAAATAAAAGCTGGAGAGTGATTATAATGAGTAACAGTGAGAGACCCAGAGAGAGACAGAAAAACCTAAGATGTTTAGAAAATAACCTTTCATTCTTCAAATTGGTAGCAAGCATAGCCAGAACTAAAACTCATTTTCAAGTTCCTTATCATAGTCTGCCACTGTTTACTGTCTTTTTCCAAATTATCATTTGGCAAGTAACAGAAGGTATTTTCAAGTCTCTTATAGGGTTTGTACTGAGACTTGAGGTTTGGAATATTCTTATTTCTCTTCACTTTCTTAGCAAGTTTATATTTAACAGATGTAAGAAGCTTTATTCATAAAAGTAGACTACATTTCCTGTGTTTTTTTTCTGTAAAATATGTATGTAATCTGTTCCATTCTTGTGGTTTCTACTTAAAAGAATCAGTATATTCTATAAAATTAATAAAATTACTGAATATATTTTACAACAATCATTGCAACACTTATTGTCTAAAATATTTCAAATTATATTGCTGGTTACTCAATCAATATTAAAAGTGATTAAAATAAATTTATTTTTTTAAACAATATTAGTTTACAGTTTGCCCAACATAACTCAAAGTTCCTATTGTACTTTTCTAAAAAGACATTACCCTCACAACAGATGGGGGTAGTGAATATATTAATAAATAATGCCAAAATATTTGTGAATAGAAAATTCCCATTGATAGAACAAAATATCGATATTATTTCTAAAACTGAGGACTGAAAATAAACTTAGAAAAATAAATATGAATATATTTAAATAAAAATTGGCAGGGTTTACTAAGGAAAATAGTGAGATAGTTTCTATAAATAAAGAGCTCATTATGGAACAAACATAAATTATTCTGTAAGTACAAAATATGTAATAAAAGGATTTTCCATAATAATATATTGACTCAAAATGACAGACTGTACAAATATTGCAACATGCCTAGGCATCCAGGACTTAATAAAATAAGAAAAAGATTTTATATATATTTACATACACACATGTATTTCTACTATACTATATATATATATATATATATATATATATATATATATATATACACACACACACACACACACACACACAATGGAGAATAAATCCACTGATCGACAAGAACAAAATTTAAAGTGCCATTATAGTCCAAATATTATGAGCAATACCTAAATGATATAAAGTAAGAAGGATCAGAGCCAAAGAAATCAACAGAAAAGACATTGCAAAACAGATTCTAAAGCAGACTGTTACAAAGGTAAAGGCATCTGAGGTTCTGATGAATGAAGCAGTTAATAAAGCAAGCAGAAGAGTTTAGATGAAGCATTACTGATACATTCAGAAACAGCTAAGTGGCTATTGCAGCTACAAAAAATATTTATTAGAAGTCTTGGCATTTAAATGTTGATACCTACACTGGAAACAATAGTCTAAATATCAGAATGGGCATGGTTGAAGTGTAAATTGCTGGGCTAGAAATCTACCATGGGATTATCTCAAACTACATAGATAAATGCAAATGAGAGGAAAGTATATGTGATAAGAAACGAATAAAAGATTCATAGGTTCCAATATCTCCCTAAAATGAGTTCCAGAAGGAGAAGAGGAATACAAGGAATAGAGTAAAAAAATAATAATAAAGTAATAAAAAGTAACACTTCCACTAACCCCCCCCCCAAAAAAAATGAGTTTAGCTTAAAAAAACATGTGAAGCAGGATGAGGGATTCAAGATGACTGAATAGGAACAGCTCTGGAGTGCAGTTCCAAGCAAGAACAATGATCACCACATTTCAAAATGAGTTATTACTGCCTGCAGACCAGGAGATTCCCAGACTGAAAAGCATCACCAGTTTCCAGCACAGCTGTTTCAGCCGGTGCAGTGGTTCTCCACACAAAAACTCACACAATCTGGGCTATCATTTCAACTGGTGTCTGGAATACCTGGGAAACAGAGCTGCCTATTCAAATAAAACAAAAGGGGGGGCCGAAACAGGGAGCCAGGTGATCTGGCTCGGTGGGTCCCAACCCAAAAATACTAGCAATCTGAAATGCTCTGGATTGAGAGTTTCACAGCAAGTGCAGCTGGACTTGGGATGATCCAGCTCTGTGGGGAGAAGGCATCTGCCATTACTGAGGCAATCCACCACTACCAGGGCAGTTCACCATTACCATGGCCGTCCACCAATACCAAGTTAGTTCACCACTACCAAGGCAATCTGCCATTACTGAGGCAGTCCTCCATTACAGAGGAGTCCACCATTACTGAGGCAGACCACCATTACCAAGGCAGTTCTAACTGTACCTCTATAAACAAAACTGCAAGGATGTTCATACAGCAGCTGGGTAGAGCCCACAGCCGCTCAGCAGCACCTCCACTGGCTGACTGTGACTAAGCTAGCTTCCTGCTGGGCAGGGCATCTCTGTAAAAAAGGAAGCAGCATATCAGAAAATTATAAATAAAGGCCCATCTTTTCAGGTCATAGCACCTGGGAAGAAAAGGCATTTATGAGTTCCACTGCAGCAGACTTAAATGTACCTGCACAGCTGCTCTGAACAGAACAATAAAGCTCACAGCTCAGCACTTGAGTTCCTATAAGGGATAGACTGTCTCCTCAAGCAGCTGCCCAACCCTTGTATAACCAAAGAGACACCTCATAAAGGAGAGCTCAGGCTAAAATCTGGTGGATATCCTTCTGGGATGAATATAACAGAGGAAGAAACTGGCAGAAACCCTTACTGTTCTGCAGCCATGCAGGTGATCCCCAGGCAAGCAGAGTCTGGAGTGGACCTCCAGCAGTCCTACAATAGAGGGGCCTGACTGTTAGAAGAAAAATTAAAAAACAAAAAGAAATAATTTGATCATCAACAAAAAGGATGTCTACTCAGAAACCCCATCCAAAAGTCACCAATTACAAAGACCACAGGTAGATAAATCCATAAAGATGAGAAAAAAACAGCATAAAAAGGATGGAAACACCAAAAACGAGAATGCTCTCATCTTCCAAGGGATCACAACTCCTCACCAGCAGGGGAACAAGGCTGGATGGAGAACGGGTCTGATGAATTGACAGAAACAGGCTTCAGAAGGTGGGTAATAAGAAAATTCTCTGAGCTAAAAGAACATGTTCTAACCCAATGCAAAGAAACTAAGAACCTTGAAAAAATTGTTTGACAAAATGCTAAAGAAAATAAACAGCTTAGAGAATAATATAAATGAGCTGATGGAGCTAAAAACATAGCATGAGAACTTCAGGAAGCTTACACAAGTTTCAAGAGCCAAATTGACCAAGCAGAAGAAAAGATATTAGAGATTGAAGATCAACTCAATGAAATAAAATGAGAAGGCAAGATTAGAGAAAAAAGAGTGAAAAGAAATGAACAAAGCCTCCAAGAAATATGGGATTTTGTGAAAAGACCTAAAATACATTTGATAGGTGTACCTGAATGTGACAGAGAAAATGAATCCAAGTTGGAAAACATCCTTCAGGATATTATCTAGGAGAACTTCCCCAACCTAGCAAGTCAGGCCACTATTCAAGTCCAGAAAGTACAAAGAACACCACAAAGATATTGCTCAAGAAGAGCAATCGCAAGGCACATAATCATCAGATTCACCAGGGTTGAAATGAAGGAAAAAATTCTAAGGGCAGCAAGAGAGAAAGGTCATGTTACCCACAAAGGGAAGCACATCAGACTCACAGCAGATCTCTCAGCAGAAACCCTACAAGCCAGAAGAGCGTGGGGACCAATATTCAACATCTTTAAAAGAACTTACAACCTAGAATTTCATCTCCAGCAAACTAAGCTTCATAAGCAAAGGAGAAACAAAATCCTTTATGAACAAGCAATTGCTGAGAAATTTCATCACCACCAGGCCTGCCTTACAAGAACTCCTGAAAGAAGCACTAAACATGGAAAGGAACAACCAGTACTAGCCACTGCAGAAACATCCCAAGTGGTAAAGAGCATCAACACAATGAAGAAACTGTGTCAACTAATGGGCAAAACAACCAGCTAGCATCAAAATGGCAGGATCAAATTCACACATAACAATATTGACCTTAATGTAAATGGGCTAAATGCTCCAATCAAAAGACACTGACTGGCATATGGGATAAAAAGTCAAAACCCATTGGTGTGCTGTATCCAGAAAACCCATCTCACATTCAAGGACATGCATAGGCTCAAAATAAAGGGATGGAGGAAGATTTACCAAGCAAATGGAGAGAGAGGAAAAAAAAGCAGAAATTGCAATTCTCACCTCGGATAAATAGACTTTAAACTAAGAAAGATAAAAAAAAAGAAAGAAAGAAAGAAAGAAAGAAAGAAAGAAAGAAAGAAAGAAAGAAAGAAGGGCATTACATAATGGCAAAATGATCAATGCAACAAGAAGAGCTAACAATCCTAAACATATATGCACCCAATACAGGAGCACTCAAATACATAAAGCAATCTCTAAATGACCTAACAAAAGACTTAGACTCCTACACAGTAATAGTGGGATAATTTAACACTACACTATCAATATTAGACAGTTCAACAAGACAGAAAATTAAAAAGGATATCCAGGAACTCAGATCTGGACCAAATAAACCTAATAGACATCTACAGAACTCTTCACTCCAAATCCACAGAATATACATTTTTCTCAGCACTGCATCGCACCTACTCTAGAATTGTCCACAAAATTAGAAGTAAATCACTCCTTAGCAAATGAAAAAGAATGGAAATCATGACAAACAGTCTCTCAGACCACAGTACAATCAAATTAGAACTCATGGGATTAAGAAATTTACTCAGAACCACATAACTTCTTGGAAACTGAACAACTGGCTTTTGAATATTGACTGGATAAACAATGAAATGAAGGCAGAAATAAAGATGTACGTTGAACCAGTCAGAGGAAAGTCACAACATACCAGAATCTCTGGAACACATTTAAAGCAGTGTCTAGAAGAAAATTTATAGCAACAAATGACCACATGAGAAGCAAGGAAAATCCTAAAATTGACAGCCTGTCATCAAAATTGAAAGAGTTAGGGGAGCAAAATAAAATAATAATAAAAAAAACCCTCAAAAGCTAGCAGAAGACAAGAAATAACTAATATTAGAGCAGAGCTGAAGGAGATAGAGACAAAAAAAAAAAAAAAGCTTCAAAAAACCAATAAATCAGGAGCTGTTTTTTTCTTTGAAAAGATCAACAAAACAGACAGACCATCTAGCTAGATTACCAAAAAAGAAGAGAGAAGAATCAAATAGATGCAACAAAAAAAGATAAAGGATATATCACCACCGATTCCACAGAAATACAAACTACCATCAGAGATGACTAAAAACAACTCTATGTGCATAAGCCAGTAAACCTGGAAGAAATGCATAAATTCCTGGACACTTGCACCCTCCCAGACCTAAACCAGGAAGAAGTGGAAACCCTGAATAGACCAATAACAAGGGCTGAAGTTGAGGCAGCAATTAAGAGCCTATCAACCAGAAAAAGCCCAGGTCCAGATAGGTTCACAGATGAATTCTACCAGACAAAGAGGAGCTGGTACCACTCGTTCTGAAACTATTTCAAATAATCCAAAAAGAGGGAATCCTTCCCAAATCATTTTATGAGACCAACATCATCCTGATACCAAAACCTGGCAGAGACAACAAAAAAAGAAAATTTCAGGCCAATATCCATAATGAACATAGGTGCAAAAATCTTCAATAAAATACAAACCGATTGTAACAGCACATTGAAAAGCTTATCTATCATGATCAAGTAGGCTTCATCCTGGGGATTCAAGGCTGGTTCAACATATACAAGTCTATAAACATAATCCACCACATAAACAGAACCAAAGACAAAAATCACATGATTATCTCAATAGATGCAGAGAAGGCCTTTGATAAAATTCAACAGCCCTTTATGCTAAAAACTCTCAATAGGAGAGATCCAAGATGGCTGATCGCTAACAGCTTGGGATTGTAGCTCCCAGTGAAAGCTCAGAAAATGTGAGGACACCACATTTTCAGAGGAATTTTCATTGCCCACGGACCAGAAGATTTCCAGTAGAGGAGCCCCACGAGTCGCCGGAGCGACTCTTGTGGCCGGCGCAGAGGTTTCATCATCGCCTCAGTGCGGCAGCTCTTCATGCACAGTGAGCAGGACTGGTTCCCCTACTGACTGGTGTTTGGATCTCTGGGAAGGCAGAGCCGCTTGTTGCGGATTCAAGAAGGAAGCCAGACTGGAGATTCCAGTAGAAGAGCAGAAGAGCACCATCAGTCTTATTGCTGCTGTTTTGGCTGGCGCAGTGGGTTGCTCGGATTCCAGCACTGGAAATCAATAAATTGGACATCCTCTTAGGAACTTAATCAGAAAGGCACTAATTGTAAAGACATCAGATGGATAAAATCACAACAAAGGGAAAAAAACAGCCTAAAAAGGCCGAGAAAACCAAAAGTCAGAACCCCTCTCCCTCTACAGGGGATAGCAATTCCTCATCAGCAACAGAACAAGCCCTAATGGAATAGGACTGTGTTCCATTATCTGAAGTAGGCTTCAGAAGGTGGATGATAAGAAACTTTTGGGAGTTGAAAGAACTTGTTCTAACCCAATGTAAAGAAACTAAGAACTTTGAACAAAGGTTTAATGAAATGTTAAAAAGAATGGACAATATAGAGAGGAATATAAATGAACTAATGGAGTTGAAAAATGCAACACGAGAACTTAGTGAAATATGCACAAGTTTGAATAGCTGAATTGATCAAGCAGAAGAAAGGATATCAGAGGTTGAAGACCAAATTAATGAAATGGAATGAGAAGACAAGAATAGAGTAAAAAGAATAAAAAGGAATGAGCAAAGTCTCCAAGAATTATGGGACTATGTGAAAAGACCTAATCTACGTTTGATAGGTGTACCTGAATGTGATGGAGAGCATGAATCCAAGCTGGAAAATACTCTTCAGGATATTATCCAGGAGAATTTTCCCAATCTAGCAAATCAGGATACTATTCAACCTCAGGTAATACAGAGAACACCACAGAGATATTCCTTAAGAAGAGCAACCCCAAGACACATAATCATTAGATTCATCAGGGTTGAAACGAAGGAGAAAATACTACGGGCAGCCAGAGAGAAAGGTCAGGTTACCCACAAAGGGAAATCTATTAGACTTACAGCAGATCTCTCAGCAGAAACCCTACAAGCCAGAAGAGTGTGGGGGCCGATATTTAACATCCTTAAAGAACAGAACTTTCAGCCCAGAATTTCATATCCTGACAAACAAAGATTCATAATTGAAGAAAAAATAAAATCTTTTATGAACAAGCAAGTATTCAGAGATTTTATTACCACCAGGCCCGCTTTACAAAAACTTCTGAAAGAAGCATTATACACAGAAAGGAACAACCAGTATTAGCCTTTCTAAAAATATACCAAAAAGTAAAGAGCATCAACATAAAGAAGAATTTACATCAATGAATGGATAAAATAGACAGTTAACATCAAATGGCAGTAATCTTAAATTGAAATAGACTAAATTCCCCATCAAAAGATACAGCCAAAACCTAATGGTATCTACATCCAGACCCATTTCATATCCAAAGATACACAAAGACTCAAAACAAAGAGTTGGAGACAGATTTACTAACCAAATGGAGAACAAAAACAAATAAATAAACAAAAAGGAGTTGCAATTCAACTCCTTTATCTGTTTGATAAAACAGATTTCAAACCAACAAAGATAGAGTGGTATAAGGATCAATGCATCCTAACACCCAGATACATAAGACCCATAAAGAGATTTAGACTTAATGAGACAGAAAATTAATAAGGATATCCAGAATCTGAACTCAGATCAGTAACAAGTAAACTTAATAAGCACTTGTAGAGCTCTCCACTTTAGATACATAAAATAAACATTCTCCACTTTAAATACACAAAATAATGATCGGCCATTATTAATACCCATTCATAGAATAAAGCAACATTCCTGTTCTCTCTTCCTCTTTTTCTTCCTCTCTTTTCCTTTCCTTCTTGGAAAAAAAAAAACTCTCAATAAACTAGGTATCAATGGAACTTATCTCAAAATAACAAAATCTATTTATGACAAACTCACAGCCAATATCATACTGAATGGGCAAAAACTGGAACCCTTCCCTTTGAAATCTGGCACTAGACAAGGATGCCCTCTCTCACCACTCCTATTCAATATAGTATTGGAAGTTCTAGCCAGAGCAATCAGGCAAGAAAAAGAAATAAAAGGTATTCAATTAGGAAAGGAGGAAGTCAAATTTTGTCTATTTGCAGAAAACATGTAAATTTTGAAGACCCATTGGCTTAGTCCAAAATCTCCTTAAACTAATAAGACTTCAGAGAAGTCTCAGAAAACAAAATCAATGTGCAGAAATCACAAGGATTCCTATACACCAATAACAGACTGAAAGAGAACCAAATCAAGAATGAACCACCATTCACAATTGCTACAAAGAGAATAAAAGAGCTAGGAATACAACTAACAAAGGATGGAAATGACCTCTTCAAGGAGAACTATTAACCACTTTTCAAGAAAATAAGAGAGGATACAAAAAGATTGAAAAACATTCCATGCTCATGGTTAGGAAGAATCAATATTGTGAAAATGGCCATACTGCCCAAAGTAATTTATAGATTCAACACTATCCCCAGCAAGGTGCCTATGATCCTCTTCACAGAACTGGAAAAAACCACCTTAAACTTCATACATAACCAAAAGAGAGCCCACATAGCGAAGACAATTCTAAACAAAAACAACAAAGCTGAAGGCATCATGCTATCTGACTTCAAACTATGCTACAAGGCCACAGTAATCAAAACAGCATGGTACTGGTAAGAAAACAGACATATTAGACCAATGGAACAGAACAGAGACCTCAGAGGCAACACCACACATCTACAATGATCTAATGCTTGACAAACTGGACAAAAACAAGCAATGGGGAAAGGATTCCCTGTTTAATAAATGCTTTTGGGAAAACTGGCTAGCCATGTGCAGAAAGCAGAAACTGGACCCCTTCCTGACACCTTATACAAAAATTAACTCCAGATGAATTAAAGATTTACACATAAGAACTAACACCATAGAAACCTGAGAAGAAAACCTAAGCAAAACCATTCAAAATGTAGGCATAGGCAAGGACTTCATCACTAAAACACCAAAAGCATTGCCAAAAAAAGCCAAAATAGACAAATGGAATATAATTAAACTCCAGAGCTTCTATACAGCAAAAGAAACAATCATTAGAGTAAACTGGCAACCAACAGAATGGGAAATAATTTTTGCAATCTACCCTTCTGACAAAAGCTTAATATCCAGAATCTACAAAGAACTAAAACAAATTTACAAGAAAAAAGAAACAAACCCATTCAAAAGTGGGCAAAGAATGTAAACAGACACTTTTCAAAAGAAGACATATAACATATGTAAACAAACATATGAAAAAATACTCATCATCACTGGTCATTAGAGAAATGCAAATCAAAACCACATTGAAATACCATCTCATGCCAGTTAGAATGGTGATCATTAAAAAATCTGGAGACTACAGATGCTGGAGAGGATGTGGAGAAAGAGGAACACTCTTACACTGTTGGTGGGAGTGTAAATTAGTTCAACCATTGTGGAAGACAGTGTGGCAATTCCTCAAGGACCCAGAAATAGAAATTCCATTTGACCCAGCAATCCCATTACTGGGTATATATCCAAAGGGCTATAAATCGTTCTACTATAAAGACACATGCACACGAATATTCATTGCAGCACAGTTTACAATAGCAAAGACCTGGAACCAATCCAAATGCCCATCAATGATAGACTGAACAAGAAAAATGTGGCACATATACACCATGGAATACTATGTGGCCATAAAAAGATGAGTTTGTGTCCTTTTCAGGGACATTGATAAATCTGGAAACCATCATTCTCAGCAAACTGACATGAGAACAGAAAATCAAACACCTTATGTTTCCACTCATAGGCGGGTACTGATCAATGAGAACACATGGACACAGGGAAGGGATCGTCATACACTGGAGTCTGTTGGGAGGAGATTGGGGGGTGACACTGTGGGGTAGGGAGGTTGGGGAGGGATAACTTGGGGAGAAATGCCAGATATAAGTGATGGGGGGATGGAGGCAGCAAACCTTCTTGCCAGGTATGTAACTAGGCAAGCAACCTGCATGTTCTGCACATGTACTCCAGAACCTAAAGTGCAATAAAATAAAAAATAAACATGCAAAACAATGGTGAAATCTCAGAACATCAAATGTTAATGTTAATTGTATTTTTCCTAAAATTTATATATTGAAGTCCTAATGCTCAGTACTCTAAAATGTGACTCTATTTGAACATGGGGTTTTGAAGAACTAATTGAGTTAAAATGAAGTCATAACAATATGCCCTAATTCAATTTTACTGGTCTTCTTCTAAGAACAGAAGATTAGGATGCAAAAAAAAATCAGGGATGGTCACTCAAAAGAGAAATACAATGTGAGGACACAGTGAGAAAGCAGCCATCTGTAAGACAAGGAGAGATGGTTCAGAAGAAATCAGACCTGCCCACAACTTCATCTTGGACTTCTACCCTCTAGAACTGTGATAAAAATAATTTCTTTTATTTTAGCCACCAACTCTGTGGTATTTTATTATAGTAGCCCTGGCAAACTAATACACCAGCAATAAAAACATTATTCTAAAAACATCTTGTAAATAAAAACACAAGCAATCTAACAAAAGGGTAATAATCAGCTTAATATTATATTTAAAGATGACTTAATATATATATTTAAACATGACTTCTGCCTTTATTGTTATCACTTAAGTATAATTTTTTTAATCACATCCAAATGTGTTTACTGGTGTCTATTCTCCCCATCCACCTGTAGTCAATTTCTTACTATGCAGGCAAAATTATCTTGTGCAAATAAGATCACATAATACCTTCTGTTCAAAACCCCTGACGGCTTTACATACAAAATTAAATCCAAAGAATTTATTATGACCTATAATGTCTCTTTTATTGTTCTTTCTTTCCCTTTCATTCTTTATTCACTTTGACCATCTTTTAGTTTCTGTAACAAAGTTTATTAATATCTAACACAGTGACTCTCAACCTTGGCTGAGTATTGGAAACACCTACAGAGATATTAAAAGATTGACGCTTGAGTTCTACTCCCTAGAGATTTAGATACACTGGGTCGAATATTCAACCTTGGTAACAGAACTACTTTTTGTAAGCTCCCAGGTGATTGTTAGGATCAGAGAAGTTTAAAAACCGCTAGTCTAAGGAATTTTCCCTTATTGCCCAAGTTTAGAATTGATTTGCCTATGCCTTCACCTGGCTCCCTTCTTTATTTCTTTAAAAGAAGGCCAAATGTTTGATCAAATGCTCTCTGATCTCCTTGGACATCCTGTAGAAATCACCTTCATTGTACCCCTCCCCACACAGTCAGTAACTAAACATTTACTTTGTTTTTTGTGGTATCTATAACCACCGAATCCAGTTTATTATCTGCCTCCTTCACAGAATATGAACACCATAGAGAACAGCAGTTTCTTACTCAACTCTATATTCCCAATGACTAGTACACAGTGAAAGCTCATTAAATATTTGTTGAATAAATAAATCAATTTATCCATAGGGAAGAAAGGGTAACTTTAGAGTTCTAGGACAAAACTATTTTGAGTGTAAAATCCAAACCCAGAAAGTTAATATTAACCTAGGAGGTAGAGAGTTACACAGAGACATTCAAAAGTACAAAACAAGATAGGTAAATTATTAAGAGACATTTCAATAGGACAGAAAGAGGATGAGAAAGCCCCATATCTACATTAATAAAAGACATTGACATTGTAACAGAAGACCTGGGTTCACGTAATGTCCCTGAATGTTGGTTTTCACAAAGATGAATTGCAGATATTATCTTATTTGAGTTTTTTCAGGCCCCTTCTCCCAGGACTAAAGTAGAAAGAGGTAGTAAAAGTTTTTGATACTTCAAGAATCATGTAAAACAAAGATCAAAAGAGACAAAGAAGGACATTACAAAATGGTAAAAGGATCAATACAATAAGAGCTAACAATCCTAAATATATACGGACCCAATACAGGAGCATCCAGACACACAAGCAAGTTCTTAAGGTCCACAAAGAGACTTAGGCTCCCACACAATAATAGTGGGAAACATTAACACTCCACTGCCAATATTAGACAGATCAATCAGACAGAAAATAAACAAAGATATCCAGGACCTTAACTCAGACCTGGAACAAGCAAACCTGATAGACATTTACAGAACTCTCCACCCCAAATCCACAGAATATACATTCTTCTCAGCACCACATCACACCTACTCTAAAATTGACCACATAATTGGAAGTAAAGCACTCCTCAGCAAATGCAAAACAAATGAAATCATAACAAACAGTCTCTCAGACCACAGTGCAATCAAGTTAGAACTCAGAATTCAGAAACTAACTCAGAACCGCACAGCTTCATGGAAACTGAACAACTGGCTCTTGAATGTTGATTGGATAAACAATGAAATGAAGGCAGTAATAAAGACGTTCTTTGAAACCAATGAAAAAGAAGACACAACACACCAGAATCTCTGGGACACATTTAAAGCAGTCTCTAGAGGAAAATATATAGCAATAAGTGCCCACATGAGAAGAGTGGAGAGATCCAAAATTGACACCCTATTGTCAAAATTGAAAGAGCTAGAGGAGCAAGATCTAAAAAACTCAAAACCTAGCAGAAGACAAGAAATAACTAAGATCAGAGCAGAACTGAAGGAGATAGAGACATGAAACACCATTCAAAAAATCCGTAAATCCAGGAGCTGGTTTTTTGAAAAGATCAACAAAAATAGACCACTAGCCAGATTAATTTTTTAAAAAGGAGAGAATAACCAAATAGATGCAATAAAAAATGATAAAGGGGAAATCACCACAGATCCCATAGAAATTCAAACCATCATCAGAGAATATTACAAACAACTCTATGCACATAAACTAGTAAACCTGAAAGAAATGGGTAAGTTCCTGGACACTTGCATCCTCTCAAGCCTAAACCAGGAAGAAGTCAAAACCATGAATAGACCAATAACAAGATCTGAAGTTGAGGCAGCAATTAAGAGCCTACCACACAAAAGAAGCCCAGGTCCAGATGGGTTCACAGCCGAATTCTACTAGATACACAAAGAGGAACTGTTACCATACCTCCTAAAACTATTCCAAATAATTCAAAAAGAGGGACTCCTTCCCAAATCATTTTAGAGACCAACATCATTCTGATACCAAAACCTGGCAAAGACTCAACCAGAAAACAAAACTTCAGGCCAATATCCATGATGAACATAGACACAAAAATCTTCAATAAAATACTGACAAGCCGATTGCAACAGCACATCAAAAAGCTTATCCATCATGATCAAGTAGGATTCATCCTAGGGATGCAAGCCTGGTTCAACATACACAAGTCTATAAACGTAATTCACCACATAAACAGAACCAAAAACAAAAAACACATATTATTTCAATAGATGCAGAGAAGGCCTTTGACAAAATTCAACAGCCCTTTATGCTAAAAAAAAAAACCCTCAATAAACTCGGTATTGATGGAACATATTGCAAAATAATAAAAGCTATTTATGACAAACCAACAGTCAATATCATACTGAATGGGCAAAAACTGGAAGCATTCCCTTTGAAATCTGGCACTAGACAACAATGCCCTCTCTCACCACTCCTATTCAATATAGTACTGGAAGTTCTAGCCAGAGCAATCAGGCAAGAAAAAGAAATAAAGGTATTAAATAGGAACTGAGGAAGCTAAATTGTCTCTATTTGCAGATGACATGATAGTATATCTAGAAGACCCCATTGTCTCAGCCCAAAAACTCCTGAAACCGATAAGCAACTTCAGCACAGTCTCAGGATACAAAATCAATGTGCAAAAATCACAAGCATTCCTATACACCAATAACAGACTGAAAGAGAGCCAAATCAAGAACGAACTGCCATTCACAATTGCTACAAAGAGAATAAAATACCTAGGAATACAACTAACAAGGAATGTAAAGGACCTATTCAAGGAGAACTACAAACCACCACTCAACAAAATAATAGAGGACACAAAGAGATGGAGAAATATTCCATGTTCATGGTTAGGAAGAATCAACATCTTAAAAATGGCCATACTGCCCAAAGTAATTTAGAGATTCAGTGCTATCCCCATCAAGCTACCAATGACCATCTTCACAGAACTGGAAAAAACTACCTTAAACTTCATATGGAACCAAAAGAGAGCCTGCATAGCCAAGTCAATTTTAAGTAAAAAGAACACAGCAGGAGGCATCACACTACTGGACTTCAAACTATACTACAAGGCTACAGTAATCAAAACAGCATGGTACTGGTACCAAAACAGAGATATAGATGAATGGAACAGAACAGAGGCATCGGAGGCAACACAATATATCTACAACCATACAATCTTTGATAAACCTGACAAAAACAGGCAATGGGGAAAGGATTCCCTGTTTAATAAATGGTACTGGGAAAACTGGTTAGCCATGTGGAGAAAGCAGAAACTGAATCCCTTCCTGACACCTTACACTAAAATTAACTCCAGATGGATTAAAGACTTAAACCTAATACCTGACACCATAAAAACCCTAGAAGAAAATCTAGGCAAAACCATTTGGGACATAGGAGTAAGCAAGGACTTCATGACTAAAACACCAAAAGCATTGGCAACAAAAGCCAAAATAGACAAATGGGACCTAATCAAACTCCACAGCTTCTGCATGGCAAAAGAAACAGTCATTAGAGTGAATTGGCAACCAACAGAATGGAAAAAAAATTTTGCAGTTTACCCATCTGACAAAGGGCTGATATCCAGAATTTACAAAGAACTAAAACAAATTTACAAGAAAAAAACAAACAAGCCCATTCAAAAGTGGGCAAAGGATATGAACAGACACTTTACAAAAGAAGACATACATGAGGCCAACAAACATATGAAAAAATGCTCATCATCACTGGTCATCAGAGAAATGCAAATCAAAACTACATTGAGTTACCATCTTACGCCACTTAGAATGGCGATCATTAAAAAATCTGGAGACAACAGATGCTGGAGAGAATTTGGTGAAATAGGAACACTTTTACACTGCTGGTGGGAGTGTAAATTAGTTCAACCATTGTGGAAGACAGTGTGGAGATTTCTCAAGGACCTAGAAATAGAAATTCCTTCTGACCCAGCAATCCCATTACTGGGTAGATATCCAAAGGACTATAAGTCATTCTACTATAAGGACACATGCACACGAATGTTCATTGCAGCACTGTTTACAATAGCAAAGACCTGGAACCAACCCAAATGCCCATCGATGATAGACTGGACTGGGAAAATGTGGCACATATACACCATGGAATATTATGCAACAATCAAAAACAATGAGTTTGTGTCCTTTGTAGGGGCATGGATGAATCTGGAGAACATCATTCTCAGCAACCTGACACAAGAACAGAAAATGAAATACCGCATGTTCTCACTCATAGGCAGGTGTTGAACAATGAGAACACATGGACACAGGGAGAGGAGCACTACACACTGGGGTCAGTTGGGGGGAATAGGGGAGGGACAGTGGGGGGTGGGGAGTTAGGGAGAGATAGCATGGGGAGAAATGCCAGATATAGGTGAAGGGGAGAGAGGCAGCAAATCACACTGTCACGTGTGTACCTATGCAACTATCTTGCATGTTCTTCACATGTACCCCAAAACCTAAAATGCAAAAAAAAAAAAAAAATAGAATCATGTAATGGATTTTTAAAGTAAATTTAAAATAAAAGCCTTATATTAGTCTGCTTAGGCTGCCATTACAGAATACCACGGACTAGGTGGTTTAAACAATAGACATTTATATTCTCTGGATTCTGGAGGCCAGAAATCCCAAGTCACTGTTTCAGCAGGATTGGTTTTGGAGAGGCTTCTCCTCCTTGCCTGCAGATGGCTGCCTTCTCACAGCTTCCTCTCCTGTCCTTTACTCCGTGCAGAGACACTGCTGGTGTTGCTTCCTCTTCTTAGAAGGACACCAGTCTTATTGAATTAGTGCCCCACCTTTATGACTTAATTCGACCTAAAACCTTCTTAAAGGACTTTTGTCTGAAATACAGTCATATTGAAGGATTAGATTTTAAAATAAGAATTTTGCAGGGGAGGGGACACAATTCAGTCTATAGCAAGCTTCAGTTAACAAATACGTTGACAGCCTGGGCAAAGTGAGACCCAACTCTACAAAAAATAAAAATAAAATAATTATCCAGGTGTGGGGGCATACGCCAGTAGTCCTGGCTACTCAGGAGGCTGAGGCAAGAAAGGGCTTGAGTCCAGGAGTTCAAGACATTAATACAATCAACTACGGTCATGCCACTGCCCTAGGTGACAGAGCAAGACTCTGTCTCTAGGAAAACACGCACACACACACACACACACACACACACACACACACACACACATTAATTGAAAGTGTAGTTAGGAAACTAGAAGAAAATTCATAAAATACCAGCCCTAGATTGACATTCAACAGATGTTTAAGTGCTACATAGTTTCTTGTTCACTAATTTTTGTCTGTGATGAGTAAAGTAATGTGCTAGCTCCTTTTGGTGAAAGTTCCAAAACAAAATTAGCAAATCAAATTTGTGAAGAAGATTTTTAAAAATTGAAGTGTTTCACAAGCATTTCTCAGCGATAGAAATTTGCATTGTAAAGCAGAAGCTAGCTTTCCTAATATAACAGGTTAAGTATTATATTCTGCTGAACACTAACTTTAAGAATTTTCTCAAAAAGTTTTAAAATCTAGAAGTTTGAGAAATATTTTGATAATATACTACTTTCTAAAGATTCATAATGCACATTAGCATATTTTACTAAATGAACAGATGCTACCGAAAGAATATATTTTAATTTGCTTATTCCAGCACTTCCAAAATTATCTGTCTTTTTTCAAACACTTTTTAAAACCATTAGGTAATAGTTTATTAGTGATACAGTAACAAACACCTGTGTTTATTTAAGAATAAAAATGAGAAGAGGAGAGAAGCCCAGATTAACTGATCTTTAAAATGTAAATTCTGAAGCCACTGTGCTTTACTCTCAATTAGAAACGCTGGAAAGAAAAAAAAAAAATAGGTGTCCTTTGAAATGTTTTTAGTGGAAATTTCAAAAGTTAAAAAAAATAAGAAATTAAACGAAAAAAATTCTATTTTTAGAATCTGTCTTAAATTTCTCAAAATGCCTATGATCCACTTATTTTCAAGTAGCAATGTATATACATTTTCTATTAAGACTTCATATGGTGAATGATTTATAGATACAAAATAGTCATCACTCTCCCTTCAAAATCGTATTTTCTCTTTCTTATCTAAAATGACATAGATGTGAGGTGGCCCCATGAGTTAAATTACCAATGGCATTAGATACTGTAAGTGGAATAGAGTCTTATTGAACAAATCCATGGAGATCTTTTCCTCTGCACTCTCTAGTCTGCTCCACCAATTCTCTCTGTTGCTTCCCCTTCTCTGCCCTTTCTCAAATCAATTCATTTCTATGCAAATGCTTGCATCTCTATACGGAGGATATGTGATAAGAAACCAGGATTTTTCTATAGACAGGCTGCTTATTGAGTAATTTATCCATCCTTTACTCAAACAGAAAATCTATGACTTCATCATTTATTCATTCACAATGGTGTTTTCCCACCTGAGGCAAGGACACTATTTTGATTTTGCTTTAGAGCTGGTAGGAACATTTCTGCTCTATTGAGGTCAGCAGTCCCACTTTGAATGTATGTTCCAGGGGCAATCTCCCCTCAGAACCTTCCAAATATCCTTAATGCACAGAACACCATTAACCTTCCATGTTTTCTGATTTACCAAATCCTAACTGTCTTTTTGAAAGTGCAGCCTCTTTGGCTGTTGCAACTCACCTTTATTCCGTTAATCCGTATTATACAAGTTAACATTTAAACGGTTCGCTTTGTCTTGTAACCCCCAAAACAGATTAAGAAATTCCTTGAATACAAATAATACTTCCAACATGCTTTCTGTTCTCAACACTTATTATATATGTTCAACCCATAATACACGTCCATAAAAAATTGCTGAATTAAAATCAGTGGGGTTAATAAGAAAGATGGATTAAAATCAGTGGGTTGTGGGTAAACTTGGTTAAAGGGGAATAAAGACATGTAGACCTAAGTTTATGAAGTTGTATTATCTCATCAGTACATGTCTTCATAGTTTGAAATTTTCTGGTTGCACCTTGTGATGATTAACTTTATGTATCAGCTTGAGTGGAATATGTGATCTATAGATTAAATGTTGTTTCTGGGTGTGTTTGTGAAAGGTTTTTTTTTTTTTTTTCCTCTTCCTTGGTTAGATTAGAATTTGAATGTGTGGGCTCTAGTGTTTACCCTCCTAAATGTGTCTGGGCATTATCCAATCCTTTTAGGGCCTGAAGAAGACAAAAGGCAAAGAAAGGAGAGATTTCTTCCTTTTCTTCCTGTCACACTGTTGAGCTGAAACATCCAATTTCATCTTCTTCTGACCTAGGACTGGAATTTACATCATCAGTTCTCTGGTTCTCAGGCCTTCAGACTTATACTGAATTATTCTCACAAGTTTGCTGTCTTTCCAGCTTGCAGAGAAATTGAGTAAGTCAATTTCTCATAATAAATGTATATATGTATATACACATATATAATACACAAATATCATTTATACATTATATTTAAAGACATAGATAATAAATATGTATATTTTCGGGGGGACTCACAAGATGGCGTCGTAGAAGCGACTCAGGATTGCAGCTCTCAGTGAAGGCGCAGAGGGTGCGTCCTAGCCACATTCTCGGATGGACCTTTTTTGCCCACAGAGCGTTGAAAGTCTCAGGTGTGGGAGAGACACGGGACGCTAGTACAGCCGGCTAGCGCAGCCGGCTCACGTGGCCACTTCAGCCGGCGCCACAGTGGGACCCGGCACAGAACTCACTGGTCTGGGTGCCCTCTTAAATTGGCAATCTGAGATTTGGAAGGGCAGATTGGCATGTCCATCTGATTGAACAGGACTTGGACAATGAGCCAGACCAGGAGTTTCTTGGGAAGCGTGATCTGAGCCGGTGCAGTGGGCAGTGGCACAGGAGATCGCACGGATCCCAGTGCCCTATCGGCAGGCTACTGGGGCGCCAGTGAGAGAGTCGAGCTTTCAGCTTGCGGAGAGGAAGAGAGAGAGAGAGAGGACAGACTCTGAGGCAGGGAGCTGGGTGATCAGGCTCGGCGGGTCCCACCCTGATAGGGACAAGCAGGTTGGCGACTGGAGGCGCTTGGGGCTGAGAGTTTTGCTGCCGGCATCTAGGATGGTGCAACCCGGTGAGGGAGGGCCATCCGCCATTACTGATGCAATCCGCCCCTATTGAAGTACCGCCCAGGGCTGACTCAGCCTGCCATTGCCAAGGCAACCTGCCATAACAGAGAGACTCTGCCAGGAGGGGGGAGCACTCCACAGCAGAAGGGAGCCCAGCAGCAACAGGGCGGACCCGTGCTAGCAGGTCAGAGCCCCGGCAGGCAAATAGTGAATAGACTGCCTCCTACTGGGGCAGGACAGCGCAACAGATACTCATAAAGAAAGCCCCAACTCCCTGAGACAGAGCATCTAAGGGGAGGGGGAAAGGGTGGTGTTTTATGAGTTCTATGGCAGCAGATATAAACAACCTCCCAACAACCCTGAATGAACAATGGAGCTCACAGCTCAGCACTGGAGCTTCTATAAAGCACAGACCATCTCCTTAAGCATCTCACTGACCCCTGTATATCCAAAGAGTCACCCCAAAAAAGGACTAATCAAACTGACATTTGGCGGGCATCATTCTGGAACAAAGACAGCAGATGAAGAAACTGGTATCATCCCTCACTGTTCCGCAGCTGCTACAGGTATACCCCAGACAAGCAGGGCCTGGAGTGGACCTCAGCACTCATAGAGCAGAGGGGCTAGACCATTAGAAGGAAAACTAAGTAACAGAAATACTTCATCATCAACAATCTCAACATCCACACAGAGACCCAATTGAAAAATCAGCAACTACTAAAACGACTGGCGGATAAATCCATAAAGATGGGAAGAAACCAGCGTAAAAAGGAGGAAAACACCCGAAACCAAAACACCTCACCTCCTACAAAGGACCAAAACTCCTCACCAGCAAGGGAACCAAGCTGGACGGAGAATGAGTGTGACGAAATGACGGAATCAGACTTCAGAAAGTGGATAATGAGAAACTTCATTGAGTTAAAAGAACATGCTCTAAATCAGTGCAAAGAAACTAAGAACCTTGAAAAAAGATTTGAAAAAAGATTCGAGGAATTGATAACAAGAATGGACAACTTAGAGAGGAATATGAATGAATTGAAGGAGCTGAAAAACACAACACAAGAACTTCGTGAAGCATGCACAAGTTTCAACAGCCGAATTGACCAAGCAGAAGAAAGAATATCAGAAGTTGAAGATCAACTCAATGAAATAAAATGAGAAACCAAGATTAAAGAAAAAAGCACAAAAAGGAATGAACAAAATCTCCAAGAAACGTGGGACTATGTGAAGAGACTCAACCTACGCTTGATAGGTGTACCAAAACGTGATGAAGAGAATGAATCCAAGCTGGAAAACACTCTTCAGGATATTATCCAGGAAAATTTCCCCAACCTAGCAAAACAGGTCAATACTCAACTCCAGGAAATACAGAGAACACCACAAAGATACTCCACAAGAAGAGCAACCCCAAGGCACATAATCGTCAGATTCACCAGGGTTGAAATGAAGGAGAAAATACTAAGGGCAGCCAGAGAGAAAGGTCGGGTCACCCACAAAGGGAAGCCCATCAGACTCACAGCAGATCTCTCGGCAGAGACTCTACAAGCCAGAAGAGAGTGGGGGCCAATATTCAACATCCTTAAAGAAAAAAACTTTCAACCCAGAATTTCATATTCAGCCAAACTGAGCTTCATAAGTGAAGAAAAAATAAAATCCTTCATGAACAAGTAAGTACTCAGAGATTTTGTCACCACCAGGCCTGCTTTACAAGAGCTCCTGAAAGAGGCACTACACATAGAAAGAAACAACCAGTCCCAGCCATGCTAAAAGCATATCAAATGCTAAAGAGCATCAACAAAATGAAGAATCTACATGAACCAATGGACAAAACAGCCAGCTAGCATCAAAATGGCAGTATCAAATTCACACATAACAATATTAACCCTAAATGTAAATGGGCTAAATGCACCAATCAAAAGACACAGACTGGCAAATTGGATAAAAAACCAAAACCCATCGGTGTGCTGTATCCAGGAAACCCACCTCACATGCAAAGATACACAAAGGCTCAAAATAAAAGGACGGAGGAAGATTTACCAAGCAAATGGAGAGCAAAAAAAAGCAGGAGTTGCAATTCTCATCTCTGATAAAATAGACTTTAAAGCAACCAAGATCAAAAGGGACAAAGAAGGTCATTACATAATGGTAAAAGGATCGATACAACAAGAAGAGCTAACGATTCTAAATATATATGGACCCAATGTAGGAACACCCAGATATATAAGGCAAGTTCTTAATGACTTACAAAGAGACTTAGACTCCCACACAATAATAATGGGAGACTTTAACACTCCACTGTCAATAGCAGACAGATCAACCAGACAGAAAATGAACAAGGATATCCAGGACCTTAACTCAGACCTGGAACAAGCAAACCTGATAGACATTTACAGAACTCTCCACCCCAAATCCACAGAATATACATTATTCTCAGCACCACATCACACCTGCTCCAAAATTGATTACATAATTGGAAGTAAAGCATTCCTCAGCAAATGCAAAACAACTGAAATCATAACAAACAATCTCTCAGACCATAGTGCAATCAAGTTGGAACTCAGAATTCAGAAACTAACTCAGAACCGCACAGCTTCATGGAAACTGAACAACTGGCTCTTGAATGTTGATTGGATAAACAATGAAATGAAGGCAGAAATAAAGAAGTTCTTTGAAACGAACGAAAATGAAGACACAACGTACCAGAATCTCTGGGACACATTTAAAGCAGTCTGTAGAGGAAAATATATAGCAATAAGTGCCCACATGAGAAGAGTGGAGAGATCCAAAATTGACACCCTATCATCAAAATTGAAAGAGCTAGAGGAGCAAGATCAAAAAAGCTCAAAACCTAGCTGAAGACAAGAAATAACTAAGATCAGAACAGAACTGAAGGAGACAGAGAGAAGAAAAACCCTTCAAAAAATCAATAAATCTAAGAGCTGGTTGTTCGAAAAGATCAACAAAATAGACAGACCACTAGCCAGACTGATAAAGAAAAAAGAGAATAACCAAATAGATGCAATAAAAAACGATAAAGGGGAAATCACCACAGATTCCACAGAAATGCAAACCATCATCAGAGAATACTACAAACAACTCTATGCACATAAACTAGTAAATCAGAAAGAAATGGATAAATTCCTGGACACCTGTGTCCTCCCAAGCCTAAACCAGGAGGAAGCTGAAACTATGAATAGACCAGTAACAAGGTCTGAAGTTGAGGCAGCAATTAAGAGCCTACCACACAAAAAAAGCCCAGGTCCAGATGGGTTCACAGCCGAATTCTACCAGACACACAAAGAGGATCTGGTACCATTCCTTCTGAAACTATTCCAAATAATCCAAAAAGAGGGAACCCTTTCCAAATCATTTTATGAGACCAACATCATCCTGATACCAAAACCTGACAGAGACTCAACAAGAAAAGAAAACTTCAGCCCAATATCCATGATGAACATAGATGCAAAAATCTTCAATAAAATACTGGCAAACCGATTGCAACAGCACATTAAAAAACTTATCCATCATGATCAAGTAGGATTCATCCCAGGGATGCAAGGCTGGTTCAGCATACACAAGTCTATAAATGTAATTCACCACATAAACAGAAGCAAAAACAAAAACCAAATGATTATCTCAATTGACGCAGAGAAGGCATTTGACAAAATTCAACAGCCCTTTATGCTAAAAACCCTCAATAAACTTGGTATTGATGGAACATATCTCACAGTAATAAAAGCTATTTATGACAAACCAACAGCCAATATCATACTTAAGGGGCAAAAACTGAAAGCATTCCCTTTGACATCTGGCACTATACAAGGATGCCCTCTCTCACTACTCCTATTCAACATAGTACTGGAAGTTCTAGCAAGAGCAATCAGGCAAGAAAAAGAAATAAAGGGTATTCAAATAGGAAAGGTGGAAGCCAAATTGTCTCTATTTGCAGATGACATGATAGTATACCTAGAAGACCCCATCACCTCAGCCCAAAAGCTCCTGCAACTGATAAGCAACTTCAGCAAAGACTCAGGATATAAAATCAATGTGCAAAAATCACAAGCATTCCTATACACCAATAACAGACTTAATGAGAACCAAATCAAGAACGAACTGCCATTCACAATTGCTACAAAGAAAATAAAATACCTAGAAATACAACTCACAAGGAATGTAAGGGACCTCTTTAAGGAAAACTACAAACCTCTGCTCAATGAAATAAGAGAGGACACAAACAGATGGAGAAACATTCCATGTTCGTGGTTATGAAGAATCAATATCGTGAAAATGGCTATACTGCCCAAAGTAATTTACACAATCAATGCTATCCCCATCAATCTACCATTGAATTTCTTTACAGAACTGGAAAAAACCACCATGAATTTCATATGGAACCAAAAAAGAGCCCACATAGCCAAGTCAATTCTAAGCAAAAAAGAACACAGAGGGAGGCATCACACTACCAGACTTCAAACTATACTACAAGGCTACAGTAATCAAAACAGCATGGTACTGGTACCAAAACAGAGATATAGACCAATGGAACAGAACAGAAGCATCGGAGGCAACACAACATATCTACAACTATATTATCTTTGATAAACCAGATAAAAACAAGCAATGGGGAAAGGATTCCCTATTTAATAAATGGTGTTGGGAAAACTGGCTAGCCATGTGCAGAAAGCAGAAACTGGACCCCTTCCTGACACCTTACACTAAAATTAACTCCAGATGGATTAAAGACTTAAACGTAAGACCTGACACCATAAAAACCCTAGAAGAAAATCTAGGCAAAACCATTCAGGACGTAGGAGTAGGCAAGGACTTCATGACCAAAACACCAAAAGCATTGGCAACAAAAGCCAAAATAGACAAATGGGACCTAATCAAACTCCACAGCTTCTGCACGGCAAAAGAAACAGTCACTAGAGTGAATCAGCAGCCATCAGAATGGGAAAAAATCTTTGCAGTTTACCCATCTGACAAAGGGCTGATATCCAGAATTTACAAAGAACTCAAACAGATTTACAGGAAAAAAACAAACAAGCCCATTCAAATTGGGCAAAGGATATGAACAGACACTTTACAAAAGAAGACATACATGAGGCCAACAAACACATGAAAAAAATGCTCATCATCACTGGTCATTAGAGAGATGCAAATCAAAACCACATTGAGATACCATCTCACGCCAGTTAGAATGGCGATCATTAAAAAATCTGGAGACAGCAGATGCTGGAGAGGATGTGGAGAAATAGGAACACTCTTACACTGTTGGTGGGAGTGTAAATTAGTTCAACCATTGTGGAAGACAGTGTGGCGATTCCTCAGGGACCTAGAAATAGAAATTCCATTTGACCCAGTAATCCCAGTACTGTGTATATATCCAAAGGACTATAAATCGTTCTACTATAAGGACACATGCACACGAATGTTCATTGCAGCACTGTTTACAATAGCAAAGACCTGGAACCAACCTAAATGCCCAATGATAATAGACTGGACTGGGAAAGTGTGGCACATATACACCATGGAATATCATGCAGCAATCAAAAATGATGAGTTTGTGTCCTTTGTAAGGACATGGATGAATCTGGAGAACATCATTCTCAGCAAACTGACACAAGAACAGAAAAAGAAATACCGCATATACTCACTCATAGGTGGGTGAGAAAAATGAGAACACATGGACATAGGGAGGGGGTCTACTACACACTGGGGTCTATTGGGGGGAATGGGGGAGGGACAGCAGGGGGGGCTGGGGAGGGATAGCCTGGGGATGAATGCCAAGTGTGGGTGAAGGGGAGGAAGGCAGCAAAACACACTGCCATGTGTGTACCTATGCAACTATCTTGCACGTTCTACACATGTACCCCAAAACGTATAATGCAATAAAAATTTAAAAATAAATAAATAAATAAATAAATATGTATATTTGATATAAATGTATATTAATATTATGTTACATATATGTGTTCTGGAGAACATAATAAAACATTGTATTAAGATCCTAGAAAGTTGCCAAGTAAGAGACTCAGGTGAATTACTAAGATATATTACATTTTAATCACACACTCTCATGCCTTAAAAAATAGCCATGCTTTGGCTTTTTCTGTTTTGCCTGTTTTGAAATTGTTTTGTTTTAAATCTCAAATTCTACTATAGTTAATGCTGCTTTCAAATCAATTATTTTCCTTACACATAGGTCTACTTTTTTGTTTATGTTGACCGTCAGGGTCATAACTGTTACCATTTTATCTAAAGACATATTTATGTTTAGTTTCTCTCTTGGAAATTCTTTATTTGCTGGTGAAAAACTGACATACTTTTGGTTATTGTTTTCCAGTTTAGGTGCATGACCTGCATTTGCATAGAATACTTCTGTCTCAGAATTGATGCAGTATAAATAAGCAGGTTTTTTGGTGACTTACAAGAGCACTAGTTTGAAGCTATCTTATTTAAGCTTCTCATAATATGTAATCATGAATAGTTTTGAAATTTGTGATGTGTGAAGTAGAGCATAAACTCAAGAAAATATCCTTGAACTTGCAGACTTTTAATACAAGTGCTTCACCAAGTGTAAAGAGAGTCTTACGTATGCCTGACTGGTCAGCAGGAGAGCCTAACTTTCATCGTTTTCTTCAGTATGAAGAGAGTATCCAAAAGTAAAGCGAAATTTTTGTGTTTGTATTCCACCGGTTTCAGTTCAGTAAAACCTAGAGTTGTTTCCTCTGCACCTAAAGGGTATGGCACAATTTTCTTAACAATTAGGGGAACAAGCTGCCTACACTTAAAGGAGCGTTTCAGTTCCCTTCATTCATTCCTAGGTTTTTCTCTGTTTTGTTCATTTTCCAAGAAGGTTGAAGAAGGATGAGGTAATAGAGAAGAAAGCAATGCCATTGATTTTTTTTAAACAAATGATATATATGTATATATATTTGTGTGTATGTATGTGTATTATTTTGTCATACTCCCAATTCTCTTCTTTCCACCAAAGTTTGCCATAATATTTTCTCCTGAAGGTGCATTCTGGTTCCTTTAAATTAGTCAGTGTTACACTGTAGGAGACTGTCATGGAAAAAAGGACTCAGTTTAGTTTTCTCATTTTTCACAGGGGAATGTTTTAAAACAATCTTTTTAGCAGCAGATACCTTTAACCCTGATAATCTCAGGCCTTCATGAAAATATTATATTTTGTAGAATATGATTAAAGGGAGAAAATTACTAGTTCCCTAAGATAAATATGAGCTCCATTTAACTGCTGATATCTGGTTTAGCATTACATAATATGTTGATCTTATGCTCTGCTTTTGTCCAAATAAAATGCAATAGTATCAATATCAATTTCAGAAAAATGGGTCGAATGTGCTTCTTTGGTGATTAAATCTGATGTACGTTATTTAGAGGGACATGTGCTTTTATTTTCTCATGAGATACTAAATATTGTGTTGTACATTTATTCTTGCATATATTAAAGTTTTGAACCAAATGTGTAAAAGCTTATGCTTTGCCATTTAAATTTCCTAGAATATGCCGAGCTCAAACGTACCCTACATCCAGCTGTAGAAACTTGTTAGAAGTTGTTTAAATTTTGTATATAATTGTACTGTTTAATTCTAGCCACTACACTGAACAGTATCTGAGTTACCATACAATATGGCTTTACACAAGAAAATGTGTGGCTTTTGTTTTGTATTTTTTCAGTACAGAAATTCATTTCTTAAACAGAGTTATTAGTAAAACTTGAAAAAAAAACTTTTTTAAAAAATATCTTTATAAAGCTTTATTGAAATTGTACAACAAGGTGACAGTAATTCAGTGTTTCGAAAACAGTAAGAAAAAGGGTGCCCCAAACTCAGGGATACCAAATAAATATTGCAACCCAGGGAGCTCACTTCTCCCTCTCCCACCAGGCATAAAGGGTAAAATAAAGGTAGAATAAAGTTAGTTTCTGATGAATGAGTGACAGGAACCTGGGCTAGTGGGCACATCTATGGCGATCCCTGGAAACTGAGCTGTGTGTAAAGAAGTCTGCTTTGGTCCAAAGGACATCTTCCCGACAAAACTCAGAAGACTGCTGCTAGTTCTACATTTCTTTGAGAATAAGCAGCAGCAACTGCTGCAGCCTTGCCTGATAACTAGGGGCAGAGGTCCTGGGCAAGGTGGTACAGGACCTTGTAAAATCACACTGTGTGATTTTACAGGGAGGAAGTTTTCACAGTTAACACTGTCACCTTATTATGACTGGAATAAAAGCTGGACAACCTGCCTGCTAACTGGTCAGTCCTCAGGACCATCCAGCTTAATGGAGAAATCCAGCAGTGGGTTGAAAAGTCTGTTCTGAGAACAGATTATTGCTGAGCAGAGTTCATGTGATTTCTAGTCGTGGTGACTTAAAAAATTGCCTTAAGGCTGTGCAGCCAGCCACCTCTGCTTACAGAGTACTTCGTGCATGTGACTGTAAGAAACAACTGTGAAACTTCATCTAGAAATCAGATAGCTTCTAATTTCTATAGAAACGACACCTCCCTGGAGCCGAGAGGGACAATCTATTGCTGATTTTGAAGGAGAGGCAAGACCAACTCCGCACTTAGTTCCACAGCCAGACCTCAGCAGGGACAAGTGGCCGGCCTTAAAAACACACAATTGGAAATGTTGTGTGGCCTCAGTCTTTGCTTCCCAGATTTTTACTGGTAAAGGAGTTAGTGTTCATTTTTGGCTTAAGAATTGAGAATGTGGGTTTAGAACTGTACCCGGCCTCATGTGCTGAGGGGCCAGGGCCGCAGATCCTCTGACATCCTCTCTCCTTTCTTGGCCCTGATGAGTCCCCGAGGCTCAAATCCCTGGGGATGCTAGGAGGACAGTGACAGACCAAGGCACTGCAGGAGCTACTCTGCCTGGACAAACCTTCAAGCAGGACCAGGGCAGGTAGGAAATGTCTTCTGAAGAATGTGAAATGAGCAGTTCACAGTCTATCCCCTCTGGGAAAGCATGCACGTGTGGAGCCTGGCGGTGCACATTGTCTTCTGGGCCACCATCGGCCCCCAATTCTTCATATGGGCGTGTATAACAAGGTGGTGACGTACTCCTTCTTGTACCGGTGAGTTGCGCTGAGCACCATTACTCCATCCTTAGTGGTTCAGCATGACGTGACTGGGCTCAGGGAGCAAAGCTGGATCACAGGAAATCCCCGTGTCCTTGTTCAGGATGACCTGGAGGAGATGTTTGGGGAGAAAGGGCAGTGCCCATTTGAAATAACAACAATATACACTTGAACTTGAGGGATAAGTATTATACAGAGATTTTGAAATCATCTATTCACAAGAGTAAAAAAGAACATTCACTGGCCTTTTTGTTAAGTTTATTTCCACAACAGTTTAGTGGTCAATAAAAAAGGACATAAATTTTGAATGCATTATGGCATTAACTCAAAACAATGGAAATATTATCAAATGTTTATAACCTGATGCTTCAAACAGCCAAATTAGAATATGAGACAGTTTTATTTGGTAGTTACACATCATATTTAAAAATAGACTTTCTTGGGGCCCAAAGTGGCTCCGGCCGGATGTCGTGGCGCTTGCAAAGGCGAGGCCAAGAGTTCAAGGCCAACCAACCACAGCAACCTTACAAGCTCTCATTGATTGGCAGAAAAAAAAATATATAGACTTTCTTTTATTTTCTGTGTTCTCTCAGAGTATATCTACAAAATTCAATGAATTATTACAAATCTAGTGAAACAAACAAGTATTATTTTATACTCTACATACATTGAGTAGGCACTGGGTATAAAAAAAGTGGACACAAGAGACATGGTTCCTTTCTCTGTGGAGATTATAATTCTGTGGAAAAGATATATAAATAGGCATTAAGAAAAAGTAAAGTATACTCAAAAAGGAAAAAATCAAGAAAAAGTAATAGCTAATCAACAACGTAATTACACAATAAATCAGTGGAAAGGAGAGTTAGGTACTGAAAAATTAGACAGTGTTTTAGAGACTTATTTTAAAAAGTGACATTTAACCTAAAAGATGAGAATTACCGTGTGAAAAATAAAAACAGTTCAATAGAAAAGAGAGAGAGAGAAAAACAATAGAAGTATCTAAATCAGGAGAGGATTTTACAGTACAGCGGAAGAAAAGGGGAGTAATGAACAGGATAAGGATGGAGAAATTGGCAGGGGCCAAGTTGTAAGAGGACAATGGAACAGGATAGGTACAATGAGGAGCCGCCCCAAGCAAAGAAAGGACAATATAAATTTAAGTTTTTAAAAGTTTACAAGCTGCTATGTTGAAAGTATTCAAAGGGAATAAGTATGAAAACAAGAGGAACATTTAAGACACTATTGTGTTATCTTAGAGGAAGATAAGAAGCAATTTTGACAAGACTTGAGGTAAAACAGTGAACATATTAAGTGATATGAGTTAAATATTTTGGCAGCAGAACTGAAAAAGAATATGAAAAGAATTGAAAGAATATGAAAAGAAAGAAAGGGAAAGGAGGGATTTGAGCAACTAGATGGATGTCTTGAATACCGAAATAGGCATTGTGTTAATTTGGATTATTTGTGTTATTAGCAACAAAAATACATCTCAAATTAGTTCATGCAAAAAGGATAATTGATCAGCCCAAGACTGTAGATGGTTTCAGATTCTGATGGATGTAAGACTTTAAGCTGGGTGAATTGTTTTCTGCTTCCCTCTGTGTGTACCTTTCATTTTCTTGAAGGCTTTCTCCACATGATGTGAACAGCGCCCAGGTATAGTCATCACAAGATTCAGCATCTCTGAATCAAATTCTAGAGTGGAGCCAAGTGACTCCTAGTTGTACCTCTGTTAATACCACTCAATTGACCCCTCCATCAATGTTATATGAGTAAACTGAGTCAATTGTGGAATAAAACTGATGGTCTTTTTGTTTCCTTAATTTTATTCTTTCATGATTTTCCTAACATCATCTTTTACTCAGTTATCTTCATACTTCTGTATATTCCTTTGCTTACACCTTAAATACTGACTTTTTTTCCATCTCAATCTGCTCCTCTATTGCTCATTCTTAATATCTTTCCCTGAGCCTACACATCTATTATCACAACTTTACATTTTTTCATAATTACTCGGAAATTATTCATTGGATACTACCCAACACCAGATTTTTCCCAGAAACTATGGATATTATTAACAAAACATCTATTTAAGTCTATCTACCTACCGATTTGTCTATCTACCATCTTTCTATCATTTATCTATCAACTACAGATTGTTAACAGAACAAAAAAAGAATTGACACAGAAGTCAAAGGAAATAGCATTTCTTTAGGAAACAAAGAATTGCAAAGTACTCTGAGTTAGAGCAGCCCTGAATGCTGTCCTGTGCCGTAGATGTGGGAGACATTGTTTGTAGGGGATATTCACAAAAAGTTGTTTTGGGGTCAGTTTATTGGCTGGGCAAAAATCCTAAATTGCAAACCCATTCTGAATGGTTAGTTAATTAGGGTACTTACGCCGAGAGATACTGATGGTCAGTGGATGGTGACTTCAATTGTTATCCAAATCTACTGGAACATTCTGTGGCTTGATCTTCAGCAAGTGTCAGTACGGTTTTCTTCCGATCCCCCTTTAAGGCCATAATCATGTGGTTTTTGTCTTTGGTTCTGTTTATGTGGTGGATTACATTTATAGATTTGCGTATGTTGAACCAGCCTTGCATCACCAGGATGAAGCCCACTTGATCACGGTGGATAAGCTTTTTGATGTGCTGTTGCAATAAGTTTGCCAGTATTATATTGAAGATTTTTGCATCATTGTTCATCATTGATATTGGCCTGTAGTTTTCTCTTTTAGTTGTGTCTCTGCCAGGTTTTGGTATCAGGATGATGTTGGTCTCCTAAAATGATTTGGGGAGGATTCTCTCTTTTTGTATTGTTTGAAATAGTTTCAGAGGAATGGTGTCAGCCCCTCTTTATATGTCTGATAGAATTCAGCTGCAAACCCATCTGGTCCTGGACTCTTGGTTGGTAGACTATTAGTTGCTGCCTAGACTTCAGACCTTGTTTTGTTCTATTTAGAGTTTCATTTTCTTCCTGGCTTAGTCTTGGGAGTGCACATATATCTAGGAATTTATCCATGTCTTCTAGATTTACTAGTTTATGTGCATAGAGCTGTTTGTAGTAATCTCTGATGGTAATTTGTATTTCTGAGAAATCAGTGTTGATTTTCCCTTTATCATTTTTTATTTCATCTATTTGACTCTTCTCTCTTCTCTTTTTTATTAGTCTATCTAGTGGTCTGTCTATTTTGTGATCTTTTCAAAAAACTAGTTCCTGGATTTATTGATCTTTTTGAAGGTCTTTTTTTGTGTGTCTCTATCTCCTTCAGTTCTGCTCTGATCTTAGTTATCTCTTGTCTTCTGCTTGCTTTTGAGTTTTCTTGATCTTGCTCCTCTGTTTCAAATTTGACATAAGGGTGTCAATTTTAGAACTTTCCTTGTTTCTCATGTGGGCATTTATTGCTATAAATTTCCCTCTAGACACTGCTTTAAATGTGTCCCATAGATTCTGGTACATTGTGTCTTCGTTCTTGTTGGTTTTGAAGAACATTTTTATTTCTCCCTTCATTTCATTGTTTATCCATTTGTCATTCAGGAGCAAGTTGTTCAGTTTCCATGTGATTATGCATTTTTGACTGCTTTTCTTAATCCTGAGTTCTAATTTGATTGTGCTTTGGTCTCAGAGAATGTTTGTTATGATTTCCATTCATTTGCTGAGGAGTGATTTACTTCCAATTATGTGGTCAATTTTAGAGTAAGTGTGATATGGTGCTGAGAAGAATATGTGTTCTGTGTATCTGGGGTGAAGTGTCCTGTAAGTATCTATTAAGTCTGCTTGGTTCAGATCTGCGTTCAAGTCCTGTATATCCTTGTTGACTTTCTGTCTCGTTGATCTGTCCAATATTGTCAGTGGAGTGTGAAAGTTTACCACTATTGTTGTGCGGGAGTCTAAGTCTCTTTGTAGGTTGTTAAGAATTTGCTTTATGTATCTGGGTGCTCCTGCATTGGGTGCATATATATTTAGGATAGTTAGCTCTTCTTGTAGCATTGATCGCTTTACCATTATGTAATGCCCTTCTTTGTCTCTTTTGATCTTTGTTGGTTTAAAGTGCCTTTTTCTTCCTTATCATTTTTAATCTCTACAATTGATACAACCATCCATTCAGATATCAGGGAGTCTTTTCTTCCTCTCCTGCGCTTTGATCCGTTCCCAGGAGTTTAAATCCAAATTAATGTTTGAGTTAACTCAAGTCCCCATCATCTATCACTTAGTCTATTTGTCTAGTCTTCACACTTACCTCCCTGACTCCAATTTTCTTTCCCTCAAATCAAACTTCCATATCACTGCCAGAAGGCTACACATAAAACAAAATTCTGATCACCCTACTTCTCCTCCTATAACCGTTATAAAAATTCAAGTAATTTAGCATGGCATAAGTCATTTGACCACAGCCTCCTTCTTCCTCAACCCAGCCTTATATTTTTGCCAATTCTCTTCAAGAATTTAATGTTCAGCATTTACTCTTGATACCCACTGGGCTTGAAATTTCTTACTCTCCATAACTCCATCAGATTGATTACTTATGCCACATCATTGATTCTTTCCAGAAGACTTTCTTGGAACCTTGAGATTGTATTACATGTCTCTCCTCTGTGCACCCATTCTCTCATTCATTTATTAACTTATAGCAACTTTTGCTTACTCTCCTATGTGTTATACTGGACACATGTTCATGTGCTATTTTTCTTGATAGTCATGAGAGAGAAGAAATCACGTGTGAGCCATGAGGGAAAAGCAACACATCTTATTTATCTTCCTCTCTCCAGTAATTAATTGAGTGCTTTACACAACAGACATTTATCAAGTGAGGAAATAATATCCTTCTCTCTCAAGCCTTAATAATTCAAACCACTATCCATACACATTCCTCATTATAATAATTTATTATGACCTTTAAATTTATGAAATGCTTTTACATTTATCATCATGTTCAATGCATATCACTTTAAGGATCATTAATAGGTTTTCATATTCCTGTTTTTTTTATAACAGCAAAGTTGAGGTTTAGAGATTTACTTCAAGTCAAACAACCAGTAATGAACTGTAACTCTGGAAAATTCTTTGGACTCCTAACTACATACATTTTCCCAACATAGCACGTTGCCTGCTAACTAGTGTGGTGACCCAATGTCCTCAACTCCTTTTTCTGAAACTTGCCAGACATGTTTCTAATTCTGGAGATCCTAACTTAATGCAAACAGACACCTCTGCTCAAGCAAGCTTGACCTTTTCCCTGTGAGCTTCAATCTATTTCTAGCAACCTACTTCATATATCTCTCCTTGTGTTTGTCATATCATTTCAAAAGCCAACATATATAAAATAAAATGTATCATTGCTCCATTCCCATATCCTATGGCTTCACCCTGTACTAGTTTGACCTCCAAATTTTATTATTTCTATCATTGCTGCTTTGTCCTGGGAATCTGGAAATTAAAGTTACAGCTGTATCTACTTATTCATATCATGAAAATAAACCTCTTTATTGATAAATTGTCAATATTTATTGAAAACCTGACAGGCTATCATTCGCCCCTTCGGGGCCTTACTGAAAAAGTACATTTTAGAGAATTAAATATGGCATACTGAAAATAGTACTCTCCCCTTTGCATAATTAGACTTAGGCATAAAAATATTTCAGTGACAACCTAAGCTGATAAAAAGTGAAAATATCTAACAATTAGAGGATTACTTTCATTACTTCAATTACATTTTTGAGTGAAAAGTATATTACTATTATTTTCCATCTTGTTTTTATTTCACTTAATTTTCTTTATAATGAGGAAGACAATGATGCTATCTGTTTTATTTTTATTTATTCCTATTTTTTCTCCATGTCTATCAGTTATTTAGCTGCAATAATGGAACAAGGGCAAAAGAGATTGCCTTTTGGATTCACCAGGTTTAGTAGTGATGGGGTTAACTCTGCATTTTCACAACTTTCTTGTTATTTTAATATCTGCTGGAAACCATTTACTAAATAAATATGGAATTGTTAAAAATTAAAGTATCTAAAAAGTCAAGAAAGTTCAAAATATAAATTAACTACCTACTCAGTAAACCACATATATATTATATTATTGTGCAAGTGAGGCATGAGTATTTTAATCAAGTGTTTATCTTAATTGGTCTTCAGTTTTTAGAAATAAAATCAGAAAGTTACTTCTATGACTAAAATTAAAGAGGGAAAGCTGACAATTTTGTGGTCAACACTGTGATGTGACATCCATATGCCATCTGTAGAAGACCTTGTTGCCTCAGCTGCCTGGAAAGCTGTCAAGTAAACAGACTTTGGTCATCAGCCCCTTCAGAGACTACATCTGCTGCAGAGCGACCTAAATCACACCCCTTCTTGAGTGTCCCAATAAGTGAATGATCAGTGGAGGGAGGTCCAACTTGGGACAACACTGAAGGGCCATTCTAGCTCCCAAAGATGATTGTTGTGTAAGATTGTGATTACCTGACATTTTTGGTTCTGCCAACAAAGCTCTGCCCTCTGCATCATAGCTCTGCCCTCTGCCCAATCTTGCCTCCATACCCTGTTTTCCACAGGCGCTGCTCTCTAATAAATATTCCACATGCTAAACTCTGTCTTACAGTCAGCTTCCTCATCCCTACCCAATCTGAAACACCAGGCTTCAAGAAATATGTGACTTCTCTCAATTTACATGCAAGATTTTATTTTAATAGGTATGTGTGCATTTTCCTCGGAGAGGTTCTTCTTCATTGACCTCTATATGAAAAAATATATGTACTCGTGTACTAGTGTATTGAGGACCATCTAGTTACCTAGACATGAATTGCTGTTAGTTTTAGCCTTTCAATTAACTCTGACAAATTATGTGCCATGACTAAGAAACCCTAATCATTCTATGGCTATCCTGTTATATGATTGGGCCAAAATATAACTAAATCAATGGATGTTTAAAAAGCAAAGAACACCTTGCTAAGGTTAAAAGATAAATGACTTTATACCATAAACTTTGAAAAAAGAGATGATATCCTTTGTGGTCAGGAGACTCTTTCAGGTCATCCTTTTCATTTTTATAATTTTTTTAAAAAGACACATGAAAACACACCAAGGTGATGATAACCCCTGCATTTTTTTTTTAAAGACTGTGATATACTTTTGAAATTGTGTGCATGAGTTCTTGCCTAGAGCCCTGCTGAATCTTTTCTCAAATTCATAAAGAAAGTCCCTCAGGATATTTCACAGTGTGAAGATACACAGTTTCCTGTCCTGACAGGTCATTATTGCTTATCATGCTGGGATTGAGTACAGGACTGGAGAGTGGCTGCTCTCCCTGCTTTTTCTGTAAACATACGTGGGATTCACGCTTTGGAATATTAAATGTCCACAAGAGCTCAAAGGGAACTTGGTGATTGATTTGTACTACAGGACAGAGCTGACACAAGAATTGCAGTCTAGTTCAGCAGGATTGCACTCAGGTTCTTTGGCAAAAGTCACATTGCATGAGGTTGACCACCATGCGGCTGTGGCCACCTGTTGCAATTTTTTATGACTTGGTGATAGGTAAAGTTTCAATGTGGCTTTCTTTAAATTTTGTAATTAAAAGAAGTTTTTTCAAAAGGAAATATTTAACTGGAAAAGAACGCATCTACCAAGTTCTGACTAAAGAATAGAAACCAGTATAGGGTACTGAAACCATAGAGAGGCATATGCCGTGTGTCTAATTAGTCTGCAGTCTTCTAAGCCGAGATGTATCACAGGAGAGAGTATGCTTGGAGCAAAGCTACTTTCTTTCCTTAATAATGGTATACTTTCCAATCATTAAAATATTAAAGTCCTAAAAAATGTTATGGCATACAATTTATGATTTCACTTCATAAAATTGAGAACTCACTTGGAAAAAGCTTTTTAATTAATATGTTATAATAACTTATGTTTTTCTTCTGCTAAGCTCATTGCAAGAAAAATTAAAATGCATGAGAATACATAGAAATAAATGAAAATAATTTAGAATCACACTAGGTACAGAAAGTACCACCTGGACCCCCATGAGTAGACCACCAGGGAATCAAAATGCACTGAAAATATTATAAAATGTCAAACAAATTTTAATTTGTTGTTGAAAGCTAACAATAAGTTCAATTGACTAATTTTTAAGTAAATTAACTGTTTTTTTCAGTTACCCCAATACATTTTTTATTTCATATATGTCAAGCACATAGAAGCAAAAATAGTTGCTTCAGAGAACTGTTTTGAATAAGATCAAAGGCTTATCCAAATTAAGTAACATAAATCATTCTAAGGGCTTTGGTGTGAAATAAGCACTCAAATACAAAATCAGATTCTATTAATATGTTAATAATATTAGAAGTTTATTTAAATATTTATAGAATATTTTTATATGCCCGTGATATTTTTTATCTAATTTTAAATAATAATATTGATCTATTGAGGGAATATGATGACTCTGAGAGCATACATGTTAAACCCAAGAGTCTTGAAAAGTGATAGCTGAATCCTCAATCTATCCCAGATGGTTATGTGTTTTATTTCTAATACTGAAGGGGATTATCTTGAGTTTTTAAAAAATTTTTTTTTGTTTATTATTAGAAATAAACACTCAGGAATGTGTTTATATATACAAAATGAAATGAAACACTAGAAATGTTGTGTTGAAATGTAGTGTTGAAATTTCTTGAAAGAAATTTCAAGATTTCCTGAAGCCTGGTATTTCAGGTTGGGTTGGGGATAAGGAAGCTGACTGTAAGAGAGAGTTTCGCATGTGGAATATGTGTTAGGGAGCAATGTCTGTGGAAAGGGTATGGAGGCCAGATTGGGCAGAGGGCAGAGATGAAATGAAAGGCTGCTACTTTTCCCTTTGAATTAACTCTGAGAAATTCGGTGCCATGACTAATGAACACCAATGATTCAATGGCTATCCTATTATACAAATGGACAAAAATAAAACCAAATCAATGAATGAAGCAGGTGTGTGTTTATAGAAATAAATATTCAGAGGTTTATTGTGATCTTTTAAAAAGTAAATAAATTAAATTTATAATTATAAATATTTAGTTCACTTTTAATAAGTTCAGGTTACTTGCCTTCAGTATATGTCTAACAAATTCTTAAATTATTTTAAGAGTTTTTCAATAATTTATGGTCTCACATACAAGCATAATTAAAAGCATCTAAACAATGTAAACTAAATTAAATATTTAACAATTCATTTTCTTAGGATTTTTTAGTTTTCTGACAAATTTCCCAAACAATAAATACTTCTTATAATTCTAATAAGTTAAATTTATAAAGTAAAACTAGAATTATTTTATGTATTCTTAAAAAAGGTAAGATTTCAACAAAAAAAAGCATAAACCTAAAAGGTTATACATTAGATATTTTTATTTTAAATCACAGGAATTTAAAAATTGAATGTGTCCTTATGATTTCAGTTGCTAATTCTCTTCAACGTTACAGAGTCCAACAGGAAGTATGCTCTTATTCCTTTTTTTCTTTTTTAAAAGAAAGGCTGTCACTATGTTGCCCAAGCTGGCATCATGCAATGGCTTTTCACAGGCACAATCATAGCATGCTACAGCCTCAAACTCCTGGGCTCAAGTGAACCTCCCTACTCAACCTTCCGAGTAGCTGGGATTACGGGCAAGCACCACCCAGCTTCCCATTCTTTACTAAAGGATATTAATACTGTGATTTTGAATCTTTCGCATTTTTATTCAATTCTAAATCTTTCTAAGACTGAAAAATGCCTTCTCCTTTCCCCATCGAGAAATATTTTTGACATTCTTTAAATTTAGAAGGCTAACTTTCAAATCTAACATATAGTTGACCTTGAACAATATGGAAATTAGGGGAACTGATCTCCACTCCCTGTGCTGTCCGAAATTCACATATAACATTCAACTCCCCCAAAACTTAATTACTAATAGCCTGTTTTGACTGCAAGCCTTACCAATAACATAAAAAGTCAATTCATTCTTATTTTGTATATTATTTGTATTATATTCTGTATTCTTACCATAAAGGTAAGCTAGAGAAAGGAAAATGTTATTAAGAAAATCATATGAAAAAGAAAATGTATTTACTATTCATTAAGTTAAAGTGAATCCTCATAAAGGTCATCATCCTTACTGTCTTCAAGTTGAGTAAGCTGAGGAGGAGGAGGCAGGGAGGGGTTGGTCTTGCTGTCTCAGGAATGACAGAGATTAAAAAAAATAGTAAGTGGACACAGGCAATTCAAATCTATGTTATCAACTGTATTTATTAATTGTCATGTATACCTGTATCACTAGATTCACCTGCATCTACTCTATATATTGATAGTTCCTACCCAGGTTGACAGCTTGATTAGGTTTAGTATTAGTCTTTGGAGATAAATAAATATATTTTCTGCCAAAGCCTAAAGATGTCTAAATTTGAATGGGAACTTCCTTATTTCATATGCTTCCCAAGACTATGCAACTCTTTTGAGTGTTAAAATATTTGCTTCAGTTCGAAATACCTCTTTGTACTCTGTATATTAGGTCCAACATACAACATGTTTCTTGAGAAACCAACATTTCCCATGTCTCTATTACTGATGCGATAGGAGGAGAAATAACAAAAGATGGCTGTTAGGATAGCCTTACAAAGAATATACGAGTAGACGAAAACTTCAACACAGGTAAGTTATAGTAGGAAAGTGGGCTTGAAGAGGATAATGCCATTTTTTGAACTGGGATTTGAGAATCTCAGTTTTGGGTGACTAATTTATAAGACTGTTTTAATGCTGCATTGTGATAGGATGTACTGATAATTATTTGCTGCAGCGGCAGTGGCAGTAACAGCAGAAAATGTAAAACTAAGGTGGTATGACTTTCGGAAAGCTTCCTAATAATGCCTTCTTTCCTTCACCACCTTCCACCACCACCACATTTCACTTGCATAATAAGACACAAATATTCTCCCTTCCATTTTACTTGAAATACATGGCTCTTTTTGTATATCTTTCATTTGTCCATTTTTTGAAAAAGACAGAAAAATTGTTTCTTCTCTACCAGAAAAAAAAAATCCATGGTTTATGGAAAAAAGAGAACCGACAATCTACCTCTGAGTAAAAGGACACAATAGACCATTGTGGATCTGGAATCACTTAGAAAGTATACATGGCTTTTCTGTTCTGTCAGCTTTAGCCAAATCTTCTCATGTTGGAATACAGACACAACATTGCCAGAAACTCAAATTTTTATGTGAAATTGCCCTATGGTAAATTATTTGTTCAGACTCTTAATAAAACATTATTCAGGAAAAACCAAATGCTTCAGCAAGATTTATTCAGGCCCCAGGCAGCTAGTTTGCCTTTGAGTGTCCTTTAATTCAAAGTGCTGCATGTTTTCTAACATGAATTATCTCAGTGCCAGAAGGATCCACCTGCCTGCTTGAAAAATTTTGCAATTGTCGTTTCTGTAAGTTGAGATTATGGTTTACATGCCTCTTCTGTTAAAACTTAAACCACCCTCCTTTAGTTAATATAATAAATTATTTAAGTAATAGAAATAATATAATACCTTATCATGAATAATTTGATATTATTCTCTGATTGGCTAATTTTACTTTCCCATCCTTCATCGTCCAGAGTAAATATCTTTTCCATTGTGAAGGGTATCCAACATAAACATTTCATTTTTTTATCTTTCTCTCTACACTCACAGCACTCTGTAAATTACCTCAACTGCAAGAAATTGCTATGAAAGTAACATGTCTAGGTCAGTCTTCTTGTTCAAAAATGACTAAGAATCTGTGAAGCAAACCCAAACCTAATCATAACTTGGAGCCAATCCACGTAAATGCAGGCAAAATAATTCTATTCCAGCCAACCTGTGACAGGTGACTGAGAAAAAATTATTATATATCTTTGGGTGGTGTGTTATGTAGCAGTATTGTGGCAATAACTACCTACTACACCTGATTAGAGTCTTACCACAATTATGGCATTTATTTTCCAGTGGAACAAGCCCCTTTAAAAGTACTAATTCCAATCATTAAATAAATATTTTTGATCACTTACTGTATACTAAATGTAAAATGAAGTAAAGAGATCCAGAGATTGTAGGTCAGGAAGAGATTACGAGTTCAACTGGAAAACATCCATGAATAGATTCCAAGTAAACTTTGGCTCTGTTAACATATAGCACAGAATGTTACTAGGTATTATCTGTCCTCAAGTAGCCACTAAAGGAAAGGTTGAAAATCATCTTCCTGGAAGAATCTATAGAAAAGAGGAGGATAAAAACTGAGATCGAACTCTGGATAACATAACATTTAAATATAGGACAAAGGAAGAAGAAACCAAAAATGAGAGCAAGGACTTGCCTTAGAATTAGAAGAAACGTTTGGAATAATTAGTGTCATAAAAGCCAAAGAAGGAACAAATTTCAATTTGGGTAGTTGCTAGAGTAAAATATTTGAGAAAGTGTGGGCTATATAACAAGGAAAATTATTCATTAGATTTGGAAATTAGGAATTCACAGATAATTTCAATTATAGAAATTTTAAAATGCAGAAAGGCAACTGGCCATATTACAGTAGATTGAGGACTGGATGAGCTGTTTAATAGAAAAGACTCCATAGATAAAGCTTTTCTCAAAGCTCGACTGTGACTGAAGCTGGGATTAAAACACAGCTATCTGACTCATAATTTTCACATGCTTGCTTATGAATGTTCTATTAAGCTTTGTTAAGATACATTGATGCATTCCTTAAATTTTTCATTTTCATTTATCTTATCATTTTGCTTTTTTAAAGTATTTTTTAAATTTCACCTTTTATATTAGATTCAGTGGGTACAAGTTCCAGTTTGTTACATGGGTACATTGCATTATGCTGAGTTTCAGGGTACAAATGACCCCTTCACCCTGTAGTGAGCTTCAAACCTAACAGGTAGTTTTTCAGCCCCTCTTTATTCTCTTCCCCTCCAGTAATTCCCAGTGTATATTGTTCTCATCTTTCTGTCTATGTATACCCAGTGCTTAGCTGCCGCTTATAAATGAGAAAATGTGATATTTGGTTTACTGTTCCTGCATTAATTCATTTAGAATAATGGCCTCCAGTAGCATCCATGTTGCTGCAAAAGATATAATTTTTTTTAATGGCTGCATACTATTCCATGGTGCATATGTACCATATTTTCTGTTCTCAATCCACCACTGATGGCCACCTGGGTTGATTCCATCTCTTTGCTACTGTGAATAGTGCAGAGATAAACAATTAAGTGCATATGTCTTTTGGGGAGAAGGATATATACCCAGTAATGGGATTTCTAGGTTTTACATTCCAATAATGGGATTTCCAGGTTTACATTTAAAATTTCTATATTTTATATTCTTTGAAAAATCTCCAAACTGCCTTCCACAGTGTCAAAACTAATTTACATTTATTTCAAAGTGTATATGCAGTCTCTTTTTTCTGCAGCCTTGCTGTTATGTATTATTTTTAATAATAGTCATTATTAAATAATAATAACTTTTAATAATAGTCATTCTGACTGCTGTGAGATGATAGCTCATTGTGGTTTTGATTTGCATTCTCTGATGTTTAGTGATGTTAAGCTTGTTTTTCACATTTGTTGGCAGCTTGTATTTCTTCTTCTGATAAGTGTTCACGTTCTTTGCCTGCTTTTAAATGGGCTTATTTACTTTTTGCTTGTTGAATTCAGTTTCATGTGTATTCTAAATATTTAGATCTCTGTTATGAACAATTTGTAAATATTTCCTCTCATTCTATAGGTTGCCTGTTTACTTTTTGATTATTTATTTTGCTGTGAACAGCTCTATAGTTTTCTTAAATAATATAATGCAATTTGTTAAAATTAAATGCTTACCAAAAAAATTGTGCTAGGACAAACCACATCCACATGCAAAATAACAAGTTTTTATTTCTACCTCATATCATTCAAAAACTTTTACTGACAATGGTTCTAAGAACTAAATGAGGGCCGGGTGCAGTGGTTCAAGCCTGTAATCCCCGCACTTTGGGAGGCCGAGTTGGGCAGATCACAAGGTCAGGAGATTGAGACCATCCTGGCCAACATGGTGAAACCCCGTTTCTACTCAAAATACAAAAGTTAGCTGGGCATGGTAGCACGTGCCTGTAATCCCAGCTACTCAGGAGGCTGAGGCAGGAGAATTGCTTAAACCCAGAAAGTGGAGGTTGCAGTGAGCTGAGATTGTGCCATTGCACTCCAGTCTGGCACCTGGCGACAGAGTGAGACTCTGTCTCCAAAAAAATAAAAAAGAGACAATGTAGGCATAAATCTTTGTGAACTTAGATTAGGCAATAGTTTCCTATATATAAACCAAAGACACAAAAAATTAAAGAAAATAATAGAAAAACTTTGTGCTTCAAAATTTAAAAGCCATGAAAAAAAGTGAAAACATTACCCACAGAATAAGAGAAAATGCTTGCAAATCAAAGAGAAAATACTTGCAAATAAAATTCAACAACTCAATAATAAAAAACACCCCAGTTGAAAAATGTGCAAATAATCCTTTTCTTTTTCTTTTTTTGAGATGGAGTCTCTCTCTGTCACCTTGGGTGTAGGGCAGTGGCACAATCTCGGCTCACTGCAACCTCTGCCTCCTGGGTTCAAGCAGTTCTCTGGCCTCAGCTTCCTGAATAGCTGGGATTACAAGTGCGTGTCAGCACACCCAGCTAATTTTTGTATTTTTAGCAGAAACAGAATTTCACCATATTGGCCAGTCTGGTTTCGAACTCTGGACGTTGCAAACTGCCCGCCTCGGCCTCCCAAAGTGCTAAGATTATAGGTGTGACCCAATACACTTGGCCGCAAAGGATCTTAAAAGACATTTCTTGGAAGAGGATAAACAAATGGCCAGTAAAGAGATGAAAAAATATACTCAACCTCACTAGCCATCAGAAAAATGCAAATCAAAACTACATGGAAACACCATATACTATGCACTAAAATGACTATACTCAAAGCCACAAGTTAGCAACAAGTTCTGGCAAAAATGTGGAAAAATTAAAATCCTCATATGTTGCTGATGGAGGCAAAATAACACAGATGCTTTGGAAAACAGTCTGGAAATTCCTCAAAACATTAAACATAGAGTTGCCATATGACCCATTAATTCTAATCATATGTATGTAGTCAAATGAAATAAAAACATATGTACATGTATACAAAAATTTGTTCACAAATGTTCATAATAACACCATTCACAACAGCCAAAAATTGGAAATAACTCAAATGTTCATCAACTAAAGAATGGACAAATAAAATGTGTTATATGCACACAGTGGGATATTATTTGGCAACAAAATGAAGCACTGATACATGCTAAAACATGTAGGAATCTTAAAAACATTACACAAAATAGAAGCCAGTCAGAAAAGACCACATATTGTATAATTTCTTACACAGGTGATATGCAGAGTAGGCAAAACTGTAGAGACAGAAAGTGGATTAGTGGATTAGTGGATTAGTGGTTACCCAGGGTTTGTGGTGGCATGAGATTGGAGAAGTGGGGAGTAACTGCTAATAGGTACGGGGTTTCTTTTTGAGTTGATGAAAACATTTCAAAATTGATGGTCTTAATGATGATTATGCACCTCTGTGAATACACTAAAAACCATTAAATTTTACGTGTTTAAATGGCTGAATTTTATGGTACATGAGCTTATCCCAAAAAAAAACTCTTATTAAAGGAAATTTATAAGTATACATTTATTTCACATTTGTTACAATAATGCGGTGACTAGGAACTCATTATACTTTCTTTTTTTAACTTTTGTTTTTGGTTTGGGAGTACATGTGATGGTTTGTTATACAGGTAAACTTGTGTCATGGGGGTCTGTAGTACAGATTATTTCATTACTCAGGTATTAAGCCTAGTACCCAACGGTAATTTCTTTTCTGCTTCTGTTCCTCCTCCCACCTTCCATCCTCAATGAGACTCCATGTCTGTTGTTTTCCTCTTTGTGTTCATGAGTTCTCATTATTTGCCTCCCACTTATAAATGAGAAAATGTGGTATTTGATTTTCTGTTCCTGAATTAGTTTGATAAGGATAAGAACCTCCAGCTCCCTCTGTGTTCCCACAAAATATATGATCTTTTTTTATGACTATGTACCATTCCATGGTGTATATGTACCACGTTTTCTTCATCCAATCTGTCATTGATTAACATTTAGATTGATTCCATATCTTTGCTATTGTGGATAGTGCTGCAGTGAACATTTGCATGCATATATCTGTATGATAAAATAATTTCTATTCCCTTGGGCATATACCCATAATATGATTGTCAGGTCAATGGCAGTTCTGCTTTTAGCTCTTTGAGGAATTGCCACACTGTTTCCCGCAATGGCTGAACTAATTTACAGTACCAAAATGTTTTCTTTTCTCCAAAACCTTGCCAACATCTGCTATTTTTTTACTTCAATAATAGCCATTCTGACTGGTGTGAGATACTAACTCACTGTGGCTTTGATTTGCATCTCTCTAATAATCAGTGATATTGACCTTTTTTTCATGTTTTTTGTCTGCATTTATGTCTTCATTTGAAAAGTGTCTGTTCATGTCCCATGATAACTTTCCAGTGGATTATCATTTCTTATAAATTTGTTTAAGATCTTCGTAGAGGCTGAATATTACATCTTTGTCAGATGTGTAGCTTGCAGATATTTTCTCCTGTTCTGTGGGTTGTCTGTTCACTATGTTGATAGTTTATTTTGCTGTGCAGAAGCTCTTAATCTTAATCATGTCCTATTTGTCATATTTTGCTTTGGTTGCAATTGCTTTTGGTGTCTTTGTTATGAAATCTTTGCCTGTTCCTGTGTTCATGATGGTATTGCCCAAGTTTTCTTCCAGGGTTTTTACAGTTTTGGGTTTAAAATTTAAGTCTTTAGTTCTTCTTGATTTGATGTTTTTAGATGGTGTAAGGAAGGGATCCAGCTTAAATCTTCTGCATATAGCTGGTCAGTTATCCCAGCACCATTTATTGAATAAAGAGTCTTCCCTATTGCTTGTTCTTGTCAGCTTTGTCAAAGGCAAACTAAATATGGTGATGGTTGTAGGTGTGTGGCCTAGTTTCTGAGCTCTCTATTCTGCTCCATTGGTCTATGTGCCTGTTTTTGCACCAACACCATGCTATTTTGATTACTGTAGCCCTGTAGTATAGTTGGAAGTCAGGTAATGTAATGCCTCCAGCTTTGTTCTTTTTGCTTAGGATTGCCTTAGCTATTCAGGCATTTTTTTCCTTTGGTATCATATGTAGTTTAAAATTGTTTTTCTTTTGTTTTTCTAGTTCTGTTAAGAATGTCCTTGGTAGGTTGATAGGAATAGCACTGAATCTATAACTTGCTATGGACAGTACAGCCATTTTAATATTAACATATTATCAATATTTGATATTGATTCTTCCTATCCATGAGCATGGAATGTTTTTCCATTTGTCTGTGTTTTGTCTTATTTCTTTGGGCAGTGTTTTGTAATTTTCACTGTAGATCTCTTTCACTGCCTTGCTTAGTCATAGTCCTAGGTATTTTATTCTTTTTGTGGCAATTGTAAATAAGTTTGCTTTCATGATTCAGCACTTGGCTTGGCTGTTGCTGGTGTATAGGAATGCTAATAAATTTTCTACATTGATTTAGTATCAGGAAATTTTTCTGAAGTTGCTTATTAGCTGAAGGAGCTTTTGGGATGAGACTATGAACTTTTCTACATATAGAATCATGCCATCTGCAAACAGGGATAGTCCGACTTTCTCTCTTCCTATTTGGATAACTCTAAGTTCTTTCTCTTACCTGATTCCTCTGGCTAGCACTTCCATTACTGTGTTCTTGTCTTGTGTTGGCTTTCAGAGGGAATGCTTCCAGCTTTTTCCCATTCACTATAATGTTTTCTGTGGGTTTGTCATAGATTACTGATATTCTTTTGATGTATGTTTCTTCATTACCTAGCTTATTGAGAGTTTTTAACATGAAGGAATGTTGAATTTTATCAAAAGCTTTCTCTGCATCTATTGAGACAATCATGTAGCTTTTGTCTTTAGTTCTGTTTATGGGATGAATTACATTTATTATTTTGTATATGTTGAGCCAAACTTGTATCCCAGGGATGAAACCTACTTGACTGTGGTAGTTTGGCTTTTTGATGTGCTTCTGGATTTGGTTTGTCATTATTTTGTTGAAAACTTTTGCATTGATGTTCATCAAAGACATTGGCCTAAAATTTACCCTTTTGGTTGTTTCACTGCCTGGCTTTGGAATCAGGATGATGTTGGCCTTGTAGAATGATTTGCAGAGGAGTCCCTCCTTCTCAAATTTTTGGAATGGTTTTAGTAGGAATGGTACCAGCTTTTCTTTGGGCATATGTTAGAATTTTGCTGTGAACTTATCTGGTCCTGGGCTTTTCTTGGTTGGTAGGCTATTTATTACTGCTTTAGTTTCAGAGTCCATTATTATTCAGGTAATGAATTTCTTCCTGGTTTAGTCTTGGGAGTGTATATGCATTCATGAATTTATCCATCTCTTCCATGTTTTCTAGTTTGTGTGAATATAGGTGTTTGTAGTAGTTTCTGATGGTTATTTTTTTCCTGTGGGGTCAGTGGTAACATCCACTTCATCATTTCTAATTGTGTTTATTTGGGTCTTCTCTACTTTTTCTTTATTAGTCTAAGATTTAATCAAAAGTCATTCAGGAGTCTGTTGTTTAATTTCTATGTAATTGCATAGCTTTCAGCAATTTTTCTAGTCTTGACTTCTATTTGTATTGCATTGTGGTCTTAGAGTGGGGCGTTAATGGTTTTGATTCTTTTGTAATTGCCAGAGCATCATTTCCTGTACAGTTATGTGGCTTATCTTAGACCACATGCCATGTGGCAATGAGAAAAATGCATATTCCATTGGTTTTGGGTAGATAGTTACGTAGAGTTCTGTCGTATTCATTTGTTTCAATGTTCACTTCAGGGTCCTGAATATCTGTGTTAATTTTCTGCCTCAATAATCTGTCTAATACTATCAGTGGAGCATTAAAGTCTCCCACTGTTATTGTGTGGGGGTCTATGTCTCTTTGTAGGTCTCTAAGAGTTTGCTTTATCAATGTGGGTGTTCCTATTTTGGATGCATAAATATTTAAGATAATTAGGTCTTTTTGTTGAATTGAAACTTTACCATTATGTAATGCTCTTTTTTTTTTTTTTTTTGATCTTTGTTGGTTTGAAATCTATTTTGTCTGAAATTAGAATTGCAACCCCTGATTTTTTCTGTTTTCCATTTGCTTGGTAGATTTTCGTCCATTCCTTTATTTTGAGCCTATCTGAGATGGTTCTTTTGAAGACATCATACAATGGTATGGTTCTTGCTTTTTTATCTAGCTTGCCACTCTGTGCCTTCTAAGTGGGGGCATTTAGCCTGTTTACATTCAAACTTATTCATATGTGTAGATTTGATTCTGTTACTGTGTTTGTAGCTGGTTATTATGCTGGCTTGTTTGTGGGACACAAACAGTGTCATTGGTTTGTGTATTTAAGACGTTTTTGTATTAGCTAACAGCAGTCATTTCTTTACATATTTAGTGTTCCTTTAAGATGTCTTTCAAGGCAACTCTAGTGGTAACAAACTCTCTAAACATTTGCTGATCTGAAAATAATTTCATTTCTTTTTTGCTTAGGAAGCTTAGTTTAACTGGATATGAAATTCTTGGTTGAAGTTTTTATTTTTTTAGGAATGTTGATTATAGGCCTCCAATCTCTTCTGCTTTCGAGGGTTTTAGCTGAGAGCTCCACTGTTAGCCTAATAGGGCTCCCTTTGTAGGTAACCTGCCCTTTCTCTCTAGCCATCTTTAACTATCCTTTCTTTCATTTTGACATTGGCAAACCCGATTATGTGTCTTGGGGATGATCTTCTTGTGTAGAATGTTGCAAGAGTTCTCTTAAATCTTTAATCCATCATGAATTAATGTTTGTATATGGTATAAGGTGAGTGTCCAGTTTTATTCTTCTGAATATGACTAGAAAGATATAGCACCATTTATTGAATAGGGGTCATTTTCTGGTTGCTTATTTTCATCAATTTAGTCAAAGATTAGATAGCTGTGCATATGTGACTTTACTTCTGGGCTCTCTATTCTGTTTCATTGTTCTATATGTCTGTTTTTGTACCAGTACCATTTTGTCTGGGTTACGTAGCCTTACAGTTTAGGTTGATGCCTGGTAATATCATGCCCTGGCTTTGTTCTTTTTGATCAGAATTTCCTTGACTACTATAGGTCTTTGTTTGTTTTGTCTGAATTTTAGAATAGTTTATTCTAATTCCTTGACAAATGACCTTTGTAGTTTCATAGGAACAGCATTGAATCTGTGGATTGCTTTGGGTAATAAAGACATTGATTCTTCCTATTCATGAGCATGCAATGTTTTACATTTGTGTGTATCACCTATGATTTCTTAGAGAATTGTTTTATAGTTCTCATTATAAAGAGGTTTCATCTCCTTGGTTAGAAATATTTTTAGGTGAGTTTATTTTTGTGGCTATTGTAAATGAGATTGGATTCTCAATTTGGCTCTCAGCTTGAATGTTACTGATGTATAGAAATGCTACTGATTCTTGTACATTGATTTTGTATCCTGAAACTTTGTGATGTTGTTTATCAGTTCTAGGAGCCTTTTGGCAGAGTTTTCAATATTTTTTTAGGTACAGAATCATATCATGAGCAAAGAGGGATAACTTGACTTCCTTTTTTCCTATTTGGATGCCTTTTATTTTTTTCTCTTGCCTAATTGCTCTGGCTAGAACTTCTAGTACTGTATTGAATAGGAGCGGTGAGAGTAGAGCATCCTTTTCTTGCTTTTGTTCTGAAAACAAATGCTTCCAGATTTTGCTCACTCAGCATGATGTTAGCTGTGTATTTGTCAAAATTGGTGCTTATTTTGAGGTGTGTTCCTTCGCTACCTAATTTGTTCATGGTTTTATATAAAAGGATGTTGGATTGTATCAAATGCGTACAAAGAGTATTTCTCTATAGACCAAAGTAGTTATTTTAACAGGTTTATATAATTATTTGAATTACTCCAAGTTAGATCATACCTAAGAAATCTTATTAACATTCCTGACTCTACATTTAGTAGACGTGTGGTTTATCGTTAGTCATTTCAACTTTCTCAGTCATGATTTCCTATAATGAAAAAATGGGTCTAATATTATCTACTTGATTGATGGTATGTCAGAGTTAATTCTTTTGGATAAATAACCAAAAACAGAAAGGCTAGATCATAAAGTAGTTCTATTTTTAAAATTTTTTTGAGTAATATCCATACTATTTTTATAACAGCTGACAGTTTTACAATCCCATCAACAGTGTACAACCATTTCAATTTCTTCACATCCTCCTCTATGCTTATTTTCTTTTGTGTTTGTGTATGTGCACATGTGTATTTGTGTTTTATAAGAGCCATCCTAACAGGTAAACACTGATATTCCATTGATTTTCACTTGTATTTTCCTGATAATTAGTGATGTTGAACATCTTTTTGTATGCTTGTCTGTCATTTGTGTATCTTCTTCAGAAAAGTATCTATTCAAGTATTTAGCCTATTTTAATTAGGTTATTAGTGTTTGGGGATGAGGGAATCTATTATGTATGTATGCATGTGTTTTCTATCGAGTTGTAGAAATTACATGTTTTAGAAATTAATTTCTTATTGGATATATGATTTGCAAATATTATCTTTCATCACACAAGTTGCCTTTTTACTCTGTCAATTGTTTCCTTTGTTGTTATGTAGAAACATTTTAGTATGATATAGTATTGTTTATATTTGCTTTTATTGCCTGTGCTTTTGATGTCATACCCATAAAGTCATTGCCAAGACCAATGCCATGATGTTTTCCCCTACATTTTCTTCCATGAGTTTTACAATAGTAGATCTTACATTGAAGATTCTAATAAATCTTGAGTGGATTTTAGTGAAGAGGATAAGAATCTATGGCCAGGTGTGGTGGGTCACCCTTGTAATCACAGCACTTTGGGAGGCTGAGGTGGGTAGATCCCTTGAGGCCAGGAGTTTCAGACCAGCCTGACCAACATGGTGAAACACTGTCTCTACTAAAAATATAAAAATTAGCCAGGCATGGTGGTATATACCTGTAATCCTGGCTACTCAGGAGGCTGAGGTGGAAGAATAACTTGAACCCAGGAGGCAGAGATTGTGCCACTGCACTCCAGTCTGGACTACACAATGAGACTTTCTCTCTCTCTCTCTCTCTCTCTCTCCCTCTCTCTCTCTCTCTCTCTCTCTCTCTCACACACACACACACACACACACACACACACACACACACCATCTGATTTTCTTCCTTTGCATATGGATATCCAGTTTTCCCAGTACCATTATTGAGAGGCTATTCTTTCCCCACTGAGTATAACTTCACACACTTGTCCAAGATCAGTTAACCATATATGCATGGATTGATTTCTGAGATCTCTACTCTCTTCTGTCAATCTATACATTTGTCTTTATGCCAGTACTATATTGTTTTAATTATGGTAGTTTTGTAATATACTTTTACATCAGAAAGTATAATGTATTCAGTTTTGTTATTTTTTTCTCAAGATTGTTTTGGCCCTTCAGGGTCTTCTGTGGTTTCATGTGAATGTGGGTATTGTCATTTTTCTTTTTCTGTAGAAAATGGCATTGGGATTTTGATATAATTATGTTGGCTCTTGTCAAATACAGTAAGAAATTCTTCTTCAAAGCTTTAGTGCGCTTAAGATTCCTTGTTCTTTGTTCCCTGCTTTCAAGGCCAAACTTCCTTACTCTCTGTGTTCCCCTGGCCCTGGTAAACAACCTTGCCACTAGTCCTTATCTATAGAGCCCATATTCCACATCTGCTAGCTACTCTGTGAATTACTCCTCACGTTGCAATGGCTACTCCCACCAAAACTGATCTGCCTGGCTTCCTACCAGTGTAACCACTTTCCTGCACTTTTCAAATTAGCCAACTGGATTCAGCTTAGATTGTGTGGTCCAACTCCAGCCAATGGAGGCAGGACACAGTAACAGGGGCAAGCTGTGTTAAGAGATGATAAAAACCTCTGCTTACCTTTGTTCATTTGTGTTCTCATGGCAACCAGTCCTATGAGGGGCACCTTCTAGCAGGAGCAAATTTGCCTGACTGAGAAAATTTATGTTTGAGTGCTATTTCTTTGTGGCACTGAAAAATTTTATTTCTAACACTCTGAAGATCACTTTGGGTGTCATAAACATTTTAACAATGTTAAGTCTTTCAAATCATGAACACAAGATGTCTTTCCATGTATTTGTGTCCAATTTCTTTAATAAATGTAGCTCTCAGAGTACAAGTATTTAATTTTTTAGTTGTTTATTTCTGTTTTTTTTAGTACTACTGCAAGAGGGATTGCTTTTCTTAATTTCATTTTTAGATATCTTATTGTTAGTATATAGAAATGCAACTAATGTTATGTATGTTGATTTTGTATCCTGCAAGATTACTAAATTTGTTTATTAGTTTGCCAGCATATTTTCAATCTGGTTTTCTACTCTACTTTGAAATAACTCAGAGCACAGAAATTCTACTGCTATTTAGAAAGATATTTAGCACTCTAACAGATCTCATACTTAGGAATTTGTTCTCTGTATTCTACTTGGTTTTCCCCTTGCTCTGTCTTATCTCATTACCTTTCCATTTCTTCCTGCAATATCATATTGCAAGGTTTTATCTAATCTTCAATGCACTGCCATCTCCTCATCTTTTTTTCTTTTTTAGTTCTGCTGCTTATGAAGCAGTTCCTTGCCATAGAATTATGTCGCTTTAAAAACTATGTGCCAGGTGTATAACACTAACTTGCAATGCTTCCAGATGAATCTTGTTTAATTTTCTTTTTTTTACCTTTCTTTAAATTTACAGAACAACACATGTTCAAAATGCATTGAACAGCAGGAGCAGAACACTTTTTTGTGAGAGAAGAATGGAAAAGTACATATACAAGCTACTTTTTTTTCATAAATGTAGTGCTGCTTGTCCATAGGTGGTTGTCTGCAGTTGATTAACAACAGAAAGGTACTAGAAAGTAATCGAAATTAGTTCACTCAACACAACAGGAAACATTTAGCCTTTTAGATATAGTGTAGAAAGAATCTGTCAATGGATAGTCTTGCAAACTGTGATTCTAAACAGCTAAATGAAATTATAAATCACAGGTGTCGAACCAGTGTCCCACTTCATTCATCCAAAGTCTAAAACCTAAGGAGAATAAGACTAACACTAACTCTTAAAACCCCAAAATTTCTTTTTGAATTTTTAAACATAGAGAAGAGTATTCCCCTGTAGAATAAGAATATTTTCTTAGGTTTATTTATTTATGTATTTTTTCCTGAAGCCTATTTTTTTTAGCATTAGCTCTGCAAAATGCCTTTATGCATGTATATTTTAAACATTTTTTCAAAATTTTTAACTTAATAAATTGCTATCTGATATTTATTTTTGTTAAATCTTAATGTTTTTTCAGATAACAGTAGCAATCAAAAGTAAATTCTCTCTCTCTCTTTTTTTTTTTTTTTTTTTTTTGAGACGGAATTTCGCTCTTGTTACCCAGGCTGGAGTGCAATGGCACGATCTCAGCTCACCGCAACCTCCACCTCCTGGTTTCAGGCAATTCTCCTGCCTCAGCCTCCTGAGTAGCTGGGATTACAGGCAAGTGCCACCATGCCCAGCTAATTTTTGTATATGCAGTAGAGACGGGGTTTCACCATGTTGACCAGGATGGTCTCGATTTCTTGACCTCATGATCCATCTGCCTCGGCCTCCCAAAGTGTTGGGATTACAGGCGTGAGCCACCGCACCTGGCATATCTCATTTTTTATAATGGTAAGGATTTTAATTTAACAGCTGGCATGAGAAATCAAGAGATCAAAAATTTAAAATATGTAGACATGCCTCATTTTATTGCGCCTCAATTTATTACAATTCACTAATAATACGCTTTTTACAAATTGAAGGTTTGTAGAAATCCTTGTCAAGGGAGTCTATCAAAATCATTTTAAACAGTATGTGCTGACTTAATGTCTTTGTGCCATGTTTTGATAATTCTCTCAATAATCCAAGTGTTTTCTTTTGTATCTGATGTGGTAATCTGTGATCAGTGATCCTGGATGTTACTATTTTAATTATTTTGGGCAGCACAAATTATGCCCATATAAAATGACCAATTTAATCACCAACTTAATCAATGGCCATGTGTGTTACAAATTAATCAATGGATGTGTGTGCTTCACCAACTAGCTGTTCCACTGTCCCCCTTCTTGGGTCTCCCTGTTCTCTGAAATACAACTTTGAAATTAGGCTAATAAGTAACCATACAATGGCATTAAAGTGTTTGAGTGAAAGAAAGAGTCATAGGTCTCTCACTTTAAATCAAAAGCTACAAATGACTAAGGAAACTGAAGAAGACAAGTTGAAAGACAAAATAAGGCTGAATACTGGGCTTCTTGTCAGTAACTAGTTAGCCAAATTGTAAATATGAAGGAAAAGTTCTTGAAGAAAATTAAAGGTACTAATCCAGTGAACACATGAATGACATTAAAAAAAAAAGTTATTTTTGATATGGAGAAAGTTTTAGTGATCTAGACAGAGGATCAAATTAGATGAAACATTCCCTTAAGCCAAAACCTAATCAAGAGCAAGGACCTAAATCTCTTCATTTCTCTCAAGGATGTGAGAGATCAGGAAGCTACAGAAGAGAAATCTGAAGCTAACAGAGGTTAAAGGAGAAAAGGAATCTTCGTGTGGGATGAATCCAGACATCAGAAGAATTTTCATATAACTTGTTTCCAGCTTTAATCATAGAATATTCAGTTTTTCACTATAGGCTTCAATGGGCTCAGAAATATCCCTTGGTAGATTCTACGAAAAGAGTGATTTCAACCTTTTGAATCAAGTGCAAGTTTAACTCTGAGAGACAAATCCACCCATCTCAGAGCATTTTCACAGATGGCTTGTTTCCAGTTTTAATAGTGGGATATTCAATTTTTCACTATAGGCTTCAATGGGCTCAGAAATGTTCCCTCACAGATTCTTAGAAAAGGAATGTTTCTAACCTGGTGAATAAAAACACAGGTTCCATTCTAGGAGATTAATCCACACATCACAAAGCATTTTCATGGATAGCTTGTTTCTAGTTTCTATCATGGGTTATTTGGGTTCTCACTATAGAATAAATGGGTTCAGAAATCTGCCTTTGTTGATTCTACAAAACAAAAAACAAACAAACAAAAAAACACCTGTTTCCAACCTGATAAATCAAAACACAGGTTAAATTCTGTGAGTTGAATCCAGACATTACAAAGCATTTTCACAGAGAGCTTGTTCGTAGTTTTTATCACAGGATATTCAGTTTTTCATGAGAGGCTTCAATACACTCAGAAATGTCCCTTTTAGATTCCCCAGAAACAGTGTTTCCAACCTGGCAAATCAGAGCACAGGTTCCATTCTTTGAGTTGAGTCCACACATCACAAAGCATTTTCACAGAACACCTCTTTTTAATTTTTATCACCAGATTTTTGGTTTTTCACTATAGGCCTCATGGGCTCAGAAATGTCCCTTCATAGATTCAATAAAAAGAATGTTTCCAAACTGGAGAATCAAATCAAGTTTCCATTCTATAAGATTAATCCACAGACCACAAAGTACTTTCACAGAGCTTGTTTCTAGTTTTTATCACGGTAATTTTGGGTTTTCACCATAGGCTTTAATCGGCTCAGAAATGTCTCTTCATAGATTCTACAAAAAGAGTGTTTCCAACCTGGAGAATCAAAACACAGGATTAACTATGTGAGATGAATCCACACATCATATAAAAACTGCAAACAAATAGTTTGTTTCTAGTTTTTAATAGCAGAGTGTTTGGTCTTTCACTGTAGGCTTCAATGTGTTCAGAAATGTCCCCTAGTATAGTCTACTAAAGGAGTGCTTCTAACCTGGTGAATGAAAACACAGGTTTCATTCTGAAAGATGAATCCACACATTACAAAGCGTTTTTGCAGATACCTTATTTCTAGTTTTTATCACGGGATATTTGGTTTTTCACTATAGGATTTTGTGGGCTCAGAAATGTTTCTTTGTGGATAGTATAAGAAGAATGTTTTCAACCTGTAGGATCAAAACACAAGTTTAACATTGTGAGTTGATCCACTCATCCCGAAGCATTTTTACAAATAGCTTGTTTGCAGTTTTTATCACGGGATAGTCAGTTTCTCACTATAGACATAAATGCGTTCAGAATGTCCCTTAGGAGATTCTCCAAAAAGAGTATTTCCAACCTGGTGAATGAAAACACAAGTTCAAAAGGTGACATAAAAATATACATCACAAAGTATTTTCACAGATAACTTGTCTCTAGTTTTTATCATGGGATATTCAGGTTTTACTTATAGGTCTTAGTGGCCTCAGAAATGTCCCTTCTTAAATTCTACATAAAGAGTGTTTTCGACATGGAAAATCAAAACACAGGTTTAACTCTGTGAGATGAATACACACATCACAAAGCATTTTCACAAATAGTTTGTTTCTAGTATTTATTGTGGGATATTCAGTTTTTCACTATAGGCTTCAATAATCTCAAAAATGTTCCATCGTTGAGTCTACAAAAAGAGTTTCCATCATGGTGTTTTCAAAATGGTGAATCAAAACATGTTTCATTTTGTGTTGGAAACTGTCGAGTTTCCAACATGGTGAATCAAAACACATGTTCCATACTTGGAGATAAATTCACACATCATAAAGCATTTCCACAGAGAGATTTTTTCCTAGTTTTTAATCAAAGAACATTTGGTTTTTCACTATAGACTTCAATGGGTTCAGAAATGCATTTTTATAGACTACAAAAAAGTAATTGTAACCTGTTGAAAAGAAAAACACAGATTTCACTCTGAGAGATGAATTGACCCATCACAAAGCATTTTCACAAATAGATTGTTAATAGTTTTCATTGAAAGTTATTTGGGTTTTCACTATAGACTTCAGTGGGCTCAGAAATGTTTCTTTGTAAATTCTACAAAAAGAGTGTTTCCATCTCAGTGATTCATAACACAGGTTCCATTCTTTAGTTGAATCCACACATCGCAAAGCATTTTCACAGATAGACTGTTTCTAATTTTTATCACAGCATACACGGTTTTTCACTGTGGGCTTCATGGGATCAGTAATGTCCCTTTGTAGATGCTACAAAAAGAGTGTTTCCAAACTGGTGAATCAAAACAAGGTTTCATTCTATGAGATGAATCCTGGCATCACAAAGCATTTCCACAGGTAGCTTGTTTCTGGTATTTATTGTAGAATAATCGGTTTTCCACTATAGGCCTTAATGGGCTCAGAATGTCCCCTCATCAATTCTACAAAAAGAATGTTTCTAACATGGTGAGTGAAAACATAGGTCCCATTCCGGGAGATAAATCCACATATCACAAAGTATTTAGAGGGAGAGTTTGTTTCTATTTTTATCGTGGGTTATTCAGGTTTTCACTACAGATTCAGAAATCTGCCTTTCTTGATTCTACAAAAAGTATGTTTCTAACCTGGTAAACCAAAACACAGGTTAAATTCTGCAGGTTGAATCCAGACATCACAGAGCATTTTCACAGAGAGCTTGTCGGTAGTTGTTATCAGGGGGATACTTTGTTTTTCACAATAGGCTTCAATGGGCTTAGAAATGTCCCTTGTAGATTCAACAGAAAGAGTGTTTCCAACACGGTGAATCAAAATATAGGTTCCAACCTGTGAATTGAATCCACACATCACAAAGCATTTTCACAGAGAGCTTTTTATTGCAAGGTATTCATTCAGTTTTTCACTATAGGCCTTATGGGCTCAGAAATGTCCTTTGTATGTTACACACACACACACACACACACACACACACACACACACACAAAGTGTTTCCAAACTGGTGAATCAAAACAAGGTTCCATTCTATTAGATGAATCCATTCACCACAAAGCATTTTCACAGATCCTTGTTTCTAGCTTCTATCATGGGAATTTTGGGTTTTCACTATAGGCTTCAATTGGCTTAGAAATGTCTCTTCCTAGATTCTACAAAAAGAGTGTTTTAACCTGGGAAATCACAACACAAGTGTAACTCTGTGAGATAAATCCACACATTCCAAGCATTTTCACAAACCTTACCCAGAATTTTGGTTTTTCACTATAGGTTTTACTGTCCTCAGAAATGTCCCCTTGTATATTCTACAAAAAGAATGTTTCTAACCTGGTGAATGAAAACACAGGTTTCACTCTGAAAGATGAATTGATCCAACACAAAACATTTTCACGGATAACTTGTTTCCAGTTTTTATTGTAGGATATTTGGGTTTTTGCTACACACATCAATGGGTGCATAAAATTTCCTTTGTAGGTTCTACAAAAAGTGTGTTTCCAACCAGGTGTATCAAAACAAAGTTTCCATTCTGTTAATTGACTCCACACATCACAAAGCATTTTAACAGATACCTTGTTTCTAATTTTATCATGGAATATAACTACAGGATTTCATGGGCTCAGAAATGTTTCTTTGTAGATACACAAGAAGATTGTTTCCAAACTGTAAAATCAAACACAGGTTTAACTCTGTGAGTTGTGTCCACACATTACAAAGTATTTTCAAAAATAGCTTGTTTATAGTTTTTAATCACAGGATATTCAGTTTTTTCACCATAGGCAAAAATGAGCTCAGAATGTCCCTTAGTAGATTCTTCAAAAAGAGTGTTTCCAACCTGGTGAATGAAAACACAAGTTCAAATGGTGAGATGAATACACACATCACAAGTATTTTTACAGATAACTCATCTCTAATGTTTATTGTAGGATATTCAGTTTTAACCTATAGGTCTCAACTGATTCAGAAATGTCCCTTCATAAGTTCTACATAAAAATTGTTTCCAAGATGGAGAATCAAAACGTAGGTTTAACTCTGTCAGGTGAATCCACACATCACAAAGCATTTTTACAAATAGTTTGTTTCCAGTATTTATTAAGAGATACTTGGTTTTTCACTATAAGCTTCAATGAGCTCAGATATGTCCATTCATAGATACTACATAAAGAGTGTTTCTAAACTGGTGAATCAAAACACAGTTCCACTCTGTGAGATGAATTTACACATCATACAGCATTTTCAGACAGTTTTCTTCTAGTTTTTATCATGGGATATTTGGTTTTTCACATAAGGCTTAAATGGGCTCAGAAATGTCCCACTGTAGACTCCACAAAGAGAGTATTTCTAACCTGAAAAATCGAAACACGGGTCCAATTCTGGGAGATAAATCCATATATCACAAAGCATTTTCACAAATAGTTTCTAGTTTTTATCATGGAATATTCAATTTTTCAGTGAAAGCCTCAAGGAGCTCAGAAATATCTGCTCCAATATCCTATGAAAAGGATATTGTTTCCAACATGGTGAATCAAAATACAGATATAACACTGTGAGATGAATCTACACATTATAAAGCATGTTCACAGATAGCTTGTTTTTCATATTTGTCACAGGATGATCTGTTTTTCACTGTAAGCCTTATGTCCATTCATAGATGCTATAAAAAGAGTGTATCCAACATAGTGAGTCAAAGCACAGGTTCTCTTCTGGGAGATGAATCCAAACTTCTCAAAGAATTTTCCTAGATAGCTTTGTTCTAGTCTTATCATGGAATATTCGGTTTTCCACGATAGGCATCAATGGGTTCAGAATTGTTCCTTTGTAGATTCTACAAAAAGAGTGTTTCCAACCTGATGAATCAAAAGACAGGTTTTATTCTGGGACATGAATCAAAATATCAGAAAGCATTTTTAAAGATAGCTTGCTCTAGTAATATTTGTTTTTTTGCTATTGACTTCAAGGGGCTCAGAAATGCCCTTCATAGATTCTACAAAAATGGTGTTCTAAACTGAAAAATGAAGACACAGGTTTTACTCCAGAAAATAAATTTACAAATCAAAAGCATTTTCACAGATAGATTGCTTCTAGTATTTATTGGAGAATATTTGCTTTTTAATGATACTTCTCACAGGACTCAGAAATACCCCTTTGTAAATTCTACAAAAAGAGTGTTTCCAATTAAAACGCAGGTTTTATTCTGTGTAACATAAATCCACATTTCACAAAGTATTTTCACAGAGAGCTTGTTTCTAGTTTTTATCATGGGATATTTGGTTTTTCACTATAGGTGTAAATGTGCTCGGAAATGTCCCTCTGTATATTCTCCAAATTGAGTGTTATGTTACCAACCTAGTAAATAAAAACACAGATTTCATTCTGTGAGATAAATCCACACATCAAAAAGCTAACAGATAATTTGTTTCTAGTTTTTGTCTAGGGATATTCTGTTTTTCCTATAGGTCTCTGTAGACTCAGAAATGTGCCTTCAAAGACGACAAAAAGCATGTTTTTAACTATATGAAATGAAGCACAGCTTACATTCTTTGAGCTGAAACCACACATCACAAAGTATTTCACAGAAAGCAATTTTATAGTACTTATTGGTGGATATTTGTTTTTTAAATATAAGCCTCAATGGGCTCAACAGTATACCTTCCTAGACTCTCAGAAAGAGTGTTTCCAACTGGTGAATCAAAACACAGGTTGCATTCCATTAGATGAATCCACACATCACAAAGCATTTTCACAGATAACTTGTTTCTAGTTATTATTGCAGGATATTCAATCTAGGGGTAAATGGGCTCAGAAGTGTCCCATCGTATATTCCAGAAAGAGTATTTCCAACCTAGTGAATCAAAACACAGGTTAAATTCTGTGAAATGAATTCACACATCACAAAGTATTTCAACAGATAGCTTGTTCTAATTTTTAACACAGAATATTAGATTTTTCACTATAGGCCTCATTAGACTCAAAAATGGCCCTTCACAAATTCTGTAAAAAGAGTGTTTTTAACCTGGTGAATGAAAACATGGTTCCGTTCGATGAAATGAATTCACGCATCACAAAGCATTTACACAGAGAGCCTCTTTCTAGTTTTTATCATTTTTTCATTATAAGCCCCAATGAGTTCAGAAATGTCCATTCGTAGACCCTACCAAAAAATGTTGCCAATCTGGTTTTCAAAACACAGTTCAATTCTGAGAGATGAAACCACACATCACGAAGCATTTTCACAGATAGCTCTCTACTAGTTTTTATCACAGGATATTCTGTTTTACTTAAGCCTACAATAGGCTCAGAAATGTCTCATTGTGGTCTCTACGAAAAGAGTGTTTCCAACCTGAAAAATCAAATGCACGTTCCATTCTGTGAGAAGAATCCACACGTCAAAAGCATTTTTACATATAGCTTGTTTTTAGTTTTTATGTCAGATATTTGCTTTTACACTTTAGGCATCAAAGGGCTCTGAAATGTCCATTCATGCCTTCTATAAAAACAGGGGGTCTTAACCTGCTGAATCAAAGCACGTGTTTCATCGTGTGAGATGAATCCACACATCACAAAGCATTTTTACATTTAGGTTGTTTCTACTCTTTATGTGGGATATTTGGTTTTTCACTATAAATGTCAATGGGATCAAGAGTTGTTCTGTTGTAGATTCTACAAAAACAGTGTTTCCAATGTGATAAATCAGAACACAGTTTCAATTCCGTGAATTGAATCCACACATCACAAAGCATTTTTACAGATAGCTTGTTCCTAGTTTTTATTTGGGATATTTTGTTTTTCACCACAGGCATCAATGGGCTCAGAGGTCGTAGGTTCTAAAAAGGAGTATTTCCAAACTGGTTTACCAAAACAGTGGTTCCGCTCTGTGAGATTAATCTACACAACACAAAACACTTTCACAGATAGCTTGATTCTACTTCAGATGCCGAAATATTTGGTTTTTCACTATAGGCCTCAACAGGCTCAGGGTGGTCAGGTTTTAGATTCCATTAAAAAAAAAAAAAGTGTATCCAACCTGGTGTAGATTGTACAAAAGCAGTGCTTTCAATGTGGTGAATCAGAACACAGGTTCCATCTGTGAGATGCTTTTTAAACTTTTGTTATTTTACTTTATGTCTTATTGTACTATAGTTTTACAACATTGTTGTAGTTTGTAGGTTTTTTTTTCTTGTTTCATAATTTAGTCTTTCCACTAAAGAGTAGTTTACAGACTACAATTACAGTGTTGTGATATTCTGCTTTTCTTTGGCTTATGATTACCAGTGAGTTTTACACCTTCAGATCATTTTTTCTTGTCCGTTAACATTTTTTTTTTTTTTCAGTTAGAAGAACTGTCTTAAGCATTTCTTGTAGGACAAGTCTGGTCTTGATGGAATCTCTCAGATTTTGTTATAGGAATTTTTTTTTTATTTCATCTTCATGCTTAAAGGAAATTCTCTCTGGATATATATTATTCTAGGGTAAACGTTTTTCCCTTTAGCACTTTAAATATGTAATACACAGGTCTTTTTAAATAATTCCAGTCACTGTGATTTATTTATTTATTTATTTTTTTTTTGCAGGACTGTTATTCTATAATTTTTTAATGTCTTAGAGTATTTTTATTTTTTTCAAGAAGAAACTTATTTCCCTAGTCTATCTACTGATTGACTACAATTTCAAATTGAAATTGTCAAATATATATCTGCTTCTTACACATTGCCTTCCTGAAAATATTTAAACATTAATTAGACTTAAGACATGCTTAAGTTAAATGTCTAGACTCTTTTTCAATAATTTTGAAGATATTCTTATTAGTTTTACTTATAAATATAAATATATATATATAGACATGGTCCCTCTCTGTCATCCAGGCTGGACTGCAGTGCTGCACTCATAGCTCATTGAGCCTTGAACTCCTGGCCTCAAGTAATTCTCCTGCCTCAGCCTTTCACATAGCTGGGATTACAGGAGTAGACCACCATGCCTGTCTAACTAAAAGGGATCTTCTCAATATAGTCTGGTTGGTCATTACCCAGTTTATATGAGTGGAGTCTAAAATAGTGCACAGAAACATGGGTTGAAGTTACAATTTACTGTTTTTTTATTGTTTTCTTTGCTCTGGCTATAAACTAACAACTTTAATGTTATTCTAATATAAAGCTCCCAATATAGGTCTTTTGAATTTCAAAATTTGTATTTCAGATTTTTATAACTTTTTGCTGAATTAATTTAATTATGTGATGAGTAGTCACCAGTGCCTTGCATTATCCCCAGGTGCTAGAAATGTACGGCTGAGCAATTAAGTCATTCCTCTGATTACATGGACTATATTAATCTCTAACAATCAACAGATCTTCTCAGATCTTTTGTACACTATAGATTGCTTTCTAATCTGTTATGCAAAAGAATAAGCCATTGTACATGTCTACCCTTTCCACTCTTTGAATTTTGCTTCCAATTTCAAATACAGATTTTTTTCTTTTATTTAATACTGATAGTGCATGTGGATTTTTCTTAATAAGCAAGAGACATGAGTATCATAATGAGAAGATAATGAGGACTAAACAGAGCCTTTAATAAACTTTCATCTATCTAGTCTGTTTTGCATTTGGAAAAGGTAACTTATAAAACATATTTTATTAATTACTCAGTTTTAACAATTTTATGTAAAATTTACAGGCTATTGCAATAATCATGGTGATAAATGGTAACAAGTTCTCTCAGAATAAAAGATACAGATGGAGTTCAGAAGTAATCAGACTTCAAATGTTTTCTAAATAGTTTCTATTAGAAATTTTTTCAAACATATTAAGTAAAATGTAAAGTAAATGTTAAGTAAAAAGTAAAAATAATTAGATGATGAGCCACATACACCTATCATCCAGAAAGAATTATCAATATTTTGTGGTTTGCTTTATTCTTGACTATGATTTTCTTCCTTGAAAAGTATTTTAAAGCAATTCTCAAATATTTTGCCACTTCTCAATTGCAGGAGTATAAATTCCCAAAGCCACAGACTTAACCTAACTAAAAAAGTCTTGATATTCTTTAATACCTCTAAAATAATAATGAAATTTCTATAGTCAAATTTTAGTTTTTTTAAATATATTTTTATACTTGATTTATTGAAATCAGTCTAAAAATAAATTTCTTTTCTTTTTTTTTTTTTTTTTTTTAAAGACGGAGTTTCGCTCTTGTTGCCCAGGCTGGAGTGCAACGGCTCGATCTTGGCTCATGGCAACCTCCGCCTCCTGGGTTCAGGCATTTCTCTGGCCTCAGCCTCCTGAGTAGCTGGGATTACAGGCATGCACCACCATGCCCAGCTATTTTTTTTTTTTTTTTTTTTTTTTTTTTTTTTTGTATTTTTAGTCGAGACGGGGTTTCACCATGTTGACTGGGTTGGTCTCGATCTCTTAACCTCAGGATCCACCCGCCTCTGCCTCCCAAAGTGCTGGGATTACAGGCTTGAGCCACCGTGCCTGGCCTAAATTTCTTATTTTTTTGTTGTTGTTGTGTTGTCTTTCAGATCTCTTTATTGTAGAACAAATGATCCTCTAGTAGACAGCATATAATTTGATCTATTCTGCCAATCTTTGCCTTTCAAGCGGAAAAAAAGTTTAATCCATTCAAATTTATAGTAATTTGTGATAAGAAATTCTTCTGCCATTTTCCCATCTGTTTTCAACCTAGTTTTTCTGTTTCTTGTTTCCTACCATATTGCCTTCTTCTGTGTTTGTTTATATTTACATTTTTTTATTCTGTTTTTATTTTTTCTGCATATTTTTAGTTATCTTTTGGTGATTATTCTGTTATTACAATAAGCCTATTAAATTTTTTACAATCTATTTTTTCTTATTCTGTCTTAACTACACTAGTATACAAAAATTCTGCTCCTATACAGCTTTGTTCTTCTTTTATATTGTTTTTGTCGCAATTACATTTTTATAGATCATGTGTCAATAACATAGATAATGGTTTATGCATTTGTCTTTTAAACCATATATGAAAAAATATATATAATTACAGATCAGTCGCAATGGCTCACACCTGTAATCCTAGCACTTTGGGAGGCCAAGGTGTGTGAATCACCTGAGGTCAGGAGTTTGAGACCAGCATAGCCAACACAGTGAAACCCATCTCTAGTAATAATACAAAAATTACCCGGATGTGTTGGCACACACCTGTAGTTCCAGTTACTTGGGAGGCTGAGGCAGAAGAATCACTTGAGAGGCAGAGGTTGCAGTGAGCCTAGGTTATGCCATTGCACTCCAGCCTAGGTAACAAGAACAAAACTCCATCTCCATCTCCAATTTTCTGTTTTTTTCTCCAAAAAAAAACAAAAAAATATAGCTACAAACCAAAAATACAACAATATTGGCTTTGTATTTTGCTATGTATTATCTGTATCAGTGCCTTTTTATTTCTTCATATGGCTTCATGGACAGTCCAGTGTTCTTTTATTTTACACTGAAGGAATTTCTTTATTAAGTCAAATTACTAGGAACAAACACTCTCGGCTTTTGATTTTCTGGGAATGTTGTAATACATCACTTTCATTTTTGAGGGATAGGTTTGCCAGATATAGAATTATTAATTGACAGTTTTTCTTTCAACTTTTTTTTTGCATTCACATTCTTTGATGATTTTAAATTATCCCAGTGACTAATGAGCTCCATGGTTTCTATAGATATTGACTGCTAATCTTCCTTATTCATGATAAATGGCTTCTCTCTTGCTGCTTTCAAGATTCTCTGGCTTTGGCTTTTGACAGTTTGATTGTGGTATGTCTTGATGTGTATCTCTCTGTGTTTATTCTTCTTGGAGTTTGATTTCTTCTGTAGATCCATGTCTTTTATTAAATTTGGGAAGTTTAGAGCCATTGTTATTTTCAAATATTCACTCTGTCTCTTTCTTTCACTTTTCTCTTTCTGAGATTTTTATTATGCATGTATGTTGGTACACTTGGTGGACCATATAATTTTAATTGACCTATCTTCAAGTTTACTAAATCCTTATTCTGCTTGATTAAATATGCTATTGAAACCCTCAAGTGAATTATTCATTATAGTTATTGCAGTTATTGCATTTCACAGTGCTGAAATTTGTTTTCTTTTTATATTTTTAATCTCTTTATTGACTATTCTTTATTTGTTAAGACATATTTCCCTTTGTTTCCTTTAATTCTTTATCCATGGTTTTTTCCACTTTTAAATCATATTTAAGAATAAGTCTAAAAAATTCAGTTTGTCTGTTTCCTCAGGGACAGTTTCTGTTCAATTCTTCTATGAACAGACAATATTTTCTTTTGTGTGTGTGTGTGTGTGTGTGCGCACGCGTGCGCGCGTGCACTCTACATTTTTTGTTGAAAATTAGACATTATCCATATTATAATCTGATAACTCTAGAAATTAGAATATCTCCCTTTCGATAGTTTCTTTTTACTGCTTATGTATGTTATAGTTGTTTGTTCTACTCTCTGGAACCAGGACATCATCTCACGCTAAGAATATGGACTGCCATTTTCAAGACCACAATGGAACCAAAGAGGATAAGCAAAAATACCACAAAGCTCTACTGTCATTTCTATGTTGATTCTTTCTTGATTTAGCATTTGCTTGGTTGTTGTAAACCTCTGAATATTTTTCCAGAGTTCTGACAAAGTTTATTCTGACTGTTTCTGGTAAGTTTTTGTGATACTTCTATGGAGAGATGGACCCTTATTTTTTGTATGTTTAAAGGCCATTGTATTTTTTTACACTGTTAATAATTTTTGCCGATTTTTCAACCAAGTTTAATACATTTAGAAGAAAGAGGAGACTATGACAAAAGTGCCAGTTATTTCTAATTTGACCTTTTCTGTCATAGTATCAGAATCCCCAATTTTTCATTAGACAAATTGCTGACCAGAATGATGTCTATATATTGGAGTCTCTCTTGCAGCTCAGTGTAGAGTTATAATTAAATTCTGGCTAGTATAATATTTGCAGAAGTGATATGACCTGCTCTGAATTTTTTCCTTTAAGAGAAGAAGTGTGCATTTCTTGTTCCATTCTTTGCTCCATTCCATTGCCTGAGTATAAAGCATGAAAATGAAAATTTGGGATCATATAAGATGTCGGTAATTTCTTATTGTGAAGCCACAATAAAGTGAGGGCTGCATCCCTGAAATCTTCATGAAGCAGATCTGCCAAACCAGCATCTTACTTCTATCTTCATTACATAAAAGGAACTTCTATCTCATTTAAGCTGCTGTTGTTTGGGTTTTTTTTTTTATATATATATAATATATGCCATATTTCAACTAATAGAAAGATTCCCTGAGAATAGTTCTATTTGTCAAAAGTTATTGGCACTAAAGATCAAGCAGACATGACAGCTACAGAATCCAATAAAGATAATATGAAAAATGAATATATATAATAGCTTGTACTTTTAATAAAATTGTTTGTCTCTATTAAGATGGGAGAAAATAATATCAAAAAAAGAAGAAGAAATCCTTGTGATAAGAATAATCTTTGTATTTAAAATTCACAGATTATTTAAAAAATTTTTTGTCAGATAGAATATTGGGAATTGGAATACAATAGTAAGGAAGCGAGTTAAAGATAAGTTGTTTTCTACAATAAAATAATAACAAAATATGTCAGCATAGAATTTTGGAGTCAGTGAGGTTTGCAGAGAATAGGGAACAGACTGGGAAAGAATTAGTAACCAAGAAGTTAGTCTAAAGATATAATGGATTAGACAGATAGATAAATAAACATTTTGAGAAAAATTGATTCATGCTATATAATGCACTACCTTCCTGTTTAATTTTAAGTAAACTATAAATGATTTACTAACATTATAGAAATTATAATTGCTATTTAATAATCTAAAAATGTTGAATTCTGATTAACATTGGTATAGATTGTAGAAAAACAGCTGTACCCTAGAAAGCTTCAGGTATATCTGACTTACATGATATTATGTCTTGCTCTGTTTTAAGTACTAGGTATACAAATGTAAACAAGATGGAAAAACTCCATCTTCTAATACCTCACAATCTAGAAAGTGATAAAATGAAGAGTGACAAAACAATAGAACAAGTGTTGGATACTGTGAATACAGAAAGGGTTCTAAGTGCAGAGAAGAGTAAGCCCTTGTAAGCCCAGTAACAGTGTAGAAAAGGAGGGAGCATATATTCCAGAAGAAAATACCTTTGGTGGATGTAAGTTGGAGAATTCCCAGTATAGAGAATAATAACAATATACAAATGTAGAGAGGTATAAATCAGCATATTACATCAGTGACTCACAAGTGGTTTCAAATTGTGAGTCCAGAATATTTAAGGAGGATTGAAAGGAGATACATTGGGAGAATTATACACTTATTCAAGCTATTCAAAAGACTTTTGAATTATCCTTGCATGTAGTAGAATTTAAAACAGTAATTTCAATTATTCGGCAAACAAAAAATTGTTTTAGGCATGTGCTTTGTGCCAGACTCATTTAGATATGACATGACACATGGAGGGAGCAACTTCATATCCTAAGGGAAGGGGGAAGTTGTTTTAAAATAAAGAAACATTAATAAAATCAGGTGCTACATTTTTCTGGGGAAAAAAACGAATCAATGTTATATAGAATACAAGATAAAGGAGAGGGGAGGGGAAATTTGCTGTAGCTGGAGTGATCATGAAATGCTTCTTTGAGAAGAGAACATTTGTTGAGAATGGAATAAAGAAATGGAGAGCCATGTAAATACCTGCCTGAGAAGGTGCAAAGAAGAAGAAATAGCAAGGGCACAGAGATGAGAATCAGCTTATTGTTTGAGGGATAAAAAGGAAGCAAATGTGGGATGAACATGATGAATAAGAAGTAACAATGAGTTTGGAGACTCAGAGAGAGATCAAGTATGTAAAAATGTGTAAACAAAGTAAATGAATGTGGCTATAAGTCAGATTTCAATGGAAATCCATTTTAAGTTTGTGTGCATGGAATGGCATGATTTGGTTTACATTTTAGAAACATATCTCTAGTTTTCATGTGGAGAATATACTATATTTAAGCATAAAGAGTAAAGGATTCTAGTTTAGAGCCTATTTCAAGATCCCAAGGGAGAATGTTTTGGCAATATATTAAAATTAATGAGAAATTTGGAATATATTCTAGCAGAAGAGATGTGACAGGCTATCCAGAAAAAATAGATGTGAAACGTAAGTAAATAGGACTTACGATATTTTTCCTAGTAAAAGGATAGATAACAATGCCCATACCTGGGATGAAAAACATTTAGGAAGAGGGATTTGAGCAGGGACAGATTGAGAGAAGATTGGAATGATTATTTCTGTTGTGGCCTTGTTGGGATTCACATTCCTAGTCAACAGCGTGGAAATGTTGAATAAGCAATTGGACATAGGAGCCTGAAGCCCAGTAGAGGTCTGGGAGAGAAATATAATGGCTTTGGGTGTCATTAATATATGACTATTAATTATGTTAAAGGATTGGAAAAATAATCTTGAGAGAAAAGCTAGAAGGAGAAACTACAGAGTCTGAGCACCAAGAGCTGGAGTCCTTCAGAGAAAAATAAATAAATATTATGTCACTGTGGATTTAGAATTATTTCAAGAAAGAATTCGATGGTCAACTTGGGCAAATGCTAGTGAGAGAAGTCAAGTAAGATCATTTCAAATGGAACCTTGACTTTGGCAAGATGTGTATTACTGACTTTAACAGTGAAAGCCAATTCAGTACAATTTTGTAGACTAAAGATTGATTGGAGTAGTTTAAGAAAAGAATTAGTTGGTGGGACGGGAGATGAAAACATCACATCTAGAAAACTATTCTTAAAAGCAATTGTCATGAATGGGAGGAAACAAAATTCCGGTGGATGAAAACGTTAAGGGCCAAGTGAAGATTTTAAGTTTAGATTTTATGTTAACCCAAGTTATACATTCACATAATTTAAAGAGTTAAATAAGTCTAAAAGACTGTTACACAAATATAGCCATCCCTGCATGTATCAGCCTCCATTTCACAATCCTTAGCAATGCTGCAGGCAACTATTATAGCTAATGTTTTGTTTTCGTTTGACCTTAGTATCTACATTTGTCTCCTTTGTCTATGTTAGATTTTTCCTTTCTGCTGTTTTTCTTTCCTATTTTCCTCATTACTGTTTTGTTTTCTTTTATCTCACTTCGTGAGTCTTCTTTTTTTTTCCCTTTTCTTTTATGTTATTTGTTTATTTTTGATACAGGCTTTATTTATTTTTGTCATCAAGGCTGGAGTACGCGGCGCCATCATAGCTTACTCTAGCCTCAGAGTCCCCAGGCTCGGGTCTGCACCAGCAAACCCAGCATATCTTGGTTTGTTTGTTTGTTTGTTTGTTTGTTTTTTAATTTTAATTTTTTGGCAGTTATGGGATATTGCCATTTTGCCCAGACTGGTCTCAAACTCCTAGACTCAAGAAATCCACCCGCCTCAGCCTCCCAAAGTGCTAGGATTACAGGAGTGAGCTGCTGCACTGGGTCCCAAATCTTCTTATTCTACCGTTCCTTTTTCACTAGCTTACCTCACTCTATTTTCTTGTCTTCCTCTTTATCTTCCTTCTTTTTCTTTCTCTCCTCTCTCTCTCACTCTGATATGACTACTCATAGCATTAAAATGTCGCATATAGATACTTTTGTTGAAAGTATCTATGTATATGCTCTGTTCTTAAGTAAAATTAGTCAAACAATTGTAGTTTTCTATATAAGAAAAAAGTTTTCTTTTGATGTGATATTAACTGTATTTTATTTCTTTAGCAACAAATATTCAAAAGAAATAACAAATAAAGGATACATATAGAATTCATTTTTAATAAGTTTAAAGATTTTCTGAAAGCAGTTCTTTTTTGCTCATTTAGTATTTTCTTCTTTTTTTAAGACAGAGTCCTGCTCAGTCGCGCAGGCTGGAGTGCAATGGCACGATCTTGGCCCACTGCAACCTCTGCGTCCTGAGCTCAAGCCATTCATTCTCCTGCCTCAGCCTCCCAAGTAGCTGGGACTACAGGCATCCATCAGCATGTCCAGCTAACTTTTGTATTTTTAGTAGAAACAGTTTCACCATTTTCACCAGGCTGGTCTTGAACTCCTGACCTCAGGCCATCTGCTCACCTTGGCCTCCTAAAGTGCTGGGATTACAGGCATGAGTCACTGCACCCAGCCTCATTTAGTATTTTCTTAAGTGCAATTACTCTGCATAATTATACTATATCTCTGATACCTCATGCTTGATAAATAATAACAATTCAAAACTCTTATGTAACTGTGTTATTAAACTTTTATAGAGCAGAACCCAACACTAGCACATTGTCAAACTTTGGATGTGTCAACTTAAACACATTTTTGTGTTTTAAGTTACACAACATAAACACATGGCGTTTCTTTGCATGGTTTTCTTCCATGTTAAACACTGACTTTCAAAGTAAAACTATATTTCATAAAGACCCAGTACCACTGTTAACCTCTATGGCAGATGTTGTTCATATGCTCTGCTGCTTACTTGATAAGGTCTTCACATTTGCTCAGTAAAATATGTGTCAGGTCCTTATGCTACATTCAAAAGCCAGAAGGAATGTTTACAAAATAGTGTGATAATGTTGCAAAAGAGGAGTTAGAAACAAAGAAAAAGCTGTTTATTTTCCTCAGGGAGTCTGGGAAGGATTCAGAGAGGTGGTGATTTTTGATCTGAGTCTGAAAGGGTGAGGGATGGAAGTCACTTCAATGAGGTGTGATATCCAACACAATCTTTAGAACAGTTTCCAAAAGTAGTCATAGGTTTTAGTGAAATAAGCAACATAATTTGTAAGTACTTACTACTTTCTTTGCTGTGTAAAGAATTACAGACAATAGGTAATATGCCGTTAGAGACAAGAACAACTTAAACTGAGCACACTCAGAGTGGGAGCATTTAATTCAGAATCTTCATGTAATTTCCTTTTATTTAAACCATTATTAAGAAATATCCTCTAGCTTATCACATGTGAGTTTTAAGCCTCAGTGGTATTAGCTCTGAAACATATGGAACGCTTTGAGGATTATATTAATTTAGGCAGTGGTACCTGTTAGCGAGCATTTGATTGCCCACAATGCAAAAGGCTTTACTCATGTTATTGATTTGTTGGCAAATATATTGGGTGAAAATCCCCTGATATTGCAGGTAGTCATGCATTCCAAGTTTTATTGGATTTGTGAGCCATTTTCTTCTGTCTTTAAACTTGTGATATCTTTCTATAAATAGAGCCACCCAGGTATTAACTGAAAAGGAACATTCACTGTTATGCAGCTGTGCCCTAGGCTTGTGTCTCTGATGCTGAGTTATAAAAAGCACTTTGGTTTCTTGTGTTTAATTCTATTTTGCTTTTCCCAGGTTAGTAAACAGAAGACAAAGGGTAAAATTCATTGAAAATCATCTAAGGAGAGACAACACCACTTTGGCTACATGAAGACCAAAAGTACTAAATTATATGTTTAGATTTTGTTAAGGTATATTGAAAATGCTTTTCTTTCCAAATAGATACCCTAGATTTGTCTTTGAAAATAAGGTTATGTATTTAATTTTAAACAAAAACATGATGTAAATATTTTTCATTTGCTGTAGTGTATTTAGACCAGTTCTATTTCCAGAACCAGCCAAATCTTCACAAAAGGGATTTTGATAATGCTCAGACTGTAGTTTCTTAAAGCCCACTTCCAATGTGCAGTGTCTGATAGTTCAGAGAGCTGGGAAAATACTCATTAAAATTAGAGGCCCAAAGTTATCAAAACCTAAAGCTTCTAGCATTTACAATTTAGTGATCATGACATCAGAAATAGAACGTATTTAACCTTTGAATTCCTTGGACATATAGATTAAGTCCACAGAAATGTCAATCTCTGGACCTCATGGTGGAACATTGTCTCTCAGAGGGAGGCAGTTACTTGGAAAAGAAAAGAAAACATAATTTTATGTAGCATAATAAAAAGAGTAGTGTCTTTGTATTTTTAATAAGAAAACTATGTATATATTTAATAATGTGTATATATATATACACACACAAACACACACATTGAATTTCCTTTGTTATTTATTTATTTTTTTGAGACAGAGTCTGTCTCTGTCACCCAGGCTGGAGTGCAGTGGCACGATCTCGGCGCACTGCAGTCTCTGCCTTCAGGGTTCAAGCCATTCTCCTGCCTCAGCCTCCCGTGTACCCAGGACTACAGATGTGCACGGCCACACCCGGCTAAATTTTTGTATTTTTAGTAGAGATGGGATTTCACCATGTTGATGAGGATAGTCTTGATCTCCTGACCTCAATACACATTTGATTTCTAATGGAAAGCTACATACATACATATATATATATATATATATATATATATATATATATGTATATGTATAATTGCTAATGTAATGCCTTCATAGCTAATAATTGTACATCTTCACCCCCTATCTCATATTTCTTTTTTTCTACTTCACTACTTTTTTCCTTAGTTGGTAGAAGAAATATACTTATGGATGGGAGGCATATCTAGCAAGGAAAGTGAGATGAGAATGAGAGATCACTGAGAACGTAGTAACTAGAATATCTGAGCCTAGAGGGGCTGGGCGCTGTGGCTCGAGACTCAGAAAATAAGCACACAATAAGGGAAAACAAGGACTCCTGACTCTGTGATTCTGTTTCTGGTTAAAAAAAAAAAACTGAATTTTGCTCTTGTCCCAATCCCACCACCCAAGAACTGTGTAAGTTTTGATAAGAAGTTAAACCTTTCTGACTCTCAGATTATTCAGGATCAATTCAAGTTGGAAAATACGAATTGCTGTCATATTGCGTTCCAGTATTTTAGTCTTAGATTCTCAGACCCCAAAGATGAAAGAAAATTACTTTTACTTGACATGTTGCAACTGCCTCTTCTTGTATCTCCCACTTCCAATTTCAGCACACTAAATGACTTCTGCATTGTCCAGGCTGCTCTAAAGTGATCTCTGTGATGGAAATCTTCTCAAAGGTTTTTAATGTTGCAATACTATCCTGAGATCCTCATAACAAAAACATTCTATTCCATTTAAATGTATACCTGACTATGGTCAGTCCCTCTCTGACTCTCTTGATCCATTTCCAGCCCTCTTCACTAAGCCTCATCTATAATAATCTCCATTCTGTCTCAGCAATGCTCTGTCTGGTGTCACTTTTGTTCCTCTTTAATATGTGTACATCTTTCCATCTAAAACATCATTATATATAGATATATCTTCTGTTATTCCTGACTTCTATGAATTATTTGTACCTCAATTCTTAAGTCACTCTTCCTTCAGGCATGTCTCCTCTGATCCTGCTGATGTATCATGGGAATTGTCAAGTAGTATCATGCATCTCTTTATGGATCTCTTCGCCAGCAATCTTAGCAATTCAACAGTATTGATTAAGGGCATGAATTATTAAATTGGGTCACTAAGGTTTAAATTCAATCTACCCCAATGTTGTGATATTTAACTTGTTTCATCTTCAGTCACTTTATATGTAAAGTGGAAAGTCACCATTAGTACCTAAATCTTTGGAATAAGAGTTAAAAAACAAAAGGCCAGGTGTGGTGGCTCATGCCTGTAACCCCAGCACTTTGGGAGGCCAACGCGGGTGGATCATGAGGTCAAGAGATGGAGACCATCCTGGTCAACATGGTGAAACTCCATCTCTACTAAAAATACAAAAATTAGCTGGCCATGGTGGCGCATGCCTATAGTCCCAGCTACTCGGGAGGCTGAGGCAGGAAAATGGCTTGAACCTGGAAGGCAGAGGTTGCAGTGAGCCAAGATCGTGCCACTGCACTCCAGCCTGGGCAGCAGAGTGAGACTTTGTCTCAAAAAAAATGTAATTTTAACATAAATAACAAAAAGAGTATTCTGTAGGGAGAAGTAAATGTATTGCATTTTCATATGTGAAAGAGGTTAAATTATTATCAGCTTAAAATAGGCTATTGCAGGAAGAACATGTAAGCCCCGTGTATTCACAAAGAAAAATTTACAGATACACAAAAATTAAAGAAATGTGTAGTGGATATGAAAATAGAAAATTAAAATATACCAGTATAAATAAATTATCAAAGATAAATCATCAAATTATAAAAGAAACAAAAAGAGAAGAAAGGAACAAAAGAATCACAAAACAGAAAATAATTAACAGCATGTCAACAGGAAGTTCTTACCTATCAATATTTACTTTGTTTGTTGGATTTTTTTGAGACAGATACTTGCTCTGTCACTGAGACTGGAGCACAGCGATGTGACCTCAGTTCACTGAAATCTTCACCTCCGGGGTTCAAGTGATTATCCTGACTCAGCCTACTAAGAAGATGGGATTACAGGTGCATGCCTCCACACCCAGCTAATTTTTGTATATTTGTTAGAGACAGCGTTTCACCATGTTGGCCAAGCTGGTGTTGAACCTCTGGTCTCAAGTGATTCACACACCTCCACCTCCCAAAATGCTGAGATTATAGGCATGAGCCACCATGCCCAGCCTCAACATTTACTTTAAACTTAAATGGACTAAACACTCTAATCAAAAGTTATAAAGTGGCCAAATGGGTGCAAAAAAAACAAGATACAACTGTATGCTGTCCACGAGACTGACTTTAACTTTAAGGACACACATATATTGAATGTGAAGGAATGGGAAAAGATATTCCATGTAAATCATAAACAAAACCGAGAAGACAGGCATGGCTATATCTTTATTAGACAAAATAGACTTAAGTCAAAAACTGTCAAAAGACAAGGAAAATTATTATATAATTATAGATGGGTTAATGCATCAATTAAACATAGCAATCATAAATACATATTCATATACCATCAGAGAAACTATATATAAAGCATATATTAATAGAAATCAAGAAAGAAATAGACAGCAATACAGTAATACTAGAAGACTTCAATACTCTACTCTGAACTGTTAATCAATCAATAGGGGAGAAATTTAATAAGAAAATAGCAGAGTTTAAAAATGTTATTGAGCAAACAGAGCAAACAGATATACAAAACATTCAACGTTCCATCCAACAGCAACAGGAGGAAAACTGAAAAATTCAAAAATAACAACACATTTCTGAGCACAAGTGAGCCAAAGGAGATATCAAAAGAAAACTTTTAAATACATCTTGAGACTGCTGAAAGTGAAATGAAATATACCAAAACTTATAGAATGCAACAGAAGCAGTACTAAGAGGAAAATTTATAGTGATAAATGCCTACATGAAAAAAAGAAGGTCTCTAATAAACAACTTACCTCAAGGAAATAAAAGAACAACTTAAGCCTAAAGTTAGCTGAAAGAATTAAAAAACAAAGATTAGAGCAAAGTGAATGAAGGAGAAGGGGCGAGGATCCTGAGAAAATGGTAGAGTAGGAAGCACCATAAATCTTTCTCTTCACCTAGGCAGCAACTGCACTGGCAAAACCTGAATACATAACAATTATAAAGGTCTGGTATGTGTTTGAAGTATTGAAACTTACAGGGCAAGGCATGGATGACAAATTGCAGTTACCTTCTGACAATTTTAATTCACAGCAAGGTATATCTACACAGCCACCAGCCCCTTGGCAGGCAACTGTGTATGTTTTCCTGACAGGAAATTTTGCAGATGAATTTCCTGCAGTTTGCAGGAAGCTTGTGGGAGCCAGGGTGAGCAAAAAGTATCCTGTCCTCCAAAAATATGGGATTGTGTTCAGACTGCTGTTTACTGCTGCTTATCCTGGAGATGCAAACACAGAGTGGGGCAACTATTCTTGCACCCCTTTTCAAACTGCAGTTGGAAAATTTGATAATTTTTCTTCCATTTTTTTGGTTGTCTCTTTACTTTCTTGTGTCGTTTGCTGTGCAGGAACTTTTTAACTTGATGTCATCCCAATTGCCCATTCTCGCTTTGGTTACCTGTGCTTGTGGGGGTATTGCTCAAGAAACTTTTGCCCAGACCAATGTCCTGGAGAGATTCCTCAGTGGTTTCCTATAGTGGTTTTAGACTTTGAGAACTTAGACTTAAAGCCTTCAATTTTTTGTATATGGCAAGAAAGAGAAATGTAATTTCATTCTTCTTCATATGGATATCCAGTTTTCCCAGCAACATTGAATATGAAATACCACATATTCTCACTCATAGGAAAAGCTTTGCCAAGATCGTGCCACTAAACGCCAGCCTGGGTGACAGAATGAGACTCCATCTCAAGAAAAAAAGAAAGAAAGAAAAAAGGAAAGATGAATTATCTTTTTAATGTGTGTCGGTTTGCTAGTATTTTGTTGAGGATTTCTGCATCAATATTCATCTGGGATATTGGCCTGTAGTTTTCTTTTTTGGTGGTTTTGGCATCAGGATAATACTGGTTTTGTAAAATAAGTTTGGAAGTATTCCCTTCTCCTCAATTTTTTGGAATAGTTTGAGTAAGATTGGTATTAGTTTTTCTTTAAATGTTTGGTAGAATCCAGCAGTGGAGCCTTTGGGTCCTGGGCTTTTCCTTACTGGAAATTTTATTACAGTTTTAATTATGTTGTTTGTTATTGATCTGTTCAGATTTTAGAATTCTTCATAGTTCAATCTTGATAGGTTAAATGTGTGTATAAATTTGTCTATTTTTTCTGTGTTTTCTAATTTATTGGTATATAATGGCTCATAGTATCCATGAATGATCTTTTTAATTTCTTCTGTATCAGTTGTAATGTTTCTTTTTTATTTCTGAACTTATTTAATTGGATCATGTCTTTTTTTCTTAGTCTGGCTAAAGGTTTGTCAATTTGCGTTAACTAATATTTCTTTGTTCATTTTCTGTCTGAAAGATCTTTCCAATGTTGAAAGTATAATGTTGAATTCTCCCTGATCACTTTTAGTTTATGCTTGAGTGAAATATTTGTTTTCCATTCCTTTATTTTCAGCTAATACATGTCTTTACAGATACAATGCAATTCTGATAGTCAGTATATAGTTGGGTCATGTTATCATGTTTTTTTATTCATTCAGCCAGTCTACATCTTTTAAGTAAAGAATGTAATCAATTTACAGTCTAGGTTACTAATACGTGAAGTTTTGTTAATTGTTTTCTGGTTATTTAATATATTCTTTATTTGTTCTTCCCCCCTCTTATATGTCATTGTGGATTTGTGGTTATCTGTAGTGGTACCATTTAAGTCCTTTCTCTATCTCATTTGTGTTTTAGCTTTACAGTTGAGTTTTATACATTTGTATGTTTTTATGACAGTAAATGTCACTCTTTCCTGTCCAGATTTAGAACTCCATAGAGCATTTCTTGTATTGTGAGCCTAATGCAGATGAATTTCCTTAGCTTTTGCTTCTCATAAAAATCTTAATTTCTACTTCATTTATGAAATGTAATTTAGCTCAATATAGTGTATTTGTCTGACTTTTTTTCTTTAAGAACTTTGAAAATGTCGTTTTCATTCTATTCTGGCCTGTGAGATTTCAGCTGAGAAATCTGCTGTGAGTCTGCTGGGGTTCTTACAGGTAACCAGACACTTTTCTCTCTCTATCTTTAGAACTGTTCTTTGTCATTGACTTTAAACATTTAGACTATAACAGTGAATGAAAAATACTTTTTTGCATTGAAAATATTTGTGAATCTCTGGCCTCCTGTATCTGCATATCTAAAGTTCTTGTTAGACTTAGAATATTTTCATCTATTACTTTGTTAAATAGGTGGTCTGGCCAGTTGTTGTGGCTGATGTCTATAATCCTTGCACTTTGGGTGGCCAAGGCAGGAGGATCACTTCAGCCCAAAAGTTTGAGCCCAGCCTGGGCAACACAGTGAAACTTTATTCCTGCAAAAGCTAACCAAAATTAGCTGGGTATGTTGGTCTCTGCCTGTAGTACTAGCTACTCAGGAGGCCTATGTGAGCCAAACACTTGAGCACGGAAAGACTAGGCTTCAGTGAGCTGAGATTGCGCCATTGCACTCCAGCCTGGGTGACAGAGCAAGACTCTGTCAAAAAAAAAAAAAATGTGTTCAAATTCTTTTGCTCTCTCTTTGCCTTCAGAGATACTGAAATTTCACATATTTGGTCACTTAATTATGTCTCATTGTATCATAAAGGCTTTATTTATTTATTTATTTATTTATTCTTTTTGATTAATATTTAGTCTGACTAGGTTATTTCAAAAATCTCAAAGTTCTGAGATTCTTTCTTTTGCTAATCTAGTTTATTGTTGAGGCATTTAAATATATTTTGTACTTCATTCAATGAATTTTTTCATTCCAAAATATCAATTTGTTTGTCTTTATGATATTTACCTCTTTGGTAAATTTTTTATTTGTATTCTGAATTGCTTTCCTAATTTTTTTAATTTCTATTTTATCTCACTGAGATTTAGAATCAATAATTTGATTTTTTTATTGGAATCCATTCTGGAGAATTATTGTGTTCCTTTGGAGGTATTGTATTTTCTCTCTTTTTTATGTTTCATGTGTCTTTATTGATACTCATGAATCTGGTGTATCAGTCATTCCTTCTGATTTTTAAAATTTGCTTTCATAGGGAGGACTTTTTTTCAGTGGATAAATACCTGGTGTTTGTCAATAGAATAGGGTACTTTAACTTTGATTCTGAATATGTGCAGTATTGTATAATTTATTTGGCCACAAAAAGCATTATTTTTATCTGAGATTTTCTCAGTGGCTTAGGGTATAGTTATTCATTGAGGCTGTGGTGCAGTCTTGCTACTCAAAAACAAGGACACTGAGTAGGCCAGTTTGAGTCCCTGTGATGGCAGTGGAGGGCTGTGTGCATGTCACTGGGACTTAACATGTTGTATACTGGCACTAGTGTTAGTGAGTGCAGGTAAACCAATTTGGAGCCTCCAGGTGGCTGGCTTGGATGCTAGTAGTGATAGCTCTGGCCCAGGAATGTAGCAGGTTCTCAGGTTCCTGGGCAGTTGATGCGTCATGAACAATGGCACTAGCCCTGGCAGGATAGCACTCTGGGTCCTAAGCAGCGCATGATAGTGGCAATGACTGTGATGGGCTGAGTGTGCCAGTCTTCAGGTCTGCAGGTGACCTAGGGAGGCAGGTGCCAGCTGTGGTGGTAGCAGCTGGGTGATTATGAACAACCACAGGCCTCTGGGATGTGTGTTCACTTGCCAGTGTTGGTGGACAGAGCTGGGCAATGTCCATGCTCCTGGACTGCATGTTCTGGCATGGGGAGAGAAGGCAAAGTTGGTCTGAGCTGGCTTGCACTCAGGTCTCACAATGGTGTATACAGTTGATGGCCTTGGTAGGGAGGAGTGGGTCTTTCCCCAGGCCATGAGCACAATTGGGTATGATAGAGGCTGTGCTGCTGCTCTACCACTGGGGTGAAGGTGGTGGTGGTAACACTTTTACTCATGGCAGCCTTGACCAGTGGAGGGGGAGTGCACCTGTCACTCACTTTTGTCTTTGTTCTGGGTGTGGTAGTTCATGGTTGCTCACTCTTAAATCCTAAGGTCAATTCTTCTCTATTTTTTTTTCTCAGCAGCCAACAGGGCAGAATCCAGCTCTCCTCTTGTGCCTCAGCCCCAGCACTGCTGAGCTCCAGGACAGCGTACAGTCTGGTCTGTTGTGGATGGAGATCTACAGTGGTACCAAGTGCTGGCCCACACCCTGGTTTTGCCTCTGCATCATATGCTTTCACCCACAGTTGCTCGTGTCTAAGCAAAGGGGCAGCAGCCATGGCTTCTCTTGGGCCTCCACCCCAAAATTGCTGGGCTACAGGACAGAGCACAGTCTTTTACAAGTGGGATTCTAGAATGGCACTCCACTGCCACCTGAGTCTTAAAAGCAGAAGCTTGTGCTTTGCTCATACCTCCACTCTGGGTGTAGTGGCCTGTGGTTGCTCACTCCTAAGCCCTGAAAGCAACAGCCATGTTTACACCTTAGTCCCAGCATCACTGGGGTGCAGGGCAGTGTGCAATCTGTTGGGGGTGGAGTTCTAAAATGGTGCTGCACTATAGCTGCCAAGGTTTCAAGGAATGAAGAGATCCAGTGCAATCTTTCTCCCTGTGGCAGCGCTGTTGTACAATCTCCCAGCAGCACACTATGTAGTTTCAGGGCCCATGAGGGTTGAGGGACTCTCTCACGGCTAAGATTGCAGGAGTCTACAGTGGGAATGTGGGCTCTGAGGGTCTTTCACTCACGCTTTTCCACTGTTTGGTATTTCTCTTGGTTTGCAGCTCATCCTAGCCACGCAGGCTACTTTGTTTCTTTCTCCATCTTTGCTTTAGGTATAGCCTGTCACTTTTCTGTTTAATTCTAGTGCTCTCTCCTGGATGAGCTATTCAACGTGTGGTTCCCAACTTGTTATTTTGGTTCTTCTTAGTGGATGAAGCAAGTCCAAAAAGCAAGTCACCTTGAAGCCTTCACCAATTCCAAAAATTTATTTTGAAAAGGATTCCTTACATAAAGTTTTGTGATATTTTACCCTAAATTGCTTTTAAAAAGTCTAATTAAACAATATCCTTTTGTTTCTCCTGCTAAGGTATAAGAAAGAGCAAGTGCAATTCCTAGTGACCTAAGTAGATTTTTCCTGAGCTTTCTATGTAAAGAAAATATAGATAAATGGATTATCAGGCATGCAATTTTTTTGTTAGATTTGGAAATAAATTGTGAACTATGTACCAAATAGAAGTAATCATCACAACACCGACAATTGTGAGGCAATGTTAGTTAACTAACAAACAAGCCAGGCATCTTGCAAAAATATATATGTGCCTGACAAATTTTGATCATTTTCAGTTTAAATTGTATCATCACTTTGTGAGAGTATTATTAGAAATGTATTATACATTTCTTATTTATAATAAATTTGTTGTTTGAATATCATAGGATAAGAAAATGTTGAAAACAATATTAAAAAGACAAAAGCGCATATCTTAAATTTTACATTAATTTTACCCTAAAAAGTAGAAAACACTGAAAGATTATGATCTTACATTGTTAAGCTGACATTCAATTTCACATCAACTCATTTTTAACAGAAGAGTTCTTTGAAAAGTTCTAGTTTACGCATTGGTATAATTTAGCAATACATTCCAGACAAAAAGATAATCTTCGAAAAACACATCAGTTTAGCAAAAATCCCTGGAATGTTTTATTTTCCAAGTCTACAAAATAATGTAACCATCCACAATATGACATTCAGAAAATGTTTTCCACACATCTCAAAACAGGTCTCTAAGGAGTCTAGTAAAGTGTTGCTTAAATGAAACATTTTTAAGATTTAGAATTTCAAGTTAGTCTTTATAATCAGTTTAAATTATTAATAATAAAATAATTATACTCAGCTATTGACATAAATCTTTTAGTTGTCTGCTGCTGCTTTCAAAAAAATCAAGTGATTTAAGTTTTATTCACTTTCTAATCACAAATAATTTATTTTCTAAAGAAATGTAAGTAAAAAATTATTAGATCAGTTAAACGAGAACAGTGTCTTGAAAAATCTTAATCTGAACAAAGCATCAATGAATACTCTTTGTGTATATCTGAATGCTTTAAATTTGTGATGTATTTAGATGTTTGCATTTTCATTGCTAAAATGAGACTAACAGTACCTGTTCTATAAATACCTATGTTAGCAAATGAGATAAGAGAAGTAAAAGAGTTTTATATGCCACAAAACAATTTATTGTTCTTCAGATGTAAAATGTTATTGCATTAAGAATGATAAAATATCTTAGTAGCTATTCCAAAATATTAGTTATTTAAAAATTTCAAAGCCTCTTATCTTTCTCTGAGTAACCCAAAGTAGTAAACAAATCATTTTCTCTTATGTGGCAGCTCATGTTTTTATTTTAAAAGAGGGAGTTAGTATTATATTAAAAGGGAAAAATCAGGGCCTTTGAATTCAGAGAGCTCTGACACATTAAGCTTGGGAAAGTTTTCCACCCTTTCAAAGCTCATTGCATGTGTACAAAAATGAGCATAAAGATAATGCATATATATCACATAACCAGCACCTGCTACAGAATAGTTACTTAATGACCTTAAACGTGTGTTATTCTCTTCTGTCCTTTCACATGAGATTTTGAGGTTGAATTTATGGTTCTGTTTAATCATATTTTGAGGTTTAGGTGCATCTAGTACCCCCAGGTGGACTTATTATCCCATGATAGTAGCACCGAAGATCCTTAGGCTTCATTACGTATATTTTTCAAGACATTAACTCAACTCCTCCTAGTTCTTCAGGACTCAACGGCTTTTCTCTTAGCCTTCCTAACTCCCAAGGCTGGACTTTCCTGTATATCTGACTTTATTTGGTGTATATTCCTAGGAGAGCACTTCCAATATGGCATTGTAATTACCTGTTTGTTTCCTGCTTTTCCTCAACTATAAATTCTTATATCTTACGCATTACTGCACCCCAATGCCCAGCACAGTGCCAAGCACAGATAAATACATACTTGATCAGTGTGTGAAGGAGTAAAATTATTTTATCAAGGCTGTTCATATCTCTACATAAAATCTAACTCCTCTCATTTACAAACTGACAGTCTGTGTACCAGGCAAATTGATCCAATCTACTTTTTTGTATAATCCTGCCTGATGTGGTCAGGGCTTCTTTGGATGAATTCTTGACTGCTTATGTTTGATTCTGACATCTAAGTTTACTAGCTGTGCAAATTTGGGGAAGTTACTTTACCTTTTTGTGTGTGGCTTTCCTACAGTCATATTGTATGATAGCTAATCATAGAATTCTATGGAAATAAATGTTTACATGAGCATTTGCTTAGGATACTGCCTAGTGCATAGGTTTGCTATATTTACTTCCACATCCTCTTCCAATGTCACTGGTCTCAGTCTAAATTAAATGTAAGCAGAAATATTCTGCAATCAATGACTTTGTTTTATTTAAAGTCATTCAATCCTCAAGTTTTGACATGGGATATATTTTGACAAGAGTCTAATAGATATAGCTTTTCTTGTGTATGTGTCTGTGTGTATTTATATGTTTGTGCTTTTCAGTTGGCATGAAAAATAGAATATATATGTTGAAAGCTAGAATTTCATAGTAGCAAAACTGTAGTCATAGAAAGCTTCTAACAAACTGATATACTACAGAAATGTTAAAGAAGTATATATATAATTTGAGATGGAGTCTTTCTCTGTTGCCAGGCTGGAGTGCAGTGGCACAGTCTCAGCTCACTGCAACCTCTGCCTCCTGTGTTCAAGAGATTCTTCCACCTCAGCCCCGGGAGTAGCTGGGTCCACAGGCGTGCGCCACCATGCCCGGCTAATTTTTTTGTATCTTTAGTAGAGACGGGGTTTCACCGTGTTGAACAAGATGGTCTCGGTCTCTTGACCTCGTGATCCACCCGCCTCAGCCTCCCAAAGTGCTGGGATTATAGGTGTGAGCCATCGGGCCTGGCCAGAAGTATCTATTTTTAATGCATGCTTTCAGTAAATCATTCCACTGAATTTAATTGATTATAGAAACTTCTATTAATAACCCTCTTGAAATGTTATGAGGGTGAATACCTTTTGTGGGATTATCATGGTATGATGATTATGACTTCATTTGCTACTTTTTCTACTTATACACGATACTGTGCCTGGACATTCAAATTAAAGTGAATAACTTGGTGATCCATGTATTCTATATTTTTAAAATATTTTTGTTTCAATTATATAAATCTGTGCTCTCCAGAGTAGTAGCCACAAGCCACCTGTGGTTATTTAGTTCTTGAAATGTGACAGCTGTGAGTTGAGATGTGCTGTAAGTGTAAAGTAGCTACAAGACTTTGAAGAATCAATAAGAAAAAATAAAATATCTCATTAATAACTTTATATTGGTTAGATATTAAACTAATAATATTTTGATATATTAGGTTATTTAAAATACATTGTTAAAATAAGTTTTACTTTTATCTTTTCACTTTTTTAATGTGACTACTGAAACATTGGAAATTACATATATGGTTCACATTATATTCAATTAGACATCACTTATCTGACTAGCTTAACTAAAAGTTAGTTTTAAAAATTGTTATTTGTTGAGATGGAGTTACCTCTTTATCCATTTTACCTTTTGAGTATAAGCACAATCCTCAAAATTATTTTATTTCTTTCTAAAATTAATATTTGACATAGAATCAATTAAATATATACCATATATTTTTAAGTTATAAATCTAAAAGAACAAAAAGTCCAATTCAGATATTTTTGTAACTATAATGTCCTGCCTAGTAGACAGTTCCCAGATTTTCACCACTACTTTTTTCTTAATTTTTACTATGTGCTTATATCAATACATTTATAAATCTATGCTTTATAGATACATAAATGAAAGGAAAGGGAAAGTTCTTCTTAAATTAGAATGACAACTAATAAATGTAGAAGGATTAGAAACACCATTTGTGATTCATCATAATAAAGTTTACTCAGATAAGACTGAATTAGCAGTGAATATTAAAATGAGTGGGTAAAAATTTGCTGAGGAGAAAGATATTTACATAGATATACGAGTCACAAAATAATTATTCATTTTAAAGGGTGAATAATCTTACAGTGAAGAATCCCAGTGAAACACCACCTTAACTAAGCTAATATCACTTTTATGGAACAAATCAACATTGTGTTGATAAGATGTAATGAGAAAAATGCAATTGTTTTTTGTGATATCCATGCCCAAAATGCAGAACCTGAATTTAACTGTAAGGAAACATCAGACAGACAAAAACGAGGAACAATCTACAAAAATGAAGTGGCCAGTACACCAAAATTGTTGAAGACATAAAAGAGAAGGCAAGGCTAAGGAATTATTGAAAAAACTCAAAGACATCATAACCGTATGTGATATGTGATCTTAAATTATATTCTGAACAGGTAGTACAATGGTTGAATGTTTATTTCCTACCCTCCTAAAAAAAATGGTATCTTGAAATTCTAACCCCCAATGTGATGGTATTAGGTGGGGCCTTTGGGAGGTAATTAGATCCTGAAGGTAAAGACCTCAGGAATGGGATTAGGGGGCTCTTACAAAAGGAACCCCAGAGGGTTTTCTAGGTCTCTTGCTGACTTGTGAAAAAGGAGGCAGTCCATAACCTGAAAGAGCGTTCTCACCAGCCTCTGAACAGGCTGAAATCCTAAGACTCCAGCCTCCTAAAGCATTACAAATACATTTTTTGGTTGTTTAAAAGCCACCCAGTCTGTGGAAATTTGTTATAGCAGCATGAACAAAGACAGATGTATGTGGGTTTTTTTTCACCATAAAGAGTGTTATTGGGATAATTGATGAAATGTGAATGGAGTCTACAATTATTTAATATTATTGTAGCAATGTTAATTTTCTGATTTTAATGGCCTTTGTCCTTCAAAACAAGGACTGTGGTCCTTTTGTAAAAGGAAACACTTGTGAAGCTTAAAGTGTAATGGGCAAAATAGCAACTTTCAGTTGGTTCGGAAAAAAAAATTACGAGTATATTCACACTTACATATGCACATAGAAAGAGGGAGAGAGAAAGAGAGAATAAGGCAAATGTGATAAAATGTTAGTATCTTTGCCGAGGCGAATTCTTTGTTCTATTCTTGTGCCTTAAAAAAAAGTATAAAAGTCTAAAATTATTTCACAATAAAAGTCTTTAAAAATATTAAGTGGCATCCAAGGTAAATCTTGAGAAAATGGATACAATTCTTTCTCTGAAAAAGGAGAGAAGCTATTGATGGACAGGCAACACTGAATGGCATACACATATGCCCCCAGCTACTTTATGCTCTCATAATATACAAACGTGAAAAAAAAAAAAACAGCTTCTCTTAAAATGCTTTTTCTGTGAGCAAAAAAAATAAGAAAAAGTCCAGCTGAGTTTTCCTCTTTGAATAGCCTCAGTCTGTTCAAATGAGAGGAGAGGTTTCCAAGGCAAATAGTGGGCCCATAGCCTTCAATGCTTCTCTACTGCGGCCCTCGTATTTTACAGGGCTTTTCCATGGCCTTCTTTCGCCTCATCTTTTGAATAGGATTGTAGAGAATGGAAAAACGTGAAAATGCTCTTGGGAGACTGTCTTTCACCTTTCTTTTAGTTCTCTGGAACTATTTTAACTTTCCTAAACGTATTCCTTCATGCTGAATTTATGCACTGCTAAATCAAGAACCCACTTATTTCAACTTTACGTTTAGGACAAACTTTGTTACAATGCCATCTGAAAACAGAAAATAAACTAATAAGTATAATAAAATTATCGACACAACCCCATTAAGGTTTTTATAAATGCCCTGTTACTTAAAATCAATAACAATCTTCAATGTGCTTCATTGAAGATAATTCATTCCTTTGTTATTAAATGTTTTATTCAAACTGTTGCTCAATTTAAAGTATTGAGGCAGGAGAAATAGGAAAGTTTCTTAGACATAGATTAAATTATAATAAAACAGCAAAAATACATCTAGAGATGATGTTCATTTGATAATAGAAAATTCTAAGTCTAGAAATAATTCTTAAATAAATAATGAAAGTACTGTTTTTGCAGTCTCCTTTGCCATCACCTAACTTTGTGATACTAGGAAAATCATTTAGTCTCTGAGACACCAAAATAACATAGAGAAGTAGCAATAGATTTAATGTTCCGATTCATTTCTCTATGTGTAATTAGAAGAATCTTAAAACTTTGAAAATACAACAGTCTAATTCTAAGCTACACTTTTAAGCTTCCGAATACTTTAAATGATAATTCCCCAACAGATTTTACAAGACCCGTTTCCTGAGCTTTGGTGCTCAGAAATGACCTAATTATCGAACTAATTTTAGTGACACAAATAGAATTTTATAATATGCTTTACAAAAAAAATTCATGGAAGAAATGCAGATGACTTACAGTTCAGTTCCAGTTCTGGGGGCACAGTATTCCCAGTGACCTATTTACTAAATAAACTCTGCTACTGTGCTGTTTTCTGTACAATACAGAAGATTATAAACATATAGAAAATGCCCTTCATTTCTAATTCATTTGAATCACCTTTTGTTCACCTTTAAACAGGGAAAAACAGCAATCTAAACCGCTTTAGTAATATAATGTTATTCCTTAGAAGATGCAAAAATAGTTTTGACATTTTACCCCATCAAGGACAAGAACAAATAAAAATGTATAGATTAAAAAGAGATTGCCCATGCTACATAACTTCTTCCTCAAAGCAAAACAGCAACAAAGAAATAATGCTTCATTTTTAAAGGGAGAGATTCCCTACCATCAGGTTTGTTTTTATTTTAATTAAACTTCTGTTTTTGAGATAACTGTAGATATACATGCAGTTATGAAGATAATACAGAGATATGGTAAACCCTTTACCTGATTTTCCCCAAAGGTAGCATCTTGCAGAACTATAATTCAGTATCACAAACAGATATCAATGTTAATACAGTCAAGATATAGCCACATTCACTTCTCTCCCACTTAACCATTGGCAACCGCTAATCTGTTCTTTATTCTATAATTTTGCCATTTCAAGAATCTTATGTAAATGGCTTTTCTCATTCAGCATAATTCTCTGGAGGTTTATTCAGATTGCTGCCTGTGTCATTAGCATATTACTTTTTGTTGCTAAGTAGTATTCTATGGCATGGATGTACCCGAGGTGGTTTAACTACTCACTTATTGGAGGATAATCTGGATTGTTTCTAGTATTTTACTATTAGAAAAAAAGCAAACAAAATCTTTTATGTACAGGATTTTATGTAAAAATAACTCTTTATCTCTCTAGGCTCAATGCCTAGAAGTACAATGCTGGGTTGTATAGCAGTGGCATATTTAGTTTAATAAGAAACTAACAAACTGTTTTCCAAAATGTTTTATATCCCCAACAGTAATATATAATTGATCTAGTTTTTCTGCATCATCACCAGCATTTGACATTGTTACTAGTTTTTACAGTAATGTAGTAAAATATTTTATTATAATTTTGTTATACATTTCCCTGATGGCTAAGGTTGTCAAACTTTTCTTCCTGTGCTTACTTTTTGTATTAGTCCATTCTCACACTGCTATAAAGAACAGCCTGAGACTGGGTAGTTTATAAAGGAAAAAGGTTTAATTGACTCGCAGTTCTGCAGGGCTGCGGAGGCCTCAGGAAACTTACCATCAGTGAAAGTGGAAGCAAATATATCTTTCTTCACATGATTGCAGCAAGGAGAAGTGTCAAGTGAAATGATAAAAACCCCTTCTAAAACCATCAGATGTTATGAGAACTCACTCACTATCATGAGAACAGCATGGATATTACTGCTGCAATGATTCAGTTACCTCCCACTGGATCGCTCCTATGATATTTAGAGATTATGGAAACCACATTTCAAGATGAGATTTGTGTGGGGACACAACCAAACCTTTTCACTTGTCATCTGTACATCTTTTATGGTGAAATTTCTCTGTATATCTTTTGCCCACTTTCTTATTGACCTTCTTTTAAACTTGAGTTTTGAGTATTCTTTATTTATTTTAGATGATAAACCTTTTTTGGATATATGGTTTATAAATATTTTCTCCCACTCTGTAGCTCATCTTTTCACTGTCTTAACATGATCTTTTCAAAGCAAAAGTTTTCAATTTCAAGAAAGCCCAATTTATCAATTTTTGTGTTCGTGGATTGTGCTTTTGCTGTTACATCTAGGAACTACATGCCTGGCCCTAGGTTATGAATATTTTCTCCTAATGTTTCTCTAAAATTTTTACAGTTTTACATTTTACATTTAAGCCGTAGATCCACCTTTAGTTTATTTGTTTTTTAACCTATGGATGTCTAATTGCTTAATTACTATATGTTGAAAATGCTATCTTTCCTCCATTCAGTTGCCTTTTCACCTTTATCAAGAATCAGCTGGGTATAAGAGTATGGTATTCCATGGATTCTGAATTCTGTATTCTGTCTCATTTAATAGACATGTGTCCATCCTTCCACCAACATGAAAGCCTTGATTAATATACTACATTAAAAGTCTTGAATTAGGCTGGGCATGGTGGCTCATGTCTGTAATCCCAGCACTTTGGGAGGCTGGGGCGGGCAGATCACCTGAGGTCAGAAGTTCAAGACCAGCCTGGCTAACTTGGTAAAACCCTGTTTCTACTAAAAATACAAAAAAATAAGTCAGGTGTGGTGGCGCATGCCTGTAATCCCAGCTACTTGGGAGGCTGAGGCAGGAGAATCACTTGAATCTGGGAGGCAGAGGTTGCAGTGAGCTGAGGTCATACCATTGCACTCCAGCTTGGGCAACAAGAGTGAAACTCTGGCTCAAAAAAAAAAAGTCTTGAATTCAGATAGATAATTTGTCCCACTTTATTCTTCTTTATCAAGATAGTTTTTAGCTATTGCAGTTTCTTTGCTTTTCCATATAAATTTTAGAATAATCTCATCCATAGCTACAACATATATCACTGGTGTTTGATATAAATTACATGTTTTCATTAATTTGGAGAAACTGCCATGTTTACTCTTTGAGTCTTATAACTCAAAATTAAATTAAACAAAATGGAAAACTTCTTTACTTTTTTAATTGTAAATTGTATTATTTTTCTAATTTTATTACCCACTTGTTCATAGTAAGGGTACAGGAAAAAGCTGATTTTTTTGTTGTTGTTTTTTGAGACAGAGTTTCATTCTTGTTACCCAGGCTGGAGTGCAATGGCGCAATCTCAGCTCACTGCAACCTCCACCTCCTGGGTTCAGGCAATTCTCCTGCCTCAGTCTCCTGAGTAGCTGGGATTACAGGCACGCGCCACCATGCCCAGCTAATTTTTTGTATTTTTAGTAGAGACGGGGTTTCACCATGTTGACCAGGATGGACTCGATATCTTGACCTCGTGATCCACCCGCCTCGGCCTCCCAAAGTGCTGGGATTACAGGCTTGAGCCACCGCGCCTGGCCAAAAACTGATTTTTACATGTTTTCCTTGTTAAAGTCATTTATTAGTTCTTAGAAGCTTTTTGTTTATTTCCTGGGATTTTTCCATATGAACATTATTATCTGAAAATAAAATAAATTTTAATTCTTGCTTTCTAATGTATATTTTTTCTTTTATAAAAATGTTCTTGCCTCATTAAATGACTAGAACTTTTAACACTATGTTGGATAAGAATAGTAAGAGTGGGCATCCTTGTCATGTTTCTGATTTTTAGAGGGAAAATGTTCCATCTTTCAACATAATATGTTAGCTGTAGCCTTTATATGTGCTCTTTATCAAATTTAGGACATTTCCCTCTATTCATACTTTCTGAGAATATTTATGCTGAATATGTGTTGAATTTCGTCAACTGCCTTTTTCTATATTGAGATATGAATATATATATAATAATCACATTGATATACATATATCTGTATATAATCCCATCCATATATATGTATATCAATATATATTATATATATGTATATAATCCCAACCATATATATGTATATCATCCCATCCATATATATGCATATCAATATATATGTTTATCTATATATATATATGGATGAAATTATATACATATATAATGGAGTAATCAATGTGATTACATATATATGTATATCAACATATATATGTATATCAATGTAAATAAGAATTCTTCTTTATCTCTTTAACATGATGCATTACATACAGCAATTTTCAAGTGTTGAACCAATATTTGGTTTAGCCTTGCATTCTTGAAATAAACACCACGTGGTTTTTTTTTTAAAACATATTGCTGAATTCTACCTTGCTAATTTGTTATTGAGAATTTCTGTACCTATGCTTATGGAGAATATAAATCTTTAGTTTTCATTGTCTGTGTGTGTATGTGTGTGTGTGTGTGTGTGTGTGTCTGTGTGTGAGCTTTGCCTGGTTTTGATATCAGGGCAATAATATACTTAAAACATGAATTGGGAGTTATTTCCTCCTTTTCTATTTTCTGAAAAATATTGTGTAGAATTAACATTAATTCTTTTTTGAATTTGAAATTTTTCTTGGCTTGCAGATTTTTGGGGGGGAAGTTTTATAATTATAAAATAAGTTTTCTTAATAGTTATAGGCTTACTCTATTTCATATTTTGTGACTTATAAATTGTATTTTTCAAAAACCAGTCTATGTTATCTAAATTATCTAAGTTATAAAACTTAGATATGTGGAGTTACTCATAGTATTTTCGTACTATCTTTTGATTTGTTTTATTTTCTATTTAATTATTGATACAATATGTAAATTTGTCTTGTCAGTATTGCTACAGGTTTGCCCATTTTATTGATTCACATGTTACTCTTTGGTTTGTTGATTTTTCTTCATTGACATTGATTTCTGATTTTATCTTTATTATTTCCTTTCTGTGGCTTGCTTTCAGTACATTTTCCTCTTTGTATTTTTATTTCTTTTGAGACTTTCTCTTTTGCCCATGGAGTATTTACATACATTTTATCTCCAAGTGATTATGGATATTTCTGTCATCTTTCCGTTATTGATTTTAATTTTTTTGGGGGGATGGAATTTCATTCTTGTCACCCAGACTGGAGTGCAATGGCATGATCTCGGCTCACTGCAACCTCTGCCTCCAAGGTTCAAGCAATTGTCCTGTATCAGACTTCTGAGTTGCTGGGATTACAGGTGCCTGCCACTATGTCCAGCTAATTTTTTATTTTTTAGTAGAGTCAGGTTCTACCATGTTGGACAGGCTGGTCTTGAACTCCTGACCTCAAGGAGGTCAGCCCCTGGGCCTACCAAAGTGCTGGGATTACAGGCATGAGCCACTGTACCTGGCCAATTTTTTTTATTTTATGTGCTAGAATATGGTCTACCTTCCACAGACAATTATTTTAAATATATATATATTCTGTTGTTGTTGGGGGAAGTAGTCTAAAAACATTTATTAGAATGTGTTTTTTGACAGTGTTGTTGAGTTTTTCTGTACACTTTCTCATTTACTGTCCAGTTCTTTGATCAATTTTGGGAGAAGGGGTGGAGTCTACAACTATAATTGTGCATATGTTTCTTCTTCAGTCATGTCAGTTGCTGTTTTGCAGAGTTTCAAGATATGTTGTTTGGTGCCCAGTCATTTAGAATTACTATGTCCTCTTGTTAAACTGATACTTTTAGCATTATATAATGTCTATTCTGTATCTAGTAATTTTCTTATTCTGATATTAATATATCTCTACTTGCTTTCTTTTAATTAAGGACTGCACAACATAGATTTTAAATATTTAAACATTTTCTTACTTTAATATTCTCTATATCTTCATGTTAAAATTAGTTTTCTTGTAGACAAAAGAGAGTGTGATCATATTTTTAATCCATTCTGCCAATCTCTGTCTTTGAATTTATGTATTTAGACCACTTACTTTAATTCAATTATTAATACATTAGGACTTAAGTCAGCCATTTTATTTTTGGTTCCTGTTTCTTCTTTCTGCTTCTTATTTCTCTCAAGTATTTTCTTAATTAAGGGACTAAGGACTCAAAAAATTATTTTCTTTTCTGTCTTTCTATAGGTCACTTAACCATTTCCTAGAATCTTATTTTAATCTTTTGTCTTTTTTAGTTCATCTTTTTGTATAGCTTTTGTAAAGATTATTCTGTGTAATTCAATTTTATCAGCACAACTGTAAACACCTTACATTTTTATTTTGATTGTTAACCTTTTATAACATATGATTTAAAAATGTAACTTAAATACTTCCTTTACATATATTTCAAACCACATTATATATAATTTTTACCTCACCATCAATAATAATTTAACAAACTCAAATTGAAAATAAAACCTAATGTATTTATCCATATTTTTGCTGACCATGTTCTTTCTTTGTTCCTGATGTTTATATATCATATTATTTTATCATACCCTTTCTGTTTAGAGAACTTTTTTTAGCTATTATTTTAAAGTAAGTCTGCTGCCAACAAATTATCTTAGGTTTTCTTCATCTGATAATGTCTTCAATATCCCTTCACTCAGGAGGGGTATTTTTCCTGGGTATAGAATTCTGAGTTGTCAATTATTTTCTTTGGGCACTTGAAAAATATTGTGACTTTTAGAAAAATGTTCTGTGGTTTCTGATGAGAAATCCAATATCATTCTATTACTTTTTCTATTAGTAAAGTGTCACTTTTCTTTGGCTCCTTTCAATATTTTTTTCTTTCATTTTCAGAAGCTTACTTATGATGTGTCTTGGCATAAATTTATCTTGGTTTATCCTTTTTGGGATTCATGCATCTTCTTGAATCTCTGACGAAATTTGTAAAGTTTTCAGCCAATATTTATTTGATTACTTTTCAGCCTCCCTCTTTCTACTCCCTTTCCAAAACTTTAATGCACAAGGATTAGATGTTCTTCTCATATGTCCCTGAAGCTCTATTCATTTTTCTCATTCAGTTGATTTAAATTTTTATAATTAATTTTTATAATGTGATTTCTATTGTTCTATTTTCCTGTTTTCTATTTCCTCTGTTTCTTTCATTCTGTTTCTTTTTTATTTTAAATCCTTGTTTCTGTTTATTTCTTCTTTTTTGTTATTATACTTTAAGTTCTGGGGTACATGCAGGATTGTTGCATAGGTATACACATGCCATGATGGTTTGCTGCATCCATCCCCCATTACCTGCATTAGGTATTTCTCCTAATGTTATCCCTACCCCTGATACCCCTCCCTTAGCCCCTTGTCCTTCAACAGACCCCAGTGTGTGATGTTCCCCTTCCTGTGTCCATGTGTTCTCATTGTTCAACACCCACTTATGAGTGAGAATATGTAGTGTTTAGTTTTCTGTTCTTGTGTCAGTTTGCTGAGAATGATGGTTTCCAGATTCATCCATGTCCCAGCAAAGGACATGAACTCATCGTTTTTATGACTGCATAGTATTCCACGGTGTATATGTGCCACATTTTCTTTTTAAACTCATCTACTGAGATTTTTATATCAATATCGTATATTTGATATATTAATTTTTCTTTGGTTTTTCTGTATCATTGATAATTCATTGCTGAGACATTGCATTTTTCATTTAAATGTGGTTTTAGTTGCTTGTCTAAATACTTTTATTGTGGCTTCTTAGAAAACCTTATCAGACAATTTTAATAGCTCTATTACATCAATATTGACACCAGTTGACATTTTTTAATATTAAGTTTATTCATTTCTTGGTTTTTTTGGGGTATAATGAGTAATTTTCTTCATTGAAGCCTAAGAATGTTTTATTGTTATAAGAAGCTGGATTTTGTTTAAACTTTCTGTTTCAATTGGTTTTCTCTGATACCACTTAGGGAAGAGAAGTGGGAGTGCTGCACTGTTACTGAAAGGTGGAATTATATACTCAGATGGATTGAGTCTATTGAGCTCCCTGAATGGGGAGCTCCTTTTTACAGCTAAGTGAGTTTGGGAGTTCTGACTCCCATCTGATGTCCAATGCAGATATCCATGTTATCCACTGACTCTACAGTGGCAGCATTGTTAATGCTGGAGATGATGAAAGTTCTTGCTCTCCACCAAGCCTCTTCTGACATCAGTCCTTCAGTAAAGAGAAGAGCACCTTCTATTTTTACTGCTATAAAGATATAGGAGGAAGTCTAGATTCTTCAAGTAGTTTCCATCGGCTCTACAGGGATGCAGAGGAAGAGGGGAGAGATTTTGTTGTCAGTAATGGTGTGAAAGTCCCAGGTCCCTATTTGGCCTTCTCTGACATCATGTCAAATAAGAATGTTGGAGTAACACATTACAGCCTATGAGGGTGTAAGTCTAGGCTTCTTATTCAACCTTTGCTGGTGTGAGTGTTGGAGGGGGATAGATTTTTATTCCTCAGTGTCTGGCTGGAGTAGCGCAGTTATTGTCTACGAATTCTCTTTCTTGCTAGGCTGTTTCTTTTGTGGGGACAACATATATACAACAGACATCAAGTGCAAATTCTGACAGCATCCAAGATGCATGCTCTTTTTACAATATCATAATTTACATTTTTAATTGATAGTTATTTCAAGACTTTAATTTAGAGTGCAAGTGACATTAGTTTTTCAGTATTTGCTATGAATAATCTAATCTTAATTTTTGATTAATATTTAGGGTGAAGAAAGTAATGGGAAAAATGGCTTTGTTTCTATAAAGTAGAAGATAGACAAATTGAGCTGTAAAGTCTTGTCATACCAAAATGTAAGAAAGCTATTATGTCAAAAGACTTAAGAACCAGCTTGAAGAGGCTACAATCATCTGTTTAAACTGGAGAAACTAATAGATGTTTAAAATAACAATTAAAAAGTTTAATAGGTTGACACATACCAGATATATTTAAATACATGAATCCAAGTAGTGTCTAAATATAACCCCAAATTTAGAGAAAATACAGAGCTGACAAAGAACAGGCTTACTGTAAATGTAATAATGCTATCAACAAAATCTAGAATATAGGAAATCAAATTTAGATATAACTTGAATGAAATTCAACTTATATAAAAACAACTTGGAAGAAAACGTTTTTAAAAAAACAGAAAAAGAGGAGGAACCTATAGATTCAAAAATAGCTTATGAGTCAGACAATATAAGCTTAAAAGAAAAAGCACTATTAACATAAAATGAGTCCTATGATGAGATTATGCAGAAGATATAATATTTCTAAATATGTATGCATCTAAAAATGCAGTCTTAAAATAGAAAAGCAAAAACCGAAATTTTGTACATCATATTTAACACACTTCAGTAACTTATCAAGCATGTAATAATACATGTTTGAGAAAGATGAGTAAAAAACTTGACCTAATTCAAATACAACAGAAAATGCATCTAAAAACTTCATCAATGTACATACAACATTTACCAAAATTGCTCATGTGCTAGGCCTTAAGGCAAATATCAATAAATTTAAGTTTCAATAAATCATGCAAATTATATTTTCTAACCACAATGAAAATGTTAGAAATCAATACCAAGGATAAATAGAAATATGCAAATGTTTTTAAAATTAAATATACTATCTAATATTTCATATATAAAGAAATCACAAATAAATTTAAAACATGTTGAATTGAGTTAAAATAAAAAGACAGAGAAATGCAAATCAAAACTACCTTGAGATACAATCTCATGCCAGTTAGAATGGTGATCATTAAAAAATCTGGAGACAACAGATGCTGGAGAGGATGTGGAGAAATAGGAACACTTTTACACTGCTGGTGGGAGTGTAAATTAGTTCAGCCATTTTGGAAGACAGTGTGGAGATTCCTCAAGGACCTAAAAATAGAAATTCCATTTGACCCAGCAATCCACTACTGGGTATATATCCAAAGGACTATTAATCGTTCTACTATAAGGACACATGCACACGAATGTTCATTGCAGCACTGTTTACAATAGCAAAGACCTGGAACCAACCCAAATGCCCATCGATGATAGACTGGACTGGGAAAATGTGGCACATATACACCATGGAATATTATGCAGCAATCAAAAACGATGAGTTCGTGTCCTTTGTAGGGACATGGATGAATCTGGAGAACATCATTCTCAGCAAACTGACACAAGAACAGAAAATGAAATACCACATATTCTCACTCATAGGTGGGCGATGAACAATGAGAACACATGGACACAGGGAGGGGAGCACTACACACTGGGGTCTATTGGGGGGAATAGGGAAGCGACAGCGGTGGGAGAGCTTGGGAGGGATAGCATGGGGAGAAATGCCAGATGTGGGTGAAGGTGAGGAAGACAGCAAATCATACTGCCACATGTGATACTTATGCAACTATCTTGCATGTTCTGCACATGTACCCCAAAACCTAAAATGCAATAAAAAAATAAATAAATAAAATAAAAAGACATACAAATCTGTGTAATACAGCTAAAATTATTTTTAAACTTAAATTCATAATGAATATAAATAATTTTTTTTAAAAAAAGAAAGGCCAAAAATCATTTTCTCATATTCATCCCAAGAATGTAGAAAAAAGGCAAGAAAGGCAGAGAAAAGTAAATATAAAGAGCAAAGTTTAGTGAAATAAAAAATACTCATATAATAGAGAAAAATTAACAAAGTCAAAGTTTATAAAATTGATAAATCTCTAGCAATACTGACTAAGGTAAGAAGAGAGATGGCAGAAAGTACTAAAATTAAAAATAAAATAGGGATATCACAGTGCAGTATACAAATATTAAAATGATAAAGATATTATACACAACTTCATGCCAGTAAATTATAAAATTTAGATGAAATGCACAAATTCTCTGAGAAATACAATTCATCAGAATTGCATAAGAGACATTAGCAAAGTCTGAACATTGCTGTTATTACTGGATTATTGACTCTGTAGTTTAATTTCCAACAAAGAAAACTTCTGGTCGTATAGCTCTATGAATAAAATATTTTGAATATTTAAATGAGAAATCATAACATTCGTACTCAAGCTATTTTAAGAAAATAGCATAACAGAGGTCATACTTTTCCAATTATTATATGTGAATAGCATAAAATTAATGTCCAAATCTGACAAGAACATCTCAATTTATTAAAGCTTAAGGAAAGTCTCTCTCATGAAGTTAAATTTAAAAATTAAGGAAGATGTCACTAAATCAAATTCAGCAATGTCTTATAATACATCACAAGTGAGTTTTATAATATTTGATAAATTTTACAACCATTCATGATTTTTAGAAATCCTTAATTTGATAAAGGCTACCTAAAAAACCTGCAAATCTCATTCTTAATGTCAAATATCGAAAGCTTTCTTCAGATATCAGCAATTAAATAAGGATATTCACTATCCCCACTTCTATGCAAAATTAAATTTGAGGTCCCAGCCATGGCCTCCATGAGACAAGGAAAATATATAAAAAGTTGAAAAATTTGTGGGATGCAAACACACAATCTTATCAAAAGTAGTCACCCTCAACTGACTCCACAGCAGCTGAATCTCAGGCAATTTATCAGTGATCTCTGTTAGCAAAATAATCTTCCTACCATTGGCACAGGGTGGATCAAGTTGTCTCATCGTCTACATATCCCAGTTTAAAGAAAGCTCCATTCAATACTCTTTATGTGTGACTCAGGAGATTGATCCTCCAGACGTCTATTCTAACACATACAGTATATCTAGCTGAGCTTTTATGATAAAACACATTTTTCTACAGAACTTGGATTTAAGGCAACCAGGAATCCTAGCATAGATCTTATCAATGCTCCTACAGGCTTTCTTTAAAACTCAAGCAAACATTGCTTACTTTTTAGGTGTAAGACTGCTTTCTACTTTTTGAAAAAACTTCACTGCTCTAAAAAGTGATATTTGCTACACAAAAAATGACAACTGTGGTAATAGATGTGTTAGTTTGATTGCAATAATCATTTTACAATGTATACATATAGCAAATCATCATATTGCACATCTTGAGTATATAGAATTTTTGTCAGTTATACCTCAGTAAAGCCAAAAAGAAAAACATATATGCTTATGACATTACTTAAGAATATATTTATAATTTGACATGGTAGGGTAAAACATTGTCAAAATAATTTCACTTTTTGAGAAACAAAACAAGTTATCCTTTAAAAATTCTTATAAAAATTATATCATGACTCAATTTACAAAAGCAACGAGTACCAAAATGCATAGAAATAAATCTAATGAAATTGTGTAAAACTTCTATTCCTACATTTTAAAAATTATTGATGAGATACATAAGAAAAACAAAGAAAGAAATATGTCATCTTTATGGATTGAAAGATTCAATATGATAAAGATACCAATTCTGCAAAATTGGTCTAAATATTAAGTGCAGTCATCAAAATCCTATCAGGAAATTGGCAGAAATTCTCAAACTAATACTAATTTAGACAAAAGGAGTCAATAAAATATTGCTGAATATGAAGATGTGGAAGATTTAACTACCATATATAAATACTTCTTGTAAATAAACAATTATTAAATCAAGGTGTTACTGGGGCAAAAAACAGAAAAAAATACCAATGTATCAATCTAGAGAATCCAAGAAAGCAAGAAAGAAACCTTCACATATGTAATTATTTCTCGGATTAAAAGGTGATAATGGCCAGGCACAGTGGCTCACACCTGTAATCCCAGTACTTTGAGAGGCAAAGGTGGGTGGATCACCTGAGGTCAAGAGTTGGAGAACAGCCTGACCAACATGGAGAAACCCCATCTCTACTAAAAATACAAAATTAGCCATGTGTGGTGGCACATGCCATAATCCCAGTTACTCTGAAGGGGAATTGCTTGAAACCAGGATGCGGAGGTTGCAGTGAGCTGAGATCAGGCCATTGCACTCCAGCCTGGGCAACAAAAGTAAACTCCATCTCAAAAAGAAAAAAGAAAGGTGATTCTGCATTCCAGAGGAAAAGAAAAATGTCCCTTGTACTAAATGGTGTTAGATTTACATAAGAGAAATACATATTTATGAGTACAAAAAATGCATTAGCATATTTGTTACAACAGTATTTGTAATCCTCTCAACTAGAAACAACCCAAATGGCCACTAATAATAAAATGAATACATAAATTGTGAAATATTTTCATAGTAAAATACTCTACACAATAAAATTGAATGAATCTCAAAATATATCAAATGAAAAAGGTGAACAAAAAAGATTACATACTGTCTTATTTCATCTGCATGTATATAATTCAAAAACAGATGAACAAATCTGTGGTTTTAAAAGTTCTAGAGATGCAGTTTCCTCTAGTGAAACACTCGTGAATGGCACAGGACAAGAGGAAAGGTATTGGAGTGCTAATAATACTCTATTTTTGGCCATGAGCAGTACTAACAGGGATGAGTTTAATTTATAAAACAGCATTTTCATTCAACTACATATTTATGTAGGCTTCTTAGTATGGTACTTCTTTGTTATAGTTCAATGTGAAAGCATGTATTTAAAAAAAAGTGCAACCTATCTTAGGGACCGATCAATAAATTGCAATTTCTAGACCTAATTTGTTTCATGAGTCACTAAGTATTCTCTCAGTTCAGGCTGCTATAACAAAAATACCATAGACTGATGGCTTAACCTAGAAACAATTATTTCTTACAGTTCTGAAGGCTGAGCAATCCAAGATCAAGATACCTGCCTCCAGATCTCATGTCTGGTGAGGGCCCACTTCTGGTTTGAAGAGAGCCCCCTTCTCACTGTGTCCTTACATGGTGGAGATTAGAGAAAGAGGAATAAAGCTCTAGTATCTGTTTTTATAAGTGTACTAATCTCATCATCTGGGCTTCACTTGCATGACCTAATTACCTCCCAAAGGCCCACCTACCAATACCACAACATTTGGGATGAGGGATTCAATATATGAATTCTGAGGGGAAAACGCCACTCAGTATATAGCAAGCATTTATGAGACTAGTGAAGAAATTTTATCCAGAAGCAAATATTTGATAAAATTAGGAAATAATGTTTAAGTATTTTTATGTAATAATATTATTGTGGTAATGTTTAAAATAAAAGAATCTTTATCTTTTAGAGGCACATTCTAAGAGATGTTTTAAAAGTAACCTGTATAGGGAAGCTGTGAGTGGATTATCATTGAAGCTGGGTAATGGAACATAAGTTCATTGTATTATTTTCTCTATCTTTATGTACATTTGAAATTTCCATATAAAATTAAAAGATTAAAAAATCAGGATGATTGCTATCTTCACTGAAGGAATATTTTAATGAGAGCCCAATCCTTACTTGACACTCATGAATAACAAGTGTCCACTCCCTTAAAAAAATCATATTGGAATTGCAAGGTGAAATCTCCATAAATTTTTAGGCTTTTCTAAAAGCATTAAGTCTTCAAAGAAGTTTAAATATAAGTTGTGAGGATTTTTCTTGCTTTTTGAGATAGAGTCTTGCTCTGTCTCCCAGACTGGAGAGCAGTGGGAGGATCTCGGTTCACTGCAACTTCTGCCTCCCAGTATTAAGCAATTATCCTGCCCAGCCTCCTGGGTAGCTGGGATTAAAGGCACCTGCCACCACACCAGGCTAATTTTTGTATTTTTAGTAGAGACAGGTTTTCACCATGTTGGCCAGGCTGGTCTCTAAAACTTCCAACCTCAGGTGATCTGCCCACCGTGGCTTCCCAAAGTGCTGGGATTACAGGTGTGAACCACCAAACCCAGCCTAAAAATAAGTTTAAAAATAATAAACCTGGGAATTTAGAATATAAAATACCAGCAATGAGAAGCAAACTCTTGGTTCTTAAACAAAATTTTCCTTGTTCATTCGTTTATTTTGCCATAATTTCCATAGGTGGAACATAGCTTGACAACATAGCTAAGATGGATTACAAAATGAAATCATCTGCCTTTGGTTCCCTCTCTTATTAAAGTTTCATAGTAATGGCCTGTCATCTTAAAATGTATGCTTATATTTGTAACACTGTAGTCTTGAACTTTGGATAAAGTCATATTACAGGACATTTTATTACTTATTTATGTTTTCTCCTGCCCTTCAATACTACCAAGTTTCCTACAGGCCTATTTAGGGATTTTGAAAAAAGTATATATGAGGAACTATAAGGTACCTTAGCAATCATAAAATTCAAATACTTCATTTTACACATAAAAATCACTTAGTCCCTGTGAAGGATGGTTTGCACAATAGCCTATCCCCGGGGCCTTCCTGCAAACTACATTTCACCCATTCCTTCCACGTGATTTCAATTTCCATGTTCTTAAATTATTTCATTTTACCCCCCCGCCCCCCCCCCCCACCACCACCACATTTGGTTTTTCTCAAAGTTGGTAACTCTCTGAATATTGTTAAGATTTTGATGAACCCTAAATTATAATACTGATAGCAGCTAAGCTTTTAATCATTTAGGAAAGAAAAATTATTGGCAGGAAAAAAGAAGGCTGAAGCCAATAGAGAGAAGCAGAAATGAGAAGACCATGAGGATTCAAGTCTTTGACTGCTAACATCTGAAACCTATGCCCAGTGCTTCTTTATTGCATAAGACTCCCCAACGTCCTTCTTATACATTTCTTCTTCTGATTTATTTAATCTGATACATGCTGTTGCAACAAAGAGAGCCCTAATTAACATCATGCCTTGAAGAATTAGTGATTTATGAAGCTTTCGAAACAAGTTTGAAGTTGTTTTGGAAGCCAGATATTCTTCCAACCCAGCAATAGGTACTAATAAACCCTTGTTCAAACCAAGTCAACTGTAATATATCATGTTTTAAGGAAATATTCTGATACATTTTGTGTATATGTATATATATGACTATTATATTGCACTATCTTCAGTAGGGGTTTCAACTAATGAGAGACAGTATGTTTGCAGCTTTTCACAAAATTTGGCAATTCTTACAACGGAAATTTGAAAATGTCAGACTTGCTTTAAATTACGCAGAACAAAAAAGTGAGAAGGTGGCAAAATATAAAACTAAATAAGGAAAACGCTGATTACTAATGCTGGGTAATTGGTAAACAAGGTTCACTACAGTATTCTATCTTCTTTTGTGTACGTTGAAATTTTTTTTATTATAAAAGTATATCATAAAAACTACTGTATTATATGTTCTCATTATATACTGAATAACCCTGTAACTCATAGGCCAATTTGGGAAAAAATAATAGGAAGAAGTGAGGGCAGCTAATAAAAGGGGGACTGTATTTTGTAAGCCTGGGTGCACTTACTTTCTGAATTGTGTGTAATAAATTTTAGATTTCAGATATCTATATAGCAAGTTCCAAATTCTATCCACTTTTTCCTTCTCATTCACCATTTGGCCATTTCACTGTTTGACAATTTCTATGATGCATTTTTGTTGCATTTTATTGCAATCTTGCCTTTTGATTCACACTTTTACAGGTATTGGGAAAAAAATTTTACTTATAAAAATAGGAGTCTTATCATTTGTATGTCGGTGCCATTTTAAGCCTATTGATTTTTTTTTCCTCAAGCTTCTTTGTCACAGGTAAATTTAAATAAAATGGGAAATTCTCAAACTGTGTCCACTGGAGAAAAGTAATGTATAATTATATATACACTATACTTCCTTTTTTCTTCAGTGTTTTTTTTCTTCACTTGAGATTACATATGGAACAAAGAAAGAGCCCATGTAGTCAAGACAATTCTAAGCAAAAAGAACAAAGCTGGAGGCATCACACTACCTGACTTCAAACTATACTACAAGGCCACAATAACCAAAACAGCATAGTACTGGTACCAAACAGAGATATAGACCAATGGAACAGAAGCCTCAGAAATAACACCACACATCTACAACAATCTGATTTTTGACAAACCCAACAACAAAAAAGCAATGGAGAAAGGATTCCCTATTTAATAAATGGTGTTTGGAAAACTGGCTAGCCATATGCAGAAAACTGAAACTGGACCTCTTTCTTATACCTTACACAAAAAATTAACTCAAGATGGATTAAAGACTTACACATAAGACCTAAAAACCATAAAAACTGTAGAAGAAAACATAGGCAATACTACTCAGGACATAGGCATGGGCAAAGACTTATGAGTAAAACACCAAAGCAAATGCAACAAAAGCCAAAATTGACAAATGGGACCTAATTAAACTAAAGAGCATCTGCACAGCAAAAGAAACTATCATCAGAGTGAGCAGACAACCTACAGAATGGGAAAAAATTGTCCATCTGACAAAGGGCTAATATCTAGAATCTACAAAGAACTTAAACAAATTTATAAGAAAAAAACAAACAACTCCATCAAAAAGTGGGCAAAAGATATGAACAGACACTTCTCAAAAGAAGACGTTTAAATGTGGCCAACAAACATGAAAAAAAAATATCATCACCCCTGGTCATTAGATAAATGCAAATCAAAATCACAGTGACATACCATCTCATACCAGTTAGAATGGTGATCATTAAAAAGTCAGGAAACAACAAATGCTGGAAAGATGTGGAGAAACAGGAATGCTTTTACACTGTTGATGGGAGTGTAAATTAGTTCAATCATTGTGGAAGACAGTGTGGTAATTCCTCAAGGATCTAGAACCAGAAATACCATTTGACCCAGCAATCCCATTACTGGGTATATACACAAAGGATTATAAATCATTCTAGTATAAATACCCATGCATACGTATGTTTATTGCGGCACTATTCATCATAGAAAGACTTGGAACCAACCCAAATGTCCATCAGTGATAGACTGGATAAAGAAAATGTGGCATATATACACCATGGAATACTATGCAATCATAAAAAAGGATGAGTTCGTGTCCTTTGTAGGGACATGGATGAATATGAAAACCATCATTCTCAGCAAACTAACACAAGAACAGAAAACCAAACACCTCATATTCTCACTCATAAGTGGGAGTAGAACACATGGACACAGGGAGGGCAACATTACACACCAATGCCTGTCTGGGGGTTGTGGGGTAGGTGAGGGACAGCATTAGCAGAAATGCCTAATGTAGGTCATAGGTGCAGCATAACACCATGGCACATGTATACCTATGTAACAAACCTACACATTCTGCATATGTATCCCAGAACTTAAAGTATTTAAAAAATTGTAAGAAACACTTGAAATGCTAATGGTAGGTGTCAGTCAAGCATACCATATTATTGGGTTCAAGGGTCCAACATTCAGGTTGCATGGCCCTGGGCTAGATAGTAGAACTATACTGATTTCTATTTACTTCTGAATTCTTTTCTACATTGTACATATGTTCTTAAGGGAATATATATTGCTTTTGTAATAAGAAAAAATGTATAAAATTTTAAGTAAACATTTACACAGTGTATTTCTTAGAAATAGTATTCAAATCTGAATAGTAATACTATTTTGGTTAGGATAGAAAGTTACCAAACAGAGTGGAAATGGGATAGAAACTAGCACCGAGAGGACAGAAACCCATTTCTTTCCTAAAGAATAAAGAAGTGAAATTCAATGCAGGCCCATAAGAAAGCATTATCATTTAACTGCAGCTGAAGAATTCCTTCAGTGCCCATGAATGACAGTAGATAAAGGGCCTGGCCGTGCTACTTGTGATCTTGCCCTGTTTGCATCTGTGCTACTATTGCTTTCACCTAAAGGTCAAACTGAACTTGCGGCCCTTTTCCAAGATTGAGGGGAAATAGAAAGAAAATGGCACCAATTCAGCCAATGGTTCCAACACCCATGGTTTGAAGCATAGTGGAAGGCACATCCAACAGTCAGTTAGGTTGTCGGAGGAGGCCTCCTGCCTTCCTGTGAGTGTGGTGGTAAATAAGTTGAGCACATGGGAGTGTGTGTGAAGGGTCTCATGTCACTTAGAAAGGTCCAGGCTCTTGTAGGGACTAGGGGTACTTCGTGATTTGCTTAAGCTAGAGATTACTTCCTGTTGACACCGTTCCTGTGCCTGATCTTGAACTCCACCCCCATCTGAAATCCCAACACGGGTAAAATATGTCCAGCCAGTAGTGGTTCCCTTAGCAGCTGAACAATTTAGGCCAGCTGTTGTTCCCGTCCAGTAGGTGTGTGAGTTGTAAGTGCACAGGGAAACAGATTATAGCAATTTTTGTGCATATAAGTAGAAGATATAAAGGAGGCCTGCTGACCTAATCCCTAAGACTAACCAGAGAGTTAACTTGTTCCCTGTCCAGTACTGTTCCAGCTGTGACCCCTTTGGGTGCACTGGCAGGTGGGATGGGAGTAAAGCAGGGGACGGGCAGCAAAGAGGATAATGCAAACAAGAGAGATCATAGTAAGGAAGTGCTAATATCAGAGAGAGAAGAGGAGAGCTATTCAAAGTATAATTAGGCAGAAAGCCACAAATAAGGACAGCCATTCGAAGTATAATTAGGCAGAAACCCACAGATAAGGAGATGTAGACCAATCCGTAGGGGCAATCCCATAGAGTCCGGTTGCAAATAGTAAAGTTAAGAATGGTATTCCTGTCGATGCCAGGATGTAAGAGAGACACATGAGTAGTTAGTTTTCCAGAGGATCTTGTCAGAAGAGCAACTGCAAAACCTCTCATGGCTCGCAGGTGTACGAAGGGCAGTCTCCTGGAACTTCAGGCTATGGAGCCCATGATCTTCTTCAGAAGGTTTCCAGGGTTTCAGCCAAGTGTAATCAATCCATGAGTCAATTTCCACCACCTTACCTGCCATTAGAGTAGACAGAGTAACTGAAAATGGCCCTTCCTAAGATGGGCCTAGGGAGGGAGAGTCTGACGGGAACGACTTGACAAGCTGTTCTCCAGGGCAGAACAACTCTTTCCCTTTCTCCATAGGGTGTCCTCTGGTAAAGGCTTAAGAGCCTGTTGATACTTAGCCAAGGAGGTTATGTATTTTATTAGATCTGCTGTTTCCTTGTCTAATACAAGATTTGTAGTAAGAAAAGGCCATTCATAAAGGATCTCATAGGGACTGAGTCCTATTTTCTGAGGAGTGTTTCAAGCCCTTAAGAGTGCTATTGGTTTCTGCACATGGCTAGCCAGTTTTCCCAACACCATTTATTTATTGAGAAACTGGACCCCTTCCTGACACCTTACACGAAAATTAACTCCAGATGGATTAAAGACTTAAACATAATATCTGGCACCATAAAAAACCTAGAAGAAAATCTAGGAAAAAACATTCAGGACATAGGAGTAGGCAAGGGCTTCATGACCAAAACACCAAAAGCATTGGCAACAAAAGCCAAAATAGACAAATGGGACCTAATCAAACTCCACAGCTTCTGCACGGCAAAACAAACAGTCACTAGAGTGAATCTGCAACCAACAGAATGGGAAAAAAATTTTGCAGTTTACCCATCTGACAAAGGGCTGATATCCAGAATTTACACAGCACTCAAACAGATTTACAAGAAAAAAACAAACAAGCCCATTCAAAAATGGGCAAAGGATATGAACAGACACTTTACAACAGAAGACATACATGAGGCCAACAAACATATGAAAAAATGCTTATCATCACTGGTCATCAGAGAAATGCAAATCAAAACTACGTTGAGATACCATCTCACACCAGTTAGAATGGCGATCATTAAAAAATCTGGAGACAGCAGATGCTGGAGAGGATGTGAAGAAATAGGAACACTTTTACACTGCTGGTGGGAGTGTAAATTAGTTCAACCATTGTGGAAGACAGTGTGGCAATTCCTCAAGGACCTAGAAATAGAAATTCCATTTGACCCAGCAATCCCATTACTGGGTATATATCCAAAGGACTATAAATCGTTCTACTATAAGGACACGTGCACACGAATGTTCATTGCAGCACTGTTTACAATAGCAAAGACCTGGAGTCAACCCAAATGCCCATGAATGATAGACTGGACTGGGAAAATGTGGCACATATACACCATGGAATATTATGCAGCAATCAAAAATGATGAGTTCGTGTCCTTTGTAGGGACATGGATGAATCTGGAGAACATCATTCTCAGCAAACTGACACAAGAACAGAAAATGAAATACTGCATATTCCCACTCATAGGTGGGTGAAGAACAATGAGAACACATAGACACAGGGAAGGGAGCACTACACATGGGGGTCTATTGGGGGGAATAGGGGAGGAACAGTGGGGGCGGGGAACTGGGGAGGGATAGCCTGGGGAGAAATGCCAGATGTGGGTGAAGGGGAGGAAGACAGCAAATCACACTGCCACGTGTGTACCTATGCAACTATCTTGCATGTTCTGCACATGTACCCCAAAACCTAAAATGCAATAAAAATAAATAAATAAATAAAACTAGAAAAAAAAAAAGAGTGCTATTGGTAACAGAGAGGACCATGGGAGGTGAGTTCCTTGTGCCAGTTTTTGTAAAGTGTCTCTTAGGAATTTCGTTCATCTTTCTCCTTTTCCTGAGGACTGAGGCCTCCAAGCACAGTGGAGAGGACATTGTATTCCTAATGCTTTGGAAATTCCTTGGGTTACTGCAGCTCTGAAGGTAGGGCCATTATCACTTTAAAGGCAGCAAGGGAGTAAAAATCTAGGGATTATTTTCATTAGTCAGGACTCTTATTTCCTCTTGGGCTTTCTCTGTTCTGCAGGGGAAAGCCTTGACCCAGTTTGTGTAGGTGTCTATGCATACTAACAGATATTGATATACGTGAAATTTAGAAATATGGGTAAAGTTCATTTGCCAGTCCTCACCTGGGTAATGACCGGTTTGCTGTTCCCCAGGAGGAACTTTGCAATGTGCTGAAGGATTGTTTTTCTGGCATATTTCACATCCTTTGTCTATTTGTTGGATAGTCTTGAAGAGACTTTTTCTGTAAATATAGATTTGGACATCTGATATGTATTCTCTATACAAGTACAGAAGGTTCGATGTAGGGTTTTAAGTACTTTCCACCAGCTGGCAGCAGGTAGGAGCACTTTTTCTTCGTCAGTAGCTAGCCATCCTGAAGGAAGAAGATTATGTCCTGGGAGATTGCCCACTGCAACTCTTCCAATGAGTATTGAGGTCTAGTTCCCTGGAGAAGATTTTCCCATAATAAAAGTCCTTCTATAAATTCTTGTCTAGCTGCCCTTTTTACCTCCAGGTCAGCTCAGCAGTTGCCCTCTGCTTCCGTCTCGTCTCCTTTCTGGTGATCCAGGCTGTGTAAGACTGCTATGTCTTTGGGTTGTTGGACAGCTTGTAATAAGTCTAAGATTTCCTTCTGATATTTAATGGGAGCTCCTGCCGAGGTTAAAAGCTCTCTTTCCTTCCATGTGGCAGCATGAGTATGAAGAACCACTTAAGCGTATTTGGAATCTGTGTATATGTTTATTCTCCTTCCTTTTCCTAATTTTAGACCTCAAGTGAGGGCTGCTAGTTCTGCCAGTTGGATGCTAGTTCCAGGAGGAAGAGGATTACTTTCAAGCACTCTTAGATCATTGACAACTGCGTATCTTGCCTTCTGAACAGCCCCAGTCAGCCAGAGATGGGAAACAGGAGAATTCCTGCATGAAACAAGGCCCCGCCAGCCAACCCCAGAAGTCCCTCTAACACAGTCCTTTGTGTGTATATATTGAGGGAACCTTGCAGAATAATGATCACTAAATTGTTAACAGCAGTGGATGTTTGATGATGGGGTTTTTTTTACTAATTTTTACTTTATATACTTTACAGTTTCTTTTATTTGACCATAAATGTTTAGTAAGTATATAATTTTAAATGTTTACATTTATATTTGTTTTCAAAAAATAAAGTATATAGACACTAGAATCTGAAAATTTGAGTTCTTACCCAGCTCACTGTATGGTATTGGACAAATTCCTGAATCTGGAAGAGTATTGAATCTAATTGTGCCACTCCTCTCTGGTAAAATGAGAAGAGTAAATAATATCATCAACAAGGGATCAGCAAGACAACTGAATATTATAATTCATGCATATCTAAGTACTAGATGTTGAAAGTGAGAGACAAATGTTAGCTATTATTATTATATGATGGGAAAAAATGTTTAAGTTGAAAAAAGTCAAACAGAGGTAGCTGCAAGTGGTGAGATTCTGGTACTGGCCAGGGAAAGGGTACAGGTTAGTTATTCAGACCAATTTTCACTGTTGTATTAGATTTCTGTTGCTCCATAGCAAATTACCATAAACACAGAGACTTATCAAAACTCATTTATTATCTCAGTGATGTGCAAGTCAAAAGTCCAACTTAGCATGGCTTGGCCCTCTGCTCAAGGTCTCAAATCTAGGCTAAAATAAAGGTTTCAGTTGGGGTACATGCTCCTCTGGGGCTTAGGGTTCTTCCAAGCTCATATGGATATGGTAGGATCTCATTTATTGCAGTAATAGAACTGAGGTCCTTCTCTCCATTCTGGCTGTCAGCAAGGGGCTGTTCCACGTTTCTAGAGAACATCCACATTTCTTGCACATGTCCTTCTTCATCTTCAAAGCCGGCAATAGAGAATCTCCCTCACGTGGGGTTCCTCTCTCACACCCAAATCTCTCTTCAGGAAGAGCCCTGTCCTTTTTAAGGGACCCTGTAAGAAGATATGTCCACCCAGGACAATTTTGCTTTCTTAATGTCAACTGTGACATATACTATAAGCTAATCATGGGAGGGATTATCTCACTATAACCACAAGTCTCTATGGGGGGACAGGGGCAGATCCTGAGAACATCATAAAATTTGACCTACTGTAATGATGTTCCATTATCTTAGACTGTTTGAATTCTTTCTGGGTCATATATTCAATATTCAGATTTTTGGTCCAATAATTCTGATGAGATGCTGTATAATTTACCGTGGTTTTGTTTGAAGCTTATAAAAATAATCACTGTCTTTGGAGGGTACACTTGATTGCATTGACTACATCAGGGTACTGAGAGAGGTGCATGAGAGAAAAAGAGAGTTACTTCTGACAAAGCTTATTTGTATGCCTTATATGTCCATTTACAGTATCTTCAATGTTTAAGACTACATGATACCCAAGTACCAATAATAAACTTCAGAAGGAGGAATTTTCTGAATTTCCACATAATTTCACTTCCCTCTCTTTCTTCTCCTTTCTCTTTCTCATTTCTTACACACAGAAAAATGCAGATATGGAATAATTTTGATTATTATTAACATTAATATTAACAATGACAAATATAAGCCTAGTATCTGAAAATAACAGTAAAATGTCCCCACAGAACTTGAAGATGAAGAAAATGATTTTATACTTTGAAAGTTAAAGACTATAAATCAGAGCAGAGATATGCTCAGATAAAATAAACTTAAATAAGAACACCATGTTTCCTTCATTATTTGATAATATTTAAAAATTTTAATGTTCTCAAACCTGGATCATCTCAAAACTAATGAATACATTTAAGGTGCTATCTGTCTTTTTTAAAAAAGTATGATTAATAAATTGATAGATTACCTCACAATGTATAGAAAAAAATAGTATGCCACTCCTAGGCAGAAACACTAAAGTATTGATGTACCTAAACAAACACATGAACAAAATGCCACTTAAGGTCAGGTTTCTAATGGAAATAAAAAGCAAATAGAAAAGGAACACTCTGAAAGTGCCTGTTTAAACATTTTCTACAAATATTCTGGTTCAAATTCTTGATTTATCTGTTATGATAGCGTGCATATCTCTATGTAGAGATGAAGTTTGTAAATAATTTATAATTTTCTCTTAAATAACAGAAAATTATCTTAAGAAAGAGATATTATCTTAATGTTTCTTCTTAATTCTTGTCTTCATACCTCTTCTACTCTCCTCCCTCTGTCTTTTCCATTTGTTGAGCCCTGCTCATCCAAGAAGGTTTTCTAATAAAATTTCCACCTACTCATGCCCACCTCTATCATTAGCCACATTGTACTTATGTTTGTTTATTAATTTTACTCCCAAACTGGTCTTGCTTATCTTTGTTTCCCAAGCACATGGCACAGTACTGGGCACATACTAGCTACTCAAATTTTGTATCAGTGATTAAACACATAAATGAATGAATGATAGATTGTGCTACATTTATCGTGCTGACAACTCTATTACGGGCAGTGTATCTGAAGTATATGAAGACACAGAAGAGAGCAGTAACCTAGAAATTATTATTTTTAAATGAGTATATTTGAAGTAAATTATAAAGTGTATAAATATATTCAATATACTTAAGTTATAGCTTAGGATTCAAGATAAGTTATTTTACCCTATATCCCCAAACCTCACAGAGGCATGTAGAGAAAAAGTTTGGAAACCCTGTTTGAAGGCCAAGGTTGAAGCTTTCACCTAACTCCTATCTATACCCGTCTGCATCCATCTCAGCTAATGCTTTGGCTATGGCACTAAGCAAGCTATCCCCAGAGGGCAAGCATGCCCCAGTTTCAGTTTGAGTTGCCTATTTTGCTTCACACCCAGATTCTGAAAATAATACTGTTTTAAGTCAATAAGAAGCCTGAGTTTCTGTATGTCTAACGCTAAAGTCAGACATAAAATATTCTGTGATTATCAAATTAATGTCTATTGGTGATTCCTGTTGGTGGCTATACCCCAAATATTCTTATGCCTCAAACTATATCTTAACTCTTATATGTTTTCTGTTGTAGACTGGATAGAGAAAAACAACATGGAACATCCAAAAGTTTTAGTCAGTTAAGTGACACCAGATTTCAGAAATTGAATGACACCCAAAATTTGCTATCCACTAAAAGCTGCTTATTATGATGGGGAAAAAGCAACCACATCTCTAAATCCATGATGTATGAAAATTCATTCATTTATTAAAAGAATATTTGAGACACCTATTATCTGCTGAGTGGTTGAGACGCTGAGGATGTGGCATTGAACAAAATGATTATTCTGTCCACATGAGTTTATAGTCTAGAGAGAGAGAAAGACAACATGGAAGTAGATATGTCCCACATCAGGACATAGGGTAAAGAGTGAGGGGTAGCCAAGGAAAGGTTCTCTGATTAGGTGACATCAGTACAGGAATCTCTGACTTGAGGATTGTGTTCGTTTTGTTATGTCTTTTTTTATTATTATTCATTAGGACTCTACAATCCTCTTTCTTTTCTTCCTCTCCCTTCTTATTTCCAAGTAACCAATAAAAAGGATATTCAGAGGACTGGCTCATCACAGATTGGCTGTCGAATGTATATCTACAAAACTTTGGTATGCTATTCACCTGTGCTAGCATAACCAAATCATGAGTTAAACCTAAAGACAAACACACAAACTATTCATATGGCAAGCAGGTTTACTCGGGAGATCTAGCCTAATTATGCCTTAAGAACAAAGTTTGCCACGTTTAAAAACTATTGTGCTATTCTTTCTAAAGCTGTGTTTTGCACAAATTCCGTACCTCTTGGCAACTTCAGTAAGGGAGGTTGCTTTAATATTTTCCTTTTCTCTTTATACTTGTGAAGGTGACTGTTTGCCTTCAGCAAACTTATTCTTATTAGTCTTTCTAACCCACCTAATGAGCATCACCTCATCTCCAGCTTCTGTAGCTCAGATACTTTATTCTCAGAGTAAAACTTCATGTAAAAAATGATACACTGTAATTATAATTATAGTTATAGAGCCATGACTGTATGTATAACGAAATAAGCCTAAACGAATATTAATAGAATATATGAGCATGGGACTTCTGTTACTGTTTTTATTTCAACTTTGTGGATATAAAATGTGTTTTGGTGATAATGCATTTTCTGTGGCACTGCCTTCTTTATAAAATGCTGGTTCAGAATTCCCCATTTATTTCTCTTCCTGAATGTAGTAATTAATAACCTGATAACTAATGGAAAAAGTTGATTGTCACAGCCTACTAATGGCATTTAGTAATATGGAATCAATTGTTTTCTGAACCAGTCACTAGAGAAATGAAAGTCAGAAATAGAAGTATTATGGGCTGAACTAGTTCTGTGTGATTGTTTTTTCCCTAAGGGCTTTAGATTGGATTAGGATATCTAAATTCAATCAAAGCTGGATGCCTGACAAAAGAATTTCACAGACTTTCATGGGAAAGGAAAAAAAAACCTGCAAAAATTGTAGCCAATAGGCAATACTAATTGTGGATGCTCCTTTAAATGTTTTTCTGAAATCTGAGTTCCTTAAGGTAGTATGATATATTCACAAAATATTTTAAACATTTTAGAAGATTGCCCAAAAATAGAAATAGGCATAGTCTGATATTTGAAACAGCAGTGCCACCTGGTGACAAAGACATTTCAAAATAATTCTGCTTCACATTTCCTTATTCTTAAACAATTCTGTTGACTGACAACAAACAAATATATGATGAAAGAAATCATGTACTTTGATTTTTAGGACATATTAAAATCACATATTGAAGAAAAAATCTTAATGTTGGTTTGCTTATTAACCATTAGACTGACAATCAACATTTTTAAGCAATCACTATACTTAAAACATCTTCCTAGACTTTAAAGAATTTTGTAAAAGATATAGACATTAATTTAACCCACTGCTCCCGAGAAAATTATAATTAAATATAAATAACAAAACAAGAATCAAGAAGAAAACATTTGAAAATAAATTAAATAGCTAAATAGCAGAGAGTGACTAGTTTCCAGGATACCTCAAATTAAAAAGGCATCCTGGAGAAAAGAAAAATGTCTATTCTCTCACTATTCTTGTCAGAATGGCACGAACATTTTAGCAAAGGCTGGTTAGAAAGAATATTCCCTTTATATTATTCAATGTTTTTGTTTTAATCTATATTACTACTCCATTTTTCCAAAGATAAAAGATGCAAAATTTTCCTGGAAAACTTAAATTGCTACTTTAAAAAGCATAAAAAATAAAGTCAGACACAGTGGGATCCTTTCTGTGCTGAGGGCCTATACTAATGACCACTTTTAAAACATTTTAATATTTTCCAGTGTTTTGATTTTTTTCCCCAGGATGTAACTGCTATCATTAGAATTTCTAAATTCATTGAATAATTAACATTATATAATAAAATCTATTATCCAAAAGCTATAAGACATACTATGTATTATTCAACCTAAATAAATAATTGTTAATTACCTACTAGACAATAAAAGCAATAATAAGTATATCTATTTTTCTGACATGCAAGTTACTTTAAAAGAACTCTAGATGATGGCAAGAAAATTACCCAATTCCCTGCCCTAATATCCAGCTCTAAAACTCTCCGAGGTGGGATGAGTAAACTATCAGCTGGACTGCAGAGCCCTGATTTTTCAGCACTGAAGAGGAGAAAATGAAGGAATACTAATGAAAACTGTGTAAGAATTATAAAAGACTAAAAAACTAAAAAAGAACTGTAACTTATTCTTTTTTCCCCCTTTCCCCAGTCAACAGTGTTGTAATTTAATCTTTTGCTGGAATACCTAATTTGGTTACCAAACCATTGTTACAAAGGATTCCATAAGAGTAAAAAGGGGAAAAAATGAGCAAAAAGCTACTTCTTTTATTTCTGTCTTTTTATTTTAAGTTCCTTGAAAACTAAGCATCTTCTTGTTCTCTGTGAGCTTGTGTAGATGTAGCAACATTAAATATTCATTAAATTATTTTTTTAATCCCTTAATGCTTTTAATTCCAACATATTTAAAAAATGTTTGGAGCTCTTTTATCATACTATTATAGAAAATACAGCTATTACTAGACCAGAAGAAAATCAAGACTACTGCTCTAAATAATTCATTTACAGAACATGCATATTTTTTCAGATGTTGATTTGTCTTATATTCATTCTTAGTCACAATTTTAAAATAATCTAAGAGGACATTTTTCCCCTAAAGATGGCTAAATATGAACACCTTTCCTAAATCCACTCATATTTTAAAACAGAAAATTAAAGAGAATTATGCTTTACCCCTAGGCTAGATTAAGTCGAAACGAGAAAGATTGAAGAAGAAATTCCGCATTACATTGGTTGTGAGATGATATATAAAACATTTTCCCTTAGAAATGTGTACATTGATGAGCCACTTTCTCTCTTGATGATAAAAGACAGTTATAAGCCTGAAGTAAAAAAAAAAAGTCTACAAATTAAGATGACAGTAAAAATGGACCTGAAGGGTAAAGAATTAGGGCTGGTTATAAGCAATTTAATTTGGATTTTCTCATAATTTTTGTTTATTATTTTTATTTTCACTTACACCAAGCAACATACTATATTCATTCAATATCCAGCTCTATTTCTGTCAATATAAAAATTCAAATGTAAAAGGATAATACATAAAATTCAGGAACTTAAGGTCAAAATAAAACTACTGCTTATTTAATGTGTTTTCGGAAAGTAGTAGAGAAATATTTACTTAGCATTTCAAATTACCACAGTTCTTAGGTTTCTATAGTATTTTAACCCATAGCCATGAGCAATGAGACGTGTCATGTAACCCCTAAATATATTGCCAGGGTGAAAGATCATACCAAATGTAGCAACAGAAAGACAAAACTGAAAAGAACTAATACAACAATATGCTTTCATTGTGCATCTTTTTGTGGGTAGGACTACTTACAAGCATCAAAGAATATTATATTCTTTATTACAATATTCCTAAAGACTACTAAATATGAACATCTTTCCTAAATCCACTTTTATTTTAAAACAGAAAATTAAAGAGAATTATGTTTTACTCCTAGGCTAGATTAAGTGAAAATGAGAGAGATTGGAGAAGGAATTCCTCATCGCATAGGTTGTGAGAAGATAGAATACTTTGTCTTTATAATAAAATAATTTTAGAATGTATATTATATATTACAATATCATATATATTATGACATAATATTCTTTTATGCTTTTTTTGATTGAGTTATATAAATATATCCAGTGCAATATAAGTTAAATAAAATTAAAATTGGTAATTCTGGTCACATCTGTTATGGCAAAATAAAATTAATTCTATTAATTAAAAAATAATATATAATAATGTTTCTAGCATAAATAAATTATAATTATTTAATTGATTTTTTTTTTTTACAAACAATGTTATTATGCAACCTGGAATTGTATATATCAAAATTGGCAAAGTTAAATGTTTAGATGGAGGCTCGCATGCTTATGTCTCAGTTATACACAGATGGATAGCACTCTGGCTAATTCTATGCTCTGGCTATACATTGCTGACCATCTACTCTGTCACCTTAAGCAATACTGTTGTGAAAATAGAATCAAAAGGTAATGTATCTACTGCTCCTGGTTCTTTCTGAATGCTAACATTACATTAACCATCAGGTAGCTTAAAAAGACAAATATTCACTACCAGCTTGACTTTTAGAATATGTTAATAACATTATATTTCAGGTTCATGGCAGCATATTAAATGCCTTTATAATTAAATGTTGTTATTTATAAACTTCCCACATCTTCTACCAGAAAGTAAAAGCTACTATCTATGTAACATAGTAAAGATGTTAAATAATGAATAAGTAAACTTAAAACATGAGGATTCTGTCTGAAAGTATGTGATGTTGTATTTATTTATATCTATATAAATATAATATACATATACTAACTACATATTTATAACTCACGGGTAGAAATGTAAGGATAAATTATTCAGACAAAATAGTTTTTTGGAAGGTAGAAGTGACAAGTGAAGGAAGGCAACAAACCGCAGGGAGAGAATGAATTGAGCCTCTATACAAGAATCCATATTTTTAATATGGGGAAAAGTCTATCCACCTTTCACTAGGTTAATTTCAGTAAAAACTTAACAAATTTTTAATTAATTTCAGGATTGAACCAATAGTTTCAAACCTGAATATTGAATATTGCTGTGTTAATTACACTGATAATGTAACAACAAATACCACCCAGCATCAATTATTTTATAACAGTATATTTTCTCATTTTATGGCAGTACATTTTGAGTGTCACAAATATTATGTTTCTTTTTCTTAACATATTTAAAATATGTTAACTTTACTGTTAATGGTGGAGAAGCACTAGAAAAGTTGCTACAGTTTCCTCTTTTATGCCCACTGCTGATTATACTTCAGCTCACTCTTCCTATCTTCCCATTTATTCTTTGAAATTGACAAATAATGAAGTGCTAAGACTTAAGACAAGGTATCTAGGTGTGAATGGTGCAATCAATTGCCTGTGAAGCTGATACAGTTTGGATATGTGTCCCCCGCCACACCCCTATTCTCATGTGAATTGTAATCCCCAGTGTTGGAGGTGGAGCCTGGTGGTGAGTGATTGAATCATGGGGGTGTTTCTCATGAATGGTTTAGCACCATCCTCTTGGTGCTGTTCTCATGAGGATGAGTAAGTTCTCACGAGATCTGGTTGTTCAAAAGTGTTTGGCAGGTCACCTCTCTCTCTTGCTCCTGCTTTCACCATGTGACACACCTGCTCCCCTTTCACCTTCTGTCATGATTGTCGTTTCCTGGGGCCTCCCCAGAAGCTGAGCACATGCCAGTGCAGTGCTTCCTGTACAGCCTGAAGAATCATGAGCCAATTAAAACTCTTTATAAATTGCTCAGCCTCAGATATTTCTTTACAACAATACAAGCATGGCCTAATACAAAAGCCAAAACTAAACAACTAATTGCACAACTAACCAGTAAAGAGAAAAGGGAAGGGAGGATAGTATGGGTGTGAGGATCATGCCCTGCAGAGGGAGAAGGAAGGATGAAGACTCTTAACTGAAAAAAAAAAGTATAATCATTTCAAGTACATAAGAGAAATCTAATGGAACTGAAACGCAAAAATTGACAAAGTGGCACGAAAGAATTATGAGGTAATCTGTCAAGAGCTTGAATGGTTATGTTACAGATTTACATCTCTATCCTAAGAACAACAAGACATTATTGGAAACTTTCAAACAGTGAATGATATGATGGATTTGCATTTTTGAAACCCATTAATCAAGTTTTAATAAAGCCAGCGGGCACCTACTAATTAATCATTAGGCTGGGAATAGTCACATCAATGAATAAAAATATCAATTTTATGTCCATACCTAACATTAACTCAAGATAATATTAGTCAGAATTGTGTAACTATTGGGGGAATGCATTTAATGAAGAAATTATTTAAAAGGCATTACAAGACAAGAATTAAAAGGAAACATCTATGGCTTCCATTTTCACACTTCCACGTGTATTAAGTGCATACTAAATCATTTTGAGCAAGACTAGAAAAGGAAGAAATGAGTTTCATTTTTCCCCCAGGCAGAGAATGGTTGAAGGTGTGGTGAGACCCTGAAGTGTTCCCTGTGCTAAGAGGATGCTCTTGTGGTTCTTAGTGGCCTCCAAAAATTTTCTTCTTGGCCAAATTGATGGGCACCTTTGATGTTTACTCTAAACAGCCTCCAGCACATCTCTTTGCTGCAGTGGTGGGAAGGGCATAGGGAGGTTGTATTGGCAGCCACTGTGCCATCTCCCCTGAGGAATGAATCTCAGCCTTATGGGTATGCGGAAAGTCTCTGCTAAGTTCTGAGTTACTTCCGTGTTCAAATTTCCCTCAGCCCTAGGAATGGAAGCTGCCTTCTGCTGTTTTTAACCCTTACACTTAGAGCACAAGATGACTCCTTTCAGTTAATCAGTTTTTACCTGGTTGACTATTCATATTAAATTCACCCTGTTGAAATTACTTGTGTGCTTATTGTCGTTGAATTGGAGCCTGACCAACACAAGTGCAAAGCATGATAAAAACAATAAACAGCCACTGTTAGAAAAAAGTTTAAAAGTAAGAAAATGCAAAGAAATAAAACATGTATATCAGCAAGTGGGATCATAGCAGGTTTTTTTTTTTTTTTTACTATTTTCTTTGTCTGTATCTAGATAGATACATAGACAGAAAAATAGATAGATGATAGATAGATAGATAGATAGATAGATAGATAGATAGATACAATCATATTATTCCTGTTAATTATAAAATTATCTTTTTCCAAACTCATTATATATTCTTTGAATCTAAGACCTGGAACCAACCCAAATGCCCATTGATGATAGACTGGACTGGGAAAATGTGGCACATATACACCATGGAATATTATGCAGCAATCAAAAATGATGAGTATGTGTCCTTTGTAAGGACATGGATGAATCTGGAGAACATCATTCTCAGCAAACTGACACAAGAACAGAAAAAGAAATAACGCATATTCTCACTCATAGGTGGGTGAGAAAAATGAGAACACATGGACACAGGGAGGGGGTCTACTACACACTGGGGTCTATTGGAGGGAATGGGGGAGGGACAGCGGGGGCGGGCTGGGGAGGGATAGCCTGGGGAGAAATGCCAAGTGTGGGTGAAGGGGAGGAAGGCAGCAAAACACACTGCCATGTGTGTACCTATGCAACTATCTTCCATGTTCTGCACATGTACCCCAAAACCTATAATGCAATAAAAATTTTAAAAATTAAAAAAAAAATTTTAGGAAAAAATATATATATATATATATATATATATTCTTTGAATCAATGTTTTTTAATAACTACACAGTGGTTCACCATAAAAGTTGATTTTAATTTATTTAATGAATTTTCTCTAATTCTTTGAAATTTTAGTTGGGTTTCAACTCTCTTAGCCTTTAGCAATAAATAGATCAATTTTAAGAGATAACTTGTAAATATCTTTATAACCATACTAATTTACTCTTGGATAATCATTCCCTTCTCACTTTTTAAAAATTTGATGATAAGTGCTAGTGACGTATGTGCAATGTTATATGAGAGAGTGAATTTCATAAGCTCTAACACCTATTTCTAGTAAGGGATAATACCAAACATGTTTTTTTTCTTAATTTTACAACTTGAGATATTTAAAATCTTATACAATCCAGTAATTCTAGAATAGGAACTGGCAGTTAGAGTGCTCGCTAACATGTTACGCTGTTGCTAATGGAGTCGCTTCTGTTACAGCCTCACAATTTGTTTTATGGTATTTGAGTTTCATTTTTTTCTTGCGTCTTATTTCTCATCTACCCTATGGCTTATCTCCAGAATCCCTCAGTTATCCTGTGTTGAGAGCCAACAACAACTCTCCATTCTAAATCCTCTACCATGGCGCTCCAGTTAGACTTGCCTTCCCATTTCAAGCTATAATTTCTTCCCCTGAAAAACAGGAGCTTGGGGACAAGACAATGACAGCCACAGTATCTTTCCACTCTATAATAAACATTCTGATTCTGGATTCTGCCTTCCCATTGCAATTGCTTAATAAAATTTAACACAAAATCGTCTAAAATATTGAAAACTTGAAGCGACTTCTCTGCCACTTAATAAAAATATCAGGGTCTGAAATAAAAAATGTAGACTTGAAAACTCAACTTGTCTCTCCTTTTAATTAGGTTTTACCTGTAATAAATAGTAGCTATAATATTCCGTTTTTTGTGCAGAGGCTTATTTGAATATATCAAATCTTCAAATCTATATTAGCGTTCTCTATCTAGGCAAACCACCTCCTTCTACTAACTTGTCCAAGGTAATAGCGAAAAGTAATTTTGAAAGTCATATTTAGTATAATTGGATGTATTCATAGCACAGCTGCAAATCTCTTAAAGTTGTTATAAACCATGCAAAAGTACTTCCTTGTGACAGTTTGTTGAGCATTTAAATGGAAATCAGAGAACCTAAGCTATCTATTTCAATTCAGCCAGCAATTTTAGAAAGCTTAAAAATCTAAAACGCCACAGTACTGTGAAAACACAAACTATCAAAAATTTATACAATTAAGCTAAAATCTTGGAAAAACTCCACTGTTTCCAAGCATCCACTAATCTTCTTGTAAACATAATTTTTAAAGAAGTAATTTAAGCTCTATAATGCCCATATTATCTGTATTACTTTAAAATTCCTCTAAGTTCTGATTAAATTTAAGATTTTGATTTCTAAACAAAGTTATCTAACATTTTTATATTCCCCATCTGATTCTCAGATAGGAGATTTCCAGTTCCAGTACCTTATTGAAATTGCCAAGGTCACCAATGGCAAAGTAACCAATTATTTTATTCAACCTTTATGCCCCCAATGTCTTCTGTGAGCCTTTTCCCTTGTTTTAGCTCCTTTGTTTTTGTTACATTGATAAATTCTTTGTTCTAACCTTTGCAGCCATTTCTCATCCCCTTTACTACCTCTTTTTTTCCTCCTTTCACTATTTTTGTTCCCATTTTAAAATCATTTTTCCCTATACCTTCTCTTCCTCTTTCCCCTGTAAATATAAGTCAAGTTCTTTATGGCCTTAACTACCATGTATATATTTAAAATCTCCAGATCCATATATACAGCAAATAGTTTTCTTATAAAGTCTAAATCTAACTATCCAGTTGACCACTGAAAATCACTTCCTGGAAACTCATGTGTTCAAACCTTAATTATCATATTTTTTCTACTTCATTTACCTTCAGTACTCTATTATTCAAACTTCTATTCACCTCCAATTTTTATCCACATTTAAATTCTTCTTCCTCACCATTCCTCAGAACACACTCTGTTATACTTCCTGGATACATTTAAGCTGGTTCCCTAGTTTTCTACTCTCATAGCTCTATGTTGAAATTTTCCCTATTTTTTGCTAGCAACATCTTAAGTTTCCCGACCTATTCAAAATCGTCTTCCTCACTAAAAACACGATGATTTATTTTCTTTTTTAATTAATAATTCTTACTTATCTCCCTTATTAAGTCACAGATATATACAGAAAACATAATAGTCTCACTTCTGTTTGTTGATTACCCAACATTTGACAGTGAATCCTGACACTATCCAATCAAATGTTTTCATGCAATTGGTGACAGAAACTGAAACACTGTTTCCTCTGGGAACATGTCTAATTTGCAATACCATGTAAACCTTCTATATTTAGCCTTCAATTTTCTGACTCCCAAGACTTCCACTCCTTTGCCATTTTTGTGGCATTTTTGGAAATGTCTCTAATTACTAGCTTCAGGTAGCCTTCCCTGGGGCTCTAATGCTCAACTATATTAGAGCAGAACAACTTGGATGAAGCATGATGGAGACATTAATCCATTCATACAAATATGTTAAGTACTAACTTTGAGCAATACTCTAACCCTTTAAGAAAGCATGTGTTTATTAGAGCTGTGTTAAACATCAGTTTTCAAGACCTATGAGCCTGCATAGACTACCTGAAAAATAGCCTCAACAATAGTCATATGACTTTCAAGTATTTTTTAAGAATCAACTCAAGCCTCCTACACTGTTTATGTGTTTAATACCTTGTTACTACTGGCTAAGTTTGAGAGTGGTGACTTAATTTAAGATGCAGTGGAGTCAAAATCCTTAGTTCATGTGACGTACAGAGGCTCATGAAATGTAATCCAGAAGCCACGTAGAGCTTGTTTGCTCTTTGAGAACTAGATGTTAATAAAATTCTCAACTTCACTGTCTTTAGAAAGCATAATTTTTGTTAATAGTTTGTAAGGAGGGAATAGGATCATGCCCTCACAATCACCTCACAATGTTTCACTGGCATTTCTCTGTAACTCACTTTCCTCTTTAGTTCCTAATTTTATTTCCTTTCCTAGAAAAATATTCACTCCTTTCTAGCACAGCCTTAGAAAAAATATGTTTACTCTCTATATGTTGTCTCCGAGTCTCACTCTCTATCCCCAGGTGGCTTTTCAAGATATCTTCTCAAAGAGGAGCATATTATTTGTGAGAACATTCAGATGCCAAAATGCTAAAATAGTATATTGCCACCTTCACATACCTATTTCTCTTATCACTCAGCTTCTATGGTTTGGGGATTTATTTCTTAGCTGTAAAGTAGACTCCATTAAAGTCAGGCCCTATTAGGTACCTTAAAGTTCATCCAATCTAACATCCAGAGACCGCTAGAGTGAAATTACTTTCCCAGGATCATACTGCCGGTTAATATCAGAGCCAGGAGTGCAACTTGAGTTTCTGAATTACCACTTTAGTGCCATTTCTATCACTCCACTCTACATTGATCTTCCTAATAGATGCGATCACTATTTATACAACTTACTAAAATAATTTTCTTCATTGACTCAAATGATATTGAAGATATTAAATAATATATTTAATTTATATTTTCTTTGAATATTTAAATTGATAGTAACCACTCACAGACAACTTGTTCTTTGTGTTTACGTGAGAATGTGATTATGTATAGTCTTTATTTGTTACTTTTTAAAATTACACTTCAAAGTGCTGCATAATAATATACTTGCTAAATTAAATTTTTAGTGCTATATAGTTAATTTTTATTTATTTACATTTGTAATGCAATAGATATAAATCTACTTTATAAAATCGAAGACTTAGACATATTTAAGAAGGCGGATCTTTTGAAGTAATTAAGCAGGTTTCTATCTCAATTTGTAAAATTATGTATTTACTTATCCTTGGTAGTCAAGATAAAAAGGTTTTATTGGAATAAGAGCTATAATTTGTTGGACGTTCATGAGGGTAGACATTGCAGTGTCTTACTCCATTTCTACAACTTCTCTATGACACAGATATTATCTACTATTATTAGTTAAGTACATGAAAGTATAGAGAAGTTACATAAATTATCCACAGCCACACAACCACGTTGCAGAGATTCAATTCAAAAAACCTATGTCTGTCTCACTCAAAAACCCTTACTTTTACCAATGTGAAAAACTAGTTCTCCCTTTTCAGTTATATTTTTGTACTATATATTTATATTGATTTGCACGTAGGTGGTTTTTCAGACGTTGTAGATTAGTATCTAGTGAGGAACTACATTTTCTTTTAATTACTCACTCATCAATTCATTCAATTCATTTTTATTGAAAGCCATTTTGTATCAGATACCATGCTAAGTGCTAAAGATTTAATGTATGCTTAGTTGTGAATAAGTATTTGAAGATTTGTCTTTCCCAACTTTTGCTACTTGATGGGCTTTTCTCAAATTATTATAATATTTATGGGTATAACTTACAATTAATATTAATACAATGATTTTTCAATAATAAATTGTGAAAGTACTTTTTTAAAACAGCTCTCTGAGGTATTCCCCCTTTGGAAACACTGCTAATTCCTCATTTAATTTTTGTTCTCCAAAATCTCTGGAACTTTGAGAATGTAGCCTTGCCTGACCAAAATTATATGGAACATACTTTGTTAGCTTTTTTTTATTAGTCCCATGTTGATTCATACTTATACAGTATTCATCCTAAAGCAATAAAATCTAGGACAGTAGTGACGGGAAGACTCGCCTTAATTGGAAACATGTCAGCATTTTTTTCTGTGACTTGTAATGATGGACCTGTTGCCAGTAAAAGCATGGATAAGCCTGACCTAGCAACATGTAAGGTATTTATATAATGCAGATGATTTGATTCTATTAGCAGCCAATGTTTCCAAGATAAATCATTTATTTCTTCTCAATATAAACCTACTGTATTTTTTAGATTCAAAACTCATGTATTAAAATACAGTCTTGACTCTAAAAATCTACCCAGGATGACCTAAGTAATACAAACCTGTAACAAATCTACTTCAACTAATTTGATGGAAGACACAAGGTCAAGAGCAACAAGAACCTTGTTGGACCTACTTTGATTTGTGTCTCTACTTGTAGGAGAGTTCAGAGAAATCCTTGCTTCCAGGAATGAACTGGAACTCACACTAGGACCCCCATATTGGCCTGTGTCCCTCCTTCTACATCAAAGACAAAGTGATATAAGGTATTATATGAAGTATATGAGATGAAAAGAGAGTACAAAATCTTTATAGGGATTATTTTATTATATCTCCAAACATAAGCACCACCATTCTCTGGTATATATGGAAGTACATTTATTTCATAGCTATCCCTGAAGTCTGCCATATAGATACTCATTTTCACTGCCTCTCCCTCCACTGTTGGCCACCACTCACTTCGTCACTATCTGTCACATTCCATAATTCTTTTGAAGAATACTGCTCTTCCACTCATAGCAACAGAGGGGCTTGGCCACTCTTACCTTTTATTGTCTTGAATATGTATCTTCCTTATGTGCATTTCAATTATTATTAAAGAACTACAGTCAAAAATAGGAGATGAGAAATTCAAGACAGTAAGCTTAATTTTCACATAATCCAAAGAAAAACACAGAACAGATACTTAATATAGAGTTTTTTCCCAGATATACCTCATTCTTAAAGATTAAGCTCACCATCAATTCTGCCCTTCTCTGCCCTTCTTTAGGAACACCTGTTTCTTCAAAGTGCCATAGTACACTTATTATGAAAATTAAGCGCCTAATATAACACTTATTAGTAAAATTAAGCTCTGTCCATCATGTTGGTCATGCTGTGGAATACATGTTTCTCCAAATCCCCAAGGTGCAGAGACAGCTGCTCATTTTCCAAAATCTATTAACAGCATGGAGACTACAGCAGGACTGCCTATGGTTTGACCTAAGATAGATTGACAATAGGCAAATAATTCATGTTTGTGACTTCAGAAAAGTTAAAATTGGGGAAAAAAAATATATGTTTTGGAAAATAATTGTATTTTGTAAAGAAAATCATGCTATAAAAAGTGATAATACAAGCTCAAAACTTTGTTCGAATTCCTTGCATTTATATGCAATTTAGTATTTTCTTTGTTTCTTTTTAAATTACAAATAATGTTGTTTCCAAAATAATTTCAGTAGTTAGTGATTTTAGAAGTTTGAATCCAGAACTCTCTTTGGATCTCCAATTCTGGTGACCTTTGGTAATTATAAATTAATGTGAGGTGCAGAAAAAGGATTCTTCTATTTTTCCAGGAGAAATTTGTTATGAAAATTTCTGTCCCTCTCATGAATATTATGAATCAATTCCCAAATATAGAAAGTTATAATTTAGCACTCTAATATATCACTCACACATATTTTCTGTTTCTTATATTCCCTAATGATTTTATTAGTTCAATTCAAATTTACTATCTTTAGTATTGTGACTATAGAAACATTTTTCATTCAGAGCCAAATATTATACCATTACAGCCATCCATTGCTTTACAACTCGTGTGTTTTGAGAAGTGCAACTTAATTGATTTCATCGTTGTTTGAACATCATAGAGTGTACTTACACAAACATAGATTGTGTAGCCTACTATAAACCTACGCTATATGGTGTAGCTATCATTCTATTGCAGTCCATCATTGACCAAAATATATTTAGGTGATGATGCATGATTATATTTCATTGCTTTTCTTAGACAATAGTTTTTGCTTTTTATAAAAGTTAAATTTTTATTTGCTGAGCATTTTCAAATTTGCCTGGTCGTTTCAAAATTCCAACAGCTTTTTAAAATGTCTTTCAATTATTCATACGGTCAAACCTGTCAGATAATATATCAACTTTATTTTCTATTTTTTTAAAAAAACACCTTTTTCTCAAAATCTACTATAATCTTGATCTAATATTTATTGGTCTGGCTTTAGCTGCTGAAATCCTATTGTCATTATATTGATAATTCCCTTAGCCTCTCTTCTACAGTGGAGTTCCTCTATCTCAGGAAACTTATTTTTCTCTTTCTGAGTTAAATACTCATTTTGGGAAGAAAAGGTACAGGAGAGTTATATTGTTTTAGGTTTTTGCATATGATAAATACCTATTTAGCCCAGAAATCATGACTTACAGTTTGTCTGGCTACACAATTCTAAGTTGGAAATCATTTTTTGGACAAGAAACACGAATAGACATTTTTTCAAAAGAAGACATACAAATGACCAGTAAGTATATGAAAAAAAAGCCTAATATTACTATCATCAGGGAAATGCAAATCAAAATAAAAAGTGAGATAATATCTTACCCATAGGCATATGGCTATTCTTAGTAAGACAAAAAATAACAGATGCTGGTGAGAATATGGGGAAAAAAGGGGAACTTTTCTACACTGTTAGTGGTGAAGTATGGCTTCTATGGAAAACAGAGTGGAGATTTCTCAAAAATAAAAGTAGAACTATCATACAGTCCAGTAATCTCATTACTGGCTATTCATCCAAAGGAAAAGAAATGAGTGTATTAAAGAGATAACCACACTCTTATATTTATTGCACTATTCACAATAGCAACGATATGAAATCAACCTGTGTCCATCAATGAACGAATGAATAGAAACAATGTGGTGTATATATATGCAATATAATACTTTTTGTCCATAAAAAAAGAATGAAATCATATCATTTATAGCAACATGGATGGAACTGGAAGTCATTGTGTTAAGTGAAATAAGCCAGGCACAGAAAGACAAGTATTATATGTTCTTACCCTTATGTGGAAGCTAAAAATATTGATATCATGGAGGTAGAGAATAGTGTAATAGATACCAGTGGCTGGAAAGGGTTTCTGGGAGATGGGAGTGATAAAGAAAGTTTGGTTAATAAGTTCAAACACACAGTTAGTTGGATGAAAAAGTTCTAATATTTAACAGCACAATAAGTTGACTATATATATAAACAGCAATGCATTGTATATTCCAAAATAACTAAAGAGAAGACTTGAAACATTCCTAACATATGGAAATAATACTTGAGGTTATGGACACGCCCGACACCCTGACTAGATCATTACAAAGTCTAGGCATTTAACAAAATATCACATATTCCCCATGTGTATGTACAAATATATTAACAAAAAATATTCCTCTTTATAACAAAATTTTATTATTGTTAATCTGACTAAAAATTCGTGATGACTTAGGGATCATCTGGCAAAATGTTACTTGTGAAAAGCAAGCTTTTCTTCCTATAGTGTGCAAATTATTAAAGTAATATAAACACATCTATAACTTCAAAAATGATTTTCAAATATTTTTCTGCAGTGCTCAAGCTTTCAATATTACTGTTATGTTTTCTAATAACATGTAATAATATAGCACTCCCTGTAAATCAAGTTCTCCAGTAACCTATTTGTTTTTTTCAACAAACTTGCAGACAGAAAATTTAGGTCCAAAACATTTAAATAGCTTGTCTCACATTACTTAGCAAATATATTGTATGTTTTAGATCTGACTCCAGACTCTATCTGTTGCTTCACACTAGTACTCCAATGTTGATCTCATTTTCATCCACCACAGGATAACTAGTTATTTTCTGTCTCTGGAAACTTTTAGCCCAGCTTTTTTTTTTTTTACAAGTTTCTGAAATATAACAATATATATTTCAATCAACATTTTATTTTTTTATCTATGCATATTTTTAAGGTCATAGTTTTCTCTATCCCATTTTTCTTACAATTTCTTCAAACTCATTTTAATTAGATTTTTAGCTTTATTGTGGTGTAATTAACAAATAAAAATTGTATATATTTAATGTGTACAATGCAATGTTTTGATTTTTTTAATTAGCCCTCATTGCAAAAGGCAATACTTACTGGTACATACTAAAAGGTATCCAGGGCAATGATATTTAATATAAACTTGCTAGCTGCCAATCAAAAGAATACTCAAATGCTTGTTTAATAAACAAAATCTACAATTGTAATTAGCATGTTTTTACTGATTGCCTTTACACTGCAGCATTTTTTAACTAATATATATCTTACAAATAGTAAAACACATAAATCTTAAGCATATAGCATTAAAATTTTTATAGGTGTATATATCCCTATCGTCACCACTCAAATCAAACAAATATCGACTACTTCCAGTTCCCACACCTCTCTCTTTTGCCCTTTCTCAACCAATTACTCAACAAAGTTCATCATTTCTGAACCCTATCATGATGGATTAGTTTTGCCTGTTTCTCAATTTCATATAAATGAAAACTTGCTATATATATTCTTTTGAGTCTGACTTATTTCAGTCAATTGTAATTTGTGAGAATCATCTATCTATGTTGTGTGTAGCAACAGCCCATTATTTTTCATTACTGTGTAGCATTCCACTGTAGGAAGAAAAAGTAATTTATTCATTCTACTGAGGGTGGGCATTTGTGTTGTTTTTAGTTTAAAACTTATGATATATCAGTGATTTTATTTGGTAATGACCCTGGGAGTTGCTGAGGTATATAGAATTGATTGTCTTACACATATGGTTTAAGTTATGCCTACTCTAATATATTCCATCCCTGGTCTGCCTTTCTCTCTACTGTTTGGAACAAATCTGGAGCTCCTATAGGAATTTGATATCATTTTAAAAAATATTTTTAATTTTTCTTTTAGGTTCAGGAGGCACATGTGCAGGTTTGTTACATGGGTTTGGTATACAAATGATTTCATCACCCAGGTAGTGAGAATAATACTCAACAGGTAGTGTTTTGACCTTCACTCTCTTCTCACTCTGCTCCCATCAAGTATATTTTTAAAATGATTTTCACAATCAAGCTAATTAACATATTCCTCTCTTCACATAGTTACTATGTGTTAGAGGAAGAGAATACTTAAGATCTACACTCAGTGAACTTAAAGTATATAATATATTATTATTTACTGTAGTTACCATGTTGTACATTATTAGAGCTCCAGAACTTATTCATCCTATAACTGCTGGTTGTACCCATAGTGTTTTTCTTTCTTTGTCTGGCTGATTTCACTTCAGATAATGTCCTCTAGGCTCACTCATTTTGTTGCAAATGGCAGGATTTCATTCTTTTTAATACTGACTAATATTCCATTTTTGGTAGGTAGGTAGATAGATAGATAGATGATAGATATCACAGTTTACATACTTACTCATCTACCAACACTTAGATTGTTTCCACATTTTGGTTCTTGTGAATAATGCTGCAATGAACACAGGAATGCAAATATCTCTTCAAGATAGTTATTTTATTCTCATTGTATATAAAAGGAAAAGTATATAAAAGGTATATGCTTTCTTTTTTTTTTGAGATAGAATCTGGCTCTGATGCCCAGGCTGGAGTGCAGTGGTGCAATCTTGGCTAACTAAAACTTCCACCCCCTGGGTTTAAGCAATTCACCCTGCCTCAGTTTCCCAAGTAGCTGAAATTACAGGTGCCTGCCACTGCGCCTGGCTAATTTTTGTATTTTTTAGTAGAGATGGGGTTTTGCCATTTTGGCCAGGCTGGTCTTGAACTTCTGACCCTGAAATCCACCTGCCTTGGCCTTCCAAAGTTCTGGGATTTTAGGCATGAGCCACTGTACCCAACCAGGTGTGTATTTTTATACCTAAAAGTATAATTGCTGTAACATATGGTAAGTCTTTAATTTTTTGAGGAACCTCCATGCTGTATTCCATAATGGTTGTACCAATTTACATTCCCACCAAAACTCTATAAGGGTGCTCTTTTTGATACATTCTTGTCAACACTATTTATCTTTTGGCTTTTTGTTACTGGTCATTTTAAAAGGTGTAATGTGACATCTCTTTACAGTTTCGGTTCATATTTCCCTTATGTTTAGTTATTTTGTGCAACTTTTCATACATTTGTTGGCCATTTGTAAGTCTTTCTTTAAAAAATATCTGTTCAGGTCTCTTGCTCATGTTTTAATAAGATTCTTTGTTTTCTGATTAGGACTTTCTTATATATTTTAGAGATTAACCTATTATCAGATATATGGTTTGCAAGTATTACCTACCATTCCATGAATCACTTTTTATTTTGTTGTTTCTTTGCTCTGCAGCAACCTTTTCGTTTGACAAAGTCCCATGTGTTTATTTTTGTTTATCTAGCCTATACGTTGGGATTCATATCCAAAAAATCATGCCAATATCAATGTCATGGAGGATTTCCCCTGTTTACCTCTAGGCATTCTTTGGCTTCAGATGCTATGTTTAAATTTCTTATCAATTTTCAGTTTATTTCTGTGTATTGTATAAAAGTCCAATTTTATTCTTTTGCATGTAGGCCTCTAGTTTTTCCAGCACTGTTTATTCAAGGGGCTATCCTTTCTCCATTAGGTGTTCTATTTTCATGCCAGTATCATATATGTATATATATATGCACATATTTATGTTTATTTCTTTATTTATTACTATCTTTTTGTAATAGAGCTTGAAAGTAAGAAGTGTGGTAAATCCTACTTTCTTCTTGTTCAAGATCACTTTAGGTGATTAAGGTTTTTTGTAATTTCATACAAATTTTAGGATTTATTTCTATTTCTGTGAAAAATGCCATTGGACTTTTGATAGTGATTACATTGAATCTGTAGATTGCTTTGAATAATACCACTTTGACAATATTGATTTTTCCCATTGATGAACACAGAATATCTTTCAATTTCTATTATCTTTCAACTCTCTATTTCATTTATTTTGCTTTAATCTTTCTCATTTTCTTTCTTCTATTAACTTTGGGCTTAGTTTGCTCTTCTTTTTTTTTTTTTTTTTTTAGTTCCTTGAGGTTTAATGATAGATTTTTTATTTGATATTTTTTTTAGGGTTAGTGTTTTTATTATACATTTTCTTCTTAGAACTGCCTTGCTGCACCCCACAAGTTTTAGTATGTTGTATTTTCATTTTTGTATCAAAATTTTTCCTTTTTATTTCCTCTTTAAACCACTGATTGTCAAGAATTGTGTTGTTTATGTTCACTTGTTTTTGAATTTTCCAGTTTTCCTCCTGTTATTGATTTCTATTTGTATATCATTGTGGTCAAAAAAGATACTTGATACAATTTCAATCTTCTTAAATGTATTAAGACATTTTGTGACTTAAAGTATGCTCTATTTTGGAGGATGTTTCTTGTTAGCTTGAGAAGAACACCTGATCTCCTACTGTGGACGAAATGTTGCAATACACCTGTCAAGTCCATTTGGTCTAAAGTGTAGATCAAGTCCATTTTTTTTTCCTTACAGATTATCTGAATGATCTATCCATTGTTGTAAGTAGAGTATTGATAATTGCAACAGTATCAATAGAGTTTCTTATATTTCTAATATTATTGTATTGCTGTGTGTTTATCCCTTTAGATACTAATGTTTGCTTTATATTTTTAGGAGCTCCAATTTTAAGTGCATATTTATTTACAATTGTTTTATCCTTTTAATCAACTCACCCCTTAATCATTATATAATGACCATCTTTATCACTTGTTACTGTCTTATCTTAAAGCATATTTGCCTGATATATGGATAACTATCCATGCTCTTTTTTTGTTTCAGTTTGCATAGAATATCAGATTTTCTCATTGCCGGCATTCACAACTTGTGTGTTCTTGAAGCTGAAGTGAGTCTCTTGTAGGTAGCATATTGTTGGATTTAGTTTTTTAATCCATTCAGCCATTCCAGCTTTTGACCATAGAATATAATGAATTTATCTTCAAGGTAATTATTTATAGGTAAGAACATACAACTGCCATTTTGTTCATTGTTTTTTAGCTTTTTATTAGATTACTTGCTCCTTTACTGCTCTATTGCTGTTTTTCTTTGAGATTTTATGATATTATGTAGTGACCTGCTTTGATTTCTCTTTATCTTTTGGGTGCCTACTATAGGTTTTTGCTTTTGATTTAACATGAAGCTTACAGATAATATCTTCCATTTGGAGCAACATATGTTAAACTGATAACAACTTAATTTTTTTAGTTTTTGAGACAGAGTTTCACTCTTGTTACCCAGGCTGGAGTGCAATGGCGCAATTTCGGCTCACTGCAACCTCTGCCTCCTGGGTTCAGGAAATTCTCCTGCCTCAGCCTCCTGAGTAGCTGGGATTACAGGCACAGGCCACCATGCCTAGCTAATTTTTTGTATTTTTAGTAGAGATGGGGTTTCACCATGTTGACCAGGATGGTCTTGATCTCTTGACCTCGTGATCCACCCACCTTGGCCTCCCAAAGTGCTGGGATTACAGGCGTGAGCCACTGTGCCCGGCTTCATTTTTATCATATTTAAAACTCTATACTTTTACTCAGCCCACCATATTTTACATATTTGATGTCACATTTTATATCTTTTTAATACTGTGAATCTATCAACAAATTAGTGTAGCTACAATTATTATTACTTTGGTATTTTAGCTTTTATGTCAGCAATAAAAGTGACCTATATACCAGTATTACACTATCAGAGTGTTCTGTATTTTTTTATATATTTACCTTAACCAATGAGTTATATGTTTTCATGTTGCTCTTTAGCTCCCTTTTGCTTCAAATTCAGGAATTTTTTAAAACACTTATTTTGATATCTTTGTCATGCAATTTATAGATTTTTATATTTTGGGGATCAATTACTGGAAAATTAATGTGTTCCTATCTTGATGACATGTTTGCATAGTTTTCCATGTCAAATAATTATTTTAAAGAAGAGTAATGAGTTACAAGAGAATAAATAGGTAACTTAACTAAAAATTGAAAAAATAAAACACAAACAAAATGAGAAGTACAACAGAGAAATGGAAAAAAATAGAACCCACACTAAAATTCTGGAGCTAAAGAATAAAATTAATGAAATAAAAAATGCAAAATTAAGAACTGACAGCAAAATTGATCAGGAAGAAAGAATCTTTGAATTTGTTACAGCAAGGAACAACCTGCAAAGGGTATTTCAGAGATAAGTTCTCTTCATCCTAGAAAATATCAGTAGTCCCTTTCACCAGAAGTTCAGCTGACAAAGAGATTAAACCAGGTCAACTTCCTTCTAGTCTTACTCCTGGGGCATTTGACAGTAAAAAAAATAAATAGATTCCAGACTATCTCCTTTAAGTACTTCCTCATACTGCTGAATGAAGTTTGTTCAACAATTGGCAAGCTGACCATCAAACATATTCCTTGCTATTGCTTACAATACTTTCTGAATCTAAAATTAGTTTTGTGTATAATTTGGAGGCCCACCACATCTTAGTAGCTCACTGTTCAAAGTAAGAAATATTTGATTAGGTTTTTAAGGCTAAAGACCTGAAGATTTCTAAGAAATTTGTGCCATGGACAAATTTATTGGTTATTTTCTATGTGTATCAGTCCAGATTTCCCTCTATTAATATTTCTATGTTGGTTCTTATCATTTACTTGGGCTGGAAATCTCATAGGTTTAACATAGATGAAGAAGTTATTTTCCTATAGATTTTGTTCTTTCTCTTACTTTCTGTTTTTATTAAAGAGAGACTTGGAATAAAAATACTTTTGCTCTATATCTTCAAATGTAAAAGAATGAAACATATAAAAAGACCTTCTGCTGCCATAACTGAAATGTCTTTTTTTCGTTTTTTGATTTTTTTTTTTTAAATTTTTATTGCATTTTAGGTTTTGGGATACATGTGCAGAACATGCAAGATAGTTGCATAGGTATACACGTGGCAGTGTGCTTTGCTGCCTTCCTCCCCTTAACCCACATTTGGCATTTCTCCCCAGGCTATCCCACCCCACTTCCCCCCCCCCGCACTGTCCCTCCCCTATTCCCCCCAATAGACCCCAGTGTGTAGTACCCCCCTCCCTGTGTCCATGTGTTCTCATTTTTCTCACCTGCCTATGAGTGAGAATATGTGGTATTTCCTTTTCTGATCTTGTGTCAGTTTGCTGAGAATGATGTTCTCCAGATTCATCCATGTCCTTACAAAGGACATAAACTCGTCATTGTTGATTGCTGCATAATATTCCATGGTGTATATGTGCCACATTTTCCCAGTCCAGTCTATCATCGTTGGGCATTTGGGTTGGTTCCAGGTCTTTGCTATTTTAAACAGTGCTGCAATGAACATTCGTGTGCATGTGTCCTTATAGTAGAACGATATATATTCCTTTGGATATATACCCAGTAATGGGATTGCTGGGTCAAATGGAATTTCTATTTCTAGGTCCCTGAGGAATCGCCACACTGTCTTCCACAATGGTTGAACTAATTTACGCTCCCACCAACAGTGTAAGAGTGTTCCTATTTCTCCACATCCTCTCCAGCATCTGTTGTCTCCAGCTTTTTTAATGATCACCATTCTAACAGGCATGAGATGGTATCTCAATGTGGTTTTGATTTGCATCTCTCTAACGACCAGTGATGATGAGCATTTTTTTATATGTTTGTTGGCCTCATGTATGTCTTCTTTTGTAAAGTGTCTGTTCATATCCTTTGCCCATTTTTGAATGGGCTTGTTTGTTTTTTTCCTGTAAATCTGTTTGAGTTCTTTGTAAATTCTGGATATCAGCCCTTTGTCAGTTGGGTAAACTGCAAAGATTTTTTTTCCCAATCTGTTGGTTGCCGATTCACTCTAGTGACTGTTTCTTTTGCCATGCAAAAGCTGTGGAGTTTGATTAGGTCCCATTTGTCTATTTTGGCCTTTGATGCCAATGCTTTTGGTGTTTTGGTCATGAAGTCCTTGCCTACTCCTACGTCCTGAATGGTTTTGCTAGATTTTCTTCTAGGGTTTTTATGGTGCCAGGTCTTATGTTTAAGTCTTTAATCCATCTGGAGTTAATTTTAGTGTAAGGTGTCAGGAAGGGGTCCAGTTTTTGCTTTCTGCTCGTGGCTAACCAGTTTTACCAACACCATTTGTTAAACAGGGAATCCTTTCCCCATTGCTTGTTTTTGTCTGGTTTATCAAAGATTATATGGTTGTAGATATGTTATGTTGCCTCCGATGCCTCTGTTCTGTTCCATTGGTCTATATCTCTGTTTTGGTACCAGTACCATGCTGTTTTAATTACTGTAGCCTTGTAGTATAGTTTGAAGTCTGGTAGTGTGATGCCTACCGCTGTGTTCTTTTTGCTTAGAATTGACTTGGCTATGCGGGCTCTGTTTTGGTTCCATATGAAGTTCATGGTGGTTTTTTCCCAGTTCTGTGAGGAAATTCAATGGTAGCTTGATGGGGATAGCGTTGATTCTGTAAATTACTTTGGGCAGTATAGCCATTTTCACGATATTGATTCTTCCTAACCATGAACATGGAATGTTTCTCCATCTATTTGTGTCCTCTCTTACTTTGTTGAGCAGTGGTTTGTAGTTTTCCTTGAAGAGGTCCCTTACGTTCCTTGAAAGTTGTATTCCTAGGTATTTTATTCTCTTTGTAGCAATTGTGAATGGCAGTTCGTTCTTGATTTGGTTCTCTTTAAGTCTGTTATTGGTGTATAGGAATGCTTGTGATTTTTGCACATTGATTTTATATTCTGAGACTTTGCTGAAGTTGCTTATCAGTTTCAGGAGTTTTTGGGCTGAGGTGATGGGGTCTTCTAGGTACACTATCATGTTTTCTTCTAATAGAGACTGAAATTTCTATGGCTTGAAGAAATCTACCATAAACATTTGCTTCAATTTATATGTTTGATTTTTTTGTGTGTGAATTAACTAAAAACTTTTGTAAGGCTCTATATTGACTTTGGAAGGATACAAAAAGCTTTTGAAAAGCAAATGATTACATTTTATATTACTGTTTTGGATTCTAAAAGTATATGAATAACACAGACGAGTATAAGGGTAGAAAAAGGGGGTAAAAAAGGAAAAACAAAACTAACCTTCATGTTCACTTTTAACATGAAGTTAAATTTTATTGTCAGTGATAAGGAATTCAATTCACTGCAAGGAGACAGCAAAAAATACTGCATTAGAATATGTGGGCCTTTAAATATATATACTTTGAATTAATATTTTTCTACATGTTGGATTAACAAGATAATCAAATGTAAAATCATCTGAAGGCATAAGGAACTATTGGCCAGTTTTCACTAAATGGTAAGTTTTCTGGAGATAAGGCCATGCCTTATTTATCTTTTTATCTTTTATATCTACTATTATAAGTTGCTGGTGCTGTGCATTGTTTTGCTGTCAGTTTGTGATACAAATATTTAAGCAATGTCTTCAATTAATATTGTCCTAATTAATTAGTATATGTCAATTACAATGTCAGTGTTTTCTTTCCAGTTGTACCATATCATTTACATCCAGAGACTCTAAATGTTCTTTCCAATGAGTTAAAAGAAAAAAGGAACTATTCTCTGTTGGAACATGAATAACAAATTTTCAGCAGAATAATACTTGTCAAACACAAAAACTAAAAAAGAAATCCTAGTCAATTTAAAATACAGAGAGGACTGACATTGATGGAATACAAGTGTCTAAGATAGAATTGTATAGAAGAATTCCTATGGTAACACCAAATTTTGTAAAATATACCACCAGGAACAAAGTCTCCATTTTAGATCTCATTGTCTGAAAAGCAATCTTTCTTAGCAAAGTTCCAATGTCTTTTTTTCAATTTAATATGACATTTTATGCTAAGGTTAATAGACATTAGCAATATGTAGAACCACAGAATATCAGCTACAACAAGATAGTTAGCATAGGGTAGATAATTCTGCAGCTTCAATTTCATTGTGAGACTACCAGAGCAATCAATTTGGACTCGATGTAGGATCTTCATACTTTAGCATATTCAGTCCCAAATAAGGCAGTCTTATTGTGAAAAACTTTTGAATTCAGGTGTAATAAGGTAAGTTACTAAATATTAATAATAATCACAGTACTGTGTTAAAGCATATATTTCAAAATATGTGTTGACATTTAAACATTGTAACAATGCTACATATTGTGAGAAAATAATAAATACATTTGAGTGACTGAGTAAAACACGTCAGTTCCCATCAGAATTATTTATACATGTGTGCTGGAGGACAGGGAGCTTGGAGCAGGGTTAGGTACTAAAGTAAATTTAAAGCAACAATCTGAGAGAGTTCAAAAAGGAAGCAAAAAAAATTATCTATTTTAGTCTGTGTTGGCCACTATAACAAAATACCATAAACTGACTGGCTTATAAAAGCAGAAATTTATTTTCCACAGTTCTGCAGACAGAGTTCAAAATCAAGCAGATTTTGTGTCTAGTGAAGGCTGACTTCCTCAGTTCATACAGGGTACCTTGTGGCTGTGTCTTCATTTGTTGGAATAGGCAAGCATCTTATTCATAACAGTACTGATAAGAGTTCCACCCTTGTGACCCAACTTCCTAATACTATCACCTCAGGAGTTAGAATTTCAACATATAAATTTTAAAGGCTCCTATTCAGACTATAACAATGTCTTAATATTGAAATAATTATAATAGTCTTGCAATTTCTAACAGCTAGTAATAAATTCATTGAGAATTCTGAAGTGTTCCTACCTGCCTACAAGGTTTACTATAAAATATAAATAGTAATATAATTCTTGTTCTGAGAATAAGACAAGATCATGAGGTTGTATTCTGAAACTAAGTTTAATGCCTATGGAAATCCAAGAAACTTAATGCATGCAACTGGAAATGTTTTCTTTCTCTATGGTGGAATTCTCAACATGATCAGAAGCTGTACTGGATGGTATAAATCAACTAATGAGAAAGACTGCAGGAGGCAAGAATTTCCTTTTTCTCAAGAAACTGGGAAATCATAAAGGAAAAAACTTATAAAGAAAGAAATGCAGAACTTTATCAAAGGATAAAGGAAAACAAATGATTCTCAGAAGTAAATATTGCCTCTAGACCTCAGACTTTTTATGTTGTGGTTTGACAGGTTCGTAGATTGACGGTTACAGCCAGGAAAGGAAACTGCATAATAACTGAAAATCTTTGTGATAAATTTGGATTAAAGGCAACAATGATTGAGACCTAACATAGCATATCACTGTTGAGGGAAAGAGATTCTTCCCAAACAAAACAAGACTTTGGCATACTAAGAGTTTTCACCCATCAGTAGGTAGATGAGTTCCATTAGTGGTTTTGGCATGAAGGTAGGACTTCAATACAGCAGGGCCTTTTAACAAAATGCCTTATCATCAGAAGGAAAGAGGCTGGTTCCTATACAGATTAAAAGGCAGTTTCTCCTAGCTGCTTAACAGGCACCTCAGTAGCCATAATATACAGAAGGAAAATAGTTGGTACTGCATGATTCTGAGAAATATGTTCACACATGAGATTGGTACCCAGCCTTTCAGATAGAGAATATGGAGACATTGAAAGCAAACTGTAAGTGCCACAGTAATAAATGGTGTCAGTTTTAGACACACAATGAAATGTAAAACTTGGAACTTATTTTCGCTTAAATCTGGAAATCAATACCTAAATGAAAAAACAAAAGTTGCTGTTTTAAGAACACATTGTTTTTCAACAAGTCTGTACTTTCAGGAAACAACAAGTGAATTACCAGCGAGTCCAGGACATGATGAAAAAATTAAGATTACATGGAAATAGAAGACCTTGGAGACATAAGGGGACATGTGTGTTAGAGAAGGTGAAAGAGAGTCCAGAGAAAGAGTTTTGGAAAAAGACTACAGAACAAAAAGAAGCAATTGGTGTTAGGATAAATGCTCTGGCTTTGAATGACAAATACAATCCAAGTGACTGAAATCCAAACAAAATTTGTTAGCCTTTCTAACTGGGAAGTGCAGGGATCAAACAGATTAGACCTAACTCCAACACACAGTCTGGAATAAAGCCCAGGCAAATAGCAATATGAAGCAGAACTGCCCTTAAATAACCTGGAGACTTGAGAGCAAGAAAAATACATACTGTTTAAAGTTACCAAGATGTTAAGGTTGTTATGTAACATTATTGCCTAGAAAATTAAATCGTAAACATGTTTATACTACTTATGAGTTACATTCAACTCGTTTTCAACTAAATATACAAAAAATGCTTTGGAAAATAGTAGAAAGAATTCCACATGTGAATACATTATTTCACAATACTCTTAAAGTTTTTAACTTTTAATCTTTCAAAATATTTTCCATGTAAGACATTAAAATAAAACATATAAAAATATTACATGTTAAAGTATTTTTATACTTGAATTTAAAAGCAACATTTTATGGCTGTATAAATGTTTTCAAGTCATCTAGGACAGGGTGGAAAATGGTGGAGCAGGCATTCACTTTACCTCAATCCATTGAAAGACAGAAAACTTCCCTGCTTGTTTTTGTACATTGGGGTTCCACAAAACATTTGACTTTCTCATGGAGCAAGAAGGGGAGATTATTTTTCTGACTTAAAAAGCACATTTGTAACCTCTTTTACTGCATAGTCATCTTACCCAGAAAATTTAAAAATTTCTCCTTCCTACTAAAAGTAATTTGTTTCTGTATATCTTAAATATATAGTTTATAAAATAATCAAGCCAAATGAGACATCATAGAGAAAATATCTTTCTTCATAGCCTAAAATAATCACAGTCTGAAAAAATGCTTCTTCCTATAGCTCCCATGATCATATCATTTCCAGAATATGTTTTGTGTTAAAAATTGTCAATGTAATATTGGTAATAAATTACATATTGTAATGCACTAAAGCAAGAGAGATCTACATCCCCTGCCATCTTTGAAAGTTTGTATCTATATTTTTTCTTTCCAAAGCTGTGATTATTCTAACACACTGTGATATGTTAAAAATTATCAATGTAAAATATTTTGGTCCACTGGGTTTAACATTTTTAATTGTTGGTACCTAGCAGGTATACATTTTTATAGGGTATATGAGATATTTTGATACAAAAAGCAACGTGTAATAATAACATCATAATAAATGTGATAAAAACAGAGATATGATTAGGAAATGGAGCAAGAAAATGAGCAAAGAAATATACTCAAAAGGATATCTGAGGGCGGTCATTGATTTTTTTTTGTAGGAATACTGTAATATATGTAATCTGAGAGAAACCATGCAGAAAAAAGGGAAAACCTGCTAAATCAAAAGAGGGAGGATAATCTCAAAAAATTAAGTCCTCCAAAAGATAAAAATGGAGTGTTATCATTAACATAAGTAGAGAAAAACGGCCTTTCTTAGAATGAGGTGTACTTTCTTCATTGTAAGAGGAGAAAAAAAAGGAAAATATTAGGGAAAATGCAGGACAGCTCTCTAAGTGGCCTTGGGCCAACCCAGTTCTTTGCCTTCTCTCACTTATGGTTCTCAAAAATAGCTGTAGAATGAGCTGGGAATGCAGCATCCTGCGATAAGGCTCAGACTCTGTTACTGTGTCTTAGAACAGCATTTCCTTCAGTGCTTTAGCCCAGTGAATCACTTGATGCCCAGGTTATAAAACAGGGGGCAGGCTTCTTTCAGGGGTCCCTCAGCTGAGGTACAAATAGGGCACAAGAAAATGAGACTGCACCGACCCTAGAAAAATTGTCTGAGTGTTGGAAGGTGGTCTCCTCATGAATCCCAGGTTTCTGTGTCTCTTGATGCCTATCTGTAAGCAATAAACCTGCTTCGTGTAGCTTTTTGTGTGTATGTTCTATCTCACTGGACTTATGCAAGTAGTAGAAACTGCAGCCCAAGATGAGTGAGCTGAAGTGGTACCAATGCACAGTGAATCTGCTCTGTGGCAGGGACAGATATATTTATAGGTGAAAAGAAGAGACACTTCCGAGTTATGGCCTCTATGTTCTCATCTAAACATTAAAAATAAGCAAGAGTTATAAAGAAACGTAGAAGAGACCCCTAACGAATTCCATATTTAACGTTAAGATGAAGGAGAATGAATAGAGTATTGAGAAGAAAACCCAGACGGCATGGTGCCATGACAGCCCTGAGTAAACATTCCTATTGTAGAGTAAGAAAAAGAACAAAAAATCATAAACACCAAGTGAAAGTAATTAGAAAAAATATGAAAAAGAAGAAAGAATATAGAGAAAGTAGGGGAAGATTCCAGTGAGCTCAATAGAAGTAAGAACTGTGAATTGTATAATTTGGGTTTTTTCTATTTTTAAGACTTTATTAACAGCAAAAGTACTTGCATATTATAAAAGCATACAATGGGGCCAAAGTTGGATGGAAATCAACATTATACCATCCATCTGTAACTAACAGATAAAAACACTCTTTGGAAGAATTACAGAATGACAGAAATTAGATGTCCATAGCTGGGTAAATGAGGCTAATGACAATAAACATATTGGTTAAATTGCTTCTTTGAGATCATAGAAACTCCTTGGACAAATAGGTTAAAGTTAGCCTTGTAAAGCATAACAACAGGTTGATTTTATTTATCTTATAATTGTTTAATAATTACATGGATATTTAATACTATCCTTACTATCCTGAGTTTTTCAAGTTGATTACTTAGTACAGCTTTTACCAAATCAATGAAATATAAGAAGTACTGTAAATGGTAAGAAAATAAACACACTTTGCTACTGTTCTGCATATATACTTTTAATTTAAGTTTTATAATTTAGATTCAACATGAATTGCAATAAATGGATCTTCAGCAGAGTTACTAATAGAAAAATGAGCCTTGCCATCATCAGAAACGTAGATTTTAATGCCTGTGCAATTGCCATTAATTTTATCTCCAGAAATGACATCACAGTATGTGCCAGCAGGAAGACCAGTTTGCAAAGTTAAAGAAAGTGACCTAGAAAACAAAATTTAAGATTTAACTTCAACACAACAAAAAGTAAGAATACAGAATGTCTCTAACATGAATAAACAACATAATTTTATGCTGTAGAACTCTAGGCAGTCAAGGTCTCATTAAAAAGAAAACCCATATGCCTCTCTAGTAGATGCAAATAGCTTTCCCAAGACCAAAAGTAACCTTACAGAAAACCTAGCAATTCCCTGGTCAGTAGTGAAAGTATTGCCAAAAAAATCAAAGTAGAAGAATATCAGGAAGATTGGCAGGAATGGTCACACTTTGATAATAGTACTACCTTGGAAAATCAAATTTGCACTCAACTGAACTTAATATGATTACTTTTAAAAATGTAAAGGGTATTTCTTTTTTATCTCGTTCTTTCCCATGAGGTTAAAAAGAATTTGGGGGGTACATACAAACAACCTAGCCTTTCTATGAAGAAGTGATAGTTTGAAATATAAAGCTTTTTCACATAAATTTATTTTGGTAATTTCTACAAAGGAAAGAAGTTAAAGAACTAGACATGGGACTTTTTGGCAAGACAGAGATCGACTTGACTTATATATTTATGTATGTATTTATCTTTCATCAGTGAAATGTAATTTAGACTAGGATGGGCTGTGTATGAGTATCAGTCAGCCTTTGACAGAGACATTTCAACTGCTTGCAAGGAGGTTTTCTGAGCTATACCTCAGGGAATCATTTGTCCAACAGGCAAAAGATACAAGCCAACAGATGAAAGGCCAAAAACGAGAAGTTTCAGAACTAAAACTCAAATCTCCTGGGGCAAATCATTAACCACAAGATATATATTGTTCATATAAATGCTTTAAAAATATTATTTGTCACATTTGTCACAAGGAGACAGAGAAGTGAATAAAATACACCACAAAACTAGGAAGTCATTGAGAAAAAGAGCTAGAAATACAGACATTTCAGTATGGAGGCAACATTTCTCCATGATTGAAAAAGCAGGACTACAAGACATGTTCTTTTAATGATTTCACAATCTGTATATGAACTACTTTGTGTATTTTGTGGCACGTGTAGGTGAGCATTTATGTGTGCATTCTATATGCATAAGATACTGCAAGGGTGCACAGAAAGGACTCTGCTTACAACGGAAAGCCCTTATGAAAATAGGAGAACAAAGAAGTAAGAGCCATCATCCTTTGACTTCCACCCATTTTTTATCTCTATGTCTTCTTGTTGCACTGACTAAATGATTTTTCAGATATAATAAAATAAATGAACAGAAAGAAAAAGAATAAACCAAGAACATGCTGGTATAAAACCTTATTTTTTAATCGATATTAACTTACCAGTCATCATTGTTGAAAATAATGAATCCTCTGTTTCCTCTCCCAAAAGCCACTTGGTTGCTGCCATTATCCCACCAGTTTGTGAAAGGCTGGCCATCCACTACATTGCGGAAGATGACCATGTTCCTAAAAACACAGTAACATATAAAACATTCATGTTCTTAAACTTCAACTGTTCTCAATAAAATGTTTAAAAAAGTTTACTAGTAGAGGAGATGTCTAAATAAATATTCTCACCTTATTTGGCGCCACCGATGTTCACAGACCCAGTCATTGCCACAAGTAGTGTCCGGATTAATAGTAACTTCTTTAATTACTCCATTATTATTAGGTGGCCCAATCCAATCATTAACATCCTTAATTGGTGAGGGGGAGGGAAAATCCAAATTTTTATATTCATGTATTTGCCTCTTTCTTCTCCTTCACAACAAACTCAATTTATCCTGCTGTTTGTGTCTCTGTAGTCAGTAACTTGCTCTAGAATCCAATGGCTCCATTAATTTTTATGGCCATCTACTGAGTCTTCATCGTCTCCCTATCCTCTGGTTATCTGTTGCTATATTTCAAACAAAGGTAGCACATTTTTATCCTCTCCTTTTCATTTCAAAGAACTGCAAAAGCCTCTTTGCTCTGTCTCCCCGGCTGGAGTATGGTGGCACAATGACGGTGCACTGCAGCCTTGATCTCCCAGGCTCAAGCAACCCTCCCATCTCAGCCTTCAAAGTAGCTGGGAGTGTTGGTGTGCTACAACCACAGGCAATTATTATTATTATCATTATTATTATTATTTTCAGTAGAGATGAAGTTTTCCTAGCTTGCCTAGAATTGTCTTGAACTCCTCAGATCAGCTTATGTTCTTGCCTGGCCTCTCAAAGTGCTGGGATTACAGGTAAAAGCCACTGCACCTGACTTGCAAGGGCTTCTTAACATCATGGTAAGCCATGTGATGGCATTCAAATGGGGCGGGTATTAGTATTAGAAACACCTGTATTAAAACATAGGCTCCATTACTAATAGCTAAGAAAACTTAGTCAATATGCACAATTTCTCTGTGTCTTGGTTTCCTCATTTGTGAAATGGAAATATTGCTTTTCTGCTATAAAAATTAAATAACGTATGTGAAAATGCCTTGAATATGACATGTGCTAAATAAATTTTAGAGTTCTTCATACTTCTTTTTAGATAAATGTACAAAACTATACTTCCAAATATTTTAAATAGAATTGGCAAGATGTGTAATATGTTTTTCTGATTGGCACTGCTAAAAAATTAATTTAATAAAAACCAGAATAACCCTAGGAAGGTTATAAGTGATGATCTTAGAATCATGCTATATGGTGAAAAAAAAATTTTAAGTTTTTAGCATGCAGTTGTCCTAGTAAAGTGAAAATGTCATAGTAATAGAAAAATTAAAAATAGTCTCTGACTCCTAACATCGGAAATAAGACCAATTAGTAGAAATTATAAGAAGTTGGCTCAATATAAAGGTACACTTTCTACATATTAAAGCTGTTTAACAATAGAATGAGTTGCTGTACAACGTAGTGGACTTCTCAAACTGAAAGGCATCTAGAAAAGCAAGAGAGAGAACTGTTTGCCTCATAGGACTGAGGAATTTCTGCTTTACGTGTGAAGATTCTGTATAACACTGTTTCTGAACCTTTTAGTTTCAAAGAAAACCTTTTACTAACTTTCCAAATATCTTTACATTCTTATTTCTCTGTTCCTTTCTGAAACTACTCATCAGATGAATGTGTTTACCATACTCCCAAATATTTTTCTCATTATTACCTTTCTTGGAATACTCTATAAATAATTTCTATTCTTTAATAACTATCATTTCCTTCCTCTTATAAGATACTTGCCCTATTTAACTCAGCTCAATGGAATCATTGCTTTGTATTCTGTATAACTTTTTAAAAAGTATTTAACAAATATTTATATTGTGCTCACTATGGGCAGATGACATTTTAAGTTCTCTAGAAGAGTTGGCATGTATCATCCTCATTTCAACCTGGAGGCAGGTACATGTTACAAGTCCATATTTTATTCCCTGTATCTCGCTCCTATTTTTAAGTGTTATTTTTTTCTGTGGGCTACGGGGATATTTGTCATATTTCTCAAACAGCTTGCATACTCTTTGGTAACAGAGAACATACATTTTGCTGCTTTAATATAATCGGCATTACTAAAGTCAGAGCCCTGTATCAGGTTTATACTTAATAAATATGTGTTGAATACATATAGAATTAATAGTGGTCATATTAACTTAGGACAAAATTTCCTCCTTTTTCTTGAAAAGATGATATTTTGAATAACTCCAAAACTTACTTTTCCATTTTCAAAATGTCTTGCCCAACGGTAGCTTGACATCACTCGTGTAAATCCATAAGGATGAGCAAGCATAAATCCAACTGCCATTTTATACAGCCTGAAAGTTACATAATTACATTATCATAGAATCACAGACTATTCTGACGATCATTAAAAGATGTGTTTAAAAAGTAGAGCACTTTGTCTTCTACCTGGCATCCCAGAAGGTAAGTATAGAAGCTCCTCCAGCCCCATGTCCTCGTTGATTGTCATGGTTATCCACAAAGACAAGTGCTCTGTCAGAAGGCATGAAACCCCAACCTTCTCCCCAGTTCCTATTTTTGAAAAATAATATATGCAGTTGTGTATTATTTCACAATAGTTTTAGAGTAACTTAACCATGCATCTCTTTCTGCATGTCATCTGAAGATTAAACTCTCTAAGTAAATGGTTATTCTATCATATATATATATATACACACACACACACACACAAACACACACATATATGCACACACACATATGTATATGCACACACACTCCATATACAAACACAAGTAACCTACATATAGAGCCCATATTTTTATATACATGTATATAATCCTTGAATTCTATTCATATTACAGATATAAGATTTTTGTTATTAAAAAATTTCCTTTTGGAGGTTTCAGCATATTCTAATTTAGAGGTACTCCAGAAGGATCAATATCCATATCACATTAGAAAGAACATCAAACTAGATTAAAATAAGCTTCAATACTATATTGTTATAATATAAATGTTTTAAAACTTTAAATTAATATAATATATGTAAGTTCTACAGTATGGACATATTGCACATAGTTTACAAATAATGGGATCATTTTAATAATAACCTGGCTTTAAAAGATTATATGCAAACATCAGTCAAATCTAGTATATTCATCTCATACTTAGGAAAATCCCCAGGAATTGTTTAGGGTTCTTAGGCATACTGTCTTGAGACAGACACTCTTAAGTACAAAAGATGATTGAATAGGGTTTGGGGCACTAGAACACGTCTCATTAAAAACTGACTCCTGGATAGTTGTCTGAATAAGAAAGTTCCAGAAAATAACTCACGCTGAGGTAGTCTAATAAATCTATGAAATAATTCAGGGGAAAAGTTGTATTTATTTACTTTAAGTAAGACATCTTCTCTCCATTCCACTTGCGAATAACTGTGCCGAGTTTTGCACCATACTTGAATTCTGTCACCCGGCCATTTCCAAAGTACTGACTGCTTGTAATTGGCTCACCACCCAGATCAATTACCTAGTAGAAATTTAGGAAACAATAACAATTTTCATAAGGACTTCAAGTATTCTAACTGATAGGTTAATATTATATACTACTTATTATTAGTTTTGGTCTTGTTTTTTCTTTTTTTTTTTCTAGCCTCAAGCACTCCTGCCACAGCTTCCCCAAGTGCTGAGATTGAAAGCAGGAGCCACCAGGCACAGTCCTATTTTTGAAATGAAATGCTCAAAATGGTTTTCTTATTCTTAATCTCAACAGGTAATATTCTTTTATTCTTTATTTTTTGATGAAGTATGCACTACAATATTGAAAGAAACATCATGTCAAGGTTACCTGTTGTCCTATCAGAATACTTACCCAATTTTTAGTCTTGTACATTAATGATAATAATAGGAACAGCTCACACTAACACAACATTTACTATCTGACTGACATTTTGATAAATATTAACTCTTTTTATTTTCCAAAGTAAATAAAGACATAACTATTATCATTCTCCTACATTCTGTGTACCTCCATAAAACCTGTTGTGATAAAGAATTAGATATGCTCCATCTGAAGAAGAGGTTAGAGAACACTCTTTTATATAAATGACTCAGTCCTTATCCTACAGAAATTGCATTTTTAAGGGAATCTGCCATTGCTTTTCTAACAAATAAGATGACATTTTTATACATATATGTATTGATGTACCTCCTGGTAAATGAAAGGTTTACTTCCTTCAGGGAACCAGCTTCTGTTTAGATTATGCAGTTTATCCAAAACTGCCTTTATGTCTCCAGGCCACATGTGCTTGGAAGCATCAAGTCTGAAGCCAGCAACACCAATGTCAATGAGATGGTTCATGTATTCGGCAATCTTGGAACGCACATAATCTTTCTCCAGTGCAAGATCCAGAAGACCCACAAGACGACAATCTCTAACCTGTTTAGATAAAAATCTTGTCATTGATTCACAAAACATCATTTTCACCTCAGAATACATTTGATTATTCATTGATTCAGCTATCCATCAATAGATATTCTGTAGTGACTTCCTTGCATTGGGCGCTGAGGATGTTGACACCCTACTGTGGGTATATCTTTGAAATACTATCTAGTAGAAAACAGATAATTTAGTAAATAAAATGAGTGAGCTCTTTAATTGATTGGGAGCTTTTTAAAGATGGGCAAATGTGTACTGATTAAACAATCTTGAATCAATAGTTAACATTTTTAAAATATGGATTTGAGCCTCTTAAAGTAGTGAAACCTGTTAACCTGTGTCCCTAAAAGATATATAATAATATTTAAAAGGGAGTTCCATTGGCTGCATGTCTATAATAAAAGGCATATATCACATTTAATCAGATCACTTTCTTAAAAAAATTACCTGAGTAGCATCATTATAGTTCTCAATATCTCCACTTCCAGTTTTACATTTACCATCATTAAAATCCCATCCAGAATATGGGACTGCTGGAAACTCCCTATTTCCAGCATTGAAGTAACTTCCACAAGTACTGCTTGTTCCTGCACCCGCAGCATTGCCACACATATGATTAATTACAGCATCCACATAAATACGGACCTGAAAAACAAAGTTTCTACTTCAGTGTCACTTAGAGAGAGGTAGAAATTTAAATCATTTTTGATTAAAGTTTACAGTATGTTAATAAAACTCCAAAATATTTCCTTATATCTTATAACTATTTCCCTACAAGACCAAAAGTCAAATGTGAAAGAAAGTAATGTGAACTAAATACCTACATCCATTCCAGACACTTGGGCAAATATTTATAGGAATGATAAATTGAGAGAACCAGAAACTACCATCAATAGGAGGAAATGCAAAAAGCCCATTTCAGGGAGACAAAACTCAGTTGAGACTGGAAAATTTACTGTTTTGGAAACTTCAATTGGTCACCATATGAAAGCCTGTTCTCTCTCTCTCTCTCTCTCTCTCTCTCTCTCTCTCTCTCTCTCTCTCTCTCTCTCTCTCTCTCTCTCTTTCTCTCTCTCTCTTTCTCTCTCCCTCTTTTATTATACTTTATGTTCTGGGGCTCATGTGCAGATCGTGCAGGATTGTTAAACTGGGCCCCTTCCTTACACCTTATACAAAAATTAACTCTGCATGGATTAAAGATTTAAACCTAAGACGTAACACCATAAAAACTCTAGAAGAAAACCTAGGCAATACCATTCAGGACATAGGCATAGGTAAGGACTTCATGACTGAAACATCAAAAGCAATGGCAACAAAAGCCAAAACAGACAAATGGGATCTAATTAAACTTAAGAGCTTCTGCACAGCAAAAGAAACTATCATTAGAGTGAACACACAACCAACAGAATGGGAAATACTGTACCCTGTACTTAGCATTTGAAGACAAATAAGGTAGATAGTAGTCTCCAATTACACTCCTCACTAAATAGAGAAGCTAGCTATTCATTATGTAAAACCCAAGAATTATGGATGGAGACATAAGTCATCTAAAAATGATAGCAAATACTGTAACTGGAATTTTTAATTACTAACCAGAAAAGTGTCTCCAACAAATATGGATAGCTATAATGGTTGAAATTTGATGTTTTGCTTTCTAAGTAAAAATTCTGTTTTAAACTTACTTAACTCTTTAGTAAACAGACAGCACTTACACAAATACTTACAAAAGTGGAACATAAGGCAAAAGGTAATTTTGAGTTACAAAGTATCAAGTGAAATAAAAAATTGAAAATATGGAAAACTTTCTGCTCCAAAGGAGCAAGAAACAGGAGAGAGAAATCATTTTCCCATCTGCTATTTTTGAAAGAAACTAGAATTCACTTACCCCAACATTGTTACATCTAGTCACCATGTTTCTAAATTCATCTTCATTTCCAGATCTTGTGCATAATTTATAGCTAATTGGTTGGTATCTTTCCCACCAAGGTCTTGAAGGGTTGTTAACTACAAGGTTTTCATTTGGTGGAGAGATCTACAAATTAAACAGTCTTAATAAGTTCCAAATTGTGTCTTGCATTATATCATTGAATGTTCTAGAAACTAATCAATAATATAAAAATATTCTTGAGTCTTTGTATATGCAACTGACTCTTGAAAATATTAACAGCACATTAGAGTATTCTTGTTGGAGAAATAATGTCTCAGAAAGAAAATATAAAGTTGCCAACAATACTACAGTGTTTTTTCCTCAGAAAACTTTTACATAGAATACTTACATGTGAGGTACAATGTTGCCTCAGCTTCACAGATAAGATCAGAACACTATTTAATACAACACAGCAAATTCTGCAATTTATAATAGGAATAATACCCACCTGAACCCCTCCAAATCCATTGGGAGCTAAGTATCGCTCACACTCAAGAGCAATATCAACCCATCGCCATTCAAACAGATGAACAATAGATGTCCGTCCTTGCTGTGTATTTGGGAAATACTGAGCCCAGCACAACCCGATGGATAAGAGCAACAGAAAGAACTTCATTTTGCTTTGAAGTTGTCTGTGTCCTTTCCAGAAACTATTTATACTCCTGTAAGAAGCACATTTTACAAAGCAAATATTAGCATGCCTAAACACTTGAGGACAAACTGTTTGTTCATAATCTGAAAAGGATCACCAATAAAAATTTTAACAGGTGAAGAACAATAAAAAGTCTCTCATGGAAATAATAAATGACCTTTAGAAATTAATCTTTTTTTCTTATTGATAAAATGTTAACCTTTACAAACCTCTGGTAGTGGGTAAACACACACACACACACACACACACACACATATAGCACATATAGCACATAAAGACAGTGTATGTATTTACACACATAAGACCTGTATATATATACACACACACACATACATCTATACAGTCCTCATTTATGTGTGTGTTCATACATTTATAGACTCGTGTGTGTGTGTGTGTGTGTGTGTGTGTGTGTGTGTGTGTGGTTTGGCTGTGTCCTCTCCAAAAACTCATTTTGAATGTAGCTCCCGTAATCCCCATGTGTTCTGGGAGGGACCAGGTGGAAGATAACAGAAATTGAATAACGGGGGCAGTTATCCCACATTGCTGTTTTCATGATAGTGAGTGAGCTCTCACAAGATCTGATGGTTGTATAAGGGGCTTTTTGAGTTTTTGGTCAGAATGCCTCCTTCCTGCCATCATGTCAAGAAGTATGTGTTTCCTTCCCTTCCACCAGGTTTGTAAGTTTCCTGAGGCTTCCCCAGCCATGTGGAACTGTGCATTGATTGAATCTTTTTCCTTTATATGTTACCCAGTCTTAGTCACTTCTTTATAGCAGCATGAGAACAAATCAATACGTTTATATATTACAGTATATATATATATATATATATATATATATATATATATATATCCCTGTACATAAAATACTGTGTATATATATAGTCCTTATATATATGTTTGTATATATATAAATCTTAAAACACATAGATAAGAATATTATTTTATTTCTGATATCCTTCACTAAAAGAAAATAACAACTGAAGCCAACTGAATTTTCAAAATATTGCTTTAACTGTCTATTTTCAAATGTTTGCATTGTTTCCATTTCAAACAGAGGTGTTATGTAATATTTCCATTTTAAAAATGGAAATATTTACCAGCTCTATTTACCATCCTTAATTCATATATTTGGTTATTTAAATTTCTGCACTAAGATTTTAAAAAATATTTAAACTCTGAAAGCCCATGAATTTGAGAAACTCTCTTCCCCTCCATCAAGTCATGTGCTTAATATAGTGCATACAGTTTTAGGATTCTATTATAATCATTTTATTATAAATAAATAAATTTGCATATTTTCCTTCTTAATGTAATGTTAGTGAAATCCTATGAAAGGAGTAGTAATAGTATAGGTGGGAAAAACTTCATCCATTCACTCAACAAGTGTTAAGTGTATGTCTGCTTTTTGCCAAGCACTTCAGGTGATTTTCAGGAGACAATAAAAAGACAGGTTCCTGTTCTCTGAGATCTTACATTCTAGTGGAAAGAAAAGAAAATACACTAGTAAATAACAGTAATAGCAACAGTACTAACAGTGATAATAAAAACAATTTCAGATAGCCATAAAAAACTTTATTTTTCATAAACTTTATTTTTTATATAAAATAATAAAATAGAGAATGACGTTGCTATCAGGTATTGTAGACTGGATACTAACGGACGATACCCCTTAAAAGACTGACTTTATGATATGATACGAAGGATTAGAAGTGTCCAGTCATGTAGAGATCAGAGAAAGAGCAATTTAGATAGAGGAAAGAGCAAGAGTAATGTCCCAATAAAAGAAAAGGTTAATACATAAGACACGTTAAAAAAAAAAAAAAAAACAGTCAGTGTGGCTAGAGCACATGTGATAAAGTGTGGGATAAAATGAGATGAGGTCAGAGAGGTAGGCCAGATCATGTAGAACTTTGTAGAACATAAACAAAGAGAGAGCTGTTAAGGCTGTAAGAAGGGAAACTGAAAGGCTAATAGACTTAAAAAAAAATCACCCTTGCTTCCGGGAAGAAACCAGATTATAGCAGGGTAAGAGTGGAAAGAGGTAGATGTAAGAAGACTTTAGAGGACTTCCACCAAGATGGCTGAATAGGAACAGCTGCAGTCTACAATTCCCAGTGAGAGCAAGCCAGAAGATGAGTGATTGCTGCATTTCCAACTGAAGTACCAGGTTCATCTCACTGGGACTGCTTATAGTAGGAATAGTCCAAGATGGGCAAGCCAAAGCAGGGTGGGGCACTGCCTCACCCCTGAGGTGCAAAGGGGCTGGAGAACTCATTCTCCCAGCCAAGTAAAGCCATTTGGGACATTTTTCCACACTCCAGCTCTGATACTGTGCGTTTCCCACTGTCTACACAACTCACAGACCTGGAAACTCCCTCTGGTGCCTACAGTACCAAGCTAAAATCCATTGGCTGGCTTAAAACTCTTACAGCCATTACAGCAGCCTGAGCTCCACCTGGAACACTGGAGCTTGGTGGGGTGAGGGGCACCTGCCACTGCTGAGGCTCTGGTAGGCAATTTCAACATTGCCTGTGTAAACAAAGCCCCCTGGAAGTTTACACAGCAGCTGCAGGGAGCCCAGCACTGCAGCTCAGCATGGCCTCTGCAGGCAGATTGTCAGGTAGATTCCCTTCGTGATGGGCAGGGCATCTCATAAAAAAAAAAAAAAAAAAAAAAACAGCAATCATTATATTATAAGGAACCATGCACAGGTATGTTCATTGTGGCACTGTTTACAAGAGCAAAGACCTGGAACCTATCCAAATGCCTATGGATGATAGACTGGACAAAGGAAATATACACCACAGAATACTATGCAGCCATAAAAAATGCTAAGTTCATGTCGTTTTTAGGGACATGGATGAATCTGGAAACCATCATTCTCAGCAAACTGACACAAGAACAGAGAATCAAACACCACATTTTCTCACTCATAGGTGAGTGTTGAACAATGAGAAGACATGAACACAGGGAGAGGAACATCACACACTGGAGTCTGTTGCGGGGGACTAGAGGAGGGGCAGTGGGGGATAGGGAGGTTGGGGAGGGATAACAAGGGGAGAAATGCCAGATATAGGTGATGGGGGGGATGGAGTCAGCAAACCACATTGCGACGTATATACCTATGCAACAATCCTGCATGATCTACACTTGTACCCCAGAACCTAAAGTACAATAAGACAAAATTGCTTAGAAGAGGGAGTCTTTTGGGATTTGCTCAAGTGGAAATATGACATTTGTAATTAACATGTCATATGTTTTACAGACTTTGAATTTATTCTCCTATGTCATTTTAATACTGCCTCTTGTGATCTTTTTATACTTTGATTTATCTCTGTCCAAAATATGTCAGATCCTAAATTGATAACATTTGAATAAAAAGGGTTTTGTTGCCCACAGGGGGAAAAAAAACAAGGCAGCCCATCAGGGACTTAAAAAGCCCCTACCTTCCTGGGACAGAGCACCTGGGAAAACGGGCAGTTGTGGGTTCCACTTCAGCAGACTTAAATTCCTGTGCAGCAGCCCTAAAGGGAGTAACTGATCCCCCAGCACAGTGCTTTAGGTCCCTCAAGGGACAGGCTGCCTCCTCAAGTGGCTCCATTGTCCACCTCCCACCATTTATCCTAACTGAGATACACAACATGTCATACAGGAGAGCTCTGGTTGTCATCTGGCAGGTACTGTTTTGGGATGAAACTACCAGAGGAAGAAAGAAGCAGCAATCTTTGCTATTCTGCAGCTCCTGTGGGTGGTTCCTAGGCAAGCAGGGTCTGAAGTGCACCTCCAGCAAACTCCAGCAGACCTGCAGCAGAGGGACCCGAATGTTAGAAGGAAACTAACAAACAGAAAGAAACAGTTTCAACATCAACAGAAAGGAGGTCCACTCAGAAACCCCACTCAAAAGTCACCAATTTCAAAGATCAAAGGTAGATAAATCCATGAAGATGGGAAGAAACCAGCACAAAAAGCCTGAAATCACCAAAAGCCAAACCTATCAGAACCCCTCACCAGCAAGGGAACAAAACTGGATGGAGAATGAGTTTGATGAATTGGCAGAAGCAGGCTTCAGAAGCTGAATAAAAAACTTCTCTGAGCTAAAGGGTCATTTTCTTTTTCTTTTCTTTTCTTTTCTTTTTTTTTTTTTAGACATAGTTTCACTCTTGTTACCCAGGCTGGAGTGCAATGGCACAATCTCGGCTCACTGCATCCTCCACCTCCTGGGTTCAAGCAACTCTCCTGCCTCAGCCTCCCAAGTAGCTGGGACTACAGGCATTTTCTAACCCATTGCAAGGAAAGTAAGAACCTTGAGAAAAGGTTAGGTGAAATGCTAACGAGAATAACCAGAGTGGAGAAGAACATAAATGACCTGATGGAGCTGAAAAACACAGCATGAGAACTTCTTGAAGCATACACAAGTTTCAATAGCTAAATCAATCAAGCAGAAGAAAGGATATCAGAGACTGAAGATTAATTCAATGAAATAAAGCAATAAGGCAAGATAAGAGAAAAAAGAGTAAAAAGAAATGAAAAAACCTCCAAGAAATATGGGATTATGTGAAAAGACCAAACCTACATTTGATAGGTATACCTGAAAGTGACAGGGAGAATGAAACCAAATGGAGAACACTCTTCAGGATATTATCCAGGAGAACTTCCTCAAACCAGCAAGGCAGGTCAACATTCAAATACAGGAAATGCAGAGAACACCAAAAAGGTATTCCTGGAGAAGAGTTACCCCAAGGCACATAATCCTCAGATTCACTAGGGTTGAAATGAAGGAAAAAAATGCTAAAGGCACCCAGAGAGAAAGTTTGGATTACCCACAAATGGAAGCCCAACAGACTCACAGCAGATCTCTCTGCAGAAACCTTACAAGCCAGAAGAGAGTAGGACCAATATTCAACATCCTAAAAGAAAAGAAATTTCAACCCAGAATTTCACATCCAGCCAAACTAAGCTTTATAAGCAAAGGAGAAATAAAATCCTTTACAGACAAGCAATGGCTAAGAGATTTTGTCACCACCAGGCCTGCCTTAGAAGAGCTCCTGAAGGAAGTAGTAAACATGGAAAGAAATGACCAGTACCATCCACTGCAAAAGCATACCAAACTATAAAGACTATCAACACTATGAAGAAACTGTGTCAACTAACAGGCAAAACAACCAGCTAGCATCAAAATAACAAGATCAAATTCACACATAACAATATTAACCTTAAATGTAAATGGCCTAAATTTCCCAATCAAAAGACACAGACTGGCAAATTGGATAAAAATTCAAGACCCATTGGTGTGCTATATTCAGGAAACCCATCTCATGCTAAGACATATACAGGTTCAAAATAAAGGGAAGGAGGAAGATTTACCAAGCAAATGGAGAGCATGAAAAAAGCAGGGGTTGCAATACTTGTCTCTGATAAAACAAACTTTAAACTAACAAAGATCAAAAAAGATAAAGAAGTGCATTACATAATGGTAAAGGTATTAATACAACAAGAAGAACTAATTATCCTAAATATATATGCACCCAATACAGGATCACCCAGAAACATAATACAAGTTCCTAATGACCTACAAAGTGACTTAGACTCCCATAAAATAATAGTGGGAGACTTTAACACCCCACTGTCAATATTAGACAGATAAATGAGACAGAAAATTAACTAGGATATCCAGGACTTGAACTCAGATCTGGACCAAGTGGACCTATAGACATCTAAAGATCTCTGCACCCCAAAACCACAGAATATATATTCATCTCAGCACCCCATCACACTTATACTAAAATTGAGCACATAATTGGAAGTAAAACACTCCTCAGCAAATGCAAAAGAATGTAAATCATAACAGTCTCTCAGACCATGGTGCAATCAAATTAGTACTCATGATAAAGAAACTCACTCAAAACTGCACGACTACATGGAAACTAAACAACTTGCTCCTGAATCACAACTGGATGAATAATGAAATGAATGCAGACATAAAGATGTTCTTTGAAAAGAATGAGAATGAAGACACAACATACCAGAATCTCTGGGACACATTTAAAGCAGTGCCTAGAGGAAAACTTATAGCAATAAATGCCCATTAAAGAAAGGAGGAAAGATATAAAATCAACACCCTAACACCATGGTTGAAATAACTAGAGGAGGAAGATCAAACAAACGCAAAAGCCAGCAGAAGCCAGCATAAAGAGCTCTGGAATTTTGTCAAAAGCCTTCTCTACATCTACTGAGGTAAATATGTAGTTTTTGTGTTTGGTTCTGTTTATGTGATGAATTATCTTTATAGATTTGCTTATGTTGAAACAGCCTTGCATCCCTGCAATGAAGCTCACTTGATCATGATAGATAAGCTTTTTGATGTGCTGTTGGATCTGGTTTGTCAGTAGTTTATTGAAGATTTTTGCATCAATGTTCATCATGGATATTGGCCTAAAATTTTCTTAATTTTATATAATAAATTTAAAATATTAAACACATTATTCTCAGTGGGAGCAGTTCCAAGATGGCATCATAGAAGCAACTCAGGATTGCAGCTCTCAGTGAAGGCGCAGAGGGTGAGTCCTAGCTGCATTTTCAGATGGACTTTTGTAGCCCACAGAACTGGCAAATTCCCAGGTGTAGAAGAGACACAGGAGAGCAGCGTAGCCTGCTAGCATGGCCGTTTTGGCTGGCGCCATGCCATGGCGCAGCAGCAGCCCACACAAAGCTCACTGGTCTGGGTGCCCTGTTAAACTGGCAATCTGAGTTTTGGGAGGGCAGATTGACATGTCCATTTGATTGAATGGGACTTGGATGGTGAGCCACACCAGGAGATTCCTGGGAAGAGTGATTTGTGCCGGTGCAGTGGGCCACGACAGGGGAGATCACACAGATCCCGGTGCCCAATCAGCAGGTGACTGGGGTGCCTGTGAGAGAGTAACCATTCAATATGGAAAGAAAGAGAGAGAGAGAGGAGGGACTCTGAGGCAGGGAGCTAGGTGATCGGGCTTGGTGGGTCCCACCCTCACGGGGACAAGCAGCGCGGCAATTCAAGGTGCTCGGGGTTGAGTTTTGCTGCAGGGTCAGCTGAATCCAGGATGGTGCAGCTTGGTGGGGGAGGGGCGTCCGCCACTACGGACGCAATCTGCACCTATTGAGGTACCACCCACTGCTGATGCAGCCTGCCATTGCTGAGGCAACCAGCCATAACAGAGAGATGCCACCAACAGGGTGGAGTGCACCACAGTAGAACAGAGCCCCACAGAAGCAGGGCAGACCCGCGCTAGCAGGGAGGCCCCGGAAGGCAAATAGTGAATAGACTGCCTCCTAGCTGGGCAGGACAGTGCAACAGATACTCATAAAGAAAGCCCCAACTCCCTAAGACAGAGCATCTGAGGAGAAAAAAAAAAGGGCAGGAGCTTTTATAAGTTCTGCTGCAGCAGACACATTCGCCCAGCAAACCTGAATGAACAACAGAGCTCACAGCTCAGCACTGGAGCTCCTATAAAGTACAGACGATCTCCTCAAGCAGCTCCCTGACCCCTGTATATCCAAAGAGCCACCTCAAAAAAGGACTAATCAGACTGACATTTCGCGGGCATCATTCTGGGACAAAGATAGCAGAAGAAGAAACTAGTAGCATCCCTCAATGTTCCGCAGCTGCTACAGGTGTACCCCAGACAAGCAGGGCCTGGAGTGGAACTCAGCACTTGCACAGCAGAGGGGCTAAACCATTAGAAGGAAAACTAAATAACAGAAATACTTCATCATCAAAAATCTGGGTGTCCACTCAGAGATCCAATCGAAAAGTCAGCAACTACTAAGACAACAGGTGGATAAATCCATAAAGATGGGAAGAAACCAGCACAAAAATGAGGAAAACACCTGAAACCAAAACACCTCACCTCCTACAAAGGACCAAATCTCCTCACCAGCAAGGGAACAAAGTTGGACGGAGAATGAGTGTGATGAAATGACGGAATCAGACTTCAGAAGGGGGATAATGAGAAACTTCAGTGAGCTAAAAGAACATGTTCTAAATCAATGCAAAGAAACTAAGAACCTTGAAAAAAGATTTGAAAAAGATTCGAGGAAATTATAACAAGAATGGACAACTTAGAGAGGAATATGAATGAATTGAAGAAGCTGAAAAACACAACACAAGAACTTCACGAAGCATGCACAAGCTTCAACAGCCGAATTGACCAGACAGAAGAAAGAATATCAGAAGTTGAAGATCAACTCAATGAAATAAAATGAGAAACCAAGATTAGAGAAAAAAGCGCCAAGAGGAATGAACAAAATCTCCAAGAAATGTGGGACTACGTGAAGAGACCTAACCTACGTTTTATAGGTATACCAGAATGTGACGAAGAGAATGAATCTAAGCTGGAAAACACTCTTCAGGATATTATCCATGAAAATTTCCCCAACATAGTAAGGCAGGCCAATACTCAACTCCAGGAAATACAGAGAACACCACAAAGATATTCTGCAAGAAGAGCAACCCCAAGGCACATAATCATCAGATTCACCAGGGTTAAAATGAAGGAGAAAATACTAAGGGCAGCCACAGAGAAGGGTTGGGTCACACACAAAGGGAAGCCCATCAGACTCACAGCAGATCCCTTGGCAGAAACTCTACATGCCAGAAGAGAGTGGGGGCCAATATTCAACATCCTTAAAGAAAAGAACTTTCAACCCAGAATTTCATATCCAGCCAAACTGAGCTTCATAAGTGAAGGAAGAATAAAATCTTTTGCCAACAAGCAAGAACTCAGAGATTTTGTCCCCACCAAGCCTGCTTTACAAGAGCTCCTGAAAGAGGCACTATACATAGAAAGAAACAACCAGTACCAGCCATTCTAAAAACATACCAAATCCTAAAAAGCATCAAGAAAATGAAGAATCTGCATCAATCAAGGTACAAAACAGCCAAATAGTATCAAAATGGCAGTATGAAACTCACACATAACAACATTAACCCTACATGTAAATGGGCCAAATGCACCAATCAAAAGACACAGACTGGCAAATTGGATAAAAACCCCAAACCCATCGGTGTGCTGTATCCAGGAAACCCATCTCACATGCAGAGATTCACAAAGGCTCAAAATAAAGGGATGGAGGAAGATTTACCAAGCAAATGGAGAGCAAAAAAAGCAGGAGTTGCAATTCTCATCTCTGATAAAATAGACTTTAAAGCAACAAAGATCAAAAGAGACAAAGAAGGTCATTATATAATGGTAAAAGGGTCGATACAACAAGAAGAGCTAACGATCCTAAATATATATGGACCCAATACAGGAGCACCCAGATATATAAGGCAAGTTCTTAATGACCTACAAAGATACTTAGACTCCCACACAATAATAGTGGGAGACTTTAACACTCCACTGTCAATATCAGACAGATCAACCAGACAGAAAATTAACAAGGATATCCAGGGCTTGAACTCAGACCTGGAACAAGCAAACCTGATAGACATTTACAGAACTCTCCACCCCAAATCCACAGAATAGACATTCTTCTCAGCACCACATCACACCTACTCCAAAATTGACCACATAATTGGAAGTAAAGCACTCCTCAGCAAATGCAAAACAACTGAAATCATAACAAACAGTCTCTCAGACCATAGTTCAATCAAGTTAGATCTCAGAATTCAGAAACCAACTCAGAACCACACAGCTTCATGGAAACTGAACAACTGGCTCTTGAATGTTGATTGGATAAACAATTAAATGAAGGCAGAAATAAAGAAGTTCTTCGAAACCAATGAGAACGAAGACACAACATGCCAGAATCTCTGGGACACATTTAAAGCAGTCTGTAGAGGAAAATATATGGCAATAAGTGCCCACATGAGAAGAGTGGAGAGATCCAAAATTGACACCCTATCATCAAAATTGAAAGAGCTAGAGGAGCAAGATCAAAAAAAACTCAAAACGTAGCAGAAGACAAGAAATAACTAAGATCAGAGCAGAACTGAAGGAGATAGAGACACGAAAAACCCTTCAAAAAATCAATAAATCCAAGAGCTGGTTTTTTGAAAAGATCAACAAAATAGACAGACCACTAACCAGTCTGATAAAAAAAGAAGAGAGAGAACAACCAAATAGATGCAATAAAAAACGATAAAGGGGAAATCACCACAGATTCCACAGAAATTCAAACCACCATCAGAGAATACTACAAACAACTCTACACACATAAACTAGAAAACCAGGAAGAAATGGATAAATTCCTGAAAACCTGTGTCCTCCCAAGCCTAAACCATGAGGAAGCTGAAACTATGAATAGACCAATAACAAGGTCTGAAGTCGAGCGAGCAATTAAGAGCCTACCACACAAGAAAAGCCCTGGTCCAAATGGGTTCACAGCTGAATTCTACCAGACACACAAAGAGGAGCTGGTACCATTCCTTCTGAAACTATTCCAAATAATCTAAAAAGAGGGAACCCTTCCCAAATCATTTTATGAGACCAACATCATCCCGATAACAAAACCAGGCAGAGATTCAACAAGAAAAGGAAACTTCAGGCCAATATCCATGATGAACATAGATGCAAAAATCTTCAATAAAATACTGGCAAACCGATTGCAACAGCACATTAAAAAACATATCCATCATGATCTAGTAGGATTCATCCCAGGCATGCAAGGCTGGTTCAACATACGCAAGTCTATAAACGTCATTCACCACATTAACAGAACCAAAAACAAAAAAAACCACGATTATCTCAATTGATGCAGAGAAGGCATCTGACAAAATTCAACAGCCCTTTATGCTAAAAACTCTCAATAAACTCGGTATTCAGGGAACATATCTCAAAGTAATAAAAGCTATTTATGACAAAACAACAGCCAATATCATACTTAATGGGCAAAAACTGGAAGCATTCCCTTTGAAATCTGGCACTAGACAAGGATGCCCTCTCTCACCACTCCTATTCAATATAGTACTGGAAGTTCTAGCCAGAGCAATCGGGCAAGAAAAAGAAATAAAGGGTATTCAAATAGGAAAGGTGGAAGCCAAATTGTCTCTATTTGCAGATGACATGATAGTATACCTAGAAGACCCCATCACCTCAGCCCAAAAGCTCCTGAAACTGATAAGCAACTTCAGCAAAGTCTCAGGATATGAAATCAATGTGAAAAAATCACAAGCATTCCTATACACCAATAACAGACTTAAAGAGAACCAAATCAAGAACGAACTGCCATTCACATTTGCTACAAAGAGAATAAAAAACCTAGGAATACAACTTACAAGGAACATAAGGTACCTGTTCAAGGAAAACTACAAACCACTGCTCAATGAAATAAGAGAGGACACAAACAGATGGAGAAACATTCCATGTTCATGGTTAGGAAGAATCAATATCATGAAAATGGCTATACTGCCCAAAGTAATTTACACAATCAATGCTATCCCTATCAAACTACCATTGAATTTCTTCACAGAACTGGAAAAAACCATGATGAACTTCATGTGGAACCAAAAGAGAGCCCGCATAGCCAAGTCAATTCTAAGCAAAAAGAACACAGCGGGAGGCATCACACTACCAGACTTCAAACTATACTACAAGGCTACAGTAATCAAAACAGCATGGTACTGTTACCAAAACAGAGATATAGACTGATGGAACAGAACAGAGGCATCGGAGGCAAGTCAACATATCTACAACCATATAATCTTTGATAAACCAGACAAAAACAAGCAATGGGGAAAGAATTCCCTGTTTAATAAATGGTGTTGGGCAAACTGGTTAACCATGTGCAGAAAGCAGAAACTGGATGGACCCCTTCCTGACACCTTACACTAAAATTAACTCCAGATAGATTAAAGACTTAAACATAAGACCTGGCACCATAAAAACCCTAGAAGAAAATCTAGGCAAAACCATTCAGGACATAGGAGTAGGCAAGGACTTCATGACCAAAACACCAAAAGCATTGGCAACAAAAGCCAAAATAGACAAATGGGACCTAATCAAACTCCACAGCTTTTGCACAGCAAAAGAAACAGTCATTAGAGTGAATCAGCAACCAAGAGATTGGGAAAAGATCTTTGCAGTTTACCCAACTGACAAAGGGCTGATATCCAGAATCTACAAAGAACTCAAACAGATTTACAGGAAAAAAAACCAAACAAGCCCATTCAAAAATGGGCAAAGGATATGAACAGACACTTTACAACAGAAGACATACATGAGGCCAACAAACACATGAAAAGATGCTCATCACCACTGGACATTAGAGAGATGCAAATCAAAACCACATTGAGATACCATCTCATGCCAGTTAGAATGGCAATCATTAAAAAAGCTGGAGACAACAGATGCTGGAGAGGATGTGGAGAAAGAGGAACACTCTTACACTGTTGGTGGGAGTGTAAATTAGTTCAACCATTGTGGAAGACAGTGTGGAGATTCCTCAAGGACCTAGAAATAGAAATTCCATTTGACCCAGCAATCCCATTACTGGGTATATATCCAAAGGAATATATATCGTTCTACTATAAGGACACATGCACACGAATGTTCATTGCAGCACTGTTTAAAATAGCAAAGACCTGGAACCAACCCAAATGCCCATTGATGATAGACTGGACTGGGAAAATGTGGCACATATACACCATGGAATATTATGCAGCAGTCAAAAATGACGAGTTTATGCCCTTTGTAAGGACATGGATGAATCTGGAGAACATCATTCTCAGCAAACTGACACAAGAACAGAAAAGGAAATACCACACATTCTCACTCATAGGTGGGTGAGAAAAATGAGAACACATGGACACAGGGAGGGGGGTACTACACACTGGGGTCTATTGGGGGGAATAGAGGAGGGACAGCAGAAGGGAGCTGGGGAGGGATAGCCTGGGGAGAAATGCCAAATGTGGGTTAAGGGGAGGAAGGCAGCAAAACACACTGCCATGTGTGTACCTATGCAACTATCTTGCATGTTCTGCATATGTACCCCAAAACCTAAAATGCAATAAAAAGTTTTAAAAAATAAATAAATAAAAATAAAATATTAAACATTTTAAAAAATCTTAATGCAGAAATCTAAAAAACCAAATATTAAATTAAGGATGGAAAGCAGAGCTGATTTTTAAAATGGAAATATTACATAACACCTCTGAAATGGAAACTGGCAAACATTTGAAAACTGACAGTTAAAGTAATATTTTGAGAATTCAATTGGCTTCAATTGTTATTTTCTATTAGTGAAGGATATCAGAAATAAAACACTGTCCTTACTTATGTGTTATTTAATTAGGAGATATATATATATATATACACACACACACACACACACAAACATATATATAAGGACTATATATATTTACTGTATTATATATAGACTGTATATATACACTGTTATATATATTAGTTTGTTCTCATGCTGCTATAAAGAAGTCAAGACTGGGTAACATATAATGGAAAAAGATTCAATGAACGCACAGTTATTCATGGCTGAGGAAGCCTCAGGAAACTTACAAACCCGGTGAAAGGGGAAGCAAACACATCCTTCTTCACTTGATGGCAGGAAGGAGATATTCTGACCAAAAACTCAAAAAGCCCCCTATACAACCATCAGATCTTGTGAGAGCTCACTCACTATCATGAAAACAGCAACATGGAATAACTGCCCCCGTGATTCAATTTCCGTTACATTCCATCAGGTCCCTCCCAGAACACATGGGGATTATGGGAACTACATTCAAGATGCCCCCCCCCACACACACACATCTCTATGTATATGTACACACACATAAATAGGGACTGTATAGATGTGTGTGTGTGTGTGTGTGTGTGTGTGTACACACTGCCAGAGGTTTCTAAAGGTTAATATTTTATAAATAAGAAAAAAAGATTAATTTCTAAAGGTCATTTAGATTATTTCCATGAGAGACTTTTTAATGTTCTTCACCTGTTAAGATTTTTGTTGGTGATTCTTTTCAGATTATGAACATACAGTCTGTCCTCAAGTATTTAGGCATGCTAATATTTACTTTGTAATATGTGCTTCTTACAGGAATATAAATAGTTTCTGGAAAGGACACTGACAACTTCAAAGCAAAATGAAGTTCTTTCTGGAGGTACACAAAATGTAGGAGAAGGATAATAGTTATGTCTTTATTTTCTTTGGCAACGAAAAGAGTTAAAATTTATTAAGAAATGTCAGTCAGATAGTAAATGTTGTGTTAGTGTAAGCTGTTCCTATTATTATCATTATTGTACAAGACTAAAAATTAAGTAATTATTCTCACACAACAATAGGTAACCTTGACATTATGTTTCTTTCAATACTGTAGCGTATACTTCATCAAAAAATAAAGAATAAAAGAATATTACCTGTCGAGATAATAAGAATAAGAAAACCATTTTGAGCATTTCATTTCAAAAATAGGACTGGGTGTGGTGGCTCATGCATGCAATTCCATCACTTGGGGAAGCTGTGGCAGGAGGAGTGCTTGAGGCCAGAAAAAAAAATAGAATACCAAAACTAATAATAAACAGTATATAATAATACCATATTGGTTAAAATACTTGAAGTCCTTATGAAAATTGTTATTGTTTCTTAAATTTCTACTAGGTAATTGATCTGGGTGGTGAGCCAATTACAAGCAGTCAGTACTTTGGAAATGGCCGGGTGACAGAATTCAAGTATGGTGCAAAACTTGGCACAGTTATTCGCAAGTGGAATGAAGAGAAGATGTCTTACTTAAAGTAAATAAATACAACTTTTCCCCTGAATTATTTCATAGATTTATTAGTCATAGTACCCCAATGTGAGTTATTTTCTGAAACTTTCTTATTCAGACAACTATCAAGGAGTCAGTTTTTAATGAGACGTGTTCGAGTGCCCTGAACCCTACTCAATCATCTTTTGTACGTAGAGTGTCTGTCTCAAGACAGTACGCCTAAGAACCCTAAACAATTCCTGGGAATTTTCCTCTAAGTGTGAGATGAATATACTGGATTTGACTGATGTTTGCATATGATCATTTAGAGCCATGTTATTATCATTAAAACAATCTCATCATTTGTAAAGTATGTACAATATGTCTATATTGTAGAACTCACATATATAAATTAAAGTATTAAAACATTTATATTATACCAATTAGTATTAAGGCCTTATTTTAATCTAGTTTGATGTTCTTTATAATGTCATATGGATATTAATCCTTCTGGAATACCTCTAAATTAGAATATGCTGAAACCTCCAAAAGGAAATTTTTCAATAACAAAAATCTCATATCTGTAATATGAATAGAATTCAAGTATTATATACATTTATATAAAATATGGGCTATATATGTAGATTACTCACTTGTGTTTGTGTATGGTGTGTGTGTGCATATATGTGTGTTTGTGTGTATATATGTGTATATATATGTGTGTGTGTGTGTGTGTGTGTATCTGACAAAATAATCATTTACTTACGAGAGTTTAATCTTCAGATGCCATGCAGAAAGAGATGCATAGTTAAGTTCCTCTAAAACTATTCTGAAATAATACATAACTGCATATATTATTTTGCAAAAATAGGAACTGGGGAGAAGGTTGGGGTTTCATGCCTTCTGACAGAGCTCTTGTCTTTGTGGATAACCATGACAATCAATGAGGACATGGGGCTGGAGGAGCTTCTATTCTTACCTTCTGGGAGGCCAGGTAGAAAACAAAGTGCTCTATTTTTTAAACACATCTTTTAATAATGGTCAGATAGTCTCTGATTCTATGATAATGTAATTACATAACTTTCAGGCTATATAAAATGGCAGTTGGATTTATGCTTGCTCATCCTTATAGATTTACATGAGTGATGTCAAACTACCATTGGGCAAGACATTTTGAAAATGGAAAAGTAAGTTTTGGAGTTATTCAAAATATCATGTTTTCAAGAAAAAGGAGGAAATTTGGCCTAAGTTAATATGACAACTATTAATTCTATATGAATTCAACAAATATTAATTAAGTGTAAAGCTGATACAGGGCTCTGATTTTACTAATGTCAATTATATTAAAGTAGCAGAATGTATGTTCTCTGTTATCAAAGAGTATGCAAGCTGTTTGAGAAATATGACAAACATCCCCCTAGCCCACAGGAAAAAAAAAAAAAACACTTAAAAATAAGAGCCAGACACAGGGAATAAAATATGGACTTCCAACAAGTACCTACCTCGGGGTTGATGTGAGGATGATACATGCCAACTCTTCTAGAGAATTTAAAATGTCATCTGCCCATAGTGGAAGCAACATAAATATTTGTTAAATACTTTTTAAAAAGTTATATAGAATACAAAGCAATGATTCAGCTGAGCTGAGTTAAATAGGAAAAGTATCTTATAAGAGGAAGAAAATTATATGTACTAAAGAATAGAAATTTATAGAGTATTCCAAGAAAGGTAATAATGAGAAAAATATTTGGGAGTATGGTAAACACATTAATCTGATGAGTAGTTTCAGAAAGGAACAGAGAAATAATAATGTAAAGATATTTGGAAAGTTAGTAAAAGGTTTTCTTTGAAACTAAAGGGTTCAGAAACAGTGTCATAGAGAAACTTCACACTTAAAGCAGAAATTCCTCACTCCTATGAGTCAAACAGATATCTCTCTCGCTTCTTCTAAATGCCTCTCAGTTTGATAAGTCCACTACTTTGTAAAGCAACTAATTCTATTGTTAAACAGTTTTAATATTTAGAAAGTGTACCATTATTCTGAGCCAACTTCTTATAATTTCTACTAATTGGTCTTATTTCTGATGATAGAGTCAGAGGCTATTTTTATTTTTTTTATTACTATAACATTTTCACTTTGCTAGGACAACTGTATGCTAAAAACTCTTAATGTTTTCTCATTTTTCACCGTATGACATGATTCTAAGTCCAACACTGATAACCTTCCTAGGGTTATTCTGGGTTTTTTAAATTAATAATTTTAGCAGTGCCATCAGAAAATTATATTAAACATCTTGCCAATTTTATTGAAAATATTTGGAAGTATTCTTTTGTACACTCTAATGATAGTTTTGTTTTGTTTTTGCTGTGTAGAAGCTCTTAGGGTTAATTAGATCCAATTTGTTCATTTTGACTTTTGCTGCCATTGCTTTTGGTATTTTAGTCATGAAGCTCTTGCCCATGCCTATGTCCTGAATTTGTATTGCCTAAGCAAATTCAATAAAATGAAGGAAGACTAGAGTACCAGAGGCTATGGAATTTTCAAGGGAAACTATTAGAACTGAGGTTGGAGATCTAGGTTCATGTCTGATAAAGTGTGATTTTATAGTCTACCATTGAGTAGTTGGAATTATTCTGAGTGCAATAAAATTGTAAGAGTTTTAAGCACTAACATAGTTTTTTTAAATTGTATGAATATAATTTTGTGGTCTTAGGTAAAATGAAGTAAGAGAGTAAAATAATGGAAGTAGGAGACCAGTTGTAGGGTTGTTTTGGAAGACAGGAAAGAGATAACTGTGACCTGGATGAAGGGATGACAGAGGATACAAAAGAAATGCAATAAATCCAATGAGATTTATTGATGGGAGATCCAAGATGGCTGATCGCTAACAGCTCGGGATTGTAGCTCCCAGTGAAAGCCCAGAAAATGAGAGAATGCCACACTTTCAGATAAATTTTCATCGCTCACAGACCAGAAGATTTCCAGTGGAGGAGCCCCACGGGTCGCCGGAGCGACTCTTGTGGCCGGCGCAGCGGTTTTGCCATCGCCTCGGCGCGGCAGCTGTTCGTGCAGAGTAAACGGGACTGGTTCCCCTACTGACTGGTGTTTGGAGCTCTGGGAAGGCAGAGCCACTTGTTACAAACTCAAGAACGAAACCAGACCAGAGATTCCCAGGTAGAAGAGCACCATCAGTCTTATTGCTGCAGTTTTGGCCAGCGCAGTGGGTTGCTTGGATTCCAGCACTGGGAATCAATACATTGGACGTACACTCAGAAACCTTATTAGAAAGACGGTAATTGTAAAGACAACAGATGGATAAATTCATAATAAAGGGAAAAAAACAGCCTAAAAAGGCCGAGAATACCCAAAATCAGAACCCCTCTCCCTCTTCAGGGGATTGCAATTCCTCATCAGCAATAGAACAAGCCCTGATGGAAAAGGACTGTGTTCCATTATCTGAAGTAGGCTTCAGAAGGTGGATGATAAGAAACTTTTGGGAGTTGAAAGAACTTGTTCTAACCCAATGTAAAGAAACTAAGAACTTGGAAAAAAGGTTTGATGAAATGCTAAAAGGAATGGACAATATAGAGAGGAATATAAATGAACTAACAGAGTTGAAAAATACAACATGAGAACTTAGTGAAATATGCACAAGTTTGAATGGCCGAATTGATCAAGCAGAAGAAAGGATATCAGAGGTCAAAGACCAACTTAATGAAATAAAACGAGAAGACAAGAATAGAGAAAAAAGGATAAAAAGGAATGAGCAAAGTCTCCAAGAAATATGGGACTATGTGAAAAGACCTAATCTACGTTTGATAGGTGTACCTGAATGTGATGGAGAGAATGAATCCAAGCTGGAAAATACTCTTCAGGATATTATCCAGGAGAATTTTCCCAATCTAGCAAAGCAGGACACTATTTAACCCCAGGTAATACAGAGAACACCATAAAGTCATTCCTCAAGAAGAGCAACCCCAAGGCACATAATCATTAGATTCACCAGGGTTGAAATGAAGGAGAAAATACTAAGAGCAGCCAGAGAGATAGGTCAGGTTATCCACAAAGGGAAGCCTATCAGACTTACAGCAGATCTCTCAGTAGAAACCCTACAAGCCAGAAGAGAGTGGGGGCTGATATTCAACATCCTTAAAGAACAGAACTTTCAGCCCAGAATTTCATATAATGCCAAACTAAGCTTCACAATTGAAGAAAAAATAAAATCTTTTATGAACAAGCAAGTACTCAGAGATTTTATTACCACCAGGCCTTCTTTACAAGAACTTCTGAAAGCAGCATTGCAGATAGAAAGGAACAACCAGTATTAGCCTTTCTAAAAATATGCCAAAAAGTAAAGAGCATCAACATAAAGAAGAATTTACATCAACGAATGGATAAAATAGCCAGTTAACATCAAATGGCAGTATCTCTAAATTTAAATCGACTAAATCCCCCAATCAAAAGATACAGCCAAAACCTAACGGTATACTACATCCAGACCCATTTTATATCCAAAGATACACAAAGACTCAAAACAAAGGGTTGGAGAAAGATTTACCAACCAAATGGAAAGCAAAAATAAATAAATAAACAAAAAGCAGGAGTTGCAATTCTCACATTTGATAAAACAGATTTCAAAGCAACAAAGCTACAGTGGTAAAAGGATCAATGCAATAATAAGAGCTAAGGATCCTAACACCCAGATACATAAGTCTCGTAAAGAGATTTGGACTCAACGAGACAGAAAATTAATAAGGATATCCAGAACTTGAACTCAGATCCGGAACAAGTAAACTTCATAAGTATTTATAGAGCTCTCCACTTTAAATACACAAAATATTGATTGGCGATTATTAATATCCATTCATAGAATAAAGCAATATTCCTGTTCTCTCTCCCTCTTTTTCTTCCTCTTTCTTCCTCTCCTTCTCTCCTTTTTTTCTAAAAAAAAAAAAAAACCCAGGAGGTGGAGGCTTCTTCAGTGACCTGAGATCATGCCATTGCACTCCAGCATGGGGGACAAGAAGAAAATTCCATGTCAAAAAAAAAAAAAGAGAGGAAGGAGATGCTAGGCTCTTTTTAACAACCAGCTGTCACAAGAACTCACAGAGCAAGAATACACTCATTACCATGAGTACAAGAATGACACCAGGACATTCATGAGTGGTGTCCTCACCTGCCCACCCATGACCCAAACAACTCCTATTAGGACCCACATTTCACCATGAGATTTGGAGGATCAAACCAAACTATAACATAGGGTTTTTTTGTTTGTTTGCTTGCTTTTTGGAAACAGGATCTCACTCTGTTGCCCAGGCTGAACCACAGTGGCACAATTATGGCTCACTGCAGCCTTGACTTCTAGGCTCAAGTGATCCTCCTGACTCAGCCTTCTGAGTAGCTGGGACTACAGGTGTGCCCCACCACACCCAACTAATCTTTAAATATTTTTTAGAGACAGGGTCTCACTACATTGCTCAGGCTGGTCTTGAACTCCTAGGCTCAAGCAATCCTCCTGCCTGGGATTCCAAAGTGTTGAAATTACAGACATGAGCCACCATGGTTAGTTTAACTTATGTATTGCATCTGTATCTCTTTTTTCCATAATGAGAACCCTAGGTTTGAAGGACAGAGAAATTGGTATTAGAAGATCCCCTAATTAACCATTTGCTTTATCCCACATTATAAACACAGCAAAAAAATTTAAAAATGCAATAAATCAAGAGGTGTTTTGAAGATACAATTAATAATTCATGTTAAGGTTTATAAGAAGAGATAAAGTTAAGCTAAAGAGAGAGAAATCAGGAAATATCACAGGTTTCTAAGCAGTAAGAAGATAATATATAAAAAGACATGCATGAAAAACATGAGGGTTTCCCACATTTGGCATTTCTCCCCATGCCAAATGTGGGTGAAGGGGCGGAAGGCAGCAAAACATGTGTGTACCTATGCAACTATCTTGCATGTTCTGCACATGTGCCCCAAAACCTAAAACGCAATAAAAAATAAAAAATTATAAAAATTATATATATATATATATATATATATATATATATATATATATATATATATATAAATGAGGGTTTCATATTGGATATCTTAATGTCTATGGAACTTTGAAGTAGTGATAACAAGCAACTGATGGAAATACGAGGCTGAAGTCCAAGTTCTGGGTTGAAGATACCCAGGTGTCCACAGATAATAGTTGTTTAAAATCCATGAAAATGATTACAATCACCTAGAGGAGAGATGATAGAGAAAGAAGAGAAATAGATAAGAATGAGGACTTAGGTGGAACAGAATAAGATGATCCAGCTTAAGAACACAAATGAACAAAGCTGAAAAAGAGTAATCAGTGAGACCTAAGGAAACAGGAGAGGAGAATTAAACAACCAAAGGAAGATAGAAAGAGAGAGTGACCCACCGTCTTGAATATCCCTATGAAGTAGATTAAGCCAAGAATAGAGAAGGATATTGGACTGGTACAATAAATGTCATTGATGATGTTGACAAGAGCAGATTCAGTGAAGTGATCATGGCAAAAACTGGATAGTAGAGAGATGAATAATGAGTGAGGTTGTGGATGTGGAGACAGTGTGATAAAAAGAGAGGTATGATTAGGAAAGGGTGCAAGAAAATGAACAAAGAAATATACCCAAAAGGATATCTGAGAGCGGTCATTGATATGTTTTTAGGAATACTGTAATGTATGTAATCTGAGAGGAACCATGCAGAAAAAAGGAAAAACCTGCTAAATCAAAAGAGGGAGGATAATCTGAAAAAAGTAAGTCCTCCAAAAGATAAAAATGGAATGTTATCATTAACATAAGTAGAGAAAAACAGCCTTTCTTAGAATGAGGTGTACTTTCTTCATTGTAAGAGAAAAAAAAAAGGGAAATGCTAAGGGAAATGCAGGACAGCTCTCCAAGTGGCCTTGGGCCAACCCAGTTCTTTGCCTTCTCTCACTTATGGTTCTCAAGAATAGCTGTAGAATGAGCTGGGAATGCAGCATGTTACTGTTACACAGTAACAAGGCTCAGACTCTGTTACTGTGTCTCTTAGAACAGCATTTCCTTCAGTGCTTAGCCAAGTGTATCACTTGATGCCCAGAATATAAAACAGGGGGCAGGCTTCTTTCAGGGGTCCCTTAGATGAGGTACAAATAGGGCACAAGAAAATGAGACTGCACCCACTCTAGGAAAATTGTCTGAGTGTTGGGAGGCGGGCTCCTCATGAATCCCAGGTTTCTATGTCTCTTGATGCCTATCTGTAAGCAATAAACCTGCTTCGTGTAACTTTTTCTGTGTATGTTCTATCTCACTGGACTTATGCAAGTAGTAGAAATTGCAGCCCAAGATGAGTGAGCTGAAGTGGTACCAATGCACAGTGAATCTGCTTTGTGGCAGAGACAGACATATTTATAGGTGAAAAGAAGAGATACTTCCGAGTTATGGCCTCTATGTTCTCATTTAAACATTAAAAATAAGCAAGAGTTATAAAGAAACCTATATGAGACCCCTAATGAATTCCATGTTTAACGTTAAGATGAAGGAGAATGAATAGAGTATTGAGAAGAAAACCCAGACGGCATGGTGCCATGACAGCCCTAAGTAAACATTCCTATTGTAGAATAAGAAAAAGAACAAAAAGTCATGAACACCAAGTGAAAGCAATTAGAAAAAATATGAAAAGAAGAAAGAATATAGATAAAGTAGGGGAAGATTCCAGTGAGCTCAATAGAAGAACTGTAGATTGTATAATTTAGGCTTCTTCATTTGTTTATCTTTATTAACAGCAAAAGTACTTGCATATTATAAAAAGCATACAACAGGGCCAACTTTGGATGGAAATCAACATTATACCAGCTATCTCCAACTAACAGATAAAAACACTCTCTGGAAGAATTACAGAATGACAGAAATTAGACGTCCATAGCTGGATAAATGATGCTAATGACAACAAACACATTGGTTGAAATGCTTCTATGAGTTCATAGAAACTCCTTTGACAAATAGGTTAAAATTAGTCTTCTAAAGAATAACTACAGGTTGATTTTAATTATCTTATAATTGTTTAATAATTACATGGGATTTTTAATACTATTCTTACTATTCTGAGTTTTTTCTGAGTTTTTCCAGTTGATTACTTGTTACAATTTTTTCTAAAAATTAATGAAATATAAGAGGTATTATAAATGTAAGAAAAGAAACACACTTTGCTACTGTTCTGCATATATACTTTTAATTTAAGTTTTATAATTTAGATTCAACATGAATTGCAATAAATGGATCTTCAGCAGAGTTACTAATAGAAAAATGAGCCTTGCCATCATCAGAAACGTAGATTTTAATTCCTGTACAATTGCGATTAATTTTATCTCCAGAAATGACATCACAGTATGTGCCAGCAGGAAGACCAGTTTGCAAAGTTAAAGAAAGTGACCTATAAAACAAAATTTAAGATTTAACTTCAATAAAACAAAAAGCAAGAATACAGAATGTCTCTAACATGAATAAACAACATAATTTTATGCTGTAGAACTCTAGGCAGTCAAGGTCTCATTAAAAAGAAAACCCATATGCCTCTCTAGTAGATACAAATAGCTTTCCCAGGACCAAAAGTAACCTTACAGAAAACCTAGCAATTCCCTGGTCAGTAGTGAAAGTATTGCCAAAAAATCAAAGCTGAAGAGTATCATTCTGAAGATTGGCAGGAATGGTCACACTTTGATAAAATTGCTACCATGGTAAAATCAAATTTGTGCTCAACCGAACTTAATACTATTACTTTTAAAAATGTAAAGGGTATTTCTTTTTTATCTCTTTCTTTCCAATGAGGTTAGAAAGATTTTGAGGTGTACATACAAACAACGTAGCATTTCTATGAAGAAGTGATAGTTTGAAATATAAAGCTTTTTCATATAAATTTATTTTGATATTTTCATCCACAAAAAAAAGAAATTAAAGAACTAGACATGTGTCTTTTTGGCCAGAAAGAGATCAACTTGACACACACACACACACACGACCTATAAAACAAAAGTGACCTATAAATATATATGTGTGTGTGTGTGTGTGTATGTGTGTGTGTGTGTGTGTGTGTGTGTGTGTATGTATCTTTCTACAGTGAAAAGTAATTTAGACTAGAATGGGCTAAGTATGAGTATCAGTTGGCCTTTGACAGAGACATTTCAACTGCTTGCAAGGAGGTTTTCTGAGCTATAGGTTAGAGAATCATTTATCTTACAGGCAGAAGATATAAGCATCGCAGATAAAAAGCCAAAAATGAGAAGTTTCAGAAATAAAACCCAAATCTTCTGAGGCAAATCATTAACCACAGATACATGCTGTTTATACAAATGCATTAAAAATATTATTTGTCACAAGGAGACAGAGAAGTGAATAAAGTATACCACAAAATCAGGTAGAGGGGTCTTTGAGAAAAAGAGCTAGAAATAAAGATATTTCAGTATTGAGGCAACGTTTTTCCATGATTAAAAAAGCACAACTACAAGACATGTTCTTTTAATAATTTCACAATCTGTATATGAACCACTTTGTGTATTTTGTGGCACGTGTAGGTGAGCATTTATGTGTGCATTCTATATGCATAAGATACTGCAAGGGTGCACAGAAAGGACTCTGCTTACAATGGAAAGCCCTTATGAAAATAGGAGAACAAAGAAGTAAGAGCCATCATCCTTTGACTTCTGCCCATTATTGATCTCTATGTCTTCTTGTTGCACTGACTAAATGATTTTTCAGATATAATAAAAGAAAATAAACAGAAAAAAAAGAATAAACCAAGAACATACTGGTACAAAATCTTATTTTTAATCGATATTTACTTACCAGTCATCATTGTTGAAAATAATGAATCCTCTGTTTCCTCTCCCAAAAGCCACTTGGTTGCTGTCATTATCCCACCAGTTTGTGAAAGGCTGGCCATCCACTACATTGCGGAAGATGACCATGTTCCTAAAAACACAGTAACATATAAAAATTTCACATTCTTAAACTTCAACTGTTCTCACCAAAATGTTAAAGAAAGTTTACTAGTAGAGGAGATGTCTAAATAAATATTCTCACCTTATTTGGCGCCACCGATGTTCACAGACCCAGTCATTGCCACAAGTAGTGTCCGGATTAATAGTAACTTCTTTAATTTCTCCATTATTATTTGGTGGCCCAATCCAATCATTAACATCCTTAATTGTGGGAGGAGGAGAGTCAAATTTTTACATAAATGTATTTGCCTCTTTCTTCTCCTTCACACCAAACTCAATTTATTCTGCTGTTTGTGTCCCTCTAGTCAGTGACTTGATCTAGAATCCAATGCCTCCATTAACTTTTACAGCCCTCTACTAGGTCTTCATCAGCTCTGTATCCTCTGGTTCTCTGTTGCTATATTTCAAACAAAGGTAGCACATTTTTATCCTCTCCTTTTTATTCCAAAGAACTGCAAAGGCCTCTTTGCTCTGTCTCCCCGGCTGGAGTACAGTGGCACAATGACACCTCACTGCAGCCTTGATCTCTCAGGCTCAAGTGACCCACTCATCTCAGCCTCTTAAGTAGCTGAGAGTGTTGGTGTGCCACAACCACAGGCAGCTATTTTTTCTTCTTCTTCTTCTTTTTTTTTTTTCAATTTTTGGAGGAGATGAAGTCTTGGCTAGCTTGCCTAGTTTGTCTAGAACTCCTCAGGTCACGTGATTTTCTCGCCTGGCCTCTCAAAGTACTGGGATTACAGGTAAAAGCCACTGCACCTGATCTGCAAGGGTTTCTTAGCATCATGGTAAGCCATGTGATGGCATTCAAATGGGGCGGGTATTAGTATTAGAAACACCTGTATTAAAACATAGGCTCCATTACTAGTAGCTAAGAAAACTTAGTCAATATACACAATTTCTCTGTGTCTTGGTTTCCTCATTTGTGAAATGGAAATATTGTTTTCTGCTATAAAATTAAATAATGTATGTGAAAATGCCTTGAATATGACATGTGCTAAATAAATTTTAGAGTCCTTTATACTTCTTTTTAGATAAATGTACAAAATGATACTTCTGAATATTTTAAATGAAATTGGCAAGATTTGTAATATGTTTTTCTGACTGGCACTGCTAAAAAATTAATTTAATAAAAACCAGAATAACCCTAGGAAGGTTATAAGTGTCAATCTTAGAATCATGCTATATATGGTGAAAAACAAAACAAAACAAAATAACAATTTTTAGTATGCAGTTGTCCTAGCAAAGTGAAAATGTCATAGTAATAGAAAAAATAAAAATAGTCTCTGACTCCTAACATCTGAAATAAGACCAATTAGCAGAAATTATAAGAAGTTGGTTCAGTATAAAGGTACAACTTCTAAATATTAAAGCTGTTTAACAATAGAATGAGTTGCTATATAAAGTAGTGGACTTCAAACTGAAAGGCATCTAGAAGAAGCAAGAGAGAGAGAACTGTTTGTCTCATAGGATTGAGGAATTTCTGCTTTAAGTGTGAAGTTTCTGTATGACGCAGTTTCTGAACCTTTTAGTTTCAAAGAAAACCTTTTACTAACTTTCCAAACATCTTTACATTCTTATTTCTCTGTTCCTTTCCGAAACTACTTATCAGATTAGTGTGTTTACCATACTCCCAAATATTTTTCTCATTCTCACCTTTCTTGGAATACTCTATAAATTTCTATTCTTTAGTACATATCATTTCCTTCCTCTTATAAGATACTTGCCCTATTTAACTCAGCTCAATGAAATCATTGCTTTGTATTCCATGTATCTTTTTAAAAAAGTATTTAACAAATATTTATATTGCTCTCACTATGGGCAGATAACATTTTAGGTTCTCTAGAAGAGTTGGCATGTATCATCCTCATTTCAACCCGGAGGCAGGTACGTGTTACAAGTCCATATTTTATTCCCTGTATCTCGCTCCTATTTTTAAGTTTTTTTTTTTTTTCTGTGGGCTACGGGGATATTTGTCATATTTCTCAAACAGCTTGCATGCTCTTTGGTAACAGAGAACATACATTTTGCTACTTTAATATAATTGGCATTACTAAAGTCAGAGCCCTGTATCAGGTTTACACTTAATAAATATGTGTTGAATACATATAGAATTAATAGTGGTCATATTAACTTAGGACAAAATTTCCTCCTTTTTCTTGAAAAGATGATATTTTGAATAACTCCAAAACTTACTTTTCCATTTTCAAAATATCTTGCCCAATGGTAGCTTGACATCACTCGTGTAAATCCATAAGGATGAGCAAGCATAAATCCAACTGCCATTTTATACAGCCTGAAAGTTACATAATTAAATTACCACAGGATCACAGACTATTCTGACCATCATTAAAAGATGTGTTTAAAAAATAGAGCACTTTGTTTTCTACCTGGCCTCCCAGAAGGTAAGAATAGAAGCTCCTCCAGCCCCATGTCCTCGTTGATTGTCATGGTTATCCACAAAGACAAGTGCTCTGTCAGAAGGCATGAAACCCCAACCTTCTCCCCAGTTCCTATTTTTGAAAAATAATATATGCAGTTATGTATTATTTCACAATAGTTTTAGAGGAACTTAACCGTGCATCTCTTTCTGCATGGCATCTGAAGATTAAACTCTCTAAGTAAATGATTATTTTGTCAGATACACACACACACACACACAAAAAAAAAAAAAAAAAAAAAAAACACAAACACACGTATATGCGAACACACACCATACACAAACACACGTGAGTAACCTACATATACAGCCCATATTTGTATATACATGTGTGTAATGCTTGAATTCTATTCATATTACAGATATAAGATTTTTACTCTTAAAAAATGTCCTTTTGGAGGTTTCAGCATATTATAATTTAGAGACACTCCAAAAGGAACAATATCCATATCACATTATAAAGAATGTCAAACTGAATTAAAATAAGGCTTTGATAATATATTGTTAAAGTATAAATATTTTAATACTTTAATTAATATATGTAAGTTCTACAGTATAGACACATTGCACGTATTTTCAAATGATGAGATCATTTTAATAATAACCTGGCTTTAAAAGATTATATGCAAACATCAGTCAAACCTAGTATATTCATCTCGTACTTAGGAAAATCCCCAGGAATTGTTTAGGGTTCTTAGGCATACTGTCTTGAGACAGACACTCTAAGTACAAAAGATGATTGATTAGGGTTTGGGGCACTAGAACACGTCTCATTAAAAACTGACTCCTGGATAGTTGTCTGAATAAGAAAGTTCCAGAAAATAACTCACGCTGAGGTAGTCTAATAAATCTATGAAATAATTCAGGGGAAAAGTTGTATTTATTTACTTTAAGTAAGACATCTTCTCTCCATTCCACTTGCGAATAACTGTGCCGAGTTTTGCACCATACTTGAATTCTGTCACCCGGCCATTTCCAAAGTACTGACTGCTTGTAATTGGCTCACCACCCAGATCAATTACCTAGTAGAAATTTAGGAAACAATAACAATTTTCATAAGGACTTTAAGTATTTTAACCAATATGGTATTATTATATACTGTTTATTATTAGTTTTGGTATTCTATTTATTTTTCTGGCCTCAAGCACTCCTCCTGCCACAGCTTCCCCAAGTGCTGGAATTGCATACATGAGCCGCCACACCCAGTCCTATTTGTGAAATGAAATGCTCAAAATGGTTTTCTTATTCTTATTATCTCAACAGGTAATATTCTGTTATTCTTTATTTTTTGATGAAGTATATACTACAATATTGAAAGAAACATAATGTCAAGGTTACCTGTTGTCCTGTGAAGAATACTTACCTAATTTTTAGTGTTTTTTTTTTTTTTTTTTTTTTTTTTTTTAATGTCCATTGGAACCCCTTGTGAAACTTTTGGTACCAGAGCAAAGCCCATACTCTGGAGATTTTTTTTTTTTTTTTAATTTTTATTGCATTATAGGTTTTGGGGTACATGTGCAGAACGTGCAAGATATTTGCATAGGTACACACATGGCAGTGTGTTTTGCTGCCTTCCTCCCCTTCACCCACACTTGGCATTCATCCCCAGGCTATCCACCCCAGCCCCCCCTGCTGTCCCTCCCCCATTCCCCCAACAGTCCCCAGTGTATAGTAGACCACCTCTCTGTGTCCATGTGTTCTCATTTTTCTCACCCACCTATGAGTGAGTATATGCAGTATTTCTTTTTCTGCTCTTGTGTCTGTTTGCTGAGAATGATGTTCTCCAGATTCATCCATGTCCTTACAAAGGACACAAACTCATCATTTCTGATTGCTGCATAATATTCCATGGTGTATATGTGCCACATTTTCCCAGTCCAGTCTATCATCGTTGGGCATTTGGGTTGGTTCCAGGTCTTTGCTATTGTAAACAGTGCTGCAATGAACATTCGTGTGCATGTGTCCTTATAGTAGAACGATTTATAGTCCTTTGGATAGATACCCAGTAATGGGATTGCTGGGTCAAATGGAATTTCTATTTCTAGGTCCCTGAGGAATCGCCACACTGTCTTCCACAATGGTTGAACTAATTTACACTCCCACCAACAGTGTAAGAGTGTTCCTATTTCTCCACATCCTCTCCAGCATCTGCTGTCTCCAGATTTTTTAATGATCGCCATTCTAACAGGTGTGAGATGGTATCTCAATGTGGTTTTGATTTGCATCTCTCTAATGACCAATGATGATGAGCACTTTTTCATGTTTGTTGGCCTCATGTATGTCTTCTTTTGTAAAGTTTCTGTTCATATCCTTTGCCCATTTTTGAATGGGCTTGTTTGTTTTTTTCCTGTAAATCTGTTTGAGTTCTTTGTAAATTCTGGATATCAGCCCTTTGTCAGATGTGTAAACTGCAAAGATTTTTTCCCATTCTGATGGTTGCCGATTCACTCTAGTGACTGTTTCTTTTGCCGTGCAGAAGCTGTGGAGTTTGATTAGGTCCCATTTGTCTATTTTGGCTTTTGTTGCCAATGCTTTTGGTGTTTTGGTCATGAAGTCCTTGCCTACTCCTATGTCCTGAATGGTTTTGCCTAGATTTTCTTCTAGGGTTTTTATGGTGTCAGGTCTTACGTTTAAGTCTTTAATCCATCTGGAGTTAATTTTAGTGTAAGGTGTCAGGAAGGGGTCCAGTTTCTGCTTTCTGCACATGGCTAGCCAGTTTTCCCAACACCATTTATTAAATAGGGAATCCTTTCCCCATTGCCTGTTTTTGTCTGGTTTATCAAAGATAATATGGTTGTAGATATGTTGTGTTGCCTCTGATGCCTCTGTTCTGTTCCATTGTTCTATATCTCTGTTTTGGTACCAGTACCATGCTGTTTTGATTACTGTAGCCTTGTAGTATAGTTTGAAGTCTGGTAGTGTGATGCCTCCCGCTGTGTTCTTTTTGCTTAGAATTGACTTGGCTATGCGGGCTCTTTTTTGGTTCCATATGAAATGCATGGTGGTTTTTTCCAGTTCTGTGAAGAAATTCAATGGTAGTTTGATGGGGATAGCATTGATTGTGGAGATTTTTATTTAACTGATTTGGATTGACATAAAGGTATTTTAGGATTTTTAAAAAAGTTTCCCAGTTATTTCTAATGTACAGATAAGACATGAGGAACACTTTAATTAGATTCTTGGAGAATGGAGAATGTATATTAGGACCAGAGATGTAATTTATTAATTATCTATAATTACCTCTTTTCCTAGACTAGAAAATAGTACATTTCTATTTCAATTCAATTTATCATCCACTAAAGAAATAAGTAATTATTTAATTTTAAACTCATTTATTTTTTAAATTTTTTCTTATTTTTTGAAAAAAAGGAGAGAAGGAGAGGAAGAAAGAGGAAGAAAAAGAGAGAGAGAGAACAGGAATATTGCTTTATTCTATGAATGGGAATTAAAAATTGCCAATCAATATTTTGTGTATTTAAAGTGGAGAATGTATATTTTGTGTATTTAAAGTGGAGAGCTCTATAAATACTTATGAAATTTACTTGTTCCAGAACTGAGTTCAAGTTCTGGATATCCTTATTAATTTTCTGTCTCGTTGAGTCCAAAACTCTTTATGGGTCTTATGTATCTGGGTGTTAGGATCCTTAGCTCTTATTGTTGCATTGATCCTTTTACCACTGTAGCTTTGTTGCTTTGAAATCTGTTTTATCAAATGCTTGAATTGCAACTCCTGCTTTTTGTTTATTTATTTATTTTTGCTCTCCATTTGATTGGTAAATCTTTCTCCAACCCTTTGTTTTGAGTCTTTGTGTATCTTTGGATATAAAATGGGTCTGGATGTAGTATACCGTTAGGTTTTGGCTGTATCTTTTGATTGGGGGATTTAGTTGATTCAAATTTAGGGTTACTGCCATTGGATGTTAACTGGCTATTTTATCCATTCGTTGATGTAAGTTCTTCTTTATGTTGATGCTCTTTACTTTTTGGTATATTTTTAGAAAGGCTACTACTGGTTGTTCCTTTCTGTGTGTAATGCTTCTTTCAGAAGTTTTTGTAAAGCAGGCCTGGTGGTAATAAAATCTCTGAGTACTTGCTTGTTCATAAAAGATTTTATTTTTCCTTCAATTGTGAAGCTTAGTTTGGCATTATATGAAATTCTGGGCTGAAAGTTCTGTTCTTTAAGGATGTTGAATATCGGCCCCCACTCTCTTCTGGCTTGTAGGGTTTCTACTGAGAGATCTGCTATAAGTCTAATAAGGTTCCGTTTGTGGGTAACCTGACCTTTCTCTCTGGCTGCCCTTAGTATTTTCTCCTTCATTTCAACCCTGGTGAATCTAATGATTATGTGCCTTGGGGTTGCTCTTCTTGAGGAATGACTTTGTGGTGTTCTCTGTATTACCTGGGGTTGAATAGTGACCTGCTTTGCTAGATTGGGAAAATTCTCCTGGATAATATCCTGAAGAGTATTTTCCAGCTTGGATTCATTCTCTCCATCACATTCAGGTACACCTATCAAACGTAGATTAGGTCTTTTCACATAGTCCCATATTTCTTGGAGACTTTGCTCATTTCTTTTTATCCTTTATTCTCTATTCTTGTCTTCTCGTTTTATTTCATTAAGTTGGTCTTCGACCTCTGATATCCTTTCTTCTGCTTGTTCAATTCGGCTGTTCAAACTTGTGCATGTTTCACTAAGTTCTCGTGTTGTATTTTTCAACTCCGTTAGTTCATTTATATTCCTCTCTATATTGTCCATTCCTTTTAGCATTTCATCAAACCTTTTTTCCAAGTTCTTAGTTTCTTTACATTGGGTTAGAACAAGTTCTTTCAACTCCCAAAAGTTTCTTATCATCCACCTTCTGAAGCCTACTTCAGATAATGGAACACAGTCCTTTTCCATCAGGGCTTGTTCCATTGCTGATGAGGAATTGCAATCCCCTGTAGCGGGAGAGGGGTTCTGATTTGGGGTATTCTCAGCCTTTTTAGGCTGTTTTTTCCCCTTTATTATGAATTTATCCATCTGTTGTCTTTACAATTACTGCCTTTCTAATTAGGTTTCTGAGTGTACGTCCAATGTATTGATTCCCAGTGCTAGAATCCAAGCAACCCACTGTGCCGGCCAAAACAGCAGTGATAAGACTTATGGTGCTCTTCTACCTGGGAATCTCCAGTCTGGCTTCCTTCTTGAGTCCGCAACAAGCGGCTCTGCCTTCCCAGAGCTCCAAACACCAGTCAGTAGGGGATCCAGTCCCATTTACTCTGCACGAAGAGCTGCCACGCCGAAGCGACGGCAAAACCGCTGCACTGGCCACAAGAGTCGCGGGTCTCTTCCACTGGAAATCTTCTGGTCCGTGAGCGACGAAAATTTGTCTGAAAGTGTGGCATCCTCTCATTTTCTGGGCTTTCACTGGGAGCTACAATCCCAAGCTGTTAGCGATCAGCCATCTTGGATCTTGGATTTTTAGTCTTGTACATCAATGATAATAACAGGAACAACTCACACTAACACAACATTTACTATCTGACTGATATTTCTTGATAAATATTAACTCTTCTTATTTTCCAAAGAAAATAAAGACATAACTATTATCATTCTCCTACATTCTGTGTACCTCCATAAAACCTGTTGTGTTAAAAAATTAGATATGCTGTATCTGAAGAAGAGGTTAGAGAACACTCTTTTATATAAATGACTTAGTCATTATTCTATAAAAATTGTATTTTTACCGGAATCTGCCATTGCTTTTCTAACAAATAAGATGACATTTTTATACATATATGTATGGATGTACCTCCTGGTAAATGAAAGGTTTACTTCCTTCAGGGAACCAGCTACAGTTTAGATTATGCAGTTTATCCAAAATTGCCTTCATGTCACCAGGCCATATGTGCTTGGAAGCATCAATTCTGAAGCCAGCAACACCAATGTCAATGAGATGGTTCATATACTCAGCAACCTTGGAACGCACATAATCTTTCTCAAGTGCAAGATCCAGAAGACCAACAAGACGACAATCTCTGATCTGTTGAGATAAAAATGTTGTCATTGATTCACAAAACATCATTTTTCACCTAAGAATACATTTGATTAATCATTCATTCAGTTATCCATCAATAGATATTCTGTAGTGACTTCTTTGCACTGGGCACTGAGGATGTTGACACCTTACTGTGGATGTATCTTTGAAATATTATTTAGTAGAAAACAGATAATTTAGGAAATAAAGTTGATGAGCTTTCTAATTGATTGTGAGTTTTTTAAAGGTGGGCAAACGTCTATTGATTAAACAATGTTGAATCAATAGTTAACATTTTTAAAACATGGATTTGAGTCTCTTTAAGTAGTCAAACCTGCTAACCTGTGTCCCTAAGAGATCTATAATAGTATTTAAAAGGGAGTTCAATTAGCATGTCTATAATAAAAGGCATATATCACTCTTTATTTAGATCACTATCTTAAAAAATTACCTGGGAAGCATCATTATAGAGCTCAATATCTCCACTTCTAGTTTTACATTTACCATCATTAAAATCCCATCCAGAATATGGGACTGCTGGAAACTCCCTATTTTCAGCGTTGAAGTAACTTCCACAAGTACTGCTTGTTCCTGCACCCGCAGCATTGCCACACATATGATTAATTACAGCATCCACATAAATATGGACCTGGAAAACAAAGTTTCTCCTTCAGTGTCACTTAGAGAGTTAGAAATTTAAAGCATTGTTGAATAAAGTTTATCGTGTGTTAATAAAACTCCAAAATATGTTCTTATATTCTACAGCTATTTTCTTACAAAACCAAAGGTCAAATGTGAAAGGAAAGTAATGTGAACTAAACATCTACATCAATTCTAGACACTTGGGCAAATATTTATAGGCATGATAAATTGAGAGAACCAGAAACTACCATCAATAAGAGGAAACACAAAAAGCCCATTTCAGGGAGACAAAACTCAGTTGAGACTGGAAAGGTTACTGTTTTGGAAACTTCAGTTGGTCACCAGGAGAAAGCCTGTACTCTCTGTCTCACTCTCTCTCTCTCTTTTTTTATTATACTTTACGTTCTGGGGTAATGTGCAGATAGTGCAGGATTGTTAAACTGGGCCCCTCTCTTACACCTTATACAAAAATTAACTTCACGTGGATTAAAGATTTAAATGTAAGATGTAACACCATAAAAACCCTAGAAGAAAATCTAGGCAATACCATTCAGTACAGAGGCATAGGCACGCACTTCATGACTAAAACACCAAAAGCAATAGCAACAAAAGCCAAACAGACAAATGGGATCTAATTAAACTTAAGAGCTTCTGCACAGCAAAAGAAATTATCAGTAGAGTGAACAGAATGGGAAGGCCTGCACTCTCTACTTAGCATTTGAAGACAAATAAGGTCGATACTAGTCTCAAATTATGCTCCTCACTAAATAGAGAAGCCAGTTATTCATCATGAAAAACCCAAGAATTATGGATTGAGACATGTCACCTAAAAATGATAACAAATGTGGTAACTGGAATTTTTAATTACTAACCAGAAATGAATTTCCAGCAAATATGGATAGGTATAAGGATTAAAATTTGATGTTTTGTTTTATTAATGAATTCTGCTTTAAACTTTAACTTAACTCTAGTAGACAGATAGCACATACACAAATACTTACAAAAGTGGAACATAAGGCAAAAGGTAATTTTGAGTTATAAAGTATAAAGTAAAATAAAAAATAGAAAATATGGAAAACTTTCTGTTCCAAAGAAGCAAGAAACAGGAGAGAGAAATAATTTTCCCATCTGCTATTATTGAGAAAAACTAGAATTCACTTACCCCAACATTGTTACATCTAGTAACCATGTTTCTAAATTCATCTTCATTTCCAGATCTTGTGCATAATTTATAGCTAATTGGTTGGTATCTTTCCCACCAAGGTCTTGAAGGGTTGTTAACTACAAGATTTTCATTTGGTGGAGAGATCTACAAATCAAACAGTCTTAATAAGTTCCAAATTGTGTCTTACATTATATTATTGACTATTCTGGGAACAGTCTGGGAAGTAATCAATAGTATAAAAACATTCTTGAGTCTTTGTATATGCAACTAACTCTTGAAAATATTAACAGCACATTAGAGGATTCTTGTTTGAGAAAGAATGTCTTAGAAAATATAAAGTTGCCAACAATACTACAGTGTTTTTTCCTCAGAAAACTGTTTTACTTAGAATACTTACATGTGAGGTACAATATTGCCCAGCTTTACAGATAAGATCAGAACGCTATTAATGCAATACACCAAATTGTGCAATTTATAACAGGAATAATACCCACCTGAACCCCTCCAAATCCATTGGGAGCTAAGTATCGCTCACATTCAAGAGCAATATCAACCCATCGCCATTCAAACAGATGAACAATAGATGTCCGTCCTTGCTGTGTATTTGGGAAATACTGAGCCCAGCACAACCCGATGGATAAGAGCATCAGAAAGAACTTCATTTTGCTTTGAAGTTGTCAGTGTCCTTTCCAGAAACTATTTATATTCCTGTAAGAAGTACATTTTACAAAGTAAGTAGTAGCATGTATAAATACTTGAGGAAAACTGTTTATTCATAATCTGAAAAGAATTACCAATAAAAATCTTAACAGGTGAAGAATATTAAAAAGTCTCTCATGGAAATAATCTAAATGATCTTTAGAAATTAATTTGTTCTTATTGATAAGATATTAACCTTTACAAACCTCTAGCAGTGTGTATACACACACACAAACACATAACATATAGCACATACATAAGGACAGTATATATTTACACACATAAAGACTGCATATATATATATATACACACACACACATCTATACAGTCCTTATTTATGTATGTGTACATATATAGAGAGACTCCTTTGTGTGTGTGGCAGAGGGGGTGTTTGGCTGTGTCCCCACCCAAAACTCATGTTGAATATAGTTCCCATAATCCCCATGTGTTGTGAAAGGGACCTGGTGGAAGGTAACGAAAATTGAATCACGGGGGCAGTTATCCCATGATGCAGTTTTCATGACAGCAAGTGAGTTCCCACAAGATCTGATGGTTGTATAGGGGGCTTTTTGAGTTTTTGGTCAGAATGTCTCCTTCCTGCCATCAAGTGAAGAAGGATGTGTTTGCTTCCCTTTCCACCAAGTTTCCTGAGGCTTCCCCAACCATATTTAACTGTGAGTTAATTGAATCTTTTTCCTTTATATATTACCCAGTCTTGGTCACTTTTTTAATGCGGCATAAGAACAAATTAATACATATATATATATATATATATATATATATATATCAGTGTATATATACAGTCCATATATATATATATATATATATATTACAGTAAATATATGTAGTCCTTATATATGTTTGTGTGTGTGTATATATATATCCTAATTAAATAACACATAAATAAGGACAGTATTTCATTTTTGATATCCTTCACTAATAGAATTGTAGCCAACTGAATTCTCAAAATATTGCTTTAACTATTTTCAAACGTTTGTTGTTTCCATTTCAAACAGAAATATTATGTAATATTTACACTTTAAAAATCAGCTGTTTCTCATCCTTATTTCAAATATTGGTTATTTACATTTCTGCATTAAGATTTAAAAAATATTTAATATCTAAAAGCCCATGAATTGGAGAAACTGTTTTCCCCTCCATCAAGCCATGTGCTTAATATAGTTCATACAGTATTAGGATTTGTGGTGGTAGTGGTTTTCTCCCTGTAGGCAAATATTTCTTGTACCTGATAAGACACTAAATAAATAAATTTGCATACCTTTTCCTTCTTAATGTAATGTTAGTGAGATGCTATGAAAGGGAATAGTAATAGTACAGGTGGGAACAACTTCATCCATGTATTCAACAAGTGTTAAGTGTGTGTCTGCTTTTGCCAAGCACTGTAGGTGATGTTCAGGAGACAATGAAAAAGACAAGTTCCTGTTCTCAGAGATCTTATATTCTAGTGGAAAGAAAAGAAAATATACTAGTAAATAACAGTAATAGCAACAGTACTAACAGTGATAATAAAAATAATTTCAGATAGTAATAAGAACTAGTATGAAATAATAAAATAGAGAATGACATTGCTGTCAGGTATTGTAGACTGGATAGTAATGGAAGAGATCCCTTAAAAGAGTGATTTTATGATGTGATATGAAGGATTAGAAGTGTCCAGTCATTTAGAGATCAGAAAAAGAGCAATTTAGATATAGGAAAGAACAAGAGTAATGTCCCAAGAAAAGAAAAGGTTAATACATAAGACACGTTTAAAAAAAAAAATAAAAAATAAAAAATAAAAAAACAGTCAGTGTGGCTAGAGCACATGTGATAAAGTGTGGGATAAAATGAGATGAGGTCCGAGAGGTAGGCCAGATCATGTAGAATTTTGTAGAACATGAACAAAGAGAGAGCTGTTAAGTCTGTAAGAAGGGGAACTGAAAGACTAATAGACTTGAAAAAAAAATCACCCTTGCCTCTAGAAAGAAACCAGATTATAGCAGGGTAAGAGTGGAAAGAGGTAGATGTTAGAAGACTTTATAGGACTTCCACCAAGATGGCGGAATAGGAACAGTTGCAGTCTGCAGATCCCAGTGAGAGCAAGCCACATGAGTGACTGCTGCATTTCCAACTGAGGTACCAGGTTCATCTCACTGGGACTGCTTACAGTGGGAATAGTCCAAGGTGGGCAAGCTAAAGCAGGGTGGGGCACTGCCTCATCCCTGAGGTGCAAAGGGGCTGGAGAACTCATTCTCCCAGCCAAGAAAAGCCATTAGGGACTTTTTCGGCATTCCAGCTCAGATACTGTGCTTTTCCCACTGTCTACACAACCCACAGACCAGGAAGCTCCCTCTGGTGCCTACAATACCAAGCTAAAATCCATTGGCTGGCTTGGAACTCTCACAGCCAGCACGGCAGCCTGAGCTGGACTTGGGACTTTGGAGCTTGGTAGGGAGAGGGGCGTCCACCACTGTGGAGGCTCCTGTAGGCAGTTTCAACATTGCCTATGTAAACAAAGCTGCCTAGAAGTTTACACAGCAGCTAGGTGGAGCTAACTATGCTTGGAAATATAAGGGTAAGCTTTATAAAGTGGTTTCAACTTAATGTAGAAGGAAAAGTAGTTGCTTCCACATTAAGTGGAATGTGGAAGGGATGATATGGGGAAGGAAACCACTTAGGAAAGTCATGGACGTGTGACATTGCATATAAAATATGAGGAACTTCTAGTTTTGCAATGATAGTATTAGGAGAAATACCTAATGTAAATGATGGGGCGATGAACGCAGCAAACCACCACCATGGTAAGTGTATACCTATGTAACAAACCTGCACGATCCGCACATGTACCCAGAACTTAAGGTATAATAATAATAATAAACTAAGACTTTTATAGTGGTCCAGGAAAGAAGTGAGTGGTTTGGACTAGGGCATAGACAAGATATATTTCAGAAGTAAACAGGCAGTAGATTTATGAATAGATTAGAGCTGAATGATGAGGAAAACGTATTAAAGATGTAGGTATTTGATGGTGATACCATTTTTAACATGAGAAAAAATGAGGAAGTACCAGCTTTGGTGAACGGTATCAAGAGAGCTGTGGATCTTAACTATTTCAGTATCGATCCTATGCTGCCCTTTGGTCCTTCCCCCAGTCAATCCTGTGAACTCTATTCATTGAAAAACTAGAAGCTCCACTTTATGAGGCTTACCCTTATATTTCCAAGCATAGTTAGCTCCTCTGCTATACAACAGCTTTTTAATATTTGACTTCTATTGTATATATATTATAAACAATGAAGAATGTACTTGTCTACCATTCTGGAACAAGCTTCTTTAAGGTAGATTTTATATCCAGTATTTCCAAATCCTAGTAAAATGACTGACATTGTCTTATGTGCTCAATAAATGGCTGTCACATGAAAACTCTAGGTTCCAGGTATTGTGCAAAGCATAATGTTGGTTATGTCCTTATTGATTTTCTAAAAATCAATGAACCCTATATTAGAAATCGTGCAATACTAGACTCTAATACTAGCAAAAATGCTGTACACATGAAGGAACTAAGGCATAAAGAAACTGAGTAAATTGTCCAGGCTCATATGGTAGGTGACAAAGGCAGAATTTGATAATAGGTCTGGATTGGAAGTCAACATTCTCTGCACTACACTAATGTTTCTCCTAGAATTCTAGGGTTGTGATGTAGTAGCCATTAGAAACAACTGGATACTAATCAGTTGAAATGTAAGTAGTTTGGACAGAGATGGGTAATAAGTGTAGAACACACTCTGGATAGTGTGAAAATAAAATGTAAAAAAAACTTTTTATGATGTTTACATGTTGAAATAACATATTGTGATACATTAGGCTAAATAAAATTTACCATTAACATTAATTTCTCTAGTGTCTTTTTGTTTCTTGTAATGGAGTTACTAAAAAATGTTAAATTACATATGTTTCCATTGTATTTCTATTAGGAAGAGTAGTTCTAGAAGTTATATTCAGTTACAGAAGGGACATGTCCATACACAGAAACAAACAATAATAAAGTGAAAGATATGAACATAGTTTTGTTTTATTTTGTTTTGAGACAGAGCCTTGCTCTGTCGCCAGGCGCCAGGCTGGAGTGCCATGGCGCGATCTCGGCTCACTGCAATCTCTGCCTCCCAGGTTCAAGCAATTCTCCTGCCTCAGCCTCCCAAGCAGCTGGGACTACAGGCCCACACCACCACGCCTAGCTAATTTTTTATTTTTAGTAGAGTTGGGGTTTCACCATCTTGGCCAGGATGGTCTGGATCTCTTGATCTCGTGATCCGCCCACCTCAGCCTCCCAAAGTGCTGGGATTACAGGCATGAGCCACCATGCCCGGCCATGAACATAGTTTTAAGAGGGTATGAGTAAATTGCTTCAGGATTTAATCTATAGGAAAAGTTCTTTCTGACAGAGGGGAATAAGGGAAGATAAGATTGACTTGAAGAATGGGTTTGACATCAATAAAAAGAGATAAGGCAAAATTGCTTTTAAATAAGAAAAACACGTAGAAGAGAGCAAAGAGACTGGCAAGAAGTCAATACAGTGTTTTAGAAATCTAAGTCAGGTGTGAGGGAGCCATGGCAGTTAAATTAAGAAAGATGTCTTGGGGACACTCAAAATCAGGAAGAAGAAAAAAAATATAATTTCTTCAAAAGGTTTTTGGTTCTTTTAAACAGGGAAGTATAATTAAAACTTGCAATTATATCAGATGGACTAGAAAACAAAGAGACTTACATTAATAAGCAGAGCAGTGATGGAAATCTGAACTAGGATTATAGCAGTAAGAAAGAAAATTAGGGAAGTATGATACATTTTTATACTAACAGGCATCCAATGAATGGCACTTCCCAGTATCTGTTCCTATATGGAGTCTCTCTCTACATAGACTATGGAATTAGCTTGATATTTGTTTTGTCCAATGGGGTATCAGCAAACGAGATGCAAACAAGGTTTGATTGGGGTCTGCACAAGCGAGTTTAATCTCTTGAACCTCTGAGATCATAGATTGTGCTGTGAGTATAAGTGGGATGAAAGATCACTTGAAGTCTAGTTGTCCCTAGTCATTCCAACAATTTGAGTTGACTCACCAGCTAATAGTTGAGTGATGTGCCAGGAAAAAAACATGGTGCATACAGTCAGCCCTCAATATCCTTGGGTTCCACATCACCAGATTCAACCAACCATGGAAGAACATATTTTTAAAGGATAGTTGATCTGTACTGAACATATAGACTTTTCTGTCATTATTCCCTACACAATAGAACTATCTGCATAGTATTTATATTGCAGTAGATATTAAATCTCTAGTAATCTAGAGATGATTTAAAGTATACAGGAAGATGTGCATAGGTTATGTGCAAATACTACACTATTTTATATAAGGCAGTTGAGCATCTGTAGGTATCCATGGGAGGTCCTTGAACCAATCTGACAACTACATAGAGGTTGGTACTATCTGTGGTTTTAGGCACTGCTGGGGGTCTCGGAACATATATCCCTGGAATAAAGGGGAAATGTTTATCTAAAACATAGAACGGAGATACAACAGGCTTGCTGGAGACTGTATAGAAAATAGCCGTTAATCAGATATAAGGGAATAGGGAAAATAAAGAGTCAAACGGGACTCTGTGATTTAAAGTTTGGGTGAATGTTAGAATGGCAATGTCTTTATGACTGGTAGTGCAATCTAAAGGCAGATTTGGTTTACAGAAACTTATAAGCTAATATGGGGACATACTGAGTTAGAGGTACTACTTTTAAAACAATGGGTATATAAAAACAATAAAAAATTAGATATGAAGAAAGAAAGCAGAGAATTGGGAGTTTTCAACAAAGCAATGACAATTTGAGAAATGGAGCACAAAATACTTAACTGATTTAACACAGACAGTGAACAGAACAGATGCTATCCTTAAGCAGCTACTATACACAGGCTGGTGCACACTGGCTGAATTATCAGGCCTGGAGAGCTGTATTCTTGAGGACCGACAAAATACCAAAAGATGTTGGGTGAAGCCACCAGTCTACATAAATGATGGGGTATGCAGAGTAGGAAGGAGAGGATTAAAGAGGTGCCTTCAAAGTAGGAAGGGGAGTTTTTTACCTGAGAAGATTTTTAAAAACAAATAGGGAAGGAAATGTGCAAGGAGTTCAAGAGACTAACTGGATATGGGTGAGTATCAGAATCTAGATAGAAGACTGACTAGCTAGTGAGTGATACAGGGCTGATGGTGTGAAGAGTTGAGAGTTAGAGAACAGGGGCACCATTTGAACTTTATGCTTGACTCAAGGTTCCAAATGTGAAAATGTAATGGTTAAGAACATGACCTTAGGAGTTAAGACAAACTATAGTTTAAATCCTGACTTTTCCATTTATCACCTGTGTGACCCTGAAAAACAACCTCTCTATATATATCTATGAACTAGAAAAAGTAATATTTACCTCATAAGGTTACTGTGATTAAACAAATAATGCAAATAAAGCTGTTATCCCAGCGTATGGATACAGTAAAAGCTCAATATGGTTGATGTTATTTTTGTATTGGTATTTTTACTACCGGTCCTATTAAAGATCCTATCAACTCACGCTGTCTTCTCGCCTTCACTCTACTAACACGTGGCCATTCTGTTACCCATTCCACCTCTGCCAACTTCTAATACTTTCTACTTCTCAGACGTATTTTCATTTCCACTAAAGGAACAGGCAGAGATGAAAAGAAATGACCAACATTTTCCACTAGCAATTTTTTTCCACATTTTTTCCTTCTCCTCACACTATTCTTATTTACTGGCTTAGGATTTCTGGCAGATACATGTTAGTTTTGAAATACACTTTTCATCAATGCCACATCAGTGAACTCTGCTCTTGCAATAACAAATCAGCATTTTTCACAATGCATTTGGGATGTTGGTAAAATAAGGGATAATTTGCAGACATAAGTTAGGGAATTTCATTAGCACTACAGGATAGGTAGAGTTAAACATAGATATAATAAGCTTCTGCTAAGGGTCAAACATTGTCATATACTTTCTCATGTAATCTTAATTTTCACCTCAAACAAGCAATTCGAAGAGCTACATACCCCAAAGGAGAGGCATTAAAACAATTAAAATAGATTTATGTCTTCTGAAATAAAGATCTGCAAAACCAATTCTTGGCATCTTTGACATCAAAAACAACCACAAAAATAAGGATTTAAAATAGTTGCTATGTCTACTTTCGGAAATAGTTACGCTAAAAGAGTTATCCTTAGAGAAGAGAAGCTATTCAGTTACTAGTAACATATGGCTTTGTTGCCCATATTTTGTTTTTCCTGGAATGCTCTACAAAGAAAAAACTTTCCTTCACTCTAAAGCTCTAATGGTTACTATAAGGTGCCAAATGAGGTATCCTGGGAACTCCTTAAGAATATGAAATAGAACATTTAGTAATATCCTGACAACAAAGCAATAGTCATTACAGAGTATCTATATTTGGAGTGTCAAAACATATCCTCTCTTCTCTATCTGGGCTCATATAAAAAAAAAAATATATCCAGTATCAAGAATTAACTCAAAATTAGCCAGTTTCTGAGGTTCTCAAAAGTATTTTTTCAATCAATATCGTATGAGGTATTTATTTTATTTGACATCCATAATATAAATGGCATTATAGGGAAAAGGCTCAGTATTCCTCTTAACACATCAAGTACCATAAATTTAGTCCTTTAGCTTAAAGTCTACTTAAATCACACCAAAGCCATGACTTACATAAAAGAGTTCTATTAAAATGCTAAGCAGAAAGTGGCAGCTTCCAAATAACCTGTCTTTCCAGAGCTTCCTTTCTACTAAGTATCAGTTGTTTGCAAGTTCTTTCCCCCTATCCAAAGTAGCTTCACACTTGTTCCAGATACTACAGTTTTTTAACGGGCAAATGAATTAACATTGACCCCCCAAAATAAGTTATCTATTAATGTCATTCATATTTCTTAGCCTAGATGCCTTATAAATATCTTTACAATAAATAATTTAAGTGTGATTGAAAATTACAACTGAAATACTTTAATGTCACATTTATAAACTTGATCAACTTAGTGATTTCACTTACTAAAAATAAAAAGCCTTAATTCCTCTGAGTTTTGCACTGAATTATGTACAATTTTCTCAAAATAGTCAACCTTCAACCACTAGTCCTTCCTCCAACAGAAAAGAATAACAAAGGAAATAAACCTGAACTTAGAGTAAGTTGCATATGAAGGTTACAGAAAAGAAAGCACAGATAATTAAGTTTGTCTACCAGATCTCTGAAATCAGAGAAATCTTTTGAGCCAAGACTAAGATACATTTTCAATACAAGCAGTACATTTTGTACTGCACAACACTGAAACCTGAGTTGTCAACAAACCTAAAATAGATTGTGAAACTCTAAACTGTATCAAATCATGTGACAGAAACCACTTATTTCAAGACAAAAACAAGTGGGCGGGCGGGGGAGGACTTACATGGTACTTAAAAAACATAACTTACCACATTAGCGTCTTTCAATCAGCAATCTCCCAAACCCACAGTTCAGTGTTTTGCAATCATCAAATAACAAAAATCTCACAGTTCTGGTTTTGCTTTTTCTTCAGTTGGGAAAAAAAAAATGCTGGATTTAGAATTTTATAGATTTTCTGTAACCTCTTACTTTCAATATGTGGCACTACAGTCCTGCTCCAATTCTCCAAGTCAGATTTGTAAAAGCAGTCTTCTCTGAACTCCGCTATGACGACAGGTTGGCCACAACAACTAGCAAATCACTGTCTTCTCTCCTCTGCTCAATGTTGCCCTGCCTCCTCTTTTTACTACCCTATACCTTGTTTGCTTTCTTTTTCTACAATATCCTCTCCCAATCTCTACTATTTTTTTCCCTGAACCATTTATACCAATAAATAAGGAATAAATATACAGGGAATAAAATAACCTTAAAAAATGAGATAACCTAATAAAATAAAATAACCTCAATAAAATAACCTTAAAGACCAGATTGGCATAGGGCCGGGTTAAATTAGTTAAATGAGACAAGACTGTAAAGAAAGTCACTAAGTCAAAAATTTAACTCCATGCTTCACCATTTACTAGATGCTTCACCATGTACTGTATTTTTTCTATGTGAACCTTAGAAAAAAATGTTAAAGTCTATGAATTTCATACTAGGTCCCCATTTAGAAAATAAGGTTGATAGTATTGTTGATAAATACAAAAATACAATAACCACTAACAATATATATTACTTTGTCATTTCCATGCATTATTTCTTTTACTTTGAACATGTGCATACCCTACATGACAGAAATATGATTATCCCCATTTATAAAATAAGAAAACAGAAATACTAAAAAATTAAATAATGGGATTTATTAATGGTCAAACTGTGGTACATGTTGGGACTAAATTTCAAAGGCAAAAAGCCTCACTCCACAGTGAGCTCTTACCTACTAACAGTCTTACATTCCCTTTCATTGAATTGTTACAAAAAAAAAAATCAAATAAAATATAATGTGGGCCAGGCACAGTGGCTCACGACTGTAATTCTAGCACTTTGGGAGGCCGAGGCAGGTGGATCACCTGAGGTCAGGAGTTCAAGACCAGCCTGGCCAACAATAGTGAAACCCTGTCTCTACCTAAAATACAAAAATTAGCTGGACATGGTGGCACATGCCTGTAGTCCCAGCTACTCAAGAGGCTGAGGCAGGAGAACTGCTTGAACCCAGGAAGTCCAGGTTGTAGTGAGCCGATATCATGCAACTGCAATCCAGCTTGGGGAACAGAGTGAGACTTCATCTCAAAAACACAAACAAAAAATAATGTGAAAATATTTTAAAATCTGAGTTCTGCTTAATTACTTCTGATTAATCTGATTAATTTTTATAATATTAACAGTAGTAAAAGTTTTCCAAAATTAATGTCTTGGAGGAATAAAAATATAGGAGTAATTTCAGAAATAAAAACAACTACAAAATGGAATAGAACAGTGTTTAAGTATTCTAAGGTCCATTATTGTCTTTGGCAATGGGAATAGGCATTAACTTTGGACTCTGACAATATGCATGGTTTAATCAGTGCTAATCATTAATAAAACAAAGTGTGCCTAATTCTTACAGTGGCATAGGTTAAAAATAAAACAGATTAATAAAAAAAATAAAAGAAAGCAAGAATACAAAAAAATGAGTGAAGAAATAAAGTGAATATAGCAAATATGACAATAATTATATTCAATGTAAATTGATTAAATGTTTTTGCTAAATGCATTTTCAGACATAATACTTAAAAACAGAGAAAAAAGGTAAAGGTAAAGCTAGAACCAAATAAATGATGCAGATTCTAACCAAAGGAAAGACATTGTAGCTTTATTATTATTGGATAAAGATCTAAGGCAAAATTAATGCCAAAAATAAAATGGTTGTACTTTTATAGTTGAAAATGTTTGACTTTCTGACTAGAAATTTAACAAATATATGTGTTTACTTGCCTTATGTTTTAAATTGCTAAAGCAAAAAATTGATGGTATAGTAAGAATAGGGAAATTCACAATTATGAGAGTTTTAATATAACAACCTGAGTAAGAACAAGCAGATTTGAACAAATTTTTATTAACTTGACCAAATGCACACATCCTTTTGTTAATTGTCTACATAGAGTCAGAAGTTGAGCATTTTAAAGAACTGAAACAGAATATGCTAATTGGACTAAGAGCATATAGTATGCTCTTGCTGATATGAACATTTATTTCCAAAGACTTTCTTGTTATATGAAGTGCTATCATGAAGATCTGTGTACGTGTTTACACATGGGTGAATAACTCTGTAGGCTAGATAAGCATATGTAAAACTTGAAGCACATTTGTATATTTTCATATTATGCAAGTTGCCCTTACAAAGGTATCAATTTTTACTCCCTAGTAGCAATATATTATAGTACCTTCTGCCACATTCCCACTAAAAATTATCAAAGCTCTAATGTTTTGCCTAATATATTAAAAATGATTTAATTTGCGTTTTTCCAAATTCCTTGCAAAGCTGAACATCATTTCACATTTTTTTTTTTTTTTTGAGACGGAGTTTTGCTATACCCAGGCTGGAGTGCAATGGCGTGATCTCGGCCCACCGCAACCTCCGCCTCTTGGGTTCAGGCAAATTTTCCTGCCTCAGCCTCCTGAGTAGCTGGGATTACAGGCACGTGCCACCATGCCCAGCTAATTTTTTGTATTTTTAGTAGAGACGGGGTTTCACCATGTTGACCAGGATGGTCTCGATCTCTTGACCGCGTGATCCACCCGCCTCGGCCTCCCAAAGTGCTGGGATTACAGGCGTGAGCCACCGCGCCCGGCCCATTTCACATTTTTTTTTTTTTTTTGGCATTTTGAGTTTCCTCTTGAGGTTTGCTTCTTCCTTTTCCCATCTAGTTTTGCTTTATTTACTTTTTTCCTTATTGAATGTTTGGAGTTCTTATGTTGTTGTCATGTATTGCAAATAGATTGTACTAATATATCACTATTTTTGGAAGTTTTTCCAATGCAAATTTAAGTAATCATGGATGTTGGTAAGAATCAGGGTGGTGCCAAAGGTATGCCTACATTATTATTATTTTTTCAACTACAGCATGCATTGCTTAATGACAGGAATATGTTCTGAAGAGTAAGTCCTTAGGTAATTAAGCCACTGTGCAAATGTCATAGAATGTACTTCCATAAACCTAGATGCTGTAGTCTATTCTTCCTAAGCTACAAACCTGTGCAGCATGTTATTGTACTGAATACTACAGGCAACTATAATACATTGTATTTGTGTATCTAAATGTACTTAAGCATAGTAACATACAATAAAAATATGGCACAATAAACTTATTGGACAACCATCATATATGCGGTGTATGACTGTATTCACCACACAAAAGGTTTCGTTAATTTTTAAAGTCGTTATTTGTTTAACTACAGTGGTTCCGTGTCCCTCCATATATATGAGGAATTGGTTCCAGGACCCACCATGGATATTAAAAGCAACAACTGCTTGAGTCCTTTATATAAAATGTAGTATTTACATATAACCTTTACATCATCTCAGATTACTTATAATACCTAATGCTTCGTAAATGATATGTAAAATGTTGTTACACTATGTTGTTTAGAAAATGATGACTAGGAAAAAAGTCACTACATATTCAGTATAGTACAACCATCCTCTTCCTTGTCTCATCCTTAGCTCTTGTTTAATAAGATTAGATTTAGGCAAGTGGTCAGGAGGACTGGAGGAGAGAGAGAGAGGAACAATGTATTAATGATACTTTTTTTGCTTTGTTTTGTTTTTTCAGTTGGGGTCTCCCTATGTCACCCACGCTGGAGTCCAGAGATGTAATCATGATTCACTGCAGCTTCAAACTCCTGGGCTTAAGTGATCCTCCCTCTTCAGCCTCCCGTTATTTGGATTACAAGCATGAGCCATTTATGCCTAGCATTGGTAGTTTTTTTACAAAATTAAATGTCATTTTTTTAATATATTGAAATACCTTTTAATACTGTTTTTTCTGAAATATCACTGGTTACTTAGAACCCAAAGTCTGGAAACCACTGAACAAAAATTTATTCCAATCATCTATTTCACTGTTAACAATCTCTGATCCTATGATTTATTCTTCTCTTGACTTTCTACATCCAAAGAGAAATATGAAAACCAAAGAGCTTAAGGAGATTTTGTGGCTGTGTCAATCAGGACAGAATAGGTTATTCTGCAATAACTAAAAAAAAAAACTAAAATTTTTCAGTGGCTTATAATAACCAAGTTTCTCATGTTCAACTAGGATCAGAAAGGACACTCTTATTAGTCCCTTTGTAATGTCACAAAAATACTTCATTTTGACACATGCTTTAGCAATCTGGAAGTCCCCAAAATAAAAACATTCTTTCTGCTCACATTTCACAGCCAAAGCAAATCACATAAACATTCCCATATTCAACAGAATGGGAGTATTTCATCTGCAGTGAGGATCACTAGTATTTGTCAACAATAGTATACTGTGTATATGAGATAAGAAATAAAAACTGTAACAGGAAAAAGTATTTTCATTGAACATTTGAAAAACAAGAAATACGAGTTTAAATGTATTTTTTAAAGAAAAATACAATATATGCAGAGTTTCCCACACTCAACCTCAATCTCCTTCACCTCCATCCTTTCCTTCCTTGGCAAGACATCTGATTTCTTCCCTAGTTTGTATGATCATTTCTATGGATGTTTTTGACTTACTTAATCTAATGTTCCAATGAACAACATATTATGGTATTTTGTGTAGCTACCTTTTTTATTTATTTATTTTTTTAATAAAAGGGCTGTTTTAATACAACGGCCTCTAGTCTTTATATATTAGTTTTAGATGTTCTAGTCTTATTCGATTTCTTTGCTTTTTCCTCATTGCTTAGATCTTATGCATGTTGGGTACAGGATATCTCTTTCCTGATGTTTTATCAATGTTTTGCACGTGTGTGCACATAGCTACCTTTTACTAAGCTTTGAAAAGTTTCATAAAATTGCTCACATCTTCTTCTTGAACTTTTGGATATTCAAAGATCCTGGTATATAAATGTCATATTAAGTGTTCTTTTATAATTTAAAAAAATTCTTATATAAAATACCTCTTTTCTCATTTATTTTTTTAAATCTTTTTCTGTCACCCAAGCTGGAGTACAGTGGCACAATCTTGGCTCATTGCAATATCCTCATCTCTGGTTCAAGTGATTCTCCTACCTCAGCCTCCTGAGTATCTGGGACCACAGACACGTGCCACCATGCCCAGCAATTTTTAGTAGACAGGGTCTCACAATGTTGGCCAGGATGGTCTCAAACTCCTGACCTCACGTTGATCCACCTGCCTCAGCCTCCCAAAGTTCTGGGATTATGGGCCTGAGCCACTGCACCTGGTGGCCCCCTTTTTTTTTTCATTTCTAATTGATACTTTTTAAATGGATACAATGGCCTCTAGTTTATATATATTTGTTATAGATGTTCTAGTCTTATTTGATTTCTTCGCTTTTTCCTCATTGCTTAGATCTTATGCATGTTGGGTACAGGATATCTCTTTCCTGATGTTTTATCAATGTTTTGCACGTGTGTGCCTGTGTGTGCGTTTTAAGATTTCCTTTTAGCTTTTATGTGCACACTCTATATATACCATTTGTTTTCAGAAAATATTGGGTGGGATATTTAGCAGCATAAGTAATAACTTTCTATTCTTGAAAACCATCATTTGTACCTCTTAGGTGTCTGACACGAGGGTTAGCTTACATATCTACTGAATAATCCTATTGAGGTCATTATTTTTTAGTATGCATTACTAAAGATAATGAAATCTAATAAAGCATCTCACAGTTGACATATTAAAGAACTTTCCATTACTCACAAAAGGAAGTGCTGTCTTCTCAAATAGTAAAGATAACATAATTACTACAAGCACTCAGCACATTTCTTGTTGAGATTTCAAAATTCATTTAGATAATCCTTTCAATCTCCTAGGTTATCAATTTCTTGAATTTATCTCCTTTCATCACCTTGTCTCCACACCAGTCCCATCTTGACATCCTAAAACTTGTAATCTTAGTACTATACTCTAATATTTTCAGTCACCCCACTCTTAATTAAAACTCCAAAATTTCTAGTTCCTACCTCAAGAACTCCAATGCATCTTCAACCACAATGCAATCTACAATTGATCATACCATTTTCCACTGTCTAAGCCTTCTTTATTTTCTCATTCACTCCTTAACCCAGATTACTTTCCATATCCCTCCTTTTATAATCATTCTCTTAAATGTATCACCATCTCATCACTGTTTTATTCACCTAGGGAAATCTCAACTTTAGTTAAACTGGATTCTGTACTTACTCAGTGATAGCACCTATGCTGAACTTAACTGGAGGAAACACAAAACCATGTTGATTGATAACACTTAAATAAACCACAGACAGCTTAAGAGTATGTTTACTCTTCTACATTCCTAGGTATCCATTTGACATCCTTTTCCTTCCTTAATCCTTCAGGACATCTTCCCTCTTTATGACCTTGCTTCTTATTTCACTGAGAAAATATAACAAAAACTTGACATGCTCCTTCTATCTACTGAACTACAAACATATAGAACTCCATAATCTGCCCTTCATCCCACTGTTTCTAAGGAGCTGTTTGTGTGCCTATCTTTAAAACTAACCCTTCTATTTGTATATCAGGTCTATGGCTTCAGCAATATCCCTCTTTCCTGTATCATGTTTTTTTCCTATTGAATCAGTCCTATTAGCATACAAACCTGCTATATCTTCTATCTTAAAATAAACAATTTTGTGATATTACATCACCCTCCATTAACAAGCCACTTCTCCCATCCCCTTGAAAGCAAGACTCCTTAAGGGCTGTCTTCAATACTCACTATATTAAATTCCTCTCTAACATTCTCTTGAATACCTCCTCCTACTGCTGACACCCACCAAATAAGTCTGTCAACATCAAGGTGACAAACGTTGCTCTGCTTAATCCTAAGAACTCATCTTTCCTAAGTCATCAACAGAGCTAATATATTTAATCACTCCTTCCTATTTGAGATACTTTCTTCATTTACCTTCTAACTATCCCTCTTTCATCTCCTTTAATAGTTCTTTACCTATTTGATATCTAAACATTGGCATGCTCCAGGGTTCATGTCTCCACACGTCTAATTCCTGTCTTCAATGTTCTTATTCTCCCTGCTTCACAATGCTGTAAGTAAAAGGTAAGAAGCTATTATTCACAACAGCATTTTTACAGAAGAACTGAGCCTTCTTGGGCAGTGCCTCTAAGGTAAAGTTGTAATCACAGATTCAGGAAAGTATCTATAAGAATAAATCAAAATTAATCGATGAGTTTTTTTTATATACAGCTGAAACAAATTTCATTAAAGAAACAGAACAATTTTACATGGGAAACATTTCACCTTTGAGTGATGTCCTGACAGATGAAAGGTTTAGGGGTACAAAAATGGAAGACAGCATTAGGGTGAGAATACAAATTCTCTATATTGTGATAAATCCCCCACTTCCAAAAAACCAAAATCCCAATAAAACTCAAAGCCAGACAAATATACAATAACTACAATTAAAAAAAGTGCACTGTTATCCAGGTAAGAAGTTTTAAAAGGCAGTATTTGTAATCATAAAAAAAACCCCAATTTATATTATACAATTGCCTTAATAAGAAATTTATGTAATCATCTGGTTATGTTTTCCTAGATGTATTAAACCAGATAAAGAAAAAATACGAACACTATTTTATTGGAAAGAAAATAATTTATTATATTTGATGAAAGTCATTAAAATACATGTAATATAGTTCCAACACACTGATTTAAAGGCATATTGATTTAATTTTTAAATACACTTTCAAAGCTGTTACGCACAGTTCCATAGTCCAGGTGGTGAATTTCTTCCTCTCAAAGTTGGAAACACTTGAAAGACACAGGATTCAACAGAAACCTAAAACATCATAAAAGCCTATTAAAAATAATAACTATAACACAGTTCATTAGTTTAAAAATAACTAAAAGCTGAATCATTTATATTTAGAAAATTAGTGAATCATGTCAGTATAACAAAATTTATTCAAATAGCTATTAAAAACTGTGATTTATAACATTTACAAAATCATTTTAACTGTTCCTATAGAAAAATAATTATAATTTCCATATCTATAGGTTTTGTACTTTTAAGGTGATAACCAAATTTTGAATTGTTTTCACAGTACTAATAATAGTAGCAGAATTCTCAACAAAGAAACATAAAGGCTCCAACCCTTCATTTTCCTAGTTATTAATATGAGGTTGGATGGCTAGGCTGATACTAGGGACCTAACCATTTTATTCCAAAAAAGTAGTATCCAAACTGGTCAGTCCTTAGAATTACTAAGGAAACCTTTTTAAATCTGATTTTTGTACTCCATTCCCAGAGACTCAGATATCTTAGTTCTAGGATAAAGTATAGGAATCTTTATGCATAAAAACTCTTCCTTGGTGGTTCTCAACCGTGTTTGCACATTAAAATCAGTCTGAGAGATTTATGCCAATATCTGTGCTACACTCCCAACACCTTATATCTAAATTCTGACTGAGGAAAACAGGGACCGACATATTTCTTAAGGATTTTTTTTAGGAGAGAGAGTCTCACTCTGTTACCCTGGCTAGAATGCAGTGGTGAGATCACAGCTCACTGCAACCTCAACCTCTGGGGCTCAAGTGATCCTCCCGCCTTAGCCTCCCAAGTAGCTGAGAGCTGAGGTGCATGCCACCACACTCGGCTAATTTTTGTATTTTTTGTAGGGACAAGGCCTTCCTACATTGCCCATTGTCTCAAACTCCTGGGCTCAAGTGATTCTCCAATCTCGGACTCCCACAGTGTTGGGATTAAAGGTGTGAGCCACTGAGCCCTTTTTAAATTAGTATTTCTTTCAAGTTCCAAATCACTTTAACGTGCAGCCAAGACTGAGAACCACTGTTCTTGGTGATTCTGGTCAACGACCAGTCTGGAAACTCCTATTCCTACATACCTGCCAAGACTGTTTTTCACTTAATGTGCTACCAAGAGTCAGCATTATGTGTTCCCCCTCTGTTACGCTTTGCTTCTTTTGTTTTAAAAAAGAAAGGGGAAAGAAGAAAGATACTTCTATTGCTATCTATGTCAAAAGAGATTTGCTAAGACTTCAGATAAGAGGTCTGATACTCTTTAGAATTTATATAGTAATCCAGACATCTTAATTTTCAATATTAAGTACTTTTTGAAAGAAAAACAATTCCTTTGCCCAAGTAAATTTCCATAATATATAAATACCTAAACCAGATATATTATCAAACAGAAAGCATTTGTTATTGAATTATATTTAGAAAATAAACAAATAGAAGAAACAAGACCATATGTTGGTTTAAAGCAAATGAACACTTTCTCTAAGTAAGCTGACCTGATTCACTAACTTTCCCTCAAAAAATTGTAACCTAAAAGGACAGCAAGGAAATTCAACAACGAATCTATAAACACATAAAAGATTTGTTCAATCTATACAAATAATTTTAGAAATACTTCATTTGAATAAAGTGTAAAAAAAATACTGCTTAACCTGGATCAGCAGGTGGGGGAAGGATAAACATTTCTAGGAAAAAAACAAAAAACACTGCCCCAAAAAGGATACGACAAGAAAGGATACACTTTGCATGACAGTATTACAGCAGTATTTACGCAGGAATGCTTCTAAAGAAGAACAGCAGAATGCAGTTTAATTTTTTTCTTATTTTTCAGCATCAGATTTACAAATAAAGATTTTTAAAAAACACTGAAATTAATTTTTCCTTTAAAGTGTGTATAAGACTTGTGACTACCCAGTATAAATGTACAACAAAATTCAAGTATTCAAGCCACTCAGAGGGACTAAACATTAAGCAAAATTTTCTCTTACTCATATTTGTCAGTTAAACACCAGTAATTGTGACCAATTTACTTCATGTTCTTTTAGTTGACAGAGAAAAAAAAATTAAATAAAAAAACCAAAGGAATATATTTCCACTTATTTCTTAAACAATATAACAAACTAACTTTTAAAATGCTTAATTCTACCATATTTAATCATCAAATTAAATATGCATTAAAATTACTTTAAAGACAAAAGATTTAACTCCACAAACCAATATTGTTGTGAAGTTTGTGAATAATTTTATATAGGTATTGTAGAATATTTTTTTAATGACAGTTTGACTGTTTTCTTTTAATTTTTATTTATTTTAACATTTACTTCAGGTTAATTTTAAGAGCTAAAAAATGCAGCTTTAAGTGTTTATCCCAGGGGTTTTCAAGTTGTGGTCTCAAGATCAGATGCCTCACAAATTACCTGAAAAGTCATTAATTAAGCAAATTTTCAGGTGCCAACAAGGGTGACCAACCTGTCCTCACTTGCCAGACACTTTCTCCATTTTAGCACTAAATGTCTGGCATCCTGGAAATTCCTCATTAAAAGGAAAACTGGCATAGCTAGTACCCTGGGCCCCCATATCAGATCTACCAAATCAAACACTCTTTCAGGGAAGGGAGGAACCTACAAATCCACACTTTATCAAGCTCTCCAAGTAATTATGATATATATTTGAGTTTAAGAACCACTGCTTTACTATAGGCAAAAAAAGTTAAAAAAAAGAGTAATACATACACTCCCCTTATAAGAAGAGTTAGTCTCCAAACTTAATTTTTACATACAAATGGGCTTTATTCTATAGTTATAGTTTTGAACTTTAATGGGAATTGCACCATAGATATTTCCTTAAAAAAAAATCATAAGAGAAACCTGAATTACTACTCTATCAAACTTTTATTTTTCTTTAATTTTATCTCAAGAATAGTCTTGTCTTTTTATTATGCTTTATTCACACTTACCTTTATTAATTTTTAACACTTTCTTTTTCCTTCCTTAGAATCTTGCTTTGGTCTAGCAGATCGAGCAAACTGCTAATATTTTAAAATTAAGGTTTCCTTCAGGAATATGCAAGTAATCTTTTCTATATAATTCTCAAAAACTTTCTAATGTTTGCTGGGAATATGGTTTTTAATTTACCCAGAGTGCCTCCTGCCTCTCTCTATGACTTGAGAGGAAATTAAAAATTAACTTTTCCTTTATAGTTGTTATTTTTTATACATGGACTTTTGCTTCTTTACCTATCCTGCTGATTTCTAGCTTGCAAACTACAATGACTAATAAAAGCAAAATGGTTAATTAATGATATACTCTGGTTATTAAAATTCTCATGTAGACATATAAATTACAATAACATGATAAAATGAAATAGTTTTTTTATGACTCCAAATGTACTTCTGGATACTATAGTCTCTTAGCATGACTACGTACTTTTGAGCTGCACAAGTGAAACATTTAAACTTGGCTGATATTGAACAACCTCATGCTGATGAAGCCCCTTTATTAAAAATATAAATGACATTGTCATCTAACTCAGCTAAGGTAGGTATAACTGTAACTAAATAAATATCTACAGCTAGAATGCCAATTGTGGACATTTCTAAAGGGTAACATGAAAATTAATTTCAGTTATACTCTTCTAAAAATTATATAGTTTTGAAATAGATGGATTTAAAGGATACAACCACCATGGGTTTTCCAAAAAGCACATATCCGTTAGCTTCCTTTAAGGCTTTTGCTGCTGCTTTCTCATTAGGAAGTCCAATGAAAGCCTGTCCTTTCATACGACCTTCTTTCATCAAACGTATATCAAACCTAAAAGGAAGGAAGAGTTTTGATTCGAAGAAGGTCAGTTTCAATGATGTGAATGAAAATGTGTTGAACAATGTAAAAATTTGCTATTTCAAATAAAAATGACGACCCCATTTGATAGACACATACTCAGTTTTCTAAAAATATATTTTATGTTCTGCACTAAAATTGATTCTACAAGGAGGTGGTATTTGTTTAAGGCATATTTTTAACTATTCTTAACTATCATGAAAGATGTGATTTTAAAATTATACTACTAGAAAAGAAAACTTCTTCAATTATTATTTATCTCAATTTTTTAAAAGTTCCTTACAGTCTGGTACTATCTGCTCAAATGATTAAAAAAACAACTATATGACCAACAATAGAAAAACACAAAGGGCTGATAACAGCCAGTTATAAGCAATTATAGAATTCATTATATTCCTTTTATTATTATTATTTTTTTTGAGACAGAGTCTCACTCTGTTGCCCAGGCTGGAGTGTAGTGGCCTGATCTTGGCTCACTGAAACCTCCACCCCCTGGGTTCAAGCAATTCTCCTGCCTCAGTTCCACAAGTAGCTGGCATTACAGGCATCCACCACCATGCACAAATAATTTTTGTATGTTTAGTAGAGATGAGGTTTCACAGGCCAGGCTGGTCTTGAACTAGTGACCTCAAGTGATCCCACCCACTTCAGCCTCCCAAAGTGCTGGGATTACAGGCACAATCCCAGCCTAGAGTTCATTATATTACTATGAGAAATTATAGAACTTCGAGTAGAAAGAAACCTCAATGATTATCTAGTCAAAACCATCATCTTACAGGTGATGTCTAGAGACAGTGAGTGACTCTTCAAAGCAGATAGCCAAAATCTAACATCAGAAACACAAACCAAATTTTTAAATTCCTAATATATTGATCTATTCCATGGTGAATTCATTTTTCAAAATTTTGAGAGAAAATCATAGTCAAAAGCAACTTAGAAAAATCAGATTGTCATTTACAACTGAAATATTACCTAATATTTAGTCTATGAGACTACCAAAACAATACAACATAAAGAACTATCAAAAAATACAGTAAAATATTTTTTCTTTTTTTACAATCATGACTCCAAGATGGCAACAAAGAAAAAGACCTAGCATTTTGCATGGCCAGCAAAAGAAAAAATATTTTGGCATCCTGTAAAGAAGAGGTATTTGCCCCTAATGGATATAAACGGAGAATTTTAAAACATTGTTCCATTTGTGTATTTGATTTAAAAAAATACATAGGCCAGCTAAAATTTTTAAAATATTGGTGTCACTTGAAGATTAAAATGAAATTTAGTTAGAGTCACTTCTTTATCTGTACTCAAAAGCCTAAAAACCTATCTTTTCTACTTCTTCCTTCTTTTAATTTGTATGACAGTATGACAGGGAGTCTCTCATACTTTGGAATTACCAAATATGGTGGTGTAAAGAATGAAATTCTAACTCCAAATATTAGCTGATATGATTTGGCTCTGTGTCCCCACCCAAATCTCATTTGAATTATAACTCCTACAATTCCCATGTGTCATGGGAGGAACCCTGTGGGAGGTGATTGAATTATAGGGGCAGGTCTTTCCTTTGCTGTTCTCTTGATAGTGAATGAATCTCACAAGGTCTGATGGTTTTAAAATAATGTAAGTTTGCCTGCACAAGCCTTCTCTTTTTGCCTGCCACCATCCACGTAAGATGTGACTTACTCCTTCTTGCCTTCTGCCGTGATTGTGAGGCTTCCCTGGACACGTGGAACTGTGAGTTTTCCATTAAACCTCTTTCCTTTCTAAATTGCCCAGTCTCAGGTATGTGTTTATCAGCAGTGTGAAACCAGAATAATAAAGTAAACTGGTACCAGCAGAGTGAGGCACTGCTGAAAAGATACCCAAAAATGTGAAAGCAATTTTGGAACTGGGTAACAGGCAGATGTTGGGACAGTCTGGAGGGCTCAGAAAAAGACAAGAAAATGTGGGAAAGTTTGGAACTTCCTAGAGACTTGTTGAATGGTTTTCACAAAATGCTGATAGTGATATGGACAATGATATGGACAGCCTGAGGTGGTCTCAGATGGAGATGTGGAACCTGTTGGGAACTGGAGCAAAAGGTGACTCTTGTTACATTTCAGCAAAGAGACTGGTGGCATTTTGCCCCTGCCCTAGAGATATGTGGAACTTTGAACTTCCGAGAAATGATTTAGGGTATCTGGTGGAAGAAATTTCTAAGTAGCAAAGCATTCAAGAGATGATTCTGGTGCCCTTAAAGACATTCAGTTTTAAAAATGAAACAGAAGATAAAAGCTAGGAAAACTGCAGCGTGACAATGCTAGAAAAGAAAATCCCATTTTCTGAGGAGAAATTCAAGCTAGTTGCAGAAAAAACAATGAGCCCAGTGTTAATTGCCAAGACAATGAGACAAATGTCTCCAGGGCATGTCAGAAGTCTTCATGGCAGCTACACCTACCACAGGCCTGAGGCCTAAGAGGAAAAAGTAATTTTCTGTGCTGGGCCCAGGGTCCCCATGTTGTGTGTAGCCTAGGGACTTGGTGCTCTCCTCCCAGCCTCTCCAGCCGTGGCTGAAAATGGCCAACACAGAGCTTGGGTGGTGGCTTCAGAGGGTGCAAGCCTCAAGCCTTGGCAGCTCCCACATGGTGTTAAGCCTGCCAGTGCACAGATGCCAAGAGTTTGGATTTCAGATGATACAGAGAAATGTCTGGATGTCCAAGCACAGTTTGCTGCAGGGATGGGGCTCTCATAAGCTAGAGCAGTGCAGAAGGGAAATGTGGGTTTGAGGCCTCCACACAGAGTCCCTAATGGGGCACTGCCTAGTGCAACTGTGAGAAGAGGGCCATCATCCTCCAGACTCCAGAATGGTAGATCCACTGACAACTTGCACCATGCCCTTGGAAAAGCTGCAGATACTCAATGCCAGCCCATGAAGCAACTGGGAGGGAGGCTGTACCCTGCAAAGCCACAGAAGCGGAGCTGCCCAAGGCCACAGGAACCCACCTCCTGCATCAGTATGACCTGAACATGAGATATGGAATCAAAGGAGATCATTTTGGAACTTAAGATTTGACCTCCCCACTGGATTCTGGACTTGCATGAGGCCTGTAGCCCCTTTGCTTTGGCCAATTTCTCCATTTGGAAAGCTGTATTTATGCAATGCTTGTACCCCACTGTATCTAGGAATTAACTAACTTGCTTTTGTTTTTTTAGGATCATAGACAAAAGGGACTTGCCTTGTCTCAAATAAGACTTTGGATTGTGGGCTTTTGAGTTAATGCTGAAATCAGCTGAGACTTTGGTCGACTGTTGGGAAGGCATAATTGGTTTTGAAATGTGAGGACATGAGATTTGGGAGGGGCGAGGGGTGGAATTATATGGTTTGGCTCTGTGTCCCCACCCAAATCTCATCTTGAATTTAACTCCCATAATTCCCATGTGTCCTGGGAGGAACCCTGTGGGAGGTGATAGAACTATAGGGGTGGGTCTTTCTTGCCCTGTTCTCCTGGCAGTAAATGAGTCTTATGATCTGATGGTTTAAAAAAAAATAAAAGGGAGTTTGCCTGCACAAGATCTCTTTTTGCCTTCCGCCATCTATGTAAGATGTGACTTGCTCCTCCTTGCCTTCTGCCATGATTGTGAGGCTTCCCTGGCCACAAGAAACTGTGAGTTCTCCATTAAACCTCTTTCCTTTGTAAATTGCCCATTCTTGGGTATGTCTTTATCAGCAGTGTGAAAACGGACAAATACATTAATTTTATAATATTTACAAATCACAACTCTCTCTTTTGCTTTCACAAAACTGGAAGCCTTGCTAATGCAGTTCTTTTAAAAGATGACTATTTACTGTCAGAGTAAGAACCTAAAAAGTTTTGCTTCATTGCCATATACTCCTGGAGGACTCATTAAAAGAATGGGTTTCAAAGCATATGTAGTCTTTACTTCAGAAGACTCAGCATCATCCAGCAGCTTTTTAGAAACACAAATTCATGAGTCCTATCCATGAAACCTAGAAAATCAGACTCTCAGCAGATGGGCCTAGAAAACTGTTTTGCCAGGTTCTCGAGGTGATACTTATGCAATGTTAAGGTCTGAGAACCATGGATTTAGAGAGATTAGGGTCAGAATGTATCACAAGGCCTGTTTTTGTAAAGAGCTTTATTAGAATACAGCCATGAATATTTGTTCAGGTTTTATTTGTGGCTGCCTTCAGAATACAACTACAAAATTGAGTAGTTCCAACAGACACAGTATGGTCTGCAATAAAATAAAAATATTAAAATTTTGCTATCTGCCCATTTACAGAAAAAGTTTGTCAACGCCTATTCTAGACATCTAAAAGATTATTCTAGACCAAATTTTGAAAATAATTTTTATCTCTAAAAGGAAAATGCTGGGATTAAAACAGTGGTAAATGTGTAAGAGATAAAAAGAAAACATAATTTAATATCATATTTTACTGTCACTTACATAATCCGCTGTGTTTCTGATGAAAAGTCAACATATCTTCCAAAAATATATTTAAGGTCCTAGAATTTCAATAAGAAAAAGACAAATAACAAAGCTAGGGAAAAGAACTGTTAATCAATCAATCAATCAATACATCAATAGAAGAGGTCATATGGGACTAAAGTAGGCTTTAATCTAATGTGACTGTTGGCCTTTCTAAAGCGGAAATTTGGACATAGACACATAGGGAGTACACTATGTGAAAACAAAGTCAGAAATTGTCGTGATGTTGCCACAAGCCAAGGAAGGTCAAAGACTGCCAGCTTCAGCATAATAGCAGAAGTTATGGGAGAGGCACAGACAGATCCTTCCCTCACAGCCCTTGGAATGAATCAATCCTGCCATACTTTTGACTTCAGTTTGCCTCCAGAACTGTGAGACAACACATATCTGTGTTTCAGCCACTTGGCTTGTGGCACTTTGTTACGGCGGCTCTAGGAAATTAATACATACCCCAAACTCTGTCTCAGTATTTACTACCAGCTATGAGAATATTATTTTATTAAAAAATTAACCTGAAAATACTAAACAGTAATTTGTCATGCCCTGAAGCACAGCAAAAAACACATTCTTATAGGTAGTTTCACCAGACTTTAACATATCAATTATAAAACCTTCAAATTATTTTCATTTACATGAAAAAAATTTATACCTACCTTTTCTTGAACATGTTTAGCTAAATTCTTTACATAAATTCTACAGTTTGGTTCACCAGGTTCATAACTTCTGAAAACTGAAAGTGTTTCCATTTCTTATTAAGAAACAAAAAAACAAAAAATAAAATTAAAATATTTTAGTCAAGTTTTTAAAGATAATTATAATATTCAAATATAACTGCTAGACAAAATAAGCTTTAGGAAAATGTTAAACCATAAAATTAGTAACAATATTACAAATGAGTTTAAATATACTCACTGAAAATCTGAACTGATTATATATAAAAAAATTAACTTTTGATTTACAATTTCAGGCATCTAGAATAACTAAACTAAAATTTGTCCAATAAAGTATCTACTACTAATGGTCCATTAAGATGAGTCATGTTATAAAAAAGAGTAAAGCATATATGTTATCAATTGATTTGGGTAATTATTTCACCCAAGTGAAATAATTTTTAAAGTGAATTTTCCAAACCATCAGCCATCTCCATATTTAAATCCAAGAATGAACTAAACATAGTATCAGGGATTTCGGACTAACTGTGGCCCCAGAACCCCTGTATAGCTCCTCCCCTTTAATGTCAGTAATCTGTTCTAGAAAACTAAGATAGATGGTTTTGTATAAAAATCCTAATTGGAAGTCTATTTCCCTTTACTATAGGAAAAATTACACATCAATCTAAAGTCTCTAAATATTTTCTGACAGGGTACTAAAAAAGTAAAAGTCTTTGGGAAGTAGAAAACTATCATGTGAGGATATAAAATACTAAATCATAGATTTCTGATCACTATTTGTTTTTGAAATAATTGGTTTGTATGTATCTCAGACACAGTATTTGCTGACAGTCTATCAGCTACATTTGGAATATATAACTCCAGACCTGTAGGACACAGTGACTTAACTTAAATGCCACATAAAAATTTTAGGAATGAAAACAAAAATTTTTCCCAAATATAGACTGGAAACACTGTAGGAGAACGAAAGCGTCCCCCCACCCCCATTAAGTATTAGTATTTAAAAAAAACCAGAAGAGGTGATGACAAACATTAACTGGAAAGATTTAAAGTATGTGCCTTAAATAAGGTAAATGACATGACAGATTGTTTTGTTTCTGCAGAGTCAAAGATATGTAAAATGGAATATGTGCTTAGTTTATTCCATGACATTACCTTCTCTAGAAATTCTGCCCTTTTCCAATTCCCTTCTAGAAATACATTCTGATGGCATTTCATCAGAGTCTTCTTTAATTTCCTCTGTGATGTTCAAATTAGGTTTGGGGAAGATTTTTCCGAATCCTATATTGGATGCATCAACTTCAGTAGCAGGTATATCTAAGAATTCAAAGTTAACATTAGCCATTAAGAATCTCTCCTTTAAAAACACTTTTTGGGTTCCCCCCTCCTATTTTATATTTAATAATATACCTTTTGGCACAAATTCTTTGGTGTTTTTCAATGTACTGAAAGACGCATATGCAAACTTTTTCTATAAAGCTCCAAATAGTAAAAAAAATTGTGTTAGGCCAGGAATGGTGGCTCACACTTGCAATCCCAGCACTTTGGGAGGCCGCAGTGGGGCGGAGGGAATCTGAGTTTGGGAGTTCAAGACCAGCCTGAACAACATAGAGAAACCTCGTCTCTTCTAAAAATACAAAATTAGTCAGGCGTGGTGGCCTATGCCTGTAATCCCAGCTACTTGGGAGGCTGAGGCAGGAGAATGGCTTGAACCTGGGAGGTGGAGGTTGCCGTGAACAGAGATCATGCCATTGCACACCAGCCTGGGCAACAAGTGAAACTCCCTCTCAAAAAAAAAAAATTATGTTAAAGGGTGACTAACCATGATGTAAGAAAAATTTATAAAAAGAAAAATGTTAAATAAAACATACAAAAATGGAGCTATCTGAAAAGGCACTGAAAAAAGCACCACATTCTCACTTACCATGCAAAATAGGAATTAAAACTAGTCAGTTTTTCACTCACTATGTTTGCAATACTTACTAGAATTCTATCCTATATTCACAAAAGTGCTCAAAGATATATGTACAAATACATATTCCAGTAGTTTCTGTAATAGTAAAAGAATGGAAACAACCCTCAAGTTCTATGAAAAAGGCATGATAAAATATTGATAAAATTATATTATGAGCTATCATACAGCCAAAAAAAATAAAGTGTATGTTTATATTCTGACATAGTAAGCTACCCCTAACTAGATTGTAAAGTTCAAAAGCGAGACCATGCCAAACTTGTCCATGGAGCCCACTAGATAACAACTTTCCACAAGTCATTACTCAGTGAATCATAAATACCATCAAAATACAACATTCATTTAAAAAAATAAGAGAAAAATATGTTTATACATGTACAGGATAAGGTCTAGAAGGATACATACACATACACACACCAAAGTGCTAACAGTATTTGCCTTTAGGTAGTAGGACAGAGGAGGGGGAGGTTAGATGTGTTAACATTTTAACAATTTTACTTTCTGTTCTGGTTACATTTCTATCAACTTGTATTATTTCAGAAATTTCAAAATAAAGACTTAAAGAACAAAAGAACACCATTATAATATCAAATTCATGGTTAAAACAAACAAAAAAGAATTCTATAATTTCAATACATTGTTTTTAAACTTAAGAATAGTGTTTTTGGCAAACAATCTTCCATGACTTTTGGATTAAAACAAATATATATATTTACATTAAGTCTACAACTCATAAAAGTCACACTGCTTGTTTTCTAACCAGCAACATACAATTACGCTAATAAAACCATAGGCCACCACCTGAAACAAGCAAGGAAAAACTCAGTAACAGAAACTCCGTTATATTTTTAGTGCAAATATCAGCAAAAAAAATTTCATTCTAGAGGTCATTACTAGCAAAGGGCAACAGTGACGATCTCGCCATTTACTATCAATTTCTGTTATATAAAAAAGTTGAAAGTAGCTACTATTCCATGATTTTGAGGAAGAACTAATTGCATAAATATAGTTGACAAACACTAAAATACAAAAACATTACATGTAAAACTTAATTATAATACAAAAAGTTGAATTTCACTTCAGCTTTTGAAAGAAAATTAACCTTACCATGATCTTTTTCCTCATGATTTTGTTCCTTCTCTAAATCTTTCTTAAATGCAGCTGGCATGTCAGTAGATATATGGAATTCAATTCTTTTATTGCCTACAGGTTGTGGTTGGTCAAATACATCTGAAGGTAACAGCACTGGATGTAAACTGCTATTTAAAAACAATCACAGCATTAGTTTGTAATTGCAAATAAAATCCTGAATAAAGTATTATTTCAATTTACTTTAAATTTAACAAGTTAACACTGACAAAGGATTTGTTGCACTTTTGATATTGAATCAAGTTAGTGACTCAGATTTAACAGTTTAATAAACTTTAATGCTCTCATATAGGTACTACTAAATTATTAATTTACACATAAAAAGATTGAGGTTCAGGAATGTTAATAGTTTGTATAAAGTCATTCTGTAAATGACAGAGAAGGGATTTGATGACTACTGATTCTAAACCCCAGGATATTTACCAATATGCAAAATAGTACATTCTATGTTTGACATTTTAAACATATCTATGTCAGTTGACACAGTTAACACTAGACTTTGATGACCTTTGTATGAAAACGATGTAAAATATCTTGATAACTCTTTATATGAATTATATGATGAAATATTTTGAATATAGTTGAATATTAATGTTATATTATCAATATTAATTTCATGTTTCTTTTCATGGTTTTAATGTGAAGAATGGTCTACTGACCATTTTAAAATGGTCTACTGACCATTTTAATGTGGCTCATATCAATTTCTATTGTTCAGCATCACTACAGAGATTCAAAGAGGAAAAAGAGTAATACATTTCAAATCAAACATGTATATAACAAATATCATTATACTGGCAAGTTCTGGATTATAAAAAAATGTCCAAAACACAATGGAAAGGTAACTATGCTAACATTCTTGCATAACTATGGCCTGACTCTTATCCCAAATCTGCAAATTTCCTAGGAAAATTAAGATAAAGTAGTCTAAAAGGAATTCTTAATTTTTTTAAATATCAGTGACATTCCAATGGCTTCTTTAATAAATTCAAACTCCATAGCCTAATACTTAGGGCAGGTTTCACATCCTTCCAGCTTTCCCTTTCATCATTTGTATTCCTGTTCAATAAATTTTCCTACCTCTGGAAACTTTCCTTTTACTATTCCATTCACATGGGATACAATTTCCCCAACTAATTTTGCCTCTCCTTCTTAAAAGGCCAGCTCAAATGTCTCCTCTCGTAACTTCCACAAATTTCTCAACTGGCTGTTACTTCTCTTTTTTCACAATCTTTTAGTTCTTAGTTTCTATTTCCTATGTCATGTATTATAAATTCTAATGCAATAATCATCTGTTCATATGGCTTACGGTCCTTAAGACTATTAACTCAATGTTTGAAAAGACAGTATTAAACTTTAGAAGCATGCTTCAAATTACACACAATATTTAGCAGAGAACCTTACCATACATTCAATAAATACTTAAAGGCATTCTGGAGGGTCATGCATGCCAAGTAAAGATAATGTGAATTTTTATCTGGTGGGTACCCTTCAAGTAAAAAACATTTGCTATCAGGTGATGGAATTAAGAGAAACTAAATTGTATATAAACACACTGGTGTTTATATCAGTGACAGTAATGTCACTAAGAAAACTGTAAATGCATGAGGAGAAAGTGGTAAAAGAAAAGTAAATGAATTTTGTTTTGGATAATATCTTAAGGGCCTATAAGATATTCTGAGTCTGCAGATAAGAAGCTGGAAACAAATATATTAAGGCTTAGGGCAGAGATTACATCTAGAGAGAGATTTGGCAGCCAGAGCAATACAGCCAGACCTTGTCTCTAAAAAATTTTTTTTTAATTACCCAGGCATAGTGGCACATGCCTGTGGTCCTAGTTACTCAGGAGGCTGAGGCAGGAGGACAGCTTGAGCCTAGGAGGTTGAGGCTACAGTGAGCTGTGATCATACCGCTGTGATCATGCCACTGCGTTCAAGCCTGGGTTACAGAGGGAGACCACATCTTAAAACAGAGAGAGAGGGAAAGAGAGAGAGAGAGAGAGAGAGAGAGAGAGAGAGAGAGAGAGAGAGAGATTTGGTACTGCAATAAGTGAAATCATGAAAACAAATAAAATTAACAAGAAATATAAATGTACGGACAGAAGATAACCATGGACAGAGGCTTACAGAATTAAAAAAAAAAATAAGAAGGTGGGTGGGGGAGAAGAGAGAGAGAAAAAGAAAAAGAGAAAGAAATGAGGGAAGTAAAAATGGAGGAGAGGCAGTAAGAAGGGAGATAAAAAAGAGGACAGTAAAGTAAAATTAAAAGTGGAATGTTCTGAGACCCGAGGTAGTCAATAGTATCAAACACTGGTCAACTGTGAGAGAATTATGAATACTTGTAAATTTGGCAAATAGGAAGCCAATCTTAAACCAAAAACATGGACAGGAAACAAATGTCAGATTGAAGAATGATGTGAATTAAGCAAGTAAACAAAGTACACCCAGAAACCCTGGTTTCACAATTCAAATAAAATTACCTGTGTGAAGGACACAAAGGTGTATTCAACATATCCTTTATTTTTCTCTTTTTCCTCACATGGCGTTGCTTTATTGTTTTGGGTCTTTTGGGCTGAAGATTTGCTAGTTCCATTAGTTTGTTCATTCTACAATGAGGAGAGGGATGATAAACAAAATTTCCTTATCCAGAAGCATAGCTATATACCACTGTTTCTATTAAATTTAAATTTGTATTTGGTGTATAATTTAAATTATAAAATGATTTACTTACATCAAGTTTACTTATATAGAATACCATCAATTCAGAGATAATCAATTTGATAAAACCTCAAATTCTAAATTGCCTTGCTCAGCTTTCATCTTACTTTAAAAAAAATAAAAATAGACTTAATTACATGTTACCAATTTTTTAAATGTATGTTTCATCGTAAGCAGCTGCCCAAATTAAATGAGTGGACTTCATGCCAAACAGATGAAAAAGATACAATAATAAAATCTATATATTAATGTTCTTAATTCATTTTGATTCACAGCCTAATTATTATACAGCGCCTGGACTAAATTCATTTAAAAGCATTTCATGCATAACTGTAGCAAGTCAGTCATTACATAAACAAGGTAACTTAAAGCACTTGAGAACAGTTTTCAAATACTGTACTATGCTCTGAAGTAGTTTCAGCAACTGATAACACCTTGTATCTAGCTTTTCTCCATTAAGAGTATAAATATTCAATATTAAGGACAGATCTTATCCAGGCATTTTTGTATCATTTACAGAGCAGGAACTCAGAAACTGCTAGTCCCAGCTCTACTTCTCAGGGTTACATTTGTAAAATTTGAAAGTAAAATAAATATATATACACAACAAAATAAGAGAGAAAGGAGGGTATTGTTAAAATAGGCTTTAAACTTTTTCACCCTGTGAAAAAAATAAAAACGTATGCTATAAATTTTTTAAACTGTTTTAAAATACCATGGTTACCAAAAACTTTACGAAAAAATTTAGTTATTCGAAGTGTATGCCTATATAAACTGCTGAACCAAAGTACACCAAGTCTCTACAACAGTACCAGGTATATATTCAGTAATCAATAATTAGTTGCTGAATAAATGAATAGAACAGGTTGAGCACTCCTTATCCAAAAATGATTGGAACCAGAAGTGTATCAGATTTTGGAATATTTCCATATATATTATGAGATCTCTTGAGGATGAGACAACAAGTTTAAACACGAAATTCATTTATGTTTCATATAAAACTTATGCACAAAAGACTGAAGGTAATTTTATATAATATTCTTAATAATGTACATGAAACAAAGTTTGTGAACATGGAAACATCAGAAAGCAAAAGTGTAAAAGTGTTGGCTGGACACGGTGGCTCATGCCTACAATCACAGCATTTTGGGAGGCCAAGACGGGTGGATCACTTAAGCCCAGGAGTTTGAGACAAGCCTGTGCAACATAGTGAAACCCTATCTCTACAAAAATACAAAAAATATTAACCAGGCATGGTGGCAAAAAGCTTGTAGTCCCAGCCTTTGGGACTGATGTGGGAAGATCACTTGAGCTGAGGAAACTGAGGACGTAGTAAGCCATGATTGCACCACCGTACTCCAGTTAGGGCAACAGAGTAAGATCCTGTCTTAAAAAGAAAAAGAAACAAAGAAAACAAGCAAAGGTATCACTACGCCAGCCAAATGTGGTATCATACTGCTACTTAAAAAATTTCAGACTTTGAAGCATTTTGGATTTCAGATTTAGTTTAGAGATACTCAAATATTTTACTTTAGAGATACTCAAAAAGACTGCATAATTTTTGTTTTATTTAGGTCTTGTTACATTTCCTGAAGATAACAGAAAAGCATGAAACTAGAGCTTGGTACATGCAAAGGCTATGTTCTCTCTCATGACTCAAGATGAGTTACTGGCAGAATCCCACACTAAATCCTTTAATGGAAACCTTTGTAAACAAACAAAAAAAGGTTTGCCCAGTTTATTATAGCATTTCTAATTACTATCATTATTTTTATAAAGAAAGTGAAGTTCACAGAGTTTTAGTAATTAACCAAGAATTAACACGCTATACTATTCTTTTTTTAGCAACAAGTTAAAGTAACCATCTAGCAGGAACTGCCAGCTTCCCTAAATGCCTCTGTTTGAGACAGATACCCTATTCACTCCAATTTTGTAGTTTCAACCCTACCTTCACTTTGATTAGAAAGAGAATACACTGTACATTGTACCACTACTTAGGTGGACAATTAGTGACAGTCAAACTGCTGCTGCTGATTTGTTCATGTTGCTCAGAGTCTCTGCTTGGGTTCTGCCTCATGCCAACCACTCACACCTCCTATATACCCCTTCTTCCATGCATAGTCACCTAACATTTCGATCATTTTCCCATAAAAATCTTGTAGACAGGGGTTGACAAACTATAGCTCAATGACCAAATCCAGCTAGCTGCCTGTTTTTATAAATAAAGTCTAGTTGGAACAAGGCCACACCAACTAATTAGGTATTATCCATGGATTCTTTCCTATTTCAAGAATAAAACTGAGTAGTCACAATAGAGACCACATGATTTACAAAGTCAAAAATATTTACTCTTTGGACCTATAAAGAAACTGTTTGCATTCCCTGTTCTAAGCCAGGTTGTGGTTTATATACATGAACATTATTAACATACTATTTTTATCAGAATTATTAAATAAAATATATAGATTGTCAAAAAGTACCAATAAAAATAATTAATCTGCAGTAGTTACTATGAATAGTTTTGTACAAAATTCTAAAGAATTACTCTAGAAATTATTCTGAGGTAAATAGAGTCCAGAAGAATAAGCATCTGTCAAAACATGAACATGACTGATGTTTATTATTTACAATAGTTACATTCTAAGGTTACCATAAACACTAAATTAGTGAATACTGAACCACTGTCCCTAGGAAAATTCAGGGTTAGGTTCCTGCCAGCCTCTGTTTACAGCATCTTGTCATCTGATCAATACATTACCTTGTTTAATATGTGTTTATGTCTAAAAACACCTTACTTAATATACACTATTGATTCATCAAAATCAAACTCAGCCAATACCACCATAACTCTGGCCTGAAAGAAAGCTACTATGTATTTTCTCTGTCAGGCCCAACACAGCCTTCTTCAGCTTAGGAACACTAAAGAGCACTCCAACACCATGTTCAGGGGCCATTTTAAAAACAAGGGTCACAACAAAAAACTCAAAAATGTGAAAAAAAAAATAGTGCTGAATAGACCATGGAAAGAATACTTGTTTGTAGTATGAAAACTCAAGAAGGCAGAGGGTCTCTTTATTTGACTTCATCAGAGAACCGGAGGGTTGGCTGACTCAAATTTTTCACCACATTGGCACAATGTCCATTCTCATAAAACACTTTAAAAAGCATGTCGATTATTGATTTTGGAGTCACAAATAAATTTTAGCAACTAGGCAAATTTGCAAATATGGAATCCACAAATAACAAGGCTCTAACGTACTTTATAATACCATAATCATTAATCTAAAAAATTATGCATAATCTAAAAATTTTCACGTAGGTCTCATTATCTACTCTTAGGTCTTAGTTTATAGCTACTATATGTGCTTGAGGGGCTGGGGGGGCTAAGACAAATTCTAATCACCCAAAATTATAAAGCATTATATATACAAAATCTAGGGAGAGCAAGAGTCTCTTTCTCACATTCTAGGTTTCTTGGGAACTAAACAAATATTTCACGTTACAAACCTCTGTCTGTCTTCATCATCACTGCTTTCATATTCTGATTCTGCACTAGATAATTCTTCATCCTCGTCTGGCAAAGGAGGTTCCTCAGGTGGCTGGGGAGATGTGGGTGGAAGAGGTGCATGCAATGGCATATAGTCTTCATACTAATTAAAAGAATAAAACAAAAATACTATGGCAGTCTGAGATATTTATAGAACAAACCCCATTTGAATACTTGATTTTCATTTCTATTACATTTTTTAACACACTCTACACATGCTGAGGGAACACCTATTGTGACCACTTATATCTTATAAAAGATATAACACCACTTTTATCTTATAAAAGATCACTAGCTGATCACAAAATCTGTCTCTTCTTCCTTTACCCTAAGCTGAACTAAATTTTCAAACCTCCTCTGCATTTCTGTTTCTCCCCTTGTAACTGAGTTATAGCCAATGAAATGAGACCATTAAAAACTCCCACATAGAATTCTTCCTTCCTGATCTGTAGATTGTGTAGTAATGTCTTCATCAGCCCGGGAAGGCACATAGTCAAAACAATTCAGGTGTTTTTCATGGCTCAGTAGTGCAAAATATCCCTGTGGTCTACTTTTGGAAAAAATCTGACATAACCAAAAATAAATTTTATTGTATTAAGTGGCTAAGAATTTAAGTTTCATTTGTTAACAGCAGCCACTATAACCTTAATTAATACTCCAGCAATGTATCAACCAATGAGTAGGTGTTGGGATTAAAAGGAAAAAAAAGAATCCTCAAGTTAATAGTACATACATTAGAAAAGCAAATCCCAAACCAAATTCTCTTCTATTCATATAAAAACCCTCAAAGTATTAATAATTTTGCATCGCTATTATTTATAAACATACTAAGAGTACTATAGAAAAATAATAACTACAATTATTCAAGAGCAGGTATAGCCTACTATCTAAATTACTGACAGATTTGCATAGTAAAGTCTAGTAAAAATATCGGCACCCTTTTTTCTTTTGCAAACAAAGCTCTATTTGTGACAAAACCAGAATAATGAAATCTTTAGGTAATTTAGCTAAGTGTAATTAACTTATAGGATGGCACAATGTTTTGGGTCAAAAAACTTAACATACTAAATGACATGATAGCCTTTATTGCCAAAAGCATTTCTTTCATATTCTGGCTTTTCCTCACTTCCAGTTCCCAGTCCTACTGTTCTCTTCATATTACTTTACATACATTCCTTATTTTCAATGTACATCAGAGGTTGCTACAAAACCTATATAATTCAGCTTCAAAAATCCCATTCAGGAAAAGAAATTTTGACTTCAAAATTATAAGAGCTTTCTTACCATGGGAGGTCGTGCAGTAATTGGTCCAAAAGGTGTGGGCAAATTCATTTTATTCATAAGATGAAGGACCTTAAAGTTGTAAAACATTTAAACTCACATATAAAATGATTTAACTCACATCTTGTATTTTAGGTACTAAAAAACTTTCCAATAACAGTATTCATTGATTTAGTGTAAAGGAAGACCTGCCCATCTCTTGCCTTTATAATCTCTCCATAAGGTAAAACAAAGCGTGGGCATATCTCAGGTCAACCTTCCTAAATTGTTTATCAATTCTACATGTTCAATCATTCCCAATGCAAAGAATGTAATGTTCTTGCAATATAAAACCTACTATAATGATTTTATATCTTTAACCCAATTATTGTAAAATTATTAAACAGAAATACAATAAAGAAGATAAATATCATCTATACTTTGTACTTCAAAAAAAATTACTGTCAATATTTTTATGCATTTGCTCAGGAGTCTACTGTACTATTTTCTTTCAAGAATCTCTATGTTAATATTGTATTCTAAAGTAATAGAATTACCACAAATTACATTTTCCAAACTAACTTGCGTTTATTAGTGTCCACTTATATCTTATAAGTGTTTACTTGAAAGTAGTAAATATTTCATTACATTTAAAATACTGTATCACTGCCTTTCAGGAATTGGTCTGATTACTACTTTTATGAGAATCGGCATGAAAAATAAAGTATCAAGCTATATAAACAATCGCTTTGAGGAAAAGTTTTATTCTACTTACCTGTACATAGAACTTAGGCACGCTTGCCAAAGCATTTACTATGTTTGCTAGGATTGTGCTGGAAGGTGGTGGGTACATATACTTGAGGCATGAATTTAAAGGAAAAGTCAGCCTATAAAATAAAAAATAAAATAAAAAACATTTAAAATGCTTATGTTTTCATAATTTCCTATCAGTAACTAATTTTGGGTAACATGATAACAAACACATTGCTCAAATGATACAGTACTATTAGATTTACCTTGTTCCTAAAAGATCCAAAGTACATTTAAAAAGAAACTTGCTTTCTGATTTCAGTAAAGAAAAATAAGGTACTGTATTTCTTAGCAGAGGTTTATCTTGTAGCTGAGATTTTAATAGATGCTTTCTCTGCACTGAATTCAGTGACAAACTAACTCAAAATGTTTATTCAACATATTAAAAATATACAGGACATCAAATACCTTTGTTTTTAAAATTATCTTATTTGCAATGTAAGATATTATAGCATAACACAGAACAAAAGCAAAAGAACAAAAAGCAAATAAAAATGCTAACCCATGGTTTGGTGCAATTCCATTTTCTACGGTTAAATAACCCAGTTCTTTCTTTTCTTTATCATCTTCGACAGGTTCATCAGACCTAGGACATAGAGAATCAAAGTTGATCTTACCTTTCCAAAGAGTGAAAAACTGCACACAGAACAGATAAATTACCTTTTCAAACATCTCATTGTAAAAACAGTTTCATTTTAAAAAAAAAACCTCTCAAGTATTTTACAAGCAAACACCAATAAATGGGAAGGGAACTAAAATTAACCTTTACTGAAACCCTTCTGCATTATTATTACATTGAGTACTGCACATTTTCATTTACTCTTCAGAGCAAGCCTATGAAGATAGCATGGTAATTGTCACTGACCAAAAATAAAACTGAAGTTTACATGGTATAAAATAGTGGAATCAAATGTCTTTAATATGTGTCATATTCACTTGGAGAGTTTATTAAAATTTAGATATCTAGAGCATCTCCCCATCCCTTCCATCCCTAATTTAAGTTTCTGATTCAGTAAGCCTGGGTTAAAGCTGAAGTTCTGCATTTTGATCAGGTTTCCAGATGATACAACTCATCTAGGGACCACACTTTGAGAGCCACTAGTGTAAAGCAAATTTGTGAAGGTGTAACCACAAAAAAATCACAGCTGGGAACCAAATGCCAGTCTTGATTTCATGACACTGACAAAGACTTAATGCTAGTCGTTTTCCCTCCATTTAAGGTTGAGGATGAATTCATTTAAGCCCATTCCCTTCCCACTTTACACTGATTAACTTCTAATATTAAATCTGGTTCTTAAAGCACAAATAGGAGCAAAAATAAAGATATTGCTTTACTGTACTAGATTTAATGAAAAAATCTGTCATTATTCTTCCAATTATTTACTTGCTAGTCTGAAAACAATACAACAACTGTACAACTGATTAAAAAGCACTTTAAAAATGTTATAAGAATGTATTATCTGCATACCTTTTTTTTTTTTCAGAGACTGAAGTGGGACACGGGGAGTGAACATGATCTTGCTCTTTTGCAAATTCAACGACTAAAGTATGACCTAAAAGTTTCAGCTGATGGAGTCTTGTCAATGCCTTCAATTAAAAGAACAAGAGTAAACATTTTATAATTGTACCAAAAATGATTTGTTAGAGACCAGTTTTTACACTTTTTTTTTTTTTTTTTTTGCTAATGCTGTAAACATTTCCTTGACTATTTTCTAATTTACTTTTAATCTCAGGCTATCAAAGCTTTGTTACTAATTGAAGGACTATTTCCTATAACTTAGCAAAACACAAATCTGGCTAAATCCCACTTTATGCCAACTCTGCTTATACCCAGGCAGCTAAAAATGGCTAGAAATCTAGCAAATTTTCCTGACCTCAATTTAAATGTGTAACAACTACCACAAATCTCAGGGTGACCTTTAATGACGCCACAAAATTACTTATTACAATCTTAGTCTATCTTTTCCACCAATATCTAAGAAAATATTTGTACTTTCTCCTTGTTACTTAGCCTCACAATATTTCGTTTGCATTCTGTTAGTCTAACACCTTGTTTCCAACTTCAAGACAACTGAAGTGATGACATGAGAATGTCAGACTTCCACTCTAACTCCCCATCTACCAGCATATGAAAGCACAAATTCTATGTTCCATCTGTTATCATCTATTAACTATCCACATGCCTATCTAAATCCAGCTGCTTGACTTACATACTAAATTCCATCCTCTCATCTACTCAAGGGTCTTTATTTAGCTATGCTCTGGCAATGTGTACAGTGGGGGGTGTGGGAAACGGAAAATCAAACATTGTATGTTCTCACTCCTAAGTGGCAACTAAGCTATGAGGACCCAAAGACATAAGAATGATATAATGGACTTTGGGGACACAGGAGAAAGTGCAGGAAGGGAGTGAGGGATAAAAGATTTCACAATGGGTACACTGTATATTGTCTGGGTGATAGGTACATCAAAATTTCAGAAATCACGACTGAAGAACTTATTCATGTAAGTTCTTTAAACACCACCTGTTCCCCTCAAAACCTACTGGAATAAACAAAATAAGAACTGCTTGCTTCTATCTTCAAAATATATAAAGAATCTAACCACTACTAACCACTACCATTGTGGTCAAGGCAACCATGATTTCTTGAGTGAATTACAATATTTTAACTGATTTCCCTGTTTCTACCTTTCTCTCCCTTCTGTCTAATCACAACAGCCAAAGCAATCCTTTGAAATATGTAAGATCATGTCGTCCCTTTGTTCCAAAGGCTCCCTATTTCACTCACAGTAATCTAGGTTCCTTACTATGATCTACATAATCTAGATTCTATGACTTCTCTGACTTCAAATTCAATGATCGCTTCCACTGTGTCTGCTCCAGTCACAGTGGCTTCCTTGAACAACATGACAGGCATGGTCACACCCTAGAGCCCCTGTTCCAGCTGTTCCTCTAATTCAAATGCACTTCTCCCAGAAATTTCATTAGGTAACTTCTTTCGCATCCTTCATACTATTGTTCAAATATAATCCTAACTACAGCCTGGCCGCCCCACTTGGCACTCCTGATCTTATTGCTCCACTTGTCCTTTTCCCATAGCTTCTATCATCTTCTAAAATATTAAACAATTAAGTTTCTTATTTATTATCTGTCTCCCCTTTTGAGAATGTGAACTATAATGATCTTTGTTTTGTTCACATATATCCCAAAACCTAAAACAGCATCTACCACATAGTAGGCACTTAATATTTTTGAACACAGGAAACTACAAGCTTTAACCAGGGACTGATTTTGTGGAAGACAATTTTTCTACAGACTGGGGGAGGTAGAAGGAGATGGTTTCAAGATGAAACCGATTCACCTTGGATCATAATAAAGCATTAGTAAGATTCTCATAAAAAGCACGCAACCTAGATCCCTTGCATGTGCAGTTCACAACAGGGGCCAAGCCACTGCTGATCTGACTGGAGGTGGAGCTCAGGCAGATATGGGGAGTGGCTGTTAATACAGATGAAGCTTCCTCAGTCTGCCAGTCACCTCCTGCTGTGCCGCCCAGTTCCTAACAGGCCATGGCTGGGTACCTGTCTGTGTCACGGGGTTTGGGGATCCCTGCCTTACATCATCATACAAAGTTAGTTTTAATATGTTTCAATAATTTTCAAGACCCTAAATGAACTGTAGGCCTCTTCATGATCAGTGAAGCCTTGATTATCTCAATGGAGGTCATCTAACCTGACTTGCTTCAACTTTCTTCCTCTCAAAATGGGTATTACATATGCTCTTATTTTCAAAGATTTACGCATTTTCATTTTTCATGTTAACTCTTCCTATCTGACTCAGCTACTTACTCTGTTCTTTAACATTTCTCTCTTTGTTTTCTTAACCTATTACTTTCCAGTAAGGCCAAATGTTCTCTGGCCTAAAAACCCTATCAATACTCCCATTAACCTCTTACTGCTTCCTGTCACTATAAACATTTCCAAAAACAATGACTGGCTCCATGTCCTCTCCTCCAAGTTATCCTTGACCTAAAACAATGTATTTTTCATTACCATACCTTATTTATAACATAATATGCTTTGTTTTTAAAAAGTCCTTTTTTCCTGAAAAAAAATTCCATAACATTATAAAAGTACATATTAATATAATATGAAAGCCATCTGTAATCCTACTCTCACAGCAAGATGTTTTTAACATTTTGGTGTATAGTTCTAACATATTTTTTTCTGTACATATGCTGACATGTATACTACTAATTTCAAAAAATCTGAGGTTACACCATACATAATGTTTCGCAACTTTATTCATGTACTCTATCTGGGCTATCTTTTCTATTAACACATACCATTTGACATCATTCTCAGACAGTTGCAGTTCAATATATGAATATAATGTGATTTAAGGCTTCCCTTCCTTTTACCGATGAGAACGTGGGTCATTTCTATTGTTTCATGCCAAAAAGACTTTAGCAGATATGTTCACGTCTCATTTTGTATCATCACAGGATTTCATCTTCTTAAAACACTCTTCCCTTCGAATCAATGATGATTTTCATTCTGGGGTCTCCTACTTGAACTGCCTTCTTACTCTCCTCTCCTAGCTTATGATCCTTTGAGCAATCATATCTACTCATATGGCTGAAGAATCTTTCCATTTTTCATCTTGCCTCAGCTCTAGACTAATATTTTTAAGTATTCCTATAAAAGTAGCCCAATGACCCCTTCCAGTTAACAGATGACATGTGAATTCATTATATACCTTTGCAAACATCCTCTGGCTTCTCCTGTCTGCTAATATAACAACCCAAATAACTCAGTGCAAATATCCTGAACTATTCTCTCTCTCAACCCCTACATTATAAAACCTACAAACTAAATCTCTACTGAGTATCTATATATTTCCTCCTTTGTCTTCTTCCTGCCTTTTTCAGTTAGTTATTCTTGCCTTGGCCATTATAACAGCCTTCCATTTGGTCTCCTACCTCTAATGATTCCACGCATCCATCCATGATATAAAGTATACCAGATATTTTTCACAGGCCCGATCGTATTATAAGCCAGCTCAAAAGTCTCAAGTGTCCACCTACTAAACCAAACTCAATACCTCTCTCCCAGACTCAATCTATTTTACAAGTCCCATTTCCATCTCAACCCTTGGCTGATGCTCCACTTATAACTTTCAATGCCTCACAGCTTTATTTAGTGTTCCCCAACTCCAGAAGTCCCATCTCCCCTTGTTTTCTTCTGAAAAAATCCATTTAATCATTAGACTTCCAGCTAAAAGATCACTTCTTTTGTGAATGATTACCTGGAATTTTAAAGAAATGCATATTCTCCTTTTAACACTTGAAACATCTTACCTTGTAATAGTCATAGAGGTATTTATCAATCTACGTAATTTAGAAATTGTTATTTTAATTACATATGCAGTTAATTTTGCTTTATAGATAATCTACGAATGGACTGAGCAAGATCTGCCAACTGGCAAATCAAATGTATAGTCTGTTAGGAAAACTGTTGGAATACAAGCGCTATTGCTTCTTAAAAACCACAGTTTAACATTTTCTCCCATTTTGAAACCAAGATTGGATAAGAAGATATTGTTGACAACTTTAACAGTAAAAAAAGTCATACCTTTATAGCTGCTTTTTCATTAGGGAATGTGGCAAAAGCTGTATGTTTCTGAAACAGAGTTAAGGTACAAATTACTTCCAATATAATTTCAGCTTCTCATAAAGAAATTTGACATTTTACCAGTGGAGTGATGTGATATGTTGATAAAATCATGGGAAAGGATGAAAAATCAATACCATTTAACTGATTACTAATTTCAGTCCAGTGGTTTTAAACATTTTTGGTGGTCAGACTTCAAGATGAAAGCTATGCAACCTCTGTCATATAAAGATGTGTGCACATACCCATTTTACACATGCAAATAGTTGAAAAGACCAAAAGTTTAAAGACCTCTACTACACAGAGGGTCACTTTTAAACAACTAAAAATTTACTTTCCCCATTTATGACAGATCTAAAGCTTTTAAACTTTCCTCTATATAAAACAATGCAGTTTAAAAACATTCACCAACAGAGAAATTGTTCTTCAAGGTGCCTATCTCCTTTGTGCTTTAAATTTGTACTAATGTTCGATGGGAGAAGTCTATTTTTAAACATAAATTATAAAGATTTAAAAAACCATCAGAAAAGCAACACAGGTCAAAAATAAAAGAATCACTATGCTAAGGAAGGGTTCAGGTCAATGCTCATTAATTTGCTTTAATAACTATATCGCACATTCTAATTTTGTCTGATACACAATGACTTAATTAAACGTACTTAAATTGAGCCATATACAATTTATTTTTGAATTTGCTGGTATAAATGACAAATTGATCAAAATTGGCCTTTCTTCTAACTCAGTGACTCTCAATTTGGGGTGCACATTAACATTAAAATCACCTGGGGAAACTTTAAAACCACTATGTCTTGCCCTATCGCTATTCCTGTTTTAATAAAAAGAAACCTAAAACATTTTTGGGTATAAAGCAATACAAAGTAATTGTGAAAATTTCTCTATAGGAACTTTTAACAGTCCTAAAGAATTTTAGGACTCGGAAAATTTTTATGAAAACCTTTTTTGTCTAGCAGAAATCCTTTATTTAATTTATTCATCACCAATGTAGTTTCTCTTCTACTTTGATGAACGATTTAAGATTGATTTACAAATGAACCAGGACTTCAAAAAATTCTTTGATGCATTTTTAAGAGTACTCTAGGTCCAGGAGAAATAACCCTAAATTCAAAAAAGTTGTGAGGCTCTAAGTATGGATCCAAAAAGGGAATATAAATAAGCTAATTTCCATTCTTCTGCTTTGTTGTTCTGACTTGCCCGTTTCCGCAGTGCTATGACTAATCTAGACTCCAGCCGATTAAAACTCCACGTTGCAAAGCAGATATTTTGATACAAAAGAGGTAGAATAGGGAAGCTCCCGTCACACAAGTTCATTTTCCCCACTGGTTTACTTTTTACTCCAGTCAGCGCTCCCCCTCCCAGGTCACTTCCCAAAGCCCTTCCCGGGAGACTCGGGGTGGGGCGCGCCCTTACCAGTCGCCCCTTATCTGACAAGACGCGCACCGACTGCGCCCCGAAGTACTTCAGCAAGTCCTCTTTCTCCTCAGCGGTCAGCTCAGCCGGCAGGTGCCTCACCAGAAGGGTTCGGTCGCCTCGAGGCGGGGAAACCGAGGAGGAGCTCGTGCATCCCCTTGCCATTACAAGCGGCTGCTCGGGAGCTGCCATTTTCCTTCGAGAAACAAAACAGAACTCGTGGGACGAAGCCTCAGTCAAAACCGCAGCATCAACACAACGTGGGATAAATATTTTTTCCGTCTCGCGCTAAGGATTCTGGAAACCAGGAAATACCGAGACAGAAAATCACCTTCTCGCGAGAACTGTGCCGCCGTAGCGCCCGAACCCTTCGGACACTTTACTTGGGGAAGGGCGCGGTGCTAATGACGGGAAAACAAAATGATCTGAATTCCGGGTAGCTCCGAAAAACTTACAAGCAAAAATTGGCCCAGAGACTTGCGAGGGTTAGCAGAAGTTGTCAATCAAAGAAGGAACCAGGAACCCCAGCCACAAGATGGGAGTAAGCGGGACACCAAGGACAGCAGAACTCATGACTGCGCATGTGCGGGCTGGGACCGTGGCAGGGCGCGGCGCAAGGCGGGGCGGGGCGCTGAACGCAATCTGGAGCTAACTTAATCCCTAGCCTAGCGAAAGTGAATTGGCCTAGCTAACGGTGAGAATTTGGGTGTGGAAATATCGAGTGTGTTCTTATGGTTTTTGGATAGTAAAACCTAAAGATAGCCAATTTCTAAGTCAGATCATTAGGGACCATGAGTCTCATTTTTGAGAGAACTGTTTAAGGGGCAAGAAGTTGAGACTGTATTTCCTTGAATCAGTAGTGATTTAGCAGACGGATAGGCCCCTGCCAGGATTCATTTCACAGAAATGGCAGCCACTAGGAAGAGACAGCCTAATAAATAAATTATAGGGTGCGTGTGAGTGTGTGTGTGTGTGTGTGTGTGTGTTATCTGTGTAGATGTAGGTGTAGGTAGTCTTCCCATTTTACAGCTGAGGACACTGATGTAAAAAGAGGTTAAGTCACACAGCTAGAAAAATAGAAGAACTAGGATTTGACCCCTGATGTTCTGACCTGGAGTCTACATTCTGATCCACTGTTCGGCCCCGATTCTGAATGGAGTGAGGTAGAGATCATCCCCAGAGGGTCAGAAATGTACCCCTCACACTATACAGAGAGGGCCTTGAGGATTCTAAAGAGAGGTTTTATTCCAGATGCAGCTGCTACAGTCTGGAGAACCGGAATTCCTCTTACAGCTCTTTTTGCCACTTAAACAGATGTTAGAGATACAGCAGGAGGCAGTACACCAAAGATCTGCTGTCATCCAGCATTGGTTGGGGAAAAGGAGAGGGACAGATATTAATGAAAACTAGAAGACAAACACAAGAAGAACCTCCCCCCTGACACACATACCAAAATATCAGATAGGCAGAGCCAGACCATGTAGACCCTATAGGTTTGTTAGGGGCCCTATTTATTTGAAGAACAATTATAAATTGACAGATTCTTTAAATAGGTGTGTGTTGAGGGGAGGGAATCAAATTTTAGGTATGAACATTTCTCTGGTTACAATGTGAAAAATAGAAGCAGAAAGACCAGTTGGACTACTATCGAAGTCTGGAGAAAAACACTGCCAAAAATAGTTTGGTGAAAGTAGACATGTAGAGAAGGAACTGAGATGTTTTAGAAGTAGAATTGATAGAAACTTATAGATGAAGAACAGTAATCAAGGATGAATTCTTCATTTTTGGCTTAAGCTCCATATTATCCATCTGTAGGTGACAATGCCATTTACTGAGTGGGAAAAGATTGACCAAAGTGTAGCTAGGTTAGAAACTATAATGGGACATTGGGAATAGAAAAATGTGTATTAAATTTAAGGTACCTATTCAGTATACCTGTTTCAAGTAGGAAGTTGAATGTGTATGCCTGGCATTCTTGGGAAAGGTCACCACTAGGTATGACATCAACCTATATGGTATTTCCATTCGAAGAATGAGAAAGGTATAGATAAAATAGTGCACAGAACAGAGCCATGGGACATGCAGATGTTGAGAATTTGAGGAGAGGGAGAAGAACAAGACAATCAATTCCTGCCCTCTCAATGCTTACTTTCTAAAAGTAAGGCAGATTAAACATGTAAATAAAGTTATTTTCAGAGAATCATTAAGTGCTTTGGAAAAAATAGGTAGTGGTATAAACCAGTTGAAGTGGCCATGCTATTTTAAACACTATCTTTTGCAGGCTTTTTCTTGTGTTCTTTGAGGATTTGTTTGGAGCATCTAGCAAGGGAGTGCTGCTACATGTGTACCCTTATGGAATGATCATTTTCCTGTGTTGGGGAAACTCATCCTCCTCAAAAGAGTGTGCAGCTTTGAAAGAGACATATATGGGGCAGTTAGGAAGGAAGGGGAACCCACCTAGTTAGCCAGATCAGCCATATCAACCATTGTGATCAATTGGTGACAGGTATCACAGCAAAATCATGTCCTCCCTGTGACTCTTACATTTAGTAAAATGCTCCACACATAGTGCAAATTCTGTAAATATCTATTCAATGAATGAATCCATGAAGGAATTCATTTTTATATTTATCACTGCATCCTATGGTTAGGAATTACTACAGGGGCTATTAAGTAGAGTTTAATGGCCTTACCTGTAATTCAGATATCATGACTGAATGGAATAGTTACATGACAGAATTTTATTTTCTCTCCACTTAATTGCTTTTAGTTGTACTCAATGAAATCTACCTTATCCTTTCCTGGACAGAAGGTCATAATTTCCTCAGGCAGAGGTCATAATTTTTGAGTCACTTTCCGTTGCTCTCAGTATAGTTGGTTTGAGATGTCAAGTTCTAACTCCATTAAGGTGTCTCCTCTTACACTCCCCTCATATCAGGCTTGACCTAAAGGATTGCAGGAATATGTAATACACTTTCATGTTTACTGTGTCTGATCTGAGTGTAGGGTGTGTGGTCATATCTGAGAAGCACCTTTCTCATTCCCTTCTCTTTGTCGAGCTCAGAAGTTCCCAAGCTTTCTCAGTTCATGGTGACTTTATTGTCTCGGCAGTTTTTCCTAGCACCTTTGACACCACCTTATTTCCTATTTCACTCTAGTTTTTCAAGAATCACTTGTTTTATATGAGAGCAGCTTTTCAAAGATATGGCATTCTTAGAAGGACTTAAACGGGATCTCATGTTCAAATTGAGAAACATCTCAAGCTGGTAGTTCAGGTAGTGTCTGGTGTATAGTGAGTATTGCTATGTTTTCTTCCAATATTTAAACTATCCTATAGTACCCCTATGAGGTGGTGAGGATACCTGGGACACCTCAGCACAGTTTGAGAATTATGAATTTAGCTCATTTTTGGTCTTGATTTTCTATATTGGGGAATGAGAGGAGGGAAAAGTAGTGGAGCATGGGAGTGTCTTACTTCACTGACCAATTGTTGGCTCTTTATCTCATTCTTATTCTCAGTGGTTTTGTGTGTTGATGGAGGTCCCCACTAATGTGGTGGTTTTCTTGCGTTCATGTTCAACTTCATGAATTCTCCATAACACTGAGTACCTTTTCAAACAGAAGTACCTTTTTTATTTTGGCTTTTCCTCTGGTTTGTGTCCCTAGTTTTCCTCACTTGGCCATGTGGCTATTTGTACTTCCCTATTACCCCTAAATTCCCTATTTTTCCACATGAATACTGGAAAACTGCTGAGTCCTATCTCTGGCATGCTTTGAACAACTATAATAGAGAGGGGTTGATCCCAATATTTGTCCTGGCTTCTTGCCAAGAGCATTGCTCTCTCCCTTCACAGCCAAGCACCTAAAGAGAGAGACATAATTATTCTTATTTCTTCACCTCCCATTCACTCCAAAGTGTGCTTCTACCTGGCTTCTGATCCCATCAGTCCACAGGGTAGTTCTTGTTAGGGTCAGTAGTTACCTCCAAGTTACTAAATCCAGCAGGCCTTTTCTGTTCTCATTTTAGCTTCTCAGCAGTGTTTGACTTGACCACTTTCTCTTTGAGACACTATCTTCCCTTGGTTTCACACCACTTCTCCTAGTGTTCGAACTCACTTTCTCTTCTGCCTTATTCCAGCAAATCTTTGACTCCATGTTTTCTCCTCTCTCCTGTCACCTTGAATCCTTCTCACTTTTATTCTTAGATGGTGACCTTGCTTCTTAATCTCATTGGGGAAAAAAATGAACCAAGTGATAGAGAGTTCCCATAACCATTAATCCTACCTGTATCTGTGAGTCTTGGTTAAGCTAACCTCTCTCTTGGGAAGTTAATCTCCTGCCTTCTCATGTACTCTACTGAGTCTTTTTCATCAATATATACAAATGCTATTATTCACCCTTTTTGTTTAAAAAAAGCAAAAGCAAATAAAATAATTTTTAAAAACTCTGTTGTTTCCACTTTCTTCTTTTGGCTACCATTCCATTTATTTCTATTAATAGCAAAACTCTTGGACCTGGTGATTTATATTTGTTGTCTCCACTCCCTTACTCTGTTTAGAATGTTCCAATCAGATTTGTATCCCAATTGGTTTTCTGAAATTGCCCTTCTTGAGGTCATCAGTGACCTTTACACATTGCTAAATCCAGTGGTCATTTTTTAGATCTTCCCCTTCTTGATCTATAAGCATTCCTCACTAAACACAGTTGTTTACTCTGCTCTAAAAACAAACAAAAATTGTCCTACAAACAACCAATAAACCAAACTCCCTTCATTTGGCTTGTTGGGTACCACACTTGCCATGTTTCGTCTCCGGTCATTCTGATCACTCTCTTTACTTCTTTTGCTGATTGCTCTTGATCTCCTTGACCTCCAAAGGTTGGAATTTCCCATGCTCAATCTTTTCTGTTTTTTGCCCTCCATGTGCCAGAGAGGTTATCTCATTCAGTTTTATGGCTTTAAGAACCATACATTGATGACTATCAAATTATATCTTCAGCCTGAACCACTTCCCTAAACTCCCAATCCTTATATTGAATTGCTTCCTTGACATTTTCTCAATGTTGTGTAATAAGCATCTCAAAACTAACAGGTCTAAAACTGAGGTCTTGATAGTATTCAAACTTCTCTTTCAGTTTTTCCCATCTCAGTTACCTGTGATTCCTCTCTATCTTTTATATCTCATGCCTTGACATTCAGCAAATTCCCTTTATCTTACCTTCAAATTATATTCAAAATTTGACCTTTTTTCACTGTCCCCACCATTTCTACCACCCTCGTCCAAACAGCCATGATCTGTCTGGAATATTGCAATAGCCTTATGGCTAATTTCCTACTTTTGCCCTTGCTGTCTGGACGAAAGAGTAAGACTCAGCAATTATTTCGTATATTCCTCTACATTTCCCAGCTCCCTATTAGTTGGGACTGGGTGATTCATTTTGGTAGAGGGGGTGTTTGTGAAAGCAATGTGTGTCAATTCCAGAGTATTACATGGAAGAGGGGGTATGAAAACCGTGATCATGTATGCCACATATTGAGATGGTAGAACCTCAAGCTAAACATAGCCTAGAATACCAACTCACCGCATCAATGACAGCTGCCCTACAGAGTCACTTGACTCCCACCAAACTTCACATAAGTAGTAAATAACTTTTTTTCTTAAAGGTACGGATAGTAGGATTAATTTTTACCATGCAAAGTCTATTCTAACATGATTAAAAATATACTCCTTCTTCAATATGTTTTCATCACAGCAGCTGGAATGTTTCTGTTAAATCTTCAAAACTCTGCAGTCACTTTTCCCCTCACTTTGAGTAAATGCTATAGTTCTTTTGATCTGTGAGAATTTGCATGATATGACTCCTCCAGTAAATTATTTTTATGACTTCATCTATTCTTCCTCTCCTCCTCTCCTCTAATGTAGACACACTGACCTTCTGGCTGTGCTTGAACACTTCAGACCAATGACTAAGACGTTTGCCTTTGCCATTCTCTCTTTCAGGTATGCTTTTCCTTCAGGGATGCTTTTCCTACGTGCTTAGCTCCCTGACTTTCTTCAGATGCTCAAATGCGACTTTCTCGTTAAATTCTTCATTGTCAGTCAACGCCATCTCTGCCTCTTCTATTCTCTTCCCATACTGCAAAAAAAAAAAAGCCACAAAAAAACTGGATACTAGATTTTTCAGTGTTTTTGTCATCACTGTGTAATAAGCCATGCAAATACTTGGTATCTTAAAACAACCATCATCGAAGTCTTTTCTTTTTTTTCCCAAGGTAGAATTTATGTCTTCATTCCATTTGCTATTGTGGTACTTTTTACCTCTGTTATAGAAGTTATCATAAATAGATTTTATTATATATAATTATGTGCAGAATTTCATTATTACTAATAAGCTCCTTGAAGAAAGGAATTTGTATATCCACCTTTATATACCTCAAGCATTAACATATTTGTAAGTACCTTACAAATAGATTAATAATCATTGAATGTTGAAACATATATCAATGAATATTTGATATATGCCTTAAGACATATATCAGTGAATAAAGTAATGATATTATCAAGAAAATAAAAAACACTACTGACTTTAGGAACCCAGTCTAAAGATTTCTATGCAAAATGATCAGAAAGATAAAATGTCAATATTTATTATTTACTGATAGATTAGATTATGTGTGGATCTCACACATAGTTATTTGTACACTTCTCTCTGCCTTTAAAGAACAAATGAACAGAGGCAAGATTTATGGAAACTTTTGGCTATTGCAGGGTTTATCAGCATTTTACAATGGGATATAACTTGCTTATGCCTGCCATTCTGGGATGGAATCTAGAGAAGATTTCAGCACCCAAAAAATATTTTTATTCTAAAGTATTTTCTTAACTCCATTTATAATTTGTAATTTGCTTAGCTAGCAAAATTTTTTTAATGTATGCAACTGAGAAAGGCTATTTTTCTTAATATAAACCTATACATTTAAGTGTTTATTAGTTAATATGGTTTGGCTGTGTCTCCACCCAAATATCATCTTGAACTGTAACTCCCACAATTCCCACATTTTGTGGGAGGAACCTGGTAGGAGGTAATGGAATCGTGGGGCAAGTCTTTCCCGTGCTGTTCTCATGAAAATGAGTAAGTCTCATGAGATCTGATAGTTTTAAAAAAGGGAATTTCCCTGCACAAGCACTCTCACTTCATCTGCTGCCATCCATGTAAGATATGACTTGCTCCTCCTTGCTTTCCACTACGATTGTAAGGCCTCCCCAGCCATGTGGAACAATAAGCCTATTAAACCTCTTTTTCTTCCCAGTCTGAGGTATGTCTTTATCAAGAGTGTGAAAACAGACTACTATATTAGTCAATCAAAAAATTAAAATGTACTAAATTTCAGAAAATGCCTAGAGAAATGTTTTAGCCAATAAATCATACTGGCATAAATAGTTGTCTTTCTGTAACATGACAATGCTAGATTATCTTCTCTTATGTGACAACTAAATTACACACAAATGCTGAAGTGTCAGAAAATATAGCTGTTACAAAAAAAAATTGGAAAAAGAAACACAGATTAATAGAAAAATATGTTTAAAGAATATAAACAGGAGATTTTACAAAAAGAAAATCTGAATGGCCCATTAACATATGGAAAGATGTTTAACCTTACTAATGGTAATGGGAATGACAATTAGACCCCACAAGAATGTGCAAATTCTCATTTCTCAAACTGGAAAACATTGTAAATAGCTATAAAATCTACTGTTGTGCACATGAAAGCAAATGTTTGTCACAGGCGTTTAGAAAAGTAAATCTTGATACTTATTTGGATAAATGTTAACATACTTTTGATCCAGTAATTCTGCTTTTCAACTCAATCTTATAGAAATAAAAACGTGTATACAGATGCTGAAAGGTTGAATTAGCTGGATCTAATGGAGCCACCAAAAGAAAATCAGAAAACAAAACAAACTCTTTATTTTACAACTTCAATGTGCTTTATTGGATCTCCCTTCTCTGCAGTCACCCTTAGCATTCCTATTTATTTTGATTTTAAAAAACAATCTATTATTTATAATTAAGATTCACTTTCAGTTCAGTTTTTAATACTTCTCACTTCTAAACATACACCCTTGTCTAAGTTTAGGGAACCTATGGTGGGGACGGTGACATAGTCTTTTATTTTCTCCACCTCTTTGTCTCTCTGCTTTAGAATCCACTGGGAGAAGTAATTATCACTTTGCTGTTGGTGTCCAATCAAGGCAGGCAACCAAATATATGGGTCACCTTAGTTGTCCTTTTGAGAGCCCTTCAGCATATCGTTTCATGATATCAGTAATATACTTGCTGGTTGACCACTTATGATTCCCCTTCAGTTTCTGCCTCTAACCCCTTTGAGTCATTCACTCCAGGAGATAAACCTCTTGGGTAGGGCCCTATACACATCGAGCTACCTCCTACAGTAATTTGCTGTCTGGATGTCAGTTATTTTTCAGGAAATCTCAAAGTTCTTAGGACTAACTTACAAGTGGCCTGAATGAATGACGATTTCTCCTCACTTAACCTTTCTAAGTTTCTCTGTTCTCCTCCTTATTCAGTCGCAAGACAGGCATGCTCCTGATTCACAGCAAAACCAAGGTATTAAAGTTAAACTTTAATAAAATATGTTAAAAGCTATAGTGTGGTAAAACTGTGAAATGATTTCTTTTGTTAAATAACTCCAATGATAGCATTGAAAAGCTTTGTTCTGTAAAAATTACAAGCTATCAGAAACTTCGCTTTTTTGAAATTATGTTAGTGAAACAGGAACACTCCACTGTTGCCTGAGGAGCTAAGCTGTGTGCGTACTTTTGTTGGGGGGTGAACCCCATAAGTGCCGTGGGAAGAGTCTGAAGCCTCAGCCTGTTCCCATATAAATATTGATTTAGAAAAGAATTAGGAATATAAGCACATAGTTATTCCTTTATATAATCATATATAATCTTATAGTTACTTATAATCATAAAGATATATACTCAATATAACCTTTAATTTTACTAATGATTATCAGGTTATGAAGCATGCAACTGAGGTGACATTGTGAACCAAGTGATCCTAAGGCCAGATGCTCTAAGCCCTCTGTCACACCCGCATAAGGGCTGCTGGAGGGTGCCTCGGCAGTGTGGCAGCGCCAGCGCTGGGAAAGCACCCACTGTTTAGCCCGGTAGGGAAGGAGATGTCCAAAATGGCCAAAATATCTCCTTCCTGGGGGAATTAGGAGAAAACTCCACTCTTCCAAGTTCTTGTGGTAGGCCTGACGGCTGTCAGGGAAGCCTGCAGACATCCGGGGCTTAACTGTCTCTATGTGATACTGTGCTTCAGTGGTCACGTTCCATGTCCACTCTCACACTCTGCTTCTGCACCTGGTTTCTCTATTTCTCAGAGGATAAGAATTAATAATGATAACATAATCTTAATGTCCTTGATATTTCCAAGAAATATGCGAAGAGTGTTGACACATTAGGTTTTCTCCACGTCTAGGCTACTTGGAAGTCCTGGCTCCCCTATCTCCAAGACACGTGATTTACCTGACCCTGTCACTGACCACCATTACCTCACCCTGCCTTCCCTGTCCCCTGCTTTGTACTCAGTGCCACTTCAGGAGTCCACACTTTGGTTGGCAGTGGACCCCCGAGCCCAAGCTCTCTTTTCTCTATCTCTGTGTCTATGTCTTATTTCCACAGTTTCTCATCTCCACACCAGCAGGGAGGAGCTCACAAGACCCTGCAGGGCTGGACCCTATGTATTTTGACACAGAGAAGCAGCCTCAATTTTTCACCCAGGTGCAAAGCTTCAGATAATGTTTTTCTGATACAAGATTCCACAGTCATCTTAGCTTTATAGTTTTCAAGGCAACAGATCCCTATACCGACTTCATGGTCCAGGCTTGATGCTAACACAGCCAGGCTGTTCTTTCAGCTTATCAGAGAACTGATCATTTAAATTTTATTTAGATCCCACCTTACTCTTAAATGAATCAGAATGCTGGCTCTTTCTTCATGTGTTTTGGCAAAATTTCCCATCAATTGTGTAGCCTTTTTTACTGCTGCAAAATGATAAACTTACCTTTGTCAGACCATAGATGTGTCACAGTCTGGTGGCCCTTGAGTGGATTTATTAGTAACGCTTGAATAATATTTTCTGTGCCCAACACTCTCAAAGATATTAAAAAGACATATATTATGAAAACCAGCATGTAACTGAGTTTTTATAGGGCTGGAAGCTGCCTAAGATAGCAGAGGAAAGAAATAAAGCAGAACCTAATTTTTATCTCCTGAATCCTTTGAGTCCCTCCATTTAGTTGACTCTCTGTTTCACCCTTACATTCACCTTATTCTACATGGAAGCTAAACTATCTATACTTTCTTAAAGATACCCACATATTTTTATCTTTCTATGCTCAGATACACTGCGTATGACATACCCATAATGATTTTCTTGATTCTCATCTAAATGTGACCTTTTCTTTGATTTACAGTAGACTCTTTGGCTTGTTGTGACACATATAGTTTTTCTTTTATTATAATTATTGGAAAATTTGATTTGGTTGACTTTCAGATTTCATCATTATGTCGTCATCATTTTCTCTTACCTGGAATGTTGCATAGCCTTTTGATTAGTTTCCTTGCTTCTATTCTAGCATTTTACAGTCTGTTTTCATCACAATAACCCATGTGCTTTTAAAAACATGAATTATATCACATTACTTCCCTGTTTGCAACTTTTAATTGGCTTCCCATAACAGTTAGGATAAGACCTAAAGTCCTTCTCTTGCCATATAAAGCCTTTCTTAGTAATTCTCTATTTCGTGAGCACTCCACAATAGTCATTCTTGCAGCAGTGGGAATGGGGGTATAAAATAACAAATAGAAACTCTTCAAATGTCCTTTATCTCTAACATTCCTCTTCCAGATGCTCATATCCCTCATGTTTATTCAGTCTTCATTCAGATGTGCTTTCCTCAGAGAATTTCATGCCATCTCTGGAAATAGCATTTCTCCTCACCTAACCAACACTAATAACTTACCCTGCTTTTTAATTTCTTGCAAAATAACAGCCTAGAAATATATACGAATGTGTGTGTGTTAGAAGCGCTATGAGTTAAGGGTTTTTGTCATGTTAGCTACTTTGTCCACCTGCCAAAAGTAGTGCCTGGCACATTATAGGTATTCAATAAATACTTGTTGAATGAGTGAATAAACAGATGAATGAATGGATGGATGGATGGATGGATGGATGGATGGATGGATGGATGGATGAATGAATATTGCCCAATCATATATTTACCTTGCTTGGGTTTATCACACTATCAAACTTTCAGTTTTACATTCAGAAATGGCTAAATCACAGATTTGGGGGTCAAAATTATCTGGGATTGATATACCTGCTCTGTTATGTAACCTAGGAGAAGTTACTTAATGTAACTAAGTTAGCAACTTCTCTTATAAGAAGTTACTCAATGTTCAAATATATAACATAGAGATAATATATATACCTCATAGGCTTAAGAATATTAGATGAATTAATGTGGCACAGAGTTAGTGCTATAGAAGTTGTTTTATTTGTTATTTTTACATTTAATTAGTGATTATTTGAGTAATATCTAACTTCTTCACTAGACTTTTGGGAACTATTTTAACTTTTGTCCATTGCTTTTATCTTCAACCCACAATTCATAATATATACTCTACAAATATTCTTGAACTTTTTTATAAAAAGCTGGTTTCAGTTTTAAGATCATGCCTGCATGTGTATTTGAGTGTCCTGGGCCTCTTTTCATATCCTGTAGTTACCAGTCATTGTCACTAGATGGCAAGTTTGTCCTAGGCAGGGCAAATGTTTTAAGACCAGAAACTGAAGAGCAGACCAAAATAGGGGAAAATGTCATGGATGTGTTTTTTTTAGACTGGTAGGATGATAAGATGATAAAGATTTACTTATAGATAGGAATTTCCTGTATTTATTCTTTTTCCTGAGGAGCTCATGTTTTGTACAGTGCTGCATTTTAGTATTACTCTCATGCCATCGACCCATTGTTACTATATTAACGTTTCTATTTAAAAAGCAATGTTTAAAAAGGTCTCTTAATGTATTATTTAGCAACAAATGTTTCCTAAGTCTTTCAAAATCATACCATTTACCTGCTGGTTCCAAAATATGTTTTGATTTTGGCTAAGACATAAGCTATCCTTTTTGAGCAAGATCTTGGTCTTTTTTTCTGATTACTGGTCATCCTACATCGATGTGAAGTAATGTCTTTTGGTTCTTTTAAACTCTCAATGTACCATCTTGGGAAAAGAAACTGTTAGGCTCAATGTGTTGTGCTTGTACAACTTCACCTTTGTTTAGCAAAATTATCAAAAGCCTTCTGGTATAAAGGAACAAAAAAAGTGTGTTAAGGAACCTAAAAATTAGATAATCTTTAAATGATCATCTTTTTGAATTATTACAATTATCTTTATAAATATAAAATTCTTAGAATTGGTTAAATGTATGTATATGCTTTGGCAAGTTAAATTTACCAAAATACATTAAAATTGTGAGCATAAATAATAGTACCTTTAAGATAGTGCTAATTGTTTTTAATACATCAATATTTAGGAAGAAATTATTTTTCTACTTTTTGAAAGTTAGCTATTTTGAATAAAATAGACCTAAAAATTACGTATTTTTTAATATCCTTTTTTTGTGTGCCTTGATGTGTCATATTATAGGATAAAAGCAAGAAATGCGGTTAATTTTCTTACAACTGCTAAAGAAAATACTTTTTCCCTCCTTTCCTCCTGTTTTAGTCCATTTGGACTGGTATAACAAAGTACCATAAACTAGGAAGCTTATAAACAACAGAAATTTATTTCTCACAGTTCTGGAGCCTAAGAAGTCCAAGACTGAAGCACCAGCAGACTCAGCATCTGCTGAGGTACCATTTCCTGATTCAGAGATGATGCCGTCTCACTGTGTTGTCACACAGTAGAAGGACCAAGGCAGCTCTCTAGGTCTCCTTCATAAGAGCATTAGCCCACTCATGACTTAATCACCACATTGAAGGGCCCATCTCCCAATATTATCTGTCACCTTGCGGGGTAAGATTTCAACAGGAATTTTGGGAAGGATACAAACATTCATACCATAGCACATCTTCTGATTAAGGAAAGTGATTGTATTGGGTATACAGCCTCTTTTTTTTTTTTTGGTTCCATATGAAATTGAAAGTAGTTTTTTTCTAATTCTGTGAAGAAAGTCAATGGTAGCTTGATGGGAATAGCATTGAATATATAAATTACTTTGGGCAGTATGGCCATTTTCACTACATTGATTCTTCCTATCCATGAGCATGGAATGTTTTTCTATTTGTTTGTATGTCCTCTCTTATTTCATTGAGCAGTGGTTTGTAGCTTTCCTTGAAGAGGTCCTTCATGTCCTTTTTAAGTTTTATTCCTAGGTATTTTATTCTCTTTGTAAGCATTGTGAATGGATGTTCACTTATGATTTGACTCTCTGCTTATCTATTACTGGTGTATAGGAATGCTTGTGATTTTTGCACATTGATTTTGTATCCTAAAACTTTGCTGAAGTTGCTTATCAACTTAAGGAGATTTTGGGCTGAGACTATGAGGTTTTCTAAATATATAATTATGTCATCTGCAAACAGAGACAGTTTTACTTCCTCTCTTCCTATTTGAATACCCTTTATTTCTTTCTCTTGCCTGACTGTCCTGGCCAGAACTTCCAATACTATGCTGAACATTAGTGGTGAGAGAGGGGATCCTTGTCTTGTGCTGCTTTTCAAAGGGAAGGCTTCTACCTTTTGCTCATTCACTATGATATTGACTGTTTTTGTCATAAATAGCCCTTATTATTTTGAGATATATTCCATCAATACCTGGTTTATTGAGAGTTTTTAGCATGACAGGGTGTTGAATTTTATTGAAGGTCTTTTCTGCATCTATTGAGATAATCCTGGTTTTTTTTCTATTGGTTCTGTTTATGTGATGAATTATGTTTATCAATTTGTAAATGGTGAACAAGCCTTGCATCCCAGGAATGAAATGGACTTGATCGTGATGGCTAAGCTTTTGATATGCTGCTGAATTCAGTTTGCTAGTATTTTATTGAGGATTTTCACATCGATGTTCATCAGGGACATTGGCCTTAAATTTTCTTTTACTCTTGTGTCTTGCCAGGTTTTGGTATCAGAATGATGTTAGTCTCATAAAATGAGTTAGGGAAGATTCCTTCTTTTTTGTATTGTTTGGAATAGTTTCAGAAGGAATGGTACCAGCTCCTCTTTGTGCATCTGGTAGAATTCGGCTGTGAAACCATCTGGACCTGGACTTCTTTTGGTTGGTAGGCTATTAATTGCTGCCTCAACTTCAGAACTTGTTATTCATCTACTCAGTGATTCAATTTCTTCCTGGTTTAGTCTTGGGAGGGTGTAAGTGTCCAGAAATTTGTCTATTTTTTCTAGATTTACTGGTTTATGTGCATAGAGTTGTTTGTAGTAATCACTGATGGTACTTTGTTTTTCTGTGGAATCAGTGGTGATATCCCCTTTATCATTTTTTATTGCATCTATTTGATTCTTCTTGTTTTATTAATCTGGCTAGTGGTCTATCTATTTCGTTGATCTTTTCAAAAAATCAGCTCGTGGATTTATTGATTTTTGAAGGGTTTTGTGTGTCTCTATTCCTTCAGTTCTGCTCTGATCTTAGTTATTTCTTGTCTTCTGCTAGGTTTTGAATTTGTTTGCTCTTGCTTCTCTAGTTAATTGTGATATTAGGGTGTTGATTTTAGATCTTTCCTGTTGTCTGATGTGGGTGTTTAGTGCTATAAACTTCCCTCTTATCACTCTTTTAGCTGTGTCCCAGATATTCTGGTATATTGTCTCTTTGTTCTCATTGGTTTCAAAAAACTTCTTTATTTCTGCCTTAATTTTGTATTTACCCAGTATTCATTCAGGAGCAGGTTGTTCAGTTTCCATGTAGTTGTGTGGTTTGGAGTGAGTTCTAATTTCATTGCACCATGGTCTGAGAGACTGTTACGATTTCCATTCTTTTGCATTTTCTGAGGAGTGTTTCACTTCCAATTATGCAGTCAATGTTAGAATAAGTGGTATGTGGTGCTAAGAAAAATGTATATTCTGTTGATTTGGGGTAGAGAGTTCTGTAGATGTCTATTAGGCCCATTTGGTCCAGAGGTGAGTTCAAGTCCTGAATATCCTTCTTAATTTTCTGTCTTGTTGATCTATCTGATATTGACAATGGGGTGTTAAAGTCTCCAACTATTGTTCTGTGGGAGTCTAAGTCTCTTTGTAGGTCTCTAAGAACTTGTTTTGTGAATCTGGGTGCTCCTGTATTGGGTGTATATATATTTAGGATAGTTAGCTCTTCTTGTTGCATCAATCCCTTTACCACAAAGCTGCAGGCATCATGCTCCCTGACTTTATAGATATAGATAGACTAGAATATATATATATATATATATATATATATATATATATAGAGAGAGAGAGAGAGAGAGAGAGAGAGAGAGAGAGACCAATGAAACAGAACAGGGGACTCAGAAATAACACGACACATCTACAACCAACTTATCTTCAGCAAACATGATGAAAAAAGCAATGGGGAAAGGATTCCCTATTTAATAAATGGTGCTGGGAAAACTGGCTAGCCATAGGCAGAAAACAGAAACTGGACCCCTTCCTTACACCTTTTGCTTATGAAACTACGAGGTTTTCTAAATATATAATCATGTCCTCTGCAAACAGAGACAATTTGACTTCATATCTCTGAATAGACCAATATGCAGTTTGACAGATCAACAAGACATTCCAAAATTAACCCCAGATGGATTAAGGACTTAAACCCTAAAATGATAAAAATCATAGATGAAAAAATAGGCAATACCATTCAGGACATAGGCATGGGCAAAGACTTCGTGAATAAAATACCAAAAGCAATTGCGACAAAAATAAAAACTAACAAATGGGATCTAATTAAAGAGTTTCTGCACATCAAAAGAAACTATCATCAGAGTGAATAGGCAACCTACATAATAGGAGAAAAATTTTCCAGTTTATCCATCTGACAAGGGTCTAATATCCAGAATCTACAAGGAACTTAAACAAATTTGCAAGAAAAAGACAACCCCATCAAAAAGTGGGTGAAGAATATGACCAGACACTTCTCAAAAGAAGACATTAATGCAGCCAACCAACAGATGAAAAAAAGCTCATCATCACTTGCCATTAGAGAAATGCAAATCAAAACCACAATGAGATACTACCTCACACCAGTTAGAATGGCAATCCTTAAAAAGTCAAGAAACGACAGCTGCCGGCAAGGATGTGGTGAAATAGGAACTCAAACTGTTGATGGGAGTGTAAATTAGTTCAACCATTGTGGAAGACACTGGCGATTCCTCAAGGATCTAGAAATAGAAATACCATTTAACTCAGCAATCCCTTTACTGAGTACCCAAAAGATTATAAATCATTCTGCTGTAAAGACATATGTACACATGTTTATTGCAGTACTATTTACAATAGCAAAGACTTGGAACCAACCCAAATGCCCATCAATGATAGACTAGATAAAGAAAATGTGGCACTTATATACCATGCAATACTATGAAGCCATAAAAAGAATGAGTTTATGTTAAAACATAGTTTATGCTAAAACTTATTTGATGGGTTAATAGGTGCAGCAAACCGCCATGGCACATGTATACCTATGTAACAAATCTGCACATTCTAGACATTATCCCAGAACTTCAAATTAAAAAAAAAAAAGAAGAGTGATTATCTGTTATGTTACCCTAATTGTTTAGAATGTTTTTTTTTTTTAAAAAAAAAAAAAAGGGGCCGGGCGCGGTGGCTCAAGCCTGTAATCCCAGCACTTTGGGAGGCCGAGGCGGGTGGATCACGAGGTCAAGAGATCGAGACCATCCTGGTCAATACGGTGAAACCCCGTCTCTACTAAAGATACAAAAAAAAATTAGCTGGGCACGGTGGCGCGTGCCTGTAATCCCAGCCACTCAGAAGGCTGAGGCAGGAGAATTGCCTGAACCCAGGAGGCAGAGGTTGCAGTGAGCCGAGATCATGCCATCGCACTCCAGCCTGGGTAACAAGAGCGAAACTCCGTCTCAAAAAAAAAAAAAAAAAGGAAAGGAGAGAAGGAAAGAAAGAAAAAAAAAGGAGTGAAGGAGAGGAAGAAAGAGGAATAAAAAGAGGGAGAGAGAATGGGAATGTTGCTTTATTCTAAAAATGGGTATTGAAAACCTCTTTTATGTCAATAATTGTGCTTAATAATGGCTGATCAATATTTCATTTAAACCTATGAGTAGGTGTGACGTAGTACTAACAAGAATGTATATTTTGTGTATTTAAAGTGGAGAGCTCTATAAATGTTTATTAAGTTTACTTGTTCTGGATCTGATTCAAGTCCTACATACCTTTATTAATTTTCTGTCTCATTGATCTATCTAATATTGATGTTGAAGTCTCCCACTATTATTGTGTGGGAGTCTAGGGAGTCTAAGTCTCTTTATAGGTCTTATGTATCTGGGTGTTAGGATCGTTAGCTCTTATTGTTGCATTGATCCTTTTACCACTATATCTTTGTTGCTTTAAAATCTATTTTATCATAAGCAAGAATTACAACTTCTGCTTTTTATTTATTTATTTTTGCTCTCCATTTGGTTGGTAAATCTTTCTCCATCCCTTTCTTTTGAGTCTTTATGCATCCTTGCATGTGAAACAGGTCTGGATGTAGCATACCATTGGGTTTTGGCTGTATCTTTTGATTGGGGGGATTTAGTTGATTTAAATTCAGGATTACTGCCATTTGATGTTAACTGGCTGTCTTGTTCATTCGTTGATGTAAATTCTTCGTTATGTTGATGCTCTTTACTTTATGGTATATTTTTTAGAAAGGCTAATACTGGTTGTTCCTTTCTATGTGTAATGCTTCTTTCAGAAGCTCTTGTAAAGCAGGCCTGGTGGTAATAAAATCTCTGAGTACTTGCTTGTTCATAAAAGGTTTTATTTTTCCTTCAGTTGTGAGGCTTAGTTTGGCTGGATATGAAATTCTGGGCTGAAAGTTCTGTTATTTAAGGATGTTGAATATTGGCCCCCACTCTCTTCTGGCTTGTAGGTTTTCTGCTGAGAGATCTGCTGTAAGTCTGATAGGCTTCCCTTTGTGGGTAACCTGACCTTTCTCTCTGGCTGCCCTTAGTATTTTCTCCTTCATTTCAACCCTGGTGAATCTAATGATTATGTGCCTTGGGGTTGCTCTTCTTGAGGAATATCTCTGTATTACCTGTTCTCTGTATTACCTGGGGTTGAAAATTGTCCTGCTTTGCTAGGTTGGGAAAGCTTTCCTGAATAATATCCTGAAGAGTATTTTCCAGCTTGGATTAATTCTCTTCGTTGTATTCAGGTACCCCTATCAAAAGTAAATTAGGTCTTTTCACACAGTCCCATATTTCTTGTAGACTTTGCTCATTCCTTTTTATCCTTTTTTCTCTATTCTTGTCTTCTCATTTTATTTCATTAAGTTGGTCTTCGACCTCTGATATGCTTTCTTCTGCTTGATCAATTCGGCTATTAAAACTTGTGCATATTTTGCTAAGTTCTCGTGTTGTGTTCTTCAACTCCGTTAATTCATTTATATTCCTCTCTATGTTGTATATTCTTGGTAGCATTTCATCAAACCTGTTTTCAAAGTTTTACTTTCTTTACATTGGGTTAGAACAAGTTCTTTTAACTCCCAGAAGTTCCTTATCATCCACCTTCTGAAGCCTACTTTTGTTAATGGAACACAGTCCTTCTCCATCAGGCCTTGTTCCATTGCTGATGAGGAACTGTAATCCCCTGTAGCAGAAGAGGTGTTCTGATTTTGGGTATTCTCAGCCTTTTTTTTTTTCTAATTTTTATTGCATTTTAGGTTTTGGGCTACATGTGCAGAACATGCAAGACAGTTGCTTAGGTACAAACATGGCAGTGTGTTTTTCTGCCTTCCTCCCCTTCACCCATATTTGGCATTTCTCCCCAGGCTATCCCACCCCATTTCCCTCCCCTCGCTGTCCCTCCCCCATTCCCCCCAATAGACCCCAGTGTGTAGTACCCCCCTCCCCATGTCCATGTGTTCTCATTTTTCTCACCCGCCTATTAGTGAGAATATGTGGTATTTTCTTTTCTGTTCTTGTGTCAGTTTGCTGAGAATGATGTTCTCCAGATTCATCCATGTCCTTACAAAGGACATAAACTCGTCATTTTTGATTGCTGCATAATATTCCATGGTGTATATGTGCCACATTTTCCCAGTCCAGTCTATCATCGATGGGCATTTGGGTTGGTTCCAGGTCTTTGCTATTGTAAACAGTGCTGCAGTGAACAATTGTGTGCATGTGTCCTTATAGTAGAACGATTTATATTCCTTTGGATATATACCCAGTAATGGAATTGCTGGGTCGAATGGAATTTCTATTTCTAGGTCCCTGAGGAATCGCCACACTGTCTTCCACAATGGTTGAACTAATTTACACTCCCACCAACAGTGTAAGAGTGTTCCTATTTCTCCACATCCTCTCCAGCATCTGCTGTCTCCAGATTTTTTAATGATCGCCATTCTAACAGGTGTGAGATGGTATCTCAATGTGGTTTTGATTTGCATCTCTCTAATGACCAGTGATGATGAGCATTTTTTTCATGTGTTTGTTGGCCTCATGTATGTGTTCTTTTGTAAAGTGTCTGTTCATATCCTTTGCCCATTTTTGAATGGGCTTGTTTGTTTTTTTCCTGTAAATCTGTTTTAGTTCTTTGTGAATTCTGGATATCAGCTCTTTGTCAGTTGGGTAAACTGCAAAGATTTTTTCCCAATCTGTTGGTTGCTGATTCACTCTAGTGACTTTCTTTTGCCATGCAAAAGCTGTGGAGTTTGATTAGGTCCCATTTGTCTATTTTGGCTTTTGTTGCCAATGCTTTTGGTGTTTTGGTCATGAAGTCCTTGCCTACTCCTATGTCCTGAATGGTTTTGCCTAGATTTTCTTCTAGGGTTTTTATGGTGCCAGGTCTTATGTTTAAGTCTTTAATCCATCTGGAGTTAATTTTAGTGTAAGGTGTCAGGAAAGGGTCCAGTTTCTGCTTTCTGCACATGGCTGACCAGTTTTCCCAACACCATTTGTTAAACAGGGAATCCTTTCCCCATTGCTTGTTTTTGTCTGGTTTATCAAAGATTATATGGTTGTAGATATGTTGTGTTGCCTCCGATGCCTCTGTTCTGTTCCATTGGTCTATATCTCTGTTTTGGTACTAGTACCATGCTGTTTTAATTACTGTAGCCTTGTAGTATAGTTTGAAGTCTGGTAGTGTGATGCCTCCTGCTGTGTTCTTTTTGCTTAGAATTGACTTGGTTATGCGGGCTCTCTTTTGGTTCCATATGAAGTTCATGGTTGTTTTTTCCAGTTCTGTGAGGAAATTCAATGGTAGCTTGATGGGAATAGTGTTGATTGTGTAAATTACTTTGGGCAGTATAGCCATTTTCACGATATTGATTCTTCCTAACCATGAAAATGGAATGTTTCTCCATCTGTTTGTGTTCTCTCTTATTTTGTTGAGCAGTGGTTTGTAGTTTTCCTTGAAGAGGTCCCTTACATTCCTTGTAAGTTGTATTCCTAGGTATTTTATTCTCTTTGTAGCAATTGTGAATGGCAGTTCATTATTGATTTGGTTCTCTTTAAGTCTGTTCTTGGTGTATAGGGATGCTTGTGATTTTTGCACATTGATTTTATATCCTGAGACTTTGCTGAAGTTGCTTATCAGTTTCAGGAGTTTTTGGGCTGAGGTGATGGAGTCTTCTAGGTATACTATCATGTCGTCTGCCAATAGAGACAATTTGGCCTCCTCCTTTCCTATTTGAATACACTTTATTTCTTTTCCTTGCCTGATTGCTCTGGCTAGAACTTCCAGTACTACGTTGAAGGGGAGTGGTGAGAGAGGGCATCCTTGTCTAGTGCAAGATTTCAAAGAGAATGCTTCCAGTTTTTGCCCATTAAGTATGATATTGCCTGTTGGTTTGTTGTAAATAGCTTTTATTACTTTGAGATATGTTCCATCAATACCAAGTTTATTGAGGGTTTTTAGCATAAAGGGCTGTTGAATTTTGTCAGATGCCTTCTCTGTGTCAATTGAGATAATCATGTGGTTTTTGTTTTTGGTTCTGTTAATGTGGTGAATGACGTTTATAGACTTGCATATGTTGAACCAGCCTTGCATCCCCGGGATGAATCCTACTTGATCATGATGGATAAGTTTTTTAATGTGCTGTTGCAATCGGTTTGCCAGTATTTTATTGAAGATTTTTGCATCTATGTTCATCATGGATATTGGCCTGAAGTTTTCTTTTCTTGTTGAGTCTCTGCCGGGTTTTGGTATCAGGATGATGTTGTTCTCATAAAATGATTTGGGAAGGCTTCCCTCTTCTTGGATTATTTGGAATAGTTTCAGAAGGAATGGTACTAGATCCTCTTTGTGTGTCTGGTAGAATTCGGCTGTGAACCCATCTGGACCTGTGCTTTTTTTGTGTGGTAGGCTCTTAATTGCTGCCACAACTTCAGACCTTGTTATTGGTCTATTCATAGTTTTGGCTTCCTCCTTGTTTAGGCTTGGGAGGACACAGGTGTCCAGGAATTTGTCCATTTCTTCCTGGTTTACTAGTTTATGTGCACAGAGTTGTTTGTAATATTCTCTGATGATGGTTTGAATTTCTGTGGAATCTGTGGTGATTTCCCCTTTATCATTTTTTATTGCATCTATTTGGTTGTTCTCTCTTTTCTTTTTTATCAGTCTGGCTAGTGGTTTGTCTATTTTGTTGATCTTTTCAAAAAACCAGCTCTTGGATTTATTGATTTTTTGAAAGGTTTTTCGTGTCTCTATCTCCTTCAGTTCTGCTCTGATCTTAGTTATTTCTTGTCTTTCGCTAGGTTTTGAGTTTTTTTTTTTATCTTGCTCCTCTAGCTCTTTCAATTTTGATGATAGGGTTTCAATTTTGGATCTCTCCACTCTTCTCATGTGGGTAGTTATTGCTATATATTTTCCTCTACAGACTTCTTTAAATGTGTCCCAGAGATTCTGGTATGTTGTGTCTTCATTCTCGTTGGTTTTGAAGAACTTCTTTATTTCTGCCTTCATTTCATTGTTTATCCAATCAACATTCAAGAGCCAGTTGTTCAGTTTCCATGACGCTGTGCGGTTCTGAGTTAGTTTCTGAATTCTGAGTTCTAACTTGATTGCACTATGGTCTGAGAGACTGTTTGTTATGATTTCAGTTGTTTTGCATTTGCTGAGGAGTACTTTTCTTCCAATTATGTGGTCAATTTTGGAGTAGGTGTGATGTGGTGCTGAGAAGAATGTATATTCTGTGGATTTGGCATGGAGAGTTCTATAAATGTCTATCAGGTTTGCTTGTTCCAGGTCTGAGTTCAAGCCCTGGATATCCTTGTTAATTTTCTATCTGGTTGATCTGTCTGATATTGACAGTGGAGTGTTAAAGTCTCCCACTATTATTGTGTGGGAGTCTAAGTCTCTTTTCAAGTCATTAAGAACTTGCCTTATATATCTTGGTGCTCATGTATTGCATCCCTATATATTTAGGATTGTTAGCTCTTCTTGTTGTATCAATGCTTTTACCATTATGTAATGACCTTCTTTGTCTCTTTTGATCTTTGTTGCTTTAAAGTCTATTTTATCAGAGACAAGAATTGCAACTCCTGGTTTTTTTTGCTCTCCATTTGCTTGGTAAATCTTCCTCCATCCCTTTATTTTGATCCTTTGTGAATCTTTGCATGTGAGATGGGTTTCCTGGATACAGCACACTGATGGGTTTTGGTTTTTTATCCAATTTGCCAGTCTGTGTCTTTTGATCGGAGCATTTTGCCCATTTACATTTAGGGTTAATATTGTTATGTGTGAATTTGAAACTGCCATTTTGATGCTAGCTGGCTATTTTGCCATTGGTTGATGCAGATTCTTCATTTTGTTGATGCTCTTTAGCATTTGCTATGTTTTTAGAATGGCTGGTACTGGTTTTTCTTTCTATGTGTAGTGCCTCTTTCAAGAGCTCTTGTAAAGCAGGCCTGGTGGTGACAAAATCTCTGAGCACTTGCTTTTGGCAAAAGATTTTATTCTTCCTTCACTTATGAAGCTCAGTTTGGCTGGATATGAAAGTCTGGGTTGAAATTTCTTTTCTATAAGGATGTTGAATATTGGCCCCCACTCTCTTCTGGCTTGTAGAGTTTTTGCTGAGAGATCTGCTGTGAGTCTGATGGGCTTCCCTTTGTGGGTGACCTGACCCTTCTCTCTGGCTGTCCTTGGTATTTTCTCATTCATTTCAACCCTGGTGAATCTGATGATTATGTGTCTTAGTGTTGCTCTTCTTGCAGAATATCTTTGTGGTGTTCTCTATATTTCTTGGAGTTGAGTATTGGCCTGCCTTGCTAGGTTGGGGAAATTTTCCTGGATAATATCCTGAAGAGTATTTTTCAGCTTGGATTCATTCTCTTCGTCACATTCTGATATGCCTATTAAACGTCACATTCTGATATGCCTATTCACATAGTCCCACATTTCTTGGAGATTTTGTTCATTCCTTTTTGCGCTTTTTTTTCTAATCTTGGTTTCTCGTTTTATTTCATTGAGTTGATCTTCGACTTCTTATATTCTTTCTTCTGCTTGGCCAATTTGGCTGTTGAAACTTGTGCATGATTTGCGAAGTTCTCGTGTTGTGTTTTTCAGCTCCTTCAATTCATTCATATTCCTCTCTAAGTTGTCTATTCTTGTTATCATTTCCTCGAATCTTTTTTCAAATCTTTTTACAAGGTTCTTAGTTTCTTTGCATTGATTTAGAACATGTTCTTTTAGCTCACTGAAGTTTCTCATTATCCATATTCTGAAGTCTGATTCCATCATTTCATCACACTCAGTCTCCATCCAGCTTTGTTCCCTTGCTGGTGAGGAGTTTTTGTCCTTTGTAGGAGGTGAGGTTTTTTGATTTCGGGTGTTTTCCTCCATTTTGCTCTGGTTTCTTCCCATCTTTGTGGATTTATCCACCTGTCATCTTAGTAGTTGCTGACTTTTCAATTGGGTCTCTGAGTGGATGCCCAGATTTTTGATGATGAAGTATTTCTGTTACTTAGTTTTCCTTCTAACAGTCTAGCCACTCTGCTGTATGACTGCTGAGGTCCACTCCACGCCCAGCTTGTCTGGGATACATCTATAGCAGCTGCAGAACAGTGAGGGATGCTACTACTTTCTTCTTCTGCTATCTTTGTCCCGGAATGATGCCCGTCAAATGTCAGTCTGATTAGTCCTTTTTTGAGATGGCTCTTTGGATATACAGGGGTCAGGGAGCTGCTTGAGGAGATGGTCTGTACTTTATAGGAGCTCCAGTGCTGAGCTGTGAGCTCTGTTTTTCATTCAGGTTTGTTGGGCAGGTGTGTTTAGGTCTGCTGCAGCAGAGCTTATAAACCCCCCCTTTTTTTTCCCCTCAGATGCTCTGTCTCAGGGAGTTGGGACTTTCTTTATGAGTATCTGTTGCACTGTCCTGCCCAGCTAGGGAGCAGTCTAGTCACTATTTTTCTGTCTAGGCTCTGCCCTGCTACCGAGGGGTCCACCCTACTGCCATGGGGCTCCACCCTGCTGCCATGGGGCTCCACCCTACTGTGGTGGGCTCCACCCTGTTGGTGGAGTCTCTCTGTTATGGCGCATTGCCTTGGCAGTGGCAGGCTGCTTCAGCAATGGGCGTGTACCTCAGTAGGGGTGGAATGTGTCCATAGTGGCGGATGCCCCTCGCCCACCCAGCTGCACCATCCTGGATTCAGCTGAGTCCGCAGTAAAACTCTCAACCCCAAGCATTTTTGAATCGCCATTTTATTTGTCCCTGTGGGGTTGGGACCCGCTGAGCCTGATCACCTGGCTCCCTTCCTCAGTGTCCTTTCTCTCTCTCTCTCTCTTTTTTAAGTTGAACGGTTGACTCTCTCACAGGTGTTTCAGTCGCCTGTTGATAGGGCACTGGGATCTGTGTGATTTCCCGTGCCATGGCCCACTGCACCAGCCCAAATCACGCTTCCCAGGAATCTCCTGTTCTGGCTCACTGTCCATGTCCCATTTAATCACATGGATACGTTAATCTGCCCTCCCAAATCTCAGATTGCCAGTTTAACAGGGAACCCAGACCAGTGAGTTTTGTGCGGGGTGCTGCTGTGCTGCGGCACCGGCTGAAATGGCTGCACAAGCCGAAAGGGCTGCGCTGGTGTCCTGTGTCTCTCCTACACCTGGGAATTCCCTGTTCTGTGGGCAACAAAGGTCTGTCTGAAAATGCGGCTAGGACTCACCCTCTGTGCCTTCACTGAGAGCTGCAATCCTGAGTTGTTCCTACTGCGCCGTCTTGGAAATCCTTCTCAGCCTTTTTAGGATGGTTTCTTCCCTTTGTTATAAATTTATCCATCTGTCGTATTTACAATTACTGCCTTTCTAATTAGGTTTCTGTGTGGACATCCAATTTATTAATTCCCAGTGCAGAAATCTGAGCAACCCACTGCGCCAGCCAAAACAGTGGTGTCAAGACTGATGGTGCTCTTCTGCCTGGGAATCTCCGGTCTGGCTTCCTTCTTGAGTTTGTAATAGAAAACTCTGCCTTCCCAGAGCTCCAAACGTCAGTCAGAAGGGGAACTAGTCCCGTTTACTCTGCACCAAGAGCTGCCACGCCGAGGCACTGGCAAAACCGCTGTGCCGGCCACAAGAGTCACGCTGGCAATCCATGGGGCTCCTCCACTGGGAATCTTCTGGTCCATGAGCAACAAAAATTTTTCTGAAAGCGTGGCGTCCTCTTGTTCTCTGCGCTTTCACTGGGAGCTAAAATCCCGAGCTGTTAGCAATCAGCCATCTCAGATTTCTCTCCCAGAATGTCTTAAAAGAAATATTAATTATTTAATTGATGACATTGAATTTTTTTCCAAGTGAACCCAAACATAGCTGAGATGCTACCATTAACAATGTTGGCAGGGATTCAAACATATTGATAGTCTCTCTCAATGATTCAATGTAGAAAACATTCATTGATAATGATTTCCTGTATTATGGAAGACTTGTTTGGTATGAGACTTGCATCGACTTCTACTTCCTCTTTATTTTTCCTGCCCCATTTTCAACTTCCCTTTCAAATCTGACTCATAAATTTATTTTATATCCAACTTGAGAGGATATTTATGAGATAATCTAATATGATGAGAAGGCATTATCCAAGTACGTTTTTCAACTATATTACTATGCTGCAAGTATCCGAGATTTTGTCAGTGACTCACAATGATAACTTAGTTTAAGTTACACATTACTATTATCATTAATACATAGTTATGGTTGAAATTCTATACTGATTCACAAAATGAAAACAAAATGTAACCCTACAAGTATTGATAATCTTCCAACAACTTAGTATAATTCTTTCTACTCCGTTTTCTTCCTGTATTATTCATATGTATTTGTGAAAATTGAACTCAGTATTACCATTCATACTGGTTTGTAATGGTTAGCAATGTTTAGTGAACTTTTTTGTGTGTTTATACATTGTTCTTTAAATCATGTTTTATAGGATTCTGACATTGCCTAACACTGTGCATCTACCTTCTGTACCTCCTGTGACATTATGTTATTGTATCTACCTATTGGTTTATATATCTTCAAAGGTAATCTAAATTTCTCCTCTGTGTGATTTCAGAAGGCTTAACCTGCAAAATGATCTTCACTTCAAATGTCACCAGGTTATCCCCAAATGCTTGTATGTCCTGAAAATTTTCATGGTTTGCTAATTGCCATCTTAGTTCCCTACTATTCTCGTTTTACATTCCCCTCCTCTGCCACTTTTTGATGGGTGTGGCAATAGTGTTTTAAGTATAGATAGATCCTTCTCTCTTTAGTTTCTGGTTATAGAGTTCACTTCTTATTTAAAAAGGAATGCCTTTGAGAAAGTTTATTTTGCTAGATGTTCAAGTCTCAATTCCAAATCCTTACTTTCCATCATGAATCTCCTTCCTTCCAAGATGACTGACAGTTAGAATTTCAACTCCTTTTGGAAAAACCTTAACTCCTATTAATATGAGTGGGTCTTGCTCTAGAAAGCACCACCAGGGACTATTCAACAGGATATACCAACTAGGAGACAGCATCATTCTATGCTGGTAAATTTCCCAATGTAGAAGAAGACCCTGTGAGGGAATTACAGATGAATAGTCCAGGTTGGGCACCAGCAACCTCAGTCCTGCTCCCGAAGAGTCTTTCCATTTGCTTAAGCTCAATTTTTACCTTCTCACCTTTATCTAGTATCTAGTATTTTCATTTATTCCTGTGAGTAACTTTGAATAAGGATAGGCAGACAAAGGAGACAGATTTCATATCTCTGCAAAATGAATACTTTACAGAGACATTGTCTTAATCTAAATTTAGCTAAGATCTATTCTTATAAAAGAAGCAAGCAACATTAATGCAATTTCTCTCACAGTAAAGAGAGTATTTAAAACATTATACAAAATAGGTAACTCTTCATCTTTTTACATGTTTTATCCCAAAATAGGATCTTTACTTTTGTTTTAAACCAACAGCTCATTAAATTATCTATACATTCAGAAAAAAAAAAAAAAAAAAGATAAAACACCCCACAAACTTAAAGCTTTCTTCTGCTTCTGTCAAGATTTAAAAAGCTTTAACTGCTTTTGGATAGCAAGATTGTTAATTGTATTTAATTAAGTCAGAGAATAGCTTTTTTTTTTTTTTTTTTTTTTGAGTTGGAGTTTTTTTTTTTTTTTTTTGAGATGGAGTTCTTATTACCCAGGCCGGAGAGCAATGGTGCAATCTCAGCTCAATACAATCTCTGTCTCCCAGGTTTAAGAGATTTTCCTACCTCAGCCTCCAGAGTAGCTGGGATTACAGGTGTGCACCATTACGCCCAGCTAATTTCGTATTTTTAATAGAGACAGGGTTTCTCTATGTTAGTCAAGCTGGTCTTGAACTCCTGACCTCAGGTGATCCCCAACCTCAGCCTCCCAAAGTGCTGGGATTTTGTCCTTATGAAATAGCTTTTACTCTTCTGGGTAACTTTTATGGCATACTTAACCAATAGAAGGCTAGCTTTTAGTCAATATTTGCTAAATAAAAGATTTTGGTCAGTACAGTTATTCAGTGACACCACAATTACCTAAAATTAAACAAACTAGCAGCCTATCCTATATAAAATAAAACCTAGCAAGGAAAAGAAATGATTGGCAAAAGTCTCTGAGCAATGCAAATAAATGCAAAAAAAAGTAATAATAATGCAATAAAGCTTATCCCATATATCCAGAACTTCTCCCTACCCTACCATTTCTCAACCACGAGGTCTGAATTAGGTTACATCACCCTACTTCAGGTCTAAATTCATATTGGCTTGAAGTGATCGTGATCTAGTAGTGATCAGGACTGCTGATCCAATCAAAGTGCACTTCAGGGTTTTTGTGGTGAAAATGCCAAGACAGATCCTCTGTTCAACACTGGACTTGAAATGACCAGTGTCTTGAAACTAGCAAGGCATTTTGCTAAAGGAGAGAAGATGGCAAAAGATCAGGGTCTCTGAAGGGAGTAGACCTGCTTTACTGGTTTTTATCCTGGTCAAGTTTACTTTCTGTTCTGGGAATAAATCTACCCATATGATAGCCAGTGTCTTTTTCTTTTCTTTTTTTTTTTTTTTAATGACCTCCAACTTTGTTGAGTTTCCTGTCACTTGCAATCAAAGGAATCCTGCTTGATTTATTTATAGGTAACTTCATTGGTTATTTATTTAAATTCATATCTTTATGAGCAATTCTAAAAACTCTGTTTTGTGGATTTCAAGCAAACACTAGAATAGAAATTTGAAGGAGAATGATGGGCAAGCCCATCACCATTAGTAAGCCATTTATTCAGTCAGTGTTTGTTAAACATATGAGACTGGACGATTCATGAAGGTGGTGGAGCATGTCTTCCTTTTTTATGTCTTTGTCCTCATCCTTAAAAGATGTCTTGCACATTGTACCTACTCAATTAATAGCTATTGAATAAATGAGTAAAATAATTAGAAGTTAGTTTAAAAATTTAGCATTATAAAAAATCAGGATTATTGTTTAAAATATTTGATAATAATTAAAGAAAAACAGATGTATGGTTAATATATAAAGCTACAGATAGGCATAAATGGGTAAGAAAAAACTCTTATTCTTTTGTGATCCTAAGAGATGACTTTATTCCTCCGAACCTCATCTGCAAAATGTAAATAATATAACAGTGAGCTAATGAAGTTCCTTGAGAATCTAATGAAATAATTTATGTAAAGTTCCCCATTAGGGTTCAGTGTATATTAGCTACTATTGTTGTAATGAGTAAATCAACTTTTTCTTAATTTAATATGCCTGGTTGTTACTGTGTTGTTATAACTTTTAAATTTTTATTGAAAACTAAATCTTATGGTTAAATTTGACACCAAGTTTATTCAGTCAAGTTTGGATTTACATATTCATTATTCATCAAGTAATCATATCAGATTTTCACATCCAGTGTTTCAATTTAAGAATATTGCTGGCAGATACTTTTATAGAATGCCTAACAAAACAATGTTGTAAATTTTCATTGACTTGTCCAACTGTACTTTTTGGTAGCAGATAAAATTTATTAGAAAAGAAATAGAACTATAGCTAATTAGATCTACAGTCCTTAGAATCAAGAACATTATAATAAAAGAATAAGACAAATTATTGAAAGTCTTCAACTAGAGCTAATTAGAACTACAGTCATTAGAATCAAGAATATTTTAATAAAAGAAGAGTAAGACAACCAATTATTGAAAATCTTCACTTCTGCTAAGTAAAAACTGAAGAGAGCCTGAGAATCATCTCATTATGGCTTTTCCAATTAGAAAATTCTAAGTAACCACAGAGTTAGTACAAAAGATAATGAAACAAAAAATAATTTGTATCTTCTTTTACCCTGTCCAACTGTGCTTTAAATATATTCATGTAGTGTACTTTTTTCTTTCATGTTACAAGTACCTATCAGAAAAATAAATATCAAGAATAAAGTACTACTTTTTTTCCACTGTTACCTACTATCTTAATTATATATATATATATATATATATAGTTTTTAAAAAATATATGTATAATTATATAATTCTTATATATATATTACTCTTACATATTCTTCTCACCTTAAAAAAATCACTGTTACATCTACATATGAATATATGCAAACATACATAGAAGTTGAGTATCTCTTAACCGAAATGCTTGGGACCAGAAGTGTTTCAGATTTCAGATATTTTCTAATTTGGAAATATTTGTATATACATAATGAAACCTCTTGGGGATGGGACTGAAGTTTAAACATAACATTTATTGTGGTTCATATACACTTTATACATATACCCTGAGAGCAATTTTATACAATACTTTTAACAGTTTTGTGCATAAAACAAAGTTTGTTTACACTGAGCCATCAGAAAGCAAAGGTGTCAACATCTCAGTCATACACATGGACAATCTGTGGGTGTTTGGCATCACCATCATTCCTGTCTCTGAACTTATATGCTACCAAAAACAATTGTTTTCTTACACTTATTTATGCATACTTAATAATAAAAAATAAAGGCATATCATTAATATAGTAAAGAAAAAAAAAGCAATGTGTTCAGGTAACTAAGGAGCACAATAGCATCAGCAGAATACCTGTATCAGCTGTTAAACAACAGCAACAACAAATGACTGCAGGCTTTTAGTCTCTACCTACAATTCTGCATTTTGATTAATAGGTTACTGTATACTGTATTTTTTTTGAATCCGTGAGATTTTCTCGTTTATTCCTTGGAACATGAATTAATATATAACTACATTAACATGTAAATCTTTTTTGTTACACTTTAGGTTTTAGGGTACATGTGAAGAACATGCAAGATTGTTGCATAGGTATGCATATGGCACTGTGATTTGCTGCCTTCCTCCCCATCACCAATATCTGGCATTTCTCCCCATGTATACTGTATTTTTTTAAGGTGAAAAGAAGTATTAGAGGCAGATGAGAGACCAAGAAGTAATTTTTTTGGGATGAGGGCTTTTTCTTCAGACACATATGCTTCATTAACAGTGTTTTTTGCTTTAGAAGTCCCTTTTTTATTTTATAAACTGACATCATTTCTTGTTGTGTTACGATTGTATGCTGCTCCAGTCCTTCAACAAGCCCATACACATTTTCATCATGATGTCTGTAGGCACTTTTACTGTAGTGTTAACAACCTTATCTTCATTGTCACTATTAACATGATAACCTTGATTCAGAATCATTTTGGCTACTCAGCATCAGTCAATCAATAAACAATTGGAGCCACATTATTAGTGTTCAAAATATCTTTAATATTCACTTCTTCCAGCTTACTGTCACACTCTGAAGCTGTATTTTTTGCATACATAAGGAGATTTTCTTTTTCACTTGACATGGAAATACTTCAAAGTCACCACCTCATTCATGGTCATCATTGAACATAGTCACAGGCCAGAGATTGTGCCAAGCATGCACAACTGTATCTTTACTTACTATTTTTAAAACATTGGCAATAGAATATAAGACATCCTTCATGCTAAAGCCTATTGAAAACCTTTCCAACCTTCTGTTCACTGCTGCTAGCATGCTGCTCAAGAAAGGGCTTTTGCATTTACTCTTCATTGATCTACATAGATCCTGGTCTCATGGCTGAATTAATGAAGTCACATTTGAGAGAAAATACATGACATGAACATTATTTTTGATGAAAATTGTAACTGGAAGGTGAGCATAATTGTCAAAGATAGCAAAATCTTGAGGTTGCCATTTAGTTCAGCATTCCTACAGTGAGCATGAGCCACTATTACAAAATGTTTGTGAAACCAGTCAGAAGACATATCTCTGTTGACCTGTGCATTTTGTTAGCATAATAATGGACTGGCAAGAAATTCACTCCTTGAAAACAGTGAAGATGAAGCGTTTATCTATCACAGCAAGTCTACCTTTATACATATCTGCTGCATTTTCACATCCCAGAGGCTATTCTGTCCTTGGCATTCTTATTTCCTGTAGCAGCTGTCTCATCAGCTGTAGCCAGTATCTTTCTGGTGCAATAATGTTAAAACAGGTATGTTTCATGAGTATTTTAGACATGTTCTGGCATTACATTTTCATCAGCAGTGACCTTGCCAAACTTGTCAATGAATTAAATTTATTTGCTGTTTTGTGATCAAGAGATACATTAGAAATCTTTAAAAATGTAATGTCATGTCTTTTCTTAAATGTATGCAACCAGCCTGTTGAATATTCACAGTTCTCTTCAATTTTCAGGTAATCATAGTTTTTGCTTGTTTCCTGATCAGCATACTATTAAGTGGCCTGTGTTTACTGTGACACTGTTTTAATACACACCTGAAATCTTCATTTTTATGCAGTGCTTTTCTATTTTTCATTAACTGTTGTTCACTACTTTCAGCCCATAACTTCAACCATTTATTGTTTTATCTCTCCGGGTCACATATGATTGTCCTTCCAAGACCATACTTTTCTATAAGATAATTCACACTTACACTGCTGCCTGATTTCTCTAACAGCTTGACTTTCTGTGCTATAGAAAAACAGAAATGCTTCCTCTTTTTTTTTAATCACTGCTACCAATGTGGGTATTTGCAGGCCTTTTTGACATTTTAATAGTATTTTCACTTAGCAGAGAATTAAAAAAATAAATAAATCACAGTGAATAATGCTTATTATTGTAATTATTGACATAATTAATCACTGTGATCTTCTTTTATTTATTTTTTAATACTTGGACCAACATGGAGCATTATGGGAACCTGCTGTTGGCACCTCCCATCTTACTCCTTTTTGTGGGCAAGCATGCATAAGGAAATCTGGGCAGGCACAGAAAAGATATATCATGGCTGAAGGGAGTTGGGAGGGTCTTCATGCCCTTTATTCAGGATGCCAAATAAACTTTGTGTTGTGTGCCTGTGTTTTGACTATAACATGTCACATAAGGTCAAGTGTGAAATTTTTTACTTGTGGCCTCATGTCAGTGCTCAAAAATTTTAATTTGTTGACCATTTGGAGTTTTGAATTTTTGAATTAGGGATGTTCAACTTGTGTATACATGACACACACATACACATATATGTATATACATATGCATATATAATAGAAATATAAATAGATCAATAGATCAATATTTACAGAAAATTGGGTTTTTGGTGATTGTTTTTCCTTGTAGGATAGATTGAATTATTTGCTTTAATCCATCTCTGTAATCATTTGACATGTAACCTTTCAGTTCTGTCCATCCACACACAAAAATACTCTTCCTTCATTACCCTTTGTTGTTGAGCTCAATCATGTGATTTGCCTTAGTCAGAGCTAGTACAATGTTAGAAGATAAGACACATGTGTTTTTGTGAATTCAGCCTTGCCCTCTAGCTCTTTGCCATCACCATGAGAAGAAAATACCTGGCCAACTATTGACTCCAGAAAAAGAATGAGAAACATGTGAAGCAGAGCCACCCCAGAAAAATTACAGACATTTTAAAAATACCTTTCTCAGAAAATCTTCAAGATAGTCTTTCTCTTTTTCTAGGCTGGAATACATGCCTCTTCTCATATCTTTGTAATTGTTTTCTCCTTAGTTTTATCGCTGAGTTTACCACAATATACTAAGATTGTTTTCTATTTTGTTCTAATTTTTCACCAGACTGACTTTCAGTAGTGCTGGAGATATCTGAAAATTTTTGGAAAAAACATTTGTGCCTCGATACCATATTAGCTAAATAAGTATCAAATAAATTTCAAATAAATTAATTAATTTACAAGACTAAGTCTAATATGCAAGGTGAAATTACATTCACTTTGAAATGATTCAATAAGATCTTATAGTTAGTTGACTGGTCCCAGCTTTTACTTCCTCATAATAGTAACATATGTCTGCATATGTCTATATATCTTTGTCGTGTGTCAGGATAGAGGAGGTATTTCAGCTCTTAATTTTGGACTTGAACATATGCCTTGCAATGGACCATTATCAGCCATGATGCAAGTAAAATCCTGAAAAATAATGCAGCATTTTAGCTTACCCTTGGACTTGTCATTATTCTCCTGGGCAAAGCATATCCTGGGTAGCCCATTAGTCCTGCTGGTCCAAGAAAAACAGACCATGAGAATTTGGATCTAACCTATAATTTGGAGCCAAGCTCCGCCTAAATCAGCCAGCCTCTAGTAAGCACACAGATTTATGAGCAATAATTAATGGTTGTTTTTTGCCTCTCTGTTGTAGGGTGGTTTGTTACAAGAACGATTGTGGCAAGAACTGATACCTATCTATGAGGAGTTTTTTTTTCATGTAGCTAATGAATAAACCACAGAGTTTATTTTGTATCCAAAGAGAAATTTTCTAATGCTAGCAAATTGTCATAATCAAAATGAAACCAGAATGTCTTATTTACAGAGTTAAATTAAATCACCATATTAACAGATGGATGGCCATAATTTTAATTAATTTTAATTTATAAATAACATTAACTACTTCTTCCTCTAAATATGTATGTATGTATACATGCACACATACACATGCATACATGTATATATTTACATAATTATTAAACTAAACTTTAGATATGTGGTCAATATTGCTGCATATGTATGTCCCTTCTCTTTTCTCCATTTTTCACATAGTACCTCACAAGGCCATCTGGACTAAGGAAGAGGATTCCCAGTCTCCTTTCGAGCTAAGTGAATTTGTGTACTGGACAACAGGATGTCAAAAGACATAATCTCTGCCACTTGTGTGCAATATTGTAAAGGAAAGGAAAATGCTGTTTCTACCTCTTTTGCCCTTTTACTGTTAGCTAGAATTTGGATAGGTGATAGTAAGCCATTTAAGAATTGAGATGAGCAAAACACTAGAAAAAAGAAGGCTGACTGATTACTTTATATAGCACAGCTACCATATTAGCTTGAGTCTTTAACTCGTGAGAATAAATGTCTGTCTTGTTTAAGCCATTACTAATTATCTATATAAATTACGTGTCGTAAAAAAATGCTAGATATATATCCTATTCATTTGAATTATTTCAATTAAATGACCTAATTTTTTAATTAAATATTTTTAAAAATTATAAAATTAACATATATGTGTCCATTGAGTAAAAAATAGAAATTTTACTGTCTGCATTCTCCTGTGTAGGAATTGCCATGAGTTTGGTACTGTTATTGCCTTTGCTAGACTAGGCTAGTTATCCTTACCATACTCCCAATTGTATAAGGTATTAGATGTCAAAAATACATCACCAAAGCCAGTGATGGCAAGCAATTCAAAGGCTCTTCACTCTCAGGCATAGGCAAAGTGATTTTGGGACCACCCTTGAGTAGAAAAGAGAGGAGGAGAGGAAAGGAGAGAAGAGGGCAGGAGAGAAGACAGGAGAAATGTATGACAAAATACTGCCTGCTGCATTTTTGAAGGCTGAAGGTGAACTAATATTGTGTCTTTCCCCCATAGGAGTGGACATTGGAGACTGAAGCTCAGATCAGTGGCAGGCAGGGTGGCATGGCTTGCACATGATTTATCTGTTTGGCATTGCAGAAGTGATTGAGATAGGAATGGATACCCCACAGTTCTTTTGTTTGTTTGTTTCTTCCTGGTAGTGACGTATTTCACTCAGCTCTTTCTCACAGGTGGATATAATTCTAGTTCAATTTTTGAAGTTGCACTAAAATTAATTACATTTAAGGAGGGTTGTAGAGCTTGGGCCACATAGCCTAGATATATGATCAAACCTTATTCTGGATGTTTTTGTGAGAGTATTTCTGCATAATAGCAACGTTTAAATCTGTGGATTTTGAGTAAAGCAGATTGCCCTTTTTAGTGTACGTGGGCCTCATTCAATCAGTTGAAGGCCTGAACAGAACACTGACCTAGAAAACACACACCACACATACACACACACACACACACACACCCTATTGGTTCTGCTTCTCTGGAGAACCCTGATCTATAGGAGACATAACCAAAGTAGTTACAAAATATGAAGTATGTTTATATGCATTTTCTAGAAGAAACTTATATTCCACATAAAAATAAATGATGACAGTGATGAAAATGATCATTGCTACTAGCTACTGAGATTATATTATAATTCACTTTAAAACCTCACAGTGTTATATTATTATTAACATAGTACCTACCATCTACCCTGGTTCTTATGTGTTATTTATTAATTTATTACACAAAGCTATTGTGTATAGTGAACTAGTTGAACCACAAATAAAATAATTTACCATGACAAGTAAACAGGAATGTTTACACAGTAAGTTTTACCTTCAGTTTCGTCTGCAACCAGCAAAAAATGTTGTCTTGTATTAATGAATAGATTCAGTGAAGCTAGCCAAAGCACCTGCCAAAAACACCTTAAAATGTTTCTTTTATGGAACTCAAAAAATTTAGTGTTCAAAGTGTTAATTCAAAGTATTAAGGGAACAAGCACATACCTTGTGTTAACCAGTATTTATATGAAGTGGGAATTCAAATTACTGAGGCTTAATTGTATGAAGGTAGCTGGGACATATAAATAACTTCGGGGTAAGGTGTTTGGAAAAGGCACTACTCCAGTAAAGACCTCTTGCTTTCTTTTTAACTTAATGAAGTATCTTTTTAAGTTTCCATTTAGAAAGAGGCTTTCTAAAAGGGTATGAATGCTTTTCTAATATACCATAGATAACAGGAAATGACAATAATAATGACATCAGATACTTATAGACGTGTTGGTCAAAAATGAATACTCTCCAAGTTTTAGGTGGAAGCTTACTCAAGGTGGGATACTCTATGAAAATCTTTTCCCAAATATTTGGGCCTTCCATATTGATACCCATCCTTACTGCCTGTCTCACAGGAAAGATGACTTAGGTAAATACCTTTCTTACACCTTAAATCCCATTCACACCCATTTCATCAAGGGTATTTTTTCACAAATTGCCATTTCTTTTTTCATGGCTTCCTTTTCTCGCTCTTTGCTATCTCCTTCACTTCAGAAAATAAATGAATGTATTCAACTTCTCCTGTCTTGTACACATCTCCCTTAGTTCTGTGTACTCCAGCTACACTCACGTCTTCACCTCCCTGCCATGCTTTTCGTCAGGGCTATACATGTTTACTCTCTCCAACATTTAGACAGAAATATTTCTCAGTCCAGCCTTAGAGATTCGTTTTTGTATGCATTATATAATTTAATTCTTAAGTGTCTGACAAAATACATGTAGATATTTTCTACTCCTAATTTACAGACGTGGAAACTGAGATTGAGAGAAGCTGAAGGACTTGCTGAAGGCAACTGGAATCCAAAGCCTGTCCAGTAGAATGTGGATATTGTCATTCTTGCCTAAAATGTTCAACTGGTGCTCATTGATTGGGTGCCTATTCTGTTACGTTGTATCAGCACTGTCAAACTTTTTACCCACTTTTTTCAGTCTTTTTGACATCCTTATGAAATGTACTCTCAGCTCCATAATTCTCTCAAATTCAAAATGAAGTGTTTTTTTTTAAAGTTGTGAATAAAGTAAACACTTCTTTTTTCTTTGTATTTATTCCCTGTACTATTTGTTATTTCTGAGCATTCTTTTTGGAGGAAGATGTCTTCATGGCTTACATATATTTGTAAAAGAAACATTTGAAAAATATTTATATAAAGAAATATAAAAATCAAAAATCATCCTACTATTCAGATGATTATCATTATCATTTTACTGTATATATTTTCAATTTTTTTCTCAATACAGTTGAATCTATACATAATATGAAAAATAGTACAAACTATTACTGTTGCGGTACCAGTAATAAAATAAAATAAATACCCTATAATGTCGGTTTCATAGTTTTGTACTTACGTTGAACATTGCTTACAATGGACACAGGGAGGGGAAACTAATATACTGGGTTCTGTTGGGGAGGGAGTGAGGGGCTAGGGGAGGGATAGCAGGGGGTGGAAGATTCAGAAGGGATAGCATTAGGAGAAATACATAATGTAGGTGACGGGGGACTGGAGGCAGCAAACCACCATGGCATGTGTATACCTATGTAACAATCCTGCAAGATCTGCACATGTACCCCAGAACTTAAAGTATAATAAAAAAGAGAAACAATTATATAAAGGAGAATATAAAAATCAACAATCATCCTACTATTCAGATAATTACCATTACTCTTTTACTGTATATATTTTTAATTTTTTTTTTTCTGGTACACATTTACACACACAAGCACTATATAGTGTGTGTGTGTGTAATATATATGTAGTGTATGTGTGTAATATATATGTAGTGTATGTGTGTAATATATATGTAGTGTGTGTATGTGTGTGATACACACTATATATAGTGTATGTGTGTGATATACACTATATATAGTGTGTGTGTATCTATCTCTCTATCTAGCTATATATATATATAAGTAATATCTTTTTTCCCCATCCATTGCCAGGTACATGGTTGGGATGTTTAGGCATATTAATAAGAGAAAAGCATACACATTTATTTTTAATGTAAGTTTTACATGACATGGGAGACATCAGAAATGACCCAAATAAACAAGAAAAATCTGTGTGTTTTATGATCAGTCCTGGGGAAGAACATGGGGGACATTAGAAATGAAGAGCCAAATAAACAAGAAAAATCTGTATATTGTATGGTCAGTCCTGTATAATCATCTAGCAAAAAACTGGGGGAAACAGCAAGACATGTTGTTCAGATTCTTCTTGGCATTTCTGTCTTCAGACATGAGAATTTGCTTTCCTCCAAGTATAGGGAGGATCCTTTTGAAATGAGGGCCTTTTGACTCACTTCGGAGGAAAGTCAGGTGGGGTTTGCAGCCTGCTGCAGGGGAGCAGAGCAGGAGAAGGTGGGCAAGTTACCCTCTTGCTTCTGCTGTTCCTTCAAATACCAAGGTACTATATGAGGTAGCATATTCTAAACTCCATCATAAATATATGGTAGTTTTACAGAATGGCTCTGTTGTTAGGTATTTAATCAGTAGCTCTATTACTGGTTGTGTAGTTTGTTTTTGAAATTTTACTTGGCTATTTAAAAAAATGCTATGGTTTTCCTTAGGATAATTTGCCAAAAGTGCAATTTTAAGACAAATGTTACACATATTTTTATAAGGTTTATTTTAGTTTCACGGGTACATGTGCAGGTTTGCCATATAGGTAATTTGTGTCCCAGGGGTTTGCTATATGGATTGTTTTATCGAACAGTTAATAACAATAGTACCTGAAAGGTAGTTTATTGATCCTCTCCCTCCTCCCACCCTCCACTCTCAAGTAGGCACCAGTATCTGTTCTTTCCTTCTTTGTGCTCAATGTTTAGCTCCCACCTATAAATGAGAACATAGGATATTTGATTTTCTCTTTCTGCATTAGTTAACTTAGGATAATGGCCTCCAACTTCATCCATGTTGCTGCAAAGGAAATGATATCATTTCTTTTGATGGCTGCATAATATTTCATGGGGTATATGTACCACATTTTCTTTATCCAGTCTACCATTGATGGGCATTTAGGTTAATTCCATGTCTTTGCTGTTAAGAATATAACCAACTGATCATAAAGACTGGTTATATCCCTTTCGGTGTGTACTCAGTAACGGGATTGCTGGGTTGAATGGTATTTCTCTTTTGAGTTCTTTGAGAAATTCCCACACTGCTTTCCGGAACAGCTGAACTAAATTATATTCCCAACAGCAACATGTAAGAGTTCCCTTTTCGGCTGGGCATGGTGGCTCATGCCTGTAATCCCAGCACTTTGGGAGGCTGAGGTGGTGGATCATGAGGCCAGGGGATCGAGACCAACCTGGCCAACATGGTGAAACCCCATCACCACTAAAAATACAAAAATTAGCTGATCATGGTGTTGTGCCTACCCTGACAACAAAAAGTCAGGTGCTTGTTGCAGGTGCGTATAGTCCCAGCTACTCAGGAGCCCGAGGCAGAAGAATTGCTTGAACCTGGGAGGCAGAGGTTGCAGTGAGCCAAGAGTGCACCACTGCACTCCAGCCTGATGACAGAGTGACACTCCATCTAAAAAAAAAAAAAAAAGAGTTCTTTCCTCCACAACTTTGGCAGCATATGTTATTTTTTGACGTTTTAGTAATAGTCATTCTTACTGGTGTAAAATGATATCTCATTGTGGTTTTGATTTCCATTTTTTTAATAATTCCTGATGTTGAGCATTTTTTCATACGCTCATTGGCCAGGTGTGTATGTCTTCTTTTGAAGTGTTCATGTCTTTGCCCACTTTTTAATGAGGTTGTTTGCCTTTAGCCTGTTAATTTGTTTAAGTTCCTTATAGATACTGGATATTAGACCTTTGTTGCATGCATAGTTTGCAAATATTTTCTCTCATTCTCACAGATTAGATTGTCTATTTACCCTATTGATAGTTTCTTTTACTGTGCAGTAGTTCTCTAGTTTAATTAGGTCCCATTTGTCAATTCGTTTTTGTTGGAATTGCTTTTGGCATCTTTGTCATGAAATCTTTGCCAGGGCCTGTGTCCAGAATGGTATTTCCTAGGTTCTCTTCTAGGGTTTATTTTGTTTATGTTTCTTTTTGTTTTGTTTCGTTTTAGGATCTTTATCTTTTTTTTATTTTTTAAGACAAAGTTTCACTCTTGATGCCCAGGCTGGAGTGCAATGGTGTGATCTCGGCTCACTGCAACCTCCGACTCCTGGGTTCAAGCGATTCTCCTGCCTCAGCCTCCCGAGTACCTGGGATTACAGGCACCCACCACTATGCCTGGCTAACTTTTCATATTTTTAGTAGAGACAGGGTTGCGCCATGTTGGCCAGGCTGGTCTCGAACTTCTGATCTCAGCTGATCCACTAGCCTTGGTCTCCCAAAATGCTGAGATTACAGGTATGAGCCACTGTGCCCAGCCTAGTTTTAGGCTTTACATTTAAGTCTTTAATCCATTTGGAGTTTCCTTCTCTTTTTTTTTGTACATGGTATAAGAAATGGGTCCAGTTTCAACCTTCTGCATATTTAGCCAGCATCATTTATCAAATAGGGAGTCCTTTTCTAATTTCTTTTTTTTTGTCAAGTTTGTTGAAGATCAGATTGTGGTAGGTGCTTAGCATTATTTGTGGACTCTCTTTTCTGTTCCATTGGTCTATGGGTCTGATTTTGTACTATATTTTGATTACTGTAGCCTTGTAGTATCAACTGATATTTTGGTTACTATAGCCTTGTAGTATAGCTTGAAGCTGGGTAACGTGACGCCTCCAGCTTTGTCCTTTTTGCTTAGGATTGCCTTGACATTTTAAATGTATTTTAAACATTTAAAAAAATATTTAAAATATATTTTTCTAATTCTGTGAAGAGTGTCATTGGTAATTTGATAGGAATAGCATTGAATCTGTAGATCACTTTGGGAAGTATCGTCATTTTAACAATATTGATTCTTCGTAACTATGAACATGGAATATTTTTCCACTTGTTTGTGTCATTTCTGATTTCTTTGGGCAGTGGTTTGTAATTCAGATATCTTTCACCTCTCTGGTTGGCTGTATTCTTAGGTATTCTGTTCTTTTTGTGGCTATTGTGAATGGGATTGCATTCTTGATTTGGCTTTCAGTTTGGATGTTATTGTGTGTAGGAAAGTTACTGGCTTTTGTACATTAATTTTGTATCCTCAAACTTTGTTGAAGTTGTTTATCATATCTAGGAGCTTTTGGGCAGAGGCCTTAATATTGGATCATACCAAATTCTCATAGAATCATATGATCTGCAAACAGAGATAGTTAACTGCTCCTGTTTGGATTCCTTTTTTTTTTTCTTTTGCCTGATTGCTCTGGCTAGGACTTCCAATATTAGGTTGAATAGGAGTGGTGGGAGTGGACATCTTTGTCTTGTTCCAGTTCTCAAGGGGAATGCTTCCTGCTTCACCTGTTCAGTATGATGTTGATTGTGTGTTTGTCATAGATGACTCTTACTAGTTTATGTTCCTTCAGTGCTTAGTTTGTTGAGGATTTTTAACATGAAGCGATGTTGACATTTATGGAAAGCCTTTTCTGCATCTATTGAGATGATCATGTGGCTTTTTTTAAAGTTCTGTTTATGTGATGAATCACATTTATTGATTTACTTATGTTGAACCAACTTTGCATCCCAGAGACAAAGCCTGAATCTCATTCCTTATGGCTGTAAGACTGAGGTCTTTATTCCTATACTTGCTGTCATCTGGTGGTTATCCTTAGCTCCTAGGGGGATTTTTCTTCTGCAGTTATTGCACATGGACACCTACAGCACAGAGCCAGCTTCAGTGTGTGGAATCCTTTGGAACCTCTCTGATTTCCCCTTCTGCAAATCACTGGGACACATTCTTCTACCTTTAAGTGAAACTTCACCTAGTTTTATAAAAGAGAACACATTAATATCAGGACTCAAAATAGAAATCAAGGCTTCCACTTTGCTGGCTGGTATACTAATTATTTGTTTTTATATGAAGGGGCATATATATTAAGGTGCTGTAATATATTTTTTTCTGTCAAATTATTTTGGTTTTAAGGTACCAAAACCTATGTAAACTATGCCAACTGAAAAAGAGTTGCTTATTACATAGCCACAGGTGTCTCAGTATTCCAAAGATTGGGAATGAGTAATATTAGTTTTCGTGGGGACTGGATTTGGGATGTCAAGAACTGAAACCACTCTCTATTATTCCTAGGAGCTCTGTGGACTCAAATGTTTTTTCTAGCTTTCTAACTTCTGCTTAGCTAACCCATTTTTCTCTCTGTCCCATCATCTTTTTACTCATTTATATGATACTCATTGGAACCACCAGTAACAACTCTAAATTGTGACTGCTCAGCGTGTATTCTTGTTAGTAATTAATTAAAATCTCCTTTTCTCAGCTCAGTTCTTGAAAGACTCAGATTTACCACTGGACTGCCAGTAGTACATCTGGCTTTGGGCCAGATGATTTTCCATAGTTAGACACAAGGAGGCAGGTGACAAGGTCATAAAACCTGCCCTTTTAGGATCTGTGGTTATAGCAGATTCTAGAAATTAATGTTTAGGAGAAGAAATGATAGACATATCTAGTATACTTGTTAAAAATAAAAGGCAAGAAGGGTTTAAAGGAGTATTTACATAATAAAAACTTTCAATTATATGTTAATAATGAACATGCTATATTTCTCTCTAGTCTTTGTATGCATTTTTTAGTTATGTGTATATACACATATATGTGTATATACCCTTTTTTGTTACTTATATATAAAGAATAAAGATTTCCTAGATCTTAAGTGTTCTCACCAAAAAAAGAGAAAATGATAACTATGTGAGATGATTAAAGTGTTAATTAAGGACTGGGCGCGGTGGCTCACGCCTGTAATCCCAGCACTTTGGGAGGCCGAGGCGGGTGGATCACGAGGTCAACAGATCGAGACCATCCTGGTCAACATGGTGAAACCCCGTCTCTACTAAAAATACAAAAAAAAATTAGCTGGGCACGGTGGCACATGCCTGTAATCCCAGCTACTCAGGAGGCTGAGGCAGGAGAATTGCCTGAACCCAGGAGGCGGAGGTTGCGGTGAGCTGAGATCAGCCATTGCACTCCAGCCTGGGTAACAAGAGCAAAACTCTGTCTCAAAAAAAAAAAAAAAAAAAGAATAAAGTGTTAATTAACTTAATTGTAATGATTTCCCAATGTATACATTTATATATATATAGAGAGAGGTAATGTATAATATCTCAACTTGGTTGAGGTAATTATTTCACAATGTATGTTATATATATATATATATATATTTATATACATATATAAAACATCATTTGATACATATATATCAAAACATCAAGCTGTACCTGTTAAATAGATACCATATTTATTCATCAATTAAATCTCAATAAAGCTGAAAAGATTATGAATTACTATATCATTTTAAATTATTTGGCTCTATAATTAACTCAGCCATACCTCTACTATTGCATATTTGATCTGTTTTCAATGATATAAATATTGATATGGTGAACTTCTTTGTTAATAAAATTTTTGCTATATTTTAGATTTTACTTTTTTTGAGGAAGAGGTAGATTCCTAGAAGTATATGGTAAATAAGCACAGTATGACTTGTAAAGTTTTTGAAAGTTGCCAAGTTATTCCAAATTTCTGGAAGAATTATATCATTTTACAACTTTGCTTCTGTTAACCATTTTTATTTGTGCTCTAGAGATGAACAAACAAAAAATAATAGTCCTGAGAACATGAACCTTGTTGAAATTTAATTACGACTCCAGGAAGAGAATTAGGTTTGTACTTTCATTTTAACTAGACATTTGCTCCATGAAATAGAAGCAGGTCATGAAAATTACTAGCCCTTTTTGTGAAAGATCTAATTAAAGATCAGATAGTTGTAGATGTGTGGCATAACTTCTGAAGCCTCTGTTCTGTTCCATATCTTTGTTTTAGTACCAGTATCATGCTGTTTTGATTATTGTAGTCTTGTAGAACAGTTTGAAGTCAGGTAGTGTGTCTTTTGCATGGACATGGATGAAGCTGGAAACCAACATTCTCAGCAAACTGACACAAGAACAGGACACCAAACACTGCATGTTCTCACCGTATGTGGGTGTTGAACAATGAGAACACATGGACACAGGAAGAAGAACATCATGCACTGGGGCCTGTCGGGGGTTAGGGGGCTAGGGGAAGGGTACCAGGGGATGGGGGAATTGGGGAGGGATAACATTAGGACAAATACCTAATGTCGATGATGGGATGGATGCTTCAAACCACCATGTCACATGTATAGCTATGTAACAAACCTGCACAATCTGCACATGTACCCCAGAACATAAAGTATAATTTTTTAAAAAGAAATATCTAATTAACAAGATCTATTAAACAAATCTTTTGTTTGGATCAATTGTCTTTACTCCATCACCTTAATATAGTCTAAATGTAACGAGATGAGTCCTTTCAGACTGGCAGGACTGTAGATATCCTCTTGGGCTTTTATAGCAGAAAACTATGACCCTCACACTTTTTGTACTAATATAGTGTTGTGCTATCTAGGATAAAATAATTACATCATCAATGACTGGCACCATACTCTCTGCATCTTGATGTCTCATTATCTTAAAGTCTATGATTGGTGATCTCAGTGGGAACTCCTTAGAAGGAAAAGCATTAGCATAAAGATTGAGAGCTTAGCTCTGATGTCAGACAGACATGGTTTCAAATTACAGATCTGTTTCTGTTACACATAGCCTGGATGACCTACAGTAAGTTATGCAACTTGTTTTTTTCCTTATCTGTAAAATAGGGTTGATACTGGAACTCATTTCATGTTGTTGTTGAAAGAAGTAAATGAGTTACTGCATATCAGCAACTTGAGCCATAGTAAGCACTCAAATTTTAGTTAATATTATTGATTTATAGAGCTAAGAGATGTTAGCCATTAATTATTTCTGCCCTATGTGCTTTTTGTTATTTTTACTTTATCTAAACCTTGATTCCTTGAAGCAAATCAAAAATCCATGTCTCACTTCAGCCTTATTTTCTCCATATGTGCTTTTAGATCTTATTGAATTATTAACTTTAATGATAACATTTCCCCTACATGATCCAAAGTGTACAGTCGAAGCCTATCCAATATTATGAAAACTGATTTTTAAGACCACATTATTAGTTAGAATAAAAAATAAACAAGAGCAGTAACACTGAGTTTACTCTATATTGCTTACTTAGTAGCACATCTGTGTCAATACCAATGAGGATATTGTACAAAATTTAGTAAAAACAAAGCCACTATGTATGTGTTTACTCAATTAAAATCATTTAGTGGATTTTATAAGTGAATACTAAGAAAGGAAAATTAGCCCTTAATGTCTGGGAGCTGACCCAGTATGTTCAACCAGGCTTTGCTGTTTCTACGAACTGGCCCCACATTCATAGCTAAGCCTTAGTGTTCTGTTAAGCACAGAACAATTCTACAGAACACAAGTATCAGACAAGGCCACTCTGCGACCATTATGGAGTAAAACTAAAAGAAGTCCACATTGCAATCATGTCTAAACATAAAACATGAACAATGTAGAGCAAGGTACAAACAAACACTTCCCTCTTCTAGCTATAGGAGTGACTTTTGCTTCTTTACCATTTATAGCCATAACCTCAGTTTAGTCTGCCTTTTCTATAGAGTAGATTTTGTGAGATACCCAATCGTAAAATTGACCCTGCCTTCTGTCAGAATGCAATCCAGGGCATCCCTGCTTGTCCATCCTCCAAATCACCTAAGCAAAGTTTTTCCTAACACCCCCTTACTCCAAAGTTTCATAATTCTCCATATGTTGCATAATTCTCACTGCAACAAGTAATAAACCTAACTTGTTCAACTAAATGTGTTTCTGGTGGTCTTTGGCTGAAGACCATTGATCAAGCATAAGAGTTCTCAACCTACTCAGATTTTCTTTACCTTTGTTCAACATTTTACCAATAGTGAGGGTACTTTTAAAATGTCATAGCTGGTCCTTTAAAATTAAATTTTCAAACATTATGTACAGCTTTTACAACTTCAAAAAATTCAGCTCTGTATATCTTTTTTTGTTTTAGTGATTGCCATACATGTTACTTTCTATTTAATATCCTTCGCATATTGTGTTTACCAAAGAAATTCTCTTAGTTACTATTTAATTCACTTAAGATAAGTTCATTTAGGAGATCATTAGAGACATATTCTGAATTAGAATGCAACATTTAATAGCATGCTGAGGCAGTTAATGGCTTGTGATTTCAGAGTACAATGTGTAAACTTTATAATGCTGTATTTTTAGCAGGACAAAGTGAGATATAGTTATACTAATTTCCATATCAAACTGCTGCCTACAAGAATTGTTTAAACACCAGCTCCAAGGACAGTAATATTTAACAAGAAAAACATTTAAGTAAATGGAGCTTTTTAGTACTTTGCTATCAATTGCAAAGTCACTTTGATAGGGACACTTTCTCATAAATTCCTTTTTCACTTTTTTATCTAGCTTAATTACACTAGTTTTGGCTTTTTTTTCTAGATTGTTATATCAAAATGTCAGAGAGCCAAAAGAAATAATACTTTTATTGTATGTGTTCTAAATAAAATGCTTAATTTATCGAATATCAATTTATGTTTATTTTCTACTTTGTCATAAAGTTTATATGTAACATCAATATGATATAATCTTTTCATGTTTGGGTAATTAATAGTCTAAATAGACAATAATATAACAATATGGCCAATGGAACTATGGCTATTTCATAGAAAGTTAAATTTACATTTCTGCCAACTAGATCTTTTTAATTGACTATTATGACTCAGCAATACCATGGGAAGCAAAATAAATAGGGAAATACTCTTTTTATTGAAAATGCTTTTAATAAGACATAGTTATCCTAAATTAACTGGAATTTGAATGTGGGAAAATAATTGAAAATAGTAGTTGCAAATACTAATTAAGCACTTACTATTAATAAGGGATTGTTAAAGTTCTCCATATGTATTAATTCATTTAATGATTACAAAAATTCTCTGAGGAAAAGTGATATAACTGCTAAGTGTCAGCCTAAACCATAGCCTCCTATTCCTTCTGAGCTGACAGACATTCCTTATTTTCACTGAAGCTAGAAGTGGTCATGTGACTAAGTTGTAGCCAGTGGAATATGAAAGTGATCTGTGCTCCTTCCAGGGCTGACCCATAAAACCCTCCTACAAGTGATCCTCCATGCTCCTTTTGCTCTTATGTTTGACAGAAATGAAGATGTTTCCTAAGACGTCCTTGGAAGGCCTAGGTTAAAAATGAAACACCACTGTGTTTGGTCATTGAAACTGAATTGCTCTCATAAAGTCAAACCTAATTCTAACTGATATGGTTATAACACAACATATATAAAAAGATCTTTTAATTGGTAAAGCAATACAGTGCTCTTAAAATCACATCTCATCATATTTTGCACCATATAATTTTTCTTTTTATCTTCTTGGCTTTTCTTGCTACAGACATTTATAATTATAAACTTTTATATTTTTCACAACCTAGAACAGAATACTGTGTAATAAATATATTTATCAATAAATACATGGACAAGGATTTACTGCATATATTCCCTCTAATTTCTAAAGTCCCTTGAAATGCCTAAGATACTTTAAATATTAAAAGACTCTAATTTCTAAAATACTTGGAAGAGATAAATACAGAGATAAAATAAAACATCCGTTTAAAAAAAAGTACTTAAAAATGTAATTAATAGACCAAATTCTTGTTAAATGTTTGTTCCCTTGTATTTAAAAACAGAGAATGACTTAGTTTGTTAAGAAACATTGTCAAAGATTTAAATTTGACATTTTAGTTTTAATCAGAGTATTCTTTTTGTTCTTTAATCTCTAGCCTTTGTTATCTGTAAATTGTGTAGCTGCTTTGAAAAATTATACTGCCTTTGCTTCTCTGTGGGGTACTAAGACACAAATAGTATTAAAGTATTGACATATTCAGAAAAAAATAGTATTAAAGGATAACTTTAACAATTGGAGCAAACAATATAAATTTGAAAAAGATTTTATGAGGATACATATGTTAATGGTCACTCTTCAAAAAATTATCATAAATTGTTTTTATGTTGGAGATGCAAATATCCAATTGAATTCCAATTCTAAACTTTGTGTAAGCCTTATCAGCAGATTTTACAGGAAAGAGGAAAAGATTGATGACTAAATGATCCCAGTTTATGAAATTTGCAATGTGATCTTGAACCTTTAATGTAAAGCTTATGATTATTTCCTTACAGATACAGTAAGAACTGGGTATATTTTCACAGTATGTTATATTTCTTCAAAACATAGAATAATTAAGTTCAATGATGGGTGTAGGATGTTAGGAGGAGGTCTGAATATAGATATGATGTACAAAAGGTCAGCTTTTGATTAAATACAGCTCATAAGCTTTTACTTTGGTTCTTTTCATAGGAGTTAGTAGACAGTATTTCTCTTGATAGCACACTGACAGGATACTAACTATCTCTATTCCATGAAGCCTGGGAATGCTAAATAAGCTCCTGTTAAGTAGTGAAGGTAGTGACAGGGAGGGTGTGACAGCTGTGTTTATATAATCAAATAAACAATGTAGTAAATTAAGGTATCACATTTTATAAAATAGAAGATTCTTATTTTTCCAAATATTAACATATGTGGAGCTAATATACATCTTACAACTATTGTCAACTGAGTGTCAATTGTGACACAATAGTCAGTGCCTGCACACACCTAAACCTGGCATAGAAGTTTATATTTTACTCACCTCATTAAGTTACATGTGTTGTTGGGACTAAACCTATTGTTACTATACACTTAGTGATGCTCTTGAAGCAGAAAAAATTGCCAAATCCTTTGAAGTAGATAAAACAAATCTGAAAGCAAAAAGAGGCTGCTATGATCAAATTAATGTATCACACAAGATAACTGTTAGAGTATTGAAACATCAACTTGTTAACATTCTGTTGTCTTCAAACAGATGCTACTACAATTTTAGCAAAATGTAATTGAATTGAGAAAAGCATAAAAGTATGAGCTTACTAAAGTAGAAAAAAACACCAGCATCACAACTTTTAGAATGGGTGTCAGCAACTGGAAATAAAACCTTGAAGACTGTAATACCAGATTCTTTTAAGAAATGCTGACTTACCAATGATTTTGATGACACAGAGAACAATGTTGTTCTGAAAACCAGTAGAGTCAGACATTAACAAAGTTTTTAATGAATTAAATTATTTTACTAACATTTTCTATGTAATATATGCTACAAATCCTGTCTAAATACAAAGTAATGTTTTCAATAAAATTGTAAGTGAAAAGGCATTTATCACAATGTAATTTGGAGCATTTTGCTAATGCTGTATAATAAAAGATAGTGAGACATAATCAATAGCTTCTTAGATTAGATAAAATATAGTAGTATAATTTCCATGAATGAATAATATAATATTTTTGAGACCTTTCTTAAAATCATAACTCCAAGGTTAAGGATATGTATTATTTGTGTTAAAATACCCATATATTGGCTGATTCTTTGCCCATCTTATATTACAAAAGAATTAGACTATCTCTCATTGAATCTGCCTCTCCCTACTTATCTAATAGAGGGGAAAAGCTACTTCATTATTGTAATCATGGCTTATAATGATTGAATACTTGCAATTATTGAGCACTGAGCTAAGTGCTCTATATAGGCTATTCAATTTAATCCTGGTAAGGATCTGTATTATGTATCACCCCAGTATACAAATTAGGAAACTGAGGCTGAGAGAAATTATGCTCCAAGCCATATACTTAGTATGTAGTGAAGCTGGATTTTGAATTCAGGCAAACTGGCTCTAGAGTTTGTGCTCATCACTGCTATATGATACACAGAGGCTGTATTAGGTAGTGATTAAAGGATGGACTCTAAAGCCTGATTGGCTGGGTTAAAATTCCAGTGTGCCATTAAACATTGTGTGACCTTAGAGAAGTGATGGAGCCTTTCATTCTCACTTGTCTCTTCAACAAAAGGACAATAAAAATAATAATATTATTTTTCTCATTAGAAAGACATAAATATGGCATAAAATTATATATATAATAAAAATAATATTATTTTTCTCATTAGAAAGACATAAAGATAGCATAAAATTATATATATATAATATATATATCATTTAGAACAGTGTCTGGTGATTAGGGTTATCTACATGTTAGTCACCTCTTTGTTTTATGAGTAGCCAAAATAAAAGATTATTTGCCCTAAAGGAAACAACTTGGAGATTAAAGAAAAATCAATCAGGCATTTTAAAAATTTTCTACTGCCTATGTTTATTTTTACCTGGACACCAGATAGGATAGGTCTTTTGCAATTGCTCTATTTAATTGAACAATTAGAATTAAAGATCAGCATTTTGCTTATGAGTTTTCCTATAACCACATTAACCCTACTCTTTAAATTGGTGTTCAGTGGACCTATTCTCACTGATGGCAGCAAGTTCACATGTCAAGTCATTTGTTATATTCCCTTCTTATGGAGCTAGATATGGCTTAAAGTTTGTTTTACATTGCTTACGATATTTTTAAAAAGGGAAACATGCCAAGAAAGATTAAAAGGACTCTGAAAATCATGAGGACAAATTACATAGTTGTAGAGACTACTGCTGAAATGTCTTTAATACTGGATTCTTGACCTACCAGTTATCTTACTGAAATAACCTCTTCCTGATAGAAGTGAGTCATTGGTTTTAGCTCTAAAAATTGCCTGGTATATCAAAAATGAAAAATTACACAGTGACACATATCTGGATTTTAAACCTGGTTCAGTTCATTTATTAGTTGTATGATGTTGAACAAATTGTTTAACCATTTTGTGTACTGTTCCTTAGTAAGCACTAGATGCATATCTATTTTATAGGCAAGTTGTGATAATTAAATGAGTAATTAATATAAAACATTTAGTACTGACATTCAAAAGTAGTTGTTTATTCTACTCTTCTCTCACTTTCTTATGACCATGCTCTGCCTCAGCATTTTCGCAGAGGTAGGGCCACTGCTAGGATATATGGGACACCAGGAAAATATTTTTCGGTGGGATTTGCCATTGAAATAAATAATTTGATTTTAAAAAATTGCAAAATTCAGGGGTCCCTAGAAGGCAAGATGATGATGATGTAGAGCAGTGAATAGAGAAGAAGCATGTACATTTTTATAATTGCAAAACAGTGCGGAAGAGGACTCTTCATAGTGTTTAAGCACTATCCTTTCTCATTTAGACTGAGGAACCATTTCTTTTTGTTCTTTATTGTCAAAGTGCAATTCTTGGATAATTTTATATCTCCCATTACAAGAAAAAGGCAGCAACACTTATTACTCACAATGAAATTGCTGTTTGGAATGTATTAGTATGAAAACAATGTGGGTCTTTTCACCTCTGCAATTCTTATACCACTTAATGTTGGTTAGTCATTAATGCTAGATAGTCATTTCTTATGATTCCATATCACCCATCATGCTGCTACGAATACTGGCTTACAATACCTCTCTCAAAGTATTTCACTGGTAATGATGCTGATGCAAATCTTATTCAGAGGAAGCAGAAAATGTAATGATAACTTATGTAATTACAATTACTACATTATTTACCACTAGGAATTGAATAGCATAAACTTTGAACAACTCATTTTCAACATGTCTTCTCTTGAACTTCTAGGCAATAATGACTACACTTCTAAGAGATAATCTCTTTTAATACAGACTGCACCCCATCTACATACACTGCCAACAGTGTGGATAAAAGATAAGGGGCCGGGCTGGGTCCAGTGGATCATGCCTGTAATCCCAGAACTTTGGGAGCCTGAGGCAGGCAGATCACGAGGTCAGGAGTTCCAGACCAGCCTGACCAACATGGTGAAACCCCATCTCTCCTAAAAATACAAAAAAAAAAAAAAAAAAAAAAATAGCCAGGCATGGTGGCACAGGCCTGTAACCTCAGCTACTCAGCAGGCTGAGGCAGGAGAATCACTTGAACCTGGGATGTGGAGGTTGCAGTCAGCTGAAATTATGCCACTGCACTTCAGTCTGGTCTACAGAATGAGATTCAGTCTCAAAAAAAAAAAAAAAAAAGGAAAGGTAAGGGGCCTGCTGGCAGTACAAGAAGAGTGTTCCCATTGCCTGTTCCTCACCTGGCAAGTCTTAAAACTTATCCAGAAGAACATGACATTACTACACAGATTAAAGACAATAGAGAACATCAGTTGGAAGAGCCCATTAGCATCACAGAGCTATAGTTTCAAAAGCCTTCTAATAGGCACCACTGGAAGATAACATGTGATGTGGGGTCTGCAGAAATGTGGGATGACCACTCGGAGTGGCAGTGGCAGAAGTTCACAGAGTAAAGAATGTTGACTGCTACTCCCATATCCCTTGAGTATTGTTGACTAAAGTTGACACTGTGGTTAAAATATGTAAAAAGAACAGCTCATGCACAGAGCCATACATAGAGTTCAAGGCCAAGGTTTGGTGATAAACCAGCCTATAGCATTGAACATGGCTTGTGTTCAACATAAGTGAGTCATCAGAAATTATTATATGAGTATGATTCTGGGGCCATCTCACAATGCACAATTAAAGAAACACTACTTCGGCCAGCAGGAGTGAGCCATTTTCTAAACCATGACCCAGGAACCAGGGCTCAGGCATAGTTATAGCTGAAAATCTCAGACTATTCACACCATCTGGTCAAGACCACACTCAGAATAGAAATTTGGAGAACACTCAAAAGGAGAAAACCAGAGACTGTGGTCTACATGGGTCCTGGTCTGGACTTAGGATGCCTGGATGGCCCTAGATAGTTTCAAGAACCAGAAGGAAACTTAGGAAATATTAAGGATGTTAGTCCGAAGTGTGAAAACTTTCAAGTGTGGGGCTTGCAACAAGGGTCCAATGTCTTCTCCTAAGGGTGATTCTCTACGGGAGTAATAGTCTCTCTGAGATTCTTGAGTAACATAGCAAGGATCACTGTGTTGGTTACTTTGACTTCCAGAGTCTCATATAAATTTATTGACATAAGCCATTTCCCAGGACATCATCAAAATAGTTAGACTATCTCAAGCCAAGTTGCAGTAAGTAAATGTTTTCAAATGTTTAAAATTCTATCTATATTCTGGCATCTTCCCCGCCCTCTCTCAAGTCCAGCCTCCTTCCATTAACCGTTATAGGTGTTAATGTTATCAGGAGTTTCAAATTAGTGGGCCTACAAATGGATCCTCTGCCCTGTATTCACAGGCATTTTTCTTCAGAGATTTCATCAAGTGAGCTTTTTTCTTCGAATAGATTGTTGGTATTTTGTGCCTTATATCTCATAATCATTAACACAGATATATTCTTGGCTCTTGACAAACATCTTGTCACCAAGGATTCAGCCCTTCATGTTTGGCAAACATATATATTATATATAAAGCCTTACTCTATTCATAATATGTCACTGCTAACAACTCCTAAAGAAAAGAAATCTAAGAGAGTTAAAGAGTTCAAAAATAAGCTGGTAATACAATATACGAAGAGCAAAAATGCATTATCCAGGAGAACAATGAAAAAGAGAAATCAGCTCAAAACATTTGTTGATTACTCACATCTGCTTTAAGTAAGTTGCTTATACTACAGTTCATCAAATTCTGTCTCACTCTCCTCACCTTTAAACCCAACTCAACCATGTAAGCTAGTTTTGAAAAATTACTTTCTAAATTCCTGTTCGTTTTTCAGTGACTCCTCTTTGCACTTCCTTTTCTTAGTGCTTTCTTATAGGGATTACAATATGCATCCTTAACTTGTCATAGTCTATTTCAAGTTAATATAATACTGTGCTGCTTCTCATAAAGTGTAATAACCTGACAACAGTAACATTCCATTTGCACTCCATTCTTTTGAGTATCGTTGTCAGGTACTTTAAATCTACGTATGTAATAAACATCACAATAGAGTATTCTTATTTCTACTTTAAAATGTTTTGAAGCAAATATAATTTTTTTCTTTTAATGTTTACCCACCAATTTACCATTTCTGGTGCTTTTCATTTATCCTATGAATTTCTACCTAGTGTGATTCCTCGTAAACCTCAAGAACTTCCTTTATCATTCTTGTAGAGTAGATCTGTTGGTGACTCATTTTCTCAGCTTTTGTTTATTTGAAAATGTCAACATTAAGCCTTCATTTACAAAGGGATATTATCATTTGATATAGACTTCTGAGTTCTTTTTTCTATTAGCACCTCAATGATGTTTCATTATCTTCCAGATTTTTTTTCTCCTAAAAGTCAGCAATAATTCTTACTGTTCTTTCCCTGTATATTTGTTTGTAGGTGCTTTTGAAATATTTGCTTTTTTATTATAAGCTGAAAGTTTAATAAGTTACAAAAGTATATAATTGCCATTGCCATTGTGTATTCTAATAAATGCTTCATTTAAAAAACAAACAAATACACTTTTACTTTAATAAAATGAAAAATGCCTTGGCAATTTAATGCCTACTATAGTAGATTGACTGGAGTCCCTTGAAAATCCTTGTTCAGAACCATTTGTGGTATTTTGCTGTGGCAACTCTAGGAAACTAATACAGTTTTTGATACTGACAGTAGGGAACAGAGTAAGCTGCTGTAACAAACAGCTAAAAAAGTGAATGTGGCTTTGGAATTGGGTAATGGGTGCAGCCAAGAAGACTTTTGAAGCAAATGATGGAAAAGTCCTAGACTGCCTTGAAAAGGCTGTTCATAAAAATATGGATGTTAAAAAAGACTTTGGTGAGGGCTTAGCTGGAAATAAAGAACACATTATTAGACACAGGAGGAAAGACAGTCTTTTGTATACAGTAGCAGAAAACTTGGCTGAATTATGTTCTGTCAGTGGGTGGAAAGTTAACTTGTAAGTTATGAACTTGAATACTTGGCTGAAGAGATTTCCAAGAGAGTATGGAAAGTGTGGCCTGGTTTCCATTTGCTGCTTATAGCAAAATGTGAGAGGAAAGAGACAACTTGAAAAAGGAACAACTAAGCAAAAGGAGCCAGAATAATAATTGCTAATTTAATATTCTGTATAAAATATTTTTATTTTATCAATCCCTTATTTTTGATTATTTTCTAAAGACATGAAAAATAGCACTACCTAATCTAATTAGCACAGTCTTCATTATCTAACCAATCAGCCAAATTCTGCCTGCTTTTTGTTTATAAGTCTGCCTTTATTTTAAACATAAATCGTGTACTGTGTGTATTTCAGTCATCTCGTTCAGAATGGGTCAGTTGATAAATAGATGCATTAGGTGTGCAATCTGCCACGAGATTTTGAAATAAATTGAAGCTATCTTTAATATTTTCCTACAGATATTCTTTTTGCTTTGTTCTCATGGAAATTATTCTAAGAAATTATTCATTTTTGGTTAGAGTTTGGGGGATAGAAAAAGTTATATAATTAAACAAAATTTTATCACTTCTATAATATATCTGAATGTACTCTACAAAATATCTGAATTCAGAGCATCTTCTCATCATCTAGACTACCTTATATCTGCTGCTAAATTTAGCCTTATCAGATTATTTGTATCTTTATGTATCTGCCCTCTCTGTCCAAATTCTTTTTTATAACAGGTTCTTATATTCAGAATACAGATCTTCATAAAATTCAGGCAAGAAGATCCAGGAAGTACTTTTCTAATCTTAAGTTTGTAATAATATATATGTTATGCACACAGGGGTGCTTATTATATTATTTTAGAAATTTTCTTTATGCTTAAAATATTTCATAGTTTAAAAAATTTTAATATTGGGGTAAAAAAATACAGAAATGTACTATCTTAACTGTTTTTAAATGTACAAGTCAGGGGTGCTAAGTATATTCTCATTGTGGTACAACAGACCTCCGGAACATCATTATTTTGCATAATTGGAACTCTATAATCATTAACAACTCCCCACCTCCCTTTCCCTGTAGCCACTGGCAACCACCATTCTACATTCTTTACCTATAAATTGGATTACTTTAGATATTTCATATAACTGGAATAATACGTTATTTGTGTTTTTTGTAACTAGCTTGTTTCACTTAGCATAATGTCCTCAAGGTTATTCTGTGTGCCCACAAGTAGGATTGCTGGATCATATGGCAATTCTATTTTTAATTTTCTGAGGAATCTCCTCACTATTTTCTACAGCCATGGCAGCATTGTACATTCCCACCAGAATGCACAAGAGTTCCAGTTTCTCTACATGCTTGCCAACACTTGTTCTTTTATTTCTTTGTTTGTTTTAATAGTAGCCATTCTAATGGGTGTTAGGTGATTTTGCATAATTTAAAAATATAAAGTATAGCCAATGTTGATCATTTTCAGTATTCTATTGAAAAACACACTAGAGAGTGAATAACATAACGTGGCATGCCTAAAAATAGGTTTCCAATTTTAATGGCAAGATTAGAAGCAGAATATTTTTAAAAGACATAAGACAGAATGATAACTTCCAAGATTTTTCAAAATTCAGACTCATTACTGTCGTATGAATTTTAGTAGAATCATTTTCTTTAACACATATAAAGCATTTACTCTGTGCCAAGCACTATTCCAATACTTTTCAAATATTAAGCACTCACTTATACTAATTGTCCTATGATATAGATATTGTTATGCTCATTTTACACAAGAGGAAATTGAGACTTAGAATACTTAGCAAGTAAATGGCAGAGCAACAAAAATCTGACTAAAATTAACTTCAGAAAGCCAAAGGTATTTCAATCATATCATGTTATTGTCAAGAGATTCTGCCTAATTTTACTGAGACTTATAATTCTTAATCCTATCCTCAAATTCTCAATTTTTCCCCTTCTGAGAGTAGGCCTACCAAGATAGAAAGCAGACATGGAGGGCTGGAGTTCTGCCAGCCTAGTGGCACAAATGGAATAGAGTCAAGGAATGTAAAGTATTGAGAAGAGATTGTTTGAAGTGTAGGGCCATGACTAGGAAAAATATAGAGATGTCAGTGAGCATGAGGGCCCGGTGAGGTAAAAAATACTGGATGGAGATGAAAGGACAAGAGTTTGGAGTCAGAACAATGTGATGTATATGTTAATAGTTTTAAGGTGTTCATTAGAACATCCAGTTTAGAGAAAAACAACATTAAGACTAGAAAGCTTAGTTATTGAATTGATCATTTTTTTTTTGGTTGAAGAGTAAAAGAAAGTTTTAGAATAAAAGTCCAAAATGTAATTTAATTACTTGTAGCAATATTAAAATATTTCTCAGCTTATTTGTATAAACTTATCAAATTTAATATTTCAAACAGGGACATTTTATCTTGTATGGACTTATCAAAGTACATTGCCATTTAAAAACCATGCATTAGAAACATATTAAGAAAACAGTATACAATCTAGTCCGTTAAATAAGGATGTTCCAGTTACTCATTTGTACTACTGTTTTAAAAGGAAGTCCTTGGTGAATTAGAAACAACATACTGTCAAAGCTCTGAGGTAAGACAGATTCATTTTTTTATATCAACTTTCATATTCTCATACTTTTCGAGAAACTAATATTTAATAGAATATTGTATTCTTACTTTTACGTAATAAAAAGATTAACATTACATACACTTTAAGGTTTTCTGCTTCTAAGCTATTTCTTCAAAGTTTATTAATACTCTTTGACTATATCAGTTCAGACCTTGTCAAGTATTATTCTGTTTTGAAATTAGACTCCACAAATGTTTATAAGACCATTACATTTTTGTTGAGCTTAAAAATTTAAAATATTGATTGGTACTGAGGGTCTAAGATATTTTAAATTTAATATTATAATTTTACCACTGTTACTGAATAAATCCGAGTCTAGAACAGGGATGCTATGCTATTGTTATAGTTGACCTGTAGAGGTCACTATTAACAGACAAATGAAAGGCTTGCAATTACAGGTTAATATAGATAAATTTTAATTTCTGTCTGCTCCAAATTACTAGAAAGACTACAACACTAACTGGTACGAAGACATTATAGAAGTGCAACACAGCTTTAAAATTATATTTTTAGGTAATTAAGTGATTAAAGTAGATATCACTTGAATAAATTAGCCAAATCATATGATTTCCTCAACTTCCCATCTCCGTAGTTCCTTAAGTAAACTGACAGAAGGACCATACTGAATCGAGTTCTAATAATTTTGTACTTAATTGTCTTCTCTAGTATTTAATATAAGAATCTATGACAAAGAGACAAAAAGAAACCAGACCTTGTTGGAATTCTCTGAACATGAGATGTATCCTAGAAAGCGTGAATTTTACCCATCAAAATACTGAGCAGATAACACTATAAAAAGTGACATAAAGCAATCAACTTTAATGTCTGTTCAGTTAGATGGCAACCAGGTGGTTACAGGTAGGGAAAGAAGCAAGACTATTCAATAGAAAAACTACCCTTACCATGAATGCCAGGAAAAAGCCCTCAAAATGAAGGGAATCTGTCATTTTGTGTAAATTCTCTTCTGCTTCCATAAACACAGCCGTAATCAATTAAAGACCAACTTGTGAAGGAGCCATTGTTTGCAGTTCCATTCAGACATTGCTGAGTTGTCTTTTAGACTGCCCGTGCGGAAACCCTGGTAAGGTGATGAGAAAGTTCAAAGCACCTAACTTTTCAATGTGGATTTTGTTCCTTGGATTTTATTTTATCTTTTTATTCATTTAAAAAATCAGAGTGTAGTATATGTGTTGATTTTGGTTCTGGAAAAAGAAGGGGGCTTAAGAACATAACAATGCTTGAAAAAAATAAAGATACAATTCCGTGTGACTTTCAGAGAGCAATGCCTTATACATGAGTTCAAGAGGAATCACTGCTAAAAATGCTTGTTAAGAAAATAAGCAAAATTACTTAATCAACAGTCTCTTGATAGAAAGCGAGAGTGTTTTCTGTGACATCAATAAATACTTATTGAATTTTCTGTGATTGCCATTTTATTCTTGTTCTAGACCTCTCTCCCATGTTCCTAATTTGAGTGAGGCCGTATTATTGGCGCTGAAGTTGTCAATGTCCAGTCTTGATTGCTGGATTTGGGAGACTGGTGAAACTTCACTGAAGAGGCAGATGTAATACTATTTTCAAACAATTTGGCATAAATGATTTTAAAAACTAGCATAATAATGATGAATCAACATTAAATATTTAATGCTTTTGATATGTACTTTACTAGAAATAACCAACTCTTTCTCTCTCTCTCTCTCTCTTTCTCTCTCTCTCAGACATAGGGAATAAAAGTTACCAAGTAATAAAAGTAAACCCTTAGATGCTTTTATAGGCATCTAGAAATTTCTTCCCTGACTGCCTAAAGAATAATTTGGAATAGGCCTGGATGAAGTCCCATTTAACTATATAGTTAGCTGGATATTCAAGCCCAATATAAAATTTGTGAAATGGAAATTAAAGAATAAAGTGATTCAACAAGAATATCTTTTTTCTAAGACTTCTTTACTTTTCTAGATGAAATAAAGAGAACAACTTTCTTTTCGACTACAATTTAATAAAACTGCTGTGTCTTGTCCCCATTATGTGAGCACATAGGCCTCTCTTCTTCTTGAGTGACATGTCTGGGGAGGTTATAAGGAAGAGCCTTAGTGCCCAGACCAGCCACTGTACTGATGACTCAGGACACCTTCACTGAATCCATTCATTACCCTGGCCCTAGTGGGAGTTACAAGCAAAGCCTGCCAATTAGATGTTGGTAATGTGGACTCTGCTTTAGGGAATTGGGTAAGACTGCCAGAATTCATTCCTGAACTTTAGCAGCCACAAAAGAGTATTTTTCTGTTGTCTGAAACTGATTCAAAACCAGGTCCCAAAAGGACAAGCTTCCTTTTGTGCACCATCTATCCTCAAGTCCAATGACTACTAATGTCACAACATCAGGTTTTGCACAGAATCACAGGAAACATCTGATGAAGGAGACGAGAAGAAAAAAAAAGTCATCATTTGACTTGATTAACCTCTGTTTTACTCTGTTTTCTAATTTTTGACCCTTCTCTTTGGAAAATTATTCTGTGGTAGTTCACCACAAATTAATGATGTCTTACTGTTAAATGAGAATTAAACGTGTGACACATTAGAATCATAATAAAAGCTTTCCAAAATCTTCACATGTTGAATTTAGTAATAATGTCAGTTCATATTCAGAGCTGCCAGTCCTTGCCTTGAAAAAATATGTCCAAAGTCCTATTCTAAAACTGTATTGGCATCACTACTTCTTTCTCTGTTAATAAACACACGTTAAGTGGAAATGCTTTGCTTTCAAGTTCATTGACATTATCGTTTTATTTTTATTTTTTTGCTTTTTATTTTTACGTGTTAGTTTGAATGCTCGAGTGATGATTTAAACTTGTTGAGGGGCAAAGGTAGATTTTCTTAATAAGGATTCTGTGAGCTTAAATATCTTATTAGTATAATTAACAAATATTGGAGAATTTCCAAGTTATTTTGCAGAATATGTGAGAGAACTCTAAACAGTAGGATCTTTAAATAGTAAAACTGCTAGTCAGTCCCTGTAGACTCACACAAGAAAGATTTGAATCTGTATCAAGGTGATTTCTTTCTTTTTTTTTCCCCCCTAAAGCAATGTATTCTTTTGGCTTCTCGTCCTAATTTTACTTTAGAAATTATTTTTAATGTGCTTCAGACAGGGGCCTTCTGTCCAGGTCTTGAATACAAGTACTGTATCTTTGTTTTGTATTCTCATACAAATATATTTTATTGGGAACCTATTTCAAAATGCTTGTTAAACATATGAACTTATTCACTCACATAAATGCATGCAAGTGCTGTAAATGTAGGGGCAGATGTTGGAACAGAGGACCCTATGTCTCCTGCTCATGGCAGCAGCTCACTGTTCGGGGAGAGAGATTTTTCTTCATCGGCTCACTGCTGGTGCACTCGCTGCACTTCATACATACTTCCTCTCTATTGTGATGTGTAAGCACAGATATGCACACACACACATACACACATCTATAATTTAAAGAAAAAAGCATTAGTCATAAAGCTTAGGAGTTGAAAGTAAGCAAGTAAGGCTAGGATAGTAGCTGTTCAGAACTTGAATGAATTGCCACAGTTTTCACCAAGAAACTGGCTGGCCTTCTCAGGCAGGCTCCAAATTCCTGTTGAAATGAAGACTTTCTTTCCTGGAATAGGACTGGCATTCCTGGGAAACAATGGCCCTTTTCAAATAGGCTCTGAAATTTCACAGGTGAAGGGAGAAGGGCAGTCATTTGATCCCACCCACAAGAAGCCTGTTAGTATTTTAAAAAGTGAAGACAGAGCCTATCATGGAAATACAGGCAAAGCTGGCTAGTGGCTAAGAGCTGCAATCTAGACCCACAGTTCTACAGATCCCTGTGAAATATGAATCAATTTCAATGTTCTGTCTTCGACTCACATTGCAATTCTTTTTTCTAGATTGTCTAAAGAGCAGAATACAGAACCCCTGAAATTGAGTTTTACTTCATATCACATGTTCTGGAAGAGCAATATAGAAGTTTAATTTAATTAGGGCTCGGTATTAGAATCTATAAAATAAAGAAAACATCTACTAACATATATGTATGTGTGTGAATATATAAACACATATATAAATGTATATTTATATGTAATAATTTTGAAAGAGATACAAGATTAAAATATTAAATAGATACACAAAACACACACACACATATAATAAATATAATATACACCCTAATATAATTTACCTTGCATCCCTTCTAATATATTTGAGTTTAGTCTAATTATATTTTAATTTAATAAAGATTCAAAAACACTCAGATAATTTAAGGAGTTCTTTATAAAACTATAGACTATATCCAATTTGAAAGAATTTGAGTATTTTGATTATTGTAATTATGTTATAATTAATCTCAGGTGTATTTCATAGCTTAAACTTTTGAGAATAAATTCACAGATATTCTTGAAACTTTATTCGATCAGATCACTCAGTGATTAAGATCCACTGTGTGTTTTAGTACTCTGTTTCATGTATGAGAAAACCAGTGAATGTTCCAGTTGTGATATTTACCTTTCATAAAATAGACAAAGCTTATTAGACAGATCTTCCTGCAAGTGGCTGCATCATTTCTCTTTTCGTTTTTCCAACAATCCTGATAATTGTTCCAAGAATGATGATTCACTTAATCTTTAGCTTAGTCCTAGCTTGAAGACTTATTTTAGATGTAGATTACAGAAGAATCGGAAAACACTTATTTTTTTCTTAAAGGCAAATAAAAAACTATTTGCCTTTGTGAAAGTATTATTATATAGGCCTTCTCTAAGAAACACAGTTATCTAATCTTTTCGTAGCAGTATAACATTTTGAAATATTTTTCCTGTTTTGGTTACTACATGTATTCTTTACTCTGCCCCAATATCTAGTAGTCCTAACCCCAATTCTAGCAGGCAGGGAGCAGGGTTTTATGAACTTCTGTCTTAGAAAAGAGATAAAACATTAGCCAGGTGTGGAGCATGCCTTTAATCCTAGCTTCTCAGGAGGCTGAGGCAGGAGAATCCCTTGAACCTGAAAGGTGGAGGTTGCAGTGAGCCAAGATCATGCTACTGCACTCCAGCCTGGGCAACAGAGGGAGACTCTGTCTCAAAAACAGAAACAAAACAAAAAGGAAAAAAGAAAAGAGATGAAACAGTAAAGCAATAATAAAATTAAAGTATTGCTCTTAAAGTTTCAAAAGCAAATATGTAAATATAAAAATAATTTGAAACACCCACACCCACACATAAATGATAGACTGAAAAAGCCAAGCTCCAATACTTAAAATCAATCAAAGATAGTTTTTTTTTTTTTTTTAACCCACCAAGAAAATTTCCTGGGTTTGGGAGAAAACAAGAAACAAAAGAGTATTTAGATGTCAGTATATCATTTGAATAGGGCTATCAAGTACTTTGTTTTCCCAATGCCAGGATTGGACTTGGGGGTTAAGAATAGAAGAAATACATAAACTTGGGGTTCTAGAATTAAGAGAGCTAGTTTCCCTGGTGGAGCTTACAGAGTTGTCCTCAAGCTTTATATTGTCCTACTCTTCCCCTACCTCCAGCCCTGTCCCCTTTTCCAGGTATGGAGAATGAAAGGGTAGAGATGGGTGAGGACTGTGATATAGGCCTAAGAAGGCTTTTCAGAATCTCTTGTCTCATTAATAAATCCTAGAAAGCAGGCCGGGTGTGGTGCCTCACGCCTATAATCCCAGCATGTTGGGAGGCTGAGGCAGGTGGATCACTAGGTCAAGAGATCGAGACCATCCTGGTCAACATGGTGAAACCCCGTCTCTACTAAAAATACAAAACTTAGTTGGGCATGGTGGCGCAGCCTGTAGTCCCAGCTACTCAGGAGGCTGAGGTAGGAGAATTGCTTGAACCCAGGAGGCGGAGGTTGCGGTGAGCCGAGATCGCACCATTGCACTCCAGCCTGGGTAATAAGAGTGAAACTCCGTCTCAAAATAAATAAATAAATAAATAAAGCCTAGAAAGCAGCGGATGTTTTTCCTGAGGGCTGAAACTAACATGGACGCGGCACAGAGAACTCACAGACTGGAGCAAATATTATGTTAAAGAGGAGGATGACGCAGCTGATATCTGCATGCGTCAATGACAGGACCAAGGAGAAAATATGTCTATCAGGTTGGAGATCAGCGTGAAGTGATTACAGAGAACCATATGTAACCTGCTAATTGTGTGATACCCTCTTATACACATCATATATTGCTTAAAAATGGGGTTTCATTCTGGAATATACCTCATTTGGCAATTTCATCATTATGCAAACATCATATAGTGTACTTACACAAACCTGGATGGTATAGCCTACTGTAGACCTATGCTATATGGTAAAACCTCTTGATCCTAGGCTACAAAAGTGTACAACATGTTCCTGTACTGAATACTTGGGCAATTGTAACACAGTGGTAAGGATCTGTGTATCTAAACACATCTAAATATAGAAAAGGTACAATAAGAATACACTGTTACAATCTCACAGGACTGCATATACGGATTCATGGCTAACTGAAGCATTGCTACAAGGTGCATGACTCACTTGTTATGAAGTACCTGACTTACTTGCAGTGTTTGTAAGGAGGGGATTAGTAACTGAAATAACTGAGATTACAGTTAAATTGACGAAGTTTATTTCTACTGCCCAGTAAAATGGGAGCATAGAATATAAATTGTTTATTTTTGTAAAATAGTAATTTTTTTTGAGATTAAAACTTTTAATTTTTAATTTTTAATTTTTTATTTTTATTGCATTTTAGGTTTGGGGGTACATGGGCAGAACATGCAAGATAGTTGCATAGGTACACACATGGCAGTGTGTTTTGTTTTGCTGCCTTCCGCCCCTTCACCCACATTTGGCATTTCTAGTTAGTAATTTTTTATACCTAAGTTTTAGAAACTGGAAGTTAGACCTTCTATACTTACTACAAAGAACAAAATTCAAAAGAAAATATCTAAGTCCCCTGCCAGTTAATCTAAGCTAGTTTTATTGCATCATTTATCTCTGCTCTTTTACAACCTCATTTGAACTCACATTGAGACTTCTAGACATTTAGTGGTACCCCAAAGCCTTGGCAGCTCACAGTTTGCTGCAAACTACTATCTGGATTCTAGTTGCTCTTGTTGCTTCAGCCAGCACATATCAGAGTTAGCTGTAAATGTGGGCACTGTAGACACTTAAATCTTTAACTATAACCAGGGCCTTTCCTATCGGTACCTAAATTCTAGCAATTCTCACCAGTGATGCTGTCAGAGCAAACATCCTTCATTCTGATCTGAAAATGGGAAATATGAGAAAAAGAAATGGATATTCTTAACTACTTTGCAAAGATCTCTTATTATTATAACCATCTCTTAAAATAGACCCAAATGTTTCTACTTACCCTCATCCCTCTTGCGCTTCTTATGTTTCCATTACTGTGAATATAATTCATTTCTGTTTTTCTTTTTCTCTCCTAATAAGCCATCTGTAATTCAGTAAGCACTGCTTCAACTATCAGTCTCAAGGCTATTCCTTGAAGAGGATTCCCTTTCAGGAGTAGAAATCTTAAGTTCTTTTACTCGCAATTTTTATGGCATATTGTGTTTTCTGATGCAAATGGAACTCATTTTGGTAAGGCACATTTATTAGGTTATTTCTAACATACTGGACTCCCAATTGTGAGAGGTAGGTAAGGCATATAATCAACTTCCTATATCCTTGGTGCCAGGTCACTGTGAAAACACATATTTTGCTATACATAGGCATTTTTTCATAAACAGACACAAAACAGTGCCAATCCTGTTCTATTGGCCGTGAAGTCCCAGCTCTCAGCACCATATGTTCTGACAATATCTTGCATAAATATTCACTTGAGGCCAATTAACAATGCTTTAATGCTCCAGTCAGTCACATGACCCATAATTCTGCAGAATCACTGACTCGGTATGAACCATTTAAGAAGAAAGCTTTTACCACTTATAAAAAGTGCAAGATTTACAGATTCTTATAACCTGTTTATAAAAATTGGGGAATAGAGTATTTGCATAATATTTTAGTCAGTCCACTTATCTGATATCAACAGTGAAGTCCAATTTAACATTAAGCTTATTAATAAATATCTGGTGTTGATTAGTAATAAAGATAAATGAAGTCTATCTAGGGAGAAGCCTTTGTATTAACTTGTAGGAAACCACTCCTGGAGGACACAGGCCAACTAACTGTTCTAGAGTACATGCTGAAACCAACACACATTTTAATTACATGTTCTAAAATTAATCATGTTAAAAGAAATGATAAGCCACATATAATTTACCTTCTTTTTTTTCACACAGTTAGTTTACCAGTATTTTCAACCTAGAGGAACATAAACCATTAAATATATATTGATATTTGATATTCTTCAGGCAACTCCTTCCTTTTATACATGGAGGAAATGTATGTAATAATGTATTTGTTTTCTTCTTTCTTTTCCTTTCTTTCTTCTTTCTGTTTCTTTGCTCTTTCTCCCTTTTCTTTCTTTCCTATTTCTTTCCTTTTTAAAAAAAATCATATCTGTATAAAGAATAGATAAAAATAACTAGCCTTATAATACAGATAATAAAAATAAAATTGGTTTTTAATGACCAAGTTACCCAGATAATTGTTTAGTTTTGTTTTATTTAGTCATAAAGTTACTCATAAAAACAAATGTTACTCTATTTCTATTTTGAGCCAGATCTATTATCATTCTAGAAAAATGGGTAATAATATATGTAATGACAAAAATAACCAAAGTAGCTAAAATTTGTACACAATTTTTTACTAATTTGGCACTGTAACCTTATGAAAAAAACTTTATTATGTACATTTTGCAATGAAGAATCCAATGCCTAGAGAATATAACCACAAGTCCAAAGTCATCCAACTATCAGATGATGAAGAGAGGAAGAAAGTCATGTCTGTATGACTCTTAATTCCTTAACAGCTACACTGGGCCATATCCCATCCATTCCCAGGGCCAGCTTCCCCTGTTGATCTGTGTACAGATTCAGCTCTACGTGTCATGAAGAAGATATAGATAAATAAACCACAGACTCTCTTTAGAAGCAGAATATAATTTGACAGGGAGCATAAGACATGTGTAGCATATACACAAATATATATCTATATATATATAGATATGACAAAGTAAGAAGTAATATATTGTTGTTTACAGATTGTTGAGATAAAACAGATTGAACAGATTGTTCAATCAGATCAGAGTGTTGAGATAAGTCTTCTAAATTTTTACTACAGTGATAATACAATAGTTTTGAAATGTACATGTAACGGATCTCACCCTTTGCTCCTTTGTTGAATATACAAAGAAACTTCAGAAATCCTGTTTTCTGATTTTTTGGAACCTTCAGAAAATTCAAGGTCATTTAAACAACTGTCAGACTTTGTAGAAGGGTAAATGCTTGGAGAACTTCTCTGAAAACCATAGTGAGATAAAATTCATTTTCTTCTTTTCTCAGACAATAATATGGACTTGGAAAAAGGAGGTCTCAACAAGACCACCTGGGGAGCTTTCTGATGTTTCCTGATATTGGAGGGTCTTGCAACTTGGAGTCAGACACTCGCCTAAGTCTATTTAAAGGGTGAGAAGAAGAGAAAGGGCTATCTGCTTGGTGTAGAGCCAGGAGAGTGTTGCTGCTGCTTTCAGACTGATCTGGTCTAGAGCTTGTTGACATAAAGGATGTGTCAGTGGAATAAATACAGGACTCTGCAGGGAAGATAACTGAGCAGAAGACATTTTAATGGCTCATCAAGAGATTAGTAGGGATTGCTGAAGGACTCCTATAGTGAGAGATTTTGTGAATGAGATCCCCAGGGAAATTCGGGGCTGAACTGGAAGCACCCAGCCAGGAGATTGAAATGCCGCAGCTATGAAGACTTCCAAAGCCAATCCACAAAAGCATCTCATAAGAGAATAAGCTTTGACCCTCATGTCAGGCACAGAGAGTATGGCACAATCAGCAAGGAAAACAACATTTCATTTTCTTCTCCTGCCTACTTTGACACTGGAGAGTTCTGAGAAAAGAGCTACTCAGTAAAGGAGGAGGTAGACATGTGACGGAAAAGGGTAGATGACCCCCAACCATTCACATTGTGTTGAAGAAGCCCTTGGCTTTGGGAAGAAGTCATAATTTGAATGGCTATTGAAATATTAATAGTTTTGATTGTATATGTTATAATTATTGAATTGAGATAGTGTTTTGTGACTTAAGTCATAAACTACTTACCACCTAAGGGTAAGCTGGAAAGTAATAAAATCTAAACAATTTTTCACCCAGAGGCCAGAAAGATTAGCCACACTGAGTCAATTTTAAATGGGTATTGGAGATAAAACAGAATTGCAATTTGAACTGATCTTACAAGTTTCATGTTCAGCATACTAATTATATATCTTTATAAAGATTTCATGAAATGCTGTGCAATCGCAGCTAATGGATAGACTGACAGGCTCTTGAACCTGAATTAAAGAGCAATGTCAAGTAATATAAAGATCACCCAATAAGGACTTGCTGGAGTATTGTTCTATTTTTAGCTCCCTCATCTTTTTTGCTGGTCACCTTATCTAAGTTTCACAATGTTTCTTAATTTCAGCCTTTACATGTAAAAATGAATAGAAGTGTAATAATGCATTGCGAAATACTTTTTTGCTTCAAATGAGATGATACAAATCAAATCCAGTAATGTAATGAACACATTTTGAGAAATAAGTGTAATACATGTGTAGTATTAATATTATTAAAATAATGACAAGCACTTTTTGAGTGGAACTTATGAACTGTGTTTTGTTAGACAAAAGATAATTTTTTAGCCTGAAAGTTTGTGTTCATATGCATTTCAGACATTTTTGGGAAATATATATACACAAAACATACACAAAAAGATTATAAAGTTTTAAAAATATTTTTTGTTATATTTTATATATAAATATCTTTATTATCTCTTACTTTGTTATTTATACATTTTTGCACCTTAAAATGGGAATTTTATCTCAATTTTAAGACACACATAGACTGAGAATAAAATGTGACAAGTCTGTATGTACACATAGTATATTAGTAAACATGAATACCTACATACATACACACATAAACACAGTACAGAATATATATGTGTATGTACACCAAACTCTGTGTGTCTATCTATGGCTGTCTGTATGTGTGTGTACAACTGTGCAGACACATATGCTTGTGTGTATAGGGTTGACATAAGAATGTACATATAGTTAATTTAATTCTCCATGGAAATTTATGCTATTATTTACCATATTTTACAGATGAAAAAACCGAGATGCAGAAAGTTGAAATAACCTGGTCATGGTCACAGTGCTGGTGAACAGCAGGGCCCCAACAAAATGGCACAGGTTTGTCCTCTTATGTTTATTTACACTCTGTATTCAGTTAGCCCTCTGTATCCATGGGTTCCACATCCACAGATTCAAACAACCATTGATCGAAAATATTCAAAAAACAAATAACTGAAAAATAACTACAACAATAAAAAATACAAATAAAAATATAGTGTAACTGTTTACATAGGATTTACTTTTCAGTAGGTATTATAAGTAATCAAGAGATTATTTAAGTGTATGGGAGGTTGTGTGTAGGTTACATGCAGATACAATGCCATTTCATATCATGGACTTGAGTGTCTAGGGATTTAGATATCTGTGGAGGGGGGAAGTTCCTGGAACAAATGCTCCTGCTGCTACCAAGGGATGGCTGTACACTCTATTCCCTTCACTGAGAGAGCTACAGTACAATTCAGTACTAATTACAAAGGAAGTTACTAAAAACCAGCTTTGCAAAGGAGGTCAGTGTTTGTGTAAGTGTTTACATAAGTGAATGTTAATAATTCAGTTAGAAAGTAGGGAGTTGAAAAGACCTGCAAAGATATGGGTCCCAATGAACAGAAATGGATTTCTTTCCATTTACAAGTCAAATGAGAAAGACATTAAGAACAATACAAGTACAACTTGGTAAGTGCCCCTTATAGCTTAGGGGACATAGAGACTCACCAGTGTCTGATTTACATCTAACAAATCAAAACAGCAAAGTTTGACTGAAGCAGCTTGTGGCAGCATAGCAGAGGATGCAGGTAGAAAACTTCACTCTCATGAGATTAAAGTTAATTGTTTCCTCTGCTCTAGATGTGGGCTCTTACGATAAGGAGTCTGCAGGGGTTGTCTTTTTTTTTTAATGTGATGCTATTGTTCTTTATTTATTCATTAAACAAACATCTATGGAGCTTCTTAGTATGCCACACATTGTTTCTGGTACCAATACAGTGGTGGTGAATGAAGTAGATGGAATTTCTGACTTCCTAGGTCTTATATTCTAGTTGAGAGACAATAAACAAAGAAATGAATAAATATGTGACATGCCGTTATTAATAACATGCTATAAAGGAACTGAAGCTGAGTCAGGGCCTTGCAGTGACCATGAAGAAAAGGGCTACATCAAATCCGACTTCTCCACAGTGATATTTAAGTAGTAATATGCAGAAAGCAAGGGAATGAGTCATGTAGCTATTTGGTAGAACAATGTTCTAAGTAGAGTGGACAGAAAATAAACAAGTTCTTAGGCCAGAATGAAATTGGCCAATTCAAGAATTAGCAAAATAACCAATGTAGTGAGCTCATCTGAATGAGACAGAGGACTGGATTTTTTTTTTTTTTTCAAATTCTCTATGCAGGAAGGGCGATGTAATCAGTGGTGAGATATACATTGTCCATGAAGTTTTGTTTTTTTTTTTTTTTTAAAGAGAGAAAGAAAGGAAAAAAAAGGAATGAAGAAGAGGAAAAAATAGGAAGAGGAGGAGGGAGAGAGAACGGGAGTGTTGCTTAATTGCCCAGGCTAGAATGCAGTCTAAAAATGGGTATTGAAAACCTCCCTTATACCATCAATTGTGCTTAATAATGGCCAACCAATATTTCATTTTAACCTGTGAGTAGGTGTGATGTGGTACAGATAAGAGTGCATATCCTGTGTGTTTAAAGCGGAGAGTTTTATAAATGTTTTATTTATTAAATTTACTTGTTCCAGATCTGAGTTCAAGTCCAGGACATCCTTATTAATTTTCTGTCTGATTGATCTATCTAATATTGATGTTGAAATCTCCCACTACTACTGTGTGGGAGACCAAGTCTCTTTACAAGTCTTATGTATCCTATATTGGGTGCGTACACATCCAGGATCGTCAGCTCTTCTTGTTGCGTTGATCCTTTTACCATTATGTCCTCTTTTGATCTTTGTTGCTTTAAAATCCATTCCATCAGAGGCGAAAATTGCAACCTCTGCTTTTTATTTATTTATTTATTTTTGCTCTTCATTTGGTTGACAAATCTTTCTCCATCCCTTTGTTTTGACTCTTTATGTATCTTTGCATGTAAGATGGGTCTGGATGCAGTATACCAATGGGTTTTGGCTGTATCTTTTGATTGGGGGATTTAGTCAATTTAAATTTAAAATTATTGCCATTTGATGTTAGCTGGCTATTTTGCCCATTAGTTGATATAAATTCTTCATTATGCTGATACTCTATACTTTTTGGTATATTTTTAGAAAAGCTAATACTGGTTGTTCCTTTCTATGTGTAATGCTCCTTTCAGAAGCTTTTGTAATGCAGGCCTGGTGGTAATGAAATCTCTGAGTACTTGCTTTATTCACAAAATATTTTATTTTTCCGTCAATTGTAAAGCTTAGTTTGGCTGGATGTGAAATTCTGGGTTGAAAGTTCTTTTCTTTAAGGATGTTAAATATTGGCCCCCACTCTCTTCTGGCTTGTAGGGTTTCTGCTGAGAGATCTACTGTGAGTCTGATAGGCTTCCCTTTGTGGGTAACCTGACCTTTCTCTCTGGCTGCCCTTAGTATTTTCTCCTTTATTTCAACCCTGGTGATTCTAGCGATTATGTGCCTTGGGGTTGCTCTTCTTCAGGGGTTGTTGTAGAGCCATTATCAGACTCTTGATTGAAAGGAAGAGAAACCACAACAGAAAGATATGGATACTGAGGGTATGTATCATAAGAAACTATCCAGTAGATATGTTTTTGCATTCATCAAAGGAGCTATTGGTACAAGACTCAGTGACTGTAGATTTCCAAGGAACCCAGGGAGCAAGTGATAGAAGCAGGAGGCAGATAAAGCGGGGAGGTCCCAGAGAATCTCCAATCTGCCCCACAAGTGTTTACATTGTTTACATCAGATGCTTTTGTGCAGAGAGTTTGTTATACCAGTTTAAAGTTTAGAGGGAATTACAGAGAAGCTTCATCCTTGTGCCAGCAAGTCAGAGAGAATGGAAAGAAACAGATTGACAGAGGGCTTATTGCATAACAGTGACACAAATAATAAAAGAGAAAAAAGAAAATATGCACCTGTCCTCCAAATCTTGTAGTTCTGGCTAGGGAAACTAGAATCTTCTTAACTGTATATAATACACTATCCTAGAAAAAATACAGCTTTAATAATAAAAATTTCAAATAAAATAATAAGAGAGTTGCAACTTTGTAATTTAGTTCGGCAAATTTCATTTTCTTCATATTTACCTTATGATGCAAACAAAAATAGATTCTGGTTGATTCTTTTCTATTTATTGATTTTTTTTCTTATAATATTGTTTAACTGGAAAAATGCAGTAATTTTTAATTTTGCTTCTGGTGACATTTTCTTTAGGAATTATTTTATCTTAATTAGAAAATGTGTTTGCTATGATCTTTCCATATAGTTGTCCAGAACTTCAGAACTGATACACATCTTAGAAGTCATTTATCACAGCACCTTTATTTTAAATATAGATAAACTGAGGAGCCTAAAGGTCAAGTGACTCAAGAATGCCAGTAAAAAAGCAATGGCAAGAGTCAACATCTCCTATTACCCAGACCATTGCTTTTCATGCAACGTCATATTGCTTCACTGCACACATGACAAATTCATTTTGGGGGAAAGAATAAGGATGTAGTTCTAGGTAATCATCAACACAAAGATAAGATGGATTTACATTGTTTCAAAGCCTTTATTTCATAAATGATATCAAACATATCCTTTAATAATTTATTCACAACTAACAGAGGCACAAAAAGTGGGTTCTTTTTTTAAAATTCTTTTTTAATATATATTTTATTGCGTTTTAGGTTCTGGGGTACATGTGAAGAACATGCAGGATTGTTGCATAGGTACACACATGACAATGTGTTTTGCTGCCTTCCTCCCCATCACCTATATCTGGCATTTCTCCCCATGTTATCCCTCCCCAACTCCCCACCCCCCACTGTACCTCCCCTTGTTCCCCCCGACAGACCACAGGGTGTGATGCTCCCCTCCATGTGTCCATGTGTTCTTATTGTTCAATACCCGCCTATGAGTGAGAACATGTAGTGTTTGATTTTCTGTTGTGTCAGTTTGCTGAGAATGATGGTTTCCAGGTTCAACCATGTTCCTACAATGGACACGAATTCATAGTTTTTTATGAGTGCATAGTATTCCGTGGTGTATATGTGCCACATTTTCCCTGTGGATTAAGTTCTTGTTAAAAATATTTAGAAGGAACAGCCAGGCAAAAGTATGCACTGGAATTTTTAGTGATATGTACCTTAGAAAGGCCTAGACTCAAAGGAACTATCAGTGCTGGTTATTTTTACTGACTCCTCCTACCCTCTTGTTGGTTTTGATAATGAATAATTATAAAATATTTTTGAAGATTTAATTTATAAATTTATAGTTTTAATTCTTTTTTGGCATTTCAATGAGTCTAGAGAAATATTGGGTGATTAGAACTATTAATAACTAGAAGAGAACGAACTTTGGCTTCTCTTGGGTGACAGCATAAGAATTTGGTGTTATGACTTCTCCTGGGTAAAGACTATATTGAAGAGCCTTGAGTCAAATTGTTTTTTGGAAGAAGGTAGAAAATAGCCACCAGCTATCTGATTAGGTTGTCTTGGGTACAATTGGGGAGCCATTTGGAAAATGATTACAGCCATCAGGAAGGGATTTTTATTGTGGTTTTCAATTATTACAAAAGTGCGGATTGTGCGTCCCAGGAAATTTAAGAGGACTTTGCCCTCAAGTAGATTATACTCTAAAAAGAGAAATTAAACCTTATTTTGTATTTAGCATGGTACATAAAGAGAGCTGGAGGAATATTACATTTGCAAACAAATTTGTGAAGTAGGCCAATCTGGAGACCAGATTCTTCATACTTAAGAATGGAATAAGGTATTTTGAGCATATTTATTCCTAGAGGAATAGAGTTGAAATCTTCAGTTTTTCTATCACATAGTTTAGGTTTTGTTTTACAAACACTGCTCCTAATTAGTAGTTAAGTAAGGAGAAAAATAAAGCTTAGCATCTACCAGGACCCTTTCATTTGTATGTGTGGAACTGGTTCATGTTTTGCTGGAATTCAGCTTTACCAAACTGGTGTTTTACTTGGCTAGGTAACATTTTTATTTAAATGAATGCAGATATTTAAGAAATGTGAAATACAGAGTTTACTGTATTTAATATATTTCAGGAAAAAAGGCTTATAAAGCTAGTTATATATCTATTCCAAATATTAGCTAGAGACTAGCTCTTTTTATAGTCATGGTGGATAAATAATACTGAAAAATTAGTCTATTAGGCTGTTACATAATGCCCATTTTAATGTAAAATATACAGATTATAAAATTTAAGAGGAATACATCACATGCTTTGTTTCAATAAACCCATACAGAGATGTGCTGCACAGATACTGCATTTTCTTACAAATTAAAGGCTTGTGACAGTTCTATAGTAAGCAAGTCTACCTGTGCCACTTTCGCCAACAGCATGTGCTCACTCACTTCATGTCTGTGTCACATTTTGGTAATTCTCACAATATTGCAAAATTTTTAATTATTGTTACGTTTGTTAGAGTAATCTATAATCAGTGATCTTTAATGATACTACTGTCATTGTTTTTGGGATACCATGAACCAGGCCCATTAAGATGACATACTTAATGGATAAATTTGTATTGCGTTCTGATTTTTTCATTGGACCAATGGTTCCCCTGTCTTTCTCCCTCCCCTTGGACCTTCTTATTCCTTAAGACAAAACGATATTGAAATTAGGCCAATTAATAATCCTACAACGGTCTGTAAATGCTCATATAAAAGGAAAAATTACATAGAATTGCATGTCTTTCACTTTAAATCAAAAGCTGGAAATGTTTGAGCTTAGTGAAAAAGGCATGAATGTTGAAAGCTGAGATAGGCCTAAAGCTAGGCCTTTTGTGCTAAACAGTTAACCAAGTCGTTACTGCAGAAAAAAAAAAAGTTATTAAAGGAAATTAATAATGCTCCTCCAGTGAACACATGAATAAGAAAGCAAAACAGCCTGTGGTTGATGTAGAAAAAGTTTTAATGGTCTGGATAGAAGATCAAACCAGCCACAGCATTGCTATAATCTTAAATCTAACCCGAGTAAGACCATAACTCTCTGATTCTGTGTCAACCAAGAGAGGTAAGAAAGCTACCAAAAAACAGTTTGGAACTAGCAAAGTTTGGCTCATGAGGTTTAAAGATAGAGACTTTTTTTTTTTTTGCCAATCAATGAGAGCTTGTAAGGTTGCTGAGGTTGTTGGCCTTGAACTCTTGGCCTCGCCTTCCAAGCGCCACGACATCTGGCCGGAGCCACTTTGGGCCCCTAGAGACTGTCTTTATAACATAAAAGTGTAAGGTGAAGCAGCAAGTACTGGTGTAGAAGTTGCAGCAATTTATGCAGATCTAGCCTATATCACTGATGAAGATGCCAACAATAAACAATACAAAAAAAAGCCGTATACTGGAAGAAGATGCCTTCTAAGACTTACATAGCTAGAAAGGAGAAGTTGAGGCCTAGTTTCAAAGAGCAAAATTACTCTCTTCTTCTTCTTCTTCTTTTTTTTTTTTTTGAGAGGAAGTTTCTCTCTTGTTACCCAGGCTGGTGTGCAATGGCGTGATCTTGGCTCACCGCAACCTCTGCCTCCTGGGTTCAGGCAATTCTCCTTCCTCAGCCTCCTGAGTAGCTGGGATTACAGGCACGCACCACCATGCCCAGCTAATTTTTTGTATTTTTAGTAGAGACGGGGTTTCACCTTGTTGACCAGGATGGTCTTGATCTCTTGACCTCGTGATCCACTCACCTACACCTCCCAAAGTGCTGGGATTACAGGCTTGAGCCACTGTGCCTGGCCTTACTCTCTTCTTAGAGTAAAGCAAAGAACAAAATTACTCTCTTCTTAAAGAGTAAAGCAGCTGGTGACTTTAAGTTGAAACCAATGCTCATTTTCGTAATTTACAAAAATCCTTGGGTCCTTATGAATTATGCTAATTCAACCTCTGTGTGAACAATAAAACCTGGATGACAGTTCACCTGTTTACAGTATGGTTTACTGAATATTTTAAGCCTACTATTGAGACCTACTTCTCAGAAAAAAAAGATTCCTTTCAAAATATTGCTATTCATTAACACAGCATCTGGTCATCCAAGAGCTCTTGGCCAAGAAGATCAGCATTTTTTCACACCTGTTAACAAAATGCCCATTTTGCAGCCACTAGATCAAAGAGTAATTTTGACTTCCAAGTATTTTGATTTAAGGGTCCAGGTGTGGTAGCTCATGCCTGTAATTGCAGCATTTTGGGAGGCTGAGGTGGGAGGACTGTTTGAGGCCAGATATTTGAGACCAGCCTGAGCAACACAGTGAGACCTCATTTCTACTAAAAAAAAAAATAGCTGAACATAGTTGCATGTGCCTCTAGTCTCAGCTATTCTAGATACCATTAAGAACATTCATGATTCAGGGAAGAGGTAAAAATATTCACATTAACAGGAGTTTAAAAGAAATTGATTTTAACCATCATGGATGACCGAGCTGTTCAAGACTTCAGTGGAGGAAGTAACTGTAGATGTGGTAGAGACAGGTAGAATCAGAAATGGAGTTTGAAGATATGACAGAATTGCTGCAATCTAATGATAAAACTTGAGTGGATGAGCAGTTACGTCTTATGGATGAGCAAAAAAAGTGGAATCCTTGCATGGAATCTACTGGTGAAAATGCTGTGAATATTGATGAAATGAAAACAAAGAATTTAGAATATTACATAAACTTAGTTCACAAAGAAGCAGCAGGATTTGAGAGAATTGACTCTAATTTTGAAAGAAGTTCTATTATGTGTAAAATGCCATCAAACAGCAAAACATGCTACAGAAAAATCTTTCATAAAAAGAGGATTGAAGAGCCAGTTGATGACACAAACTTTGGTGTTCGTTATCTTATTTTAAGGAATTGGCACAGCTACCCCAACCTTCAGTAATCACCACCCTGATTAGTTAGCAGCCATCAACACCAAGGTAAGATAACCCAGCCGCAAAAACATTATGACTCTCTGGCTTGAGCCCAGGAGCTGGAGAGCAGCCTGGGCAACATGACAAAACTTCGTCTCTACAAAAAAAAAAAAAAAAAAAAAAAAATTAGCAGGGTGTGGTGGCATGTGCTTATAGTCCCAGCTACTCAAGAGGCTGAGATGGGAGGATCCTCTGAGCGCAAGATTAAGGCTGCAATGAGCTGAGATTACACCACTCCGCTCTGGCCTGGACCAGACCCTGTCTCAACAAAATAAAATACAAAGGTAAATAAATAAATAATAAATAGATTATGACTCTCTGAAGGCCCTAATGATCATTAGCAATTGCTTTCTTCATCTTTAAAGTTCAGGGATACATACGCAGGATGAGCGGGTTTGTTGCATAGGTAAATGTGTGTCATGGTGTTGACTGCACAGATCATCCCATCACCTAGGCATTAAGCCAGACATCCATTAGGTATTCTTCCTGATGCTCTCTCACTCCACATCCAACCAACAGATCCCAGTGTGTGTTGTTCCCCTCTATGGGTCCATGTGTTCATACCATTAACTCCCACTTGTAAGTGACAACATGCAGTGTTTGGTTTTCTGTTCCTGCATTAGTTTGCTGAGGAAAATGACTTTCAACTCCATCCATGTCCTTGAGAAGGACATGAACTCATTCATTTTTGTGTCTGCATAGTATTCCGTGGTGTATATGTACCACATTTTCTTTATCCAGTCTATCACTGATGGGCATTTGGGGTGATTCCATGTTTTTGCTATTGTGAATAGTGCTGCTATGAATATAGTCATGAATGTGGCTTTATAATAGAATGATTTATATTCCTTTGTGTATTCCTTTGACCCAGTAATGAGATTGCTCGATCAAACAGTATTTCTGCCTCCAGGCTTTTGAGGTATCACCACACTGTCTTTCACAATGGTTGAACTAATTTACACTCCACCAACAGTGTAAAAGTGTTCCTTTTTCTCCATACCTCAGCAGTAGTTGTTTTTTGACTTTTAATAATAGTCATTCTGACTAGTGTGAGATGGTATCTCATTATGGTTTTGATTTGCCTCTTTGCCTTTCTCTAATAATAGGTAATGTTGAGCTTTTCTTTATGTTTGTTCACTTCATGTATGTCTTCTTTTTAGAAGTGTTTGTTCATGTATATTGCCCACTTTTTAATGGTTTTTTTTTTTCTTGTAAACTTGTTTAGAGTAGACTCTGGATATTAGACCTCTGTCTGATGTATAGATTGTAAAAAAAATTTTTCCCGTTCTCTAGGTTGTCTATTTACTCTGATGATAGCTTCTTTTGCTGTGCAAGAGTTCCTTAGTTTAATTAGATCCTATTTGTCAATTTTTTCTTTTGTGGCAATTGCTTTTGGCATTTTAGTCATGAAATCTTTGCCTATGCCTATGTCCTGAATGGTATTGCTTTGATTTTCTTATAGGGTTTTTATAGTTTTGGATTTTACATTTAAGTCTTAAACTCATCTTTAGATTTTTTATATGGTGTAAGGAAGGAGTCCAGTTTTCATTTTCTGCATATGGCTAACCAGTTCTCCCAGCACCATTTATAAAACAGGGAATCCTTTCCCCATTGCTGTTTTTTCTTTTAGGTTTTTCAAAGATCAGACGGCTGTAGGTGTGCAGTCTTATTTCTGAGTTCTCCATTCTGTTCCATTGGTCTATGTATCTATTCTTGTACCAGGTCATTAGCAAGTTTTAGCATTGAAGTCTCTTTTAAGGAATGTATGTATGTCATTTTTAAGACATAATGCTTTTGTGTACTTAACAGACTGTAGTGTAAACATGACTTTTATATGCATTGAGAAACAAAAATTATAACTTGATTTAATGCGATATCCAGTGTCTTGCAGCAGGGTGAAACTGAATCTGCAGTATCTCTGAGAAATGTCTGTACAAAAAAAAGAACCATTCCACAAAATTATTAAAGGAGTTCAAATATGATAAACACAAACATTTAAAATATTTTAAAAAATGAAGGCCGGGCGCGGTGGCTCAAGCCTGTAATCCCAGCACTTTGGGAGGCTGAGGCGGGTGGATCACAAAGTCAACAGATCGAGACCGTCCTGGTCAACATGGTGAAACCCCGTCTCTACTAAAAATACAAAAAATTAGCTGGGCATGGTGGTGCGTGCCTGTAATCCCAGCTACTCAGGAGGCTGAGGCAGGAGAATTGCCTGAACCCAGGAGGCGGAGGTTGCGGTGAGCCGAGATCACGCCATTGCACTCCAGCCTGGGTAACAAGAGCAAAACTCCGTCTCAAAAAAACAAAACAAAACAAACAAACAAACAAAAAATGAAACTGCATACGTAATTTAGATCTTAATCTTGAAAGGGCAAGTAATGGCTATTGTACTTTACAGAGGATTATGCTCAAATATGGCCCAGAATTAGTATAATAAATACTGTCAATATTTTACATGTAAAATACTGTGCATATATCCATCTATGCGGAAATTACTTTCTTTGAGCACATTATTATTTTTTATTTAAAATATTATAATTTTCTTTTTCTAAGAATAATTATTTCCCCTAATTATTAACATATTTATCCTATTATTATTCACTTTATTATTAATATCTCATATTAGTATGGCATATTTATGACAACTAACTAACTACTATTGGTATATTATTATTAACCAAGTTTAAAACTTTATTCATATTTTTCTTCTGCTCCAGGATCATATCTAGGATACCACATTACATTAGTTTTATGTCTTCTTATGTGCCTGTTGGTTTTGACAGTTTCTCAGACTTTATTTTCATTTATTTATTTTTTTGACAGAAGGTATCCCTCTGTAGGGGTAATCCCTAAAACATTTCCATATTGTACTCTGCAGAATAAATCACTATATATAACACATACTTAATGAGTATGAAGTTGTATGCCTCTTCATTAAGAAAACAATTATTTAAAAAATATATTTGTAATTCTTCTGCCTGAGAGATTTGTCTTTTTTTCATTTATGTGTTTGCTTAACCATTTTATATCAAAATTGACTCATAGATAGATATTTTTACTTTGGTTTATAATCCAATAATATTTCATTTCAAGTTTGCCATTGGGTGTTCTTCAGTTGGCTCATGCATCCCTTTGTCATTCCCTTCATCGTTGTGATGTTTTCTTTTTTAAACCCTGTTTTACTCTTTGACAGAACAAGACTCTGTGTTCATCTTGTATATTTCATGTCCCAGCTCTAGATTCGACCATTCCTCCAAACATCCAAAGTTTTTTATTAGAGAATCATATTAGACCCAAAGATCTGGGTGCTAGTTGTGCTCATTATAGTCAATAAGCAAGAGAGATTGAATTTAACTCTACTTCAGATTTCTTATTTAGTTTGAATCCCACTAGCCTAGCTATTTAACTGAAGAGCATTCAATAATCCCAGTGCTTATGTTGCACCCCACACTAATTAAATAGGAATGTCTCGAGGTGGGACTCAGGCAGCAGTATTTTTTTTTAAGATTCTCAGATGATTCTGATATTTGGGAATAAGTAAACTACTAGTCTTTTTTTCATTGTAATTTAGCCTGACAAATATCTATCCACTTTTCAAAGTATGTTTCTAAGGCACTATTAACATAACTTCTCATTGGCTTTTTACCGTGAATTTTATTAACAGAAGCTGTGAATGGTATCTCTAAACATATAAAGTTAAACATGATTAGTAGGTTTTTATCAATGAAATTGCATATTCTAGAAATGTGAGAAATAAATCAGAGTTTATAAGACCTATAAGAGCAAGGGTTCAATGCTCACCTTTCTAGTTTTGCCAACTTAAAAGAAAAAACAGACAGACAAAACGCAAATATGAATTCCTGAAAAAGATTTTTAAGCCAAAATTCCTGTTTATTCCTTTTGGGAGCTACTTTCAAAGTTAGACTACTTATCTCATTCTCTTATTATCATCTCAACTCCTTTTCTGTTTTTTTTCCCCCAAAGGGAATTTTGCTAATAAGATCAAAGGAAAACAAGCAACTTTTGCTGTCAGTGGCTATGAAAGCAGGTCATAGATACCCAAGAAGCTACTCTGTGCTTTTTTATAAACCAGGAGTCCAGGAATCCAGGTCTAATTTGGCAGGATTTTCTGTGCCCAGTAGACTAAGAGAATTCAATTCAGAATACTCCAGGAAGTCTGCCCTTATTGGAACCAGAAACTAGTATAATAATACTTTTGAGGTAGTCCAAGTGGAAAACTCAGTCAAATGTTCAGGTTGCCCATCAGGTACAGGTTTGTTATCAACAATTACCTTCAAAGCTTCTGTCTCTAGTCAAAGAAGTAAGTGTGCTTTAAAAGCAGTAATAGAAATAAACCTTCTTTTTAATGGTTCTGGGCAGGTAGACCCTTTGAAAGAGCCAGAAATTTGTGGCAGTGAGGATAGGATTCAGTGAGTGCAACTAGAGCAGTTTAGTATCTCACAAAGTCAACCAGCGTGTAATCCCTTAGAGCAAGAATGCAATAGAGAAGCTACTCATTTCTAGTTGATTCTTCAGATAAATTAGTCATGGAACTTCTAAAAAGTAAGGAAATAGCTGTGAGAACTCCCAGATGGTGTGTAAAAAATGTCTCCCTGGCATATTAACTACTTTCAATAGGGTGGGCATTTTTCTTTTTCTCTTTCCTTCACTTTCTTTGCTTTTTTTCTTTTTTAGAAAATTTGAGCATGTCAGTTTCATTATTTTAAGTACAAGTGGTAACATTTCAGTATTAAAAAAAAAAAACTTGTCTGGAACAGATATTGCCCAGCAAATTCGATATGTGAATGCTTACTGTACTGGCAAACTTATATAATACTGTTCTCTGGCTCTATCTTAGGATGACCTATAAAGGTATCTACTTTTTAGTGTGGTACAACTGAATTCATTTGAGTGTGTTTCAATATAAATTGGTTTTATACTATATTCTGCTCAGGATGACTAGGGATTATAGAATTGGTACTGGGTTCAGAGTCAGAATATGTTTTCTTTTCTTGGTTCTGATTTTAAACACGCAATTTAAATTCTCTATGTTTCAATTTGCTAATTTATTTTTAAATGGACCTGTATTTTCTCTGCCATACTGCCATAGGTTAATTAAGGATCAAATATGAAGGTTCTTTGCCAAAAAATAAAGTTCGAGGTGTTATCTTTCACAGAAATCTTTCTAAAAGTGCACTTTCACCTCTGTTTAAAAAGGTAGAGAGGGTCACGTATTGCCTATGACAGGCTTTTGAAGTAGTGGCATGCATACCTTAGGAGAAACTCTGTGGCATTCTGTAATGCCACAGCATGAGCACAGCACATTTTCACACAGTGTCAAGATCACATTCATATCTGGGCAAAAGTTTGATACTTCAATAAATAATAATAATGTCTTGTATTCATTATTAGCATACAAATTTCTCCTGAGTTTTAACAATAACACAAAAAAATTCAGTGTTTTGGCAAGTGGCAAATAGTTTCAACAATACCTTGAGAACACTGAGACATACGTATTTATGTTCTTCTCTGCCACTCAGGATAGTGAGGCAAAACATATTGAGAAGTCCTAGTACTATATCAAAAACTCTTCTGATTCATGTATGAGAACTTCCATAACACTGGATCTAATTGTCTATTGATTCTCTTTCCTACTACACCCTATGTCTCAATCTAGGTTCTGATTGTTGTATCTCCTTTAACCTGTTGCAGAATGGCTTTGAAGAGGTATTGCATATTTTACAAACAGTTCAGGCTGGGCATGGTGGCTCACAGCTGATAATCCCAGCACTTTGGGAGGCTGAGGCGACTGGATCACCTGAGGTCAGGAGTTCGAAATCAGCCTGACCGGTATGGTGAAATTTTCTCTCTACTAAAAATACAAGAATTAGCCAGGTGTGGTGGCATATGCCCATAGTCCCAGCTACTAGGGAGTCTGAGACAGGAGAATTGCTTGAACCTGGAGGCGGAGGTTGTAGTAAGTCAAAATCGTACCACTGCAGTCCAGCCTGGGTAACAGAGAGAGACTCCTTCTCAAAAAGTAAATAAATGAAAATAAAAATAAACAGTTGATTCCATAATATATTAGTATATCAGTATACTTCCCTATATTAAACTTGATTTATCACTAGGTACCTAGAAGAGGGAAATAGGCATATTTAGTGTGTTGGGGGGAGGGAAGCAAGCACATGAAAACTAAAAGATTAAAATGACTTCAGTTGCTCAGCTGCTCTATTTTTCCACCCTTGGAACTCCATGGTACAAATTTTAAGGTCTGAGCATTCTTTTCTTCATGGTGAAAGTTTTCCATATCAGATGATTATAAGATAAATCTTCTTATACCATGGCTTATCTGTATTCTCACCTTCCCCAGAAATTAAAATTTTTTTAAAAAGTTGCAAGGGTACAGATGAATGTCCGAAAAGCTTACTAGCAAAATTGATGTTCATCCATGTTGTGTGTGTGTGTGTGTGTGTGTGTGTGTGTGTGTGTGTGTGTGTGTGTCTGTATCCTTAATATTGCTAAATAGTATTTTATCCTGTGGATATACATTAATTTACTTATTTACCTGTTGATGGACCTTTGTATTGATTCAGTTATTGGGCAATTACTAATAAAACAGCAATTAATATTAATGAGAAAGTCTTTGTGAGATTATATGGTTTTATTACTGTTGGGTAAATAATAGCAGAACTGATGGTCAAATTGCAAGTTTTTGTATAGCTTTAAAGGGAAGTTCCCAACGATTTTCCAAAGTTGGTTTTGCCATTTTGCATTGTCACCACCAAAGAGTGAGTGCCAGCTGCTCCACATATGTACCAGTACTTAGCGATATCAGCTTTTTAATTCTAGATTTTTGGTCATTTTGTGGTACTATGTTCCTGCATTTTTAGTTTTCATTTCTTTAGTGATATAATTGAGCATCTTTTAATGTACTTATTAATCATTTATGTATGCTTTTTTGTGAAGTCACTGTCACATAATGTGTATACTTTTAATGGACCTATTTGCCTTCTTATTAAAAAGTTATAAGGTATATGTTAAAAATATTATCTCTAGATATTTGATTTATAAAATTATCTCAGGTCTGTGTTTATAGAATTTATAATGATATCATCTCTTTCATTTTTGATAGTTGTTACTTGTTTCTTCTCTATTTTGTCTTGGTCAGACTGGTTAACAGTTTATTAATTTTATCAATCTTTTTAAATAACTATTTCTTAGTTTAACAATTTCCTCTATTGATTTTCTATTTTCAAGGTCATTTATTTTTACTTGTATCTTAATTGTTTCAATTCTTTTAGCAAGCTTTGGACATATTTCATTTGTTTTTTGCTAGTTTGTTGGGTTGGAAGTTTATTTGTTTTATGTGCTTCCAGTTTCAGCCTCCCACCTTTGAACCTTTGCTGTCATATATTCTATTTTCCACATATGCTATAAACACAGATTCAAAACCTCTAATTTTGCTTATGAAGTGCAAATACCTTTTGGAGAAATTAAAAATAAAAATATTATATATATATATTAACTTTCATTTATATAATTTTCATTTTCTTTGCTCTACATTTATTTATTTATATATAACTTTCTGTTTGGGATATTTATTTAGCAAAGTCTGTAAACCCTGGAGTATTTTTTTTTTCTGACAGAATTTAAAAATATATATATTTCTCATTCAACAGAATAATTGGTCATAAATTCTCTAAAATAAAATGTTTTCCCCATATTTTTAAAGGTATTTTTATTGATTAGGGAATTCTGGGCATACAAGGTTTTTTTATAAAGCACTTTAATGTTGCCAATTCATTATCTTCTGATTGATTTTGTATTATCTAACAAGAAGTCTGCTGTATTTCTTCCTTGCTTATATTTTTAATTTTTTGCCATAGGGTCTCACTCTGTCTCCCAGACTGGACTGCAGTGGCTGGCAACCTCTGCCTCCCAGGCTGAAGTGATTCTCCTGCCTCAGCCTCCTGAGTAGCTGAGATTACAAGTGTGTGCCACCACGCCTGGCTAATTTTTGAGGTCAGGCTAGTCTTGAACTCCTGACTTCAAAGTTCCACCTTCCTCAGCCTCCCAAAGCAGTGGGATTACAGGCATGAGTCACTGCACCTGGCCTGAACTTCTTATAATTGTTCTTCTATATAATATGTATTTTTTCTTCTGGCTGCCTTGTTTTATTCTTTGGCTTTTGGCACTTTTAATATGTTGCACCTGGTATTTTTTTCTTTTATTAATTCCTGTTCTCCAAGTTTTTGGTTTTGTGATCTAATTTATTATGGTAAAAAATTCAACTATTCCTTAAAATATTTTTTAAATATTTAAAAATATATTTTGCTCTTCTCTTTCTAGTATCCCTATTACGCACCTGTTAGACTGTTTAATCTTGTCCCATTGTGTAGGATTCTCTGTCATTTTTATTTCCTCTTGCTCTCATTCTCGCTCTCTCTCTTCTCTTTGTGTCTTAGTTTGAGTTATTCTTTTTGACCTATCTTGGACCTATTTTCCTCAGCTATGTTGAGTATTCTCAAGGCCCGTTGAAGGCATTCTTCATCACTGTTACCATGTTTCTATTTGTTTCTAGCATCACTATTTGATTCTTTCTTGTATTTTTCATCTTTTCAAAATACCTCATCTGTTCATGAAAGATGCCCACCTTTTCCTCCAGAGCCTTTAGCATCTTAGACATAGTTATTTAAAATTCACTGATAGTTCCAACATCTGGGGCTTATCTAAGTCTACTTTTGTTGATTCCTTATTGAGTTGCATTTTACCCTTTGTGTGTGTGCGTGGAGGGGTGTGGGTGTGTGTCTGTGTGTATGTACGCATTTTATACACAGACATTATGTGTAGGCAGGTAGAGGTTGAGAGAAATATTATTGATGCCTGAAAACAGACAACCATCTTTCCTGGGCAGTAAGTTAAGGTTATGGGTATGTCTAGTTGGCAGTAAAGCCGGTTTGTTTCTTTCTTTGTTTTGCTACACCTCCAGGTTTAGGTGGGTGCTCCACTGTTACCTTGTGCTTGAGGATTGGGAGCTGAATTATAGGAGGGTTTTTCTTAGTGTTCCTACACTACTCTCAACCTTAGCCTTTCCCTAGATGCAGAATTCCCTACATGCAGAATGTCTTCATGTTCTTGTCTCGCTCCCAATGTTTTTTTCTTATTATTTTATGCTTATAGACCTGACAGCCTATCCATCAGGTGTGACGGTGGGAAGAGACTGTTATACTTTTGTGTTTTCTGTTGACTGATTTAGTCTTAGGTAGGTTTTGTGTCCTTGGTTCTTGAGGTTGTATCTTTCTGAATGATCATGTCCTGCCCTAAGCAGTAAGGAATCTCAAATAGTCTGAGTCCAGAGGCTTTCCTACCTCCCCACAAAAGGTAGAAAAAAATTGTTCAGTTTTTTTCCCTCTCTAAAATGAGTCTTCATCTATAACATCAGTAAGAGAGATCATTTGCTCTCTTCCCTCTGTGGTGTAGGCTTGTGTATTGTAGGGAAGAAGGATGCAGGTGAATCTCTTGCTGCACAGTGTTAGCCGTTCTTCTCCCACAGATCAGCACAAGGGAGAATAACCTTGTGGAATGTGTGGAGATGTGTGAAGAGCATGGCAATGGATGCCAATTCCCTTTGTGTTTCTGGCTTTAAGCATCTCTATATGCTCATGCTATCCTACACTCAGCAGCAATTTCTTACAAGTTTGGCTAAATTCTTCTCACTCTTTTGAATGCCAGCCCAGTTTCCTGTCACTGCACTAGGTAAGTCAAACACTGTGTCCTGTCTTGCCCTGGAAATGCCTGTCTTTTCTTAGATTTAGGGCTATTTGATTGCCCGGTCACATTAATTCTCTCATAGGTTCATGAAAAGTTATGATTTCATAGGTTATCTGACTTTCTAGGTGTGAGGGTGGTCAAACTTTTTTCAGCTTACTCTATACTAAGCAGACACTGTAAGTTTAAATTCTTACAGTGTTTAAAACATTTTAAACAATACGATACATTAAATCTGAGATCTCAGAACTTAATGAAGGTAAACATTTGATTAAATATTTCTATCAGGTTTAAATATTTTGAACAATTTATTTGTTAACCTTCTACATTTTTTGAACTTTTTATTTTGAACTAATTATAGACTCACAGGAAGTTCAAATATAGTAAAGAGAGTCCCATGTACTGTTCACCCAGCTTCTCTCAATGTTTATATGCTGCCCAACTGTAATACAATCTTTAAACAAATAAATTGACATTGGGAAAATCCCATTAACTAGTCTACAGACCTTATTCAGATTTTACCAGTGTGTGTGTTGTGTGTGTGTGTGTGTGTGTGTGTGTAGTTCTTCACAATTGTATTGTGTGTATAGATTCATGTAGCTAATATACAGAAATGTTTCATCACTGCACAGAAACTCTCTTCTGCTAAGCATCTTCTAGTCAACTCCAACTCCACCATCATTCTCTCCTGGTAATTGCTAATCTATTTTACTTCTATAAGTTTTTCATTTTCAAGACATTTTATTTTGTTATTTCAAGAATGCAAAATACACAAGTAGAACCGGAATATGTAACCTTTTGAGATTGGCTTGTATTATTGCCTTTCAGATTCATTAAATTTTTACATGTATAACTCCCTTGTTCATTTGTATTACTGAGTAGTATTCTACTGTATCCATGTACCATAGTAACTTCAACCAGTCACCTGTTGAGGAATTTTTTTTCCAGTTTTTAGTTATCAGTAAAGCTGTTATGAACATTTATGTGAAGATAAGTTTTCATTTCTTGGGGATAAATGTATAGGAATGCAATTAATTACTGGGTTGTCTGTTAAATATATATGATTTTATAAAAAAATTGCCAAACTCTTTGCTAGAGTGGTTGTCCCATTTTACACTCCCAGCAGCAATGTATAAAAGAGGCAATTTCTTTGTATCCTTATTAGAATTGGATAATATCACTATTTTTAATTAGAACTGTTTTGTTAGACACATAGTGATATTTAACTGTTTTAATTTGTATTTCCACAATGGCTAATGATTTTGAACATCTTTTTATGTGCTTTTGGCTATCTGTATCTTCTCTTTGGTGAAAATTCTATTCATGTCTTTTGTTATTTTCTAATTTGATGGTTAATTTTTTTTTTACTAGCTAAAGGGTACTTTATATATTTTAAGTGTGGTTTACACATATTTTTTCCAAGTTTTAGCTTGTCCTTTATATTCACTACAGAGATTTTTGTAGAGAAAAAAACTTTAATGAGGTCCCACTTATCTATTTTTTTTTAGTGATTTCATTTCAGTGTCACATCTGAGAACTCCATCTAATCTCAGGCCTCAAAGAATTTTACCTTCATTGTCTTCTAAAAGTTTTATAATATCTTACAATTAAACCTATTATTTATTTTGAGTAAATTTTTATAAGGGGTGAGGTTTTACTTCAAGGTTTATTTATTTTGGTGACAGATATCTAATTACTGCTATATCATTTATTGAAATGTATGCATTTTAGCTGTAAGAATAATAATCATTTAATAATTGAAAGAAAATTAATTTCTTACAAAATTTATAAAAGGTAAAAAAAGTTACTTGTGATTATCCTATTTCATATGCAAAAACCTTTTGGCAGTTACAAATCTACCTACACTAATGTGGTGGTATCATGTTAATAATTGTGATACAGTAGCATGATGATACTATTATGAATACAAAATTTATTTTCTTGAGGAAATACTGATAAAGAGGAACAGTGTAGAAGAAAAGTAGAACGTAAACAAAAAAAGCAAATCTATTGCACAATTTTCAGGGTCATTAACATTTGATTGGGAAGATTATTTTTCTTTATAGCACAATATATATTTTATTTTTTAAATATAAACATGCTGTTAACCAATGTCATTTTTAAAAGTTTGCCTTGTTTCTCTTCTGCTCTTCCATACTCTTTTTCCAAAAGGCAGTATCTAAATCAAAAATGCCTGGGGCATTCTTCTTATACTCCTTCTGTATTTGCATCTTTTTTTGTCTGAGAGAAATCTTTCTCACTACTCGAGGACGGTATAAAATATGTAGATCATTGCCACAATTTTTTTTTTTATTATTTTGAGATAAAATGGAATCTAGAGAACTGACATTTTATCCAGTTGAAATGAACTAATATTAAATAATCTGGAATCCTCCAGCAAAAACCCTAAAGTTTTAGATTTTTCATCTAAAGAAATTATACATTAGCTAAACAAAGGTACAGTTATATGTACCATAATGACTACATTATTGAGTGGGAGTACAGTTTTATAGTTTAAGAGAAATTTGTAAAGTTAAAAAATAATGAGATGATATTTAATACTTATTTTTATAAAACATTTTTATTAATTATGCAATGCATTGTTATATACTTAAAATATAATATATAAAACAGAAAATGTTTCATTTTTTAATAAAATGTATTCATTTTAAATAAAGATAACTAAAAGTTGAGCCACATGAAGGATACACCATATAATTAGACATCTGAAAATCGGGTCATAGAAAGGATATATAATACTTTAATTCAGATAGAATTAAGCCCTATCATATTAGCAAACAGTACAGTTGCCAGGAAATAATAGTTTTGAGTTTTGCTGCAGACAGCATGTCTAACAGTTTGGGCAGTAATTATTTATTCAGACTAAATGCTCTCTTGGATTCCTGACAAGCTGCATTCAATGCTCAAAATTACTAAATTATAGTTTATTGCTAATTTGAAAAGTTTACATTTAGAAAGCCCTTAAGGTGTAATCGTTTATATGCTGTTTGCTGAAATGCTATAAAATATTTCAAGCTATATATCTCTATTTCAGGATTGATAGGCTATTTACAGCATGTACTTTAAGCTGCTTCTCAGTGTCCATTTAATCGGAAGAGGCAAATGATATGTATAAATGAATGCCTTTAATAACTTCATTACTTTTTAAATCTTTTTTCCTGAAAAACTTTTAGCTCAAATGTCATAAAATGACTTAGCATATTATTTTTTATGCCTTTATACTGAGAACGTAGAAAAAAAATTAACTTCAGTTACCACAACCACCATTCTTGTAAGAAAATATGTAAAAGAACAAAAAAACCTGAAAAGATATGTTTCTTAGAAGTGTACAAGGTTAGGAAAAGGGGAAATCAAGGGAACATTTCCACAGCAACTTGTCTATAGTTTGTTTCAACAGCTACAATCCTCATATGACCCTCATATTTCTTCTCTTTATATACAAGGAGAATTCTCATTCTTCTCTCTTCCACATCCTGGATTATATTTAGGTCTTACTCTTCCAGAAGAGAAAGGGAAAACTGAACGTGAATGTTCCCTAAAATTGAAGAACTGTCCACACTTCTGTGTGCAGAGTGGTAAGAACTTCCTTCCATTTCCATTTACCTCCCTTACTGGAATGAAGTGAGTGCTGGTAAAATTCCTTCCTTTAACCTTGGCTGGTGATCGATGCAGGTGACAGCAATTAATATTACTAGTGATGATTGATTATTTCTCTCTGGAGTATCTGAGAAAAACCCAATAACACTTCCTTTTAGGTAAAGAGGAGACATTGGAGCTCAGAGCCCCTTTTGGTTTAATATATGTGATCTGTAGTATTTTCTGGGGACTTTCTTTAGTAAGAAAAGAGAAAAAACAGCTTGGGTGAGAGTTATATTTCTGCTATGTGTTATCTACCTTTGCATGTAATATTGAAGACTTTGTTCAATGTGTTATAGAAACTCATTGCAAACTGGCAGCAGAAATAGTCTTTGGTTTTGAAACTTTCTGATACTGGTTGTCACATCTTCCTTTCCCTTCCTATTGTTTTCTTACTGAGTTACAAGGCAACAGAAAATAGACCCAACCCAAACCCAACAGTATGTCATATGCTTTTCTTTTTCTTTTTTCTTTTTTTTTTTTTGAGATGGATTCACACTCCATCACCCAAGCTGGAGTGCAGCGGCCTGATCTTGGCTCACTACAACCTCCCCCTCCTGGGTTCAAGCTATTCTCCTGCCTTAGCCTCCAGAGTTGCTGGGACTACAGGTGGGTGCCACCATGCTTGGCTAATTTTTGTATTTTTAGTAGAGAAGGGGTTTTACCATGTTGGCCAGACTGGTCTCAAACTCCTGGCCTCAAGTAATCTGCCTGCCTCGGCCTTCCAAATTGCTGGGATCATAAGCATGAGCCACCGCAACAGTATGCTTTTATATGGAGTAAAGCGAGCTCCAAGTTGTCCCATTCTAAATCACTAGAATAAAATTTATATAGAACTTATAAGGAATAAGATATTGGCAAGGACTCTGAGATAGATGGCATTGTTATGCCGAATTGTTTACTCTTACACTTGGAGAGAAGGAATACATCCTTGCCCACTGCCATGTGATATGCAGCGCTCCCTCCTGAGAGATGGTCTTACTCCTTCCTCATTCATGCCTTACTTACAGCATGGCTTGGTCATTTGAGTAGCTCTTATCAGTGAAATAGGAGTAAGAGTGATGTATAACATTGCTGATTAGAAACTTGTAGAGCATTCATTGCATGGTTCCAACATTTCTTCTTTCATAAGAACAAGATAGGGCTGTTTTTTATTAAGCCTTGGTCCAGCAATGAAGACAATATGAGGCAAAGCCACAATTAAACAGTAAAGGATGAGCAACATGTGCAAGAAATAAACCTTTGCTGCTGTGAGGTTGTTGCCACTAAGATTTTTGGGGTTATTACTGCAAAATAACTTAGAAAACTTATTAGCAAAGTTAACATAAACTCAAAAAAGAACTAAAATTGTTAGGTGAATAATTGGGCCTCTTAACACATGCATTCTAAGATAAACTTGCTCCTCCCTTTTTTCTTCTTTTGTTTTACTTTTTTCTTTATTCATGTTTGTGTATGTGTTCACACATACATAAAAATTTGGTTCTCCATAGTAAAATCAAATATGTTTTGAATAATTTTAGAACTGATCATTTAAAAGTTCTGAGCATTCTTAAGCTGAAATTGAAACTTGGAAAAACCACCACAAAGCTAACCTTAAAAATAAAAATAAAAACACCAAAAATGTAGATGGAGTCAATTAGATCTTGGAATTGCTAGGGCAAACAAAAGAAAAGTTTTAATTTTCTGTTTCTTGAATGTTCAATTTTCTTTTCTTTTCTCTTTCTTTCCCTTGTTCAATAAAATGAGGAAAACTCTATGACTACATTTCATTCTCATCATAATTACACACATGGTAGTGAGAATAGTAACCAAGAACAATTTTAGTCTCTATGCCATGCATGAAAAGAAAATCAATAACCATCCCCAAATTGATTATGTAATACTTCTCTATTAGCTATGATGTCCCTAGAAATATTTCTGCTTAGTCAAGCAGGGGAAAAGAACTCATTTGCTAATCTAATCTATTTTCTCATCAGTTCTTTCTCTTGTCAGGACTGAGCTTTCCCTGGACATGATGAAAACACAAGATTGAGTGCCATCCTATTTACTGCTGTGGTTGTTCTAATCTAAACTAAGTCTACTTTTGATGTTTCCTGGATGCAAAGGTGGTTAAATCCCAAATGTTTATTGTTCTTTGAAAATATAAACATTCTTTCCTTCTGGGGTAATAGAAACCAAATTTTAAAAATTATTCTCCTGGTATTAATTTATATGCTCTATTTTATTCTTTCCAAACTTGTGTTTATTCAGTGGGCATGCAATTTTAGAAATTAAGTTAATAAATGATAATCTCATCTCATATTTATTCTAATGAAACAAATGGAAAGTAAAGTATACACAAAGAGTATGTGTAACTTTTTCCAGTGCTACCTTATTAAGCTTCCTTCTCCTATTCTCCTAACCCTCAAAAGAGGGTAGTCTTAAGTGCTTACAGTGAATTTGTAACAAGAATCATTTTTTCCACCTTATTTTTTTTTCTCTCTCTCTCTCTCTCACACACACACACACACACACACACACACAGAGAGAGAGAGAGAGAGAGAGAGAGAGAGAGAGAGAGAGAGAGAAGAAAGAGTCATAGAGAAGAAAGAGAGAGAGAGAGAGAAGAAAGAGTCATAGAGAAGAAAGAAGAATCTTCTTTCTCCATGCCTTTTCTGTTGCATAAAAGTCAGAAATGCTCATACTAATATTTTTTAAAGTCTGTGTTACCACAAGTAAGTAATACATTCAAGAGGGAAATGAACAACATTTTTAAAAGGGAAGATTATTTCAGAGAGGTAGGCAGTGAAAGTCCGGTTTTAGTGGGAGAGATGTGACTTGTCCAAGAGTTTGAGGTTACCTGAGATTTACAAAAGGAGCTTTGGCATTTCAACTTGCTATGGAAACTTGTGTCTAGATGGCATACATTGCCCAAAACTGAGAGTGGATTACAAGATTGCTATGTGCTTTTAGATGAAGGTCAGTGCAGAGAACTGGAATGTTATGAATATCTGAATTTGGTTAAACTCAGAGAAAATCAGTGCCTAAAAGACAGTCAACATCACTGCTCAGTTGAGGCAGTGAGAAGCTAAAAGAGCAAGGGTAAGGAGAAAATCATGATGATCTATTTTTTCAGGCATTATATAAACTCAGGAGTTTTTATGTGTAATAAAAGAGTCTCAATATTGACTGAATTGAATTTATTGTCAGTAAGTATTTAGAAGGTTGGAAGATATTTGATTTACATGATGACTCAAAATAAAATTTCTTACACTTGAATATTATGAGGGTAAAATTAATATCAGTGATACATGAGACAATTTGGACACTATTATAAAATTTCATGAAATATATCTTTATGAGTAAGACTAATTAAAATACTTAGAACTGAGGGTTGTTAATTTTAAGATAATGGCTTTTACTGTATTGGAAAATTAATGAATAGTCAGAAATCTCATAAAACCCCGTGGATTTGGGGAATACCCGTGATCCGAAATGACATTTAGTATGAATGGGGCTTATTAAATATTTTAAAAACCTGGAGCAGATATATGGTGATTGGCAGAATGTTCATTAAGGGACGAGAAACTAGCCTTTTCCAATAAATAACTTTGTTAATTCCAAGAGACTATTGAGAATTGAGGAGCATGGAAGAAGATATTTACGTCCCCTAACTCAGACTTCGTATTTCAAAAATGACTTAATCATCTCCACCTGAGAGATGAATACACACTAGCCAGTGTCCCCAGTGTCCTACAGGAGTGTTTTCCAAATTATTTTTGGGATCCCTTAGTGAGTCATGAAATCAATCTGGGAAATCACACCAGGCATTTTTTAAAAAAAATATATCAAATGAACATAATGAAAATATATGATTACATCACATATAATAGGACTCTATTGTTTTACTTTTATTACATATATTTTTATATACCTATAAATACATGAAAGTCTGTATGAAGGGTCATAATGAAAACTATTTCTGACAGAAATTCAGATCAAATGAATTGGAGACCTTCGTTTTATTCTATGGAAACTTCCATATTGCTCCTAGCTTCAATGTCATTAAACATAGTTGAAATTTTAAGACAATGAAAAACTGCTCTGACAGTGAAATGATAAATCCCACGAACTCAGTTTTTTGAAAGGGATGGAAATTCGGGTTGATTGAGAAGACCATTTGGAGAATATTCATTGCTAGAAGAGTGGAAGTTGGCTTAGGTCCTGAAACACTAACAATGATGAAATGGGGTTAAAGTCTTCAGTTTGAGGCTGAGTCTCAAAAAGTTTTCAGTGCTATGGCTGAGTGTCTGAGGGGTTTAGAATAAGCTTCTGTTCAGGTCAGTTTTTAAAATACCAACCAGAGGGCTGGTGAAAACTTTCTACGTTGACTCTGAGGCTAGAGGCTTTGGAGACTTGTCCTTGGCCAGAGGCTTTGGAGACGTGGCCTTGGCTAGAGGAGCCATAGACCTAGGGAGTAAGGCTCAGGCCCAGGATGAGCAGGCATAGGGAGGGGCTGCTCTGAGTAAACTCTCCAGGCTGTGAGCTCAGCCTGGTGGAAACTGAACCCCTCCCTTCAACTGTTTTCAACTTTAAAAACTCATTAGAGAAGAAAATGAGGGGGAGGTGGTTTTTCACTCCAGGAGAGAGGGAGTCAGGCATGAAAGAGATGATTTTAGTGACCCAATTTCAGACTCTGCCAGCTAGGGCAGATGATGACTTAATATACCAACTGAAGACTTGATTGTTGCTTTGTGCATTCCATTAATCAATATGTGGGTGCTTATCCACAAGATCCTTGATATCCCAATACTTTGGTATCTGGGCAACCCTTTATTCACCATTTTGCGGTGACCTGGGCTACACTACAGGACGGAAGATTCCTAAGGGAGGTCTGAACCTAACACAAAACTATAAAGCCTGCTGCTCAACGACAGAGAAGAACATTTCAGATGTAGCTGTCTAAGATTTCAAGAAAGTGTAAGGAGTATTTACTTCACTCTGTGAGTAGGGAAGTTAGATATTTCATGCAGACTTCTCTTGCAGTTGTAAATGCTAAAGCCTAAAAGAAGTAATAGAAGTTTCAAGGGCTGAGCCTATGATGAATATAAAGGCATTAAGAGCATGTTCTCATTTATAAGTGGGAGTTGAACAAGGAGAGTATATGGACACAGAGAGGGGAACATCACACAGCAGGGCCTGTCAGTGGGTGGGGACTAGGGGAGGGAAAGCATTAGGAGAAATGTCTAATGTACATGATGGGTTGATGGGTGCAGCAAATCGCCCTGGCACATGTATACCTATGTAACAAAATTGCACGTTCTGCACATGTACCCCAGAACTTAAAGTATAATTTAAAAAAAAAAAGACCCAACTTTCAGTCAGTCTGAAGCCTCAGGGCCTACCAGACAGATAGTAGCTATTAGAATTTCAGACCAGCATCAATGTAGTCAGAGAGCAATAGTTAAGATGGCAACAATCGTGGAGTATAGATGAGAAACTTTCCCTGCTTTTCTATTGAGACACATGTGCAGAAATTTTATGTTATCCTGTGAATCTATTGTGGCGAAGAGACCTCACAATGAGTGACACTGAATTTCTTACCATCCGGGCAGGTGGAAGTTCAAAGAAGATTAAATTTGATTTAAAACAATAACGAAATATGAAAGCTTGTATGCAGTGTTGTGATGTGATACGTACACACACCTATATATATATATAAAATGTATTCATTTTAAATAGATGTATATATCTAATGCATTTAGTTCTCATTTCAAATTTATTCCAACACATTAGGTTTAGTGTCAAGTTTACGTGTATGGGCTCTGGAGTCAGATGGCTACAGCAATAATATCAGCTTATTAACTATGTGATCTCAGACAACTTGCTTACTTCTCTGAGTTTCAGTTTCTCACCCATAAGATGAGAATGATAACATCGTTGATCTGTTAAAGTTATTCTTACTTGCTAAATTTCTTAGAAATTTCTCTGGAATATAGAAAGAATGTGGCAAATAGTAGATCTTTTTTAAAGGTCTCTTATTAAAGCATAAGCTATTTTCCCTTTTGAATACAGCATTTGACATCTTATTTTCTGTATTTTTAATTTGCTGATACATATGATTTTCTCCCTAAATTGTACTTTACTCCTGTCACTTATAAATTGGTTGTTACCCTGTTTACCTGCATACTTGCACCCATTCCCCCAAATTCTAAAGTCTGAGTTTATTTAGTATTTTTTACTCTTCCACTCCCAATTTTGTGTTTCTTATGTGGCAGTAAAAAATTTGGACACAAATTTTACTTCTAATCTCACGACTGTCTGAGATTGAGCTCACGTTCCACTTTATTTATGTGTTGCTGCATTCTCCATCCCAATTCCTGATACTGGATTCAAGGCTGCTCCTTAATCTGTCCATTCAATTCACAAACTTTTTTTTGCTTGTTTTCTTTCTGCCAGGCAATGTGACAATCACTAGAGATTGATGTCACAGATAAAATAAACCCTGATATCCATTCATGTAGCTGCAAATCTTGCATTTGCCTGGTATGGTTCTACTAGCCGATAAAGTTCCCCTTTTACTTAAACCAGTGTCTTAGGCCGTTCGGGCTTCCATAACAAAATACCACAGATTAGGTAGCTTAGAAGCAGCTGAATTGTATTTCTTACGAATCTGGAGGCTGGGCAGTTCAAGATTAAGGTGCCAGCAGATTCATTGTCTGGTGAGAGCCCATTTTCTGGTTCATATGTGACACCCTCTAGCTGTGTCCTCACGTACTGTAAGGATCAAAACACCTCCCTGGGGACTACTGGTATCTTCGGATCTTTGTCCTCTCCAAATCTCTTGTTGAAATGTGACCCCCAATGTAGGAAGTGGGGCCTAATGGGAGGTGTTGATTATGAGGGCAGATCCCTCATGAATGGCTTGGTGCCATCTCCTTGGTGATGAGTGAATTCTTACTCTGTTAGTTCATGGGAAAGAGGTTGTTTAAAGACCCTGGCACCTCCTTTCTTGCTCTCTCTCTCGACACATAACACGTTTCCCACTTGCCTTCTGCCATGGTTGAAAGCTTCCTGAGGCCCTCACCAGAAACAGTTGATAGCACTATGCTTCTTGTACAGTCTGCAGAACCATAAGCCAAAATAAACCTTTTTTCTTTCTAAATTACCCGGCATCATGTGTTCCTCTGTAGCAATGCAAAATGAACTAAAACAGTCACTAATCCCACTGATGAGGGCCCCACTCATATGACTTACTCACCTCTCAATGACCACACCTCCTCATACCGTGACATTACTGATTAAGTTTCAGAATAATCAGGGGCCAAAGGGGTGAGACACAAACATTAAAACCATAGCAACTAGTTTGAGCTGGGTTTCTTTTAGTTATAATCCTAAATGTCCTCAGTAATATGAGAAAATTTCAATATATAATAAATGCTCATGTACACTAAAGTCCTGTTCTGTATCATCTATTCTACTGCATTGATTTATTAATTTGTACCAGTCCTTGGACTTGAATTGCATTGTTTTATTGAAGTAACATTAGAGCATATTTTAATGTGCTACTGGAAGGGTCTTCACTAATCACACATTCAAATTTTGGGGGAGGTATTTTATATGTTGATTTTCTTTCAAGTGAACTTTAGATTTATTTTGTCTTGTTTTGTTTTTAAAGCATAGAAAAGGAACAAGAACTCTGAGGTATATGTTGATTTAAAACAATAACGGAATATGTTATTTCCATTTCACTGTTGTTACCCAGGCTGGAGTGCAATGGCACGATCTCAGCTCACCGCAACATATTAATTTTATGTATTAATTTTGAAAGATTGAATCTTTACAATATTTAACTTGATAATACAAGAGTACAGTATGTTTTTCATTTATTCTCCCGCCTCAGCCTCCCGAGTAGCTGGAATTACAGGCACGTGCCACCATGCCCAGCTAATTTTTTGTATTTTTAGTAGAGACGGGGTTTCACCATGTTGACCAGGATGGTCTCGATCTCTCAACCTCGTGATCCACCCACCTCAGCCTCCCAAAGTGCTGGGCTTACAGGAGTGAGCCACCGTGCCCGGCCCTAAAACATATTAATTTTATGTATTAATTTTGAAGGATTGAATCTTTACAATATTTAACTTGATAATACAAGAGTACAGTATGTTTTTCATTTATTCAAATCATATTTATAATACTTAAGTAAATTTTAATGTTTACTTCCATATAGTTATATTGATTTCTAGATTGATTTACTCAGAAATATGGAAATTATTTTCTATACTTGTGCAAAAAAATCTTTCCTTTTGTTATACTTTCTAAATGGTTATTATTTGTGTAAATGAAGGATTTTGGTTTATGTAATATACTATTTTAAGTATTCTCATTTTAATTTCAATTTTTTTTGTTTCCAAGTATTCAAATCTGCAGATAATAAAAAGTTTGCTTCTCACTTTATTTTCTTGTTTAATTACATAGATTTTTACCTATCAAACAATTTAAAATAAAGTGGCGACAATTGTCATATTCCTGACTTTAATAAGAATGCTTATAATATAACACAATTAGTCCTAAGGTTTCTGTTTCAAAAATTATATATGCATGTTTAACTTTTAAAATGTCTTCTTTGTCTTATATGGAGATCTTCATTTGACCTAATTATATATGATTTTTTATTTATACTGAACTTTTTTTTTGCAATTTTATAATAAATCCCTTTTAGCTTTGCTATGCTCTTTTAACATTTATTTATAATCTTTACATTGAAAATAATGAGGAAGAATTGCCTGCAGTCTCATGCTGGATGCTTTTGAAACTTTTTCTCTCTCTATCTGTAGAATAATTTAAATTACAGGAAAGTACTATTTGTTCAAATAAATATACTTTTTGAAAACACCAACAAGAGCTTGTTGTCATTCTTTTAGAAAAAAATGTCTAAAACATTCTTTTAGAAAAAATGTACCTACGTTACACAGAAACCATAAGACCCCAACCAATTTCTTAGAGTATAACTGAAATATGAACATTTGCAAGAGTAACAAACTATTTGTTAAAGATTTAATTTGGTTAAAACATGATTTCTAGTCTCAAAGCAACTGATATGGTTGTTAACAATTAGTTACCTTGTATGCGGAAACCTTTTTCTTCTATTTAAGTCACTATTTCACTTAAATTGCTTAATTCTCTACAATTTCCTTCAACACATTCTCAAAAATATGGATCATAATTGCATAACAGTAGTCAAAAAGAAGATCATGCTGAAAGAATGGTAGAGGATAAGACATAATGATACAGTCACATTGGGTATGGCACTGTGATGTGCTAATCATCAGCCATATCTATGCCTGATTCTGCCAGCCTATCAAGTGTGGCATGTACCACAATAGGTCTAGATTGGACTGTTTGCCATACTCGGAGAAGAGGTGCTGGAAGGAAAGGTTGAAGATGTATATACAAGACATATGAGAAAACTGCTAACCAAGTCTGAGATGTAGTTTCCTTAAGAATAAAACTTTATATTTTATTAATTATTTTTACTAGTCTTGGAAGAGAATCTGGTTCAAAACTGATGCTCAATAAATCATTGAATAAATTAATGAATGGGCAATACTGTTTTCTAATACAGTACATCACACTTCTAAGGAACACTGCTAGTTTCTAGGACTACAGTGATTGTCTATCCTGAGGTCAAGGTATAACAAAGCATTATTAAATATTGTGACTCAGTTTTGCATAATACTAATTGCTATAAATGAACGAATTGATAATTCTTCAGTATATGTTGGTTTTTCTACCTGCATTGGAAATCCTTTGAGAACTAATATAATAGTGTCTACTTTTTTATTGTCCCAATATTGCAAGTAAATGTTAGCCTAGTTAAATTGTGTTTAAATGAAGAGAGACTGAAAATGAGAGTTACTAACCAAATGGAAAATTAATTTGATAGAATCAGCTGTAGTCTTAGTAAAGCTATATTTTTGTAGAATCTGATATATTCAGTCCTGATAGTTAAAGTTGCTGCTTAATTATAATTGTTTATTTTACTTTGTGAGTTATGTCTTCTCTAAAGTCTGAAGCTAAGAGAGTGAATTATTATAATATAGTTCCAGAAATTACAGAACACTTAAATAAAACTTCTAATTCATAGGTGATTCATTTATTTGTGAGTATATTATTTAGAAGATCAAAACATGTAATTTAAAGATGAGGAACTCAAACTTTTTAATCTACATTTGTGTTCTTTGAGAATGAACAACTGTAGACTCTGAGACATGAGTTCCTTTTTCTGTACTCTTCCATACATTGAATAAGTATTCAAATAATATTTGATTTCTATTTGTGATGTAACCATGAATTAATTATACATATGGAGATTCTGTTTTGAATGAATTTTTTAATTCAAAATTTTTGTGGCTTCATAAGATTTTTTCTATTAATACTTTAATATTCGACTTTTTTGAATATATTGCAGTAGTGAAATAAGACATTTATTACTGCTAATTAATGGTCATATTACATGGTACGGAGATACAATTTTAAATGCTTTATAATAGAGTGCTTTGATTAAAGGTATTTTTCTAACATTATAAATATTTGATCCTTGAAAACCATGTTTTTAAATGGAAATCAGAATCTTTGGGAGGGAGGTCTTTGGCAAGGCAACTATTTTACACAAACAGCTGAATCTGTGGGAGGGGACCACACGAAGCCTGCATCCCCTTTTGAACCCTCAGTAGCATCCTCCAGGGAAAGTCACTATGTGAAGATTGTTTAAATGGCAGCAGTAGGGTGCATAGTAACACTGCTCCTCAAAGGAAGCATCACCTTATCTGACCCAGTCTTGGAGTTAATCAGGCGCCTGCTTCAGCCAGTTGACGATAATGTCTCCAACCATTTCCATTTTTTAGCATTCAGGAGCCATCCAAGGACATCTTTGTTTGTATAATAGATCTTCACAGGATACATTCTGTTGAAACTTAGGATGAACTTGGTCTTTTGCTGGACTTCAGCTCTGATAATGTGTAACTCTAAGAATTTCTCAAGTTCTATGATGACACTGATTAAGCATGATGATATCAAACCACATGCTCTCACCTACCTATGTCATTTGGTAGAGTAAAAGTTAACATCTTTTGGATTTGCAATAAGTACTTAGAGGATTGCCCTTTCATTTAACCTTTTCTGAGACGATAAGTGTATGGTTTTCTGCCCCTATAATGAGCTTCTTAAATTAAAGCAGTGTATAGTTCTGTTTGCGAGAAAACCTATTACACAGTTTAAAACCTAGGCAGCAGTTACCTTGTTCAGTTTGTAGGAAATGATCATCTTGGCAAAGCACGTCAAATGTGAAGAGCTGTGAAGAACACTCGGTTGGTTTTGATTAATACAGCATGTTCAGTTATGATTCTGTCTATCAATTCCTTCACTGAAAGATCAGTGGTTAAGAGTATGCTGTTAGCTGCCAGAGTCAACATTCATATTTTTCTTTCCATTCTGTGAGAAGAACTTCAAATGTTATTATTCGTAAAGGCTTTTACTGAAGCCTGTTGGTCTGGACTAAGAACACACATTATTTCATGTCATATTAAGAATTCCAACCTTGAAAGGTCAACTGTTAGGTTTATCATAGTGTTTATGGGGTGCTGATTATTTACTTACCACTGCAGAGTATTTGAGATATTTTTAAATTCATAAATTAAAATGAATTATTGCTACAGTAATCAGCAATGTAGCATCATTATAATTTATCTACTTGAGCACATTTTTTTCATTGTCACTCCTACTTTTGTAGATAAAGATAAACCAAAGTTTTTTTTTTTTAAGACAAATATGTTGATAAGTGCTAGCATTTATTTCCCACTTTTTTTTTTTTTTTTTTTTTTTTTTTGATACAGAGTTTCACTCTTGGTGCCCAGGCTAAAGTGCACTGGTGTAATCGGCTCACTGCAACCTCTGCCTCCTGGGCTCAAGCGACTCTTCGGTCTCAGCCTCCCAAATAGCTGGGATTACAGGGGCCCACCGCCATGCTTGGCTAATTTTTTGTATTTTTGTATTTTTAGACGGTGTTTCACCTTGTTGGCCAGGCTGGTCTTGAACTCCTGACCTGAGGTGATCCACCCACTTTAACCTCCCAAAGTGCTGGAATTACAGGTGTGAGCCACCGTGCTCTGCCCATTTCCCACTTTTTTTTTTACTTTTGTTTCAAAACATTTGTTTGTGTCATACCAGAGCAGCTTTATAGCCAATGAATCAACATTTTAAAAAGAAAGCAAAATGAAATAATGATTGTTAATCATGAAGTTCCTACAATATCTTGTCTAGACTTACAGGTAAAATAATATGGAAGGAAATTGATAATATAAGGCACAGTATGGTTTGGAAATACTTGCTTTTTAATTTTGTGAAACAAAAATATTGTATATTTCATTTCTCTTTATTCAGTAGTAAATGAATTTAAAATGATGGAGACCCAGGGCAAAGTAATACACTGTCATAGTATCCAGTGCTAGCCACCCTGGAAAGTCTGAGGGACACAAGACTTCCCATTTTGGGATATCAATTAAAAATTCAAGAGTTTTGAAAAACTATCTTGTTTGATAATTCACTGGAAATACCCAGAGAACTCATAGCTACATTTATTACAGAGAAAACATACAGAAAATTAGCTGAAGAAGAGATAGACAAGGAAGAGTCTGGGAGAGATCCAAATATGGAGCTCCTGTTTATTCTCATCCCATGAAGTCATGAATGGTGTTAACTCCTCTTTGCCATGAAGTGTGACTACATATACAAAGTATTGCCAGTCAGGGAAGCTAGCCTGAACCTAATCACCTTAGAAATAACAAAAAGAGTAAGAGCAAATAAATGAAAAATAAGGACTGTGATATCAAGACTGTTGGGATATAAAATTTTCTCTTTATGTTTTTAAAGGAATCATTTAAATAAATAAGGGAAATGTGAAATATATTATTGGCCAAAGTAATACCTCACACTCAACAGAAATTAGCATTAGGAAACTTAAGTTGAAGAATGATTTATTAAAATGTGTTAGAATTAGGAAACCTGAGCTCTTGCTCCAGTCTTATAAGAATATCTACATTAATATAAGATGTAGTTTATAAAAATATATGTAATTATAAGATATCCATGTAATTTATAAGCAATATATATGTAATTTATAAGATTATCTACATATTCAAACTACTCTGAATCCCAGTGATTTAAGGAAGAAAATAAGATAATTCAATTACTCTTTTGGGGTCACAGAGAGATTCAGTGATATTCAGTGAAGCTGTGCACCCTCTCTCTATGAAAATGAACAAATGCTCTTACTAGTCACAATTTTCATATATTTTCAATGAGTTCAAGACAATTGACCCACATCCCTAAACCTAGTTCAGGAAGCTCTAAAATTTGGTGATTTCCAAAATATCTCTCAGATTTAAAATTGTAGATTGTTTTACAACATATTTCAAAATCATATGTGAAATTCAATTTTTAAGTGAAATAGATACATATAGCATAAGAAGTGCAATTGTTTTCTAGAATGTCTAATTGTTGTTCTTTTATTCCTTTCATATCCTTCAAGTTTTACTATTGTGTATATAGTGAGAAATATGCGGGCGTATATTTATAAACGTATATGTATATATGTGCATGTACACACACAAACACGTGTGCACACACACACACACAAACACCCACACACATTGTTCTGTTTCTCTGAAAAAGCCTAATATAACAGAAAATAAATTTTCATTGGAATTTTAAAAGCATTTGCTCATTCTCCTTCTGAATCCACTGTTGTTATTAAGTCCAATGCTATTCTTATTCCAGATCTATTGTGTGTCACCTATTCTTGCTCTTTGTAAACTTTCAGATCTTATTCTTTTTTTAGCCTATTTCAGACATTCTAAATTTCATGCCAAACTACCATGATTTGGGAAATTTTTCATTGTATTTGCTGGGCTCAATCAATTTGAAAGTCCATGTACTTTGCTTCTAGAAAATATTATCACATAATTTGGGTAAAATCTTGTTTTTCTTTCTAATTTTTCTAATCTTTCTGAGACTTCTATCATCGGAATACTAAATTTATAAATAGAGCTTTCTGGTTTACATATTTTGGTCTTTATTAAACTTATGGAGTGATTTCATCAGAAAGAAAATAAGATACCTCTTTATTAAAGTAATTTATGCTAAACAATAATACTTTTAGTTTTTAAGAGTGCCTTTTTCTCTAAATCTTTTTAAAAATCTTTTCTTTATTAAGGAAAACATTTTTAATGCATGAATACAAAATCTTCTATTTTTGTGGATATTAATTTTGGTTGTGTTCAAATTTTATTCTTGCCCTTCATTGTTTTTATTTTCTCTAAATTCCTTTATTTTCTGGAAATGTTGATCTCTGTTTGAGATTCTGTCTTGGCAGCTATCAGTCCATATTTGTGAATAGAGCATCAAAAACCTTATGGATAGTTCATATGTGTGTGTGTGTGTGTGTGTGTGTGAGAGAGAGAGAGAGAGAGAGAGAGAGAGAGAGAGAGAGAGAGAGAGTGTGTGTTTTCAGAATGAAACTTATTGAGTGGTAAGCTTTATTGTAAAATGAATGACTGGACAGGCACTTACCTCTTTATTTTAGAATGACTATATGTCATTGTTTGAAGATATTTTCTTTTGGGCTAATTTTCCCAGGAAGGAATGTTTCCATGTAACACTGTGGCAGTGGGGGCCACATAGAGAGAAAAGTCTGGGGGCTGACTGTCCAATGACAAACTTTCACTGAGTCCTGCTAGATTTAGTAGAGGTCCCCAGTCTTCATTGAACCTATTGTCTCAAGTTTAAATTACCTGTAGTTCAAACTTACCAGAGAATAAACTTCAGGTTTTCTGAAAGGCAGGAGTTTATCCACAGTTTTGTGAAGGTATGAAGGGAGAGGAGTATTCACATAGCTGTGCATGACAGGATAGCTGATTGAGTTCTGGCTACATTTTTTTTTTTTTTTTGGAGTCTTGCTTTGTCACCCAGGCTGGAGTGTACTGGTATAATCTCGGCTCACTGCAACCTCTGCCTCCCAGGTTCAAGCAATTCTCCTGCCTCAGCCTCCTGAGTAGCTGGGATTACAGGCACATGCCACCACATCTGGTTAATTTTTGTATTTTTAGTAGAGATGGGGTTTCACCATGTTGGCCAGGATGGTCTCTATCTCTTGACCTTGTGATCCACCCACCTCCACCTCCCAAAGTGCTGGGATTACAGGAGTGAGCCTGACTGTGGCTTTCTGCCTATCATCTTCTTTGTTCTCTTAGAATTGAGACCCTGCCTTCAGAACCATCTGGTAGTTACCTTATTGAAATGTTCTTTGCTCCTTATCATCAGACTGTACTTCAACCCTTTCCCTAATCCCTACCTTTACAGGCAGATAAGTAGCTTCTGGCTTCATCTAGTCATCTCAGATGGCTATTATTCATTCCGGAAGTTTTTGATTTACAAAACATTCTGATTTCTTGTGTTCTTCCCTGTTTGAGTTCAGATCCTGTGTTTAATTGTCAAATTTTACCAACATTGAATATATTCTCAAAAGTCAAAATGACCATCGTTAGTTCAGATTTTATAGAAATATAGTCTGTTTTCTAAATACCAAAAACTGTTAAACAATAACAGATGTCAGGCGGAGACTGAGTATTTGAGTATTGGCTAGTAAGTGTTTTCAAGTGAGCTATGTGTTGGGAGAATCAATATAGTTACGGGGCATAAAAGTTTACTAATTTGTTTTCCATACTTTCAAACGATAAAATTGAATTAAAACATAATAATGAAGACTTGGAAGAAAAAGAGACATTAAATTATAATCATTTTTAAAGGTTAAATAGGTGTTGTCTTCCAATAAAACCAAGTGGCAATAAATAAAATCTGTCATAACAAAAATAAATCTTACCTTCTAATTTTATACTTTTCTTATACTATTTTACCTTTTTATCATTTTATTTTTCTAATTTTTTGTTGGAAAAAATATAGTTTCCAAATTTAACAATGCATATTTTACACTCTATTTAAAATCTCAGCTACAAAAGGACTTCCTTGTACATTCTGAAATCTCCATAATTCTTTTTACATATTCAAAGTATGTTTTATTTAAATTTTCAATTAAAAAAAACTGTGTGTAATTCTATTCTTTCTTAGAATGGTACCTCTATCACTCAATTTTCATTTTAAATGAGCCAATGTAACAGACTAAGACGTTCTTTTACTTTTAGAGTCAATAAAAATGGTGCAGATTGGACCTATCGCCACACAACAGTCTGAACAAATGAAGTCTTCTGCAATAAATTACAGCTCAAGTTATAATGACACCGGTCATTGCAATGATGGTACTTGCACCGACAAATGTATCAGCTGAAATTGAAAATATATTTTGCCATGTTTAAAACCAAATATAACCTTGAACATATTTAATATTATGCTGGTTGAATTTATTGCCAGTTAATAGAAAATTTTTATTATTAGAGTGCTTTGATGTCTGATACATATTGTTCTTTAAAAAAGCTCATTAAATATTGAAATAAAGTGCTTTTTATAGATGTAATTAACATTTTTAAATGATCAGGAATAAATATAGAACTCCATGTTGTTAAAATAAAATGGAAGCGGATAATAGCCCAGTGTTTAAAAAAGTACAAGATTAGCATGATGTATTTATTATTAATGATTTGCAGCCAATCTGGTAAGATTTAACTAGAATTTAAAATATATATACCTCAAAGGTTTTCTAATATTGCTCTGTCAATTTCATTTATCACTGATAAGAAAAGACATACATTGTTTTTATCTTTATTTATAGAGGATTTCAGTCATTTTGTGCTAGAGTGGCATTTCATATTGAAGTACAGATTTTTTTTTCCCAAAAATATAACCAACTTTCTCTAGACAAAAGTCAATTTAAGGTTTAGTTGAAATTCACTAAAATTTGATATATTTTAAAGTTAAATTATCAAAAGAAATATATAATTGAACTTTTATTTTGTGAGATAAATAGGTTAGGTATATATTTCATACTTAGAATTCAAGTTAGTGCATAAGAATTATAAAAAGCAGCCTTAGTAAGTCTAATGAGTATCAACAATGAAAAATCTGTCTTACGAAAATCTATATTATGCTATGCATTCCACTGATATTTAGCCCAGAGTGGACAACTCTCACCAGATGGCATTAAATTATAGGCAAGAGCTGGACAGACCTTGTTTGAATACTCAGATTCCAGGAACTCCAACAGGCTTGCCCTGGTCATTTCACTGCAAAATTGCAAGCCATAATTATTTCAAGTTGAATTTTCAGACTGCACTAATCATGTTATGACTGATCTATATTATACTTTGTTTACAGTTTTTGCCTCTATGTTAATGAATAAAATTAGCTTATGATTTTTGTTCCCATACTTTTCTTGTCACTTATTAGTATTAAGATTTTTCTATGATAATAACAATGGGAAAGACTTACAAAGTGCTTAATATATGCCAGACTCTGTTGAAAGTACATTACAGGCACTAAGTTATTTAATCCTCATAACCACTTTATAAGGTGAGTAGTAGTATCATTCCCACTTTAGAGGTGAGAATAGTGGCAGGTAAGTAATTTGTCCAGACAAGGACAGAAAACAGTAGAGGCTGTTTTCACGTTTGTGAAAGATTACAGTTTTATGTTCCTTTTACATTTGGCAGAGTTCCACACTGGGAGTTTCTTTGTGAACAGATTCACTACACACTCAATAAATACACTGGTCATAGAACTACTCATGGTTTCTATTTATTTTTGAGCAATTTTCTAAAAATTATTACTTCACTTTTTTGAATATTTTATTTACATAATCTTATAATCTAATCAATTTCCATTGTATCTATAGTTTTATGCCTCCTTTTGTTCTTAGTGAGCTTATTTGTAGCCTCTCCTTTCTTGATGAAATTTAATATGTAGCCTCGTTGTTATTAAGTTTTCCTTTGACATGTGAGCTTTTTGAAATATACTTATTGGTTTCCAAATATACTTTTTTGTTTGTTTGTTTTTAGTAGGTGTAGGATCCAGCCCCACAGGATCCCGTGAGTCCCTCTCTGCTGGTGTGGAGATGAGAAACTGTGGAAATAAAAGACACAAGACACCAAGAAAGAGAAAACAGAGTCTGGGCTCTGGGGTCCACTGCCAACCAAAGGGCAAAGACCAGCAGTGGCCCCGAGTGCCGGGACACTCTGACTTTTATGAGTGTAAAGCAAGGGGCAGGGCAGGTAAGATGAGTTAATGGTGGTCAGTGATAGGGTCAGGTAAATCATGTGTCTTGGAGACAGGGTCCTAAGACTTTGAAGAAGCCGAGGCAAGGAGAGAACCTAACGAATCAGTACTTTTTTCATACGTGTCAAGAAATAACAAACTCACTGAGTTTTATGCTGCTATTACTAATTCTTCTAAGAGAAAGAGGAACCAGGTGCAGAAGCAGAATTTGAAAGGAGACACGGAACGTGACCTCTGAAGCACAGCACCACAGAGCCAATTAAGTCCCTGGATGTCTGTGGGTCTCCCTGACAGCCATCAGGCCTACCACAAGAGCTTGGAAGAGCAGAGTTTTCTCATCACTCCTCCAAGGACAGAACTGTCTCGGCCATCTTGGACATCTTCTTCCCTAGCTGGCTAAAGAGCGGGTGTTTTCACAACGCTGACACTGTAGCACAGCCAAGGCATCCTCCAGCAGCCCTTATGCGGGTGTGACAGAGGACTTAGAGCATCTTACCTTAGGGTCACCTCTTTTCCAATGCCCTTTCAGTTCCATGCTTCTTGACCCAGACTTATTAATAAGATTAAAGATTATATGATTATATAGATGTATATATTTATGATTACATTTGAATAGCTATGTGATTATTTTATGATTATATATGGGAATCACTATGTAACTATATCTCTAATTCTGTGTTTATATGTGAACGTGCTGAGGCTTCAGTCACTTGCCTTGGTTCTTGAGGGGTCCCCCTGGCATAGCAGTTTTCAACTTTACCTTGCAAACACATACCGTGAATTTTTTTAAATATGTTGAAAGTATTTTCTTTGCCAGATTGTTATCAAGTGTAGTAATTTGATTGGTTAAAAACAGAGCTTTTTCTAACTGTTGCGTGCAAGACTCCACTTACATCCACTATTTCAAACTTGATTATTCTGTTTGTTTTATCTTTTCTATTCACTTTTTCTGTTGAATATACAAGCTATGAAAAGAGATATTTTAACACTTTCACTTTGACATTGGGTTTAACTATTTCTCTTTATAGTTAGTTCTGTTAAGTTTTGTCCTTATGCATTTGGTAGACATATTATGTGGTAGACATATAGAAGTTGGTAATTTTTATTTCTGCCTGATAGATTGAAAACTTTATTGTTATGAAGTTTCCCTTTATATCCATAACAATGCTTTTTACTTTGATGTTTATTTTCCTAATGTTATTAGGTTGATAGAAAAGTAACTTTGGTTTTTGCCACTAAAATTAAAATTAAAATTGAAATTAATAGCAAAAACCACAATTAGTTTTGCATCAGCCTAATAGTATAGCTGAACCAGCTTCATTTTTATTAGTGTGTACCTGGTATATCTTTATATCTGTTCTTTTTTTTAGACTTTCAGTGTGCTTATGTTTTAGATGTGGCTTTCATAAATAGAATATGCATGGATTTAGTTTTTTACATAAATGTGACAAATTTTGATGTTTATTGATAACATTCATTGGGCATTTTCTATAATCACTGATATTTTAAAATTTATTTCTACTGTTTTGTTCAATGGATTTTGCAAACTTCCTTTTTCTTTTCACTGCCCTTCACTGTTTCTTGTGAATTGATTAGCTTTTCTCTTTTTACATTTTTTTGTTTGCATGAATAAATGGTCAATGGTTCTCTTTGGGAATGCACTGTGGGTATCACTAATATACATGTAAGGGTTCTTCTTCATGGGTACCTGGCTTCTCCTACATTAATTGGATTCTGGGCCTGAGAAAATGGTTCATTTCAGAAACTGGGCAAGGTATGATCATTTTACTTGGGACATTTCTGCAGGCTCATGATCATCCATTCTTTTTTTTTTTTGAGACAGAGTTTTGCTCTTGTTACCCAGGCTGGAGTGCAATGACACAATCTCGGCTCACTGCAACCTCCACCTCCTGGGTTCAGGCAATTCTCCTGCCTCAGCCTCCTGAGTAGCTGGGATTACAGACACGCGCCACTCTACCCAGCTAATTTTTTTTGTTTGTTTTTAGTAGAGACGGGGTTTCACCATTTTGATCAGGATGGTCTCCATCTCTTGACTTCGTGATCCACCCGCCTGGGCCTCCCAAAGCGCTGGGATTACAGGTGTGAGCCACTGCACCCAGCCCATCCATTCTTATTTTCTCCTAGCAGTATCCTTGTTGGCTGCCCATCTATATCTTGTTTCTAAGAATATCTGGTTTAAATTCAAACTTTCCTGCTCTTTATAATAAATATGTTATCATGCTTCTGAATTTTAGTCAATACCACCTGGACTCTAATATTTCAGAATTCTATCTTTTCTATTGGCATCAGGATTCCAAATATTTAACAAGCCTGACTATAGATAACAGCTACCACTGAGCTTTGTACTTTTGTCATTTTAGTAATTCTGACCACATGCAGTTTATTGACTATTGCATGCTCACTTCTCCTAGCTTTTCGATTCCTTCTTTTATAATCTGCCACAGTAGTTCCAGCATTTCTACATCACTTTTAGTGTGAACTGCCACTTCACTCCATCCAGGCTTCCAAGGGTCATCTGAGCAGAAGTTCCCAACCATTTTGGCACCAGGAACTGGTTTTGTGGAAGACAATTTTTTCAAGGACTAGGCAGGGGATGGTTTCGGGATGGAACTTTCACCTCAGATCATTAGTCATTAGTTAGATTCTCATAAGGAATACCCAATCAAGATCCCTCACATGTCCAGTTCACTATGGTTCACACTCCTATTAGAATTTAATGCCTCCACTGATCTGACAAGATGTGGAACTCAGGCAGTAATGCTCATTGCCTGCTGCTCACCTCCTGCTGTATGCCTCTGTTCCACAGCCCTGCGGGTGGGCAGGGGGCTTGGCACCCCTGATCTAAGCAGTGTGTTATCACAGTTCTTGCCAAAGTGTTTACCATGTATCACAGGAAATTGTTCCTATTCTTATTCTTACAAATTGTCATATCAATTAATTTCTTAAGATAAAGGCTCTGAAATGTAGAATAAGTATGAGAAATATAGTTGAGTTATCTATTGCTGCATAACACAAGGCTTATAAAACAACTGTTCTATTATATGTCACAATCATGTGGGTCAGAATATAGGTATGGCTTGGCTGAGAGATTCTTCTATTCCATGTGCAGTTGACTGTGGTCACTCAGGGTTATATTCTGGCAGCTGGCCTGATCTGCAGATCACTCACATATATGGTGTCTTGAGCTGGCTAGAAAGTCACACTCAGCTGAACTCCTCTCTCTCATATAAATCCAGGATTTCCTAAGGTTCTAACTCCTCCAAAAGATTAGGTCTAAAGTGTTATATGTCCCTTCCACTGCAGTCTGTTCATCAAAGTAGTCATAGGTTAGCCCAAGTTAAAGGGAAGAAACTTACACCCTATCCCTTGGTGGGAGGAGTGTCAAAGAATGTGTGGCCATCTTTAATCGGCCACAAGTACCCTCAGGAGCAATGCATATTAGGTAATGGGGAAAGCAGGGCAGGGCATGGGTGGAAGTTAAACTGCAATGTAATTGCAACAGAGACCAAGGGCAATCCCATGGGGTATTCTGGGATTGGAGTAACTGTTGTTGTCTTGAATTGTGGGAAGGAGGTCAGGCTTGTGTGTGGCTCCCATAGGCCAGTCATTTAATACGATCTGTCCTTGTGGAGGGAAGGCATGAAACTTTGGTTGAGGAAGCTCCTTTTGGCTCAGGACAATCCTCAGACAGAAATAAAGCTGCAAATCACTAGCAGCCAACTCTCATGTGAGTTTAGCAACTCTGTGTCAGTGGTGCACCACAGCATCCATTATACATCAGGCAATAAATTGGGCCTGCAAACAACATCATTTTTGCCTAAATATGTGCAAGATACAGAAATCAATATCAATAAAAATTAAAATGCTGATATGAAAGAGTTCAGATCAATTCAGTGCATGCAGATGAAAAAGATAAAGATTTCAACAAAAAGATAAACCAGTAAAATATAATCAATGTCTCTGACAGGAGAATCCAATCAGTGGAACAAAAAATGAGTTATAAGACATATATCAGAAAGAAATTAGGGCAAAAAGTATTCTAGACAAGAAAGAAGCACATAGCATGCAAGGAAATTATGACATTGGCTACTGAACATAATGCCAGATTCTTTTGAAACTATTGCTTTTATCACACACTGTGGTCAGTTGCGGGAGGCTAGGGCAGGGACAGCGGCGGGTAGGGAGGTTGAGGAGGGGAGAAATACCAGAAATAGGTGATGGGGGGATGAAGGCAGCAAACCACCTTGCGACATATGTACCTATGCAACAAACCTGCATGATCTGCACATGTACCCCAGAACCTAAAGGACAATTAAAAAAAAAAAAGATGAAAATGGAATTGTGCACTTCTAGTAAATGTTTTCTATTTTCCTCCTAAGTGTCTTATAGAAAAAACAAGGCAAGTTAAAAAAACACTGCTTTTCTCTCAAAACTAGAAAATAGATATATCCCATAGATTTTTTTAGTGTAAAAGCTGCTAAAAGCAACTAACATTGGCAGAGAAAAGGAATGAATTAAAAGGTAGTAGAGTGATATGGTTTGGCTGTGTCTCCACTGAAATCTCATCTTGAATTGCAATTCCCTCAAATCCCACATGCTGCAGGAGAGACACAGTGGGAAGCAATTGAATCATGGAGGCGGTTCTTTCTTATGCTGTTCTCATGAGAGTGAGTCTCACCCAATCTGATGATTTTAAAAAGAGGAGTTCCCCCGCACTCCTTTTTGTCTGCCACCACTTAGGTAAGACATGACTTGCTCATCCTTGCTTTCTGCCATGACTGTGAGGCTGACCCTATGTGGAACTAAGTAAGTCCATTAAACTTCTTTTTCTTCCCAGTATTGGATATGTCTTTATAAGCAGTGTGAAAACAGACTAATACAGTAAATTGTTACCAGTAGAATAGTGTTGCTGACAAAATACCCAGAAATGTGGAAGTGTCTTTGGAACTCAGTAACAGGCAGAGGTTGGAACATCTTGGAGGGTTCAGAAGACAGAAATTGAAGGAAGTTTGGAACTTCTTAGAGAATTGTTGAATGGCTTTGACCAAAATGCTAATAGTGATATGAACAATAAAGTCCAGGCTAGGTGTTCTCAGATGGAGATGAGGAACTTCTTGGTAACTGGGACAAAGATGACTCTAGTTATATTTTAGCAAAGAGACTGGCAGCATTTTATCTCTCCCCCAGCAATTTATGGAACTTTAAACTTGAGAGAGATGATTTAGGGTATCTGGTGGAGAAAACTTCTAACCAGCAAAGATTCATAGGTGACTTGGGTGCTGTTAAAGGCATTCATTTATAAAAGGAAAACAGAGCATAAAAGTTTGGAAAATTTGAAGCCTGACAATGCAATAGAAAAGAAAATCTCATTTTCAGAGGAGAAATTCAAGCCAGCTGTAGAAATTTGCATAAGTAATGAAGAGCTGAATGTCAATTCCCAAGGCAATGGGGAAAATGTCTCAAGAGTATGTCAGAGGTCTTTATGGCAGCCCTTCCCATCACAGGTCCAGTGGCTGAGGAGAAAAAAAATGGTTTCATGGGCTGAGTCCAGGGTCCCCGTGCTGTGTGCAGTCTGGGTCTTGGAACCCTGCATCCCAGTTACTCCAGCCATGACTAAAAGAAGCCAAGGTACAGCTCAGGCTGTGGTTTCAGAGGGTGCAAGCCCCAAGCCTTGGTAGCTTCCATGTGATGTTGAGCCTGTGGGTCACAGAAGTCAAGAATTGAAGTTTAGGAACCGCCACCTAGATTTCAACAGATGTATGGAAGAGCCTGTATGTCCAGGCAGAAGTTTGTTGCAGGGGTAGGGCTTTCATGGAGAACCTCTGCTAAGGCTGTGTGGAAGGGAAAGGTGGCCCCCACACAGAGTCCATACTGGGGCACCACCTAGTGGAGCTGTGAGATGATGGCCACCATCCTCCAGAGCCCACAATGGTAGATCCACCTACAACTTGCATTGTGTGCCTAGGGGAAGGAGGCTGTACTCTGAAAAGCCACAGGGGCAGAGATGCCCAGGACCACAGGAACCTACCTATTGCATCAGTATGACCCAGATGCGAGACATGGAGTCAAAGGAGATCATTTTGGAGCTTTAAGATTTGACTGTGGTGCTAGATTTTGGACTTGCATGGGTCTGGTAGCCCCTTTGCTTTGGTCAATTTCTCCCTTTTGGAATGGCCATATTTACCCAATAACTGTACCTCCAATGTATCTAGGAAGTAACTAAATTATTTTTGATTTTACAGGCTCACAGATGGAAGGGACTTGCCTTTTCTCAGATGAGACTTTTGCTGCAGACTTTTGGGTTAATACTGGAATGAATTAAGGCTTTGGGAGACTGTTGGGAAGGCATGGTTGCTTTTGAAATGTGAGGACATGAGATTTTGAAGAAGCCAGGGGAAGAATGATATGGTTTGGCTGTGCCCCCACCCAAATCTTATCTTTAATTGCAACTCCCGCAATTCTCATGTGTCATGGGAATGACCCAGTGGGAGGTAATTGAATCATTTAATCATGAGGGTGGGTCTTTCTCATGCTTTTCTTGTGATAGTGAATAATTCTCGTGAGACATTGTTTTGTAAAGAGGAGTTCCCCTGAACAATCTCTCTCTTTTGCCTGCTGCCATACATGTAAGATGTGACTTGCTCCTTGTTGCCTTGTGCCATGTTTGTAAGGACTCCCCAGTCATGTAGAACTGTAAGTTCATTAATCCTCTTTTGTTTCCCAGTTTTGTGTATGTCTTTATTAGCAGTATGAAAATGGACTAATAAAATAAGCCACCCAGAAGCAGCAGATCTCAACAAAGGCCAATATGAAACAGGGACCATGGGATCTGGAGAGGACACAACAGAACCCAAAATGACAAATGGGGCAAAATGAATTAAAAAAAATGTGCAGAGGAGAAAAATGTATGAATGGTCATATATCTCAGGAAATGTCAGTGAAATTACACTTCTTAAAGGAAACTCTTACAATATCTAGATAAGAAAAATCTGTTGTATTCCATAGTAGGAAGTAAGAGTTAGCCCAACATTGACACAAATTATACAAAATATAATGAAAAAGACTTCCTCAAAGAACAACTCACAAAATGAATATGGAAAGAAGACATTTTTAACCAAAAATTTAATCATGAACTAAAAGTTAGAATAATCAAATAATAAAATAACCACTTCTATGAGGAAAGACCTAAAAGTTAAAATACAAGATTTTAGGGAAAATATGGTAAGGAAACAGGAGACAATAAAATGTATGTTAACAGAACTCAGAAAAAAAATAGAAGAAACAAAAAATATCACACAAATGAAGAAAAAATTGGAAGGGGCACAAGGCAACATATACATTGATGATAACAGGAGAAGAGACTTGGGGTACAGAATGAAAAAAGTTACCAAAATAAAACAGAAATATAGAAGAGTTGAAAAAAGTAAAGGGAGGTTAGATACTGAAGAAAGGCAAAGGAAATCAAATACACATAATTGAACTTAAGCAAGAAGAAAGCCAAAATAATTGAACAGAATATAGAAACATAAAATTAAAGCAAACATTCCTGAAATAAAAGAAAGCTAGGATTTGCAATATTGAAAAGGCATATCATATGCCAGGCAACTCAAACCACAATAGTCGATACTGAGGTGCATCTTAATAAAGTTATTGATGCTTAAAAATAAAGAACATTTTTCAAAGGTAGGCCTAATATTGAGTCACTTAGAAGAGAATGAAATCAATTGATCCAACCTCATATTTTTCTTGAGGCAATAGAGCAATACTTGTATGACAGGCAAGATGAAATGTGTAAGGCAATGATTATCTGAAAATTCAACAGATAAATTGTTTTTAATATATAATTTATTCAGGAATTGTTGCTCTCAAAAGTGCTTATTGAGGAAACTGCTTGCTGATGAACCTTAATCAAACAAGGGGTAACTGGAAAGCAATGTAAAAGTAATGAACTTAGAACATATTGTTGCAGTTTTTTTCACTCCTATTGTTTGGTGAGAGGGAGGGAATGTTAGAGCTCTTTTACTCCCACCACCAGTGAGCTCTGGGTTCTTGCCTCATGATCAAGAAGAATAAGGCATATGGACACAGGAGAGTAAGGCAGAGTCAGAGTTTATTAAGCAACAGAAAAGGTCTTAGCAAAGAGAGGGGAACTGAAAGATGGTTGCTGGCTGCAGGGTTAAATTTTATTATTTTTTTAATTGACTGGGAAGGGGGAGGTGTGTGCTGACTGGTCTGTGGGCCAACTTGGAGAAAGCACTACCCAGAAAGAGATACAATAGTGAAAAGAACCAACTGGAGGCAGAGGTGAAGGCTTGGCCCCCAACCAATCAGGGGCTGGAGTGATGTTATACTTTATACAAAAGAGACTCACCCCCATGGCCAATCACAGAAAGGTAGGTGTACATAAAATAGGTGAAAGGTAAGGACCAGTTGGGAGGAATTACATGAAATGAGACCAAGATGCATGGGAAAGGGAAATTTGTCTAAAAAAGGAGTGGAATTTGTTCATCTAGGTTCACAGAGAAGGCATTTCCATTCAAGGATGTGGGCTCTTTCTTATCTGGGGCCTGCAGCTTGTTTTTAGACTGTTCTTGTTTTGAAAGAGTTTTACTAAGGATACACACTAACTGCCTGCCTGAGTGGTTTATTTTTCCCTTCTCTCCATATCTTATTAAGAATCAAGACTGGAGGAAATGCAGAGATAAGAATGACAAACCAAATATAAATTTAATATTCCCTAACAGTGGAAAAAGATCAACCATTTTCAAAGTGGAAAAGGAACAGAGAAAGAACATGGAAAGTAGAATAAGTTTGTTGATTTCCATATCTGAAATATCTGTGAGCCAAGGAATGTCATTCTAAAATTTTAATTATGTAGTATATAAATAATCATATTAAATCACACAAAGGAATACTGAATTATCTGTTGCCAAACTGATATTGCTATGGTTTAAGTCTGGAAACTATTTCCAAGATTCCTCTTCATTCTGTGGTATATGGTTAGAAGTGATCAAAGACAGGAATTCGGTTTGGAATGAGACTGAGGCTGACATGGCTGAAATAACAGTAGACCTCAGAATGTGGATAAAGATGATCTTCACTGAGCTATAGGAGCACATTCTAACTCAAAATGCAAGGAAGAGAAAAGCATGATAAAACGTTGACTGTGACTATTGAAGCCAACAAACAAAACAACCAGGATAGAGAAGAACATAACCAACCTGATAGAGATGCAAAACACAATACAAGAATTTCATAATGCAATCACAAATATTAATAGAGGAATAGAACAGAGGAAAGAATCTCAGAGCATGAAGACTGTCATTCTGAAATAAGACAGGCAGGCAAGAATAGAGAGAAAATAATAAAAAGGAATGAACAAAACCTTCAAGAAACATGGGATTATATAAAAGACCAAATCTACAACTGATTGATGTACCTAAAAGAGCTGAGGAGAAGGGAACCAACTTGGAAAACATATTTCAGCATATCACCCAGGAGGACTTCCCCAACATTTCTAGACAGGCCAACATTCTAACTCAGGAAATGTAGAGAACCCTAGTAAGATACTCCACAAAAAGATTATTCCAAAGACACATAATCTTCAGATTCTCCAAAGTTGAAATGAAAGAAAAAGTGATAACATCATCAACAGAGAAAGGCCAGGTTACAAAAGAAGCCCATCACACTAACAGCAGATCTCTCGGTGGAAATGCTAAAATCCAAAAAAGTTTGCGGTGGGGGGGCAATATTTAACATTCTTAAAGAAAAGCAATTTCAACCCAGAGTTTCAGATGCAGCCAAACTAAGCTTCGTAAGTGAAGGAGAAACAAAATTCTTTTCCAAGAAGCAAATGCAGAGGGAATTCATTACTAGCAGACCTGCCTTATAAGAACTCCTGAAGGGAGCACTAAATATGGAAAGGAGAAACTACTACCATCCACTGCAAAAACACGCTGACCAGTGACACTATAAAGCAACCACATAAGCAAGTCAGCAAAATAACTAGGTAGTATCACAATGACAGGATCAAATCCATATATAACAATACTAACCTTAAATGTAAACAGGCTAAATGCCCCACTTAAAAGACACAGAGTGGCAAGCTGGATAAAGGACCAAGACCCATTGGTATGCTGTCTTCAAGAGACCCATCTCACATGCATAGACACACATAGACCCAAAAGAAAGGGAAGGAGGAAAATTTACCAAGCAAATAAAAGACAGAAAAAAGCAGGGGTGGCAATGCTAGTTTCCAACAAAACAGTCTTTAAATCAACAAAGATAAAAAATGACAAAGAAGGGAATTACATAATGATAAAGGGTTCAATTCAACCAGAAGAGCTAACTATCCTAAATATATATGAGCCTAACACAAGAGCACCCAAATTCATAAGGCAAGTTTTTAGAGATCTTCAAGGTGACTTAAACCCTCAAACAATAAAAGTGGGAGACTTTAAAACCACACTGATAATATTAGACAGATCATTGAGATAGAAAATTAACCACATATTTAGAACCTGAACTCAGCTCTTGATCAATTGGACCTGATTGATATACACAAAACTCTCCACCCCAAAACAAGAGAATATGCATTTTTCTCATAGCCACATGATACTTACTGTAAAATCAATCACATAATCAGAAGTAAAACACTCCTAGGCAAATGCAAAATAACTAAAATAATAACATACTGCCTCTCAGATCATAGTGTAATCAAACTAGAACTCAAGACAAAGAAATTCCCTCAAAACCATACAATTACATGGAAATTGAATAACCTGCCCTTGAATGACTTTTGGGTAAATAATGAAATTAAGGCAGAAATCATGAAGTTATTTGAAACTAATGAGAAAAATGATACAATGTAACAGAATCTCTGGGACACAGCTGAGGCAGTGTTAAGGAGGAAATTTATATTACTACAGGCCCAGTTGAAAAAGCTAGAGAGATCTCAAGTTAAAAACCTAATATCACAATTAAAAGAACTAGAGAACCAAGAGGTAACAAATCCCAAAACTAGAAGACAAGAAATATCCAAAATTAGTCTTGAACTGAAGACGAAAGAGACATGAAAAACCATTCAAAAGATCAATGAATCCAGGAACTCTTTTCTTTAAGTTAATGAAATAGACTGCTAGCTAGACTAATAAAGAAGAAAAGATAGAAGATTCAAACACACACAATCAGAAATGATAAGGGAGATACTTCCACAGACCCAACAGAAGTACAAACAACCATTAGAGAATATTATAAACACATCTATGTACACAAGCTAAAAAATCTGGAAGAAGTGGATAGATTTCTGGATACATACACCCTACCATGACTGAACCAGGAAAAATTCAATTCCTAAACAGACCTATAATGCGCTGTGAAATTGACACAGTAATAAGTAGTCTACCAACCAAAAAAAGCTCAGGACCAGGATTCATAGCTGAATTCTACCAGATGTACAAAGAAGATATGGTACCATTCCTACTAAAATGATTTCAAAAAATTGAAAAGGAGTGACACCTCCAAAACTCATTCTATAAGACCGACATCATCCAGATACCTAAACCTGGCAGAGACGCACACAAAAAGAAAACTTCAGTCCAATATCCTTGACAAAGACAAATGCAAAATTCCTCAACAAAATACTGGCAAACCAAACCCAGCATCATATCAAAAAGCTTATCCACCATGATCAAGTAGGCTTCATCTCTGGGATGCAAGTTTGGTTCAACATACAAAAATCAAAAAATGTGATTCATCACATAAAGAAAACTAAAGGCAAAGTCAGGCATGGTAATTTATGCCTGTAATCCCAGGACTTTGGGAGGCTGAGCTGGCAGATCACATGAGGCCAAGAGTTTGAGACCAGCCTGGCCAATATGGTGAAACCCCATCTCTAATAAAAGTACAAAAATTAGCTAGGTGTGGTGGTGCACACCTGTAATTCCAGCTACTTGAGGGGCTGAGGCATAAGAATCACTTCAACATGGGAGGTGGAGGTTGCAGTGAGCCAAAATTACGCCCTTGCACTACAGGCTGGGTAACAGAGCAAGACTGTTTCAAAAAACAAACAAACAAAAAGGGACATAATTATCTCAATAGATACAAAAAAGGCTTCTGATAAAAGATAGAATCCCTTCATGTTAAAAACTCTCAATAAACTAGGTATTAAAGGAACATACCTCAAAATAATGAGCCATATATAACAAATCCATAGCCAGCATCATACTGAATGGGCAAAAGCTGGAAGCATTCCTCTTGAAAACTGGCACAAGACAAGAATGTCTATTCTCATCACTTCTATTCAACATAATATTGGAAGTTCTGGCCAGGGCCATCAGGTCAGATAAAGAAATAAACAGCATTTAAATAGGAAAAGAGGAAATTAAACTCTCCCTGTTTGTAGATTACATAAAAGAGGACAAGAAAACCCCATCTTCTTAGTCCAAAAGCTTCTTAAGCTGACAAACAACTTTGGAAAAGTCCCAGGATACAAAATGAATATGCCAAAATTAGTAACATTCTTATGCACCAACAATCATCAAAAGCCAAATCACAAACAAACTCCCATTCACAACTGACACAAAAAGAATAAAATAGCTAGCAATACATTTAACAAGGAAAGTGAATGATCTCTATGCAGAGAACTATAAAACACAGCTCAAAGAAATCAGAGATGACACAAACAAATGGAAAACATTCTGCATTTATGGATAGAGAGAATCAGTAACATGTAAATAGTCATACTGCCTAAAGTAATTTATAGACTCAATGTTATTCCCATTAAACTAGCACTCACATGTGTGCAGAACTAGACAAATTTATTAAACATTTATATAGAACATAAAAAGTGCCCGAATAGCCAAGGCAATTCTAAGCAAATAGAACAAAGCTGTAGGCATCATGCTACTTGACTTCAAACTATACTGCAGGGCTACAGTAACCAAAGCAACATAGTACTGGCACAAGAACAGATACATAGACCAGTGAAACAGAATAGAGAACCCAGAAATAAGACTATACACCTAAAATGATCTGTTGACAAACCTGACAAAAACAAGCAATAGGGAAAGAATTCCCTATTTAATAAATGGTGCTAGAACAACTTTTGAGCCATATGCAGAAAACTGAAACTGGACCCCTTCCTTAGACTATATACAAAAATTAACTCGAGATGGATTAAATACTTAAATTTAAAACCCCAAACTATAAAAAACCTGGAAGACAACCTAGGCAATACCGTTCAGGACATAGGCACTGGCAAAGATTTTATGACAACACTGAAAGCAACTGCAGCAAAAGCAAAAATTGACAAATGGGATCTATTTAAAATAAAGAGATTTTGCATAGCAAAAGAGACTATCAACAGCTTTAACAGGCAACCTACTGAATGGGAGAAAATTTTTGCAAACTATGCACCTGATAAAGGTCTAATATCCAGCATCCATAAGGAACTTAAAAAAATTTACAAGAGAAAAACAAACAACCCCATTAAAAAGTGGGTAAAGACTGAACAGACACTTCTTAAAGGAAGATATATATGCAGCCAACAAGCATAAGAAAAAAAATCAACATCACTAATTATTAGAGAAATGCAAATCAAAACCACAATGAAATACCATCTCACATCAGCCAGAAGGTCCATTATTAAAAAGTCAAAAAACAAAACGAAGCGGATGCTGGCAAGGTTGTGGAGGAAAGGGAATGCTTGCTTATACACTGTTGTTGGGAGTGTAAATTAGTTCAACCGTTATGGAAAACAATGTGGCTATTTCTCAAATACCTAAAGACAGAAATACTATTTGACCTAGAAATCCCATTACTGAGTATATACCTAAATAATTATAAACCATTCTATTATAAAGACACATGCATGTGTATGTTCACTAAGCACTATTCACAATAGCAAAGACATGGAATCAACCCAAATGCCCATCAAAGATGATGGACTCAATAAAGAAAATATGGTACATGTACACCATGGAGTACCATGTAGCCACAAAAAAGGACAAAACTGTGTCCTTTCCAGGGACATGGATGAAGCTGGAGGTCATTATCCTCATCAAACTAACACAGAAACAGGAAACCAAATATCTCATATTTTCATTTATAAGTGGGAGTTAAATGATGAGAACACATGGACATATGGAGGGAAACAACATGCACTGGAGCATATCAGAGGGCAGAGCATATCATGTAGGGAGGGGATCAGGAAATAACTAATAACTAATTTTGGGTTTAACATTTAAGTTTTTAATCCAGCTTGTGTTAATTTTTGTATGCTAGGCTTAATACCTGGGTGATAAAATAATCTGTACAACCAACCCCCATGTCACATGCTTACCTGTGTAACAAACCTGTACATTCTGCACATGTACCCCAACCTTAAAATAAAAATTAAGCAAAAATAAAATAAATTATGTCATTATGGAATTTTGTATCAATATGCATGAATATGATTGGTCTGTATTTTTGCTGTTTTTGTTTTGGAATTTGTCCTAAGTGTTCGAATCAATTTTCTTAAAAACATTGTATTATCTAGTCTTTAAAATTTTGAAATTGGTTGGATCTTTAATGGAGGGAAAAAGGGAGTATTTTTTATGAAAATTGGCCATTTTATATTCTCTTACCCTGAAACTTATTTGTTAAATTTTATTTTCTTATAAAATTATCAATTTTATTTATATTTTTAAATTTTGAGTAATAATATAAACCAAATATTACAGCGAACAATTTGACTTGGTTCGAACTCAGGTACAAGACCTAAAATTCTGAGGATGCACAAATACCATGAATGCGTAATTTTCCTGTAGCCAGATTGATTCATGTGGGTAGAAGTTTAGATGAAGTTTGAATTGATGTCATTTGAAGTTTATAATTGAGACCCATGAATGTATAATGAGACCCATAGATTAAGATAAATTAATTTAGTTTTATCGAATATTTTCTTATCACTTAAAAGGCAATAGAAAAGAGAAAACATAACATGTGCTCACTGCCTTGAAAGCACTCTCAACTCAAGTTCCTTCAGGACACAATACCAAAAAGGATATACTTTAACTGTTCAAAGTAGTTATAATTAAATACTTAATGGAGTTAGTTTATACTGTAACCCTTACAAGGTTATAGAGGCTGGAGAGTTTACTTAGGGTTGAGGTAGTCAGAAGTCTTATTGGAGGTGGCAATTTCTACATGAAAGGCAGAATTAAAATGGACAGAACTCCAGTTATAGGGACAAGAATATATCCTTCTGAGTTGGCCCAAAGGCACCATACAATAAATTCTCCAAAAATATTTGTTGGAGGAATAAGTAGATGAATAAATACATGGTTTTATATAAATCAGATTAAGATAATTGCAAAAATGGAATGATCAAAAGTCAAATACCACAAATAGGTCATGTAGAATGATTGCAAAGTACACATCCGATTTCCCAGCTGGGGATTGCTGACCACGAAGCAAACCATCTCAATGGAGTACATGGAGTACAACCAGGTTTCAGATTTTACTAATTAAAAAAAAATGTTGTCTCTCTCTCTCTCTCTCTGTTTTATATGTATGTGTATATATAGATAGAGAGATAGATATAGATAGATATGTGTGTGTGTGTGCGTCTCTGTGTATGTTAGTGATTTGAAAGTGAATGTGTTGAGAAGGAAACTAGATAGGTAGTAAAGGCAATTATAAACAAAGAACATATTTGTTGTTGTTTGTTAAGGTGGGAGAGATGACACATTTGTAGATTGTAAGAAAGGAATTAGATGAGGAAAAATATTTAATGACATAAAAGGAGTAAGTATTGATGGAGACCACAGGATGAAAGATATACCTTAGACAGGAACAGGAAAACCTGCTTTGAGGTAGAATTAAAAGTAGAGATGGATGCAATTAAATCTGGTTTTGGAATATTAGGAAAATTGATGAGGTTTTGCCAAAGTGATCTTATTTTCCTTTTACAAATTGGGAAATGTAGACATACGCTGGAGAGAAGAAGGTGGTGCTACAGGAAGTTTGAGAATAACCAAGTTTGGATTGGATTGCAATGAAAATGGGAGTGAGCAAGGTCCTTCTTTATTGATCACAAAAATATGGATGTACAATTTTTCTGTAGCGGTGTTTATATAATCAGATAGAGTGTACATCAGACAAGGGTTTGGAGTTTTCAATTAGCGTTAGCAATGGATTGAAAGACTGGTTGAAACAATAAAGTATTTTGTTTATATTATTCAGAGAGCAAAGAAAATCAAAGGGCCTGATAGGTTGGGATGAAATTAAGTGGTACAGAAAAAAGACATTTCAGTAAAACTGGAGAAGACAACTTAAATAAGAGAGACATAAAGAAAGAAGGTATGATTTTTTTTTTTTTAAATTGCCTATTAAGTCTCAAGATTTTAGAGGCAGATCCTTACAGAAGACAAAAGGTTTTCTGGAGTAGGAGACTGCAACTGAATGAAAGTGAAGATCACTGAAACTGAGGTTAACAAACTGAAGGTAAAACCAATGTTGTATAGAAGGTCCCAAATATTGACATCTATCTTTTCTGTCTGCATTTGTGTCTGGAAAAAGTATGATGAACTAGCATTCTATGAAGGAATTGAAGTGGAGAATGTTAGGGTAGAATGGAATTCTGAAAAGAAAGTATAGAAAACTGTGAGGAAAGGGGGCAGTGGAAGGATGGATAAGGAGAGAGGAAACATAGAGCAATATGAAGCTGAAAATATGTGGAAAGAGGAAACCAGAAGGCCTATCAATTGAATAATAGCAAGAGTGATAGGTATGAGCTTACAGCCTGGTGTAATGTACTCAAAGGTCAGATTCCAGATGAAAACTAAAGTAAAAATTATTTACATATTGGTGATGGCTGATTCTTTTTTTGGTGATAGATACTTGGGGATACTAGGACACAATCATGCCACATATAAGTGATTGAGTCTGAGCATATAGGATGTATTATATACTTTTTAATTTTAAGACAAATATTAGAATGATTAAATACAAATAAGTAAAATTACATTTCAAATAAAACATTAATTTCTCAAATGTAAGTTTTATTTAATAACAATAATCTCAAAAGAAAAAAATAAAACAGTATAGAAACTTGCATTTTTGATAGAATAAAATATTTCCCTGGTATTTAAATTTGCTGACTCTATTGTCTCACAGAATTTTATTTACATTTAAAAAACATTGGCCATTCCAAAATCTTGGGTATATAAAAGTTACATTTCAATGCTAGAATAATATTTGAGTGAGAATGTAAATAATGCATGCATTAAAATATGCGAATTTTAGATAGTATTTAAAACTTTTATTCGAAATGTAACCCAGGACTGACAGATTTTGTCAGTCTTGAACATGTAGGCAGCAGGCTGCATGAGACTCATAAACACACTGGATGCTTGCCCTTTGTTTGCCTGCTGCGTGGGAGGGAGTCTTGATGACTGGCAGCTCCTCAGGCATCACACTAGAAATAATAGACCATCATCTGGATATGATAGTCACTTATTAAAATCTCAGCTGTTGCATTCTTCTTAAAAATACCTTATTTCAGATATTAGTAATTGAAACATAAATTTTTTTTAAACCTTCTAGAATGATATAAATAAACCTTAGCAACAGTTAAATAGTTCATTTGAAAATTATTTTGTAACTAAGTCATTAATGACATCAATAAAATATAGCATTTGCAATAATTTATAAACTATGAATTTAGTACATGAGTAGAGATTCAAAATATTAATACTACTGAGTAACATAAGCCCTCAAATTCCACAAATTAGTGTCACCGACCTCAAAATTGGAAACTTTTTCTTATTTTCTTTCTTTCTTTCTTTCTTTCTTTCTTTCTTTCTTTCTTTCTTTCTTTCTTTCTTTCTTTCTTTCTTTCTTTCTTTTGTTCGTTCATTCGTTCTTTCTTTCTTTCTTTTTTTTGGTCTAAGGCAGCAAGCATTTGATTTAGATTTTATATAAATTGGCATTTTCTGGGCTTACAGGAGCCACCTCATCTTGCACATATTACTGTTCTTTGCTGCCACAGTGGAGAACAAAGCGAACTAGGTCCAAGCACAAAGTGACTTGATACTTGGCTCAAAAACAGCAACTCCCAAACACTTACAAAACTTTCCTTGGGCCTTTTTAGAAGGTGTAAGACTGTTGGTCTGTACAATAAGCATTTAGCCAACAAGGGATCGTTTTCTCTGTTTACAGAGACCCTAGGACTTTTTTCCCAGTAACATAACCCATCTCATAAAGGTCGACAAAACAGTGCTGACTATCTTGTCAGAAACAAGTGAATATAACTAAAAGAAGGAAAAAAGATTACACCACGGGAAGAAAGAATCATTAATCTAGCACTTAATTTTTTTTTCCATTGAATGGCACATCTACGAAATGTTCCAGAACTCTGCAAATATTTCAGATTAAGAGAGAAAGAAGGGATTGTTCCCTTTAGTTGTTTCGCTTTTCTCTGGTCAAATCATTAATACACACACTCAAACACCTATCCATATCCATACCACACCACACCATATACGTGTCAGCATCACGTGTCTTTCCTTACTGTGGCTCACTCTAACTTTATATTCCATGTGTTGGTTCAAAAAATAACACAGAGGATCAAAGATCCCATGATTCCAAAGACTTCAGAAAAGATTTGCAGATGTATTTTCAAACATAAGTTTCACCAGGACCTAGGACGCCATAATCTCTCACTGGGTTATGGCAATAGCTTCCTAACTTGTTTCTGCTCTCATTCTTTCTCTCCTGTTTGACAGCAGCCAGAGTAAGCTTTTTAAAATGTCAGCTTATGTCCCAAAACTCTCAAAAGAATTCTCATCTAACTCTGAGTTAAAGCTCAAATTCTTTAGCAGCTTGTAAGGCTCTACACATAATCTGCCCTCATCTCCTATCTCTTCTCCCTTACTTGCCCTGCTCTGGGCACACTGGCATCGTTGATGTCTTTTGAGGCATTTGCTTCTTTTTTCTCAGGGACATTCCTTTATCCCACCACCCCAGATGTGTGCATGGTGTTCTCCCTTACTTCTTCCAGATCTTCACTCCAATAACACCTTTGTGATGACTTGTTTTCTGGGCATCTTTTTAAAATTACACCTCTCACTCTGGAATTATTACCCTATTTAACTTTTCTCCATACTAAGCATCTTCAAACAAGCATCCAGTTTACCTATTTTATTAATTATCTGCTTCTCATCACTGTAATAAAACTCCACCAAGAAAAATGTTTTGTTGACTGTACACTGCTGTATCCTCAACATCTAGAACAATACCTGGTGCATGGATTGTGTCTAAAAACATTTGTGAAAAGTTGTTGGAATTCAGAGTCCCATCTTCAGTATTATAGATATTAGGAATTTGCCATAGATCAGAAAAATTCTTAGAGATATAAAAAGCAATGGCTGCTTGTTTACATTTTTATATTTTCTATAAAATCAAGATTACTTTAATAAGAATAATGAGATTTAAGTTAGTTTGATAGAAATAGCATTGACCCTGTAAAGTGCTTTGGGCAATATGGCCCTTTTAATGATGCTGATCCCTCCCATCCATAAGCTTGAGATGCTTTTCCATTAGTTTGCCATTTGTTTTATTTCTTCTCTGATTTCTTTAAGCAGTGTTTTGTAGTTCTTTTTATAGAGATCTTTTTTTAAAATTTTATCAGATCCTTAAAATTATATTTGTTTCTCATAATTTGGTAGAAAAAAATAAAATAAAATTTTACAGATACAATAGAAACTTCTTGAAATTTTTACTGATTCCAGTTTCCTCTTACCACAGCCCTTGGTTATATATTATATTGAATTTGGTATTTAGCTTTCCCATGAATTTGTTTACATAACAACATATGGTTGTATCCGCATATGATATATGATATAGTTTTATATGATTTCAAGCTTTATGTATGCGATGCCATAATTTGTTGTACTCTTAACATGATTTTTCCCTTACTATAATTATATTGATAGGACATTTGTCTACTAATAATTTTAGCTCTAATTAACTAACTGTAATTGCTATATGATATTTAATGATATGATAATACTAAAATGTATTTATTCATTCTCCTATTGGGGAACATTAATGTGTTCCAATTATTGCTATTGTACACTGCTGTGCTTTATTTTTTGTACACCCATCTTTGTGAAGATATGCAAGTGTGTCTCTAAGAAGTGCATCTAAAAATAGAATTTTAAAATCAAAGATTATACACATTAGATAACAGAATTATCATTCAAACTGGTTAAACCCATGTTTACATGTAAAAGTAAGGTTCAGCTTTTTTTCTTCATCATCTTCAGTACTTGCTATTGTCAGATTTTTTTTTTCCAATTTTAATTGTGTGAAATGGTGTTTAAAAGTTACTGCATTTGTATATCCCCAATTTCTGAGGAGGTTGAGTATCTTTTCGTTGTTGATTAGCTTTTCTCTTCAATGAATTCTTTGTTCATAGTCATTAACCATTGTCCTCTAGCATAGTTAGTCCTTTTAAGTAGATTTTAAAATATTCTGTATAAAGATTTGTTCATTAAACTTTAAAATGTTTTTGTTAAGGTGATGATAATCATTTATTTAAACCAAAACATTTTTAAGAAAGAAAGTGTACATCCTTAATAATTATGTCCAGATAAGAGCAGACATCTAGAATTCTATTGGGCAAATCAAATTGCATCATTTCCTTAATTACAAGCATCAATATCTGCAGTTAAACTTTGTTTCTAGTATCTTTTACTAAACAGATTATTTCAATTCTAATGTGATCACACATCAATTTATAATGTCACTCACAAACAACAAATGCTGTATGATTCAATTTATATGAACTATCTGTAGTAATCAAATTCATATAGAAAGTAGAATGATGGTTTCCAGCAGCTGGGAGAAAAGGAATGGGGAGTTACTGTTAATAGGTACAGAATTTCAGTTTTGTAAGAGGAAATGTGTTCTGGAGATGGATGGTGGTGATAGTTGTCCTACAATATGAACACACTTAATGCCACAGAATATTACACCTAAAAATGATCAAAATGGCAAATTTTCTTTTATGTATATATTATTACAATCAAGATGCAAAATTATTTTAAAATGCTAGTAGTTTGTTACATTTGCCAAATCTCATTTATTTCTTCTTTCAGTGAGTGTCTAAGGGTTTAAAAAAAACTATAATTTTCATTTGTTTGCTGAGAATCTTCATTTTCTCCACACACTTCATGGTTGTTTTTAGCTGGATAAAAATGCTGAGAAGGGCAGGTGTGGTGGCTCATGCCTATAATCTCAGCACTTTGGGAGGCTGAGCTGGGAGGATTGATTGAGCTCAGGAGTTTGAGACCAGCCTGGGCAACATAGCAAGACCCTACCTCTACAAGAAATAGAAAATAAATTAGGCATGGTGGCAAACACCTGTAGACCTAGAAGCTATGATTGTGCCACTGAACTCCAGTCAAGGCAACAGAGAAGAGACCCTGTCTCTAAAAGTAAAATAAAATACTTCGTGGCTTGATATTTTGTTTCTTGATATTTTAAATTCAGCATAGTAGTTATTTGTGGGAAATACATTTTCTCTTTGATAAATTTATTTTTCCCCTTCACTTTGCAGTTTTATGAAACAATTATTAGTTTATATTCAGCATAATTTAATGTTTTTAGTGATTAAATTTTTGTTACAATCCGAGGGCTTGGGTCTTTTGTCCTTGTGAAAAATATTCTGCCATTATTTTTTAAAAATACAATTGTTTCTCCATCAGGTTTTTATTGAATTAATATTAAATAATTTGAATTTTCTTAATTAATCTTACAATTCCCTTAGTTGCTTTTATTTCTCTATGTTGAAAATATGGGTAATTATTTTTAGGCTAATTTTTAAATTAAATTTTCTCTTGATTATATAAAATTTATGCTAATTATTGAGCTTTTTCTCAGAAAGTTTATCTTTCATTTTCAATATTTTTGTTGGCTCTTTTACATATTCATAATTTTGTTTTGTATGTACTGCTTTTTAAGTTGTTTTTGATAAATGTTATTTCTTTATTTCTGTGTCCCATCTAGACATGTTTTTGAGAGTCTTTTTTGGAGTGTTACCCAGATTCTTTTAATCTGGAATGGGTTTATACATTGTTAACTTTCTTAGTTACCTTTCTTGGCATTTAATTTTTATATCTAATGAAAATTTTATATTTTGGTTTGGTAATCCACGGGAAATGAAAAGTTTTTAGTTTCAGTTTCGTTTTCTATTAACTTTCCTCTATTTCTTTCCATATAAAAGATTTGGGGGTTTTGCGTTTTCCTGTACTTATCTTGGGGACCTTCCTGGAATATCAGCTTGTGTAACATTGGTTTAGGTCTCCAGTCTTATTGAAACATAGAGGAACCCCAAGAAATGGTCATATAAATAGTGAGTAGTTGATTCAGTTCCTGAGTCATGAATGTGTGTCTTTTTGTGCTCACTACCCCAGGTACAAAGATTCCCTTAGAATCTAGCCGAAGGCAGTGTTTCAGTAGCTTTTTATTTTAGTCTTCTTATATGACTAACAATTCTCTAATAACTCTTGCCTCAAGCAGTGATTTTCTCATCTTTCATTTCATATGAAGAATTTAAATCTTAATTACCACATAGTTATCAAATTATTGGGCAACACTGCCTACTTCCAGCCTTGAAGGTCATTGGCCTGTAATTTTCTTCTAAGTTACCATTTTGTGCTTTCACTTCAGATCCATGTTTTATTGCTATTGCTAAGTGTTTGGAGTAGAAGTAGTATCTCTAACAATGAACATAATAGTTTGACCATAATCATGCCTTAAATATAATTTAAAACGAGACATATGACATTATAAAGAGGACTGGAAATAAAGATTGTTCTCTTATTTCTCACGGCTTAAAAGCTGTTATAGTTTGAGAGCTAAATAAGGTCCATGTGAAAAGAACCGTCTACACTTCTTGAATATTTCATTATTCTTATTTTTTAGAGTTTTTTCACAGCCCGATTTTTCTTTCTGAAGTCATTAATTAAAGTGGGTTTTGAGCAATGAGGAATTAAGTGAGGTAGAACTGCCAGTGGCTATTTAAAAAAAAATTTCTTTTCAGCCAGGTGCGGTGGCTCATGTCTGTAATCCCAGCACTTTGGGAGGTTGAGGCAGGTGGATGACCTTAGGTCAGGAGTTTGAGACCAGCCTGGACAACGTGGCAAAGCCCCATTTCTACTAAAAATACAAAAGTTACCTGGGTGTGGTGGCACATGCTTATAATCTCAGCTACTAGGGAAGCTGAGGCAGGGAAATTAATTGAACCTGGGAGGCAGAGGTTGCAGTGAGCCGAGATCACCCCACTGCATTCCAGTCTGGGTAACAGAGTGAAACTCTGTCTCAAAAAAAAAAAAATCCTTTTAATTGACTGGAGATTGCTTTAAGTATTGCACCAGACTCTATGTGAATCCTCAAAATACAATGCATTCTGTTTATACAAAGCTGAGTGAGATATACTGATTTTGAAACAAAATATTTGTTCATTCCTAAGAGACATTCCAAAGTTCCCACAAGATTAGCTCTTAGGAAATCAAACCACTGTGACAATGAGCCAGTCTATTGTTGCTTCAATTGACCCTGTTTTCCTGTGGAAGCATGGCTTCATCAAATGATAAAAACAGATAATGCTGCTTATCAATTAAATACAATTTTAGTAAAATAATGTGAAATATAAAATGGAAAATAGCATAGTCAAAATTTGAAAGGTCACCTGTGAGGCTCTAGTGATCCAATCTTTCTTTTTAAGTGAATAATAAAAAATTTTTGGGGTTTCAGACTGAAAAGTCTGGTATGAGAAATAGATAACTTCAGTTCATAAAGGAGATTAAAGGATAAGTATTTCTAAAGTTGTAATATTCCACTGACTGCCCAATAGTTTACAATATTATATAATTCTAGAATAGCTAACATATTAAGAACTTAATACTAGGCACTGCTAATGCTGTTCACCTATTATCTTACTTAATCTTCCGAACAATTCAATGAGGTAGGCATGATATTTATCCATAGTTTAGAGTCTAATAGTTAGAGTGGATGGGTTACCTACCCATGAATGAGCAGTTAGTGTATTATAGATTCAGTCTTTAACTGAGGTTATTCTAAGCTTAGCAATTATTCCAATTTGTGTCTCAATAATTTAATAAATTTCAAATAAAAAAAACCAAATGTGGCGATACAAATTTTTTAAATCTTTCAATTAGGACCAGATTGCAAAATAAACTTGAAAGCAGGAAGTTCTCAAAAGCTGATGGAAATGCATCAGAAAAATAGATGAATCTGCTTGAAAGGACTTCCTCTAACCGAATATGAAATAATTTGAAAATCAAGAATTAAAATTACATCAATGGATTAAAATGTAATGAAAAATTTTTACTGGATCCATTATGTTGCTTAAAAAAGAGGGAGGAAGGAGGCAAAACAAATCATTTCTTTTTTTTTTCCTTTCTCTTTGCCTTTTTTTTTTTTTTTGAGGTAAAGTTTTGCTCTCTTTTCCAGGCTGGAGTGTGGAGTGCAATGGCACAATTATAACTCACTGTACTCTCAGTCTCCCAAACTCAAGTGATACTCCCACCTCAGCTTCCCAAGTAGCTGGGAACACAGACACACATCACCACACATAGATAATTTTTAAAAAATTTTTGTAGAGACAGAATCTCTCTTTGTTGCTCAAGCTGGTATCAAGCTTATGAGTTCAAGCAATCTGCCTGCATCAGCCTCCTAAAATGCTAGCATTATAGGCATGAACCAGCATGCATGGCTAGCTTTACCTCATAGAAGAATGTCAACTAATAAATGTAGAAAGAATGATAGATATAGAAAATGACCATTTGTAAGTATTATTGTAATAATTAATTCAGGCAAAGGTTACCAATAAATACGAAAATTATTGGATTAAAGATGTTGAGAATAAGACATTCATGCAGGGTCAAAGTATTACTCCACAGATTTCTTGTTAATTATGAAGAGAAGATGGTCTTTTGCAATGAGATAGTTGATGGACATGACCTTAACCAAATGTTCAAAAGTAATGTTCCCAACTAGTTAGAGAAAAACTCTCAAACTGTGTTTCTCCTCTGCTGTTACTCCACCACAGCAATCATCAACACAGAAGAGTTATGTGAGCAAATGTGTGGGAATTTTTTCCACACACCAAGTAGCAGACACCAGCTGGGTGTCCTCCAATTCAATTCCAATACTTTCAGGTGATAGTGTCAGATCCCATAGACTGAGAAGTCAGTCCCTAGTACTGTTCCCCAAACCCCAGAAATTTGTCTAGACTTCCAGAACTTCGGATCAACTGGCTTCAAGTTGGGGTTTGGGGATTCCCTGGGTGTGCCACCTTCCAGGAACCTTCTCATTTTCTGCTATCCGGAAGCCCAGGAACCCAGTCTTTTGGGTTTTGGTGGAAGCTACATGATGTCAGGACTCATTTTCTCAAGACATAGGGAGGGACCCTTTGTGGAAAGAGTCTTAAAACCCACAGTCAGGGAAGTTGGGTAAAACTGAAGTCCTACCTTGAGGCAGGTGAAAACGAAACAGAATATGAGTGATTCTATTTCCTTAAGCCTGCCCCTGAGGCCTAACTACTCAAATTATAACAGAAGGTTATAACAAGGGCTATAAACATTATGAGTCAGGATCTATGAAAAATAAACAATGTGTGTGTGTGTGTGTGTGTGTGTGTGTGTGCGCACGCATATAAAATTGTCATATTTCCTATTATTGGTGTGATGTTATTACATATACATATAATATGTATATGCATAAGTATATAATATGTAAATACACATACATGCATGTATATAATTTGTGCATGCATACATATATATATATATATCATACCAATAATAGAAAGACATGCCAATTTCTATTACTTTGATATGATACAAAGAAGTATATAATACCTATTATAAAATATTTTTTTAAATGCTAAAAATATACATAATCAAGGAGAAACAACTAAAAAATTCTAGAATGTGATATGAGCTACTAAATAACTTGGCCAGACTTTAAAAAAAAGGGAAATGTCATGAAAAAAAGAAAAAGGAAAAGGAGTAGGAGGCAGAGAAGAAGGAAGAAAAGAAAAGGAGTTGATAGTTCTAGGAAAATAAAGGGATTTAATAAGTTGAATGCAAAGTGAGATCTGATTGGATCCCATATAAATGTTAAAATGACCATAAAGACTATTGAGACAATGGGGGAAATTTGAATGTGTACTATAGTATACAATATTAATCAATGCTAAATGTCACCAGTGTGATGGTATTACCCATGTGTTGAAAAATACTCATTCTTAACAGATACATGCTGAAATATTTAGGGTGATGCATTATGATATCTGCATCCTACTTTTAAATGCTCCAAAAACAGGTGCATCTAAGAAAGGGTATATAAGCATGTATTGTACTGTCTTACTTAAGACTTCTGTGGGCTTGAAATTTTGCAAAATAAGAAAATGTTGGAAAAAATTAAAAGTTTATATATTTGTGTAATTGATTTCATAAAATTATTTGACTGCATTAATGATCTAATGTAGTAATGACTGAGGATATTTGGCAAAAACTCCAATTAGTAAAAACCCTTCCCCATTAAGTGGTCTTACTTTCCTATGACAATTTTTCTTTTCTGTTTTTTTTTCTTTCTTTGTTATTTTATTTTCTTTTATTTAGGAAGAAATATAGGAATATTCACTGGCTCAAAGCAACATAATTCCAAGCTATGCATTACCATTTCTCTGATGACTGCAGAAATTTTTTCTCTACTTTCCTAGTCTAACTTGGCTGATGTAAGGCAATGTTAAAACGTTGACATTTGGACTTGGCAAATAAAGAATTCTCTTAAATATATACTTAGAAAGAACAGATGGAAACTTTATGGTTTCTTAGGTTATTCAAGAAGCAGGCCATTTATCACTTAGAGTTTAATTTTTTAAAAGCCACAGTAAGCTACTAAAAGAGTTCTACTTAGGTAAGCATGCATATTAATTAGAAAACGTTTATGTTTTATTCTTGTTTAATGTTTGTATATTTCAGGTTCAAAATTTATGCTAAAGCAAACATTTTTAAGAACTTTACACATTAGCTATAATCTAAAAATTTTCTAACCAATTTAGGTATTATTCCCACACTTTAAAAAGGAGAAAACAACTCAGAATGTTAAGTGTTTTGCCCAGGTCCCTACTACTTGCTTAGAGTTTGAGTTAGGCTGCAAACCCGATCTATCTTGCTACAAAGCTCTTTCCCTATCTATGACCACAGACTGTTGCCTTCATTGACCGTCTTAGTTCATATACTCTACAATGCATCGTGGGCAAGAGTAAAAATTATGTGTTTGTGTATGTGTACAGATCCTCATAGCCTACTATACAGCATCAAATACATATATGAATCTTTATTGTTTTTTCAAATCTTCTGCTGTTTATTCAAGGTAAATAATGAGAGGGTAATGAAAAGACAAATAAAACATGCTTCCTCCTTTAATAAAACTTTTGGATGGAGAACAAATTTTCTTCTCTACTTTTATTTTAGATTCAGGGATTACATGTACACATTTGCTACAAGGGTATATTGTGTTATGCTGAGGTTTGGGATACAATTGAACCTGTCACCCAGGTAGTGAGCCTAATACCTGAAAGATAGTTTTTCTGCCTTTGCCCCACTCCCTCCCTTCTTCTCCTTCTTGTAGTCCCCAGTGTCCATTGTTCCCATCTTTATGTCCATGTGTACCCAATATTTAGCTCCCACTTATATGGGTAGTATTTAGTTTTCTGTTCCTCCATTAGTTTTCTTAGGGTAATAGCTTCCAGCTGCATCCATGTAGCTGCAAAATACATGATTTCTCTCAATGAAACTGTTTAAAAGTTAAAAGACATCCATAGCAGAGTTCGCCTCCTGACCAACACAATCCATTTTACTCTTTCTATTTTATATAATTTATATTCTATTTATTGCTTTAAGGGAATTGTCAATGGAAAACGGTTGTCAAACCAAAAAACTACATTTCTTAGTTCCCTTTACATCATGGCATTGTCAAGAGTTCTCACCAATAAAAAGTAAATAAAATGGATGCTGTTTTTACTTTAAAAGACGTAGGTTTTAAAAAGCTAGTGAGCTTTTTCATACCTTATACTCTTTCATCTACTGAAATCCAGACGGTGCAGTCACAAGATGAGATGAGCTAGGGTCATGAGTCATTATGTGAAAGAAAGCCACAACAGACCAGGAGCATTTGTCTCCATCTGTTATGAGCGAAAAATAAACTACTAATGAATTAAGGTATTTATTTGCTACAACCATTAAGTTTTTCCCAAATAATACAGATATTAGTACCTTGAAGTCAAGTCCTATTATAACAAAAACAAAAAATAAGTGACACTAGTTTAACATTTTGTGTTAAGGAGAAAACAGGTATTGGAGGTTAGAAATATAGAGACCTTATTATATGAAATCAAAACTTTTGACAAATTGCCTTCTGTTCTAACCATCAAGACAAGCCAAGTGCCCACAGAGACTGTAGCTCTACGAAAAGAGTTTAGAAAACTCTAAAAACTTACAGTGTACTGGTTATTTGTTATGTGTAACAAGGTACTAGAAACAGGTGTGAGCTCAGACAGGTATTAAGTGGTTTAAGAGAAGAAATAAAAGAAAATTCAGAAGATTCATGAATTTTTATCTTGTAGTGTTGGAAAAGCCATCTGTTTTTGAACCCCCAAACAACTGATAATAAACTTTAGAAAAGTGTTGTGCCATAAAACCCATTAAATTGTTCCAGTTAGACAAAGAGGTTTATATTTGAGGTAGGGATCATAATAAAGCATTTTCTTTCTGAGTCTGTTGTTTCAGATGCCAGTATCTATAATCAAATTGCAAAGAGACATTTAGGTGAGGAAGCAAAGAAAAAAGTCAGCATAGGAACTATGTCCAAGAAATAGTTTTTGGTGAGGTTACTGACAAATGAAAATGACTGCAAGAAAATTGGTTAGAAGTCTATTAAGCTTTGTAATTGTATTGCTGAACAAACTATGAGTCTGACATGAAAAAGTCCTTGACTGAGATTTTTCCAGAGAAAATAATAGATGAGGAAGAACCACTCAGAAGGCATTAGGATGAACAATGTATAAGAGAATTCCTCTCAGAAAACAGAATATCCATAAGGGCATTGGAAAAGTCCCAAGGAAAGACTTCTTACAATGCCTGACCAGCAGAATTCCATTATTTTTATGAGTCACTTGCAGTTAAGTATTCCTCCTTTTTCTTTCCAAAAGAGGGATTTTAATGCAGATATCCTGCCTCTGCCTCAGCACTTTATTTTGGGTGTGGAGCAGAAGACAAATACTTTGTCTTTAATTTAGAATTTAATGGATTATAAAGAATGATACTTGAACCAGAGGGGTGGTACTGAGCATGAAATTTTGGAGTTTGAGCTAGATAAGATAAATGGGCTTACCTTCTGTATTAGTCCATTCTCACACTTCCATGAAGAACTACCTGAGACTGGGTAATTTATGAAGAAAAGAGGTTTAATTGACTCACAGTTCCATAGAATGTACAGGTGACGTGGTTAGAAGGCTTCAGGAAATCTACAGTCATGGTGGAAGGCAAAGGGAAGCAACCACATTGGACCATGGTGGAGCAAGAAAGAAAGACAGCAAAGGGGGAAGTGCCACACACTTTCAAACAACCCGATCTCCTGAGAACTCACTCACTGTCATGAGAACAGCAAGGAAGTCCGCCCCCAAGGTTCAATCACCTCCCACCAAGACCCTCCATGGATGTGTAGGGATTACAGTTTGAGATGAGATTTGGGTGAGGACACAGAGCCAAATCATTATCACCTTCCTTGAGGAGAACTGTGTTCCATGTGTAAGAGAGGTGCAAACGCAGAATGTTGCAAAGTTGCCAGTTATGATCTAAATTCCGTGCTCTACTTGCCATGGAATTATCACTGGGAAGACCATCTTTATAAATGTATGTTAAAACTGAAAATTATCAGTCGTTTTAATATTTGCCAATCTGAGGAATGATAAATTTCTCATTATTAGCTTACAACATGCTTTTCTGATAGTGAACTCGTGCACATACCAAGATATGTTTATTGACCATGTTTATAGTCACTTTCTGTGAATCACCCAGTTATATAGCAGATACATTTATGTGCCACTTCATATTTATTTCTTCTAACATATTCTGAGACCTCAGACATTTGTGTTGTTTAATAAACTACTGGGGTGACCAATTCTGTATGAGCTCTGACTGCGTCACATGGGAATAATGTGATGGTTTCTCAACTCATTCCTATATGAACCCCTTAGCTTCTACCTCACAAGATCTGTTTGAAATCATACATGTATAATCCAGTAGTCCAGGAAAATTAAAGTCCCCTGAGATACAATTTTCACAAGAGTGAGACAGAATCAGAAATAAATACCGAGAATGACCCTAGAACACAGAGGCCTCAAAATGAGATGTTGAAGCTAGATTACTCATTATTCTAAAGGCAATAAGGAACCCCAAGGCAGGTGGCAAGTGGAGTGGCTTCAGAGGTGGTGGGGGGGCAGAGAGAGAGAGACAGAGAGAGAGGAGAGAGAGAGAGAGAGAGAGAGAGAGAGAGAGAGAGAGAGAGAGAGAGGCAGAGAAAGTTTTATCATATATAATATATATATATATATATATATATATATATATATAAGATCTTATATTGAAATATGTATGACCTGAGTCATATATTTGTGTAATATTCCTGGTTTTGATTAGGCATTCATGTTTGAGACCCCTGACCTATTTTTATTTTTCCTGCCATATTTTCATTGCTGTTTATATGAATTACTTTTTCATAAAGTAAACTATGTAGTTTTCAAACCTGTTTTTGTCTAACACATTTTATATTTCTAAAAATGCTAATAAAATGAACTGAACTACTGGTACTGGAGGATTTGGAGTGTTGATGAGTAATTATTTGGTAATTTTATTAATTTTCTGTTCCTATATGAATCAGTTTAGTAATAAATATATTTCCTGAAAATCAGTATTTTGATATGTAATAGCTTAAAATGGTAACTAGTATGCTTCTTTATTTAAAAAGCTTATGAAAATCAGTTATAAATTCCAAAACAAGTTGGGGTTTCTGGGAGGCAGAGCTAAGTTCAAAAGTTTATAGAGAGTGCCTTTGACATCAACCTGTGGCTGGCAGGGGAGGAAGCAGAAGAGGGCAGAAGTCAAGATATTTTAACTGGTTTGAGAGATTCAGCTGATCTGATGAGGTCCTTCGGAGCCAAAATGGTCTTTCAGATTATCCCACAGTGAATAGCTGGAACTTTATACCTTCACCTTCAATAGTCCTTGGCTGCTGGGGAAGGGCATGTTTTTGGGAGAGGAGTCTATGAAGGAGTTGACAGCTGAAAGTCATCCTTTGACAGCACATCCAATGGCAGGATAAAGAGTATTCCCTTGAAGAGTGATGTGGGTAATGCATTACAAAGCCCATCACGGATCCTATTTATAATCATTCTTTTTTCTTTCTTGTTACTTTAAGCAAAATAGCAAGAGGTTTCAGAACATTTGTGTGTATTTTAAAAACTGTGCTTTTTTAAAATTTATATATATATTCCCATTTTCACACACTCATGCTTTCCTTGGGGTTTACTTTTAAATTATTTTTCTAACTGAGTGAGTTGAATATTTAGCAAATGTATATTTATTTTTATTTCCACACCAGAAAGTCTTTAGTCATCTCATATTTCACACTTTAAAAAAATTTATGTGGTATATGTGCAATTTTTTATATGCACAGATTGCATAATAATCAAGTCAGGATTTTAGGATATTCATTATTCAAATAATATATATCATACCCTCTAACTAATTTTCCATCATCCATCCGTAGCCCTCTTCACCCTTCTGAGTCTCCATTGCCTACCATTTCACTCTCTAAATCCGTGTATACACATTTTTTAGCACCCACTAACTAGTATGAACATGAGATACTTGACTTTCTATGCTTCGCTTATTTCACTTAAGATAATGTCTTCCAGGTTCATCCATGCTGTTGCAAAAGACATAATTTTATGTTTTTTTTATAGTGGTATATTCCATTATGTGTACATACCACATTTTTTAATCCAGTCATTCATTGGCACACACTTTGGTTGATTCTGTATTTTTGTTATTATGAATAGTGCTGCAGTAAAGATTCTACAGACATCTTTTTGATATAATGACTTATTTTCCTTTGAGGAGATACCCAATAGTGGGGTTGCTGGATCCAATTATAGTTCTATTTTTAGTCTTTGTGATATCTTTATACTCTTGTCCATAGAAGCTGCACTAATTTACATTCCCACTAACAGGTTATTTAGTTCCCTTTTCACCACATCCTTACCCATATCTGTTATTTTTTGTCTTTTTAATAATAACGATTCTGACTGAGGTAAGATTCTATCCCTTTGTGGTTTTAGTTTACATTTTTCTGAAGAGTAGTGATGTTGAACATTTTTAATATGTCTGTTGGTCATTTATGTGTCTTCTCAAAATGTTTGTTCATATCCTTAGCCAGCATTTTAATGGGATTGTTTGGGGGTATTTTGTTGTTATTGTTGAGTAGCTTGAGTTCCTCGAATTAGCCAGATATTAGTCCCCTGACAGACGAGTAGTTTGCAAATGTTTTCTCCTGATCTGCAGGTTGTCTATGCACTCTATTGGTTATTGATTTTGCTGTATTGCAGATTTTTAATTTAATTAAGTCCATTTCATCTGTTTTTGCTTTTGCTGCCTGTGCTTTAGAAGTCTTAGTTATAAACTATTTGCCTTGATCAATGTCCAGAAGTGTTTTCCATATATTTTTAACTGGTAGATTTATAGTTTTGGGTCTTATGTTTAAGTCTTTAATCCACATTAAATTGACTTTTGTATGTGGTTAAAGATAGGGATCAACTTTCATTCTTCTACATATGGAAATTTAATTTTCCCAACTCCTTTGATTAAAAAGGGTGTTCTTTATTCAACATACATTCTTGTTAGCTTTGCCAAAAATCAGTTGGTTTTAGGTATGCAGCTTTATTTCTGGCTTCTCTCTTTTGTTCTATTGATCCGTTTATCTATTTTTATACCAGTACAATGCTGTTTTGGTTACTATAGCCTTGTAGTATAATTTGAAGTCAGATAATGTAATATCCAGCTCTCCAGGCTTTTTTTTCTCTGTAGGATTGCTTTAGCTATTTAGGTTCTTCTTTGGTTCCATGTATACATTAAGATTGTTTTTTCTAATTTAGTGAAATATGACACTGGTATTTTGATAGTGATTGCACTGAATCTGTAGATAGTTTGGGGCAATCTGGTAATTTTAACAATATTAATTCTTTCAATCCATGGGCATGGGTGTTTTTCCCCTTGTGTTACTGTCATCTATGATTTCTTTCATTAGTGTTTTGTAGTTTGCCCTGTAAAGATCCTTCACCTCCTTGGTTAAATTTATTCCTAGTTATTTTAATTTTTTGGAGCTATAAGAGAGATTGCATTCTTGTTTTTATTATCAGCTAGATTGTTATTGCTGTAAAGAAATTCTACTGATTTTTGTATGTTGTCTCTGTATCTTAAAGTTACTAAATTCATTTATCAAGTCTAAATGATTTTTGGTGGAGTATTTAGGTTATTCTGTATATAAGATCCTATCATCAGCAAACAGGGATAATTTGAGTTTCTCTTTTTAAACTTTTATGCCTTTAATTTTTTTTATCTTTCCTGATTACTCTGGCTGGGACTTTCAGTGCTATCTTGAATGGAAGTGATGAAAGTGGGCATTCTTGCCTTGTTCCAATTCTTAGAGAAAAATGCTTTGAATTTCTTCTCATTCATTATAATGTTAGCTGTGAATTTGTTGTATATGTTCTTTATTATTTTGAGGTATGTTCCTTCTAATCATAGTTTATTCAGAGGTTTTATCATGAAGGATGTTTTTATGCAATTATTGAGATGATCATTTGATTTTGTCTTTGATTCCGTTTAGGTATGCATCACATTTATTGATTTGTGTGTGTTGAACCATCCTTGCCTTCCTGGCATAAAACCTGCTTGATCATGGTGTATTATCTTTTTTCTTGTGCTGTTTGATTATATGTTTATCAGAAATATTGGTCTTTAGTTTTCTTTTCTGGTTTTGTCTTGTTTGGCTTTGGTATCAGCTGGTACTGAACTCACAGAAAGAGTTAGGAAGAATTCTCTCCTCCTTGATTTTTTAAGTTTCAGTAGGATTACTTTGTGTATCTGGTAGAATTCAGTTGTGAATTTATCTAGTCCTGGGCTTTTCTTTCTTGGGAGTTTGTTTTTATTAATGATTCAATCTCACTATTTGTTATTGGTCTGTTCAGATATTCTACTTCCTGGTTTAGTCTTAGGAGGTTTTACGTTTCTAGGAATTTCTTTATTTTCTCTAGGCTTTCTGGTTTGTGAGCATATAGTTGTTTATAATGGTCTCTGATGATATTTTGTATGTTGTGGTATTTGCTGAAATGTCTTCTTTTTATTTCTGATTTTGTATATTTGGGTCATCCCTCTTCTTGGTTAAAACAGCTAGCAGTTCATCAATTTTGTTTATCTATTTGAAGAACCAACTTTTAATTTTGTCAGTCCTTTGCTTTGTTTTAGTCTGTATTTTATTTAGTTCTCTGATATTTGTTATTTCTTTTCTCCTGATAACTTGGGATTTGGTTTATTCTTGCTTTTCTAGTTCCTTGTGGTACACTGTTCGATTGCTAATTTGTAATCTTTCTACTTTTTTTATGTAGGCTTTTAATGTTATAAACTTTCTTCTTACCACTGTTTTTGCTGCATCCCACAGCTTTTAGTATGTTTTGTTTCTATTTTCATTTGTTTAAAAACATTTTTAAATTTTAATCTTAATTTCTTCATTAACCCAAGGATCATTCAGGAGCATGTTGTTTAATTTCTATGTATTATTATTATTTTTTTTTAGTTTCCAAATTTCCTCTTGGTATTGATTTCCATTGTGGCCTAAAAAGGTAATATTATCTCAATTTGTAAAACTTTGTTGAGAATTGTTCTGTGGTTTAACATATATTTTATCCTAGGGAATTTTCCATAAGCTTATGGAAAGATTGTATATTCTGCAGTTGTTGGGAAAGATGTTCTGTAAATGTCTGTTAGGTCCATTTGATTTAAGGTACAGCTTAAGCCCATTTAAGTCCATTGTTCATTGATTTTCTGTCTAGATCATCTGTATAATGCTGTGAGTGAGGTGTAGAAGTCCTATACTGTTACTATATTGCTGTATATCTCTCTCTTTAGGTCTAGTAATATTTGTTTTTTGAATCTGGGTACTCCAGTGTTGGGTGAATATATTTAGCATTGTCATACACTCATGCTGAATTGATACCTTTAGCATTATATAATGACTTTTGTCTTTTTTTAAACTGTTTTATACTTTAAGTCAGATTTTTCTAAGAATTGCTGCTGTTGCTCACTTTTTATCTAGGTTATTTCATAATAATATAGATTGTTTCACATAAATTAACATTATTAGTTATTTTATAATAATAACTGCTAATAAATTAAATGTATTTGAATACATACTGGTCTGAAAAATTTTTAAAGAGTATAAACTTTTAAGAAATATATCTTAGTTGCATTTTCCAACAACATACTCAAAATATTTACACTTAATTTCCAAATACATTTTCAGGTAAAATGCCTCTAAATGAAAAAAAATAAAATTTTAATTTATTTAACATTTTAATTAAACATTTAATTTTTTTAATTTAAAGGTTTAATTTCTTCAAATGAAAGAATTTATTCTTTTATTTTATAATTAAAGAATACATTACAGCCAGGTATGGTGGCTCATGCCTATAATCCCAGCACTTTGGGAGGCCAAGGCGGATAGATCACCTGAAGGCAGGAGTTTAAGACCAGACTTGCCAACATGGTGAATTTCTGTCTCTAATAAAAATACAAAATTTTGCTGGATGTGGTGGCACACACCTGTATTGCCAGCTACTCAGAAGGCTGAGGCAGGAGAATTGCTTGAACCCAGGAGACAGAGTTTGCAGTAAGCCAAGATTATGTCACTGCACTCCAGCCTGGGTGACAAGAGCAAAACTCCATCTAAAGAAAAAAAAAAGAAAGAAAAAGAAAAAAAAGAATAAATTATTATTATTACAGAATAAATAAAATACAGAGTCCAAAGCATTTGGTAACTCATGAAAATGGTTCAACTTTAGTTGAAATATCTTCATAAAGGACAGCTTTAATAATAATAATTTAGAGTTCAAGTAGGTGGCTGGTTAAGCCCATTATTTCTTATTATAGGTTGGCTGTGGCTCAATCTTAGTGTTGCTGATCCTCTATAACTGTGTTTTCATAGTTTTATACTTTAGTTTTCTTCATTAGATACATGATCTCCTTCTTGTCCAGTGGCTTTAGAATCCTTATTTTCATTTTCTAGGCCAGTAGTAAGGTCTTGAATTTGGATTTCACAACAGTTTTAAGTTAATTGGTTTGCCTATTTGCTGCCAAGACTGATTCTCCAGAATGGAGAGCAGATGTTGTCAATGGTTCTGTCTTAGTTTATATGGGCTGCTATAACAAATACTATAAATTGGGTGGCTTATGAACAACAGAAATTTATTTTTCACAGGTCTGAAGACTGTTAACTCCAAGATCATGGCGTTTGTAAATTCAGTTTCTGGTAAGGGTCCATTTCCTGGTTTACGGACCATCTTTCTCACAGGTCAGATACAGCAAGGGAGTTCTCTGTATCCTTTTAATAAGATCAGTAATTCTATTCATGAGCATTCCATTCTCATGATTTAAGCATATCTCAAATATTCCATCTAAAAATAGCATGTTGAGAACTGGATTTCAACACATGAATTGGAGTGTGGTTGGTAGTGAAAATATTCATTCTGTGTTAGCTTGTTACTCCAAAATTCCAAATTCCCAACTGAGTAGGGAAAAAGTTGATGCTATGTTTGGCTTCAAACTACTCATTAACACATAAAAGTGGAAGTTCTAGTTGTTAATATCAGTCTACTGTTTCCTGTCTTGATGCTCTGATTGGTTATGCCTTTGCCCTACTTTTCTTGTCATTCTTTTCAACCATATATTCTGGTATTCTGCTTAAAGAGCCCTTTGCCACATCATGACAGGAATTTGAGTACTGAGTTTATTCTTTTGAAAATACATAACAAATTTAATGTCTCCAAAATAGTACAGAGGTGATCTTTCCAGCATTATGGCTAACACCTTAACATCAATGATCTTAAGGCCAAAAGTAGACACAAAATGTACCCAAATCCAGTCAAACATTTCATGTAAATATATCTGAAAATTTTGTACCTGCCAGATAGAAAGAATTTGAAAAGGAGTCAGGAGAGAACTAAGCAGTAAATAACAAAATCAAGAAGTGAGACATCTTATGGTAGGACTTAAAAATTAAATATTCAGCTTAGAGAAAGGTAATGTCTTTATTACCTAAAGCTAGAGGATTTGTTAAATAAATTTAATTAAATAGATAAAAATTGAAGTAATGAGATTTAAAAGGCAGTTATATTGTTTATAATGGTTTCATTAACTGTGTGTGTAAATAAAAAATGTCAAAGTTTTCCTACAGGTCATCCAACGTTACCATGAAGTAAACTTAAAATTTGCCAGATTAATAAAATCTTTAAGTTGGCCTTATATAGGTCCCGCTGCTAGAATAACAAATTACCACAAATTCAGCAGCTTAACAAACACAATTGTATTATCTTACAGTTTTCAAGATCAGAATTCTGAAATGGGTCTTAGAGACTGAAAACAAGGTATTGGGAGGATTTCATTCTTTCTGGAGGCTGTGATGGTTAATATTGAGTGTCACCGTGATGGATTGAAGGATGCAAAGTATTGTTCCTGGGTTTGTCAAAGGAGAGAGTGAGAGTGTTGCCAAAGGAGATTAATATTTGAGTTGGTATACTGGGAGAGGCAGACCCACCCTCAGTCTGGTTGGGCTCCATCTATCTAATCAGCTGCCAGCATACCTAGAATAAAGCACGCAGAAGAAGGTGGAAGGAGCCTGCTTGCTGAGTTTTTTGGCCTTCATCTTTCTCCTCTGCCAGATACTTCTTGCCCTTGAAAGTCAGACTCCAAGTTCTTCAGCTTTTGCACTCTTGGACTTACAGCAGTGATTAGCCAGAGTCTCTCGGGCCTTTAGCTACAGACTTTTGGCTTTTTCACTTTTGAGGTTTAGAGACTCCTACTGGCTCCCTTTCTCCTCAGCTTGCAAACAGCTTATTGTGGGACTTCATCTTGTAATCATGTGGGTCAATATTCCTTAATAAACTCCTTTTCATATATGCATCTTTGCTATTAGTTCTATCCTTTTAGAGAATCACAACTAATACAGAGGCCCTAGGGGCTGGCCCATTTCCTTGCGCTTTCCAGCTTCTAGAAGTCACCTGCACCTTTGCTCATAGCTGCTGTCCGTTTTTCCAGCTAACAGTGCAGCATCCTTAAATCTTTCTCTTTGATTGCCACCCCTACTTCTGTTATCACATCTACTTTGACTCTCATTCTCTTGGCTCCTTCTTATAAGAACCTTGTGATAGCACTGGACCCACCAAATGATGCAGGATGATCTTTTTCTTTTAAGTTTCTTAATTTGATCTTATTGCAAACACCTTTATTTTGATATGTAATTCTAGAAATATTCACAGGTTCTGGAGATTAGGACATATATATCTTTGATAAGAAATTATTCAAGTTATCACAGCTTTAAACAGATGAGGGGAAAAAGCTTTGTGAATGTAGAATGATACTAGATTTCATATCCATTCTTATAACTCAGTTAACCTCAAAATGTTCTGTCTGTGCTCATAAGGCATCTCAAAGGCCTCCAGAAAATATCACTGGGACAGTGGCCCTTAGTTCCCCAGACAATTTACCTTTCACTTGGCTGATTATCTATCATCATTTTTTTATGCTGTTGCTATTTGTTTATCCCTTTTCTTGAGTTCTGTGAAATATAGGATCATCTTTTCCAGCAGTTCTTTGATGAGTGAAAAATTACTCTAGATGTTCATTGACCCCAGCAAACTTTGTACCTTGTAGTAGAATTCCAAGGCCTTACAAGCACAAAAATTAATTTTATCCATATTTTTATTTTTATTTCTTGACCTGAGTTTTTGGTAAATCTCATAGCATTACCTCATTTTTTAAGACAAGTGGGGCATAATAAGTAAAAACAGACAAATTTTATAAAAAAAAATTTTTTTTTAACTTGACTCAGTGTGTTACTTGTTCTAGAAATGGAGAATTTACACCCTTATATATGTTAACAGTAGAAAAGCATTGAGATGGTTAATTTTATGTGCTGATTTGACTGGACTACAGGATGTCCAGATATCTGATTAAACATTATTTCTTCTTTTGTCTGTGAAAGTGTTTCCAGAAGATATTAGCATTTGAATTGGTAAATTGAGACCAGCTGATGCCCCTCCCAAATGTAGGTGTCTGTCATCCAGTCTGCTGAGGACCTGAGTAAAACAAATGTTTGAATTCTCTCTCTGCCTGACTGCTTCAGCTGGAACGTCAATTTCCTTCTGTCCTCAGCACTCCTAGTTCTCAGGCCTTCAGACTCAAAATGGAATCCACACTTTTGGCTCTCCAACTCTCAGGCCTCGTAACTACACCACAAGCTTTCCTATCTCCAGCTTGCAAATAATGGGGCTTCAGTCTCTATAATCATGTGAGCCAATACTCTACTCTATAATATAGAGTATTATATATATATACTCTGTATATAGAGAGAGTATATATATACATATAGAGAGTATATATATAATATATATACAATATATCGAGAGAGTATATATATAATACTCTATATTATATATATATAATCTCTTATGGGTTCTGTCTCTCTAGAGCATTCTCACTAATGCAAATATATTATGCCTCACTTCTTTAATTTTATTTGATAACTTCGGTTTTTTCTTTTTGTCCCTTCAATGTCCTGGTGTTTTCTAGTTTTCACTATTTAGAACTGAACTTGCCAATTGATAGCCCAAAAGTAAAACCTATTCTTTTAAAATTTTTATTTATTTATTTACATGTATTTATTAATTTTGATGAGCAATCTGGTCTATCATTACTTCTTGAATTTATAAATTTCAATTAAAAAATCAACATTCTATCTTCTCTAGATAAACGACGAGATCTGGAAATAACTTGTGTGAAGCTGAAAGATCACTGCTGCTTTGGAGGGGCAGAGACAGTACAAATTTAGCTACAGTAATTTAGCCTTTGCCAGGCACAATATAAAATTTCAAGTGCCTTCGTCTCACCTTCCCTGCAAGACACTTCATTCTTTGCTATTAAGATGAGATCATAGAGACAATTACTGTAATAACTTTCTAATGTCATTCCAATACTTTATAATTGGTTCCCTATGTAACTGCAAAGGGATCCTTCTCAAAGCTAAGCTAGATTATATTAGTGCCCTGTTTACAACTCTCCATTGGTTTTCCAACTGCCATAGATTAAAATCCAAAGTCCTATGTGAGTAAATTGCCCAATATTAAGTGGACCCTGAGTAGTTTGCCACTACTTACATCTTTCACTTTCCCTCTTACTGCATTTTTCTCACAGTGGCCTCCCAGTGGTTCCTGGAACCATGGCAAGCACTCTCTCATCTCAGGTACTTGAAAGTTTAAAAACTCTCTTCTCTAAGACTTTTTAAAACCTCATTCCCTCATTTTAGTCAGGTACCTGCTCCTTAGAAAGGCCTCCTGGAAGCCCCTTATCTAAAATTGCAGTCATGTTATATTTCATGACCCTCTTTTATGTTTTTTATAGTACTGATCACTATGTGATATTTGTTGGTGTTTAACACCTCTCTCATCTGATACAATGGATCTCCAGCAAGGGAAAATGCAGTATGCTTTGTTTTCTCTTATTGCCTCTATATTTACAAGAGTTTTGGCACATGGTAGGTGCTCAGCAACTTTGCTGAAGGCTGTTTGGATTCATAAATTGTGTTAATTTAATATATTTCAGTAGTGTCAGTGCTCATCACCAGTGCTTTTATTTTGATTTTGACTTTTATCATTAGAATTGTATCAGTGATTCTTTTTTTTTCCCAGAAGAATATTTGGTTGTAATATTTTCCAAGTCCTTACAACCTAGGAATGCCTTCTGTTGCTTTAATATTAGAACAATAAATTGGTTGATGTGGAATTTTCAGGTCACATACTTTTTCCATTAAAATTCTGTAGACATTCTGTGTTGTCCTCTGGCATTCAGTATGTAGAAGAGAAATTTGAGGACAGCGCAACGTCTGTTCTTTTTTAGGTAGCTTTTTTTTTCCTTCTCTCTCTCTGTGTCTGGGTGCTAACACTTCGTATTAAGTCCTTTTTTTCCCATTATATTTTCTGGGTTCATGAAGCTACTTCTTTTGATTCATAGACTTGAATAATATTTCAGCTCAAGAACTATTTTTCTGTTTAATATCTAGTTATTGCCTGATCTTAGTTATTTAGATTTCTTGCCCGAGTGAAATACGTTTATATTTCTCAGGCCTATTAACTTTGATCCTGGATAGTACCTTTTCTTCTCTAGAGCCCCCCTGCCAGTAGGGAGAAAACCACTGATTCAGTTTTCTGCAATATCAATTCTGTTTTCTTCAGTCCTCATGTGAATATTGATTTAGCTATTAACTTTTAAATTTCCTTTGATCTTTTATTATTTTGGCCACTACTATTTTAAATTTTGTCTGTTTGTTATTAATCTCAGTATCTCTTTCATAGAGGCATATCTTTTGCATATTTTTCAGTGGACTGAGTAGATATTTTCTATCATACTTATTTTGTATAGGTTACTATAATTTTAAGAAATATATATTTATTTGGAATGTTTAGAATAATGTTTCTTTCCCATCATGCTAAAAAATTTTTACGAATCTTCACATTTTTAAAAAACATTTAGACTTAAATAAAGATATATCCTGAGAAATAGATTCGAGTATCTGCTTAATGTAAGTGTGACGTAGATCTCATACCACGTCCTTGTTCTAGTAGCTGTTATTGAAGTGGTTTTCTCTTAGAACTTCAGGTGGACAGCAAGTGGATAGTTAAAAATCACACCTCAATTATGAGTTCAGATCATGGATTTTTCTAGCTCATTCTTCTATACCAAAAGTTTCTTCTTTTTTTGCTAAATGTTGAATTCCTTACCTACATTATGACTTAAGATGAAAGAGCATTTATTTATATATGCAGTATTTAAAGATCACAACAAATGTTGATTTGTCCTGACACAAATACATTCTCTCCTAACTCTTCTCATTTAAGTAAATAACAATTGTTTAACACAACAATTCAGGAGTTTTCCCTGACTCTACCTGACATTTAATCTATTTTCCTCTTTATTCATTCTACCAAAGCTACCTTTGCTCACTTTCTGTTCCTTGACTTTAGAGCCTCAAAGGTGAAATGCTTTCCACCTTGATCTTCACAGATCTCCTTGTCATTCAGAACTCAGTTTTGTTTTGTATTTTTTGTCATCTCCAAGCAACTTCCCCTGATCACTCCGGCTAAAGCAGCTCAGTCATTTCCTACCTTATTATCTCTATTTCACTGTCTTCCTTAGGTTTATTTAAAAATATTTATTTGTATATTTATTGTCTGTCTTCTTCCAAAATAAAGTAAGCAAAATCTTATCCAGTGTTATTACCCCAAGTATCAAGAATTGTGCTTAAAATTTAGTAACCACTCTATACTTGTTGAATGTCTATACATTTTTCTCCTTTTGTTTGAAGCCCCCTCCCCTTCCCCAGACAGGAGAAAATGCAAATACAGTTATTGAGAGTTCATGCCACTGGTTAGATTACATTTATTAGCGTTCAAGGTTATTTGTGAGTCAAAACATAGACACACATGAGAATAGCATTGTCTTCCATATTTTTCTTCTCTGCAGATAGATTAGAAATTGACTCAACCCTACAGCTCAGGCAAGCTAGCCAAATTGATCTTCTCCTCCTTTTATATTTTCTCAATCAAGGCCACTCCAAGGTTTAACAATTAGTGCTCAATTTTCTTTTTGTCTCCTTTTCTCCTCTTACATGCTGTAGTATGCTTATTCTGCCTGGATTGGTGGCTGACAGGTGGCAAGCTTGGGAATTAGATAAATTAGATAAATAATTGCTTTGCCTCTGCTTTCAGCCTATGGCACCCTCCAACCCAGTTATTTACCTGCGCCTGCTCCATAATTCGTTATTATTATTTTGGGGTACATTGCTGAGAAAATCTTTGGTTTCAATATGATTGAAAAGAGGATGTGTACATCACTAAGTCTCTGATCATCATCTTAGGTAAAACCCTTTACATCCTCAAATTTTCTCTAATACTTCTGTCTCCCTGCTTAATGTATTTATTTTTCCCCTGAGGTTTCTGTGTACCTCAAGATATAAAGAATCAGATCTTTTTACTGACTTTGTACACCTGAAATACATGTACAAAAAGGGAAACATTCTGATTTGTTCAGAGAAGGCATGGTAACATAGTCTCTGATGTCCAGATTTAGGCACATGCTGAGTATGAAGCAAGATACTTACCTTTAGATAACTGCCTTTTCATCAAGTTTAGAGGAGTCAGTGCAGATCTAGACTACATTACTCCGCCCATTTTGTTGTTGTTGTTGTTGATGAACTTGCTCCTGGACTTTGGTATATGGTTTATTCCCTTCAGTCTTTTGAACTTGTATTTGGTTTCTGTCCTAAGCCTCTGGTAGAGAGCTCTGAAAGCCCTTATAATTTCCTGAGTGATGGGGTGCTAGGAGAATCTTTTCTTCCAATATTTGTTCTGTTCCTCAGTTTCCAAGACAGAGTTTTTAATGATAACCCTTGTAAGGTACTAGGAAAATATTTCATTCTAATATCTGGTCTTGGACCTCAGTTCTTGACACACAGATCCTAAGTTCCTTGGAACTCACTGGGTGATAGGGATGTCTTTTTTTCTAATGAGGTGACTCTTGGTGGACTGCTGAATGGTGCAGGTCACCAGATGGACCAAGCCATGATTATGAGCTTGGATGTTTCAGCCCCACCTCCCATTCTTTGGAGAGGAAGAGGAGCTGAAAATGGAATTAATCATTAATCATGCTTATGTGATGAAGCCTCCATAAATATCCCTGAACAATGGAGTTTAGAGAACTTCTGAGTTGATGAATACATCAGTGTGCTGGATAAATCGCCTGCTTCATATTTATAGTGCCAGAAGCTCCTGTACTTGGAACCCTTCCTGATCTTTCCCTATGTATCCCTTTATCTTGCTGTTTATCTGTATCCTTTATCAATAAGCCAGCAAATGTAAATAGTTTTTCCCTAAGTTCTCTGAACCTCTCCAGAAAGTTAATTGAACCCAAGGAGTGGGTATTGAGGGACCTGTTTATAGCTAGTTGATCATGAGTATAGGTGAAAACCTACTACTTGCGATAGCATCTGAAGTTGGGTGTGGTCTGGTGGGATTGATCCCTTAATCTGTGGGATCTAATGCTATCTCCAGGCAGTGTCACAGATGAGTTGAATTACAAGACATCAGCTGGTGTTGACAGAATTACTTGGTGAAAATACCCCTATATAACTAGTGTCAGAAGTGTCATGTTTGCTGGGCACAGTGGCACATGCCAGTAATCCCAGCACTTTGGGAGGCTGAGGTAGGAGAATGGCTTAGTTTAAGCCCAGCAGTTTGAGATCAACCTAGGCAACATAGCAATACTTCATCTTTACAAAAAATAAAAAACGTTAGCTGAGTGTGTTGGTAAAAACTTGTCCCAGATACTCAGGAGACTGAGGTGAGAGAAATGCTTGAACCCCCCTGAAGTTGAGGCTGCAGCGAGCTGTAATTCCACCACCACACTTCAGCCTGGGTGACAGAGCAAGACCCTGTTTCAAAACAAAACAAAACAAAATAAAAACCAATGTTTTGTAGAGTGACTGTATAAGAGAGTAGAGTAGGAGGAACAATTTTTTTCTATCTCTCATAGGAGCATTGTAAATTGTTCTTGTTCTCTTCATGTACATTTTAATGTTAATGTCTAGGATGCATTTCAAAGACTATATATTAGTAGCCATTTATATTGCCCTGATCTTGCTTTTTTAAGACACTGTAACTGTATTATTAAAAACAATAATTAACTTAAAATATGATAGTCAATTTTGCATTCTGGGGTGTATAATATCTATCATGATCTCCCTAAAATTTGCTAACATGGTAAATACAATGTGCTATAATAGAAGAACTCGATCTACGAAAAATCAGTTTTATTGATTGCCTTTACACATGTGCTTAACAGTCTTGTAATTATAAAACTTCACTCTCTTGGTCTCATATTTTTTGACATAATAATTTCACCTAAAAATAATACATAAATCCACTACGTCTAAAATGGCTTCTGTGCTGTGAATTCTATTTTCAAATCTGTGAGAGAATTTTACTTTATACTCAACTCTGCTGTTGACAATATTAATGGGTATTAACACAATAAATGTTATGTCTAATATAATTTCAGAAAAAGCTAAGCTTTCATGCTGGATTATAGTTTCAATACCAAATTGACCAGGCAATTTGCTGCCACATTATTGTATTCAAATTCCTCATCCAAGTTTTCCATATCTGCTGAAGCTTTGTAGACAATAGGAAGTATGGTAAAAATAAAAGATGCTATTTTTCCAGCAAATACATCAATAAAATGAAAATTACTGTCTTGCCTCAGAATGTAGATTTTAAGGAATGTTTGTAGCTAAGATATCAAAAACAAAAAAGACTCTGAAAATAAGGTTAGAGAAGAAAGGTTACACTTTCATTATTTAATATCTATTAACTTAGCCATATGCAAGGAATAGTAATTAGCAGGCTAATACAGTATCACATACAGTAATTTTGAAGTCAATGAGGAGAAAAGACTATGAAACCACATGATATGTATATTATATGCTATTCTGCTCTTTTCTTTTAAGTTGCTATTACTGCTGTTAGAAAACCCTGAGTGGGATTTCTAAATGAAAGTTAAAATCCCTGAGAGGAAACAGATTTCTAAACCATCAGCTTTCTTTAAGTTGAATTCTGAGGATCAAGAAAGGAAAAAAATGAAATAATAAAAATAAAAATTAGCTTTGTGTTCTTCCTAGCACAGATGATTTTGTTAAAAAATGAAATACATTTTATGCATTGTTATCACATTAGCTTTTAAAATATGACAGAGAAAAATTACTGGCAAAGAAGACAGAATCCAGTACCTGGAGCTCAATGTGAAAAATAACAGCAACGTGACACGATAACATAGTGGTGGCTCTGGAGGTTGAAGGGCTTTATTATATTGTACTTAAGGTTCACCATACTCACTTCTTTCTTGTTACTTTTAAGAGAAAGAAAATTCCTAGTTCTTCTGGACATCTACAGCTGTGTAACAAATCACCCTAAAATGTAATGGCTTCAAACGACAGTCATTTTATTTATGCATGGTTTTGTGGGTCAGGAATTCAGACATGGCACAGCAGGAAGAGCTTGTCTCTTCCCTGTGTGATATGTTAGAGTTGGAAGGCCCAAAGTGGCTCTCATGACATATTTTACATATCTCAGCCTCAACCAGGAGGGCTTAAAAAGCTGGAGCTGTCTGGAACAGTGCATCCAGAGTCATATGTTTATGCTCTCTGTGCTGGCTGCCAGCTGAGCTTCTTGGTTCCCCTTCATATAATTTATTTTTCTTTTCTTTTCTTTTTTTTTGACAGAGTCTCACTCTGTCGCTCAGGCTGGAGTGCAGTGGTGGGATCTCGGCTCACTGCAAATTCCACTTCCTGAGTTCAAGCAATTTTCTCAGCCTCCCAAGTAGCTGGAAATACAGGCACCCGTCACCACCCCTGGCTAATATTTTTTTTGTATTTTTAGTAGAGATGGCATTTCACCATGTTGGCCAGGCAGGTCTCAAACTCCTGATCTCAAGTAATCCACCTGCCTCTGCCTCCCAAAGTACTGGGATTACAGGCGTGAGCCATCACATTCGGCCATTTCATGTAATTTCAAGGCCATGCTCTTTCCACCTGGCCTCTTCATGATCCACATTGTCTCTCCAGTAGGATGGCTGAACTTACATCACAGCTCAGGATAAGTGCAAAAGCAGAAGCTATAATGTCCAAAGTTTAGGCATGAAACTGGCAAAGTGTTACTTTTACTACATTCTATTGGATGAAGCAATAGAAAAGTCATGGAGTCCAGATTCAGCAGGAGGGGAGTAAACAAGGAATACCATGAAGCGTGGGTTTTTTTTTGAGCGACCATCACAGAACTAGTCTTCCAAAGTTCACTATTTTTCCCCAAAATGTTAAGATTTTATTTACAAGCTTTTCTTGTTGTACAGAAAATAAAAATATTGTTACAATCCTGGTGTAACTGGTAGTCACAGATGGTTGACTCACCAATCACTGCTATCTGTGCTACAGCAAGAGTCTTACACAAAAACCTAACAATGCTTACAATTTTGTTGGGGTGAAGTCCCCAAGCTTGGTGGTAAATTACCAGAGGTACTAAATGAAGAAGATTAAGTTGTATATGAGGATGAAGAGGAGAAAGAAAGCAGGAAAGGTGAAAAGAGTTGATGAAGGAGAAAATAATCCATTAAGACTTCAGATGACCTGCAGAAACGGAACTGTTCAGTATTGACTGGACTGCTCATGGATTTGGTCGCTGTTGAAAAATTTTAAAAAGGTAGCTGTGATACAAACCCCAGGACACCTGTACACCCAAAGAACCAAAAAATAGTTCCTGTTATATTCTGCCTTTCTCCACAACTCGCTTTCTGACCCCTAAGAACTTACAACTCAAGCACAACCAAAATGCCCTCTCCCAAGATGCCCAAAACGGATCCAATTTTGGTATCAGACTCAGTCTAGTAGTCCAGGATCTCATCATCTAAACAGGAACAGGTGCAGATAAAAAGCCTTTGGTATATCTTCTCTCTTTCTGTAGACCTGTGAATTAGAGACAACTTATCTGCCCACTATCCTCTCAATATACAATGAGAAATTTGGGGCAGGAAAATTGCAATCTTCATTTCCACTTTAAAAGGAGATAAAATGAGGCTAGAATTAAATGCTATTGATGCCCCTTTGACATGCCTTTTACTGATCCAGCGTTTTCGTCTTCAAATTACTGTGACTATTGACACAACTATCAAACACTATTGGACTGATATCTCTATAAAGTATATTACATTTCAGAACCAGTGGAGCACGTGGTCCTGTGTTTTGGAGAATTTGGGCTTCCTGTCCCTGTGACTAATAGCTTTGTGGTTTGAAATTTGGTTCCTGAAAGAGGGACACTTATTTTTACCATGGTACAGAGAAAAAGTGCCACTATACTTAAAAGTATGGCTTCTACCTGTTGACTCTGGGCACCGATAGAATAGAACAGACAGAAAAGGAATTATTACTGACAGGAGTAGTCATATTTGTTTATCATGAGAAGGCAAGATTCCTGCTGCATAATGGGGGCAGGGAGAAATACAGTTGATACTCAGATGGTCCATCCAGCATCTCTTCTTAGTTTTAACTTTAAATAAATGAATATAGCCACCAAGCTCTGATAAAGGTACTGTAATATTAGAGCTCAGGGATTCTGGGTGCCCTCAGCTCCCCTGAGAGGATGTTTCTCCAGGTTCTTGGTCTCCTGCCCTCTCAAGAATGACAGAGGGGACTACGGTGCTGTTTGCAGTAAATGCCAGATTCAAAAGTGTTTGTAGCCGGGCGTGGTGGCTCAAGCCTGTAATCCCAGCACTTTGGGAGGCCAAGGCAGATGGATCACGAGGTCAAGAGATCGAGACCATCCTGGTCAACATGGTGAAACCCCGTCTCTACTAAAAATACAGAAAATTAGCTGGGCACGGTGGCGCGTGCCTGTAATCCCAGCTACTCAGGAGGCTGAGGCAGGAGAATTGCCTGAACCCAGGAGGCGGAGGTTGCGGTGAGCCGAGATCGTGCCATTGCACTCCAGCCTGGGTAACAAGAGCGAAACTCTGTCTCAAAGAAAAAAAAAAAGTGTTTGTAGAAAGTGGTTTATTCAGAGAGAGAGAGAGAGAGAGAGAGAGAGAGAGAGAGAGAGAAACAGGAGAAGGAGAAAGAAACAGCTAACTCTCACTGAGTGAGAGAATCCAGAAAGATGGAATCCAGGGAGGAAAGCAGCTTCCACACTGAGTGGAAGGGAATAGAGAGATGGAGTTCAGGAGGGGTAGACAGGCTTCCACGAGATAGTGTGGAAGGGGACTCCAGAGGGACAATCCAGGAGAGAGAAAGAAGACTTCCATGAAGGGAGTGCCCCTGTAAGGGGACCCAAACATGGAGTCCAAAGAGGTGTGGAAGAGGGGACTTTTAACCTGGGAGGAGCCCCCACCTTCTCTAAGACTCCAGGGCAATGAAAGGGGTTCCTTAGAACTTCCGCTGAAGTGATTGACTCTTAGTTTCTTCCCAAGCCCAAGAAATTCAAACATAAACCATTAAATCACCCAGATGGAGAGAGATGGCGGTGGGGGACGCGGGGCGGGGGGCACGGCGCTGGGAAGTTCTTGCCTTTAAAACTACGCCCTCCTGTGGACCAGAAAGAGAACACCTTCCCTTAGTACCTGGGCCTAAGATCTCTTAGACGGAAGGGTGTAGGTCTGTGCCACTGAAATTAACGTTATTGTCTCTCTCTCATTTTCTTTTCTCCTGTGTGTGCCCTAAATAAAGCATTTCTATGAGTCCTGTTCTCAGGCTCTCAGTTTTATTAGTTATTAGTTAGATAATCTTGTATGGATCTCCTTAAGCCTGTTTTATTTTCCTCAATTTGTGAAAGTAATTTTGTCATGAAGTTTTTGTGAAGACTAAATACTTTAATTCAGATACTTTTGCTGGGCAATGGTACAATTGGAACAATGGCGTTCAGAATAGGTATTCACAGATTTTACCTAATTTTACTATTATTCCCTTTTTTTCTCCCTTGACATGCCTTGGGCCATGCATCTTTTGGGGATTACACATCAAACATTAATTTCACATAGAATCCTTTCTTCAAGGAGATGTGCCAAAGTTGATTTCTCTTTCTATACCCAATCAAAGCACTAATCAATAAATAGAAACTACATCAATGTATTTTTTTTTTTTTTTTCGGAGTCTTGCTTTGTCGCCAGGCTGGAGTGCAGTGGTGGCAGGATCTTGGCTCACTGAAACCTCTGACTCCTTGGTTCAGGCGATTCTCCTGCCTCAGCCTCCCAAGTAGCTGGGATTATAGGCAGGCACCACCACACCCATCTATTTTTTGTATTTTTAGTAGAGGCTAAGTTTTACTGTATAGGCCAGGAAGGTCGTGGCCAATATATATATATATACATAATAGACTCTATATGTCTATATATTGTCTATAGACAATATGTATATAGTCTATATATTGTATGTATATACATATATATTGTATGTATATACATATATATTGTATGTATATACATATATAGACAATATATATATAGACAGCTTGACGAAAGAGACATATATATATATATATCTCTTTTGTCCGACTGTGTTGAGGGAAGAACCATTTAAAAAATAATTTTAGCTTTAATGTATTGAAATAAAAAGCTTTACATCTGTCATATTTAGCTTTTTGATTATGATCTTCATGCATGTCTCTCCAGACATATATTTTTATGTGGTTGAGGATTTTATAGTTTAGTTTGTTTATTGAATTATATAATTATATTTTATATTATTTTATCATAATTTTAACTGTCTCAGCTTGAACTAATCTGTCTAATATATCTATCAAAGAAGACTCATACATTTAAACCTCAACAGAGTTATTATTATTGAAATACTTGACAGTAATGATTTGACATGTGCCCCATATGGGGCATTACAACTTAGTAGGTAACTTTTGGCAATAACTAGTTTTACCACTCACTGTGAAATTAGGCAAATAATAAAAACAGAAATTTTCAGCTAAATAATGAAAACATGACATAACTATTCAGCTCATACCTACCATAAGGCAGAATCTGGACAGATTTTTATGTTAATTAATTTAGGCTCTACTCCTACATTCCACCTTAAAACCAAAATATTTTTTAAAGAAATAGGTAACTCTTGTATACTATAGCATGCTGAGTGAATCACAGGCCATTAAAACACAGGCCATTAAAACTACCTACTTCCAAATACACTAGTTTATATAGAATGGTCAGTTTTTCCAAGTGGCTCAGCCAATACTTGGGAGTGTCACTGAGTTCTTTTGGAAGCTGTAGCAGACTTGGTATTAAATCATCACTTCACTGTAGCAAATGGTATTACTGTGGAAAAGCTTTTTAAAAATTACTATTAATTACCTCAAAAGGATCTCTAACAAACCAGAAAAAAATGCTTAATTGTTAATATTTATCGATTAAATATAACATACAGTGTTAGAAGCAGTATATGGTCTTTAATCATAATTAATTTGTAAATAAATACATATGAATACAATAAGCAACATTTTATGTATTGTAAACTATATATTTTGACAATTTGGAGATAATAGTATTCAAACTAAGATCAAAGGAATTGTTAGAGTGCAATGAGGATCCTACAAATAGATTAAAAAAATAGAAAATGAGCAAAGTACATAATTGAACAGGTAATACCGAGTAAAGTAAATGTGTAGCCAACAGAAAGATGTTTCAGTTTTTAGGTAAATGCAAATTAGAATAAAGCAACAACACAAAACATAAAGTTAAAAGGACAAATAATCTATGGCTAGATAATTTTTAGAAAACTGGGTACTTTTATACATTTCTCCTAAGATTACAAATTGCTTTATTCTTTAAGAAAGTAAACTGGCAGTATCTATTAACATTGAAATTGCTCTACTTCTGCTCCAAGCTGACATGGTAATTGTTACAGGACTAGACTCCCACCAAAACCATAAACTGAATAATATACGGTAAGCAACTATTTATAGACTTTGGAAAACAAACAACATAGTATTTTGATCTTTTAAAGAAGACACAGGCCATGCATATATGGTTTCTGTCTAGAAAAAATTTTTAAACCATGATACATGGAGGTGGACCCAAGTAGAGGACGGAGGTCTCACTGAGGCAGAGATTGTATTTCAGAGCTGCTGAGCCACTAGAAATTGTGGGATAAGAGAGGAGAGAGCTCCAAAGACAACAGTCTACTAATGCCTCCTCGAGTGTGTGAATACTAAAAGTCACAATGATAGAGGTGTTGGAATTAACAGACAAGGACTTGAAAACAGTTATATGATACTGCTTAAGGATTTAAGGGAAACATAGAAATATGAGTGAAAAAGATGAGGAATATAAGTAAATAAATGGAATCTACAAAAGAATGAAAATGAAAATCTGTAACTGAAAGCCAAATACCTAAAATGAAAAAAAAAAAAACCAAAAACAACAAGAAAAAACTGTGAGTGGGCTTAAAACACATTGGACAGGACAAAATGAAAACTAAAACAAAAACTGTCCAAATAGACTTTAAAATAAGTAAAGTGACAACGGTGTGGGAGAAGTATTAGGTGTCCTAAGTTATATGTAGTTGGAGTCCCAGAAGAAGAGATGGAACCTAGAATAGGCCATTTGTCATTACTTTAGAAACCTAACCTAAAAATTGATTATAATATTTTTGTGTTTTAGAAGACAAAAAGGAATAAATCATCTCTTGGCTGTGTGAAAAGTAAAATAGTTTATGAAACTGTACCAAGGCCTCTAATTCTACAAAATACTTGTGGTTTCAAAACATGCTGACCATTTTTATTTCCTTGTACTGTTGAATATTATCCTCTCAGAGAAATTTACTTATATTTCAAAACAGTTGTAAATACTGAGAAAAGTAATAATTGAAAAGTCAGCATGTTTTACTAATTATATTATTGAGATAAATTGTGCTACAAAATATAACTGTCCAAAACAAACAGTAATTGGCATTTACGTAAATGAAACTATTGCAAATGGCCATTAGCACAGGATCCTCGGAAAGGCACAAAAAGTTTCTTTAGGGGAAGTTGTGAGTCCCTCAGAGGTATTTAGCTCTAAATTTTAAAATTCAGTATACCTGAATTATTTACTTGATTTACTGAGGGTTAATTAATCACTTGGTTGGAATGGAGAAAGAAAAACAGAGAATGATAAACAAAATAAAGTTAAATTTAGGGAAAAGACCCCAGACTAAGATTTCCATTGCCTTTTTTTCAATAACAAATAATTATAAACCCATTCAAGTGTCACACTCATATATTTAAATAAAAAATTCCTTTTAAAATGTTATTTCAGATCTTAAAGTAATTTGATAACACACATCTAAATTTGTCCACCCATTTAGAAAAAAATTTGTTCAGAATTTTGTAGAATTGTTATACCATAGCATATGACATCCTTCTCTATTCTATAAAAATTCTAAAATATTGTCAACAAATAAATTTTTGCAAGAAAGAAATACCTGGCCCAGTTTAAAGTATCAAAACCATATATTTAAATGAATGAATTATGAATTCAACTGTCAGTTTCAACTCTTTGAATTTCTGCTTTTAGCCTTGTCTGGGAGTGTGCTAGCCATGATGTTTATTTTCATATGAAGGGCAAGCTAAATATTCAAACTACTATCATTTCCCGGAAAAAAAAATGAATATGAAATTGTGAGTAATGAGTAAGAGTCTAAATGCAGTAAGCCTTCGGACAGAAAGATTTGCACTCCACAAATAAAGACGGTAAATGTGGTAGAATATGTATACATGGTACAACAGTTCTTTCAAAGTTTGCATAGCTCTTTCTCTACTTCCATGAATAGCTCCATTCATTTCAGTCTGACCTGTTTGTATGTGTGCATGTGTGTGTGGGTTCTTAAAAACTAGTCTGGGCTACACGAGTCCAGCTGCATGTAGCAAATGTTTGGAAATGGCTAAATTTGTATGATTCCATTCAGGACTTGTAATGAAATAATTCAGCCCAATGTGTGAAAACAGGAATAGAGGTTGAGAAAAAGAGGAAAACAAACTATGATAGGAATCATATTCAAAGTAAAATATAAAATAATAAAAAATAACAAGTGGGAGACACACAAACCTTAATGTTTTATTTTCATTTTAATAAAATAAATAAAGTATCACACCCATTTCAACACTTCAGACCAGAGCTCTGTGGGGAAGTGAGCAGAGAAACCATATATTTCTCAGGTCAGGTATTTTATCATGAGACTTAAAGCTCTTGTTTAAGCAACCTGATTGCTTAATATGATACATTAGCCATCATTATTAAGCTTTGAAATTCCATTTTAATTGTATAATTATATTTTAAAAGAGTAAACTGTATGAAGAGTAACAGAAACAAGGTAGATCATATAAATTATGAATTATATTTTAGTTATTTAGATTGTTGGTATTTTTATTAGGTTTATATGATAATCTTCAAAATTACAATCTATTAGTAAAAAAGAATTTTAAATTATCAGAATTTTTGAAAATGAATGGATAGAACTAAAAGTCAGATCCCCAGTGTTCTAGTTATGACAGTTACATATTAACTTTTTGGTTTTTGGTGAGGCACTTCTTGTCATTGGAACTCAAGTTTTCAACTGTAAAATTGAAGCTACTGAACCATATTACCTCAGTATTCAGTCTTGGTTGCTATTTTATATACCATGATTTATTTCTAATCATTTTGAATGAAATATACATTTTGAATGAAATCATTTTGAATTTCACTGGAAAATAGACTTTCCAAAAGAAATGGTCAAAGTTTCATATAGTTGGTTTACCTAAATCGTTATGTGCACAGTATTTTAATCACTTTTTCTTTTGTTTTTGTTTTTACCAAAATCTGAAAGATAACTCTATTCTGCCTGGTGTTCCAAATTACTTAATACAGATATATTATGTTTAATTTGGAAGCCATTTTAAGAAAGCAGAAACAGAGTACTGAATGAATGAGGCAGATTGGAAAATATGTATAGCATTAGATTAAAGTTTGGTATCTTAACAGATATTACCATTAAAATTTATACACTGATGGCTTTGTAGGTGTAGTTAGACATGTAGGTCCTTAATTTAATAAGAAATAGCTAGCATAAATTTGTGTTTATTTTAAGGGAAGAAAAACTAGGGTCAGAAAGGGCTCTTTCACTTTAATTTGCATCCACAGTAAGAAATATGTTTTATACTATAATAGAGCATACATACATTGTATGTGTGTTTGTGTTTTTGAATATGTCTGTCTCTTTATATGGCTATATATAAAATACCATATTTCATTGCTTGTACTATGTACTTAAAAAACATTTTAACAGTTCTGAAATCAGAATATTATTTACAGAATAGATCACATGGCAATTGTGAAATTGTTGTAATTGACGAAGAATGTGTATCAAAGCTTGCAGAATGTATGTCATTGGCTTGGAGGAGCATCCTAGGGACTCTAGTGGAGGGTTTGTTATGTAATGTTGCATCAACAATGGTCGTGAAGACACAGAGGATGATGTTCTTATGGGAAAATTGAGACATCCATGACTCTGTTGAAAACTAATTGAAAAGATTAGGACTTTGCAATGGAATATTATTCAGCCATAAAAAGAAATAAAGCGTTAGTACATGCAACAATATGAATGACCCTTAAAAACATTTTGCCAAGTAAAAGAAGCCAGTCTCAAAGCCAATCTCCAAAGGTCACACATTGTAGATATATCCATAGAGGTGGAAAGCAGGGACATGAGGGTGGTGGGAATGGATGGTGTCTGTTGAATGGATCTGGGTGCTCTCTTTGGGATGATGACAGTGTATTGGGACTTTACAGAAGTGAGGATTGTATAACATGGTGAAAGTACAAAATGTACATTTTACATTTTTAATTTTAAGTTATGTGAGTTTCACCTCAATTTAAAAAACGAAACAAAAGAGTAGGACTTCAAATGTGATAAAGTCTTAGAAGTTCCTTAACACATTGATTTTGCTTTTCACATTCATTTTATGTGGGCATAAGTAAAATACATGATAAAAATCTACATCTCAAATTCAAAAGCCTCTTTGAATGATTATTTAAAATATTCTATGTAATAAAAATTATTGTGTCATTGTTCAGTTGGCAGTGTGTCTTAGAATGAATGACATCTTAGATTGATCCAATAAGACGATAACTGCTGGCTGTTTTTTGGCAAAGAAAGATTGGGTAAGCAGGAGGGAAAAATAATTCTGGAGCTTCACAGAGGGATCTCAATTCCTTCAGAGTTATCTGTATCACAATATTGGCATTAGCATCTTTGATGAGCAGCTTTAATAAAAATATCTATAAATTTTAAAGCACATATTAATTATCAGTGTTTTAAACAATTTCAATTAATCATCTTACTTAATCTTCACCACAACCTGTTTATGTAGAACTCTTTTTATCCCAACATTGCAACGAGAAAACTGAGAACTTAGGTGAAACACTTGATCTGAAAGGCTATATAGTTTCAAAGCAGTCAAGGTGTGTGTTGTACTAGTGCAATTTGATTCCATGATGCTTGCTATCATGTTATACTGCCAACCAGATGCATGCAGAAACTTTTTAACAGAAACATAGAGGAGGACAGAAAGACTAAGGAAGAAAGTAGTAGTTAATAATATGAATGAGTCATCCCCAGGAGCTTCCAGAAATAGCCTGATGTGAAGTTTTCCAAATTTTAGGTTGAGGTAAAGTGACAAAAATATAAATTTGTATTGTGTAAGATTCCCAGGAATTTTAACCATTCCCTAAATTTCATTGTTATTTGACCTGCTAAACAAGTAAGTAATTCACAAATATGGTTAATATTAATGGAAGACTATAAAAATACTTTATAAGCTATGCATTTCATTATGATTTCTAATCAAGGCTTATTCTGCTGGAATATTGGAAAAATAAATTCAGTCATTTTAAGTGTTTGCCATACCAATCTTGCCATTTTCCCAATTACAAAACTTGTGCTAAGGTTCAGGAAGAGAAGATACATCCTAAGATGACGTTTTGGGAGGATAGTGGATGTAGCTGGTCTTTGACATAGAAAAGCTGAGAGACCCCATTCCTTGCCTAACAGATGCTTTCAGCTTTAGAAGTTCTGTTGGCTTCTCTTGGGCTACATAGAGAGAACACAGGGCCCTTTTTTTTCGGTTTCTACATTTTTTCATACAAATCTACCCCTATCTAGGGTTTGCTGCCTCCTTGGTAACTCTGCTTGGGAAGGTGTTCTTTTATTCTGGGAGGAAATTCAGCTTTCTTATCCTCCTTCTCCCAAACTTATATCCAGTAAATCTAAAAGTTTAGGCCTGAACTGTTTGATAGGGTAGTCACTGGCTCATGTCTTCCAAATGTGGCTAATGTGAATTAAGATGTTCTGTAGGTGTAAAGTGTACACCAGATTTCAAAGACTTAGTATTTTAAATAAGAATGTAAAATATTTAATAATTTTAAAAATATGATTTCATGTTAAAATGCTGATAATGTTGTATATATTTGAATTATATAAATGTATTATTAAAATTAATTTCACTTGATTTACTTGTATAAATGTGACTACAATATATTTTTAACTTATTTAATTGCATATTTATAAATTATAATTATAAATATAATTATAAATTATAATTGCAGATTTATGGGATACAATATGATGTTTTGGTCTAAGTATACATTGTAGAAAGATTCAACAGAGCTAATTAACATATCCATCACTTCACCAACTTATTTTTAGTGATGAGAATGTTTAAATTACATATATGGCTAGCATTGCATTATTTTGGGGTTGTATTTGCTCATTGGTTTTGATCACAACAGTCAGGGGAAATTATGGGTTATTGGTGCTTTTCAATATGTCTGGTTTTTCCCAGAGCTGACAACTATAGGTGAGAATCTGTTTGTTGTGGGGAAAAGGACAGAAAAAAATAGTTAAATTATCTCAAAGTCATTCACCTCTACTGTTCACATGTTGATAGGTATCCAATGCTCACATGACACTTGCTTCTCAAAAAGTAGGCCTAGGTAGAGAGGTTGAACAAAGATAGAAAGAATCTAGAATCTTGGAGGGCAGTACTAATTTATTAAAGCTGATACTGGAATTAACGACAAATGTAAATGTGCAAATCAACAAATAGCATGCAAATGAATAGAATTGAATAGGTGTTATGGGTCTTGAGAGCTACCTGGACTCATTAGCTTGCAGATGTTTAGATATAAAGTAGTATTCAAAACTAGCAATTTAGAAAATCATCCTTGTCCTAAAGAAGTACTGATAAATTAGTAATTCTGACAAAATAAATTCCTATAAGGCACTAAAGTACTACATTTTATGACCTGCTTCAACATGGAAAGAAATGGATTCCAAGGGAAAAAAAGATACAGATAGTTCCTTCAGAGGAATTTACATTTTATGTTTTAGGAAATAGTGCCTTCAACACAGATACCCCACATTCTTTTGTGAATATTTGCTTGTCATGCTACATGTCTAGTCAATGGCAAGAAACACAATTTGTGCAGCATAGACGCACAGTTCAGGTAAATTTAGTTGCTGATTTTTACTAGTGTGTTGTAATCGTGAAATGTAATAGAACTATGTATCAACAGAAGACAAGAGAGAAAGATCCACAAATCCACACTTCCATTTACAAAATCTGTGCTTTATTCCCTGAAAAGCTAAATTCACGATTAAATGTAATATTTCAATATAACTTTGGCTTGGAATGACATTCTTTCTTTTTTTCTCTTCTTTTTCCTTCCTTTCTTCCTTCCTTCCTTTCTTCCTTCCTTCCTTTCTTCCTTCTTCTCCTCCTCCTCTTCCTCCTCCTCCTTCTTTCTTCTTCTTCTTCTTCTTCTTCTTCTTCTTCTTCTTCTTCTTCTTCTTCTTGTTCTTCTTCTTCTTCTTCCTCTCCTTCTTCTCTCTCTCTCTCTCTCTTTCTCTCTTTCTCTCTTTTCGACGGAGTTTCACTCATGTTGCCCAGGCTGGAGTGCAATGGCGGGATCTCAGCTCTTGGCAACCTCCTCCTCCAGGGTTCAAGCAATTCTCCTGCCTCGGTCTCCCTAATAACTGGGATTACAGGCATGCACCACCACCCCAGCTAAATTTTTTGTATTTTTAGTGGAGACAGGGTTTCTCCATGTTGGTCAGGGTGGTCTCTAATTTCCAACCTCAAGTGATCAGCTTGCCTCCACCTCCCACAGTGCTGGGATTACAGGCCTGAGTCACCGTGCCAGGCCAGAATGTCATTTTTTCTACCCTATATGGAAATTTGTAAAACATGTTAATTTAGTGGAGCGATTGCATTTATTGATGAAATCACTTCTACCACAATGTAGTTCTCTATGTTACATTTCCTTAAAACTTTCCTTTGTAAAAACTGCAAAGCCTTCTATTTTTCTTGCCATTAAAATAGGAAAGCCTTCTTCTATTTTTAAAAATGTCAATTGCCCTAAATCACATAAATATGTAATACATCCTTAGAAAAATATATTATATAAACAAGATGACAAACTGTTATAATAGTATATTTAGGTCCAATGAAGATTTGAATATATCTTGCTATTTTTAATCTCCTCACAAAATTATGATGCTTTGTGTAATTTATACTATAATAAATGCCAAGTGAAAACTAGTTAAATAAAAATTGAATAATCATCTTCAGTTAAACAATCATTTAACTGATTGTATCAGGAGATTTAGTTTACTGCTTAAGAATTTGGACATAAATAACACCTGAGCATATAAATATTTATAACTGTTACTAAATAAATTACTGAACCTGAAGAAGATAACTTTTTAACTGTGACCTAAGTCTATCACAGTAAATTTATGATCTATCAGACTTAGAACGTAAATGGACATCTAAACTATTGAAAATGAAAAGAGTCATATGTTACCTATAAATTGGTTAAAATTCTAAGGCTATTTTCAGAAAATTAGAAGTATTGAATGATAGAAAAAATTAATTTCAAAGAATATAAGCAACATAAAATGATTTTCACACCCAATAATGAGTCTTTTTTTCTAACTCACTAAGTTCATTTATATGTTAAAGGCAATGCAGTATCTCAGTCTAGAAAAAAATAAATATGTATGTATCAGTCTACCATAAACTTACAATGATGGAAATACTCGCTTCAATTACCATTTCATTTTCACTCTATCACGAGACAGTTTTACAGACACACACACACACACACACACACACACACACACATACACACACACACAGCCATATTAGGTATTCTCTACTCAGAATTCAAAGATGTATTAGAAAACCTGCATATATGTCTTAATCCATTCCTATCTCATAGTGAAGCTGTGTAACTTAACAGAGAAAAACTATGACAAAGAGATGAGCACACTCCCTGAAGCTCTGGCACATGGTCAATTGTTTAACGAGCATTTATGTCTTCCCTTGTTACTTTATTCAATATCCCTACATATGTTAATGTTTTACTCTACCTGGTAGTGTGTTAGACTTTAGGAATACAGGATGACTTGGCATTAGCTCAAAGATATCAAAGACCTTTTTTCATTTTCCCCCTTTATTATCTCTATGGTCTCAGAATGAGCTCAATAATAATGTATTAAATTATTAAGCATATAAACAAATAAATGAATGCAGGAAATTTAGAAGAATATTGCAATATGATAAAATATCAAATGAGATAACCTACTTAAAATAATTAGAAGAGAGCATGGGCTTAATATCATTGTTAGTGATTGTTTGGCTCTCACTTCTTTGCAATGGACTCTCTTCATCTTCTGCTTCGAGTACCTTCCATTTACTGCTCAGCTTCTGTTTAAGCTTTTTTCCTGCCTTGCCATAACTCCTCTTGCCTCTTGGACCCTTCGTGTGCATGCTTGCAGCCCTAGCTGTTATAGTGATTTGTGTTTATCTGTTTTCATTTTTTAATTAAAATTCCTGAAAAGAGATAATTACTGGCTAAGTTGTTTGGCTAGAAATCTCTCCACTGAATGCCATCTGAAATTTATCTACTTTAGAGTACCTATAAGACAGATGATTTCCACCTGCTCTAGTCAGTATAGATCATGGGGTGTATGTGCTGTTTGATATGAAATACTTAGTCTCAATCTTGTTTTTAATGTACTCTGTGTCAGTTATATTGTCAGTCATCCATGTCACAATAGAAATACTCCCTGAAAATTCTGGGCTTATATAATCCTTTAGCCTCGAATAATTTACAGCTTGTAGTACTGGTGTAAGAAAGCTTTTTTTTTTTTTCTCTCATACTTAAACTGAAATCTTAGGAAAAGTTTGATTGAGTAATCTTGACCCACTGCCTATTCCTGAAACAATGAGTAATTGAGACCACGGTGGGGAAGGGGTGGAGTATCCCAACTGGGGAGACCTAGATCTTGAACTCAACCAGTAAGCCAAGAGATTGGGTTAACTCTACTTGAACCATGTAATCTGGAGTAGAATGGAAGTTGTCCTTCAATAAGCAGTGGGCAAGATTAATACTTGACTTAGTAAATTTTACATTAAAAAGTATGAAATACTGTTTATTAAACTAAAAACATAATCCTATTAACACTTAGTTTACCAGTCTTTGATACAGCTTACAAAACAATTTCTCCCTTATTGATTACAGCAAACAGCCTTCCTGAGATAATTTAAATTAAATGAACTTTTAGGGAAACTCTACCAAATGACTGAATTTCTGTGTCTCATGGTGTGAGGGATACAAACTGAATAGTCTACAATCCCTGACACTATAATCCCTTTACAGACTAAAGGGGGATAGAGAAGGAAAAGATAAATTCAGTACAGTGCTATAAATTCAATGACAGAGATACATTTTGCAGGGCAGAGGTGGTTGGGCGGGTAATAGTGTGATGCAATGCAGGGAACAGATATAGAGATAGGTCTTTCTAGTAGGTGGAAGGATTGGGTTGGGGTCAGGGAAGGATCCATGACAAGAAGACCTTTAAGGTGGGTGAGACTTGAAAGATAAACAAAAGTTGGTTAAAAAAAAAAAAAACAGAGAGAGAGAGAGAGAGAGAGAAATTTGGATGAAGAACAGTAAGAGATGATAATCAGAGAGTTGTTTTTCAATTCTGAAGTGTGTTGCATAAGTGAAGAGATGAAGCTAGTGAGGCAGATATGGCTTGGTGACATACCTTATACAAAAAAAAAATGGCGTGCTTTATTCATAGAGGTAAATTGAAACATTTTAAAGTATTTTTTACTGGACAATATAATTTCTTTATATCACTTGAGCTGACAAACAACTATGATGTTTCAAGGAAGTTCAAGTTTTATGGGACTTGTAGCAGAATCCTGAAAAAATGCATTTCTCACAGTAAAAGATAACAAATCAATTATAAACAATTACACTTTTTAGTGTCATATAAATTTAGTGCCATTAAGAAAATAAAATACCATATATAGTATTTCTAAAATTATAGCAGAGTCCTCAGTACCTTTCATTTTATAATTATTTTTATAATAAATGCCCAGGTACTAAACCATTATTGCTCAGAAGAATATGTTCATTGCAGTAAAGTAGATAAGTGCATTGAACCTCGGTTGTTATTTTCATGATGGCTTCCCCCCAATTTTAATTTTTTTAAATATATGAAACACTAATGACAGCTCAAGCTACCAAAATAAGATCAGATTGTTTTCTTTGATCAGTATTCAAGTAAAAAGCTATAAAGCCATTAATTTGGCATATGTTTGTAGCAGAAAAGTTTTTGAATGCAAACTATAAAAATTATGAACACACTGCGACTGATAATACTTCATTGAATCATGGTGTGATTCCATGTGTGAAAATGTGCTTCATTGAATCATTGTGTTATGTTTACTGTAATCACTAGATTAATGCATTTTGTTGATAAATCAGGGAAAATTTTGCTTCCATTAAATAGCATATTAAAATATAGCATTTTGTATAAAGGAATTTAATATTTAGTTATAATGCATTATTTTCTATATCTGCTAATAGAATTCTTCAAAATATTCTTCTGGAATATGAAGAAGGTGGTTCAATTTTTTAATTTTTGGAAGGAGATGGAGCAAGATGGCAAAATAGAAGGCCCCACCCATTGTTATCCCTGGCAAGGACACCAAGTAAACAACCATCTACAAAGAAAAACACATCCTCATAAGAACCAAAAATCAGAGGAGCACTCAACGTACCTGGTTTTAACTTCATATAGCTGAAAGAGGCACTAGAAAGAAAAAATAGTTCTGAATCACCAACACCATCCATCTCCCACCCTCAGCAGAAGCCACCTGGTGCAGACAGCAAATCTGGGCTGTGGAGGAGGGAGAACACAGCAACTGTGAGACATCGAACTCAGCACTGTCCTGTTAGAGCAGAAAGGAAAACCTGATCAAACTCACTGGTCCACATAGGGATTATTTTAACCAGCCCTAGTCAGAAGAGAATTGCAGATCTCAGTATCAAAACTGAGATGCCTACAAACCTTACCACTGAGGACTACAGTACTCTGTCTCCAAGCAAAATTGAAGGGCAATCTAGGCCATAAGGACTGAAACTCTTAGGTCACTCCTAGTGCTCAATTAGGCCCAGAAACAATGGGTGGGACCAGCAGGGGAACACGAGAGCAACATACTGAGACACCAGCTGGCATCTCCCTCCCCTAGTCCTAGGCTACACAGCTCAAGGCTCCAAAAGACACACCATTTTTCCACTTGACAAAGAAGAAAAATGGAGAAGACTTTGTCTTGCGTCTAGGATACCAGCTCAGCCATAGCAGGATAGGGCACCAGTCAGAGTCATGAGGCCCCGTTCGAGGCCCTAGCTCAGGGACATTTCTAGAAATACCCTGGGCCAGAAGGGAACCCGCTGCTTTGAAGGAAAAGATCCAGTCCTGGCAGCATTCTTCATCTGACAACTTAAAAGCTCTTGGACTCTGAATAACCAGGAGCAATACTCAGGTATTACATTGGGGTCCTTGGGTAAGCCTCTGAGACTTGCTGGCTTCAGGTGAGACTCAGCACATTATCGGCGATTGTGGCTATAAGGGAAAACTTCTTCTACTTGAGAAAACAAAGGGAAAAGCAAAGGGGATTTCATCTTGCACATTAGAGCATCAAGTGGGCTCTTGTCCGCGACTCTATGACTTGATCCTTAGGCAGCAGTATCAGACCTGCCCTGGCCAGAGGGAGGGAAGCCCACTGCCCTAAAGGGTGAGTCCCAGGACAGGTATGATGACAAGCTGATTTAAGAGCCATTTGACCTTAAGGGAACATCAGCAGTAGTCTGGCAGCACTCCTCGTGGCCTGGGAGGTTCCTATGGGGAAAGCCTCCTCTGCCTTTGGAAAGGGGAAGGAAGAGTGGGAAGGACTACACCTTGTGGTTTAAGTACCAGTTCAGCAACAATACAATAGAACACCAGGTAGATTTCTAAGGTTTTTGACTCTAGATCCTGACTGTCAGATGTTATTTTGGACCCATCCAGGGCCTGGGGGACATTGCCACTATGAAGGAAAGGACATAAGCCTTACTGGCTTTGCCACCTGCTAATTGTAGAGCCCCAGAACCTTGAGCAAACATAGGCATTAGCCAAGGAGTAGTGACAGCAGGCCTTGGGCAACACCCAGAACTGTGTGGGCTTTATGTCTGGTAACCCAGAGAATTCACCTTGACCTCCTCCAAGACTACCTAGGCAGTAACTCTACAAATCGGCCAGAAGCATAGCATTACTGTACTTGGAATGCTCCCTAAAGCAGACGAAGCTTAGATCACAGTACCCAAGTCCTTTCAAATACCTGGAAAGCCTTTCCAAGAAGGACGACTATAAATAAACCCACACACTGAAGACTATAATAAATACTTAACTCATCAATGCCCAGACACACACCTACTAGTATCAGTGTCTTCTAGAAAAACATGACCTTACCAAATAAATTAAATAAGCCACCAGGGACCAATCCTGGAGAAACAGAGATATGTGTCCTTTCAGATAAAGAATTCCAGGCTATGATGGGGAAACCAAGAAATTCAAGGTAACACAGAGAAGGAATGCAGAATTCTATAAGATAAATTTAACTAAGAGATTGAAATAATTAAAAAGAATCAAGCAGATATTCTTGCTGCTGAAAAATAAAATTGGCATACTGAAGAATGCATCAGAGTCCTTTAATAGAAGAATTGATCAAGCAGAAGAGTTAGTGAACTTGAAGACAGCCTATTTGAAAATACACAGTCAGAAGACACAAAAGAAAAAAGAATAAAAAACAATGAAGCATGACTACAGGGTCTGTAAAATAACCTCAAAGGGGCAAATCTGAGTTACGGACCTTAACGAGGAGGTAAAGGGATAGGAATCAAAAGTTTATTCAAAGGGATAACAACAGAGAACTTTGCAAACCTAGAGAAATATATCAGTATCCGAGTGCAAGAAGGTTATAGAACACCAAGCAGATTAAGCCCAAAGACTATCTCAAGACATCTAATAACAAAACTTCCAAAAGTCAAGAATAAAGAAAGGATCCTAAAAACAGAAAGAGATAAAAAACAAATAACACACAATAGAGGTCCAGTATGCTTGGCAGCAGATTTTTCAGTGGAAACCTTACAGGCCAGGAGAGAGTGGCATAACATATTTAAAGTCCTGCAGGAAAGAAATTCTTTTTCTCTAGAATAGTATACTATTCTAGAGAATATTATTCTATTCTATTCTAGAGAATATTATTCTATTCTATTCTAGAGAATATTCAGCAAAAATATTCGTCAAACATGAAAGAAAAATAGAGACAAACAAAAGCTGAGGAACATCATCAATACGAGACCCATCCTACAAAAATGTTAAAGGGAGTATTTCCATTAGAGACAAAAGACATTAATGAGCAATAAATAATTAATTGAAGGTACAAAACTTACTGTTAATTGTAAATACATAGAAAATCACAGAATATTGTAGCACTGTAACTGTGGTACATAAACTACTCTTATGCTAACCAGAAAGACTACATAGTGTACCAATCGAAAATAATGACAACTTCTCAAGATGTAGTCAGTACAATAAGATATAAGTAGAAACAACAAAGAATTAAGAAGCAGGGAGATGAAGTTAAGGTGTTGAAGTTACAAAGCAAGAAAGTAAATCATATCACCAGAGAAAATCACCTTTATTAGAGGAAGACAAGAGGGAAATGTATATAAAAATGTGACTTCAAACCATCAGAAAACAAATAACAAAACGGCAGATTTCAAGACAAAAACTATAAGTGGAGACAAAGAAGGTCACCATCTAATGACAAAGGATCATTTCAGCAAAAGTTTATAACAATTTTAAATATATATGCGTCCAACACTGGAGGACACAGATTTATAAAGAAAATATTACTAGAAATAAAAAGAGAGATATCCCCAAATAAAATAATGGCTGGAGACTTCAATATCCCACTTTCAACATTGGACAATATTCCAGATAGAAAATTAACAAACAAATATCAGATTTAATTTGTACTCTAGAACAAATGTACCTAATAGTTATTTACAGAACATTTTGTTCAAAGGCTGCAGAATACCCACTCTTCTCCTCAGTACATAGATCATTTTCAAGAATAAACTATATGTTAGGTCACAACCAAGATGCTTGGTTTTGACTAAGATGTTTTACTTAAAACATTCACAAAAATTGATATAATATCAAGCATCTTCTCTGACCAAAATGGAATAAAACTAGAAATTAATAACAGGAGGAGTTTTGGAACCTAGACAAAAACATGGAAATTAGCCAATATGCTCTTTAATGACCACTGGTCAATGAAGAGATTAAGAAGAAAATGGAAACGTTTCTTGAAACAAAAGATAAAGTAAACATAGCATACCAAAACCTATGGGATACACCAAGAGCAGTAATAAGACAAAAGTTTATGGCTATGAGTGTCTACATCAAAAAGAGAAAAAACTTCAACTAGCAATCTAATGATGTGTCTTAGAGAACTAGAAAAGCAAGAGCAAACTAAACCCAAAATTAGTAAAAGAAAACCAACGTAAAGATCAGAGTAGAAATAAATGAAATTAAAATTTAAAAATACAAAAGATCAGTGAAACAAAAAGTTTTTTTTAAACAAAATTGACAAACCTTTAGCCAGACCAAGAAACAAAAAGAGAAAAGATTCAAATAAATACAACCTAAGGAGATATTACAACTGATACTGTGGAAATTCAAAGGACCTTTAGAAACTACTATGAGCAACTATATGCCAATAAATTGGAAAATCTCAAAGAAATGGACAAATTCCTAGATACATACAATGTACCAAGATTAAACCAGGAAGAAATCTAAAACCTGAACAGATGAATAACAAGTAACAAGAATGAAGCAATAACAAAAAGTCTTCAGTTAAAAAAAAAGAAAAAAAAATCCAGGACCTAATGTCTTCACTGCTGAATTGTATCAAACAGTTAAAGAAGAACTAATAGCAGTTTTACAAAAACTATTCTGAGAAATGGAGGAGGAGAAAAGGCTTCAAATTCATTCGAAGAGGCCAGTATTAGTTTGATACCAAAACTGTACAAAGACATATCACATGTATATGGATGTCGGATGTACACATCAATATACATATGATATTGCCCTTTAGGCCATACCTTCCATACCTTAACACAATAAAAGCGATATATGACAGACCCACAGCTAGTATCGTATTGAATGGAGAAAAACTGACAGCCTTTCCTCTGAGACCTGGAACACAAGAAAGATGCCCATTGTCACCACTGTTATTCAACATAGTACTGGAAGTCCTTGCTAGAGCAATCAGACAAGAGAAAGAAATAAAGGGCATCCAAATCAAAAAGGCAGAAGTCAAATTATCCTTGTTTACAGATAAAATGATCTTATATTTGAAGAAAACCTAAAGACTCCACAAGAAAACTATTAGAACTGATGAACAAATTCAGTAAAGTTGCAGAATACAAAATCAACAAACAAAAATTAGTAGCATTTCTATTTGCCAAAATGAACAATGTGAAAATAAAAAAGTAACCCCATTTACCATAGCCACACATAAAATTAGATACCTAAAAATTAACCAAAGAAGCAAAAGGTCTCTACAATAAGAAACTGTAAAAACTGATTAAAGAAATTGAAGAGGATAACAAAATATATAACAAAATTCCATATTCATGGATTGGAAGAATCAATATTATTAGGCAGTCTACAGATTTGATGCAATTTCTATGAAGACATCAATGACATTCTTCACAGAAATTGAGAAAGCAATTATAAAATTTATATAGAACTACAAAAGACCCCAGAATAGCTAAATCTATGTTAAACAAAAAGAACAAAACTGGAGGAATTACATTACCTGACTTCAAATTATACTACAGTGCTATAGTAACCCAAACAACACGGTACTGGCGTAAAAACAGGCCCATAGACCAATGGAACAGAATGGAGAACCTGGAAACAAATGCACATACCTACATTATGTGAACTCATTTTTTATAAAGTTACCAAGAACATACACTGGGAAGAAAATAGTCTCTTTAATAAATGGTACTGAGAAAATGGGATATCCATATGCAAAAGAATAAAATTAGACACTTGTCTCTCCCAATATGCAAAAATCAAATCCAAATGGATTAAAGACTTAAGTCTAAGACCTCAGGCCATGAAACTACTCTAAGAAAACATTAGGAAAACTCTCCAGGACATTGGTCTGGGCAAAAATTTATTGAGCAATACTCCACAGCACAGACAACCAAAGCGAAAATGAAGAAATGAGATCATATCAAGTTAAAAAGCTTCTGTAAAGCAATGGATACAATCAACAAGGTAAAGATAAAACCAACAGAATGAGAGAAAATATTTGTAATGTACCCATCTGACAAGGAATTAATAACCAGAATATATAAGGAGCTCAAACAACTCTATAAAAAAAATCTACTAATCTGATTCTAAAAATGGCCAAAAGATTTGAATAGACATTTCTCAAAAGAAGATATACATATGGCATACAGACATATAAAAATGTGCTCCACATTACTGATTATTAGAGAAATGAAAAGGAAAACTACAACAAGACATCATCTCATCCGGGTTAAAATGACTTATATCTAAAAAACAGGTAATAACAAATGCTGATGAGAATGTGGAGAAAAGAGAACGCTTATACACTATTGGTGGTGATATAAGTTAGTACAACCACTATGGAAAACAGTTTGGAGGTTCCTCGAAAAACTAAAAGTAGAGATACCATATGACCCAGCAATCCCACTGCTGGCTATATATCGAAAACAAAGGAAATCAATACACTGAAGATATATCTGCCTTTCTATGAGCAATTTCTACAATAACTAAGATTGGAAGCAACCTAAACTCATCTGTGTGTCAACAGATGAATGGATATAGAAAATATAGTGCATATACACAGTGGAGTACTATACAGCCATAAAAAGGATATCCAGTCATTTGAAACAGCATGGATGGAACTGGAGAGCATTATGTTAAGTGAAGCAAGCCAGGCGCAGAAAGACAAAAATCACATGTTCTCCCTTATTTGTGGGATGTAAAAATCAAAGCAAAAATTTGGGCAAAAATTTATTGAGCAATATTCTCATGGACTGAACTCAGGGATGTAGAGTAGAAGGATGGTTACAACAGGCTGGAAAGGATAGTGGGGGGTGGGGAGGAGCTGCCAAAGGTTAGTGGGTACAAAAAATGCAAAGAATAAATAAGACATACTATTTGATAGAACAACAGTGTGACTATAGTCAATAATAACTTAAATTTTACATTTTAAAGTAAAGAGTATAACTCAAAGGATAAATGCTTGAGAATACAGATACTCCATTCTCCATGATGTGCTTATTTCACTTTGCCTCCCTGGTCAAAACATCTTATGTATCCCATAAATATATACACCTACGATGTACCCACAAAAATAAAAAATAAAAGGAAAAAAATCATAGTAGATAAAGTCATTTTAGGCAACTTTCAGCAAAGGACATCATCAATTTGTAGATTAGATGTGGTTGAGTCAATTCATGTGAGACTAAAAACTGTAACTGAAATATTTATCTATCAAGAACAGCAATAGGAAAATATGGATATACCTATGTAGTCAAACTTAAGCAAGAATTGGAGACTGGCTTTACAAATAGTATTGTGGAAAACACACACACACACACACACACACACACACACACACACACACACTGAAGTGCACATGTAGCTTATGCTCGATGGAGCTTATAATAGGAAGAGTGTCTTGATTATAGACTATTTTCAACTATTGTAGATATATAAACACAGACACACACACAAACACACGGAATTTATCGTAATATCCTACTATGGTTAATAACACATCATTTAAAATTGTCAATGCCTCCAATTGCAAAATGAAGGGTTTCCTGGCCCCATTCCAGCTTTAATTCTCCTGGGCTATAAGTGATCCAGGTTAGTCTCCTGATGTTCTTTATTCTGGCCTGCTCTCAAAAACACTTGAACATGGTACCTCATCGTCGTTGCTATTGACAATGAAACCACAAGTCACTGACCAGGCCAAGGGTTCTGCCTCCTGATAATGTTGAAAAGAGCAAACTGTTAAAGTGCCAAAGCACAATTTGAGTGAGGAATTTTGGATGTATCAAATCCTAGCTGTTTTTAACAACAACAACAACAAAAAAAATAGAAAGATGGTCCCTCTCATGTTGTGTCACTTTCCTATGCATCTTGATTGTGTCCCCATAACAACAGAGCAACATGAAATTAACACACTTGGCATCTTCTTGTAGCCTTTGTCTCTCTATAGCACAGACAGGAGTACATGGCTATACTGTGAAATTTAGACAAACCGATAACATGTATTATTTCTATCTTTCCTTCTTCCCACCAAGCACTAAAGAATCAAGGAAAATAAAAATTCCCCCAAAAGAGATGAAATCCATTCTCATATTCCTTAGGCAACTCCCAAGATCATCTCAGAAATTGATTCTTTTGTCCCTTTTCAGCAGTTCCATTAAAGTGCCAAAACATCCTAAATTATAAAATCATACTGGAACTTCTGGTATATCCATAATTCCTGAAAAGACTGTAGACAAAACTTTTTTGTCATCTGTGTAAAACTTATCTCCCCAGCAGAACCATAACCTCTTTGAAAGCAGATTCCTTTTTTATTTTAGCATTCTCAGTTCTTGGAAAATGATCAAGAATATAGTAGCCATTCAATAAATAAGTAATGAATTCAATGTAGAAAGATTCTAAAATATAATGAGAAAGTGGAAGATTTGGTGGTTGATTCACAGTTTGTCTGATAGCATAGACAATTGCTAAATGATAGAGCTAATTAAAGAATAAAGATGACTGTACAATCAAATAAATTTTAGTTAGTTAACAACTCCATGACCAAACCAGGCAGACTGCTTGGTTATCAGATGTTTGTGATGCACTTGACTTTTGTGATGATTAAAATCACAAAGTGTTGATTAAACAGCAGTCCAAATAATTAATATTATTTGAACCACCATAGGTACAGAGTGGATTCTAGGTTCTAATGCTTCTAAATCAAACATGTATGTTATTTCATGGATATGAAACATTAACACTTCTATCAGTGAGAACACCATTCTTTGTACTAAAAATTGTAATTTTTCAAAGATGACTACCTTGGAATCCAGATGGATTTTGAGGCAAAAAGCCTTTCACTTTTGGCATTTTAAGCTGATTTTTTAACTTTTAATTTTGGCATACAATTAAATTACATTTAAATTGCAGAAATAGCACAATGGAAATTTTTTAAAATCCTGAATTATTTGAGTATAAATTGCCAACATGATGTTCATCATTACAATTATTTTATACATAGTTTAATAATAAGGAAATTCTCTATGTTAAAAAAAAACCACATCAGAAAATTAGCATGATTATCAGTAATTTAAGATTACTATAATTTAATCCATAAGTGTTATTCAATTTTATTCACTGTCTCAATAGTGCTATTATTTCTTCTATATCTATTAGTTGTCATTCTTCCATAAGAAAAAGCTTTAAAAGCTTTCTCTTCTCTTTTCCCCGCTACCTTCCTCTCCTTCTATAATAATCTAATGACCTATCATCTATATTAGCATGTACTCTTGTTTTACTTAATAGGTTATATACATCCTGTTACTATAATGAATTAAGCAAATCATCAAATTGTCTCAGACTTTGGGAAATCCTCAAATTTTCTCAGATTTTGGCCAATAAAAGCACTTTCAAGGTGGCATTTGTGTCCTTTCGACATGCCCCTTGTTATATGAGCATTTTCTTTAGGTCCTACACAAATTTTGTGACTTATCTTATACTTTGTCTGCCAAAAGGGCTCTGGAATCAGTCACTTATCCAATGAGTCTTGGTTCCTTTTAATGGAGAGAGATATTTAGAAACTAAGATATACATAGATTGTGTTCATTGCTATAGTAATTTAGTAGCTCTCAGACCCTCTGAGTGCTAGAAAAATATATGAATGTATGCTTTCATACACGCCACACATTGACATTTATATTTCTACATCTCTGTGCATTAAAAACCGTGAGTTTACAATAGTATACTAATTTCTATCCAACAGCAGCACAGTATATTGTACTTATTTCCTCTTTCTTATTTGTAACTTATTTTTTCAACAGCAGCACACCTAGCTTTCTCTTTTTATGATATTCATACATAATCAAGCTTCACTATGTGCAACCACACTTGCATTGCCACCATTGCCACTCCGTTCTCCTCCCACCCTTACCACCCCCATTTGGTTGCGCTCTGAAGATCTTTCAGGCTCTGACATTTCATGCCAGGCTGCCAACAATAACTCCTTCTGTAAACATCATCCTCCTCCACAGCCCTTCCCCTCACAGATGTCTACCTTGCTCAGATTTAATTAATGGTATTTGGATTAAATTATTATCTAAGAAGAAAAAGAAGAAAGAAAGGAAATAGAAAAGAAAGAGGAAGGAAGGAAAGAAGAAATGAATAAATTCATAATTATAGAATCATAAAACTAAGATTTTATATCCATTTCAAAACATGTATTTAGAAAGACTGCATTGGATGCTTGCTTTATTCTTATTTTTATGAAATTGAAGGTAAAATACTTGTATTTTAAGATAAGAATAACAAAATTATAAAATATTAAAATTACTAAATTAGAAGACATCCAAATATAAACATAAGTCAACATTAGTAATGTTTAATTTTAAGTTGATCTTGTTTACCAAAATGCTCCATATAAATTACTATAATTACAGAAAATGTCTTATTTTTTCTTCTGCTGCAGAAATAATTTGAAAGTAAAGCTTAAGGATATATAAAAAGATTGGGAGAAATGCAATACTTTAATTTTTGCAGTTTGGCATTTCTCGAAAGCCAAACTAAATTTGTTCTTTTTGAACAAAAGTGATCATTTTTCATCGTGTCCCAACCACAACAGTATACCCAGGAGTCTATCTGCATACTGACAATTATGTTTGATCTTCTTGATCTTCCTTACAAAGACAGTACACAACATTTCAAACCAAACGTTTATTGGATTGTCCACTGAGGAAACCTATCCAGAGCTGCTACCATCTTTAAGACAGCTCATTAGGTGTTGTGACTCTTAAGAAAGCACTTCAGGCATGTTTCATGGCTTCTAGGAGTGTACCCTCTAGAAAAGACAGTAATTGTGATAGAATGCAGAACAGGCTGTGTGTTACAGGCAACAACTGGAGGAAAGAAAGAGCACCAGTGATTTCAATGACGTGGGAAGTCTTTCAGCAAATGTGGCATTAAAGACTGGTATAAATTTTGATTTTTTTAAAAGTAATACATGTCATAGAAATAAATATACTTTAAAAATGAGACAAACAAAAGCTGAGAGACTGTAAATTAAAGTACTCACTTTGAGAAGCCGAGGTGGAAGGATTGCTTGAGCTTAGGAGTTTGAGACTAGACTGGGCAACATAATGAGAGCTCCATCTCTACAAAAACAAATAAACAAAATAAAGGACTATTCAAAATTATTCAAACTGTGCACAAATACTGCTTGTTTTTTCTTCATAAAAAGTTGCTAACATGATTTGATAGAAAAAATGTGACTTTTTTCAAAGTATATATATTTATATTGGTGCATATATTAAAACGGACTTTACCTAGTCCATTTATATATATGCATAAATGGGCCATGTATAGTCCATTTAAACAAATACACCTGAGATTCCTTATTACATTTTAACTACTTGTTTTTTGCCCACACTGATAAACTAGAGTCTGTTAGTGGTAGGCTATAACACCCAGAGAGTGATCCACTAGTATAGATAGATAGTCTTTCAGCCTGTGGATCCAGAGGGGAGAATGAGGTCTGGATGAAGTAATAATTCCTATAGTATGATTCATGAAAATATACAGGATTAACAACAAACGTTTGTCCTGTATACAGGGCTGGCTTCACGAATGTATCCATGACTTGTGTAGTCACACAGGGCTCCTGCTCAGAAAAGTTTCATGGTTGGTTTAAAGTACCACTGCTGCCAAAAATTCTAAATAGTTTTCGAACAAAAGACCCTGCATTTTTATTTTAAACTGGAGTCCACATATTATGTAGCTTATTTTGCCTGTATGTCTATTAAAAATTGTCATTTTATTGCTACTTCTTTTGAATTTATAACATAATTTTTAACCTCTGTTATTGTGTATCCTTATGCTACTATCTTTTCTTCCTCTCCCTCCCTTTCTTCCCCTCCCCATCCCCCTTTCTCTTTCAACCTCTCTCTTTATCTCTTTCTCCTGCTAAACAGACTTTACCTAGTACATTGATATATATGCATAAATTGGCCATGTATACTCCATTCAAACAAATAGCTAGACTGTTAGATCATAAGCTTCTGGGGACAAGGGTGATTGTTTATAAGAAATGATTGTCTTCAAAAATCTTCAATAAAATATTGGCAAGCCAATGGCAACAGCACATCAAAAAGCTTATCCATCATGATCAAGTAGGATTCATCCCAGGGATGCAAGGCTGGTTCAACATATGCAAGTCTATAAACGTAATTCACCACATCAACAGAACCAAAAACAAAACCACATGATTATCTCAATTGACGCAGAGAAGGTCTTTGGCAAAATTCAACAGCCCTTTATGCTAAAAACCCTCAATAAACTCAGTATTGATGGAACGTATCTCAAAATAATAAAAGCTATTTACGACAAACCAACAGCCAATATCATACTGAATGGGCAAAAACTGGAAGCATTCCCTTTGAAATCCGGCACTAGACAAGGATGCCCTCTCTCACCACTCCTATTCAATATAGTACTGGAAGTTCTAGCCAGAGCAATCAGGCAAGAAAAAGAAATAAAGGGTATTCAAATAGGAAAGGAGGAAGCCAAACTGTCTCTATTTGCAGACGACATGATAGTATATCTAGAAAAACCCATCACCTCAGCCCAAAAACTCCTGAAACTGATAAGCAACTTCAGCAAAGTCTCAGGATATAAAATCAATGTGCAAAAATCACAAGCATTCCTATACACCAATAAAAGACTTAAAGAGAGCCAAATCAAGAACGAACTGCCATTCAAAACTGCTACGAAGAGAATAAAATACCTAGGAATACAACTTACAAGGAACGTAAGGGACCTCTTCAAGGAAAACTACAAACCCCTGCTCAACGAAATAAGAGAGGACACAAACAGATGGAGAAACATTCCATGTTCATGGTTAGGAAGAATCAATATCATGAAAATGGCTATACTGCCCAAAGTAATTTACAGAATCAATGCTATCCCCATCAAGCTACCATTGACTTTCTTCACAGAACTGGAAAAAACCACCTTGAACTTCACATGGAACCAAAAGAGAGCCCACATAGCCAAGTCAATCCTAAGCAAAAAGAACACAGCGGGAGGCATCACACTACCAGACTTCAAACTATACTACCGTAATCAAAACAGCATGGTACTGGTACCAAAACAGAGACATAGAGCAATGGAATAGAACAGAGGCATCGGAGGTGGCACAGCATATCTACAACCATACAATCTTTGATAAACCTGACAAAAACAAGCAATGGGGAAAGGACTCCCTGTTTAATAAATGGTGTTGGGAAAACTGGCTAGCCATGTGCAGAAAGCAGAAACTGGACCCCTTCCTGACACCTTACACTAAAATTAACTCCAGATGGATTAAAGACTTAAACATAAAACCTGGCACCAAAAAAACCCTAGAAGAAAATCTAGGCAAAACCTTTCAGGACATAGGCATGGGCAAGGACTTCATGACTAAAACACCAAAAGCAATGGCAACAAAAGCCAAAATAGACAAATGGGATCTAATCAAACTCCAGAGCTTTTGCACAGCAAAAGAAACATCATTAGAGTGAACCAGCAACCAACACAATGGGAAACAAATTTTTGCAATCTACCCATCTGGCAAAGGATTAATATCCAGCATCTACAAAGAACTTTAACAAATTTACAAGAAGAAAACAATTTCATCAAAAAGTGGGCAAAGGATATGAACAGACCCTTCTCAAAAGAAGACATTTATGCAGCCAAAAAACATATTTTAAAAAGCTCATCGTCACTGGATATTATAGGAATGCAAATCAGAAGCACATTAAGATACCACATCACACCAGTTAGAATGGCAATCATTAAAAAATCAGGAGGCAACAGATGCTGGAGAGGATGTCAAGAAACAGAAATGCTTTTACATTGTTGTTGGGAGTCTAACTTCAACCATTGTGGAAGACAGTGTGGCGATTCCTCAAGGATCTAGAACTAGAAATACCATTTGACCCAGCAATCCTCTTACTGGATATATGCCCAAAGGATTATAAATCATGCTATTGTAAAGACACATGCATACATATGTTTATTGTGGCATTGTTCACAATAGCAAAGACTTGGAACCAACCCAAACACCCTTCAGTGATAGACTGGATCAAGAAACTGTGACACATATATACCATGGAATACTATGCAGCCATAAAAAGGATGAGTTCATGTCCTTTGCATGGACATGGATAAAGCCAGAAACCATCATTGTCAGCAAGCTGACACAAGAACAAAAAACCAAACACCACATATTCTCACTCATAGGTGGGTGTTGAACAATGAGAACACATGGACACAGGGAGTGGAACATCACACACCAGAGCCTGTTGCGGGGTCATGGACTAGGGGAGGGATAGCAGAGGGTGGGGGATTGGGGAGGGATAGCATTAGGAGAAATACCTAATGTAGATGAAGGGATGATGGATGCAGCAAACCACCATGGTACATGTATACCTATGTAACAAATATGCATGATCTGCACATGTACCCCGAACTTAAAGTATAATTTTTAAAAAAGAGAAATGATAGTCTTCAATAAGAATGAAAGTAGATGCACTGAAAGAAATAGTAGTGAACACTTTTTATGCAAGGCAAAAATCTATAACATGACAATTTAGGCAGCATATTTACATATTAGTTTCAGGAAGCTATTTGTACATCTCAAAAAAAAAATACTTTCTTTAGATATTCTGAGAGCTTTGCTAAAAAGATTAATTTTAGTATTCCTAATAAGTTTAAGTGAAACTGGCCCTTTTTAGCAAATTTAATTACTCAAGCAACTTCTCTGATTTTCATAATCTTTTGAACTTCACTGATAACAAAAAATGGTGTTTATGATACGACCAAATCTTATTCTGACATCTGATTGTGACAATGGTATATTAAGATTTTCTTTTTTCATCCCCACAGTTATTTTAAATTGTTACAATGATTTTTTTTATCTCCTCTCACCCTTTAAAATGTACTCCAGTTATAACCATGACCAAATTATCAACGTCTGCAGGTTTTTTGGGGGGTTTGGTGAAGGGGAACTGAGGATGGCATATAGACCAGTTTAACTAGAATGGAGGATTGTTTTAGATGAGCAGGCAAATTTCTCTCTCAGGATAAAGAATATGGATGTATTCAAATTGTATTCAAAACATTCATTCTGGACATTGGAGAACTGAAGTTTTTTGAGCAAGGACTCTACACTACTATATATGTTGTAGATTTCAGAAGATTGATTTATTGGTTTTGTATAGAATGCACCAAAGAGAAGAAAATATTGAGGCAGAAAGACTCATTGAGATATTATTGTGGAAACCCTAGATTGAGATGATGAAGGGATTTACCAGAAACTTTGGTAGCAGATTGGAAATTGCAGGACATGAGCATAAATTTATAGAAGAAAAACTCCAAAATACGGAAAACTGGTTTCCTGAGATATCATGTTATGATTAGTAAAAAAATACAGAACAAAAAGTCTTTGAGGTACTATGCCTTTGACTTTCTGTGTTTGAAAACTTACTTAAGCCACACACTGAGCAGCTTCCACATTATGTTTTATATATTTACAGACTACTGCACACTATTGTGACAATTCACTTTGAAGTAACTCTCAGTGGTGAATGGATTGATGAAAGAAAGTTCTGTAATCATTCTGAGCAGGTCTGGGACATGGTAAAGCAAAGAGGAATCGTGGGGAATAGGTCTGACGAGGTCTTCAAAAGGCCTTTTCTCTCCCTGCTAAAAAGTGTTCATTCTTAGTTACCACCCTCTTAGAAAAAACTGTGACCCTTAGGAATTTTATTTGGAGCAACATGAATGGTTTTACTTTCAATAGTCACAAGGCAAATGACAGGTTACATTTAATTTTTTATATCTTTATTTATATAGACTTTAGTGATATCCCTGCTTGCTGTATAATTTGATTTATTTTGGGGCATCAAAAAGAATCCATTGAAGTTGCATATGGCAACGGCCTACTTGCACAGCAAAACATGTAGTGCACAACAGATAATGTTTAGTTAAAAAATCACAGAATACCTTAAAAAAGGAATTGAGGGATTATACTTATAAAAGTTTACTTTATCCAAATGTAAAAATACTGGTCGATAAATAAACAAGTTAGTGTTTGAGAATATACTGCCTTTGAATTGACATAAAAGGCCAAACAAAGGAGCAATATATTTAAATTTCTTAAAGTTTCCGATGATAGATACAGAAATGTGTAAACATGGGGAAAATAATACAAATTATTGTAGAAAAAACACAGACTTAAGACATCAAATATAACCTTTTGTTTTCTTATCTTTCTAATGTTTTCACATCTTTATAATTTCATCTGGCAGTGTATTTATGATTTGTACCCCTTTTTACATAGTGTTATATTTTAGTAAAATATTTTTGAAAGCTAAATAAGAATAAAGATTATAACAGTAATAAGAACACTTATTAAATATAGCAGTTAATGCATAGATTCTGAATTTCAATCTTGGTATTAAACCTTTCAGCTATATGATCATAGGGAAATTATTTCCTGTCCATGCTATAGTTGCTTCAACTATAAAATGAAAATAATAGTAGTTCACAGTTCACAGAGTTGTGATGCTGATGTCTTAGTATGTGTAGAAAGCTCTTAGATGAGGGTTTAGCATATAGTCAGTGCTATGAGTATATGACAGATGTCTATCTGTTGCCATTGTTTCTGTGAGAATTATATAAGATAATTAATATAAACACCTTAGATGGCACCTGGAAGATTCTGAGTGGCCAATAATTAATTGTCTTTTCTTCTGATATAGCATTATGACTCAAATAGTCATTTTATATAATAGAAATTAATGTATCTAATAATCAAGAAGAAACTATTATCATTACTGATTAAAAAATAAGTTATTATTTTACTTTAAGTGACTTTTTTATTTCCATAATTTTAACAATTACTATAGTCTGCTTTTTATTGTTTTTCCAAAAAGATTATAACAAAAAACCTATAATTGATGATTTGTGGACAAATTCATGGCTATTATATGCCATCATCATGTGGTTAAACATGCAATTTCAGAGTAAAATAAAATGTTAATTTCCTCCAAATCTCTAATCAAAAGAACTTCAAGAAAAATCCACATGTAAACACTTAGATCTTCAATTTTATTTTGTTTCTTAAACCAACTTACCTGTAGTAGTTATACATAGTAGTAATATTAGAGTAGACTAAACAATTTAAACTAGTGCTAATAAAAACAAGGGCAATGTCATGATACTTCTTTTAACAAATGGCATTGGGAAAACTGACTAGCCATGTGCAGAAAGCTCAACCTGGATCCCTTCCTTATACCTTGTACAAAAATTAACTCCACATGGACTAAAGATTTAAACATAAGACCTAACACCATAAAAACCCTAGGAGAAAACCTAGGCAATACCATTCAGGACATAGGCATAGGCAAGGACTTCATGACTAAAACACAAAAAGCAATGGCAACAAAAGCCAAAATAGACAAATGGGATCTAATTGAACTCCAGAGTTTCTGCACAGCAAAAGAAAAAACCATTAGAGTGAACCGGCAACCAACAGAATGGGAAAAAAAATTTTGCAATCTACCCATCTGTCAAAGGGCTAAATCCAGAATCTACAAAGAACTTAAACAAATTTACAAGAAAAAATAAACAAACAATCCCATCAAAAAGTGGGCAAAGGATATGAACAGACACTTTTCAAAAGAAGACATTAATGCAGCCAGAAAACATGAAAAAATGCTCATCATCACTGGTCATTAGAGAAATGCAAATCAAAACCACATTGAGATACCATCTCATGACAGTTAGAATGTTGATCATTAAAAAATCAGGAGACAACAGATGCTGGAGAGGATGTGGAGAAATAGAAACACTTTTACACTGTTGGTAGGAGTGTAAATTACTTCAACCATTGTGAAAGACAGTGTGACGATTTCTCAAGGATCTAGAAATTGAAATACTATTTGACTCAGCAATCCCATTACTGGGTATATACCCAAAGGATTATATATCATTCTATTGTAAAGACACATGCACACGTATGTTTACTGTTCCATTGTTTATAATAACAAAGACTTGGAACCAATCCAAATGCCTACCATTGATAGACTGGATAAAGAAAATGTGGCACATACACACCATGGAATACTATGAAGCCATAAAAAAGGATGAGTTCATGTTCTTTGCAGGGACATGGATAAAGCTGGAAATCATCAATCTCAGCAAACTGACACTAGAACAGAAAAACAAACACGACATGTTCTCACTCATAGGTGTGTGTTGAACAATGAGAACACATAACCACATGGAGGGGAGCATCACACACTGGGGCCTGTTGTGGACTGGGTGATCCAGGGGATGGAGAAAAGGGCATGTGGGGATTGGGATGGGATAACATTAGGAAAAAGACCTAATGTAGGTAGCAGGGGGTTGGATGCAGGAAACCACTACAGCATATGTATACCTATGTAATGATCCTGCATGATCTGCACGTGTACCTTAGAACTTAAAGTATAATAATAATAACAATAATAATAATAGAAGAGGATTGCATCTCAAATTCCAATTTTATTAAATACAGCCATGAAGTGACTAACATGTGTTCAAATGCTTTCTCAGTTAATGCAAGGGATGCAAAATTAGTAACAGACTCAGGATTTAAGCAACTTAAAATGAGATGAATTTGCAAAAGAATGTAACATGAAGTTAAGTAAATGTAGTAAGGGAGGGAAACGTTCAGTGGAGATCACGATAGTAAAAGATTCTAAATGGTTGAAGATGGGGAAAAAATGAAGTGGGATTAAGATAGGATTTGAGTGATTGTCAAGTTTGGCAGATGGAGATGGAGAAGGAATGATTTTATGCTAGTGACTGAGGGCATCTTTGGACAAAGTACATGGTTTATTTGTTTGGATTTTTTTAAATTTAACTTTAATTTCTGGGATACATGTGCTGAATGTGACAGTATGTTACATAGGCATGCATGTTTGGATATAAAGGAACCCTTTTTGAAGCTGTGGTTGATGTGGTTGGAAATATACATTGAGACCATTTATAAGATCTAACAGGGTAAAGTACGTTTCCATTGTATAGGTACTTTTTCCTTTTCTTCCTTAAAAGTTCTTTAAAACCCTAACTTTTCTGCTTTAAAGCTTTGAAACTACTTCTTCACTCTCTTTAAAATTACATTGTGTTTCAGTTAATGTACTTACATGGTTTAATGTCAAATTGTAGCTAAAGGAGGCAGCAAACCACCATGGCACGTGTGCACCTATGTAACAATCCTGCAGGATCTGCACATGTACCCCAGAACTTAAAGTAAAAGAAAAGTACCTTGCCCTGGCCACTGCCTAACCCCATGTAGCATTCCACAAAAATTGCTTTTAGCTTTTAGGTAGAAACTAGTCTCCACCTGCTGATTTTAAATATACATATTTTGCTGCTATTTCTTAACACTTAACTGACATCTACAGATTTCATATTGTAAAGATGAGTAGTTAGCTCTCCAATAGAATCTGATGATGTTTTTAAAACATGCTTTCTCTCTCTTTATCTCTATGATACATGTGTGCACACATGCACACACCCACACTTCCCCTCCACTATACTCCCAATTTAATGTATCCATTTCTGGCTGAAATAAGTATTCAGTGTTTACATAACTGTATGTATATATTATGAAAATTGAACCACATGATGAACAATAGTGACATTTTTTATTTGAGTAGCTTTTACTTTTCTTAGAATAAGTAATTCCTCATTATTACATTTGTTTAAGTTTCTTTGTACTTTCCTCATTATTACATTTGTTTAAGTTTCTTTGTACTTTCCTCATTATTACATTTGTTTAAGTTTCTTTGTACTAAGTGGTAATTTTCCTCCAACTCTGAAAGAATCATAAAACTCATCACCAAATGGTCAAATACATTAAATAATCTCTCAGTGCATTTATCTCTCTGTCTATCTATCTATCTATCTATCTATCTATCTATCTATCTATCTATCTATCTATCTATCCATCCATCCATCCTATCTTCTATTTATCTGTATGTATTTACTTTTCTTTAATTTAAATTATTATCACTTCTGGAAACTTTATCCCTCCTGATTCAACCTGGACTGATTGTTCTCTAAAACTATACACAACTATTGTCTTCGTATTTTTATTCATCATCATTCTAAGAATCCTGTCTAAATGTTTCCTGTGATAAAGTTCTGTTTAATTACTTTTCTGCTATTGTCTGTTTTTTCATTCTCTTTGCCCTTTTCATTAACAACTTTGATTCCTTTATAATAATAGTGAATTTTCATATGAAAGAGATATTAAATTTCTGTGTTCCATCTACTGGGCTTAACTGACAGTCTCTCCAACTTATAATAAATGATCTTTTAGTTCACAGTGAAATGAGATATTAGACTTAAGCTTGATAAAATAGTTGCTTCCATGTTTTTAAGGTTCATTTATATGGGTGCCAAATGTCTTTTCAATCCACATTTGGAGGATGGCAAATTTCCATCTTGCTTCTTTGCCTTCCCAATCTAGCTGTTACTCGGTTGTCTTTCCTTCACAGCAATGATTACTGAGAATTTGCGTGCATTTGTTGGCTGCGTCTCCTAAACTCTCATCTTCAATTCATGGCAACCAAGTTTTAACTCTACTAACTTCCTGAAACGGTTTGTATCATTGTTACTCACCGTACATTTTGAAACATTCTTTTTTTTTTTCCTCCATCCATAGTATCTTTGAAGAGAGACTCTGTGATAGAAGCTAGGCTTTTGCATTTTCCTTTTCTAGCTGTTGACTGGAATGATAAAATGTGAAACAATGAAAACTAAGGGAATAATGGAAACAGATTGTATGTGTACTGATTTATATTATCTATGTTATGAATCTCATGTGTGATTCCTCACACATTTTTAGGTTGTGCTATAGTTTGGAAAAGCTCATAAAATATCCCCTTTTCTGACTTAACTAATAGATTTCATATAAACCACCAGAAATTACTTTTATCCCAGGAGAGTCTTATGAGCTCTGATATTTTGAAGTGAACTGAATTCTGGACCCTATTCTTTGCTCTGTGGTAAACTGGTGTCCATAGGTTCAAATAAGTGGCCAAAATGGATTGGAATACTCTCAAGAAGTTATCAAAAAGTAGCTCAATATCTGGGGGACTCTGGTTCATTTAACAAACCACAACAGCAGAAAAAATTATACCAGCAGAGAAAAATGTCTTTGTTGATAGTTTCTGCTTTATTATTATTGTCATTGTTGTTAGTTAATGAGATGTTTATTTTGGTTGGTGAAGTAATAGATGGGAAATTGCCCAAAGATGAATTTTTTTCAAAAGAATAAGTCACAAATGACTGAGTATATTCTGTCATTGCATTCACTTGTGATGGATGTAATGTGTGAAGGCTTTCCCTGCATTTTTTTTAAATAACTGCCTTTAATTCTCTTTTCAGAGAATATGTGTACATCAAATTGAGGATATTTTCATGACATTTACTTTCATTAGACTATTGGTGTTTATGATCTATTATTTTTCTTCTGCATGTCTACATTTTGTACTGTTTAATTCATAAGTTATTTGAAATTGTCTTTTATTTTTCATACTAAAGATCACTTCCCTTCCCTCTTCTATATAATCCTCAGGCATTTTGCATGGTCAAATATATTTCTGGCCTGTAAAAAGGGGGGCCCTCCTGTACTAATTATTCTGTTGCTTACAATAGAGATTTGTACATTAAATTGTTAGTTACTAAATATTAAGTCTGGAACAAGATATGACACTTCAGATATAGCAAAGGTAAATTATGGCATATGGCACTATTATAAGGTGTGCTACTATTTTTATAGTAACTTTACTCACTCTATAACCACAAATAAGTATTTGTCTAGTATGTGTGTAGTTTGAAGAAAATTATGTTGCAGCTTGTAATTACTTGCACTGAAATCCATCTGCTCAAACCTTACACTGCCTCAAATGCACTTGCAGGACGAGGGGATGTTGGATATGTTTTCTCAGTTGATTAAAGCCATGGTTATTTACTTTAGTCCTTTAAGAATAAATTTGCTTTACTGTGTAATCAAGAAGTCTGGTTGTGTTTCCTTAAAAGTGAAATACTAATGGTGTGCCAATTTAGAGAAGGAGAGAAGAGAAAGAAAATTTCAGCAAGGTCTTGGGTTTTCGCTCGAGATGTTTCCAATATGTATAGTGACAGTTTTCGACCAAAAAAAAATGGTATTTGTAAAGCAGGACTAGCTGCCTGAACTGCTAGGAGGATATTTTTTTCACCATTATTTTTTTCATTAAAATGAGACCTTCAGACTACAATGACTTACAATAATACTGTTGAAACTCTGTATTTTTGCACACACTCTTGATTTTTTTCTATGTATTCTACATGCATTCATTTCTGAGTTATTTGCTTTTTTCTTTTTAGATGGAGTTTTGCTCTTGTTGCCCAAGCTGGAGGGCAATGGCATGATCTTGGCTCACTGCAACCTCTGCCTCCCAAGTTCAAGCGATTCTCCTACCTCAGCCTCCCGAGTAGCTGGGATTATAGGCGCATGCCATCATGCCTAGCTAATTTTTTAGTAGAAACCGTTTCTACTAAAAATAGTTCAAGCTGGTCATGAACTTCTGACCTCAGGTGATTCACCCGCCTCGGCCTCCTAAAGTGCTGGGATTACAGGCATGAGCCACCACACTCCACCTATTTGCTCTTTCACAGAACCAATCATACAGATTGTTTTTCTGCTTGGAACATCCTTAAAATGTTTTCAATTAATCAAAATTGTACTTATCTCTAATTTACATTCATCTATTTTATAAAACAATCTCTCATGTCTTCCAAAATATTAATCTAAATTTTCTCCTGATTTCAAGTATCTCGTGGAGTTTCTTTTATAACATTCATTACAGTTGGTGCTTCATAATGATTAAATGTCTTCTTGTCTGTATTTCTATCTGGACTTCCAAATTTATAAATTGCTTTCCAGTAAAAATCATGCCTTATTTGTGTGTTTGGAATGCTCACAGCATTGGCAGGTGCTTGATACCCTGTACTTAACATGTGTTTCTTAATCATGGAGTCCTGCTGTCATTGCTTTGGGAATGCTTTCATCTTGCCTCTCTGTTTATCCAAAGCAGATATATTTTCTGTCCTTCAGGAGTTAGCTTAAGATGCAGCTCTTTCTTATGATCATTTTTTGGTGAACCCTACCCTCTTTGGTTTCTCTTTTTTCTCATCTGACAGTTGTTTCTATGTTCAAAGGTGCTAATACACAGGAGAGTGCCCGGCACAGAACTAGCACTATCAGAGAATTAGCCATCTGAGAATCATTTACAGTGTGTCATGCACAGAGAGGTGACATGTTCAAGACTATTAGGTGGATACGTGGCAAAGTGAAATGGAGACTTGGAACTTCTGGCTCTCTTTCAGGGTTTGTGATGTACTCTTTAAGTCACTGAATCTGTCCTAAGATCTGTGGCCCTGTGTGTCCCAGTAAGAAGTATGCGTAAAGGGGACACTCTGGAAGATGGATCATTCTTTATTAGCTAGAGCATTAGTTTGTGCTTTGAGAAATAATTCTGACTTTCTAGACTCAAGTCTAAACTAAGGTAGGATGAGCATGTTTCTCAGCCCTTTACATTAATCCCTGATGGAATTCTTACATGTCTTTTAAAGGCGGAGATGCATCCTATAAGGATTGAGCTTACATAAAACATCTCATATTGTAACCATCATATGGGAAGAACACGAATTATTATTTTCATTTAATGATTGCCTATTTTTTACCAGGCACTTAAAAATATTTCTGTTGCTTACCACAATGATGTGTGAGAGGCATTAGTATCCTGCTTAACTGGTGAGAGGAAAGAAGCTCATAGAATGTAAATGACTGACCCCAAGGCAAAGCAAGTCATTAAAGGCCACATAGCAGAGTATTGAAAATTCTTGGCTCTGGCTTCAGATAACCAGAGTTCAAATTCTGAGCTTATCACTTATCACTTAAGTGACTTTGGGAAATTTGTTTCAGTACCTTAATTAATTTCCTCATTTGTAAAATAGGATGATAATATTATCCACCATATTATATTGCTGTATTGACTAAACAAAACATTGTGAAATGTTCAAAAATAGATTTAAATAAAAAGTAAGATAATTTGGCTCCAAATTATTTATGCCTTATCTTCTGTAGGCATTGTGCCATATTCATTTATTTAATTCCAAAAATACGTATTGAGCATCTGTTTCAGGTTCTTGAAACTGAACAAAACAGGCAAGGATTTCTGCTTGTTTAGAGCTTATATGTCAGATCAGGCAGAGACAGTTAAGAAACAGAATAAACAAATGGATCATTTAACATTGTGAAGAAGGTGACAATTGCTATGGAAAAATAGAGTGTACAGAGGAGATTGACTGAAAATATCTGAGGGTAAAATTTTAAACAGATTGAGCATGGTTTATTTTTTTAAAATTATAATTGGGCAAAGATTTGAAGATAGAGAAGTGGGTAGCTTTCCATGCAAAGGGAAAATCCAGAATAAAGTTCCTAAAGTGGGCTATTAACTGACATGTTTGCACAGCAGCAAAAAGGACCCTGTATAAAGGGGGACAATGAAGAGGAGAAGAAGTCAGAGAAGTAGCAGGGCTTGTAGGGCACTGCAGACCTTCATGGAGACTTTGACTTATGATAAGCAGAGAAGTGACATTTACCAGGCACGTTGCAAAAAGATGACGCTGGATACTGTCTTAAGAAGAGACTGTAAGGAACAGGGCAGAAGCATAATGACCAGTTAGGAGGTGACTTCAGTAGCACATGAGAGGTGGGAAGAACAAGAGAGTGGTGAGAGTGGGAAGTAATCAGTCTGAAGATAATTCAAGTGGGTCTAACAGGGTTTCTTTTCAGAGTAGCTGTACATATGAGAGAAATAATGGACTTGAAGAGTTTGGGTATGAGCAAAGAAATGAGTTGTCAGTAATTGAGATGGTAAAAATGGCAATAAAAGCAGATTCTGTTGGGGGTGGGGGCATTAGAGGAAAAATCAGAAATTCTGTTTTACACATCCTGAGTGTGCCATTGTAATATTGGGGTTCAGGTTGCCCTTAGCTCCTCTGAGAGGATGTTTCTCCAGGTTCTTGGCCTCCTGCCCTCCCAAGAATGAAAGAGGGGACCACAGTGCAGTACGCAGTAAATGCTGGACTCAAAAGTGTTTGTAGAAAGTGGTTTATTTAGAGAGAGAGAAACAGGAGAAGGGGAGAGAAAGAAACAGCTAATTCTCACACTGAGTGAGAGAATCCAGAAAGATGGAATCCAGGAGAGGAAAGCAGCTTCCACACTGAGTGGAAAGGAATGAAGAGAGATGGAGTTTAGGAGGGGAAGACAGGCTTCCACGAAGGGAGTGTTCGTGGAAGGGAATCCAAACATGGAGTCCTAAGGGGTGTGGAAGAAGGGGACTTTTAACCTGGGAGGAACCCTCACCTTCTCTAAAACCCCAGGCCAACGAAAGGAGTTCCTTAGAACTTCCACTGGAGTGATTGACTCTTAGTTTCTTCCCGCACCAGCAAAATTCAAACTAAACCGTTAAATCTCCCTGATGGAGAGAGACTGGAGGAGGGCATGGTGCAAGAAAGTTCTTGCCCTTAAAACTACGCCCCCTTGTGGACCTGGAAAGAGAACACATTCCCTCATTTTCCCCCCACTCTGAACAGAAATGCCCAACTTCTGTTGGAATTATGGACATCTATCCTCTTTAACTACTTCCTGCTGAAATGAGGCATAGAAGGTGCCCTACAGTTGAAGTTTCCTCCAGAGGGGAGACTTTCAGGGGTACAGGTTGATCTAGCGGTCCACGATAGAGTCCATGAGCCAAGGACATCTGGGGTTCCAGTGGCAGGATTATTTGTGACTTTATGGCTCTATAAGAAATGAACGTGACAAGGTGGCTAAAGATGAGAGGCCCAAAGTCCAACAAATATAGAATGGTTATAAACGGGTCTAGTAGAGAACAGAGTCAGGTTCTTGAAGGTCTTTAGCCCTTTGTTTGATTGATTCCTGAGTTCTGTGTTTAAAACAACACTTAACTGGTTTACAAAATAGCAGCATTTTTCCTAGGAAGAGACAGGTTCCTTTCCCACTATGAAAAGGATAATTGGAGTTCGAGAGACAGCCAAGTTGAGGGTTATAGTCCTATTAATGCCAGGATATAAATTAGACTTATGAGTGGTTACTTCCCTGAGGATCTTGTTGGAAAAGCAGATGTAGATCTTCTAATGGCTCGCAGGGATATGAAGCGTCTCCTGGAACTTCAGGCTGCAGAATGGAGGGCCTATGACTTTCCTCAGGAGGTATCGAAGGCTTCAGCCTCAAATAGAATCCATAAGTCTATTTCCACTACCTTAACTGCCATTGGAGTGGACAGAATGACTGAAAATGGTCCTTCTCAGGATGGGCTTAGAGAGGGAGAGTCTGAGGCGAGAGAATTGGCAAGCACCAAGATTCGAGGGCAGGAGTGAAATACTGAGAAGGCCATGCAGTGTCCAGGAGATTAACTTCCTGGACTTCTATGGCCAGCTTTACCCGGGGCTCTGTGAGGATGACGGCTCGTGCTGGCACTTGCTCCAGGAACCCTTAGTCCTGCCATTGGGTCATCTGGTCAGACACCTCAGGCCCTGAGAACCTTTGTCCCCTGGGACAGTGAGCTTTCCAGTGATTCCTTTGGCACAGTGGGCATGGATGAGATGGTAGTCCATTTTGGAGGGACAAGTTATTACAAAATGTCCTTTCAGACCACATTGGTAACAAGTTTTGCTAGACTGGTGGCTAACCCAAGCCTTTCCCACATTTGAGCCCCTGGGGTCTGCTTGCCTGAAATCGGTAACTAAGGCTGATCCCTCCTGTTCCTTTCAGCCTGCTCCTTCTCATCTCTATTATAAAACACCGAGGTTGCCTGGTTCAGTAATGATTCTAGGAATTTGAACCAGCAACCTTACAGTTGCTGGCCCTACACCTTAACCAACTGTGCAAACAGGTTGCTTACATTGAGAGAAGGCAGAAAGCTTTCCTCGGCCGTTTGTTTTCTTTTTGAGACGGAGTTTCACTCTTGTTACCCAGGCTGGAGTGCAATGACGCGATCTCGGCTCACCGCAACCTCCGCCTCCTGGGTTCAAGCAATTCTCCCGCCTCAGCCTCCTGAGTAGCTGGGATTACAGACACGCGCCACCATGCGCAGCTAATTTTTTGTATTTTTAGTAGAGATGGGGTTTCACCATGTTGACCAGGATGGTCTCGATCTCTTGACCTCGTGATCCATCCGCCTTGGCCTCCCGAAGTGCTGGGATTACAGGCTTGAGCCACCGCCCCGGCCATTTTAGGCCGTATTTTGAATGAGAATGCTGCACCCTAAGGCTGCGTGGCCTGCCTAAAAGCCGGGTTGGGGCTGACCACCAACAGCCACTCCCTTTCCCTCAGCCCCACTGGCAGTGGAAAAAAGCCGCTTGCTGTGTCAGTTTAAAAGCCGCTGCGGCTGCTGGGCCTCCGTGAGTTCCCCTGCCTCCGAGGCTTTCTGTTGCCATGTTGACCCCTCCAGAACCACTTGCATGCCTGGGCCACTTCCCAAGCTACAGCCCAGACAGGGACCCATAGCCGGCAGGCAAACACCCTGGGGAGCCTTTTTACCTTGCTGCCTGGGACTGGGGAGAGGCCTGCCAGAGCCATGCGCCAGGCTGCCGCGCGGTGCCTCTCGGCCCGTCTCAGCAGGCTCTGGTTGTACCTCGCCGGCCCGGGTTTTCTCCACGGCTGCGCACTCGGCTCTGCCCCTGAGGCTGGGCTGTTCCCTGCGGGCTAGGAGTAAAACGCCCTGGGCAGTGCTGGCCTGCTCTTCCCCACGGGCTCCCTCAGGTTTTAGTTCCAGAGATAATATCTGAGGGATAGAGAAGGAGACGGAAAGCAGAGAGAGAGCTTGAAGGTAAAAAGTCTGCACCTTTAATTCTGGCTGGGCCGAACCGCTTAAGAGGGGCTGGGTCGAGCCTCTGAGGCGCCTCTGCTCGGGTTCCCCTAAGCCCTGCCTGGCTGCGGCTGCTTCAGGTGTTCTTAAAGAGACAGGACAGAATGGGGCTGGTTTCACTCACAATTTTGAAGTCTTCTCCAGCTGTACTCCTTTCCTGGCTGCACCCCTTTTCAGGTGTACCCCTCTTCTGGTGTACCCCTCTCCTGGCTGGCTCGCCAAAATGTAATATTGGGGTTCAGGGGTTCAGGGTTCCCTCGGCTCCTCTGAGAGGATGTTTCTCCACGTTCTTGGCCTCCTGCCCTCTCAAGAATGATAGAGGGGACCACAGTGTCCCCTCTACATTTACCACAGTAAATGCCGGACTAAAAAGTGTTTGTAGGAAGTGGTTTATTTAGAGAGAGAGAAACAGGAGGAGGAGAGAGAAAGAAACAGCTAACTCACCCCAAGTAAGAGAATCCAGAAAGATGGAATCCAGGAGAGGAAAGCAGCTTCCACACTGAGTGGAAAGGAATGGAGAGAGATGGAGTTTAGGAGGGGAAGACAGGTTTCCACGAGAGATTGCGGAAGGGGGCTCCAGAGGGGAAATCCAGGAGAAAGATGGCTTCCGTGTTCGTGGAAGGTGATCCAAACATGGAGTCTGAAGGGGTGTGGAAGAGGGGACTTTTAACCTGGGAGGAACCACCCCCCCTTCTCTAAGACCCCTGGCCAACAAAGGGAGTTCCTTAGAACTTCTGCTGGAGTGATTGACTCTTAGTTTCTTCCCATGCCATTGAAATTCAAACTAAACCATTAAATCACCGAGATGCAGAGAGATGAGAGGTGGGTGTGGTGCTAGAAAGTTCTTGCCCTTAAAACTACGCCTGCTTGTGGACCTGGAAAGAGAACACATTCTCTTACCATGTTAGTGGGAAAGTTTTAAGTTGCTGGTGTTCATCTTGGCTGTTTCAACTTGTATACTTGCCAAGCAAGCAATCCAGTGCCTTTCCTTCAGCTTAGCATTGCCTCCTCAATTCTGTCATTTACCTTCTATTACTAGATTTTGTACTTTGATAAAGAGCTTTTATTATATACTTACTCGGAATTCCTTGTAATGATGAAAAAACTTAACTAGGGCTTAAGAAATACTTGTTTCCTAATTGATTGAGTCTTCCCAGACATTGAAATATTGAGTGCAATTCTGCACCGAAGAAAAGAAAAATAATTGTACTGAGAAATAGTCAAGGTATATTTCTTGCCATTCTTTTATTGACAAAATATAATTCTATAAACAAGGAAATATGTTTTTTATAAAATATATATTTATTATTTTAGTATTATACATCTTTGGTATGTATATATAAGCAGAAGACTTTCTTTATACATATTTTTCTTCATTAATAATCTATTCTAGGATATATGGTCATGTCCCACATGACAACATTTTGATCAATGGTGGACCTCACATATTATGGTGATCCTATAACATTACAATACCGTGTTTGTACAGTATCTTTTTATGTTTAGATATTGATACAGTTTGAATGCTTGTCCCCGCCAAATATGTTGAAATGTGATTCCTAATGTTGAAGGTGGGGCCTGGTGGGAGGTGATTAGATCATGGGGGCAGATCCCTTATGAATGGTTTAGTACCATCCCTTTGGTGGTGAGTGAGTTCTCTTAGTTCACAAAAACCACATTGAGATACCATCTCACCAGTTAGAATGGCAATCATTAAAAAATCTGGAGACAGCAGATGCTGGAGAGGATGTGGAGAAATAGGAACACTCTTACACTGTTGGTGGGAGTGTAAATTAGTTCAACCATTGTGGAAGACAGTGTGGCGATTCCTCAGGGACCTAGAAATAGAAATTCCATTTGACCCAGCAATCCCATTACTGGGTATATATCCAAAGGACTATAAATCATTCTACTATAAGGACACATGCACACGAATGTTCATTGCAGCACTGTTTACAATAGCAAAGAACTGGAACCAACCCAAATGCCCAACGATGATAGACTGGACTGGGAAAATGTGGCACATAGACACCATGGAATATTATGCAGCAATCAAAAATGATGAGTTTGTGTCCTTTGTAAGGACATGGATGAATCTGGAGAACATCATTCTCAGCAAACTGACACAAGAACAGAAAAAGAAATACCGCATATACTCACTCATAGGTGGGTGAGAAAAATGAGAACACATGGACACAGAGAGGCGGTCTACTATACACTGGGGTCTATTGGGGGGAATGAGGGAGGGACAGCAGGGGGGCTCGGGAGGGATAGCCTGGGGATGAATGCCAAGTGTGGGTGAAGGGGAGGAAGGCAGCAAAGCACACTGACATGTGTGTACCTATGCAACTATCTTGCACGTTCTGCACATGTACCCCAAAACCTATAATGCAATAAAAATTAAAAAAAAAAAGAAAAAAGAAAAAAGAAAAAAAAAGGAAAAGAACCAAAAACTAAAAAAAAAAAAAAAAAAAAAAAAAAAGAGTTTCCTCTCTTGTTCCTGCTTTCTCCATGTGACAGGCTGGCTCCCCATTGCTTTCTCCATGATTGGAAGATTCCTGAGGCCTCTCCAAAAGCAAATGCTAACATCATGATACCTAGAAAGTTGCCAATTAAACCCCTTTTCTTTGTAAATTACTCAGCTTCAGGTATTCCTTCATAGCAATGCAAGAACAGCCTAATATAGACATGTTTGACCACACAAATACTTACCATTGTATTATAACTGCCTACAGTTTTCAGGACAGTGACACAATGTACAGGTTTATAGCCTAGGAATAACAGGTTATGCAATATAGCCTAGGTGTATATAGAAGACAACACTATCTATGTTTGTTTAAGTACATTGTATGATGTTCACAGAGACAACATCACCTAATGATGCATTTCTCAGAATGATATCCTTGTCCTTAAGCAATGTATATGCACACACATACATTAAATTTCAAGCAAATGATTTAAGCAAAGAGAGAAAGAGAGAGAATTAATTAAAAGAATACCAGTAGTTTTAAAAAAATAAAAGATCAGCCCCTGAAAATAACAGCCAGTCATTTTTGTCAAAAATGTAGACTTTGGTTTCACTTTTTAAAGAAAGTATCAAATGAAGTGTACCATGTGTACTGATGATGCCAGTTACTCAAGCATTCATTTTCCTGCACTTGATTCTGGGGTTTCATTCCCTGGAATTCTAATGGAAAAGACAAGACACACATGAAGACTTGGTCCTCTTTGGAAATGCCAAAACTCCCCAAAGAGGGAATATACTATTACCATTCCAGTAGTAATTTGTGGGCCTGTAAGAGAACACATGTCAAAGAACTTGCTTATGGATTCAGAGGAAGATTACAATATAAAATAAATGTAATGATACAGTTTAGCATCTGCACATGCCCACAAAAGTATGACATGTACTTGGAACGATGAGAAATTTAAAAAAAAAAATCTCAACAGATGTTTGCCTTTTAAAAAATGGGCAAATATGTATTTTTCATAAATAATAAGACTATAGCTTTTTAGGAAGCTATTTTCTTTTTCTTTTCTGTATTCCTGATTTGTTTCTAAAGTAAGAAAGTTTGTTTTGGTAAATGCTCCTGTAAAGCAAGTGTCATGGCTTTTTTAGTTGTCAGACAAGCATTTCTTTTTTTTTTTTTTTTTAAATTTATTTTTATTTATTTATTTATTTTATTTATTTATTTTTTTTTTTTTTTGAGGTGGAGTTTCGCTCTTGTTACCCAGGCTGGAGTGCAATGGCACGATCTCGGCTCACCGCAACCTCCGCCTCCTGGGTTCAAGCAATTCTCCTGCCTCAGCCTCCTGAGTAGCTGGGATTACAGGCACGCGCCACCATGCCCAGCTAATTTTTTGTATTTTTAGTAGAGACGGGTTTCACCATGTTGACCAGGATGGTCTCGATCTGTTGACCTCGTGATCCACCCGCCTCAGCCTCCCAAAGTGCTGGGCAGACAAGCATTTCTACCCAAATTATTTAAGTCCAAAGGAAATGTGTAGCCTCATGTTCTGAAAATGTGGAAGGAGACTTGAATTAGGGTTTCACAGGATGTCTTCAGGAACCAGGCTGAATCCATTTTTGGCATTACCTTTTGTTGGCTTTCCTTCCCTTCTACCAGTCACGCCATACTAACTGCTGGTGAATCAATAGAAAAAGTACTTGTTTGCCAACAGTTTGAGCAAAATCTCATTTTGTAATATTGCCTCCAACTGGGCCATGTTTGTCTCAGAATTAATCACTGGGCCCAAGGAAATGCAATGCTTTCCTTGGATGACTGGTGGTCTTTCCTTATAGCTGGGGGAGGGGTCAGGCAAGGATAAAGGAGCAGTGGTTTTACAAAGTAAAAATATAATTGCTGTTGCCGGGTAAATGGTGAATGGTAGAATGTCAAATGCCAACTTCAGGAATATTTAATGTTTTGAAAACAGAACACATCATTCCTTCTCAAGAAACTTGAACAAATTTACTTCTCCATTTGGTTTTTCTTATTCTGGTTGTAGTATGTACCCCCATTCTCTCAGAGCCAAAACCTCAAGAGAGTTTTCACATATCCCTGTCACTTGGCCCAGTCATCAAGTTCTGTCAATTTATCTTTCATAATGTCTTTTGCATCTGCTCTTTACTTTCCATTTTCACTGCCATCATTCAAATTTCAACTATTATGAATTCTTGCCTAGATAGTTACTTAAGCCTCCTAACTGATCTTCCAGTCTTCAGTTGCTCTGTGCTTTACTCACATACACCAAATTTTATTTGTGTTTCTCATTCACGTTTCTATGATTGCTCAAAATTTTAATTTTGCTCCTCAATGCTGCAACACACAGACACTGACATACCCACAATTTATGTCTTATATCCAGGACTTAAAAAAAAACCTTTTGTTAGCTTATTAAGTATTAGCTTGACTCATGAATGAACGTTCTCCCAAATTGAGTTGAATTTAGTGTAAACACATTAAGTATCTCTATAACGCTAACATTCTGTAAGTTAGAAGAAATTTTAGAGCCATAGAGATTTCTTTAAGAGAAATGATACAGTACAAAAATTGTTTTAGAAAAATTAGTATGACTGTGTTAGACTGAAGGAAACACTGGAAACATAAAGACCAATTAAGAGACTAATGCCCTGATATATGCACAATAAGATCTGGAGCACAGGGGAAAGGGCATAGTAGAAATGAGGACACCTGATGATTGAAAGGGGGAACTTGACCTCTCCACTTCACTATGAGGCCATTAAGATTTAGAATTGTCCCTTCATGTTTCTCTCTGTATTGAATAATCACTAGTAGCCAGGTCAGAGCAAATCTTGAGGGAAGTCTGCGAATGTTGTTAAACCAAATTTTGTGGACTGATGGTATTAGGAAAGGTTTTTAGTTTGAGTGATTTGGGGCAATATGGAAATTAATGGTTTTGTTTACTAAATATAGGATAGCAGAATTATGTTCTTGCCTAATTCTTAGGTGACTTTTTGTACTTACTGGTAATATAAAAACATAGTAGAAGGACGGATCTGAGAGAAGTTTCAATATCCTATGTGAATGGCATTTAATACTTATACCAGCTAAATTTCATAATTTGTAAAGCAATCTTGCTGATATTATCACATGTAATACTTGAAATAATGCTGCTAAATGAATATAATAAATATTTTAGACAGTACTTTATTAATTAGGAATTTTATTCCTGCAATTTTACCATGAGGAAACAAAAGCTCAGATGACATAGAAATGTGTTATTTTCTTTGCTAAGTTTACTTTGTTGTGTCTGAGATCTGACCTTTTTACTTTTGGACAATTATGCTTTACTCTTTCTAAACATGTTATCCAAATCAGAACTGCTCTGATCTTACATGCCCTCACTTTAATGGCCGTTGCTATCTCTCTAAGATGGTTTCATGTCTGTGTAAATGCAGTAACTCATTTTCTGGCCATAGTAATTATAGAAGAGGTAAGTTTTTTTAAAAAAAAATCAAATCTAGACAAATAAGGTTCTTTCTATACTACAATTTAAAATTAGAACCATGAGCAAATGTGGGTGAAATTGTGAGGCTTAAAATCAAGAATTGATAGAGGCAATATTGCCTACTATGTGGAGGAAAGTAAATCTGGAACACAAAGAAGAGATGACAGCGAAAGGCACTGCTGGGTAGTGCTGGTTCGTATCAGAGCCCTGATTCATCTGATCCTTAAGGCAAAGCTCTACCCTTAGCTAATGCAGTGATTTAACTATACGAACAGATACATTTTCATTTAATTGACTAAAACAGGCTCGTGTTGGCTTTCTATTATGCTGGCTTACATCAGAGGAAAGCTAAGAATGTAATCTAATGTGCAATATTGCCCTGTTAATTAGTGACAAATGCTGAAATTGATCCTGATTGTCTGGTATCTAAAGTGTACTTTTAATTACTTGGCAATACTTGGTTACTTGTATGAAACAGACATTATGAAAACTCCACCCATATACCCTAGTACCCTTTGCTATTTTCATGCACTCAAGCTCCCAGTGAGTTTTCCTTCCTACCAGCTAGTGTGTGTCTCATTTTTAACGCCTATCCTTAGGGTGTTAGAACCACCACTGCCTATCCTCCCTGTTAACCATAAGTGACTGGGAATTACTGTCCCCTAGAGATAGCACTTAAAACAACTGGCAGATAAGAGGTCTTAATAGTCTATCTTCTGGTAAGGACAACTCTGAGGTGTGATTATCTACGGTGTTTGCAGCCTTCCGCTGCAGGATTGAGCCAAGGATATATCTTCCGTAGGGCTTACTTGATATTGCACTGTTACATGGCCTCATTTTATTCTCATTTCACTAGTAGGTAAACAAGTAGTTACGTAGGTAGGTAGGTAGTAGGTAGATACATAGATACATAGGTACATAGATTTTTTTAATATGGAATTCTATCAGAGTGCTCATTGAGGGAATCCAACCTAAAACAACGGACTACCATATTATACAAGAATTCAAGGATTAAGAATGAGAAGCCTCAGGCTGTGAACCTAGGTTTGTAATGTCAAAGGCAGGTGGAAGAGAAGTGTTTGGGAGAGGGACATGAAATAGCAGGTACTGAGATAAACCAGTATAATTTTGTTATTCCTTACTTGCAAATAATAATTACTCAGAAAATGAACTAAAATGTTATTCAGCTATACTTCCAGTGAATTAAAAGTATATACCCTCTTCACATGAGCCAAGCATTACAGAGCAGTATTTTAAATGGGTGTGTATTTTGGCTTAGATTTTAAGGTTATAATTTATTCTTCTTGGGTTGTTTCCCAGTATTCACAGAAATGTCCAACATACCTGACTGAAGAGTATTGTTAGTCAGAATCTTAGTAAGAAATCTTTACTGAAACTGTTATAAACAGGTTAGGATCATTTCCAAAAGTTCAAGATTAAAATTACCAAGCAGTTGATTTGTTGGTTCTCTGAGAAGTGTTCAACCTGTTCCTTCCAAAACAAATGCATACCCAAACAAAAATCTTTTCTGCAAACACAGGCAAACACCTACCCAAGCTGTCCTTTGCAGCTTTATTCAAGTCAGTAGAGAGTTAAAAGGATGGATAATTAACCAAGATAAAAATTACCAGAAATCTGAGACCTAAACCAGAAAAACGGAGTTAGGGAAAATGGCCTTTGATTCCATTATTTAGGCATTTCAATGTTTTATTTGGTTTCTAAAATACTTCTGAGGATGCATTCAAAACTTTCCCAATATATTTCAAAAATTATTAGAAAGATAAATATGTATTCAGTATTATTTAATTATATTTGGATATTTTATTTTGTCTTCCAGATATCACATATTTAATAGAACTGATCTAAGCCATTGAGAAGACTTAGAAGTCTCATGAACATGAGCTTCTACCTCTACAGTATATTTCCTGCATTTGAAATGTACATCCATACTGAAGGTGGGCTTAAGAGTGGTGTGTTTGTGCATGTGTATGCTTGTGTATTATTAATTCTTACTGCTCTTTTGATACAATTTACCTTACCTCTAGTTCTAATAGAATTGCATCTCTGCCCAGATAGTCCTTAGAGCAGTACTCTGATTAAAAGGGTATTGTAGACAGTAGTCAGAAAAGTACCTTAAAAATAATCCATTTATTAGCTTTTTTTTTCTGTTAGATTCTGAGCTACTTGGTGTCAGGAACCATGACTATTCATCTTTGTATTCCCTGGCTAGAATGTGGGCATATAGAAGATGCTCAATAAATATTTGCAGAATGAATGAATGAATAAAAAGCCTATGTGTAGAAAGTTCCAAATAGCTGGTATTTCTCCCACAACCCATAACACTCCCAGGAGAAAGAAAGTTGAATTAAGACAGTGGGTTCTAAGACATCAGCTTTTCAATGTTGGGCTTGTCTCCTTCCTGAGAATATTAGCAATATATCTTTGAGGAAAATATACAGAAAAAATTTGGCTCCCCCCCCCACTTTTTTTTGAGTATAGAGTACACTGTTTTCAATATAAAATCTGACATAATAACTTTGTAAAATGTTACCTTATTTATTTTGTATTCCTCTTAATCTTCTCAGTAATTAAAAAGTTATTGCTATTATTTATACTTCATGTTGCAAAAAGCTGTTTTATTTTTCATAGAAAGGAACTATATAAATTAAATAAGTTGCTAAACCGAGTAAGTTAATAAATCTACATGAAACTGCAATAATATAATCATCATTTGCATAGATTTTTAGATAACATTTACAAAGTACATGCATTCAAAAGTGTTTTCTAACTGATGCTCTAAACAACTCATACAAATAATGGAAATATATTCTCTCCATCTTAGAGATGAGAAAGTGATATTGAAAGATTTAAAATAACTGTGAAAGGTTAAAGAAAACAGTCTAGATAAGCTTTAAATATAGAACTTTCGACTTCCAATTCTGTGATATTTTCAATAACCCAATACCCCAATTTACTTCATATTTCTTGAATTAACTATAGCAAAACAGATAATATGTTCTCTATGCCAATTCCCCAATTAAATTTGTAAGAAATTGTAATATATATATTTTGGGGTTTACAGAGGTCTCAAAAAAGTCATAAAGATCTCCTAAAGTAACAACAGCAGTACTAAAAGATGTATAGATAAAATAATTTTAATGCATACGTCAATACCAATATTCAAGGGTTAAATGGAGGAATGATTATTATGGTTATGTAATTTATATTTTAGGTGAAATAATACCATAGGCATTATTATTTCTATAATAAGTATATGGAAGGCTTTTTTTAGATTAAGAGAAACGTTGTATCCTAAAATTACTAATTCACAGAAATGGAAGGCTAAATTGAGCCATTTTAGAGCTATTAAAATCTATACTGTTATTCTTCCTGTGTTTTAAAAAAGCAAATTTAACAAGAAATTAGAAAAATGTGCAAAAAGTCTCGCATCTAACACACAATATAAGAGATTTCTTGACTCTTATCTCCTCACTTTCTGAGTGCGAAGGCCAGGCTTTGTTTACTAATATATTTCTAGCTCTCGAATATTGTCTGACACATAAGCGAAATTCAATAGGTGTTTGTTGAATGAATTAAGCTTAATATAGCATTGTGGCTACCTGTACTGCATTATACACAGCCATACAGTATAACTTTGCTATCTGGAACAAATAACATGGTATGAGTTCAAACCATGAAGGCAAAATCTGGAGGCATGCAATGTGCTGTTTTTCCATTTTTTTTTTAATTGCTTAACTATATCTAACAAAAATTAACTTAGCACTGCCTATGTGTGTACCTCTGTGCTAAGTGTTGGGTGGGCTGTCAGAGGAGGGATATAAAGTGAGAGCAGAATCCAGCCTGTTTGAAGTAATTTATTATTGTCTCTTATCAAATCTTGTTTATTATTAATATGACATTTACTAAAGGTAATTTTTAATTATGTAACTACATGAAAGAGAAATACATGAAGTTTCTTAGATGCTATAAACTATAAAGCCAGTCCTAAAATGAAGTTTAGAAAATTCCCTTTCATATAAAACTAAAATATTTATAAATATGAAATGCTTCAATTAAGCAGAAATAATAATAGAAATCAGAAATCTGCAACACAATAAAATGTTATTTGTAATATTGAGGATCTCTATGAGGCTCTGAAAACTGTACTAAATTATATAAATACTAGTTCTGCTTAGAGATCTAGAGAATAGTTGTCCCTCTGGTTGGGAATATAGCTTATTTAATTCTTGTACACCAGGAATCAATGAATTTTACAGAGAACTTAAACAGATTCAGAATGCTTTAGCAAATTTTAGAGTTTCCAACTTTTCTAAAATTCTACATATTCACAGTGGATGTATCCAAAATCATTTCAGGTTTAGTTTAATTTCAAGATATTTTATCATCCTACAAAATAAATGATGCCAACTAAAAGCTTATTTTTTCTCAAAAGGAGTCTTAAGAGTATGGCAGTAGCTATATTGCTCATATCTTTCAAATTGTAATAATGCCTAGTACCCAACCCCTAAGCTTCTTATATGACACCAGTCCTACCTTCAAAAATCACTGAAGTGTCTGAACTTGCGTTCATAAAATTTTCAGTGTATTCTTCCTCATTTTTATTTATACTTATAAAATAAACCCTTATTGCTGTCCCATTAAATGTCGATGTATGCTTTAGGGCTCAATTCTCCAGGACGTGTGCTAGTGTCCATTTTGACAATTTTCCTGTCCGTGCTCATTCTGCAGTCTAACTCATATGGTTTCTGATCTCTTTTCAGACTATAAAAACTAGTTTATTTCTTCCTTTTTACAATGTACCTCTTTGGTTTGATTAGGGAAGCTTTATGCCTCAAGATTTTTTCTACTTTGATAAATTTTATTCCTTTAGAATTGCATGGGCATGACAGATTCACTTGCTCCTTCTTTAAATTTTCTTCTTTAAAATATACTAACAAATGTGAAGATTCTATTTCTTGAAGATGACAGGCACAAAAATAAATTGAAAATATATTCTATCTTATTATTGTTAATAAGCACCCAAGAGTGTCAATAATAAACATTACGTACAAAATATAACATAACACAACACATTGAAAACAGGTTTTAAGGTGGTTCTCTGGAAAAAGGAAAATCTACAAATTATAAATTATATAGGAAATTAGATAATTGATTTAGTTATAAAAAACTTTTAATATTGGATTTAGGGATAGAGTATGGTGTGTACTTAAAAAATTTATGTAGGATAGAATTCTGTTATGGCTACATGCTAGCTATTCGATCTTAGTGTACGGGCCCTCAGTTAATTAGACTTTAATCTTATTTCCTCTTTTGTTTTTAGTCTAAGACCTTGCTATGGTCTGAATGTTTTCAGAATTCATGTGTTAAAACCTAATCTTAATGTGATGGTATTAATAGATGAGGCCTTTGGGAGGCTCTGCCCTCATGAATGGGATTAGTTTCTTTAAAAAGAAAAATGCCCAAAGAAGCTTGTTTCTCTCTTCCTCGATGTGAAGACACTGCAAGAAGGCACCATCTATGAGAAAGTAGGTATTCCTCAGACTTCAGATATGCTGATGCCTTGATCTTGGACTTCTCAGCCTCTAGAACTGTCAAAAATTAATTTATGTTATATAAAAGATATTCAGTTTATGGTATTTTGCTATAACAGCCCAAAAGGACTAAACAGTTTTCAAAACTTTACTTTTTTTATTTATTCCTTACACTCTTCCCACACACTTGACACTCTTCCTGTCTCTGGCTCAGAGTAAATGAACATGTCCAGAATTAACTGTTCCATCATATTCCTTCAGATTCCAATGCTTGTTTCAGGCATGGGTATGAGACATAATCAGGCAAATAAGGGAAATGAGGTTTTTCTCGAAATGCTAGAGCAGAAGTGATGGCCCATCTTCAAGCTTTTCCTGAGAGATTGCAGGTTTGGTGGGGCAGCAGCTACCCCGTTGCCACAATGCCATTTGACACTGACTGGAATATATGGCTGGAAGAAGGTATAAAAGGGAAGACAGTGTGGCAATTCCTCAAGGACCTAGAAATATAAATTCCATTTGACCCAGCAATCCCATTACTGGGTATATATCCAAAGGATTATAAATCGTTCTACTATAAGGACACATGTACATGAATATTCATTGCAGCAGTGTTTACAATAGCAAAGACCTAGAATCAAATGCCCATCGATGATAGACTGGACAGGGAAAATGTGACACATATACACCATGGAATATTACACAGCCATAAAAATCGATGAGTTTGTGTCCTTTGTAGGGACATGGATGAACCTGGAGACCATCATTCTCAGCAAACTGACACAAGAACAGAAAATGAAATACTGCATGTTCTCACTCATAGGTGGGTGTTGAACACTGAGAACACATGGATACAGGGAGGGGAGCACTACACACTGGCATCTATTGGGGGAAATAGGGGAGGGACAGCATGGGGTGAGGAGTTGAGGAGAGATAGCATGGGGAGAAATGCCAGATATAACTGATGGGGAGGAAGGCAGCACATCACACTGCCACGTGTGTACCTATGCAACTATCTTGCATGTTCTTCACATGTACCCCAAAACTTAAAATGCAATTTAAAAAAAGTGAGTGCTAATGACGTTTGTGCCTAATGTTCGTCTATGCCAGAGGAAGGCCCTGTATTTAGTATTATCAGTTACATAAATTAATACCTTTTTTTTCCATTTGAGGTTGGTTTTTATATTCAGTATTTCTACTAACTAATTTTGATGTCAGAACATGAAAATGCTAGGAGTGATAGTTTCTAAAATTTTGGAATTGGATTAGTAGAAATAGTGTATAAGTGCCCCGTATCCTGGTCTGGGAGACGGGCAAATCTTATTTGTAGTAGTAAAACAGACACATAGAATATTGTCTAATGGGTCATGGCATTTAGACAATGAGTTGAGTGAGGCTAAAGGATCTAGGACTTCATAGAAAAAAATTAGAATGTTGGATTATGTTGGCTGTATTTTTCGCTTAGTAAGGACCTATAAGAAACTGAAAAGCTTGGTTGTAATTAGCCTATCTGAAAGCAGGGAGACAAGAAAATATAATTTTCTTAAAAAGTCAATTTTGCTTAGGACTGTTATTTATGATGCTTGAGGGACTGGAAATCTGAGGCTTTGCAGGATGTTATTAAAACTAACAATGAGAGGAAAGGTGGCAAGTAATAATCAAGGACCTCATGGTATGTACTTCCTTCATCACAAGGAGACAGTTGCTTCTGCAGAGTTGTGGCCAGAAAAGAAAAGATTATGGGTTTGGTGTACCCAGGTTTTCAAATTACCCACTAAGCTTAAAAAGGGAAGACATGAATTCTAGAGCTAATATAGCATTATATTGCTCACTGAAGCCAGGCTGAAGATAACAAGAGGCTTAGTTTTATTCATTTTCTTTTGGGGTTTCTGATACTTGCAATCTGAAGTATCTTTACAACTTATGTTATATTTAATCTCAGAGATCGTTGCTTTTATATAAAAAATTTCATATATAGGATGATAAAGGATGTGATATGGGAATGACAGTAATGTTCTTCCAGGGTGGTGTTAATGATTAAATTAGACCATACAAATAAAAGATCTAGCACAATGCCTGGTTCATAGTTGAGATTTGAGATGACAACAAATATTAATATAAGTAGTTCAAAGCTTGAGAAAAGAAAGTTTAGGATAAATAAAAATATGATAATTTATATAGTGAACATTAAACTATGGCATGCATTATTTGAACAGACAGTACTGATGATGTATTAGTCCATTTTCACAATGCTATAAAGTAATACCTGAGAATGGATAATTTATAAGGAAAAGAGGTTTGGTTGGCTCACGGTTCTGCAGACTGTATAGGAAGCATGATGCTGAGCATCTGTTTGGCTTCTGGGGAGGCCTCAGGAAACTTACAATCATGGCAGAAGACAAAGGAAAGCAGGATCATTTTACATGGCTAAAGCAGGAGGAAGAGAGAGAGAGTGGGCAGATCTTCTAAACAACCATATCTCATAAGAACTCACTATCGTGAGAACAGCACAAAGGAGATGGTGCTAAACCATGAAAGAATTTTCCCCATGATCTAGTCACCTCCCACCAGGCCCCACTTAGAACATTAAGTAGATAATGACGATTCAAAATGTAAAGTGTCATGATGGTGAAAGCACAGATGATAGGCACATAGACTGTTAATATATTGGGAAGAGGCAAGGAGAACTTAAAAAGTATTCTGAACTAAGTTCTTGAAGGAGGATTCAGCCAGGTCTAGTAGAATTATAAGTGGGGTTGTGGTGGAAATCTGGAAACCTTCTCAACAAAGAACCTGCAATTAGTAAAGGCCTATAGTTAAGAAGGAGAGCCCTGGGCACTGGAGAATTAAAGGTAATTTAGTGTGACTGGAGTCAGATAAAGAGAAAGATGGGGCTGGTGATATTGCCTGTGGCCAAATTATGAAAAACCTTATATATCTGCTAAGGTTTGGACTTTATTTGTAAGACTACTAGGAGACACTGAATTACTTTATGAAGGTGAATATCACAAGATCCTCTTTGCTTTGTAAAGAATTCCTCTGGGTATATGAAAAATGTATGTAAAACAAGGCCAAAAGGCCAGGCACAGTGGCTCACGCTGGAAATCCTAGCACTTTGGGAGGTGGAGGCAGGTGGATCACGAGGTCAGGAGTTTGAGACCTGCTTGGCCAATATGGTGAAATCCCGTCTCGACTCTCCACTAAAAAAATAAAATTTAGCCAGGCATGGTGGTGTGTGCCAGTAGTCCCAGCTACTGGGGAGGCTGAGACAGGAGAACCACTTGAACCTGGGAGACAGAGGTTGCACTATGCCAATATCACATCACTGCACTCCAGCCTGGATGCCAGAGTGAGACTTCATCTCAAAAAAAAAAAGACTAAAATGAAAAGCAGATAACCAATTTGGTGAGGAATAGTAATCCAACCAAGAAAGAATATTTGCCTACACCAATTTAATGACATAGACATGAAAACAAGTAGATGGACAGTCTGAAATTTTAACATCATAGAATCTTCACAATTTTTTGTCTGATTGAATGTGGGTGGAGAGGTACAAATTTTATCTCAGGAAATGAGTAAATGCAGGTGTCATATATTGAAATAGAGAAAATACAGAGAAAGCAAGGTATAAAACAGCAGGTTCAGCTTTTGCATAGGTTGAATTTGACGGGTTTTTAGACACTCAGGCAAAAATGTCAGGTAAGCAATTAAAGTTATTAGGAAAATAAGATTGGGATTATTTTAGTTGCCTTTTTTTTAATGATTGGTTTAGGGTGGACTATGTACCAAGTTTTTAATCCATTAAATGTAATGAGAAATGTTCTAGGGCCCTCTGGGAAAGATTTTCTCCCTTTATAAAGTGTTTCCTCCCTTCATCTTTGAACATTGATCCATAGGGACCTATGCTTGAAACTGCAGAAAGCTTCTTATATTTAATGGTCAAGAAGTGGCTTAAAGATAACTCAGTGAGGTGATTTTAGGTGACTCTTAAAAAGTTGTTCTGTGAGGCAGAGAGAAAACTAGATATTATTTAGATGGAGACATGGCATCAAGGAAAGGTTCTTTTTTTAACTGGAAGACACTTAACAATATCAAGTTAATAATTATTATTCAAAAGAATGAATACTAACATTACAGGGGAAATTATAATTGAGAGAGAAATGTGAAGGTTATGGGCAAGATAATATGGAGTTGATTGACTAAGAGAAGTCTTTGGAGAAAGAAGGCCTCGTCCTTTCTGATAGGAGGCAAGCTGGCAAAGGTGGATAGACTTAGTGCTTAAGTGATAGGTAGAGTTTATGGCTCTTATTCACTTATCTTTCCAACTCTTTTCTGAATTTATTTTGTTCAGCAAGCAGAACAGAATTATATATATATATATATATATATATATATATATATATATATATGTATATTTGAATCATCACTGAGTGAGAATATCCGGGATTTCTCTCAATAATCAGAAAAAATGCCCACCAGAAAAAAATAAACATATTCTCAATATGCAAATGTCCAGATGAGGGAGAGCCTGCATATTTCTAAAAAGACAAGTAGCAGCTGATTAGGTCAGTAAACTGTCAAAAATAAGACCTATGGCCAGCTGACTTATCAAAGCACATAATGTTCTGGAGAACCAAGGAGTCAAATTGGTACCAGCTGAGAAGAGAGAAATTGGGCAGAATGCCAAACTAAATAAAAAAGATATAAGGAAAGGAAAAATTCTGAGTAGAAAATTAAAAAAAAAAAAAAAAAGGAACATACCAAAGAGTTATTTGATAGTTGTTTTTAGAGATACAACTGAAAAAGTTTTCATTTAAAGCCTCAAGGCTCAAAAAGTGTTCTCTCATTACCCTCAAGGGAGGAATGGAAGTATTTCAACTGGCTACAGTAGGAACATACCAGGAAACCTCAGTCTGTTATGTACATGATTTCCATAAACTGACGTTCTGCATTTAGCTCTTTCTTAACTGGATGGTACCAAGAAATGAAATCCAAGATCCATCACTGTAATTAACTTGAGTATACAATGGTAATACCTCCCTCCCCCAAAGTTACAATGGATATTAGAATGTTACTAAACACTGAAAACTTAGACTTGATTCTTAAATGAAACAGCAATAGGTCCAAGGTATGCTTTTTCATTTGAAAATATACCTCTCTTATAAGATTCTTCACATAGAAATTCATGCCTCTAACATTGTTTCCAGATGTACTTCTGGCAAACTTTTAATTTTTTATTTAGCTAAACCTGCTGTTTAAACCATGTGACTGATTATGTATTACAGAACAGAACCATTTTTGAGACTGAAAGTCAAAATAGGAGACACTAGTGATTACATATTTAAGTGATTTCCCATTCCAGAATGATATGGAGTGTAAGAATAATAATGATCCCACCCATAGCTTAATTTTTTATATGTATGCCAAAAAATTAAGAATTAGATTAATCTTTCTTTGATATATATATTACAAGGGCAATGGGAAACCACTGATGAAACTCTACATCTTTCAAAAAGTGATTAACCAGGTACAGAGGAATTGGCAAGTGCTCAAAAAAAATCTTATTTAGTGTTTGGGCCAAAACTGTAAATTATTTTCAAATTATTTTCAGCGTACATTTCAATGCTCCAATGAACTAAGAAGAATTCTATTTTTTCAGCTGGAAGATGTTCTTCTTGGCATAATATCAAATCTACAAAAGCAATGAGCAAAAAAAAATAGGAGAAAGTAAAAGCATTTAAAATATTTTAAGTGTGGGACTCTAAAATCATAATGGCAGAGTACATTTTTACAAAGAATTAAAATTCTTTATTTTTATGTTTTTGAGAACACTATTCAAATTAGTTAATTAGCTAAATATTTTAAGAGCATTTGATTTTAAGTGAGGCACTAGTTTTTATACATAGTAAATGGCTTTTTACTCCTTCTATTTTCCCTTTCCCCTGTATTTCTATTTTTATAACCTAAGTAATAGATAGGTTAAATAAACTAGCATTAATAAATCCATGACACAAGGCTGTAAAATAAATAAATAAAAACTTATGCAATACATTTTGATGTTTAAGAAAAGCATTTGAAAGTTATTTCTTCATATTATCATTGTTTAAAAATTGTAGATATTAAAGAAAAATTGCAAAATGAAGAATCAGATAATGAAAAGTAAATAAAATGACATCCTCCATTATCTCACTACCTAAACAAAAATATTACTCTTCTTAGCCTGTAATTTGATGAGCAGGCCTTTAAAAATTTAGACATTTAGAGTAATACTTTAAATGCAAGGTGTATCATAGTATTTTTATAAAAAAATATATTGAACTTTGTGTACAGAGAGAGGTATGTATTTTTAAATATATATGGGTGTGTACACCCATATATACATATATACACACCTCTTTTTAATGGCTATGTAATAGTCTGTTGAGTGAACATCTAGATTGATTATAATCTTTCATTATTATAAGTAATATTGATGATTGTTTTATAATAGTGGCACATTATTTGTAAAAGTTGCTTCAAATTACTGAAACAAATATGGCTGAACAGTTATTTTGTGCTAATCGCACTACTGGGACACAGTAACACACAGGTAAATAGGACACAATTCCTGCCTTAAGAGGCGTAATGCAGTGGAGGAAATTCCAAAATAAACAGGTAGTTTACATCAGATTTTGAAAGACTGATATGATAGTGAGCTAAGGCCTTCGTGACGTCAAGAAAGTCAAACTTCTATACCACTAGGCCACCTTTTCAGAGAATTTTGCCCCAGGGGAGGGGTCTGCATCTTGGAGTTCACTTATTATAAGACAAACTTTACCCGAGTGTAAGACCCTGCTTTTTCTATTATCTAAGAATAAATTGGGTTAGTGTAAATGGGCAGGGGCTCACAGAGTCTTGGAACTATTAGGTCAAAACTTTGGAAGGAGGGCCTTCAGAAAGAGAGTTATGCTGGAGAAGTGAGGTTGTACTGCTACGCCTTTGATTTGTGACACTGGGTGAAACTGATGATGCTGTAGGACTATGAACTTTGGGGCATTTTCTGAATTTTGCCATCTACTAGTGAAGTATAAGCTTTAGGACAACAATAATGGCTATGAAGAACCTCGAACAAGTCCTGGTGCAAAAGTATTTAATAAATTATGCTGATTCTGTATGGAGAAAAAAAAAAATCAGTCTCTTTTCAAAAGGAGAGTTATGCTGGAGTCATTCCAGGTATTCAACCTCTGGCTTTTGACTTCTGTGTTTCTCTCAGTATTGCCTAGAGGATATATGTTATAATGGCTTAAATATAACAACACTGCAAATACAGAAACTTACAGGAGTGAAGGAACAGAAAGTAAGTAAAACTGTTGTTTAGATAGACTAGTCTCTCCCTGACTGGCTCCAAGCTTAGTATATTATACGGGATTCTCTTTATAAGTCCTCCCCCAGTTTCCCAAAATAGCAGAGTAGCCAATGATTCCAGGTGTTCTGCCCATTCCCTTAAAATGTTACTGCCTTTGCACAGTGGCTGTCCTTTTCTTTACCAAGTTCCCTTCATCTTGCCCTTAAAAGGACCATAAATCCTCATAAGGATTTAGGATAACAAAGAATTAAGTTATTAGTTAAACGGGATGCTAGGTGAGTAGATTGTTTACCTGAAAGAAAATTCTGGGGATCAATACCAAACTTCTGCCATCTAGTCTAAAGAGTGTGCTTAGTGCATAGATTTACTGAAGAGTCAGTGTTTTTGGTTCTACTTGCTTGACGCTCAAGGCTGTTTTACTCCCAAGGGTTGAGATGAAGAGTATGTGCATAATGACACATTTTATACATTAGTAATTGGTCCTGGAGTTGGCATCTAATTAATTCTTGTCAAATGAGATAAACAAACTGAAAATGTTAATTTAGTGGATGCTTCTCAATTGTTTCATAAAAAAGGTGCTGGCATGTCCTATCAGATTTATATCAAAACTCTCCATTTTTGCTGTCCAATGACATAATAAAGGCCTAAGGAATAAAATATTATTTCTAACTGTGCCTTATGTTGCAGTGATTCCCTGAACAGACCACATTTTTGACACTTCTATATTTTTATTAATGCTGCACGCTCCCCCACCTCTTCAGGGCTGATAAATATCTATTTATCTTGTAAGGTGTAGCTAAATTACACTTTTTAAAAGCCTTTCCTGGCTCTTATCTAGAAAAATTTCCTACTTCATGTTCTAAACAGTACCTCTATCAAAATATTTATGTCATTTTGTTATAATTATTTGTCTGATGCCCTATTTGGAGTATAGGTTTTACAAGAACAAATACCTATAGAAAGTCACTGAATGGAAATATTCCAAAGTCTACCAGCCTAAAACCTGATGTTTTGAATATGTATTGGTATCTTAATAACTCTAGACTTCGATTTGCTTATATGTTAAAAAGGTGCATTTCAATGCTACTATTTTATATATATATATATATATATATATATATATATATACACACACCATATATATATATATATGGTGTATCTATCATAGGTTAAAACAAGTCACCCATTACTTTGAATTAGCAGAAATCATGCTACCAGTTAATCTCTGATAAACCTTTATGTTATATTTGAAATAGGAAAATACATTATTTTTCTTTTCTTTGATGTTGACTGTAAAGCATTGCTTTTCATTGCATTTTGCTTAAACTTTACTTTTTAGTTTTGTTATTTTTCTAGGTAAATTTCTTAATTTATATCAAAATATGACCAGATATTTTTATTTGCTATCATTAATTAACCTGTACCCCTACTCTTCTTTGAATGAAATTAAATTACAGTATTTAAGACTTGGAAAATGTGAGTGTGGTTATTGTTCTCATAGCTCTGCCTTTTTGCCTTGGTTCCAAGTAAATCTTTTCCAGTTTGTCAAAGACCTTAGTATATATGGAAGCTGTAATTGGTTATCTTTAAGGATACTCAAAATGTTTCTGAAAACTTATCTTCCTGACTTTACCTTAAGTTCTGCAAGTCTAAACCTTAAATAAAGCAAATGCAGCAAAAAGCAATTATATTTGCAGAACATTGGTATATAAGATGTTGATCTATTGGACACACGTAAAATGCCACAACAGTTGGTGATACTTATGTAAGGCATTAATAGTAAATTAGAGCATTTAGGCTTACATATAATTTGTGGAAATTAGTAACTGATAATCACTAAATAAAATCCATGAAAAACAAGCTTCATTATATTTTTCTCCAGGAACAAAACAGGATAAATTTTAAAATACCATGGAAATTTCAGCAGGGGATTCAATGAAACTGATGAACTTGGCCAGGCACGGTGGCTCATGCCTGTAACCCCAGTGCTTTGGGAGCCTGAGACGGGCAGATCACGAGGTCAGGATATGGAGACCAGCATGGCCAACGTGGTGAAAAATTAGCCGGGCAAGGTGGTGCGTGCCTGTAGCTCGAGCTACAGGAAGCTGAGGCAGGAGAATCGCTTGAACCAGAGAGGAGGAAGTTGCAGTGAGCCGAGATCATGCCACTGCACTCCAGTCTGAGCCACAAAGCAAGACTCCATCTCACAAAAAAAAAGAAAGGAAGGAAGGAAGGAAGGAAGGAAGGAGAGAAAGGAAGAAACTGATGGATGTTTTTAATCCTCAAAAGGAATTTGTTATCAGCAATATCGCCAATATTTGTTGACAACATGACTAGCGGATAAAATTAATTCAAAAATAAGAGTTAAAATAAAAGTAATAAATAGATAACATACAATCTATGATGAATTTACATATTTTCTCCCTTTAAGGAGAAAAAAGAGAGAAAGTTCTTTGAAAATATTAAATACTAAAATTATTTTTTCTAGGCTTCCATCTGGCATTTTGCTATGTATCCACTCATTGATTTTTTTAGGTTTTTAAATATTAAATTATTATTGTCCAGTGGAGGGACTTTAAATAGCAAAACATTTTCATACTTCCTAGAATGTTTTTCTTTTAGTGTATGCCTTAACAACTTATTCCTTAATATGTACTTTGAGCATGATGCCTCTGAAAATACTTTCTTATTTAAATATAATTAAACATAGTTTTATAAATTTCTGGATTAAAATTAAGCCAATAACTTTATATACTAAACATACATAGTAACTGTTTTCTGAAAGGTGAAGAAAATATAGAACTGAAATAAGACCAGGAGTGTTCAGTGTAGTATGGCTGTAGACAAATTCAGGCCAATGATGAACATAGATGCAAAAATCTTCAATAAAATACTGGAAAACTGATTGCAACAGCACATCAAAAAGCTTATCCATCACGATCAAGTAGGCTTCATCCTGGGGATGCAAGCCTGGTTCACCATCGGCAAGTCTATAAATGTAATTCACAACATAAACAGAACCAAAGACAAAAACCACATGATTACCTCAATAGATGCAGAGAAGGCCTTTGACAAAATTCAACAGCCTTTATGCTAGAAACTCTCAATTAACTAGGTGTCAAAGGAATGTATCTCAAAATAATAAAAGCTATTTACAACAAACCCATAGCCAATATCATACTGAATGGGCAAAAACTGGAAGCCTTCCCTTTGAAATCTGGCACTAGACAAGGATGCCCTCTCTCATTACTCCCATTCAGTATAGTATTGGAAGTTCTAGCCAGAGCAATTAGGCAAGAAAAAAAAAAATAAAGGGTATTCAATTAGGAAAGGAGGAAGTCAAATTGTCTGCATTTGCAGATGACATTTAGAAGACCCATCGTTTTAGCCCAAAATCTTTTTAAACTGGTAAGAAACTTCAGCAAAGTCTCAGGATACAAAATCAATGTTCAAAAATCACAAGCATTTATATACACCAATAAGAAACTAACAGAGAGCCAAATCAAGAGTGAACTCCATTCCCAATTGCTACCAAGAGAATAAAATACCTAGGAATACAACTAACAAAGGAGGTAAAAGACCTCTTCAAGGACAACTATAAACCACTGCTCAACAAAATAAGAGAGGACACAAACATATGGAGAAACATTCCATGCTCATGGTTAGGAAGAATCAATATTGTGAAAATGACCATACAGCCCTAAGTAATTTATATATTCAATGCTATCCCCATCAAGCTACCATTTACCTTCTTCACATAACTGGAAAAAACCACCTGAAACTTCATAGAGAACCAAAAGAGAACCTGCATAGCCAAGACAATCCTAAATAAAGAGAACAAATCTAGAGGCATAATGCTACCTGACTTCAAACTATACCACAAGGCTGCAGTAATCAAAACAGCATGGTAACCAAACAGAGAGATAGAAAAATTGAACAGAACAGAGGCCTTGGAGGCAATGCCACACATCTACAATCATCTGATCTTTAACAAACCTGACAAAAACAAGCAATGGGGAAAGGAGTCCCTGTTTAATAAATGGTGTTGGGAAAACTGGCTAGCCATGTGCAGAAAGCAGAAACTGGACCCCTTCCTGACACCTTACACTAAAATTAACTCCAGATGGATTAAAGACTTAAACATGAAACTTAACACCATAAAAACCGTAGAAGAAAACCAAGGCAAAACCATCCAGGACATAGGCGTAGGCAAGGATTTCATGACTCAATACCAAAAACATTGGCAACAAAAGCCAAAATAGACAAATGGGATCTAATTAAACTCCAGAGCTTCTGCAGAGCAAAAGAAACTATCATTTGAGTGAACCAGCAACCAACAGAATGGGAAAAAATGTTTGCAATCTACCCTTCTGACAAAGGGCTAGTATCCAGAATCTACAAAGAGCTAAAACAGATTTACAAGAAAAAAACAAACCCATTCAAAAGTGGGCAAAGGATATGAACAGACACTTTTCAAAAGAGGATATGTATGGGGCCAAAAAAAATATATGAAAAAATGCAGGGAGAGAGATCCAAGATGGCTGATCGCTAACAGTTCGGGATTGTAGCTCCCAGTGAAAGCGCAGAGAATGGGAGGATGCCACACTTTCAGACGAAGTTTCGTCACTCACGGACAAGAAGATTCCCAGTGGAGGGGCCCCACGGGTCGCCAGTGTGACTCTTGTGGCCAGCACAGCAGTTTTGCCGGTGCCTTGGCATGGCAGCTCTTCATGCAGAGTAAATGGGAGGAGATTCCTGGGCAGAAGAGCACCATCAGTCTTATCACTGCTGTTTTGGCCAGCGCAGTGGGTTGCTCGGATTCCAGCACTGGGAATCAATAAACTGCGCATCCACTCAGAAACCCAACTAGAAAGGTGGTAATCATAAAGACAACAGATGGATAAATTTATAACAAAGGGAAGAAACCAGCCTAAAAAGGATAAGAATACCCAAAATCAGAACCCCTCTCCCTCTACAGGGGGTTACAGTTCCTCATCAGCAACAGAACAAACCCTGATGGAAAAGGACTGTGTGCCATTATCAGAGGTAGGCTTCAGAAGGTGGGTGATAAGAAACTTCTGGGAGTTAAAAGAACTTGTTCTATCCCAATGTAAAGAAACTAAGAACTTTGAAAAAAAGGTTTGACAAAATGCTAACACGAATAGACAATATAGAGAGGAATATAAATGGACTAACAGAGTTGAAAAACACAACACAAAAACTTAGCAAAATATGCACAAGTTTGAATAGCCGAATTGATCAAGCAGAAGAAAGGATATCAGAGGTCGAAAATAAATGAAATAAAATGAGAAGACAAGAATAGAGAAAAAAGGATAAAAAAGAATGAGCAAAGTCTCCAAGAAATATGGGACTATGTGAAAAGACCTAATTTACGTTTGATAGGTGTACCTGAATATGCCAAAGAGAATGAATCCAACCTGGAAAATACTCTTCAGGATATTATTCAGGAAAACTTTCCAAATCTAGCAAAGCAGCACAATATTCAACCCCAGGTAATACAGAGAACACAACAAAGATGTTCCTCAAGAAGAGCAACTCGGGGAGGGACAGCGGGGGGGGGCTGGGGGGGGATAGCCTGGGGATGAATACCAAGTGTGGGTGAGGGGGAGGAAGGCAGCAAAACACACTGCCATGTGTGTACCTATGCAACTATCTTGCACGTTCTGCACATGTACCCCAAAACCTATAATGCAATAAAAATTAAAAAAAAAAAAAAAAAAAAAAGAAAAAAAAAAAAGAAGAGCAACTCCAGGGCACATAATCATTAGATTCACCAGGGTTGAAACAAAGGAGAAAATACTAAGGGCAGCCAGAGAGAAAGGTCAGGTTAACCACAAAGGGAAGCCTATTAGACTTACAGCAGATCTCTCAGCAGAAACCCTACAAGCCAGAAGAGAGTGGGGGCCGATATTCAACATCCTTAAAGAACAGAACTTTCAGCCCAGAATTTCATATCCTGCCAAACTAAGCTTCACAACTGAAGGAAAAATAAAATATTTTATGAACAAGCAAGTACTCAGAGATTTTATTACCATCAGGCTGGCTTTATAAGAGCTTCTGAAAGAAGCATTATACATAGAAAGGAACAACCAGTATTAGCCTTTCTAAAAATATACCAAAAAGTAAAGAGCATCAACATAGTGAAGAATTTACATCAACGAATGGATAAAATAGCCAGTTAATATAAAATGGCAGTAACCCTAAATTTAAGTCGATTAAATCCCCCAATCAAAAGATACAGCCAAAACCTAATGATATGCTACATCCAGACCCATTTCACATCCAAAGATACACAAAGATTTAAAGGGATGGAGAAAGATTTACCAACCAAATGGAGAGCAAAAATAAATAAATAAATAAAAAGCAGGAGGTGCAATTCTCGCATCTGATAAAATAGATTTTAAAGCAACAAAGATATAGTAGTAAAAAGATCAATGCAACAATAAGAGCTAATGATCCTAACACCCAGATACATAGGACTCATAAAAAGATTTAGAATCAACTAGACAGAAAATTAATAAGGATATCCAGGACTTGAATTCATATCTGGAACAAGTAAACTCAACAAATATTTATAGAGCTCTCCATTTTAAATACACAAAATATACATTCTCCACCTTAAATACACAAAATATTGATCAGCCATTATTAATACCCATTTTTAGAATAAAGCTACATTCCCATTTTCTCTCCCTCATTTTCTTCCTCTTTCTTCCTCTCCTTCACTCCTTTTTTTCTTTCAAAAAAAAAGATCACTAAGACCTTTTATACAATGCCTAATAGAATATGTCCAGGCCATTCTCTCACTCATAGTAAAAAATGAACATTTCTTATAATATCTTTGGTGTCCACCTGATCTGGCATCCCATAGCTCTCAGATCTTATTGCCCACTGTGCTCCTTCAGAGTCATTCTGCTTCAGCTACATCACCCACCTTAGTGAAACTATCTAGGCATCCATCAATCCCAGGCCCTTCTTGTTTTCTGTTTCATCTGCCTGGAATGCTTTCCCTCCAGGTAACACATGGCTCCTTCCATGACCCCTTCCTGGTCTTCACTGAAATCTTTCTTAAAAAAAAAAAAAAAAAAAAAAAAAAAGGAAAAGAAAAAATGCTTGTCATCACTGGTCATTAGAGAAATGCAAATTAAAACCACATTGAGATACCACCTCATGCCAGTTAGAATGGTGATCATTAAAAAGTCATGAGACAACAGATGCTGGAAGGATGTGGAGAAATGGGAACACTTTTACATTCTTGGTGGGAGTGTAAATTAGTGCAACCATTGTGGAAGACAGTGTGACAATTCCTCAAGGACCTAGAAATAGAAATTCCATTTGACCCAGCAATTCCATTACTGGGTATATATCCAAAGGATTATAAATTATTCTATTATAAAGAGTCATGCACACATATGTTCATTGTGACACTGTTTACAATAGCAAAGACCTGCAACCAACCCAAATGCCCATCAATGATAGACTGGATAAGGAAAATGTGGCACATATACACCATGGAATACTATGCAGCCATAAATATCTATGAGTGTGTGTCCTTTGTAGGGACTTGGGTGAATCCGGAAACCATCATTCTCAGAAAGCTGACACAAAAACAGAAAATCAAACGCCACATGTTCTCACTCATAGGTGGGTGTTGAACAATGAGAACACATTTACACAGGGAGGGGAGAATCACACACTGGGGTCTGTTAGGGTGACTAAGGAGGGACAGCAGTGGGGTAGGGAGGTGGGGAGGGATTACATGGGGAGAAATGCCAGATATAGGTGACCAGGGGATGGAGGCAGCAAATCACCTTGCCATGTGTGTACATATGCACCAATCTTTCATGATCTGTGTGTGTACCCTAGAACTTAAAGTATAATTTTTTTAAAAAAGAGAAATAAATGAAATAAAAAATTCAGTGCCATTCTGGAGCAAATTGAAGTCTTTTAACATTTAATTGCTGCATCAAGATAGCCAAGTTAATCCTTCTGAATTTCTATTTTCCCATCTTGATGTAGGAAATAGAATTCTAATTACTCCCTAGAGTTCTTGTGAAGAATAAGTGAATTAATCCTATCATTTTTCCTAGTCAAGATGTAACTGAGTACTGAGAGAAGCTTATGAGTTTTGGAGATAAAAGGAGAGGGGCCTCAGAATCATTGACTAGTCTCCTAGTTTTTATTAGTTCTTGTTCTATCTTCTGCATTCTCATTGACTTAGTGGTGACTGACTGTCCTTCTAGCATTTGCTGTTGAAATCTGAGTTGGTGAAACTATGGTCTGTGAAGAAGAAACTCTTACCAGTAAACTTGGCCTTACCTTGGGTTTTGATAGTGTGGCAGGTACTCTGAATTCCATTTCACTTTCTATTGGCTTAGCTCTTTCTATTACAAGTTAACCTTATGTGTCAATATAGAGGTTCCATGGTAGGATAATTGTATTTCAATTCTCAGATATCTCTATGTTTTACAATGGGATACATGAGGAATTCTGGATTGCTGCTCTGTCATGCACAATTCCTGGAGAACTGCAGTTTGGAATATCGTCTTTCTCATGCCCTACAAAAAAATCAATAAAGAACAGTAAGGGAAATTATGTCATACATACATAGATATACATACACACACATATATTTATTTTATATATAATATGTGTATATATTACAGCATGTATGTATTACATCATATATTATATATATATATATATTTAGGATGTAATTTATATATGTGTGTGTGATTGGCAGGTAATTATATATATATATGCTTGGAAGCTAATAACTAATTTTACCATCATGACTTAAAGCTCTCTATTTGATATTTTTCATTAGAAACCAAATTTAAGAAATAGTTGAAATTGACTGAATTTGCAGCCAAAATAGATTGAGGTAAAAGTAACTAGACACAGTCTATTAAATCTATGTTTAGATTATTAGTTCACATCTTTTGTTTTTGATTTATTACCTTAGGATTAGTTATTGTATTCTCCAAATGCTCTAAATTATTTTAAGTCCTAATAATTGTGAGGAATATAACAGTAAAATCTTCTCTACCTCACTTTTTCCCAGAACAGTAAAAGAAACTAAAGGCCTTGGAATTTAACATTTGTTAAATGAACAATTTGTTCAATGAATATTAGGTTTTCCCTGAGTCTTGTTCAACACTTACATGGTGTTACAGACAAAAAGATTTGTTTCCACCCAGAATTCATACACTGAAACCCTAACCCTCAATGTGACTATACTTGGAGACTGGGCCTTTACAGAAGTAATTACAGTTAAGTGAGGTCATGACAGTGGGTCTGTGATCCAATAGTATTAGTGTCATAAAAAGAGACACCAGAGACTTGCTCTCTCTCTCTTTCTCTGTAAACACAGAGAAAAGACTTTGTGAGGACAGCCAGAAGATGGCTGTTTGCAAGCCAGGAAAATTATAGGCAAGTGTAAGTTTGTCTGTCTTACACAAAAATTCACATTTGAAAAATGTTATTTTAAGTAGTCGGTCATAGATATATCTAAACTCTCTTTCTGTACTTATCTACTAATTTAAAACTTTTTCTTTCTATTCCTCATTCCTAAATTGTTCCAGGCTAAAACATATCTGAGGATTGTTTGGATACGTCTGCTGGGCCTGGTGGCTCATGCCACTAATCACAGCCAGGCTGAGGCTGGAGGATCACTTGAGCCTAGGAGTTCAACATTAGCCTGGGCAACATAGTGAGACCTGGTCTCTACAAAAGATTTTTTAAAACTCGCTGGGTATGGTAGCTAGCTCCTATAGTCCCAGCTACTCGGGAGACTAAGATGGAAGAATTGCTTGAGACTTGCTTGAGACTGGCAGGTGATAAGTGCAGTGAGTCATGATAGCATCACTGTACTCCTGCCTGGGCAACAGAGTGAGACCCTGTACAAAAAACCAAAACAATAAAACCCAAAAAACAAAAACAAAAGAAATGAAAAAAACTTGTGTGGGCATTTCAATTGCTCTTAGCATTATTAAAGAAAATCTGATCAGATTGTGGCAGGAAGTTGGGAAAGATTTAACACATTAGATTACACAGTGTTATTTGCACTTTATTTGACCTGGCTGAAGGAAATAATGTTTACTCCAATGGCATACATTTTTCTTGCAGAATTTCAGCATTGTGGCCAGTAAGTAGTTCCTGCCTTCTCCACATGTGTGTAAGTCCTAACCCGATAACATATTACAAAATGAATAAATTCATGACCCAATCACAATTCTTGGCATGATCCTTTTGAAAAAGAAAGTGGTCTGGGAAAGCTTTATATGAGACATAAAATTTGCCGTAGTTTAGAAGGTGGGGTAAAATAAGGCTGATCAGAGAAAAGGTAAGAGAAAGCAAATGCACCCAAGAATGAATGAGCAAGAAAAGTCTGCGGGTAGTCTTCAAGAATAATTTTAATAAGAAACATTAATTTCAGCAATACTTATTGTTATACCTGGTTTTCCCCCAGAATGATCATTGCTTTTCAGATAAAAAGGAGATACTTCTTTCTGCTAACTTTGTTAAAGTTTACTTCCTGCTCAAAGTCAGTGCTCAAAGTGATCTGAATACTCACATTTGAACACTTTCACGTTTGTTTTCAAATACAGTATTTGATTCATTAACATAAAACTAAGAACTAGGCTTTTAAATATGAAAAACAAATTGCTAATCATGTTCTTAATTGAGTGTGTGATTGGCATGTATCTGAAAACCTATCAGCTCAACAGTGAAGAAAAACAATGCTAGATGCTCTCATCTTTCTTTGAAACCCATTGCTTTGAAATCTGTTTTTTGCTCAGATCGGTGCACTCTAATTAGCTTCTGAAAATCCTTGACTAGTTGTATGTCATTAAAAGGGATACTGAAATTATATGTATAAAAGGTAAAAGCAAGATTTTAACAGTTTCATTCCTAATATCTTCATCTCTTTATTTTTTACGTGCCTATTCTTATTTTTTGAGATAGTAATATGCATCTCAAATGTGAAACTTGAAAAAATTTGTTTTTTCAAATATTCCTTATAATACTCCTTTTTTATCATGGTTTAAATGTCCTCCATCTTGGTCTTTTGATTTCATGATTTTAGTTTTGTCAAGAGTCTTTTAATCCTTAGTTGATTATTCACATTTGTACCTAATGAGTGAATGATGTTTCTCAGAATGGGACATTTTGTGTTTACTGTGTAGTTATGCCTGTCACTTATCTCTTGCTTATTGGCTTTATTCCCAATTCTTGCATGCATTGATCCCATTCTTGATCCAGAGATATTGCTCTAGCAGTTCTCTTGGACTAGAAAGTAATTCCTCTGCGTGGCTCTCCTCCTTCCTTCAGGTTTCTGTTCAATATCACCTCGTCAAGAGGCTTTTCCTGACCTTACTGTTTGCCACTACAACACTATTCCATCTGTAGGCCTTCTCCCCTGCTTTATTTTTTCTTTCTCTCACTTGGCTATATGTAGTGTGAGTATATCATTGGCCATATTTTTTCAACACAATTTCCCTACTGGGATGTAAAAGGTAAGGTCCTTGAGGGCAGAAACTTTGCATTATCCACTATCATATTTCAAGTAACTAGAAAATTGATGTGGCAGACACTTAACAAATATTCGTTTATTGAATAAGTTACAAATACATGTCCCTCTCTCAACATGCATGTGTTAAATACAATAATAAGGTGTTAATTATGTCTAGCATAACACGCCTATTCTTCCTACAACTGGAAACATGCCAACCCACAACCCAAATACTGTTACATAAAGTTAACATACACACACTGAATGAGAAGGCTAAACTTTGAGGTTTTTGTAACTATGAGTTTGATCAATAAGTAAGCTTTTCTTTCTGGCCTTTGTTAGAGAAAGGCCACACTAGATCAAGGTGTGGCCATATTTATATGCAAATGGGAGTGGATTAAGTATTAACTCACATGATCACAAGGTCCCACAACAGGCCATAAACAGGCTGAGGAGCAAGGAGAGCCAGTTTGAGTTCCAGAACTGAAGAACTTGGAGTCCAATGTTGGAAAGCAGGAAGCATCTGGTACAGAAGAAGGATGTAGGCTGGGAGGCTAGGCTAATCTCTCTTTTCACATTTTTCTGCCTGCTTATGTTCTAGCCAGGCTGGCAGCTGATTAGTTACTGCCCACCCAGATTAAGGGTGGGTCTGCCTTTCCCAACCCACTAACTCAAATGTTAATCTCATGTGGCAACACACTCACAGTCACATCCAGGATTAATACTTTGTATCCTTAAATCCAACCAAGTTGACACTCAGTATTAACCATCACAAGTTCAGTCTTGTCAACCTGAACCCATACACATCTCCTGAGATCATACATAATCTTCAAATAAATACAATAATAAGGTGTTAATTATGTCTAGCATAACACTCCTATTCTTCCTACAACTGGAAACATGCCAACCCACAACCCAAATACTGTTACATAAAGTTAACAATACTTAAATGCTGATATGAAGTCAATAAATCTTATGTGTGTCAAAAAGGAGAAAGGATATAAAATGAAGATATTTTTCTTAGTGCAAGTATATACATGCACAAACATGTTTTTAACAAAAGAAGCAGAAAATACTCATGACAGTTACAATCCTCGTTTCTGCAGCTGCTCATGTGGTCGTTACTGGTGTTGATGACTTCTTTCTACTACTCTATCTGTATTCCCTTTGCCTTTAGCAAGCATCTCAGCAGGTTGTGGTTTTTTTCCAGGTGGAGTAACCCAAACATTCATTCCCGAGGGATCTGGGACATTTGTAGCCCTACCTGGATTGGGCTGTTGTAGTTTCCCATTGACCTTAATCACAGGGCATGGTATTACTTAAGAAACACCCTGATGGCTCTCCTGTATTGCATGCATATTCTTCCTTACCTCTGTTGTAGAGTGGTAGACTGATTTCATCTTGCTAGCCTGGGTCAGTCACCGCAGATAACAGTGTAACTCCATTCTTAGCCTGTTGGCTTAAAGGTAGGAGAAGCTCAAAGTGTCCAGGTGGCAATCTAACTTCCAGTTTAATGGAATAGTTGTTGTGTCTCCTGGTGGCAGCGTTCCTCCCTCTGGAACTAAGACCATCAGGCCAGCAGAATGTAATGCTACAGTTACAGGAAGCCAAAATTTTCTAGTGGATCACTAGGGGTGATGATGAGTGGTGCCACTTTCACTTCTACCCCATGATTATTGGACCCATGAATCCTGGGTATGGAGAAACATTACCATGTATTAGATGCTGATTCAGAGCATGCATGGCCCTCTGGAGAACTTTGCCCCAGCCCTGCAAAGTACTGTCACCTAGTTGGCATTGTAATTGTGAGTTCAAAAGGCCATTCCACCATTTCATCAATACAGCTGCTTCAGGGCGATAGGTAATGTGGTAAGACCAATGAATTCCATGAGCATGGCCCCACTGCTATACTTCTTTAGCCATAAAGTGAGTGTCTTTTTCAGAGGCAATGCTATCTGGAATATCATGATGGTGGATAAGGCAATCCTTGAGTCCAGGGATGGTAGTCTTGGCAGAGGAATTGAGTGAAGGATAGGCAAACCCATATAAGGAGTAAGTGTCTATTCCAGTGAGGACAAACATCTTTGTTTTCCATGATGGAAGAGGTCCAACATAATCAACCTACCACGAGGTAGCTGGCTGATCACACTGAGGAATGGTGCCATATCGAGGGCTCCGTGTTTGTCTCTGCTGCTGCCCAGATCATTTGGGCACTCAGCAGTGGCCATAGCCAGGTCAGCCTTGATGAGGCATAACCTCTATCCCTGCCACCAGGAGCCACTTTGTTCATGGACTATTGGGTGGCTGGAGAAAGACGCTGAATGGTGTCCACAGAACGGGTCATCCTATTCACTTGATTATTAACATTATCCTCTGCAGAGGTCACCTATTCTTGAGCACTCCCATGGGATACAAATATCTTCAGTTTTTGGCCACTTAGAAAGGTCTATCTGCATACCTCTTCCCCAAGTTTATTTGTCACCAATTTTCCAATAATACTTCTTCCAAGTCCCTGAATATCAAGCCAAACCACTGGCTATAGCCCATGAATCAGTATATAATGCACATCTGGCCATTTTCCCTTCCATGCAAAGTGTGCACCAGGCGCACTGCTTGAAATTCTGCCCAATAGGAAGATTTCCATTCACCACTGTCATTCAGGGATGTCCCAGAAAGGGACTGTGGCACTGCAGCACTGCAGCTGCCCACTATCGGGTAGTGTCTGAATATCATGCAGAGTCACCTGTGAACCAGTCCCTAGTACTATCTTCCTCTGTCAAATGATCATAGAGAACTCCCCATGAGACCACTGATGCAGGTTTGGGGAGGGAAAGCAGGGTGTCAGGAAAGGAGACCATGGGCATTTAAATCACTTCCTCATGTAACTTACTTGTGTCTTCAGGACCTGCTTGAGCCCGATCATGTATATACCACTTCCATTTGATGATGGACTGCTGCTGGGCACAATCCACTTTACGGCTAAATAGATCAGAAAGCACCCAGTTCATGATAGGCTGATCAGGTCACATGGTGCCTAGATGACCCATAGTCAAATATTCAGTTTCCACCAAAGCCGAGTAACAGGCCAAGAGTTGTCTCTCAAAAGGGAAGTAGTTATCTGCAGAAGATGGCAGGGCCCTACTCCAAAATCCCAGAGGTCAAAATCATATGAGGGCCTGCAAAAGGCTCCAAACAGCAACCCTATCTGCCACTGACACCACAAGAACCATTGGATCTTCTTGGTCATATGGCCCAAGTGGCAGAACAGCTTGCACAGCAGCCTGGACCTGCTGCAGAGCCTTCTCCTGTTCTGGACTCCACTCAAAACTGGCAGCCTTTCAGGTCAGTTAATAAATGGGCCAAAGTGACAGACCCGAATGAGGAATGTGTTGTCTCCAAAATCCAAATAGGCCCACTAGGAGTTGTGCCGCTTTCTTGGTTGCAGGAGGGATCAAATGCAAGAATTTGTCCTTCACCTTAGAAGGAATATCTCAACATGTCTCACACCACTGGACCCCTAGAAATTTTACTGAGATAGAAGGTCCCTGAGTTTTAGTTGGATTTATTTTCCATCCACTGGCATGCAAATGTCTCAACAATAAGTCCAGTGTGTTTGCTACTTCTTGCTCATTGGATCCAATCAGCATAATATCATCAATGTAATAAACCAGTGTGACATATTACAGCAGCAAAACATGATCAAGTTTCCAAATAAGATCATAATCTCCAAATAAGATTATGACACAAAGCTGAATAGTTGATATATCCCTGAGGTAGGATAGTAAAGGTATATTTCTGGCCTTGCAAGCTAAAGGCAAATTGTTTCTGGTGGACCTTATGGACAAAAATTGAGAAAAAATCATTTGCCAATTCTATGGCTGCACATCAGGTACCAGGAGATGTGTTAATTTGCTCAAGCAATGAAAGGATATCTGGTTCAATTGGAGTCACCACTTAGTTAAGCTTATGATAATCCACTGTCATTCTCCAAGATCCATCTGTCTTCTGCACAGGCCAAATGGGAGAGTCGAACAGAGAAGTGATGGGAATCACCACCCCTGCATCTTTCAAGTCCCTGATGGTGGCACTAATCTCTGCAATCCTTCCAGGGATGTGATATTATTTTTAATTTTATTAAGTATTAACTCATACAATCACTGGATTCCACAATAGGTCATCTGCAGGCTGAGGAGCAAGAAGAGCCAGTTTGAATTCTAAAAACCGAAGAATTTGGAGTCAGATATTTGAAGGCAGGAAGAAAATTGTGAAAAGATAGACTGACCTAGCCTCCCAGCCTACATCTTTCTCCCTTGCTACATCCAGCATGGGAGAAAGATGTAGGCTGGGAGACTAGGTCAGTCTATCTTTTCACAACTTTCTGCCTGCTTATATGCTAGCTAGGATGGCAGCTAATTATCATGCTTATCCATATTAAGGGTGGGTCTGCCTTTCCCAGCCCACTAACTCAAATGTTAATCACCTTTGCCCAATACCCTCACAGATACACTCAGCATCAATACTTCCTATCTTTCAATCCAAGCAAGTTGACACTCATTAACCATCAAAACAACCCTTTCGTTAATTACCCTAAATATGGGATCAATGGTCCTTTTTTGAATTCATACCAGCCAGCTCTGTGAATGCCTCTCCTGGTCTCCAAGAGGTAGGGGTTCCCATGCAGCCTCCTCCTGGCTATGCTTTGAGTAAAAAATAGTATAATGAAAGGAATGATCCTCAATAATTATTGTTTCATTGTAGACGTTATTAGAATTTTTTTTTTTTTTTTTTTTTGAGACGGAGTTTCGCTCTTGTTACCCAGGCTGGAGTGCAATGGCGCAATCTCGGCTCACGGCAACCTCCGCCTCCTGGGTTCAGGCAATTCTCCTGCCTCAGCCTCCTGAGTGGCTGGGATTACAGGCACGCGCCACCATGCCCAGCTAATATTTTGTATTTTTAGTAGAGACGGGGTTTCACCATGTTGACCAGGATGGTCTCGATCTTTTGACCTCGTGATCCACCCGCCTCGGCCTCCCAAAGTGCTGGGATTACAGGCTTGAGCCACCGCGCCTGGCCCGTATTAGAATTTTAAAGGGCTTTAGGGAGAGAGGGAATAATATTTATGTCAGTTGTACCATCTTGTTCTTGAAATAATAATTCAATAGGAGACTCTTGAGAACTTACTTTTTATGTGATTTTTTTTTCCTATTGATAATCCATACAATTTTAGAGTACTAAATTAATAGCATTATTGAGGGTTCTTTACTTTATGTATTTTTTTTTTTAATTCTTCCCATTATATGCTAGCTAGGTTACCAAAAGATGGAATGCAGGAAAAATGCAAGTTAACCTTTAAACTGAAAGTGTGTCTTCTATAAAAAAGGCAACGTTCAACCAAAGGAGAATGAAACCAAGCAGTGCTCAGGACTTTTAAACATCTCCAGAATTCTGCCTCTTCCTAATAAGCCAAACCCCAACAAGCACATTTCTGAGGTACAAAAATCTTCCAAAGCTCTTTATATCTCCCATCCATAAAGCCTAGGAAAGTTCTCTGCAGTCACAAATATGATCAAATTCTAAACCATTCTGGCAAGCAGAGGGAAACAATGTATTTTGTCTCTTCTACTCCATGTTGAAATATGTTATTTTCCTTTCTTTAATGATATAATCAATCCTACAAGTTGAATAGTTCAGCATTAAGTGGACTAAATTGTTCGATTTGCCTTTGTTTATTTCTATTTCTGATAAAGCTTTCTGCTCTCCATTGTAATGACCTGCAGTCAGGTTAAGTGCAAGTGTGGAAAGGCAAAATACCCAAAAACACTTCCAAATTCCAGTGATTATCCTGCATTGAAGAGTATCCACATGCCAAAGCCTTCCTTCCTATAAAGGGACAGCAGAGTATAGCCACTTTTCATGTACACCATACAATGGAACCCACTTCCCTGGGGATGGGCTACAAATGACCTAATCCTTGTGGATGAGTCATCACCCATCCACATGATGAGTAATGTGGCATTCACCTTATTTTTTGGCTTCTGCTCAAATGTAGGTGGTCAGCTGATATATTCTGTGATAGACTCCTTTTAAAAGACTCTTTTCTGCCTTATATATTTTTTTCCTCCTAGGAGAAAACAAAGCCAGAAAGACATAAAAATTTAAGACGTCTGAAGCTAACAGCTGGAAAGTCAGTCACATAATTCCTTTAGCAATAAGCAGCAAAATATCTGTTTCTTAAGCTTCAATACTATCTTTATAATTAAGAAAATAAGAAATGGCATAGACGAATACGTGTTATTAAAAAGTGGACATATTTTTATTACATCACCAGAATTTAAGAACCTTCAGCTCCAAACTAATGTCAGACATAAGCTGGACCAGATGGATTAGAACTAAATAGTGGGCAGTGTAAGATGGTTCACCAAATTAGGAAGATAGAAGGTAAACATGATGGGCACCTCCTACAGCAAGATATTTTCACTGTGGAGCCAAATGAACAAATCATTCAAACAGTTTTCAAATTGCTCGTTTTGGAGTTTGATAGACCTGAGTGTGCTTCCCACGATAACTGTTTTCTGAGGTGTGTCATCTCTAGATGTTAATTTTCTCAACTTGAAAAAAAAAAAAAAAAAAGAATAAGAAGACCTACCTCACAGAGTATTATCAGGGTTAAAGAAGATAATGTAGATGGATCATGCCATCTTAGCTAAAATATCTATTTTAGGAGGTCAGAGGCCACAAGTTAGTTTCAGGAGAACTGGGTTCAACAATTAACTCCCCACTTTCTATTATTACTATTTTTTGCCTTTTTAAAGTTTATTTACCCTCATTTTGAGGTTTTTCAATTTGTAAAATTAACCCTAAGTCTTCAGTTACTTTAATGATTAGTTAATAAAGCAAATTCATTTATTTAAACAATTGTTATTGTCCTCTACTCTTTAGCAAGCCCTCTTCTATGCTCTTAAGGTAAAACAGTGGACACAACAGACAACAGTTCTTGCCCAAATGAAGCGGAGACTCTAGTAGTTGGACCAAAGCTTTACATGCAGAAATAATTTAGGACTAAAGATAGATTTTTGGCTCTTCTAATTTACTCTCTAATAGAAAAATATTAAATAGGGAAAGACCCAAAAGGATATTTTTTTCTGGTTCCAAGTCTTGTCGTTAGTTATGAAACAGGTTTGCATACAATATTAAAAATATATAAAAGAAATTTAACTTGTTGAGACTATTTTGGAAGTTTCAGCATGCCAGCTGCTTCCAAAAGAAATCACTCTGGGAAAATATGCCTCTAAGCCTCAAAAGGATTAATTATTTTTATTTATTTAAGTTTTCTGGAGCAGGTTGGGAAAGTTTGTTTAAGTTTGTTTTTTGTTCTTACTTTCTCCAGGTTTAATTGCAGTGCTTGAGATTGCTCTAGGAAAAAAAAAAGGCATTTTAATTGGCCACATTGTAACTTCTTTCTTTCACTGATAAAATAATAACATATTTGAAGTTTTTATTTTCTTAAAAATCAGATAAACACACCTTGACAGTAAGTATAATTTTTCACATATACATACTAATTAATAAACCAAATGCAAATTTCGAGGATTACAGTTGATTTAATTTTGCCTTCTATATTTACATTTACCGTTTTAGCAGTAACTGGCTTGCCAAGTTTCTTTTATTGCTCACTTCATAGTGAAAGTCATATGCATACTTTTTTTAAATTCAAGAAGTCCAGATTTTTCTGAATTGGCTGCTGTGTTGTAGGTTGATGAATGTACTATTTATTAACAAAACCACAGAATAAACAAGCCTAAAGGAAAGTAGAAAAAATTCTACGGGATGCTAGCCAAGGAGGTTTTATCAGGAAAAGAGAAATGAACTGATGTTAAGGACACATATTTTTGTTTTAAGATTACATGTGGGTATAATGAGCAAGAAGGTGAAGGAAAGGGATCTTGATAGAAATCATTGTACTGTTTTTACTATTTCTGTAGATCAATCATTGATTTGGAAGTAAACTATATTGCCTGTGGTAGGACAGGTGAGCTTTTTTTAAAAAAAAAAATATTGGTTTTCTAAATCAATAATCTACCTCCCAGCCCCCATCTCTTCAAAGTTTCTGTGATATATATGGCTACTTGTGTATAGGTATTCTGAGACTAGGGTTTTTTCCCCTTCTGAATGTACCAAAACTGTTACTTTGAATTTAGCCTCATCTTAAATTTTCTGTAATAATCATTACCTTCCCTAGCTTAATTTTAATCTTTTGAGTTACATTTCAACACTACAGGAAAGTAATTTCTAATTCAGCTATTCTTTTTCATACATATATATGTTAAATCTCTCTTTGCTTAGGTTCATTCTCTAGGCATTCAAGCAACTGAAGAATCTCCTATTTTTAAAAACGTATGCACACACACATACACACTTTGATGCCTTATAGTTCTCTTCTCCTACACAGCTATAGTTTTTGAAAATATAATTTAAACTTCTTTTCCTTCATTTTTCACTTATTCATAGACCCAGGAAAATCTTCTATTTCTTAGCAAGTGACTAAATCATGTGACTTATTTTATGATTAACATTGTTTTCATGAACATATGAAATGATTTTATTATAGATGAACCTAATGGATACTTTTTTATTTTTATTTACCTTACAACAATATCTAACAATGTAACCATTTCTTTATTAAACACATTTATTTTGCATCAGTGTGCTTGTCACATTTATTTCCTGTGTCTATGCTTTTCTGTCTCAGTTTCCTTTAAAGATTTCTGAGTGTGTTTTCAGGCATCTCAGAATTGTCTCTTAGGCTTTCTCCTTCCCACTCTATGTACTTTCATAGAAGATTGAATCAATTTATGTGGTTTCAATCATCATCTGAAGTCATGATGCCGCTACTATCAAAGCTCTAACCCAGACACATATGTCCAAGTGGCTTCTGGGCATTTCCACTTGAATATCTCACAGGCACCACAAGCTAAAATGTTCCAAACTGAACTTTTCACCTTCCCTCCCTCCTCTACCAACAAAATGACTCTTTCTTCTCTGTTCTCAACCTCTATAAATAACATTAGCATCTAACCCGTTTCCAAAGTCAGAAATAAAGATATAAATCTGACTGTTCATTTTCCTTTATTCTCAAGTGGAAATAATTAGCAAATCTTGCTACTCTTATTCTTGATTTTTTTTGCTGGGCTGCTAGTCTCAGCTACCATCGCCTCTCACCTGGATACTATAGTATAACAGTTTCCTAACCCTAGTCACATTAACTCTTGTCTTCTACAGCTAATTTTTATATCAGAGTTGCACTTCTCTTTAAAAATACAAATATGGTCATGCCGTTTTTTAAAAAAATTAAAACCCATTGATTGATTCCTGTGGTTCTTAGAAGGAATTCAAGTGTATGAGCATGGTTTGAAAGAGTCTTCATTATCTAGGCCTTGATAACATTACTGCCCATTCTACCCTACACCTTTCTACTTATTCATACACATTCAGTCCCTCTTAAATAACAAAGACACACACAGTCAGGTATTAGGCCTTCCTGAATTCTTTCTGCCTAGGTTCAGTGTTTTAATATTTCTGGACATCTTATGTCAGCTTTCAGAGAAAAGTTTAGTTGCTTTTTTTAATTGCCATATTCTCCCACTAGACTATAAGCTATGGCTATCTTATTCACTGCCCCATTCAAGAACTAATCATAAAAACTGGGGCTCAGTATATTTTTTAAACTATTAATTGAGTAGACACATAATGCAAATTTAATTATAGAATTACACTTTTATTACTAATGCATACAAATTAACTTTTCAAAATGGCATTTATTATTTTATTTCAAAGGCAACACATACTCATTGTGGAAAACTTGGTAAATAAAATGCAGATATAATGCTTAAAATTATATTCCCTCATCACTATACCACATAGCAATAACAGTTTTGAAAAACCATCAGCTGCTTTATTTTTACACAATTCAGAAAATTATAAACAATTCTAAATTGTTTTTTAAATATCTATATCATTACATTCAAAGTTATTTTATAATTTATGTAACTGTGATTTACTTTTTTGTTTTATACTCAATAATACTAATATGTTTACTTCTGATACAGACATAGAAGTAATAAACAATTTAGTGACACAGCCACTTTTTAAAAATGCCTAATATATTCAAATATGTTTTAGGTATTTTAAAAATAAGAAGATGATGCTTCTAAAATTTGTTTCTCTGAAAATAGCTTATGAATTGCTAAGAAATTCCCAGTAGGGATGCATTGTTGTATATGGAAAACAGATTGGTCATTGATTTTTGTGGTAGCACGTAAGTATGTGTGTCTAGGTGACATTATAAGATTCTCTCTAGCCTCATTGATGTTGTCCTCTAAGTGCCTGGCTCTAGCAGAGGAAATATCTTCAATTCCACATTTGGAGTAGGTCAAACAGGTGTCTGAAAAATCAGTGAGTCTTAAATTTGGCATGTATCAGGATCCTCTGAATTATTTGAATATAATACAGATTTCTTCACCCCATTCCCAGACATTAGAAACTAATAGGGTTGTGGTGGGCCCAAAAATATTCATAGCAGCAAGGTATTACAGTGATTTTTGAGGAAATATTTGGGCCAAAATTTAGGAAACACTGTCTAGGGATTTAGACTTAAGCCACCTGCGGACTTTTCATGAGTTCTTTACAATTTTTAACTCCGAAACAATAATACGCAAGCCTCTGTTTTTTTCAAATAATATAAATATGAGACTAAAAATATAAACAAGCTATTCCTTCAAATACATTCTTTACTTTTATAAATATTGTGTAATATAATAGTATTTTTCATGTTTCTTTTACTTAAAAGGAGGTCAGTTTTTGAATGCATACTGCTTTTGTACCCTGAGGCCTTCCCATAATAAAATCACCTTTTCCACTGCAGAGCTACCATCCAAATTGGAGGCTCATGTAAAGTAGAATGAGATAATGGAATATTAAAAAATGCAGCTAGTGTCTGTATCTGTCATTTTAATCCCACTTGATAATTTACTACTCATACGGGGTTTCAATTGAACTATATTTTAGGTACATTTAAATATCATATTCATGAAGTGGTTCATGTAAAACATCTTTTTTAATACTAAAATATCTAATTTGTTTAAAATCTGCTCTAACATTTTACTTTAAAATCCATTATGAATTATAATTAGGGATGATTATAAGCATTTAGAATAGGGAAAAGTGATAAAGTAGAAAGCACATGTTTGAAAACACAAACTTCATTTCTGGTTTTGCCACTCACATGACTTTACTAAATTCTTTCTCCTTCTCCTAGGCCTCTTTATTTATCATCAATTTACCAGACATTAGTAAGCACTCTCTTAATGCCAAGAATAGTGGACTTGAAGATGGAAGTACAAATTCTGTGCATGCTCTGCCTTGATTTTCTCTGTGTGTTTTCATGAAAGCCAAATGAAAAAGCTCCATGTACTCTAGACCCACATCAATATGAACATTTTATTTTTTGCTGTGATTCTATTGATTAAATATAAATACGTGTCATTAAAGGTTTGTTTATAAACTTCCTAAAGAACACACAATTAACAAATGTGTAGATAATTATTTTCTAAACTTTAAAAATTTGCCTATAATAAGAACCAGTCTACATATTATTTGTATCTGTTAAGACTGGTGTTAGAACTAACTTTTTCTCAAGTTCAAACTAGAATCCTTTATCTTGGCAATAGATCTAACTCTCTCCTAGAGAATATGTCACTGCTAATAACTGCTTTCTTCTCATTAAAATTTGCTACTAATTTCATTCAACAATACACTGATTATTTTCCTCTAATACTTGCTATTCATTCCCTATAGGTTTCTCATTTTGAAATCAAAACAAATGAATATAGTAAATGAATTGTAAGGCCTATTCAGAGATATTGCAGCATGCATGTGTTCCCATGTGTGTGTTAGCAGATCCATGCCTTTAAATAACAGTTCACGTATGAGAATCTGATTTTCAAATGTATAAATGTAATTAAGCATTTCTCCATACACATGGCACTAGACGTCTCTTACTTCTTGTCCCTTTTAACTAAAATTGCTCTGACCATATGCCCCTGCTGATCAAATAAATATCTGTAGGTAGTTCTGTTGGCATATATGGCCATGTCTGAATTATGCTATTATAACTCTGACCCTAGCAATTTGGAGCAGGCATGGCCACCATACAGTTGAATCTAATCTGTACACTAATATATGTGGCTACATGATTCCAAGACTGTGCTCAAACAAAAATAATGGGGATCACTCAATCTTTGGAATGCAAAATGGAGACTTAGAGTAAGATAGGGGAGAGTCATCAAATTGGTCATAAGAACAGAGTCAAAGCACAGATTTTAAAAAATCAGAAAGGAGAGAGAAGCTGAGTCACCAACATGTGATACTATGTTACGTATAAAGCCAACCTCTGCTCTTGAAGGAATTTCAAGAGGTTGTGCTAAAACTGTAATGAATCTTTATCCTCATCCTGAACCATTTCTTTCTTTCTTTTTCTTTGCTATAGGCTTAATTGTACTACATTTGCCATATATCATATATTGTTACTATACTATAATTACTTTTCTCAACAGACCTAGTTGTTGAGTTTTTCTTGGGTTCTGTGAATCCGCCATCCATGGCTGCAATATCTGTTAGATTTCTACATATATCCCTGCACTATGGCTTCCATTATTTGAGTTACCTGAAGTGCTTTATTGTTCCCTGGAATCATAAGAGCACAGCTAACACAAATTCTTAGCTCTAGTAAGGAAAGAACTGTGGTCAAATCTTTTCTCAACTGGAAACTATTTCTCTAGTTTTTCATATTCATGAAGAAAAGAATCTCAAAGTAAAAATGTCTCATAAAATGAAGGATTTATAATTGTGTGAATTTTATTTATTCCAGTTCAGCAGTGATGTTCCATTAGCATTACTCATACTTTGGCAATTTGATTTTGAATGAAGCTAAATGGTCTCTAAATCTGGACTGGCATGGATGGCCTATCCATTTTAAGAAGAACATTTCAGTAGATGCATTATAACACATATTTACACACATGCATGTGCCCATTTATATTTATGTCCAAAGTCTAAACAGAAGCTTCTTTTGAGCAGTCTAACTTGATTGTCTAAAGAGCAAAATAAATGTTAATTTGTGATTTATTATTCTATAATTGGCCAATGTAGTAGATAATATGGAGCATCTCCTAGAATCCCTGCCTCAAGACCTATTTATGTATGTATATTCTAATAAAGTTCCCACTAAGACTTATTCATAAAAATCTCTATCTTTCTGTTACTTTACAGGGAGCTAAAGCTAATACAGAGAAAATTCAGGCCCTGTCATTTATAGGAATATAAACTAAAAGAATTTTCTTCCTTGAATTTTGGAAAGGATGGTCTGGAAGAACTTAAGAATTTGAGGAAGCACAACCAAGAATTATCTCATCAGGTTTATGAAAACTCACTATTTTCAATAGAATATTTGCAAGATGGAAGAGACATTGTTTTCAGAATATCCAAAATAGAGATTTAGTTAAGCCTTTTCCATATGAAGAGAGTTGGTATTTCGTATAGAAAAACAGTGCTGCATCTGGGGAGAATCTTTAGATTTAACTATTTAAAAGCCAGAATTACATATAATTCTTACATAAACCAGGATATGGATATTTTATGTATTTTTTATTTTAAAAGCAGAAACATATCCTGGAGTAATGTCCATGATGTATTCTTAAGTGAGAAAAACAAGTTGCATATATATGTATAATATATTTTTTATAAATGGAAATGGTACCAGAATCTTCTAGGTACATGTATGTTTCTTTGCATATTTTTGTGGATAAGGAAGGACATATAAGGTTATTAGTATTAAATATAATAGGGTGAGACAGGTAGAGGGAGAGATTAGGATTGTGAATATAATGTCTTATAAAAACCTTTATTTTTTTATACTATTCTAGTGTTTTCTTCTGGTTGAAGCTAAGACATATGAGGTTTGTAATATTGGAAGAGGCATTTAAGATTTAAAATAAAAGGAAACAATGTCTTTAATTTAAAAACCAGACTACAGAGAATTCTTCTAAATTAATAAAAAAATCATTCTTTGTAATATGATACTAGCTAATGTTTACATTACTAAAAGAATGATTCCAAATTTACAGTGGAATGTTCTGTAAACATGCAATTATTTCAAAGAACTGTGGCAAGAATAAATGAAATTGAGTTATAATTGATGACAGAATTTTTTGAAATTTCTTTCTCAGTAATGCCTGTATTATATATGACTAATAAGCCAGTATTTTGAAGTTCTCTGTTCAGAACTGTTTTAAAGAAGCAGTATAGATAGGGTATGCCATATCTTAAAGTACTCAGAAGCTCCCCATACCTTTCAAGAGAAAATTCAAGCTTATTGAAATGGAATGTAGGTGTCAGATGTATATCCTTCTCGTTTCCCCTTTTAATTTCATCTCCCCAACCCCCGCCTCCCAGCCCCCCAGACCACCCCGTCAGGCATCTACAGCCTTCATGAAGTATTTCAGATTGTGGAAGGCTTCCAAAGATATCTGCCTCTGTGCCTTTGTATATTTTGGTTCTTCATAGTATGATGCCCTCTCAGCTAACAAGTTCAACTTTTCCAGAAAAGTTTTGACCCTCCTTCAATGTTAAACTGCAGTGTCTTCTTTAAGTATGGTTTTTATGCCTCCAGGCATTAGCCTGGATTAGGTGCCTTCCCAGCACATCCCCAAAATATCTCAGGGTTTTTCTTTCTCATGGCATTCATCCCAATGAATTCAATTTTTTCAGCTTTATTGAAATATAATTAATATACAATAAACAGCACATTTTAAAGTGTATAATTTAATGAGCTCTGACATATGTATACAGCCATGAAACCATCACCACAAATCAAGATAATGAACTTTTTTCATCACCCACAAAAATTTATTCATGTCCCTTTGCATTATTTTCTCCTGTCTTTCCTCATACTCCCCATGCATCCCTAGGCTACAACTGATCTGCTTTCTGTCATGATAGATGATTTTGAATTTTCTAGAATTTTATATAAATGGGACCATATAGTATCTACTGTTTAGTTTCCAGCATTTTACACTCAGCATAATTATTTTAAGATCATTGATATTGGATGTCTCAATACATTTATTCTTTTATTTCTGAGTAGAAATTTTATTTCTGAGTGGTATCATGTGGTTATATAAAAATTGTTATCTGTTTGCCTATTAGTAGACATTACTCTTGTTTCCAGTTTTTGGCTATTACAAATAAAACTGATAAGCACATTTGTGCTCCAGGCTTTGTGCACACATATGGCTTTTTTCCTCCTCTGTAAATACCCAGGAGTGTGCATTAGTGTGCTAAGACTGCAGTACAGTGGATGACTTAAAACAATAGAATTTTTTTCCCACAGTTTTCAAAGCTAGAAGTCCCAAATCAAGGCGTTGGCTGGGTCTTGCTTCCTCCAAAGGCTTTAGGGAACAATCCTTCCTTGACTTTTCTACATTCTGGCATACCTTGGCTTTTAGATGAATCACTCCAATCTCTGCCTCTGTCTTCATATGGGTTTCACTCTCATGTGTCTGTTTCTGTGTCCAAATTTCCCTCTCTTACAGTAGCTCTGAGGTCTCCCAGAACAGACGTGCTCAGAATAAAAAAAAGTGTTCATTGCTGGATATATAGATCTAAATACAAATGTTCAGTTTAATCACTGTTTTTTCAAACTAATTATTGGAATGCATATTTTTAAAATGATAAAATAACAGAGGTTGAGGACAGACCAATATAGTTTTACTATTGTAGTTTTTACAACTTATCATGTAAGGATGGATCAATAATATAAAAAAAGTTTGTAATTATAAATTAGCATACTTATATTAACAGGAAAATTTGAGCTAAAAACTTAGAAACTGCACAATTTTAACAGCTTTAAGTTAGTTTAAAATATTAACATAAAGATTTAATTCTAGGTAACTTAAAATATTTTAATATGTTTTAAAATATTTTCTTTTTATTTAAAATAATAACAATAATAAAATATTGTTCAGAGATTAAGAGGCTAAGCATACTTATAATATTTAGTATAGTTATCTAAGCCATTTTTGAAAACTAAAAGCAACTTTGAGAAGAAATGAGTATTGCTTTAAAGTAGAAACAGATACTCTTCATAAAAAACAAATATTAAAGGCCGGGCGCGGTGGCTCAAGCCTGTAATCCCCGCACTTTGGGAGGCCGAGGCGGGTGGATCACAAGGTCAACAGATCGAGACCATCTTGGTCAACATGGTGAAACCCCGTCTCTACTAAAAATACAAAAAAAAAAAATTAGCTGGACATGGTGGCGTGTGCCTGTAATCCCAGCTACTCAGGAGGCTGAGGCAGGAGAATTGCCTGAACCCAGGAGGTGGAGGTTGCAGTGAGCCGAGATCGCGCCATTGCACTCCAGCCTGGGTAACAAGAGCGAAACTCCGTCTCAAAAACAAACAAACAAACAAACAAAAAAAAAAACAAATATTAAGAGAATTTTACTCTATTGCCCATTTCAGATGAATTGTATTGTTGCTCATGTTCCTTGTATTCAATACAAGGATTTGATCCTTGGTTAATTGAATATTTAAATTTTTCATTTAATATTTGTAACACCAAGACCCACAGTAGATAAGCATAAGATAAATATTACATCTAAGATAAACACTTTTTGTTCTCTGAAAGTTTCATTGATACCTTTTATTTTTAAATATAGGGACCATGTTGAATATGCAAAATGCATTTGAATACCTAGTACTTGATTACTGTATTGAAATGTTTCAAAAAATAACTTTCAGCTGATGGACTAAGTGTATTTATTTACAGTTGTTGTATTAGTCCATTTGCACACTGCTATAAAGTACTACTTGAGACTGGGTAATTTATGAAGAAAGGAGGTTTAGTTAACTCACAGCTCCACAGGCTTAACAGAAACCAAAGCTGGGAGGTCTCAGGAAACTTATAATCATGGCAGAAAGTGAAGAGGAAACAAGGACCTTTTTCACATGGTGACAGGAGAGACAGAGAGCCTGTGGGAAAAAGTGCTACACACTTTGAAACAATCAGATCTCTTGAGAGCTCTATCATGAGACAGCACTAGGGGGATGGTGCTAAACCATTAGAAACCACCCCCATGATACAAGCACCTCCCACCAGGCCCCACCATCAGCATGTGGGGATTATAATTCAACATGAGATTTGGGTGGGAACACAGAGCTAAACCATATCAATTGTATTTTTCATATTAAGCTTACATGGAAAAGAATCTCTCAGATTACCTTCAATCACTGGGATTTATTGCAATGCAAATGTAACCTTAGTTTCTAATGTGTATTGGATGAATTGTGTCCTCCCCCACATTTATTCCACTGAAACTCAGAATGTGACATTATTTGGAAATAAGGTTTTTGCAGATATAATCAGGTTAAGATAAGGTCATACTGGTTTGGGGTAGGCTGCAGTCCAATAACTGATGTCTCTATAAGAAGAAGGAAATTTGCCCACTGAGATATCCAGGGCAACTACCATTAAAAGAAAGAGACAGATATTGAAGTGACACCTCTGTGAGCAAAGGAACACCAATGATTGTCAGCCACCATTAGAAGCTGGGAGATAGCAGTGGAATAGAAAGACTCCAGGAGAAGTGTGGCCCTACTAACACCTTGATTTCGGACTTCTCGCATCCAGAAATATGAGAATATATTTCTGTTGCTACAAGCTGTTCAGTTTGTGGCACTGTGTTACAGCAGCCCTAAGAAATGAATGTATGATGATACAGTTTCAAGTTGTTAGCTTTATTGCTGACCTTCCTATTTTTCTTTTAAATTAGCCATCCTGCCCCGACAGACTTTGTGGATCAAGCTAATAGGAGTGGGTTTCTGTTGCTTGGCCAAAACAGCTGGAGGCAAGAGAATCTGATGTACAAACCCTAGAATAATACACTTGCAGCTGTTTTTGACAGAATGGATCTGTGTCCTTGATGTAAATGTATACCTTCTTAGTAAGTAAATGTATACCTTCTTAGTACATAAACTTATTAACCCAGAAACACTGAATATATTGTATATGTTATCAGTCAGGATTCATTCAGAAAACAAACAAAAACATCATTCGTCATTCACAGTCTTAAAAAGTAGCATTCAAAGCAGGAAATTCATCATATAGCTAATGGAAAATACTGAGAAGCCAAACAGAGTGAGGGAACTTAGAGATTCGGAGCAGCAGAAAGTTACTTTCACCTCTAGACCAGAGGACAAAGGAAGGCAGAGTTATGGTAGCTCAGGACTGGGTTCCCAGGCAGAAGCTGGCATCACAACAGGCTTGTTCAGTGGAGGTTGGAGCCATAGAAGACAAGCAGCTCTTGTTGGAGACACCAGTGCAAGAGGAAAAAAGTTTAGTCTTCTGTTGATTTAACACAGTTGGAAGCCCAGTGACATAGAAGCTCAGGAATTGGTGCCTGAAGGGGTCAGTCCTCTGCCTTCCAGAGCTGAGCAGGGGAGCTAAAAGGAATGTATATCTAAGGGAGAAGATCTTTCATATCCATTACTTTTTGTTTATCTCTTCAATTATCACCCAGGTCAGGCCTAATCAGCATTCCTCATGTATGTTATAAATGTCTAAAAATTTTCTCTGACTCTAATTGGAACTTCCTCTTAACCATTGTGAATTAAGCCATTTGCTTAATCCATGTAAAGCAATGAGTTTCCTTATTTGCTAGAGGGTGAAGTCTAAACTGATTAAATTGATGTTTTGGTTTCCTAATGTTCAAAATATCCTTTAAATTATTTCTCATGTTTACCTACCTAATTATGCTCCTGCCAGATACAACTATAATAGCATTTTTGGAGAAAAATGAACAAACAAAAATCCATACAAAATTTCTCAATATTTATGATTAGTTTTAAAATTGCATAACACACATTGCAAGTCCTATAGAACTCAGAAAATTACAATTCAATGAGGTCTAGAGCAGTCTCTGAGTTTCTGAACTTCAGTTTAAATACCTGCATGTTTTCTACTCAATGTTGTATATCGGCAATTAGACCAGAGCTCAGCAGTAGTTGATACTCAATAAATACTTACTGAATGAGGGAAATCATGAATAACAGCCCAGTTTTCTAAGGTCTTAAGTCTTTAATGAAGGGTGTTACTAACCTGATGTCAAATATATATTTTTTGCATATAATCATTGGATAAAATATAAAAATACTTTGAGGTTTTTAACAATTTTTTTAAAAAACTTGAAGGTACAGTATTGCACTTTCTGTTTTATTACACGAAGTCAATGAGCCTGGCTTTCCTAAATTTCATAAAGATATTAATGAAAATTTAAAATATTTAGAACAACTTAAAGAAATAATTATAAATAGCTTAAAATATATACATATAGAAGTTTAATTAAATAAATATTTTCTATTATAGGGTACCTACTTAAAAACCTTTTTTAAATGTATGATCAGTTAATCATCATTTAAAGACACACAAAAAAATCTGTATAATAGTCACATATGTCACCTATTTATCTTTCCTATATGCTGGATTTCTTCTGCTTGTGGATCATTCAAATGTATTTTCAGTGTTCTTAAGAATTATCTATAGCCATATCCTTTTCTGCAGCTATTTCCAGTGAGCATGAATTGTTAAATTATTTTTTACCTTATTTAGTACTGATAGGTGAAAGTAATAACGCAATTTGTTCTAATATACATCTTGTCGCTGTTGAAACAGATTTCCCAGTTCCTTCAGTTATATAGACAGATGTAAATAATATATATTTAGGCTTTTCTGAAAAGAGTATGTCAGGATACTTGTGAACATCAAGAGCCTAGAATTCACATGTTGGTAGTGTGTGGTTTTAGGCAGTACCTCTCTGTCAAGAGTGTTGCAGGCAAAATTTTGCCTACAAGCCAAAAATATTTCTCATTTTATGCAAAGTGGAACCATAGCATTTCTCCCTGAGACTGAGAATTATTAAAATACCTTGAATACCAGGGTTGGGCTCACTGAGGTTTGCCAGCAGGCAAGGTCAGCAGGCATGCCCCATATACATAAGACACTGTCTAGTATGAAAAGAACATTCTGGACCCGTGATTTGTACCTGTCATTGTCTTAGGGAGGGTTGAATTTGAACACAATATATGACTTATGCTGGAATATACTGAGACCTGTGATTGTAGGTAAGCTTGAAAAACTAAAAAACAAGCAAATTTAAAAATCTGTTCTTTAAAAGCTACCATAGTGAAGGCTCAACACTATTCTTTTTGTTGTGGGACCGCCTAAAGGAACCTAATACTGGAAGGAAGCATTCTCCAAAGAATGAGGATTTGCATTAAAAAGTTGGTCTTATGGCCAACTTGACTTCTGGGCTTTCATTTATTTCTGTCTAACACAGAAGTTCAGCTTTGTAGCAATTTCTGTTGCTAATGGCCTTACACCAGATATCTGAACGGCTCTGAACTTTAGCCAGGGGAGTGATTTCTGAACTGGAGAACATTGACCCACAAAAAAAGGCTGTGAGAATGCCAACCATTGCATAAACTTGACTTAAAGAAGTCCACCTGAGTTTGCAGTCTCTGGCCATGCTAGCAGGCCATTAAAGGGAAGGACAAATTCAACAAGCTAGGGCAAGCGAGTCTGGGGACCTTCTGTATAGCTTGATATATTGAGAAAAGACTGAATTTCTCACTGTGAGAGGCAGATGAGCATCCAGATTGGTCATAATGTGAACACTTGTTTAATTATGACACTTAAACAGGGAAAATAACTATTATATTTCAAATATATGTATTGAATTTCTGATTTCACCTATATCTCTAATTTTTAAAGATAAGTACTTTCAAGTGAATCATTGCTAACTTGCCATCAGAATTATTTCTTTTTACAGTCAATATATTATTTTCACAAATTTTTAAATCTCATTTAAACAGAAACAACAAAATGAGCAAAATCATTATTCTGGTGTGGGCTTTTCTTATGCTGCACATATTTATTATCATTATTATTATTTTTTGAGCTTTTAAAAAGCTAAGCACAAGTAAACAATCTGAAAATTTAAACTGTTAAGGGAAAAAGTACCTAGGAATCAAGAGATTGGAAATTTAGTCTTAGCTGTGCTACTAACTAGCTGGGTGGGACACTGAATAAATCACTGTGCTTTATTGGATCTTTGATTGGTTTTCTTCCTAAAATGATGAAAATGTACTACATGATTCCCAAGGACTCGCGCAGCTCTCAAAGGACTAAAATGTCTTGCATCTCCATGTGTTACAAATATTTTATCGACACAATGACATCTCATTTTCTAAAATGTTGCCCTGCAGGATATGCCACACCTCCCAGGTATTAAATCAATCAGGTAGTAAAAACAACTATTTCATTCACAGTAGGAAATTGAACTGTCAAAACAATTGCACATACTTAATGTACTAAGAGATTTCAAAATTTTTGACAATTTAATAACTGCTAGATATCTTGATTTTACTATTTTTCCCTTATAAAAAAGAAAATTTAGACTGTTCATGCACAATTGAAAACAAGTGTTTCTTTTCAAACTCTTCAAAGATTCATTTTAAAAATGGGATCACAGCAGGATGTGTCTATCAGGTGAAACACTGAATTAAATCATGACCTCAACATGGGTGTTATTTTTCATTGAATACATATATTTCCTTTTAATAGTCTGAAAAGTTTTCTCTGACTTTTTTTACCATAGAGATTTTTGTGCTTCAGAAATGTTTATCAGTTATTTAACTCTTCCGTTTTGTGAAAAGTAGTTACTTTTAAATCATAAATGTGTGTCCAACAAATATTTGCTATTTTCAAAGTACTTCACAGATATACTTACTGAAGTTTGTGCTGTCATAAAATGATATTATTATCTGTAGGATGTTAAGGTCCAACATAAACAGTAGTTATTCTTGATTTTCTAGAACCTTTGCTAATCAATCTATGGACAATGGGGGCAGCAGCCTTAGTACCACCTGGGAGCTTATTAGAAATGTAAAATCTCAGCCTCACCCCACCTCTCTTGAATCAAGGTTAAATTATAAGCATACTCAAGTTTGAGAAGTGCTTGTCCAGAAGGGATGCTTCTGCTTCTGTTCTGAGAACCATGCTTCAAGTATCAAGCCAAGAGACAACCTGGGGAGGTTCTGCTCATTTTTTGTTTGTTTTCACCTCATGGCTTTTTGGGATATCATTGAGATGATGGTTAATACTGATAGAATGACACATTTAAGCTGACACTTAAGAATGGCTTTAGTTCTAGAGAAGATTTTCATGTTGACTTTGGAGGAAGATGTTTTCCTTATAATCGTATAAACCACCTAGATGGTATATTAAATATACTTTTATTCCATTTTGAAAGTAAATTATCATAAGCTGATTGCATTTGGATTAAGCATTGTTCATGTCTATGGAATTTCAAAGGGTTTCGATTATAAATTAATTGTTTCAAAGTATTTTGTGCTTGGATACCCAACCATTAAGTATCCATAGAAATGTGTGACTACATCTATGGGGTAGATGTTGGCTCAAAATGTGCTGAATATAAACCTTACAAAGTATAATATATAATTTCCTACATCTATTTTCACTTCTGGTTGCCTCTTTCATCCAAAGATATTTATGCTTTGGATATAAAATCCTGTGATGTAATTTGAGGGAAAATTACGGTGTGAGTTTTGTTTATAACAATGTAGTGGTCAGAAGAACCCACTCCACCTTGGCACTGGCTTATAGTTTGGAAAATGCTCATATTCATTTGTAATGCATCCAAAGGACTGTTAACACAAGAGATATTTAAGATGGAAACGGTTCTTACAAATCAAAGTAAATATTTTCTAAAACAAGAGAACACACAGTATATATAATATGATATGACTTAACATAACACAATACACTAAGGCTCTTATAGAAAAGGGCCGAATCCAAAAGTAAATGGAAAAACAGAAAAAAAAAGTTAGGAAACAAGGGGAATCCTACTCTTCTTCACCTTCAATAGAGAATGTAAATTTGCAAAATGTTAGTGGAAAAGGCCCATTCGCCTAATCATCAAATATGCATTGTTTGCCTGTGTTCACAACGCTGCATTAAATACTGCACTAGTATCTCAAGAAAGGGAGGAAATTAACATTATAAAATACCTATGGAACAACAGGAGTTGTGGAGTAGGGTCGGTGTAAGAAAAAATTATGTAAAAATTATAGTGTAAATTATAACTCAACTTTGAAATGGTATTTCACTTCAAGTTTGAAATGGAGACAAAGGAAACAGAAAGAGTGAAATATAAGATTCATATTATATGAAAGAATATAATAGGAGAATAAGAAGAGAAGATTAAAAAGTAGAGAGAAGCCATTGAAATGAAGGAGAAAGAGATATACAGATGTGTAGCCAGTATTTACTAGGAGTGGAGGAAACATAGGAATATGGAAAACTGAAATTTTTGGAGAGAGATAGGATTATTAACAGATTTTCTTAAAAGTTAAGTGTCCATTTCAATCTGTTCCTTTCAGTCCAGAGAATACAGTTATAACAGTAACTATAGTTAACATTCATGACTGCTTACAGTTAGGCACTGTTATCAGCACTATACATGTATACTATGTTCATAAGGAGCTGAAGAAGGAAGTACTGTTACAATCCGTTTTACTGATGGGAAAAAAAAAGAGGCCAAAAAGGGGTAAGTAATTGGCCCAGGATTAGACAACTAGTTAGTGGTGGAGCTAGAGCTCAGAATGTCTGACTACAGAATTTTTGCTATTAACCACAATGCTATTAAGTCTCACAGTGTATGAATGTCATCCTGCCTCTAGATATTATATTTCTAGAAAAGAAACTTGTGTTTTTCTTTCTTAGCAAGGGGTTTATTTTCCACCTTAAATTGTTGGCTATTTTTTGAAAGGCAATGTAAGAAAGTTAAAAGGCCTAGGTTTTAGACAAACAGACCAAAATTCAAACCCTGACTCCACCACTGACAACTTTTCACATCGTTGGGAAACTATGCAACTTTTCTTATGCCCCTGTCTCATTTGTGTATAATTTTCTCCAATGTGTGCTGTGAGATCAATTAGATTGAAAATATGCTTGACAATATTTTTTCACAATGCTTGACAAGGCAGGAGCTTAAAAATGGCAGTTATTATTTCTACATTACTATTGCCTTTCTTACTGTTATTCTCAAGTTAACTAACTGTTGTTAGTCATTTTTCCCCTGTAGAATATGAACTCTATAAGGGCATGGAATCTCAGGTGTCTGGTACAGAAGAGCTTCTCAGTATGTGCATAAATAGATGGCTACTAAGCACATTCCCGTCTGCCTCTTCCTGCAATGTTTAGCACTATGAGATGTCTTTTTGCTGAATTCAGTACATCTCTCTATTCTTTTGAGTTTTGCGAATGCAGATTCAGCCATCTGGTGTATCAAGTATTTTTTTCAAGATTGTGAGTTGTATTATTTGTCCAAACATGCGCCTTCTCTGTTTTCAGCCAACCAAGAGCAAAAACATTTTCCTTTAGATGTCAAGAGAATTTATTTGTGAGTTAAAGGGAAAAAAAATTAATAGTGATGAAGGTGGGGAAAAAGAAGTCTGTTTCATATCCATGGGCATGACAGTCTTGAAGGTTTTGCTTCTTGTCTTCTGTGCTTTCTGTCACCAACAATGTGAAGTTAACTGGGCAGGATAGCAGTATGTAGAACCATATTAATTAATTCAAGTCCTTGGGTCAACTTTAATAAAAGGAGGGAATAAAATAGGAAGCTGGGAACTGACCATATTGGCTTTTAATACAGAAAGGTCAGTGAAGAAAATTCCCTTTGGCAGGTGCAATCAATTGTAAAAAAGGAGATAACCCCCACTTCCCCAAAAAAACCATGAAAGGTTTAAGCATTAAAGTATCTATTTTGGCTTAGATGAATTCTTTCAGTTGGACATCTAGCCTACACACTCAACCTTGATGTGTGTTAATAAAATAAGTTATTATCTGAATAACTTGTAAATATTCTTACTTTCAAAACAATTAAGAGTATCACTAATATTGACAATAAATTAGCTTAGCATTTGTAAAGCAATGAATTATATTTTTGTGTACTTAAATGCCTTTAGAAGAAATTAAATTTAAAAATAAAATGAATTTCAGAAATTTAAAAAATAACAAACTTTAGATGCTATATTTTTGTTTCATTATTTTTATTTATTTATTTTTTTAAAATTTTTATTGCATTATAGGTTTTGGGGTACATGTGCAGAACGTGCAAGATAGTTGCATAGGTACACACATGGCAGTGTGTTTTGCTGCCTTCCTCCCCTTCACCCACACTTGGTATTCATCCCCAGGCTATCCCCCCCAGCCACCCTCCCGCTGTCCCTCCCCCATTTCCCCCAACAGTCCCCAGTGTATAGTAGACCGCCTCTCTGTGTCCATGTGTTCTCATTTTTCTCACCCACCTATGAGTGAGTATATGCAGTATTTCTTTTTCTGTTCTTGTGTCAGTTTGCTGAGAATGATGTTCTCCAGATTCATCCATGTCCTTACAAAGGACACAAACTCATCATTTTTGATTGCTGCATAATATTCCATGGTGTCTATGTGCCACATTTTCCCAGTCCAGTCTATCAACAATGATTTCACAGTTATGAAAATTCCATTTATATAGCACTTGTATGTATACTCTATATTTATCTATTTCCCACTTCCCCTAGAAATATATTGCATAATAAAATGGAATTTCCAGACAGAACTTAGTTTTTTATGTCTTAATGTATGTCAGAGAAACTGTCTCTTTTTTGTACCCATTGGTAATTACATAGCATGACTGCATCTGGGTTTTATTTTTATTTTTCCCTGTAAGCTACTTGTAAATGTAGTCACTTGATAGCATGGTGGTTTATTATTTTTTTTTTCTTGTGTTACATCCAGCATAAAAACTACACAATCTGGTAAATAGGAAAATTATGCAATAAATGAATCTGATCAACTCCTGAAAAATAGAAGTTTGCATATATTATGAAATCAGAGCTTTCATTTACATAATTCCTCTGAGCAAAGTAATTTATTTATGAAAGTAAAATCAAAGAAAATCTAAACTTTTTTCCCAATTTGTCTAAATTTCTCTTTTATTCGTGATCCATTGATAAGCTCATTGGAAATTCAATGATTTAATACCCACTATGTTCAGCACCCTGCATTCGGTGGCCATGGACTCTTGGCAGATATTTTTCCTTTAAAGCTTATCCTTCAGGGCAGCCTAGAGTCCACCTGCAAGGAGATGAGCTCAAGATAGGGACTTGTAAGCAGTGGTAATAACGTTGGATTTTATTCTGATTAATTGTGTTATATTACATAACGTTATATATTCTCATTCATTTATTCAATATTTATTTGATGAGGATCCTCTATTTTCCTGTCATTGTTCTAGGTTCTGGGGATAAAAGAGTGAGTACCAGAGATGAAGACTGAGAAAAGAAATGTTTCAGTGGGGCTGCATTACAGTCACTGAGTCTTCTGTGTCTCAAATTGGTTAACCTATGGGTTTTGTAGAGTGTGGTGGGAAGGAACTAGATAACAATATGAGACCCTAGAGTAATTAATGCATAGTGGAGCACAGATGCTCATTAGTGCTCATTCCACCAAATTCTATTCACTATAAAATACATAAAAGTCTTAGGTCAAGTAAGTTAAAAATCAATGAAAAACTTATACAGTCATAGAATATTATGAATTTGTTTTAATATCATTATAAATATTTCCGTTCTTAACCAAACATGATAGATAATATAAAAAATATTGCCAAAGCATTATTGAAAACATTAACAATCTCACTTTGATGAAAAATTCTTTGAATATTGTCAACGCCAAAATATTTTAACTTAAAAGCCTTTCGACATAGTAAATATTAATATTCTTTTCGAAGTTTCAAATTGGTTTTCTTCAGCAATAATCAGAATGATATTCACGGTATTCTATGAATACCCTGAATTAGGTATTCTCTTAAATATACCATGAATTAGGCATTCTCTTAAACTTAAAAATCCTTGAATAACAAAATTGTAAGGTTGTAATTCTAAATTTAAATATTTAGTTTTTAAATAAATTTTTGTTTATATTGTTTTAGACTTATATAAAGATGGTGAAGATAGTGCAGAGGATTCCTGCATACCTCACACCAAGTTTTCTATATAAATAACATTTTATTTTAACATTGTATGTCACAATTAATAAATCAAAATTGATACATTATTATTAACTATGATCCACATTTTATTCATCTATCATTAGGCTTGACCTAATGTTCTTTTTCTGTTTCAGAATTTCATCAGGATACCACATTACATTTAGTTGTCATGTCTTAGACTCCTATTGGCTGTGACATTCTCTCAAACTTTCTTCATTTTTATGTATTTGACAGATTTGAAGTGTCAGATACTTTGTAGACTGTCCCTTAATTGGGATTTTTCTGATATTTTTCTTGTGTGACTGGAGTTAAGGGCATTTGGGGAGGAAGATCACAGAGATTAAGCATCATTCTCAACATTTCATATGAAGTTAACATATCAACATGGCATCACTGCTGGTATTAGCGTTGATCATCTGGCCTTGGTGGAGTTTGATAGCTTTCTCCACGTAAACTTATTTTTTCTCTTTTACTTTATTGTGCATTTGGAAGGAAGACACTATGCACATCCCACACTTTCCAAGTAGAAGTTATGCTCCACCACCTTGAGTCTGCAGTATCTATATGACATATTTGAAATTATGCTGCAGAGAATATTTGTCTAATCTCTCTTTTGTTTGTGTTTTTATATCAGTATGAGTTCACAGATACTGTATTTTTTGGGGTCTAATCTGATATAATATTGTTTACTTTGTTGTTCAAGTCATTCCATCTTGGGCCATTTAGCAGTCCTTCAGTTGGCTCATGTGCAAATTAGGTATATCCCCATCATTGTTCTTTTTTTTTTTAATTGTTGTCATTTTACTTTCTCCACTACAAAATGCTTCAGGCTCATCTTGTCCTCAGTCTTAGAATCATTTATTTCTCCGTGAAACCCTAATTCCTTTAATCAGAGAATGATATTAGAAACTAAATTCTAGAGAATAGGTGTGCTTAGTACTCCAGGGATGTTGTTGTTTCTGCATCCTTCCACATAAAAAACTGTGTATAGTATATAGTCACATATAAAAATATTTTTGTATATATACACCTGCATCTATATTATTAAATTTAATTTTAAACATGCATTTATTTGAAAAATCAAATCTGTTAATGGGAACTCAGGCTGCATATTGATAAACAGCTCAAATTCATTTGATAATATAATCAACCTTTGCTGTTGCTACATTCTAGAAGAAAGTTATCAGTAGATGGACGGCATCTTACTTTGTTCTCCAAAACTGGGGTCTTTATGTCCAATTATGTAATAATGCTATGATTTTGAGTTTGTTAGAATTGATTTTGGTGCACCTATTAATTTGGGGCATTGTATAAGAGTTGGTAGATTTAGTAAAGTAGGAAAAGTTTCCTAAAAGCAGAACTGGAGATAGAAATCTAAGAATCCAAGTGTATATGGTTTACTAGGGGGTGCTCATAAGAAAAAATCTGAATGAAGAAAATAAAGCAGTATAAGAAATGAAAAGGGATTAGCAAGTATATGATCTTAGAAAAAGACTTCCTGGCCTAAGCCGGAGAAGAGCTATAAAGATTGAACTGCACCTTAGAAGGATCTCCCTGAGGCAAAAGGCCTAACCTTTCTATTTATTAATAATAGTTATTGACTGTGGGCAATTTCCTTAGGCATAATTTTCTTACCAAGATGATTCCCATCAGCTGAGAGCAAGTTTCTGAAAAATGTAGTGCAGCTGAAAACAACTAAAAGCTAACTCAGCAGACACAATAAGGGTGGCCGCCTGGGGCACCACTGTTCTCTTTTAATACAAGGAGGATCGCCTTAGCTTCTGAGTTACCGACATTTACTAATGGTTAAAATGACACTGAATGCAGCTCAGCTAGTTTGAATATTCTCACTATTAGCAGAGAGGAGATTTGTGCAACAATCATGTTGTGGAACAATGCAGAAAATATTACAGGTTAAAGAAAATCTGAAAGGAGCAGAATCAGCAACCAGCTCCCAATCATGTAAAGCCTCAAAATGTTATTTGAGATGAGGCCAAAATAAATGGGAATTTTGAAAAATATAAATAATCCATTGATGCAAAAAAATGTTCATGGAGTACATATTTTATGCCAGCCATTGTTTAATGAAAGAAACAGAAAGTATCTTCCCTCATGAAGGTTACATTCTCTTAAGAGGAGATGGGAGAGAAATCAATGAATGAATCTCCTATACAAAGATTAGGAGAAAGCACATTCTACGTGAAAAGCACAGCTTGTGCAAAGGCATTGTAATTGTGTGTGCAAGGAACAGCAAGGAGGGCAGAGTAAATGGTGGTCCTTGAAGAGAGCAAATGTGGTAGAGTGAATAAAATCTGTGGAGGAAAGTGCAGATTGTGCAAATCAGGAGTTACCAAACTACAGTCTGTGGCCCACATTTGACCCACCAGCTGTTTCTATGTGGTTTCTGAATTCAAAGAGTTTTTTCAATTTTAAATGTTTGGGATAAAATATAAAAAGCAAAACCTTATTTTGTAACACATGAAAATTGTATGAAATTCAAATTTCAGCATTCATAATTTTTATCAGAATACAGCATGTTCTCTTATTTTTACATTATCTATAGCTGTTTTCATGTGACAAGAACAAAGTTTGGTCATTGCTATAGAACATATTTAATAACAAGCCTTTTACAGAACAAGTTTGCCAGTTCTTGATATAGGCAATAGCAAGTATTTTAGATTTTATACTGAGGGAATGTGAAACCACTGGGTGTGTTAGAACACAGAATTGATGTGATCTGACTATTTTTTAATCTCAAAAGTTAATGAAATCAATGACTAGCAGGTGGGACTTCACAGAGAGTTTTTGTATTATGTAGGATCTTTAACTTTGTAAATGACAGATAATTTAGCTCAAAGTGGTTTAAACTGGAATTTCTCAGCTTCAGCACTATTGACACTTTGGGACAAGTATTTCTTTGTTGTATGGGCTTGTCCTGTGCACTGTAGGAAGTTTAGCAGCATCCCTGATCATTACTCACTAGATACCAATACAACCTCCTACACTGCCGACCTCCCCCCACCCCGACCCCCAGCTGTGAAAATAAAAAATGTCTCCTAGCATGTCCCAATATTCCCTGGGGGATGAAATTATCTGCAATTGAGGTCTACTAAATTAAACCAAAATTAATCTATTACTTCATATTATTTAAAAGGTTGGTTGGATACAGGGCTCAAATGCTACTGTTGGAAGCATCTCTTTGGACTCCATTCTCTGTTGTGCTTCCATTGTCAGACTTTTGGTTGCTCTACGCATACATGATCACAATGACCAATTCAAAGAAATATGGAAGACTTCTCTTTCCCAGAAATCCCACAGATGACTTACCATATCTCATTGGCTCTGGTTGGTTATGGTCATCTTAAGACAACCGGCCGGGCGTGGTGGCTCAAGCCTGTAATCCCAACACTTTGGGAGGCCGAGGCGGGTGGATCACGAGGTCAAGAGATCGAGACCATCCTGGTCAACATGGTGAAAACCCATCTCTACTAAAGATACAAAAAATCAGCTGGGCATGGTGGCGTGTGCCTGTAATCCCAGTTACTCAGGAGGCTGAGGCAGGAGAATTGCCTGAACCTAGGAGGCGGAGGTTGCGGTGAGCCGAGATCGCGCCATTGCACTCCAGCCTGGGTAACAAGAGCGAAACTCTGTCTCAAAAAAAAAAAAAAAAAAGACAACCTCTTATTGGTTTATTCCAATTGGGGGGCTCTTGGAGCTGGGACCACATGACTAACAGCAGGGAAAGGTTGAATTTTTCATTCCAAAGAAACTTAAGGCAGAACTGTTAGGAAAAGGAAGTAATGGATTTTATGAAAGCAACCAAAAATGCTTCACTATTGACCTGACAGGGAGATCTATTTGGGGAGTGTTTAAGAGTACCTTGCCATGGTGATGATAGTTAACAATATTGTATTAGGTATCTGTAATTTGCTAAGAAGATAGATCTTTAAGCCTTCTCAACAGACACAACACATATACAGACACACACAAAATGGTAACTATATAGAGGTAATGGATATGCCAATCAATAACTTGATTATGGTAATTATTTCACAATGTATATAAAGTATCACGTTATACAGGTCAAGCATATACAATTTTTACATGTCAATTATATATCAATACAGTTGTTTTAAAAAGAGGTACTTTCTAGGGAAAGCCTAGCAATAGTGGTAGAGAGGGAGTTAATATACTCTGGGTTTTTTGAATGCTTGTAAATGAAGCACTCAATGACACTGTATAGTTCCTACAGCTCAAATCAATAAAGTCTCACAAAAGGAAAGACAACAAAAAAGTGCCTCTGCATAACTAAGCTTTAGAATGTTGGGGGAGACAAATGCATAAATACATATTATTAACCATATAACTGTTCAAATCAGAACGTTTTCAGGTATGAAAGTGCTAGAGTTTCAATATGACTTGTTTGATCCCTACAAATCTTGTTGAAATTTGATTCTCAATGTTGGAAATGAGGGCTAATGAGAGATGTTTGTGTCATGGGAACAAATTCCTTATGAATGGCTTGGTGCAGTGCTCAAAGTAATGAGTAAGTTCTCACTCTATTAGTTCCCAAAAGAGCTGATTATTAAAAAGAACCTGGTACCTTTCCCCCTTCTATCTCTCACTCCATGTGATTCATCTTCAGCCATGAGGAAGAGCAGCATGAGGGCCTCACCAGAGGCAGATGGCAGCACCACACTTTTTGTACAATCTGTAGATCCATGAATCAAATAAGCTTATTTTCTTTATAAATTATCCACCTTTATGTGTTCCTTGATAGAAACACAAAAATAGACTAAGACAGAAAGGTTATGCTACTGATAATCACTCCAGGAGAACATGCAAACCAAGAGTGTGACCACTTTACTTATCACTCATTGTATTAGTTCATTTTTCATGTTACTGATAAAGACATACCTGAAACCAGGAACAAGAGAGCTTTAATTAGACTTTCAGTTCCACATGGCTGGAATGGCCTCAGAATCATGGCAGGAGGTCAAAAGCACTTCTTACATGGCGGTGGCAAGAGAAAAATGAGGAAGAAACAAAAGAGGAAACCCCTGATAAACCCATCAGATCTCATAAGACTTATTCACTATCATGAGAATAGCACGGGAAAGACTGGCCCAGATGATTCAATTACCTCACCTGCATCCCTCCCATAACACCTGGGATTTCTGGGAGATACAATTCATGTTGAAATTTGAATGGGGACACAGCCAAACTGTACTGTTCCACCCCTGGCCCCTCCAAATCCCATGTCTTTATTTTAAAACTAACAATGCCTTCCCTACAGTCCTCCAAAGTCTTAACTCATTTCAGCATTAACCCAAAAGCCCACAGTTCAAAGTCTTATCTGAGACAAGGCAAGTCCCTTCTGCCTAAGAGCCTGTAAAATCAAAGCAAGTTAGTTACTTCCTAAAAACAATGTGAGTTTGGGCATTGAGTGAATACAGTCATTCCAAATGGGAGAAATTAGCCAAAGCAAAGGGGCTACAGGCCTCATCCAAGTCTGAAATCCAGCAGGGCAGTCAAATCTTAAACCTCCAAAATGATCTCCTTTGACTCCATGTCTTGCATCTAGGTTACTCTGGTGCAAGAGGTAGGTTCCAGTGATTCTGGGCAGCTCTATCTCTGTGGCATTGCAGAGTACAGCCTCCCTCCCAGCTGCTTTCATGGGCTTGTGTTGAGTGTCTGCAGCTTTTCTGGACACACAGTGCAAGCTGTCGATGGAGCTACCATTCTGGGGTCTGGAGAATGATGGCCCTCTTGTCACAGCTCCACTAGGTGGTGCCCCAATAGGGGCTCTATGTGAGGGCTCTGACCCCACATTTCCCTTCTGTACTGCCCTAGTAGAGGTTCTCCATGACAGCCCTGCTCTTGAAGCAAACTTCTGCCTGGGCATCCAGGCATTTCTATACATCCTCTGAAATCTAGGCAGAAGTTCCCAAACCTCAGTTCTTGACTTCTGTATACCGGCAGACTCAACACCACATAGAAGCATCCAAGGCTTGGGGCTTGCACCCTCTGAAGCCATGGCCTGAGCTGTACCTTGGCCCCTTTCAGTCACAGATGGAGTGGCTGGGATGTAGGGCACCAAGTTGCTAGACTGCACACAGCACGAGAACCCTGGGTCTGGCCCATGAAAGCATTTTTTCCTCCTAGGCTCTAGGCCTGTTATGGGAGGAGCTGCCTTGAAGATGTCTGCCATGCCCTGGAGACATTTTTCCCATTGTCTTGGGGATTAACATTTGGCTCCTCATTACTTATGCAAATAAATGCAGCCAGCTTGAATTTCTTCTCAGAAAATGGAATTTTCTTTGTTATCGCATTGTCAGGCTGCAAGTTTTTTGAACTTTTATGCTCTGTGTCCTTTATAAAACTGAATGCCTTTAACAGGAAACCCAACTCACCTCTTGATTGCTTTGCTGCTTAGCAATTTCTTCACCAGACACCCTAAATCATCTCTCTCAAGTTCAAAGTTCCACAAATCTCTTTGTCAGGGGCAAAATGTTGCCAGTCTCTTTGCTAAAACATTACAAGAGTCACCTTTGCTCCAGTTCCCAACAAGTTCCTCATTTCCATCTGAGATTACCTCAGCCTGGACCTTACTGTTCATGTCACTATCAGCATTTTGTGAAAGCTGTTCAACAAGTCTCTAGGAAGTTCCAAACTTTCCCACATTTTCCTGTCTTCTTCTGAGCCCTCCAAACTGCTCCAACCTCTGTCAGTTACCAGTTCCAAAATCATTTCCACATTTTGGGGTATCTTTTCAGCATTGTCTGACTCTACTGGTACCAATTCACTGTACTAATCTGTTTTCATGCTGTGGATAAAGACATATCCAAGGCTGGGCAATTTATAAAAGAAAAAGGTATAATGGATGTACAGTTCCACTTGGCCAAAGAAACCTCACAATCATGGTGGAAGGCAAGGAGGAGTAAGTCACATCTTACTTACATGGATGGCAGCAGGCAAACAGAGAGCTTGTGCAGGGAAATTCCACCTTATAACATCATCAGATCTTGTGAGACTTATTCACTATGACAAGAATAGCATAAGAAAGACCAGTTCCCATGATTCAATTAACTCCCCCGGGTCCCTCCCACAACATGTGGGAATCCTGGGACATACAATTCAAGTTGATGTTTGTGGGAACAGAGTCAAAGCATATCACCCATCTTGTTTAGCATCTGATGCTTCAGAGTTGTTCCTTTTAGTTTCATATTTCCTATTTCTACATATTTCTGTAAATATTCCTATAAATATAGCCCTAAAAATTGAAGGTGTCTAAAGGATTAATACAAAGTTACTGAAAGAAACCAGTGTAAATGTAATTATTGTCCTGTGATTTAAAAAAGGTAAAAGAAGAACCATGAAAATCCAATCTATGTGTTATAAAATTATAACCTAGGTTATGAGGTCACAGAGACTATGGAGTTTTTGTAGGAACTTCTAAAGAGGATAAGGAAAGACTTACGTTTGAGAACTGTGGAGACAGAACACTAAGAATGCCACTAAACTGAGAACCACAAGTAGGGCCAAAAAGATAACTTTAGAATCATAACAAACAATCCTAGGTTTATCCCCAGCTTGCCAATCAATTTAATTGTTATGTGCTGCTTTTAGCTGGACTCAATATGAACATGTTTCTGGCATAAAATATACATTTTCTATGGATCAAAGGCCACCCAAGCTTTCAGCAAAAGAAATCTTAGTTGGCCTAGGCATTTGTGTTCTTCCTTCATTATGCTTTAAGCTTGAGAAGTTGTGCATGATTCTGCAGCCTTGATGAGAAGGCTAGAGAAAAACTAGAGGTGAGACCATAGAGTTTGGGAATCCTTGCTGTAAGTAAGAGGCAGTTACTTCTTTTGAAACATGCATTCAAGTTTCTCCCTGAGACATTTTTCCTCAGGCGGCTTTCTGAGATAATATTTTACTGTTCACCTCTCTGTACAACATCAACTTTTCTTGTTCTTAAAGTATACCTTAATATGGACCTTAAGGACTGATGAAAATAGATCTTAAAATATGTTAATATAAAATATATTTTAACAATAAAATATAAATTAGAATTTAAGAGTATATTAAATATAGGAAAAGTGCATTAAATATAGGAAAAGAGCCAAGCTAAATAATAGCTACATTAAATTTGTGTAAATAGGTAAGAGATTCCTGGACTATTTCCATGTATCAAATGGGACTAAATGTTTAAATGGAATTCCTAAAACTTCTCAAGTTCTACCATCAGTGATTAAATAAGAAGTCAGTTAAAATGAATACTGCATTGTAGCCAATGAGGTTTATGTGAGGCAAGATTATAGTTAATTGAAAACTTTTCCCTGGCTCAAGCCTGTAATCCCAGCACTTTGGGAGGCTGAAGCGGGTGGATTACGAGGTCAAGATATCGAGACCATCCTGGTCAACATGGTGAAACCCCGTCTCTACTAAAGATACAAAAAATTAGCTGGGCATGGTGGCACGTGCCTGTAATCCCAGCTACTCAGGAGGCTGAGGCAGGAGAATTGCCTGAACCCAGGAGGTGGAGGTTGTGGTGAGCCGAGATCGCGCCATTGCACTCCAGCCTGGGTAACAAGAGCGAAACTCTGTCTCAAAAAAAAAAAAAAAAAAAAAAAAGAAAAGAAAACTTTTCCTAATACCCCACCATGACGACTTGAAATATAGTCGACATTGGCAATTTTGGACAGTCTCTACGGAGACTGAATAAAAAAATAAAAAAATAAAAAAGAAAATAAATACTACATAAATAATTCTAAGTATATGTTGAGGCAGACACCTACTCTGGAGAAGTAGGCATAATTTTGAAATACAAACTCTGAGCATGGCATCTGCACTTATATTACAGTAATCAGAGGAAGGAACATTAAACATAACACATAATCTTAAGTATTCTACTTGTTGGTATTGTTGGGAAAAGGAGAAGAGAGGTTTTAGTCAGTCATTTTACTAACATTAAATGACAGTAAAATGCTACAACACCAGAAGTCATGCAGAAATTAAAATATAAAATAAATATGAGGACCATAAAAAATCTTCGGGATAAGAGTTAAATAAAGTTCTAGAAAATTTAAAGACATCTCATTAGGAACTTCCAAGTAATTTGATATATAATTGTTTAAATGGATCTTTTTACTTTAGGAATGTAGGCTTAAATGGAGGCTGAATACTTTCAATAAACTGTGGTGGGTGCTGTTTAGATGACATGTACCCTGCTTTATTCATTTCATCTGGAAGCCAAAGAGCTTATTTGTAAATTCTGAAAATACTGGAAAATTTTCATCTTGTTTTCCAACATTAAAATCTCAAGCACTGTTCATTATGATTTTTAAAAAGATATGTTCTGTATGACTTCAGGCAGTCTGGAAAAATAGATGGATAGATACTGATAATATGTATGATTTTACTGGCTGATGACTTTTTAAAATTTTATATAATGAATGGTACATTAAATTGAGAGAAAGAGAAGATACCAGTGAAAATTATGGGGTATATAATTTTATGAGTAATTTTTTGCAATACTTTTTATAAGAATAATATTGAGCAGGCATTATGTTGTGATCACAATAATTCTTATTTGCTTGCCTTATATAGGCTTTTTCATATTACAAAAAAGAAACAAAAACCTGTTCTCATAGAAAAATCCAATAGTCTATAAACTGACAGAAATTAGAATCATTTTCTTCAATTTAAAGAGGTTGCAGAATCCTGAAGATAAATACAAGGCTATCAAAATCTACACCGAGTAAGCATTGTGATAAAGAATCAAGCCAAAAGTGTCTATCTCTGCTGTGAGGCTTTCAGCAAACCAATTCTTTTTGTAGATATCTGTCTCTTTATGTGTAAATTGACTAGACAGTCTCCCAGCATTGTCTAGCTCTATAATTAAACCATCTTGTTCAAAGTTTGTGCTCAATTAAAACTGAAATTTTCTACAGAGTATGAGAAAGTCGAAAAAATGCATAAACTAGGACAGATCACATTTTAAATTAACTGTACAAGCAAGCAGATAGCCTCAAGAAGGAATGACATACTAATTCATGCTACAATATGGATAAATCTTAAAAATGTGGTAAGTCGAAGAACAAAAGGATTACATATTATATGATTCCATTTATATAAAACTATAAAATGTCCAAAATTAGCACACCTATATGTACATAAATTACATGAAGTATAATACTGGTTACCTAGAACTAGGAGGATGGAGAGAGGAATACTTGTATTGGGTATGAGTATGAGGTTTCCTTTTTTTTTTTTTTTTTTTTTTTTTTGAGAGGGAATCTCACTCTGTTGTCCAGGCTGGAGTGCAGTGGCACTATCTCAACCCACTGCCACCTCTGCCTCCCAGGTTCAAGTGATTCTCCCGAGTAGCTGGGATTATAGGCACCGACCACCATGCCTGGCTAAGTTTTGTATTTTTAGAAAAGATGGGGTTTCACCATGTAGGCCAGGCTGGTTTCAAACTCCTAACCTCAGGTGATCCACCCACCTCTGACTCCCAAAGTGCTGGGATTAAAAGCATGAGCCACCATGCCAGACCAGGTTTCTTCTGAGGGTGACTAAAATGTTCTAAAATGAGGTTCTGATCATCCCAGAACTGTGAATATACTAAAAACTATTCAGTTGACCAGTCTACATGGGTGAATTGTACAGCATGTAAAATATATCTCAATTAAACTTTAAAAATAGATAGCAACATCCTTGATAAAACAAGCCTATAACAAGACAAGGTGAGCAGACGTTTTATAAAAACAAGGATTTGCCTCTCTTTTTTTACTGCTGAATTCTCTGCACCTAAAATCTATAGCTAGCACCAGTTATATATTCAACAAATTTTTGTCTGAAGTCTTAGTAATAGAAAAGCAAATAGCTTTAAGCTTAAAGTAATTTTCAAATTGTTAAGCTTTTGTTAATTCTTTTGTTCTCCATCTGTCATCAGTGTAACAGAAATAATCTTTCTTCTCATTCTTGTATACTAGGGATATTGCACACAAGATTGCTCCCCTGTGGGCAGTAATTCATACCAATATCTGTTATTGTCAGCCGAGGTAGGAAATGCGCTGAAAGAAGACAGAGCCCTAAGACATCGGAAGCAATTCTGTGCTGGCTGGCCTACGAGGGTGTGCACAGACCTTGTTATGATAAGCCCAGCTGGAATAGTATCTTAGAGGCTTATACTAAGTCTGCAGACTAAGATGCGCATGTCTACTTCCTGTTTTCGATTTTTTTCTGTTTGTTTGTTTGTTTGTTTGTTTGTTTTACCAGCTATACAAAAAGGAAACACATGCTGGTTGCCAGTCTGAGGTTGATGCCTCTAGTTCCAGCTATGGGCTTTCTTTGAGTGGTTTGTCAGTAAGGTAGGTCTAAGAAAGTGGATCCTATCTCAAAAGACCTTAATCCCATGTCTCTTAGGATATTCTCTCATCAAGAAATTCTATTCCTATTACTGCAGATGCTAATTTGCTAGCAAGTTTGGTTACATTTTTTGGACACAGAATCTTTAGGTTTTTTTTTTTTTTTTTTTGTTACTGTGGTGGTTGTTTTGTTTTGTTGCTTGATTTTCTTTTGATTTGTTTTATTTATTTTTCACTTAGGTTTATTTTTGCAGACTGTGTTAGCTGGACTTCCCAGATAGAGGTTCCTGTTTGGCTCAGGGGTAGATCCTCATGCTTTTCTTGTCTCAGAAGGTTTCCCAATTCCAATAAAGTAGATTATTTGCTACTTTCTATCTTCCCTACATGAAATCAGCATAGATACCCAAAACTGATGCAGACATGTAGCTGATCAATTAATATTCTTTATCAGTTATCAAGATCTGACTCTGCTTAATAATTAGGTACAGATAATTTATGGACCTACCTAATATTTAACAAAACTTTAAAAATAGGTTCAGTAAACAAAAGGCTAAATTAGGAAAAGAACAATGATGAATTAACACTTTAACAACCCAGAGCTGTACACAGATAGTTCTATAAAGCACTATAGAAAAATTGGAATTTAAATTGACTAAAGTAACTAAATAGATACATATTAGATATTGCTTTTGAAAAGGAAAGTGAAAGTTATGGTCAATAAATATAATTTTGCAATACAAGAACATATTCATTTTTAATTAACTATGTTAATAGTATCGCTTCTATAAATGAATGTTACTAAAATTATGTGTGAATGAAAAAATATGTAGGAGACTTTAGATAAAAATAAAATATATAATACTTAATATTATATTTATAAATAATTAAAAATACTTCCATTGTATGGTACATACAAATTTTTGTTTCAGGCAAGTTTATTCAAATTGATTGTGGTTAAGTTGCTTGTTTTTTGGGACCACTTATTTAAGTATCTCAAAGTCTTAGAAGTACCTTAGAATATTCATTTCTGTACTTCAGTATTTTACTTGAAAAAATATAATCTTCTAAAAGGGAAACACATTTAGCTAATTTGTATAAAATACAATTAAGCACTTTTTCAAAAATACACACACATACACACACACACACACACACACACACACACACACACACACACCCAAGTGAAGGAGAAATCTGTTAGATTTACTACTCTAACTATAGAGTATCATTTCAATCGATAGCTTGGTGAAAACAGAAACTTATAAAGAAACTACCGGATGTTCCTTTTATAACAACTTTCTGTGGCTCTTTTTTTCTGAAAAGTGGGGTTGACAGCATTTCATGTGTATATGCATCATATCTTGAGTTCTGTTGCCCCAACTACAGTTTTGTGGCTAAGTTTACCCTGTTATCAGAGTACTGAGCCATCAATAACTTGGTCTTGTGTTTTGGTTAACTACATCACAATAACCACATTGATAAAAAAATTTCAAACATAAAAATAATTCTTTAAATATAATGGTAGAAGTTGAATGTGTTATAGTAGAAAAACTCAGCATGTTCGGGCAGTGATTGATGACAATGAATTAATAGATAAATACTAGTTTTACAGTATCAAAAAATGGGGAAATGTTTAAAGTAGCTCATATTTTAAGGCCCCTTTAAACACCAGAATTTAAATGCTTGAGTGTAGAACATAATTTCTATTGTATGGGGGTATCATAAAGTGAAATATTTATAAGTTTTAGGTTGAGAGAAACCTGAGTTTTAATTCTGATGCTGCTACATATTGGCTTCATTTCTTGACTCTAAGATAAAAATCTACATATCTACTTAATTTTATTGAGAGAAGTCAACAAAAGAACATATGTAGAGTGTCTGACACATTCTAGACACACAATGATAAGCATTCTTATTTAGTTGTTTATTGTAATTACTTGATATGACCAGATCTATAAACCACTGTTATTAAGATCCAGAGCAATCTTTGCAGGTAAATGCTTTCAAAAAGGATGTTCCTCTATTCTAAATGCCTGCCTACCTCCTTTTGTAATTTGAAAGGAGTAAAATAAGCTAACGAATAAATGAAACAATTCTCCATTTGACATTTCTTTCATATTTTTAAGATTAAATGTTTTTTAAGCACGTGGATGCCTGCTGAAATTACTATTTGTTTTGTAACAAATTCTCCACTAAGGCTATTTTCATCAAGAAGTATAAAAAACGTTTAATTCACTTTCCATTGTCTCTATGTGTTTGTGTCCATTTTATGTGAAATATGAATATTCATAAACCATAATCAACAGGAAATTTAATTTCTGAACCCAAGTAAGTATAAAATGCAAGTTGTAGATTACCCCACTCTCTAATTACTGAAATTTGAAATCTTTCAGAACATTGCATATGAATAAAGTACCACCACCAGTTCAATCAGAACTTTTCCAATTGACCCAAGAGGTACTACAGAAAATAGAACTTCAGCATCTTTGAGTCTTAGCTTTAGTTAGGCGTGGGGGGCATGGCTGCAAAGCTGCTTTCTTAAGGAATTTTCCAGACTTGTCCTATCTTTTCACAAGTGTGTAAATAAAAGCACCATACAAATAAATTTTTGATTAAACTGATTTCTTGTTTGCCAGAATAAATCTATACGTGTTCTATATTGTCTCAGCTCTGACCAATTGTTTAACCTAATTCCAGCTAGTATCCTGGGAGAGTATGTAAGGTGGAAGAGACAGAAGCTAACTCCTCTCCTAGGAGTACTGAAAAAGTATTCCATCCAACAGTACTTATACACAGCTTGGGGGCTATATGCCTGGGTCAGTGCTGCCTTTGATATGCTGCCATATAACCTAATTACAAATATCCACAGGAAAATAATGTGACCTTAATAATTGAGGCTGGGTGCGGTGGCTCAAGCCTGTAATCCCAGCACTTTGGGAGGCTGAGGTGGGTGGATCACGAGGTCAAGAGATCGAGACCGTCCTGGTCAACATGGTGAAACCCCGTCTCTGCTAAATATATAAAAAATTAGCTGGGCATGGTGGCACGTGCCTGTAATCCCAGCTACTCAGGAGGCTGAGGCAGGAGAATTGCCTGAACCCAGGAGGCGGAGGTTGCGGTGAGCTGAGATCACGCCATTGCACTCCAGCCTGGGTAACAAGAGCAAAACTCTGTCTCAAATAATAATAATAATAATAATGATAATAATAATAATAATTGAAAGAAATTTGAGTTTTAAAAAAATCACATAATTTAGTAGGTAGGAAAAACAATAATTTAACTGGGAAAAAAAGTTACTTTTTTTTCAGAATCTTGGATTTTATCTCAGATCTACTGAGATTCAGGTTTGTGTTTTAACATGGTGGCCAGGTGTACTGCATGCTCCTCAAAGTCTGAGAAATACTGAGTTCAAGAATCTGATAACTACTGTGGGTACAAGATGCTAGACTGCAGTAGTAAACAGCATCCACCCAATCTACACTGTAGCCAACCTGAAGTGGTTCATTCACTGTTTACTTTGTATTATTTCCTTGCATATTAAGATAGTATTTACTAACTGCTAAGTGAACAAATCTAAGCCTATAGCTCAATGAATTTTTACATATATATAATACCACAGTTCTTTCTCTTCCACATCCATTTATTTAATGTCTACCTTGTCGGTACTCTTGCATTCCAAGGGGGAAATCATATAATCTTGAAGAATGTTACTTTGCTTAGAATTTTAGTTTTCAACCTCACTTGTACCTCTAACATTGCAATGTAATTCTTGCCTTTGCCCTTATTCAGCTTAAACTTCCATTTTCTCAAAAGGTATTTTAAACGTTTGTCATCTTCATTTCTGTTCTCTTTTTGCTTTCAGTGGATGATCTTTTCCCTTAGCTCACCAAGAAAATTGAGGCAATTCAGGGAGAAATTTCTTGCCTTCTTCTTGCTCCCTTATTTATCCTTAAGATTTAGAAACAGTCCCCACATCCATCATTTCTTATGTGCCTCCTTCTTCTTCCTAAAGCAGCATCTTACCTCCTTCTGTTTGACTTCTACAGTTTATTTCTTTCTTCCCTTTCATCATTCTATTAATTTACTCTTCTTACTATACATTTATATTTACAAATTATTATGTAATATAAATATGTTAAATATATTATTCATGCATATATAACACATATATTAATGTAAATATATGCCACATATAGACATGTTTATAATATAAATAAATGTCATATATTTATATATATTTATAATTAAGTCCCCAAATGAAAGAAAAAAACCCAAAGATTTCCCTCAACTTGGTGCTGCTTTCGGATTTCTATACTACCTTTCTCCTTAATCTTATTGTCACGCTTCTTGAGCTTCTTGATTCATCTTATTGTGTTGACTTCTGCAGATTTCACATACTCTTCCTCAGCTGTAAGTGTGCTTTTCTCACTCCACTGTTGAAACACTGATATCATCTGTCACATTTGCCAAATCCAGTATATATATTTTTCCTACTTTAATTGAGTTTTCTGAAGCAATTTCTTCATTTGCCCAGAGTTGTAATCTGCTTCTCACGGTCTAAAACCAAGCTGTGCTTTCTCCATCTGTGGAAGACATGGTGAGAACATTGTATGTTTTATAAATGCAAGTGCATTTTACATTGTTTTATAGCAGTTGTGTATAGTTTTTTCTCTCTTTAACTTACCGAATGCAGTCAAAATGTTTTTCAATCTTACTTACATTAGATTTTTTTCTTCTCATGCCCCCATCAATTTGCTTTGGTTCATCAATATTTAACTTATGGTGACAGTAAATGATTATTTGTAAATGACTATGCCAACACTATGGAATAAAATCTATATGTAATTTGCTATTAAGAAAACAACTGCCGGCCGGGCGCGGTGGCTCAAGCCTGTAATCCCAGCACTTTGGGAGGCCAAGGCGGGTGGATCATGAGGTCAAGAGATCGAGACCATCCTGGTCAACATGGTGAAACCCCGTCTCTACTAAAAATACAAAAAATTAGCTGGGCATGGTGGCGCGTGCCTGTAATCCCAGCTACTCAGGAGGCTGAGGCAGGAGAATTGCCTGAACCCAGGAGGCGGAGGTAGTGGTGAGCCGAGATCGCGCCATTGCACTCCAGTCTGGGTAACAAGAGCAAAACTCCGTCTCAAAAAAAAAAAAAAAAAAAAAAAAAAAAAAAGGTAAAGAAAAGAAAACAACTGCCTTATTTAAAAAGTTCTCTATATAGTAAGGTTCTGATGCTAATTTCCCATTTATTATCTTCCTACCTAAGAAATTTTTCAAAATCCTTAGTCAAATATCGCAATACAATTGCCTCTCTTCTTATATCACTTGGGTTTTTGTTTTATTTTGTTTAACAGATTCTTTTCTATGTGTCCTGTAGGTCGTTATTACAGTTATCAATAAGGTTACGGTTACTTCCTTCTAGTAGGGCCATCATCCTAACTGAACATTTTAGTACACGTGTGTAATTGTTTAAAATTATTTTAATGAGGCATTTTATTTGAAAGCAATGAACTCATCTTGGAAAACAAGGAGGTGAGACTAGTCCCTGAGTCTCTAATACTCCCTAAATTGAACTCATAAAACAGATATTAATTAACTTCAAAATATTGAAAATAAAAGGATAAGAAAAAACCATAGCATAACACTGACCAAAATAAGTTTTCTCTAGTTTTATAAAAAGCTCAATATGACCATTGGCAGTAATGGAGTAGTTCATAATAATGAATATATCGATTTTCTGTAATGACATAACAATCTAAACATGCATACACTTAATTATAGCTCCAGTATATATGAAAAATTGGGCTAAAAGGAGACATAGACAAATATACAATTAGTATTACAGATTTTAAACATCTTCATGTAACTGATAAATCATGTGGGCACAAAATCAATAAGGATATTAAGGGTTTAAATAACACTGAGATAATTTGACCATATTTTAGACTGTTTGAAATAGAATTGCTTGCATACATTGAAGATTACATATAATTTTTGAGTACACATAAAATATGTGTTGTATTAAAGTCAGCAATATGCTACACCATAAAGTAAGTTGCAATAAATATCAAAGCACTAAAATTATACAGAAAACATTCCTTAACAAGTGTCCAATTAACCTATTAGTCTGTTTTTTTTGTTGCTATAAAGAAATAGCTGAATCCGACAAATTTATAAAGAAAAGAGGTTTCTTTGGCTCATTGTTCTGCAGGCTGTATAAGAAGCATTCTCCTGCCCTCTGCTTCTGGTGAGGGCCTCTGGCCACTTCCAGTCATGGAGGAAGGCAAAGCAGAACCACCATTTGCAGAGACCACATGACAAAAGAAGCAGCAAGAAGGTGGGGGAGGTGCCAGGCTTTTTCTTTGAACAACCACCTCTTGCAGTAACTAACAGAGCAAGAATTCACTCCCCAGGGAGGACATTAATCTATTCATATAGAGTTTTCCCCCATGACTCAAGCACTTCCCACAGACTGCTACCTCCAATATTAGGGATCAAATTTCAACAGAAGATTTTGGAAAACAAATATCCAAACCATGACATTCTTCCCCTGGTCTCCCAAAGCATATGTCTTTCTCACATACAAAACATAATTATTCCATTGCTATAGTTCTCAAAACTTGTTCCAGCATCAACTCAAAAGTCAAAAGTCCAAAGTCCAAAGTCTCATCTGAAACTCAAGGTATACTACACTTCCTCTAGCTATGAGTCTGTAAAACCAAAATCTGAGAAATTATTATTATGTTTTTTTTGAGATGGAGTTTTCACTTTTGTTACCCAGGCTGGAGTGCAATGACGCGATCTCAGCTCACTGCAACCTCCGCCTCCTGGGTTCAGGCAATTCTTCTGCCTCAGCCTTCTGAGTAGCTGGGATTACAGGCACGCGCCACCATGCCCAGCTAATTTTTTGTATCTTTAGTAGAGACAGGGTTTCGCCATTTTGACCAAGATGGTCTCGATCTCTTGACCTCGTGATCCACCCACCTTGGACTCCCAAAGTGCTGGGATTACAGGCTTGAGCCACCGCGCCTGGCCAGAAATTATAATTCTAAGGTACAATGGTTGTATAATCATTAGGTACATATTTCCTTCCTAAAAGGGAGAACTTTTCCAGAAGAAAAGGGTAACAGGCTCCACACAAGTCAAAATCAGCACGGCAGACATTCACTCTTAAAGTCTGAGAATTATCCCCTTTGACTTCATGTCCCACATCCTAGTCACACTGGTTGGAGGGATAGGCTCCTAAGGTTTAGGGGAGTCATGGCCTCATGGCTTTGCTGAGTGCAGACCACAGGGCTGCTCTCACAGGCTGAAGCTGAAGGCTTGTGAATTCTCTAGCCTGAAGGTATATGTTGCCATTGGCTGTGTCACTCTGGAATCTGGAGGCCAATGGCCCTGCTACCACAGTCCTACTAGGCACTTCCCTAGTAGAAGCTCTCTGCTGTAGCTCTGCCTCCGGTTCAGATTTCTCCCTGGACTCTTAGAACTTCTGATACATCCTCTAAAATTTAGTTGAAAGCCAATAAGTCTACTCCACTCTTCCATTCTACGTGCCTACAAATTTAACACCACATAGAAGCTGCAAAAATTTGCTATTTGCTCTCTCCAGATTGGTGAGAGCAATACTCCAAGCAGTACATGGAACTTAATGAGTCTCTGCTGGAGCCAGAGTGGCTAGGATGTGGTGAATAGCATCTTGAGGTAGCAAGGGGCACCATTCTGTCCTCTTAGGTATCTGGGCCTGTGAAGGGAGGGTTTGCATTCAAGATTTCTGAAATGCCTTTGGTACCTATTTCCCATTGTTATGAGTATTTGCATATTGCTCTTTTTGAGTCACACAAATCTCTTTAGCAAGTGGTTGTTCTACAGCACCTTAAGATTACCCTCCTGAAAACTCTTTCCTTATCTACCACCTGCCAGGCTGTTAATTTTCCAAATGTTTATGCTGGGCTTCCCTTTAACTGTAATTTCCACCTATAGGTCACTCTTTTGCTGCTGTATCTGACCGTAGTTGTTAAAAGCAGACATACCACTTCCTAAATTCTTTACTGTTCAGAAATTTCTTCTGCCAGTTTACTTTAGGTCATCACTCCTAAGTTTGGCTTTCTACCAAGCCATAGGCATGGAGGCAATGAGTCAATAACATGGGTGATGTCTGCCTCCATTCCCAATGGGATACTTTTTCCATCTGAAACCTAGTTAGCATGGCCTTTAATACCTATCTTTCTATCAGCACATTGGTTACAACCACTTAACCAATATCTAAGAAGTTCTAAGCGTTTCCTTGTGTTGTTGACTTCTTTTAAGTTCTCCAAACTCTTCCAACTTCTGCCCATTACCCAGTTCCAGAGCTATTTCCACATTTTCATGTATCTTTATAATGACACCACACTCTTTAGTACCAATTGTCTATTTTGTATGCTATAAAGGAATAACTGAGTGGGAGTAACTTGTAAAGAAAAGAGGTTTATTTGGCTCATGATTCTGCATATTGTGCAAGAAGCATGGAGCCAGCATCTGCTTCTGATGAGGGCTTCAGGCTGCTTCCACTCATGGAAGAAGACACAGTGGAGCCAACGTGTGCAGAGATCACATAGTGAGAGAGGCAGTAAGAGAGAGAGGGCAGGTGCCAGACTCTTTTTAACAACAAGCTCTTGTGGAAATAAATAGAGAACTCACTCTCTCACCTGTTTCCCTGTGCCTCTCAAGAAGGGAATTAATCTATTCATGAGGGTGTCTGCCCCCAAGACCCAAACACCTCCAATTAAGTCCTCATCTCCAATATTGGGACAATATTTTAACATGAGATCTGCAGGGACAAACACCCAGATTATAGCACTTAATACATATTAGAAACCCCTGGCAAGATAAAGGCATAAATAATAAAAGTAAATGAGAAATTAGCATTATTGCAAATCTTCTTAGCATTACATAGATAATGAAAGGATATTATAAACATATTTTATTGAATGATTTAGAAAATTTATAGGAAGTTGATGATTGCCTATGAAATGCAAAACTTAATCTGACATGAGTAAAAATAGTGTGTCTATTAAATCCATCAAAGCAATGTAATTCTAATTAAAAACCTTCTTAACAAAAATCTCCAGGATCAGATGATGTCACTAGTAAATTTTCAAATACTAAAATAATCTAATTTATTTTACCTAATATCTCCTAGGAAATAAGAAGACAGATAAGAAGAAAAAAAAAACCACTTTCCAACTAATTTTAATAAGTCAATATTAACTTGGTCCTAAACTTCATATAAACATTACAAAAATGAGTAATTCATCTCTCTCATATATATAGATACAAAAATCTTAAGCAAAATGTTAACAAATGAAATTCAATACTATTAAAATGGTAATATGTTATAAAAATGTACAACTTATTCTAATAATGCAATGTTAAATTAACACTTTAAAAGTCAATCACTTTATCAAATTAATAAAGAAAAATATATGTGTATCTTAATAGAAGTAGAAAAACATTTGAACATAATTCACTTTTTCAGACTAACAAGTCTTACTAATCTAGTACTAGAAAGGAATATCCTATTCTGAAAACAGCATTTACAAAAATTATATTTAATGCTTAGACATTGAATCATATATGTAATATCAGAAACTATATAGAGATATTAGCTGCTACTAGTTTTATTCAGTCTTGTAATGGAGGTCCTAACAAATACACTTAGGCAGGAAAAAGAAATAAAAGTGTAAGTAAAGGACAAAAAAACTGTAATATTGGTTTGTAGCAAATGACTTGATTATGTTTAATGAAAATTTAAAAAGTTATTTAGATAAACTATTAGAATTAATATCTGAAAGTAACAAGACCACTAGATTGTAGAATGCTACACAAAAGTTAATCATATTTCTACATAATGAGAGAAGTCATTTGGAAAACCAATTTTTAAAATAAAATTAATTTATAATAGAGTCAGGAAAGAAATACACAAAAACAACTTAAAGAAAACATATATAAGACTTCTATACCAAAAACTTTATAGCATTTCTGAGATAAATTTAAAAACTCACCAAAATCAAGATTTAACATGCCATAGCCTAATTTTATGATGTAAGTCTTACAAAAATTGGTCTAAATATTCAATAAAATATTCATCTAAATTCCAACAACTTGTCAAACATTGAGAAGGTGATTCTAAAATGACTATTCAAATGCAAAGAAAATCTTACAGAACAAATTTGGAATTCTTATGGTTACAGATATGAGATTTATTACAATCTAATACTCCAAAAATTAAGGCATTGTGGTATACACAAATATACAGATAGACTAGAACAGAAAGGACAGAAACACACATAGAACAGTATTTGATTTATGTTAAGAATGGCACTGAGAAGCAATGTGGGTATGTTGGGTTTTTAGTCAAAAAGTGATCCTTAGTTAACTTTTATGCGGAATAAAATGAATGTTTACCTCTCCTATACACCTAAAAAAAAATCAATTAGTAGTAGATTGTGAGAGAATATTTTTACTATTTCAGTAAGCAAATTTTCTTAGATAAAAATGCAAAAGATCTAAACTTAAAAGATATTTCAAACATTTTGGCAAGATAAAATGGTAACATGTTCTTTAACGGCTGGCCACAAAATATAATTTTTTCTGCAGTATATATGATCAGTAGGAAATTTGTATCCAGTATCTAAAGAGCTAACCCCAAATAGAAACATACATATAATCCAATTAAAATGAGGCAAATAAATGAACAAGCACTTTATAAATGAAGTTATCCAAAAGGCCAATAAATATATGAGTGCTCAACCTCATAAGTAGTCAAGGAAATGCAAATTTAAATAACAATGTTTAAAATGGAAAAGATTGAAAAGTTTAATATTGCCAAAGATGTGGCGTGTCCTCGACATCATCCAGTACTCAGGATGTAACTTTTTACACCCACCCTTTTGGAAACAGTTTCCAATAAGATATCATATGACCTAGCAATTCATTCATAAGTAAATACCCAAAATAAATTCTTACATATATTCACAAAAAAACACAAAAATGTGTTTCTCAAAAATTGATGAAACATAAATTTGTGGTTTCTGATACATAATCAATGTGAAAATATTGTCAAATAGAATTTACATATTAATTTATTTTGTAAAGTCACACTGAATTAGAAAAAATTATAAGTATAGCAAATGTGGAAAAGGCTTCAGCTAGGCAACAAATGTCATTAAACATCAGAAAGTGCATATTGGCAACTATAGTTCCCCCTTGCCTAATATTTTTCGTTCCCCCCTCTGAAGTGCTATTAAGCAAGTCTAATCCTAGACCTTTAATAAGGATCACTGACCAGCAGGACAAATGCCAAGAAAACATGCTAATGGCTCTTTAAATACAAGTCTATTTAAGGCACTATTTAACAGATTAGTCAAACTGATTTCTTGGCAGTTTCCACATTATTATGACAAAGACTGTGCCTGTGGAAATAGTCTGTGTTATAACCTTTCAGAGAAACACATCCTTTACCCAGGCCTCAAAGAATTCCCACAAAGATCCAAAGAATGTGAGCTCCCAACTAAAAAATAAATCACAAAACCTTCTGCATGGAGAACTTGGTCTTGCAGAAATTGCTACTGCAACCACTAGAAAGACAGGCAGGCAGGCAGACAGACAGACAGACAGACACACATACACACACACACACACACACACACACACACAGAGAGAGAGAGAGAGAGAGAGAGAGAGACAGAGAGAGAAACAGAGGGAGAGAGAGAGAGAGGGAGAGAGAGAGTCAAAGGGAGAGAGACAGGGAAAGAGAGAGAGAAAGACTGCTCCATGGCCGAAAGTTAAGCCTAATTTGAGTGCTTTTGATTCGTGGAGCTAGGGTCACATGGCTATTCCCTAGCTAGGAAAGCCAGAATTTTCAGCGTTTCTGAAGGGAAATGAGCTTTTGCCCCTACCAAGACTTATAAGGTGAAGAATTACCAAACGTAAAAAGGGAGCTCAGTTGATGGTGACCAAAATATTGTAAATGTCTAATAAAAATGTTCTATTCCTCCTCAATCTCAATTCTACTCCTGGCTTATTGCTCTACAGTGCCTGAAGAGTCATTACCAGGCCTTATAATACAGGATTAATTTGCACTTGTCCATAAAGATCTTAGAATGCTCTGATACACTCCTGTTTTCCTTTCTTGTTTTTCTCCTTGTCTTCTTCCTTCCTTCCTCCATCCTTCTCTTCTTCCTTCCTTTCTTTCTTTGTGAATTATTCTCTTGTCCATCATTTTTACCCAAATGGTTTAAGAATGATGTATAATATATTATAATGATTAGTAACTAAGTAGCCTTGAAAAATTCATTTGGTCTGAATCTTACATATTTGATGGGCTACTGTCTAACTGGTGATAATAAATTTGAAGAAAGTAAGCTGATCAAATTTAACACATACAAAACAAAACCAGTCAGGAAAACACTTTTTCGTTGTTGTTATAAGGAAATCATCATATCTCCTAACATTTTGAAAATGTTTTAGATACTGATTTAAAACACTCAAGATGTGCCTATTCAGTCTGGCTACAGCTAATAAGCAGTATCTGTATGAGTATGTTTGAAATTTCAAAAGCTGTAAAAGGCATGACTTAAAACTGTAATTTTGTGTCCATTGAAAGTTTGTCAGTTGACCATTCACGTACCAATTTAAATTTAATTAGTATAATTTTGGTCTTGGGGATTTCCTGTGAAATTCAGGCTAATTTGGTTTATTTTGCTTGTTTGTTTTGTTATGTTTTAGTAAATAACTTGAGCTTTCCTAGGCTTGATTTAAAGTGTAAGATTGCCCAAGTTTGTGACATTACTAAAGTGAGCTTTGGAACATTTGTCATTTACATTTGGTCTAATGCATAAAAAAATTTCAAAACACCTCTTTACAACTTGCTTTTTTATTCTTTCAAACCACCATGAACACCCAGAGTTTCTACATAATTTCAGTATTAACACAGAAGTAAAATGAGTACAAAGTCTGTGAAAAATCAGAAGCCGGACATTGTACTGCTCCAGGACAAAATTTCATGTACATATCAATGTCCAGCTTTTATCTAATGTTTCTAGTCTTCTTTCTGTACCCATTTAGCTACAGGTAATACCAATGTCATAATTTGACAACAGGAATTTATATTGAAAGCCTCACTAAAATATATATATATATATATATATATATATATATATATATATATATATATAATTATACTCAATGAACAATGTGAATTCACTTCTTCTACTGCCATTAACTATATGGAAGTTCATTAAATTATGATAAATGCAAACAAATTCAACCACTGTCTTGTTTTTCTTAAAATTAAGCAGTTTATCTATTTTAACTAGATTTTCCTGAGAAATTTATTTAAATGACATTTTCAGTCTATTTTGTAATTTTGTTAATACCAGACTTGCCTGTATGGAATGCAAGATTAACAACATTCCTGAAAGCAGAGAAGAAAGTTTCTTATTCATATGTTATTGTTATAAAAGTGCAGATGTTACAAAGTTTCAGAACTTGCAATCCAGCTAATTATTTACCACTTCCTAATTCAATAATTCATTCATTAGTAGTTCTAATAATTGAGACCCACAAATATCCCTTTAGTCTAAGAAGATGTTGCATAATATCATCTGTAAAAATATGATTGTTTTTTCCTTATTATAACAGACCAGTATTGTGGAACCTCCCATTTTTTTACATCCCTGGGAAAACAGTTAGTATTATTTTTGTTTCAATAGAAGAATACAAGTTTCATGAGTTTTCAAGGCTCATCTTTTAATGTTTCAACACACCTCTTCTTGCAAAAAAAAAATAAAGAAGCCACAATTGAAAAAAAAAGCATTGCATCAGGATGAAGAGACCATGGTGTTCTGCAGCTTCTTTGGCTAAGGATTATTTTCTGATCCAGTTGGAGACCCCAGAGAGTGAACTATGGTAGACTCATTAAGGAGGATTATAGAAATCCAACTTGGAAAATGGGGTATAGTTTTACTGCCAGCTGGAGATGAAAGATATTCCTAGTTCTTACAGCAATCAAAGTTCAGAAACAGTAAAAACAAACAAAAAATGTAGGACTGGTAGATTATTTTGCTCTGGAAACTAGTAGACAAAATTTCCTTTTACTGGAGAGGCTGCATTTTCTCAATAGTTTTGTAAATGATTTCCCCTAACAATTGTTAACATATCACTTTAGCCAGGATAAAGCTTGATCCAGCTGAAGTTCATCCATATTTCTACACCTTTGGCTTGTTTGTTAGTAAAGACTTCTATCCCCAAAAGAAACATATTCAAATTATAGGCTCTCTTCTCTGCAGTCTTACACCATCTACCCAGGACTTTGTTTTTATGTTTATTATGAAGCTTATTTTTTTAAGCTTCCATATATTGCATGTCAATATTTTCTTTCTTATTTGAATTGTTTGCCACAACATGCTTCTCTAGTTTATAAAATCCTTGAATATGAATACAATATCCAACCTTCTTTTATAGTCACACATTGCTTTTATACAGCACTCAGTAGAAGTTTACTAAATGAGTTAAGGTATATATGTATGGTTGAATAAATGAATGACTGAATCTATTTAAATGTTTAGTTTTTCTTCCAAGAGTGATTAAAACAGTCTGATATTGATGGATCTACCCTATTAGCATTTGATTACCACTTAAATGTATTTATTCATAATATGTTTAGTTTAAATTAAATTATTAACCGATGTGTGCTATGAGAGTCACTATTTAGAATGCTCACATAAATTATCAAAAAAGTTAAATTTAAATGCTATCATAAGATTTAATGAGTTAACCTAGGTAGAACACTTAGAAGAGTGGCTGACACACATTAAGTACTGGACATAACTTATAAAATAAAATTGACCATGGAATGATCTCTGAAAGATCACAGAAGACTTAGTCTGTATAGATTCTTGTGTACATAATTAAAAATGATAAAAGAAGGACACATGCATCTTACTTGACACATAGGTTTTCTATCATGCAAAAATAACAAATATTGTAAGATTTTAATTTATCTTCAATAAATGTACATTGAACTGAACTTTTTTTAATAGTGCAAAAATTTCAAATCTAAACTAAAAGCTTCTCCCTTGATCTGAAATTTGATTTCCTCATGGATGTCAGTGGTTGTTCAGTAAATGTTTAAATGGAGTAACAATTAGGTCCTCCACTTACATTCTTGTAAAAGATCACTTACCTTTTGACATCTCTTGAATTTCTAGCCAACTTTACATAACTCTTGACCACGTCACCTTCTAGAATTTCTCCTGTGCCAAAGCGGATACTTCCTGGCTTTTAATAAGCTGCATAATTTAATTGTTTTATTCCTTACTCATTTGTTATCCTTGTTGCCAGACCCAGTGTTGATACAGTAGAAGAGCTAACCAAGCAGGCTGCCTTTCCTTGAGCAGAGCTTCTCCAGGGCAATTTAAATCACATGGGGGCAGGAAGGAATCAGAGAAGGCTGCCCATCAATAACAAAATTGCATCTAAGGATAACTGCAAAGGATCAGTAAAAAAGAAATGCTGCAATGTTCAAGGAAAGGTAATTACAGCCCACAGAAAAGAAACAAATGAGATATATAGAGCAGGACAGATGAAGGAGGAACATGCAAGGAAATGTAAGACAAAAGGGGAAAAATAATTTATTAGTTTGGTCATAACCAAACTGACTTTGCTTGAGATGGAATAGGATGTTTCAACTAGAATTAAATTCAACTAGGGTAGACGCTACTCAAACACATAATGCTTCTAGGAAATAAAAGACATTTATTAATAAAAAAAGTTAGATATCCTCTATGGTGCAAATCTTGAATGTATATACACAAATGAATAAAAAGGAGACTTCAGAAGGCTTGCTTTATAGAGAGGAAGTCACGAATACTATATATATATATATATATATATATATATATATATATATATATATATATATATATACAAATGCAGGACACAATGAGAAGATACAACAGGAATAATTAAACATCTCCCAGAAGTTTCATCAATAGGGACTTACCTGGGAAAGAGACACTCAGGATGATAACTGTCTTCTTCAGCTCAGTCTCAGCTAGGTCTCATAGCTACTTAGAAATACTTGTGTTCATCTCTAATTATACACTTGTTGTATTCCCTACAGCAATTAATAAAAATGCTTCACACTCATCCTAAGGCTTTAATTTTCTCCTCGCCCCTTTTTCTTTCTGGAACTCTCTCCTGCCACAGTTCTAGGAGATGGAAATCCTCTAGTTTAGGCCCTTCAAGTCTTTTTAAAAATTTGATCACAATGTTTATCTTCCTTTCTTTCTCCTTTTAGCTCCCAGCTTCAGAAACATTTGACTTTCTCCACTTAACACCAAGGTGAAACTTTCTTCATGAGTCTCCTTCTTCTTTTCTACATTTATTAGAACCTGGTTCTAGCAATTGATACACTGTTAATTGTAATAAAATTTTAATCTGTCTTTTGTGGGCTGACTTTAATCCTTATTAACGGTCTTTCTTTGTCCACTATCAACTCATTCAGCAAATGACTTGATTTCTGGCATCTCCTTCCATCCATCTGATAGATCTGTTCTCCAGAGGGTATCAATGATCTGCTAATTATCCATCCCAATATAGATATATGATCTCAGTGTCAGGCCTTTACCTGCAAGTTGCATTTAGTCCTGTGGACTAATTTATTTTAGGATTCACTTCATCTTGGCCTGCACTCTCAAATATTTCTTTTTTCCTATATATTTCTACTCAATATTTGACTCTCTCACTGTCTTAGAAGACCTTCAAGGCAGCAGCAAGCTGTAACTAATTATGTGACTCAGTCTGCAACAGTGTTAGACTGACTATATTTATTTAATGTGATAAATACTTTGTATATACTTGTTTAACATGAAGTAGGCCATGTCTCAAGTATATGTATTTGTATTTTTGATTCCATCCCAGATATTACTACCATTATTCAAATGATTTCACATAAACACAGGGTTACTTGATTGGGTATGTGTTAAAATAGTAGCTGGTTTTTTTTTCCTTCTAAAAGGTCTAGATCATTAAGTTCCTTTCTAATGCTCGAGAGAGAAAAATGGAGAAAGAGACATATACTTGGGAGGTGTGAAAATGAGGCATGTTTAGGAAGAACAGAGAACAATAACATCTGCATTTTGTGGACAGTGCAAATGGGAAGAAAGAGAAACGCTTCTGGTTTTTATATTTCTTACGTCTCTATAAAAGTTAAAGCCTCTAAGATTGCAGAATATGTAACTAAATTCAATGAAGATTTATGTTTAAATACTTTGCAATTGCAGTCAAGAAAACTGAGAATTATATTTAACTGTTAAGCAATGTGTATAGAGTTTATTCTTTAATGCATGTTTATTCATTTTATTTTTAGAGAAATACAAAACAAAGAATTCTTTTAGATAAGAGCATTAGAACTTAAAGTTTTGGCATTCAATGTGAGTAGAATAGATAAGCAATTCCAAATGCTGCTTTATTAAAATTTCTTTCTGTTTGCATCTGTTACACATTTACAGATCTACTAGGCAAAATAGTGTACCATGTAACTATTACTAATTTCTGCTGACACTCTTTACCAATACAGGTGGACATATTACTGTTAAAATATATCTCTTGATAACTTCACTCTCTATAAGAAATGGCACTAATTTTTAAAAAAACCTTTTAATTTTTTATTATAATTTGATATTATGTTAATGTATTGAAAAAATAGAGCAATGCACAGTATAACCTCGATTTAGTCCACAATAGGCTGTACATATAATGCATATACATGATGGTGACACCATAAGATTATAATACATTTTCCATGTTTAGGTATAAACATGGACAACTGTATCTTTCCTATGCTTAGATACATTTCAATACACAAATACTTACCATTGTGTAACTGTTGCTTACAGTGTTTAGTACAGTAACATGCTGCACAGGTTTGTAGCCTAGGAACAATAGGCCACGTATCTAGGTGTCTAGTAGACTATACCATCCAGATTTGTGCAGGGACACTCTTTGATGTTCACATAACAATGGAATCAACTAAAGTAAATTGCTCAGAACCTGTCCAGTTGTTCAGGTAGCCATCACTGTAGCTCAATGTGGCCACATATTTCCTAGAAAGTGACAAAGCATGAATGAGAAAAGCTCAACTTCAGTTCAATTAGTAGATAGCAAATTAAGGAAGAAATGTTGTAGGCTCAGATTAATATTTTTGAGAGGGAATGAAAGATTTTGTGGAGGGAGAGTTCAGAAGAGAGAGAACTATGTAGTAAGTGGTGTGTAAGGGGATTGGAAAAAGGGCGACATGGCAGTACTATATCATAGCTGGAGGGTCACTGAGGTGAAACAGACAAACATGCTCAGCAAGCTCAGATGCTAAAAGACGCTTGGTGACATCTTTATCTGGATCAACTAAGAATTTCACTGTACTAGTTCCAGCATATGTCATGTTATATGTTGATGTTGTGGTTGTTTGTATTGTTTTAGATGTTTTGGTTGTTGTGATATGCCAACAGATTGGCCTCTTCTAGGAGTGAATACTCCTAGTTTCTCTGGTTAACATTGGTTACTACTTATACTAAGGATTGCGCATGATTTTAAATAATTTCCAGTCTTTCGGTAATGGCAGCTATTATACAAGCAATGTAGAATTTTCCATGGTATATGAACATTTATGAAGAGCAGGGCTTCCCTTGGGCCTCTGAAGTATAAGACTCATGATGAATAAACTAAGTTGCAGAGAAAAATGTACCAAAACATACACACAGTGAGATGCAGAATTAAGATTCAAGACAAATACTTTCTAATTGTGATTATTTCTATGATTATATTATTTTTGATTAATAACCTAATAAATAAGCATAATGTTCCTATTTAGCAATTTTTTTTAACTGTTTCAAAACTTTGGCTGAAGCAAGAAGAATATCATAGTATTCTTAATTTAATCTCTCTTAGCATTCTGCCAAGGTTGTTTCAGCGTTGAATGAAAGCATCAAAGGTTCACAATAATAATAGGAAAAGAGGCCACACATCCCAGTTTGGCTGAGACAATGCTTATTTGATCTCTGAAGCAGGACATACTCGAAAGTGACAGTGCTCTGCCTTAGACAATAAATTGCGTGATCACCTTAAAAACAGCTAACATTTATTATGTGACATTATAAATCACTTTATGTGTATTATACTAACTTATTTAATTATCACAGCGATCTTTTGAGACACACATCATTATCATACTCATTTCATCAATGGTGAAGCTGTAGACAAGAAAGGTTGTGTCAGATGCTGAAGATGTCATACAGACAGGTGGAGACTGGGTACAAACCCAGACCAATGGCTCCAGAAATCCCTGCATTAATCTATCATTGATGAAAACCACTCATCATAAACTCTGATTTTATTTCTAAGCTCTCATCCTACTCTTACAAATGATAAACGGTCTTCTGTAGTCTCATAATGAGCCTCCTGTCTCCAATCACATTTGCTGGCTGCTCTGCTTTCAGTAATGAAAAGAGCACTATTTCTTCCAGTCACTTACATTAGAGTTATCTTTGTCTTCTCCCTTCTTGCCATATGCAAATTCTATCATTTCTTCGTAGAAAGTGATGAAGGTAAAAATTTAATCAGGTGGCTATCATAAAAAAATGGAAAATAACGAGTATTGGCAAAGAGCTGAAGAAACTGAGACACTGATGCTGGTGGGAATATAGCATGTACAGCCCCTTTAGAAAAGAGATTGGCAGTTCTTTGAGAATTTAAAATGTGGAGTTTCCATATAACTTGGGTCTTTGACTCTTAAGAATATACACAAGAGATTTGAAAACAGAAGTCTAAACAAAAATTTGTATGTAAATATTTATAAAAATAGAAAGAACCCAAATCGTTATCAACAAATAAATGGATAAACAAAAATGTGATGTATCCATAGAAGAAAATACTCATCTATAAAAAGGAATGAATTAATAGTACATTATATTGAAAGAAGGCAGACACAAAGGCCACATATTGTAGAATTTCTTTAATATGAAATATCCAGAGTAGGCAAATCCATAAAGACAAGAAATAGATTAGTGGGTGCCAGGAGCTGGAGTGTAGAGAGACTGGAGTGCTGTTGGATATGAGGTTTCTTTCTCAAGTGATGAAATATTCTTAATTAGTTAGAAACAATGGCTGCACAATCTTGTGAATGTACTAAAACTACTAACCGGTACACTTTAAAATGGTAAATCTTAGGGCATATGAAAAAATAATCATAGAAAAATACATGACAAAGTGAAAGCTTTTTATTATAATTTTGGTAGACTAAAATCACGTTTGTTTAAATTGTTGGGAGAAATAATCCATTATGTTTTAAAAACTCTTTTTGCTAAGTAATCTAATATTTAAACTAAGCACTACCATCTATATACTCATTAGTTTTCAAAAATAGTTTTATAAATCATGTCTATTGAGTTAATCAACTGGTAATTGCCATTAATGTAAAAAAGTCATTAAAATGGATTAATTGATATCTCATAAACATTATGTAAAAGTTGACATACAGTCCATAAAGAAGTAGTTAAATCAAATGTATTTATTTCTAAATTAATTAACAGTTTGCAAGCAGTAAATATATACAAGATAAAATCTTTTTATATTAAAATTGTATTAAATCTAGAGAAAATTCACATAGTCCCTAAGATTGTTGCTATTTTCTAATCTTAATTGGAGTAGGAGAATAAAATTATCTTATGAAATTATGTTGATCTCTCCAATGACCTTAGAATGCTATAGTTTTTGTTTTTTGAGACATGCCAATATTTCTAAGAAAATAGAAGTAGGAACCTGATGTTGAATCATCATTAAAAACATTAATTAGCTAATAAAAATTAAAGGTCCACTTGATTTAGAATGGAACCTTTAAAGTTTTTTAGTGTCTGTTGTTTCATTATTTGTTTAAATCATTACCAAATTTAGTATGATGCCAAATATAGCTTTAATGGGTGGGAATTTAAAATGGTCATTTTAAGTTCAACCCAAAGCCTTCTTAAGTACAATCTAAAGAATAGTATTACATGATGTGATCTTGCTTTATTTTTTACATTGTTATGGAAGAGGGCAGGGAGCAGTTCTTAGGCCTAACAGCAAGCTCTTATGGTCACAGAAGCATCCTGCCAAGTCCATGGTATAGGCATTGACAAACGCTCATCAGAGCAGAAAGCTTTATTTTGGATTTTTATGTAGTACTTATATTTCTCTCAGCCAAGGTAAGGAAAAATGTTCGGTCCAACACTGTGTGCTCAGGCGAAGGTGGCTCTGTCACTCTGTTTCCCATATTTGTGGTCTATCATCTTCATTGTTGCAGCTGGACCTACTACTCTTAGCTAATAATAGATGTCAGGCCATCTAAGTGTTACTATTTGCAATGGAATCAGCTCCTGCTAGCTCAGGGAATTATTTTTAAACAATTTCCCTTTAAACAAGCTGTGATGAGGCTTTAGTGCCAACTAATATTAAAGGTATAAAGCCTTAAGATATCTGTACCCCAGTTCTCCTTAGATTCACAAATGAAACATTGAATACAGTGTAAATCTTGAGAAGGAGATTTCAGTGTGGCTCTGTCATCCCACAGGGAAAGCTAGGAAAATTCAAAGATGCCAAGATACAAATTTAGCTTCAAGAAATTTGATTGTTTTATCATGTATATGTATATGTGTGTATACATATACATATATATATATGATATATGTAATGTTTCAAAGATATTTATAGCATTTCATAGAAATCCATAAAATATGTAAGAAGTGTTTGAACTTTAATGGTCCAGTGAGAATGTACACACACACACACACACACACACACACACACACACATTTAGAAAGAGGAGCATATGTTTCACTTCTCTTCACTCACCTACAGCATATATAGCAAATTAGTTATCCAGTTTCTAGGCCCACAAGGTAATATTTAAGAAATGTCAGTTGAAAGTTTTTAGTAGAAAGGATCTTCTAGTAGTCCTGAGTGACTGTTCTGTCTTCCATCTTCTGTGAAACTGGTGCAACAGCTTTCTATTAGAATAGATAAGGAGGAATAGAAGTGGAGTTCTCAGAGACACAGTCTTAGGCAGAAGAGATTCCTTCTAGAGCAATTCAGTCTTACCGGAACAAAATATTTCAAGGTTGGGAAGAAATTGTTGTCTTTTCTGGTAACTGCAGATTTTACCAGCTGACTGGTGTCTTACTCTGTTACTGGTTCTTGCTTGAGTCTAAATTCAGTAGTTCTAGGATAAGAGAATCATTTTTTGGTTTATCTTTCATTGTGCTATTCTAGGCCTATGTAAGATGGTTATATAAATAATAAAACCTCACTAGGAAAATATAGACAGTAACTAAGTTTTCTCTGTTTTAAATAATATTGATTTGAAACTAATATCATATCCTACATGGTATAATAGATAAAAAGAGAACTGGGCTTGAAGTTTAAGAAAAAAATAATTGTTTTTCAGTCTCAATCATGCTATATACAATTTGGTAACATTGTGACCTCTTCTCTAAGCCTCTGTTCCCTCATATGAAATATGAACAATAATATATACTTTGATTTGAATAGTAAGTGTAGAGGGTTAAAATAATTTTTAAAATTCTATCTAAATATTAGTGTATTATTATCCTTTGATCTTGTCTTCCTGTCTTCAATCAATCAGCCTCATTTTCCTTTCTTTGGCCTCCCACTTTCTTATTTTTTATACTTTTCCCATAATTTCCAAAAGATAAAACCTAAATTTCATGTTTAGTTACAGTAACTATGTAAGTGTAGATTTTGGTCTTAGTTTCTTTTTCAAAAGTTATCTTTTAAGGGTTTTAAAATGAATATCTTTATCGCAAGTTGCCTCTTTATGTAAATCATTGATATATGAATTAAAGTGATAGCACTCATGGTTAGAATGATGATAATTTACAGGTACCAATTTTTAAATTGTCCAGTGGCATGAAGTTATTCTAGTTTGCTTGACAAAATAATTAATTATAAACTCATTTGATTATTTTTGTTATTTCTTTTTTGGTTTATTCTCTATATTATTTATTTGTGATCTAATCTTTTTTTATTATTGTATTTTAAGTTCAGTGATACATGTGCAGATCATGCAGGTTTGTTACATAGGTATACACATGCCATGGTGGTTTGCAGCATCCATCCCACTGTCACCTACATTAGGTATTTCTCCTAATATTATCCCACCCCGATCCCCCCACCCCCTGCTATTCCATCTCCCCCACCCCCCAATAGGCCTCAGTGTGTGATGTTCCCCTCCCTATGTCCATGTGTTCTCATTGTTCAGCATCCAATTATGAGTGAGAACATGTGGTGTTTGGTTTTCTATTCTTGTGTCAGTTTGCTGAGAATGATGGTTTCCAGCTTCATCCATGTCCCTGCAGATGACATGAATTCATCCTTTTTTATGGTTGCATAGTATACACCACTCCATAGTGTATATGTGCCACATTTTCTTTATCCAGTCTATCACTGATGGGCATTTGGTTTGGTTACAAATCTTTGCTATTGTAAACAGTGCTGCAATGAACATACCTGTGCATCTGTCTTTAAAACATACTGATTTATAATTTTTTGGGTATATACCCAATAATGGGATTGCTAGGTCAAATGATATTTCTATTTTTAGATCCTTGAGGAATCACCACAATGTCTTTCAAAATAGTCAAATTAATTTACGCTCCCACCAACAATGTAAAAGTGTTCCTATTTTTCCACATCCTCTCCAGCATCTGTTGTCTCCAGATTTTTTAATGATCGCCATTCTAACTGGCATGAGATGGTATCTCAATGTGGTTTTGATTTGCATTTCTCTAACGACCAGTAATGATGAGCTTTTTATTATATGTTCATTGGCTGCATAAATGTCTTGATTTGAAAACTGTCTGTTAATATCCTTTGCCCACATTTTGATGGGGTTGTTTGTTTTCTTCTTGTAAATTTGTTTAAGTTCTTTGCAACAAGAAGGGCTAACTGTTCTAAATATTTATGTACCCAATATGGAAGCACCCAGATATATAAAGCAAATTCTTAATGACCTGCAAAGAGACATCGACTACCACAGAATAATAGTGGAGACTTAAACACTCCACTGTCAATATTAGACAGATCAATGAGACAGAAAATTAACAAGGATATCCAGGACTTGAACTCAGATCTAGACCAATCGGACCTAATTCACATCTACGGAACTCTCCCCCCAAATCCACAGAATACACATTCTTCTCAGCACCACATCACACCTACTCTAAAACTGACCACATAATTGGAAGTAAATAACTTCTCAGCAAATGCAAAAGAACAGAAATCATAACAAACCATCTCTGAGACCACAGTGCAATCAAATTAGAAGTTAGGGTTAAGAAACTCACTAAAAACCACAAAACTATATGGAAACTGAATAACCTGCTCCTGAATGACTAGTGGATAAACAATGAAATGAAGGCAGAAATAAAGATGTTCTTTGAAACCAATGAGAACAAAGACACAACATATCAGAATCTCTGGGACACATTTAATCAGTGTCTAGAGGGAAATTTATAGCACTAAATGCCCACATGAGAAGTGAGGAAAGATCTAAAATCGACACCCTAGGGTCACAATTAAAAGAACTAGAGGAGCAAGATCAAACAAATTCAAAAGCTATCAGAACACAAGAAATAACTAAGATCAGAGCAGAACCAAAGGATATAGAGACACAAAATACTCTTCAAAAAATCAATAAATCCAGGAGCTGGTTTTTTTGAAAAGATCAACAAAAACATCACTAGCCAGACTAATAAAGAAAAGGGAGAAGAATCGAATAAATGCAATAAAAAATGATAAAGGGGATATCACCACCTATTCCACAGATACAAACTACCATCAGAGACTACCACAAACACCTCTATGCACATAAACCAGTAAATTTAGAAGAAATGGATAAATTCCTGGACACTTACACCCTCCTAAGACTAAACCAGGAAGAAGTTGAATTCCTGAATAGACCAATAACAAGATCTGAAGTTGAGGCAGCAATTAACAGCCTACCAACAATAAAAAGTCCAGGACCAGCTGGGTTCACAGCTGAATTCTACCAGAAGTACAAAGAGGAGCTGGTACCATTCCTTCTGAAACTATTCCAAACAATACAAAAAAGAAGGAATCCTCCCTAACTCATTTTATGAGATCAACATCATCCTGATACTAAAACCTGGCAGAGACACAACTAAAAAAGGAAATTTCAGGCCAATATCCATGATGAAAATTGATGTGAAAATCTTCAATAAAATCCTGGCAAACTGAATTCAACAGCACATCAAAAAGCTTATCTATCATGACCAAGTTGACTTCATCCCAGGGATGCAAGGCTGGCTCAACATATGCAAATCTGTAAATGTAATCCACCACATAGAACCAAAGACAAAAACCACGTGATTATCTCAATAGATTAAAAAAAGGTCTTCAACAAAATTCAGCAGGCTTTATGCTAAAAACTCTGAATAAATTATGTATCAATGGAACATATATCAAAATAATAAAAGTTATTTATGACAGACCCATGGCCAATATCATACTGAATGAATGGGCAAAATCTGGAAGTATTTCCTTTGCAATCTGGCACAAGACAAGGGTGACTTCTCAGCACTACTATTCAACATAGTATTGGAAGTTCTAGCCAGCGCAATCAGGTAAGAAAAAGAAATAAAGAGTATTCAATTAGGAAAACAGGAAATCAAATTGTCTCTATTTGCAGATGACATAACTGTATATTTAGAAGACCCCATCATCTCACCCCAAAATCTCCTTAAGCTGATAAGCAACTTCAGCAAAATCAATGTGCAAAATTCATAAGCATTCCTATATAGCAAAAACAGAGAGCCAAATCATGAGCAAACTCCCATTCACAATTGCTACAAAGAGAATAAAATACCTAGATATACAACTAACAAGGGATGTGAAGGACCTCTTCAAGGAGAACTACAAACCACTGCTCAAGGAAACAAGGGAGGACACAAACACATGGAGAAATATTCCATGCTCATGGTTAGAAAGAATCAATATTATGAAAATGGCCATACTGCCCAAAGTAATTTATGGAGTCAATGCTATCTCCATCAAGCTACCATTGACCTTCTTCACAGAACTGGGAAAAATCACCTTAAACTTCATATGGAACCAAAAAATAGTCTACATAGCCAAGACAATCCTAAGCGAAGAAAACAAAGCTGGAGGCATAACACTACCTGAGTTCAAACTATACTACAAGGCTACAGTAATCAAAATGGCACTGGTACCAAAACAGAGATATAGACCAATGAAACAGAACAGAGGCCTTGGAGGCAATGCCACACATGTACAACCATCTGATCTTCGACAAACCTGACAAAAACAAGCAATGGGGAAAGGATTCCCTATTTAATAAATGGTGTTGGGAAAACTGGCTAGCCATATGCAGAAAGCTGAAACTGGACCTCTTTTTTACACCTTATATAAAAATTAACTCAAGATGGATTAAAGATTTAAACATAAGTCCTAACATGATAAAATCCTAGAAGAAAACCTAGGCAATACCATTCAGGACATAGGTATAGGCAAGGACTTCATGACTAAAACACCAAAAGCAATGGCAACAAAAGCCAAAATAGACAAATGGGATCTAATTAAACTTAAAAGCTTCTGCACAGCAAAAGAAACTATTATTAGAGTGAACTGCTACCAACATAATGGGAACAAATTTTTGCAACCTACCCATCTGACAAAGGGCTAATATCCAGGAGCTACAAAGAAGTTAAACAAATATTTTTGTTATTTCTAAAACCAGCTATGTGTCTTTTACTGAGCAAGTGTAAAACAAAATTTATTAAATAAATATAGATCATTTTTATACTTAACTTGTTCAAAAACAGTTAAAGCATTTTATAGAAATACATATGATATTTAATTTTATAGAAATATTTATTATATTCAATACATTAAATATTTTAACTGTAATGATCCAGTGAGAAAAAAAAATAACCTGTTGAATCAATAAACGAATTACAATGAATTTACAAATGTCAAAGTGAGATGCTTTAGGGATAAGTCAACATGAGAAATACATTTCAATTTATTAAAATATTTAGAAGAAAAATGTACTGTATGCAAACTGCATTTATAATAAATAACCATTTGACAGTAAAGCATAGACCAAATCCAAAATCAGTTTTATGGAAATAACTGACTTGTTTCTCAAAGCAATTCAAAATTCCTTCATCGATAGCCATGATTGCATTTATACAAGCAAATAACATGAAACTTGAGCAAGTCTTCATTTATCTAAAATTGTAGAAATCAACAATTCGATTCCTTATTTTCCTTGTCTGTTTTTATGTAGAAATTTACTGTTTTGTTTATAAAGTTTAATAGCACAAAAATAAAATAACTTTACTTTTCTCCAATATTTCATATTTCTCCATTTGACATAACTATAAATATTTTTCTGGGAGGTGAGTAGAGCCTTAGTAGAAATTATTTATGAACCATTGTTTGCATATTTATTACATACATAGAATCAGCCAATTAAAAATTAATTATTGTTTATTCTAATATGCCATGACTCTCCTAAGGTTCTGAGGACACAGCAATGAACAAATATTGCAGTTCTTTGAAAAATTACTTGTAATGAGAAAATTCAGTATTACATACAGGAAAGCTTTTGTGTTCCATCTTTCTCTTAAGTACATGTTACTTTTTCACCACAGACTATCATCAGTTATAGACTTCCTGATATAATTTACTTCTTGATTATTTTCTCTTACATCCATTCAGGCTTTGTTAGCATTTCTCATATTCTTAACATCCCCGAAGTCTAACTCCCTCCTTTCACATTCAATTCCTCTTAAATTTAGTCTCCACTTGGCTAAATTGCTGTCAGGCTCACCTGTCTAAATTGTTTTTTGGAATGTTTCATGGTTATAAAAATACAGTGACCATACAATGAGTTTTGGCACAACAAAGGGCCACTTTTTCCTGTGTGGTGTTTTGTGTCCATTTAGAAAAACAAACGTTTTATTTCCATAAATTATTTTGAAGTATCATGGAATTACTTCATTCTTTTACTCCATGAAAACATAATTACAAGGTTTTTAAACCCTATTTTATTTTAAATTGCATTGTTAATGATAATAATAAAAAAGTATAAACAAGAGGATCCCTTGGAAATGATTTTAAATATTTATAAGATTGAATGTTTTGAAGCCATTAAAATATTTATAATATTTATGTACATGTTAAAAACTTTAAAGATATCAGAATGCATGTAAAGATATACCCACAATATAAATATAAAAAGTATATACATTACTATATAAAGTAGTTGTATGCTAGTAGAATAAGATACACCAAAACTGTTCTGACATATGTATAATATAAATTTATCGTTATAATTTCTGACATTTAAACATTTTTTCCGACAAGCAAATATTAATATTATTGTCTGAAACCTAGGATCATTTGCATAAGTAATAATCAAAAAGTCAAATTATTGAAAATAGGCTCTTTTATAATTAGTAGCACTTTTCTTATTCAAAACCAATCTATAACGAGTACCACAATTTTGACTTAAAAATCAGTTTATCTTATACAAATATCCATTCACTAACAATGAACAAATGTGACAGGCACTATTCTGAGTGCTAAAAATCTACTAGTAAATAAAATAAATGAAAATATCCATCTTCATAGAACCTATGTTCTGGTAGAGGGGAAGCGATAAGAAACCGCTTTTTAAGTAAAATACCTGTGTGTTCAATGATGGTAAGTGCTCAGGAGGAAACCAGGAGAGGGTAGCAGAGGTGACTACAATGAGAAGTTTTGAAAATTTAAACAGGGTATTCTGGGAAAGCCTCAACTAAAAGGTAACATTTAGCATTAGACTTGAAGTAGATGAGGGTGGGGGGTGTACATCTCTTTGGAGGAGGACTGTCCCAATAGGTAGCAAAAACCCAAATACTGTGGAAGCATTTCTGTTATATTGGCTAGCATGTTGGTTGCTTGTGGATGGAGCAGAATAAGGGAGGGTGATAGTAGATGAAATAGGAGCAAGAATCATAGAAATTAGGACTCTGGTTCTCTGGACTTTGACTATTACTGCTAATCAGATGTGAGGTTTAGAGTATATAAGTGATATGATCTGGCTTACTTATAAAAGGATCTTTGGTTGCTCCGTTGACAATAACAGACTACATTTTAGAGAACCTCAGAGCAGATGAAAAAAATTGAACATGTTTTACAGCATGAATGGTGTGCTCTATATTGTTTACCTAATATATAGATATTACATGTGTATAAATCATGATTTAATGTTTTTATTAAAAATATTGACATAATTACAGTATGGATCCAATATTATTAGGCATTTTTTGTAAGACTATGTGAGCTTTCTCTGTTCCAGCTATTGTGTACATATTAATGTTATCATAATTTTATTTCACTTACTAGTTTGCCTTCTACTAACCATGCCTACATGTATTTTTCTCTGATTTGTGCTGTGCATATATTTGCAACAAGGATGATTAATGAACTGCCACAAATTTCATCTTCCTGCCTGCAATTGTATCAGTCAGGATTCCCCCAGAAAAGAAATAGCATTATTAGAAGAGATAACTAAAGATAATTTAATTAAGGGACCATTTACATATAGAAGCCAGTGTTAAGGGATTATCAGCCAGGATGTTCAAGCACCCGGCGATATTGACAGTGAAGAACTGTTGCTATTCCTAGCCATGAAGACATAAAGAGAGGCTGCAAATGTAACTCCAAGAAGCAGCAACTGTAGCTGTAAGAAAGAATAATTTACAAGACAATAACCTTAGTAAACACATGCAGCTGACCCACGGGAACCCAGCACTTTCCTTATACCCTCCAATTTTTTGTTAGTTCATGCCCTGGTTTAATTCAAAGCTACAAGAATGTGAAAAGATTTATCCAGCTAGTTCCATAATCAGTCTCGCAAGGCACAGAGAAGGGTAGAAAAAGGTAAAGTACAGATATGGAATAGAAAATTTAAAATATCTAGCATAAAAATTAAAGTTTCTAAGGAGTATGTCTCCCTCAATTGCGTTTTCAAACTCTAGGCACGTCTCCTTGTGCTGCTATAATAGATAATCTGTAGGGGAAGAAATAATATACAGGTGGGAAAACAGTTGATATAGCTTTCGTCTGGAGGCTACAAAACGCGTTATGTGCTATATCATAATGTGCAGCAGCTATATCAATTATTTTCCCAGCTGTGTATTATTTGCAGGTGTGTCTGGATTCATTTTATTCAACTGTGCCTTTTTTTAGGCTGGGGTGAGTGCGATTTTTAAAAAAATTTTGATTTTGGGAAAGACAGAAGCCATTTAGTAGTTTAGTACTACCTAAAGAATCTTTCTTGTTTAATAAAAAAGGAAAGTATTGTCTTATGAGACAAGTTATATTAGTAGGCAACTTATATTAATTGCATTATGCCATATGCATATCAGGATTATTGTCACAATATATACCTTTAAAATCACAATATTGTTCTTTCTGCTTAGCAGTTATATTACATATACATACATACATATAAAATACAAGGTCTAAATTTATTTTAATGTTTAGTTATCAGAATGGCTGCAAGCAAGTACGACAGGAGAAAAACTAAGGATGCATGAATAAGTGAAAGAATTTATATAGTTAAAATATCTGTAAATTATATGATTAAAATACAGGCTTTCAATAGAATTCTAACAGCTATTATTTTAGCAATAATTCATTCCTTTAATTCATAAATATTTAATTTCTATAATTAGACTTTGTTCTAGGCACATAAAATATATAACAGTGTGATTAATGCCTAGGCTATGTTAATAATTGTTAAAAGCAAGTTATCAGATGGTAATGTACATGAACTAACATTTTGGGGTGATAAACATGTTTTGGAGCCTGATTTAAACCCTGTACATGTACTACACTATTTGGTTTCCATAACAACCTGAAGTAAATGGCATTTTTATCTGTAAGTTACAGAAGAAAGAACTGAAACTTAGAGAAGTAAGATAAATTATTTGAGGTATTAAAGCTAGTAAGACATGGTGCTGAGATTCAAGTCCAGCTAGTGTGATTTCAGAGTACACGTTGTATAATATCACCATATAGTAGAATCCATTTATGTTGAAACAAAGCAAACACAATATACGCACGAAACAAAATGTATAGCGAACCAAACTGTTTACGCTTATAAATACATTTGAACGAAACAGAAACTAAGCCAAATTTATTAAATGAAAGTAGAGTTCTGAAAGTATGCATATCAAACTTTCAATAATAAAATTCACAACACATTCAATAAATTTTATAAATTCATACACTCATGAAGTGGTGTGTTTGTAAATCTGCTCTCTAGAAGAAAGAAAACTGAACAAAGAAGCAAATAAACCCTTGATTTGTAGTATTTACCTGCTTTCAGGGGCAACTCTCACTATATCTGACTGCAAGTTATCAATGTTTTAACAGGCAGCTCACAAAATTTCTGAATCTTTAATGATCATCTTTCACAAGCCAACAAGACACAACTCCAGCACACCACTGTGACTCTTTTGGTAATACCCCAGGTAAGAATCCGAGTATTTCTATGACCAAAAAAATCTTTGCATATCCCCTTTTAGTCAATTCTGATCCCTTATCTAAAAATAAAAACTTCTATTCTGATTTATATAACTAAAAATCAGTTTTGTCTGTTAAAAACAGATAAATTTCCTATAAATGAAATACTCTAATATGTACTGTTTTAAAATTTAGTTTCTTTCACTCCATATAATGTTTTTAAAATGATTTTATTTGTCTGTTACATTATTTTATTGCTGAGTAATATTGCATTGTTTGAACACATAACAATTTATACATTTTCCTGTTTTTGCACATGTACAGTTTCAGGTTTTTACTATTAAGAATAATACTGCTATATCATATATGAATACATTTAATTACATATTGATAAAATAATTTTTTGGCATGTTAGTCTGCTAATTCCAACAGCTTGCTCATCTCCTAGTCTAATTCTATTGACTTTTTTTCTTCATTAAGAAAAAATACCTTTCTGTTTTATTGTATGTCTACTAATTATTTTATTTCAGGTTGGCCATTGTAAATTATACATTGTTGGACATCTAGATTATGTTGTTTTCCTCTAATGGGTATTAATTTTTGTGCTGGTTGGCAGTTAAATTGCTGTGGATTTCCTGGCTGTAACAAGATTTATTTTAATCTTTGGTAGGTCATTGTTATTTCTATTTTGCACTTAGTTCTAGAATGTGTATCCTACTCTAGAATGTTTCCTTAGTCCAAAGGTGAATAATATTTCTAAATTTTTGACTGAATGCCTATGATGCTCAGCAACATCTCTCCACATTGGGAAGGCAAGATCTTCAATGTTTCCTGGTACTGCATGATATCTGGTATTACCACCTAATTCTAAGCCCTGGATCAGATCTCTGCTAAACACATATCCTCACCTTGTACATTGGCAATCTCATCTGGATCACGCACTCCTAGTGACTCTCAATTCAGACTTCTGGAGCTACTCCTTTGAAGAGTTCTCTCTTTTCTGATGTCCTACTGTGCAAATTAGTCCAAAGTGGCACATCTAATTGTTGACAGATTTTCCTAAAATCAGCATGATTATTTTATCACCGACTTACTAATTCTGACATTTTTTGACATTAGCACATAATTCAGTGCATTAATAGAAGATGAGACTCATGTTTTTAAATTTATAAGGCATTTTCAGCAATTAATTCACAAAAGATGCTATCTTTATTTCTGGTTATTAGAAAGAAACTTAGCACAGGCTATTTCTACAAAATTTGTGCTATTATCACTGCTATGAGAATGGTTTTAAGCTTTTATTTATTGCTGGTGTTATCAAATATTTGATTGTGTTTTTTCTTATAGTTTTTTCCATCAAAAACCAACATTATAACACTTGCAAGTGGCTGCTATTTAAAAGAAAGAAGTTGCTTTTAATTATTTTATTGAATTTTTGTCTTTGTTATGACCCTAAATTTCTGTGAGATATTATTTTGTTAATATTTAGAAAGTTAGTATTTGGTAATATTAAGAGATTAGGATGTGAACTTAAAATTCTTTAAAATGTAGTCTAGTTTTTTTCTCTACAGAATGCCTGCTAAAATAAGTGGGGGGTTGGAGCTTGAGCATATTATAATCCACAGTTGAATTTACCTCCATTTGGTAGCATCTATTATCCTTAGATCAATCAAAGACTTATTCCTGATACTATTAGCAGCCGTTAGGTTTAAATCTTAAGGATGTTGTTTTCTTTTTAAAAGTGTTGCACATATTCATTAAGCAATTTCTCTGTGTCAAGCATTGCTCCAGATATTGGTGATGTAGCAGTAAAAAAGATCCGAATCTCTACACTGGTGAATATTTTATTTTATCTAGAAGTAAAGACTTCCAAAGATTTTTTCATTATATATTTGGGTGATATTTACTCACAGAAACATTGTATAAAACTCCACAAAATAAATGTTTTTGATCTCAGGGTCTTCTCTTTTATTTGGGCTAATAGACTAATTTTTTTTTTTCTTTTTCTTTTTCAATCTTAGGAAAGTTCCCTATTCTTTCAAAACTGTAGAAGGTTAATTATATCCATCTCCCCATAGCCTATGTTGAAACACGTTCTGGTTTCTATTATTTTCTCATAAATCCATCAACCTCAAGTCTTTAATCATTCTCATTACTTGTCCCTGAACTCTATCCAGTTTTTCTACATACTTCTAATAACGACGACCTTAGAAATGAGTTCTATAATCCAGGTGTGAGCTCAGCATAATTCTGCAGACAGAACCTTTCATTCCCAGACTTTATGACATGAGTTTCTGCCAAAGGAAGAGGTTTCTTCACTTACAGTCAAACTTTAAATTTTGGGGCTCCACATGGCTTTAATCTGGGTCCTCTTTCTCGTTCTCTTATATCATTGACTTCCTAACACTATTGTCTACTAGGGGTTCAAACACCATATGATGTTGGAAATCATAGTAGACATATGATGACCACTTTCAGATTTGCATCTCTGCAACAAACTTCCTTCCTGTACTTTATATACTAATAATAAAGAAAAAGTCAGTATAGAAGGAAAATAAAAAAGTTCTTAAAATTTCTTGAGTATTTACTGTGTTCTAATCACTTTTCTAGACAGCTCATATTTATTAAATTATTCTCAAAACAATCATGATGAAGGTAGTGTTATTATTATTATTTTGAGACACAGTCTCACTCTTTTGCCAGGCTGGAGTACACTGGTGCCATCTCAGCTCACTGCAACCTCCACCTCCCGGTTCAAGCGATTCTCCTGCCTCAGCCTCCTAAGTAGCTGGGACAAGGTGCATGCCACCATGTCCAGCTAATTTTTTGTATTTTTAGTAGAGAGAGATTTTCACCATGTTGGCCAGGATAGTCTCAATCTCTTGACCTCTTAATCCACCCACCTTGGCCTCCTGAAGTGCTGGGATTACAGGCATGAGCCACCAGGCCCGGACTATTATTTTTATTTTATAGATAAAAGAATTGATACTCAGGTGAGTAATAGTCTCTGAACGGGTTTTCCCATAGTTATACTTCTAAAAATTAATTTATCCAAAGAGTCATTTTTTAAAAATACAAACTATTTTCTAGTCAGTAATAATTCAGTGGTTTCCCTCTGCTATTAGGCCAAACTCTAAAATTCTTAGCATTACATACAGGACCATGGGAGCACCATGAGGAAGGAACTTTGCACCTATGGTTTATTCTTGGATTCCTAGGGCTTAGAATATGGTCTGACCATCTTCCTGATTTGCTCTTCTCCCCTTTGAATTTCTGTTCCTTTATCCATTAAATTTCAGTCACATTCTACTTCTTTTGGTTCTTCAAACAAGCAAACTCTTCTTGGTTCAGGACCTATGATATTTTGCCTGCTCTACTGGAAAGCTTTTCATTCCCATTGTTGTTAGTTGAGTTAGAGTCATCTGTCTGCTCTCAGTTTCACTGTAACATATTTAGAGAAGCTTAGTAGTGTGTGGGCCTGTCTGCACCAAGTTGCAAAAGTTTATTGTGTTCTTTTTTTCCAACTCTGCGCTCAATGATATCACATTAGTTATATCATATTAGTGTCTTAAAATTGACCATTGTGGGGTAGTTATGTCACAGAAACAAGCAAATGCAACACAGGAGGACTCACTTCCCTTCCTGCTGCCTAGAGCCCATTATTAAATACCCACCAGCACACTACTGAGATAGCTTTGTCCTCATTCCCCCAAAGCAGGCTGATCATCTGTTGTTCACTTAATACTTGTCATTATGTAATTATTTACACCTGTAATTATGTAATTATTCTATGACAATTTTAAATATCATTAACATGTCTCCCATTAGGGCTTTTGAATTTTGTCTTTGGTATTTATTACCATGTCCCTAGTAACTAGAACAGTATTGTCGCTAAATAAATATTGTTGAATGTAAAAACAAATTATTACCTCCTCTATAGAAATTACTTAGGCTTTAAGAAAGTTATTGCAGAATAATTGGTTAATTAGTTATCTATAGGTACATATTAAATCTCTACAAATTTAGCAGCTTAAAACAACATGCATTTATTATCTCAAAATGTCTGTGAGTCAATAGCCCAGACACAGCTTAGCTGAGTCTTCTTCAAAGGATTCCACAAGACTTCAATCTGGAATTTCGCTTGGAGGTTTCAAGGGAAGAACCTACTTCCAAGCTCATTCATGTTGCTTGCAGAATTCATTTCCTGGTTGAGTCTGCAATCTTAGCCTTCTTTCTTCTGTCAGCTACAACCTCCCTCCTCAGCAACTGGAGGCCTCCCGAAGTCCCTAGAAGCCACCTAAGTTCCTTGCCACATGCACATTTTCTGCACAATCTCATATTTCATCAAGGAAGCAAGAGAATCTCTGGAGAGAGTCTCCTATCAGGACAGAGTGTTCCATATTGTGAGGTAATCACAAGAGTGGCATTCCATAAGCTTTGTTGATTCAGTGGATTAGATGCAACCAGGTTTGTGCACACTACAGAGGAGGAAATCATACAAAGGTGTGAACACAGGAGGAAAAGATCATGAGGAAAATAGTAAATAGCTTTTTTTTGCCTAAGAAATATAAAAAAACTCATTATAGATTGTATCTAATTTCATAATAAATGGCTATAACATTAGAAGTAAACATGTAAAAATGTAAATACTAATTATAGCAGAGCTACCTTTAGGAGAACTTTATTACTTGTTCTTTTACACAATAATGGACACACTTTATTAGTTTGGTTTGTTTTCCATTCAATAAATAGAAATATATACTTCTAGAAATTTAACTCAAATCTCAGTTTCTTGGAAAAGACAGTGTTGCTATTATTTGTTTGTACAATCTCTGTTCAATTCAAGAACCCAAGACCACAACCTTAGTTTTAGTTTGTGAAGCCTTTCTATTGGATAAGGATTGCTGGTAACTGGAAGCTATCAATTGTAGAGATGTTATATCCATGCTGAAAGCTTATGATCTCCTTGATTTCAATTACACCAGTCTATAAAAGGTAATATGAAAATCTGAAGCCAGAACATTTGACAGAAAATGTTTGTTTTTCATTTTAAACTATAGACAATGGAGTTGATTTTATTAAAAGCTATGTCCCCTGTGATTATCCACATTAGATGCTCAGAAATATTCACTGTATGTTTGTTCAAATGTATTCAAACCCTGATTCCTTTGCTCCATCTTCAACCCTTAACCTTGCCTGTCTCAGAGATTGTAAACGAACATAAGAAACCAAGGGAGCTGGGCGTAGTGCTTCACACCTGTGATCCCAGCACTTTGGGAGGCCAAGGGGTTGGGTCATTTGAGGGCAGGCATTCGAGACCAGCCTGGACAACATAGTGAAACCCCATCTCTACTAACGAAAAAAAAAATTAGCTGGGTGGTAGTGGCACGTCTGTAGTCCCAGCTACTCAGGAGGTTGAGGCAGGAGAATTATTTGAGCCTGGAGGCGGAGACAGCAGTGAGCCAAGATTACACCACTGCACTCCGGTCTGGGTGACAGAGTGAGACCCTGTCTCAAAAAAGAAAAGAAAAGAAAAGAAAAAAACAGTAAAATAAAGAAACTAAGAAAAAGAAAAGCAAAATAATTTAGAAAATAATACTTCTTTGTCTTGATTAGACTTGACTAAATGTGTATCTTATATTTACTTTAAAAGACAAAGATAATTTCCACTTCCTTCTTATACCAGAGATCACAGGATAAAGGTTAACTATTAATAATTTAATATAGAACACTTTATAATATGATTCTAAATTCATTTTTGACCTGTTTGAGCAATTCTATTTCTAGACAAATACAGTTTAAAGATACTTATTCTGTTCCACCCCACTTATGCCAAGTAAATATTTTCACCTTATCAAAGTTGGCAAAAACTGGAAGTAATAAGCTATTTTGTAGTGGATACTGATACAAACAGCCAAGAGAAAAAACCATGACAATTTCTGCAGTTAATGTCAGTAAAGCAAAAACAGTTTGTAATAGGAAATAAGAAACTGGTACATAATACATTTTAAATATCTTTGTCAAACACGGTTAACATCTGCCATGACTGCTAGCTACTAATGAAATTTTCATTTGCTTGAGTAAGTTAATAACCATGTGGAAATAAGTTTGTCAACTGATAATGCTGTATTGATCAGGTAGGTAAAAGAGCCTTTGCTTTCTAAAACTCCATTGCCAAGTTTTCTTTCCATGGTCGAATTAGCAGGGAACATGTTTCAGTTGTGATTTTTCTCAAGCTGAATTTCATGACTTGTGGGATAACTGAGAAGAAAGACATTCTCCAGAAAGATCCTCAAAGGGCTATATTTAAGCTGTAACTCCTCTGCATTTCAGATAAGGTGTTGATTTTCACGTTCATTATTGGTGGCTATTGCATAGAAAAAAATTCTGCTCCAGTATGCACACTTCAATTTCATTTGTCTAACTTAATGACATATGTCCATGATATGTACTGGATATCATGGTAAATGCCAGGTATCTAAAGTGGATTAAGTACAGGATCTTCTCTAAAGAAACTTCCCCTCAGTGATGAAAACTTTGTTCAGTTCTGCTACTGACATTAAGTGATGATGACGTGTGTCTGAGGAGACAGCAGAAAAAATAATTTTTTTAATTAAAAGTAAAAATAGGAAACTTCCCTTGTGGTAAGTGAGATAGACAGTTTCCATAAGGGAAGAAATAATTTCTGTATGTATGCCTGTTGCCGTTCAAAGAATCAGTTATTTTTTTAGAAAAGTCATTTCAGTACAAACCTCCCCAGAAAACACAAATAAATTCTCATTTTTAATTCAAGACTATTGCTAATCTATGAAAAGAAGGTATTATTGAAGGATCATTAATAGAGTTTCTCCAGAGACTGGTGTTGTGCTAACCAAATGTTCTCTTGTCCTATTTTTTAAATATGGCAGCTTTTCCTATTGAAAGATGATTGCTATTTTCTTAGGTAAAATTCGATATTTTGGTTAATGACATATTTTTTCTTTTCCATCTGAAAAAGCCTATGTTATTAACAGGGTGCTTTTGGATTTTTGTATAAACTCTTAAGCAAAAAACTTTGAAAAAAAATGGTATTCATCATTTTTCACTAGTCTATGTCCTTCTTATCTGTTCCACTTTCTTCTTTTTCCTTCTCATTCTTGATCCTCTCCCCAAATGCATTTCTCCACCATGTCACTAGCAGACTCCTGACCCACGAATCTTACTCTGTAACTGCTGAAACCCCCTTTCAAAAACTCTAATAGAAGCATTTTGTCTAGAAAGTCATGTGAAAAATGTCAGGAACAACCCTTTGCCCTGTCTCCCTGGCATTCTGAAAGTTGCCAGTTAACCTCGCTGCGGTTCCTTAACTGGACCACAGTTTCAAGAACTGAACTATGGCCCCTTGTTCAGTATCCCCTGCTGAAAATCAGAGTAAACAGTTTAGATCAAAATGGGCTTTCTGAACTCACATTTCAGCATGTTGAGCCAGCACTATGGAATGTTTGGGATTCTATTAATACAGAAGCCTTATAGCTTTAAAAGAAAGTATGCTTTCAGGGCTGAAAAGGTAGCTGCCTTATTTTCAAGTGGCAAAAATGGCATAGAAATTTGGTCTAGGATATAGTTAGCTGGAGTATCCTAATATTGTCATAAATAGGTGAAGTGTTATTTTACAAGCTGTAATTTGAAAATATGCATACTTTGGTCAAAAATTATAGGTTGTTAAATGTGAAATACTAAGGTATACAGGAGATTACATACTTAAATGCCTATGAAATCAACACTATTTCATGATATCTAACATTCATTGTTCAGTGCTTCCCAAAAGCTTAAAGAACAAAAGTAAATTTTATAGCAATTTCTACAATTTTCTAGAGTTATTGCCGTTAAAAATAACAATCATATTCTACTTTCTATAGCATTACCTACAACTCTATCATCACTAAAAGAATTCAGTAATGCATTTTGGCAGTGAGGAGAAGTATTCTTATTTTGTACGCTAACATGCTTTTCCAGGTATCTGCCACTGAAAGTCATATTTCTCCTAAAAGGTTACCATAACATTTTATGTATATAAGGTTTATCACGTTTAATATATAGGTTGGAATATTGTTATGCTAATATTTTCTCCCCTGCCACACTACCAACTTATTAAATGATAATACCACAGCTTATCAGTTTTTAAACTCTTAATGTCCAACGTAGCACCTTGCTTTCAGCTATTGCTTATGGTATAAATATAGGGCTTGAATCAAGGATTGTCCAGGATTTTAGGCAAGTATTAACAGAAATGGGAATAGAGTCCAAATCTCCGATATCCCTCTTTCATTGTACAGAGCCATTGGCCATCTGGAAACAGTGGAAAGATAAATGAGGGGATATTGAGGTATTATTAGGTATTATGACCAGATATACATCCCAAGTAATAAGTACGATATTTGAGTTTCTACAACTCTAGGAAGGGAAATTCAAAGCTATGGAACAAAATTCCTTGAAAATTCAGAATCTATTAATTGTGATCTACTTAAGAAAAAAATACAGACAGCTACTTAGGAATAGTCTTAACTTTATATTTATACATACACAAATAATTTTTAAAATAATATATTGACAGGCTGAGTGTTTTGTTTGCTAACATAAAATTTGTGGCAAGGGTCTAAGCATTTTGCTGAATACAATTTCCCAATTATTGTATAATAATAATATTGAATAATAATCTGTTACGTGGACATTATTTTATAGGACAGGAATAACTAAAAATACAGTATTGATCACTTTGTAAGGCATTGAGTCTATATTAACACATGGATGTGACATATCCACTGAGCTTTCACATTCTTCTATTTTATAGATAGAGAAAAAGAAACAGAAAGAGTGGCAGCTGACTCAGGCTCTCTACATTCTTCTGGAGACTTCTTTCCAGTGGTTTTCACTGACTACTCTTTGTCTGCTTTACATTAAGCATTAGCTTTATTTGGGATTTTATCCTTACCTTTTCTGTAAATAGTTTTTATATTAGGGCAAATAATTTTAATAGTTTTTTTAAAGTCTTAAGTCTGTGAACTCTTTGAGGGTAGAGGTGATGGCTTGTTTATTTTGATTTTATGACTCATAGTAGATTTAATGAGATATAGTTGTAGGAATAAATAAATTCATAGAATTTAAAACCAGACTTCAGACTGCCAACATGCCAACATAGGGCTTTGTGGCCAGTCAAAAGTAAATTTAATAATTTGGCCCGTCCTTGGTCTAGTGAGAGTTGAGAGACTAATCGGGGAGCCCTAAAGAGGATGTGATTTACATTAGTTTGGTCAATGCTGAATTGGGATTGAATCACAACTTTAGGAATAAGTGAGATGGGAGAAAGCATACAGATTTTGGAGTAAATATCCTGAATTATCCTCTCAGATCCTCACATCTCTGCATAAGCTTGGACATATTACTTAATTTCTCTGCATTTGAGGAAAAGAGAAGAGCTGAGGCAGGGTTAGTCAATCTACCTTTTCTTACCCCAGGAATCTAAATTTAGAAAGGCGAATCTCTTTGGTTGAAAAGACACACAGCATATAGTTTGAAATATAGCCTGATTTATTAAGCCCAATATTTGACCTTAAACTCTCTTGTTTCTCTGAAATAGAATAACATAAGCCTGAGTGGCCCAGATTTGCTTCATACTGCAGTATGTTTTTATTCTGGGTATTGTATTACAACATAAATTGGATTTGAGAAGCATCATTTAGATATTTGTTTGCCCTGATGTTAGAGAACATGTAACTGTAGCATTGCCATTTAGTTCATGTATCCTAACAACTAGTTTGTTCTTTGAAGCAGTGGAAGAAACGGCTTTAGAGAATTTTTTGCACTGTAGTTTATTTGATTATTCCACCATATATTCATGTCTTTACTACTGTTTAAAATGTATACATATGCCACTGAATGCGCTTCCTTGACTTCTTGTTACCACACCAATTCAATTTTGTTATTTGACCATTTTTTTTACACCTTAAATGATAGACTTAGATTTGTGAAGGGCGTATCTCTTCTACACCCAAATTATGAAGGTGGCCAACGGTATTAATCTGTCACCTGAAACTTTCACCGTAGTGAAAGCAGGTGGAAGCCATTCTTCTGTCCATGTCTATCATTGTGCCTTCAGGTTTATGGGTAGGAGACATTCCAGGTAGGCTTTTCAGATAAGAAATGTGAGTTTGTCTGGTCAGGAATTGTAAACCTATTGTTTTGCTATTATCAACCACAGCATGTACTTCTGTTTCAGAGTCCTACTTCAACAAATGTATGCGTTCATTCATTTTAATTTCCTGTTTCCTTCCCACCTAAAATAAAGTCGCTGACACCAGAGAGTAGCAGCTGGTTAAGGATGGAGGAAGTCAAGCCACATTTCCTTCTGCATCACTGACTTTTGGTGTGTCTGGCCTTAATGTCAAAAACTGAAACTATTTGTTCATGGGTTCGTTTAATCCAAAAATCTCCAAGTCCACTCTTCTTCAAACACAACCTTTCATATGAATTAAATAGATGAATTTCTAATTTTGGGATTCCCACCCATTTATTATTACTTTAAAATAACCCAGGCTTATAATTCTGCCCAGACTCACTCACATTCCTGAGTGCAAAGGCCTAGTTGGAATGTCTAGCCTTAGCAATTCACATTTTGAACAGTTATTTCTATCTCATATATTTAACCCACAAACTGAATATAGTTAAAAACAGCAGCAGTCTGTTTCAAATTAGATGACGCATTAGAGTATTAAGAAAGACCATAGAAAAAGCACAGAGGCAGAATATAAAGACATGGAAATACAAAATGAGAATTTGTAAAAAAGGAAAATACCTTAAGTTTCTAATCACCATTAATAAAATTTTTGTAGAAATTATTAAATCTCTTGGTATTTTTTAAAAACCCACTCAAAAATGAATTTAAACTCAGTTACTTTTAATTTATGTCAACTATTTTTGAATAGTAAATAGCAAGAAAATTTTTCTTATGATTTTTTAGGAGACAATTTATAGTATGCCTAACAGAGCATATAATATGTATTTGTACGAGTATATCCACTTACTAGTGTGAAATACATAATAATTTTATTCCGCAGAGTACAGGCTTAACATAAAATAATCTGAAGAAAAGAAAAGGAACTAGGAAGTTAAGGAATTCAATAATATAAGTTGCTGTGACATCGCATGCCACTTAACAACAAATTAAAAAGCTAAAATTTTATTGAATTTCTACCCTTTCTTTGGAGAAAACACCAGGGAGTTTTTCATAAATAAGAACCAATGAATCAAAACCAAAGGAAACTGACCACACCTGTCTTGCGTAATAGAGGAACAGGAGCTGGAATCAGAGATTTAGCAACCTAAAGTACACTGATATGAATACCACCAGTGACTTCCTGTAACCTTGCAACCAACAGCAGGTGGTTCCCTGCACCAGTTAAAAAATAACAGGAGTTGGGGTAGGAGCACAGCCCTCTGCAAGCTTTCTTCAGTGTGTACCCACATTGCTATAGGAACCAGGACAATAAGACATGTATTTGTATAATGGAATGTGACTTTTTCCTTTCTTTGTCTGTGGCTTTCTTGTGAGGGTGTTGGCTACCATCGCTCATAAGTGGCATATCACAAATGCAATAGTATTAAAGATATACAAGTAAGTCACACTTTCATTTGAACCAATACTATGAATTTCTAGTCAGAATAATCCCTTGGACTATTTGGAAAGAATCTAGAGATTTTTGCTGTTTATGCAGAATCTTCTACATTTAGCTTCTTAGCTCTTGACTTTTTTAATTATTTAAACCTTTTATCACATCATTTCTTTTCTTCATCATAATCAGGATAACTCTTCTGTTCAATATCATATGTTTCACATAGGTGACTTAATAGAAAGTTAAATGAGGCATAAAGATAACCAATCAAAAGGTTTATTGTTTTCTACATGCAAAGCTCTGTTGTAACTTGAATTCTGCAAGATACAAACAGATAAGAGTGACTTTTCACTCAAAATCAGATAATATAGTAACTTAGAGAAATAATAATATGTTTCACAAAGTTATTAAATGTGTGTACTATTGATAAAATAGCCACACATTGCATTAAAGGACAATGTGACATTTTTGAGACTCTACGTGGCAGTGTTAAATAGCAATTTCTCAAAAGAAAATCCTGAAATTATTTTGAAAAAGTCTTCAAACTTAAACAGAATTATTTTCATGAATATCAGTACAGTTGACTACATTCACTGATCAGACTGCATTTTTTTCGTGAAATATATTTTAAATTGAAAATTTAACAATAGGTTATTAAGGTACATGTCTGCAGACTAGAAAAAATACAATTATGCTTGCATATTTTTGGGAATAACTTTGTGGAAACTATAATGGGAAAAAGACCCCACAAGAATACTTGATTTCATTACACATTTTAGTTTTCTTTTTTGCTAAGAATCTTCACAGGATTTTAATTAATATTCATTTTTAGGTCTTTTTTTCTTCAGTTGTACTAAGAGGTATTCAGTAAATGTTTATATAAGAATATGAAAACAAACTGAAGATTTAAATTTTTAAAAGTACTGGGCCCAATTCAAGTTTATATGAGATCCTTAAGAAACTATTAGAGTAATCATACTTTTCTGTACTTTATGTAAAACATCTGTCTAAGCAAATACTTCATAGATGTTTCCTTCTCTGTATGAAAGCTAAAAGTATACTTAAGATATAAAATCAAAAGGAATGTGGTCAATTTCCAAAAAAAAAGAATGGAAGAAAGTGTTAATTCTGTTGCTGCTTCTTGGTGATAAAGCATTACAGAAAAAGTTCATCAAAGTGAAAAAACTTAAAAAAACATTTGACATGGCTAGAGGTGATGGTTTATAAATTGAGAATATTTTTTCTAAGGTTACATGTGAAAATTATTTTTAATTAACATATGCCATAGTCATATGCAATGTTGGTACAAAGAACAAAACTGGGGGCTGATTGTGGTGGCTCACGCCTGTAATCCCAGCATTTTGGGAGCCTGTGGAGGGTGGATCACCTTAGGTCAGGAGTTCAAGACCACGTTGACCATGATGGTAGAATCCTGTCTCTACTAAAAATACAAAAATTAGCCAGGTGTGGTGGTGTCCAACTCTAATCCCAGATACTTGGGAGACTGAGGCAGGAGAATTGCTTGAACTCAAGAGGCAGAGGTTGCAATGAGTCAAGATCGTACCACTGCACTCCAGCTGGGGTGACAAAAGCAAAACTCCATCTCAAAAAAAAAAAAATTGAAATTTGACTATTCCAGTGATTCTGATTATATTTCAATAGTTTTTCCATAATTATTCTGGAAGGCCTAATGATATCTCACCATTCATTTATGGAGTTATTCATAAATTTATTCATTTATATTCATTAATTACATAAAGTATGTGTCTATGTATCTGCACTAATACATGTTGATGACTCAGGCATGTTCCTTTCCTTCCAGTCAAAAACTAGGGGAAAGAAATCAACTTGCTAAAATGATAATATAATGTGATTAGATAAATTCTGTAATGATGACACTAGGGCTCTATAGGAGATATAATGGAGAAAGCTGCTTTAAGCTGGGTGGTGAAGGATGTCCAGGAATTTTTCTAGATTGGGGGAAAAATCATGTAAAGGAAATAATATAAGCCAGCATTTATTAAAGTGTTTTTTTAAGAAGAATTAGATGTCAGATAAAAAAGATATACATACATAAATATATTTGACAAATGCTGAGTTAAATAAAAGTAAAAATGTTTCTTTATTGCAGAATTCTCAGAAACTTTAACAAGTGTTTCTCAAGTTTTCTGATGATAAAAATAATCTATGTCACTTCATAAAACACAGATTTCATGAACTCACCTTAGATATATAAATTAGTATCTTTCTTTAAGTAGTCCTGAGAGTCCTGAGAATCCATGAATTTTTATTTGTTTTTTTGTTTTGTCCTTTCTGAGACAAGGCCTGTCTTTGTTACCCAGGCTGGAGTTCAATGGTGTGATCAGAGCTCACTGCAGTCTCTGCATCCCGAGTTCAGGCAACTCTTCCACCTTACCCTCCCATACAGGCTCATGCTACTCCATCCAGATAATTTATTATTATTGTTACTATTACTGTTTATAAAGATGGAGTCTCACTATATTGGCCAGGCTGGTCTCAAACTTCTGGGCTCATGCAATTCTCTTGTGTCTACCTCTGAACATGATCTTAACAAATACCTTAGGTGATTCTTAGAGTCTGTGAGGTTGAGAAATACTCTTGCTTAAGCAATTGTGTTTGGTATGACTTCAGTTCTTTTGCATTTGATGAGGATTGTTTTATATCTGATTGTGTGGTCAATTTTAGAGTATGTGCCATATGAGGATTAGAAGAATGTATATTTTGTTGATTTGGAAAGAGAGTTCTGTAGAGATCTATCAGATCCATTTTGTTCATATTGAGTTCAGGTCTTGAATATCTTTTTAAATTTTCTCTTTCAATGATCTCTCTAATACTATCAGTTGAGTGTTGAAGTCTCCTGCTCTTACTGTTTGGGAGTCTAAGTTCCTTTATAGGTCTCTCAGAACTTGCTTTATATTCTGGGTGCTCCTGTGTTAAGTGTATTACATTTTTAGAATAATTAAGTCTCCTTGTTGAATTTAACTCTTTACCATTATGTAATGCCCTTCCTTCTCTTTTTGGGTCTTTGCTGTTTTAAAGTATGTTTTGTTTGAAATTAGGGTTGCAACCCTTGCTTTTTTCTGATTTCCATTTGCTTGGTAGACTTTTCTCTATTCTTTTATTCTGAGCCTATGGGTGTCATTGTATCTGAGAGAGCAGCATACCTTTAAAGACAGCATACTTTTGGGTCTTGCTTTTTTTATTCAGCTTGCCATTCTGTGCCCTTTAAATGGAGTATTTATCCCGTTTACCTTCAAGGTTGGTATTGATATGTGTGGATCTGATCTTGTCATTTTGTTGTTTTATTATTATGCCAGTTTATTTGTGTGGTTGTTTGATAACCTCACTGGTATGTGTACTTAAGTGTGCTTTGTATTGTCTGGAAATGATCTTTTCTTTCCATATTCTCCTTACAAGATCTCTTGTTAGGTGGGTCTGGTGGTAGTGAACTCCCTCAACATTGCTTACATAAAAGGATTTATTTCTCCTTTGCTTAGGAAGCTTAATTTGGCTGGATATAAAATTCTTCCTTTTTTTTTTAACCTTTATTTGGTACTTATTGATATGAAATTCTTGTTTGAAGTTTTTTTTTTTTTTTTTTCTTTTTCTTTAAGAGTGTTGACTACAGGACCCCAATCTCTTCTGGTCTGTAGGGTTTCTGCTGAAAGGTCTGCTGTTAGCCTGATGGGGTTCCCATTGTAAATACTCACCCTTTCTCTCTAGCTGATGATTATGTGTCTTGGGGATGATCTTCTCGTATAGAATCTTAAAGGGGTTCTCCATATTTCCTGAATTTGACTGTTGGCCTCTCTAGCAAAGTTGGGGAAGTTTTCACAGATGATATCCTGAAATATGTTTTCCAAGTTGTTTGCTTTCTCCCCATCTCTTTTAGAGATGTCAATGGTTTGTAAATTTGGCCTCTTTACATAATCCCATGTTTCTCAGAGTTTTTCTTCATTTTTTTAAATCTTTTTCCTTTATTTTTGTCTGATTGTCTTATTTCAGAAAGTCAGTCTTCAGGTTCTGAGATTCTTTTCTCAGCTTTCTCTATTCTGCTGTTAATACCTGCAGTTGCATTGTGAAAGTCTTGTCGTATGTTTTTCAGCTGTCAGGTCAGGTAGGTTCTTTTTTATGCTGGCTATGTCATCTGTCAGCTCCTGTATTCTTTTACTGTGATTCTTAATTTCCAAGAATTGAGTTTTGCCCTTTCCCATGAATCTCATGATCTTCATTTTTATCCATATTCTGAATAATATTTTTGTCGTTTTGGCCAACTCAGCCTGGTTAAGAACCCTTGTTGAAGACATAGTACAATCGTTTGGAGAACATAAGACAATCTAGCCATTTGAGTTGCTAGAGTTTTTGCAGTGATTCTTTCTCATCTCTGCATGAAGGTGTTCCTTTAACTGCAATGTGCATTGAGTTCAGTCAATTGACTTTTTTTCTGGATGTTTTCCCAGGGCCAGGGCTTTGTGTAGGGTCTTTGTGTATAGCTGACTTCTTGTCTTTTTCAGGGGGATATGTTAGTGAGGTATTCTTGATGTGAAGCAATTGTGCAGTCAAAATCTTCAGAAAGAAAATGTGGTATATAACATTTTTACAAAGTTACCTGACTATATAACTTTAATACAAAGAATTCTTCTTTGCATGTTATAAAATTATTTTGATTCTCAGAGTAAAACATGTTTGAAAATATCAACATAAATATAAAGATGTACCAAGTTGAAAAGCTGTGATTTATTTCACAAATTCTTGGATATCATTGTTCTTTTTTCTTTCCTTTCTTTCTTTCTTTTCTTTCCTTTTCTTTTTTTTTTTTTTTTTAAGATGGAGTTTTGCTGTGTTGCCCAGGCTTGAATACAGTGATCTAGTGGTGATCTCAGCTCACTGCCACCTCCACCTCCTGGGTTCAAGTGATTATCCTGCTTCAGCCTCCCTAGTAGCTGGGATTACAGGCACCCACCATCACGCCTGGCTAATTTTTGTATTTTTAGTAGAGACAGAGTTTTGCCATGTTTGCCAGACTGGTCTCAAACTCCTGACCTCCAGTGATCTGCCTGCCTCAGCCTCCCAAAGTGCTGGGATTACTGGTGATATCAGCGTTACTGAATACAAGCTGGTGAGATTTGATGCTAATGTATTGTAGGGGCCAGATAATGTGTGCATACCAAAGTGCTTATACATTATCTTAAAATTGATGAAGATTTTTGAAGCCAATAGGATGAGGTGTGGATATGTGCATGGACAACTTTACATATGCTTAATTTTGTGGCACAAGTTAATCATGATTATGAAATTATGCATAATACAAGACAGTAATGAGAGCCAATAGAAAAAGAAAACAAGGAAGAGTATATAAAATGAAGTTATCCAGCCCACAAACGCATTTGCAAGTGAATTTACACATTTGCCATAGGTCAAATATAAATATGGTTCACATTTAAGCAAAATCAAATTAAAGCTCATAGAATATGTTATGTAAATATTTGTTGAATAAAAATAAAAGAGGAGCCAAGTGAATAAATAATTAAATAAAAATCTACTTTGTGAGAAGATCATTCTAATAGTTTCATGAAATATAAAAGGTTGAAGGAGAGTCTCATGACTAAAGCATTCTAATAATCTAAGTGAGACATAGGTAAGTTTCAGTAAGATGACATTGGTACAGCATAATAGGAAAAGTCAGTTTTAAGGGATAATTTTGAGATTGAATTGACAGCTTTTAGTATTGATTTGATGTTGAGGAATAAAAAACAACTGTGATGGGTATCAAAGATAAGCAAGGGCTTTCTAATAAATAGTACACAGTAGTTTTAAAGAGAACAGTTATAGAATGAGCAAAACTTGAGGAAACAGATACTCAGAGGTGAGAGATAATGAGTTCAATTTGAAATATATTAAGTTTGACATTTCAATAGACTTTCAGAAATATATCTTTTAGAACCTAGAAGAGAGCCAGTGATTTTCAGCCAGGAGCCTTTCTTATGCTATCCCTACCTGTGAGGATGCCAGGGAGATGAGTTCAGAATAGCGGACAGTTTCACGTACTTTTTTCTAAAGCCAATGATGATTTTAGTAAGAATTTCTCTTCTTTCTCTAATGATAATTCAAATTGATAATAAAAGGATATTAGAAAATGAAAATAAATGTTTTCAGCATACCAGAACATGAGTATGAAAAATCTATTGATAATTATAATTATAAATATTTTAAATCTTTATTTAATTGCAAAAAGAATGGAAAACAATTATTTGATGAATTTTGAAACTAGGAGAAGTAAACCAAGCAAAAAATTTGAATTGTTTGAATTATTGTTTTCCATAATTTTTTTATTGAAAACATTTTGTTGAATAAAAATAAAAAAGTAGAGACAGAGTTTGCCATTTTCTTATAGAAGAAACAAGACAAGAATAGGATTTTTAAACATTTTACTGCTTTACTGAGGTGTATTGGTCAGAAATAGAGGCAAGAAAAGATATGTTTTGTAAAAACATAGCAAGAAAGCACCAAATATTTGTTGTGAGAAAAATGCAGAGATGTAAATGTAAATGTAATTAGTTAAAATTAGTTCTTTCTCTAAACCAGCCTCAAGATTTCAGCAAAATATATAATAAAATATATTAAAATTATTCTGTGATTTGTTTAATTAATAAAAATAAGAAAAGAAATCTTTACAAATATGTTATAGGGATTATTTGTCATATAACATAATTAATATATGTTATATATTTTATATGTCATATAATATAGATATACATACACACACACACACACACACACACACACACACACACACACACACACATAATTTTCCTGGGACATGCTACAGCATGACTATTTGGGAACACTTTGGGGACTACATATAGCTGTTAGATCTCAGGAATAAAAGGGAAGTAGTTTTTTCTTTGCCTCTTCAGGCTCTGTGGGGCACTCCCAGGTAAATCACAGCCCTGGACTTTAGACAAGCTGAAGTCCTGAGATGTCTTTCCTTGGGCTATGGAGGGAGTGCAGCTGGGGAGGAGATGCTTAACTGGTTTTGCCTGGGTACCATAATACAGTTCACCAAAATGGTTGATCCAAGGTACAACACTCAGAAGTAAAACCAAAACCAACATCTGAGATTAATATCAAACATTTTATATGTCAAAGTTACTTGTCAACTTCAAGAGAAAGAAAGAGAAAAATTCTAACCTGGTTAGAAACAAGAAGATACAGGTAGGAGGAGGTTTTGAATCAAAGGGTAGAAGATGGATCTTTAAGTAATCTTTTGGTCTGTATAAATGCTACTACGGCTGTTTTGTGTAGAGCACAAATGACCTTGAAGGATAAGGAAGAAGAACAATGGGAGCAATTCTCCACTCAGTGATTGAAATTGAATATTCGTGATTGCTTGTTCAATAAAACTTAAGACATCTGTTACTGCTAAAATAAATTCTAAAGCACTCCAAGATGAATTCATCATATAACACTCCAGGAGTAGTTTTGTTTCTGTTGTGTGCATGTGTGTGTGCCCATCAATTGCCAAGAGCTAAAAGTAAAGCAATGGGTGGCCCAAATTGCAACTCTCATAGGACATTTTAGGGGTACCATTGTCCAAAACTTAATTACAACACATTTAATTTAAATATATAATAAACCTTAAAATATTTTGAAATAGATACAAAAGAATGTTATAAAACTGAGTTACAGTGATTTGTATATCTGAAGAAGTTATTGAAGCTGAGCTCAAATGCTATGCTTCTTCAGATGCTCTTTAAATCAAACAGGCTTATGTTTTTCTCCTGAGGGAAGTTCTTAGGGTGCAAGTGCTCATTCCAGCAGTAAGTGAGGTCTCTTTTAATAAGCCTCATTATCTCCATTTTCGCTCCATCCTGGGTTCACTGTGTGTGTTACAGAGTCCATTTTGGAGGCATAACTTTCTTCAAAGCAGTTGACTGATTTGAACCCTGGCCAACATACCAAACATTCTTCACAGGAGCTCATAATGTTTAAAACAAAAATCTTTGGAAGCATAGTTTTATCTGCTCTAAACTCCTACAGTTCTTATCTGGACCACACAGTTAAGCAGTTGGTTAGCTACCTATTAGCCACTCTATAAATACATTTACTCACCAACTGCGTGTGGGGTTTTATTGTTTGCTGAGCATTTGCCTTCCATAAGTCATATTTTTCCTAATGAAATGTAAACAATGTGATGTTCACAACATCATTTTCTCTGTTGATATGTTATCCTTTAATTTTCTCTTCTAAAATATTTAGAAAAGTGGGAATTTTCTTTTTAATTTTTCACCATGATAAAATTTAAAGAAAGATCTTGAGATCTGCAGAGAAATGTTGAGTTTATAAAAGTAATCATCAGGAGAAAAAAATGTAATTTTAGTAAATGAAGCCAATTCTAGCTTATAATTTTAATATATTTTCTATTTTTTAAAGAAGTATTGAAAAAAGAAAGAAGGATGGTGATAAAAAAACAGGCAAGATTTAGAAGAGTTCAAGAGGACAACATAAATCAGAACAAAAAAATGATGTATACTTGAAATGGAGATAGAGAGGGAAGAAAGGCCTTGTTATAAAATCTGTTTTAAATCAGAGGACTGAAAAACGGCTTTGTATACATGGTAAAAGATCTGACTAGCTTTATAAGCAAATACTTTCTCTACTTAAATCATATAACACAGGATTTACATATTGTATAATTAGAAAAAGTATTTTTATGATATTTAGAAAAATGTCAGAGTTAAATATCATCTAACTTATTTTACAAAACAGAAAGAAACTGAGGCTGAGAAGAATAAGTAGCTTACTATATTATTGCCAAATTAGTAGCAGAATTGTGACTAAAACTCAGGTCTTCTATTATTCAGCCCAGTACATATATTTAATTAGCTTTTGGTAGAAAGAATTGTTTTTAGTCATACAGTAATTTGCCAAGATAAAGCAGGTCGTGATATATATCAATAAAACTGGGTGGGTGGCACTAATATTTCAACATTCCGAAGGATAACTTCCCAAGAAGTAGTAGGCCAAAAACCATCCTTATATTTTCTTACTATTACTACTATAACAAGATCTATCCAGAGATTTTTTTGAGTAACAGAATTTCTTTTAGAAGGATATTAAAAAATAATTCCCACAAATAAGTATGAACATTTTTGAACACTGAATTTAATAAAAGACAAAGAAATTCAGGAGTAAGAGAAGGATGAAGACAGCTTCTGCTTTTTTATGCTCTTTAAAGCAAAACACAACTCAAAAGCATTCAGCAAATTAACTATAATAATAAATCTTTTAAAATTTTTGAATAAATCTAATTTAATACTGTTTTAATTCTTATAAAAGGGACACACTTTGAAGTAAATCTTTCAATTTCTTTCTTATTCTTTGCCTACTCGTATCCTGTGACTTTTCTCTTGACTTCCATCCTTTTTGGAGGGTTTACTCCAATTTTATGAAAATAAAATTAACTTATGAGGAAAAAAATATTATGCAGCTTAGTTCTTTTAAAGTAGGGGGAACATGCTATAAAGATATAAAATAGCAAACGGCAAAGTTTTTAAAGTTTATTTTTTGCCATCTACCCTGTCACTTTTTTTTCCTTCTTCTTACTTTTACCAGAAATAATAACTAACATTTGTATTGTGCATTCCAGCTCACCAACTGCTTTTTCACAAGTGTTGCTCCATTTATTCTTCAGAATAAGTTTTGGGGTAGCTATTTTTATCATCACCATGCTGCAGACAAGGAAACTAAGATTCAAAGAGGCTAAGCAACTTGTAAATAGTTTTTAGAATTTATTATATTCATTGTGTAGCCATAAAAATCAACATCTTGTTGATAATTTAATGACATGGGCAGATACTCATAGAAAATGTCAAGTTAAGAAAAAACAGCAGGCCATAAACTACACTGAATGAATCCAATTACCTTCTTTATACACTTAAAATTTTCTTCAAAAAGGATGCACTAATTTTCACAATATGAGTAGGCCTCAAATAATTCTTATTGTCTAGTGAAGTTAAGATTAATTCTTTACAGTATGGTCGGTTCCACCCATTGACCACCAATTTACAGAAAAATTGACACTGTAGGTATATAACCATAAACACACATTTTGGAAAGAATAAATTTGTGTTTGCATATGAACAGGTTAGTTACTGAATAAAATCATCATCACTTTGTTCTCCTCAATTATTTTTTTCCCAAAAGTCATCTGATTGTTTGTCAATAGGAATAGACTAACCAGAGGGTATTCATTGTCCATAGGGAATCACATTTCCCTATTTTCCGTGAAGTATGCAGGATTCAAATAGCTAAGATTTACTGAGTAGTCAATTATTTTGGGCTAGATATTCTATAAACCACTGTATATATATTAAGCCACTAAATCTTATGACATATCTATAAAAGTCATCTTATTCACTATCTGCTTTTATAGCTGAAGAAATTGAGAATTGGAGATGTAAGTTGAATGATCCATGTTTATGGCAAGAAAATGTCAGAGACACAACACAAACCTAGATATTTCTTTCTCCGTGTTCTCCAGCTACTAATCCTGCTTTCCATAAATTGAAGAATATATGAGTGACCTTGGCTTCTGTGGCCAGAATCTTGGCTAGTAATCTTTATCCACCAGCTCTACTTGTTATCCTCCTTTATTATTTATTTTAAATGTTAGAATCATTTTTAATTCTTGGTTCTATTAAGCTCGTCATTATATACAGATAAATTGTGAATGCATATTTTTGGTGGCTTTCATTAACTAGTCATTTGGATAGCAGCAGAAGGGCCTGGGGATTGAAACAAATAAAACATTCACATAGTGATACTTTTACAATTCTTTGGGCTAAGTGAAACTTGAAATTTTAAGAGTCATTGCATTTTTACATCTTAATTAAATTCATACTGTGGAATATATAAATAGAAAAAAATTCTTCAGACAAAAATATCATTTTACTCATCAAATGCTACAGATGGTCTTTTTATAACATACAGGTGGAGCTTTTTGAAGATGTCCTGCATTTGAGTATTTAAGGCTGGTGATAGGTTGGTTGCCTTGACATTTATCCAAACCAAAGTTGAAGAATTATTATCTCCTTATTTTGTGACAGTGACATCTGACTCTGCTAAACTCTATCAAAGGGGATAAGTTTAAGATTGTAATATGAGAAGATAAAAAATTTAAAAAATGTCAAATATCATGCAGGAACTCAAACAGAGCAACCAAGGGGAAATAACTAATCTGGGGAAGAGCATTTTCTTGGCCACTTTGTTTTCCTTTCTGTTTCTCATGTAAAAATGCATCTCATCACTTTAACTCATTCCATATTTTAATGAATAATTAATTGCCTTCATAAAGTAATCTATTCTGTTATCTACATTAAATAGATATAACATGTGATAAGAATAGCTTTAGAATTGATCAAACTTTTCTAAATATTTTACTCATGTCTTTTCTCTGCCTTGCTGTAACTGCCTGTGATCACATCTGTTGTTTCTTCATATGCATTCACTTAAGTAGAATAACATAAGTTGCTCACTTTTATGTTTTATAGAAATCATTTAACTTTCATAAAATAAAATGTTATGCTATACTCTGGGACTTTTGGGGATTCAAAACTGCAGATGCAGATATATTAAGTCTATAAAGTTTCTTACATGTGAGCATTCTTTGGTTACAAAATAATTCACTGTAGATTCCATTAAAGAATTAAAGATTTTGCTTTTTCTGTGTATGCTTAATATTTTTCAAACTAAATATTACAGATCAAACCCAAAGAATGTGTAAAAGTAAAAATATTTATTGTAAAGATTGCAAATTATTCATTGCAAGTATTTATTTGGAATAATTTCACTTTTATTACAATGAAAATATTCATTGTAAAGCTATGGAATGCCTTTAGGAGCCAGATATAATAGAGGTAGTAAAGTTAGGGCCAGAAAATATGGGTTGCTATTTTTGCCATTTACTAAATATAAGAACTCTGAATTTCTCTGCAGTGTGTATTCTAAAGGCACATTTTGATACGATGAATGAAACATAATTTATTCATAAACCCTTTGTGAAATATAAAAACATCTAAAGGAAATAAAATATATACTTATTATATAGTAAATATTATTATTATGAACAATAATACTCCTTCAAATAAACTCTTATTTGAAGTTTCTTATATTTGCTGAGTTAATATTACATTTATTTCCAAATGTACGCTGCAGACCTGATTTCTTTTTCAAGAGAACAAATTTATGTCTAGCCTCAGAATTGTTATTTTGCTTTACAGAGCTTATTTAACCTTATGGTGCTATAACATTATACTTATTCATGTTATTCTCTTTGCATTGGTATCAAAGTATCCTGGAATCACATTCCCTATTCACCTCTAGCCAGCCTTCACTGTCTGGCATGAATCTTGTATACTTCTATCTTAGCCTTATTGATTGTGTTTTGTTGTTAGTACTTGTAAATTTTTTTCTTATTAGTGTTTTTTTTTTTAGTTTTTTTATTTTAAATAATTATAAATTCAATGGAAGATGCAAAAATAGAAGAGAGGTCCTACGTACCCTTCACTAGTTTCTCCAAATGGTAATATCTAACATAACTGTGGTATAGTACTAAAACCAGAAAAATTTTCATTGGTACAATTGCCAGACCTTATTCAGATTATGTCAGTTTTGCATACACTCTTTTTTGTTCTCATGTATAGTTCTATGCCAGCTAATTAAATACGTAGAACTGTGTAACTACCACTAATATTAAGATACAGAACTATTTCATTGCCACAAAAATTTCCCTTAAGCTACCTTTTCATAATTACAACCATTCTCCCCTCTTTCATCACTAATCTGATTGTCTTCTCTACACTTCTATTATGTCAAAAATATTATGTCAGTGAAGTTGTACAGTATGTAATGTGTTGAAGTTGGCATTCCTCAAAATGATTTCCTTAAGATTCATCTATGTTCTTTGAGTGTGTTCATAGTTCATTCATTCTAATTTTTATTACTGAGTATTATTCCATCGCATGGATTAATCACATTTTAAAAGATATTAGGGTTATTTGCAACTTGGGTTATTACAACTACAACTGCTATAAGCGCTTGTGTGTACATTTTTGTGCAGATATAACTTTTCATTGCTCTGGGACAAATGACTAGGAATGGGAGTGTTGGGATGAATGATCAGTATGTAGTTTTTCAAGAACATTTTCATAGCTGGACTCTGGCATGCATCTGTATATCCAGCCACTGGAAGCCTGATGTGGGAAGATCACTTGAGCCCAAGAGTTTGAGTTCAGGATAGACAACATAACAACACCTTACATCTTAAAAAAAAAAAAAGAAAGAAAATGAAAATTCAGTTTTTCCATATCCTTACCAGATTTAGTATTGTGACAAGGTTTTTTTCTAACTGATCTAATATTTGTGTTCTAATATCTCACTGTGGTTTGAATTTGCTTTAACCTAATGGCAAATGATGCTGACCATTTTTTAACGTACTTATTTCTATCTATATGTCCTCTTTGGTGAAATACTGATCTAATGTCTTTTGCCCATTTTCTAAATGAAGTCTGTGTATGTTACACTTCAAGAGTTCTTTATACTAGATATGAATCTTTTTTCAGACAAATGGTTTGAAAATATGTTCTCTCTTGCTAGCTTGTATTTTTCATCTTCTTAATGTGATCTCATTGTGAGTTTATCAGTAATTTTCTTTTATGAGTTGTGCTTCTGGTATCATATTTAAGATCTCTTAAATATGTATTTTTGTGTGTCTATTTCTATTTTCTGTATTCAGCTCTATTGATCTATGTATATGTTCTTCTGTTAGTGCCACTCTGTGTCTGATTGCTGTGGCCATATAGTAAACTTCAAAGTTCAGTAGAGATCCATACCACTTTATTCATTTTTTTTCAAAATTGCTTTAGCTGTTCTAGTTCTCTTGTCTTTGCTTATACATTTTAAATAAGCTTATTAATATCTACAAAACTCATTGTTGGGATTTTGAAAGTAATCGCATTACACTTGTAGATTAATTTGGGGAAAGAATCAACGTCTTTATTGTATTAAGTTTTCTAAATCATAAAATGATATATCTCTTTATCTATTTAGATATTCTTTGTTTTCTTTTTTCAGTGTTTTGTAATTTTCAGCATACAAATACTACACATTTTGTTAGATGTAATATCTGTTTTATTTTTTGGATGATTGTAAAATAAGTTATTTTCAATTTTGGTTTCCCTGTGTTTATTGTTATTATATAGAAATGTGATTTTTTTTGTATTAATCTTGTTTCATATGGCCTTACTAAACTCATTATTAGTTCTAACAGTTTTTTGTTTGTGTTTTTGTTTCTTTATAGATTCCTTGGATTTTTCTATATAGACTATAATGTCTTCTGCAAATAGGAAGCATTTTATAATTTCCTGTCTTATTTGAATGCCTTTTATTTCTTTTTTCTTCTTCATTAACTGGCTAGGAATTCTAGTGCAAGTTAAGTAAGAGTGATGAGAGCTACCAGCCTTCCCTCATTGTTGGTTTTGGAGGTGATGCATTCAGTCTTTCATGATTAAGTATAGTGTTAGCTCTGGGTTATTGGTTTTCTTTTTAAACTTAGTTTAGATTATTATTACTATGATGTAGATATCTCTTTTATAACAAGAAAATGCTAAGAAATCTTAAATTTCAAATCAGGATGATAGAGACCCACTTTCCTCATGACAAAACTTAATTGACTACCTGATACGTGGTGATTCCCTAGTTTAAAAAGATCAAATAATATTTTCTGCTATATTTCAGTGAATATGAGTGGAATTAAATAATGCTTTTCATGGTCTTGTAAATATTTTGAAATATAGCAGAAAATATATGATCATTATGAAAACTATAATATTAGGTTGGTGCAAAAGTGATTGCAGGTTTTACTAATAAAAGTAATGGCAAAACCACAATTAATTTTGCACCAGTCTAATACTACATATACTGTTGCTGTGTGGGGCATTCTAGAAGGCTTGGAACTTTTTAGAACTAAAAATGTTTGTGGGCATTCTGTTTCTCCCACCAACAATGAAGTAAGAGGATCTGGAAGAGGCCACTCTCCCCTTCCACCAGCAAATAATTGCATATCCTGGAGAAAGAAAATTAATTTTAGGGTCTAGTTGTTTCAAAAATTTTTAAAAGATTGGCTAAAAATTATTGCATGATAGTTTTCAATCAAGTCATTAATTAAAACTGTTATATGACAATGTTTTCTTGACAGATTTAATAAATATCCAGAGAAATATCCAGAGTGTCTGGGAACCCACAAACCCTTTGAATTTCTAACTAACTTTCTAACTTATGCCAATTAGAACAAGTCATGGTAATGCCATTTTTAATAATTAAAAATGAAAAGTGACTTTTTTTCTACATTAAAAAAATATTCATCAAAAAGACAGCATAACATGAACTATAAAGTAAGCATAAAATATTTCAACTAACAATGATGTGTATCTCTCTTGCTTGCTAATATCAATATTGTATACTCAGTAAAACATCTAATGAAGAATGTTTCCAGATATTTAACATATTTTATAAACACTATGTTAGAAACTTATGTAGATTACTAGTATATTCTCAATAACCCTTTGATAGTCTTTCATGCTACACCTAGGATTTTTGAAGCTCTTGGTTCCAGAAACATGGTAGGAATGCTTCTTTAGATGCCACCAAGGTTCAGGGGGTGTCCTATGATGATTACCAGTCAGTGCACTGTAAGTGGAAGTGACATGTTTCACTTCTGGACTGAAGTATTCACTATGGGACAGCTTCCTCTCTGCTGCAGGTCATTACAACTTTTGATAAAATGATTTCCCTATCAAGCTGTATCACAGAGTGAGAAGATAGTATGGAAAGCCCCAGCCAACTCATGATAAACATGTAGCCTGAGGAAAAAAGAACCTTTCTTTCTTTAAGCCTGGAAGTTTGTGGATTGTTTATTACTGCCATCTATCCTAGACCAACAGGACAAACTGTCTCAGTTTGAAGATAAAAATAAGCTCCACAGTTAGTAAGAGAAAGAACTGAGACAACTTCAGGTCTATTGCAAAAATGCATATTTTTATCTATAACCTCTTTGCACCCCACATTTTTTTTCACCAACCCTTGGAATTTTTGTCATTAAGTTTTAGAGCCCATGGGAATACCTCAGTTGTTTTAGTGTTGTTGTAGGACCTTAACGGCATTTCTGTCAGGATGCATTAAAATGTGCTATTTATCTACAGTATAAATTCATAATTGCTACTGTTATGATTGTGCATAAAGAGAGCATTGGAAATTATGTAGAACATCATTTCGTTTTTGATGTTACATAACTTCCAGCTGCTGACCATATGAAGGAGCCACATAAACAATTGCAAACACACAATAGAGGGTTTTATTACAAAATGTGAGCCCTGAGATTGTTCTACTACGTGTGCAAATTCTTAATTTCTTTTTCGTTGATTTAGAATATATAATAAACTTTGGCATCAAGTGCTAACTTGTACAATTTCACATTTTCAGTTTAAAATAACGTTTTCATAATGCAAAGATATTTCATTGCTCCTTTTATCCATTTTTTATTAAAATCAAAATTTGGAGGAAAAAGTGATTCCTTGTGTTACATCAGTCAACTTAGTTTACACGTAGTCTTTATTCATTTTGCACTAAAATCCTACATTAAATAATGAGTTTTAGATCTTTACTTGGAATGAACAATGATCCAAGTTTCACCATATTTTATAAAATAAAATTAAAGTTTGGGGCTTACTTTCATAGTTCTGACATAGATAAAGTGATCATTAAAATTATGTGCTGTTTGAGTTTTGTATTATACCTGTAATTACAGGTTTCACTGATTTGTGAAATATTTTGCTTCCAAGCAAAATTATTGATTTTACTTGAGGAAGTGCCAAAGGGCACCTTAATTCAAAATCGAGAGTCAACAGAGTCATTTAATATGTTAAATATTCCAAGAAATAAGCTAATTCGATCCAGCCTTCATACAAGAAAATATATTTATTCCAAAAGGAAGGATTATTGTATCAGATAATATATATTCACAAGAATGTGACTAACAGGAATTCATGTACATTGTTGGTGGAGTGTAATTAATAACACTACTTTAAAAAACAATATGGCATGAGTTTGTAAAGTTGAACAGGTACATATCATACATTCAAATAATCTCAGTTCCAGATATAAACTATAGAAATCCTCTAGCAGTATGTTCCAGGAGATATGAGGAACTCAAAATATATGTCAACCTGGGAAATAATAAATACAATGTGGTAGAATTATGCATTGTGGCACAAAACAGCAATGAAAATAAATGAGCCTCATCTACATGTATCAAGAACTTCATCTTATAAAATGTAGTATAAAAAAGGTGCAGCAGAATGGAAACAATTATAACCCAAGCAACTAAAACAATGTTTGTTGTCTAAATGTATGTTGGGTGAGTATTAAAACTAATAAGAATTAGGAAATGTATGATGTATATGCATACATATGTTTTTTTTTAATTGGAAAAATATCAAAGGCCGTTAATCTATTATACTAGAATGGTCTTCAAACTTGGGTATGTGTGCAGCTTAGCATATGTGAAAGCTTTTCGGTGAGTATGAGAATCAGTTGCCTCAAGAGAATCAATATTCAAATCCTCAACTTCCACATGTTTCTTTCCTAATGTTATTCTTCCTAGGAAAGCATTTTTAATCTGCCAGCCCTGCTCTCTCTATTTTCTTTTCAAAATTGTCCATCTACCACATTACCAAAGAAGGCATACTTTCTTCCCTGGAGAACATTTTAAGCCTAAACTCCAAAAATCTCCAGGGCACCAAGCAATGGAATGTGTTTCTCAATAAAAGCCAGGCTAAGAGAGTTTCATGGGGTCTCTGTCTAATATCCCTATGACCCACACTAATCAAGGTTCACTGTCATTACCTCTTTTTGTCTCACTTTTAGCCTTAACTGTCTGTTTCAACATTATAATTCAAATGTGAGAAGGTTGTCATATGAATGTATGTGTATTTTAATTAAAACAATTCTCTTTCTATTTATACATATGTATTTGAATTTTAAAATAATGCATATGAATAAAAACAAAGTCTAGTATTTTTGGCAGAAAGTAAAACTGATTTAACTAATTGATTTGATGATAAGAACTTACTTTGACAACTGGATTATATGCTGGACATCTTCCATACATTGAATGAGTTAAATCTATTTTCTTCAAGGTTATAACAAAACAGAATTAAAACACTAAAGTGTGCAATTTAAAATATAGAGGAAAAAATTCTTCACTACTATTTAAATAAGTTTTTTAATATCAAATACAAAATGAATACTGCATAGTTTTTCAAAAATTTTTTATGTGGTATAATATAATGTTTCCTCTGGAATATAGGAGCAAAAATGTTTCATCTGGAACATAGGAGCAGAGGGGAAATGAGCAGCCTGCCAGTGTAGTATGAAGAGATTAAAAACCTATTTTGTCTAATTCATGATTGTATATGTTATAACATATTCCATGTACTTTTGGGGATGGGCTTTTAGTAAAAGAAGAGCACATGGCCAATATATTTAATGCAAGAATACATTTCTCAGTTAAAGCAATATATATTATAATATATATAATATGTTATACATGTATACATGTAACTTACAAAAAGTTAGGGATTTCTTATAAACTTTAAAAATATCCACACACTTCTGTATTCAGGAGACCCATCTCATGTGCAAAGACATACAAAGGCTCAAAATAAAGGGATGGAAGAATATTTACCAAGCAAATGGAAAGAAAAAAAAAAAGCAGGGGTTGCAATCCTAGTCTCTAGTCTTTGATAAAACAGACTTTAAAATGACAAAGATCAAAAAAGACAAAGAAGGGCATTGTATAATGGTAAAAGGATCAATGCAACCAGAAGGGCTAACTATCTTAAATACATATGTACCCCAATACTGGAGCACCCAGATTCATTAAGCAAGTTCTTAGAGACCTACAAAAAGACTGAAACTCCCACATAGTAACAGTGGAAGACTTTACTACCCCACTGTCAATATTAGACAAATCAAGGAAAGAGATGATTAACAAGGATATTCAGGACTTGAACTCAGCTCTGGACCAAGTGGACCTAATAGTTATCTACAGACTCACTACCCCAAATCAACAGAATATACATTTTTCGCAGCACCACATAGCACTTATTCTAAAATCAACCACATAATTGGATTTAAAACACTCCTCAGCAAAGGGAAAAGAAGTCATAGCAGACAGTTTCTCAGATGACAGTGCAATCAAATTAGAACTCAGGATTAAGAAACTCGCTCAAAACTAAATATCTACATGGAAACTGAAGAACCTGTTCCTGAATGAATACCGAGTAAATAATGAAATTAAGGCAGAAATAAAGAAGTCCTTTGAAACCAATGAGAACAGAAACAATGTACCAGAATCTCTGAGACACAGCTAAAGCAGTGTTAAGAGAGAAACTTATAGCACTAAATGCCTACATCATAAAGCGGGAAAGATCTAAAATCCACACCCTAACATCACAATTAAAATAACTGCAGAAGAAAGAGTAAACGTATTCAAAAGCTAGCCGAAGACAAGAAATAACCAAGTTCAGAGAAGAACTGAAGGAGAAAGAGCTAAGAAAATCCTTTCAAAAAGTCAAATCCAGGAGCTTGTTTTTTTAAAAAGATTAACTAAATAGACAGACCGCTACCCAGGTAAATAAAGAAGAGAAGACAGAAGAATCAAATAGACATAATAAAAAGTGATAAAGGACATCTCACCACTGATCCCACAGGAATTCAAACTACCATCAGAGAATAATATAAACACCTCTATGCAAATAAACTAGAAAATCTAGGAGATGGATAAACTCCTGGACACATATAACCTTACAAGATGAAACAAAAAGAAGCTGAATTCCTGAGTAGACGAATAAGAAGTTCTGAAATTGAGGCAGTAACTAATAGTCTACCAACCCAAAAAACCACAGGCCCTGATGGTTTCACAGCCAAATTCTACCAGAGGTACAAAGAGGAGCTGCTACCATTCTCTCTGAAACTATTCCAAATAATAGTAAAAGAAGGACTCCTCCCAAACTCATTTTATGAGGCCTGCATTTTCTTGATACCAAAACTTGGCAGAGATAAAACTAAAACGGAAAATTTCAGATGAATATCCCTGAAGAACATTGATGCGAAAATCATCAGTAAAATACTGGCAAACTGAATCCAGCTCAAAGAGCTTATCCACCATGATCAAGTCAATTTCATCCCTTAGATGCAAAGCTGATTCAACATATGGAAATAAATAAACATAATCCATTACACCAACAGAACCAATGGCAAAAACCACATGATTATCTTAATAGAAGCAGAAAGGCCATTGATAAAATTCAATACTCCTTCATGCTAATAAATCTCAATAAACTAGATATTGATGGAACATATCTCAAAATAATAAGAGCTATTTATGACAAGCCCATAGCCAATATATTATTGAATGGAAAAAAAGCTGGAAGCATTCCCTTTGAAACCTGCCACAATACAAGGATGCCCTCTCTCATCACTCCTATTCAACATAGCATTGGAAGCTCTGGCTAGGGCAATCAGACAATAGAAAGAAATAAAGGGTATTCAAATAGAAAGAAAAGAAGTCAAATTGTCTCTGTTTACAGATGACATGATTTCATATTTAGAAAACTCCATCATCTTAGCCCCAAAATTTCTTAAGCTGAAAAACAAATTTGGCAAAGTCTTAGGATACAAAATCAATGCACAAAACTCACAAGCAGTTTTATACATCAGTAATAGAGATGCAGAGAGCCAAATCATGAGTAAACTCCCATTCACAATCGCTACAAAGAGAATAAAATGCCTAGGAATATAACTTACAAGGGATGGGAAGGACCTCTTCAAGGAGAACTACAAACCCACTCCTCAAGGAAATCAGAGAAGACACAAACAAATAGAGAAACATTCCATGCTCATGAATAGGAAGAATCAATATTGTGAAAATGGCCATGGTGCCCAAAATAATTTATATTCAGTGCTATACCCATTAAGCTACCGTTGACTTTCTTCACATAACTAGAAAAAAACTACTTTAAATTTCATATGGAACAAAAAAAAAAGCCTGAATATTTAAGACAATTCTAAGCAAAAAGAATAAAGCTGGAGGCACCATACTACCTGACTTCAAACTATACAATGCTACAGTAACCAAAACTGCATGGTTCTGATACCAAAACAGATATAGACCAATGGAAAAGAACAGAGGCCTCAGAAATAGCACCACACATCTACAACCATCTGATCTTTTAACAAACCTGAAAAAAATAAGAAATGGGAAAAGGATTCCCTATTTAATAAATGGTGCTGGGAATACTGGCTACCCATATGCAGAAACCAGAAACTGGACCCCTTCCTTATGCCTTACACAGAAATTAACTCAAGATGGATTAAAGACTTAAGTATAAGACCTAAAACTATAAAAATCCTAGAAGAAAATCTAGGCAATACCATTCAGGACCTAGTTCTTGCCAAAGATTCCATGACTAAAACACCAAAAGCAATTGCAACGAAAGTCAAAATGGACAAATGAAATCTAATTAAACGAAAGAGCTTCTGCACAGCAAAAGAAACCGTCATTGTCATCAGAGCGAGCAGGCAACCTACAGAATGGGAGAAAATTTTCTCAATCTATCCATCTGACAAAGTGCCAATATCCAGAATCTACAAGGAACTTAAACAAATTTACAAGAAAAAAACAACCCATCAAAAAGTGAGTGAAGGACATGAACAGACACTTCTCAAAAGAAGACATTTACATGGCCAACAAACATGGGAAAACCCATCTCATCATCACTGGTCATTAGAGAAATGCAAATCAAAACCGCATTGAGATACCACCTCACACCTGTTAGAATGGTGATCATTAAAAAGTCAGAAGACAATAGATGCTGGAGAGGATGTGGAGAAATAGGAACACTTTTACACTGTTGGTGGGAGTGTAAATTAGTTCAACCATTGTGGAAGACAGTGTGGTGATTCATCAAGGACCTAGAATTGGAAATACCATTTGACCTAGCAATCCCATTACTGGATATATACCCAGAGGATTATCAATTATTCTACTACAAAGACACATGTACACGTATGTTTATTGCCACACTATTTATGATAGCAAGACTGGGAACCACCCCAAATGCCCATCAATAATAGCATAAAGAAAATGTGGCACATATACACCATGGAACACTATGCAGCCATGAAAAATGAGTTCATGTCCTTTTCAGGGACAATGAAGCTGGATACCACCATTCTCAGCAAACTAGCACAAGAACAGAAAACCAAACACCACATGTCTCACTCATAAATGGGAGTTGAACAATGAGAGGTAAGGACACAGGGAAGGAAACTTCACACACCAGGCCTGTTGGGGGCTGGGTGGCAAGGGGAGGGATAGCATTAGGACAAATACCTAACACATTCGGTGCTTCTAGCCTTAATGATGGGTTGATAGGTGTTGCAAACCACCATGGCACACAAATACCTATGTAACAAACTTGCATGTTCTGAACATGTATCCCAGAACTTAAAAAGAAAATATCCACATGCACAAAACCAAACATGTAGATTTTGTGATTGATACCTTTCAAGGTTTTATTTTGATGAGCTGTTATAAGAGCACACCTCTCAGCTACTGTGAAATAAGCACAGAAATGCAACATAATGATGAGGATCTAAATGCTGTAATGGCTATTCTTATGCACCTAAATTATGTAGTCACTAGTCATTCACAGAGTCCACATTCTACATGGCAAACCACAATTGAGAAGCTAGAAGGACTTGTTTCCAGGGTATAAGATGAATATTTTCAGGGCTGTAATGATTGAATTGCTGGGCTTAGCACCACCTCCTTCAGTTATCAGAGAAGTTGAGGTGAAGGCACAGTCAGATACAGTCAACCTTCTGAAAATTAAATATATGTGAAAAATTACTGACCACAAAGCAGTCTGCTGTGTATGTATTATATAGTTATTGACTTAGACTAGTGAAACTCTTTTTTTTAGCGACACAATAGCTCTCTTGTTGCAAAAATTGCATTTTGCTACAATCATCTTCCTGTAGAGAGCTCCGCTTCTGTCCTAAATTTTAAAATGCCATCTTGGAAATGATGTTATTACTTCTGTATATACTAGTTACAACTAATTCCAACAACATTCCAATGACACAATGACCATATCCACATGGTTCTAATATCTACAAATAAATGAAAGCTCTTGATTAATGATTCATGCAGCCAGATACTTAATTTTCAAATATTTCTTGTAAAAATGAAGATAATTGATGTTTTATTTTATTTTTCATCACTTGAACAAAACCTAAAATATTAAAACCTCATAACAGACGGACTTGATATAATTTTTATTTAAGTGATTGGTAAGAAAGGATTCCAGGGCTACATTGGTAGTAAAATCTAGAGAGTAAAGGCCTGTCTTCTGGTGCTTCTAGAAGCCACTCTCATTTGGTAGGAAATCGAATTTCATATTCCTATATATATTTTTCCTTTTTATTTAAACAAGTATTGTATTTGAAGAGAAAATATCAAATGTACAATTATTCTCAAGGTAAAAGTAAATATTTCAAATAAATACTTAAATATTAAAATGTAAAGCATTTATTTTTAAATACTGAATTTTTAAAATTTAATATTTAAGTATGTTAAATGTATTTTCTATATTAAAATAATTCCATAAGCTATTGACCCATTTACTAAGGGAACAAATATATTTAATGATGTTTTTGTCTTACTTTGCCCTGATTGTGGGATTACAGCTCTTTAACTTAATTCTCCTCTTTTCAAGTTGACCTGCTAATCTGAAAGATGTAGCAACAAATGGCATATTACTTTCAATAGCAAATATTTTAATTGTATATTTTTACTAAATTATCATCTATCTAATCATTTTGAAAGTTAATATATAGAAAAGACGAACTCTGTCCTTGTTATTTTTTTTATTTTGAGCTCAACTTTCAGAGTTTTACTCTACACTAATTTGTCCCAAAATGGCTGATGGCAATAGGCTATATCATTTAGTCCTCTTTTCCTTTGGCTTCCAATTAGATTTGTTTAATTCAACCAAATTTCTTAGTGTGGACACTATTGACATTTGTAGCTAAATAATTATTTTTTGGGGTGGTGGGGTTGAGAGGTGGTTTACTCTGTGCATTGTAGGATGTTTATCAGCACCGCTGTCCTCAATCTGCTAGATGCCAATGCTCTCATTCCCCCATTTGTGCAATTAGAATCATCGCCATATATTCCCAAATGTATCCCCAATGTGAATCACTGGATTAACAAATGGAAGCAACGAAGAGGAGAAGTGGTCTATTGAAAATATCCTAGCCCTTGCCAGGCAATAACTTTGCCAGAAGGTTCATTTGTGGCTTCCATTTGGAGGTTCTCTTCCTAGGCTATGTTTCTCTCTGGGTTCCTGTTAATGGCATTCCCTTGCCTTACCACCGCAATTCTAAGGTGGTAACAACTTCCCACTGTTGCTATTCTCTGGGTGATTCATTGGGATTCCTTAAAACTCCACATTCCTGTAAATAGTTCCTTCATTATATGCTCTTCAACTAAATCCTGTGAATGAGCCACCTATTTCCTGCTGAATTCTCAACTAATAATATATATCTTATGGGATGAAGCGTTAAGTACAGTATCCTCTTATCACTAATTTCAGATTTATTTCTCTCGCGCACTTTTAAAATTCACATTCAGTAGAGAAAAGAATAAACAGAGTGTTTTAACATCATTTGTAGTGCACTGTAATCTGTACCAAGACATCTTCCCAGCTTTGTATCTTTTTTATCCCAAGAAAATAGCCATCTTTCCATGCCTTATAAATGTGCAAGTGTTCTTGCTCCACATGGTTAATTTTCTCTACTCTGTTATATCCACCTCAAAAGGCTTAGAGTTAATTCCCATGTCCACAGGAGGCTTTTTTATCCTCTCTAGCCTACACTGATTTCTTGTTTATCTGAACCTCTAATTGGGGTACAGATAATTGTTATTTTAAACTTAGATATATATGCTACCCACATGGTTCCTTAGCTCCACAGAGGCAGAAATAATTTCCTTTAACTCATTTATCTCCTTCCCAGGATCTAACATAGTACAAAGCAAAGATGTTTAATAAGTATTTGTTGAGTTTGTCTTTTAAATGATAGCTGTCTAAATTTCTTTCATTCAGATAAATACTTCTAAAATTATATTGTTTATTTTTCTTGCTGAGCGCATGGATGATATTGATTGCTTTATTCAAAATTTAATGAGACTACTTAATGTAAACTAAAATTGCCTGTTGAAAAGTTTAAAATGAATGTTGTTGCTGGCAAAGCTGAGAAAATCATATTATGAACAGTAGATGTAAGACTAAATAAAGTTATAATAGCTTTTTAAAAACACATAGCTTAAAATTAGAAACACTAATTTCAAATAGCCAGAAGAAAATAACTTGAAGTTTTCTAACATAAAGAAAGGACAAACATTTAAGGTTATAGATATCTCAATTACACTGATTGATCTTTACTAAATACATGAATGTATTGAGTTATCACCTGTGCCCTAAAAATATGTGCATCTATTATGCATCAGTAGAATAAAATAAAATAGTAATTTCAAAATAATCATGAATAATCTGGATTACTACTGAACAGAAAAGTTAATGTTCTGTCATATTGAATATCAGAGGAAAATTGCTAGAATAAAAAATGTTTAGTTCATGAAGAAGCATTTATTGAATATATATAATAGTCCTAGCATAGTATTCAATAACTGGATTAAACAAAACAAGAAAGTCATTGCTTTTGAAGAATGTATAATTTAGGGAAAACTTTAAATACATTAAGTAATATAAACTACTACATAATACCTAATAGGTGTGGTAGCTGATATCTTTAGCGAGGTAACAAACCAATCAGTTGCTGGAACCAAGTATGAATACAGCCTCTGTGGAAAGAAGATAGGGTTAGAATGAAGATCAAAACTTCACTCGTTAAGATAGATCTCTGATCCTAGAAGGAACTTACTCATACAGACCTGATTTATGCAATGAAAACTAAAGTAGAAATGCTCTGCTTACATGGCTCAGGGAGCTTAAAAGCAAATCACAGACTTGTGGAGCACCTAGACAAACCCTCAAGATTAGTTCTTGACACTACCTACTAATAAATACAAAGCTTCTAATATGTTCAGATATGATCTGGGTTAGTCCAGAAACTGTGGTGTGAATTAACTTAGACATGAGATTAGCTGAAGTTGAACTTAAAGACAGAAACAAAAATTAGTTTAATCACTCATTGTTTTATTCACGTATTTAACTTTTATCAATCAGTAATTTGCTAGATGACCAACATTTTTTCAGGCACTTAACTTCAGCATCAAATATTTTGATGCTTACATGCTAATAGATATGGATAAGCATAATTTTTACCTTCACTTCCACAGTGCTCTTCCTATAAGAAAAAATAATTGAAGAAGACCTTGGCTAAAAATATCATATTTAAATTTTTGATATGGCTATAATTTGCTCCTGAGTAATCTGTGATTTCTGTTTACCTTTTATTATACTTTTCAGTTCTGATGACTATATGAAGTCACTGGGAAACTCTAAAATAAGGAAAATTTGGGTTTTGATGCTGTTTATTGCCATTTTAGAGGATCCTTGTCTTTATCTCCCATTGAGTTGTTTTCCACTGGGAAGCCAGCAAATGTTAAAAACCTTAGACAAATTAAATTTAACACAGTTTATTTTAGCAAAGAACAATTCATGCGCCAGAAGAAGTTCAGTGAACTCTACCCAGAAGCATGAGCAGAGAACTTTTACAAACCAGACACGAGGCAGAGTAGAGCAATCACCTGATTGGCTACAGGTAGGCATTTGCCTTATTTGGGTGTGGTTTGATGAGGCATTTACCTTATTTGGTCATGATCTGATGAGTTGCCTTTCTAGGATTGGACAAATGTTATCTGTCCATTATTGGAAACCTAGCTAATTAATATATATACACACATATATATCCTCCTAAGTTAGGTTTTGATGTGCTCATGTAAGTTACTTACAGAGTTTTTGTTTTTGTTGTTGTTATTTTCCCTATGGAAACTCAAGGCACAGAGATAATTTCAGTTTAATTGCTGATTATTTAACAATAAGAAATAGAAATATTATAATTTGAGGGTTAAGGGGTATTGGAGTTGAATCTTTTTTTTTTCTTTTTCTTTTTATTGTACTTTAGGATTTGAATCTCCAGTCTGTCTCTGGTAACATATTTTGATACTTAAATGCCTAGAGAAACAGATATGGGAGCTGAAACAGTTGTTGAGGAGAAATCAGTATGAGTATGTTACTCTGCTCCTCCCAACCTCCTGAGGCTGCTAGACTACCTTGAGAAATCCAAAGATGTCAGGGAAACTTCGGCTACCAAGACAAATTTGAATTTTTAACAATAACCTTTTTGTTAAATAGTGAAACATCCTTTTTTTTTTTTTTTTTTTCACTGTACTAGGAGCTTGAAAGAATGAAAGGGAAAGGAAGACTATTGGAAAGAAAGTGTTCTTCTAGATTTTCCAGGAAGTATTACCTATCTCTTCCTTTTGTTACCCACTATACAGTTTCACTGAGTTCTACTTAGCACAGGCATTTCAGAAAAAGTTTGCAATGCATTAACAAAAATGAAAGTCTCATTCTGAAGGTGAAGTTTTCCAGACTAGCTCATGTATTTTGTGGCAGAGATTACTATCACACATCCAGGGCTTTGTTTGCCTAGAGCTAATTCCTGTGGTTCCCATAGTTGGAAGGCAATCAGAAGAAGTGGGAAAGAAAGATGTTGGGCAAGGCTAACCATTATTCAGAAGTAGCAGCAGCTTCACGTGTTTGAAATCACTTTGTGGTTTTTCCAGTTTGATTTTTATTTTCTGTTGGACTAAACACTTGCCACTCTGGTTTTGAAGTTACAAATAATAAAGAGCAGAATTCCTGGACATCACATTACTTTAATAGCTCATTGTTTAATTAATGTCATCCAGAACTCTTTCAAAAGAAGGAATATATTATAACATTCAGGAAAATTTACTGTTCCAGGATCCGTTTCAGATTTTAAAAACCATCCTTAGAGTTTTGCTTGCTGTAAAGGAAGGTAAAGCTTCTTCTTTCAAAGAAGTATTTATAGATGATTCTTAATAACCATGTCAATGAAAGCCTGATATATCTTATGTAAATGTCTTACACAGATAACTTCTCCCATACTAAATTCTTTTACCAAGATGTCTCCCTTATCAAATAATTAACTCAAATAGTATATCCACTGATGAAGTTGGAGTCTTATAGGCAGGTTCATACCTGACCTTATGCTCTGTTAGTTATGTGACCTTGAACATATCACCTAACCTTGTGGGCCTTGTTTACCGATTTGTAAATATGTGATTGTTAACAATTATGAAGGGGTTGATATTTTACCCTAATTGCAAGCTATCACATTCATATGCCTCATTTTCATGGATACTGGCAGAAGACACAGACTAGCGAGCCCAAGAAAAAGGACATTCTATTGCTCATAGCAATAACAGTAGACAGAAGATCTTCATCTTTTGTGCCTCATTTTACACAAAGCAATGCAATTAGGAATATTGAGAATCCAGAGGTAGAAGAGACTTTCATATTAAAATTTGCTTTTCCACTAGTTTTCTTAAGAACATTGCTTCATGCCCATTCCCAGTGTTTGCATTAATCCCTAAATACAGTTTGTCTTGTTCAGTCTTTCCATATTCTTTTGCCAGGGGTGGCCAGAAAATGTGCCTGTTTTTTTCAAACAGGGGAAAGACTTAGAGGGTCTAAATATTTCTTTTAAACTTCAAAAATTTTTAAATATTCATTATCCAGAGGTACCTGGTGTCTCTATGCACTAAGAGTTAGTGGATTCTTCTTACTTGTAGACTTGCTCTCTGAACACTTAGATTTTATTTTTTTTACCATCTTCTAAACCGAAGTACCACTTTCCAACCCTTTTCTGGCTTCTAGAATTTTATCAATAGAAATGTTTGTTATATCTACTGTCTTTCATTCTGTCTTTGTAGGTTTATGCCTATTTTTGTTCCTTCATATTAATTTAAGTAAATTTTCAATAGCATGCACAGATTAGGACAGGCTTAGTGGCTCACGCCTATAATCTCAGCACTTTTGGAGGCTGAGATGGGCAGATCACCTGAGACCAGGAGTTCAAGACCAGTGTGACCAATGGAGAAACCCCATCTCACCTAAAAATACAAAATTAGCTGGGCATGGTAATGCACGCCTGTAATTCCAGCTACTGGGGAGGCTGAGGCAGGATAATCGCTTAAACCTGGGAGGTGGAGGTTGTGGTGAGCTGAGATCGCACCATTGCACACCAGCATGGGCAACAGAGTGAGACTCTTGTCTCATAAAGAAAAACACAAAGTTTCTACAAACATGAGGTCTATCTTCTGAGACATTATAAGCATTTTTCTATTATTTCCAGTACCAAGGTATGTTTGTAAGTACAAACCTAACACAAGTGGTTCTATGGTATTCAACTATTTTATCTTAATTTCTTCTTTCTTTTCTAGAGATGAAAACAAAAACAAAAACAAAAACAAAAACAAAAAAAATGTTTCTCTTGTTGTAGAGACCTTGTAACACAAATGTATTTTTTTCTAAATTTTTTAACAGCCATAATTAAAGTATTACAATATTTAATTGATATATATGCACACCCACACACATATTTATACACACACACACACATACATACACAGACGTATATGCACACTGCAATTTCTTCATTCATCTGTCAGTGACCATTTAGGTCGTTTTCATGTCTTAGCTATTGTGAATAATGCTGCAATAAGCATGGGAGTACACATATCTCTTCAAACTATTGAGTTTGTTTCCTTCAGATATATATCTAGAAGTGACATTGCTGGGTTATATGGTAGTTTTATTTTTAATATTTTGAGGAACCTCTGCACTATTTTCCTTAACAACTCTAACAATTTGTATCACCACCTTTTCCACAGTGTACAAGGATTCCCTTTTCTCTATGTTTTTGCAATATTTATTGTCTCTTATCTTTTTGATAGCAGTCATCCTAACAGGTGTGAAGTAATAATTCATTGTAGGCTTGATTTACATTTCCTGGTGATTAGTGATGTTGAGTATCTTTTTCATGTACCTGTTGGTTGTTTGTATATTTTCTTTAGAGACATGTCTACTCAAACACTTTCTCCAGTTTTAGTTGATATATTAGTTTTTCTTATTTGTTTGTTTGATTGATTTTTGTTATTGAGTTTTATGAGTTTCTTGCATAAGCTGGATACTAAACCCTTTTTAGATATATGGCTTGCAGATTGTATTAATGCGTTCTCACACTTCTATGAGGAAATATCTGAGATTAGGTAATTTATAAAGGAAACAGGTCTAATTGACTCACAGTTCCAAGTTGCTGGGAGACTTCAGGAAACTTACAATTATGGTGGAAAGTGAAAGGGAAGCAGGCACCTCCTTTACAAGGCAGCAGGAGGAGAAGTATGAGTGAAGAAGGAACTTGCCAAAGACTTATAAAACCATCAGATCGGGGCCAGGAGAGATCCAAAATGGCTGATCGTTAGCAGCTCGGGATTGTGGCTCCCAGTAAAAGCGCAGAAAACGAGAGGATGCCACACTTTTAGACAATTTTTTGATGCTCACGGACCAGGAGATTCCCAGTGGAGGAGCCCCACGGGTCGCCACCGCGACTCTTGTGGCCGGCATGGTGGTTTTACCAGCACCTTGGCACAGCAGTTTTTGAAGCAGTCAGAAAAGCACCATCAATCTTAGCTGTTTTAGCTGGCGCAGTGGGTTGCTCAGATTCCGGCGCTGGTGAATCAATAAATTGGACGTCCACTCAAAAACCTAATTAGAAAAGCGGTAATTACAAACACGACAGATGGATAAACTTATAACAAAGGGAAGAAACCAGCCTGAAAAGGCTGAGAATACTCAAAATCAGAACACCTCTCCCTCTACAGGGGATTACAGTTCCTCATCAGCAATGGAACAAGGCCTGATGGAGAAAGACTGTGTTCCATTCTCAGAAGCAGGCTTCAGAAGGTGGATGATAAGAAACTTCTGGGAGTTGAAGGAACTTGTTCTAACACAATGCAAAGAAATTAAGAACTTTGAAAAAAGGTTTGATGAAATGCTAACAAGAATAGATAATATAGAACAGAATATAAGTGAATTTAGAGTTGAAAAATACAACACGAGAACTTCATGAAGTATGCACAAGTTTTAACAGCCGAATTGATCAAGCAGAAGAAAGGATATCAGAGGTTGAAGACCACCTTAATGAAATAAAACGAGAAGACAAGAATAGAGAAAAAAGAATAAAAAGGAATGAGCAAAGTCTCCAAAAAATATGGGACTATGTGAAAAGACCTAATCTTCGTTTGACAGGTGTACCTGAATGCAATGAAGAGAATGAATCCAAGCTGGAAAATACTCTTCAGGATATTATTCAGGAAAACTTTCCCAACCTAGCAAGGCAGGACAATATTCAACCCCAGGTAATACAGAGAACACCACAAAGATATTCTTCAAGAAGAGCAACCCCAAGGCACATAATCGTTAGATTCACCAGGGCTGAAATGAAGGAGAAAATACTAAGGGCAGCCAGAGAGAAAGGTCAGATTACCCACAAAGGGAAGCCTATCAGACTCACAGCAGATCTCTCAGCAGAAACCCTACAAGCCAGAAGAGAGTGGGGGCCAATATTTATCATCCTTAAAGAAAAGAAATTTCAACCCAGAATTTTATATCCAGCCAAACTAAGCTTTACAATTGAAGGAAAAATAAAATCTTTTGTGAATAAGCAAGTACTCAGAGATTTCATTACCACCAGGCCTGCATTACAAGAGCTTCTGAAAGAAGCATTACACATAGAAAGGAACAACCAGTATTAGCCTTTCTAAAAATATACCAAAAAGTAAAGAGCATCAACATAATGAAGAATTTATATCAACTAATGGGCAAAATAGCCAGCTAACATCAAATGGCAATAATCTTAAATTTAAATTGACTAATTCCCCCAATCAAAAGATACAGCCAAACCCATCGGTATGCTGCATCCAGACCCATCTTACAGGCAAGGATACATAAAGAGTCAAAACAAATGGCTGGAGAAAGATTTGCCAACCAAATGGAGAGCAAAAATAAATAAATAAATAAATAAATAAATAAATAAATAAATAGTAGAGGTTGCAATTCTCGCCTCTGATGGAATGTATTTTAAAGCAACAAAGATCAAAAGAGGACATAATGGTAAAAGGATCAATGCAACAAGAAGAGCTGACAATCCTGGATGTGTACGCACCCAATATAGGATACAGAAGACTTTTAAAGAGACTTGGCCTCCCACACAGTAGTAGTGGGAGATTTCAACATCAATATTTGATAGATCAACGAGACAGAAAATTAACAAGGATATCCAGGACTTGAACTCAGATCTGGAGCAAGTAAACTTAATAAACATTTATAGAACTCTCCACTTTAAACACACAAGATATGCACTCTTATCAGCAGCACATCACACCTACTCACAGGTTAAAATGAAATATTGATTTGCCATTATTAAGCACAATTGATGGTATAAGGGAGGTTTTCAATACCCATTTTTAGACTGCATTCTAGCCTGGGCAATTAAGCAACACTCCCATTCTCTCTCCCTCCTCCTCTTCCTCTTTTTTCCTCTTCTTCATTCCTCTTTCTTTCTTTCTTTCTCTTAAAAAAAAAAAAAACATCAGATCTCATCTCATGAGAACTCACTTACCATCATGAGAACTGTATGGAGGAAGCAGCTCCCATGATCTAATCACCTCCCACCTCTCAAAATATCTGTGATATTATTGGGCTTTGTATTCAAAGCCAAATCTCATCTCAAATTGTAATTGAGGTGTTGAGGAAGGATTACAAATTGAGATGAGATTTGGGTGGGGACACAAAGCCAAACCATATCATGGATATTTTCTTTATAAGAGTAAGATAAAATTTCTTTTCTTTTCATTTTGTTGATTGTTTCTTTTGCAGCGCAGAAGCTTTAGTTTGATATAGTCCCACTTATTTTTGCTTTTATTTCTTTTGCTTTTGATGTATCCAAAATAATCATTGCAAAGAGCATTGTCAAAAAGCTTTTGCCTTACATTTCTTTTTTCACTTTTATAGTTTCAGGGCTTATATTTAAGTTTAATCTATTTCAAGTTTATTTTTATGAGTGGTGTACAATAGGCATCTAATTTTATTTTATTTTATTTTTATTTATACATACATATATATATATTATTGCTCTTTAGGTTCTGGGGTACACATGAAGAACATGCAGGATTATTAAATAGGTACATACATGGCAATGTAATTTGCTGCCTCCATCCCCCTATTACCTATATCTGGCATTTTCTCCCCATGTTTTCTCTCCTCAACCTCCCTACCTCCCACTGTCCCTCCACTATTCCCCCCCAACAGACCCCAATATGTGATGCTCCCCTTTCTGTGTCCATGTGTTCTCATTGTTCAACACCTGCCTGTGAGTGAGAACATGCAGTGTTTGATTCTCTGTTCTTGTGTCAGTTTGCTGAGAATGATGGTTTCCAGATTCATTTTTTATGGCCGCATAGTATTTCATGGTTTATATGTGACAAATTTTCCTTGTCCAGTCTATCATCAATGGGCATTTGGGTTGGTTCCAGGTCTTTGCAATTGTAAACAGTGCTGCAATGAACATATGTGTGCATGTGTCTTTATAATACAAAGATTTATAATCCTTTGGATATATACCAAGTAATAGGATTGCTGGGTCAAATGGAATTTCTTTTTCTAGGTCCTTGAGGAATTGCCACACTGTCTTCCACAATGGTTGAACTAATTTACACTCCCACCAACAGTGTAAAAGTGTTCCTATTTCTCCACATCCTCTCCAGCATCTGTTATCTCCAGATTCTTTAATGATTGCTATTCTAACTGGTGTGGGATGGTATCTCAATGTGGTTTTGATTTGCATTTCTCTAATGACCAGTGATGATGAGCATTTTTTCACATTTGTTGGTCTCATAAATGTCTTCTTTTGAAAAGTGTCTGCTCATATCCTTCACCCACTTTTGAATGGGTTTGTTTTTTTCTTGTAAATCTATTTTAGTTATTTTATATTCTTCATATTAGTCCTTTGTCAGATGGGTATGTTACAAAAATTTTTACCCATTCTGATGGTTGCCAATTCACTTGAATGATAGTTTCTTTTGCTGTACAGAAGCTCTGGAGTTTAATTGGATCCCATTTGTCTATTTTTGTTTTGTTGCCAATGCTTTTGGTATTTTAGTCATGAAGTCCTTGCAGATGCCTATGTCCTGTATGGTTTTCCCTAGGTTTTCTTCTAGGGTTTTTATGATGTTAGGTCTTATGTTTAAATCTTTAATCTATCTGGAGTTAATTTTAGTTTAAGCTGTCAGGAAGGGGACGAGTTTCTGTTTTCTCTACATCACTAGCCAGTTTTCCCAACACCATTTATTAAACAGGGAATCCTTTCCCCATTGCTTGTGTTTGTCAGGTTTGTCAAAGATCAGATGGTTATAGATATGTTCATGGGGCCTCTGTTCTGTTCCATTGGTCTATATGTCTGTTTTGGTACCAGTACCATGCTGTTTTGATTCCTGTAGCCTTGTAGTATAGTTTGAAGTCAGGTAGTGTGATGCCTCTAGCTTTGTCCTTTTTCCTTAGAATTGTCTTGGCTATACAGGATCTCTTTTGTTTCCATATGAACTTTAAGGTGTTTTTTTCCAGTTCTGTGAAGAGGATCATAGAAAGCTTGATGGGTATACAATATTGATTCTTTCTAACCAAAATCATGGAATGTTTTTCCATGTGTTTGTGTCCTCTCTTATATCCTTGAGCAGTGGTTTGTAGTTCTTGAAGAGGTCCTTTCTGTCCTTTGTTAGTTGTATTTTTAGGTTTTTTATTCTCTTTGTAGCAATTGTGAATGGGAGTTCACTCATGATTTGGCTCTCTGTTAGTCTGTTATGGGTGTGTAGGAATGCTTGTGATTTCTGCACATTGATTTTGTATCCTGAGACTTTGCTGAATTAGCTTATCAGTTTAAGGAGATTTTGGGCTGAGATGATGGGGTCTTCTAAATATACAATTACATCATCTGCAAATAGAGGCAATTTGACTTCCTCCTTTCCTAATTGAATACTCCTTATTTCTTTTTCTTGCTTGATTGCTCTGGCTAGAACTTCCAATACTATATTGGAGTGGTGAGAGTGGGCATCCTTATCTTATGCCAGATTTCAAAGGGAGTGCCTCTAGTTTTTGCCCATTCAGTATGATGTTGGCTGTGGGTTTGTTATAAATAGATTTTATTATTTTGAGGTATGTTCCATTTATACCTAGTTTATTGAGAGTTTTTAGCATAAAGGGCTGTTGAGTTTTGTCTAGGGCTTTCTCTGCATGATTGAGATAATCATGTGTTTTTTGTCTTTAGTTCTGTTTATGTGGTGGATTGCATTTATAGACTTGCATATGTTGAACCAGCCTTGCATCCCTGGGATGAAGCCTACTTGATTGTGATGGATAAGCTTTTTGATAAGCTTTTTTTTTGATGTGCTGTTGCAATCTGTTTGCCAGTATTTTATTGAGGATTTTTGCATCTATTTTCATCATGGATATTGGTCTGAAGTTTTCTTTTCTTGTTGTGTCTGTGCCGGGTTTTGGTATCAGGATGATGTTGGTCTCATTAAATGATGTAGGAAGGATTCCCTCTTTTGGTATTGTTTGGAATAGTTTCAGAAGGAGAGGTACCAGCTCCTCTTTGTATGTCTGGTAGAATTTGGCTGTGAACCCATCTGGGCCTGGGATTTTTTTTGGTTGGTAGACTATTAATCATTGCCTCAAATTCAGCCCTTATTATTGATCTATTCAGGGTTTTGACTTCTTCCTGGTTTAGGCTTCAGAGGGTGCAAGTGTCCAAGAATTTATCTATTTCTTCCAGGCTCAGTGATTTATGTACATAAAGTTGTTTGTCATGATCTCTGATGGTAGTTTGTATTTCTGTGGAAACAATGGTGATATACCTATTATTATTTTTATTGCATCTATTTGATTCTTCTCTATTTTATTTTTTATTAATCTGGCTAGTGGTCTATTTTGTTGATCTTTTCAGTACACCAGCTCCTGGATTTATTAGTTTTTTTTGTGTCTTTATCTCCTTCAGTTCTGCTCTGATCTTAGTTATTTCTTGTCTTCTGCTATCTTTTGAGTTTTTTTTTTAATCTTGCTCCTCTAGCTCTTTCAATTTTGATGATAGGGTATCAATTTTAGATCTTTCCTTGCTTCTCATTTGGGCATTTATTGCTATAAATTTTCCTTTGGACACTGCTGTTAATGTGTCTCAGAGATTCTAGTACATTGTGTCTTCATTCTTGTTGGTTCAAAATACATCCTTATTTCTGCCTTCATTTCATTGTTTATCTAGTCAACATTCAAGTACCAGTTGTTCAGTTTTTATGTCGTTGTGCAATTCTGAGTGAGTTTCTTAATCCTGAGTTCTAATTTGATTGCACTGTGGTCTGAGAGACTGTGTTATGATTTCTATTCTTTTGTATTTGCTGAGGAGTGATTTACTTGCAATTTTGTGGTAAATTTTAGAAAGGTATGACGTGGTGCTGAGAAGAATGTATATTCTTCTGGAGAGTTCTGTAGATGTCTATTAGGTTTGCTTGGTCCAGATATGAGTTCAAATCCTGGATATCCTTGTTAATTTTCTGTCTCGTTGACCTGTCTATTATTGACAGTGGAGTGTTAAAGTCTCCCACTATTATTGGGTGGGAGTCTTAGTCTCTTTGTAGGTCATTAAGAACTTGCTTTATGTATCTGGGTGCTCCTGTATTGGTTGCATATATATTTAGGATCATTAGCTCTTCTTGATGCATTGATCCTTTTACTGTTATTTAATGCTCTTCTTTGTCTCTTTTGATCTTTGTTTAAAGTCTGTTTTATCAGAGACTAGGAGTGCAACTCCTGCTTTTTATTTTTTGTTTCGCTCTCCATTTGCTTGGTAAATCTTCCTCCATCCCTTTATTTTATGTGTCCTTGCATGTGAGATGGGTTTCCTGGATACAGCACACTAATGGGTTTTGAGTTTTTATCTAATTTGCCAGTCTGTGTCTTTTGATTGGGCCATTTAGCCCATTTACATTTAAGGTTACTCTTACTATGTGTTAAATTGATCTTGCCATTTTGATGCTAGCTGGTTGTTTTTTCCATTAATTGACACAGTGTCTTCATTGTGTCAATGTTCTTTACCATTTGGTACCTTTTTGTAGTGGCTGGTACTAGCTGTTCCTTTCCATGTTTAGTACTTACTTCAGGAGTTTTTATAAGGAAGATCTTGTAGCAATGAAATCTGTTAGCAATTGCTTGCCCATAAAGGATTTTATTTCTACTTCTCTTATGAAGCTTAGTTTGTCCAGATATGAAATTCTGGGTTGAAAGTATTTTTCTGTAAGGATGTTGAATATTTGCCCTACTCCCTTCTAGCTTGTAAGTTTCTGCGGAGAGATTTGCTGTGAGTGTGATGGTCTTTTCTTTGTGGGTGAGCCGACTTTTCTCTCTGGCTGCCCTTAGGATTTTTTTCCTTCATTTCAATCCTGGTGAATCTGATGATTATGTTGCCATGGGGTTGCTCTTTTTGAGGAATATATTTGTGGCATTCTCTGTATTTCCTGGATTTGAATGTTGGCCTGCCATGTTCAGTTGGGGAAGTTCTATTGAATAATATCATGAAGAGTGTTTTCCAACTTAGATTTATTCTCCCCGTCACATTCAGGTATGCCAATCAAGTGTAGACTAATCTTATTTTTTAATGAGGATATCCAATCTCCCAACACCATTTATTTAAGAGATTATCATGTCTCTATTTTGTGTATTGTTGGCATTCTTGTCAAACATTAGTTGACCATATATACATGAGTTTATTTCTGAGTTGTTGATTCTATTGCATTGGTCTATGTGTCTGTTTTTATGCAATTACCACACTGGTTTGATTATTGTAGCTTTGTAGTGCACTTTGAAATTAGAAAGTATAATGCCTCCAGCTTTGTTCTTCTTCTTGTTAGGATTGCTTTGGCTCGCTTGAATTGTTTGTGATTCAATACAAATTTTGGTATTTTTTTCCTATTTCTCTAAAGAATGCCACTTGAATTTGTTAAAGACTGCATGGAGTCTATGGTTCTCTTCAAGTAGAACCAACACTTTTACAATATTAATTATACTACAATATTAATAATGCAAGCTATCTTTCTATTTATTTGTATCCTCTTCAATTTCTTTAATCAATATCATAGTTTTTAGTGTACGGGTCTTTCACCTCATTGATTAAATTTATTTCTGATTACATTATCTTGTTCTGTGTCTCTGCCCACAATATCTCTGAGTTAATATTTAGGTGTTAGATGGTCTGTTTCAATGTTAGAACCAGAATGTGATAACAGTGAGAACTTGATTCTGAATCTTTTGAATTTAAATTCCCTGCCTTTTATGTAAAAACAAAAAGAAAACAAAACAAAGAAAACACTACATTACAAAATCACCTTTCCTCATCTCTTAATCTACCTCTACCTCTTTTCATGTATTTTTTGATATAGCTCTCAAATTACATATGAATTCTGTCTGGGCTATACTCCATATTAGTCCCAGGTTATATATTTAAAATCTTTTATTCTCCATGAAGTACTAGAATTAAGATACTCTGGTAAATATATATCCTCACAAATATTCACTGCACAGAATTTAAATTATATGTCTGATTTTTCTATCAACAGCTTTGCTAAGTTATATATACAAAGTAAGTCAAAACTGTCAATTTGGCCTTCAAAGCATCTCTTGAATCTCTTCATTTATTTACATTTTTATCACCCTCAATCTTTAAGTTCACATTATCTCTGCAATGTATACTTCAATGGCTTCTTAAATAGTCCCCAAACACCCACTGGCACACCTCCAAACTATTCTCCATATTGTATCCAAGCGAAATATTCTGAAATTAAGTATGATAATTTTATATTCTGTATAAAGTCTTTTATTGGCTTCTCATTGCTGGTATAATAATTTGACCAAACAGCTTTCAGATAATTTATTCCTAAGTTATCTCCAATATCTTATTGCCCTTTTGTCTCCTCATTCTCTTTCAGTAAAGGTATACCAGTCATCTTTCAGTCCTTTCTACCATTTTCTCCCTCTACTTACGTGTTGTTCTCTCTTCCTAAAATTCTCTTCCTTGTTCTTTTTGCTTAGGTAATTAATACTCTGAATTTATTTCAATCAAGTGTCACTTCCTAGGGACACTTACTTTACCAAGTGTAAATGTTTTCATTTTTAGCTGTCATAATAGCTACACCTCTTGTGTAGCACTTGTCATATTTTTAGAAGATCTATTTTCTCTAACAGACTGTAAGCCCCATGAAGACATTAGCAGTGTCTTTTGAACATTTGTAAGTACCCAGTGCCCAGCTCATTACCTAGCTCAGAGTAGAAATTATTTGATTACTAACAAGTATTAATATTTCTTGGTGATACACCAATTTCAATCTCATGAAAGTGACACTAATTATAGGGCTCTTGTTTCAAAAAATGTTGAAGGTCCTCACTCATTATATATAGTACAAGTTTTTGAGTTTTGACATTTCACAATTTATATCTGAAGCCTTTGAAATAATAGGCAAAAAAATCAGGACTTCCAATATAGGGGATTGTTCCCAGAAGTGCCTTCTTTTAGAGGCTCTTACCCAAAGTCTCAGAGCTGTTTATTGGACTAGACAATAGTCTAAATATACAATTATCATTATTTACCATACTCAGTGTGTAGAAAATTAACAGTTTAGTCCAAGTTATATCACACCAAGCATTCCTACATTTCGAATAAAGTAGGAGATAAACCTGTCTATAGCACCTTTTAAATCTCTTCTCCTCATTTTCTGATCACTTGTTTAAATAAATATCCAGTACCAGAAACAACAATGACAACAAGAATCAACAATCTTCAGACTCTGGAAAAAAGTATCTTAACTCAGACTTGTGGAAAGTAAATAAAACACATTCCTCTACTTTTACTTTTAAAGGTCACAATTTTGGAAAAAGAGATATATACCAAATTGTACTTTATTTGTTTTCTGAGACAGAGTCTTTCTCTGTTGCCCAGGCTGGAGTGTAGTGGCATGATGTTGGCTCACTGCAACCTCCATCTCCCGGGTTCAAAGGATTCTCTTGCATCAGTCAGCCTCCTGAGTAGCTGGGATTACAGGTGTGCACCACCACATCTGGCTAACTTTTGTATTTTTAGTACAGACAGGGTTTTGCCATGTTGATCAGGCTGGTCTTGAACTCCTGGCCTTGTGGTCCACCTGCCTCAGCCTCCCAAAGTTCTGGGATTACAGGTGCAAGCCTCCAATTTGCCTGGCCTCCAATTTGCACTTTAGTTATGTAACACTATATGGAACCTGAATGTGGCTCCATAAGACTTTCAGGACCTCTAGTGAATAGACACTTGAATTATATTTATACATTAACAAATGATGCCAGAGTCTGTTTCTCCCAGACTCACTCTTAAAAAGGCATTAACCCTCAAGGTTGTGCACTTACATGACCCGGAGAATGAATGCATCATTAAGTGTTGCACTCTAGGTGATTGCCTTGCTTCACACTATCCTGGTGCTGCCTGAATTGCATCATCCAATGGTATTTTGAGGAGTTTATAAAAGTTAATTGATGGAATAAGTACAAATAAGAATATTTATATTTGTAATTATTCTTGATGATATGATTTTACTGTGTTTGTTGGTGAAAGTCAAGGTGAACAAGCCTTTTAAAGATTGTATTAAAAAACAATAGAGTCATTTCTGCTTCCAATACAGGTAGTGTAATGATGATTCAATCTACTCTCCTACCTGAAATAATTAAAAACTTAAAAAAGTACATGAGGCAAATGTTTTAAGATATAAGGCATCAGGCAAGAAAGGATAGTGATCCCTGAGAAGTGAAAAACAAATGAAGTATGGGTTATTACTGTTTCTTATAATTGCTAAGAGAGTTTTTCTGAGCAATGCCATGAAAGTGTAAAGGTAGAATGAGGAAGATCCACTGAGTTGAGGGAAAAAAGCTGAGAGTCCACAGAGAACATGACATTAGCATGTACAGGACAGTACCGGAAATGAGAGCTATTCAGAGAGAATGTGCCTGTTTCTATTAGAGAAACATAGATCCATGGGACATTCATTAGAGCTACCAAGAATGTCTTAGAAGTGGTACAGTGATCAGCCATTGAGTTATGAGTGGAAAAGTTTCAGGGATATGAGATGTTTAGTGCTACTTACTCACTTAAACTTGGACACTTGGTCACTACTGTTGTGAGGAAATAATTTACCCCAGACTAATGCCAATATCGTATTGCTGAATCCATTTTAAACACAACCCCAAATGATTAAACTGTGTTAAAATTACTGTATCACACTTTAAACCTCAAGAATAAATATATATGAAAATCCTATACCTGACAACATAAAAATTATAATTTTAGTAATTTTAAGCAATAATAACTGAGAATTTACCCCAAATTAATGTTAGATGCCAAACTGCAGGTTGAGGAAGCTCAGAGAACACTGAGCAGGATAAAAACAAAGCAACGACAACAACAAAACAGCACCACTCCAAGGCACATCCTATGTAAACCACAGAAAATCAAAACTAAGTAAAAAGTTTTGAGAAAAGCAAGAGGAAATAAAGCATTATGTATAGAACATCAACAATTAGAATAACAGCTAACTTTTGCTAATCATGTAAGCAAGAAGAGAAGAGAGCAAAATATTTAAAGTGTTGAGAAACAAAAACAAAAACAAAAAATCCACATAGGATTCTGCATGATATGGAATTATCCTTTAAAAGTTAAGGAGAAATAAAAGCTTTCTGAGATGAACATTGAGGGAATTTGTTGTGAGTATATTTATCTTGCAGGAAATGTTTTAAAAAGTTCTTCAGAAATAAGGATAATGATATAGGGAAAAATATTTCTACATAGAGAAAGAGAATTATAGAAGGAATAAGTGAAATTAAAATATTTTTAAAATTCATTCTTAATACATCTAGTAGATAACAGTTTATTCACAATAATAACATTAACATCAACAATGTTTTCAATAATTGTGTGTTATTCAATGTATACAAGTGACAGCAATGACCAAGGGATGAGAAGAAGGAATTGGGAATATTTGTTTTCATAAGGTACTTGTACTACACGTGAAGCACTATGGTGTTTTTTAAAAGTAGACTCACTTTAGTTGTAATGTCTGTTGTAAACTAGGGTAACTTTTTATTGTTTGCTTTTTACTTAAAAACGTACAAATAAAGTTTAATTGATATGCTAACAATTAAGAGAAAATGGAATGCTATAAAATGCTCAACTAAAACCAAAAAAGTCAGAAAATGAGTGAAAAAAATAGGAACAGAGAAGGGCAACAAAGAAAACCATAACATACATGGTAGATATTATTCCACTTATGTTAATCACCATTTTTAATGTCTATGACCTTTACCAGTTAAAAGAAATTTTTGGAGTGAATAAAAACTAATGCCTAATGATATGTTGTCTACAAGAAACCCATCTTAAATATAGATACAAATATATTTGTTGGCTGCACAACTGTCTTCTTTTGAGAAGTACCTGTTTATATCTTCACCCACTTTTTGATGAAGTACCCAGAACTTAAGTATAATTAAAAAAAAATTTCTACTGAACAAAGGAAAACATATAGAGATAGATAGATAGATAGACAGATAGATAGATAGATAGATAGATAGATAGATAGATAGATAGATAGATAGATAGACAGAGAGATAGATAGATGGATAGATACACATAAGGATGAAAAGGAAGTGAATGGACCAAGATCTGGTAACACAATTCCAAAGAAAGCTGTGGTAGCTTTATTAATTTCAGAATTAAAGTTGTTATAGACATGGGAGAGGCTAGACTTTCATATTAATCTGTGGTTGGGTCTTTTCTAGAATGTTATAGAAGCTTATTGAGTGGTAGTGTTGAGAAGAGTGATAAGAAGGTAGTTCAGATAAAAAACCATGACATTTAAGCTAGAAAAGGGATTATTGGCATGAAAAATAAAGGATCATGGGGATAAAATAAGACCTAGGGAATAGAGGTTGGTGTGAAGTTAAATAAATTATAGGAAAAATGATTTAAGGAAGACACACACACAAAAACAGAAGCTCATAGTTGAGATGTTTAAAGTTAACATTTCAAAAAGTGAACAGTTTGAACATTGAGAAGATCAAGGATCTAGCCATGAAGTTAGTCTCTAGGGATAAAAAATGTAATAACATTATTTTTGCCTATGTAGCAGGTACAGTGCCAGATATAGTTATTATATTTATAAGTTTAGTATTGCTATAATATAATATTTTTTAAAATTTATTTTGAGGCAGGGTCTCACTCTGTTGTCCAGATTGGACTGCAATGACACAAGCATGACCGACTGTAGTCTTGACCTCCTGGGCTCCAATGATGCTCCTACCTCTGCCTCCCAAGCAGCTGGGACTATAAGAACGTGCCACCATACTCAGCTAATTTTTTAAGTTTTTGTACAGACAGGGTCTTGCTATATTGTTCAGGCTGTTCATGAACTCCGGGGCTTAAGCATTCCTTCTGCCTCTCCCTCTCAAAGTGTTGTGATTATAGCCATGAGCCACTGTGGCCCAGCTAAAATAATATGTATACTTCATAAAAATAACATAATATGTACTATATTACCTATTATTACACAATACTATAAATTATATTATTTATGATAGTTATTGTAAGATTTATTGCTGAGGTAAAATAAGGAAACTGAGGCAGGTATAAAAAAGTGAGAAGGCATTTTATTCAGCTCCTGGGCAACCTCAGTGGTCCAAGAGGGGCCAGAGAAGTCGCACTCGGCTGTTCAGGGCATGGGGTTTTATGGGGTGTCCAGGCAATTGATTGGTTACTGGGGAAACAAAGAGAAGGCATTTCTATTGGCTGTTGAGGAGTAGGAAGTATGTGGAGTTAAAGTAGGAAGTACATGAAACTAGCTGCCATTGGTAGGTGGGTGGGACTTTGGGTAAGTGGGCCTTGATTGACTACTGGGGAAACAAAGAGAAGGTATTTCTATTGGCTGTTGAGGAGCAGGAAGTACATGAAACTAGCTGCCATTGGTAGGCGGGACCTTGGGTAAGTGGGCCTTGATTGACTACTGAGGAAACAAAGAGAAGGTATTTCTATTGGCTGTTGAGGAGCAGGAAGTACATGAAACTAGCTGCCATTGGTAGGCGGGACTTTGGGTAAGTGGGCCTTGATTGACTACTGGGGAAACAAAGAGAAGGCATTTCTATTGGCTGTTGAGGAGCAGGAAGTACATGGAGTTAAAGTAGGAAGTACAGGAAACTAGCTGCCATTGGTAGGTAGGCACAACTTTGGGTACCCGGGCCTGCCGGGGGTGTATGGGGCAGGCTGTTGCTGGGCAGGGAAGGGTGGGGCTTCTTTTTTAAAAAAAATTTCTCTTCAGGGTTTTTTAATAGCGGGCTGGAGGTTGGATGCATAATTTAGTGCTGAGTGTGGGCTAGGGCATGGTATGCAGAGGTGGGTGCGGGGAAGCTTTGTGGGGAAGCCAGATAATGAGCTGGGGTGATGACACAGTTATCAGGCACAGAGAGTAATGAATGTGTCCGTTTGACTCCCGGCAAGGCAACCGGCCTTACAGTTATTATACTACCAAAAAAGGAAAATAACGGAAAACTGAGAGCAATGTTTTAGATTGGCTGTTTATTTGGATTTTACAATACTTCCAAGATGAAGGCAGAGAGTAAATAGAGAGATTAATTCTAAATTAAGGATGAAATATTTGGTAATCAGGGTGTGTAGCAGCAAAACAAAGAGAAGAGATAGAAGACCAAATCACTAACAAGTCAAAGGTCTCAAATGTCCAGGATATTTTTTTTTATTTGTACTTTAGGTTCTGGGGTACATGTGCAGATCTTGCAGAACTGTTGCATAGGTACATACATGGCAAGGTGGTTTGCTGCTTTCATCCCCCCATCACCTATATCTGGTATTTCTCCCTTCATTATCCCTCCCCATCCTCCCCACCTCCCGCTGCTCCTCCCCAACCCCTACCTACTGATTGCAGTGTGTAATGCTCCCCTCCCTGTGTCCACGTGTTCTAATTGTTCAACACCCACCTATGAGTGATAACATGCAATGTTTGGTTTTCTGTTCTTGTGTCATTTTGCTAAGAATGATGGTTTCCAATTTCATCCATGTCCCTATGAAGGACACAAACTAATCTTTTTTTATGGCTGTGTAGTATTGCATGGTGTATATGTGCCACATTTTCTTTATCCAGTCTATTGATGATGGACATTTGTCCTGGAGTTTTTAATGCAAAGATGGAGAGTTAATAATCTCTAAGCAGTTGTTGAGAAACAAACAGGAAGCTAACCTCACCTTTTGGTCCTAAGGTATGGAAACCTAATTTCAGTCAGGAAAAGAGAAGAGGACATTCTATGAAGAGGCTGAGGATGAAGGGAAATTCCTCTATCATAAAAACAGAGTTCATAAGAGCACGATGTAAAGAATACAAAGGAGATGAGGTTCTGCAAAGAAATATTTAATGTTAGCGTATCACTAATATGAATACAACTTGGAAAGTGAGCAGAGGATGCAGGAATAGACTGTCAAACTCCCTGCAAGATTTTAGAAGGGTTTCTGTAGTCCTCTGGTATTTGGGGTATTAGTGATATGCCTTCAAAAGCTCTCGAGGAAACCAAATAAACACCCCTTCTTATCAAAGCCTCCTTTACATCTATAATTGATCCATGGCCATGAGAAATAAACAATTGCCAGCTTTTGCCTTCTTGTAAAAAAAAAAAAAAAAAAAGAAAGAAAGAAAACAGAAAACAAAACAACAACCAAAAAAAAAAAGAAGCTTAGCTCTTTTGTAGGGTGAATTCCTGCAACTGTCTTGTGATTATAAGGAAAAAAATCTTGACATCATTGACAGAACTGTAGGCCTAATGTTAATAGTCTACCTAGTAACCTTGGAATTCTTACTATGTAATTTTTTTTAAAAAAAAGCTACCTTCTTTTGTTTAGTTTGTTTTTTTCCTAACTTGAAACCTAAGGTAATTATTTCCAGTGGAAAAAAAAATAGAAACACACTTGCAACCTATATAATTGTATCCAGTATAATTTCCAGTATAATAACTTGTATCCAGTAAAATTTCCATGCTCTTCTTAGGGAGTTAATTGTTCCCCGTTTTATACTTTTTCATCTCATATAATTCTTTTTTCATACTTGAAATTGTTGTGCAATGTATAGTTATTTATCTTCTTGCACAAATAGACCAGCAATTCATTGAAGTCAGGAATGCCATTATATTTACTTTTGTGTTCTAAGCCCTTATCATAGTGTCTGGTAGCTAATAAGAAGCCTATAGATTTGTTGAGTGAGTGGATAAATGATGAGTATAGTAGAGACTTATAGGTTGTTCTCTAAGACTCACTTTTGAGAATTGACTTTCCTGTTACCCATACATGACTACTATGTCAGGCATTCTGCTAAACAAAATAATCTCAATCCTGGACCTCAAAGAACTAATCCAGAAATGGAACTCTTCATAGTTCCAGACTCATCACAATATTCTCTGGGAATTTAAAGTACAAAATTGAGAGAAAAGGACACGTGGAATCATAGATGCACAATCATACTATTCACATTACCCCAGTGGAACAATTCGTGAATTCTTTCTACTAAGGACCAGAAACTACCCTAATTCCCAAGTTAGTGCTTAGTTCATTAATTTGTCTTGGGATTCAGTGAATTACTGCTGAACCCTTTCAAGCAAAGTTATGTGTGGTCTGAGCTGGCCAGAGGAGATTCCTATTTCTCACAACCAAATTATATTTAGTAATTAGGATACAATGAGGTACAGGCTGAATATTGAAAGACATGTATAATTTCAATATCTAGTCATTATTGCACAAAGTAGGTACAAGACAACATTGTGAGTAGACATCTGGAAATAAAATATTTTAAGAATTGTATCTCAAGAAGTGGGGTCAGGTGGCAAGTTTGAAATATAATCTTAGTTCAAGTGGGGTGGGGAATTCAATGCAAGACTCTACTTAACACCACTTCTTAGGACTGGAGAGCATGTCAGACACCCAATCCTCAGACAGGCAAGCCCATATATGACCATATAAGCAACTATCACAAAACCACAGGATTTGCCAGGCTTTAAGCCAGAAATAGAACTCAAGAAATTGAACTACAAGGCCCACTCTCTAACCACTAACACCACTCCCTTCCTACAGTACATTTAGTGTGAAATAGTTTTTTGGTTTTCTTTCATGCTTGTAGTCAACTAAAGTAGGCTGGAAAAATTAAAAACAGGCCATGCACTTTAAAAATGCATTTTTCCTTCCATTTAAGGACTTTGAAATTAAAAAATAATAATAGTTTAAGAAATTTCATGGAAATTAGAAACCAAAAATGTAGTTTTCTACTAATAGAGACTTTTTATCTGTACATGAAATTAAGACTGGTTTTCATCTCTTTGAAAAATAGTGTCTTTTAAAGGTACCGTTAATAAGGAGACTATTTTCTTCAGATTCCCTGGCAAGACAAACCTCGACAGGGTAAAATTATTAAAAAATATAAAACTAACGTTTACATTTTAAGTTATCTCAGACTATTAATGTGTAACATATTTTTTAGTTTTCAAGAGTAAAGGTAAATTAGCATTTTTTTAAGCAGAGAATTCAGAGGTTAAGGCAGTTTGGTGCCTTGAGATTCAGTAATTCATGAAAGAACCTCTTTTTTCCCCTTTCATTTCCTGTTTTCAAACTCCTTCCACTAGCACCATTCAAGCAAAGAGCAACACTGTGCTTCAGCACAAATAGCTAAAAGTGACATTAATTATTTTATTTATTTGCTTTTTGTTTGTTTGGGCAGTCTGCCTGCAGACACTGGGACTTGGCGAGCTTCATTGCCTTGTAGATATGCTAACTTTAATTTCTTTTTCTAACAGAGATGATAGCTGTAATGACACTGACTCAAGTTAGGCAGGAGATTCGACTCCTGTTGTGTTCATTGAAAAGATTTGTCTAATTGAAGACTAAGAATTCAAAACAAAATTCTCTATGATTATTTATGTATCACATTTTAAAACTTTAGGTGGAAACAAGTGGTTAAATATATATTTTTAAATTTCAACAAAATACCAGCAACCAATAATTTCATTTTAGTGTTCAAAAGACTGTGATATTTTCAAATGCTTTTTATTGCCCATCATTGCTTTTATCCATAAAATGTACATCATGTTCCTGTAAATATACTTATGTTAATATTAAGTAGGATCAAGTGTTAGTAGTAACTTGTAATGCATTTCCTTACTGAAAAATAATGAAGACTTTTCAAATGAATTATTTTCATCAAAATGGATTTTGTGTAGTAGAAAAACATGTGAACAAAAAGTAACAGGTATGAAATTTAAGTTTACCAATCATAAATAATAATATTTAGTACATCCTCAACCTGAAAAGGGTCATTCTAGGGTATGGCCTTTGATTTCCCAGAGTTCATGCTTAGAGTACTTGACTTGGTGTTTCAAACCTCACATTCTTTTCCTCACCTCAGACCAGCTGAACTCTCAAACTTTTGAATTCCTCTTTCATAATTTCAGCCTTTCATGGTGCTTTGAAATGCATATTTTCCAGAAATAGAGTGTTAGTCACAAAGAAAGGAGTTAGTTTGGTTTCATGATCAGAATTTTTCCGCCATATTTAGGCTGTCCTATAATAACTCATCTTTGAAGCAATGGAACTGAATTTCTAGTCCCACTTCATCCTAGATGGAATTTTCCATATCCCTTTGCCTGCTTGAATTCATTAGTTTTTGTAAAAACTCTACTTTATTGATTTTAAGGCTTGCCCATTCATCAGGATACATTTAATTTTGAGATTATATTCTTTTTTCATTGCAAATTATGCTTTTATAATATTTCCCACTGTGTCATATTTTGACAAGAATATGGTAAATTTAATTTGACAAACTAGAGATCAAAAAACTGAACATTTATTGACAGAGATTTTGTTTTTCTATTTTCTTTGTTAAGTCTAGGAGGTAATGTAATGTGTAGCACATAGTAGTGTATCTGCAACGAATATTTGTTTAATGCTTGAGTGGTTAAAAAAATATAGTTATTTTATAGTAAAATATATTTTAAAAGAAATACAATTATTTTTAGTTAAATTGTATTTTTCTGCACTCCTGTAAATCAGTATCTTTCAATCTTTTCAGTCCAAGACACATATATACACAAATAAAATTACTTTTAGTTAAATTATATTTTCTGCACTCCTGTAAATCAGTATCTTTCAATCTTTTCAGTCCAATACATATGTATGAGGCAAATGTGAAAGGAAAATTTTATTCCTCAATCTCTGGTATTGGTAGCTCCAGCTAAAACATATTATACACATATAATCAACTCCATGTCCCTCCTACATGTATCCAACATAGTTTACAGCTTGTTTGTCATTTCTCCTTCAAACATTGGCAAAATGTATGGGATAAACACATATTGTCACTGTGTAAGTACAGTTCGGAAGTACTTCACTCATTAACCTGGAGATGTACTCTGTCTAAAAGGAAGGGATCCAAAATTACACCATAAGAATGCAGGAAATTTTCTAAAAATCTCCTCATTTAAAAGGCATGGTGATACTTTTTTGAAAACTATGGTTAAGTTTCCCCCAAATTTGGTAATATCGTCCAAGAAACTATACCTCTTAGCCTGATTCTCAAAGGCTTGATTTTGAATGAGTTTTTTGTCTAGCCTATAAAGTTAATTTCATTCTGCTTCTTCCCTGGAGGATTAGATGAGTTTTAACCATTCCAAGTATTAATATTCTTATAAAATATTAAGCTCTTCAGCTAAAATGTTTTGTTTATTTAACATATAATTGTATGAGCATTTTCATGTCACTTATTATTTTAAAGGGTGTTTGATATGTTGGTTTCTCTAGAGGAGACAGTATTCCTTCATGTGCACTCAGATTATTATTTCCTCATTCAAGATTCAATTCATGTATCCTCACCAAAGTAGTTGAAAACAGTTGTTACAAAATATTATTTTTATCATATAATTTTATATATCATATATATATAATTATCTTGTTTTACTGTATCTATAGCTTAGTATTCAATAAACTTAATCAAAATGCCTTAATAATCCGAAGTCCTCATGTCTTCCAGAAGTGACCCTATATTTAAATATTCAAAAACATAAAGAAGTACTGCTATCTTTCTTGCATATGGAGAAGGTCCTCAAAATATGTAGACAGCTACTGCTCTCCAAATATTTTATTGGGCCTGGATGGAGTGTATAGGGGATACCTCTTTTATCTAAGCAGTCCACTCTCAAACTCTTTTCTAAGGTTCTCTATATTCTCATCAGTACTCCAAGTTCTGTGGCTTTTTCCTCTTCTATGGCTTTCTTTCCAAGAATACATACCACCTTATTGCCTGATATGATCAGCAATTTTTTAAATGTAATACTTCTTTTTTTAGAAAAAAATGTAAATTTAGGTTTCTTTGTCTTTTGTTTCTCTCTCTCTCTTTTTTTTTTTGTTAAGAGAAAAAGGTCTCACTCTATTGCTGAGGCTATTCCTTCTGGGCTTGATAGATCTTCCTGCCTCAGCTTCCCAAGTAGCTGGGACTACAGACATGCACCACCATGTGCAGCTCACATCCCTGTCTTTTTAAAGGTCCTAAGCAGTTCCACCACAGATAAATATCATGTTGCCTGACATCACCCACTCTCTGACCATCATGTTGCTGAAGCCTCCACCACTCCTTACTCTTTGAGGTATAAACCATAGCCCTAATTCTTTAACAGATAAATATATTAGAAAGACCTACTACCACATCTCTGTAGATTTGTTAAGAAGAAAATTGGGAGGCCAAGTCAGGTGGATTATCTGAGGTCAGGAGTTCAAGACCAGCCTGACCAACATGGTGAAACCCTGTCTACTAAAAATACAAAAAAATTAGCTGGGCATGGTGGCAGGCACCTGTAATTCCAGATATTTGGGAGACTGAGGCAGGAGAATTGCTTGAACCTGGGAGGCGGAGGCTGCAGTGAGCCGAGATCATGCTACTGCACTCCAGCTTAGGCTACAGTGCAAGACTCTGACTTAAGGACAAAAAAAAAAAAACAACAACAAAAAACCTGTTTTTCTTTAGTCTAAATTGTGTCCAGAAACCTTGACTTTCAAAATTACAATTTATCTTTATTGTTTTTCCTTAAGAAATCTTACCAATGACACTGTAAACTTTCTTATTAGATTATAGATATGGTTTATTGAGTGCTAGGTAGAAAGTTATGAAGAATTTATAATATTCAACAATACTTATTTGAGATAATGGCAAAAAATAAAAGGAAACAAAGTAAGTAAAATTATAACTTAAATACACTGAAAAAATATGTAGTATATTAATTTGCTTTCTTTCCATACTATGTCCAAATAATTTCTGAAATATTTTATTAAACCAATGTTTAGTGGTTTCATTAGTTTACATAGTTTGATATATTACAGTATTTTACAGCATTTTTGTAAAATTTTGTCAAAATTGAAGTTTCTTGTTTTGTACTTCATGAAGTTTCTTGTTTTGTACTTCATGGAGTTTCTTGTTTTGTACTTCATGAACATGGAGAACAGTGGATCATTAACATTGATAAAATCATTTCATAAACCACTACATCCTCAGAAGATTGCATTTTACTGAAGAAAATAGACACTGTTTTTCAGTGTCTATATCTTACAGCAACCCAGTAAATCACTCTGATAATTGCCTAAGTAGTTTCTGGTCTAGGGAAATGGACTTGGGATCAAACATTACTCTGCACACCAGAAGTATTGCCACATTTGTGGGGAAATATTAATAACTGGCAATTCAATTTTAACATATTTATTTATATATAGTCCCAAGAGAAAATAGATTATTTCAAAAAATGTTTTGACTTTTATTTTAGGTTCAGGCGCATATTGCAAGTTTGTTATATAGGTAAATTCATGACTCAGGGATTTGGTGTACAGATTATTTCATCACCTGGGTACTGTGCATAATACCTGACAATTGCTTTTGTTTCTTTGTGAACCTCACCCTCCTCTCAACTTCCTCCCTTAAGTAGACTCCATGTCTGTTGTTCACCTCTTTCTCCATGCTTTCTCATAATTCAGCTTCCACTTGTAAGTGAGAACATGCAGTATTTGGTCTTCTTTTTCTGTGTTAGTTTGGTGAGGATAATGGCCTCCAGTTCCAACCATGTTCCTGCAAGTGACATATCTCATGGTTTTATATAGCTGCATAGTCTATGGTGTATAAATACCACATTTTCTTTATCCAATCTACCGTTGATAAGCATTTGATTTCATGTCTTTGCTATTGTGAATAATGCTGCAGCAAACATTTGTTTGCCTGTCTCTTTATGATAGAATGATTCATATTTCTCTGGGTATATCCCTACTAGTGAGATTGCTGAGTTGAATGACAGTTCTGTTTTTTAGCTTTTTGAGGAACTGTCATACTACTTTACACAAGTAGTGAACTTATTTACACTACTGCCAGCAGTGTATGAGTATTCTCTTTTGTCACAACCTCACCAGCATCTGTTATTTTTTGACTTGATAATAACCATCTGACTCCTGAAAGATGGCATCATATTGTGTTTTCATTTGCACTTCTCTAATGATTAGTGAGTGATATTAAGCATTTTTCATATATTTCTTGACCACATGTATGTCTTCATTTGAAAAGTGTCTGTTCATGTCCTTTACCCCCTTTTGAATGGGTTGTTTGTTTTTTGCTCATATGTCTGTTTAAGTTGCTTGTGGATTCTGGATACTACACCTTGGTCAGATATATAATTTGCAAATATTTTCTCCCATTCTCCAGCTTGCCTGTTTTACTTTGCTGATAGTTTCTTTTGTTGAGCAGAAGCTTTTTAGTTTAATTAGGTTGCATTTGTCCATATTTAGTTGTGTCATAATTGCTTTTGATTTTCATCATGAAACCTTTGCCAGTTCCTATGTCCAAATGTTATTTCCTAGATTATCTTTCAAGGTTTTTATAGGATTAGATTTTATGCTTAAGTCTTTGATCCATCTTGAGTTGATTTTGTGTAAGTTTTAAGGAAGAGGTCCAGTTTCAATCTTCTGCATATAGCTAGCCAGTTATCCCAGCACCATTTATTGAATAGGGACTTCTTTCCTTATTGCTTATTTTTATAAGTTTTGTCAAAGATCACATGGTAATAGGTAGATGGATTCATTTTCAGGGTCTCCATTCTGTTCCATTGGCCTATGTGTCTGTTTCTGTACCAGTGCCATGCTGTTTTGTTTGCTGTTGCCTTGTAGTACAGTTTGAAGTCAGGCAATGTGATTCCTCCAGCTTTGATACTTTTGCTTAGGGATTTCCTTGGCTATTTGTTCTCTATTTTGGTTCCATACAAATTCTAGAATAGTTTTCTTTTTAGTTCTCTGAAGAATATCATTGGTAGTTTGATAGGAAGAGCTTTGAATCTATAGATTGCTTTGGGCAGTATGGATATTTTAAGCATATTGATTCTTCCTATCCATGAGCATGGAATCTTATTCCACTTTGTGCTATCACTGATTTGAATAAGCAGTGTTTTACTATTCTTGTTATAAAGATCTTTCACCTCCCTGGTTATCTGTAGTCCTAGATATTCTATTCTGTTATGGCAGTTGTGAATAAGACTGCATTCCTGATTTGGCTCTAGATTTGTGTGCTGTTGGGAATGCTACTAATTTTTTACACATATTCTGTATTTCAAAATTTTGCTCAAGTTGCTTTTGGGCTGCACCTATGAGGTTTTCTAAATATAGAATCATGTTGTCTGCAAAAGGAGATAGTTTTACTTTCTCTCTTCTTATTTGGATGCCTTTTATTTCTCGCTCTCTCTCTCTCTCTTTTTTTTTTTCTTTTTGCCTCATTGCTCTGGCCAGGACTTTCAATACTATATTGAATAGAAATGATGGGAGAGGGTTTCCTTGTCTTGTTCCAGTTTTCAAGGGGAATGCTGCCAACTTCTGCCCATTCGGCCAGATGTTGGCTCTGAGTTTGTCATATATGGTTGTCATTATTTTGAAGTTTGCTCCTTCAATGTCTGGTTTATTGGGCATTTTTAACATAAGGGGATGCTGAATTTTATTGAAAGCCTTTTCTGCATCTGCTGAGATAATCATGTGGGTTATGTCTTTAGTTCTCTATAAGTGATGAATCACATTTAGTGATTTGTGTATGTTGACCCACCCATGAATCCCAGTGATAAAGCCTACTTCATCATGGCACATTAGCTTTTTGACAGTGTTGATGGATTCACTTTGTTAGTATTTTTGTTGAGGATTTTTGCATCTATGTTCATCAAGGTTTTTGGCCTGAAATTTTCTCTTTTTTGTGTGTGTCTCTGCCAGGTTTTGTTTTCAGGATGATGCTGGCCTCATAGACAGAAGGAATTGGAGAGGAGACCCTCCTTTTCAATTTGTTTGAATAGCTTCAGTAGAAATGGTACCAGCTCTTCTTTGTACATCTGGTAGAATTTGGCTGTGTATTCATCTAGGCCTCAGCTTTTATTACTAATTCAATTTCAGAGGTCATTATTGGCCTCTTCAGGGATTCAATTTCTTTCTGGTTCAGGGGAGGATGTGTGTCTCCAGGAATTTATCCATCTCTCCTAGATTTTTTAGTTCATGTGTATAGAGGTTTTCATAGTAGTCTCTGACATTTATTTGTACTTCTTTGGGGTCAGTGGTAATGACCCCTTTGTTATTTCTAATTGTGTTTATTTGGATATTCTCTCTTTTTTTCTTTATTAGTCTAGCTAGTGATCTATCTCTTATTAATTTTTTTCTAAAAACAAACTTCTGGATTTGTTCATCTTTTCTATAGTTTTTCATGTCTCTAGCTCCTTCAATTCAGGTCTGATTTTGGTTATTTCTTACATTCTACTAGCTTTGGGGTTGGAATTATATTTTTTAGTCACTTAAATTTTATCTTCATTTAGTTCTTTATTACAACATTTCATTTCTTTTTTTTTCCTAGATTTAATTTTCAACTGAAAATCTATCATGCTTTTTGCATAAGAAATATACAATTTGGATGCATGTTTTTCCTAGGATGTAACTCATCTGTTGTTTACTGCCTGCATCTCAGAACTGCCTACATTTTCTATCACTGTATTTTTTGTCTAACCTTGCTGGTGGATTTTCTATTTTCCAGATAGGAATAAGACATAGGTTTCATCAATAAGTTCTTTACTCTCTACTTATAGAAGGTGTTTAGTTACTTATATTTAGAATTTGAATAGAAACCTTTAACTTTAATATCTAAAATCATGTATTAATAATTGCTGTGGTATTTATGGCATGATTGAATAATTTTATATCAAGTAAAATTTAATCAATTAATGTTTGATTTGACAGGAACCACTTAAAGTCTCCTAAAGCAGTGTTTTGCTTTATATTTTGCCTGTTTATAAACAGGACTGAAGGCACCCAATGCACCCCTGAATATTTACATATTTCACTTACCTTTTGTGTAAACTTAGCATGGATTGAACTTCATTTGTTGATATTAATATTCAGATTAAAATCAGTAAATTTTTAAATTTGTTTAAACATTTCTAGACCAGGCAATAATAGGCCAAACACTCCATCTGTCAAAATTGTAACTGTAAGATAGAACCATTTAAGCATTTAAAAGAAAGATAATTTAATTCAGGAAATTGATTACAGTAAGTGTGGAAGATCAGTGAAGTTCTATAGGCCTCCCAGAGATTTGTAGCCATTCATGGTACTGTCTCTAATGCCAGGAATACCAGTAGAGAGGGGAGAAAATATACACTGGGGTCTCCCTAAAGTTTATCCCTCAAGCTCTACAAATGCCTGTCACTGGCCAAAAGGTGTTTAGTACAGGAGCTTGGAAAATGATGCCCACAGCGGTCATTTACCCCATAAAACAAAAAAGTAGTCAAAGGGATGAATCTGTGGGAAAACATGCCAGAACCACCACAAACAGAAAGAAGAATTATAGCTTTGGAAAGGATGAAACAATGTTATATACCTTCATAAAACCCAAAACATCAGTTGAAAAAACATTAGAACTTATAAAACAGTTCTATATCGATGAAGGTTAGTAACTTTTGTTTTGTTAATGAATAATAATTAGAAAATTGGAAATAAGAGGACATTCTATTACATGGCGATAACTCCTACTGCTTCCATGTTAATTCCAGCTCGTAGGGCTTTTATTACTACTCCATCTTTACCCTTACTTATTCTTTTAATACTACCACCATGAGTGTGACTACTACTTCTTTTACCACTGGTAAGGGTGGTAATAAAGAGCAAGGGGTGACTCTATTAATGAATGAGAAAAGCCTCTATGAACAAAAGAGAAAAACATCTAAAATTCAGAAAACACAAAATGAATTAAAAATATATCATGTTCTTGGATTTTAAAAACTAAATTTTGTAAAACAAAAATTAATTTATACTAAATTTTATTTTATTTACTATAATTTCAAGCAAACTTGAGCAAAATGATACCAACATTTTTTCTGGAAGCATAAAGGGGTAAAATACAAGAAACATTTGTTTTAAATAGTACTGGGATAAGTGTCTAGTTACAAGTAGGAGAATGAAACTGGGTTGTCATCTCTCACCTTATAAAAAACCAACTCAAGATGGATTAAGGACTTAAATCTAAGGCCTGAAATCATAAAACTTCTAGAAGATAACATTCAAAAAATGCTTCTAGACATTGGCTTAAGCAAGGATTTCATAACCAAGAACCCAAAAGCAAATGCGATAAAAACAAGGATAAATAGGTGGGACTTAATTAAACTAAAGAACTTTTGCATGGCAAAAGGGACAGGCAGTGGAGTAAACAGACAACCCAAAGAGTGGCAGAAAATCTTTGCAATCTGTACATGTGACTAAGGGCTAATATCCAGAATCTACAATGAACTCAAACAAATCAGCAAGAAAAAAATCAATTTCAACAATATCATCAAAAAGTGGGCTAACGACATAAATAGATAGTTATCAAAAGAAGATATACAAATGGCCAACAAACATGAAAAAATGATCAACATCACTAATGATCAGGGAAATGCAAATAAAAACCACCATGTGACACCACCTTACTCCTGAAAAAATGTCCATAATAAAAATAAATAAGACAGTATATGTTGCTATGGATGCAGTGAACATGGGACACTTTAATACTGTTGGTGGGAATGTAAACTAATACAGCCGCTATGAAAAACAATGTGGAAATTCCTTAAAGAAATAAAAGTAGAACTAACATTTGATTCAGCAATCCCACTACTGGGTATCTACCCAAAGGAAAAGAAGTCATTATATGGAAAAGATACTTGGACATGCATGTTTACAGCAGCACAATTTGCAATTGCAAAAATGTGGAACCAACCCAAATGCTCATCAATCGAGAGGATAAACAAACTGTGATACACACACACACATACACACACACACACACACACATATATATAAAAGAAAATGTATTATGATGTGTGGGGCACATAAAGCATAAAAATAAACACATTTAATATTCAAAAAATATTGGTAAGTTTTGATAAAAATCCCTGAAACACCACTAAAAATGAATAGATATAAACAGAATATGCCAAGAAGAAATAACTAAAAATTATATCTTATATACAATTTATTATCATCAAACCATTAAGTATTTAGTTTCAATTGTTGTCAGAATAATTGAATGACAGTATGTCAAATTTTGGAGCAATTTATATTTTCTAAAGTAATTCAGTGATTATCAAGAGATGATGGAAACCAGAAAAGTTGAGTTATTGGAACATATAGATTGGAAGCATAAATCTGGGGTCAATTATGAACCTAACACTGAATTTCTCTGCCTGTCACCTTGAAATTCACTGAAGCATTCATTAGCTTATCTGAAGAAAAAATAGTGTGCTTGAAAATAATATTTAGAAACTTTTAACATGTCTCGTTATTAAATTATTTTGCATACCTTGAATCTGCATACCTCTGTATCTGAATTGTTAATAAAGATTTTTATGGTTCTCCAAAAAGTATGATGATATATACACTTGGAGAAACTACAATAGGTTATTTTAATGGAGGTGGGAAAACAAATGTTAACGTGTTTCAAGGAATGCTGATATTATTTGAGATCTTATTTTGAGATTTTTTTTTATTTGAAGTTGCAAAAATAATAAAGGGAAACAATAGTATTATATATCCTCCTCAATTAAAGCTGAGAAATTGAATACAAAAAGTAATATACACAATTCATACATCATTAGGGATTTTTAAGACCCCAGGTTCAGAATGAGGGCTTATGGTATGCCCTTTGCAAGATTTCTGTCAATTTCTGAGAGTCTTTGCTGGCATGATTTCTCTGACATCCAGAAAAGAATTTCTTCTTCCCATGGTCAATCTGCATCCAAAGACACTGATACAGGAATGTAAATGTCATAATGTCATACTATGTCAATTCTGGGCAGTTCATACAGTCTGAGCCAGCTCCAGAGTTCCCTGGAGAATCATCTGAGTTCTTTACTGCAGTTGCATAGTAGTATAATAACTCTGTCAGCCTAATCTCATGGCCTTTATTCTCCCACAAGTGTCTATCCAGAAGGTAGTCTCTAATAAACATTGTACAAGAAAATCTCTGTTTCAGTCTCTTTCCTGGGAATTTTAAGAAGGCTGAAATCAGAAGTGGTTAAGGAAATGGAAACTAAAATAGGATTTTGGAGTTGAATCTTCAGATAGTCATCTGGTAATGAGGGCCTTATTACTGGTGATATGGAAGTCATGATCAATCTCTGTCATGATGGATGTGTTCTATTCATAACTGTTAAAACTTTCACTTGTGACAAACTGAAATTGGAAACTGGTGGAAGTAAATACACAGGCAGGTGCAATACCTCAGGTATATCAGAAGTTCAGGAGATGTAAGAACCGTGAAATTGGATGGCTATTGCTGGGCATAATTGAGGTATTAGGAAAAATGTAAGTTTAAGTGTGAAATGATTAATCACGTATTAACCATTTAGGCATAAAACCCAGAAGGTCTTCTTAGTAATAAACAAAATACTACTATCTCTTTCAAGTTTATGGCAGAAAAAACTGAGATCAAATACATAATTGCAAGAGCAAGAGTTCTAGAGGAGGTTAAATACTCAATCTGGTAAAGTCTGTGATGCCAGACAGAGCCCTGATTGAGAAAATGGGAAGTAATGAGACAAGGGATGAGTACATCTGATTCAATGTACCAGAAAATTGTGAATCCTCAGATTTTTCTGAATCCTGGAAAAAACTTAAATAAATGGTGCTGGGTGGCTCCTGGAAGCATGAATAAATATCATACACATTAAGTGAACTAGAAATGCTGGATCACCTAGTCTTCTGTAGAAGACAGTAGAAGAATGTACCAAAAGGTTCATAGAAATGGAATATTAAAATAAATATACTGCCTGAGACTGGAATACACACCAAATAATCATGTTCTATGTAAAGACACAAGGAACATTCAATTTACCAAAGCAGTAGGAAATATACTGCCAAGAATTGCATAGGCATGGCTGAGAAGCTCAATGATAGCAGTCTTCACTTTATATATATATATAATTGTACTTTGGGCTCTGGGGTACATGTGCACATCCTGCATCCTTCAGGACTGTTGCATAGGTACATCCATGCCATGGTGGTTTGCTGTCTCCATCTGCCCACCCCCTTACCCCCATTGCCTACATCAGGCATTTTTCCCAGTGTTATCCCTTCCCATCCTCCCCACCCACTACTCACTGTCCCTCCCCTTCCCTCCAACCCCCACCTAGCTCAGTGAGTTTTGGTCTCTTCCCTATGTCCAAGGGTTCTCATTGTTCATCACCCGCCTATGAATGAAAACATGTGGTGTTTGGTTTTCTGTTCTTGTGTCAGTTTGCTGAGAATGATGGTTTTTACATTCAGCCATGTCTCTACAAAGGACAGGAACTCGTCATTTTTTATGACTGCATAGTATTCTTTCGTGTATATGTGCCACATTTTCTTTGTCCAGTCTATCATTGATGAGCATTTGGGTTGGTTCCAGGTCTTTGCTATCATAAACAGTGCCACAACGAACATACATGTGCATGTGTCTTTAAAATAGAATGCTTTATAATCCTTTGGGTATATACCCAGTAATGGGATTGCTGGGTAAAATGGAATTTCTATTTCTAGATCTTTGAGGAATCACCACACTGTCTTCCACAATGGTTGAACTAATTTACACTCCTACAGTGTAAAAGTATTCCTTTTTTGCCACATCCTCTCCAGCATATGTTATCTCCAGATTTTTTAATGATCGCCATTCTAACTGATGTGAGATGGTATTTCAATGTGGTTTTTATTTGCATTTCTCTAATGACCAATGATGATGAGCACTTTTTCATATGTTCGTTGGCCACATATACGTATTTTTTTCAAAAGTGTCTGTTCATATCCTTTGCCCACTTTTGAATGAGTTTGTTTGTTTTTTTCTTGTAAATATGTTTTAGTTCTTTTAGATTCTGCATATTAGCTCTTTGTCAGATGGATAGATTGCAATTTTTTTTCCCATTCTATTGGTTGCTGGTTCACTCTAATGTTTGTTTCTTTTGCTGTGCAGAAGCTCTGGAGTTTAATTAGGTCCTATTTGTCTATTTTGGCTTTTGTTGTTGCTTTTGGTGTTTTAGTTATGAAGTCCTGGCCTGTGTCTATGTCCTGAAAGGTGCAGCCTAGGTTTTCTTCTAGGTTTTTCATGGTGTTAGTTCTTGTGTTTAAATCTTTAATCCATCTGGAGTTAATTTTAGTGTAAGGTGTCAGGAAGGGGGTTCAGTTTCTGTTTTCTGCACATGGCTAGCCAGTTTTCCCAACACCATTTATTAAACAGGAAATCCTTTCCCCATTGCTTGTATTTGTCAGGGTTGCCAAAGATCAGATGATTGTAGATCTATGATGTTGTTTTTGAGGCCTCTGTTCTATTCTATTGGTCTATATCTTTGTTTTGGTACCAGTACCATGCTGTTTTGATTACTGTAGCCTTGTAGTATAGTTTGAAGTCAGGTAGTGTGAGGCCTCCAGTTTTGTTCTTTTTGCTTAGGATTGTCTTGGCTATGCAGGCTCTCTTTTGATTTCATATGAAAGTTAAAGTGTTTTTTTTCAGTTCTGTGAAGAAGGTCAATGGTAGCTTGATGGGGATAGCATTAAATCTATAAATTGCTTTTGGCAGTATGGCCATTTTCACATTATTAATTCTTCCTAACCATGAGCATGGGATATTTTTCCCTCTGTTTGTATACTCTCCTATTTCCTCGATCAGTGGTTTGTAGTTCTCCTTGAAGAGATCTTTTATATCCTTTGTTAGTTGTATTTCTAGGTATTTTATTCTCTTTGTAGCAATTGTAAATGGGAGTCAGGATACAAAATTAGTATGCAGAAATCACAAGCATTCCTATACACTAACAACAGACAAAAAAATTTTTATTTGTTTTTTTTCACTTTTACGTTGAGGATACATGTGCAGATTTGTTACATAGGTAAACTTGTGTTATGGGGGTTTGTTGTATGCATTATTTCATCAACCAGGTATTAAGCCTAGTACCCATTAATTATTTTTCCTGATCCCCTCCCTCCTTCCACCCTCCACCCTTCAATAGGCCCCAGTGTAAAGTATAGTTTTTTAATGTAAAAAATATTATGTTCTTCATGTTTCCAGGACCCATCCCAACACCATTTCTTTGAATTTTTGTGTCCCTGTATGTGTCCAGGTGTTCCCATCGTTTAGCTCCCACTTATAAATAAGAACATGTGGTATTCGGTTTTCTGTTCTTGTGTTAGTTTGCTAAAAATAATGGTTTCCAGCTCCATCCATGTTCAGCTCCCTACAAAGGACATAATCTCACTCTTTTTAATGGATGCATAGTATTCCATGGTGTATATGTGCCATAATTTCTTTAATCTATCATTGATGGGCATTTAGGTTTATTCCATGTCTCTGCTATTGTGAATAGTGCTGCAATTAACATATGTGTGCATGTGTCTTTATAATAGAATGATTTATATTATTTGGAGGTGTACACCTAGTAATTAGTTTACTGACTCAAATGTTATTTCTGTCTTTTGGTCTTTGAGGAATTGCCATACTGTCTTCCACACAGTTGAACAAATTTACCTTCTCACCATCAGTGTATAAGCATTCCTTTTTCTCCACAACCTTGCCAGCATCTTATTTATTTATTTATTTATTTTTATTGAGACTGAGTCTCGCTCCATTGCCAGGCTGGAGTGCAGTGACACAATCTTGGCTCACTGCAACCTCTGCCTCCTGGGTTCAAGTGATTCTCCTGCCTCAGCTTCCCCAGCAGCTGGGACTACAGGTGCACACCACCACACCCAGCTAATTTTTTATATTTTTAGTGAAGATGTGGTTTCACTATGTTGGCCAGGATGGTCTGGATCTCTTCACCTCATGATCCATCCACCTCAGCCTCCCAAAGTGATGGGATTATAGGCATGAGCCACTGTGCCCAGCCAACTTTTTAATAATAGTCATTTGACTGGTGTGACATGGTATGTCACTGTAACTTTTATTTGTATTTCTCTAATAAGTTAAGATTTTAAGTTTTTTTCATGATTGTTGGCTGTATGTCTGTCTTCTTTTGAGAGTGTCTGTTCATATCCTTTGCCCCTTTTAAATGGGGTTGTTTGGGATTTCCATTGTAAATTTGTCTTAAGTGTTTTATAAATGCTATGTATTAGGCCTTTGTCAGATGCAAAGTTTGCAAAACTTTCTTCCATTCTGTAGGTTTTCTGTTTACTTTGTTAATAGTTTATTTTACTGTGCAGAAGCTCTTTAGTTTAATTAGATTCCATTGACTAATGTTTGCTTTTGTGGCAATTGCTTTTAGTCTCTTCATAAAATATTTGCCCATGCCTATGTCCTGAATGGTATTGAATGATGGCATTCTTCTATAGGCCAGAACTAATAGTAAAAGATGCTATTACAGATAGCTTTTGAGCTGAGCTCTTTCATACCAGTCAGGGTGGTAAGATGTCAAGATGAAAGAAGGGAGGTAGTTGTATCTAACTATGAAAAGCAAGGTGAGCACAATTTTGTGACAAGTGGCATAGTTGGAGCTTCTGGTTACAGGTAAAGTTCTGGCCTGTAAAAAGTTATGGAGATAATTAACAAAATATAGCTTCCCTAGAATCAAGACAAAAGAGTAACCAACAAGTTTATTACCTAATCTATAACAACAGCAAAAATCAAGGATAGATGAATGATGACCTAGAGACTAACAATAGCCCTCTCAGTAATTCCTTGGCTGGTTTAGAGAATAAAACCAATACACAGACTTAAAATCTCATTAATTGAAGAATAGACCATGTCCCTGGGAGGAGAACCATGCAACACCATATAGAGAAAAACAAAATATCAAAAATATTTAAAATATTTATACTTTGGAAACCGAAATCACAGATTCCTCCTGTCCCCCTTTAAGAGTGGGAGTATATGGGAGCTAGATGATATATGGATATGTGGCCCAAGTCTGAATTCCCCTAAAAACACTCTGGTAGCCAGTTACTCCATACTTCCACATGTAATTGCAATGGATATACTTGATCCTTGGCACAACCTCCATATAGGTTCCTTATTCTGCAGTACAAGAGCTATTAAAGTAGGAAAACCGAAGCACAAGACTCGGAAACTAACACCATCACAGTCAAGATTATAAAACGAAAGCAATATTGGTGGTGGGGATGAGCTTGTTGTAGATGTGACAAAGCATGCAGTTAGATCTTGGAGAAGGATGCAAAGGCAGAGTGCAACTGCTGCTTCAGATAGGCATTTTTGTTACAGTAGATTAGCCTGAACCGCAGATACATGGTATGCTGTAATTAATCTTGTGAATTCATTTTTGTCCATCCCTATCAACAAGAAGACCAGGAACATTTCAAATTCATTTGGGACAGAAAGTAATATATATTTACAGTCTAGCCCTAGGAATTTATAAACTCTCCTGCCTTCTGTCATAATATGGACAATATGTAAAATTTGAGCATTCTACAGAATATTGCACTTGTCCCCTATATTGATAACACCATATTAAACTGAACAACCGTAGTGTTAAGAGATCTTGTTGGAGATCATATTAAACTGAACAACCGTAGTGTTGGGGATCTTGACAAGTCATATGTGCTACAAAGGGTCGGGGATAAAAACGCAAAGATTCAGGTCTGGCCATATCAGTAAAGATTTTAGGGGTCCAGTTGCCTGTTTCATGCCTGGACATTTCCTCCAAAGTAAATGAAAAACGATTGCATCTCACAACTTCCACTACTAAGAAGAAAACATAACACTTGGTAGGTCTCTTCAAATTTTAAAGTCGGTGTATCCCACACTTACAAATGCTGACCTGGTCTATTCACTGGGTGATATAAAAGGCTGCTAGCTTTTGATAGGGCTCAGAGAAGGATAGGACTTTTCAGTACATCTAGGCTGTGGAGTAAGCTGCTCTGATTTTTGAGTTATAGTAACAGCAGTCCTTATGGTATTAGAATATCAGTAGTGGCAAAAAGTGTGTGAGTTACATAGAAAGCTCTAGTTGCAGAATCTGGAGCCATTTGTGTAGGAACACAGTCTAAAGATCTTTGTGTTGCATGTTAATATGTTCAAGAGAGCATTCACAATGAGAGAGATACTAACCTAATTAGACAAAATGACTTGGACTGTTGACAAAACCCAGCATCTGTAATTGGCTACCCCCATGCTGGCACAATGAGCATAATAATAGAAGTACCACAATGACAGAAATTGAGGCTATGCATGGGCTCAACAGTAGGCTCCTACTAAAAAAACAGATAAATTATTTCCACTGATGGTATTCAATCAAAAGCATGACCAACACTGAGTATAAAATTATCTTTCGAGGAAACCAACCAGCCACTTGGTGGTAAGTTGATAACATCATGCCCCTTCCACTCAGAGTGGCAGCAATTCATCTTGACTGTATAAAGTCACATCCATAGGTATAAGTTTTTCTTTCCTGCCTGCTTGGACTCAGCTAGATTACAGAGTATTCCATTTACCAACACAGTATGCATAACATTACACCAGACACAGAAATCCAATTTAGAGCAACAAAGGAGGTTTAGCAACAAACACATGGCAGTGGAATCTACCATTTACACCAAGTATTGCATCACTAAAAGTTGCTGGCCTAAGAGAGTGATAGAACACCCTTTTAAACTAAGGTACCAACTTGGAATTGACATTTACTGAGTCATAGTAGCAAAAAAAAAAACAAAAAATCTAGTAATGTGTGTATGTATACACATACATATAAATATAAATACATAAATCTTAATGCTATATATTAATGTATCCTATATTAAATATATTAAAATACATATAAAATTAAATCTGGGAAAATAGATAAACATAGACTAAGCAACAAAACTAAATATTATTATTGTTTTTAATGGTAAATTTCTTTCCTATTATATTGACATTTGATCTCTAAAATATAAAAAGAATGGACAATATTGTCAGTGAGAAATATGTGTTAGAAATTCATTTATTATTTTTGAAAATCTTGACTTTACATGTTGATATATAAAACATCAAAGATAGAGTTCCACATTTAATTTACCTTGATTTCAATGGTTGTAAGTGGACAAGGTCTACTCTCCATAATCAATCATGATTGCCACTTCTCAGTCTTTCATTACCTAATCATTTTGCTTAAAAGTGGAAATAATCTTACAAATTTTAGAAAGTTTTGAGTCTATCTTTTTTAAAAAATGACTTCCAATCCACTAAAAATATTTATTTGAAAGATGTAGATAGGTAAAAAATCACTTTCCATTTTTTGGGAAAAGCCAATATGAGAATACCGTAAGTTACATGTAGTTTGGGCAATTAAAATTTCATAATAGCAGAAACATTTTCTAAAGTCTGTTTTCAAAATGCTCTCCTCATTGTATAACTCTCTATTAAAAAGCTATTGCTTTCTTAGTTATTTTTAAATGTCCTTTTAACCTTGAAGGGATATTTCAATCAATATGTAAAAATTGATTTAAAATGTATTAGGTTAAAGAGTACTGACAGCTACTTATCATCAAAAAAGTTCAGTAAATTTGAGATGATTGGTGAGTGATAACAGAAAAGTATAATTTTTATTGTATTCATCACTCTCTTAAATACTTTGCTACTTCCTATTTTATGAAATATCATATCAAGTGTATTTTTTGTATGTTCAAATAAAACTTTATAAAAACAGGTGGCCTATTGTTTTATTATCCCTCCATATTTGGAAGACCAAAAATGATTGTTTTGCATACATTGCAAGCAAACGAGAGAAAGAGATGGTTTATTATAGTTTACTATATTTAAATATATTTTAAAAGTAGCATTATTCTCATTAATGACATCCTTGTGCCTTTTACCTTCTACTACTTAACTGCAATGGTTTTTTTGTGAATAATTTGGTGAATGAATATTTCATATAATATTTCTCAATGTAACTTCAGAATCTTTCTTTTTCTTTATTGACTTCATAACAGGCACACTAAAACAGTTTAACTGTTTTGCCAATAATCATTATTTTTATTAAACATTCTTTTAAATTGTTTACAGTACATCTTGCTTTTACTGACCACATCAACAAAGTTCATCTTTGCTGTTTTATTATTGAGGCAGTTCATCTACCAAAATCATAACCTGAGACATGTTAGAAACATCTGTTCTTTCTTTCAACAGAAAACCTCTGGTGCAATGCAATTTGTCTTAATTTGTTTTTTCTCCAAATCTCTGGCAATATTTTCTGTTTTTTTTTTAAAGTACTTTCTGTTAAATAGGTACGTTTGTCTTTGTGCCATATTGTGTTCCTAGAAAATTGGAGCCATTTTTACAAAGTGAGAAAAAGATGTGTACCCAATAGTAAGAGGCTTTTTAAAAATTGAAGTAAGATTCATATAACATGAAATCAATTATTTTAAAGTGAACAATTCAGTGGCATTTAGTACAATCACAATGTTGTGAAACCACCACATCTATCTAGCTCCAAAATATTTTCCTTGCCCCAAAAGAACATCCCATACCTATTAAGCAGTTACTTCTTATTCCTCTCTCTCTCTCTAACCCTTGGCAAAACATTTGCTTTTTGTCTCCATGGACCTAACTATTCTAGAAATTTCATGTAAATGAATCATATAACATGCAACCTTTTGTGTCTGGCTTCTTTCAACTTAGTGTAATATACTCAAGTTTCATTCATACTGTAATATATTGGGATTTCATTCCATTTTATGCTTGAGTAATGTTCTGTTTTACGTATGTATTATAATTTGTTTATCCATTCCTCTGCTGACAGACATTTGGATTATTTTCATCTTTTGGCTCTTGTGAATGTTGCTGCTGTGAACATATGTATACATGTATTTTTTTAGTATCTCTTCATTCTTTTGTGTATGTACTTGAGGGTGGAATTACTGACTCCTATGTGAATTCTATATTTAATTATTTAAGGAACAAGCAAACATGGTAGAACCCTGTCTAAACTAAAAATACAAAAATTAGCCTCATGTCATGGTGCATGGCTGTAATACCAGCTTCTTGCGGGGCTGAGGCACAAGATTCACTTGGACCTGGGAGACAGAGGTTGCAGTGAGCCGAGATCGTGCTGCTGAACTCCATCCTGGGCAACAAGAGAGAAAATTTGTCTCAAAACCAAAATAAAACAAAAATCATGTTAGAAAGTACAATATCTGTTTGTGCTAAATTTGCCAATGGTGTCAAATTTTGTTTCTGTTTCATTGTCATGATAGTTTAATTATATGTGGAGGATTAATAATTTCATGACTTTTTTTTTGAGACTGATTTTTGCTCTGTTGTCCAGGCTGGAGTGCAATGGTGCAATCTCGGCTCACTGCAGCCTCTGCCTCCTGAGTACCACCATGTTGGCCAGGCTGGCCTCAAACTCCTGGCCTCAAGTGATCCCCCTACCTCAGCCATCAATAGTGCTGGCTTTACAGACACCAGCCACTGTGCTTGACTCATAATTCTAATATTTCTTATATAAATACTTATTTCTCTACATGGGCTCTTTAATTATGTTTTGCATCGTTTCACAAATATTGGCAATACTTCAGTCTTTTTTAAAAAAACAAATATGTTGGGTAGTATTGAGAAAAAGAATAGTAAATTGGTTTGAAAGAGCTTCCAGAGCAGTTGAGTAGATTGAAAGTTTAAAATGTAACCAGAATTATTAAAATTGCTTTTGCTTCAAGTGGAAGACTGCCATGGTGTTGAGAGAAATGAAATTGAAAATTAATAGGAAAGCAAAAAATATTTAAGTTTTAGTTGATTTTTAGTCTTATATTTGGCTATTATTGGACACTGTCAGTGATGAGTTTAACCTTCTTGAATGAGGTAGACATGATAAGATGCAATTACTGTTGTTATTATTGAACTATGAACCAAGAGGCCAGTCTTGAGGGCTGAGTCCCACAAGACTACCCCTCACCTGTAGATGCTGATTACAAGCTTAAAATTGTGACCTGTGCTTCTGATTAAATGGCTAAAAATTGGGGTTCCCATGGCCCCTTCCTCAGTTTTAATTAATTTGCTAGAGTAGCTCAACAGAACTCAGGAAAAAACGTTAATTTAACCACTTATTATAAAGGATATTACAAAGCATACAGACAAACAGCCAGATGAAAGAAATGCCCAAAGCAAGATATGCATCAAGAGGCATGGAGCTTCCATTTCCCATCTGGGTGCCACTCTCCAGGCACCCCAGTTAACTGAAGTTATCTGAAAACTCCACTGCTCCCCAAACGCAGTCCTTTTGAATTATTATGGAGGCTAAATTAAAGAGGCCTAATGAAAAAGGCATAATTGACTATTTTGTTGTCCACTGGCAGTCAACTCAACCTTCAGCCCTTCTTTGCTCTCCAGAGGTTGTGAAATGGGAGGAAAAGTTCCAAACCTCTAATTATATGGTTGGTTTCCCTGGCTGACTAGCCCCCATCCTGAAGCTATCAAGAACCCTAGTTCCCACAACAAGTAATCTCATTAGAATATAAAAAGGAACTTATTATTTAAGAGATTTCAAGGGTTTTAGAAGGTGAGTGCCAAGAAATAGAGATGAAGAACAAATATGTATTTTGCAATGTCAAAATTGCTTGATGATATTTTCATCAGAATGTTGATACTGGCATTTGATTATATTCTTTTGTTTAATATTGTATTTTCAGAGAGACACAAACTAACTAAAAAACTATTTTATTTCAAACAGACTTCAGAGGAAATATAGATGACCCAGGAAGCAGATAGCTTCAGCAAAAAGATTTTCAAGGTAAGAGAGGACCTCAAGGAAAATATCAAATCAATAATTCAGCCAATTGCACGGCCTTCAGAGTGAGTCAAGAAAAAATCAAGGCTACACCTGAAAAACCTTTCTGAAAATCTCACAAACATTTAGGATATATTTTATATAACCCCTCAGCTAAACAAAAAGTTTCCTAAGGGCATTGTTTCAGGAAGTAGAATTGCCAAAATAAGATAAAATTTTGCCTTAAATAATTATAGATATAGCTTTGAGTGAATCAAATGAACTCCAGTAAGATTCATAGGAAATCCACAAAGGTTTTAAGAACATTTTATTAACAAATGTGCCGTCAGTTGATTAAAAGATAAGGCCTTTAGGAGGCAAGGTCTGAAAGCTACTGAGCTGTAAACACAGACCTTTTCTTATGGAAGAAGAAATATGTCTCACAGGGCATAAACAGAACTTGGAAGTTTGAACTAAGAACTGTAAAGAATAACAAATTATCAAATAACCCTAAGACAGCATAATTTGTAACAGAGAACTGGCAAAAAGTATCTGGCTGAATTTCATAACTCATATAGACTGTCATTTCTGTGCCTTGCACTTCCTCCCTTTTTGAATGAGATTGTCAACTGTGGATGACAGATAATGTCATTTTAGTTTACAGATTTCCAAATTAAGAGGAAATGTACCTCCACATCTCTTCTACATCTGGATCTTATTCAATCATGAGACACTGTACTTTGAGACTGATGACATAATTGAATGAGGTTTGGGAGAATTATGGAGAGGTGAGTATACTTTGCACAGACTGTACTAAATTATATCCAAAAAAGACTGCTGTAAAATTCTTACCATGCCTGTAATTGTATATTAATCTTTTCCTTCTACTAAATCTAGGTTTGCATTATTGTTGACCTATGAAATGCTGCAGAAGTGAGATTATGCTGTTTCTGAGAATAGCATTTAAGATGTCTCCTGCTTCTGATTATACTCTCTTGCAGCCCTGAACTAATATTCAGCAAGCCTAACTAGCCTTCTAGAGAAATGGGTCCAATCAGAGTTTAGTATTTCCAACCACCTCGGCTGAGGCACTGGACATGTGAATGTACCTATCTCTTATGTTTCAGTGCTAGCCAATCTTCCCCCAGTTCATTGCAACTGCTTGAGTGCTTGAGTGATCCTGGCTAACAGCACAGTGAACAGCAGGAAAACTTAGCTGAGCCTAACAAATCCACAGAATTATGAGAAAATTTTTTAAATGTGATAAACCCAGAAGATATGTGCTGAGTTGTCATACTTCTTAAATAAATGACACCGAATTTTATTGATTACACACACACACACACACACACACACACACACACGGAGATGCTGGGAATTTCTCAGCTGTAATTCCTTTGTGATGGGTGATATAGTAATTCATTGGCTGTTTATGGAGCCTGTTACTCAGCTTTTGTATTTTATGGTACATCTTCAGATACTTTTAGTCAAGGTTACCTCCTTCCAGCAGGAAGACCCTAAATTCTGTAGAGGTCAAACTACTCAGCAACTAAACGGTTCTCCTTGAAGCAAGAAAACAGATATACTTAAGAAAATGAATCATAGGGCAGCTCTTCTTTCCTTCAATATTTGTCACTTATAAAGATGAAGAGTGTTGTATTTCCTGTTTCCATGTACCCTCTGCTCATCTCTTTCTTCTACCAGTGTCTTGGCATTTTCCCTTGAGAGGTGAAATTTTCTCCCATGTTGATTACTTTCCTTGAAAAAACATTCATGTTTTTATCCCTGTTTTAACCTCTAAGATTTTGAAGAATAATGTTGTCTGGCAACAAGATTCTAAAATATGTATTGGTAATAGATCTGAGATAAATTAGAATAAAAAATATTCACAAACTATGAGAATAGAAAATTGCAAAGGCAGGACAGGTGTAGTGGCTCACGTGGTGGCTCACACTTGTAATCCCAGCACTTTGGGAGGTCGAGGTGGCTGGATCATGAGGTTAGGAGTTCAAGACAAACCTGGCCGACATGGTGAAATCCCATCTCTACTAAAAATACAAAAAAATTAGCTGGGTGTGGTGATGGGTAACTGTAATTCCAGCTACTCGAGAGGATGAGGCAGGAGAATTCCTTGAGCCCAGGAGGCAGAGGTTGTAGACCACTTCATTGCACTCCAGCCTGGGCTACAGAGCAAGACTCCATCTCAAAAAAAAAAAAAAAAAGGAAAGAAAAAGAATGTTGTAAAGGCATTAATTGTGACTATTCCTCAGAGATATTGCTAAAAACTAGGTTGGAGTAAAGACTGAACCAGGTTTTTAAAAATAACAAGTATCATTTCTGATTTGTGGTTAGAGACTATATAAAACATTATTTAAAAACAATAAAAAAGCACTATACATTGGTTCCAAACACCATCAAATTTTTGGATCATGTTTACATTTCAGTAAGGTATTTAGTTATGCTATGTAGTTATTTATGCTATCTAGTTTCTGTGTGCATGTTTAAAATAGTTCCAATCATCACATGATTAAATTTTATTTAAGTTATAATCTCAAAGATCTGTTAAAGGCAGTACTAAAGAATTAGATTTTATTTAAAAGTTCATCTTCCATAGGAAATCACAACTTGCGATGATTTCTCACAGAAAGTGATTTTTCCTATGTAATTAATTCACTTACTAATATGTCTCATAGGTAATTGATTATTAATTTATTTTCTCCTGTACTAGAATATAAGTAAGGTTCTAGAATTTAGGACAATGTCCTATTCAAATGTTTATGAAATCACTATCCATGCATATATATGACTTTTTTAGGCTAACTCATTTATTCTTACTGTTACTACAATATAAATATGGTACAACTGCCCAGGCACAGTGGCTCACCACTGTTATCCCAGCACGTTGGAGGCCAAGCCAGGCAGGAGTTCGAGACCAGCCTGACCAACATGGAGAAACCTTGTCTCTACTAAAAATACAAAACTAGCCAGATGACGTGGCACATGCCTGTAATCCTAGCTACTCAGGAGGCTGAGACAGGAGAATTGCTTGAACCTGAGATGGGGAGGTTGTGGTGAGCCAAGATCTCGCCATTGCAATCCAGCTTGGGCAACAAGAACGAGACTCCATCTCAAAAAATAAATAAACAAATAAGTAAGTAAATAAATATGGTACACCTTTGAGTTATTATTTGTAACTCCAAAATTTGAAATTTTAATATGAATTTCTTGGTATTTTTTTTTCTATTCTTACCTACTTATCAAAATTTATCCAAATGTCCTATTGCAGAATTACTGTATAGAAATAATAAGAAGAGACAATGGAGAACACAGGAAGCAATACTTTTTGGTTGTCAATATCAGAGCTCATGTGCAATTACACACAAACTTTGCAGGATCCTTACTGTCATGAGATGGTGGTAATGAGGAGGAGAGCTATAATGAGGAGATATAAATTTAATAAGTCCTATCAACAGAATTGATCCTGGAGTTTTCAACTGTGACTTAGTCAATACTTCAATGAACTCCACCACATGAAGTATGTCAAACTTTGTCTTATAGTTTCACAGGTGGTGTTTGTCTTGATAGTTTCACAGGTGGTGTAGATGTTTAGTTTTGCTTCTAAATACATCCTGGAGTTTCAATCTCAGTTTGGGTCTTAGGTACACAGTAATTCATATTTGAAGATCTAATGCTTTAAAATGATTGACAAAATCATTTAAATGTGATCCTTTGTGTTTTAAATCTAAATCAAAATTAAAGTAAGCAACTAAGATAAATGTTGCCAAATTCATATGGAGCACAATAAGAAGGAGAAATCAAGACATTGAAAATATATTATTGAATGAGGATTTCTGCTCTCAAAGAATTTATGGTATACAAAATCAGTTATGTAATACTTGATATGTCTTCAACTTCAGAGATTTTATGCTTTGCATAAAAGTCCTTGCATAGTACCTACAGCTTTCAAGATGTTCATGTATATACAAAATATTAATATAATTATGATTTTATTTCATCTCTTTAGCACATTGAATTCCTTTTTTTCTTTTCCTCTGGAAAGTAAAACATAACTTTTGGTTAATTTCAGCAGTATTTTCTCTTTTCAGAAGCATATGAAGTTATAAAATGATCATAAAATCCCAGGAGAGAGAGAAACCTGAGGATAAAAATTGCTCCTTATTATTTATTTTTTTCATAAAAATGCATCCACAGATATAACTCTTTAATTATATTCATAGACATTTTAAAGGCTTTAAGAACAGTCAATGGCATTATCTTTTTTAAGACTTATTTAAGAGGTTTTTAAAGAGATTTCATTCATTTTAATAGTTAACCTATTAAAAATACAAATTAAATTCAAAAATGCATAATTTATAAGAACATAATTAATAATGAGAGCAGATGTGTAAAAATAGAAATGTTTTTCACATATACCGTCTGTTTCTGTATTCCTAGTTTGAACTTTCAGTATCGCAGACCTCAGTCTTAACATGAAACTATTCAATTTGCTACAGTCCAACCTCATGAAGATGTTATGAAGAACAAAAAACCATTAAGTATTTTAAATAAAAATAATTTTCCTATACTGACAAATACATACTGCTTTTAACAAAATATTCTTATACTAAATGTTGTTTGTTTTGCAACCCAACAATTTATATCCATATGTAATTTTATACTCTTGGCAAATTAGACTGTAAAAACTTTTGAAATAATATCTATTGTTTGTCCAGCATTTGAATGTGCAATAATTTCACCATACTGCTACTGGCAGAAAGTAGAATATTGGGAGGGTTATTAAACACTGAAAATCTGCAAAACAAATTAAGTTGAAGTTATTTAATACAGATGTTTTAAAAATCAGATCTATTTCAATATTTAACCATATTCACCAGCCTTAAATCTTGTATTTGGCATTTGCTGTGGAATGTATAAGGCTGTCATATAAAAATAACAGAAATATTGCATATGATTCAGAAAATTATCTGGTGTTGGTCTTCAGATTTTTAACACACACATATTTGGTTTCAGACTTAAATGATTTGGTACAAATGGTGGAGGCATAAAACAATTACATCTGATTGTCTGGAAATAATATTCGTTTAAATCAAGAATACTGTCAAATGCTATCAGGGTGGGTCAATCTGTGAAGAAACTATAGAGGTGAGAAGAAGGATACTACTTATTTTAGAAAGTGTAGTGATGTATTTGTTATCTTGTTGCCTTTCATTATTTATAAAATAATGTCAAAGGAAAATCAGTTGTACATTCTCATTTAACTATGAAAAACTTTAAAAAATTGTGAAATTGTTATTAATAAATTTTTAAATTATCCCTTTAAAGATGCTAAATCATCTGCCTTCAGCAAACTTATTTTGTTAGGAGTAACCAATGTGAATCAAGTCAATGGTTCTCAAGTAATAGTTGGGACACTACAGAAAGTAAAATACCTTAGTTATAGATTAGTAGTGGTGTGGTACTTCCTTTAGTTATGGCAAATGGTTTACTGAAAAGTGTAAAATTCATTCCTCTACCTCTACTAATAGAGGTGTTTCTGCTGTCCTATACAGTTTGGTAAAAAGTCATGTTACATTTTTGCTGACACACATTCTCAGGATGCCCCAAGAGCTTAGTAAATGAGAGAGTAAAGGTATGTTGACAAAAGTCCAAAATATATATAAGTTTTTACCTTGAATTATTCCATTCTCCCTTTCTTCCTTCTATCTTTGATTGGACAATTACAAAAAGGGACTCTGATAGCTTCCTGTGAATATAGCTAACTAAAAGTTATTTTTAACAGAAATAACATGAACATACAAGGCCATATTCCTTGTTTTGTTTTCATTTAGATTCAATTTTATTGTGGGTCCTTTTAAAAAGGGTGCATCTGTTATCTCTGAGTTGGCTCTTTCAACACTCCAACAGAACAAGGTAAAAATCTTCTTCATCTGAAGATTTTGTTGTATAATGGAAATTGGGCTAAATTTGGATTTCTCTAATGTTCTGTAAATTATTTCAGAGTAAAGTTGCCAAAAATTACCCAACCATCACTGTAAGGTTTTTGTGAGCTAGACTAGACTATGGAAATAAATTTCTCTGTCCTTCTTCCCCTACCACTCTACAGTACAATGGCCCATCTGTGAGGTCAGAGGGACTAGCTCTACTTTTAAACAGAGAGTAATTTCTAGCCACTCATGTACTAGAAAAACTATAAAATGAATGTCAGACTGCTCAGTCGTTTCCTTCTCAAAATAATTGACCTAAAGTTCAGAAAAGGGCAAGAAAGGCAAACCTTTAGGCAAAGCAAGAGAGGATTACTTTCAAAAGCAATTTTGTTTTAAACATTTTAAGTATATCTGGTGTGTGCAAGAGCTCTCCCCATAATTTCTCATTCAAGAAATCACATTTGATGATGTAATTTTAATTATAGTCAAATGTTTGGAGAAAATAATTTTTTTTTTTTTTTTAAGATGGAGTTTCACTCTTGTTACCCAGGCTGGAGTGCAATGGTGCGATCTCAGCTCACCGCAACCTCTGCTTCCTGGGTTCAGGCAATTCTCCTGTCTCAGCCTCCTGAGTAGCTGGGATTACAGGCACGTGCCACCATACCCAGATAACTTTTTGTATTTTTAGTAGAGACGGGGTTTCACCATGTTGACCAAGATGGTCTTGATCTCTTGACCTCGTGATCCACCTGCCTCGGCCTTCCAAAGTGCTGGGATTACAGGTGTGAGCCACTGTGCCCAGTGAAAATATTTAATTTATATGTATCTATCTATGTATGTATCTGTCTAATCTATCTATCTATCTATCTATCTATCTATCTATCTATCTATCTATCTATCCATCCATCCATCCGTCTGCTTATCTATCTCAAAAATAGGGGGAGGAAACATCAGTATGAGAAAAAGTGCATATATGCCAAGTGAGTTAAAAGATGATGCACTGTTTATAAAATCATGTTACCTAATATACTTCTTCTTTCCCCTAATTCCAGCTGTAGTAAGTTAAGGATTATTATAGAGTTCTATCAATATTCGAATACTATTTGTATTAGGGGCATCCAGCTATTGTCAAGGTGTCATCGGTCTCCCTTTGGTTGTAGAGGTCTCAATATTTCAAACTTTGGCTCTGAGTCCAGGTCCACTGATTCCTAGAGATTTGTGAAGATGTTAAAGGTGGTTTATGAGCTTTTTACAATGTTTCATAAAGCTCCATGGACTCTGAAGATTGTTTAGAACTTTCCCTAATTCGACCTCCCAATCCATTTTCAAATTATTATCTTGGTTTCTCTGACAAGCCAATATGGATGAATGGTTAATTTAAAATGCTAAAAAATACAAAAAAAGTGACTAATTTTTTTCTACTTTAAAAATCCTGTTTTTGAAAAGCTTGCCAATCACTCTACAAAGCTGAAGAAATAACTTTAAACATTATTTTTAAATGTGACAAAATAGGAAAATACCACTAACTGTGCTTCAAACTAAAGACTTACCTCAGGAAAACTGCCATGTTTTATTATATTTTGAAACTATGTATAATTAGCCAGGACTGGTTGAAAGCTGGCCTGAGAAATGATGGCATTGGAAGTTCTCCAGTGTGAAGTTGAAGGTAGCTAAGGTGCATCTCTTCTGGCTTTCCTCTGCTCCCATTGTCGCTATTATCCTTTCTCTCATTGAGTTAATCTCCTGTAAATTCACGGGCTGGTTCCTGGGGAGGCTGTAGATCTGGCATCTAGCTAAAGGCTAGAGGGCTTAGATATAATTATTCATCACCATGAATTTGGTATGTTTCCTTCTAGAGGCATTAATTCAGACCCAGGTTATGCCTAGCTGAGCAGTGGCCAGAGGAATTCAGACCACAAAGTACAGACAGAGTAAGGTAGTAATAACTCTATTCACCCGAGATGCTTTGCCTGAAAGGACCCTTTCACAGCAGTGAGTAGGTCTGAGATGTGACCAGAAAGTAGGGACTGCTAAATTGACTGCATCATTTCTCACCTTCTAGAACAGTATCAGGCCACAGAATTCTCAATAAATTTGAGAACCATTAAGAGACAATTTGGAACACCATTTGTACGTGTTGCTACAAGAACAGTAAACCTCTGGTTATTGAATTGATTTAGAATTCCGGCAGCTTCACAAATATGTATTTCTAAACTTGCATTCATTTCACTATTTTACCTTTGAGAGAAGACTTAAAAAAACAATTTTTAAAATATCCAAAGTTTGGAAAGAAAAATCAGTTGGTACAAGAGTTTGGAAACAGCAAATATATACGAATTCTCCATTTGTGAGATGATGAAGGATAATGAAGATGGTAAATACACATATTTCTACCATAAGGATCTTAATTTGTAGGCTCAAATACAATATATTATTTTATTAACAAACAGCTTGTGGTTGTAATCTGAAAAACTAGTTGACGATATTTCTCTGCAGCTGATATGAGGCATCCCAAAGATTCTGCCAACAGCATTACAAATACAAAGTATTTTTTTTACCTGTGATCTTAAGAGATAAATTCTTGATAAGGGAGTAGTTCTTTGTTTCAGAGAGTAATATTTATATCGAAAGTATTTTCTGGTTTCCTTCTTCATTTTATGTCTCTATTCATGTTGTTAAACCCATATGAGGGCTCAATCTACTATTTGATCACCTTTCTTCCAATTTTAAACTGCATGAAGAGATTTAATATAATCTGATGGATCATGAGGCATATTTTGATGACTAATAGAAAACTGAGTTCCTAAAGATTCCTGACAGCTATAGAATTGAACATACTACCTAGTAAACTTAGTTGAGGGCCTTTAAGCATTTAAATGACTTAAATACTCAAAGTAGGCCCTTGCCAGTGCTTCTAGTCTTTGTCAACAGAAAAATGTGTTCATTCATCCAACCCATCTCTATTGAGTGGCTAATGTATGCTGGCACCCTGATGGGCACTGTTCCAGAAAATCTTTGAGAGAAACATCTTAGGAATTATTAGGGAACAAAAAGGAGTCAATAGGATGGAATGATTTTAACGTTGAAAAAGTGACTTGGGAATCTATATTCCAGGTGTAAGAGGGTTACTTTGAAGATGAGTTAAGTAGACAGGGAATGTAGAAACCTGCCCTCTTCATTACTTTCACTGTGGAATGACCATATTTTCAGCTCCTGAGGCTGAGGGGCAGGGCCAGGCCCTTAATGAGGAGCTGTGGGCCAGCCTCTTGGAGATTTCTGCTAGTTGCTTTCCTCGCCTTTTCTACTCCCCGCTCAGTACCCCCTCATCCAGGATCAGAACAGAATCAGCTGGAAAATTAAATTACTCACCCTCTTAATGTCAGCTCCCATAAATTTCTTCCACATCCTCCCTCAGAGTACAGTTCAACTCTTTTAAGAGGCAAGCCCCTGAATGAACCTAGTGCTGAATTTAAACATTTAAGAGAGAAACATGTCCGTTTCAGACCTCCAAAGAGGACTTTCCTACAAGCTCTAGGTTTTGACCTCTAGGGTCCCTCCATGCCACCTTCATTCATTTCTTCTAATTATCGGGTTTAAAAAAAAAAAAAGAAAACACTTTTCGGAGTCAGCAACGCAATGAGTCCACTGGTTCCACGTCTGCCATACGAAGCAGATTTTTGCACAAGGATAAGGTTACCGCTGCCAGCCCAGGACTCCAGCGGTGTGGCTGATCGGGCGCTGGACTCCTCCCCTCTCCAGCCGACCAGCGAGAGGCTAACAGACGGGCGCAAGTAGACAAGTAGCTGTTTTTATTGAATACAGAAGCTCCTTGAAAACTCCGTGTGCTCCGGGGCTCTCCTGCAATTCCTTTCATTCCCAAAGTGCTGGAGCCAAGCACGCGTCCCGCGTAACTCCCTCCCATTTCTTCTTGGGGATTTGGGTAGGCGAGGAGGGAGGAGAGGAGTGGGGAGGTGGGGGGTGGGCTGGTAGGCTGGGCCTGCCCGGAGTCCTCATTCTTGGGCTGAGGGAGACGGGGGCGGGCTCGGGGCCGCCCCGGAGAAGCGTGATTGGGTCGGACCCTCAGCCTGCTTGTCAGTTTCGCCCTGGGTGGGGGAGCCCGGAGCAGGGAGGGGAGTGGGCGGAGGAGGGGGCTGCCCGGAGCCGCTCGTCCAGCCCCCTGACGGCATGAAGCCTTTAGGGGCACACAGTACTCTCAGCTTGTTGGTGGAAGCCCCTCATCTGCCTTCATTCTGAAGGCAGGGCCCGGCAGAGGAAGGATCCGAGGGTCCCGGCCGGCGGGGCCAACTCAGAGGGAGAGGAAGGGGCTAGAGACACGAAGAAAGCAAACCATCAAATTTAGAAGAAAAAGCCCTTTGACTTTCCCCCACTCTCCCTCCCCAATGGCTGTGTAGCAAACATCCCCGGCGATACCTTGGAAAGGACGAAGTTGGTCTGCAATCGCAATTTCGTGGGTTGAGTTCACAGTTGTGAGTGCGGGGCTCAGAAATGGAGCCGTGGTCCTCTAGGTGGAAAACGAAACGGTGGCTGTGGGATTTCACCGTAACAACCCTCGCAATGACTTTCCTCTTCCAAGCTAGAGAGGTCAGAGGAGGTAAGAAAAAAAAAATGGACTTGGGGAGGTGGGAGATTGCCGTCGGTCTTACTCCTTCTGCGCCCCTCCCCCCCTTTACCCTTCCTACCCGCTCTTCAAGAAAAAAAAAAAAAAAAAAAAAAAAATCCCCTAAATAAAATCCAGATTGTAGCTGCCACCAGATTGGAAGTGGAAACTGGAGAAAGAGATGGATGTAGGCGGGACAATAAAGGGAGAGGAGGTAGGTAGCAGGAAAAAAGATCTGACAGAAGGAGAGCCTGCTGAAAATGCCCTTCACCACTTTCCAGCCTCTTTGAAAAGAGGAAAAATATTACCTTGAACACAAGGGCAGTTATACAAAGCTTTTGTTTGAGGCACAGTCTTCAGAACGCCCTTGGAATACGTCTGGTTTCTTCAGATTCTAACTAAAGGGAATATCTTTTTTTTTTTTTTTTTTTTTTAAGGGTGAGCTGAGGGGAAAATATAAAGGGTATAAAATGAACGTTGATAATGTTCTTTGTCTGCAACAAAGTGAAAAGCAGGCTGTTTTAGGTTTTGGGATATAAGAGAAACCAGGGGGATGAATCTAGAAGGTTAGGAACACTCCGTGTGTGGGGGGTGCAGAGGAGAGAATTTTCAAGCTATTTTAAGTGGGCAAAAATTGGCAGATTATTATTAGGAATGGGTTCAAGATAGGGAGAACACTTTCCCCTGAATTTCAGTTCTCCCCCCACCCCACCCCTCCGCTTCTTCATGCAGGTTGGACGTGCAGTTCTCTTGGAGAATGATGAAAGTAGCCAGGCAAATGGGGTGGGGGCGGAGAACTAGGGATTGGGAGGGAAGGGGAGGGGGTATGGGGTCGGGTGGGAGGAGAGAGGTAAGGAAAAGTTCCTACGTGGCACCACCAAATATTCAATGGCCAGACCTGCTCAGAAGTCTGCAGCCCTGTCAGTACCCACGGAGGGAGAGCGACTTCACTCCTCCCCTCCGCCTCCTCCCTCCCCTTCCCCCGCCCTTTCCCGAAACGGCATCTGGCTGGAGCGGTCCGTTAGGTGCCTTAGACTCAGCTGGCAGGCGAATGCCTTTGGAGCGCAGGGAGCCCAGGCAGCTTAGAGTAGAAAGCAAGGTTTGTGAGGAGTGCAGAGAGAAGCTGGGGGACAGGAAAGAGGGTGATGAGGGTAGGTCAAGGGAGATAAAAATGGTCAAGCCCAAATGCGTAGGCTTTAGCAGAATCTGAGTCTGGCCTTGGGTCTAGATTCCTAGATCTGAGCTCGCTCTAATGGGAGTCTGCGCTCCTGGAGTCCGAGCCCTGTGACCAGGCCATTCCTTGCACATCCTTAGTGGCTTTCAACTTCACAAGTAGCAAGCAGCGCTAGATTATTCCCCCGGTGGCTTTTCCTGGTGAATACAGTGAAAGCCTCATTAGGACTATATTTGAATTTTGAAAGGAATTATGTTGATTAATTATACTGGTTCATTCATTTCCACGTTTTCAAAGATAGGTAAGAAAGTCTTTGAAAGTGAAATCCATCAAAAAGTTTGTATTTTACTTTTGGTACCTGGTAGCCTGTTGGATTAGTCAATTCTGTCAGCAGTTCTGCCCTCTGCTGGTTTTGTTTATTATTTAAAATTCCTGCATCTGCCATAGGATTTGAGGCCTTTGTAAGTCCCTCTTAACTACAGTGGTACTGGACACATAATTAAGGAATAATGGATATGCCACTTATTTTTCAACATATCACACACGCATGTAAATGAGAATATTGTAATGGTAGATGTTTTTTTAAAATTATAGAAATTGAGAATTTCTTCTGTGATGGATGAAATACAAGCCCTGAGGGACACTTTTACATGGATTCAGGGATTATTTTACTGATGATATTTATTTTTATTTTCCACATTGAGACTTTCTGTGAAGCTCTATGGATATTTTTAAAAATCAAATTCTATACTCTTAATGCATACATTTTCTAATTTTCTGTCTAGCAACATACCTGAAATACTTTTAAACAGCATCCCAGTACCACGTCAAATAAATGGTGGGAAAACAACTTTACATATTGTTATAAAGCCAAGTAATGATAGAAATAGCAAAGTATAAGAATCAGATTTTGTTGGGTTTCTTGTTGATGAAATGCCTTGAAAGTTATGTGATAGTTTAGATATTTATAAGATCTTGGTATGTGTTTTATCAAACTGTTTGGTGCTTATTGCTCCTGGGAGGCCACATATTAACATAAACCCACTCTTGTAGGAACTGTTATCCCCTAATTAACTTCAAAAAGGGAATAATAGTATATTAACACTTAAAAAGAAAACATTGGCTACAAAGTCTGAATCACTATGCAAGGGAAAAATAAACCCAGCGTCCAGTTCTAATAGTAGCCTTTAGATTTGTGGTTGAAGTAAGAAGTAAGATTTTATATCAGTTTCTAAATAAAGATATTATATCCCACCATCATACTATGACATTGATTTCGCTGAGGTACAATGATGAGGTTTGGATGTTAAGCACAAAGATAATTTAAAACAGATCCAATTTTTATATAAAATTAAAACATTAAAGCCTTAAAAACATCTGGGTTCATAACAAAGTTAGACTCTAAAGAAAATAACATAGAGAAAGATTCTTGGAAGTGAATGTATTAAAGAAAATTTATGACTTCATACCTAGTCATATTATTTTATTTAAAAAAATCAAACAATAATATAGAAATATTTAATATATTTATTAAAAATCAATTCTTGCTGTGATTTAGAATAACATAGTTAATTGTGATATTTATAAATATTTATTTATATTAACTTCAATTTTATATTTCATATATATGTTTATTGTTAAAAGATGTATCTCAGTGATTTATTGATATTCTTTGGCAGTTAGTCCATTACTTACTATTCATAAGAGGTGGGGTTTATGTGGAATTCAAAGTGACCACACTACGATTATGTTAAGATAGATGGGTTTATGTAAGGGTTTTAAGTAAGAGTTTAAGTGAAACTTAACTATAATCAGATACCAAAAAGGAAAATAATTGAATAATGTTTTACTCATTAAAATTACATTTAACATTTGATGGTTAGGCCAATACTGCATCTTGCAAAAGGTTGATCAAACTTGGAACGTTGAAAGCTTGTCAGGAATTGAATGTGAGCCCTGTAGAATTGTTGTTTTGAGTGCCCGGGATCAGCAGGTGAAATGGTGCCGGCTTCCAGAGTATGTGCTAATCCAACCTTGCAAAGAGATCAAATTTGTCCATTTGGTTTCTTAATCAGAAATCAGAAACTCAGATATGCTTCTGATAACAAATGCAGTGTTTGCTAAGATTATGAATATTATGTCTTTCCATCTGTTTTTTAAATTCAAAATTGATCGGGGCTATAATAAATATTATAGAAGAGAAACACCTTCCTGCATGCCTATACACATAGCCTCAGTTTAGGTGACACATACGTAGTCAGTTTACTACAAATTCTTTCACCTAATTGTCGAATCATTTTGAAATTAAGTTTCTTAATATCATAAAGTGACAATTTGCTTCATAATTAGTACTTAACTGAGGAGGTACTTTATAAAAATTATTCTTTAAAAGGTATTTGTATAGTTTTACGTTATGCATTTGCAAAGTGAGAAATGTACTTACATAACATGATTGCCTAAAACTTAATTTTTTTTTTAGGTTTTTGATTGTTTCTTCAATTTGTGACTAAAATGGAAGAAACACAGGGTTGTTCAAGTTAAGATATCTGTGAAATATAGCAAAGGAAACATCTCTTTTCAAATTTGTGGGTTGGATTTCTAGCTAAGAAAAATGTATAGTCACTTTTCTTTTCTAAAAATTTGCTTTTTCCTGAGAGAAATTCTCTTCACTCTTATTAGTTTAGTGAGATGATTAGTTTAGTGAGATGCTGACCATTTCATAATAACAAGGATTCAAATCAAGCTTGGTCGAGAGTCTGTGTAACACAGAGCTGAATTTTTAAAAGGTTAAAAAAGGCATTTAGATAAGATTTTTAAAAGAGAATGCTAGCACTAGAAACTATAGAAATTGCTAATAAATCTTACCTTCTAAATAAATGAGGAAACTAAGACACAAATGTTGTCAGCTGAATACTCTCCCTCATAAAAACTATTCTTATACTATTCAAGGTTTCTCTGAGTAGAGTGAAGATCTGTAATAGTGATCAAAAGAATTTTAAATAATAGAAATCTGAGATGATAAAATGACAGGAGAGAACTTAGTAGTGTAAGTTCTAGTTAAAGCTTTAGTTTGGATTGTCAAAACATCTAAACATAAGTGCCTTTTAGCTCAGGAATAAATGGACAGTATTTATAGGAAGTACTCACTCTTAATGGACTACATGATATCTGTTGTGCAATCAACAACTATTAGAAATTTAATTACCATATGTGAAATTGCAAGGAAGTAAAGGAGGAAGAATTCGATATACTGTCTCTACATTTATTTCTAAAAGTCTGAAATTACTAGAGCATGTATGTGCTAGAATTCAGATTAGTGAGAAGGTACATACAGTGAAAATGCCTTACATAAATAAATTTGAATAGAAAATAGTTATAGAATGCATTTTAAAAATACTCTATTTATTACATTTGAAGAAAGGTAATTTTTGATCATTTGTATGCCTAATTATTTGATTTTATAAGATTATCTGCATCAGAATGGAAAGCATAATACTCTATAAAATATTTTTGTATACATTTGTTGCTGGATTTAGAACATCGTTTTGTGTGCTCTCTGAAGTTGTTAATGGAAGACCAGGTCCAACTTTGAATATTTAAGATGCTAAGAAAATTATATATTTATTTCAAATAAAAGATGGCAAATATCTGATATTTTCATGTTAATTTTAATTGATTGGATAACATATGTGTAATATATATATAATATAACTTTCATTAATGTCAGGTAATCATTATGACACACTTGATGTGTGTTATTTAACATTCTTTTTTTAAGCAAGTGGCAAACATTAGAAAACAAACAGAATGTAGTAGTGCAAGTTTTATTAAAGTTTTTATTTTGAAGTGTCAAAGCATCTGAAATTACGTAAGTCCTTTTTAGCTTAGGAATAAATGGGCAGTTAATTTATAGAAAGTACTCACTCTTAATAGACTACCATGATATCTGTTGTGCTGTGAACAACTATTACAAATTTAATTACCATATGTGAAATTGCAGGGAGGTAAGGGAGAAAAAATTAGATTTTCTCTGTCAACATTTACTTCTGGAAGTCCAATCTTCAACTAGTCTTCCCATCAAATTAAATTGAGTCTTTCTGTCTTTAGGGAAAAGCAATACATGCCCATAGGGTCCTGAAGATTATGCTGTGAAAGCATTTATCATGAGTTTTTATACTTACAATAAACTAACAATTTATATAAATATGGAGTTTAAAAAATGCTGACACATTGCCATCATTGAATATAATTTTTAATTTTTAATGATTATGTTTAGGTATTTAAAAGCCAGAATTTTATTGAATCTTAAATACACTTTTATTTTCTCCTTACCTTTGGAGAAGTAATTAAGGGTGGTTGGTGTAATCATGAGGAATTGAAGGCAACTGCAAGTGGGGGCTGAGAGTTGGTCTGCATTTATGCTTTTACTCCTTCACTTCCCTCATGTAATACTGGGGAAATGTGACCTGAGTTGGGAGTGGTGAGAGGAAACCAAACTTTTTTCTTTTTTTTGATCATTCAAGTTTTGTTCCTTAGCAAAGAAGTGAGAGAAACGCAGATGTTATAAAATGTTGCAATGCTCCCTAAGTTCTTTCATTGAAGAGTCAACTTTAAATGCAGTTTTCAGTGTAGCCTTCAGTATACTCTAATGCGCTTTCCAAATGAGGACACATTCCTTCTAAGTTCTCTTGCAATTTAATTCAAAACCTAAAGGTGTTCTTTTTTCACTTTAAAACATCTTCGGTTTTAGAATGTATCAAATGTATTTCTTTCTCCTTCTTCAAAACCCTAATATGGTTTTATTGATACAGGTAAGTATATTCTTTTATACTTTCAGTTGTGTCAGAACGCAACATGAATAATACTAGCTCCTAGCAAAGATGAAAGACAATTTTAAAGTGATTTAGTGAGTAATATCTATTTATCAGTTGCAGTCTTTGGCCTACTACTGACTTGGCTAGTGGTTCTTTAGACATTGGCTGATCACCAGACCTACTGTTATCTGGTAAAATAAACTCTGCTTGCTGCGCATGGAATTAGAGACAGTGCTATTAATTTAGGAGAAAGAACTCAGAGAAAGGAAAGGTTATCATATTTCAGAGTAAGAGACCAGCTTAAATACAACTTGACAATTGAGAACTAAAACAAACCTGTGTAAAAGTGCTTTAGCACAATCAACTTTTGCAATCCCCTCAAACCTTCTTTTTTTTTTCCTTAAAAAGCATTTCTTTCTTATTTTAACCAAATTTAATTGCTCTTGAATGGCTCTGTACTGTACAGGCAAATGAAGGTCCCTATTCATAGAAGCTGAGTGCACAGAGTATCAGTGGAAGCTTCCTTCCTCTGTTTGACTGGTAAACTCACATCCGGGCTTAAAGGAGTGAACCTTAGACTGTGTGAGGTAGTTGGCTTTCCTTCCTCACTCAGATTTTCACATAGACTTCCTGAAAGGATGACTGCCAGAAAGAGCAGTCGTTGGCTAAATAAGAACTCTAGTGCATTTTCATACTTGGTACTCTTAGATAGCTCTGCAGAGAAAGAAAAAAATGTAGATATTAAAGTGGTGTCTGTCTTTACTTCTGTCTTTAGAGTGGAAGAGTGGAACTCAACCTACTTGCTGGCTGTCACTCTTCCTTTTGAATGCTAATGAACCTTCGCAGTATTTCACAGGCCTTCAGGATGAATTTGTTGTCTAAATGGCTTAGAATGCCCTTCAGGATGTAGCCCCTCTTTATGTCCAGGCTCATGACCAGCCATTTTCCACCTCCCCAACTCCACTTCCATTTACCTTGCACTTTGGTGATGTTAAACCTCTTGCCTGTATTTTCCCCTATCTTTGAACACTCTCCGTGGAATATCTGTTCTCTTCTCTTCCATCAGCAAACACCTTTTCATACTTTATACTTCAAAATTTAACTACAATATCATAGCTCCAGAAACCTTCCCCTTAAATCTCCAGGCTGATATATTAGTGAGCCCTAATACTGAATGCATACCCAGTATATACAAGGTTCTATCATATGCACTTTCCCTAGAATCTTATTTAATTGTGACAGTTGTCCTGGAAGTAAGATGATATCAAAATACTGACTTTACCCATAAAATAACTGAAAAACAGAGAGGTGAATGAGTTTTGCCTAAAGTCACACAGCTAGTAAGTAGTAGACCCAGAAATTGAATGCTGCCAAGCTTTCTCTAGAGCCCTTGTTTTTGAGCACTTGCCCATGTTTACTTTGCTGGGCATTCTAATGCTTCTATACAGTTGCCTAGGCTTGTCTGATGATTGTGGTGCACTGGGGCCTAATAGTAATGTACAGATCATGCAGCTGAACCACAGAAAATATCAGGTCGTTGGGTGAATAACTTGACTGACCTCAAGGAGAAATAGGAGGTTCTGGTAAAAGGTGATGTTAGAATTCAGATAACTCTTTAGCCTGCACTTAAGTTGGTGATGGAGACCATATCACTCTTACCATTTTATGGACAAACCTAAGCCTCAGTGGTAGTGGAGGATTGAAAGGGGAGTTTCTGGGAGTCATCAAATATTACTTTGGTTCCTTTGAGTAACTTAAGAAGAAGCTGACAGATGTATCTGTTAGTATTCAAGGTTCCAGCTGTGGTTGGCTTGGTTTCATTAAGTAAAAAATCTCTTACAGATCATTGCTTGTCCTAATCAGGATCCATTGCAAGGATCGTCAGGTCTTATTCTACTTTAGGGGATTGATGTATGAGAGTTTTCTTATTGTCTTCAGTATAAAAATGTCAGACTTCATTATCCAAAAGCTTTTTGGAGTGTAATCAACTGGGAAAATGTAACTGAAAGACCCATGGTTTGCAAAAAAATAAAACATCATTATTTTGAAATGTACTCATTTATATGTCAGTCTTCCTCTAGGAGTTGCTGGGTGGGTAGTTACTGTTATCTAGTTTTATTTGTGTCCCTGGTGTCTATCATGGTGACAAAATGAACAGCATTGATATAGTCATTATTTAGATTAATTTTATTCTTTTTTCACCCAGAAGACTAGTTTAAAATTGAATTAACTTGGAATGGGGTGAACTGAAAGTCTGAGGACCTCCTTGGGTTATGCTGTTAGTAGTAACATGACTCCTCCTCTTTAAATTCATTTTCTAAAAGTAAATAAATTGCAATTTACCTCTAGATTTTTCATCTGGAAAACAGTTTTACATTCTCTCCAAGATGCCTCTGAACATTTGTAGCTCCAGATTGACTATATTACCTCCGAAACTTTGTTTTGTTAATACTTTAAAATATCAAGTGATATTGACAGTAGCATAAATATTCATTTTACTTTTCTCCTGTAAACAAGAAAGTTTAATCTGACAATAATGTCAATCTGTAAAATTGGTAATTGGAAGTAGTCCTTTCACATGTTCATTATTGAACCTCCTATCTCAGATCGATATGCTATTGGGGATTAGTTGTCTGACTTTGCTTAATAACTATTAGAAATAGTGGTTAATCTGTACATATATATGGATGTGTGTGTGGGTGTATGTGCATGTATGTATAAATAAAATGCTTTATGATTATTTTAATAAACTCATTCAAGTTAGAAAATAAACTATATGTTTTACATATATTGGGATTATTATATTATGAAGTACCATCTTCAAACAGGAAATATATAGAACTTCAAAGTGCCTAATAAGATTAATAGATAATAGTTGTAAAATTGGTTTGGAATATGGTTACATGGTTTTTATACTATATTGGTATCCATGATATATTTTAGTTACACTAAAATCACTGGTATAGGTATCTTTATCTGCTTTATTTCATGTGTTCAAAGTATCTGGAAAAGAATCCATCACAAAGTAGGCATTTGATAAAACTTTGTTGAATGAATGAGGGCATTGTTGACATTGCAAATGACTTAATTGTCAATAACCTAACCACCTGAGATGTGATATATAGTTATGTGTATCACCTACTCTCAATGCCTACAGAAGTATCTTGAACCAGTTTCTGCTGATATTATTCTGATTTTCTGAGAATATCAGTCTCCATTTTGCCTTCAAGCCAAGCTATGACCTGTACTCTAAGCATTCTCCCACTTTGTTATTGCTAAGAGTAAAAATTCTCATTGCTTGGGATTTAGATACTGTCTTCTCTAGAAATACTCTTCTTCAATCACGGAAGATTGGGGTAGTTGGCCTGGCATAACATTATAAAGCACACTATACTTACACAAAACTCAAATACTTATCACAAAATATTTTGATGGTATTATAAAAGCAGAAACAACATATTTTTATATGTATTTATGGTATAAAGATATAATGATACCATTATACCATGATAATGATGGTATAATGAAAGGAGGAAATACATAATTTTTACCTATATAAAAAATTCTGGCATCTATTACCATATCTGGAGCAAAATAACCAATAAATATTTGTTGAATGAATGAACTCACAAGCAAGATACTTTCAATAAAGTCAAAAGGACAGGGGGTCCCTGGCTTAGTATCACAATTATTTTCAATCCTTACACTGGCGATTTGGATTAAATAGATTTTATATGACATCCAAACATAGATGCTTTATAAAGTTTCACAGATAATTTTGATGCAGAAGCAGGGGGTTTACAAACCCTCTGTAATAAGAAATAAACATATAAACAAATAGAAATATGTCTGGCTTGTATAACAAGACACTGGAAGTCAAGTGAAAGGTTATTCATAATAATGTGCAAATTATTTGATAACTATGCTATTGCTAAACAGCAGTGGCTCTGCAAGAACTGAATTGAACAGATCAACTCAGCACGATATAGGAAATGATTTTTTTTCATCCTTCTCTCCGGAGCATGTAATAAATTAAATGTCAATAAATATTGCTTTTCTCAGCATTAAAGTCAAACGATTATATTGGAAGTATAATTTTAGTTTTATAATCTTTTTTTAACAGCCTTGGCTATTTGTAAATTAGAAATGTGGCTGGGCACGGTGGCTCACGCCTATAATCCCAGCACTTTGGGAGGCTGAGGCGGGTGGATCACGAGGTCAAGAGATCGAGACCATCCTGGTCAACAAGGTGAAACCCCGTCTCTACTAAAAATACAAAAATTCGCTGGGCATGGTGGTGCGTGCCTGTAGTCTCAGCTACTCGGGAGGCTGAGGCAGGAGAATTGCTTGAACCCAGGAGGTGGAGGTTGCAGTGAGCTGAGATCGCACCATTGCACTCCAGCCTGGGTAACAAGAGCGAAACTCCATCTCACAAAAAAAAAAAAAAAAAAAAAAAAAAAGGAAATGCTGTACTTTTAAAATATCACACTCTCAACTAATTTTTGTCCTTTTCTTCACCATACTCAGAGTTGTGATGCATTTTTGCTTTCAACTTTCAAGTCAAGCTTTTATGATATAAAAAAGTTCAAGATTGAGGCTGTTCAATAACTGTAAAAGTTGAATGACTATCTTTTGTGTCAATCACTGTGTTAAATGCTATGGCTACACAGATACTATGCCAATCTCTATTCCAATGCAGTGAAAAGCTAATTCATACATGCAATCATTCATTTACTTATTCAACAAATATGTATTAAGTGCCCATTAAGTGGTCTCAGTAAATTCTAAACTAATTCATTCATTTCAATGCATATTCAACAAGTACAAGTTAAGAGCTCATTATATGTTCAAGGTAGTTGGTGGACAAAGATAGTTACAATGCTGTCTCATGGTGATTATGGTCTACTTGAGGACACAGTAATTAATTGAATAGTAACACAAGTGAATGTAAAACTACAGCTATGCTAGATGCCTTGAAGGAGGGATGTATGGTTCCTGGATAATACAGAACAGAAGTTCAATAAAGTCAAAGAAAGCTTCCCTGAGAAATTACCAGTTAAGCATTGAATAATTAAATAAATAGGAAAGAGCATTCCAGGAAGTGTTGTGAAGACCTTTATAAAGGGAGAATGGCAACATAAGGGACTTGAAGAACAGGACTCAAAAAATGGCATTGTGTCTGGAGAAGCCTCAGTGGGGGTACAATGTGAGATGGTGCTATGGAAAGGAGGCAGGAGACACATAACACAAGATCACAAGGATAGATTTTTCTGCATAGCGTGGAAACATGACTAATTAAAAAGTACAGGGGAACTGCCAAATTAGCAGGGTCAGTGCATACTTTGATATCTACACATAAGTAGGTTGTCCCAGTTGATTAGTACCATTGGATCTTCTGAAAGTCAGTGAACTGGGGCCATGATGTTTTTTTCTGGCATAGCCAACCCACTGTAAAGTCACCTGGGGTTTTCAACAGTAATGAGTACATGCAAGTCACACTTTATATGGAGCTATGGTCAGTGTAGTCTTGCAAAATATATAACTAAACTTCCACTTTTATAAGGGAGTATGAAAGAGATGTGCCTACACACTTATAAAATCTGCTATAAGACAAAAACATAACTTAGCATTTCTAAACCTTATCTGACTGTTCTTGTTACTACCCAAATTATAACAGCTTTTAGAACAAAAATTGCAAATAATAGTTTTTGTGGCTTAGAATTTATCTATCAGGTCATCATGTCTATTTTGATTATTTGAGATGACAAATTGTTTATTGTCAGCATTTTTTTAAGTCTTAAAGATCTCTTAGAGTGGAAATTATTCAAACAGAAGTTTAAAGTAATTATGTCATTGATTAATTAATTGTAGTTTTGGAAACCCTGGTAGGTTGTCAACTTCCAAAGTTTTATTTCTAGCCTGCTTTCCCCTGAACTTCAGACTTGCATACTTGATGACCTGTTCAGTGGTATCTAACAGTATTTATTAAGTCATCTCACACTTAGCATACCCAAAACTGAATTGCACAACTCCTCTCCTGAAACCTGTTCTTTTCACAGTGTTCTCCATTTCACTTAATGGCAACCAATCAATCATGAGGTGCCAGCTACAGATCTTGGAGTCAGCTTCGACTCATTTTCTCTCCTGTTCCCTTTTCTACCTATCGGCAACTCCTATCTGCTCCACTTTAAGAATATATGTAGAATTCGACCCATACTTCGTGTCTCAGTCTAAGAAAGCAACATTTTATATCTGGAAAATTGTAGTTACTCCCTCACTGCTGCCCGATTCCACTCCAGTGTGCCTATAGTTTCTTCACAACCCAGCAGCCCCAGTGGTCTGAAAAGATAAACTGAATGGAAAATCTCTGCACCTTTCTCTCAATTTTTCTGTAGACTTAAAACTGCTCTAAAAAAAAATGTTGATTTGAGTCATCTTCCTGTCCTCTCCCTAACCTTCTAGTGGTTTATTAAATCTCATTTAGAATAAAACCCCGTCTCCCTAAACATTCCATAGGACCCATACAGTCTGTTTTCAATGTACCTTCACTTTTACTTCTCTGACCTCATCTCTTTCATTCTTCTTTTTTCCCCCCATGTGTTCAATCTTTTTTATAGCAGTATTCACATGAAGTACTTATAATGTTTTTGGCTTTTATATAATATAGAGTTTTAAAATAACTTTACATAGAACTAAATTTCTTCAATATGAATTTCAGCTATCTTTTTTTTCTGCTTAACTCTTCATGCTATCTATCCAAACTGAACAATATTTTCTGTTACACAAATTTACGTGAGAAAATCTCCAATGTACAAATGAAGGGACCTGAGAAGAAGAGAAATATTAGGAGGTTAGTATGGGGGAGAATTCTTTTAGAAAAAAGATCCCTTTGTTGGAGATATATTTGTCTCCTTGCATTTCCTTCAACATTCTGGGACAACTATTGTCTTGGGTTCATACATAAAACATATATGTATATATATATATATATATATGTTTTTCATTTTGCTTAGAATTCTGTTCTGCAAAAAGATCAGGATAGAGGAGATTCCTATGACTTTCCAGACTTTGCCAAAATATCATTTTCTGATTGAGACCTTGCCTGTTCTTTTTATTTGATATTATATTCCAGGCCTTTGCAATCCTTCCTATAATCTTTTCCTGATACATTTTTTTCCTTAGTACTAATCACATATTTGTCATCTATAGAAAATATGGTGTATTTAAAGATACCAAGTTTGTGTTAATATTTGATATAAAATGTAAAATTAGATAATTCAGGAGTATAAATGTTGCCTTAAATTATTTAAGTTTTCAGATGTTAGCAGCATCTAGGCAATATATATCCAATAATTCCCAGAGTTTGTTATTCCATTTTACATAGCTACATACAGTCAATTTGACAGCCAAATTCTATACAGTAAAGCATTTTTCTTATTTGATTGATACTATGGATATTAATTCAGATGTTCTGAGAGATAACAGCTGTGTAGAAATGGCAATGGCAGGTTGTACTTTGTTTTATTGGTTTGAAAGAGCCATGGTGATAGCTACCTAGAAAGTAGATGGGAGTTATTCCAAGATGAATAACTAGAGAGCAATTACAGATTAGATATGGTTAAGGAAATGTACATAAGTGCAGATAATTAAATACAAATTGTTTATTGCTCTTAAACAAAGCTAAATTCAGAATCCTGTATTTTATGTACAGTTGATTCTTGACCAACATGAGGGTAAGAGGAACCAACCCCTGTGCACTGAAAATCTACTTTAGACTTCCCCAAGACTTAATCACTAATGCCTACCATTCACGGGAAGCCTTATTGACAAAATAAACAATTGATTAATACATATTTTGTATGTTTTATATATATATGTGTATATATGTATATATGTGTGTATATATGTATATATATGTGTGTATATATATGTATACATATATATGTGTGTGTATATATATATACATATATATATATGTTCTGCTGTATTCTTACAATAGAGAACAGAAAATGTTCTTAAGAAATCATAAGGATTAGAAAATGTATTTAGTATTCATTAAATGTAAGTGGATCATCATAAAGATTTTCATCATTACCATTATCTTCATGTTGAGGAGGAGGAAGACCAGGAGCTGATCTGACTCAACGATGGCAGAGGCAGAAGTGGAAGGGGAGGCAAGAGAGGCAGACACATTCAGTGTAACTTTAGGGATATACATTGTAATTGCTGTCTGACTTTTCCTTTTTCACATCTCTAAAAAGGGTTTTTGTATGGTACTAATCCTTCTTCCACTGTTTGCTTTCATTTTAGTGCCCGTATCATAGAAGGGTCTATGTGATAAAATAAATCAAAAACAGTCTTGGGTAATCAGAGCACTTCTGCCAGATTGCCTAATATCAATTTGTTTTCTGATGCTGCCTCTTATATTTCTTCTTCCTCATCTTCTGGCACTGGTTTAGATGCGCTCATCCTCATCAAGTTGTCTTTTTCTAATTACTTTGATGTGGTGTCTATTAGCTCTTGAATTTTTCCAAGATATCCATATCTCGAAATCCTTTACCCCCGTGCCCCCAGCTTTTTTTTTCCATATCCACAATTTGCTTCCTGATTTTCTTGATTTGTGTTGCTGCAAATCCTGTGAACTCATAGTTGACATATGGCCACAGTTTTCTTCAGGAGAAATGTATTGTTTCAGGCTTGATGACTTTCAAGGCTTTTTTTGTAACAGCCATGACATCTTCAGTGGTGTAACCCTTCCAGGCTTTCATGATGTTCTTTCTATCGGGGTTCTCTTCCAGAGCATTGAAAGTGTTTTCCATAGAGTACCATGTGAGTGAGTCTTAAAGAACCTTATGACCTCGTGACCCAGATGCTGAATTAGAGATGTGGACAGGTAGACCACTTGAACACCTTTTCATTGAATTCATGGCATTGTGGGTGGCCAGGGGCATTGTCCAGTATCAAAAGAACTTTAAAAAGGTGTTTCTTACTGGCGATGTATTTTCTGACTTCAAGAAACAAGGTATTGATGGATCTGACTTCAAGGACAAAGTATTGATGGAACCACTCCAGAAAAAGGGTTCTTGTCCAAGATTTATTGTTGTACTACTGAGATAGGCAGTTGGTGTTATCTTTTTCCTTCAAGGCTTGGAGTTGGCAACTTTATAGATAAGGGCTGTCCTCCTCATAAACCTGATTGAATTTGCACAACAGGAGAGTTAGCCTATTTGCTCTTACCTTAAATCCTGGTGCTCACTTTTCTTCCTTACTAATAAATAGGCTTTGTGGCATTTTTTTTTTTTCCGGAATAGGGCTGTTTCATCTGCATTAAAAAACCTGTGCATGCAGCTATCCTTTCTCCTCAGTGGTTGTCTTAATGGTATCTGAGAACTGGTTTGCTGCCTGTTCATCAGCGGAAGCTACTTCTCCTGTTATCTTGAAATTTTTAAAGCCAGACCTCTTTCTAAAATTATCAAACTACCCATTGTTGGCATTACATTATTCAGCTTTAGATTCTTCACCCAGCTTTTGCTTTAAGTTGTCATATAATGACTTTACTTTTTCTTGAATCATATTTGACTTCATAGTTATATAATGTCTTTCTCATAGAAATCATCACACAAATAAAGCTGCATTTTCAAATCAAGATTGAAAAAGATGTTTGGCAAAAGTGTAAGGCTTTTGCATTTACTGGCATAGATTCAGTGATGGACTCAGGGACTTCCTCTGTTTTTCCTTCTTTTTTTAAAAAAAAACAGTGATCGTTATGTTGCATTCATTGATCTTGAAATGGCAGGCAACCACAGCAGCAGACCTCAATCTACAGTACATATCAAGCAATTCAACTTTTTTGTTTGTAGTGTTATGACTTTTCTCAGCTTCTTGGGAGAATGTAAAACATTAGTGTCACTTCAGATAGGTTTCCTGGTGCTTTTCAATGTTACGATATTGCACTAAAAAATGATGGAAAAAACATGAGAACTGCAAGAGATCAGTTTGTACAGAGATAGGCAATTTTCTAGAGAGATCAACTTCTTATGTGGAGATGATATTTAAGCAGATAGCTGCAACATTTGAGGTCACCGCAATAGCAACAGGAGGTGGCTAACAAATCATTACAGTAGTACAATATGCACTACAGTTAATCTTATACAATTTTGATTTATGGCTGCATCTTTACATTTGTTTACATTTCTCTGTACTGTCAATGGTGCCATGTAGAATGGTGCCATGTATGGTCTGTGTTTGTGTGCATAAGATTTGACAAATTTTGACTTTTTATACTTTATTTGTGTCTATTTTATATTAGTAAATGATAAAAGACTTGTATCTATATATATATTTTGTGCATTCATGACATACTTAACCTTTTCTTAATGTTTTTGATATTTTTAGGCAACTTTGTTCATCTGGAAGTTTTGTCAAATTGCCACAAAACTCCAAAAATATTTTTAAATTTGTGTACTGAAACAAATTCACACATAACTGGATCTACACATTTCAAACTAGTATTGTTCAAGGGTTAACTGTATTTCTGTCAATCCCTAAATAGGTTATAATAATAAATAGTCAACAATGGAATGGTGATACAATTTATTTTTCGGGAAGTCACACTTTTTCATTAATTACATTTCAGAATATTTTATATGGATTTTTATTGACCTTTCTAATTATCAATTTCACTCTACAGTTGGTTTTGTTTTAAACTGGAATTTTCCTGGAATTGTAAGAAAATACATTTATATTTGTTCATTGGATTTCTATTTTCTGCGAAGGTAGTAGCAATAGGCTTGTTAGGTGCTTGGTTTAATGAAATTAACTATAAAATTTCTAAAATTCCACATTACTAATTTATATTGTCTTTCTTATGTCATTCAATGAAGTTTGATGTTCTTCATTGTTTAAATATGAAATACCCAGTTTTTTCAAGGTGCCTATCAAAATCTTAAGCCATTTCATGCTAACATATGTTTATTTGTATTATTTGTGTGTATGTTTGTTATGTGTAATAAATATATTAAGTAAACATAGCATTATTAATGACAACACATTTTAGTTGATTATAGAACCCTTTGGGGAAAAAAGAACTCTAAATAGTATCATGGAACATTTCCTATGTCCTGTAGTAATTAATGTAAACTATATAACTGTAAGGGCTTCATATGTAATCTTAAAATTTACTAATGAATTTCAGGGGTTTATTTCTTTAATTTTGCACTTGTGTTGACTATAAAGATTAGATTGTAACGTACAAATAAAATATCTGGTAATTTCATTCAGAAATGGTTCTGTTGAGCGTAGGAAGTTTATGTAGTTTTACTGGCATTATTCATGTCACATCATCATTTATAAACTACTGTATATTTTTAAATATGGGAGAATTTATGTCAATATGCTTAATTTTCTAATTTTCATGTTCATATATCATACATGGTTGGTGTGTGGAATATGCAATTTAAAATAAATGAAAGAATACTGTCAGAGGAAAGGGTCTACAATATCAGATTTTTAAGTTTTTAATAAATAACTCACATCAGGCCCACTGTGTTGAAACTATAGTTATATAAATTTCTATGCAATTCAAAGAAAAAATAAAACAGAAAAATACTAATGACATCAGTGTATTAATGTTAATTTGTACTACAGGAGGGTAATAAAGTGCTGAGAATAAAAATAGAGATTTAAGATCTATTTGGTTGCTTAAGTTAAGTTCCAGGACACCTCCTGAGGTTGTCTGTATCTGGAATAACATATGAACATGCCAGAGAGATATGCTAAGCAGTACATAAATTTTATGGATGATTTCGAATGGACATTTAGAGACGAAAACTGTTTAGTATTCTACTCGACTGCAGAGAGGTTTCCCAAGGTAGTCAGAGGAAACAGATAACAGAAACCAGTTTAAGTATAGCTCGGGGGAAGTTTCGATGGTGATCACTGGAAGTATTAAAGATGTTCAGAAAGGTAGAAGCTTTAGGGAATAATAATTTTAGTTAATATTTTATTGAATGTTTATTATGTATTAGACACTATCCTAAGTTGAAAATTCCTTATGGTATTTAATTCTCAAAATGAGGCTAAGTTGAGAAAACTAAGTCTTGGAAAGGTAGGTAGCTTATCCAAACTCAAAGAAATAATACCTGGTGAATTTGGGTTATTTATTAGGCAGTTCCTACCATAGAAACTAGTTATTAATTGTTGTTTATATGCTTGTCATGTCCCAATTTTTAAACTCTTTCTTAGGAGCCATCATGATGTTGAAATATGGCAGAATATTAGTAGTAGGTAAATATCAGTTTTCTGTCCTTTTTTTCTTTTGTCAGTCCTGTATCTCACTGCCACATACTCGTAGTAGTAATACTAGTTTTTTTCTTTTTTTCTTTTCTTTTTTTTTTTTTTTACTGAGTGGAAGATGGTTGAGAACTTTCCACTGTATCATTTTATTTTTTTAGTTTCATAATGGTATGCCTCACATATGGTCAGTGATGTGAGGTACAAGGTGACAATAAGTGACTCTCTAGAAGTTGGGAAGAATCTACATTAGGAAGGCTGTTTTATACCTATGTTCTTGCCACACCTCAATCAAACAACGGCAAGAAACAAACTTGGAAAGCTCTTCAAGTTCTTGGTAAAGGTCACTTCCAGTCGTCTTCCTTTCCCTTCTCAGATTTGTAGGAAAAATGCTTCAACTGTGAGACAGGTTGTAGCTACTCATTTATTCACCTGTTAAACATTTCTCTATTGATTATTTACTGTGCTTCAGTTACTACGGTCTTTGCAGTTTAACAGTGAATATCAATAGCACTGATGTTCACTGTCAGAAGGTTTACAGTCTATCAAGGGAGGCAGATGTTAAACAATAAATTACATCCTTAACAGAGAGAGAAAACAATATTAGCTGATATGAGTATGTAACAGGAAAATCATGACCATAGTTTAGACAGATGCTGTGCCTGTGAGCATGTAGCCTAGAGCCAAAGACATAATTAAGCAAGCAAACAAAATAGTGTGGAGTTATCTAAGAGGAAATACAGGACATTTGGGATCATATAAAAAGGTCACATAATCCTCCTGGAAGGGCTAAGAATAAATCTCCTAGAATAAATCATGCTCTTGTTTGCACTAAAAGGTTGACTAGGTCTGAAATCACCAAGTTTCAACCCTAGCTGCACATTAAAATCATCTGGTAAACAAAAAAATATGGATATCTGGGCTCCACCCCAATTATTCTAATTTATTAGTTCTGGGGTGGGTTTCAGGCATTGATATGTTTTAAAAGCTCTCCAGATGATTCTATTGACAGGATTGAAAAATTGGTCAACTGTCTTTAACCAATTGAGGAAGGACTGGAAATAATCTACAGATAAAGACAGCATTTTAAAAACTGAAAGTTATTCAGTTCTAGCAATAAATTTGAGGGTGGATGATTAGATAGTTGCTATTAGAGATGGCTCTTGGAGTTTTTGGCCATGAATGCATGATGAAGATATGATTTTTTCTCCAGCGGTCCTCAGCAGCCATGGTGCATGCAGGGAGAATCTGGAGAGCTAAATTTGCTCAATGTTGATGTCTCCTTGGGCAAGCATGACTGGTTTTCTCGTACTCTTTACTCTCTTGTATATGTGCTATGGTATCTGTTTCTTTCCTTCTCTTCTTCACTGAGGAGCTGCTATTCATCTCTCAGAACTCAGATTAAAAGGGCTAATAGTAGATATCTACACAGTAGATATTTTAGCTGCTGTGAATATACAGTCTCCGTTGCAGCTACGCAGCTCTGTTGCAGTGCAGAAGCAGCTATGGACAATATACAAATGAATGAGTGTGGCTATGTTTCAATGAAAACTTTATGAAAGCTGAAATTTCATATAATTTTCATGTCACAAAATATTGTCCTTTTGATTTTTTTCAACTATTTAAAAATGTACAATTATTCTTATGTCATATACCATATTAAAATAGGCAGCAAGGAGTTCTTAGCCCATAGGCATAGATTTCCCCACCATTGTTCTCAGGTATTGTGACAAAAAACAATTCAGTTCTGACAAAAACTCTTTGAAGAAAATATTTTTGTTATTCTCCTTGTTCTGATATAGAAACGGAGGCCCGGAGTAGTTAAATGATCTGTCCAAAACACACAGATGCTAAGAGGCAGAGGTGGACTTAAGAAGCAGTCTTGCTCTTTAACACTGTAATGCTACTGTTTACTACTGGTCATGGGAGGTTGCAAAGAAGCTTAGAGAAGGAATTAGAGATGAAACAATAAAAACATTGGGAGATGTTACATCAGTAACCTGTATGGATGCTGAAGGCAACAAGGGAGAAAGGATCAAACACTTGGGATCAAACTGATCAGTAAAAGGGTGGGAGTGTTTAAGAAGTCAATAGAACACAATAAAAAGTACACATTAGGACCTAAAAAAAATTATTTTGACTGTAGAGAGCCTGAGGACTTCAGAGGAAATTGCTTCTATATATTTTCACTTTATCATGTTTTACATTCAACCAACATTTTATATAGTCTCTGTGTGTTTGTAGGTGTATACCTGTTCCTTTCTAGTTTGCAAAAATTGGCAAAGACAAGGCAAATAATTAAGAGGAAGGTGCTATAATAGAGGCCAGCAGATCTAACCCAGCTTTGGGAGATAGAGAATGTCTTCTGCAGAAGATTGCATTATCAGGTGAGGTGGAGCTAAGTATTTCACACAGAGAGTAGGATTTATAAAGGCCCAGAAGCAAGCTAGAGAACATAGTGGGTTCTGGGAAGACTGAATTCAGTATGGCTAGAGCACTGAATGAGGACAGAATTGAGGACTAATGAGAGATAAGACGGTACATTAAGTGAGATTAGAGTGGTAGGATACGTGGGAGTGTCCAGATTATACAAATTGTATATGAAAGGAATGTGGAAATCATCTGGAGTCAGTGGGGTTCTTTGCAGGAATTTAAGCAGCAGAGTGACACTAGACATGAATTTTTGGAAGCCTAATCAAGCTGGTAGGATGAAGTTTAATGGGAAAAGTGTGGAACCCAGTTAAATGGCTGTTTTGTTTGGAGCCAATATCAGAGCACATAGAGCTCTGATATTCTGTTATCCCATTTAATGAACTTTTAGGTATTCAATAAAGGACAGGAAAATATCATTGAACAAAATATTATGTTGAATTGGATCCATCTGAATTGCACACACATGGTTTGTGCCAGCAGTTGGCAACATAGAGACAATGAAAATATTAAGATCATTTAAGAATTGCTTTGAATATGGAAATTTTACTTGTTTGATATACCACATTTAGCCATAAAATCACTTCTTTTAATCTTTGAACAGTTACAGTTAGCAAAATATAAAGAATAGTTTTCTCACATATATGTATGTGTGTGTGTAAAACAGTAGAATCCATATAATGAAATGTATTATAGGCAATGTCTATGAGGATTATGAAATCAAATAACAGGCAGAATTTCAAAGTAGCTTAATTCATTATTTAGTTCACTTCAAGAAAATAAACTTAAGGACTTCATTAATGGAGTGTTACTTTTTTTTTTTTTGTAACTTGAAATGCCTTTTTAGAAAAAAAAAAGCTTGGCTGAAACATTTATTATATGTCCCTACTTGTATTGTTTGAGGAGTGTACACTTGGTTAATTAAGTTCATGGTGTTAAAAGATACGTTGCATACTTTGCGGTCCATTTTATGTTCTACTTACCTATGCCCACTTGTGACTATGACCCTAGGGATGCATTTTTTTTTCACAGAAAGATTACAGCCTTCATAGCTGTGTTCATGTTCTTTATTCAGTTCTACTTTGGAGAATGGCTTCAGAGCAAAAAGATAAGATCAGCAAATAAAATGCTGTGGCTTACAGAAACATTCTTCTTTGGAGGTATTTATATACTGGAACAAGTAATGAGTTTCATTTAAAATAAATATAAACATCAAGAATCAATTAACTGTCTCAAATAATATTAACGTACTATATCTGTGTTTTAAGTTTATTTTTCCAGAATTTTTATTTTGGGGTATATCAGTGTGAGTGGGGAAGTAGAAAGAGCATCGAGTTGGTATTTACACAAGTCTTAAGAGTAATCTTAGTTTGCTGTCTGGTTCTCAGTTCTTTCTCTGCACAGAGGGGATAAGAATATATGTTTTGTGAGGGTTAATCCCTGTAAAGAACTCAGTTCAGACACTGGCATATATTAGGCTTTCCCTGGCATTTATTATAATTATCATTTTCTTAGTTATGAGTTAAAAGAAAACATTAAAAAACCCCAGATATCCTATTGACCTAATAACATGGCCATTGCAAGCAGGAATAATGCAAAAAAATGTTCTTTAAAACCATTATAATTTTATATCAGGCATGCTGAGTGATACTTGGCCAGCACATGGTCTACTCTGAATATTTTTCTTGTTTTTGAATACAGGTAAAAAGCCAATAGAATACAAGTCAAGCAGGTCCTCAAATAATGTTGTTTTGTTCAACTTGTTCAGTTATAATGTTGTTGATATGAAAAAAAAAATTTGTTCCCAGTCAGGCCACTATGTGGCAATTACATGTTCTCCTTGTGTCTGCACGGGATTTCACCAAGCACTCCAGTTTCCTTCCACATCCCCAAACTGTGTTCAGAGAATTGCTGTATCTAAATGGTCCCAGTCTGATTGAGTGTGTGTGTGTGTTTGTGTGTGTGTGTGTGCCCTGCTATGAGATGGTGTCCTGTCCAGGACAGATTCCCACCCTGCGCACTAGTATTTGGATTGGGCTCCAGTCGTCTGGAAACCTGAACTGGAATAAGCAGGATGGAAAATGAATGAACAAGTGAATGAATGAAATGAATTCTTGTCAAATAAGAATTTGTAAACTCTACCATAATTATCCAAAAGCACATAATAAATAAATAAATAAATCACTCAGAGCTCATCATATTTGTGATTGATTTTGAACAGCATGGTGGGGGGACATGCCCCTTACAATTTTCACTTTGAAAACACTTGTACCTTAATTTAACCCAGTGCTACTATGACCACTGTCATTCACTGAGTCACCAAAAATTGGATAAATAATTATTTCATTTTTGTTAATCATTCCTAAATGTATGTATAGCTCACATTTAGTTCAATGTTTAATATGAAAAGTATTTTCAGTCTTTATTTAGAAGTTTGGTGGTGGTTTTTGTGATCAAAAATATACTGTAGGAACTTAACTCTGCTTTATATCAATTAGTCTATGGTCAAATTGGTGTTATTAAGGTTGATTTGCTTAGAGTCAAAGTTTCAAAGAGCTTATCGAGTACATGAAGTGAGAACTTATGGTACATTGAGTAATATGGGTTCTAAAGTCTGTTTTTGTAACAGTACTGGAACCTTATTATTCATGTCCTGACTTGCTTAGTGACTTAAATAGATATAAAATTGTGGACCAGACAACTTGAAGATCTAAAAAACATCAAGCTTTTTTTAAGTGGCATGTGTAATGTAGTGTAACGTTTTGAAGGTTCATCTGTGTTGTAACATGTATCAGGACTTCTTTCCTTTTTATGGCTGGATAATATTTTATCACATGGACTCCTTTTGGTCAATCCATCATCTGTTAAAAGAAACTTGGATTGTTTCCACCTTTTGGCTATTGTGAATAATTCTGCAGTGAACACTGGTGTTCAAATATTTGGTTGAGTCCTAGCTTTTAATTATTTTGGGCATATATGTGGCAGTGGAATTGCTGGGTCATATGGCATTTCTGCATGAGTCCACTTAAATGAAATTTCTAGAATGAGCAACTAGAGACAGAAAGTAAGTAAGAGGTTGTCAGCGGGTAGGAGGTGGAAGGGATGAAGGGCTGTTGCATAATGGTGATGAAATTTGTTTGGGTTCATAAAAAAGTTTTGGAAATAGATAGCAATGATAGTTGTACAATATTGTGAGTGTAATTAATGCTACTGAATTGTACACTTAAGAAATCTAAAATGGCAAATTTAATGTTATATATATTTATCACGATGAAAAATGATAATAGTATAATATACTAAAAATGTCCCTTTTAAGTGGGTGTTTTGTGTGGTATGTGAATTATAAACTGATAAATCTATTTGTACAAATGGGGCACATGACGGGAAAGTTTAAGGTTCCAAACTTATTTTATATTGACCATCTCACAGTAGCTAGAAGTACCTGGAATGAATATGACTTGTGAAATTTATGCTTCCACTGAAAAATTGCTTTCTGTTAATACCCTAAGGCTACATAAAAATGTGGAAGGGCACAATTGCTAAATTATTCAAGTCCAGGGATTTTCAGTTTAAATCATGAAGTATGGAGTAATATCCATGAAGTAACTGGTAAGTTGAGAAAATAAAAAATCAATGAATTATATATAGATAAATACATACATATACCCCTATAAACATACACACATACCTGTATATGATTTTGTGAGTAACTAACACAGGAAAGCACTAAAAAAGGCATTGTATTGTGCTGCCTAATTTTATTTATTTATTTATTTATTTTGAGACGGAGTTTCGCTCTTGTTACCCAGGCTGGAGTGCAATGGCGAGATCGCGGCTCACCGCAACCTGCGCTTCCTGGGTTCAGGCAATTCTCCTGCCTCAGCCTCCTGAGTAGCTGGGACTACAGGCATGCGCCACCATGCCCAGCTAATTTTTTGTATTTTTAGGAGAGACGGGGTTTCACCATGTTGACCAGGATGGTCTCGATCTCTTGACCTCGTGATCCACCCGCCTCGCCCTCCCAAAGTGCTGGGATTACAGGTGTGAACCACCACGCCCTTTCTTTCAACTTCTCTGGGTATACAAAATGACTAAGTAGGTGCACATTTTACAGTGTTTATATATAATATCCACTGTAAATTTGAATCTTCAAAATTACCTCTATTTAGATTATAGTTTATTAGTAACTCTGTTATTAAAAAAAGAAATATTTACGAATGCTGGCTTTCACTTTAATTCCCCATAATGTTATTACTTGGAATGATAATTTTTTTGATAGGTGTTTTATAATGTTTATTATTACTATAGTACTGTTATCATTATACAAGATTTATTTGTTTTAGAACAATAGTATCTAATAATAGAAAGAATATTGCATTTTATCATTAAGTTTTTGTGTATATATATGTATATATAAAATATGTACATATGTTTATGTAACATATGTAATATATAAATTATAATTGAGATACATGTTTGTAAATTCATATAAAATACATTTTAAATTCCAGATGCACACATGCTAGTGTACACACACATACACGTGCACAGACACACACAGACACACACACACACACACACACACACACCCCTTCTGTGTTGCTTAATCATAATTTGATTCCAGATTTGAGATATTTTGAATTTGAGAGTGTTGTTACGGTTTATATTACTACCTGCTGCCCCACTCCCCAAAGTCCCACCTAAATGGTAGGGAAACATGTCCAGTGATAAATAGATTCAAGGTATGAAATGACATACTATCTTGTGTTAAAAATACTCATTGTTATATCAGATTGTTGTTCAATTCTAGTTCTTTTATTGTTTGCTTCTTTTTCAGCTGCTCCAGTTGATGTACTAAAAGCACTAGATTTTCACAATTCTCCAGAGGGAATATCAAAAACAATGGGATTTTGCACAAACAGAAAGAACTCTAAAGGCGCAGATACTGCTTACAGAGTTTCAAAGCAAGCACAACTCAGTGCCCCAACAAAACAGTTATTTCCAGGTATGTCACTTTATTATTATCATTACTAAAATTATTACTACTGTTGCTACTACTAATACTACTTTTAGTAGTTCTTTACTAATGATTATTTTAATCATGTTACATAAAGCACAATTATGTGGTAAAATGCAATTCTTATATATATCAGACACCAAATACATTGTGGTCACCAAAGTAATGTAATGAAAATAAATAATTTAATAATTGTCAATCTTAATTCAGCACAATCACCTACCTGTGAAAACATGCTTATTTGAACATTTAATAATTCATTACTTTATTTCAACATAATATATGGAGACAACCTTTTATGTCCAGCCTTTATGTATGTAATCATGTAGAGCTTATTCATCCTGACTGGAACATTGGAGGGAATCTTTCCCCTTAATGACTACCTAAGTTACTTTAATGGGCATTTGGATTTAAACATACTTAGTACAAGTTTTCCTAATGTTAAAGTAAGTGTTTCTATTGAAAGAGATACTTTATCTTTTGCAAATAATTTTGCATTATTTTTGCATGCTGCTCTTATCTAAAAATATAAGAAAAGTTAGTCACATCTCACAGTTTTCTCCACTGGAACTAGAGATTTTCTTTATAATGTCAGATGGCAGTTTTTGATGATGGTACTGAAAAGTACTTGCTGAGTATTTAGTTTTCCTTCCATGAAAGCACTTATGACCTAATAACACTAATTATCTAGAAATCATGATAATGTAGAGAAGGGGAATTGAGTGGTGAAATGACAATTTTTGAGCCTCTTATTTTCAAAGCAGGTAACTTGTTAACTGTGCTTGCTCCATTTGATACACGCCAGTTATCTATTGATTGGTTGATTGACGGATGTTCTCATCCTTATTTAACAGAGGAGGAAGCTGAATTTCACAGAGGTGCTCTGACTTGAGCAAGTTACAAGTGGTCAATATTCAATCTAGATCTGATTTGCTCCATATATTTTATATGTTATCAAGTGGTGCTTTCTGGAACTTTGGAATCTTCTCAGCAGCAATTTATTATTTAAATTAGTCATATTATCTTATACTATCTCTGCCTGAGAAGATTTGTGTTTCCTATCTTTATATGATACTGTTTTCTAGCAAAAGAAACACATATAAACCAAGGAATTAAAATGTTAGAAAACAGCATAGTACACTTTTCATGGAAGGGCATTTTAAAGCATTTTGAAATATATTTATTTTGATCATTCACTGATTCTTCCAATATATTTTCTGTTTTTTTCATAATTTATGGTGAACAGGAACAAACTGAAAATAAAATGGATAAAATGAACATTTTTTCTGACTTTGAAATAAAAAAATAAAATAATTATTAAATCCATAAAACAATTTAAAAATAGAAATAAAAATTTAAAGTAAAAGTGTAAGTTGCTTTTTCTATTTATGTGCACTTTGCTGCATTTCTTAAAGCATCTTTAACAGAAAAAAACGGATGGGAATTTTGAAGAGAGAAAACAAAGAAAAATATACTAATGCGCAGTGGCTCAAGCCTATAATCCCAGCACTTTGGGAGGCCAAGGCGGGTGGATCGCGAGGTCGAGAGATCAAGACCATCCTGGTCGACAAGGTGAAACCCCGTCTCTACTAAAAATACAAAAATTAGCTAGGCATGGTGACGTGCGCCTGTTGTCCCAACTACTCGATAGGCTGAGGCAGAATAGCTTGAACCCAGGAGGCGGAGGTTACGGAGAACCGAGATCGTGCCATTGCACTCCAGCCTGGGTAACAAGAGCGAAACTCCGTCTCTCTCTCTCTCTCTCTCTCTCTCTCTCTCTCTCTCTCTCTCTCTCTCTCTCTCTCTCTCTCTCTCTCTCTCTCTATATATATATATATATATATATATATATATATATATATTTACTAATGTAAAACCTTTAGAAATACTCAAGTTACAGGTCACTACAGGTTACAATTTGTTTATTTGTTGTTTGTTTGTTTGAGGCAGAGTTTCCCTCTGTCACCTAGGCTGGAGTGCAGTGGCTGAATCTCGGCTCACTGCAACCTTTTCCTTCTGGGTTCAAGAGATCCTGCCTCAGCCTCCAGAGTAGCTGAGACTAAAGGCGAGCACTACCGCACCTGGCTAAATTTTTGTATTTTTAATAGTGTTGGGGTTTCACTGTGTTAGCCAGGATGATATTGATCTCATGACCTCGTGATCCTCCTGCCCCAGCCTCCAAAAATGCTGGGATTACAGGCATAAGCCCCCGCGCCTGGCTCAGGTTACAATTTTTATACTTTGGCTCATCATCTCACAGTTGGTTTATTCTACATTTCAATGTGGTCATTACTTAATTTGATTAATTGTATAGTTTCTGTTGTTTTGCTCATGGAGAAAGGAAACAATGTATTTCTCTAGAATCTCCTTTCACTCAATTAATAGAACTAATCTATATCAAAGTTTTCCCCATTCTCACAGCATCCTGTCATAGGCATGTGATTCTAGTAATAAGTGTTTCAGATTGAAAGAGACACCTGTGACAGATATCTCACTTTCTCTCATGCAAATGATTATAAGCTTGCCTTTCTGCAAGGCAGAGCTTCCTGACAATGATGGAAATGGCAGTTAATAAAAATCAGTAATGAAAAGATCACCATGAAAATATTCCGACAGTGAATATTATTGTTAAATAAGTAAAGAGCATTTTGAAAAATAATTTGTAATAAACTTACTTCCACTACAGAAAGACACAAGTGCAACCTCTTTTCTAAAGAAGAAAGTAAGCAGTAGTATTGGAAACTTCAGTGGTCATCACTGGGGTGGGAGTTAGGTGATGTCAGTTAGATACAGTCATTATAATATTCTGGTAGAACTAAGATATATATCCTTCAAAGTCCCAGTTTGACACCCTCAATTTAAGTGTCTGAAAATGTGCATGGCAATGGGATAGAAGATGTAATTTCTAAACCTGTTGTCCCTCTTTCAGACATCTGCCATGGGGCAGACACCTGCCATGGGGCAGACATCATGAAAGAAACTTTATGTATATTGATCTGTATCTTCATAACCATTTTTCAAGGGGACTATTTAATCTCAACTAACAAATTAGGATCCAGAAATAGAAAGTATTTTAATATAATCACAGAACTAGTGAATGGTGTGAAGCCGAGAGACCATCCTGGTCTCTCTTAGACAAAAGTGGGGTCTTCTCACTATGCAAAATGTTTCTTCCTTCCCAGTTTAAAAATTCTGCTGACCACCTAGCTACTACAGAAAGGGTTTCAGTTAAAGAGAGATATATTCTCATGGAAAAATCTTCACAATATTAAAAATTAGAATCAAATCACAACATTTTTGTGCCCTTTTCACATGAATTTTTTCATAGATATACTATTGATCTTAAAAGCCCATTTTCATAATCCTCATTAATCTCATGTTCTCAGAGTGAATCATGATCATTATTACATATATTTGCGATTTTATGTGTACACGTGTAGAAAGGTAGAAATAGCATTTCTACTTTCTAACAACAGTCATTTAATATTCTTTATTCTGGGTTTGTATTTGTGTTTCTAAATATGAATTGATTAAGTTGAAAAATTTGGTAATATTTTATCATTACCAAATACAGTGCTGTTTCAGATAAAATTTTTACCTTGTAATATGTTTCATTTCTATTATTGAACTAATTATAATTAATTATCTATGATAAACACAGTATATTATGAAACATTTTGATTCTCATCTTTTAAGAATGAAACTAGGGTAAGTTGCATAGCTTAGACTGAAAACATTATTAAATCATAATTTTTTAAACATCTAAATTTTGTTTATCAAAGACAGTAGCTTGAAGATTATATTTAAAACTGAACTGCTTAATTTGAAATTGGAAAATACTTTCATAATTCAAAGATTTTAGTCATTACTACAGTCAAAAGTTGAAGATTTTCAAAATTTATGCAGTACAAATATGATGATCAATTTAAAAAATTAGTAATCCAGTTAGTCTTTTATGACTATATTATTTCCTGATTTTTCTTCTTTCCTAGGTACCTCTATGTCGACATACTTTTTTTTTTAGCAAAATGGAAAAGATACTGTTTTACACCATGTTAGCATTATTTTCTTTCAATGAATATTTTTTAAATTGTGGTACATTTGGGGTACAAATTCCTGTGATCCTCAACATTCTGATCTACTCATTTGAAAAAAAAGTTTATTGACATAGACCTTTTCAATAATTAGTTGAATTACCTAGATTTATATTTACATTATAAGTAGATAAAATACATTTTACTAATTGATGTTCTTTAATATCTTTCCATTTTACTTTTATGATTATTTTTCTTCTAATGATTTTTATAAATATAAAATCATGTCTCTGTGACCCTTGACACTTAAACGAAACCATCTATATATATTTGCTCTGATAGCATTAAGAATCTTAAAGTAAACATTTTTTAGTTTGGAGTTCAGTTTAATTAAATTTAAGTTTTAAATTAAAATTTAAATAATATATATTTAAGTGATAGGAGCCATATAATCAACACTTTCTGACTGCTTTCTTTGAGATACAGAATTTTCATGGGACAGATTACATTTTTAGCCCAGCCAATGGATGGGAAGGCCAAGTGCCAAGTAGGATTTTATTTGCCAAGAACACATAGCTAGGAGGTGATGGGTTGATTCCATATATTGGCTATTGCAAATAATGTTGCAATAAATATGGGAATGCAGATATCCATTCTATCCCTTCAACATACTGGTGTCATTTCCTTGGGACCTATACCCAATGGTAGGATTGCTGAATAGTATAACATAGGAGAGCAGATATCTGTTTGACATACTGATTTCATTTCCTTTTTTTTATTATTATACTTTTAGTTCTGGGGTATATGTACAGAACATGCAGGTTTGTTACATAAATATACCTGTGCCATGGTGGTTGGCTGTGTTCATCACCCCGCCATCTACATTAGGTATTTCTCCTAATGCTATCCCTCTCCTATGCGCCCCTCCCCACTACCTTCTGACAGTCCGAGGTATGTGATGTTCCCTTCCCTGTGTCTATGTGTTCTCATTGTTTAACTCCCACTTATGAATGAGAACATGCAGTGTTTGTTTTTTTGTTAACTCCCAATTATGAATGAGAAAATGCAGTGTTTAGGTTTTTTGTTCTTGTATTAATTTGCTGAGAATGATGGTTTCCAGCTTCATCCATGTCCCTGTAAAGCACATGAACTCATCCTGTTTTATGGCTGCATAGTATTCCATGGTGTATATGTGCCACCCAGTAGTAGGATCCATCAAAAAGTATTAAAGAATATCAATTACTAAAGGGCATTGTATCTACATATAATATAAATATAAACTGCTTTAAGTTTTTGAGGAAACTGTACTGTTTTCTATGTGGCTGTTTTAATTTTCATTTTCACCAATAGTGTGAAACAGTTTCCTTTTCACCACATCTGCACTGACACTTATCTTTTGACTTTTTGATAATTGCCATTCATAATGGAGTGAGGTGATCTCATCGTGGTTTTGATTTACATTTCCCTAATGATTAACGATGTTGAGCATTTTTTTCATATACCCATTAGTCATTTGTATATCTTTTTTTGAGATATATTTATTCAGACATCTTGCCCATTTTTAATTGGATTACTTGTTTCTCTTTCGATTGAGTTGTTTGAAGTCCTTACAGGTTTTGAATATTAACCCCTTATCAGATGTATAGTTTGCAATTATTTTCTCCTGTTCTACATGTTGCCTCTTCACTTTGTTAATTGTTTCCTTTGCCTTATAAGCGCTTTTTAGTTTAATGTAAACTATCTGGATGTGGTGGGGCTGGGATTTGAGCCATGATCAGACAAGTTTCAGAACTTTCAATTGAGATACTGTACTGTCTTCCAGTTATTAGTCTATGTGTACATTTATAGCATAAAAATCTATTCACACCTCTTGCTGTTTTTTTCTTTTGTATTAAATTTTAATAATTCTCACTTCTTAAATGGCTGCATAAGATTCTATTATATAAATACTTGTATTTTATTTAACTAGTTTCAATCAATACAGCTTATTTTAAAATTTTACTATTATAAATAGTGCTTGGGTGATTTGAAAGCATATGTTTACACATAAGCATGCTTTCCTCATACGTTCTCAGAGGTAGAATTGCTGATCTCCTACAATTGTTTGAACTTGAATCCAAGACAGTCATATCCATAATTCTTTTATAGATTTATGCTACTGCCTGTAATAGAATTTGGAATGAATGGATTGAAAAAAGAAGGTCTTTATATCATTCTAGATATTGTTGGTTACACATGTGCATACATAATGGTTTTGCAAAAAGACAACGTTTCAACTAAAGGCATCTAATTTCTCAAATAATAATGCTTGCTTTATTTATATGCCAGAGTAGTAAGATAATCAAATAAGATATATTTGTAAAACTATTTTGAAAAATAAAACCCACAACTTAATATGCAGTGTTATTTAAAAATATAAGTATTCATTACTTGATTATTTGATATATACTTAGGGTAATTTTTAACTGATATATTTATTTAACAAATGCTTAGTAAGTACTAATGTAGATCAGTCTGTATGCTAGATTTTTGGCATATGATGGCAAGAGAGAAAGAAAGAAAAACAGAGTCGGTCTTCTTGAATTTAAAATCAAGTTAGCCAGGTACCTGATAGTTCTGGCTCATCACGACATATGCTTCTTTAATAAGAAACAGTATGCAGTGAAACTGCATTGTTTGATATTAAGAACTAATCAAAAACTTTTAAGCTTTTAAAGAAACAACAGAAAGAATATGTTTGTATATTGGATCATTATAATGCCTCTTTAAAGAGAGAATGTATCGCTACAGATTAGACAGAGCCAGAAAATACTAACCTTACGCCGAAAGTAGTACTTAAATAAGTATTTTAAGAGTGCTGGCTATGGGTCTGATATTTATTGGTATCATGATCCTGTTGCTTAAATTAAATTTAATTCGACATAACCATTGTGCTTTAAGTGAGTGGCTTTAAAGTTTGACTATAGCTTGGATAAAAATTGAAGAGAAACCTTAATTGATGGCCCCTATTTATTTATTAATCTGTTCACTGTTCGGAATTAGTTGATTTATAAAGGCCATGTAGGAAGTTCAAAAGTGCTACAGTGATCTCGAACAATTTAGAAATCGGAAATTGAAAATTTCTAACTCTTTGGCCTTTTCTTTTCAGGCGGAACTTTTCCAGAAGACTTTTCTATATTATTTACAGTAAAACCAAGAAAAGGAATTCAGTCTTTCCTTTTATCTATATATAATGAACATGGCATTCAGCAAATTGGTGTTGAGGTTGGGAGATCACCTGTTTTTCTGTTTGAAGACCACACTGGAAAACCTGCCCCAGAAGACTATCCCCTCTTCAGAACTGTTAACATAGCCGATGGGAAGTAAGTAACAAAATAATACAATGTTTTACTTATGCTGAAATCATTTTTTATTTCATCATTTAACAAATATTTATGAAGTTTGATTTTTTTTCCAGTGGCTGGTGATAAGTAAGTGAGCTAAAAATGCATAAAGACATAATTTATAGTGTTGACAGGCAAGCAATGAAGATATTTTTCAAAATAAATTACTAATAAATACTATAGCAGGTGGTAATAAGTAATAAGAAAAAAGACAGCAGTAAAGAGGATAGGGTGTGGCAGTGGGGAAGGTACAGTTTTACGAAGTGAGATCAGGAAAAATCCCACTAAGAGAGTGATATGTAAGGAAGCATGTGCCATGCTGATAATTAAAAGCCTAGTGTTCCAAGAGAAGCTGGAAGCAAATACAGTCTCTGATTCCAGGGTGTGGCCAATTTGTTACAACAACATCAGGGATACCAGCATGGCAGGAGAAGAGTGGGATGATGAGGATGGAGAAGCAGAGGGAGGCCAGGTTATATAACACATTGTAGGAGGTGGTAAGCACTGTGGATTCTACTCTGAGTGAAACAGGAAGCTACTGGAGGCTTTTTGAGCAGAAGAATGATCTAATCTGACGTACATTTTGTTAACCATATTAATATTGGAGATCAGAGGAAGCCTTATAACATACTGATATGTGCCATATACTAAGCTCTTTATACATTGTTAACTCATTTGGTTTTCTTGATTCTGTTAAAAAAGTAATGTTAATAAACTCATTTTACAGGTAAGGGAACTGAAGTTCTGAGAGTTTAAGTAACTTGCCTAAGGTCATATAGTTGGAAAGTGACAGAGATGAGGTTTGAACTGAGGAAATCAGGCTCACATTATACTCTTTTGCAAATCATGTTGAATTCTGAATTACGTATTGTGGTCATTGCCTTTCACTTCTGGAGCAGCTAAATAGAAATGAATGCTTATTAAGTTTACTTGATATTTTATCACTGAATCCAGACCTCTAAAAACAGCTTTATCCAAAATAGGACATTTGGTTATAACATAAAAATGAAGTAGCAGTGCTCATTGTACTCATTATATTTTTGTCAGGACTACAGAAAAACTCTCAAGTCTCAGTGTTACAGAAATATCAGGATTTTACAACTAATTTACATTATTATCTTATAAATGAATTAAATATAATAGCACATTGTGTTTCTTTTTTTTTTTTTTTTTGACTGTTAGCAAACTCCATGCTGAGATTTTAGTTTATATTTGGTAATTGTAGAAAATACTTTGAACTAATTATTCTCACCATATGTTTCCTTAATCCTGCTTTCCTAACTGAAAAATATAGTCAATTTATTGTAGCCCACACCCTATTTGAAAATAACAGGCAGTGCTTAACATGAATGAATCCTAAAAGTAAAACATGGAAAAATGAAAATTAAAAAATGAAGAATGTTCAATAAATATTTTTATATTTTTATTTATTTTTTATTTTTCTTTTTATTGCATTTTAGGTTTTGGGGTAAATGTGCAGAACATGCAAGATAGTTGCATAGGTACACGTGTCAGTGTGATTTGCTGCCTTCCTCTCCTTCACCCACATCTGGCATTTCTCCCCATGCTATCCCTCCCCAGCTCCCCCTGCTGTCCCTCCCCTATTCCCCCCAATAGACCCCAGTGTATAGTGCTCCCCTCCCTGTGTCCATGTGTTCTCATTGTTCATCACCCGACTATGAGTGAGAATATGCGGTATTTTATTTTCTGTTCTTGTGTCAGTTTGCTGAGAATGCTGTTCTCCAGATTCATCCGTGTCCCTACAAAGGACACAAACTCATCATTTTTGATTGCTTCATAATATTCCATGGTGTATATGCACCACATTTTCCCAGTCCAATAAATATTTTTAATTGATTATCAAACAAAACAAGAAGTCATATCTACCTATGACAATAGTAAAATATTATCTTTATAATATATTGAATATAATGAATATCTAATAGTATTCATTTTTTTATTTAGATATCCCTTCAATAACAATTTATTAAATGCTTACTGTGTGCTAGGTAGGTCCTATACTTGAGACTGTTAAAAAGTGACATACTTGTTGAACTCAACTGACATAATTAAATGCAAAAATATCGGTATTTTTTTAAAGAACACTCTGATTTTTTTTAAAGAACGATCATGACATTCACTGTGAATGAACATTCATTCCCTAAGTATGTATCTATTAGCCTCCACTCGTCTGGTAGCCTATAGGGCACAGGAGTTGTAGCAGTGAACAACCCAAGTAAAGTTTCTTCACTCCTGGAGCTTAAATATGCAAAGTGCTGATAGTTCTGTGAATAAAAATAAATCAGGATAAGAGATGTAGAGTGTACTTTTTTAGATAGGGCAGTACTTTTTGATGAGGTTACTTTGAGCAAAATCACAAAGTAAGTGAGAGAATAGCCGTGTGGGTTATGGAAAAAGAGCAATCCTGCCAGAGTGAAGAACTTGTGCAAGGGGCAATAAAGAGGCAGCCTTACAGCTGGGATACTGCGAGTCCAGGGAGTGTCTGCGCTCATGAGGTCAGAGAAGAATAGGGGTCCCTCATGTGAAGCAGAGTAAGGGCTTCAGCTTTTACTGTGAGTATTGTATTTGATAGTTTTTAAGAATGCAGACACTTGATCTGACTTGTATTTTAAAAAGGTTGTTCTGGTTGCATAAGAGTAGAAGGGGAGGCCAGTTAGGAGTTTAGCTGTGAGAGATGGCAGCTTGGACGAAACTGGGAGACAGTGAATTCTGTTTATACTTTTGAATATATGAACTGATGAAATTTTCTGATTATAGGAATGTGTAATATGAGAAAAAGAATAATTAAGAATGCCTCTAAGATTAAATGTTAATTTAGTATTTTGAATATATGATACCATGATTATGACATATCATCATCACTGCTTACATTAATTAAACAAACATATCATTTAGAGTTCTAATCAGTTTTTAATTATTGAGATTGTTTTTATTTTCTGTTGATAAAAAGCATATACCCATAATACTGGGAACAGTTTAAGTGAAGACACAGATTTCCTGGCATGAAGTATGTGTAAATTTTTCTCTCACTATATTAAGTAGCTCCTTATATAAATCTTTGCTCAGTTCAAACCCAGCAGACACCTATGCCAGTTGAATGTTCTAGTGGAAAGACCAAAGATTAAGTGTATATGGAAATACACTTGGTCACCATGCCAGGTCACATGAAACAGACATTTTAGAAAGGCTCCTGCAACTTTTTGGGTACTGTATTTTATGGATCTAGTCCTAGACACTTCTGGAATATTAATCTAGCACTTTTCATTTGGAAAAAAATATATATAAACCAGACTGACTTGCAGAATCCGAGTGGGCTTCATTTAGTGGTTTCTGTTAGCACCATACATTGTTAATAAAACCCATCATTTTACAGTATGGTTAGGGAATGTGCCTTTCCAAAGGGCTAGCCATGTCTCCCCAGCCAAGCCTGTCATCACTGCCCTGAATTAGCTGGAGCAGTAGCTGCAGAGTGAATTGAGTCTCTCATTCCACACATGCGTTGACTATGCTTTCTTTCAGTTTTCCACTTCCTGCCAACCCTGGAAAGAAGGAAAGATATTGTGTCTCAGTCTTGGATCCTGCCTACAGTAGTGATCTATAACTGTCTTGAAATTAAAGTGGTAAAATAATGAAAGCACTTGAAATAAATGTGAATAAAGACAGAGAAGCACATTGTGTTTTACAATTAGGACGTTGACTCTCTAGATGGAGCACTCATTCAATTAGTAGACATACCCTTTTATAGTCAATCTCAGGGGATCATTACAGCAGATTTTTTTTAAGTGGAATTCCACTTTGGAAGAAAGCATTTACGTACATGGAAACTATTACTTACCCCATATCCCATCTTAATCTCTATCAAATACCTTCATCAGGACACAGTGAGATTAAGCTTTTGTTGCTACAACACAAAGTGAAGCAAAGGATGGGCACTTTCTTATCAGCACAGACAGCTAATTCTACTCTGCATTTCATGCTGCTTGTGTCCTTTTCAGTGCCTAGTACTATTGGGTAAAGAGTAAGTAGTCACCTGATAACCAGCTGCTTAATAAATAAGCCTACATTATTATATGATTTCAGCTCACTTTTATAATTTTAAATAACAATATTTTAATGTGAATACTGCTTTGGCAAACACTGTTTTGAAGCTTACAAAAGAATTACTTGTCCTTTTTAGGTGGCATCGGGTAGCAATCAGCGTGGAGAAGAAAACTGTGACAATGATTGTTGATTGTAAGAAGAAAACCACAAAACCACTTGATAGAAGTGAGAGAGCAATTGTTGATACCAATGGAATCACGGTTTTTGGAACAAGGATTTTGGATGAAGAAGTTTTTGAGGTAAAAATAAATCAAACTCTAAGCTGAATATTGCCAAATCAGATGAACTGGGTTAATAACAGTAAAAATATCAATTTATAGCAATATGTTTAAAGCAAAGTTGAAAACTCTAAAGGATGACCTACTTTCTTCCTCTGTGAGTATAGTGATGATGTTTTCTGTTGTTCAGTAAGAGAATGAGCAGACAATGGTGACTGTAACACCTGGGAAACATTTACAGGGATTGGTTGATTTGAACACAGACATACTATTCTCCTGGGAAGGACAAATGGCTTTCCTCTTAGTACTTTGTATTATTTTCTTTTCTGAAAAGAACATTTTCTTCATTTCATTTTATGGGAGGTAAATTTAGAGAGATGTACAAGTCATATATTTTGCCTTCCTCTGTTCTTCGTGAATGTTTTTTAAGGTAAAAAGATATCATATTGCAAAATACATATTTTAGGTTTTTATATCACTTAAAAAATAATGTAAGGACCATGGTAAGATATTTTCATCCAATTATATTCACTAATTATGATAATCACATTCTTTTAATCCTCCAATCCATGGATATGGTAATTTATGCTTTAATTTTCATTTAGGCATTTTTTAAAAGAACAAATGACCTGAATTCTGACCCCCTTAAGGATGCAGTCTAAAGACATTATTTATTATTTTGGTGATTGTTTTTAAACAATTTGAGTGATTTCTTTGTCAAGGTGTAATAAAGTAAAGCTGTATAATATATTACAAATTAATAGACAGTTGCCCCTGGAGATTTGCTATATTTTTTGATGTGTGAATATACATACACACATGTGTACACACACACAGACAGTATGTGTTTTCATAAGCAGAACAATATACATTCAGAGCATCAGCTAGACTATTCATTCCTGTGCTTATATGTATAACCTACAGCATAATTTTATTTAAAATTTATATTATAATTAATATTTATGAAAGTTTCATGTTATTTATTTGAGATCCTATTGTTTCTGACTTTTTTCCACTAGTGTGTACCTAAGCCTTTAACTCTACATAAAATATTTTAAACTATCATATCATGCTGGATTATGTAAATGATAAACTGATTTGGGTTATATATAATGATAATATGCTCTCAGATCTCCCAATATCCAACATTGATTGCATGAACATGATGATAAACAATTATTTTTTTATTAGACAAATAAATATTAATGTGACTTCTAGTCTTGAAAAGCCTTATTTTAAAATAAAACTATTCATAAACATAAGTTTCATGTGAATTATGAACAAATTATAATTTATTTTTGTAACCCACAAAACCTTATTTACCAGGAACATAAATGTGTAAGATAGAATCAGTCGAATTTCTTTCCCTTTTAAAAAATTGATTCTTAAGTTTATAAAACTGTATGCCACGTTCTGAATCCTGGAGTAACTCCAGCTCTTTAGTTGGAGAAGCTATTAAAACATTAAGAAAGATAATGTTGAAAGGACACTTTAATGAAACCTTTAGTGAATATGACAGTGCGTAGTGACAAATAAGTTTATTCAGCTACCTTGCATCCTAGAGTTTCATGAAACCCTATGTTGTTTTAAATAGGACATTAATTTACTATTAAGTATAGTTAGTTTTTTATATGTTAATGAATACAGAACTTATTCTCTCAGGTTTATCTTTTACAATCTTTGACCAGTTAAAGAGGGAAATTATTTTTACTTAATAAAATATAGAGCAGGGTTTAAAAGAAGAATCTTTGAATTGGCTGAAATTTAGTATTCATCTAATTCATATATTCAGTGATTAGATATAAGATTTAGGTTTTATTTTCTAAATTATATATTGTATGTATATGCAAAATTTCAAAAACAATTTGGTCTCTTTTCACTTGAAAATAGAACACTAAGAAAATAAATAATTCAAGTATACAGCTATTTAATCTGAATTTTAAAAATTCTCACTCTTTTGTGTAAGTCACTAGTCTATTCTATCTGATGTTAATATATCTTTTCCTAAAAATGTATTCAAATATGTTTTCCTTTTATTTTGGTTTATATTATGATACATACATATTTGTGAATCTTTGCAAGTGAACACATAGAATTGGGAGACAAATGGTACTGTCTATACATTCTTAGTGTTTTAAAGTAGTTGTGATAATGAAGATAATATGATAACACCAGTGATTCCTTAGTCTGAAAACAAGAAATGTCACTTTTTCAGGCATAGTATATGTCAGATTTAGTTGCAGATTTGTTTAGTGTATTTAATTTCATGCATATACTGCCTTCCATTAATGGAATGGCATTACTGTGGCAAAAAAATATTAAACATGTTCATATTTTAATTTCAATCTAATGACTTTTTAAATTCAACATTATATAAGTGAAAGCAAAACTGAAGACAATTTTAAAGTTTGAACAATTATAGTTTACTTATTATGCTTTACAAGATGAACATACAGAGTCATAAATTCAGCATATCAGAGTGAATATATGAATTGATTTTGGGATGACAAAAATCTGATTTTGAATCCCAGTATATAGCTTAATATTCATCCTTCTCAATGTACTTTTTTATCAGTTTCAAGTAAGAAATAGAATCTCCCTCATAAGTATTTATAGAAAAAGTGAGCTGAGTGTACAGTTTTTAAGATAGTAGCATAAAAAATATATATATATATACATACATATGTAATATAAACATGGTTGTACATTGTTAATTATGCATTTACATGTAGTTTTAAAAACATTATTATAACTTACTTTTCTTATGATTTTACAACTGTGACATTTCAAATACTTTTCAGATAGGCAACTAACAGTGACCCATCTATCAGTGAAAAGTCCTTGTGGGTCCCTCTGTCTGTCTTCTAAAAGTCTTCATGGGTCCCTCTCTCTGTGTTCTAAACAAAGTACTTCTTTTCTGGGCTACTGCAATTTGACAAAGTACCTTGTAGAGATTAGATACATTTGTCCCCTCTAGACAGAGATAGCACCTGAGTACAGACCTCCAAGTGGAGCATGGTCTGATTTATTGAATGTTTTCATGCAGGCAAAAAATGTCCTACCAACACTAATTGACAGCCTTGACTTTTTTTTCCTGCTTGATATTATTCAAAGACGTGAGGAAAACTAAATTAGACTAATTATATTGCTTGTATTTATTATCAATACAATTATTTTTGGAGTCTCTTAAACAGGAAAATGTCTTTACTAAATAGCAAGTTATAATCATTGCTCAAGTTTTCAAAACATTGCTATTGCTATTTTCTGTTTTTTTTTTTTTTTTTAACAATCAAAGCAGATTATCTCAGGTTTTCTATTTTTCTTTTAACAAATAGCCATCTTTGGGGTGATTACTTCTTTCATTGATAGGAAAAAAATAATTATTAAAGAGAAAAGAGTCATTTAAATGTGATAATTAACAGAGCCTGAAGCTGGTTTGTTGCAAATATCAACAAAATTTACAAGTACCTGTTCAAATTATTAATCTTGGGGAAAATACAAGTTATTAATATCAGGAATAAAAAGTAGTTTTCAGTAGAAACTTTAAAGACATTTAAATTTAAATTAATGAAATACTACAAAAATCTTTATATGACAAATCCAACAACTTGGTTGAACTAGAAAAGTTTTTTAAAAAATAAAACTTATGATTGACATAACAAGAAACAGAAAAACTAAATTAACGTGTATTTAGTAAAGAAATCAAATATGTTAAAAAGATTCTAAAAAAAAAACACCTCAGGGCCCTAAAATTTTTACTGGTTAATTTTATCCGGTATTCAAGAAGGAAATAACATCAGTAATATAAGAAAGTTTTCAGAAAATAGATGAGTAGAGATCACTGCACAGATCAATTTACATAGCCAGGACAACCTTACTGTGAAAACCTGACAAAGACATTATACATATAGAGAATCATAGACTAGCATTACTCATTAACATAGACTAAACATGTTTAAATATTTTTTTAGAAAATGGAATTGTATGTTAATGAGTTAATATACTATGTGACTGGAATGGAATCTATATGCCTCTGTGGAATGAAAAGTTGTTTCTAAATACTTGAAAAAAATCAACGTAATTCAACATACTAAGAGGAAAAAATACCCACAGGATCATTTCAATAGGTGTAGAAAAAGCATTTTACATAATTTAGTACATGTTCATATTTAGGAAACAAAGACTAATAGTAAATTTCAAACTAACAAACAGCATCTGTTGAAAATTGTGTTCATGTTCTTGATAAAAAATATTTAGGAAACGAAGACTAATAGTAAATTTCAAACTGATAAACAGCATCCAATGAAAACTTTCAGCCAACATCATACTTAATGCTGAAAGACTGAATTATTTTCGACATGGGGTCAGAAAAAGAAGAATGCCTGCTTACTCAAGTTACATCCAATATAGTAATAGAGTTCCCATTCATTGTTATAAGACAAGAAATAAGTAAAAAGCATAAAGATAGAAAACTTGTAAAATGGTTCCGACTTTCAGGTTATATAACTTTTTACATTTAAAACCCCTGAACTAATAAATGAATTTAATAAGGCTGTACAATACAATGTTAATATAAAAAATCTTGTGTTTTTATATGTTAGCAAGAAAATGTTTAAATATGACATTAAAAACAAATTTATTTACTGTAGCGCTAAAAAAATACTTAGGAACAAATTAAATAAAAGATATTCAAGACATTTACCCTGTCTTTAAATTGGTGTCATGAGACTAATAACATGTAATTTACATTAAATGTTAAATTAAATGTCATTAATTTGTTATTGATATGGTTGGATTTACGTCTACATCTTATTAATTGTACTTTCTTTTTACTCTCTATTTTCTGATTCTTCGTTCTTACTTTCATGCCTCCAGCCTTCTTTTGGTGCTGAGGGTTTATTTTATAGTGTTTCATTTTGTTTTATTGATTTTTTTGCTATGTTTTTCTTTAAGGAAGAGTTTCTGTAAGCATTATAAAATTTGTACCAAAAGATTATGATATATTTCTTGCTAATATTGTATCATGTTGTATGTATGTAATGCAGGAACCTTTCTATGTCTTTGTCATACTGATCTACTGATCTCTATAGTAGAGTTGTCACACTTACTAGACCTGCATATACTGAACATATGACCAGATGTTATAATTTTTGCTTTAAACAATCAAATATTTTAAAGCTTTTAAGATAAAATATAATTTTATATCTAAGTAAATATTTGTTATTTCTGTTCATCTTTTATTTCTGAAGCTTCATATTTTTCTGGGTTATACTTTTCCATCAGTCTAAAAAGTTTTCTTTAGTACTTCTTGTATAGCAGATATGCTATTGATGTATATTTTAGTTTTCTTATATGTGAGAATGTTGTTCTTTTGCCTTCATTACAGAAGGATATTTTCACTGACAATAGAATTCTGGATTGACAGTTTTATTATTTTAGCACTGTAATAATGCTGTTCCACTGTCACTGGCCCCCATGTTTTCTGATGCACAATTCACATTCACATTTTGTTATCATGTACTTGATGTACCACTTTCTTTAACTGCTATTAAGATCTTTTTCTTTTTATTTGCTTTTTAGTAGTTTGATTATAAAGTATGTTGCCATAGTTTTGTTTGAATGTATTCTCTTTGGGGTTTATTAAGCATCCTACATCTGTAAATGAATGTTTTTCAAAAAATTTAGGAAGCCTTCATTCTTTAAAGTTTCTACTTTGCTGCTAAGTATTCTTAAATTTTCCTTCTTTTTTTTTTCATGAGATAATACAGTTTCTTTATTTTTAAGTCAGTTTAAGTTTGTTTTTTCCTTGTTTGCAGCCCAAAGCATTTGAATTCGTACAATTGAAACCCCCAAAAAAATACACAACAGCAAAATACATTCTATAAATATTCAGATACTTCTAGGCCTCTACCTAAAAGCATGGATTCCACATCTAACAAACTGCTCCAGCATGAAATAGCCTTCTTTGGCTAAAGCATAGATCCTAGTTAAATAGGTTCTTTGGCTAAAGCATAGATCCTAGTTAAATAGGTTCTTTGGCTAAAGCATAGGTCCTTCTTTGGCTAAATCATAGGTCCAATATTTATTCTGTTCAGAATATTGACAACCGTAGGATACACATTGGAATGCCCCCACACTCCGGTTCCCATGTCACTGAGTTCTACTCAGTGAGTACAAGTGCCCAAGGGCCATGTTGAATGACAACTTCAGGGATTATTTAATTGGAGCAGCTGCCTCATCTCAGCCATTTAACATTTGAATTACTGTGGAATACACAACCCAGGTCCCTGTTCTGGTGGAAAGCTGTGGGACTACTAAGCATGTGAAATTAAGCCCTGCAAGACCATATATAGGTGAATAGACTAGGTAGAGGGGTAGACACAGGATTTGCTTCCATTGGGGATAGGGAGGAAAGGACCAGAAAGTCAGGATTGTTCCTTAGTTCTATTTTTTCTTTTTAAGATGGAGTTTTGCTCTGTTGCCCAGGCTGGGGTGCAGTGATGCGATAATATGTAAGAGATATGTATACTAAGATTTTACAAAATCTCCTAGGAATTTTATTAACTGCAAATAAAAGCAAATGGGCCTAGAATGAGTCCACTTACAAAACAAAAGGTGTTGGTAATTAAACATATGTATGTGTTGTGTATTATCAGTGCTACTTCTGAGGAGGGAAGTAGGAGAGGAAGGATAATGGGAACTTGCATATTTACTCTGTAGTTTTAAGGATGTTTTATAACAATGTTTTCATGTGTTACCTGAATAAAGGCACCCCCTCATTTTAGTGCACTTCACTTTATTGAGCTTTACAAATGAAAGGTTTGTGGTAACCCTGCTTTGAGCAAGTTTGTTGGTGTCATTTTTCCAACAGCATGTGCACAATTCGTGTTTCTGTGTCACACTTTAGTCGTTCTTACAATATTTCAAGCTTTTTCATTATGATTTTATCTGTTATGGTATGGGAGTTGTTCATGATACCCCAAAACAAGTACAATGGTGACATCAAAAATCACTAAATACACAGCACCATAATAAATTTTCCTTCTTTTCAATAGTGTATCATTTGCTTCTTGAAGGAAAGTTATAATACGTTTGAAAAACTCTTTCTGAGAGTTTCAATGCCCAGGGTTGGCATCTGTTTATTGCCTTTGTTGCTGTTGCTGTTAATAAACAAACTCTATTTTAGAGTAGGTTTAGGTTCACAGTGAAGTTGAGCAGAAAGTACAAGGAGTTCTCATATACTCTCTGCCTCACTCCAACATTCAACCTTCCGTATCATCAACATCCCATACCAGAGTGGGAATTTATTACAACAGATGAGAGTACATTGACTCATTATTATCACCCAAAGTCTATAGTTTACATGTTCACTTTTAATGTTATTCATTCCGAGAGTGTAGACAAATATATAATGATATGTACCCACTATTTTAGTATCTAATAGAATAATTTTTCTGCACTAAAATTCCTCCTTATTTTCCTATTCATGATTCTCTTCCTCATTAACCCCTAGAAGTTACTATTTTTTTTATTGCCTCTATAATTTTGACTTTTCCAGGATGTCTTATAGTTGCAGTCATACAGTATGTATGCTTTTCATATTGACTTCTTTCACAAAGTAATATGCATTTAAGGTTTTTCTATGTATTTTCATGACTTACAGGCTCATTTCTTTTTAGTGCTGAATAATATTCCACTAGCTAGGTGTGGTAAATATTTATCAGTTTACCTATTAGAAAACATCTTGGTTGCTTCCAAATTTGGGAAACTATGGATAAAGCTACTAGACAATTATATGCAGGTTTTCGTCTAGGCATAAATTTTCAAATCATTTGGGTAAATACCAGGAAGTGTGATTGATGTACGAATACGCTTTGTTTTATGAGAAATTGGCAATCTGTTTTGCTGTATCCTTTGGCATTCCCACCAGCAAGGAATGAGAGTTTCCTTTCCTTCACAGCTTTTCCAGCAATTTTTGTCATAACTGTTTTGAATTTGGCTAAAAACAGCACTATTTTATTTCTGTATGTTGTGGTTTCTCATTGTTATTTTAATTTACAATTCTCTAATGATATACGATATTGAACATATTTTCACAGGCTTACTTTCCATCTGTGTATCTTCACTGTTGAGGTATTCAACACATTTTTCATTTTTAAGTCAGATTTTTTTTTTCTTGTTGAATATTTTGTGTATTTTAGATAAAGGACCTTCATCAGATATGCCTTTTGCAAACATATTCTCCTGGTCGGTGGCTTATTTTCGAATTCTCTTGACATTGTCTTTTCAGAACAGAAGTTTTAAGTTTTAATAAAGGCCAGATTATCAACAAATTATTTCATGGATTATACCTTTGATGTTGTGTCTGAAGAGCCATCATCATACCCAAGATTATTTAGGTTTTCTCCTATATTGTCTTCTAGAAGTTCCATTGTTTTGTGTTTTACATTTAGGTCTATGAACCATTATGGGTTAATTTTTCTGAACAGTTTAAGGTTTGCATTTAGATTATTTTTGCATGTGGATGTCCTGTTGTTCCATCACTGTTAGTTGAAAAGATTATCATTACTCCATTGTATTTCATTTGGTGTTTTGTCAAAGATCAGTTTAGTATATTGATATATATCTTTTTCTAGGCTCTCTATTCTATTCCATTGATCTACTTACCAATTCTTCCACCCATACCACCTGGTATTCATTACTGCAATATTATAGAAAGTCTTAAAGTCAGATAGTATCAGTCATCCGTTCTTTACCTTTAATATTGAGTTAATTGACTATTATGGATTTTTTCTTATTAACTTTGGAATAAGTTTGAAAAGATTCACAAAATAACAGGCTGGGATATTAATTGTGAGTGTATTGAATCTATAGATCAAGTTGAAGAGAACTGACATCTTGACAGTAATGAGTAATTCTATCCATCAACATGGAATATCTTTATCATTCAATATCCTTCATCAGTTTTGTTGTTTTCTTCGTATAAATCTTATTTTATTTTGTTTGATTTATACGTAAGCATTTCTTTTGAGAGTGCTCATGTAAATTGTGTTGCATGTTAAATTTCAAATTCTTCTTAAGAAAGTGATTGATGTTAGGATATACCTTGTATACACAACCTTGTAACAATCATTTATTATTTCATAATATTTTTGGTCAATTATTTTGGATTTTTTACATAGAAAATTATGTTATCTGTAACATAATCTGTGAAAAAGTTTAATTTTTCTCTTCCCCATCTGAATACATTATATTTTCTTTGCTTGTCTTATTGCATCAACTAGGACTCCCAGTATGACATAGAAATGCAATATTAAGAGAGGACATCCTTCTTCATTTCTGATCAAGCTGAGAAAATTTTCTTTCTTGTTTCTAGTTTTCAGAATGTGTTTTAAAATCATTAATGATTGTTGCATTTTGTCAAATACTTTTCTGCATCTATTGATATGATTATGATTTTTTTTCCTTAGCTTTTTGGCAGTGATCCTAATTTATTTTCAAATGTTGATCCAGCCTTGCATACCTGGGATAAATTCAACTTCATTATGGCATTCCATAATGAAGAATTCCGCTTCATTATTATTTACTTATTTAATATATTGTGGTATTCAATTTGATAATATTTTGTTAAGGATTTTTACGTTTATGTTCATGAGAGATCTTGGTCTGTAGTATTATTTTCTCATGTTTTCTTCATCTGGTTTTGATATTGGTGTGATGTGGCCTCATAAGATGAGTTAGTAGATACTCTCTTTGCTTTTATATTCTGAAAAAGATTGCAGGGAATTGGGATATCTTTTTCATCAAGTGTTTGATAGTCTTTACCACTGAACCCATCTTGTTCTGATGCTTTCTCTTCAGAAAGTTTACTAATTTTTGACTCAATTTTCTTATTGGATACAGGCCTTTTGAGATTTTTCTAATTATTTGTTTATATGTTTTTGAGATTGGCTCTTCCAAGAAATTTGTTTATTTCATCTAATTTATCAAATTTTGGGGCACATATTTTTTGTAATATTATTTTATCATCCTTTTAATGTCCATGGGATCTGTGGTGATGTCTCCTTTTTTCTGACAATAATAATTTGTAACTTCTCTCCTTTTTACTTATTTGGCTTAGCAAGAGGCTTATCAATTTTATTAATATTCTGAAAGAACCAGGTTTTGATTCAGATAATAATTTGTTTATTTTTTGAAGAGTATTTATAATTTTAATATCATGCCAAATCTCTTTTAAAACAATACCAATTAACTTTCCCATTATATCCATTTCTCCATATCCTAACCAATACAAAGTTATATTCTTTTAAAAGTTTATTTATCTGATAGGTAAAACATGGCATTTTCTGTTGTTTTGGTTTGAATTTTTTTTATTATACTTTAAGTTTGAGGGTACATGTGCAGGTAGTGGAGGATGGTTATATAGGTACACACATGGCATGGTTGTTTGCTTCATCCATCCTGTAGTCACCTATATTATATACTTCTCCTACTGTTATCCCTACCCAGTCACCTCATTCCTGCTATCCCTCCCCTGGCTCCCCCACCACACAACAGGTCCCAGTGTGTGTGATGTTTCTTCCCTGGGTCCATGTATTCTCATTGTTCAACACCCACTTATGAGTGAGAACATGTGGTATTTGGTTTTCTGTTCTTGTGTCAGTTTGCTAAGAATGATGGTTTCCAGCTTCATCCATGTTCCTGCAAAGGACATGATCTCATCCTTTTTTATGGCTGCATAGTATTCCATGGTATATATATGCCACTATTTTCTTAATCCAGTCTATCATTGTTGGACATTTGGGTTGGTTCCAAGTCTTTTCTATTGTAAACAGTGCTGCAATGAACATATGTGTGCATATGTCTTTATAACAGAACAATTTATAATCCTTTGGATATATACCCAGCAATGGGATTGCTGGGCCAAATGATATTTCTATTTCTAGATCCTTGAGGAATCACCACACTGTCTTCCACAATGGTTGAACCAATTTACACTCCCATCAACAGTGTAAAAGTGTGCCTTTTTTTCCACATTCTCTTCAGCATCTGTTGTCTCCAGATTTTTTAGTGATCACCATTCTAACTGGCATGTGATGGTATCTCAATATGGTTTTGACTTGCATTTCTCTAAAGACCAGTGATGGTGAGCATTTTTTCAAATGTTTGTTGGCTGCATACATGTCTTCTTTTGAAAAGTACCTGTTCATATCCTTTGCCCACTTTTTGATGGGTTGTTTTTTTTTTCTTGTAAATTTGTTTTAGTTATTTGTAGATTCTGGATACTAGCCCTTTGTCAGAAAGCAGCTTGCAAAAATTTTTTCCCATTATGTTGGTTGCCAGTTTACTCTAATGATTCTTTCTTTTGCTGTGCAGAAGCTCTGGAGTTTAATTAGATCCATTTGTCTATTTTGGCTTTTGTTGCCATTGCTGTTGGTGTTTTAGTCATGAAGTCCTTGCCTATGCCTATGTCCTGTATGGTTTTGCTTAGTTTTACCTCTAGGGTTTTTATTGTGTTAGAGCTTATGTTTAAATCTTTAATGCAACTGGAGTTACTTTTTGTATAAGGTGTAAGGAAGGGGTCCAGTTTCTGTTTTCTGCACATGGCTAGCCAGTTTTCCCAACATCATTTATTAAACAGAAAATCCTTTCCCCATTGCTTGTGCTTGTCAGGTTTGTCAAAGAACAGATGGTTGTAGATGTGTTGTGTTACTTCTGAGGGGTCTGTTCTGTTCCATTGGTCTATATCTCTGTTTTGGTACCATTACCATGCTGTTTTGATTACTATAGCCTTGTAGTATAGTTTGAAGTCAGATAGCATGATGCCTCCAGCTTTGTCCTTTTTGCTTAGGATTGTCTTTGCTATGCGGGCTCTTTTTGGGTTCCATATGAAGTTCAAGGTGTTTTTTTTCCCAGTTTTGTGAAGAAGGTCAATGGAAGCTTGATGGGAATAGCACAAGGATAACTACAAACAACTGCTCAAGAAAATAAGAGAGGACATAATCAGATGAAAAAAGATTCCATGCTCATGGTTAGGAAGGATGATAATTCCTTAGTTACTCTCTGCTATATGTTTTATTATCTGCTGTAATTTAATTTTTTCCTTTGTTCTGTTTATTTAAGATTTATTTCGCTTTTTTTGTTTAGATTCTTAGAATAGAAGCGTAGATAGTTGATTTTAGATCTTTTTTCCTTTATAATGTATGCATTCAATGCTATAGATTTCCCTCCAAGAAAAGTTTTATTTTGATTTTTATTTTGTTTATAATATTTTGAAATTATTCCTGAGATTTTCTCTTTGGCCCATGTATTATTTAGCAGTGTCTTTTTGCATTTCCAATTATTTTTGGATTTTCCAGCTATCTTTCTGTTATTATTTGAGAGCACATATTGGATAATGTATATTCTTTCAAAATTTTTAAGTTTTCTTTTTGGCCATGAATGTAGTCTGTCTTGGGGAATGTCCATGTAAACTTTAGAATGATGAGTAGTCTGCTGTTGTTGTTTATAGTAGTCTATATGCAAATTACCTTTTTTGATTAATGGTGTTTTTTAGTTCAACTATGTCCTTACTAATTTCTGCCTGCTGTATCTGTTTATTTCTGTTAGAATTGTGTTTACTATTTAAATGTAATAGTGAATTCATCTATTTCTCCTTCCAGTTCTATTAGATTTTGCTTTCTGTATTTTGTTAGGTGCATATGCAATAAAGTTTTTATGTCTCATTGGAGTATAGACGTTTAACTCTTATTACTGTATAATGACCTCTTTATCTCTAATATTTTTCCCTATTCTGAAGTCTGCACTGTGTGAAATTAATTTAGCTACTCTTGTTTTCTTTTCATTGATTTTAGAATGTTATACTTTTCTTACTTTGTAAGTATTTTTATATTTAAAGTGTGTTTCTTATAGACAACATGTAATTGAGTCTTGTGGGTTTTTTTAGATCCACTCTGACAATCTGTCTTTAATGAGTGTATTTAAATCATTCATATTTAAGGCAATTACATATATAGTTAGAATAATTCACCATATATGTGACATTGTTCTATTTATTGCCCTTGTTCTTTGTTTCTATTTTTATCTTCCTCAGTTTTTCTACGTTTTGTGGTTTAACTTGAGCATCTTATATGATTATGTTTCTTTTTTCTTTGTATATCATTTATACTTATTTTCAAATCTTGTTAAGTTGCTCTAGGGTTTTTTTCTGGGGGGCGGGGTCTTGCTCTATCACCCATGCTAGAGTATATTTTGTGATCATAGTTCATTGTAGCCTTGATTTCCTCGGCTCAGCTTATCCTTCTACCTCAGCCTCCAGCTGGGATTACAGGTATGTGCCACCATGACTGTTTGATTCTTTTCTGTTTTTGTTGAGTCAGAGTCTTACTATGATGCCAGGCTTGTCTCAGACTCCTGGGTTCAATAAATTCACCAACCTTAGCCTCTCAAAATGCTGAGATTAAAGGCATATGCCACCTCACCTGTCTAGGTTTTTAAATGTGAACTTACACCTATTCCAAGTAAAATTTTAAATAACACTATATTGATCCATGAGTAATGCAAGTACTTTATAAAAATATTTTCAGTTCCTCTCTCCTGTCTTTTCTGTTATTGCAGTCATTCATTTTACTTATGCATAAGCATATATACAGTGAAATCCATTATTGCTATTATTATTTTGAAAAAGCTGTTATACTTTAGATCAATTAATAATAAGAAAAAATATTTTACCTTCATTTATTCATTCTTCAAATATTTTCTTTATGTAGATTTAACTTTCTCACTTATATATGTTTTATTATTTCTGAAAAACTTCTTTTAACATTGCTTGCAAGACAAGCCTACTGGCAACCAATTTCTCAATTTTTGTTTGTCTGAGAAAGTCCATATTTCTCCTTCACTTTTGAAGAATGATTTCTCAGGGTACAGAATTCTAGGTTGGTGGTATTTTTCTCTCAATACTATATATCTCACTTCATTCTCTCTCCCTTGCGTAGTTTCTGGGAAGTCAGATGTAATTCTTACCTTTGCTTGTATAGGTAAGTTGTTGTTCCCCCGACCCTGGTTTCTTTTAAGATTTTTAATTTATCTTAGATTTTCTGATACTTAAATATGATATTCCTATATGTAGTTTTTCTGGTGTTAATTTTTGCTTGATTGTCTCTGAGACTCCTGGATTTTTGATTCAGCGTCTGACATTAATTTGGAGAAATCCTTAGTCATCATTGCTTCAAATGTTGCTTCTATTCTTTTCTCTCTTTCTTCTTGTATTTTTATTGTGTTTATATTACATCTTCCTGTTTAGTTTGTATTTCCCAGATTTTTTTTCTCTTTGCTTTTAGTTTTGGAATTTTTGATTATCAGCTCCTCAAACTCAGATTCTTTCCTTAGCAGTGTTTAATTTACTAATGAGCCCATCAAAGGTATGCTTCATTTCAGTAATGGTGTTTTTTTATCTAAAGCATTTATTTTTGATTCTTTGTTGCAGTTATCATCTTTCAGCTTAGATTAGCTATCTGTTCCTGCATGTTGTCTACTTTTTTATTAAAGCTCTTAGCATAAGAATTATAGTTTAAAAATTCCTAGAATGATAATTACAAAAACATTCCTGCCATATCTGACTCTGGTTTAATGTGTATTCAGTCTCTTTAAACTGTGGGAAACAAGGAAAACTTTCTTTTCCTTGCAGAATCTCTTTTAATTTTGTGTTGAAAGGTGAACATGATACACTGGGTAAAAGAAGCTATGGTAAAGAGGCCCTTAGCGATGTGGTGGTAAGGTGAGAGGGGAAGGGAATCATCCTATGATTCTATGATTAGGTCCCAGATTTTGGTGAGCCTTAACCCTTGACTGTGAACTCTATAAGTGCTTCTCAATCCCTTACCCTATGCCTTTAGGTGGAACAGGATGGCTGGAAGGGGCTGAGGTTATATATTTTCCTTCTTCCACATGGAAGGCCATAGGGAGCTGTGGTAGGGAATATTCTTTCTCTCACACTGAAGGATAATGCTGACTAGAGTTAGGTACGACAAGCATTGTTATATCATGCTTTGCTTTATGCTTTGCAGATATTTATAAATTCAAGGTTTGTGGCAACCTTGAATCAAGCAAGTCTGTTGGCATCATTTTTTTCCAGCAGCATGTCCTCACATCATGACTGTGTCACATTTCAGTAATTCTCACATTTCAAACTTTTCGTTAAGTATGGTTTATGGCACCCCAAAATAACTACAACTGCTACATTAAAGATCTCTCATCACAGTTCACAATATCAGTTATAATAATAAAAAAAAACATTTGAAATGTCGTGAGAATTACCAAAATACGTTACAGAGACATTAAATGAGCATATCCCATCTTATATATAGTAATAGTATATGCATATAAGATGGCAGACTTAGCTGATAAATGTTTTGTGTTCTGACTGCTCAACTGATCAGCTGTTCTCAAATTTTCTCCTTCTCCTTGAGCCTCCCTATTACCTGAGACACAATAAATCTTGATATAGGTCAATTAGGGTAACTCTACAATAACCTATGTGTGTTGAAGGGACAGGAAGAGTCGCAGGTTCAAATGTTCAAGAGTCACTTGAGGTCAAAAGCTAGAAATGATTAAGCTTAGTGAGGAAGGCATGTTGAAAGCTGAGATAAGCCAAAAGCTAGGCTTCTTGTGCCAAAAGTTTAGGCAAGTTATGAATGCAAAGGAGAAGTTTTTAGGGAAATTAAAACTGCTACTCTAGTGAACACATGAATGGTAAGAAAGCAAAACAGTCTTTTGATGATATGGAGAAAGTTTTAGTAGTCTAGATAGAAGATAAAACTAGCCACAACATTCCCTTATGCTGAAGCTTAATCCAGAACCAGGACTCAACTCTCTTCAATTCTATGAAAGCTCAGAGAGATGAGGAAGCTTCAGAAAAAAAGATCAAATCTAGCAGAAGTCTTCATGATGTTTAAGAAAATAAGCTGTTGTCATAACATGAAGTGTGATATGAAACAGCAAGTGCTAACGTAGAAACTGCAGACAATTATTCAGAAGGTCTAGCTAAGTTAGATAGTTGAAAGCTGCTACACTAAACAGCAGATTCTCAGTGTAAATAAAACAGCCTTCTTTTGAAAGAAGATACCATCTAAGACTTGCCTAGAGAACAGAAGTCAATGACTGGCTTCAAAGCTTCAAAGAACTGCTTCAAACTCTCTTTTTAGGGGATAATGTAGCTGGCTACTTTCAGTTGAAACAGTGCTCATTTACTGATTCAAAAATCCTCCGACCCTTAATAATTATGCTAAATCAACCCTGCTGTACTCTATACATGAAACCACAGTCTGAATGACAGCACAGCACATCCATTTATAGCATGGTTTACTGAATATTTTAAGCCTACTATTGTGACCTACTGCTGAGAAAAAATGATTCTTTTAAAATATGACTGTGCACTGACAATAAACCTGGTCTCCCAAGAGCCCTGATGCAGATGTATAAGGAGATTAATGTTGTTTTAATGCTCGCTAACACATCTATTCTGTAGCCCATGGATCAATAGTAATTTCAACTTTCAAGCCTTCTTATTTAAGAAATGCATTTCATAATGGCATAGCTGCCACAGATGGTGATTCCTATGATGAATCTAGACACAGTAAATTAGAAATTTTCTAGAAGAGATTCACCATTCCAGATGTCACTAGGGATATTTGTGATTCATGGGAGGAGAAGTTTGTTTCAAAACTCATGAGTGATTTTAGGCAGTCAAGATGTCAGTGGGGGAAGTCACTGTCAATGTCGCAGAAATAGCAAGAGAACTAGATTTGGAAGTGGTGCTTAAAGATGTAACTGAGTTGCTATAACCTCCTTATAAAACTTGAACAGATGAGGAGTTGCTTCTTATGGACAAGGAAATAAAGTGTTTTTTTCTGAGATGGAATCTGCTTTTGGTGAAGGTGTTATGAATATTGTTAAATGACATCAAAGGATTTAGAATATTACGTAAACTTAGTTGATAAAACAACAGCAGAGTTTGAAAGATTGACTGCAATTTTGAAAGAAGTTCTACTGTGGGAAAATGGTATCAAACAGCGTCACATGCTACAGAGAAATCTTTATGCAAGGAAGAGTCAATTGATATGGCAAACTTATCACTGCCTTATTTAAGAAATTGCTATAGCCACCTCAAACTTCAGCAACCACCACCCTAAGCAGCCGTCAATACAGAGGTGAGACCCTCCAAAAAGATTACAGCTTGCTGAAGGTTCAAATAATTGTCAGTACTTTTTAGTTATGAAGTATTGTTATATTAAAGTACTTACAATTATTTTATGCTTAATGTTATTACACATTTAATAGACAATAGGATAGTGTAAATATAACTTTTATATATACTGAGAAACTAAAAAAATTCAAAGCAGTATTTTCTTTATTGTGGTAGTCTGGAACCAAACCTGTGATATCTTCAACGTATGCTTGTATTTTCCTTTCTCAAGTTAGGTTAAACTAAGATGAGACTCGAGCAGCTTATAAGGGCAAGCTTTTTTTAAGAACAGAATATTCTGGTGTTTTCAACATGATTCCTTTTCTCCTTCCACTTCCAGAAGCATGAGAGTAAATCTTTCTGGTATTCACTTTAAAACTCACAAAAGTATAGGGTTCCTCCATGACTGAGTCACCTTGGTGTTTTTAACTCTTGGAATTTTTAACAGTCAGAATATTGGTATTTTCTCTCTCACGTAAGATAAATTCAGAAGCTATTAGGAAACTAATGTATACAGTTTTAATCTGTTTGATTCTTTATGTTTTTCCTCAGTTGGTTTGGGTCTGTTACATATGCTTAATTCTAGAGATAGCCTGAGGTTTTGATGGTTCATACAAAAAGTAGGCGATTCCCCTCTTCATTTTTCTCATCTCAGATTCCGCATACACTCCTTAACCTGCATTTTTCCGCTAGTTCCTCTGTCTGGAAACACAGGGTTTCTTTCAAAGTTTTAGGTAGAACACAGTTGTTCTGCTCAGCTACTGGATTCCACCCTTGGGACAAAACCTTGATAAAGTATGAAACAAAAACAAAAACGAACACAACACAAGTACCTGTAGGTTTATTTCTCCAAATTTTGACTGTCTCTTATTATCTGCTTGACTGACAGAGTTGTCAGCTGGTTGTTTAATGCATTTTGTTCAGAGTTTATAGTTTTCAACAGCAAGAGACTTGGGCTGTAATTGTGCTTAAACAATCATAGAAGCATTGACTTTGCTAAGATATGAATGCTTGAAAAGTGTTAATTTCTTATGAAAAATGTATACCAGAGGTGCCCAATCGTTTGGCTTCCCCGGGCCATATTGGAAGAAAAGAATTTTCTTGGGCCAATACATAAAATACACTAACACTAATGAAAACTACTGTTTTAAGAAAGTTTATGAATTTGGGTTGGGCCACATTCCAAGCCTCCTTGGCCTCATGTGGCCTGCGGGCCATGGGTTGGACAAGATTAATATATATCATTAAAGAGACAAGCATGGTACTTGCTCTAGCCTCATCTTCCAAATCTCTAAATGGTAAAATTCCATTACCTCACAGTTAATGTCTAAATCTTCCTGGCTCTGTCTTCTCTGTAGAACTTCTTTAATTAAGAAAGAAAAAAAACAAGGTATCACTATTAAAAAATAACATTGTATGTTTTCTATCTGGTCTAAAATATAAAGCTGTGTTCACTAATTATTTCTTTAAGTATTATCTTTGTAAATATATAGAAGGTCTTCCATAAAATACAAACTTTACAAACAGAATATTGGATGTGATTAGGAACAGATGATAGCATAATTTTCTTGTTTTATTTGGGAAATGAAAGGTGAAGGTAAAGGTATCATTCAATATCTAACAAGTACAGGAATGGTTGAATGAAGAACATTATGATAATGATGTGAATAAGTATTCGTGTTTTAATTTATTTATTTAATTTTTATTGGATTTTAGGTTTTGGGGTACATGTGCAGAACATGCAAGATAGTTGCATAGGTACACACACGGCAGTGTGTTTTGCTGCTTTCCTCCCCTTCACCCACATTTGGCATTTCTCCCCAGGCTACCCCTCCCCAGCTCCCCCCATGCTGTCCCGCCCCATTCCCCCCAATAGACCCCAGTGTATAGTACCCCGTTCCCTGTGTCCATGTGTTCTCATTTTTCTCACCCGCCTATGAGTGAGAATATGTGGTATTTCGTTTTCTGTTCTTGTGTCAGTTTGCTGAGAATGATGTTCTCCAGATTCATTCATGTCCTTACAAAGGACAAAAACTCATCATTTTTGATTGCTGCATAAGATTCCATGGTGTATATGTGCCACATTTTCCCAGTCCAGTCTATCATCAATGGGCATTTGGGTTGGTTCCAGGTCTTTGCTATTGTAAACAGTGCTGCAATGAACATTCGTGTGTATGTGTCCTTATAGTAGAACGATTTATATTCCTTTGGATAAATACCCAGTAATGGGATGGCTGGGTCAAATGAAATTTCTATTTCTAGGTCCTTGAGGAATCGCCACACTGTCTTCCCCAATGGTTGAACTAATTTACACTCCCACCAACAGTGTAAGAGTGTTCCTATTTCTCCACATCTTCTCCAGCATCTGTTGTCTCCAGATTTTTTAATGATCGCCATTCTAACTGGCGTGAGATGGTATCTCAATGTGGTTTTGATTTGCATCTCTCTAATGACCAGTGATGATGAGCATTTTTTCATGTGTTTGTTGGCCTCATGTATGTCTTCTTTTGTAAAGTGTCTGTTCATATCCTTTGCCCATTTTTGAATGGGCTTGTTTGTTTTTTTCTTGTAAATCTGTTTGAGTTCTTTGTAAATTCTGGATATCAACCCTTTGTCAGATGGGTAAACTGCAAAGATTTTTTCCCATTCTGTTGGTTGCTGATTCACTCTAGTGACTGTTTCCTTTGACGTGCAAAAGCTGTGGAGTTTGATTGGGTCCCATTTGTCTATTTTGGCTTTTGTTGCCAATGCTTTTGATGTTTTGGTCATGAAGTCCTTGCCTACTCCTATGTCCTGAATGGTTTTGCCTAGATTTTCTTCTAGGGTTTTTATGGTGCCAGGCCTTATGTTTAAGTCTTTAATCCATCTGGAGTTAATTTTAGTGTAAGGTGTCAGGAAGGGGTCCAGTTTCTGCTTTCTGCACATGGCTAACCAGTTTTTCCAACACCATTTATTAAACAGGGAATCCTTTCCCCATTGCTTGTTTTTGTCTGGTTTATCAAAGATTATATGGTTGTAGATATGTTGTGTTGCCTCCAATGCCTCTGTTCTGTTCCATTGGTCTATATCTCTGTTTTGGTACCAGTACCATGCTGTTTTGATTACTGTAGCCTTGTAGTATAGTTTGAAGTCTGGTAGTGTGATGCCTCCCGCTGTGTTCTTTTTACTTAGAATTGACTTGGCTATGCGGGCTCTCTTTTGGTTCCATATGAAGTTCATGGTGGTTTTTTCCAGTTCTGTGAAGAAATTCAATGGTAGCTTGATGGGGATAGCATTGATCCTGTAAATTACTTTGGACAGTATAGCTATTTTCACGATATTGATTCTTCCTAACCATGAACATGGAATGTTTCTCCATCTGTTTGTGTCCTCTCTTATTTCATTGAGCAGTGGTTTGTAGTTTTTCTTGAAGAGGTCCCTTACGTTCCTTGTAAGTTGTATTCCTAAGTATATTATTCTCTTTGTAGCAATAAGTATTTGCATTTTTAAATCACATGCATGGTAGTTAACAGTGTTGATTCTGGAGTCAGATAACCCCGGCTTGAATTTTGGATTTGGCAATTAACCAGCTCTAAGATCACAGACAAGATACGCAGTCTTTCTGTCTTCTTCCTCATCTGTAAAATGGAATAACAGTGCTACATATCTCATGGAGTCATTTGGAGATGAATGTCTATAAAATATTTTGTCTGTGTATTGCTCTATTGAGTGAAAAAAAGTTTGCTTTTTTTTTCTAAAATATAAACCCTTTCTTTCATTTATTATTTCTGAATCTTAGTGAAAAAAGCAGATATGGTTGACATAGGAGCCACATTTAGCTTTGTAAAAGACTCAGGTTCATAGTTTACTTTAAAGAAGTCTTCAATACCTGAAGGCAAAAGTAAAATGCCATTCTAACGTGCCACTTTACTACTTAATCTGTTAGAGTAGCATGGAGTCAGCGAAAGAGAAAGGCAATAAAGCTTTGAGTTTACTTATGGGTGTTAAGTTTAATTCTTCTCTGTAAATCTTTGGTTAGCATGTGCATTTCAGAGTGTATCTGTGGCTTATTTTTTATTTCTTGAAAATATTGTCTGAAATCAGTTTCATGATTTATTTTTTGTATAATGTATTAAAACACAAAAATCATTTTTCTAAAATCAGGAATTAATATGCAATTTTAACAGAAATAAACTGTGGATAGCATTAGGTTAAAATGTGGTAGACTTGATGTTTAAACACAATCCAAGTCCAAATTCAGTGTGACACACAAATTCAGTGCAAATCAGTGTGAAAATCCTAGGAAACACCACACACCCAGGTAATAGGGTTTAGCAACAACACTAATTCAAAGCCTCGCTACATTCACACACATGTTGAATTTCTTTAATGTTCTTTCTAAAAGGGGATTTTATGGTTTTCGTGAAGAAATAGTCAAATGTATTTACATGATAGTATTTTTTTTTTAAATTTACTCAACAGATTTACTGTGTTTAATATTGTGTTTAACAATGATGACAATTATTTAAAAATTGTTTTCTACATGATGAAATGCTATAAGGTAGCATGAATATACATTAATATTAGTACATTAATATGTAAGTTTTTCAGTGAAAAGAACTCTTAATGTATTGAAAAACATGATGAAAAAATAATTATCTAGAAGCGAGTGTGATGAGTCAATATTTCTCTGAGGTTTATGGCCAAAAAACACACTTTGGGACAAATACTGCATTAGGTTTTTTCTATATTGATCAGACAAAATAACTAATATTACCCCTCTTATTGTGATATGTTCCACCTTTCTACAGCTCATTATTAGTGTTATATTCCTGACACAGGCACAGTTTTGAGTAACAATGTTTAAAAAATAATTTATATGTATCTTGCACACCAATGTAATTATTACTGATTTCAACATAAAATGTGTATATAAGCTTATGATGGAAACAGGTTGTATAGAAAAATGTATAAAATGAGGGCTCCATTAGCTATTCTGTTTTCATCTAGCATTGATAAGGAGTAAATGCTTAGTAAAGCTTGATGAATGAATCTTGCAGTGATAGATTCAAAGTCATATGGGTGCGTTTTGTTTTCATTTGATGAGTTTTTTTTGGTTGTTGTTCTCAAGTTTTATCCAAAGGACTATAAATTGTTCTACTATAAGGACACATGCACACGAATGTTCATTGCAGCACTGTTTACAATAGCAAAGAACTGGAACCAACCCAAATGCCCAACGATGATAGACTGGACTGGGAAAATGTGGCACATATACACCATGGAATATTATGCAGCAATCAAAAATGATGAGTTTGTGTCCTTTGTAAGGACATGGATGAATCTGGAGAACATCATTCTCAGCAAACTGACACAAGAACAGAAAAAGAAATACCGCATATACTCACTCATAGGCGGGTGAGAAAAATGAGAACACATGGACACAGAGAGGCGGTCTACTATACACTGGGGACTGTTGGGGGGAATGGGGGAGGGACAGCGGGGGGGGGGCTGGGGAGGGATAGCCTGGGGATGAATGCCAAGTGTGGGTGAAGGGGAGGAAGGCAACAAAACACACTGCCACGTGTGTACCAATGCAACTATCTTGCACGTTCTGCACATGTACCCCAAAACCTGTAATGCAATAAAGATTAAAAAAAAAAAAAAAAGAAATACAATGATAGTTAAATTCATGTCTTACTTGAATTTTTTTAGTAGCAGGACCAAAACGAGAACTTAGTTTCTGCTAGTTTTTAATCTGTAGACTATTATAACTTCTAATAAAAATAAAATCTGTGGCACTCGTATTAACATTTTACAGATTAAAATACATGATAGTATTTTTTAACAGTAGTTTGTAAAACATAAGATTTCTTTTTAACTGCAGTAAGTTTAGCATGTTATATTTTATTCGATTTTATGTTAATAATCATTTACCACATTGAGATTCCAAATGTGAATTTTTCCTTTTTGATTTTTGTTTTTAGGATTTATTTAAATTCTAATACTGACCACTTGTATAAGAATAGACAGAGCCACAACCTTGGTGTAATTCTTTCTTGAGAGTTATCAAGAGCATGTCTATTTTTGGCTGTTTTATGTATAATTACATTCTTGATTGCTGCACACTGAATTTGTCTGACAAGTATGGTGAAAAACAACACACGAAAATGTGCCACATTATTTATGACCAAGCTACAGCAGGTCCTTAGAGCTGAATCTGAAACTGATTTTCTTAGTTCTCCTTTCTAGATGCTACTTTACTATAGTATACAGCAGCTTCAAGATATTCTCTTGCCAATCAGACCATCTGGAATCATATTGGCATCATTGTATTGTGATATACATATAATAGGTCATATTTTGGGACTTTATTGACCTTTTGTTATAATTTTATATTTAGTAGGATTTGTGGCTAAAACTATTTCAAAAAACTCAGTGAAGTCTTTAAGACAAGTTTAGATATCTGAGCTCTATAGAGGTTCAAAGTACCACTGTTTATATAGGACTCTACTTGTCCTCTAAAAGGAGCATTACCCTTTTTTATTTGGATTTCTGCTTTGCTGACTAGTGTATCATTGGATTAGCTACTGCCAGCAATGCACAATAAAGTTTCACACATTTTGTTGTCTCTTTTATAAATTTTGTTTCTGTATAGATGACCTTACCTTTTTCCCCCTTTTTAAGTTCTATTATTAGTCAGCAGTACTTTATTAACTTTTCAAAGAAGAAACCATCTTATTTTGCATTCTTGTTTGTATGTAATTACCAGGATGTTTTACAATTATCTATTAATGTGTAGCTTTCTTATTAGATCACACATTTCTTGAGTGCAGAATTTTTATATTCTATTAATTTATGTATTCTAGGAGCCACATCAATCACAAAGTTTGGCACAATGTTTATAGTTAATAAAGATTACTAAATCCACAAATGAGTGCTTTACCAAGAAATAGTTAAGGCTTTGTTAGAAGTATCAGGGAGAATAAAAGGTTGGGAAAGCTGTAAGATAACATATGTTATTTTAGGTGTTTACTTAAATAAAGTTGATTATTCTCTGTTGAAGCAGAATAAATATTATGTGTCAATTATTGTGCTTAAGTAAGGGATATAGATACATAATTATCATAAAATAATTGTGTTATATAATAAAGGCATAAAAATATTCAAGAGAGAGAATAATAACTAGATTCAGAGTAATAAAAGTAAAAGGACATTTAAAGGTGAGAACACATATAAAAGTGAACTTTTATAATAAGCTCATCAGTTCTGAGAAATGTAATTTGGTTTGGGGGCATTAGGGAGGAGACCTGGGTAAGCCTGTAAGAGCCCGTTTGTCTTTTATATTACACTGTTGTTGAACTTTAAACTATGGGCTATGAGAAGGTTCCTTAAGTAGAGGAATTAAACAAGATTTTTTTAAAAAACGCTTTTGGTGGCAGTGAAGGACTAGTTTAGAATTGGAAGAACCTAATTAAAAAAAAAGAAAACATGAATGTCGAGTGTTGGTGCAAATAAAAAGTACTTAAAGTAGAGACAAGGCCATGGCAGAATAAATGGAGAAAAGGGCCTTATTTTCAATATGGAATAAAACTGGTAGGTCTCAGAGACTGTTAGGACATGTGAGGTAATGAGAGGGAGGAACTTAATATTTCAGGCCTTTAGTACATAGGTAATAAATAGGTCATTTTTACTTTTTACAAACACAAACTGTTTAAAATTTCACCTAAGTATAGAGGACTTTAACTCTCTTTTTTATGATTTATGAACTATGTGTTTTTAACTGTGCTTTAAATTAGTAAAAGTCTGTGGGACCATCCTGAGCCAAAGAATCATTTCACCATCTTTTCTACACTTCTCGAGTTTTATGGTAAACACACATTTACTATAAAATTATTATTAGCTAAAATAAATATAATAAGAATATTGATAGATAATTTTTTAATTATACTTTAAGTTATGGGGTACCTGTGCAGACTGTGCAGATTTGTTACACAGATATACATGTGCCATTGTGGTTTGCTTCACCCATCAACCCATCATCTGCATTAGGTATTTCTTTTAGTGCTATGCCTCTCCCCATCTCCCATCCCCCGACAGGCCCCAGTATGTGATATTACCCTTCTTGTGTCCATAAGTTCTCATTGTTAAACTCCCACCTATGAGTGAGAATACGTGGTGTTTGATTTTCTGTTCTTGTGTTAGTTTGCTGAGAATGATGGTTTCCAGCTTTATCCCTGTCCCTGCAAAGGACATGAACTCATTCTTTTTCGTGGCTGCATAGTATTTTATGGTGTATATGGTGTCACATTTTCTTTATCCAGTGTATCACTGATGGCCACTTGGGTTGGTTCCAAGTCTTTGCTATTGTGAACAGTTCTGCAATAAACATATGTGTCTTTATGGTAGAGTGATTTATAATCCTTCAAGTATGTATGCAGTAATGAAATAACTGGGTCCAATGATATTTCTAGTTTTAAATCCTTGAGGATTCATCACATTGTCTTCCACAATGGTTGAAGTAATTTATAGTCCCACTAACAGTGTAAAAGCATTCCTATTTCTCCATATCCTCTTCAGCATCTGTTTCTTCCTGTTGTTTTAATTAACGCCATTCTAACTGGCATGAGATTGTATCTCATTGTGGTTTTGATTTTCATTTCTCTAATGACCACTGACGATGAACATTTTTTTATATGTCTGTTGGCTACATAAATGTCTTATTTTGACAAGTGTCTGTTCATATGCTTCACCCAATTTTGTTTAAGTACATCTTTAAAAAAATACTTTAAGTTCTGGGGTACATGTGCAGAATGTGCAGGTATACATGTGCCATGTGGTTTGCTGCACCCATCAACCCATTACCTACATTAGATATTTCTCCTAATGTTATCCTTATCCCCCTCCCCGTCCCCCAAACAGACCCTGGGGTTTGATGTTTCCCTCCCTGTGTCCATGAGTTCTCATTGTTCAACTCCCACCTATGAGTGAGAACATGAGGTGTTTTGTTTTCTGTTCTTGTGTTAGTTTGCTGAGAATGATGTTGTCCAGCTTCATCCATGCCCCTGCAAAGGACATGGAACTCATCCTTTTTATGGCTGCATAGTATTCCATGGTGTATTTGTGCCACAATTTCTTATCCAGTCTATCATTAACAGGCATTTGGATTGGTTCTAAGTCTTTGCTCTTGTGAACAGTGCTGCAATAAACAAACATGGGAATGTGTTTTTAAGTAAGTTTTTAAAATAACTTGATCTTTTTAAAAAATGAACTAGTCTATTTCTGTTTATAATTTGACTATATATACTTAGACTAGTGGCAGGTAAATAGTGTCAACCAAGTATTGCCTATTATTATAACTATTAGTATTACTTGTTCTTTGGGTAATTGTAAGAGCCTTTTAATTGATCTTTCTGTTTTGTCTCTTCATCTGTTAGTCTGTTCTCTAAGCAGTAAATCTAGAAAAGCAAGTCTATTTCTGTCAAGTAGCATCTAGTTAAAAAAACAAATGAGTTATCAAGTCTGCCACATCTTTGCTCATAAACTTCCAGAGCATTTTATTTCATTTGGAGTTAAATTATTTCAATCGCCTGCAGGATCTTATGTGGATCTTACGTGACTCATACCACACTCTTTACTTCTCCTCTCAGACTCTATCATTGGCTTCTCTCCATGTTGCTACCTGTGGATTTTGGTTCAGGAAGTGTCCCTCTCTTGAATATATTACCTAATCTCTTTCCTTGGTGCTGCTTGTGCTTTGGGGCCTGGGCATACACCAGTTCTTCTGTCTGGAAGGCTCTCCCCTAGATATAGCCTTCTTTATTCCCTCAATTCCTCAGATGTCTCTGCCTCAGTGTCTCTTAATCAGTGAAACTTTCCATGATCCCAATTATAATATATGATCCTACTTTCTGGCACTGCATATGTGATTATGCAGTGTTCTGTATTATTCAGTTGGTGTTAGACAAATACTATCAGTATATTTTAAGAACCTGTATGTATTTGCTGTGTGGCTATTTAAAATAAATAGGCTTCAGACAACATTAGAGATGCTCCTACTTAAAAATAATTTGCAAAACAAATCTCAGAAATTAGTTTTATTGATCAATTATATATTTTGTCTCATGACATGTTAAAAGAAATATTTTCAGGTTAGAAATATTAGTAATACTTATTACCATTTTAAATATGGTTTTCTAGATGAATATTTTCTACTTTTGCTTTATGTTAGGCTTCAACTTAAATTAAAGAAGATATTTCCTTATTTGGGTGTTACCTGAACATACTAGCATATTACATGTACTTTTAAAGTACTATTTGAGCAACTGAATGAATTAATGATCAAATAGAATAACTGAAAACTTGCATAAATGTAACAAAATCTGAGATATCAATGGAGATATTCCTGAAGTCAACAAAATTTATCATTAGGATGACTAAACATAATATTTCACTTACATTGGTGCAATTTTTATTAGTGGATATGTGTTTTTGAGTCATTTTTGTGGTGTAATGTTGCTTATTTTTGTGGTGATAAGCAGACATTCTAGATGAAGATTATTAACAGGTTAGTTGGCAATGGGAATTTTAAATGCCAAAATATGGATCAAAAGGGGATTCAGTTAAAACCCTAAAAAGAATATTTAAAATGAGGTGTCCATAAGGAACTCTGAAAAGTTCAAACATTAATCTGATGATCTACAAGACCTGTGTGTCTGTCCAGGTAAGACCTGAAGAAAAAGCCTGGCTATTTCAAATATGATTGACTTTAACAATCTGCTTAGCAAGAAGTGAGAGCTAAGACAGTGTTGTAAAGTGTGGAAGTGTTGAAAGTATTTGCCAAGGCACACAGAAAGGCTCTTGAAATACTAATTCGTTCAATTCAATTCCGAGATTTAAGGAAACCTCAGTCTAATCATTTACTGATCATTAACTTAACAAAACAGAGACCTCGTTGGCTACAGGCAGCAAAGACAACTGACTTACAAAATTACTTCAAGGAAATCACTAAAGGAACAAGCGCCAACAACTACAAAGAAAAATAACAGTAGGACTGGCAGAAGTGGAGGACAGTATATGATTTCAGGGTTGTTATTTAATATGTTCAACTTTCAACAAAAAAAAACTTTCAATGTCATGAGACAGCCAAAAACAAAAAGAAAAGAAAAGAAAATTATGTGCTATACAAAGCAAAAAGCAAAGCAAAACAGTTAAGAGGAGCTGTCTTTGAAGAAGCACAGACATTGGGCTTACCCAATGAAGATATTAAATCAACAATTATGGATATGTTAAAAAAGACTAAAGAAAACCATGACTAAATAACCATCAGCAAGTATGATAATGATGTCTTACCAAATTGAAAGTAGCATTAAAGGTATATACTATAAAAAACATTAAATAGTAGTAGTACTGTAGTCGAATAGTGTAACATGCAATGAAAAATTGACTAGCGAAGTTCAGCAAAGAATTTGAGCTGACAAAATAAAGAATCAGTATACTTGAAAATAAATCAGTTGATATCATCTACTATGAGAAGAAGGGGAAAAAAATTTTTAAAAAGTTGACAGATCTTCAGAGACCTGTGGGACACCATGAAACATTTCATAATAGGCATAATAGGAGTCCCAGAAAGAGTAAGGGCAGAAAACATATTTAACAAAGTAATGACGGAACACTTCTCAAAGTTAGTGAACCATGTTAATCTACACATTCAACAACTTCAAATAGGATAAACTTGTAAAATCTACATCTAGATACATCATAATCAGATGTCAAAAAGCAAAGGCAATGAGAGAACTTTCAACACTGCAGAAGTGAATTGACTGACGTACAAAAGATTCTCATTTAGATTAATAGCTGATTCCCTATCAGATACCGTGGAGGGCATGAAGCAGGAGGGTAATATATTCATAGTTCTGAGGGGAAGGGGAAAGACTTCCAACAAAAATTTTAGAGCCAGCAAAACTCTCTTTTAAAGGCAAAGGAAACAGCCAGGTGCAGTGGCATGCTCTTATAGACCCAGATACTTAGGAGGCTGAAGTCAGAAGATAGCTGGAGTTCAGGATTTCAATACCACCCTTAGGCTACGTAATAAGACACAATCTCTTAAAAAAAAAAAAAAAAAAGAAAAGAAAAATTAAGACATTCCCATATTTAAAAGAATATTAACTAATAAAGCTCGCTTTCAAGAAATATAAAGAGTCTCTTAGATTGAAATGAAAGATTACTGAACAATAACTCAAAGAAAACTGATACACTTATCTTTGAAAGGTAAAAATAAAAGATTATTCTTCTCGTTTATAATACTTCTCTGTTTAGATTAAAAATAAAATTGCATACAACAATAATTATAAAACTATATTCATGGGCTTATAGTATATAAAGATGTAATTCATACAACAATAATAGCTACAAAGCAGGAGGAGGGATTAGAGCTACATAAAAACACATTTTTGTGTAAGATTAAGGAGAAATTAGTATTAATTTGAAGAAGATTTTAATAAATTAATTAAAATCCTGAGAGTAACCACTAAGAAAACCTGGAAGGCTATAGTAAAAATGTAAGGAAATAAAATTTTGAACTAATAAATATCTATTCCACTCAAAAAAAAAGTCAGGAATGGAAGAATAATGTAATATTAATTAAAAAGGCATAAAACATAGAAAACAAATAGCAAAATAATAAATGAAAACAACTAAAATTTCCACAAACTGATAAATAGATAATCTGGGGCATGTCCATAAAAGGGAATATTACTTGAAAAGAGAAATGAGATAGTAATACATGGTACACCGTGGATAAATCTTGGAGACATGATAAATGAAAGAAGCCAATTTAAAAGGCCACATGTTGTGTGGTTGCATTTATATAAAAATGCCCAATTTTTGCTGGGGGCTGGGAAAAGGGAAAGATTGAGAGTGACTGCCATTGGTTGCAGGGTTTCTTTAATGCATTATAAAATTTTTCTGCAATTAGGTAGTAGTGATGGTTGGACAACCTGTGACTGTACCAAGCACACTGTAATGTAAGCTTTAAAAGAATAGATTCCATATGTGAATTAATAAAATCTATTATGATTGATGTTATATGTGAACAGTGTGACCAGCTCAATAAAGATGTTATTTTTAAAAAAGAGAAATGTAAGATTAGAAATATATGTTTTGAGCCATATAAAAATAAATCCTAATTCTAAGGGTGGGAATAAACACTTTTTTTAGATGGAACAAAGGATGACACAAATAAAAATAAGTACCGCATCACAGGTAGTAACCAATTATTTAATTAAAAAATTGCCTGCTAGGATGAAATAGCTTAATTCTAATTAAATAACTTATACTTAATTCTATTAAATAACTAATTAAATAAGTTATTCCTTTCTTGGCACTTCTCATATTATTTGGTTATGTCTTTTCAAGTTATAAATTGTATTCCACCATTTACTATAGTTTTAAATATTCTTAGCCACTAGTTTTCACTCTCCAAAGAGCAAAGATTACATCAAATATGTGTTTCTATATTCACAGGTTCAATGTTTTGTGTATGATACTTTCTCAATAAATATTTGTTAATAAATAAATGAATCTTGTGGTATAAATGTGGAATAAATTATTTCCTCATTCTTTAATTTTTAAAGATTTTTGTAATTGAATTTACATATTTTTATCAAGTCCTAAATAATCCCTGTTAATAAGATGCAGAGAAAGCTGGAATGACTGTTAAATTATTAAATATGGAATCAGGTGATTTATAAATCAGACTTATGTGCTCAAATTTACAGAGACATGAATGTTCATGTTAAATGGGTATCAGTCCAGATACTCCTTTAGGCCTGAGTATAATTATGAATTAATATGGTCATGACACACAGATTTATATTAAATTAGTTTCATGATGACATCAGGTCCAGGTGGAAGTAGTCACATTACTTCAAGGGCAGAATATTTGGATTTTTCTCTTGTTTGCATGGTTTCCAATAGCTCTTGAAATTAAAACTCTTTAGGTAATTGTATAATTAAATATTACTAATGTTTTGATTTTATTTAAATCATAGAGTTTTTGGTAGGCGATGTTTAATATATGCTTAGGAACTTATTTTTTTCTTATTATAAATGCATCAAATTCAAGTTTTTTAAATTTTTAATTTGGATTTTTCTGGTGTCTTTATTTCTCATTTATCTTTGTAGGCAGGGATTTATTTGGATACTGACTTTTCTAACAGAACATTATAGTTAGATCTATATATTTACAGTAAAAATTTTGTATTAATTTTCTAACAATAATTCCTTTTAAGCTTATTGAACTTTTTAGTTATTTAATATTATAATTACCTTACTGTCTTTATATATGTACAATTATTAAAATGTGTTGACTTTTAAAATTAGCTTTTTGTTCACATTTTATTTGTTCTTTGCCATGCAGTGTAAACTATCAATGAAGTAAAATTGAGTTTTAACAAATGAATGAATTTAGTATAGATTTCCTGAGCTAGAAGATAACATAGAATAACAGCTTAATATTTACAGCTGATTTGTAAAATAAGTGTTTCTCTTTCAATCCTATAAGGATATTCTTAACACTGAAATATAAGTAAGTGATTTTTTCTTCTTCAAATATTTAAAAGTAAAGAAGGCACATTATCTTGAATACATCTCACTCTGTTATATGTGTACTTTAATATCCTGATGAATCTCTGTCTGTTGTTTTTTTGTCCAGGGGGACATCCAGCAGTTTTTGATCACAGGTGACCCCAAGGCAGCATATGACTACTGTGAGCATTATAGTCCAGACTGTGACTCTTCAGCACCCAAGGCTGCTCAGGCTCAGGAACCTCAGATAGATGAGGTAAGGAGCACAAGATCAGAATAGGTCTTTGAATTTCAATAATATGGACATAGCACTGGAGTTTTTGAACTTACACTTATTTATTCCATTTAATTGAACTGGGCATTGTCTTATAATTGTGTTGTAACATTTCCAGGAAAAATTGACTTGAATATATTTGTTACTTGTTTTCTTGCTGTTTAAGCATTTTATTACATATATTCATTAGAAATAGTGATGCTTCACTGGTATACAGTGTATATGCACATATTCTATTATTGAGGGGGTGAGAAAAACGTACTTTCTATCCATGATATTTTTGACCCTTAGCACTTAAATAATTAACACAGCCTCAAGATAGAATAACATATTTTCTGGTGGACATGTCATCTCCCTGGACCTTTGGCAATTAATGCAAATGAGGAAGTGCCATTAGAACTACCTTAAAGTTTTCAGGCTGGGTTAAATAGAGGGTTTTTATAAAAAGTTCCTCAAGGGAAATTTGAATGCATGTGAACTGGAAAACATTTAAGCCTCATTTGGGAGCAAAACTATATTTTTGGATTTTTTTCCCTCACGTCTTAGAGTGTTAAAAAGGAAATGGAAATTTGAAAACATCAAGAATCTTCTAAAAATGGATCAAATAATGTTTTTCTTCCCTTTTAAATATACTATTGGTGCCACCATTTGAGTTTTACTGTTTATAATGGTTCAAAATTTTTTATCTTATTGTTAGTTCTGCATGTGAATTCAGGCTGGATTTTACCCTTTAAATGCTAGAAATATGTTTTTGATATACTTAACTTTTTAAGGTGTAATAGTGAATTCTGTTGCACTAATATTTTCCATGACTTAATGTTAGATTTTCTTTTTAAAAAACAGGGTAAAATTTGGAGAAGCCAATAGGAAGGCAAATATGAGAGTGTAAAGAGAAATTACTGAGATATTTTATCTGCCCGTTTCACAGTTCTTAAGTACTTCACTCTTTTTATTCTCTCATCATTCACTAAATATGTTTTCCATGAATTCTAAGAGGATAGTAAAATAATTAACAGGCTTATTGTTTTCATATCTGAGAGGTTATGTGATGACTCAATATTAAAATTTATAGCATTTACTATACATATTCAAGATTGATGAGATCTGTTTTGCTCCTTTATGAAGAAAGACAAGGCTTCTTCTTTTTAGCAACAGATACGGCTCTGATTTTTGGAAGAAGGGAGGTTTGCATTCTTAATATATCACTTTGAGGTGTTTTGTTCCCATGTTGTAATGCTATTATGTCAGGTAAGCTATTATTTTATCAAGGTGTGATTTGTATCCATCTTCTTAAGTTCATTTAAAAGTGAACGCACCTTTTACCATTGTAGTTGTTGACATGTGTATTCAACATTCTGTTGAGATGTCAAATTTTGTTTTACTAGACGCATTTGACGAGAAAAACAGCACGTTGTTACAGTAGAAACTGCATGACAATCTGGTTGGGTAATGCAATAACAGATAGCATTTTACCTTTTATTATACTGAATAAATCATAATGAAAAGTTCTTTTTCTTTAAGGAAGAATTGGTTTTCACTGTTTTCTCTAACCTAAATTATGTTGATCTTTCAATAAGATAAACATTTATACCCCTATCAAAAAACTACTTAATCAAATTAAATAGTCCTTATATTAATTTTGAACTGTATCCATTAATATGTCATTATATGATAAAATACATATTAATAATTAATCTTTGGATGTCATACATATTAATATTGCAATGTTAGTTGCCAATGAATGAAGAATGTAAAGTGCAATATGGAGTATCAACCATACCTGTTGTACTTTATATTACTTAATTGTTCACTAATGAACTTGTGGCATTGCATGTTTATTATTCTTATTTAAATTAAAAAAATATGTCCATTTCTTTTATAGATAAATCAAAGTTTTTTCCAGCTTATAATTTTGTCTATTTAATGCCCTCTAAATAACATATCTTAATCCATTTTTAAGATTCATATTGTTATATGCTTGGCACAACTTTACAACCATCACCACAGACTGAGATGTATAATGTAGACAGATTCTAATTTGATGACAATATCATCACATTTTAATTCTATTTGAACCTAAACAATCCCATTTAAATTGATGACTCACTAATATTAAAATTATGATGGACTTGGGATTTTATTATCAAGTTAAATTATCTTCCTATCTCGTAAGAAATTAGATGTTAAATCTATATGATTCCTTTTGATATTCTTTCTTAAAAAAGGATGAAAACAGAAAATGAAGTGACAGAAAGACAATCTTTTATAAAGGAATTTGAAAAACAATTAACTTTCCACAATGTATTATCTTTTCACTTAATATGTATCATACTTTCTAGTTCTCCTTAGATGCACAGATTTTTACTGATGTCACCAGTTTTTTTTTTACAAATTAAGAACAGACTTCATGACATTTCTAGAACATCCTTTCTCCTCACATACTCTAATTTCTACTAGAATACCGACAAAATTGAAATTATTTTATTACTGCATGTTGCATATATTTGTCTGATTGATTACAACTAGTTCTTTCTTCTCTACTTGTCCCAAGCCATCCTTAGAATTCCATAGTGAGAAGACAGAATTATCTCCAAAAATAGGTTGTAAGGCTTTATGTAGCAATATATGTATTGCAATATATACTCAACAATGTTCTGAGTATTTTCATGACCAACACACGGAGGAAGCAGTGAAGATAAAGGAGAACCAGAAGTGATTTTCTTTTGACTCCTGACTAAGCTCTAAAAGAAAGATGTGCTAGTGGGGCACAGTGGTTTGCACCTGTAATTTCAGAACTTTGGGAGGCTGAGGCAGGAGAATCACCTGAGGTTAGGAATTGAAGAGCAGCCTGACCAACTTGGTGAAACCCTGTCACTACTAAAAATATTTTTAAAAATTAGCCAGGCATGATGGTGGGCACTTGTAATTACAGCTACTTGGGAGGCCGAGGCAAGAGAATTGTTTGAACTCAGGAGGGGGAGGTTGCAGTGAGCTGAGATTATGACACTTGTACTCTATACTGGGTGACAGAGAGAGACTCCATCTCAAAAAAAAAAAAAAAAGAAAAGAAAGAAAACAAAACAAAAACAGAAAGATGTGCTTTAGTGTCTAAGACAGTTAACATGTTATTTACTCCATTATTTTATAATCATGTTATTTCTTCCATTTTTTAATAACCAGTCTGGTTAGTCAACATTTGTACAGTTTAAATAAAGGACAGAATTATGAAAATTAGAAGATAATTTGTCCTGAAAGAGAAAAAATGATATTAAGTTAATGGACTACTTTGGTACAAGTGTATATATATCCTTCGATAGCAGATTTCGATTAAAATGAATTTAAGTTGTCCATGTTTAAAATTGGCCCTTTATGCCTTTACTTATTGTTTTTGCAATTGGTAACTCCTCTGTAAGTTACTAGAGCTTATTGTTAGAAGGCACAGTCATCACAATATTCTAAAGCATCTGTGGTCCACAGTTATTTTAGTGGCAGATTAAAAGGGATTAGTTAAAATGCCAAGAGAGATCCAGTTGAGACATAATTAGAACTGTATCAAATACAGTACTTAAGGAATTGTATATAGATTTCCCCTGGCACATATATATATTATGTGTGTGTGTGTGTGTGCGTGCGTGTGTGTGTATATATAATATATATATTATAATTAAAAGTATAAAATATAAAACAAATATATTATATATATATATATATATATATATAGGCCCTTTATGCCTTTACTTATTGTTTTTGCAATTGATAACTCCTCTATAAGTTACTAGAGCTTATTGTTAGAAAGCACAGTCATATATATATTTTATATATATAGTGTATATATCATATATATATAGTGTATATATAATATGTATTATATATAGTGTGTGTATATATATATATTTATGACTGTGCTTAAAACTCTAAAAATATATGTAATATTTATATATTATATATATTTAAATATATAATATATAAATATAATATATATTTTATATTTATTATAAATAATAATATATTATAAATATAACATATTTATATATAACATATAAATATTACATATATTTTTAGAGTTTTAACTTGTTGAGTTTACTGCTCAATTTTTATGCTACATATGATTTAGTGTATTTAGTTATTTTGATTAAAGACAAAATTTAACTTAAATTTTATTTAATAATATCTATATTCTTGATTGAAAAATAAAATTTTAATAAATATATTTAGCTTTGGAGTTGAGCACATTACTTTGCTCATTTTTTAATATGTGTGATTGTCTTTTATGTACCTCTGTTAAGAAACATTATCTCTCCTTAATTAAAATCTTTTAAAACAGAAGAATTTAGTGTAAAATACTATTTTCCAGTGTGAATTCATTTTGAGTTTTTAAAGATATCTATGTGTTATTCCTTTTTTTCAATAGAGAAAAAGGTAGTAATTTCATTAAAATTATATCTTAATTATGAGCATATCTAATTTTGAATTTTTTAATGGCTCACCAATATTTTGTGCTGTTTTTGATCTTAAGTCTAAAGAAAATTAGGCATCTCTTAATAAATTTTAGACTTTACTCTTCCCATTGGTTAGAGTATTTCAAATAGAATATATACTTATTTCATGTTCTTTGTATCCTCTTTCCCTCCTCCACTCTTTCCCATCTGTCAATTGATATGGAAATCCTTTTATACATAGAAAGACTACTCTCCCCATTTTTATTTTTAGACATGTAGATTAATTAAAATTTCCCTTTGAAATTACTGTAGAGATCTTATAGGGAAACATTGCATAGCAATTTTTATAAGTAAAAATTTATGGATATTTGACATCTGTGTCCAAGTACAGATGTTAATTATTGTGTTTGAATTAACATTCCCTAATTAAGAGTTTGAATTATTTTCCAAATTTTTAGTTTTCTTGTGATACTAACTACTATCCTGCTCATAGAAAATATGCTTTGTCACTCCTATGTTATACTCTGTATAAGACAGTATAATACTTCCATGTAATACAAAAATAACTTATCAATAACATTAATTTCTTGTCTCTTAACATTTACTCTATGTAAAAGTTAAGATGGTTCTCACTTTGTAAATAGTATTTTGCCACTAACACAATTGCTTGATATTTTTTCCTTTGCAATGTAGTATGCACCAGAGGATGTAATCGAATATGACTATGAGTATGGGGAAGCAGAATATAAAGAGGCTGAAAGTGTAACAGAGGGACCCACTGTAACTGAGGAGACAATAGCACAGACAGAGGTAAAAACAAAGCAGTGCCTGTATATGTGGTGTCCTGCTGTTCATCATCCTGTGGTTCCTTGTGTTGACCGTTCGTTCCTCAGACTTACCATAAACCTTTCATTCATCTTATTCCTCGGAGCCAATAACTGTGATTTTTATTTGACAGTAGCCGTTTTGAAGAATGATATCCATTTTACTTTTGCTTAGCTTTCCTTTTATCTATGCTCTATGTTTCCCTTCTCATTTATTTGTGTTTTCCATTCCATCTTTCACCACAATTTACAGAAAAAGAAATCCAATTTCAAAAAGAAGATGAGGACAGTGGCTAACTCAAAGGAAAAGTCCAAAAAGTTTACACCCCCCAAATCTGAAAAATTTTCATCCAAGAAGAAGAAAAGTTATCACGCATCAGCAAAAGCCAAACTAGGGGTAAAGGTAGCAAAGAAAAAGCAATCAAGATCTATCCTAGATAAGCTGGAAGATCTCTGATGATGAGTCATAGTCTTAACCCAACTAGATAAATACTCACTTGGATAATACTATAACCCAATTAAATCATGATTTCCATACATTTGGGGTTATTGTACCTGTTTGCTAATTCTCTTCTGAATTTACCATTAGGCAAATATCGTTGATGATTTTCAAGAATACAACTATGGAACATTGGAAAGTTACCAGACAGAAGCTCCTAGGCGTGTATCTGGGACAAATGAGGTAATACGAATAGGCAGTATTCAATCACATTCCCACTTTTTAAGTGTGTAATTTATTTTGATATACTTCGCTCTGGAAGAATCTATAATTTCTCAAAACTCTGATGTTTTTATTCTTTTACTAAAGTTAAGTGAAACAATAGCATTGGTTCACTATTAATAAAAGCAGTTCATCGGAAATCAATGTCAATTCAGGTTTTGCATGACTCTTTGCTTCATGCAGATGCTATATTGATCAAACTGAATTGGCTGCTATCATTTTCTTAATTGCTCCTGGAATTGAGCAAGCTTTTCAACATGTTGTGACTAAGGGTATTCACAACATGATTCTTCTGTGAGAAGAATCCTATAAAGTGAAAATTGTATCATTAAAGGATACAATTAGAATTTTACTCCATCTGGTGAATAATCACGCATTTTTATGACAGCAAGCATTTTGAGAAAACGTAGTCTTAGTGGACTTAAATCACTATTTACATTTTCAAACCTGTTAGGATGTGATACTAATTTTTATTAAACTAATATATCTTAATGTTTCCATTATTTTCTATGAAAATATTTAAGTTCATGTAGGTAAAAGTTAATCTTCCTGAATTTCATATTGCACATGCATTCTGATCGTGGAGAATACAACATGCAATTCAGTTTCACTTTGTTAAATATCTGGCATACATTTTGGTATAATTTTATCAGAAAATGACTATAAGAAATGCAATTTAGTTATAAGAAAATGTATGTAACATGTCTCTCAGTGAGAAAAATAGACTCAGTAGTCTTTTGTATATAAGCACAAAATTGAGAATAATAATTTTGAGTGAGAATGGATGTTAAGTTCCTTTTAGTTCAAGTTAATAATTTTCAAAAAGTGGAGCATTTTCACTCAAGATGTTTATTTTCCTAACCAAATTCATCTACGCTTTTTAGTTCAGAGCTATGATTATAGCAATATTCTTACCTTAGATGGTATGGAATCTCTGTAGACAGCATATGCTCCTTATCTAATAATTCAAAAAAGTATGGTTATCAGACATTTAATTTTGTGAAAAAGTACTAATTATTTAAACATATTTTCATTCACATGATTGTGTAATACTATTATGTAATATTACTCTATCATCTAGATTTATTATGTAATAGAAAATTAGTTACTTAAAAATGAAATTTACACATTGGCAAGATAAGTCTGGGCAATACAATAAGATCCTGTCTTTACAAATAAATAAATCAGTGAATTAGCTGGGCATGGTGGTGCATGCCTGTCTCGCAGCTGCACAGGAGGATGAGGCAGGAGGACCATGTAAGCCCAGGAGTCCCAGGCTGCAGTGAGCTATGATTGTACCACTGGACTCCAGCCTGGGTGACAGAGTGAGACCTCATCTCAAAATTAAAAGAAACAACATAAATGATCTAATTAGAACCTCATCATGATCATAATAAAACCAAATATTCACATGATAAATAGGATTCAGGTTGATTCTACTAGTAAGGACTTACGAGAAAAACATGGCATAAGTTTTTATCTATGTCTCTCAGTATTTTTGACATAATTCTTAATTTTAAGTATTAAAATTTACTCCTTACTCTTGAGAATTGTACAGTAATATTTTATATTTTATTGTATTAAATGTTAATAGCTATCATTTATTTTATTTGGTGTAGTACTACTTCCTTACAGATGAAGTGATCTGCATAATAATTGCAATGATGCATCTCTATATTGACATTATTACATTATTATTTTATTTATTGGATGAGACTCAAATTTACATGGCTTATACTTGTAGCAAATGTATTTCATAATTATGTTCTGCAAGATTTAAAAGTAGCCAAAGCTTTAACTCCATACATATTTTATTGTTCAAATCTTAAATTATGAAATAAATATGAAATTGACTAACATGTTTTTACCAATGGAACAAGCAAATACACATGTTGACTCCATGTGAATATTTGCAGTTTATTGGGGAAAGTGCTTTGAAAGCAATATCTCTTTGTACATACCAATGTACAAATATATTTCTTTCAATGATACTGAAAGGCATTTAGAGTTGCTTTTCAATGATACTTTCCAGGCATTTAGAGTTGCTTGAGTAGTAATAAAATCACATCCCATCATATGCCGTCAAACTGTAATTTAAATGCTTACTTTGCTTTACTAACAATAAACTTCATGTTCTCCAATTCCTTGCAATTTAAATTAATAGCCAAATCCAGTTGAAGAAATATTTACTGAAGAATATCTAACGGGAGAGGATTATGATTCCCAGAGGAAAATTTCTGAGGATACACTATATGAAAACAAAGAAATAGACGGCAGGGACTCTGATCTTCTGGTAGATGGAGATTTAGGCGAATATGATTTTTATGAATATAAAGAATATGAAGATAAACCAACAAGCCCCCCTAATGAAGAATTTGGTCCAGGTGTACCAGCAAACACTGATATTACAGAAACAAGCGTAAGTTGATATTACGCTCCGTGTCATTGTATGTCTTATTTATGGGATATTTTTATGTTCATGTTCATCTTAATGTCTTTGCAGGTTTAAAATGCAGGTTGAGTTTCTATGTAAATTATGAATGCTTATTACCACTAGGATGCCTTATCAGATTCTCTCACATGGAAATCTTCAGCAGTTGTATCTTTGGCCATGCTATTGGAGTCTTTATTTGAAAGTGAAATCTTGAACAGAATTGCATCAGAAATTTGTCATTGATAAGATTAAAACATAATTGTTATTATTTTGTGTTGCAAGTCTAAGTTCTGATTTTTAGACTATTTCATTCAATTTAATTTGATGACACTTCTTAATGCCTGGGAATAATAACTGACATCTATAGATGTCTTTAGTTCAATCGCATTTTAAAATTCAGTATTAATGCTTATTATGCCTCTCTTTTAATTTTTGCCCTGTTTAAGTCTTCAATAGGTTTTTATATTTAAATATTTTAATCGATTGTTTAGATTGCTAAATTCTCTTTTTAGAAATTGAAGTGGCTGGCTGGGTGCAATGGCTCACGCCTATAATCCTAGCAGTTTGAGAGGCAGAGGCAGGCGGATTGACTGAGCTCAGGAGTTTGAAACCAGCCTGGGTAACATGGTGAAACCGTGTCTCTACTAAAGATACAAAAAAAATCAGCCGGGTGTGGTGGTAGGCGCCTGTGGTCCCAGCTACTCAGGAGGCTGAGGCAGGAGAATTGCTGGAACCCGGGAAATGGGGATTGCTGTGAGCCGAGATCGTGCCATTACACTCCAGCCTGGGTGACAGGGCAAGACTCTGTGTCCTAAATAAATAAATTTGAAATGGCCTTATTACAGACATTTAGGCTGTTTTGAATTTTTCATTCAACAGATAAATGGCCATGGTGCATATGGAGAGAAAGGACAGAAAGGAGAACCAGCAGTGGTTGAGCCTGTAAGTACCCCTGTGAATGCACTTTAAAGGTTGGTAAAATTGCTTATGAGCCACCATTATGTTAATTTTTTATGTATGTTCATATATTACCAATGATAATCTTGATGTCCAGATGTTTACAATTCACCAAAATAAGTAAGTTAGTAAGGTCTTGTCTAGAAAGGAGTAGTTCCATAAAACAAAACATTATAGGGGTACAGAATTTCAGAATTTGAAATTAGCTGAAATATGTCTTGTCTGATTCTCTCGTTTTAAAAATAAGGAACCTGTGATCTAAAGGATTTAAGTAATTTTCCTGAGGTTCCAAATGTTTGATTAATGAGATATAATAGGACTTTTACTTTCCTACTTTCCAATCCAATAATATTTTTCTCTAATCTCTATGACCTCACATTATTTGAAATACTTTATATGGCATACATATTTATTCGTTACATATCCAAATTGTGTCACATGATAACATAAAAATTAACTTTTTACTTCCTTTTCATCTATGGAAGAATCTCTAATTCACTCCAAATTGTTTCTTTAAACTTTGTATTAACATTATCATTGCTCATAATACTGATAAGAAACATATTCTTACCTGGAAGAAATTTTACTATTGGTTCCTGTTAATAAGCAACTTGGAAAAACTAATGTATTAGAACTGAACATAGAACAACATGAACACCATTTCAGAAATTGGAAGGACATAAACATTTCCAAAAAAAGAGAGAGAAATTATAAGGAATAAAACGATGCAGTTTTAAGGACCTGTTGGGCGTCTACTCATTACTCCAAAATCATACAACATGCTCAGAAAAAACTTTAAAATTATTTTTTTCAGAATAAATCAGTTCTTATTATAAAAAATTTTAACCAACTTTTAAAATGACATTATAGCTTTTTAGCAGTCCAAAGCTGGAGTGGAATTAGAAACATTTTAGAACTGAGTTCTTATCCTGAATAGCTCTTTATTCCTTTGCTTATATAGAGCTCATCTCATATTTATCCATATTGCTTTTGCCTGGGCATTTTTATAACTTCCCTGAATTCAAGTACTTATGTGCAATTTCCATTCATTCATTCACACAGCAAATATTTACTAAGAACTTGGTAGAATGTTTTGTTTGTTCCATTCTTGAGAGCACTTAGCATATTCTCCTTTGTAATATTATTCGTCTAAATATCTATTTCCGTTCCACTTAATTCACATATTCTCTGACAACACAGCCTGTATCTTCTACTATTTTGAATTTCTTTCTTTCTCTGTGCAAAAATGTTTGTAATTAATTTAAATAGTAACAAATAGATAATTCATTATTTAATATGCAATGATATAGAGTTATTTTACATACATGTAATTTAGAGGTTGGGGGTTACATTTCCGTGGTAGAGATGTTATCTTTTCTTATTATAGGGTATGCTTGTGGAAGGACCACCAGGGCCAGCAGGACCTGCAGTATGTAAATGTTTTAAGATTATTTTTGTCTTTTTAAAGTAATCATATATAAGATTTCTATTAATCACTGAATGAGAACATTTTAGACTAATTAGGATATTGAATTATAGAAAAATATTTGCTCAGAGGAGCTAGTGGCTTTGAACCTTCTTCTGATTTGTCTATCCAAGTAGTATTCTTTAAATTTCGCTTTAAATAGTTTTGATGCTTAGATATCTCTGCCTCTTCTAAACTCATTTTCATCTTTCTACTGAAATATATGCATGTAAAGAAAAGCCATCCTTATTTTCATTGCAGAGGTATAATTATATTTCAGCAAATGGAATTGAGAATTCTAGGTAGACTGTAACTGCCTTATCTATACCTCTGTGTGAAGTAATTGTCAGATTCCATTGTGGTTTCCTGTTAAGTCTGATGTTACTCAATGTGTTTGTTCTCAAGTGATTGTACTGATCCGACCTTGTAATAAATCCTCTGTCTTTTGTGGAATTAATTAAATTCTTGTCATCTGAAATAATGTATGATACTGATGCATTTAAATGCTTTTACCTATTTAAATAATTTCACCCATAAAAACTATAAAAGCTTCTAACCTAAGGGATTTCTACATTTTTAACTTGGCTATCATATTTTTGAGATCTAATTTTATGAGTGTTCCAATTCTTCATTTGGAACTGGGACCAAATACTTTACATTGGCATATTCTCCTTTCCTGTTTTTCCTTGGAATGTTTGCCTCTGCCCTGAGAGCAGCTCAGCTAGCTACAGATTGGTTTCTATATATTGTCTTTTCATAGGAAGATAAATAGGACAACTATTAAGAAGTCTAGTATATATTTATAAAATATAAATGAACTCTGATAGGTCTTGGGTGAATTTGTCTGAATATTAATGAGATTAGAACTCTGATTCAGATATGATGTGTTTCTGTATAGGGTATTATGGGTCCTCCAGGTCTGCAAGGCCCCACTGGACCCCCTGGTGACCCTGGCGATAGGGTAAGTGAATGGACATCACATCTCATTACAAATGCATGTCATGTAGACTAAAATAATTAAAATATATTCTAAAAGTTTAACATGTTATTCTTCCTGCATGTGGGAGGGGTAAAGGCAGCATGAATTCAGTGCTGGACAGCATTTTAGTTAGCTTTTTAAATAAAATTTTTAAGTGAGGATAAAAATGTGCATTTATCTATGACATAATTAATAAGCAAATGTTTTCAGCCAATTTTTATATTGACATGAACTCATTACATTAGGAGTTCTGGTCTCCAAATTTGAATTCCAGACGTGTTTTCCAGGTATTCCCATTATATTTAGTTGGATGCTGACAGAATGAGTTAATAAATCTAAATTCTACTTTGAAGATCAAACCCTGGGTTACATGATGAAATACTTCATTTGTATTAAGTCTATCCAAACTCTTTTCATAAAAATCCCATACCCTTTTTTTTCCCCACATCCTTGAGTAGTCAATAACTTTGTGCTTTTTTCTTTTGTTCTTTAAAAGTAGAGTATCAGAGCTGAGCATGGTGGCTCACGCCTCTAATCCCAGCATTTGGGGAGGTGGAGGCGGGTGGATCATGAGGTCAGGAGTTCAAGACCAGCCTGGCCAAGATGGTGAAACCCCGTCTCTACTAAAAACTTCAAAAATTAGCTGGGCACGGTGGCAGACACCTTTAATCTCAGCTATTTGGGAGGCTGAGGCAGGAGAATTGTTTGAACCAGGGTGGCAGAGATTGCAGTGAGCCAAGATTGCACCACTGAACTCCAGCTCTGGGCGACAGAGGGAGACTCCATCTCAAAAAAAAAAAAAAAAAAAAAAGAGGATCAGAGATGCAAATAACTTATACTTTTTATATAATTACAATTCAAAGAATGTAAAAACTTTTTAATTTAAATTTAAGGGAGGAAGATTTTTAAATATTTCAGAAATTCTGGCCTGAGTAAAAGCTATTTAAAGTTAGAGGACATAAAAAGTGTATTACACAAACACTATGTAATTTTTTATTTAAAATAATGTTCTTAAGGTTCTTATATTCTCTGCTTACTTAATTTGATATATCCCGTTTCTTGGAGACATTTATTGGTAATAGTCATTTTAGTTAATACTTTTAAATCACACCATATTTTCATAAGACCTTTTTGGATTCTATAATTTACTGACCTTAAAACTCTTTATCAGGTGATAAATTCATCTCTTTACACTGTGCCGTATAAATACAGATATATAAATGATCTAAAAATGTAGGAAATATTTTATTAATGGGAAATTATACTATTCAAGCTAGATTTGTTAAGTTTAAAAAATATTTTTATGAAAACCATTATTTGAACTTACTTTAACAGTTCTTTAACGTCAGTACAGAATCTATTGAAATAATATTCTAAATAAAGTATAATTTTGCAAATTTAGAATCAATATTAACTATTTTCTAAAAATTCACTTTTTATAAGAAATTCACATTTGAAAAGTGCTGCTGTAGTTTTTTTTATATTGAATGAGTGTTCCGAGTTATAATTCTGTATCTAGTTATTTATTAATTTTTGAATTTACTTCCTTACCTGCCAAATATGACTTGGCTACATAAAAATGTCTCCTTATATTTGAAGCTTATGGACATATACCTTGTATCTATGAGTCACTTACTTATGAATAGATGCATATATTATATATTTAATATTTTCTATGATCACATCCATATCTTGGATTTCTGGTCACCATGGTCACACTAAACTTCTAAATGTACATGTCTGTGTGCATGCACATATACAGACTCTGAGTATATTTCATCAGTAAATATTTAAAATAAATTAGTGATTATCTATGATTAACATTAACCTGCTAAAATTAGCTATTGTCTATGTTAGAAAAGTATCTCAGGCCTCATGCAGTGGCTCACGCCTGTAATCCCAGTACTTTGGGAGGCCGAGGCGGGTGGATCACGAGGTCAAGAGATCGAGACCACCTGGTCAACATGGTGAAACCCTGTCTCTACTACATATACAAAAATTAGCTGGGCATGGTGGCGCGTGCCTGTAATCCCAGCTACTCAGGAGGCTGAGGCAGGAGAATTGCCTGAACCCAGGAGGCGGAGGTTGCGGTGAGCCGAGATCATGCCATTGCACTCCAGCTTGGGTAACTCTATCTCCAAAAATCTCCGCCTCAAAAAAAAAAAAAAAGAAAAGTATCTCTTCTGAAGACAGTATCTATTATCTATTAAAACATAGTATGTAATTAAGTATTCTACTGAATGCTATTTATGTATTTGTTAAATAATACTGAAATATACCTTAAAATTATTAAATTTAAACAAAACTTTCATTATTTACTTAAATCTGTTTTCATCTAACTATAAGAACCAGGATTGTACTACTTGTTTTTCTCACATTAATTTCCCTTAAGATATTTGTGAACTTATTCATCTTACACAGTTATTAGGCTGCAAACAACTTTGAGCAAATTTATATCTTAGTTGGAATATATATTAATAATCAAACATTTATTAAAACAATCTAAAACTAGTACAAGAGAAAACAATTCTGTTTAGGAATACTTACTAAAAACAGATTAAGTAAGGTGGAAAGCATAAATGCAAATTAGATAATGTAGACGTAAGTTACTCTAGTTCTAGTAAATATTATTTTAATATTTATTTATTTTAATTATTTCATTTATTTTCCTAGGGCCCCCCAGGACGTCCTGGCTTACCGGGGGCTGATGGTCTACCTGGTCCTCCTGGTACCATGTTGATGTTACCGGTATGTTTTCTTACGTTTTAGAAATGACTTTATATCTTGTCATCTGTTTCTGAAGATTATTGTTGAACCTTATTGAAGAACAATCAACTAAAAAGAGTAATATGAGGTAGAGATACTTGAAATTAAGCAGAATTTGGAAATTCAGGAAATTTTACAAAATAAATGCTGATAAGTGTCAATCTCTGCCTTAAAACTAGGAGCTCATTATTTGATTACACGCTTAGCAACAGAGTTTTTAAATAATATTTCCAATTGCGGTTTATCCTGAGTCACATTATTCACCTGTTTTTTATATGCTATTTAACATATCATTAATATACTATTTACCATCTATTATCTATATAGTTATAGATAGTATGTATATATTTGTAGTGTTACTCATTGCTCAAAAATTATTTGCTTTACTGGAAGATTCCATTGTAAAATTTTTGTTGCCCTAGCGTTTTGGGAAAAAATTGTTTTTATTTATCAATTTCAATGTAATTAACAAAGTTTCAAGAGATAATTACTTAGAGTAAAAAATTGAATCATATACTGCATTTTAGTTTAAATGGAGCAAACCTTATAGAGGAATATTAGAGAAGATCTGTTTTATAACGTAAGTACTTAAGAATGGATGAACAAAATAAATAAATCACAAGGAAGATTTCCTACTAATGGATAGTCCAAAAATTTTGACAAACTAAATGGAGATTGAGCTATAACCATCACTGAACTTAACTATATTTGGAATTTTATACAAATGAATCAATAATATATGTGGCATTTGTGCTGATTAAAAAAAGTCACAATGGTTTATTCCAGAGGTATAGAAATTATAGCATTTAAAATTGAATAAGATTTTCTATTTTCTTCTTCTACAAATGGTAACGTGTCCTGTAAAGAACTTGCATAAGAAATAGAAGGAGAGTAAAAAATACAAAACAAAACAAAACAAACTAGGTCTCATGATTCATTATGGAGTTATCTGTAGTTTTGTAAAATACCACCATTTTAATAAGTGGGTTTATCTAATGATTAAAGCACATAATTGAACATATTTGACAGAGCTAATTCTTAATGTTATCTCTTCTAAGTTCCGTTATGGTGGTGATGGTTCCAAAGGACCAACCATCTCTGCTCAGGAAGCTCAGGCTCAAGCTATTCTTCAGCAGGCTCGGGTAAGAAAGGATAAACATGCATTCTCACAAGATGGCTGACTCTGTGTCAATAATGTATTTTTGTACATATGGAAGGTGCTACTATTATTAATAGAATATTTACTTCTGAATAGTATATTGAACTTGGTTGGAAAATGCTAAAAATTATATTTATCTAGCAGTAATGTTTATTAATTGAAGATTATACTTAGGTAACTGACCCATCTAATAATTCTGGTAGTCTCCCACCATAACACACAAAATTTATATTTATTTTTCCCAAAGAGTATTGATGTATTTACACCTAGTACACCTTATCTTTCACATCTAGTTTTACTCTGCTAACACGTAAGTCAATGACTGGTTACAATTAAGAGAATAAAATTTGAAATACATTTGTTCTGAATTTTCTGGATTATTTATGATATCAGGGATAACAGAAAATTAAATTTCTTAGATATTATATATAAGAAAGAAACCTTCCACATCTCTTACAAACCCTAATCTTTATAGTCTGTAATATTTTTAAAATTTCAGTTTGCTAATTCTTTTTTTAATTTAAAGCTTCCGCTATATGTAGACTTATAAAATATAGAATTAAATTTATGTTTTTAAATTAACTTCATTGAAATTAGAATACACATAAGAAAATCAAAAGGGTAGACCAAGAAGGAATTTGAATTCATATAATATTTTTGTTTGTAGTATTGGTTTTCTTTTAAAGGAACAAGGAAATAAATGACTTATGGTTGGTATTGATATAGTTACCTAATTCCTAAGCAATATAAATCACTTCTGTGATAAAATTTTTATTCATCATGATGAATTTATGCATGTGTAAAAATATCTGAAAACATGAGTGAAAATTGTAATTCAGTCTCAATGTTTGTTTATGTCTTTCTTAAATCTATTAATCTGAAAATATATCATTATTTGATTGCATCATGTTTAAAGATAATGAAAAATTTAAATATTTGTTTGTTTGACCTTGGCATAGTGCAAATCTGAAATTATTTAAAATAATTTACTAAACATTTCTACAATTTATAAAATATACTATTTTGAACAATTTTAAGGTAATTATTTGAACTTAAATATTTTATGAGGTCATTGAATTCCTCATTTTATTAGTCCTCTTAACCTACTTGAAAAATAGGTAGCAAGCATTGTAATTGAATTTTTCAGATATTTAATCTCAAGGATTGAGAAGTATATTGTCAAAAATCTCATGGTGAGTCAGTAGTGACTTTGGAGATCCTACTGTTTTCATCTCGTGCACTTTTCTAATATGATTTTGCATTTATTTCTGTTGTGGTATTATTTTTGATATCTTTGTGATAAATCTAAGTGTTCATCTATTGAGCTCTCTAATATTCAAAAGTAGCACACAATACTAATTTAACATCTATCAAATTTTTATATTTTGTACTGTATGTGTTCCAGCTTTTCAAGTATGCTAATTTCACATTTCTAATATTCAGTGTAACAATAGTGCATGTAATGAGTTTACTATGTCTATGATTATACAAAATAAAATACTCTTCTCTATAGCATTATATTTGAGATTTGTTAACAGGCACATATTATCGTAACACTTCCTGACCAGTTTTGTTTTATGCTGTTTGTCTTTAGTTATCATAACTTTTCCTAAAATATTGCCAAAAGAATTTTACCTAAAGTCTCCCAAATTGTGCCTACACATTTAAGAGAAAAAGGCTATGCATTATTCTTGAGTAACTTCAGAATAGTACATTATCAGATATTCGATTAGTTGTGCTAAAATCCAGTTAAACTTTTATTTTTGATTAAATCACAGCAATATATGTTACATGACTTTATACGTTAAACAGTTTTTTAAAAATGTCTAATATTTACATCTTTGTCATTGTAGAAACTTGCCATTCTTCAGTAACCTGACACTCTTTCTCTAGCATGTAGCTATTAAATCTGTGTTGATCATGTGTTACTTGAGGGTAGCTTGTGTGAATTCATGTTGTATTTTGTGCTCTTCCAGGAGAGTGTTACTGAATTTGATACATTTTGTTTTCTAGATTGCTCTGAGAGGCCCACCTGGCCCAACGGGTCTAACTGGAAGACCAGGTCCTGTGGTAGGTTACCCCAACAAAAATAATATATATTAAATTATTCAAATTAGCAGTTCACTATGCAGCTTCTCCCAGGCATTGTGATTATCTCTGGTTGGTGACAATGTGTATGTTTTCATGCTTGCTGTTGTCTCCATTAAAAAAAAAAATCCTTCTTGATTCAGTTTTCAGTACATTTTCAAGAGGTCTCAGTAAAAAGTTTTTAAATTGAATAAATAAAGAATGTAATTGAGTCATATCCAACTATTAATTACTTAAACTATAAGTATCATTCATTGGCCTAATATTCAGTTTCCAAAATGCATTAAATCCTTGAGACTTAATATTATATTAAAGAAAATTTTTGTTAAAAAAGAAAAATATGTTAAAAGCCAATGAAAATTATGACACACTCTTAGGGGCAATCAAGATACTTTTTTAAACTGCAGGTTGCCTCTGTATTCCACAAGGTGCTTCAGATATTAGAGAGAGTACTTTCTCTTGTAGAGACTCTTGGAAATAATAAAGCATTGTTTTTTCTTACAAGTGTGATAACAAAGATATTTCAAATATTTTTGTCTAAAAAATCTTCAAAGACACTAGAATATGCTAATGCTAAGCTGTGTAGCAGTTCACGTGAAACACAATGATAGTATTCAAACTATTTCTTTTTTCCCAGAAGAAAAAAACAGGATTCAAACCAGGATTCTCATTAATTTTAGAATAAATGAGTAAATAATTTATATTTTTAAATATTTGTTTTTTAGTATAAATTTTTTCTACTATGCTTTCATATGCTCTCATAGACTTTCAAAATATTTTAAGAAAACGAATCTGTTTATGGAATGTATTACTCCGAAAGTTAAAATCTTATCTGTATTGTTTATAGTAGACATTGATAGCAAAACTATTGTATTCAAATTTGAATCAAGTAAGTAGTCTTCTAACTATTCTGTTTTACTGATCATATTAGAATGATACTTTTTCTTCATGTATTTTATTAAATGTTATGTCATGTAGATTTCCTTATGTTTATATTTATCATAATTCAGTCATGAAATTTCATAAGTATTTTGCAGGAATATACATTCAATCTTAGAAACTCATGTGAAACCTGTATTTTGATAATATGTTTCATATAATTTAAATTATATAAATTAACACATTATAAAATGTTTAACATGTGTTTTATCATGCTTTGCTTTTTCAAAATACAGTAATATGGCAGATTCTATATCACTTAACAAATTAAATAGATTTAATTTTTAAATTGTTTTTTAATGATTCAAATTTACATAACAGGAAAGTAAGTAGTATATTAGTGTATTATAAAACTTGGGGTCAGAAAAATTAACTTAGGTATTTTATTAAAAATAAAAATTCCGAGTGCTCTGAATTTCAGACTCTGATATTGTAGATCCAGGACTGGAACCTGTGACTGTAATTTTAATACGTGCAGCTGGTTGATTCCTATGGCCAAACATGTTTGAGAAACACTGCCATAGATGATTTAATTTACAGATATCAGTCCTAGCGTACCTAAAATTTTATCCAAATAAACTTCATTACTTACCTTGACAAACACAAGGAAATGGATCCATGGAGGCTAATGGCAGCAGTGAGCAGAAGCAAGGGAGGCGCAATGCATTAGAGGTTCTTGTTTTCATTTATCAACATTAAGAGCCAGCCAATTTTCCACAGCCTGTGGGCAAAAAGAAAACACTGACAACCATATACACATTTCAATGTTATAGCCAATAGTAATTAATTGTATCTACTTATCTCTTTGTTATAAAAGTTTTAGCTTCCTTAATTATTGAAGGTAGGTATTGAGAAAAAAAAAATCATGTTTCTTTTTACCATTTACTCTATTAAACATTGTTTCAAAACAAGCAAATTTGATGTTTGCATCAAAACATTTAATTATTAGTCTTCCAAATATATCTTAATTCTGTAGTCTAAAAAAGTATTTACTAGGAGGCCGAGGTGGGTGGATCACGAGGTCAAGAGATCGAGACCATCCTGGTCAAAATGGTGAAACCCCGTCTCTACTAAAGATACAAAAAATTAGCTGGGCATGGTGGCGCGTGCCTGTAATCCCAGCTACTCAGGAGGCTGAGGCAGGAGAATTGCCTGAACCCAGGAGGCGGAGGTTGCGGTGAGCCGAGATCGCGCCATTGCACTCCAGCGTGGGTAACAAGAGCGAAACTCCATCTCAAAAAAAAAAGTATTTACTAGATTGAGATTTATAAAAGAAAGTCTACATCAATATTTTGACATCTGGACATTTTTCCCATGAAATATTATATTAACCAATTGTGTATATCCAATTATCTTTATACCCAAATGGAGGAGGTTATCAAACATGCAGGAAATGGAGAAAATGTGTTTTTTTCCCCATTCTTTTACTGTCAATGACCATGTGATACTTTTTAGAATAAGTGTTTGGGCAAAGTACTTATAATCTGTTGAGTAGGTAGTGCTTATATAGAGAGAATATAATACAGTCAATTAATTAAAATAGGCTGTTCTATAATTGCATTCAATTCTGTGATTAATAATCTGATTTAATGAATAACCCCAGTTTTTCTCTTGCAGAAGTTTATTTGCAATAATTCTTTATTAGAAGCTTGAAAGTCATTATTCCTTTAATTTTGAAGATTAGAAAATTCATGTTACTTGACTTTTTGTATTTCATGAGCATTATATTAATACTTCTTTTACTTTGGAGTCACCAGGAGGCTATAGATTGTTAACATTTACAGATTTATCTAATTTTAATCTTTGTCATACTTTATATGATGCAGTATTTAATGGAATGTGTACAGATTTAAATAAATTAGAAACTTTTAAAACATGCAGTGTTTCAGCATGAAGTAACTGTAATCACTATGTTTATTTTCAACGTTTGGAAGTTTTTTGGGAATGAGTAGCTGACTATTTAATTTTAAAACTCACAACTTCTTTATAAAACAATTGTATTGCTTGTTTATTTATTTTAGTTTATGGTGCCAGGTTGCTGTTGTGTCTTTTTATTTTTTATTTATTTTTATTTTTTGAGATGTAGTTTCATTCTTGTCACCCAGGCTGGAATACAGTGGTGTGATCAGGGCTCACTGCAATCTCTGCCTCCCTGTTTAAAGGGATTTCTCTGCCTTAGCCTCCTGAGTAGCTGAGATTACAGGCACCCACCACCACGCCAAGCTAATTTTTGTATTTTTAGTAGAGACAGGGGTTCACCGTGTTGGTCAAGCTGGTCTTGAACTACTGACCTCAGGTGATCTGCTAGCCTTGGCTTCCCAAAGCACAGGGATTATGTAAATGTACTTTACATAATTGTAAATGCACTTTAATTATGTACATGTACTTAAGAGATATTTGTTATGCAGACTTATTCTCATAGGAGAAAACAAACCAACCTTGTAAAAATGCTTTACCACTAGTTTAGGACAGTTACAGTAGCATCAACAACATCTGGTTCTTGCCATTTTATTATTATACAATTCAGAGTATAAAACATATCAGAATATAAACGCAGTTACACTTTATCAAGTCCTAACAGTATAAATGGATTAAATATATACCTGATTTGGTAATAACATGTTACGCTACTACTACATCACAGTGTAGTGAGAAATAATGCCTTGTGTATCATCACGTGTTCTAGTAGTACACACACAAAAGGCAATTTCTATGTGATTTCATGAGGTTATCTTCGGCTTCGTTGTACGTAAAATATAGACCTTTATTCCTCACATACTGGAATGTAATCAATATGTTGAGAAGAAATGTACTTCAATGCAACTACTTGAAAATTTTACTATGTATTTAATAAGATAATGCTAATATGATTAAATATATCTTGAATAGTGTTTAATTATTTCAGGTGCAGTTGGCAGGATAAAAGTAGTTATGGAATTGCTAAATTAAATGATATATCCTCACTTTCTCTCTATAGGGGGGACCTGGTTCAGCTGGGGCTAAAGGTGAGAGTGGCGATCCAGGTCCTCAGGTAAAAAATAATAATTTGTCCTTTTTCTCTTGACTGGCTTCTTTGATACAGCATATTTCCTTTGAGCATGCATCATAGTTCATTCTTTTTGTTCCTGAGTACTATTCTATTGATGTATGACAGTTTATTTAGAAATACGAAAAAAATTCAGAGAAAACTGATTAAAATACTTGGGTGATTCAGGGTATAGTAGCCTTCCTTTTTATGTTTGGTTAACTTTGCCAATAAAGGATGGAAAATATTCGCAGCTTAACTGGGAATTGTATAAAAATACTGAAATTACACTATATGACAATGTTGGGAGTTTATTCTTTCCCAAAATGTGTGAACTTTTTAATCAACATTTTCTTTTTATGAAATAGATGAATCTGAAAACATATTGCAGTAGTTGTTTTGAATTTTAGTTTTCCTTGACTCCTATCCCAAAGGAGAAATATGTTATCAAAGGAAGGATTCATTTATTAAAAGCTAAAAAATATTTGTACTGTTACTGTTGCCTCTGCCTTCGAACTGGAGTGCAGGGTAGTCTTCTCATTACTATATATATATATATATATATTTTTTTTTTTGTTTTTTTTTTGAGACGGAGTTTTTGCTCTTGTTACCCAGGCTGGAGTGCAATGGCGCGATGTCGGCTCACCACAACCTCCGACTCCTGGGTTCAGGCAATTCTCCTGCCTCAGCCTCCTGAGTAGCTGGGATTATAGGCATGCAATTCTCCTACCTCAGACTCCTGAGTAGCTGGGATTACAGGCACGCGCCACCATGCCCAGCTAATTTTTTGTATTTTTAGTAGAGACGGGGTTTCACCATGTTGACCAGGATGGTCTCGATCTCTTGACCTCGTGATCCACCCATCTTGGCCTCCCAAAGTGCTGGGATTACAGGCTTGAGCATTACAATACTTTTTTACAAAATTACATACTCTTTACCTCTAGACAATCTTTTTTTTTTCTTTTTTTTTAAAGACAGAGTGTCACTCTTCTCTTTTGCCCAGGCTGGAGTGTGCAGTGGAGTGAGCTGGTTCAAGGGATCCTCCTACTTCAGCTTTCTGAGTAGCTGGGAGTACAGGCATGCACCACTATGCCTGGCAAATTTTTTGTATTTTTGGTAGAGTTGGTGTTTCACCATGTTGCCTAAACTGGTCTTGAACTTCTGAGCTCAAGTGATCTGCCCTCCTGGGCCTCCCAAAGTGCTGTTTTATAGTAATGAGCCACCATGCCTGGCCTTTAGACAATCTTAATTTTATATATCTAGAATGAACATTTCACAGTGATTTTCAAATGTGGGTTTCACTTTTTCTACCGTATTTATTACATGTATAGTGTTTCAATTAACTAAAAAGTGCATGTAGTTAGTTAAAAATTAAGGCCTATGTAATATTTAAAGTGGAATTATATTTGACCTATTATTAGCTGAATAATTTTATTTTAAAACATGCATATCGATCCTCACATAAGGTATATATTGACACATTGTGGTGTACTTCTACTGAAGACAAAGATAACGAGAAGTTTAAACCTTTAATCTTCCATAGCATGGTGCCAGTCAATAATTTCCTTCAGGGATAGCCATATTGTCCTCAAGAATTTTATAGCTGATTAAAAGAGATATGTACCAGACACTGTGCTAAATTGTAGGAGTATAGTGGGGAAAAATAGATTAGTTAAAGAGCTTAGCAGTTCACAATCTAAATGGGAGATTCCAACATGAGAAAAGACAATTACAATCCAAGATTATAAGTGCAATGAAAGAAGTAATATCTAGTAAAGAGCATCCAAAAAATGAGAGAAAGGTGAAAGAAAGGGGATTGAAAAGAGAAGAGAAATGGATGGATGGTTAAGAGTCTGTTCCATCCAGGGAAATGTCAAACCACAAGGTTTTGGAAATAAAATGTATAATCGGGAATATTTTTTAAGTTTAAAAAAATCTCATTATATTTCTTTTATTTAAATGTAACCTCATGTCTGCATATAAAGTTAATAAGTGATACGATCTTTTTTGTAAGAAGCCATTTAGAAAAAAATAGGTATTTAATGTATCCTGTTTTGTCTTCTGCTTTATCTGAACTTATACATAGAAATAATTTTCTTGTGTTTGAATGATTAAGGTAAAGCTAAGAGAATATCAGTTTCTGAAACCATCTCTCCTGGTGTTATGGAGTTTATTGACTGAGAATTCTATAATAAGGTTTAATTATGATGTTTTGATATAGGGCCCTCGAGGTGTCCAGGGTCCCCCTGGTCCAACAGGAAAACCTGGAAAAAGGGTATGACTTATTTTCTTTATGTATTTTGAAGACAACAGTGATGATCATTAGTTTTTAAATTTATTTATTTATTTTACATACTTGCTGGTCCTAAGAGTCCCTTTTGTTTAATCATGTTGTCGGCATTATCAGGGTCGTCCAGGTGCAGACGGAGGAAGAGGAATGCCAGGAGAACCTGGGTCAAAGGTCAGGAGCTCACATATTTTTATATTCGGATCCTGTGTTCAGTTCACCCTGGAAATTTTTATATTTAAAAATCAAATTTCTGAATATGAAAGAACATTTTACATTTAAATTTTAGTATATATCTAGACTGGAATTATGATGATGATGGTGATGGTGATGATGATGGTTTTACAGGGAGATCGAGGGTTTGATGGACTTCCAGGTCTGCCAGGTGACAAAGGTCACAGGGTAAGATACATCTATTTGTTCTTTTTCAGGGAATTTTATAAAATATTTTAGAATTGACGACAATTTAGGAAATCAGAAAAAGAAGAAAAATTAATTTAAACATTTGTGAATCATTGAATAAATTATTACATCTAATAGATACTAGGAAGAAAATAAGTAAAATTACACATGTGGCATTCTTTATGGTAAGTTCTTTGAATATTTTTAGACATTATAATATTCCTTGTGTGTAAACAAATATAACAGAATATTATATGTAAAAAATATCACATTAACATAAAAGCAAAGTGGACATTTAATTTCACCTCTATTTTTTTTTGTCTATGGAAATATACTCAAAAGAAGATATCTGTAGGCAGTTTGTCATTAATACGGTGATATACTAGGCACTATATTATTTTTTGGCAATGTTAAAAGCTTTCAATACAATGCAAGAACTTGTAATTTATGAAGGCTAAAGAAACTGTAATCCTGAACAGTAATCCAGTAGATATTTTTAATAGGAAATTATTTAGACAATCTCTCAGAAAAAGATCAGCTATAGATCTTTCTTTTCCAGCATTAAGAGTGAGGATAGACAGCTTTTAAGTAAGTTGGAGAAGAAAAAGCATAGTAAAAGAAAAGAAAACCCTCTGAATGTCTGGCAGAACATATAGTGATGTCTAACATGTTAGAATCAATATATAATTTTATCCATTAAAAAAATATCAAATTTCTTTAGTTCCATGAGTTATGCTGATTTAACGTAAATTGCTTAAAAGCAGTAAATATTTAAGTAAAAATCACTAAAGTATATCTATATTTAATACAATCTTCAGCAAAATGTTTCTAAATAATTTAACTCATTAATTAAATATCTGAAAACTATTTTAGAAATTTATTTTACATAAACCTTTTGTATTGAAAATTGAGAGGAAAATATTATTACATTATAATTATAAAATATTATTAGCATAGTAACATGTAAAGCCAGTTAAAATTGTTAAATTATAATTTATCTACAAAATGTTTGAGGACAGTAAATAAACCGTATGTTTTTCCTGCCAAATGTCCTGTTTTATTTGGTTAGGATAGCTACCTCATAGACTTGTAAACATTCTACTTATTTCCATATGCTAATCGTATTTATGTTGACTTAACAGGGTGAACGAGGTCCCCAAGGTCCTCCAGGTCCTCCGGGTGATGATGGAATGAGGGTATATTAATATTTCTTCTCATTTCTTTAAGAAATATTTAAAATTAAAATATAATAAAACAAAATCATGTTGAAATGATACATCGTCTAAATGTTATATACTCTCATTAATTTTGTCAATTACAGGGAGAAGATGGAGAAATTGGACCAAGAGGTCTTCCAGGTGAAGCTGTAAGCAACTTACTTTTTTATTTTTAAACAATGTTTCTATTTTATGAGTAGTGACTGGTGTTGCACACATAAAAGCAATGATAAACTCAGGTAAAAATTGTAGTCTTAGCTAAGCTAACCAGTTAATTGTCATACAAAAAAAAATAAAAAAGCATATATAGAGCTCTTTTTTTTGTTGCAGAGAAACTCTTAGACAATTGAGGGAAAAGTCTGTGGAATATAACATCTTTCCAGCCAAAAAAGTTACCTTAGCTAGTTTTTGTAGCTGTTGCATTGTTTTGTTTTTTGTTCTGTCATCCATAATTGAAAATTTATGTATGTACTGAGAAGAAATGAATCCTATTACCAGAAGAAAAAAATAATGTCACTTAGAATATACCAGACATAAAGATTATGTCACTTTTCTCCACCAAATATTCCAAATGAGGAAACTGATCTGGAAAACTCAACCCAAAGCTAGCTAACAAAATAACTAAACTAGAAATGGGCCTCCTAATTTTGCATTAAATTGCCACATTCTACTTGTGCCACATTTTAGATCCTTGACAAGTAAGTTCAAGTAAGTGGGAGAGAATTTAGATTTTGTTGACTTCTCTAAAGAAGGAAAAGAAGGTGAGCAGGTATAGGAAGAGGAAAAAGAAGAAAAGAAGAAATCAAGTATAAATAATAATAATTTAAGAAACCTCTCAAAAATGGCTTCTGTAATCTGCATATATAGTTACACAGCTGGCCGTTTTCTTTCCTCAGTGAATGCTATCTTAATATGAAATTTACCTAAATGTATAATAAATGAGAATCAGGACTCCTCTGTTTGTATAATATATCTGATTGAATAATAATGTTCAGAGTTGCCATTGAAATCAGAAAATGACAGAAAAGTGTCTTATTGAAAGTATTAAACTACTTTGTGTTTTAAAAATTTCCCAATTGATTCAAATTTATAGCATCAAAGAAATGCAGTTTCGGTATTCAAAAAACATTGTTTATTCTGGCTTTTGGATCAGGATAAACACTAGAAATTTATGTTATGGACGTCACTTTCAGTGCATCCTCATTAATAAATGAGGTCCAAATATTTTCACTTTAAAATAAACTTAGAATTTCCTCATTGGAAGAGGCATGTTTTTAGGGCATTTTTCATGAAGGCGTGCTTCTTCTTTTTCTCTTAGGGCCCACGAGGTTTGCTGGGTCCCAGGGGAACTCCAGGATCTCCAGGGCAGCCCGTATGTATTGCTGAAAACACTGAAGATTTTCTAGGGAAAGCTTGTTGCCAACCTTTTAGAGGCCATAAAAGCGCTCAGTAGACAGCCAAGAGTTGCTTTGTTGTATTTGAAGAGCTAAAGATGCTGCCTTTCACTTTAACTCATCATTCTCTCCTCTCCTTCTTTCTTCCTTTTGATTATCTACCTTACTGCTTTCATGATTATTCCGCAACATGCAGTGGAAAATGGTGCTAGATTGTCTCCCAAGTGGACATGGATAAGAAAGTATAGGTCTTGTCTCTTCTTCATTTCCATTAAATCCCAAAATGATTTTTAGGTGCTTAGGGTACTGGGTATCACGCTATTAGATTCACCTTTTGATTTTCTATTTTAGCATTAAAACATGTAAACAACCATACATACTTTCTCTTCATTGCAGGGTATGGCAGGTGTAGATGGCCCCCCAGGACCAAAAGGGAACATGGTATGTAGCAAATAGTGAAAAAATAACTCATCTTTGAATATAAGCACTAACAAGCCATTTTGTTGCTAAATCTAAAATATAAAAATTTCTTACATTTTGCTAAGTAGATTAGCTATAGCTTGCATTAATACTTTGTAATATTTTCCAGATTATCTTGAGAGAAAACTGATTGTAGGTGAAGGGGGGGGCATTTTTCAATTGAGAAGAAAATATCTATTGTGTAACATAGCCCATTAAAGAATTTTTAAATTTTCTTGTGGCAGGGTCCCCAGGGGGAGCCTGGGCCTCCAGGTCAACAAGGGAATCCAGGACCTCAAGTAAGTCTAAGCCATTGCAACTCCTTTGAAATAATGGGGGAAAGATTCTATCTTTGCATAAGAAAATTGACAGCCTCACAATTTTCTAGGTAGGTGTAGCAATATTTAATATGTGAATGTAGGAAAAGACATACTTTTCTTTTTGTAAAATTTGAGCAAACTGACAGAAGCCCCTTTTTTCCCAGAGAAAAATGAGTCAATTTGTGTTTAGGGAATGCCAGGACTAAGAGCCACCTGCAGGAGTGTTCTGAATAGGCTCACAATAAGGTCTTTGCAAAAAGTAGCTTGTGTAAAACTCATCGTGTTCTAAAATTCTTTGGGGTGTATGGGAATACGTATATATAGATTCTAATAACTCACTGTGTGTACTATAGTCAACTAATAATTCACTGTTTTAAAAGTGTTATTACTGTGATTTGATTTCTGATGTATGAAATAAATTCTTTTAAAATAGGGTCTTCCTGGTCCACAAGGTCCGATCGGTGCTCCTGGTGAAAAAGTAAGTTACTCTGTTGTTCTAGAAATGCCTGGTGAAAGTGTTTGTTTTAGCAACTTTAGGAAGGTATAAGGGCTGCTTTCTGTTTCTTTTAAGATCTCTAGATAGCTCAGCGCATAAGGAATTAATCTGGAGTTGTCATGAACATAGAGTGTGAGGAGAATTTATCCATATGTTCTTAAACTGTGAATGATAAAACTTCAATTACCATTTAAACAGCTTCCAAATGTGACATTCTTAGCTATATTAATTTCAGGAACTACTAGTATGAGTGAATAATTTCTCTTTTCTTTAGGTCTCCTTTTCTTTTTCATTATTTTACAAAAAATTAATTAGGTTTGCTTGTGATAAAAGATTTGTAGGAAGATATGATGAAGGAAAATTGTGAAGTTGTCATTGCCAGCATATCTCGTATATGAATGACAAATGATGTTCTTGTTAATAATTCAATGTCTGCATCAAAACAAGAATGAATCTTTAATTAAAGACATGTCTTTTCCCCTGATCTCCATTGTAAGATTTCTAGAGTAATATTTTGTCCCCAGTAGTCACGTCAACTTGCTAGCTGGCTCTTTCCAACACCTTTTTTCTTTATTCATTTTTGTTGATTTCTACGAACATATCAATTTTTTTTAAAGAACTAACAGCTTTATAGAGGTGTAATTTATATACTATGAATATTCACTTGTTTTAAGTGTACATGTCAATGATTTTTACTAAAATTTACAGTTGTGCCACAATCTAACTTTCAGAATACTTATACCACTCCAGAAATAAACCTTGTGTTAATTTGCAGTCCCTGTTTCCACCCCCTCAAACCTAGCCAACAACGAATGGGCTTTCTGCCTTTTTGAGTTTTCTGAATATTTCATATAAATGAAACTTACAAATAAATTTAATATATGGACTTAATCATGTGAATGCATATGAGATTGTTATGTCTGACTTATTTCATTTTAGTTCATCCATGTTGCAGCGTACATATATTAGTACTTTGCTCCTTATATTGTCCTCATAGTATTCCATTGACTGGCTATACCAGGTTCTGTTTACTTTTTTGGTTTTTTCTTTTCTTGGAGGCAGAATCTCACTCTCTAACCCCCAGGCTGGAGTGCAGTGGCATGATCTCAGCTCACTGCAACTTCCGCCTCCCAGGTTCAAGCAATTCTCCTGCCTCAACCTCCCGAGTAGCTGGGATTACTGGCACCTGCCAGCATGCCTGGCTAATTTTTTATTTTTGGTAGAGACAGGGTTTTACCATGTTGGCCAGGCTGGTGTTGAACTCCTTACCTCAGGTGATCTGCCCGCCTCAGCCTCCTAAAGTGCTGGGATTACAGGCTTTAGCCATCGTGCCAAGCTGATCCTGTTTACTTTTATTTGGCAGTTGATAGAATATGTGTAGTTTATACTTTTTCGCTGTCATCCATATTAGTGCTGTAGTGAATACTTTCATACAAGTCTTTTTACAGATGTGTTTTCATTTTATTTTTGGTATGTACTTAGAAGTGGAATTGCTGGTTATGGTAAACTTATGTTTCATATTTTGAGAATTCCAAACTCTTTTCCATATTGACTGTACCATTTTTTCCTTCCCAACAACCATGTATGAGGATAGTAATTTCTCCACATTCTCACTAATACTTGTTATTGTCTGTCTTCTTGATTATGATCATTCTTGTTGGAGTGAACTGGTGTCTCATTGTGACTGTAATTTGCATTTCCCTAATCATTACTTTTGTTGAGTATCTTTTCATGTGCTTATTGGCCATTTCTATAGCTTCTTTGATAAAATACCTGTTATCTTTTGGTTAATATTCTGATTGGATTATTTATCATAATATTGAATTGTAAGAGCAACATATCAAATTTAAGTGGTTTTGAAAGTACTTTTTTAAGTACTTTAAAAGTATGGATGTTTTAGACATAGCTGCAGAGCACTACTGGAAAGTATCCTATGAGTTATGTTAGGTTCTAAACGTGATTTTTAATATTTAGATTAGAGATTTTAATCTGGGTCACTCATACTTTAAATTAGCACATTATAAATACAGCATATTTATTTTACATTGCACTTGACACATGGACCTATTAAATTTTCTACCATGATTTTATCATGTATATACTAGATGATTAAGAGGAATTTGATCTTAGGGAAAGTTGTTATATCTGAATTCCCTTTGCTAAGCAAGATAAAATATGGAATCTGGCTTACTGCATTTCTGGTGTAAGAAGAGAGATGCCTTATGTATATACTGCTTCTGTCTTTGATCTGAACATATTCAGCCAGTAAGTTCAAAACCAATGTCTTACCAACAAAAGGAAAAAGGTACTTAAGAATATGAGGAAAGCACATTTTAATTATAATACATCTACAATATAAATTTTGTATTACATCTATATTAAAAAGTAGAAGCTATTTTATTTTTAATGGTAAATATGATTTATTTATTCTGGCTTAATAGCCTTCTATCAGAAAATTTGGTAAATAGTAATGTTTCAATTGTATCATTGTATAATTTAACACTTTCAATATAATTTAACTAATGTCATATATTTTTACTATCCAAGAACAATGTTTTACAATAAGTTATCATAGCCTGTGCTTTTCTTTTTGGTAAAAATATTTTATACAATTTAAGTTAATTAAAATAGATAATTACATTGTTTTTACAGACATTTTTCATAAATATACTGAATATATTTTGTGATAAATTATGACATCCCCTAAATATTTCCTGTAATTTTATTTCTGAGTTCACTCATATATTAGTTATTTAGTAGCAATTGATATTACATAACAGAGTCTCTGACTTTGATATAAAATAGCAAGAAACAAAATAAATATTAGTTGAAGGGAGGAACTTTGAAGACATGGATAGGAACCCAGGTTCATCCAGATTGCAATGCTGTCACATATTTGCATCAGCTAATTTACCCAAACTCTTAGTTGATACTATTTCTTATAATTATTTGAGAAAGTGGACAATGCATATAAATTGCCTAACACAGTATGTAGAAACATTCAATAAATTTTTACTATTTTATTAAAATCTAAAAAATATGAAATTCTCTCAACTTTTTTCCCCATCCCTTCAAGGAAACGGCAAACAGTTAAGGAAGCAGAATATATTCTGCTGTCATGAAACTTCCATTCTAAAAGAGGTGTCTTCATTTTAGTTTGATTAAATAACCATCTTCTGGTTCAAGAGTTTTAATATTTCTTGCCTATTATTTATTTATTTTATTTTTATTGTCATTACTTTTTGAGATGGCCTTGCTCTGCCACCAGACTTGAGTGCAGTGGAGCGATCTTCACTCACTGCAACTTCTGCCTCCTTGTTTCAAGCAATCCTCCTGCCTCAGCCTCCCTAGTAGCTGGGATTACAGGCATACACCACCAGGCCCTGCTAATTTTTGTATTTGTAGTAGAGATAGGGTTTGACTATGTTTCTAGGCTGGTCTCAAATTCCTGGTATCAAGTGATCAGGCTGTCTAGGCCTTTTAACGTGCTGGGATTACAGGCATGAGCCACCACCACTCCTGGCTTCTTGTCTGTTCTTAAGTATATAGCAACATAAAAATTTATGCAGTATTTAATATGCAAAAGGTCATTGCATATTTTCATTGCATAAAAATATCACGTTTGCTGACAATAATAATTAATGAAATATATCTTTGTATATTACATTTTGCCTTGGAAGAAAAAGGTAATTTAAATTAAAGGAAAAATGGTAGTAAAAATTTCGTGTTTTCTAATACTTATTACATGGTGTTACATTACTTGATTGAATATGACTTTGCAGACAGGTGAAGAGGATTGAAATGTGCAGTCCTTTAAATGAGATGTCATTACTTTTGATTAAAAATTTTAAATTTTTCAATTTAAAGGTTACTTTTAATTCTTTTTTGTTCTATGCTGATTTACTTGAAACTTTCTTGTAAAACTGCAGTGTCAGGAAATGTGAATAAAATGATTATATTTACTCTTTGAGAATGGAAGAAGCCCAAAAATATGTCCAGGATTTAGGCTTGCTAATATGTCCTTGATCTTCCTATTGTTTCTGAATCCTGGATAATAACTTGATCAGCAAATAATAATGATCTGGGCTCTAGGAACTTGACAAATGTAATATTCTTAAAAGAATGTCTACTTTTCTCCCAAGAAAGGATCTGATTCTTGTAATAGTGATTCTTACCATGTTACAAACTTAGCAATGGTTTTGTTCAATGTGATTTGAAACTGTGTAGTTGAACATGGATTAGTGTGATCTGTTGAATTATTACTTCGTTATTATTTTGTTGGTTACCTATTAGGATATGTTCTTTTACATTAAAATGGATTTACTTTCCTTCATTTCCTGTGAATAACTATCACATCATAACATTTCACAAAATATTTTAATAATTAATGCTGTTTCATCAATGTTACTATTGTAATGTTTTGAATTAGTACTTATTAATATTATTGATGGAAATAATCCAATGTTTACTTTTTAATGATATAAATCAACACATTTTGACCTATATTGCTTTCCTTTTTGTTCTCTAAGCTTCAGTTTATTGTGGTATCCCAAAAAATAATTTTCTAACTTAGAAAAAGGCACATCTAGGATTAGAAGAAGGCTAAAATCTAGCATACTTTTGATATGTTAAATTTGGTTTAAATTTATTGTGATATGGCATTTTCTCCAAATAATATATTAAAAAGTTAATTAAATGGTTATTACTTATAGACTGAAGCTAGTGACTCAAGATAAGAATTTCATTAGTAGTATATGTACAAGTTAAAGCTTTCCAAAATTATTTTTATTTTTATTTTATTTTTCTTTTTTTTTATTTTTAGCTGACCACTTATAACTTGGAATTTTACTTTTTTAAATAATTTATTTCTCTATTTGATAAGGGACCACAAGGAAAACCTGGACTTGCTGGACTTCCTGGTGCTGATGGGCCTCCCGTAAGTGACAGTTACATGGTCATTAAAATTACTTTACATTATCTTTCAAAATAGATACTATATGTGTTTTAGAAGTGATTATATGAGGTCAGTAATAAAAATGAATTGAGCCATTCATTAAACATTGATCTCACTAAAATACCTTTTTATCATGTTACTACTCTACTACAAAATCTTTAATGAGCTCACAGTGGCCTTTGTAGAAACTCATTTGGCACTCTAAGCTAGAACCTTCCCAGAATCTCATATATATGTTTTTTTACTTCCTCCTTAACCATTAGCCGCGGGCAAGCAAGTCTAATCACATTTTCTTAGCATAATCTAAATTTTCTATCACCTTACCTTTTCCTACTCTGTTTCTTTTCATAGAGAGCACTTCTCCATCTTCTCTTCCTTTGCAAAGTGTCTGTTTCTGTGAGTCCAGCTGAAGTTCCTCACCATTCATAAATTTTCTCAGATATCTTCCATGAAAAGATCTCAGCCTTCAGGGATTTCTTTTTTTTTGGAAATATAGCAATATTTATTATTTCCCTCTAAGTCATAATAAATAATGGAAGTATATAATCTCTTTTTATTATATTAAAACATTTGTTATTTACAGATTTTTTTTTCCTTTTTAAACTACATATTTGGATTTTTGGAGCTAGAATATAAGATGCTGAATCCTACCTCTCCTTGTTATTGAGTATAAATTGTGATGTTGCTATACATTTTTATTTACTGAATCTCAAAAGGTTGATTATTAATACTGTTTGTATTTATGATCTTGCTGTATTTTCAGTTGTCCTGCCCACATGTCTTAGTGCCCCTTTGAAGGTGCACATATAATTATTTGATTAATTTGCAAAATATATGGCAGGTTTAAATACCTTCATATAAGACTCTAATTGACACTGGGGTTGAATTGTTAATGAACAATATGTATTATTTTATGTGCTTTTCCTAAGCTCTCTCAAATACATTATGTATTTGAAGAAACTTAACATCCATCAAATATAAGCTTATTATGTTTACTACCAAATGCCAAAGTTTCCAATTTATTTAAAGCCATACTACACATTGATGCCAAAACGTTCATTCTTTTTGAAACTTAAAGAGTAACAATTCAATAGATTTGATAACAAAAGAAATACTTTCATACTTTATCAACTGTGTTATTATTGAATCTTATCAGTGTATGTGTTTGCTAAATTAGGGTCATCCTGGGAAAGAAGGCCAGTCTGGAGAAAAGGGTGCTCTGGTAGGTTCCAAGTGTTCATTTAAATGTCCTGTCACTAAATTTCCAAGAGAAAATGCTTAATTTGGTCATCTCTCATACACACACACACACACACACACACACACAGGCACACACACACACACACACACACACATATATATATATATATATATATATATATATATATATATATGTTCTGCTATGATCACTAAGGGATATGAATATTAGAAAATATCAGATATGTCTCATCTTTAGTGTAAGTAGGTCGTACTAAAGAATTTTTTCTTAACGTTTAAACAGAAATCACATTCTTATAGTTATTTTGGTATAAAAAAGATATCTTAGACTATTTTTAATTTTATATTGGTAATTTTGGAAATTAGACTATGTTCTCTATTTTTTTAAAATATTCCCATGGCCAGGAATACATGCACATTCTACATGTGTATTATATATGGAGTAAATGGCAATAATATTAAACAATGAAATTGGAGAAGAATTGCTCAATGTCACTGAACTGCTTATGTTCAGTAACAATTTTATTATTTCTTTCTGGTAACTGTTATCAAAGAAAATGTTAAATTTAAGACCAATGGTTATCAAAATATTGAAGTGAAATATGTGCATATTCAATGTTAGTACTGCTTTAGATTACAGTAGCAGGGGTAGGATCATTTTGTTTATAGTTGTTTTGAGTTCTTTTAAAACAGCATTAAAATTTCAGTATTACTCCAGAAATTATAAATTATGATTTATAGAATGCTTTCTCTAGGTAGACTAGAGAAATAAAACCAGCTGTGGAACATATATAATTTTGATTATATTTTTGATGAAGTGAATGCTACAAAGGTACAATTTTCTATTTGAAATTATCGATTCTGTTGGTGTTTCAATAACTCTCTGTTATAGATATTGAGCACAGCATATTTTTAGGTTGAAAATCTAATTATTAATTTTTGAACTATTTACATTATTTTACATGCTTATAAGATTTACCTTATTGGCCCATTTAAATATCTTATTTTAGCATTAGTTTATGACATAATAAATTTTCAGTGAGTGCTGCTAGTCACATTTTTTTCCATCATATCTGATTCTAGAAACAAAGAATAAACTACCAAAAAGTCTTTATCAAATATTAGTCATAGAAATAAACTATATCCTTGTAGATTATTTGGCAAAATTATCACATGTAAATGAGTAGCACTTTCAATTTATTATACATATAAGTGATAATTAATCTTTTCCAGGGTCCTCCTGGTCCACAGGGTCCTATTGGCTACCCTGGCCCCCGAGGAGTAAAGGTAACTCTTAAGTTGTTTTCACATCATTTACTTTCAATGTGAAGTGTTATAGTCATTTAATACTTCTAATTTATTCCATAGGGAGCAGATGGTGTCAGAGGTCTCAAGGGTTCTAAAGGTGAAAAGGTAAAATATAACTGTTTAGGTGGTTTTAATTTTTACATATTATGTTAACATTTAAATTTATTCAACAGACATTTTATTTCTTGTTTATATTGAGTGATTACATACATACTACACAATGCTAGTCTGATTTTGTACCCTATATCCTGGCAACTTAAAAGCAGTGTCTTATATCTTGTGATGAGGGCTAAATACTGAAATAGGAAATAACATGTGTCACAAAGAGAATTAATTCTGCATTTTTTAAATATATGCATAAGTTTCATAAATCACAGGGTTGGCCTTAGGAATTGATTTGCTACAGTATTTAGATGTTATCCAGTTTGACGCATGACAGATAAATGTTTATTCCTTTTTTCCCTACTGAAATTCCCAAAATTTATTTTATTTTAAAAAATTGGTGCGAAACAGGAAAGTTAGAAGTACACTAAATCAACTGGGGAAAGAGGAAGTCTTTCTATCTAATATTGTACAGAAATCAAAAGTGTTAATAAGAGAGAGATAAAATTAAAATCAGCCAGGAGTGAATGAAATAATGTACCTAAAACTATGAATGAATATGGCATGTATATTTTATAGGATATTTATAGATAATTGGCTTTTGCTGAAGAATAGGAAATTCAGAATTTTTTTCAAGGATACATTTAATAGGAGTTCAGAGCCCAAATCCTTCAAAGATTATGATGAAATGCAAAGGGAATGACATTACTCTGATAGAGTTTGTGTGCCCACCCAAATCTCATCTCGAATTATAATTTCCACCTGTCTAGGGAGCCACATGGTGGGAGGTGATTGGATCATGGGGGCGGTTTCCTCCATGATTTTCCTGATAGTGAGTGTGTTTTAAAGGAGATCTGGTTGTTTAATAAGTGTCTGGTGCTTCTCCCTTCTCTCTTTACTTTTCTCCTGCCACCTTGTGAAGAAGGTACTCCTTTGCCTTCTTCCATGATTGTAAGTTTCCTGAGGCCTCTCTCTCCATGAAGAACTGTGAGTTAATTAAACCTCTTTCCCTCATAGATTACACAGACTCAGGTAATATCTTTATAGCAGTGTAAAAATGAACTAATACACTCAGAATCAGTATTGAATTAATTCTTACTACAAAATTACATATGAAGTTAAAACAACGCATAGTTTTATAATATTTATAATATAAATATTGCTAGGTTTGGTGAGATATACATGGGTATCAACTATTGCTAATATCATACTCGTAATACCATACTCTATTACACTGTTCTTGCACTACTATAAAGAAATATCTGAGACTGCATAATTTAAGAGAAAAGAGGTTAAATTGGCTCACAGTTGTGCAGGCTGCACAGAAAGCAAGTCCTCAGGAAGCTTCCAGTCGTGGTGGACAGCAAAGAGGGCATTGGTTTCCTATGCGCTGGGAGCAGGAGCAGGAGAGGTGAAGGTTCCACACATTTTTATACAATCAGATCTCCTGAGAACTCACTCACTATCAGGAGGAGAGCATAGAGTGGATTGTGATAAACCGTTCATGAAAAATCCACCCCCAGGATCATATCACCTCCCACCAAGTTCCACTTCCAACATTGGGGATTACATTTCAACATGAGATTTGGGTGTCAAATAGCCAAACAATGTCAAATGCTAATATTTTTTCAAGAACAGTCATTTATTTTCATAGTTACAATATTATCAAAAGGCTTATTTGTAAATTTTGTACCAATAAGGAATGCATAACAAAAAGGGATGGATTTATTATACCCATTATGCTTATCTGAAAAAAAAACTTGCTGTTATATAGTAAAAGCAAATCTCTTTTTCTTATAAATTGTCAGATATGTTATTATGAAAAAGGCCAGGTATGTCACATTAACTCAGCTACTTTACAGTAATCTCAGTTCATCCTGATCACGATAGATGAACTTCAGAGTACCAATTGGCTCCCCTATGGGTTTTGGATCCATGGATTCCATAAACCACAGATCAAAGATACTTAAAAAACAAAAATATTAAATTAAAAATTACAGTATGACTGGCCATGGTGGCACATGCCTATAATCCCAACACTTTGGGATGCCAAAGCAGGAGGATTGCCTAAGCCCAGTAATTCAAGGCCAACCTGGTCAACATAGTGAGACCTCATCTCTACAAAGTATTTTTAAAATTAGCCAGGTGCTCTGATACCCATCTGTAGTCTCAGCTACTTGGGAGATTGAGGAGGGAGAGTTGCTTGAGCCCAAGAGATCTAGGCTGCAATAAGCCATGATTTAGCTACTATACTCTAGCCAGGACGGCAGATTGAGACCCTGTCAAAAAGAAAAAAAAATTGCAATGCAACAATACACAATAATAATAATTTTAAAAATATATAATATGAAAACTATTTATACAGCATTTAAATTTTGTTAGGTATTATAAGTAATTTAGAGGTGATTTAAAGTGTACAGGAGAATGTGGGTAGGCTAAAAGTGAATACTATATCGTTCATTTTATATCAAGAACTTGAGCAGCCAAAGATTTTGGTATAGGGCTCTGAAATCAATCACCCCTAGATACCAAGACTGTATAGTATCTCACTGAATTGACAAATGAGCACAGTGGTGACTCAGGTAGGGTTTCACATGTGATTTGTAGGTTGTCTATACTAAAAATAATGTCTCTGTTTAGAATTTTTCTTGTTAAGACTTTTAATCATCAATTCAAATGTTTTTCTCTGGAATTGGTGCCTATCAAGGAATTTTAGAGGGACTAGGAAGTGTTTAAAAGAAAAGTGCCTAACTGGGATGGGGATGTTGTTAACTGCTGAAACTTGTTAGGAGATTTGCAAAGTGACAGAAGCAAATATAATTACAAATTACTAGGCTGGAGGCAATGGCTCATGCCTGTAATCCCAGCACTTTGCCAGGTCAAGGAGGGTAGATCGCTTCAGGTCAGAAGTTTGAGATCAGCCTGGCCAACACAGTAAAACCCTGTCTTTACTAAAAACACAAAGAATTAGCTGGGCATGGTGATGGGAGCCTGTAATTCCAGCTACTCAGGAGGCTGAGGCAGAAGAATCACTTGAACCTGGGAGGCAGAGGTTGGGGTTAGCCGAGATCTCATCATTGCACTCTAGCCTGGCCAACAAGAACAAAACTCCATCTCCAAAGAAAAAAAAATACATATATATGTAAGTGACTAGATATATGTGAGGACAAAGCCATATAGGAAAAAAATTAAGATACATTTTATGTTTGTAGGAAAACATCTTAACAATTGTTCATTGTTTTGAGGGTGTATGGTCTTTGAAAATGCAAATATATATATATATATTTGCATTTTCAAAGACCATATATTTCCTCTATCTATCTATCTATCTATCTATCTATCTATCTATCTATCTATCTATCTATCTATCTATCTACATCTATATCTATCTATCTATCTATCTATCTATCTATCTATCTATCTATCTATCTATCTATCTATCTATCTACATCTATATCTATCTATCTATCTATCTATCTATCTATCTATCTATCTATCTATCTATCTATCTATCTATCTATCTACAGGAAAATAACTAAAATTTTAAATTGAGAACCAAAACCTCTGGGTTCTTATTCTAGTTTTCCTGCTTACTTTCTCTGACCCTCATTTGAAGGCTGTAAAATAAAGAAAATGTCCTAAAATCTTTTAAAGACATTTTTCAGCTATATCTTTTATACTCTCTAATATACAAATCAAATAGTAAATTATGTCTTATTACAGATTACAATTTATTTTTCTAAATTATAGATTTAGAGAAATTTTGTATAAATATTAGTTAAATTTTTAATGGTAAGGATTCCTTATATTTTCAAATCGTGAAGGATGAAATCCTGATGAATTTTTAATGTACCTTATTTATTTTGTTTTTCTGAGTATGCAAGATAATTGATCATTTCTCCCAAAAGAGACAGAAGAAAATGGAAAATATTTTATGTATAATGATATTAGTTGTTAACCAAAAGTAAAGTAGCAGGTTAACACTTTAAGTATGACTAAAATTCTCCATTTTTTAGCCGCAGGTTTGTCTCTTAAGCCTGGAGCAACACAGTCCAATAAATTAGGTGGCATAGATGAATTCCACCTTTATACATCCCCTAAAACTATGTTTTTTTTTTTCTTATCTAGCCATTTTAACACTAGAAATCTTAATAGCTTAATATGTCACTTGTTAAAAAATAACATTTGTTGTAAGGAAATACCTAATTGAATTATCTAATTGTTTTTAAAATGTGAATGTGCTGAAATCCAAAACACGAGAAAAATAGCCTCGCTGTTGACAGTTCTTACTTTAAAAATAAATAAAAAATAAAACGCTGTCCGAAACAATTCTAAAAACTATCAGTGATTTTAGACATGGAGTACAGTATTCTGTAAACTAAGCATGGCAACTGTGTAATTATGTTCTTCTCTAGAGAGAAGATAATGAAGACAGTTGTCAATAGCATGTTAAGTGGTCATTTTCAGCTCTTAAGCCTCTGCCTTTGCCCAGTCACATTCAGTACAGAGAGCATCCTCCTTACAAGGCCACTTTATGGGCAGGATGGTGAAAATGGCATGGTTTCTCTCGAAAAAAATAAACAAACAAAAAAACTCCAGGCATGCCAGAATTATTTGTGTATGCAAGATACCAATTTGAAGCTCTTTTTCCAGGGTTAGGTCTCATATATTGGTAATTACCCAGTATTTGGTATTTTCCAGACTTTAATGTACCTTGCCAAACTCACCCTGAGGCATTTAATAAATGATTATTGAACATTATGGTCACTAAAGGTCCAAAACATGTTTGGCACTGGAAACTCACAGGCTAATTAGGCAGAATTCTTGTGTTCAGACATTTAGTAGAAGGAAAGCAACCTATGATCTAGTAAATTTAGGACAGCATATTGTTGGACTAATAAATATGCAGTGAAGGCCACAGGATGGAGAGGTTAATTTTAGGAGGAATTCAAGACAGAAGACTGAAGAAGTGAACAAGGGCCAGATCATGTGGTAAAGGGGGGTATTTTATATTGATTATTAGCAATTGATACCACTGGGATAGTTTAAAGGAAAAATTAATGTGACCAGTTTTGTATTATAAAGAGGCCATCTAGGCAGCAAGATGTGGAGGTATTTGGGCCTATCCTTCCTAGCTTTGTTTTCACACACAGTCCAAAATGTTCTTTTCTGAAATTATCAAATTAAATCCATTTCCTACTACCAATTGAAATACAACCCCTCCATCAAACCCTCCTCATTAACCTCCTGCCTCACCACCCCCTCCACCAGCACCATACATCATCATCATTATCATCACCATTTTGGCTTTTGTCTCTGAGCACCCTTTCTACTTCCTCTGTACTAAAATGACTCCAAATGTCCCACTTTCAGAATTTTTTTTTTTTTTTTTTTTTTTTTTTGCAGCAGATGGCGGGGGGCAGGCATGGTGTCTCCCTCTGTTGCCAAGCCTGGAGTGCAGCAGACAGATCTTTGTTCTCTGCAACCTCCACCTCCTAGGTTCAAGCAATTCTTGTGTGCAGCCTCTTGAGTAGCTGGGATAACAGGCACCCAGCACCAGGCCCTGCTAATTTTTCTATTTTTAGAATAAATGAGGTTTCACCATGTTGGCCAAGCTGGTCTCAACTCCTTACCTTGGACGAGCCACCCGCCTCGGCCTCCCAAAGTGCTGGGATTACTGGCATGAGTCACCATGCCTGGCCTACTTTCAGATTTTACTGGTAAAACAAAAACCTCTAAATATTCCACAGCACTTTGAATGAGTAATTGTTCAATTAATTTTATTGAATACATGAATGATTATTTCTTAGTAATTTAATTTTTCTTGAACTTAAGAGATAGTAAGCTTGTTTATGAAACAATAAGAATGATAGAACATATTTCCATAGCCAAACTTGCTCCTCTCTTTATTAAAGGAGCCCCAGTTTTCAGCATTGTTGCTCTGTGCATATAGTGCCATAATCAACAATTCGACATGTAAAGGTTTTTATTAATTTCTATTTTATATAATTAATTTTACCTAAAAGGAGATTGTAAGATACAAATCGGATTGAGCTAGAAAGCATTTATCTAAAGGATATGATCAAAAATATTACAATATAAAATTCATAGGCATAAATTAGTAAATTAAGGGAAAATCTTTTTATTCATTTTATTTGTTAATTCAGAGCTCTTGTAATGCAGAGTTAAAATGATAATTATTTAAGTGTTTTCTTTTTTTTGTCTCTTGGTAGGGGTTTGGGTGGGGAGGCACGTTCTTGCTCTGTCACTAGGCTTGACTGAGGTAGCACGATCGTGGCTTACTGCAGCTGTTACTTCCTGGGCTCAAGCGATCCTCCCACCGCAGTTTTTTGAGTAGCTGTGGTTACAGGCATGTGTTCCCACACCTGGCTAATTTTTGTATTTTTTTAGAGACGGGGGTTTTGCCATGTTGCCCAGGCTCACCTCAAACTCCTGGGCTTGAACAATCTGTCCACCTCGGCCTCCTAAACTGCTGGGATTACAGGCATGAACCACCATACCAGGCTAAATATTTACTTTTAATTTGTTTAACTAGTATAGAATACATGTTGTTATGAGAGAATAGTTATTTCCATTATAAAATAAGAAGATTTAATAAACATATTTGTGAAAAATGTCATAGGGTAATTTATAGCCAATAATTGTGAAAAAAATGAGATGACAGTGGGGATCAGAATCTGTGGCTGATGTTGGAAAAGGGAGGGGGAGGTTTTAAAACTAGCATTCATACTTCTCAAAAATAATTAGTCCTCATTATCAGCACATAAATTTTTATAGCAATATTTTAGATTACTCCAAACGACTGATTAAACTCCTATTTAATTCTTTTTATAACGTTTTAGGGTGAAGATGGTTTTCCAGGATTCAAAGGTGACATGGGTCTTAAAGGTGACAGAGTAAGTATAAAGAAAATGTGCACTAGTACATAAAAGTACATATATATGTATGTATACACACACACACACACACACACACACACACATATATATTTAAAATGTTAAAGATAAGTAAAGGAAAAAATATATATGCGTGTATTTATATACATATATGTGCATAGCAAGCACAGGATAAATAAAATGTTTGTATTACCCAAGTCTTTGCTCATTTTAAGTTTTTATACAAAGATTTAGGCATTTTAATTTTTGTGGAGATAGTGTAGCATCAATTGTCTTTTAGATGATATATTTCCATAAGTTCCATAAAAAACATGCACACATGCATGCATGGGAACACACACACACATGTGTTAGTATTGTTCATACACAGGACATTAGAAAGTTATGATCAAATTACTAGGAGTATTTTGATAAGTTTGTTCTAAATTCTGTTCATATATAATGAGCTATGCTGCCTGGAAGTGTATGTCTGTAGCTTTCATGAATTTTCATTGTATGATGGTGTTCAATTTTTGAATGTACAAATAGTAGTTTTTTCTAATAATACATTATAGAAAACAAATGGAAATATTAGTTATCTAAAGTAAATTAAATGCTTTATTGGGAAGATTTATTTTAAATAATATACTAGTACCTGATACATCTGAGCAAAGAAACATTCTATAGGAAATATGTGTTTTCCTAAAATTCAAATGAAGTCTGCATGCAGGATTGAGGGCAATAGCATCCATATACAAGTTCTTAAACATTAAAGATAAAAGCCACATATAAAATAGAGATATTTTTCTTGTGTTGCAAACAGTAATTTCCAAAGCTACTGACCGATCTTTGTTATTATTTTTTCCCTTTCTCTCTGCAACACAGATGTGTTAAGAGCAATTTAATGTCATATGGTAACATCAGACTTTTGTAGATTTTCAAATGTCAGAATATATTCAGTCATTTATTAAATAGAAGTCAAACACTTTCAAGCCTCGTTGTCATGAACAAAAACTTGAGTAAACACACGAAAGTTGAAAACTCTGACTTTTCAGAAGACTGTAATTTATGTCTTTCATTCTCCAAATATATTTTTGTAACCGCCCGTTGGGTTTATCTTGCCTGCTGCCCAGGCAGAGCTGATTTATCAAGACAGGGGAATGGCAATAGAGAAAGAGTTTAATACACATAGAGTTGGCTGAATACAAGACTGGAGTTTTATTATTACTCAAATCAGCCTTCACAGAAATTTAGAGGATAGGGTTTTTAAAGATAGTTTGGTGGGCAGGAGGCTAGGAAATGGGAGCTGCTGCCTGGTTGAGGTGCAATCATAGGGGTGTGGAAAATGGTCGTTGTGTGCTGAGTCAGCTTCTGGCTGGGGACCACGGGACCACTTAAGTCACGAGTCATGGGTCTGGGCGAAGTCATCTGGTTGTTAGAAATGCAAAAGTCTGAAAAAAAACATCTAAAAAGGCCAGTCTTATATTCTACATAGTGATGTTATTTACAAGAGTAATTGGGAAAGTTATAAACATTGTAACTTTAGGAACAATGACTAGTCACTCTTTACTATGCCCACATTTTAGTGGAATTTACACCCCTCTCATAATTCTAACCTTGTGGCCTTGTATTAGTTTTTATAAAGGCAGATTTGTTTGGGGAATAACTATCATCATTTGAACAATAAAGTACACTTCTCCCAATGTTAGCTTGGCCCGTGCCCAGGAACGATCAAGGGCAGTTTGAAGGTAAAAGGCAAAATGAAGTTTGTCAGATCAGATCCCTTTCACTGTCATAATTTTTTCACTGTTATAATTTTTGTAAAGGCAGTTTCATTTTCACTAATAAGAATGTCGTTACTCTGTGCCTCAGGGAGAAGTTGGTCAAATTGGCCCAAGAGGGGAAGACGGCCCTGAAGGCCCCAAAGGTAGAGCAGGCCCAACTGGAGACCCAGGTCCTTCTGGTCAAGCAGGAGAAAAGGTTGGTCAATGACTTTAAATCCACAGGTACTCTTGCAGATGAAGTTTCATTATCATTTTAAATTCTTTCAGTAACTGGTGTCAGAAGTTGAGTTCTTCATACCTTAAAGATAAAATATGTCATTATCATTTTAAATTTGCAACCATTACATTTCAGTGTAATATTAAGCAACATTAAAATTGCTTTCATGAAATATTTAGCGATATGGCAAATTTTCAATAATGTACTGTGAAGTTAAGTTTGTAAACAAGCAAGAAATGTCTATGACAAGTATTATCACATTATGTACACTAAAGCCAAATATAAATAATAATCTCTTGTGGATTGAATTCAAATGATTCCTTTTCTTTCATTCATATATATATACACACACATTTATATATATATATATATATATATATATATATATAGAGAGAGAGAGAGAGAGAGAGAGAGAGAGGAGAGAGAGAGAGAGAGAGAGAGAGAGTCTATATTTTAATAGGGGATTAAATTAATTAAATTCCTATTAAATACTCCTAAGAGGTAAAATCATGAGATGGATACGTCTTTTGTCACTCCTCATTTTCTAGTCCCCTATGTCCTCCTCAGCCATGTGGAATCAGCTACTCTTAGAACTCTTTCACATTAGATGTTTAGAATTAAAGGATGTGCCATTAAAGGATGAAAGAATCAATGAAAGAGGGTCTACTTATGGTTTTGGACCAAGGAGAATCATCTTTTATTTTTTCCACTTGAATATGCATTTCACATAATAAGTCTGTTAAAAATTACTGGTATTCAGGCCCAACTTCAAGAGACTTTAATTTTAATCTGGACTTAACACAAGTATCAATGTGTTTTAAAACATACCCAGATAATTCTAATATTCATTGTTTTGAGAGACACTGGGTATTATGTATTGTGTCAAAAACGTTTGCAATCATTACATTTACATTTCAATATAATATTAGGCAACATTATAATTTGCTTTTATGGAGTATGTAGTGACATGGCAAATTTTTTAAATATACTAGGAAGTTAAATTTAATGAGAAATGTCTATGACAAGTGTTATGGCATTATGTACACTAAATCATAATATCAATAATAATCTCTTGCTGTTATAATTCAAATCCTTTTCTATATGTATATGCCTATATTTTCTACAATAAACATGCCATTATTCTATAAAATAAAGAAAATAGAAGCCCCCTCCATCCTATCTCAGAAAGCAAACATATTATATAGGTATTACATAGAAATTGCAAATAGACAAAAGAAAGTTTCTTATGTCGTTATGAATCATCTGATGTGACAGTTCTTATAGAATTTCATACTTTGAAACTTCCACAGTTTCACACTTTGAAAAAACATTGCTATTTGTAAGTTGATGAACAATGTTACAGTGTTTTGGCAGCAGAAGGAAAAGATCAGGGGAAAACAAGACCTTATGAGGCATTTAAACCCTTTCATTTAAAATGCTCCATGCCAGTAGTTAAAAGGCTACCCTGGACCTTTCTGGCTTCTTAGACCCTGTCATGTGTAAATAGTCACACAAGCTCTTGTGATAAATCAGGAGCTTAAACTACCCGACAGTTCTTTTCTTCTTTAACATTTCATTAGTATTTGTTCGTTTATTGAAGGTGCCTGTCACCTTATTGAAAATAAATCTTTCTGTCAGAATGTATTTTAAAATGACTTTAAAATGAATTCGAGTATATGCATACATTCTAATGTGATAATTAACAAAGAAAACAAATAACTTGTGATCATAATTAGATGATTTTACTAATCTTAAAATCGATGGTATAAACAAGCTGTGATAACTGAATGTACCCAAGGGGACATCATTATAAGTATGCTTCTTAGAGTTTGTTTGCATATTTTCCATCTGAAGACTACTTATCTATGCAATGCTGATCATGACTCAGATAACTCTTTAGTTCAATCTGCAATAACAAGATCATAAACTGTGTTCTTAATTTCTTTCCTTGTTTCATCCAGTAAAATACTTATGTTTATTCACAAAATTCTGTTCATTTTTTATCAATACACATACAAATTTGAACTTGAGTTTATTTTCCATTTTTAGTTGTTTAATGTATATTGAAAATAATGATACTTTATGCTTTCTAATGTTTAAGACATTAGTAAATAATATTTTATAAATGAAGTAGTATGCTTCTGTAAATATCTTATTAAGGAAATGGATGCATAGTAAAATTCCACATACCTAATTTATTCAATTCATTTATTTTTTATCTTTCTGCCTGTTTTTTAAATTAACGCTTTGTTCAGATAGAAATTTTAGGGATGTGAATTGTTTAGGATAGTATTTTAAACCATCTGGTATTTGTTACACATTGTTGGACTTCATTATAACTTAAAATTTGTTTTAGCACTTTTAGATTGAAGGTAACCTCATTGCACTAGAACAAAATAACATATTCAGTTACCTGCTTGGAAGAATAAACACTCCACAAAAACCAACATTATTAGCTAAAGCTCTCAATACGTATTATATTTATTAATCCAGATATTCCAAGACATTAGAGTGAAAGAAGAAATTTGGCTTTAAATTTATTTCTGAATTTTTTTTCATATCTAAGGTTTACTTACTGAGAAAACTCATGATCTCTTGTTTTATATTTAGACTAGGATAAGTGAAATAACTTTATCAAAAAGATTTACTCTTGTTGGAGTGATAAAATCTAAATATTGTGCCAATTACATCAACTAATTTAAAATACTATTTAATGTTGAAAAAAACTTAGGAGTATTTTTAACTTTGCTTTAGAATTCACAAAGGAGTTAGAGTTCTCTTTAAAAGCACAGAATTCATGTACCTAAAGAAGGCAGCATCACTTATATAACAAAGGTTAAGTTAGACAACATTATCACATTAGAAATATGTTCAAAGCAACAATTTTCTTATTCCATGAAAAAACATAATGAAGGTAAAATGATCAAAACTTGCAAATCTTCCTTTTGACTGTACAATATGTGATTCTAGTATTTAGACAAAATACTAAAATTATGTAAACTTAATTCAACTTAAAATATTACTTGTATTATTATATATTTTAATTATAGGGAAAACTTGGAGTTCCAGGATTACCAGGATATCCAGGAAGACAAGGTCCAAAGGTAAAACAGCTTGATATTCATAGTTTATTAACATGTTGTGAAGACAATATTAATCACATATGGTTACCTTACAGTTTGTAACACATCCATGTCATGATGAGTATTTAAAAATAATTTCACAAGGGAAAATCATAGGGCATGTGGACACCTGGGGTGCAGGGAGCTCAAAGAGCTTAGGTGATTATGGATTGCAGCATTTTAGGAGATGCAGTCATGAAAGGAAGGCATAATCGGTACTTCTTTCCAATTGGAATAAGAACTATCCTAGTATATCTGGAAGTTTTAACATGGATGACATTTGATGAATAATAGCTTTTGATTTCCTTTCTATTACCCTAAGGTTTTAAACTATCACTTGGTTTGTTTTTTAATTAATACACCTTTCACACTGTCTATTACCCTCATTTCCATGAGTATTTTTTTTCCAGGGTTGCCAGAACAAAACTACACAAACTTATTAACTTAAAACAACAGAAATTCACTGTCTGACAGTTCTGGAGGCCAGAAGTATGAAATCAAGGTGACCCAGAGCCATGCTGACTCCAGAGTTTCTAGTAAAGAATCTGTCCTTGCCTCTCCCTGCTTCTGGTGGCCCCAGGCATGCCTTGGCTTGTGGCTCATAAAATCAGTCTCTATCCCCTTCTTTATTATGTACATCTTCTTCTCTTCTGTCTTCATTTTCTTCTCTTCTGTCATTCTTAAGGACATCTGCCATTGGATTTAGGGACCAGCCGGACAATCCAGGAGGATCTCATTTCCTCAATTTAATAACATTTGGCAAGACTTTTTTTTTTTCCAAGTAAAGTAACGTTCATAGATTTGGATATGGATATATCTTCTGAGGAGCCACCATTCAATTCGCAGTGTCACTCAAATCTCTCTTTTTTTTTTTTTTAATTTATATTGCATTTTAGGTTTTGGGGTACATGTGCAGAACGTGCAAGGTAGTTGCATAGGTACACACATGGCAGTGTGTTTTGCTGCCTTCCTCCCCTTCACCCACATTTGGTATTCATCCCCAGGCTATCCCTCCCCAGCCCCCCTACTGTCCCTCCCCCCTTCCCCCCAATAGACCCCAGTGGGTAGTAGACCCCCTCCCTGTGTCCATGTGTTCTCATTTTTTCTCACCTGCCTATGAGTGAGAATATGCGGTATTTCTTTTTCTGTTCTTGTGTCAGTTTGCTGAGAATGATGTTCTCCAGATTCATCCATGTCCTTACAAAGGACACAAACTCATCATTTTTGATTGCTGCATAATATTCCGTGGTGTATATGTGCCACATTTTCCCAGTCCAGTCTATCATCCATGGGCATTTGGGTTGGTTCCAGGTTTTTGCTATTGTAAACAGTGCTGCAATGAACATTCGTGTGCATGTGTCCTTATAGTAGAACGATTTATAGTCCTTTGGATATATACCCACTAATGGGATTGCTGGGTCAAATGGAATTTCTATTTCTAGGTCCTTGAGGAATCGCCACAATTTATTCCACAATGGTTGAACTAATTTACACTCCCACCAACAGTGTAAGAGTGTTCCTCTTTCTCCACATCCTCTCCAGCATCTGCTGTCTCCAGATATTTTAATGACTGCCATTCTAACTGGCGTGAGATGGTATCTCAATGTGGTTTTGATTTGCATCTCTCTAATGACTAGTGATGATGAGCATTTTTTCATGTGTTTGTTGGCCTCATGTATGTGTTCTTTTGTAAAGTGTCTGTTCATATCCTTTGCCCATTTTTGAATGGGCTTGTTTGTTTTTTTCCTGTAAATCTGTTTGAGTTCTTTGTAAATTCTGGTTATCAGCCCTTTGTCAGATGGGTAAACTGCAAAGATTTTTTTCCCATTCTGATGGTTGCCAATTCACTCTAGTGACTGTTTGTTTTGCCGTGCAGAAGCTGTGGAGTTTGATTAGGTCCCATTTGTCTATTTTGGCTTTTGTTGCCAATGCTTTTGGTGTTTTGTTCATGAAGTCCTTGCCTACTCCTATGTCCTGAATGGTTTTGCCTAGATTTTCTTCTAGGGTTTTTATGGTGTCAGGTCTTATGTTTAAGTCTTTAATTCATCTGGAGTTAATTTTAGTGTAAGGTGTCAGGAAGCGGTCCAGTTTCTACTTTCTGCACATGGCTAGCCAGTTTTCCCAACAACATTTATTAAACAGGGAATCCTTTCTCCATTGCTTGTTTTTGTCTGGTTTATCAAAGATTATATGGTTGTAGATATGTTGTGTTGCCTCCGATGCCTCTGTTCTGTTCCATTGGTCTATATCTCTGTTTTGGTACCAGTACCATGCTGTTTTGATTACTGTAGCCTTGTAGTATAATTTGAAGTCTGGTAGTGTGATGCCTCCTGCTGTGTTCTTTTTGCTTAGAATTGACTTGGCTATGCGGGCTCTCTTTTGGTTCCATATGAAGTTCATGGTGGTTTTTTCCAGTTCTGTGAAGAAATTCAATGGTAGTTTGATGGGGATAGCATTGATTGTGTAAATTACTTTGGGCAGTATAGCCATTTTCACGATATTGATTCTTCCTAACCACGAACATGGAATGTTTCTCCATCTGTTTGTGTCCTCTCTTATTTCGTTGAGCAGTGGTTTGTAGTTTTCCTTGAAGAGGTCCCTTATGTTCCTTGTGATCTGTATTCCTAGGTATTTTATTTTCTTTGTAGCAATTGTGAATGGCAGTTCATTCTTGATTTGGTTCTCTTTTTTTTAAAAATTTTTATTGCATTATAGATTTGGGGGTACATGTGCAGAACGAGCAAGATAGTTGCATAGGTACACACATGGCAGTGTGCTTTGCTGCTTTCCTCCCCTTCACCCACACTTGGTATTCATCCCCAGGCTATCCCCCCCAGCCCCCCCTGCTGTCCCTCCCCCATTCCCCCCAACAGTCCCCAGTGTATAGTAGACCGCCTCTCTGTGTCCATGTGTTCTCATTTTTCTCACCCACCTATGAGTGAGTATATGCGGTATTTCTTTTTCTGTTCTTGTGTCAGTTTGCTGAGAATGATGTTCTCCAGATTCATCCATGTCCCTACAAAGGACACAAATTCATCATTTTTGATTGCTGCATAATATTCCATGGTGTATATGTGCCACATTTTCCCAGTCCAGTCTATCATCGTTGGGCATTTGGGTTGGTTCCAGGTCTTTGCTATTGTAAATAGTGCTGCAATGAACATTCGTGTGCATGTGTCCTTATAGTAGAACGATTTATAGTCCTTTGGATAGATACCCAGTAATGGTATTGCTGGGTCAAATGGAATTTCTATTTCTAGGTCCCTGAGGAATCGCCACACTGTCTTCCACAATGGTTGAACTAATTTACACTCCCACCAACAGTGTAAGAGTGTTCCTATTTCTCCACATCCTCTCCAGCATCTGCTGTCTCCAGATTTTTTAATGATCGCCATTCTAACTGGTGTGAGATGGTATCTCAATGTGGTTTTGATTTGCATCTCTCTAATGACCAATGACGATGAGCACTTTTTCATATGTTTGTTGGCCTCATGTATGTCTGCTTTTGTAAAGTTTCTCTTCATATCCTTTGCCCATTTTTGAATGGGCTTGTTTGTTTTTTTCCTGTAAATCTGTTTGAGTTCTTTGTAAATTCTGGATATCAGCCCTTTGTCAGATGGGTAAACTGCAAAGATTTTTTCCCATTCTGATGGTTGCCGATTCACTCTAGTGACTGTCTCCTTTGCCGTGGAGTTTGATTAGGTCCCATTTGTCTATTTTGGCTTTTGTGGCCAATGCTTTTGGTGTTTTGGTCATGAAGTCCTTGACTACTCCTATGTCCTGAATGGTTTTGCCCAGATTTTCTTCTAGGGTTTTTATGGTGTCAGGTCTTACATTTAAGTCTTTAATCCATCTGGAGTTAATTTTAGTGTAAGGTGTCAGGAAGGGGTCCAGTTTCTGCTTTCTGCACATGGCTAGCCAGTTTTCCCAACACCATTTATTAAATAGGGAATCCTTTCCCCATTGCTTGTTTTTGTCTGGTTTATCAAAGATAATATGGTTGTAGATATTTTGTGTTGCCTGCGATGCTTCTGTCCTGTTCCATTGGTCTATATCTCTGTTTTGGTACCAGTACCATGCTGTTTTGATTACTGTAGCCTTGTAGTATAGTTTGAAGTCTGGTAGCGTGATGCCTCCCGCTGCGTTCTTTTTGCTTAGAATTGACTTGGCTATGCGGGCTCTTTTTTGGTTCCATATGAAATTCATGGTGGTTTTTTCCAGTTCTGTGAAGAAATTCAATGGTAGTTTGATGGGGATAGCATTGATTGTGTAAATTACTTTGGGCAGTATAGCCATTTACACGAAAATGATTCTTCCTAACCACGAGCATGGAATGTTTCTCCATCTGTTTGTGTCCTCTCTTATTTCGTTGAGCAATGGTTTGTAGTTTTCCTTAAAGAGGTCCCTTACATTCCTAGTGAGTTGTATTCCTAGGTATTTTATTTTCTTTGTAGCAATTATGAATGGCAGTTCGTTCTTGATTTGGTTCTCTTTAAGTCTGTTATTGGTGTATAAGAATGCTTGTGATTTTTGAACATTGATTTTATATCCTGAGACTTTGCTGAAGTTGCTTATCAGTTTCAGGAGCTTTTGGGCTGAGGTGATGGGGTCTTCTAGGTATACTATCATGTCGTCTGCAAATAGAGACAATTTGGCTTCCACCTTTCCTATTTGAATACCCTTTATTTCTTTTTCTTGCCTGATTGCTCTGGCTAGAACTTCCAGTACTATGTTGAATAGGAGTGGTGAGAGAGGACATCCTTGTCTAGTGCCAGATTTCAAAGGGAATGCTTCCAGTTTTTGCCCATTAAGTATGATATTGGCTGTTGGTTTGTCATAAATAGCTTTTATTACTTTGAGATATGTTTCATCAATACCAAGTTTATTGAGGGTTTTTAGCATAAAGGGCTGTTGAATTTTGTCAAATGCCTTCTCTGCGTCAATTGAGATAATCATGTGGTTTTTGTTTTTGCTTCTGTTTATGTGGTGAATTACATTTATAGACTTGTGTATGTTGAACCAGCCTTGCATCCCTGGGATGAATCCTACTTGATCATGATGGATAAGTTTTTTAATGTGCTGTTGCAATCGGTTTGCCTGTATTTTATTGAAGATTTTTGCATCTATGTTCATCATGGATATTGGCCTGAAGTTTTCTTTTCTTGTTGAGTCTCTGCCAGGTTTTGGTATCAGGATGATGTTGGTCTCATAAAATGATTTGGGAAGGGTTCTCTCTTTTTGGATTATTTGGAATAGTTTCAGAAGGAATGGTACCAGATCCTCTTTGTGTGTCTGGTAGAATTCGACTGTGAACCCATCTGGACCTGGGCTTTTTTTTGTGTGGTAGGCTCTTAATTGCTGCCTCAACTTCAGACCTTGTTATTACTCTATTCATAGTTTCGGCTTCCTCCTGGTTTAGGCTTGGGAGGACACAGGCGTCCAGGAATTTATCCATTTCTTCCTGATTTACTAGTTTATGTGCATAGAGTTGTTTGTAGTATTCTCTGATGATGGTTTGAATTTCTGTGGAATCTGTGGTGATTTCCCCTTTATCGTTTTTTATTGCATCTATTTGGTTGTTCTCTCTCTTCTTTTTTATCAGTCTGGCTAATGGTCTGTCTATTTTGTTGATCTTTTCGAAAAACCAGCTCTTAGATTTATTGGTTTTTTGAAGGGTTTTTCTTGTCTCTATCTCCTTCAGTTCTGCTCTGATCTTAGTTATTTCTTGTCTTCAGCTAGGTTTTGAGCTTTTTTGATCTTGCTCCTCTAGCTCTTTCAATTTTGACGATAGGGTGTCAATTTTGGATCTCTCCACTCTTCTCATGTGGGCACTTATTGCTATATATTTTCCTCTACAGACTGCTTTAAATGTGTCCCAGAGATTCTGGTACGTTGTGTCTTCATTCTCATTGGTTTCAAAGAACTTCTTTATTTCTGCCTTCATTTCATTGTTTATCCAATCAACATTCAAGAGCCAGTTGTTCAGTTTCCATGAAGCTGTGCAGTTCTGAGTTATTTTCTGAATTCTGAGTTCCAACTTGATTGCACTATGGTCTGAGAGACTGTTTGTTATGATTTCTGTTGTTTTGCATTTGCTGAGGAGTGCTTTACTTCCAATTATGTGGTCAATTTTGGAGTAGGTGTGATGTGGTGCTGAGAAGAATGTATATTCTGTGGATTTGGGGTGGAGAGTTCTGTAAATGTCTATCAGGTTTGCTTGTTCCAGGTCTGAGTTCAAGTCCTGGATATCCTTGTTAATTTTCTGTCTGGTTGATCTGTCTGCTATTGACAGTGGAGTGTTAAAGTCTCCCACTATTATTGTGTGGGAGTCTAAGTCCCTTTGTAAGTCATTAAGAACTTGCCTTATATATCTGGGTGCTCCTACATTGGGTTCATATATATTTAGAATCGTTATCTCTTCTTGTTGTATCGATCCTTTTACCATTATGTAATGACCTTCTTTGTCCATTTTGATCTTTGTTACTTTAAAGTCTATTTTATCAGAGATGAGAATTGCAACTCCTGCTTTTTTTTGCTCTCCATTTGCTTGGTAAATCTTCCTCCATCCCTTTATTTTGAGCTTTTGTGTATCTTTGCATGTGAGGTGGGTTTCCTGGATACAGCACACCGATGGGTTTTGGTTTTTTATCCAATTTGCCAGTCTGTGTCTTTTGATTGGTGCATTTAGCCCATTTACATTCAGGGTTAATATTGTTATGTGTGAATTTGATACTGCCATTTTGATGCTAGCTGGCTGTTTTGCCCGTTGGTTCATGTACATTCTTCATTTTGTTGATGGTCTTTAGCATTTGGTATGGTTTTAGGATGACTGGTACTGGTTGTTTCTTTCTATGTGTAGTGCCTCTTTCAGAAGCTCTTCTAAAGCAGGCCTAGTGGTGACAAAATCTCTGAGTACTTGCTTGTTCGTGAAGGATTTTATTTTCCCTTCACTTATGAAGCTCAGTTTCGCTGGATATGAAATTCTGGGTTGAAAGCTCTTTTCTTTAAGGATGTTGAATATTGGCCCCCACTCTCTTCTGGCTTGTAGAGTCTCTGCCGAGAGATCTGCTGTGAGTCTGATGGACTTCCCTTTGTGGGTGACCTGCCCTTTCTCTCTGGCTGCCCTTAGTATTTTCTCCTTCGTTTCAACCCTGGTGAATCTGACGATTATGTGCCTTGGGGTTGCTCTTCTTGCAGAGTATCTTTGTGGTGTTCTCTGTATTTCCTGGAGTTGAGTATTGATCTGTCTTCCTAGGTTGGGGAAATTTTCCTGGATAATATCCTGAAGAATGTTTTCCAGCTTGGATTCATTCTCTTCGTCACATTCTGGTACACCTATCAAACGTAGGTTGGGTCTCTTCACATAGTCCCACATTTCTTGGAGATTTTGTTCATTCCTTTTTTGCGCTTTTTTCTTTAATCTTGGTTTCTCATTTTATTTCATTGAGTTGATCTTCAACTTCTGATATCCTTTCTTCTGCTTGGTCAGTTCGGCTGTTGAAACTTGTGCATGCTTCACGAAGTTCTCGTGTTGTGTTTTCAGCTCCTTCAATTCATTCATATTCCTCTCTAAGTTGTCCATTCTTGTTATCATTTCCTCGAATCTTTTTTCAAATCTTTTTTCAAGGTTCTTAGTTTCTTTGCACTGATTTAGAACATGTTCTTTTAGCTCCCTGAAGTTTCTCATTATCCATTTTCTGAAGTCTGTTTCCGTCATTTCATCACACTCATTCTCCATCCAGCTTTGTTCCTTTGCTGGTGAGGAGTTTTGGTTTTTTGTAGGAGGTGAGGTGTTTTGGTTTCAGGTGTTTTCCTTCTTTTTCGCTGGTTTCCTCCCATCTTTATGGATTTATCCACCTGTCGTCTTAGTAGTTGCTGATTTTTCAGTTGGGTCTCTGAGTGGATGCCCAGATTGTTAATGATGAAGTATTTCTGTTACTTAGTTTTCCTTCTAATCGTCTAGCCCCTCTGCTGTACGAGTGCTGAGGTCCACTCCAGGCCCTGCTTGTCTGGGGTACACCTGTAGCAGCTGTGGAACAGTGAGGGATGCTACCAGTTTCTTCTTCTGCTGTCTTTGTTCCAGAATGATGCCTGCCAAATGTCAGTCTGATTAGTCCTTTTTTGGGGTGACTCTTTGGATATACAGTGGTCAGGGAGCTGCTTGAGGAGACGGTCTGTGCTTTATAGGAGCTCCAGTGCTGAGCTGTGAGCTCCGTTGTTCATTCAGGGATGTTGGGAGGATATGTTTATGTCTGCTGCAACAGAACTCATAAACGCCCCCCTCTTTTTTTTTCCTTAGTTGCTCTGTCTCAGGGAGTTGGGGCTTTCTTTATGAGTATCTGTTGCACTTTCCTGCCCTGCTAGGTGGCAGTCTATTCACTATTTGCCTGCTGGGGCTCCACCCTGCTAGCGCGGGTCCGCCCTGCTGCTGTGGGCTCTGTTTTGCTGTGGTTCGCTCCGCCCTCTTGGTGGAGTCTCTCTGTTACGGCAGGTTGCCTCGGCAATGGCAGGCTGCGTCAGCCCTGGGCGGTACTTCAGTAGGGGCGGATTGCATCCATAGTGGCGGACGCCCCTCCCCCACCGGGCTGCACCATCCTAGATGCTGGGAGCAAAATTCTCAGCCCTGAGCACCTCCAGTCGCTGCCCTGCTTGTCCCTGTGAGGGTGGGACCCGCTGAGCTCGATCACTCAGCCCCCTGCCTCAGAGTCCATCCTCTCTCTCTTTCTTCCTCTCCCCAAGCTGAATGGTCAACTCTCACTGGCGCCCCAGTAGCCTGCCGATAGGGCACTGGGATCCATGCGATCTCCCATGCCACTGCCCACTGCACTGGCTCAGATCACGTTTCCCAGGAATATCCTGGTCTGGCTCATTGTCCAAGTCCCGTTCAATCAGATGGACATGCCAATCTGCCCTTCCAAATCTCAGGTTGCCGGTTTAACAGGGCACCCAGACCAGTGAGTTTTGTGCCGTGTGCCGCTGCGCTGTGGCACCGGCCTGGCCCGGCCCAACCGGCCGTGCGAGCCGGCTGTGCGAGCATCCTGTGTCTCTCCCACACCTGGGACTTTCAACGTTCTGTGGGCAAAAAAGGACCGTCTGAGAATGTGGCTAAAACTCACCCTCTGCGCCTTCACTGAGAGCTGCAATCCTGAGTCGCCTCTACAACAGCATCTTGCGAAAATCTCAAATCTCTTTTTTAGCTATTTGAAATATATATATTTTAAGCATAAAAATATGGTTTTAAAAATGCGTATTTACCTTAGGGTACTATTTTTCTCAAACCAATAGTAACACTTTGCTAAGCATCCACTTGATACATTCAGTAGTTAAATTAAACTTGTTAATTTAATTAATATATGAATGATGATTATTAGTAACAGAGTAGTTATGATATGGGAGGGGACGGAGAAGTGCTGGGTAGCTTCATTTATGTCATTCTTTTAATTATATGTACATGAGATTATATCAAGCTATTTGTTTATTGAATTTGACCCATTCAGGCATAACAGACACAATAGATAGGGCAAATCCTGCTTCTGTAACATTCTTAAACATGTATCTACTTATAAGTTTTACGTATAACGATGGGAGACAAAAATGTCCTTCTCCTTGAATCTGTAAACTGCATGCCCTTGTGGTCCCTCATTGCCACGTGGTAACACTCTCTTAGGCTTGCTGTATAGCTTTGTCTTACAATTTTTTCATCGAGTTTCCAAAAAAAATACTTACTTCCTTGAGTAGCAGGGGATAAATATAATGCTTTTGAACCCATCTAAAATAAGATGTATGCCCTCTGTGGTTTACAAATAATACAGGCATAATTTAAATATTTTCTGGCTGTACTCAGAACATTAATACTTTTTACTATTTAAATATTGTCTCTTATATGCTGCTCTGTCTCCCAGTTAGCATCCTTTCAAATGTCAAGCATTTTCACAAATATTATGAGTAAAAGGAACCATTCACTGCATAATCCAGGACCTCAAGCTGTCCTTACATTACTTCATGCATTCTTAATCTATTTATGAAGTTAAATTATGATTTTTTGGTTTTGAATTAAAAACATAGAAAATTGTCAAAATATTACATGAATGAGCAGAATTTTATTTAATGAATTTATTTAAAATTTTGTTTTTTTTTCTAAGTTAATTCTCTGATCAGTATTATTTGAATTCTTTTTATTAACAAAGTGCAATAGAATAACTAAACAGAAATGTTTCCTCCTAGAGGTATCCAGTACTTTTTAACCCTTTTACTAAAATGTCCAAAATTTTGTTCTTTATTTCTTCATATTGCTTCTCTTCATAACTCATTGATTATTTCTATGATCAAAAAGCTCTTAAATTTCTGTGTTCCAAAATGAAAAACTGATTGGGACATCAAAGATCAAAAGTAGCTTCACTTTTTTTTCCTGTGTGTAAGCTGATGAATTTTAAATAACTTTAAGTTTTTATTTTACTAAAGTGAAATTCCATTACCAGTCTCTTTCAAGCAGATTAAAGACTGTAAGTGGACATTAGATGTAGCACCAATGTGCTATAAAATGATAACTGTTTCATAAAATAAAATCTATTTTGTTAGGATAATTTTATATTTCAGATAGCATTTTAAGAATTTCACATTTTTTAGTTTCACATTTATTGACTGAGCCAATTTCACAATTAATCTTTGACTTTATGGCCTTTGTGTGTTTCCATGTAAAAACAGGTACTATATTTTTATAGAAATTATATAATTTAGTGATAATTCCTCATGTGGGAAGCAAAAAAGTAATATTTCCATACATTCAACAGATTAATTATTGGGTTGGACTTTTTCTGTGTTTTCTCTCAATTTCCTAGAGCATAAACTATGTAAGAAAATAAATTCATGAAATACAAAATTGGTACATAATGTCTGTTTGTTTAAATGAGGTATCTATAAATATGTTTAGTTGTCTCTTCTAGTCAGGACAGAACTGAATATTTGTCTCCCCTGCCTCAAAGTTTTTGTTCTATACTGGATTATACTTATTTATCCCATTCTTATAATAGTCACATAGTAATACTGTGCTAGACATAACGATCTGATTCTATGTAGAGAAAGAAAAGTGATTTTGAGAGGTCTTCCAAATGTAATGTGCAGAGACTTTTTTTTCCCTAGTATGTGAATATTATACATCCTAACAATTGTTCTCAGACTGATCACAAGTTAGCTATACAGGCATGTAATGACACATATAGGAAAACATGTTATAAAAAGCAGCTTAGAGTGTATCCTTCAGGTCATTATTTTGACTGTCAGCTGCCATGGGGCATCACATACAATTTTCCTTACCTGCTTTATTATTGCATAGGAAACACAAAGTGATAGCATCTTACCTTCCTGATAAGTGTGTAAAATTCACTACTTTCAAATTGGGAATAAGGCTAAATAGTTACCTCCTGTGCGTAGATAATACTCTACACCTGGCTATTCTAACTGTACATGCCTAAGAATACAGCTTCCAGGATATCCCAAATTTCACAGTACATGTGACCTGGAGAGGTTGTTAAAAATACAAATTCCTGGACCTCTCTGCCAGAGAGTCTGATTTTGTTTCAGTAGATGTGGAGTGTGCCCCGGCAGTCCATATTTTTAGCAACTACTCTAGATTATTCTGATACAGAGGAGCCATGTATCACTTGGAGAAACATTATTTTTAGGGGTAGTTCAGTGCAAATGAGTAGATTAAAAAAAGAAAGGAATGTATTCAAGTCCAAGGAGACATTATGCACCAATTTTGTTTTTCATAAATTTAATGTATGGGGAAGTTTCTAAAATTTGATGTCTACTACTCTCTGCTAGACATTTTATGTATTATTGCACTTAATCCATTCAGTGGTCTAAAAAGGAAAACTCTCCACTCATTCTTTTTCAGGGTCTCATAGTTAGCAAGTTGAGCAGCAAAGATTGTACACTAATCTTTATTTTGTGAAGTGATGAGGGAAGCTAATCACAATCATGATCAAATAAATGTCTGAGCAGATAAAAATCTAGATATATGTGTAAAATCATATAGAAAATGTGGTTCTGGGGAATTATATTGTATCTATCTGTAAAATGTGGCCATTTGTGAATGAAATTATGCTTTTATAAACTTATAATATTTACAATAATTATTTATTATATATGATTATTATTTTTATATCAAGCATTCTTTTTTCAATCCTACAAATTTCAAAGTACCTATAAGGTATGTATTATTATCCTCACTTTGAAGAAAAAGAAAACTATACTCAGTGACCATAAGTAATGTACCAAACTTACTTAGCTAATGCATAACAAACATAAATCTCAAAATTATGCCTTCAGAATTCTGAAAAACAGAATTTTAATGTTTGGCTGTCTGACTTTGACTTTTCACTAGATTTAGTTGTATTAAAACACCAAATAGAAAAAGTGGAGTAAGGTTTTTAGTCTATGAGTTGATCCAGTTTTAAAAATGTAAAAATACTCAACTAAAAAATGGTAACTATAGATATATGATAATATAAATTCAGGAAAAAACATTTTCTAAAATGCCTATTTTAATATTTGACTATTCCTGTTTGCGAAATAGGATTTTTTTTTTAGAATGGAAGCAAATATATAGAACTTTACATTGAAATACATTTTCTATAAAATATCCTGTAATTACTATTTTATAACAAGAGATGTAATAACACTTGATTAATTCATTTACTTAGAAGGTTGAAACTAAACTGTTTTATCAATTTGTGCTTTCAATGCTTCCAGGATTTCAGATGTCATCGTAAGTTAATTTTCAGTTACTTCATTGGTAGCTGTATGGTATCTCAAAATTTATATTTTTGATTTAAATATTAACAGCTGTGTGAAAATCAGTTTGTTCCAAAATTACACTTTGTGGCTGAAAATGTTAATTGCCACGTTTGTTTATTGTTTATTAATTTTATTATTGTAGGGTTCCACTGGATTCCCTGGCTTTCCAGGTGCCAATGGAGAGAAAGGTGCACGGGTATGATATATAAATACGATGTTTTAACCTATGTAACATAAATGTTCTTAGCTGGACAGGTGTGTGCCTATATTCCCAGATATTTGTGAGGCTGAGGTGGAGGATTGCTTGAATCCAGTAGTTCCAGGCCAGCCTGGGCAACATAGCAAGTCTGTCTCTAAATGAGTACATGAATGAATGAATGAATGAATGAATGAATGAATGAATAATGTTCTTGCATAAGTACTCAGTCTCAGCATCGGACTCATTATTTATTGTGATATACTGCATGTTGAAATTGTTGGAACTGTCTTTGACAGGGAGTAGCTGGCAAACCAGGCCCTCGGGGTCAGCGTGGTCCAACGGTAGGTGCCTTGATTAAAAACGATGTGCATTTTTCATATTGAATTTAGTTTTTCAAGATAACTTATTTTTCAAAAATAAAAATTGATTCAGTGCCTTTGGATTTGGCAGGTACTAATTCAGGTTCATCTTTTGTTCTCATCTGCAGGGTCCTCGAGGTTCAAGAGGTGCAAGAGGTCCCACTGGGAAACCCGGGCCGAAGGTATCATCTGCACATTTTCTGTTTGGATGTTGCTGTAGGTTTATTTTCCAGACAGATGCTATGAGAAGGAATTGAAACTGATTTTTCTTTCTCTTTTCTTGGTACCAGGGCACTTCAGGCGGTGATGGTCCTCCTGGCCCCCCAGGTGAAAGAGTACGTATAATACAGCTTCATAATAGAAAATGAAAATTATTATTTCTGCAAGTATCCAGATTTCAGGGAAAAGATGTATGTCTGCTAATACAAGTGCGACTTTATCCACAAAATCTAGACTGAGTTTAAAAATGCTTATTTTTAAGTTTATTTCCCTTCACTGAAAAAAAGCTTAATCAGTATGTTCTAGTAATTATGTTACAGAAATGAGAAAAATGTGTATCACTGGACCAAAATATCACTCTTAGAGTCAAGCCAGTATATATATATATAATTTTAAATACACTTGAAACATCTTTGTCCTCTTCTCCACCTTGCTTGCTTTCCATATTGATACTCATTTTGTTCACAGAGCTGTCGGCAATATTATGCCAGTAAAAAACAAGCTACTAGTAGCCATTAAGCCAGAATCAATATACATTCAACTCAAGATGAAACATCTATTCCAGTAAATAGAATAACTATTTAGTAAATTGATTTTTAATTGATATCAGATGAAGCCAAATACATATGAACAAGCATGCCCTTTATTTGGCTTTTTTGGCATAATACAGCATTTTTGTAGCCAGATTTTTTTTTAAAGCTATACTCCTGATATAAATTTAAATATTAGAATCTTTATTCCTTTAAAAAAGTAGAATCATTTCTTTATATCCTGTAATAATTTTCAGTATTAATAGTCAGTTGAATATATTTTTGTATATTAGTATTTGAAATGTATAGTAGGTGTTTTACAGAAAACAGAAACGCCTTGCAATGCATAACCTATAATTGAAAATGAATAATTTTTATTTGAGTAGAAGTAATGAGCAAAACTTGAGTTTCTATTTGTGACAAATATAGGAGTAGATAACACACAAGAATAAACATTTAATTAGAGTTGCTTTAAGTCTTTGGTTTGTATTTAATTAACTTTCCATTAAATGTTTCTCACTGTTGATGAACTGTTTCCAAATAAAGTCTATTTATCCTGTAAATTTTGAGCTCATAAATAATACATTCATTTGAAGTAGTTTATGGTCAAAGTCATTTTAATAAGATACATTTAAATTGATTAAAATAGCAAAATAATTAAATGGAGTAGAACAATTTAACAAAAAAATAGCATAACTATGAGTTTTATTTTTAGACACAACTTACTCTCTTCTCGTGCATTTGGTTTTGTCTTCCAAAATGTTATGATCAACAATATTTCCTTACAAGTGAATATACTTTTGCTGATACTGTATTTTAATTTGAAAAACAATACTGTCATCCAACAGTATGATTACTTTTAAAAACACTTTGAGAGAAAAGTACCTCTTGAGGATTAAAGTAAAGAATTTTTGTTTTGTTTTGTTGGTTTAGTAATCTAGGTGGATTTATTTTTGATAAATATTCATACATTGTTTTCAATATCTGTGTAGGAAGAATATATTTTCTGTATTCCTTATGGTTGGTGAGACATTTCACCCCAAATATGCCTTCATTTTCTGCCAAGAGTTTTTAATTACCTTGAACCACTTAGTTCATGTCTTAAGCACAAAGTTAAAAAATGGCAAATGTAATGCCATAAAATATTTTCTTCAAAGTATGTCAGTTGGAAAGTTCAGGGAATTAATTCTGTAGTATCATTTGATTAGAAAAAGACATACCTATTTTTGCCCATTTCAATGGACTCCTTCTTTAACAATACATTTATATTTAACTATATAGTTATATTGACATGTATATATATATATACTTACTTTTATTAAGATATTCTACAAATTAAATGTGATTCCTCATAATCATGATTTGTAGATCATGGATGCTGGTTATTAAAGATTAAATATAGCTTTTAGTTGGGTCTAGCATTACCAAATTAAGTAAAATCGAAAATGGAACAGACAGAACCAAGACACCTAGTTAAATATGAATTATATATCAAGAATAAGTTATTTTTGTCATAAGTATTAAGTATGTCTCTTGTGATATTTAGGATATATTAAAATTATTATTTATTTAAAGCTCAAATTTAACTAGGCACTGGATATTTTATCTGGTGATCTGGTTTCAACACCATGTATACACAGAGTCATTATGGATTTTTAAAATCCCACCTGGAAACTATTTTGATTAATACAAAAAGAATATGTCAACACTTTCTATGAAACTTTATAAAGATTCAATTTTTCATTTTTGTTTATTTAAAGTAATGATTTTTGAAATGTTTCATTCTTAAAGAATTTAAATTTAGACTGTATTTGAAAAATAGCAAAATTTTAGGAAACAAAATGACATTTTAAGAAATCAGGAAAATAGAGTTTGCTACATAATCGAAGGCATACTATTTTTTTTAATTCATACTTAAAATGATTTTTTTTGTTTAGGAATCATAGTTTCATAGTTTAATAAGAGTGTAAAAATTTTTAAGTTCCTAAACTTTGCCCAGTGGTTTTGGTAGTTTCATGTGACATCTATTTTTGTTGACTTTATATATAACTTTGAAGTTACTATTTTAATGTAAGATGCTGGTAATAGTACAAACTATACAAACTTGTGATGATTTCTGAACTAACATTGGCTTATGAATGGTAATGAGATTTTTCTTGGGAAGGCTAGATTGGTAAATAAAAAGAGTAAATTCTATTGAAGGCCAACTTCAGTAAACTCTATTTTTGATCAGAAAACTACATAAATCCTATCCTAAGTATATTACTTAAGAAATTTTATTTATGTTGTCTTCTGTAAATCTTCTTAAATAAATGCAACTATTATTTTCTGGGCCTATAAAGGATTACCTCTTACCAATTATTTTACTGCCAACAACAGAGTCACTGTAATGGGACCTACTTGTTGCTCTTTAAAAATAGGTAAATTTGAGAGATGAATAATATAGTTAATTAAAAATCAAGCCAAAAATAATATAATACTTTATTTGGATTTAATATTAATAACTACACAATAAAGTTATTTTCATCTTATCTACAAAAGGGGACTTATACATGAGTAAAAAATATATTGACATCATCCAAAATAAATATATTTTAAATATTGAGACTAGTTGACAGCATGTTCTGTGGTCTAGCTGCGATAGTCACATACTTTCTCTTTTAGCTTTAGAATCTATGGCTAGATACAGAATATGGATAGAACAAGTTTTAAAACAGTTTTTTGAGGGGGAGGCTAAGGAATTGAATTGAACCGAAATATCGTTCTTCTATGAATGTTTCTAGCCAATGTTAAAAGTAAAGAAGCTGCAGAACTTCTCAATTCTTATATGTTTTCTTCACTTTTAATTCATATGAGTTCTAAATATTTACAGTGTTCCTGAGGTAACACTGATGTGATGTGCAGTTTTGAGTAGAGTAGTGTGAAAATTATCCATTTTGCTTTTGGGTTAGCACTTACTATCGTGGTGCATTACCATAGTTTTGTCACTGTGATGAGGAAGCTGGATGATACATTGTATTTCATCTATACAAATCAATCTCAAAGTATAAAGATGCGTCTTCTAAGGCATGTTGTTAACTTCTCCCACTGATTTTATTCCAGGGTCCTCAAGGACCACAGGGTCCAGTTGGATTCCCTGGACCAAAAGGCCCTCCTGTAAGTGTCAGAGCTTCTCTTTCTCTGTCTCTATTTGACATTTTCAGAGTTTTGAGAGTCACAGCATACATTTAAAATATTTGTTAGATATAATATGGATAAATCTCTATAAAATTACAATTGATATCAAAGAAAGTAGATGTTTTCAATTTATGAAATTCAGTGTTTCTGAATATAATTTCAACATCTCTTATTAAGCATTCGTTGAAAGTATGACAAAGACTAGAAAAACATAAATATCATTCTCTCAGCTGCTCTTTGAGCTGCTCCTCTGTGAATGTAATTGATGACATTAAAAATTGTTATCAACGCTTAAATATTTGGTATATCAGAATTTATCTTTATCTTCCATCTCCAATATAACCTTCTTCAAATATCACTTCCTAAATCCCTCCAACGTTCTGATATTTCTTAAGTCTTGCAAAGACTTATTTAAATTAATATTATATCTGTGTCTATAATAGATTATTTTTGAAAAATGTAATGACAATTCTTAAATCATATCTATTATATGAAATGTATATAATGTATATAACAAAACCAATTCTTAATGCAACACTCTTGAATGTTCATTAAGCACCTTCATAAAGTTAAATGAAATATTTTGTTTTTGTATTTAAGTATTTGTGAGGACATAGAACATACTGTGTGTTTTATTTTTTATTTTTGGTTTTTGTTTGTTTGTTTGTTTTACCACCTTCTCAGTTTCTTTAAGAGAGCAGGAGTCAGCTTACCCACATGTCTAGGACAGTGGTTTGGAAATGTAGTTCCTGGCCCAGCAGCATCCACAGCTCCTGGGATATTGTTAGAAATGTAGTCTCACTGAACAAATCACAATTCTGGAGAGGGGCCCAGTCTATCTTTTAAAAAACCCTCTAGACAGTTCTGATGCATGTGAACTGTGTGAACTGCTGTGCTAGTCCAGTTTAAACAATACTACCCACATTTTAATGTGCACACAAATCATATTGGTGAATTATTTGTTTTGAAATAATTAAATGTCAAATATTACTTTTGCAATAATTTTTAGATACTGTTTAAATTATTACTTTACCACTGAACAGTTTTGCATTATTACTGCAAACATATTAGGAAAGTGTTGTTACCTGTATTACAATGGTATAAAAAGCTCAATATGCATAGCTAATATTAAAGATAAAATAATCTTGATACTACCTGCATATGTTTACCTACTATGCCAGTTTTGCTCAAATGTAACATGAAGACTCTACAAAGTTTCACAGAGAAATGAAAACATAGTTTCAAAAGTCACTGTATGTATATTTTAATAAGCATTTCCCTAATTATTTGTAAGCTATGTATATTTTGTTTAGCAACATAAAGTTTAGTGATGTATATAACCTCAACAATATTTCATTCATGTTTGCATGTATTGTTGAAAATTGCTTTGCTCATGGAATAGTGTTTCATTGTCAAAGAAAGCCACTTGACTCATTTTTTTCCTCAAACTTTTTCAACCCATTGTCTTATTTATCTTTCAACAAGTTTTGAGCCACTGATAATGCATGCATTTTATCTCTAAGAGGTATCACAATGATAATAAATGCCTACACTTGAGAAGCATGCATTCGAGTTGGAGAGACAAGACAGGAGTATTGGTTTCACTGATAAACAAAATGATTTTTATACTATGTTGCTCTAACAAGTGAAACATTAGAGCATGAAATAAAAATACGTCATTTCTCTTGTATGCAATTTTATGATGTTTGAGATAGAAATGCCTTCATCTGTGAGATAAAGAAAGAAGAAATTAAGGTGGCGAGACATTAAAAAAAAACTCTTCCTGTAAATTAATTGGTTTATCTTTATTATAACAGGAAAAAAAATTATATATATACACATATATGTGTATGATATGGATCTAAATATTTCCTTTAGATTCTGTTAATCTCATGCCCATATCAGCAGATTCGAGGAATAGACAGTCATCCATTTAAGAAAAAAAATAGCTTGAAATAATTAAGGTTTGTAGCATGACTACTATAAGAAACATTCTATTTAGAATAGAAAAAGTCAAAACTCAGTGCCAATGAGAAGTGAGAAAACATCTTTAAACAAATACGCATTTTCACAGATTGTCTCGCCAAAATCTGCATACCCTCATTTAGATGAATTTGTTCTCTCTGTCCTGTATCAACTAGATAAAAGGGGTGGCTTATTTTGATGAAAAAATTATTACTTTTACAAAAATGCCATAAAATAATTTGGTAATTAGTCTGCTTATTTTGTTGGCTAGTAGTTTGTAGCCATTATAGTCATTTAGGACTAACAGTTTGATATTAGAAGTACATATGTAAATCAAGAAAAATGATAATGACACCAATTCTTAATGCAGTATATTAACACTAATCCCTCAGACTATCTAGGAAAGCCATTAAATATTATATTGCATTCTTCCCAGGATGCAATCACTTAGAGCTAAAATCACTATTTTAAAGTATTATAATATTTTGCAATGAAAATGTTATCTATGTCAGCAAATATGAGATATTTAATTCTTATATTTACAGCTTCTTTAAAAAAATATAAGTCTCATGCTAATAGCAAAGCACATCATTTAAGATGCACTTTATTATGGAGAACAAAATCCAGATATACTTGATATCTTTCAGCTGTCATCCATCCTCTCTGTAAAACTTTTATTATTGCCCCAAATTGAAAGCATGTTTATCACCAAATGCATCAAACTAGTGATAAGGCACAGAAATTGTTTTATTTGCTATTTTGTAAAACTGGACCTCAATGAAATCTACTCACAATTAACTTCAACTTATTTCTGTATGTCACCTCCAAACTGAGGGCAAAACCAAGTCTTAGCATTAATATACACACCTAGTGACTGATAGAAGGGTATGTAATATATGTTTTTGCCATGGTTAAATGACATCCAAAAATGTTTTGGGCCCTTGGTTAAAAACATTTTCCAATTTTGCTTTTTGAAGAAGAGGATGGCAGTAGGTGGCCCTGGAAAACCTGAACAAGTCACTGAGCAAGCCATGATGTTGTGAAATAGCGTAAGAGTTTTTAATTAGAGTTGGTAATTTATGCAGCAACCAGGATGTCAACAGAGACTACTTAAGGGAGCAGAGATGGTTCTGGCACTGCCAAAAACCTTTCTCCTGAAGTAGCTAGCCAACCTAGAAAAGTCTCCCTTAGTTGGAAGAAAGCTATCTGTGAAATTACATTTTGAAGCAAAGTCTTTTTTTTCATACTCACTTTATAAGAATATATGTTAAAAATAGATGTTCAAAAACAAATTTATTTAAATGATTAACATACAGTGAGAGGTGCACCTGTTGTAATTAAAACATTATTATTAAAAGAATCGTTTACCTTTATCCAGAAGAGTGATAATATTTCTGTCTCTACCCATTGACTATGTTTTAAATTTTGAATTTGATACCTAATGGTTACTGAGTAGAATGAATAATCCATAAGGCAGTCTAAAGAAGCAGTCTCTTTCTACTAAGCATTTAAAATATAGGACCCTCACACAGTTGTTCACTTGAAGTTCGTAGTTAACTGCTTCGTTTATTTCTTAAGCCATGACAAAGACAGCATCCTTTATAGAAAGTGATAGCAGTAGATTTGCTCTCCAGTACTTCATAAACATTATGCTTACAAAAGGACATTTAAGAAATCCACTGGGAAAAATTTGTCCTGACAGCTTCTAAGAATTGAATATATGTATTGTTTCCTTTACTTGAAAAAATTTGAGAGGTAAACTGCCATTGTTTTTATGAATTTGTATTTCTTTTGCTTTTTTTTGTTGTTGTTTGGTTGGTCTGTTGGGTTTTTTGTTTGTTGTTTTTGTTTTTTTTTTTTTTGTTTTGTTTTTGAGACGAGTCTCGCTCTGTAGCCAGGCTGGAGTGCAGTGGCGAGATCTCAGCTCACTGCAACCTCCGACTCCAGGGTTCAAGCGATTTCCCTGCCTCAGCCTCCCCGGTAGCTGGGACTACAGGCGCACACTACCAGGCCCTGCTAATTTTTTGTATTTTAGTAGAGACAGGATTTCACCATGTTGGTCAGGATGGTCTGGATTTCCTGACCTGATCCACCGGCCTCAGCCTCCTAAAGTGCTGGGATTACAGGCGTGAGCCACCGCTCCCGGCCTTCTTTTACATTCTTATCAGTTAGAAGCTCAAATCACCACTAGAGGGCACCATCTTTCTCTGTTATCCAAGTTTTAATGCACCGGGAATTGAATTAGGAACAAATCACCAAAAAAAGGGAAATATTCATTTTTGAAGTGCTAACGAAGTAATATTTTTTCACAAAAATGAAAATACCAACCTTTGCAAATATTCATTTAAATATTGATTCAAATTTTAATAAATTTAAGTAAATGTAAAATGTTCAGAAAATACTTATATAATGCTATTTTGGTTTCAATTCTAGCTACAGAATTATATTGAAGAGATATATGTGCATATTACTGTATTTAAAATCAACAGAAGAACAAAGTAAAATAATGAAACTACACAAAGAAAATTTTCTAACATATGACGTTTAGACTATAAAATAATTAAAGAAATATTTATGACATGTGATGTTTAATATTTGTAATTTCAGGGACCACCTGGGAAGGATGGGTTGCCAGGACACCCGGGGCAACGTGGGGAGACTGTAAGTGACCTTTTACCCTTATAATAATTTACATCTCTAGCTCCTCATCAGTTTACAGAAAGCTACTTTTTAATGAACAGTTCAATTATTCGATTGAGGAGCATTGAAAACTTACTTTCATTAAGCCCTTTATTGAAAGATATACATAAGTGCATACATGGACACAAGAAATATACTTCAGGAAATAGGACGTTAGTTGATGTGATTGTTCTTATTGTCAACCGCAGCATTTTAAGGAAGAGTTGATGGAGAAGACACCATTATTTTTTTGGACATCTCAGGAGAGTCACTCTGACTCTTTCACTGAAGTCTGTTTATGGATACATTCTACTCACACCCATCACCTCTCCACTCTCTAAAGACAGCAGATTGCAAATAGCCATGCACATAATACAACATTCTTTTATCAAGAACTAAGGGATGAAATATTTGCTGATATTGGATCCATTGGCTATAATTGGTTGGGAACTATGTCAAAAGCATCCTTTCATGTGGAATAGGAAAAAGTAAATCAAAAACGGTCACTAAATTTTACTTAAAAACTATAAAGAATATAACAGTAAACACATTGAATGAACAATTTACCATGCATATACAATTTGGGCAAAGGGAAACTAGCAGCTCCGTTATGTTTACGGATCTTGGTGAGCTTATTTATTTTGCCACGGTTACAAAACCGGGCATCTAGCTATCCCAGTGCATTGTTATTCTAACCAGAAATCTGCATGAATTGGCATATTTCCATGGAATCAATTCTTGCTTCTCACCAATGATTACTTTTATCCAGATTTCTCAAGGAAACCACAAATTCAGACTACCTTTGACTATGTAGTTGAAAATCATGGTAGGGTATTTTGCCAGTCTGAATACATACTGGAGTTGCACAGCAATTTACTATAACAAATCTGAAAACATTATGAATTTTCGGCTATGGAGGAAACAATCTGTCAACAGCCACCCAATTCATGTCTTGCTTACCATGTGGCAATTCTTAGTTTCACCATTTCTTAGTTTTAGACAGACGGGAAACTTCAGAGTCTTGGATTTCAAAAGCAAAATCAAAATATGATTTAATGAGATCAAAGAATAAAATGTTTGGATATCCTCTTGGGAATGTTATCTATATTAAGAGCAGAAATAAACTTTCTAAAGGAGAATCAACATGCAATTTGCAAATGCATTCTCATTCAAATCTTTCAGCCAAATCATTTTAAATAAAGTCATTGTATAACTTCCTGGAAATAACTATAGGATATTCCAAAATGTCTTCTGAGGAAAAGATATCCAGAGAATTACTGTTATAAAATTATTTTTGTCTGTGATTTAATCAAGAATTTTTATATCTAGCCAAAATAATTATATCACATATAACATTGAGATTTAAACAGAAAAGAAAAAGGCATAGTGTTTCTAGAATGAATGTTTCTGTTTTGTAGTTTATCACAAATAAAAGCCAGGATTATTTCTGAAAAATTATATTCCTGATTTCACATCCACTTTTAAGGGAATGTTGAATCATCCCGTAGCCTCAAACCTTTTCTCTCACCTTGTTCTGTGCTGACCCAGATTCAAAAGATTGCCTTGCACAAGAGTCACAATCTAGAGGGGGCATTCATTCTTTGCCATGTATTTATCTTATTCCAACGGAGAAATTTTGAAATTATATTTCAGATTTGTCTCCAATCAGAAATCCATTAATTAAATGTTTATTCTGACCTCTCATATTCATTTGGGTTGTTTTAGTATAACAGAAACTATTCCCATTTTTTTCCTGGTGGCCTTAAATAGCTTCAGAGATAGCTCCTATTATATTGAAATGACCCAAATTTGTCTCAGAAACATAGTGCCAAATCCTGCATTGGTCCTAAAATTGGCTTAGTCTTACAGCAATGATCAGAAAAGAAGTTACACTTCTGTTGGATCTTAACAGCACATTTTTCAAACTACCCATGTATATATCAAATTAATTTCCATTTTCAGCAACTTTGAAAAACATAATTTTACTAGCTATTCTAAAATTAAATGGCAAGTGTAGTCTTATTACATGACAATATTGAACATGCACACCTTATTGTGAATTGTAAAAGTTTTCCCGTGTAGTTTATTTGTAAGATTCCCCAAGATCAAATATATTAGATACTTGCAAACACTCTGAATGGTTTGAATGAGCAGACATATGGGCAACGCTGTCCTCCAGCTTTCTGAAATCCATCACTCACACAAATAGGCTAGCAGCCAAGACTTTCTCTTTCCCCTTAGAATGTATGAGTGCAAGTCTGTGTTTGAATTTTTCCCAGACTTTACTCAATTAAGTATTGATTTTTAATCAATTACATTTAATTAATCATTATTGCAATCATTTTTGTTTGTGTGTGATTCTTGCTCTCACAGTTACTAAGACAAAAAGCTTTATAAGACATTTTTTTAAAGTTTGGAATTGCCTTTATATCTTCCTGTCCAATTTAGTGATTAAAAATTGGAAGAAGAATAATCCAGACAGAGGAAACAGGTCATGCAAATATATGGTGTGTGGCTATTCAGAAAAAGGTAGGAAGATCAGCATGGCTAGAATTTAGGGTACACTTTGAAAGCAAAGGAAGTAACTGAATTCACATACTGGACCCATATTGCCTAGAAGTTTGTCATCTGTATGTTTAAAAATGAGCTTATTGAGTTTGGGTTTGTGGGCGATGATTCTGGCTAATGTAAACAAGTGAGTGAACCTGACAATCAACAACAGTGAAGGAAGGAAGTGATTATAGTTTGAATAGGACTGGTCTACTAGGATAGGAGAGAAGAAGCTGTATTTGAGGGAGCTTCTCAAGTGACACATTAGGATGTAATGACTCATTAAGTACGGGCATCGAAGAAAAGTCTGGGATCCGATGACACTCCATTAAATAGGGGGAGAACACAGAAGGAAATTTAAAGGAAAAGATACATTCAGGAAGTTACATGTTAGGAATGTTGAAGAGAGAGTATATACAATTGGAAATTTCTAGTAGACACTTATTGAGAGAATTTTAGGGCTCATACAAATTAGAGGTTTAGAAATAGCTGGGAGTGGAGGAGTTCATCAGCACAGAGATGGCAATTGTGGTCATGCAGGTTATTGAGTTATTCCAGGGACACATATATACATTATGCATACCTGTATATATGTGTTTAGGTATCTGTGTATGTGTGTATGTAAATCTGATAACAGATTTCCAAACAAACTAGTTGCTGAAAAATTAAAATTAAGTGACTAATATACTTATAAAATGCTGAAAAATTTTATGACCTTCCCCTCCAAAATGGACTGTTTTTGCTATTGATAATGATAGCTCAAATAGAACCATGAAAGTCTTAATTAATAGGTTTTAAAAATAGACGAAATCTATTTTCTTTTCCTGTAATATCAATGACAATAATTACAGGTTATTTTCTTTACCTACTTATAAGACTTTATTCTTATAGATCATTCATAGTTCCTGGGAACATTGTGATACAAATGTGAAACCGCTAGTTCCTACCCATTTGTTCTAGTCTTTTTATTTTCAGTCTGACCAGATGTTATAGGGAATAAAATATTCAGTTCTTTGGAAACCGCTTCTCCCAATATTTTCAATCTACCTCTTTAGCTGTTGAAAGTAAGTTAACTCTCATGAGTAAGAAATTTACCTTTTTTTTCTTTTTTTTGAGACCGAGTCTCGCTCTGTCTCCAGGCTGGAGGTGCAGTGGCACTATCTCAGCTCACTTCATCCTCCGACTCCCTGGTTCAAGCAGTTCTCCCATCTCAGCCTCCCTAGTAGCTGGAATTACAGGCATGTGCCACCACACTCAGCTAATTTTTATATTTTTAGTAGAGATGGGGTTTCATCATGCTGTCCAGGATGGTCTCAATCTCCTGACCTCAGTCTCTCAGAGTGCTGGGATTACAGACGTGAGTCACGCACGGTGCCTGGCCAGAAATTTACCTATCTTAATACAGTTATGCGGAATGAATAACCCACAGCCTAAAGAAGTATAAGTACTAGAATATATGCTCAAAAGTTCTATGTAGTGAGTATATTCTGCTCAAATCAACCAGATGATATTTTAGTGACTGCATTATTTGCAAAATGCATTTACAACTATATCTCATGAGGTTTTTACAAGAAAGTGTATTGATAACTGCTAAAATAATTACTGTGCAAAGCATTATTTTAATAGATTTATTTTTATATCTTGTTTTATTTTATGAGATTTTTGGAATGCAATAGAGAGAAATGTATTAATATCATAGGCTGTGAATTTATCTGTGCCTAAAAAATTAGTTAACTGTTTCAAAGAATTTCTAAATCATTTAGTTCATCCATAAACATTACTGGGTTAAAATTGCATATGTTTTACCTGGTGGAACAGGGCTAAGAACATATTTTTGCTCTAGCTTCATTTATTTAAGGTAATTATTGCCCTACCACGTGAAATATTGAAATGGCAAATTTTGAATTTAAATGAAAACTGAAATAAGTTTAACATATTAAATTTGTATTTAAGCATTTGAAAATAAATAATTTTAGTCAGTAGGTGATTTTATTTTAATGTGACTTATTCAGCTATCTCACAGAATTTTGACTTATGCTTTGTATTGTGTGTAGCTTTTACAGATAATACTTTACTTCCTCAGGGATTTCAAGGCAAGACTGGCCCTCCTGGGCCAGGGGGAGTGGTTGGACCACAGGTACGTTCCTTTGCTTTATTTCCCAAGCAAACTTTTTTGTTGTTGTTGTTAATATTTTAACCTCCCTAAGTTGTATAAAATCTTCTTAGTTTTTCAAAATGATGTATACTTTATTTCAGATTGTATTTAAATATACGCAGCTATTGTACATCAAAAGAAACCAACAAACTGCTATTAAAGTAACTCTTCAATTTGCCTGTAAGAATAAAACAGAAGAATAAAATAAATGAAAATAAATCAGAAAGTTCACACTGAATTTAACATTAAAGCCTGACTATGACACCATCTACTAATAAAATTACCAAGTTCTTTATAAATAGATGCACCATTATCTTTTTCTAGAATTTTAAATTATAAACTGGTTTCATGTTTTTTAGTATAAATTAGATTTAGAAATATACATTCTAAAATCTTAATATTTGTAACACATTAAATGTTTCTTAAGATTTTTGCCTTCATAATAGTGTATTATGTCAGGAGTAAAATATTAATTATCTTTGAGTATATACAAAACAATGGCAAAAACAAGTATCTCTTTCAAGATAGGTGGCAGAAGAAGTCTAAAAAATTGGTGCAGTATCCTTAATTATAGTATAAAATAACTATAAAGAGTAATTCATGGTAATAGAAAATAATGTTTTTATTCTCCGCCAAAGCATATTGAATGGGCAGAACACGTTTAGTTTACTGGGCTGGAATTTTGCCCCTACTAATGACAAATTGTAATAAAGGAGCAAAGGCAGGTGAATATGTGTTTTAATTACTTAATTGGTTTAGTCTTTTCTCTGTCTCTAACTAGTTCTTAACACTGTAACTCTCACACACACATGCACATCCAAATCACACACACACACACACACACCCCTAGAGAAACAAAGAACTTCATCTTGTTTTTAGGAATATGTGTAATGGAAGCAAAAATGAAGAATTATTGGAATGGTTGATTATTTTACTTCAGAGGTTAATCCTGAGCCAAGGGAAATGTTCTGTTATTTTATAAAGAGTGTAAACATGAGTACTTACTTGTGTTAAAGTCTTCTTAACTTCTTATCATTTTTAGTTAAAACATTATATATACTTTCTTAGTAATTAGAAAGCTTCCTTCAAAAATACTTTTTTTCTGTTTAAAACAACTTTATAACTATTTTCTGTGAGAAAATTTAACCAGAAAAATTATTCTTATTATCTATAAACAGAAATAGAATTAGAGTATTCACTAAAATCTAAATCTCATGGGATTTAACTGACTATTTTAGTACCTCACATCTTTCAAAAAAAGCATTTCTGTTCAATGTGTTCATCTAAAACTTCTGAGATGTTTTCTTTGTTGTTCCCCTGAATATATTAAGGCATAAAAATACCAAGTGTTTTACTGAAGATGCACTTTCATTGAACTACATTTTTTTTCTCTTTTTAAGAGAAAAAAAAATCAACAGCCTATTTTAAATGTAGCCATACTTTCATGTTAGGACAAAAGATTTGGTTTAATGGGAATAATATAGATTGCAATACCAAATATGCACCTTTTTCATTAAACAGTTATGTGAATCTCAGATGATTTTTGTCTCAGTGGTGATACCTGTTCAATTATGGTTCATTCTGTATTCCTTACTGTTCAAATTTTGGTGTTCAGATAATTTTTAAAAAATCATGTTTTGGATAAATATTTGCACATTCATGTTGAGAAATTACAGCAATTATATAATTAATGAAATTTAAACCTAGAAATGTATTCCCAAATTGGGACAGGTATATTACTTATCCAAGATGAACAGTTAAGAATATATTTCATTTTTAGAAAAAAAAACTATACTTCATAAGCAAATGCAGTAATACATTCTACTGTTTAACAACCTCAGCATCTAAAATTTTTCCCTTTGTTTATCTTTAACTTAAATCCTTCATTTTGCTTTTTGTTAAGATAGAGAGCAACTGATCACCATTCTCTGTTTATACATGAAACTTGTTATACTCTAGCACCACGAAGCAGCACCACTCAGGGGACACATAAATGACCTGACATTTTTTACTTTGGCATTCGCTGCAATTTAAGGCAGCTGGCCATTTGTTATAAGCCTTTGGCTGGGAGGAACTGCAGACCCATACCCACTGGATGCCCTGCCACACTCTCTAGATTTTGTCAGATGAATATAGATTAACAGTAGAGAGTTTCCAGTCCATGGAGATTCCAAGGAGAACCACTGGTTGTTTGGGTTCTCAAGGTCCTAAGTTTATTTTCAAGTAGTGATTCATTGAGTGGTTACCAAGGTGGCTTCTCTGTCTCTTTACTTCTGAGCTGACTTGACACCTTATATGAAAAGAAGGAATGGGATAAAACTGTAATTAGAAACCATGGTTTTAATAATACTTGGGCTGGGTCCACTCTGCAGAAATCATCGCCTTAAGCCAATAAAACATCTTTTGAACTTTATTTGTGTACTTCCCTTTTACACTCAGATTCTAACCCAAATTGTATAGAATCTTTTTAGACTCTTGCTTGATAGGCCTTTTAGTGCTTTATATAAAAGTGTTTTGTAGGACATCATGAGAATAAGTGAGAATGATAAACTTTTGTGAATATTGTTTCTGAGTCTGTGTTATATTTGCCAAAAATAAAAGAACAATCTAAAGTAGTTTTGCTTATGTAATTTAGGGACCAACTGGTGAGACTGGTCCAATAGGGGAACGAGGGCATCCTGGCCCTCCTGGCCCTCCTGGTGAACAAGGACTTCCTGGTGCTGCAGGCAAAGAAGGCGCAAAGGTACAACATGCTCCAGATTTTTTTTTTTTTGGCTCAAAACTTTTATTTATGTTTTACTGTACTCACCACTGTTCTATAGATTCCATTTAAGTCAATATCAGGAGATGTGTCAGGAAAATATTCAGTGTGCATTTATGATACTCCAAGATATTACTTAACAATTATATAAGACTGTTAGCTCAATTGGCCATAAAAATCATTAATTTACATGTACCCTTAAATATAGGTAGTGGGTAGTTCATTATAATGCATATGACATTCCACACAATACTCTAATAATTAAATAATATTCAAATTTTACTTATAGTAGTTTAGAAGTAATTACAATTTTGTTTATAGAAATATGTGTAGAAATTATTCTGTCTTGAAGGATGTTTATTATATTCTTTAGGGTGACCCAGGTCCTCAAGGTATCTCAGGGAAAGATGGACCAGCAGGATTACGTGGCTTCCCAGGGGAAAGAGGTCTTCCCGGAGCTCAGGTATAATCAATAGCTATATAGATAAAGCATGTGATTCAAATTGCTTATTAGAAGCATTTTTTTCTCAGACCTTAAAAAGTGCTGAGTAATTAAGGGAATATATGTAAACATATGCATTTGACTATCATTATATATGTATATATATTTAGTTTTATCTAAAAATATTACCTAACATTTTATCAATCAAATATCTCCTCTTATTGGTATTCAATTCATTTAGATTCATTTTTTTTATTTTTTCACTTTTCCAAGGGTGCACCTGGACTGAAAGGAGGGGAAGGTCCCCAGGGTCCACCAGGTCCAGTTGTAAGTATGATGGTAATAAATAGCCAGTCAATTATAATTGTGAATTATAGCTCTTCTTTCATTACCCTGATGCTGTGACTCCACAGTGTGTGGGAGAGAGAAAATAAACACGTGTCAATCAAATCAGTCAATGCCTAGTTCCTACTGATTGCATGGATTCATGAATGCAGAAACAGAAGGGTTTAGATGATTGGAAATATTTACTTCTGCTGCTCCTAGGAGGCAAAAGGAGATATCTTACTTCTTACAGTTCCCAAGGAAATAAATTCTCATTATGAGTAATAGAAACTCATAGTCATGGAAGGCCTGGAGAGGCTATAGTTTAAAATTTTTACTTCATTTACCTCTATTATTTTTAAATTACTTATAAAATAAGATTTTTTTGATTTCTTATATAGTCTGTCATTCATTTTTTATAAAATACATTTAATTTGTTTGTTTTACTTAACTTTGTCAATGATACAAAAAACCCATAAGCATAAAAGCATAAAACCTGTAAGCATAATCTTATATATTATCCATATTTATTTAATCAATCAACATTATGCAATAATTGGCAAATTAGTAAATATCAGATTTTTACCTTATCTTTTTTCTTGAGATACATATCAATCTCTCAAAAAAACAATTGAATACATCCTTCTTGTTTCTATAAATTTACCTTTATTCTCATCTGTACTGTGAAATTTCACTATGACAGCCAAACTGCCATATTTAGTGGCCTCTTCTCATTTCCTTATTTCACCAACCTAAAAAAGCTGAAGTTTGCCTCCACGGCCGTCTATACTTCCTCTCACACGATATTTATTAGTTCTGCTTCTAAAACATTTTACTATTTTTCCCCTTTTCTTCATTTCTACCATCACTGTCTTTGTTCAGACTCTTTCCTCTTCCTTTCTCTTTGACTCCATTTTCTTATCCTCTTCAGTCAGTTTCGCCTATAGAATAGGAGTTTAACATACATCCTTAACTATGCCATCCTTCCATCATACCTATCCCATGACTCCACACAGCCTTCGGAAACCAAGCTCCGTATCCTAGCCAGCAAGTCATCTTCACAGTGCAACCCCAATCGCTATAGTCATTTTTACCCTTTGTGCCTCCCCCTTAATTCTAACAAACTTAATGCCTCAAATTTTGTTTTGCTTCTCAAAACCATGACCGTTTCTATTTTGAAAAAGAGTATACAGTGTACATTTCCCCTTCCATTTTTTTCTTTCTCTACTTGACAAAGATCCTACTCATCCATGTAGATAACTCTTAAATGTTAATTGTCTATATAAAGTCATCTTTGGATAATTTGCCTCCATTTCATGTATTAGTAAAATTTCCCTCCTCCCTCCCTCAGCTGACACCCGGAGCCCTTTATTATATCTCCGTTTTTAGAAATTACTTTGGAACATAGTTGGCTGTCTCTCTCATTAGCCTGTGAGTTACCTGTTTTATTTTGGTTACTCACAATGCGGTGCCTGGAGCACGGTAATCATCTCATACCAATCTGTTGGAATTATCATGAATTCTAATATTGGAACAAAGTTTATATAGCATTAATACTATAGCAAGCATGTCATTTTTCAGATTGATTCTCATATACTTACTCTTTACTTCACTTACACCATATCACAACCATTGAGATAATTATGGAAATGTGGCAAAGACGTTTCTTAAAGAAAATATATTTTGATAACTATATTAGACTTTACTGGGATTCATAAAATTATGAACATTTTCTAATATCCTCAAAAGTTAGTGGCAGTAACATTAACAAAAATGACAGGTTAAGAAGACAACTGTTCTTATTTGGGTGTAAAATCTCCTAAAATTTTAGTAAAATTTCAGTAAAATCCTCAGACCCTTCCTGGCCACTCTGAGATGAATTAATCATCGGAGTTGTTACTACGAGGATTAAATTGTTTTAAGTTACTTTTTAGGGACCAAACACTGAAGCTGTCCCAGGGCTTGGGAGCAGTTGAAACCAGTGTATTTGTAGGCTGCATACTATGTTCAGGGAATATAATTTTCAAGATATTAATTGACAATTGCCTAGTTACATGTAGAATAATATTAAATATAACAATCAAATGTACTTTTATTCATTTGGTTTCAATTGTGTATTTGACAATTATTACCTACTTTGTTGTATGCAACTGGACATCACAGTAGATATTCCTTGAGATAAAATAGGAAAAACGATTTTGAAAAGAAATACCCCAAAGATTCAATGGCATTGTAAGTTGGTTGGTGATTAAATGCCTAATGACATACAAACAATAAATGTTAATTCTATGAGGGAGGTGGAAAGAGAATACAAATCAGGGTAAGGGTCATGCAGAAAAGGTGACCCTTGAACTTGACTTCACAGAGTGCAGAAGATTACAAAAATCATTGATGAGCAAGAAAATATTAGGAAAGGATGTGATGTTTAATTAGTATCTGTTTTTGCCCAAGTGGAACAAACTTGGGAGATGAACTAACAGTTGTTGAAATCTTGCTAGCATCCAAGAACTCTGCTGTTTTACATAATATAAAGCTAAATCAGAGATACAACATGTAATATAATTACTGAGGCTCTAAAATTGCTAGATGTAGTCTTTCAAATATTTGAAATGTACAGAGCAAGTGGAGTAAACAAGTTGGAGTTTTAAGAAAACAAATCTATCATTAGCATTTAATATATAACAGAGACAGGAGAGAATGGATCCCGGAAGTCCAGTGACCAAGGTCAACGCTGGGGTGAGCTGATGTCTAGTCTAGGGCAGTGGGGAATCCAAAGATGGTGCAGATGCAGCAAACACTGAGGAGGCAAGATAGTAGGATTCATGACTAAGATTTGACATGGGCAGTAGGACAAATGAAAACTGAACAATGACCTCAAACTTAACGTTCTTGAGAGAATGATAGTTTGACGATGCCTTCCATGCCTAGAGCAATTTTACCTTATCAAGTAAAACAACAAACAAAACCCACAAATATTCACACACAAAAACTTAAAACCTCTTGGCAGTCTCAAAAAATTACAAAGGCTTTTATACTTTGCTAATAGATATGCTTAATAGATATTCACTGTGTTTATTTAGAATGAATACCCATTCTTACAATAAATTCACAAATAAAATATGCAAACATCAACCAATTAAAATCATTCCTTAAATTGTTGGAGAAGGATTCACTTAAAGGAAGATGCCATACACATTTATTAGTTCCTAACACTATTGTTTTAATTGCTGCAGAATGTAATGAAAAGGTTCATGATGACTCATAGTTCATAACAAGTGCTGAGCAAGCCTTGGTGTATTCCATTTAAAGAGATTACATCATGTAACATTTGATTTTGAAAACTTTTTATTCCAAATGACAGATAAAACAAAAATGGGATGGTTTTCTAGATGTGAACCATAATTTATCTAGAAAATTGATGTTAATATGTTTTTGAGATTCAAAACTTTCTATGAAGTTCCCTTGCAATTAATATAAACAAAGAAGTAGATATTTCTTTAAAAGATAAGTTCTGCTTTGCAATAGAAAAGGTGACAGCAAAATATTAAAGAGACTATCTGATCAGTTGGTGAGAAATGATAAAATTCTGAGTGAAAGGAATAATGGCATAAGAAAATCTTGTAAAATTTGCTTTTATAATGAATATGTCTGAGTTTATATCAATCTTGTTTTAACCTTACCTTTGGGATATTGACCAAGTAATGGTAAGTGCAAGACAGAAATTCACAGGAACAGAGTTAAGGGTATTCAGTAGTTATTTGTATTAAGGAAAAAGCAAAGTGATGAGTTCTGAGGAAGAGAATGTGAAGCCTAAAGGAAATAGAAAAGGGGAATGAAATAATATTGAGTGTTTATTCTTTCAAATGTTATGCCTGGTATTTTCTATTTGTTATTCTGATTCTTGTAACTTGGAATGGTGATTTTTTTTCTATTTTATCATTCCATTTTTAAATACACAAGACCTGAGGTGTGTAGAAGTAAAAAGCTTGCCCAAATTATCTGGGCAAACATCCATGATAGCACTTTACGTAAACTCACTTTCAAGTCATCTTGACCCTTCTTTCTCTTGTGAACAATTTTGTTAAAAATGAGTGAGAAGAGTTAATATTTCAACTACCTGGGCTTTAATATTACTATATATTCTCTATAACTATTGCATATTTTGAATGAATTAAAGATGAAACTGCTTAAACTAATGTACAGATTGACTTTTTAATGACTAGATATTTGTCAGAATGCCATTTGAATTCTTAGTTTTTTTCTCCTATACTATAATTCATAAGTTGTGCTGTGTATTTCTGGATTGCTAGGGAAATAATAAATTATCTCATTACACACGATACTGAGGAACTAAAACTAAAGTCCTAAGGAGAGGCTTACTCAATTAACAATTATTGCTCACAGTGATGTTTGCAAAGTTTGTATGTGTTTCAATTATGCAGCTTATGCATGATATCCTTTCTATATGCACTAATCCATCAAAAGAACAAATATAATATTTAAGTCTCATGCATCCATTCAAGTGCTCTTCTGTCTATTGATTTATAAGTATATTTAGATCTATTCTCAATTTATAATCCATTTAGTCTGAAACATAGGTCATTATTATGACACTCCATAGAAGTGAGTTTACTGTACTCTGAAGGTCTAGGTGTGACATCATTGACTTGTAGTCAGAGAAATTTTATTTGCAAAATGAATCAACTAAAAAGATCTGTTTGAAGATATGGGATACTGCTTTATACGGAGTCCTCTTTAGGAATATCCTTGGAAGAACTCTCTTGCTAACTAGAGCTTTAAAAATATTTGCAATTTCTTTTTTCAAAGATGTTTTTTATAGAATGTTTTAAGTTATTTTTTAGTATTTCTTGAACAATTAACTGACTTGTTTATTTCTTTAGTCAACATGACTTACGAAACTTAGAATTCTTTTTTGCTTTGGCTTACAGAAATCATGCAGTTAAAATGGAGACAGTACAGAAGATAATGTTTTATAACTATTTTGAAAACTTTTTGAACACAACTTAGTATAAAAATTATGTATGATATAGTTTAATATTGTCTATTATATTTTGTTATAGCTAATATTTTTAAGTACTGGACAAGACTCATTATATTTATCTCATAACCTACTCACAGATCATAAACCACAGTTAAAAAATAAAACCTTGGTCTTGGTCTATAGTATACATTTTTAGTTTACTAATATTACTGGCTCCATTTTACTTCAATAAAAAGTTATTTGCTTACCTGTCTTCCTTGCTTACCTGTTTTTAAATTTATATTCTCTAATATTTTATGCATGTTATTTAAGCTCTTGTAAGTCTTTTTCTGTGAAAGGACCATAAAGAAATAAATATCTGAAAATATCAGACAATCTATTAAACTGAAGTTATGTTGATTCATAAAATGGACCTTCCTGCAAAGAGCTTATGGTTTACTGAAGAGGACAGATAAGGAGCAGGTAAAATAACATAGTAAATAATGAGAAATATACTACAAGATACAACAGAAAACACAAAGGTGAAAGCAATGCTTTTTGCCTAAGGAAATCATGTTTGAGTTGAAGCTGTACATAAAAACCCTTTTTATCTATGAAAAGCAGATTTTTGCTGTGCTAAATTTAGTCTTGAAGTGCTCACCACTTTTGATACTCTTAGTAAAGAACTAGTATTTCAAGGTCAGAGTTCTCTAAAGATTTTGCTCCTGGACGTTATTGTATATTGAGGAACATTCTGTAGTGCTACCACTTATGACAAAATTATACCAATAGGGTGCTGTACTTTGAGATTTTTAAGTCTGGGTAAACCAAGTGTTCTCTGCATGCATGATGTTGTATCTAAGAGCTGGTAACAGATGCTAATCAAATCCAGGGCATGTCTTCTGATCTCAGAGGATGTAGTCACTAAGTAGATGTCTTCATGCACACACAGGACAGCAAGTAGCAAGAGACTGAACATCAAGAGATTAAAGGCAGTGCAGCATTTTTCTGCATGATGGACATAAACTGAGTAAATGTTTTCTTTGTATGTAAACACATATATGTAAATACGTTATGCAACAAATTATCAGCTTCCACCTACTGCATATATATATATATATATATATATATATATATATATATATATATTTATGTTTGTTTGTTTGTTTGAGATGGAGTCTCACTCTGTCACCCAGGCTAGAGTGCAATGGCGTGCTCTCAGCTCACTGCAACCTCTGCCTCCCAGGTTCAAGCAATTCTCCTGCCTCAGCCTCTCAAGTAGATGGGATTACAGGTGTGCACCACCATGCCCGGCTAATTTTTGTATTTTTAAGTAGAGACGAGGTTTCATCATGTTGGTCAGGCTGGTCTTGAACCCCTGACCTCGTGATCCACCTGCCTCAACCTCCCAAAGTGCTGAGATTACAGGCGTGAGCCACCGTGCCCAGCGCATATATTTTTATAAATCAAAATCAAGGAAAATAATATTTAGGAAAAAATATTTTCCCTAAATAAACTCTCCTACAGATATTCTTATGATTGAGAACAATCTCATTAATAGTTATTTATCTAAAAATTAGATTAAAACAAATATAGTAGTGTGATAAGTAAAAGCCTTTTATTTTGACAATCACATGTATATTGTATCCCCCAGAGTTGTGGGAGTTAATATGGAGAACGTATATGATAAGAGCCAGATGGCTGCTACAGGGTACATGCCCAATATTTCAAAAATGTGCAGTGTAGCAGTCTTTGCTCTTTTCCTGCAACTCCTCTTAGATGACCATCTGCCCATAATTTGACTCTAATTACCTCTTTATTATTTCTTCTCCTTCTCATTGCTTCTTTAGGAGTTCACATGCTCTTCTTATCATTATTCCTATTTCTTTTATTTTTTTTTCTTTATCCTATTTCTGATAACCTCTTCCTTGGCTTTTACTTACTCTTCAAGCAAGGGAATAAGCAAGGTTTCGAATGATGGCGTCTACTGACATGCCGAATCAGACTCTACACATTTTAAGATGAAGTGTATTTTCTCCATTGTAACCCAGGTAGACCTTAGTGGACTATGATTACATCCAACTAGGGGTGAGATAAGTGTAGCGATAATGATGAGGACCAGTGATCAAAATCTGAAGTATTTGATTTGACGTTGATCATTCAGAGTTTATGCTTTAAATCCTGACAATGCTTGACATTTCATCTGAATTTTTAGTTCATGTGATCTAAAACACATGTCATCTAGAGACTGAAATTACTTCATAGTTTTGATGTGAAGGTCAACTTTTTTTCTTTTTCCGAGAGGGAGTTTTGCTCTTGTCTTCCAGGCTGGAGTGCAGCAGCTCAATCTTGGCTCACTGAAACCTCCGACTTCCTGGTTCAAGCAATTCTCCTGCCTCAGCCCCACAAGTAGCTGGGATTACAGGCACCTGCCACCAAGCCCAGTTAATTTTTGTATTTATAGTAGAGACTGGGTTTCACCATGTTGGCCAGGCTGGTCTCGAACTCCTGACCTCAAGTAATCAACTCACCTTGACTTCCCAAAGTGCTGGGATTACAGGCATGAGCCACTGCGCCTGGCCAGGTCAACTTCTTAAAAAGACAGGGCAGACATACTTTTGCCTTCTAGTTGTATATCTCTGGTTCATAAGATCTTTTTGTGTTTACACTTCTATTTTCCTCTCTGGTGGGCTGTATCTTAACTGAATGCTGATGAGATGATTTGTCTGTTTACAACTTTCATTTACTTTACAAATACTCCTCAGAATATGAAACACCCAATGAAAATATCTGATAAAATATTTACTTGGGTGTTCTCATCTGTGTGAAGGGTTAGGAAAATACCTTCTATTCCCATTGCTGCAAGAATATAGACCAATGTTATTGCTTCTTGTTTCATTATCATTATAAGGTTTAGATGAAGGTGCAGCAGGATTTAGGGGAAGGGCTGCAGAAGGGGATAAAGCTAATACAAAAGTAAAGATAGGTAACTAAATAGAGAAATGCAAATTCCTCCTTTGTAAAGGCATGTAAATGTTCACCTTTCAGTTCAAAACAAGATAAAAATGGCATGTTTTTCATAGTTGTTAATACTTAGCAATGAAATAACAGAATACTTATGGTATTATGGTCATTATAATTTGTGCAATTAAACAGACATTGTTGCCTTTAGAAAACATTTAATTTGTCATGTTTTCATTGTCATTTAAATCCGTTATTAAGAAAATAATATTTCTATAATTTTTAGTCCCTCCTTTGAGTTCTTTCTAGCTGGGCACTTTTGATGTGTAAAATATCTCTCCTTCTTGCAGAGAGACAAGTATACAGATAGTTCAAGTTAGGATTAACAATACTGTGTTATGTGGAAAAAACTCTACCCATTGTTTTGATATTAATTTATTAATACATTAAATATATCATATAATTATCTGGATCTTAGTTTATTTTTCTGTAAAATTTTACCTCTACAATTATTTGAGATTTTATATCTATTTTTGAAATGTATAACTGTTCATGTACAGTTCTCTAACATCTGTTATATTCATACTTTATGACAGGCATTGTTCAAAGTATTTTAGATATATCATATTAAACATGACAAAAACCCGATGACAAACTATTTCTGTCTCTATTATGCCAGGCATTGTTCAAAGAACTTTAGATGTATCATAGTAAACATCACAGAAACCTGATGACAAACTCTCTCTTCATCTATGGCAACAAAAGTGAGTCACAGAGAGTTTGCTCAAGATCAGAAAGCTGGTGGTTCCAGTGCTGGAAAGGGAAAAATCATACAGAGAGTTTGCTCAGGATCAGAAAGCTGGTGGTTCCAGTGCTGGAAAGGGAAAAATCATACAGAGAGTTTGCTCAAGATCAGAAAGCTGGTGGTTCCAGTGCTGGAAAGGGAAAAATCATACAGAGAGTTTGCTCAAGATCAGAAAGCTGGTGGTTCCAGTGCTGGAAAGGGAAAAATCATACACTTAATTGACATATTTATTTATGGCATACCATGTGCCAGTAAGTACTGCTGGGGATCATAAAAGAAAAAAAAAGAAAAGAAAAGTAAAAACCTCTACCTTTGTGAAGCAGATCATTACCTATTTTACTGATGCTTAAAGACAATCATTCAGTTTAGATATAATAGTTTATTAATCTGACAATTATAAAGCCCTTTGTTCTATAGCCAGCTATACAGCAATACAAAAAATTGTCACTATACATGTCTACTCTTTATGGAAAAAAAAAAGGATATACACAATGTGAGTTTCTCAAGGGCTGCTTTCTGCCATACTACATTTCATATTCACAGTCCAGTGTCACAAGAGAATAGATTCTCACTAGTGTTGAATATGGAGTTTTTAGTTGAATGTGTAAATAGGACCTTCTTTCAATATTGGGCTTAAATTTTTGTTTAAAAAATAGAACTTCTCCAGGATTCTGTTGGGATTAAAGGATTTATAGGCTTATTTTTTTCAAATTGGCCTGAGAATATTTAAATAAAATTTGCAAGTGTGCTATGTCATTTGCTTAATCGGTAGGTAGCATCAGAGATTTTCACTTTTCATTTATACATGTATAAAATAAAATTACTGCAGAGCATGCTGTTATTACAAACATCTAGGCTTACAGAGTGTTTGAAAAAACTAATAGAAAAAGAAACTGCAGTAGTACTTTAGGGCACAAATATACATTCTAAAAGTCTCTTCTTGTTTTCATCTGTTGCTTCAAAGTTTATGAGCTGTGACAAGATCTTGAACAATATTTTAACTACAGAAAAGTAATATATTCTCATTATTAATTTTAATGCAGTTTCCACAAGTAAGATGGCAATCTGAAATTTAATCTTATGAGTGTCCAAGGGAGAAAGTAAAGCAGTTAAGCTTTGTAATGAAAGATGATATACAGTATCTACAAACTGCATGTATTGCCATACAGTCAAATCAGCACTCTGTCTCTAGTTGAGAGACATTAAAATAATTACTAAAATATTTCAATTAATTTTAAATAGTAAACACACTTCAGTATACATTTGGTAAACTTTATTCTCTTGAGTAAAAGCCATGACTTATTTTCATATAACCTGTCAATCATAATGCACCCAGTTAAGGTAATATATATTTCCTTTCATTTTGAAACCATTTCTTCCAGGGAAAATATACATTCAGTTGCTGTTTCTCTGCATATTTAAAAAATTTCACTTGCCTATACATTGAGTACGTTTAAAGCATAAATTTGTATCATGTTCAACATGTTTGCATACATAATAAAGACACAAATACATTAGAGTTATTTAATGCATACAGTCAATATTTTAGTGTTTGTGAATATGAATTAAAAGACCATGGAGATATTTACTACTCAGAATTTAGTGCCAAGTGCTGCATTCAGTCCAAAAATAATGGTAGAGAACCTAGTGTACTATGAGAGTGTATAAGAAATACTTTGAAGGATCTCATGCTTCTAATTCTCAGAAAAATACAATTCTTTGGTAAGATGGTATATTAGTCCATTTTCATACTGCTATAAAAGAACTGCTGGAGACTGAGTAATTTATAAAGGAAAGAGATTTAATTGATTCACAGTTCACATGGCTGGGGAAGGCTGAGGAAACTTACTATCATGGCAGAAGGCCAAGGGGAAGCAAGGCACCTTCTTCACAAGTAAGCAGGAAGAAGTGCGGAACAAAGGGGGAAGAGCCCTTAAAACATCAGATCTCCTGAGAACTCAAACATTGCCATGAGAACAGCATGGGGGAAACTGCCCCCATAATTCAATTGTTCTCACCTAATCTCTCCCTTGACAAGTGGGGATTATGAGGATTATGGGGATTACAAAGCAAGATGAGATTTCGGTGGGGACACAAAGCCTAATCATATCAGATGGTTATTGATCTGGGTAAAAAAAAAAAAAAAAAAAAAAAAGTCTGGAGTTTTAATAGTAGAGGAAAATATTGAACACTTTCCATGTCAGAAGATAAGTGTGACCAAATATTCAAAGGTAAAAACGGACATATTGTGTCAGACAAACAGTGAGAGATGTGATATTTTAGGAGAAAACAATGTTCAAAGCAGAATGCTAAAATATAAAGTAAAAAAAAAAATTATAACTGTGCGAGTTGAGTATTTCTCTAGGATAACTGAGGATAAATGCATTCTCAAAAAAGGTGCAGTAACCCAAACTGTCACAGAGTTCAGCATAGATAAGAAAAAAATATTTAACTTTTGAAGTCAGGAGTGAAGCATGGTGTCTCTGGTGAAATGTGTTGAAAATTACCAAAACTGAAAACAGTTCTTTGTTGTTGATGAAAATTTCAAATGAACCTATAAACAATAGTGACAAAGAGCAGAGATTCTTTTTTACTTGTTTTGAGACAGAGTCCTGCTTTGTCACCCAGGCTGGAGTGAAGCAGTATGATCACAGCTCGCTGCAGCCTTGACCTCCCAGGGCTCAGGTGACCCTCCAGTACTGAGTAGCTGAAAGGCCACTAGACCCAAATAAATTTTGTAGTTTTATCAGAGAGGGGGTTTCACCATGTTGTCCAGGTCTTGAACTCCTGGCCTCAAGCAATCTGCTCACCTTGGCCTCCCAAAGTGCTGGGATTACAGGCATGAGATACAGTGCCCGGCCAAGAGCAGAGATTCTAATGACTTGTGTAGCAAAGGTCAAATAAACTAAATGAATGATGGAGAATGACTGTTTGGAAAAAGGAGATGAACATTTTTATCAATTCCTTTAAGTTTTTTGTTTTGTTTTGTTTTGTTTTAGAGAATGTCAACCTATGTGAGCTGTTCTGGTAGAAGTTGTTCTTAAATGGCTATATTTCTTCCATTTATTAAAACTTAGCACAATTCATTGTACCCATGAGTCAAGGAACTTTTGTTTTCACCGTTTATAAACTGTTAAGTATTGTTGGAAAAAACTTGGTAGTGAATTAGGGCACACAGATCTTGAGTCTATGGCCTTTAACTTAAAAATACATAAGTCATATAGCAATAAAATTGTATTACATATGGAAAGTACTTAGCACAATAATTGTTAATTCATAGATTTAATAATTGGAAGTTAGTAAATCCTCTTAAAATAGACTTCCAACTTTTACTGATTCTCCCCTTTTTCAATTCTAGTCTAGTACTCACCAACTTTACCACAGTCCAGTGTGATATCTTCCTCGGGTAGTCTTTGAACAGTTGGGATTTAAACAGGATTAAGGAGAGAAATATTTTATGGCCTGACAAATCAAAATTGTACCTCTTTTTATATAGGCAATTACAAATAAAATACTACAGAAGTTAAATTGAATGCTTATTCTGATTTGATAAAACTAACGGGTAGCAATCCTTTCCTGAGGTTTGCAGGTGAGATACTAAACAAAAATGTAGCATAGTCACCTTGTATGTACATTGATTCTCAATACATTAGCTTTGCAGATTAGTGGAGATTTCTCTTTTGTGGTATTAATTTTAACCTGAATAGAATAACCCTAGTTGCACCTTCTGTTGCTGTGTTTCTGTTACCAAAAAGGAGTACTTTTATTACTGAACCTTTTCTTTCCTCTGTAATTCAAGGGATACCTTTGCATTCCTCTCAATTTATAGGCCCTGTTCTTCCTGCTTTTCTTACACACCTCCTGTTCGTTTTTCTTTCTTCCTGACCATCCTCTCAAATAATTAGAGGCAAACATTGGTGTTCTTTTTACTCTTAGGGTTTCATATTGTGAATGTACAACCTTAAGAGGATTCTGTTATTTTTTTCTTCTGCACTGACTTCCAGAATTATTGGCCTGTTACCTAGTTAACAGTCATGCAACTTGTGGTTGGCTATTTTATTCATTAAATATTTTAATATTATTAAATTACTTTCTTATAGCTCAGAAATTCCACTTTTGTTTATATGAAGCCCAAATTTCACAATTCCTTTAGCGATATTTTTGGCAATGTCTCTCCAAATTATTTCTATCACCTAAGTTTAAAATAACCCGTAATTACAAACATTGATATCCTCATTAAAAAGAAGCATGGGAGGCCAATGCGGATGGATCATGAGGTCAAGAGATCGAGACCATCCTGGTCAACATGGTGAAACCCCGTCCCTACTAAAAATACAAAAAATTAGCTGGGCATGGTGGCACGTGCCTGTAATCCCAGCTACTCAGGAGGCTGAGGCAGGAGAATTGCCTGAAACCAGGAGGCGGAGGCTGCGGTGAGCCGAGATCGTGCCATTGCACTCCAGCCTGGGTAACAAGAGCGAAACTCCGTCTTAAAAAAAAAAAAAAAAAAAATAGCAATGGGTGGCTTTGTCAAGAAATCAGACTAGAATTATATCATTCTGGGTAGGACAGTTAAATTCTTGGAGCCAGAGATTCCTCATTTTTAATACTGAGATGCTACAGCAGCTCTATCAACTACCTGAAATTGTTATGAGAATAAAATAAGATGAAACTTAAACTGATTTGTAAATTGTAAAGCACTATTTTAAAACAAGTTGCTGGTATGATTATCATTTTTTTATCACATGTAATTAGTTTCCTAGTTAACAAAAATACAAATTAGATCAAAGTCAATAATGCATATTTGTATAATAAAATTATTTCGGCTCAGCGTGGTGACTCATGCCTGTAATCCCAGCACTTTGGGAGGCTGAGGTGGGTGGATCATGTCAGGAGATCGAGACCATCCTTGCTAACATGGTGAAACCCTGTCTCTCTAAAAATACAAAAAAATTAACCCAGCATGGTGACATGGGCCTGTAGTCCCAGCTATTCGGGAGGCTGAGGCTGGAGAATTGCTTGAACCCGGAAGGCAGAGCTTGCAGTGAGCCAAGATCGTGCCACTGTGCTACAGCCTGGATGACAGAGAGAGACTCTGTCTCAAAAATAAAATAAAATAAAAATAAATAAATAATGAAAGAATAAAGTGATTTCTAATATATGAGAAATATAATAGTAGAAAACGTGTTAAAGTAATATCTTTTCCAGCTATTATAATTTTCTCTATGAAATTTGAAATGTTATTATCTAAGTATATTAATTATTAAGTAAAAATGCTACACTTATATTTTCTAATTTTTACTTATAGTAAAATATTTATATTTATATTTATTTATAAAATAAAAAGATAAATTATAATTTAATCAACCCTGAGAATCTAAAGACAAAAGTTTTATCTTTTATTAACTAAAATTGGAAGTAGCAATGGACTGATTATATTTGAGCTTTACATAACTTAATATATATGTTTGTACTTCTTTTATTCTTATTTTAATAATGTTTTCTTAAATTGTTAGTACAGATAACTATAAAGGTAATATCTATGTGATTTTTTTAAAAAAGGTATATATATGAGGTTTCTTAAAAAAGCAAACCAGTTAAAATCATAATATCTTTCTTGAAACTCAGTTAAAAATCCTAATCAGATTCAAATTATATCATCAGTGTTCATAAGACCCAATGGTCCTACTGAACTCTAAGATTAAATTAAGGGCTTATTCTATGTGAAAACCTCCAAACTTTAGGATAGTGATTATCAAATGTTACTATGAAAAAAATAAATGTGTAGCTTAATGCAAAGATTTCTGAACCCATTTTTTGGATTTTGAAATCTTGATTCAGCAAATTTGAAGTGCCCAGAAATAACTTCAAGAAACACGAGTCGAGGGATTTTATTCCACCAATTCATTATAATACAGGGAGAAATTTGTGTAGGAGGTTATTAGACATATGATTTATAAAGCATTGTGCTCAATTATGGACACTTAAATAAAAAAAGAAACTAAATATTAAATACATCTAATTTTGAAGTATTTTTTCATCTCATCAATATTTTCTAACATCAACACCTATGCTTAATATTGAGGCTGGAAATTGATATCTCAAATAGTGGATACAACTGTTTCTCTCTGAGATCTTAAAATTGTCTAAGCTTTAAATGTTACTTTAACACAATATACTAGACAGAAGTTATTGTTAAATAAGTGATTATATATATATATATTTTATTGCACTTTAGGTTCTGGGGTACATGTGAAGAACATGCAGAATTGTTGCATAGGTACATACTTCGCAGTGTGGTTTGCTGCCTCCATCCCCATCACCTATATCTGGCATTTCTCCCAGTGTTATTCCTCCTCAACTCCCTACTGTCCCTCCCCTAGTCCCTCCTCGACAGACCTCAGTGTATGATGCTCCCCTCCCTGTGTCCATGTGTTCTCATTGTTCAACACTCACCTATGAGTAAGAACATGTGATGTTTGATTTTCTGTTCTTGTGTCAGTTTGCTGAGAATGATGGTTTCCACTTTCATCCATGTCCCTACAAAGGACATGAATTCATCATTTTTTTATGGCTGAATAGTATTCCAGGGTGTATATGTTCCACATTTTCCCTGTCCAGTCTGTCATTGATGGGCATTTGGGTTGGTTCCAAGGCTTTGCTATTATAGTGCTGCGGCGAACATAAATATGCATGTGTATTTATAATAGAATGATTTATAATCCTTTGGATATATACCCAGTAATGGGATTGCTGGGTCAAATGGAATTTCTATTTCTAGGTCCTTGAAGAATCACAGCACTGTCTTCCACAATGGTTCTTATTTAATTATTCTTTATTAATGAAATGTTTCTTTTCTTGTGTACTAGGGCTCACCAGGAGAACGTGGGTCAGCAGGTACAGCTGGCCCAATTGGTTTACCAGGGCGCCCGGGACCTCAGGGTCCTCCTGGTCCAGCTGGAGAGAAAGGTGCTCCTGTAAGTAATATCTAGAGAAAATATATTATGCTGCTACCCTGTATAAGTTATCACTTTTTATTCAAGAATATTAGCTTTTCATACACCACTACATTCTCTCTGCATATGTGTCTGGCATATAAACACACTAGCTTGTATATATATAATTGAATTTCAATTCAATTAAATGAGATGACATTTTTCTACACTTTATGAAACCCTAATACCTGTAACGGAGTTGGATATTATTAATGTAAAAGGCTTTTCATTTTGCTTTTTTTAAAAAAATTGTGAGTTTTTTATTAACACTATGCCTTGCTGCTTTATATTAGAAGAGTGTGAACTTTTTACACTTGTTGTAATACAAATTCAATTTTAAGCATTTCCATAGTCTAAATGAAACCCATAGAAAGTATCTGCCCTTCTCATGTAATTTGAGATTTGATCACCAGTGAGTGAGATGGGGAATATCTGACCAATTATTTCATCTAATATTTTCTGAATTTTAACATTTTATACATTTTATATTTACGTTACTATGGACTCTATTCTACTCAATAGATTTAGATTTCTTTGTTAAGATTTCATCTCTATTTTTGTTCATGCTTTTGATATGATTGTATTTTTTCTAAATAATTCTCTCTTCCTACAAGATTAAAACTCAAACTGATTTGGTAAATGTAGATAAAAAGTGTTGGCTCTGATACACAAAAATATAAGTTTAATATTTTAATATACTGGTAAGTATTGATATATAAAATTAAGCTTAAGCTTATATTAAAAAATACTTCTCTATTACTAAGACTTCAGTTTTAGCAAGTTGTTTTGCTTTCATTATTTATGCATTTTCTCTGATTACTTTGTGATATGATTCCAATGTTTCTGTTTTAGATGATTTTGTGCAGTTATAACAGAATACCACAGACTGGGTAATTTAAAACAGACAGAAATGTATTGGCTCATGGTTCTGGTGGATGGAAAGTCCAAGATAGTAGGGTCACATCTGCCAAAGGACTTCTTGCCACAACTTCCCATGGTAGAAGGATGAAGAGAGGGCTAGAGAGAGAGAGAGTAAAAAGAAAACAACTTCCCCTTGTTGTAATGAACCCACTAATGCAGTAACAGCATTAATGGATTTCACTTTGCCCTGATGGCCTAATCAGCTTTCATTATGCCCCACTCCTCAAGACTTTTGCATTGGGAATTAAGTTTCCAACACATGCTCTTTTGGTGACACATTCAAACTGTAGCAGTTCACAAATATATATATTTGTTTCAGAAGTATATCTGAAATTGTAATCCATTACCTTTCAGAAAGAATTAGAGTGTTGGTATGGAGCCATTCCACCCGTGGATAGAACTTTTAGGTGACAGAAAAAGCATTTTTAATATACTGAGAATTTTTTCTAAGAAATTATATTTTATGTGTATGATGTACTGGGAGAACATAGAAAATAAATTCAGGTCCTTTAATGCAAATTAATTTAAAAATAGAGGAAACACATATTTTGCACAATACGCTAAAGAATGCATACAGAGAAAATAGATATAACTTGGTTTTTTATACAAATTGAGATTATACTATTTAGATAAATCAGGATTTCTGTGAAGATAATATACTGAATGATAGGTTTTAAAGTGGATGAAGAATAAGTAAATTACCGAATAAGTAAATTGTTGAAATAAAGTTCAGAACATGAAAAAGCAGTGAAATTGATAAGAAATTAATTGGGTGAGACAGATGGAAAAGTATTGACGGGAGGCTTTGTAAGAGCCAGATTCAGGCCTGGGTTTTGTTGATAATTGGTGATATCATGACTAAGAAAGGCAAAAGGGAATGCCCTGCTTACCCATCCTCTTTCAGTTATCCCAAGGACAACAACTCCAGGATGTTCATTCCATTTTTTATTAGCCAAAATTAGCTATTTAAAATAACTAAAGGTAGACATGTTATTCTTAGTATCATACTTTTGAAGGAGGTGTCTGCTTAGGGACAGTAGCATAAAGTGGTAATAAGAGTGTTCAGTGAAAGTAGTCATAAATATCCATGCAGAGGTTCAGAAAAAACTGACGAAAATGTTTGGCAACATGTTAGATCTAGCCTTTTACTTCTACCTCTTCCCAAATATAAAATTTTAGATCTTACCTTTGCTGAGCAGCTTGTGTTATAAAAATTTTATACAAGTATCAGCAGGTTTCCACTCATATTAAAGAAAAGACAAGATGGGGCCTGTGAAAGATAAGCCTTGGGTTCACCCACCTATCAACCCTGCTTCCTGGAATGGAGAAATGTCCTAATTAGCATCCCTATCTCAATCAGCTAGATTAGAAATTCCAGGAGGTGGGTCTGGAAAGCAGATAAGAAGAAAGGAGTTAAAACTTCTTCCAACTTAATTGCATTGGTAGAAAATTTTGATAGGGAAAATGACTCTTATAGAATCCTATCAATTAGTTACTGGATGCCAGAATTACAGATAAGAAGCTATTTTAACTATGCATCTATTTGGGGGACAATTGTAGAAATTGTGGGAGAAGCTAGATCTAAAAGACAGTGAAGTCAATGCACTAACTATAACTGAATTAGGCAATAGCAGTTTGATATTTCAGGAAAAAATGTGCTCTAAATACTTATTTACAATTTCTAGCATGTGTGTGTGTGTAATTGCAGAGAAAATAATCAGTGCCAGGCTTATAAATCTGGGAGTCATTTAAAATAAGAGTTATGTTTAAAAACATATTATTGATTTACCATGTGATATGATGTTGAGGGAGGAAAACAGAAGTCTGGACTCAATCTTAATGGAGAATGGTAATGGGTGTAAGTTCTGAAAAGCATCTAGTAACAGAGAAAAATAGTCCATGGGGTGTGTGTGTGTGTGTGTGTGTGTGTGTGTGTGTGTGTGTGTCTCCAGAGGCATGCCATTGAACAGAACAAGAGGTAAAAGAGTCCCCTTTTGGTGTATGTTGTACAAGATCAAGAATAGTGAAATACAAAAGACAAACGAATAAAGAAGCTGGGATTTTACCTGCTGGGCAGTTATAGCTTTAGGTTTATTCTAAATTGATTCAAAAAGAAAAAGTGGACAATAGAGGAGTGGTGTAGGGACATGTAAATCACCTCAAGCAGGGCATGGAACCCAAAGAAAATTGAGTGGCTGGTGGAAGTACTAATAGGATTGAATGCATTGCCTTATTATTATTATTACTATTGGGCAGTGCATATGTTTATCTACTTTATCAATAATAAGAAAATAATCATTGGAAGAGTTAAGGAGTTAAATAAATTAGAGTAGACTAAAGTTGCCTACTTGGAGACAACCAGAAGTGGGTTGGGAGCTAGTCCTATCATTTATTTAGCTCATGATATGGATTAAGTTGTTTAACATCAAAACCTCTGTTTTCTCATCTCTGAAAAGAAGATAATCACAGTATTTTGTGAGGACTAGATAAAATTATAGTTCTAAATTCCTTTTCAGAATTGTGATAAGTTGTGATAAATGTTCAGAGTTTATTATTAGTAGTAGTATTATCATTACCATCAGCGTGTGAACCAGAGCTGCCATAAATAAGGATGAAACAATAAACCGAGAATAAATACATAAGTGAACTCTTGAGGAAGGAGTGATGGATTTTGTGAATTGTAAGAAAAGTTGTGGGTGTGAGTATAGGTTAAATATAAGACAGTGCCAAGTCAAACAAAGGACATGGGGATGTTTAGCTCATTCTATCAATTTATAAGATAAGATTTAGTTATTAATGTAAATGGAATGTTAGAAGTGGTAAAATAAAGACTGACTGCAAGGAGAGATGAATGTTGCCAGTAGTTATGTAGACTGTAGGCCAAGAGATACATAATGGAGGAATAATTATGTCATCTTGAGGAATTAATTTAGAGTTAGGAATCAAATTAGACTTTAGTAATTAGGAGTTAAATTTAGGAATTAAATTATAATATAAATTCAGAGTGGTATAGAGAGCAGTTGAATTTCTCCTGACACCACACAGACCAGGGTCAGAAGAAATAAATGGCAGGTGATTTCTGGCTAGAGATTGTATGTACTATAATGAAGACTGATGACTATATATCTGCCTTATTTATAGGAAACCTTATACAAAAGAATTGACTTTTACAGTTAGGGCTAGCAAGGAAATTCAAATTAAGGGGAACTTTCTGAATCAACTATTGTATTTAATATAGTGAAATTTACTGTGAACACCATAACATATCCTGTGAGTATTGATAGGTTTAAAATATTATAATATTTGTTGGAATAAAATACAAGGTCTCCAGAGTGGCATCAGGGGTATGCCACATATAATAATTATGACACCCTTTTAAAAAAACAAGAACAGATGGAACACAGGCAAGTAATAAATTAGTTAACAATTTAATTTTGTTTTATAGATATCGCTACTTTTGTTGTTATTAATTAGGTAACTTAGCAAAAGTTCCATAAGTGACTACTCTGTTCCACTGGCCAGAGATATATAATAGAATGCAAAATCAGACACAGTTCCTACCCTCACGTAGTCTATTATCTGATAGGGTAATTTGATAATAAGCAAAGAATCACTAAATGCATATATAATGACAAACTCAGGTTACTGATATGAAGTGAATATAGTGGTATGGGTCAGATTATGGTAGAGACTCCTGCTAGAAATGGAGCCTTTCCTTTCTCATTGATGGAGAAATGTAAAAGATGAGAAGGAATTAACTAGGCAAAGAGTTCTCATAGGGGCCTTCCAGGCCAGAGGGATAAAATGTGCTCAGGCCGTGCCACAGAAAGGGGCGTGGCATTAGATTTAAGGGACTGAGAAAAAGGTATAGAAGATTTGAAATGCAGAGAGCAAGAATTAGGGGAAGCGGGATATGTTTGGGCAGGTAGCTGGAGCTAGATCTTGGTAGGCTGCACTAAGCAATGAAGTCTTTATCTTAGGAAAAGTAAGTAAATTGACCTAAGAATGTAGGTAACATGATCTGACTGGCTTTCTGAATGCAGTATGATGAATAGATTGGAAGGAAGTAAGAATACGTATGGGAAAAGGCAGGAGATTTTTCAGTAGCTCAGAACAAGGATACCAGTATTTTGGAATAAGATGTCAGTGGTGGAGATGAAGTAAATATATTCAAGAGATAATTAAGAGATAAATATGTAAAACTAAGTCATTATAAAGGAGCAGGAGATGTTAAGGGAAGTGAGGGAAAGTGGTGTAATGAAAAGGCAAAACCCAATGACTTGTAGATTCCCAGCTTGTGTAACAGGAGGACAGAAGGGAACTCTGAATGCAATTGAGAATATTGTCTTGTGCAAAACCGATAAAATTTTGACTTTTAGAATATAACTTATTTTAAACTATGAAAAGATGTTTTATTGAAAATATAAGTTGTGTTTATTATCTAGGCACTTTTTAAAAAATTACACAATATAGATAAATTTAAACATAAAAGTAATACCATTTTCAAAAATCAGGGGAACCAAGACAAATACAGCAAAAGCTAAGTCTTCTTATTTTAATTCCGTAAAAGTGACGGTGATTGAAAATATCAAAATCTAGGTACATTCTTAAAGCCTTTCTTAAAAATAAGAAAGTTACATGTGAAACATATAAAGCATATTGCAAAGTGGGACGTATGAGCACGTGTGTTTTACAATTTCTAAAGCCGAATACCCATTGCTCTTTCAGTGGCACTAAGGAAAACGAGTAGAGGCTCAACAAAGTTTTGCGAACACCAGGGATCTGATTTGTCAATATATAATGCTCACATGTTTGAAAGAAAAATTCTAAGTTGGGTCCTAATTATTTTTGTGGACCACAGCCTAAGAGTCATAAGTGATTTTTAAAAAAATAGTAGTATTCTTAGTCACAAATGAAGGTAGAGGTCATGTATCATTTATTCTTTAAAATGTTTTTCTAAAACAACAATAAACAATTTGCCTCGTCAAATATAGAAGCTAGATTATTACTCCTGTAGCTGCACTCCAAAACTATAAAATTAATGATCTTTGGATATTCAATACAGGGAGAAAAAGGTCCCCAAGGGCCTGCAGGGAGAGATGGAGTTCAAGGTCCTGTTGGTCTCCCAGGGCCAGCTGGTCCAGCTGGCTCCCCTGGGGAAGACGGAGATAAGGTTGGTATTCATTATTCACATTAGCAGATCCTGTGACAAAGCTTAATTTTTGTCAAGAATTCTAAAATTAATCTTTATGATTAGGTGCCAGAGGAAAGGTTACCTTTTTCAAAGTTTCACACACATTTTTTCACATGCTCAAAAGTTTTATTTAAGAGGTTCAGAATGAGTGTCTATTCCATAAAATAGTATGTGATACATAAACATGAAAATCAATTAAAAGAACAAAGGTAGTGAGAAAAACTAGTAGATGCCAAAATTTATTTATTTTTTAAAATGTCCTTCTGAAATCAACATAAAATAAAAAATAATTAATAACATGTATATCTTTAGCTCTCATGTCTTGGATATTGCACAATAAAAGTTAAGAATGAGTTACGTATTTACTTGATAATCCTGTTAATATTTACCAACATGTAAGTACAGATTCTAAGCTCCTGATTCCAAATGTATAGCTGTGTATTAAATATTTTAATTTAATATATTATTATATTACTTTAAAATAGTATTTAAAAATTTGTAAACCAGCACTCTGATAATGTGCATCATTTTAGCATTTGGAAAATTAGCAGAAAAGTATTTTTTGTTGTTATTTTGTTTGTTTTTATTTTTATTTTTTCACTTTTTTGAGAGATGGAATCTTGCTTTGTTACCCAGGCTAGAGTGCCGTGGCACAACATGGCACACTATCTCCTCAACCTCCTGGGTTCAAGCAATCCTCCTACCTCAGCTTTCCAAGTATCTGAGACTACAGACATGCCTCATCATGTGCAACTAACCTTTTTAAAACTTTTTTTTTTTAGGACAGGTGTCTCATTATGTCTCACAGGCTTATCTCAAACTCCAGGACCCAAGCTAACCTTTCACCTCAAACTCCCAAAATGCTAGGATTATAGGAGTAAGACCCAGTGCCTGGCTAGTAAAGTAATTTTTGATTAATGTGTAATTATAGATTTTATAAATCAGTATACTTCCATTATAAGTTTACACAGGTAATATTTGAGACAAAATTGATTTTTTAATTGTAAACTTAGTTGTAGTATTCTTTGAAGTTAAATCGACTTGTCTTTAAAATATTAGTCAATAGTAGAAAGCTGGAAGCAGAGGGAACCCAAGATTTTGCATTTTAAACAGTGACATTACACACTAGCATGTAATTATATTAAACATAAAATTTAACTGTTTGATGATAATTAAGATAATGCAATGGCGTATTAGAGATAAACTGTAACTCAAATTTTTCAATTACAGGGTGAAATTGGTGAACCAGGACAAAAAGGCAGCAAAGGTGACAAAGGAGAAAATGTGAGTTTCCCACTTCTTATTGAGAGATCATTATTTAACACCTTTTACTATTTACCACTGATATTTTTATATAATACTACTTACTTTCCTACCTAAAACTTACAATATCAATACTGTGTTACCGCTGCAGTTATATAATTCTATAATTTTATATATTTCTGTGAAGTTTTCTATTTCTGTGATTAAAGTGTGATCATTTAAGGCCATTATTTATAACTCTACTATAGCAAATGAAAGAGCAAAATAATGAAATAATCTTTTTTGTATGATTATGAGAAATTATACATACATATATTTACCAAAATTAATATCATTGCTATGTTCTACCTGTATACAAATTGATAACTCATTTGCATATATTATAAATACTTATTTTATAATTTTTTCTTTAAATCATAAAACTTCAAAATAATTTTGGTATCTCAGTCAAAAGGTGTGTTTGCTCTTATCTTTATGATGTTATTCTTTAGTCATTATCAGTTTACATTCTCTTTAAATTATGTATTTAAAAATGTCCTCCTTCTTAAGTAAAACATATTAGATGATGATACCGTCATATGCTTCAGCACTTCCTTACTAATTTATACTCTCTAAAGAATATCTATGGACATTATTGTTTAAGTTCTTTATTTTCACTTTTTTTCCCCTTTAGGTGTTCATATATTTGCTCTCTAATAGAAACAGAAATTGGGGGAGTACAGAGATACGTCCTTCAAGAATTTTTTTCACCTACTATAGTAGTTTATACATTATCCACAGCAATTTATTTCTAACAGACCAGTTGGTTCTACTTTGTGATCCATCAGTCTGATGCTTTTAGGATTGGAATTACTGCCTACTTCAACACATAACTGAAAGGAGGTTTCTATTAGAATTGATTGAATCTAAATTGAAGAGTTACAAAAGTCTTATGAGATGAATTTTTCTAACTAAAAAGAAAACTCTAGAATTAAAATAAAAACAGCTTGCAGTAAAAATTGTAGTATTTAATGCATAACAGGCTCTGAGTTCAGTTTTATATCCAGTATAATAAAACATCAATAAATAGATGATAGCAATGATACTCTGGATCTATGCTGTAAAATTATGGCAAGAAATTGTGTACAGAAAACTGGCTGCATATGTTTGGTGCAGTTAGTATTGACTATAAATTTACAAACTGTATTTTGATGTCTGTCTTAGTCTGTTTTGTGTTGCTATAAAGGAATACCTAAGGCTGGGTAATTTATAAGGAAAATAGGGTTATTTGGCTTACAGTTCAGCAGGTTGTACAAAGAAGCCTGGGGCTGGTATCAGCTTGGATTATGATGAGGGCTTTTGCACTGTGTCAAAACATGGCAGAGAAGTTCAAAGGGGAAGAGGCCTGAATAAAAATGGACCAGACCCCACAGGAGTGCTGATTTTAAAACAACCCTCTTTCATGAGAACTAGTTCATTCCTTCAAGTACCAATTCAATCTCCCCAGAGCAAGAACTCAATCACTACGCAGCTACTCCTGATGGATCCACCTTAAGAATCCAACTCCAAAATTGGGAATTAAATTTCAACGTGAGTTTTAGTGGGGACAAACAATATCCAAAAGATAGCAGTAAATTACCTTAGATTCCATTTAGATTTCCTAATGATAAATAAATACTATTGATTTAATTAGACTATCTTATACACTAGATTATCTTATACACCTATGCCACATTTTAAAGTTTTATTTACTCCTTAAAAGCTGTGCTAAAATGACTTCATGGCCATTATTTGGGCCAGCAAATCTCAAATATTTTTACCTCAGGACCCTTGCATACTCTGAAAGGTTTTTGAGGAGCCCATAAAGCTTTTGTCTATGTGGGTTACTATTACATGAATTAAAACTGATATGTTTTAAATATTTCTGTATTGATTCCTTTAAAATTAAGAATAAGCCCAAAGCACTTTTAATAAAAAATAGCTATATTTTTCCAAGTAAAAATATATAATCCCAAGAGTAGCATTGTTAACATTTGTTTTGTCTAGCTTAATAGAAGAAGCTCTATTCTCATATCCACTTTAGCTTGTGGCTACATGCTTTTTTGGTTGAAAGCATGAAGAAAACCCAGGCTCACATAAATATGCCTTTTAAAAGGGAGGAACATTTTCAATACCTTTTCAGATAATTTTGAATATTCTTTGGTTTTACATAGAAATTTTAAGTGACAGTTTTTATTAAAGGTCAATTGCACAACAGAATCTAAAATGAAAACAGTGAACTTTTTGTGCTATTACATTATATTCTACTGCTCTATCTTGCACTTTAATGACTCTTTTTCATACATAAATTTGTAATATTCTTCATTGATCATTTGGAAATTATTGGTTTACTGGATAAGGTCTTCGAAGTATTGACACAATGCTTCATGCAATATCAATATCATAGGAAAGTTCTTTCAGACTGGGAAGATAGAAAGCCTGCAATGGCAGAGGGGAGATTTCCAAAATTCTAATTCTTGCTTTAAAGTTTAAACATTATTGACAGTAAATACTGTCAGTTGTTTTCTTTGAAATTCAAGGCTTCTTTTATTTTAAATAATATCTGCCACAATCATAGTTATTATTTATAACTATGATCATTTATAATCAGTTATTTATATCCATGATTATTTATAATCACAGTTATTATTTGTAACTATCATTATTTATAATCATAGTTTTTCTGTCAGCTGCTCCTTCAAGTAAAAACGGTGCTTCATGTAAACCTTAGTGTTCCATGCAAAAGTTCAGCCTGCATCTCAAACTATAATCCAAGTATTTTTATTTTTTTGAGATAGGCACTGTACTTCAGCATGAGGCAAAAATGCTTTATGTATGTCTTTCATTTGTCAAATGTGTATGAAAAGACACATATTCAAGGTCAATATTTAATAATATTAATAATTTTCAAAGTCTCATCAATACAATTAAATCCATGACATTCTTAGATGGAACAGCCATTTTTGTGTTGATCAAGAGTATATTGCGATAAAATACAATGAATACTATTACAAATGGTAGCTACAGACATGATTAGTGCTAAGTTACCAGCAATTTTATTCACCATGGATTTTGCATCGCTGATGCAAAACTCTACATAGTATAAAAGACAAAAAAAATGCCTTGCTGTTGTTATGAGAAGAGTTATGAACTAGCAGAATTCCGAAAGGGTCTCAAGAACTCCCAGGGGCCCATGAACCAGATTTTTAGAATCTTGCTTTAGCGGTTCTCCCACAAGTAGTAGTGTGATACAGAACAATACAGTTCAATGACCCTTTTATTTCTTTAATGCCTGAGTCTTTTATTTTGCCTGACCAGTTCTTAATGTAAGAAAATGCGACACTGAAGAAGTGTCAATGCATGTAAAACTCATAATGCCTTTATTAAATCTACTCTCAGAATAAGAGGTTCTGGTGTACTTAATATATAACATTGAGTTTGCATGTGTATATGCATATGTGAAAATTCTAAGTTTTCATATATCACTACATTCCATCGATATGGAAGCCTCAGAATTCTGATGTTCACACAGAAGAGAGTATATAGACAATTTTTCATGAGCTCTTTCCTAATCATATTTATCTCATTAAAGAAATCTGATACTTTGAAAATTTTCAAATGTGAATCTTACAACTTGATTTATGTTAGCATAGAAATCTATCTTGAAGAGTCTCAACATTACAGATGAGAGTGCTTTCAATAAATGTCAACGTACAATTAATTTCAAATGTGAAAGTTTGACTGTCAAGGAGTAAAATAAATAATGATTGCACTAAATGCAAAAGAATTCTATGTGATGCTTCTTTTTTTCCAAAGGAGTGTTGAGATGTTTGATATTGGTAGGCTAAATGTTTTCCTTCGTGTAGCTGGCTTCACTTTAAAAATTACTTATTTTTGTCTCACTGCAGGGTCCTCCTGGTCCCCCAGGTCTTCAAGGACCAGTTGGTGCCCCTGGAATTGCTGTAAGTGTTCCACTTTTTCAGAAAATCTAAATCCTTACAGCTCCCTGATTAAATTTATATACTGTCCTATAACCAGTCAATTTTATGGGGTAACAAGTTTTGTTTGTATGTTTGGCATTAAATCAAATTTAAATTTTCAAATATAGTTAGCCAGGCTGACTCTTAGAAACAAAACATAACTTCAATTGAAAATAAGTGATAATTAGTTGAGAAGTCCTTAACATGTAATATATTCAGAAAATTATTTCCATTATTAGACAGTTTTTTTACTCCTTGGTATAAATGAAAATCAGTCATAATCAAAATCAATCATTCCAGAAGCAAAGAGAGTAATCAAAACAAACAATAGTATATTGGAGCAGATAATGGGAATTTAGTCTACTTTTCATTTGGCTATTCTTTAATATATCTGCTTTGATTAAATTAGGAATTGCCACATTTTTTAATGACTCATATCATAATGATTTTTTCTAGTTTGTGATAGTTTTTCTTTCTCTTCTCTAGGGAGGTGATGGTGAACCAGGTCCTAGAGGACAGCAGGGGATGTTTGGGCAAAAAGGTGATGAGGGCGCCAGAGGCTTCCCTGGACCTCCTGGTCCAATAGGCCTTCAGGTAAGATGCTCCTGTCATTGTGTACTCCATCATTTCTACCTACTTTTCACCAGGTTTTCTGGTGGATGTAAAACAAAGTATTTTTTTCTTGTTTTCTATGAAGGACCTTGTGTGCAATGTTTAGCCATAAAGATTATTTTATTTAGCTGAACTTGAAATCCTTTTTATCGTGTGTGATGAATTCTCCTGAATGTGTATCAGCCTTAGTCCGTGATTCTACAGTATCTTCAGCCCCACCTTAGGTATTATTTCTTCTTTCTTCACTCCCATTTTGTTTGGGAAATGAACTACAACCTTACCTAAGTCTGATACTTGAAAGTAAGATATTAGAAGAGTTCTTTCACAAGACTCATAACAAGATAAGTTAGTCCTTCAGATGGATAGCAATAGGAGGCACACAGATTCTTAGGCAGACAGGGATGGATCCCTGAAGAAACTCTACCTATGATTCTTTACTTTCAAGATCACTACAAACAATAAAATGCATTTCGAGAAATGTCATCCTGCCAATAGCAACCCCATCAGCATGTGTTAAACAATAATAGGTAAAATAAACAAATTAATAGTTGATCATTTAAGATAGATTATTATTTTAAAATTATAATTTGAATTTTATGAAGCATATCCAGGAAAAGAAACATTAAATTGTAGAACGTTATAGGCTGGGAGGGTTCTGTTCAAATATGTCTTACAGTAGGACTCTTAGAGAAAATATTCCAGAGCAGGCATATTTCTGGGTTGTTTTTCACCTTCCACTTGGTGTTGTTCACTGCTTCCTACAAACTTTGGAAGCGTCAAGCTTTTTCTTCCACTTGCTTATTCTATCTCTGCCTAGTTATCCATGGAAATATTATAACATTTTGTCTTAAATGATGTTAAGGTACCACATGAGAGTAATTTATGGTGTATTATCAGTATTAGAAATGGTAAATCAAGTCATCTAGTTCACTGAACCTAGAAATTTATTAAGTTGTAGAAAAGTGTATGTAAATTGAATTTACATAAACAAGTTGTACCTTTATTTTTATAAATATAATTATAAAATTATTGGTTATGATATTAAATAGCATACTATGTGCATAATTATTCAAATTGCATTATAAACACAATATAATGAACTGCTACTGTTAAAACACTCAATGGATGTTTATCCAAGAACATGGTTTTTTAATTATTTCATTTTATCTTAAGGTCAAAATAATTATTTTTAAACTTGGAAAGTGCAAAAGCTTCTTTCATATTTGTCATGTTTAACTCAGTTATACTTGTTAGACAATTTTACATAAACAGTCATAAGTACCATGGAACACATATTTAAATGCAACAAGGAATTAAAATTAGATTGCCAATGAATACATTACTATTCATTTTCTTCTTTTTATTTGACTAATTACTCTGAATCCTATATAGCTGTAATTTAGAAACAGTTCCCATGATTAAAGAAGGTGTCTTGTAGATTATATTTATAAAATAGTCAATAAAATTATCATCTTCATTTCCACAAAGTAAGAAATGTGCTCTTTGATGAGGGTGACTCAAGAAATCAATTCATTAAAAAAAATGTGATTATATTTTCCCAGAGCTACTTCTTTAAATCAGGAAACTGAACGATGCTAATGTAATTAACATGTTCACAATTGCATCTGCCTCCTTTAATTGAGTCTTCCTGGCAGAATGGATGTTAGCAAATTATAATAGACATACATAAGAATAATCTAATATTCAGGTTAAATGTCTTGATTTTTCAATCTGACGTTTACTATCATCTGCATATGAAGAATACATACACACATACACATATGAAGAGGGAATGTGTATATTCTTGGCCTAAATTCATTTTTTGACTCATCATTTAAGTGGAAATGAATTTAAATTGACAGACCTTAAAACAGAATCTCTCTATGCATAAATTACCTCCTTGGAGAAAGGTAGGACATTTCATAAGAACTGATTAACCCTAGAGTGCCTTTCAGCATGTTTAGATCCCTGCAACAAGAGAATTTGACTTATTATATCTCCATTAATTGTAATAATAATTTTCTGTCTTAATACAAACTATGATCTAACTTAAAAAGAAATAAATATTTAATTTTTTCTATTGAGATTTTTTATTGACCTAATAGGAATAATTATATGCATAAAGAAAAGATGAAAATGCACAACTGGGTTTGTAATAGATAATAAAATTTATGAACTAATATTGACATACCTTTCAATTAGGGGATATTAAATTAGATGCACTCTAGCCTAAAATGCTGTAAAAAGGGGGACAAAAATAAGGAATGTGATTTTTAATTTATGGTGTTTATGGAAAATTAATTATGTTTAAGTTGTACTGTGTACTATTAAAGAATGTTGGTGTTACATTAAAATATTTTTTTCAACTCTGTTAAAATATAATGCATGTTTAAGAATTTAAGTCTATGTGTTCTGTCAAATTCAGAATTTGAATTTGTGAAGTTAATTGCCTTGGAATCTAAAATTTTGCACTCTGCTACAAGTAATTTTTAGGTAAATAAAATCTGGAAAATACTACCTGTCTTTTTCTTCCATAACTTCACTTCTAATTCTAGAAACAATCATCAGATGATAGTAACAGTTTGGGAAGTATATATAGAAGTCTCTTTTCTTAGACATCTTACTGACATTTGAGGAAAAAACAAAATTCCAGTACATATTTTTTATTTTTCTTAGTTACAAATTAGTAAGATTTCCTCATAAAAATGAATATATTCCACAACTAAACAAATGTATAAATATTCAGTAAAGTACTTTTTTCACAAACTGAAAGTCATGTGGATTTAGCAAGTAATAAAAACAATTTTGTGGATCATTACCATCATTAAAATGAAATAGAAGAGGATAAGGTAAAATAGAATGAAAATATTAAAGGCTATCAACTATGCAAAAGGCTAAATATTGCTTTTTGAAACTTATGTTTCAACTACTTTGCATGTGCATGGTTAGGGAGAATTAAGTAAAATATATTTTTCACAGTGGCTCATGGTCAAATAATATTCAGCAATTGCAGTGCAGTGTCAAGAAGTTAGTGGTATCATTAAAGTAGTAGCAGTTACTTAGAGCTTTAACATTGTATTTTTATGTCTAAAACAGATTACATCTAAAATATTATACAAACATTTAAAATTAATTATGTGTAATATATATAAGATGTATTAATATATAAATAATTATACACCAAAAACCTTAAAAATTAAAGAAAATCCATAATCCTACAATATTAGAAATGATTACTATGTTTGCTATTTCTGTCTTATAATTAGCACAACTATTCTATGTTCATATTCTACAATTAAAGTTATACCATGCATATTCATTTGTATTTTTTATTTATTATTTATGCTGTTCATGTTTAGAGTATTAGTGTCACATTAATAGTCACATAATTCTGAATTTCTTTAGTTCTTTTTCCTAAGATTAAACTTTTGGAATGACAGGCTTTTCAGTATCATAACTACTGTTAGCAAGAAATACTTTGTTGAATGTAGCTGTTCCTGTTTGTTTATTTTCTTAAAATTCATTCATTTAACAAGCATTTTTGTGTAATTTTAGTTTTTGATTGGCCCTCTGATAGTTTCTAAACAGTTGACACCTAAAAGATTACTGATGAATTCATGCCCAAAGCAGCTCATGACTGTAAATCTACATGGAAGTAACATGAGAAAGTTTATAAATGTACAATTCAAGTATGTACAAAGTATTGTTGTGACATGAAAAAGAAAATAAAAATTATCTGTGTGGGATAATTTTGGGGAAGATCAAGTAAGTAGTCAAGAAGTCAAACAATTTCCCCTAAAGACATAGACAGATGAAATTTAAATGTGATTTTTCCGTATTCCTTTATACTGTGACTCAGATCCTCTCTTTAATAGCAGTTGCAGTGAATACATTGAATACAACAGAAATAGATTTGAAAGAATTTTTAAAGGTATAATATAGTAGGTTTTGTGGGCTCATTGATTTGTAAGATTCAGAATTGAATAAACAGGTCAAAATTTCGGAAGACATTTATAACCTTTGAAATGTATTGGAATATTTATTTTACCAAACTGGTACCTAAGTATAAAAACCTCATATTCTAAAATATTTTCAGATAAGAGTTTCCAGAAATCTGTACCAGGGAAGTTCTATGTATTATTTGTACAGGACTGAGCAACTAGCTGGATGCTCATGAATTCCCAGATCAGATTCTATATTTAGCTGTTGTAACAAAAATAAACAATATAATATTATGCCAAACATAAATTTTATTTGTAAATGTAGGTGTAAGATTTGATTGCATGTGGTCAACATTTGTATAATAGGTATTTTAACAAATATTAGTCTCTGAATCTTAATTTTCATGTTCTCATTGAATTTTACACTTGATTTTATCTTAGAAATTGACCAAACATGTCTTTTTAAATACATGAGTGGCTTTTTTTATTTTTCTACTATATTTTCTTAGGGTCTGCCAGGCCCACCTGGTGAAAAAGGTGAAAATGGAGATGTCGGTCCCATGGTAAGTTTGTATTTTTTGGCATTTGATGTGTATGTGCCATATTTGATGTGTATGTGTATGCCACACTTGATGTGTACGTGCAGTCACTGGTTTGCACATTATTATATGACTTATAATTATTTGCATTTATTGATTCTGGTTCTCTAAGACCTGAACTGAAAATTTGAAATACATATAATTGTTTATGAAGTACTCCCTGAGATAAGAAAATAATTAGCAAAGGTTATTGAAATCCATAATGAAATGTAATGACTGCATGTCTTAAGTGTCTTTTTCCTTCAACATTGCCCCTAGTTTTCACTTCCTTCAGAATACACATCTTGAAATCTTAACACTTTGAAAACCTAACAGTCTGTTAGGTTTTATTCTCCTTAGGAATTACACTCAAATCTATTATATTCTTTGAAATGATCCTTATCATCATTAATAAATCTAGATATAAGAAATGCATAAAAACTTTGCTGATTCAAATAACTGATTCATATTTCTAAGCAGTATTAGATACATTGCAAGTTCCTTTCTAGATATGATTACCGTGGTTCCTGAATAATTGATACATTCTTCCTAATTATGTGGTGATAGATAATAATAGAAAAGCTTTTCAACCATAGCATTGGAATAAACTAAGATCTTTTAAAAATACTAATGTTCAGTGAAATGTACTTATGCACAGTGAAAAATAAATTTGCTGTAGACTATTTTAATTACAACATTGAGGTAGGGGGTTCTGGATCAGTATTTTATAAAATTTATTCCAAGTTAATTTTAATGCACTGCCAGGAGAGAGAATTGTTTTTTATGATGAAATTAAATAATTATTTTTATTTTCAATTCTAGCATATAGAACCTAAGTGTTGACACAAAAAAAGCTAAAATACATATAAACAAAAAATACTTCTATTGGTTAATGAATTCTACGTCTACTCAAGCGCTATTTCTTTTTCCAACTTTACATTCTCTTTATGTTGTAATACATTCTAGCATAAAATATTTCTAGTTATATTGTGAATACATTATATCAGACAGTAGCAGTATACTTTCTTGGCCCATTTTTCAATCATATTGTTTCTCCTGAAATCCTAATTTCCTCATAGCTATGTGTAGAGGCTCATTTGCTAACATGATGTTGTAGCCATCAAGGATGACTTATAACCTTGATATGCTTCACTAACTAGAGCTTTTACAGGCTTCAACTTCTTTTAGTTTTATTAGTCATAAAATAAAAATGTTGGAAACACATTTGAATTTAGTCTTTGTAAACCTCAAAATTTCTCTCTTACAGGGTCCACCTGGTCCTCCAGGCCCAAGAGGCCCTCAAGGTCCCAATGGAGCCGATGTAAGAACTGTGAAATAGATGTTAATTATTTTGAAGTTATATAGGTGTCATTATTTTATAGCAGATGCTCTCTGTGAATTATAATACAGATAATTACGCTACTGTATAATATTAAGTGGTTAAGAATTCAAGGTCACCTTTTCACTTTACTTCATTATAAAAGGAAACAAACTGAATTTAGAGTGAACAAATCATGGCAAATATAACACAGGTACACATTTTCCATTCAATATATATTTACTGGTGACTGAGAAATGTTATAATGTTGTATGTATTATAATTACCACATTATTCAAACCAATATACTTAGACTGTGCCTTGTGTATGATAACTCTTATGCACTTGTTAACAGTGGATTTTATCTAAAAGCTTTTCATTTTGTATTTTCAGTCTATGTAATGGTACAGCAATATGTACATAATAGGTGCACCCTTTATCATGTAAAATGTTTTCTCTCAATTGTATAAAGATGATATTCTCCAAGCTTAAAAATCTTCCAGTTTTATAAGATTTTGAAATATCATGCCATATTTATCTTTCTGATACCATTAATGGATCTATGGCTTTGATGATATTTCTTCTTCTGGCTAACTTTTCACAATGAAGAAGTCTATATTTTCTTCATTTCTATGGTCTTCATTTTCTTTATTCTTCTTTAATACCTGCTTTTAATTCTGGCAGGCCAGCACTGAGTAAAAATAGATTAGAAACAGAGGAATTAAATGATTTTTTAGATGTTAATTTTTCTTAAGTAATTTAAAAGCTAAAAGATGTTCTAAAGGGTTTATTTCTTAACTGGATTATGTAAGTCTTAGCCAGGGTCATAATTCTGATTCACTACAAAATCATCGCCTAAAACCAAATTATGTTCCAGGAATCAACCAGAGCTTGAAGTCTCCGTCTTTATCTTCAAACTTATGGTGAATTTGAAAATCATTGTAATATAGTAAATTATTTGCTACCCAGAACATTTGACAGCTCAATTCAAGCATGTTTTTGTCTCATTCTTTAAATGACTCAGAATACTCAAGCATCTATTTTTCTCTCTTTGAGAAAAATTAGATATATGTTTACAAAAGCATTTTTTTAGTAAGAATATGGATAATTGCATTCCTTTTTCTACACTGCAGGGACCACAAGGACCTCCAGGATCTGTCGGTTCAGTTGGTGGTGTTGGAGAAAAGGTAAAGATGTTAGTGACACAGAATTTGAAAGAGTATGAATTAAGTACTTTAGTAATACTGAGTAGTAATTTAAGTACTTCTAATATGTGTGTTTCTAAGCATTTTACATAGTTATATGATTCATATGTTATCTAGTAGTTTCAAAAATTAAGTTAAAATGATTTTGAAATACTATGTTTTGATTGCCAGTTATTATATTGAATAAGTGCTGGTATTAATTTTTTAAATCTAAGCAGGAGCCTCACAATTATGGTGTCATTGATATCCACATTTATTAACTGAGAAAGCTGAGCCCTAGTGGATTCCTGTAATTTCATCAACAGTTTCTCCTTAGAAAGGGACTAACTAGGATACACTCCAGTCCATGAATGTTGGGTAATACTCAGTACTCAAAATAGAAGAGATTGGTTGATGTAACTGATTTAAAGGGAAATAAAAAACAATCCTTCAAGCCACAAAGGAATTAATCATTCACTTTGTTATATTTTGAGTTACATTTTCATTACTAATACTCTGACATATCTTTGTCACTTTTCAAAATAGTTGGCATGAGCCATAATATCTGGGCTCAGAATAGCTTTTTTTTCTTGTGAACATGATTTTCATTTAAAAAATCAGCTCTTCTTTGTATAAAAATGTCACAGTGACTCATTGATTTCTTATTTATGCATTCATGCTCACTTCTTAATAGAATTTTCAAGAAAATTATCATTGATATTAGCTTGCTTTAAAAAATAAACTACCATTTTTTAGAAAAGGAAGGATTATAACATCATATATTATGCAGTGAAAACACTAAAAATTTCCTTAATTTGCTAGTTATTAAAAGATATCAGTAGGTAGACTTACCATATTCTTTTTTTTTTTTTTTTGAGATGGAGTTTTGCTCTTGTTATCCAGGCTGGAGTGCAATGGTGTGATCTCGGCTCACCACAACCTCCGCCTCCTGGGTTCAGGCAATTCTCCTGCCTCAGCCTCCTGAATAGCTGGGATTACAGGCACGCACCACCATGCCCAGCTAATTTTTTGTATTTTGAATGGAGGCGGGGTTTCACCCTGTTGACCAGGATGGTCTCGATCTCTTGACTTCGTGATCACCCGCCTCGGCCTCCCAAAGTGCTGGGATTACAGGCAGGAGCCACCGCGCCCTGTGACTTACCATATTCTTAAAAATGATTCTCTTCTTTGGTCTCAAGTTTGTTCATATATTTTATATTATACTTAAATTTACTTTTTTAATTAAAGCATTTAGCTCTCAGAAAAAGAAAATGTAATAAGATGAGGTTATATTATTATATTTTAATATTTACTTCAGGTCAACACTTGTATTCTAGTATTTTATCATTTGATTAAGAGAATTTTTAACTCATTATCTAATTCTTACTGCATTCTTTGGTTGTCTTTTTTTATATTCTTAAATTCAATGTTGTGCGTTGAAACTGTTCTGGTAGTTGGTGCTGAAATAGAAAACACATTTTTCATTGGATTCAGTTGTCCTAGAAAACATTTTTCATTGTGCTCAGTCTCCTATGGGAGAGCACTGGTATCTGAGGACATCATCGCGTTAAACAAATGACACCAAGGCACACACAGTTTTCTTTTCTCTTCGGATGATCTCCTTTTGGCTCTAATGCTGACTAAATTGTTGTGGGAGCTAGTCTCTAGGACTGCAAGCTTTTTTTGGCTATTTTTTTTCCCCAAAGATTTTGAATGCAGAGGGGAAATTGTAACTATTTCAGTGCTACTCTTGAAAACAGACATGAATGCCAGAGTTCTGAGAAACTTCCTTCCATGTTGTTTCCATTTAGTTTAAAGCCTAAGTATTAAAGTAACTCTTTGCAAACTTTGACTCTTATGAGAATAATTCAGTCAATCCGAATCATTCTGAATCAATCCCAGTCAAAATGTGTTACACTAAAAAACACAGTTTTAATTTCGCTCCTTTCTTTTGAAAATTATTATGTGACAGAGAGCAGGATAGAAGCAGAACTCTTATCTTCGTTATGTTTAAAATCTAGGATAGCATAATTTGCTATAGATTACAAATTTCTAACATCAGCCTTGATTCTGGCTGAATGTATTCCCATTTCTAGAATGGAAAATTTATTTCCAGGCACTGACAATGAAGAATAAAAAAAGCCAGTATCTATTAGTCATGCTGCATTTTGTTTAAATATATTTTTTAACCTGCTTTTCTTTTCTTTTCTTTTTTTTTTTTGGAGGAAGTCAGGAAGGGAGGAAAGGAGGAAGGGAGGGAGGTAGGAAGGAAGGGAGGGAGGAAGGAAAGGAGGGAGGGAGGGAGGGAAGGAGGGAGGAGGGAGAGAGAGAGAGAGAGAGAAGGGAAGGAAGGAAATTAGGCAATAAGAGAGACATTGCCGACCTGGATCTAGAGGTCTACAAGTTGATTTATTTTCTCTTTTTTTTTTTGAGAGAAGGAAAAAAAAAAGGAGTGAAGGAGAGGAAGAAAGAGGAAGAAAAAGAGGGAGAGAGAACGGAAATGTTGCTTTATTCTAAAAGAAATGGCTATTAATAATGGCCAATCACTATTTCATTTAAACCTATGAGTAGGTGTAATGTGGTATTGACAAGAATGTATATTTTGTGTATTTAAAGTGGAGAGCTCTATAATTATTTATTAGGTTTACTTGTTCCAGATCTGAGTTTTAGTCCTTGATATCCTTATTAATTTTCTGTCTCATTGAGTCTAAGTCTCTGTGTATCTGGGTGTTAGGATCATTAGCTCTTATTGTTGAATTGATCCTTTTACCACTATATCTTTGTTGCTTTAAAATCTATTTTATCAGATATGAGAATTGCAACTCCTGCTTTTTATTTATTTATTTATTTTTGCTCTCCATTTGGTTGGTAAATCTTTCTCCATCCCTTTGTTTTGAGTCTTTGTGTATCCTTGCATGTGAAATGGGTCTGGATGTAGCATACCATTGGGTTCTGGCTGTATCTTTCGATTGGGAGATTTAGTCGATTTAAATTTAGGATTACTGCCATTTGATGTTAACTGGCTGTTTTATCCATTCATTGATGTAAATTCTTCTTTATGTTGATGCTCTTTACTTTTTGGTATATTTTTAGAAAGGCTAATAATGGTTGTTTCTTTCTATGTGTAATGCTTCTTTCACAAGCTCTTGTAAAGCAGGCCTGGTGGTAATAAAATCTCTGAGTACTTGCTTGTTCATAAAAGATTTTATTTTTCCTTCAGCTGTGAAGCTTAGTTTGGCTGGATATGAAATTCTGGGCTGAAAGTTCTGTTCTTTAAGGAGGTTGAATATTGGCCCCCATTCTCTTCTGGCTTGTAGAGTTTCTGCTGAGAGAACTGATGTAAGTCTGATAGGCTTCCCTTTGTGGGTAACCTGACCTTTCTCTCTGGCTGCCCTTAGTATTTTCTCCTTCATTTCAACCCTGGTGAATCTAACGATTATGTGCCTTGGGGTTGCTCTTCTTGAGGAATATCTGTGGTGTTCTCTGTATTACCTGGGGTTGAATATTGTCCTGCTTTTCTAGTTTAGGAAAATTTTCCTGAATAATATCCTGAAGAATATTTTCCAGCTTGGATTCATTCTCTCTGTCGCATTCAGGTACACCTATCAAATGTAAATTTGGTCTTTTCACATAGTCCCACATTTCTTGGAGACTTTGCTCATTCCTTTTTATCATTTTTTCTCTATTCTTGTCTCCTTGTTTTATTTCATTAAGTTGGACTTTGACCTCTGATATCCTTTCTTCTGCTTGAACAATTCGAGTGTTTAAACCTGTGCATACTTCTCGGAGTTCCCGTATTGTATTCTTCAGTTCCATTAATTCACTTATATTCCTCTCTAAGTTGTCTATTCTCATTAGGATTTCGTCAAACCTTTTTTCAAAGTTCTTAGTTTCTTTACATTGGGCTACAACATGTTCTTTTAACTCACAGAAGTTTCTTATTATCCATCTTCTGAAGCCTGATTCTGTTAATGGGATGTGCTCGTTCTCCATCAAACCTTGTTCCCTTGTTGATGAGGAACCGTGATCCTCTTTAGAGGGAGAGGCATTCTGATTTTGAGTATTCTCAGCCTTTTTATGCTGGTTTCTTCCCATCATTGTAAATTTATCCACCTGTAGTCTTTGTAATTACCACCTTTCAAATTAGGTCTCTGAGTAGACGTCCAAGTTGTTAATTCCCAGGGCCGAAATATGAGCAACCCACTGCACTGGCCAAAACAGCAGCGTTAATACTGATGGTGCTTTTCTGCCTGGGAATCTCCAGTCTGGCTTCCTTCTTGAGTCCGTAATAGGCAACTCTGCCTTCCCGGAGCTCCAAACCTTGGTCAGAAGGGGAACCAGTCCCGTTTACTCTGCACCAAGAGTTGCTGCGCTGAGGTGCCAGCAAAACCACTGCACCAGCCACAAGAGTCACGCTGGCAACCTGTGCGGCTCCTCCAAACCTCGGTCAGAAGGGTAACCAGTCCCGTTTACCCTGCACCACGAGCTGCAGCGACTAGGTGCTGGCAAAACCACTGTGCCAGCCACAAGAGTCACACTGGCGACCTGTGCGGCTCCTCCACTGGGAATCTTCTGCACCGTGAGCGACCAAAATTTGTCTGAAAGTGTGGTGTCCTCTCATTCTCTGCACTTTCACTGGGAGCTGCAATCCCGAGATGTTAGCGGTCAGCCATCTTGGATCGTTCCTCTTAACCTGCTTTTCATGTACTGTATATTTGCTATGCGTGCAATAAGTGGCTTTTGCACTTCAAAATAGTTTTGTCAATACAAGGAAATATGTCAGGAAATTTTCCTACGATTTAATACATATCTTATAACTTTGTATATACAGAGTAATTTCCTCTTCTTTCTGAAGGGATATGTACATAAACAAGTGTGTTATATATTGAGGTAAATAGTTATACAATAAGTAGTGATGACTTCATAATCTAGCACCTCCTTCATATACCAGTGCTCTATGATAAACTTGAATTAATTATTATTATTCAGAATGAATAGTTTGTAGCATTGTGTTACTAGAAATATATATCAATGTATGATATTAGTCATGTTGCAATGATTTATTGATTTGTCTTTTTGTCCCACCTTCCTTAAAAGGATTTTAAATGAAATATTTTTAGATAATTTTTAAATCTCATTTTAACTAATTGTCAGTTTACATTGTGCACCCTTGGATCTAACATACCAAATAGTAATTTTCATATATTTTGGACAAATGAATATTAATGTATCATTCATTTTTTTTCCTGAGACAGAGCCTTGCTCTGTCGCCAGGCTGGAAGTGGTGCAGTGTCTGCTCGCTGCAACCTTTCCCTCCCGGGTTCAAGTGATTCTTCCACCTCAGCCTCCTGACAACAGGTGCATGCCAAACGCCCAGCTAATTTTTTTTTGTATTTTTAGTACAGACAGGGTTTCACCATGTTGACCAGGATGGTCTTGATCTCTTCACCTCATGATCCACCCTCCTCGACCTCCCAAAGTGCTGGGATTACAGGTGTGAGCCACCATGCCCAGCCTAATGTATCATTAAGTGAGACTTTGTAGTAAAAAGCTCATCCTCTTTTTTGAAAGAGAGAATATTTTAAATTTTTTGTTTATCACCTCATGCACTTGTCACTGGAAAGCACATTCTTAAATTCTAAGATAATTAAAATCCATCTTTTACCACGTATCATTTCCCTCATTTAATAGAAAAGAAAATAATCTTTCCACAATATCCGTAAATTTGTTTTTATCATTGATAAGAATGAAAAGAGCACAACAAAATATGTGGAGGGTTAGTAAAAATATTTTAGTTATTTTTTCTGTAGTTCTAACTTTCTGTGATATAACCATGAATTAATGTGGTGCATAAGAAAACATTTTAGTTATTTCTTTTGCTGTGCAGAAGTTTTTTTAGTTTAATTAAATCTCATTGTCTAGTTTGGGGGTTTCTTTTGCTCGTGCTTGTGAGATCCCAGTCATGAATTATTTGCCTAGACCGATGTCCAAAAGAATTTTCCCTACGTTTTTTTTTTAGTATTTTTATAGTTTCAGGTCTTATTTTTAAATTATTGAATCCATCTTGAGTTGATTTTTGTATATGGTAAGAGATAGGAGTCCAGTTTAATTCTTCTGTTTAAGTTAATTTAGATTTCTCAGCATCATTTATTGAAAAGTGGGTCTTTTCCTCTTTGTTTTTGTCAACTTTGTCAAAGATTAGTTTGCTGTAAATGTTTTTTGACTACTATAATCTTATAGTATAATTTGAAGTCATATACTTTGATGTCTCCAGCTTTGTTCTTTTTGCTTAAGATTGCTTTGGCAAAAAGTTTCTTTTTTTGGTGTCGCGAATTTTAGGATTTTTTTTCTGATTATGTGAAAAATGACATCCTCAATGTACATGCTCAATAGATTTATATTTCCAAATAAATATTTTAATATGGACATTTTACAATTGATTTGAATGCCAAACTACTTGTTTCATTTTTAAGATATGAATACCAGCTCTTGGAATATCACTAATATATCATTCCATTACACTAAGATAGGTGAATGATTCCTCCTTTATAAATAATGTTAATGCAGTCTTTTACTTGTAAGATTTATCCAAAAATTCTGAAAATATTTGCTGTTTGTCTTGAGAGAGGAAATAATTTACACACCACGCTACTGATAAGAAATTCTTGAAAAGTACTTGATGCCGCCACCATTAAGTGAGTGATTTAAGAATTTAAAATATGTGTATATTCTCAGAGTAAGAAGTTATGTACACAAAATAGTCTCTGTCCTGAAATTAGGTTTATATTTAATATCACACATTTACTTAAGAGGGGTAGGTTTGTATCAGGAATACTGGAAATATAAGAGTTAAAAAGTAAGAGAAATTTAGGCCTCACTTCTTTTTCTATTTAAAATAACAGTTTACACCGCAGAATTGCCATGACCACTAGTGTGACTGCTTTTGAGTGGAAATGTTGTAAATAAATGTACTGTTTTATTTTACTTGCGTGATCACTTGAATAAGATGTTATATTTTTTGTTCATTTTGAAGCGTGAGGCATTAGCAACAGACTTAACATAGTTAAAACCTATGAGTTAATGAGATTTATTTATTAGTCCACTGGGTTAGAAAAAAAGCCATCCACATCTAAACAGGGAGGTAATAAAGGCTATCGCATTTATGTGTATACTCAAATGGAGCAGTTTTAATTAGTGTCTAACCACCTTTGCATATCTTATAATTACTGTCTTTCCTCTAAGTACATTAGATTTCTACTAAACAAACCCTATAGAATGTTAGCCTATGTACTACCAAGTAATCTGTTGATTTGTTGTAGTTAAGAGAAATTTACATTTTAGTAAACAACAATTTGAAATTGCTTACTCGATAAACCTGATTGTAATATGAATATCAACAGAGTGCAAATACATAATATGGGAAACATGCATATGTCTGTTATGATGGTTTTGTGGTAATCTTGATTTATATGCTGACTATTTACTAACCAGTGAGAACTACAGCGTCAAGCCTATATATTTCTATCTACTCACCTGAGAAATAAAAAACAATGGGTCAGTACTAGAAAAAGTTCTTTTTGTTATTAAAGTTTTTCAATGCCTTTTAAATAACATAAAAACTTAAGGCTAATTTACAATGATATGATCACATTTGAATTTTACAAATGTAAAATGTCTCTGTATTCTAATACTAATTTTACCTTCTCTATATAGGGTGAACCTGGAGAAGCAGGGAACCCAGGGCCTCCTGGGGAAGCAGGCATAGGTGTAAGTACTGTGTTATTTTACAACAGTGTGCTACTGGTTTTGGAATTTTTTTTTTTTGCAGCATTATAAACATGTAACAACTCTTAGCTGTGATTCAACTATTTACTTTCCCTTTCCACCTCATTAAGGATAATCACAAATACAAAGCCTTGTTTAATAACTGTGCATACTCTCTGCATATGTAGATTCATAAGCAAATTGAAAGATAGTATTTACTTAAGTTAGAACGTTAAAATATGAGCTGTTTACTGTACACATTTCCTTTGATGAACTGTCCATGAAAGGAGCAAACATAAAGTCCTGCTGCCTTAAATAAACATTTTTAAATCGCATTAGGACTATATTATTCTAATTAGTTTACACTGGGAATGTATTTGCTCACCAGGAAACATTTGACAATATCTGGAGACACTTTTGGTATTTAAACGTGGAGAGCTGGTATCCAGTTAGTAAAGGCCAGGAATGCCGTAAGGTTTCTTAAAGGGCACAGAACAGCTCCCACAGCAAAAATTGTCTGGCCCAATGTGCCAAGGTTAATAAACCCTTATGCAAAACTTGTAAGATAACGCTCTTTTTTTTTTTAAACATTGTGTAGGGTCCCAAAGGAGAAAGGGGAGAGAAAGGTGAAGCTGGCCCACCTGGAGCTGCTGGACCTCCTGGTGCCAAGGGGCCACCAGGTGATGATGGCCCTAAGGGTAACCCGGTAAGTGAGTTTGGTCACCTCTCGTGGCATTTATGCCAAACTCACCTTTGAGCTTTTCTTAGATTAGTCATCCTGAGACTCTGGCCCATAGTTGCTAAATCTGACTTTTCATCATTTCATATATTCATAAGCATTCTCTATTGAATTAATTCTTTAGAAATTTTTTATTTGTTACATCTACTTAATTTAATTTTTTTTAATTGTACTTTAAGTTCTGGGGTACATGTGCAGATCTTGCAGAATTGTTGCATAGGTACACACATGCCATAGTGGTTTGCTAAATTTCTGGCAGGAGGAGAGAAATATTCTGGCAGATTTAGCCATTACATTAACCTCTTAACCTCCAAGATGTCATAACTTTACAAAAATTTATTTTTCATTTATTTCTTTTTGTTTCAAAACATCATTTAGGGTCCTGTTGGTTTTCCTGGAGATCCTGGTCCTCCTGGGGAACCTGGCCCTGCAGTAAGTATCATGGAAAAATTAAGAAATGATTTTGGTGGGAATGTTTCCAATTTCTGTATTGTTAATGAAAAATCTAATTACCTAAGTGAACTCCCAAAAACAGAAAGAAAAATAAAACAAAAAGTAATTGCAACTTCAGGAAAATCCATATAGTTGGAGACTATTGCATCAATGTTGCCTGATTAAGCTCTTTATGCAACATAGGTGCAAACATTGAATTAGGTTCCTAGACTTTCATAGGTTGTAAAAACAAATTATCTGAGTAGCATTATTATTATTAATTCAGAGTTACAAGATCTTTGCTTTTCTTTTCTCTTCTATAATGCAAATCCTATTTCAAACTGTACCATATTTGCTCATGGTGAAAGAATTCACTGGCATTGTTTACTAACAACATCTTCTTTCTTCCTTATATAAAGAGCGTGCCATATTTTAAATTTGATATATTAATAGTAGCAGTTTTACAGATTTTTGTGGGGAGAGTGAGAGGTATATTTTTTTTAAATGGTTAAAAGAATATAATGATTTTATTTGTCCATTTAAAAATGTATTTCAACAGATGGTCTACCGTACCTTTTTCCTAATAAGTAGTGTGATTTATTGACACTGAGATATATCTTGCTTCATATTCTCTTGCCTCTTACAGGGTCAAGATGGTATTGGTGGTGACAAGGGTGAAGATGGAGATCCCGGTCAACCAGTGAGTAAATATACTTTTTTTTTTTTTAGTTTTTGCATAGTCTCAAAGCATTTTATGAGATAATCAGAACTAATTGGACTTTCAAGAACATAGCTCTATGTGTATGCACTTGTTCTGAAAGAATTGTGAAAAAAAAAATTTGAATTCCAGTTAAAAGTCAATCTTACATAGAGTGTTTCTTATTTGATGTAAATTAAGAAATATAAGCAGTGTTTACAATAAAAAAGCAATCATATCATACTAATGACATTGTCATACTATGTCAAATTCAGATATCTATCCATTGTGTTAAAAAATTAAAACGCTAATAACACCAAAAGAAAAAACGTCGTTATTGTCCCATTATTTACCTAAATTATTTTAATCACAAACCTAAATGAACTCTCAACATAGTATAGGACTTAAAAAAAATGGAATGATGCAGGAGTGTACTTTGGCCACATGTAGTTACTTAGGGAGCAAGTAAGGGAGGGCACTCACTTTGGAGCCAAAGAAAACTATTCCCCAACACAATTTTGTCTCTGGGGCCATTCTCACTAAATGCTTTACCAGCACACATATGGGCTTATTCTGTATAAATAAGACCTGTGGATCATATCTCAGCATGTGTATTAATCCGTTCTCATGCTGCTATGAAGTACACAGGACTGGGTAATTTATAAAGGAAAGAGGCTTAATTGACTCACAATTTTGCATGGCTGGTAAGGCCTCAGAAAACTTATAATATGGTGGAAGGAGAAGCAAGCATGTCCTTCTTCACAAGTAGGAGAGAGGAGTACCAACTGAAGGGGGAAAGGCCTCTTATAAAACCATCAGATCTTGTGAAAACTCACTCACTATCACAAGAACAGCATATGAGTAACCACCCCCATGACTCAATTACCTCTCACTGCATACCTCCCATGACACATGGGGATTTTAGGAAATACAATTCAAGACGAGATTTGGGTGGGGACGCAGCCAATCCATTTTAGCATGTTGTATACACCTTGGCATAGAATGTTAGTTTTGACAAGAAGAAATTTAGAAGCAATAGTATTATGGTTTCACAAATGTATGTAATATGGGTGGAATTATTAACCATATGATTAAATTAATTAGCTTGCCTGTTTAATGCTTGCCAGATATAAATTAGTACTTTTTAAACGGACACAGTTTTACATGAAGTTAATTTGATTCAGTTTATTATAACTATGAATAATTTTCCCATGTAAATTTACCAGCTCTAACCATAAATATCTAGAAGAAATTTAGGTATCTGAAATAGGACTGAGATTTTCCAGGAAATATTGACATGTGGAAATGAAGAAAGAGAGTTGGTTTCCATCAAGATTTTGAAAATTTATGTGGGCCACAAAATAATATCCAATTTCATAAAACGTATTTTTTTTTTTTTTTTTTTTACATTTTATAGGGTCCTCCTGGTCCATCGGGTGAGGCTGGCCCACCAGGTCCTCCTGGAAAAAGAGTAAGTTTCTTTAATTCTTTATTTGAAACATATGCACATTATTCACCATATATATAAATTTATATAATGTATGTAAGCTGCAGGAAGCATGTTATAAAGATGATGAAGGCCAGGCACGGTGGCTCACGCCTGTAATCCCAGCACTTTGGGAAGCCGAGGCGGGTGGATCACGAGGTCTAAAGATCGAGACCATCCTGGTCAACATGGTGAAAACCTGTCTCTACTAAAAATACAAAAAATTAGCTGGGCATGGTGGCACGTGCCTGTAATCCCAGGTACTCAGGAGGCTGAGGCAGGAGAATTGCCTGAACCCAGTAGGCATAGGTTGCGGTGAGCCGAGATTGCGCCATTGCACTCCAGCCTGGGTAACAAGAGCGAAACTCAGTCTCATAAATAAATAAATAAATAAATAAATAAATAAATAAATAAATAAGATGAAAAATATCATGTCATAAAAACAGTTTTTAAATGTGCCAAATAATAACTCAAATAGAACATATTCTAACTATTTTACTGTCACAATAAAAATCAGAAAAACAACTTCTACTTAAGAAGTTTTCCACTCCTCTGTGCTTAGAACACCCCTTTGTACAAATGTAGTAGATTATTATTAAAGACTTTGGTAGTATCCTGAACATTAACTTCTCATGTAATACATGGGGTTGAGCTGTCAAAAGCCCAGTGCTAACTTAAAACATTGTAAAAACCTGAGTGTATCAATAGAATGAGCTCAGGAATCAGTATATTATGTTAAACTGCTTTACATTGTCAAACTTCTCTGACTCAGAAACAATATTTTAATGATGTGCTATAGAAAAATATAAATAAATAGACATTGCTGAAAATATGGGCCGTAGAAGACCCTAGGAGATTTACTTTACTGTAAATTTTTTCTCACTGATGCATTATGTTCATAATAAAGCAATTTGGGCAGACCTGCCTCCTGCAGCAGCTATCTCACCTTACAGTGTTCTTCTGTACCTCCTTCGGTCTATTTTCAAACTGACACATAAATAGAATATGTGATAACATCAAAATATATTTCTCAGGTTAATTCCCTCTTCAGTAATCAAAAGACACAGAGCTATTGGGGCCACTAATGTTTTCTAATGTTATCTTTATTTTAGTGAAATTTTTCACACTGAAAACCCTCACATTAAATGTAGAATGTGAATGGGTTTTACTTTTGTCTCTCAGCAATACAAATTTGAATCAATATTTGCAAACATTTCTGTTTGCCAAAAACAAATTTAATTTATAATAAAAACTTGTCTCTGAACACAATTTGCTCTTCACTGGCCAAGTGTATTCTTTTACCTTTTCTCTCATTATTTTTATTTTGTCTACAGCCCCAAAGCATGGTCTCAGTATAGATTTATCACTAAACAACCATGGGGCTGTTATTCTTATAAAGTAATTAGAAAGTGTAATGTGATTTTTGATATCTGTTGCCTCTTTCTGCTTGAAGTCCAACTGCTCATAAAACTGTGATGCATAAGTATCTATTATACTATTTCAGAACTTTGGAAGAATAATTGTATAAAACAGTGGAATGGGCTTAAATCCTTCTTGAAACAACAGGAAATCATTTTTTTTCTTTCCCCTGGCCTCAGATGGTGGGATACTATATAATATGGTTAGTAGAACAATGCAGTCACAATAGCTGACTTTCAACCAATCTTCACCAGTTATTACCTGTATTACATTGGGAAAATTGTGTATTCTCTGTTTCTCAGGGGACCGAACGCCAACCCAAGGTTTGGGCTGAATATAAAATAACTCATGTAATACAATAAAAAAACTTCACATCATAACTATTGCTATGTTGGCTCTGAGTTATGGCATAGTTATTATACACTTCTGAGCTCAAGGAAAATCATCATACAAGTATAAAGCATGTTGATTTTATACAGAGGAAACTAAACCTTGCTTCAAAGCTTGGTAGCAACTAGAAAAGGAGAGACTATGTCAAAATTCATCTTGAATATTCTATTATATATATTGGCAGCTTCTTGGCTCATTTCATTACTCAAGTCAAATTCTCAGCAAGTCCTATCTAATCTAGTTTCATTTTAAAATATGTCAAAAATTTGCACATTTATAATTTTTAATAAATGTAACTAGTTACCATTTGATATTTGAGATGACTTCTCTTAACATGGTGTTGTGTTAACAGCTCTCTCATGAACTACAGAGTGAGAGTTTTGGAGTGAATTCATTTCTTTAGCCATTCAGTGGTGGGTCACATGAATCATTCATTTTGAGCACAACTGAGTGTTTTTGAAAAATTTTTTAAGTAAATGAATAAAATAACTTATTAATGAGTATTAATGGAAACATTAAAAAAGGGACATATAAGTGTGAACCAGTAAATCTCAAGCCCCCTTTTAGAATAATATGACCCAACTTATATACAAACCTATAACTATCACATAAAAATGTTGTACGTTAAAGCTATTAAGCTGTTGTGTGAAACTATTTTGATATAATAATGTTGACACTCTTGATATTATAAAATTTTAAAATATTTTCAGTAATATTTACTAATTTTTAAATCATGATAATGCAATACATTTTTATTTTTTATTATAGGATGTTTTTAAAATGTATTTGTGTTTATTACTTTGGAATCGATAATTAAAAACAATTATAATTTTAGTGAATAACTCAGACTTCTAGGAAGACGTCTCCAAAATACTGGAATTGAGAAAATACCATAGAAAAGTCAATACATACACAGAGAGTTAGATTATATCTTTGTTCTACAACACCAGCGTAGTTGTGAGTAGTAGAAAGTTCATGTATTTGCTTTCTTATTCACTTACATCTAAGTTTGACCTCTGCATTTTCTATTTAAATGAGATATAATTTTAAAACATGAGTTAATCCCTGATTCTTAATTCCTGTCTCTTATAATGAATGATGCATTTTCATATATTAGAAATAATTAGTTATAGTAAAATATAGTAGTATATTAATGAAAATATAATGTACACCCAAGTTTAGTTATTTGTTGCTTTAAGAACATGAAGCTTACTTTTTTAGTACATTTAGTGTTGCTATAAAGGAATACCTGAGGCTGGGAAATATATAAAGAAAAGAGATTTATCTAGCTCACAGTTTTGCAGGCTCTACAGGAAGCATGATGCCAACATCTGCTTCTGGTGAGGGCCTCTGGCTGCTCCCACTCATGGTGGAAGGAGAAACGGAGCATGCATGTGCAGAAATCACATGGTAAATGAGGAAGCAGGAGGGGGAGGGGAGGTGCCAGGCACTTTTTAACAACTAGCTCTCTCAGGATATAACAGAGTGAGAAGCAACTCACCCCTACCCAGGAAGGGTATTAGTCTGTTCATGAGAAATCCATCAATATAACTCAGACACCTCCCACTGGGCTCTACTGCCAAGCTTTGTAATCAAATTTCAACATGAGGTTTGGAGGAGAGAAATATCCAAATCATAGTAATAATCAATAATTATTTTTTCATTAAAAATTAAAGATTACATTTTTATTAACATAAAGATATTAACATAAAGATATTAATATATAAAGATTATATTTTATTGATATAAAGATATTAATATATAAGATACTGTTAAATTGTAAGCAATTGCTGAAGTTTTCTTTAGATGCAAATGTCAAATACAATTAGAAAATAGAAAAAAATTATGTTACTCCCATTCCTGCCAATATTTCTAACTAGACAACATGATTAACTTCCCTGATTAAAATGAATTGGAAAAAACTTAAAAAAATAAAATTATGCTTAAGTACATCAATAAGATGGGTAAATAATGAGAAATTAAGATAATTTATTTGTGAAGTTATACTTATTGTTATATAGATATATAGGCAATGGTGTCATTGAAAAAAAAAACCCAGAAAATATCCAATGGTATATGTAAACCTCATTTGTAACAAGTTGGACATTACACATCAATGGAAAGTGGATAGACTATTAAAAAAATTCTGCTGGGATAAATGATTTCCTATGTGGAAAAAGATTAAATATGCCTCATCTATCTCATTTCACAGAACTCAATGCCAGTTGATTTGTAATCATAAATGTCAAAGGTAAACTTTGATATATTTTAGCAAAAATTATTGGAGAATAAATTTTTGAGCTTCAGTTATAAATTCTGATCGCACAGGCATAACCAGAAAGGAATAGACTGATGTATCACATATGTGACCGTTACAATTTCCTATTTATCCAAAAATACCTAGAAGACATTGGAACAACAAGATCTGATTAGGAGAAAATATTTCTAATATACAGGAAACTTGCACAGAATAATTTGTTAGAATATCTAAGCATTTCTCACAAATTAGAATAGCAAGAAAAAACAATAGAAAAAATATGCCAAAGGCATGAAAAGTATTTGACACAAATGCCCATGAAACATGAAAAAATATTTTTAGAAATCAGAAAAATGTGCCAGAAATTACATTGAGATACTATATATATATCTATATCTATCTATCTATCTATCTATCTATCTATATCTATAGATAGATATCTATCTAGATATAGATATAGATAGATAGATAGATAGATAGATAGATATAGATAGATAGATAGATAGATATAGATAGATAGATAGATAGATAGATATCTATAGATATAGATAGATAGATAGATAGATATCTATCTATAGATATATATATATCTATATATATATATTTTTTTTTTTTTTTGAGATGAAGTTTCGCTCTTGTTACCCAGACTGGAATGCAATGGCACAATCTCGGCTCACCGCAACCTCCGCCTTCTGGGTTTAAGCAATTCTCCTGCCTCAGCCTCCCGTGTAGCTGGGACTACAGGTGTGCACCACCATGCCCAGCTAATTTTTGTATTTTTAGTAGATACGGGGTTTCACCTTGTTGACCAGGATGGTCTCGATCTCTTGACCTCGTGATCCACCCGCCTCGGCCTCCCAAAGTGCTGGGATTATAGGCGTGTGCCACGGTGCCCAGCCTTGGGAAGAATGTTTTCAAAAACCAGTGAAGATTGTGAATTACTAGATACTGCCACTTTAGGGAAATAGTTCTATGCTACCTACTAGAATGTGACATGAACTTTTTCTACCATCTGGTAATTCCATTTCTAAGCACGTATCCTAGATGACATTTTTCACATAATCACCAAAAGACCCAAAGAAGAATGTTGTGTTATCTTTGTTAATAGTAACTGTAGACAAGATAAGTTTATTGAAGTATATTCAAAAACTAAAACGTTATAGGCAATAAAAGTGAATATACTACAGATGCATGGATAACATAGATGAATCTCAAAATCTAATATTCAACGTCAAACAGAATAAATATGTGTATGTTTATACATATGTCTTGTGTGTGTATGTGTATATAATATTGAACCGGAAAGATATATTACATTGTTTCATTTATATAATATGCAAAAATTTTAGGACATGTTTAACATTTAAACATAAGTGTTAAACATGATAAAGAAAAATAAGGCAATGATTAACAAAAATTTAGGATGGTAGTTATTTCTGTGGAAGGAAGTGGATTGCAATTGTCACAAGTGGTATGTAGGAAGCTTCCAAGTTAATGATACTGTACTGTGTTATCTACTGCATTTGCATGTTGAAAGCCTAAAATAAAATAATATTGAGTCATTCTAGTATATGTTCTTTAGTATTATTAGAAAGTGTGTTAATGGAGTTCGCTTTGATTTTTGATACATTATTTTAAAACAACCTCATAAAAATTTTAGTGCTGTTCTATCCTCTCTTTTTAAATTGTAATTTATAGAAAGATGATGAGCTATTTTAATCCATTCTAGTCACTTTGTAAACAAAATTGGAAGACTTTGTATTCATGAATTAATAATAACATGAGGACTGTGGTGGCTATGCATCGCTTACAAAGCTATTCACATTCATTTTGATGTAGCAGAAAAATCAACCCTAGGTCAGCCTGACTGAGCAATAATATGCAGATTTTTCTGTTTTAAAATATGGCAACAATAAATTAAAACTGAAAGCCATTTAATACAATATGTTAAATTGTTTACTATATTAGGTTTGGATAAACTGGCATGCTTAAATGCTTTTATCTGTTTTACATAATAAGATATTTTCTTCACCAGAGTAAAACATATTGTAATGGTGTAAAAAATTACTGTCAACAATCTTATTATTAAAACTATGATTTGTTCTGATTTAACACTAGCAATTAATGCATGCACTCTTAATTTACAGCCTACAACACTATTTAGTCAATAGCTCTACCTCAACCTAAACTAATAGGTGGCTTAGCTTGAAAAAAAAGAAAAAGAAAGAAATGGAAAAACAGGCCAAGTGCAGTGGCTGACACCGGTAATCCCAGCACTTTGGGAGACAGGCAGGAGCATTGCTTAAGCCCAGGAGTCTGAGACGACATAGTGAGATTCCCATCTTTACAAGAACTTTAAAAAATTACCCAGATGTGGTGGTGCCTGCCTGTAGTTCCAGCTACCTGGGAGGCTGAGGTGGGAGGATTGCTTGAGCCCTGGGAGGCTGCAGTGAGTCGTGATTGTTCTACTCTACTGCAACCTAACCAACAGAAAGAGACCCTCTCTCAAAAAGACAAAAAGCAAAGCCCAAATTATTTGCTAAGATCATTTGCAATCTATAAACTGACACTCCTTTTATCTTAATTTCACTGCAAAGTAGACCAGAATGCTGTTGCATCAGAATCAGACAGAACTTGTTTCAAAACCTTGCTACCTAAAAATGTGACTTGGGATAAGTTAATGTATTTGGGTCTGAGTTTTCTCATTTATAAAGTGGGCATAACAACTAATTTACAGTGCTAAAGTGAGGACTAAATTAAATTAAGAAAACGTATATTTAAAGCACAAAGCCTAATACTTGAATTTGCCAGGATCTCAAATAGTGGATGTTATTATTAAGCATTGAATAAGGGTTTCAAATTGTGGTATTACTTATAAACTAAATAAGCTTATTATTACTTAAAGGGTAAAGATAAAAAGGAGCAAAATATTTTCTTCTAATGTCCAAATTGTTTACATTAAAGGAAAGCACATCAGCAATAAATTCATGGTAAACTTAGTTTTGTTTATTATTGAATTATGCTTTGTTGTTTGAGTTCAATGGTGACCAATATTGAACTAATTTGGTGATACACATACAAAAAGGATATAGAATATTAATTAACTGCACTTTCGAAGTATAGTATATTGTAATTTTAAAGAAATTTATACTTATAATAATAATATAAATTAGTTATTCCTTGGTGCAAATTCATGTGACATATATGGTAAAGAATTTACTATGAGAACAATTGCCAAAAATAGAAGCATTTAAATTCATGACAACTGCACATATTTTTTAGTAGAATGGATTTGTTAAACAATAGAGATTTAAGACCAGTTTAAGAAATATTAAAGTTATTAAACTAAGTCAATTTAGAAGGAGGTATTTGGTCATGCCTGTGGATCCCAGCACTTTGAGAAGCTGGAGGATCACTTGAGCTCAGGAGTAGGAGACCAGCCTGGGCAAAATGGCAAAACCCTGTCTCTACAAAAAAATTAAAAAGCCAGATACGATGGCCTGAGCCTGTAGTCCCAGCTACTCAGAAGCTGAGGTGGGGGAATGGCTTGAGCCCAGGAGTTTGAGGCTGCAGTGAGCCAAGATCACACCGCTGCTCTCAAGTCTTGGCAACAGAGTGAGACTCTGTGTCTAAAAAAATAATGAAAGCACCATATACAAGTGAGATCACTCTGTTTATACACTGTACATATGTAAGGTCACTTTGTCACTTTGTCTATACCATGGGTGATCTTAAAGCATCTAATCATAGAGGGGAATAATGCAGAGTGAATTCTATGAATTGAAACTGATTTGAGAATACTGTCACCACAAACCTTTGGGTTCAGTCAGCAGACAGCAATGTCTGATGCAGCAATCAATTTAATACCACTTTTGTGAAAATAATGAGAACATATTCATATGCAGTAAGGTAATATCTGTTCTACAGGCTTGTGGTTTGGTTGACTACAGAATTGATTTACAATCTGTTTCCCTTTAGTTCATCTAGAAATGTTAATCTTAAATTAGCTTTGTATATATTTTGTGGAAATTAACATTTCTCAGATCCTTACTTTCCCACTGTAGAAATAATAAAAAAGTAACTTTTTTTTATAAAATCTTATGACAAAAGTAGCAATGACAAGAAATGTGTTCAAAAGTATCACCACTTTCTTCTGTAATTGAATCTAACGCATGAGTGATAATACAACTTCCTGATAGAATATTGATCACAATGTTGTGAGTGGCAGTGATACTGAGCAAGAACATTCTAATGGTTATTAAGCAAGTAGGAGAATTACATTATCATTTGTAGTGCATGTACTTTCTGTCATGCATTTGTAATATTTCCTTAAGGCACTAGAAGATTTTTACAGCTTGTTTCAATAAGACATGGAATTTTAATACTAAAGTTATCATTTTAGTTACTTCCATGCCCTTTCACTGAAAAAAAAAAATCTAGAGCTAACAAAAATAATTTAAACATTATAACCCAAAAAATGCACATATTAAATGGAAATTTGAGTTCAGCTCATATTGCCAAAGGAAAGTTCATAATAAAAAATTAAAATAGTAACATTATTAATTGATTACAATGACAGATGAAGTTTTAATTTACTATGAACACACACATCATATATATCATATAGTATATATATATATATATATATATATATATGCCATGTATATGAACATACAGTGTGTGTGAATATATATATATATGTGTGTATGCATATATATATATGTGTGTGTGTATATATATATATATATATATACATATATATGTATATATACACACACATACATCCAGGATTAGTATTATATATAATAGCATTAATTCAAATTTCAAATTCAGACATTTTCTTTTACAAAATACTTTGAAAAATTCTTATATAAATGTATAGGTAGAAAATACATTGTAATAATAAAATAAATCATAAATCCACTTAAAATTTCTTTGGTACAAAACTATGCCTTCCAAGTAAGGTCGTTATGAAAACAAGGTCTGCATTTAAACTGGGAACCACTACAGAGATTATACACCCCTCTAGGAGATTCAGAGTCCAAGAAGAGTATTAAAGAATCTGAAAATATTGAATCAAATTTATTTATTTCTAAAACATTTTAAATATTAGTGTTTTTAATACTGTTCGGGAAAATTGTTCTAAAATTTTTTAATGTGGGAAACAAAAATTCTGGTTCATTTAATATGTTCAAAAATGTTTGTTTATCCAAATAACTAATTTTATACTAAATTTGTCATAGTTTGTTTTGCTAACATTAAAAAATTAAGATCTCCATATGCCAAATCTCTGCCTTTCTCGAATTCTCTTCTTTCCTCCCCAAATCTCAAGTCACCATATCATCATGCACCCTAATATTCTGCCACTGTACAGCAAGACAAATGCACAGATGCTTAGCTACTAGCCCAAGTGAACTACTAGCAGGTCGGTAAAGAGTGTCTGCACTTTCCATTCTTATTCCTTTAAGCATGCATCTGAGTGACCAGAAGGTAAAGTGTTAGAAGAAACCATCCTTCTCTGATCCATCCACACTGTAAGATTCAGATCAGAGACTAGGTTTTTAGGAACATCCTCTGTACTGCCAAACTGAATCATTGTACCTATTTTGTACACTGATCTCATCTTTGTTTATTTTACAATGTACTATTTGTTAATTTTTGTATCTGTACTATTTCTGTGTCAATTCTATGAATTCCTTAGGGATTTAATTTTACTTGTTATTTATATGCATAGCTGATTTCTGGACTATAAGGGATATTTAAATGACATGAGTAGAAAAAATTAGCAAATTATAGAATTATACTGTAAAACTTGAATAGTGGAAAGAAGATCAGATTAGATGCTTTATATGAAGAGTAGTTCTCATTAGTAGAAAAATCTTTTATAACAATAACAACTGGTGGAGAATTAACTAAGGCCTATTTTAGTGTGTTATGCTTCATGAGGCATTTTTCAATAAGAACCCTCATTTACTTCATGAAAGTACAACAAGCTCTCACCGGATTGTTTCTCCTCCTCCATTTATGCAAATGTATGAGGAATAAATTATTGGGACAAGAATATGTCCACAGGCATTGTCTTTGCTTTGTGAACACAGATTTACTGGCTGAAGGATGGGACATCCAAGATTGAGTGGCCACATTCTGCAAGGGCTTTGTTGCTTTGTCTTGCCAAGGTGAAAGGACAAATTGCCAGCAAGAAAGCAAGATATCAAATTCACAGCCTCAAGTTTTTTTTTTTTTTCTGAAACAGACTCTCGCTCAGTCGCCTAGGCTGGAGTGCAATGATACGATTCGGTGCACGGCAACCTCTGCCTCCTGGGTTCAAGCAATTCTCCTACCTCAGCCTCCCAAGTAGCTGGGATTACAGGGATCCACCACTACGCCAAGCTAAATTTTGTATTTTTTAGTAGAGATGGGGTTTCACTATGTTGGCCAGGCTGGTCTTGAACACTTGACCTCAGACGATCCACCGACTCGGCCTCCCAAAGTGCTGATAGTACGGGCATGAACCACCGTGCCTGGGCGCCTCAGCCTTTTTATATTCATTATTAATCAATTCATAAGCTCTCATGGCCTTAGCACCTCCTATTAGGTCCTACTTCCCAGCACTGTGTTGGGGATTAAGTTTTTAGTGCCTGCTTTTTGGGGAACACATGAGTTTTTGTCTAAGGGACACTTATTGCTCTCAGAAAAAGTATATCTGCTTTCATCCTAGTTTTTCTGAAATTTTTTGTCATCTGGAAAAAATATAAGGAATAAATAAAATTCAAAAAATGAGAAAAAGAATAGAACAAAGTCACTTAAAAAATTTTTACTATGACAGATATTTGTTCACAGAAGGAAGAAATTATTTAGGGACAAGGAACCCTTTATTTTAATTGGAATTTAGTTCTGTGTTGTCGTTTAGTTATGTTAAAATTCTCTAGGCTCTTCTAATTCAGATTTTCTTTATTCTTTGAAGTAAAAGTGAAGTTTTCATTCTGGTGTTTAGACAATAGGTATAGATGGGTTGCTTTTTAAAAATCCAGTATTGATAAATCTTCTCTACTATAACCTTCATGTTGCAAATGCAATATTTTGAGGTTAAGACTACATATCATTATGTTACTTGTCTAAGGAAAAACTGTCATTGAATAAGGAAAATCTATTTCATTGAATAACATTATTTCTATTTCTAAAATAATAATCGTTACGATTGTTGTATCTATTTTGCATATGTTATTATTTTAAATATCACACCAAAATAATTTCTGGCTTAACATTTTAACAGAAGAACAAATGTGAAATTCATGATTTAATACAGAATTCCCTTTGCCTAAATATGAAATGTAAAAGATGTCCTTTGAAATTTTAATGTATGTATTTTGATTAACATATCTGAGGACAGTCAAGAGACTTCCCATAGAATTTGTACATTTCTTATCTTTGAATTGAGTTACAATGAATGTCTAATAACAGGTAAAGTTATAGGAATGATATTGAGAGAATAATTACTAATGCTGTTATCATTGACTCTTTCTGAGATAAAATGAGTTCATGAAATTCTATAGAGTTCATAGAATCGATGAAGTGCTTGATACTCACTTTATTCACTTTTACTTTTTGTGTAGATTCATGGGGTACAAGTGCAAATTTGCTCTATTGCTATTGCATCATGGTGAAGTCTGGGCTTAAATTGCGTGCATCATTGAAGCCACGCACGTTGTACTCACCAAGCAACCTCCCATCATCCACCTCTATTGACACTCAGTTTCAAATAGTGTATAGAAGGCTGGGATATATTCACCATTAGAATATTAATATGTCATCTGAAAAGGAAAAGTTTTCCTCCTGCCTCACTTTATTCTCACCAGTTAACGCCACCATGACTATTGTCTGCAACCACCAAACCCGACCTCATTTAATGATTTTGAACACAATTTGTTATGAAAATTGAAGTAAACAAATGGAAAACAAGAGAGTCTGATGGAAAAAATGAAAAGCAGTTTCCTGGAAATAGCACTAAGTTTCTTTTTCAATCTTTCTGTATTCATGCTTTTGGATGGCATCTAAAGTGTAATTTTGCTTTTCCATTTTGCTTCTAACATTAGGATTTAAAAAGTGACATTGACTTTCATTTTACTTATTTATGTGAATTACATAGTTCTCAAAAATGAAAATACTGTGTCTATTGACCATCATAATTTAAAATATTGTGTTTCTTTACTTACTATGTGATCCTGTAAGAATGAATGAACATATTTATATTCTAGGATTAATAAAGGGGCCACTCTTAAAAAACATATGAGAATACAAGTAAAATCTCACACATTAAATAATTTTCTAATAACAAAATATAATAAATTATATCTCAGTGTTTTACACACTCATAAGTGATATCTCAGTATTTAACACATAATTTTAATTCATCAGCATTTCTGTAAAAACTTTATTTTTACTGCTTTTTTGTATTGACGTGAAGTGATTGTCTGTAGTATACTTAATCTGTGCTGTTTTTCAGTATTCTAAGAGGAAATTTGTACATAAAATGGGTTTTGATTTTCATTATTGTATTTTAAACCAAATGATAGAAAACTACAATTTATTAATCTGTTACAAATTAAACTGTAGTGTTTTTTGCTGTTGTTTGTTTGTTTGTTGTTGCTGTTGTTGTTGAGACTGAGTCTCACTCTGTTGTCAGCCTGGATGGACTTCAGTGGCACAATCATGGCTCACTGCAACCTCCGCCTCCTGGGTTCAAGTGATTCTTCTGCCTCAGCCTCCCAAGTAGCTGGGATTACAGGCACCAGCCACTACGCACAGCTAATTTTTTGTATTTTTAATAGAGACGAGGTTTCACCATGTTGGCCAGGCTGGTCTCAAAATGCTGACCTCGTGATTTGCCCTCCTCAGCCTCTCAAAGTACTGGGATTACAGGCATTCTTAAACAAGTTCTTATTAACATTCCTTTATATGTGATACATGCGTGATACATGATACATATTTTATTGCATATGTGTAATATGTGACACATATTTTGGTATGTATCCTCATATTAATATGTGATACATGTTTTACATTAAATCTTATGTCTATAGGGTCCTCCTGGAGCTGCAGGTGCAGAAGGAAGACAAGGTGAAAAAGGCGCTAAGGTAAAAAAAGTTATATACATACATTTATTTATATAATAGGCATTATGTTTGAAAATGACATGCATGAACTGATCAACATTTATTTCAGTACATTTAATAAAATAGTAAAAGGTCTCTTCTCATCATTAACGTGCTTCCATATTTTATTTCCTAACAGGGAGAAGCAGGTGCCGAAGGTCCTCCTGGAAAAACCGGCCCAGTCGGTCCTCAGGGACCTGCAGGGAAACCTGGTCCAGAAGGTCTTCGGGGCATCCCTGGCCCTGTGGTGAGCATCTATCTGTGTCAAAAAGATACCATTTTGAAAATAACATTTCGTTTCTAAAAAAAAAAAAATTATGAATGAATGTGCTTATGTTGGCATTATTTCATGAGTTATGTGGATAATTTTATGGGAATTCTGTAAATATAATGTAAAAATATCAGATACTCTTAAAATATTTAAGCATATCATTTACTTAATAAGTTCATGGTGAAACACTAAGTTATAAAAAGAAAACAGAAAACTAAATTTTAAAATTTCAGTGATATGAAATGTTTATATATACACATATATATATTTGTGTGTATGTGAATATAGACACGTAGGCATAGTAAAAAGACCCAAAATTACTTACAATATTTGTAGATGTCCTCTATATGGTGGAACTTAACGGTTATATTTGCTTTGATTTCTTGTTGTATTTCTAAAATTTTAAAAAAGAAATATTCATTATTATATTAATTTCAAAAGCAATCGTTTTTATTTTCTGTAGGGAGAACAAGGTCTTCCAGGAGCTGCGGGCCAAGATGGGCCACCTGGCCCTATGGTGAGTAAGATCTTTTCAGTCTTTTAAAAGTGAAAATTTCAACAACAAAATTGTTTACTAGCAAGAATTTTTGATATTTTAGCTTATAAATTGGTTTGTACTATTTATAATATTCCAAGAAGTATATTACTTTGCCTTAGAAGAAACTAATCCTAACTGATAGAGGTATATGGAAAATAAACTACTTGATCAGAAGATTTTTTTCTTTCTTTTGAACTTTGGATGAAAAAGATTATTTCCATTCTGAATGAAATACCACTAATGATCCAGCCAGTGCTTTTCCTAGGATGGACAGTTGCCTAAAAGGCTTGCAGTTACACTTATTTTCCTGGCATTTCACTGTAAAAAGTATGCTGGCACCAGCATACAGTGATTCTTTGACCAAATAAATTGTTCTCTTTGTGAGTTATACAGGCTGAAATGTAAAACAATAAAACTCAGTGAAAAAAAAACATGGCTACTGTAATACTGATGCTTGATGACTGTCATAAAGTCTGTGTGCAAACATGCTTGAGAAATGCAATAAAGCATTTTGTTGACTGTCATAGTATTCATAGATGGAGTGTATTATAGGAACCAAAGCTATACTTGATACAAATTTGAGCAAAAAGTGAGAATATAAGACTGGCCCTTTAGAATAATTTTTTACTAGGTGGCTTATTTGCTGTATAGATAGATTCATTACGGTAGAGATTTGTGAGTGCCATTATCCAGTAATAGCTAAGTGTGAAGTGATTAATCAAAATGGCAAACAATACATATAGTACTCTATGTGCAATGAGTGTTAAGTCCTTCTATATGATATTTTAAAATTTATTCCAATGCTTCTTATCATAAATATATTAATTATCTTGGAGATACAATTATATTCAGAAAGCCATCGCAACTGGGATTCATAATTAATTCAGGAAGAATTTTGGTTATTCCTTTTAACAAAGATGCCACAGCAATTTCCTCTAGCATACCTACCAAATATTTTATAAGTTTTAAAGAGATTATTTAAACTTTCACTGAAGAATTTAAAGATCACTTATTTAGTAACTAGATAAAGCTATCAAATTTTGGTAGATTTCAAGCAAGAGATGATCAGCTCTACGCATTCTCATAAGCTTAGGAAAAGGGCCCTGGTTGAATGTCTGTACCACTATTTGGGATTATTCTCTTTAGATATGATGAACTCATAACTACACAGAGTCAGAGCCTGGAAAAAAAATACCTTGCCTTAAATTTGCCAGAGATTTTTTTCTTGTTATTTCACATTTTCCAGTAAATATTCTGACCTTTCTGGAGATGAAATAAAAAGCACAATGATGGAGATTTCCTTCAGCTAATATTAAAAATAAAGCCTTCTGACATGCCACCTGATTTGGCATGCAAACTTTTGTATTTTTGGCTCTTAAATTAATGCGAGTTTACAGTGCAAGAGGACAGAATAATTCCCAAATCCTTTAGGTAAAGCGGAATGATAAGCATCAGAAGTGACCTGCATGACTGCAGCTCATTCTGACTCCTTGTTTTATTGGAGAGTACTTAGAATGTGAATTATAATGTGTAGCTTTTTTCATAGCTTTAATTAGTCTTGACTTGTGATAACTGATTTCAGTGAGAATGCTACCTTAGTCTTCATGAGGTGAGGATGGGCGGAGAAATCATCTTCAGAAAGCCATTTATGGCAATTTAATGAGTGTTTCAACTCAACTAAGAAAAAGCCATTTTAATAGGTAATTTTTTAATCAGAGTGAGAAGTAGCTTATTTTGGTTACTAGTTAAGTTTATCTTTTTTTATTAAGCTTTAAGTTCTTCGTTTCTAAAATGGAAATATTGCTAGCTTCTATCTGATGATATTTGTAAAGTTTAAATGAGTTAAATTGGGGTATGGATATCTTCTAACCCAAGGATTTCTTAGGTTAATTTAAAAAATTGTTTCTAAATCATTTTTATATCACTGATTAGTACTACTAGCACCAAATCAAGAATCATTAAATGAATGAAATAATGATATTTTGAAAAACGATCAATTATATTCTTAGCGGAAAGTAACTAAATTCGACCACATTCATCCATGTGTATTATCAATAAACCTGTATGTAAGTTGTTGACTATTAAAGCAAATGGAAGAGATCAAGTACTATCATACTTACAATGGTTAAAAATGTTAATGTGTTAAGTACTGTGATAGACTCAGGCAGAGGATACTAGATATACACAGAGTCAGACCATTCATTTCCTCTAGGGACACTTCCCTGTTTAGAAATAGGATATGATTATTAAAGAAGGAACAGAGAGGTTTACCTGTGGATAAGATAGTGGGTGTGAGAACGACAGAAATTTGGAAATTCACAGAAGTTTCTGTTAATCTCTGAAATTAGTCTGTGTGAAAGCTATAATAGTTTCTCTATAATGAATTCTTCCCTCATTATGTAACATATATTCACACCCATATCCAAATCTACAGGCTTCAATTTGCTTATCATTGGAGTTCCACAAGTACCTATTAGGTCTCTTTTCCCCTTTTAGAAGCTGCCGGTAACTACCTACTGTAGTGTTTCTACTGGTGAGATAAAGCTACCAAGAAATTCCCCTTTTCCCCGACTTTTAAATACAACTTAACTCTTCAGTAAGTACAACTTACCTACCTTCATCTCTCCAGATTGGCAGCTACCTAATTAGACAATTGAAATGTCTAACAGAGCGTCCATTACCCACATAGATAAGTCTAACAATTTTATAGGAAGGTTCTGGATATGAAATTCTTTGTGGTAGAGTAAAACAAAGTGATATTTTAAAACTCTTAAAATGATTTCTGCTTGCTGTCTGCCTACACTGTGTTATCATCTCTGCTAGAGTCAGAGATGATACAGTATTTATATTTTACTTTAAAAGGTACATATTGCACATGGCAAAAACTTCTTTATAAACATGAATTCAACATATGAATACATTTTCATATATATCTAGGTATACACACACAAGCAGACAAACACTACAAATGTGTACTTAGATCACTGTGTGAATTGAAGATGAATAAATAGTTCATATGGGCTGGGTGCAGTGGTTCATGCCTGTTATCCCAGGACTTTGGGCTGCCAAGGTGGGCAGATCACCTGAGGTCAGGAGTTCAAGACCAGCCTGGCCAACATGGTGAAACCCCATCTCTACAAAAATACAAAACTTAGCCGGGCATGGTGGCTCATGTCTGTAATCCTAGCTACTTGGGAGACTGAGGGGAGAATTACTTGAACAATGGGAGGCAGAGGTTGTGGTAACCCAAGGTCGCACCATTGCACTCCAGCCTGGGCGACTGAGCAAGACTCCTTCTCAAAAAAAGAAAAAAAAAATATTAATAGCACATGTGGAATCTAATCAAAAGCTAAGGCGATGATGAGCCTATATAAAGTACTCTATTCAAGTATATTTTATTAAGTAGAACTCTGTTAGAGTTGGTGTAATATAATTTTATTAGGGTTTCTTAAAGGTTTTTTTAAAAATTTTGTTCAAATTTTGTATTGGTAGAATTATGCTACTATTTTAGTAGTCAACCAACATTAATGGAAATATAACTGAATGTTTCATTTATTTATTGTGACAGTCTCACTCTATCACTGGACTGCAATGCAGTGGCACAATCATGTCACTGTAACCTTGTCCTTCCAGGCTTAGGTGATTCTCCCTCCTCAGCCTTTGCAGCAGCTGGGACTGCAGGTTCGTGCCACTACACCAGGCTAATTTTTGGCATTTTTAGTACTGATAGGTTTTTGATAGTTGCCCAGGCTGGTCTTGAACTCCTGGGCTCAAGGGATCCATTGACCTGGGTCTCCCAAAGTGCTGAGATTAAAGGCGTGAGCCACCACACCTGGCCAATTGAGAGTTTTAAAGAGAAGAATGATGATATCTGCATTCTGCCCTCTGATACAAAGTCAAAATTGATATGATTTAGTCGTTCTAAAATCTAAAGTGTATTTGACTTTTTGAAGTCAGAATTAACATCTGTTTTAGTTTTAAGTGTTTCTTTTGTTTCATTTCATATTCTTTTTTTTTTTTTAATTTTTATTGCATTTTAGGTTTTGGGGTACATGTGCAGAACGTGCAAGATAGTTGCATAGGTACACACATGGCAGTGTGTTTTGCTACCTTCCTCCCCTTATTCTTTTAAGAATCTATTTGTTTCAATGCAGCCAAAAAATGATTTAGTATTTATGTTCAAACAAGTTTCTTTGGTATTATCACACATTTCTTCCTTTGATAATAACATGATAAATAAAATATCTGATAGTATTATTTTTCAAAAATAAAAACTTAAATAAAAGACAGGATGGGGTACTGAATTACAGTTTATTTCTTTAATACTACGTTTAAGTCATCTATAGACAAGAGTGATATGGGTAGCATTCCATAATGATTAAAAAGGTTTAAATAACAAAGCATTTGATTTTCACCAGAGTAAACACTATTCCAGAATCTTATCTTTTAAATAAAGTGTAGGATCTGCAGTTTCTTTAAATTTTAATGAACTAGATTTTTGAAATGTAGATCAAAGCAAATATTCCAGAAAGCATAATACTGCAGGGGAAAATGTTTGCTTGGCGTATTCTAGACACTTAAGAATGTATCATTCCTGTTTTCCTTTTCACTTTATTACTTATGAATTATGTATTTCCCTGGGGGTTTTCAATTTACACTATCCCAAAGAGAAAAATAGAAAATATGCACAGTTGGAATAACATTTTTATATAGAGAGTTGATGTTTTTGATCTGTTTCAGGTTCAGAGGGTCATTTATAACTGCTCTCAATATCATAATGTTACCAATTTCTATTTCCAGCTGATGAAAATAAAAATTGATTTGGTTTGGCAAATTCATCTTTAGATGTAGTTTGTAATGTTATGAGAGATTATTAGCTTAGAGAAATTAACACTCATTATCTCTAACTTCTTCATGAATAATATTTACGGAAAGGATTTTTATTGCATTGAAAACACAAATAGTGTCTAATATATTTTTCATTAAGCTTGAGCAATTAGAATCACTAGTAATTCTTTTTTGCTATTTTAGCTTTTTCTATTAGAATGGGATGAGAAAGTTCACAGGTATTTATCTGTAGCATATCTAAAACTAATGATAGTAATTTACATTTGTATTATGCTTCACTGTTTACATAGTTTTTACTGTGGAAAGCGAAATCCAGGATAAGAGGGAGATTACTTGAAAGTGAATTTGATAATTTCCCGGTGTTTTTTTTTGTCTGTCTGAGATTTAACAGGGTAGCATGATTGTTTTTCTTATACAAAGAGAATATAACTAAACTCATATAAACTTAACTCTGTGGATTAGTAATTTTCCCCTTATTAGAAGATTATTATTCAGCATATCTGCACTTAAAACTGCATGTCCAAAAATTTTCTTCCACTCTTTAGGTTGCCTGTTCACTCTGATGATAGGTTATTTTGCTGTAATAGAAGTTCTTTAGTTTAATTTTGCAATCTATTCATCTGACAAAAGGCTAATATCCACAATCTACAAAGAACTTAAATTTACAGGAAAAAAAAAAAAAAGCCCCATCAAAAACTGATTAAAAGGTATGAACAGACAATTCTCAAAAGAAGACATTTATGTGGCCAACAAACATATGAAAAATACTTACCACCACTGGTCATTAGAGAAATGCAAATCAAAACCACAATGAGATTCCATCTTACACCAATTAGAATGGCAATCATTACAGAGTTAGGAAACAACAGATGCTGGAGAGGATGTGGAGAAATAAGAACACTTTTACACTGTTGGTGGGAGTGAAATTAGTTCAACCATTGTGGAAGACAGTGTGGCAATTCGTCACAGATCTAGTACCAGAAACACTTGACCCAACAATCCCATTACTGGGTATATACCTAAAGGTTTATAAATCATTCTACTATAAAGACACATGCACATGTATGTTTATTCCAGCACTATTCACAAAGCAAAGACTTGGAACCAACCCAAATGCTCAATAATAGACTGATAAAGAAAATGTGGCATGTATCTAACATGGAATGCTATGCAGCCATAAGAAAGGATGAGTTCATGCCCTTTGCAGGGACATGCATGAAGCTGGAAACCATCATTCTCAGCAAATTAACACAGGAACAGAAAACCGAACACTGCATGTTCTCACTCATAAGTGGGAGTTGAATAATGAGAACACATGGACACATGGAGGAGAACATCACACATCAGGGCCTGTCGGGGGATGGGGAACTAGAGGAGGGATAGCATAGGAGAAATAACAAATGTAAATGAAGAATCAATGGGTGCAGCAAACCACCATGGCACATGTATACCCATGCAACAAACCTGCATGTTCTGCACATATATCCCAGAACTTAAAGTGTAATAAAAAAACAAACTGCATGTGCTTCTATGAAAATAAATTTTGTCTGTTGTTAATTGAATAATATAGGGAAACTGTCCACTTTAATACTTACAGAATTTTAAATTCATTTATTAATTAAAAAACATAAATCTATCTAATAATTTTTCAAAATACCATTGTTACACAAGGGCTAATTTTTATTAACACTATTCCTGCTCTTCCTGAGATTCACATTTCCTTTTGAGAAGTAGGCTTCAGAAACAGGAATAGAGAGGGCTCATCCATATTCTTGCAGCAGCTCTGTGAGATAGGAATTGTAGTCCCCAGTTTGTAGATGAGAAAACTGAAGCTCCCTTTGTCCAGCTAATTAAAGTAGCTAAGAAGAGAGTTTGGTTTCTATGCCAGACCTATCCCATTCTGAACGCTTACTTTTCCTAGTACATCACACTATTTGAATCAGATCCATAGTTCTTAATGCTTTAAACTCACAAAAATTATGGACCAGGATATAATGTGCTTTTTTACACTGAAAAATTACAGTGTTTCCAGATAGGGGGAAATATTACTCATGGTAGCCTTGCAGAAGATACAATAATGGTGACTCATGATGTATTTTAGTAAAAGTTAAAACAATTTGCTGTCCTAGGGCCATAATGAAAATTATTGCTAAAATTATAGTTGAGATAATTCAATTCTATCAGCATAATTCAAATTCATAGAGAAACCTTGTGAACAGTTTCCTTTTGTTGCTGGGTGCCTTACTTGTGGCAAGCAGTAGTGACATAGCTAGGTTATAATGACCCTAATTTCATGAGTCACATATAAATAGTTCTTTAGCATCAGTTACACATCTGACAGCATCTGTTGCCTGCATAGTTTCCCTTGTATAATTTCACACCAAGCACGGTATTTTCTGCTGTCTTCAAAATTGGAGTGCAGCAATTTGGTTTGTTGGTGTGGTTTGTTCTTTTGTTTTGTTTACTTTTTCTAGCAATAGGGTGTTCCTCTATCACCCATGCTGGAGTGAAGTGGCATGATCATAGCTCACTGAAGCCTCAGACTCATGGGTTCAATTGACCCTCCTGCGTTACCCTCAGGTAGCTGGGACTACAGGTGCACCCCACCAATTCTAGTTGCTGCTTGTCTATTTTGTAGACACAATGTCTCTCTATGCTACCCAGGCTGGTTGCAAACTCCTAGGCTCAAGCAATCCTCCAACTTCAGGCTCCCAAATTTCTAGAATTACAGGTGGAAGCCATTGTGCCTGGCCTAGAGTACAACAATTTGTAGATTAAACACTTAGTTCCAAAGTCATCAATATGAAAATTTCCTTCCATCCGGGGCAGGACAAAGAATTAGTTGCTAAAGTCATGCCATAATTGTCATATAAATATAATTTTAAAAGATACGTGTCTTAGTCTTGAATTATTAAAGTGAAATTATTGAAATAGAAGTATGTTTATATAAAAAATACATTTATTATTGATTTCATAAATCATTTATATATGAAGTGCAATTTAGAAATTACAGCTGAAAGTACCATCTTGATGTAGTTTGTAATGTTATATAGTTTAGCTAAGAGAAAATGGTAGTCATCACTCACTCATAAATCGTATTATACATAGGATATTTCATTGGAATTGTTAAGTACTCTAGTATATGTCTCTCTCCAGTAATCATAGTGAAAGATATCTAATTTCAAGAGAACAAAGAATAAGAATTTAAATGAGATTTCAGAAGATTGGCCATGGCCTAGAATAATTACAGAGTTCCATGTTTTAAGTTAGTATACATAGAAATTTTCTTATTCTATAGAATATTATTAGGCAACCATTCTAACATATACAAATAGAGGTTATTTAAATACAAACCAAACAGTGTATTTTCATTTTGTCTAATTTTTTTCCTGTGGTTATCAAAGATCAATTGATTGTCAAAAAGTTTTTACAAATATTTTGCTGAAAATAGTATAACCTTTTAAATTTGTGTAACATAAAAATGTTTGACTGACTGAATATATAATTTGGAAACCCCTCCTAAAATTAGAGTATTTAAAAATTTACACTTTCTTCTCAACTAAAAAGCCATATACACCATGTCCTATTTCTAATTTTACATTTTTTTCATTAAAATTATCAATACTATGGTTACAAATTAAACCATAGTGTTTTAAATATATAAATTTACTTAGAAGCCTAAAAATAAAGCATTAGTTATTACTATTTTCAACTCCATGTTTTCAAAACCAAACTAGCTCTGTGACTAGTCATAGGATTCTCTAATTCATATGTACTATATATTTTTGTTTATTTTTTCTTATTATTTAGGGACCTCCTGGCTTACCTGGTCTTAAAGGTGACCCTGGCTCCAAGGGTGAAAAGGTGAGAATAAAAGACAGTGTTATTAATAAAAGATTATGTTTTTGTATACTAATCGCCCAGGCAGTTGCTTTTGCAGATTAAAATCATTTAAAGAAAATTTTAAACAATAGCTTCATCATTCTAACCCTGAAGAAATCTTCAATCCTGAGCTACCCAGATGTATTTAGAGGGGAGAAAGTATGCAAATAGTGAAAAATATGCCAGAATTCAGTGCTATATCTTCTCACAGTTCCATTATAGCAACCATATGGAGGAAGCATATGGTTATACTAAAATAACTATTCAGAAAATAAATAGACTGAAAAACAAAATATCTATTTTTATGTTTTTTAAACATGAAACAAAATTTTAAACTAGAAATATCTTTCAAATACTAATTTGATCTCCTAGAATTTATGCTGAGTTGCACCATGTACTTAGAGAAATAAGCCTGTTTAAAAATGATATGATTATTGTTTGGATTATTTTAAATATTTAAATGACTTTTAAAGATTGCAGTCTCTGAAGAATAGAAATTACTTCATATTAAATGAGATCCTTATTAAAATAATGAGTTTTCTGTTATTTATTTGACTAATATTATAGATGGTCATTATTGGTTGAGAGATTCTTCAAATGGAGCACTGAAAATGATATCAGTAGAAAGCATTTTGTTTCATATTACTTCCAATGTTTAATAAAGCCCTCACTTAATTTGGCAGTAAAAGATTCAGTTAGGTGATGAGAGGGCGATTCTTAACTGTATATTTCATTTAGAAGGATTATTTTAATTTTGTTTTTTTTATCAGCATTGTTCATTTTTATGCTTTGGAAATTTAATGTGCAAATATTTTATAACTAAAATTTTATGAATATAGTAATTTACATATGTTTTTTTTCTCTGCTTTTCAAAGGGACATCCTGGTTTAATTGGCCTGATTGGTCCTCCAGGAGAACAAGGGGAAAAAGGTGACCGAGGGCTTCCTGGAACTCAAGGATCTCCTGGAGCAAAAGGGGATGGGGTGAGTAAAAATAAAGATTATTGGCCGGCGCGGTGGCTCAAGCCTATAATCCCAGCACTTTGGGAGGCCGAGGCGGGTAGATCACGAGGTCAAGAGATCGAGACCATCCTGGTCAACATGGTGAAACCCCGTCTCTACTAAAGATACAAAAAATTAGCTGGGCACGGTGGCACGTGCCTGTAATCCCAGCTATTCAGGAGGCTGAGGCAGGAGAATTACCTGAACCCAGGAGGCGGAGGTTGCAGTGAGCCGAGATCACGCCATTGCATTCCAACCTGGGTAACAAGAGCGAAACTCCGTCTCAAAAAAAAAAATAAATAAAAATAAATAAATAAATATTTTTTTCTACTCCTTTCAGATAATACACACACACACACACACACACACACACACACACACACACACACACACTGCTTTAAGTATGAAAAAAAGAGAATTTAGAGTGTCTTAATTCTAATTTGTTTAAGTCAGTAATGTTCTTAAAGATTTTTATTTAGCCTTAGAGTAAATACATTTTAAAAATATTTGTTTGAAACCATAAAAATTACAGTCGAACATTATTTAAACAAACATGTACTAAATTCCCATCACCTGTAAGTCATATTCTGAGAGTTACAGAAAATACACATATACACACATAGATTTAAAACAAAAAGCTCATCGATATTGTAGCAAAATGGGAAAGATTCTCATTATTTTGCACAAATTATTTTTTAGATTCACCATGGAAAAAAACGTCCAAACCATTCAAAAATATTTGCATTCTCTGAATTTTACAATGTATGTTGTTATTAAAATGTTGTTATGAAACGTGATGAAAACATGAAAATGAAATCTCTGAGAAAATCCCTTTAAATCGACTTATTCTCTCTCTAGGGAATTCCCGGTCCTGCTGGTCCCATAGGTCCACCTGGTCCTCCAGGTTTACCAGTAAGTAGAAGACAAAATAACATTATAAGGTAGGCTTAAGTTACAAATATGACCAAGAGACACAGATTCTCCAGAGTTTTATCTGTGCTTTTGCATTTGCATTTTCTAGGGTCCTCAAGGCCCAAAGGGTAACAAAGGCTCTACTGTAAGTACTTTTCCCTTCGACATTTTAATTTTTCATCCAAACCTATTTAATTGCCTCTTCTTTATATAATGTCATCTCTCTTCTTTCTATCAGGGACCTGCTGGCCAGAAAGGTGACAGTGGTCTTCCAGGGCCTCCTGGGCCTCCGGTAAGTACATGTTAACAAGAGTGATGTTCTGATAATTCGCATCCAGTAGCTGCCAATGATTTCTCTGAATTTATAAGATGGACAAAAAGCACATCCTGTCAAAAGTGCTGATTTTATGGGAAATGTTAACTGTATCATTTAAGTAATCAACTCTACATGGCAAGACTTATATTTTAATTGATTTAACTCTTCAAATATAAATACCCTAATTATATAATATAGCCTTGCTTTTATTAATTTTTTAAGAGAATCATATACTATTTTATGTCACATTAATAAAGCCAACTTATTTTATGCCTTAATGATACATTTATATTTGACTCTAGGAATAATGACAAAAATTCAGATGCTTCACATTTTTTGCTAGTGCATATATAATAATACTAATAAAAGCAATAATAATAGCTACCACTTATTCATGCTAAAATGTTCTAGGCTTCACACAAGTAATTAAATGATAGAATTAAAATATAGATCCATGTGAAATTTTAGTCTTCTTTCTTGAGCTAAAATGTTTCCCACTATGTGTGTACTAGTTTGCTAGGGTTACCATAGCAAAGTACTGCAGAGCTGGTGGCTCAAACAGCAGAAATGTGTTGACTCCCAATGAAGATGTCCACAGGGTTGGTTCCTTCTGAGGTCCGTGGTGGAAGGTTCTGTTCTGCGCTTCTCTCCTTGGCTTGTGCTCACTATCTTTTTCCTGTGTCTCTTCACATTATCTTCCCTCTTTGTGCATCTGTGTTTAAATTTCACCTTTTTATAAGAATATCAGTTATATTGGATTAGGGCCCACCCTAGTGATGTTATCTTAACTCATTATATTGTCAGTGACTATATTTCCAAATGAGATTACATTCTGAGAAACTGGGAATTAGGACTTCAACATACAAACTTTTGTGGGGTACAATTCAACCCATGACAATATGATAACTATTTGGTATAGCTCTGTTGATAATGTAAATTCCAGTCTGATTGCATTTATTATAAGTTTGTTAATTATAAAGATTTAAGTCACATGTATTTGAAGCAAACTAATGTGTACATATTTTTAAAAGTTTAATGTTTTATAACTTAAATTATCATCAGATATAACAGATGACAAAATAGCACAATCACTTTAAAGTGCTGTTCTAATGCTCAGAGACTTTAAAATCTAATTGTGGACATAGGACATATAAATGATGACTAATTAATAAATAAGAGAGTAACATATATATTTTGTATAGATAAAGGGCCAGAAATCATCTAACTTGTTCAACTACCTCAATATCTCCTCTAAGTTCATCAAAGAAAAATCTATGACATTTATATATTTATAAACCTATCCTATAGCATAAATTTTGTAGCTATTGAAAAGCTAAACCAACTGTAATTTTTATAACAAAAACATAACTGGTAATAATATCTGCAGAATATTCCATTTTATGAAACAATTGCACTTACATTATCTTCTTTATAGGGTCCACCTGGTGAAGTCATTCAGCCTTTACCAATCTTGTCATCCAAAAAAACAAGAAGACATACTGAAGGCATGCAAGCAGATGCAGATGATAATATTCTTGATTACACGGATGGAATGGAAGAAATATTTGGTTCCCTCAATTCCCTGAAACAAGACATCGAGCATATGAAATTTCCCATGGGTACTCAGACCAATCCAGCCCGAACTTGCAAAGACCTGCAACTCAGCCATCCTGACTTCCCAGATGGTATGTTAATAATACATGACAAAGCAAATGTACTGGGCCTCTGAGTTTCTGAAGTGCATCGTCAGCTCATTAATTCTAGTTGAATGTTTAATACAGTCTCTAAATAAAACCAAACAATTATTAACTCTCATCTTGTAGACAGAAAAAAATAATTTATGCTGTATAAATCAAGATCTGCTTTGGAAAATGCTTGTCTGTTAAATAAGGTTTTGTTAAATTATGACAAGATCATTTTTGGATGATTACAGCTAACAGAAATGTACTTTGCTTATAATAACTATCACAGATGTGCATATTTATAGACACATGTGCACATTGTAATATGATTACTAACATTTCACATTAATATGAATACTTATATTAATATGATTAGTATTTTAAATTACTATGAAAAGTATGAATATGTATAAATATCATAACTGATGTATATTTAGTCTATCTGGTTAGCAATGATTTGTTGAACAGAATATTTAAGAATTGGGATAGCTTGGGGCAATAATATATCTTTCACTGATCCACAGAATCCCAAACAACTGTGAATTGCTTACTTACTAAAAACAATTAGGATAATTTATCATACCAACTCTGACAAAACCCTTTTATACCTATCGGTCAGAGAAAGAATGAGTTTCAGGTATGCTAAGTTAGTTGACTAAACTTGTACAATTATTAAAGTAGCAAGGGGCAGATCTTTATCTGATTTTTAAATCTCCCACTTTTTGTTGAAATAATTGTCTACCCTTTACTGTGCTGCACTACCAGTTATATAATAACAGTTATAACTGTGATCTAAATAACTCAATGTAAATAGAAAAGTTCAGAGTAGTTCAGAAACTGCCAGCATAAAAAAAGGATGTCACAAAAGTCTTCTTATTTTAATCAGGCATAGCCGATTAAAGGTAAAACACAGGTAATTATTAGTGCTTCTATACAAACTGGTATCTAACGTCTTCAAGTTTATGTTTATTTGAAAAAGATACATTTAGTTTAGTAATTAATAAGGAGATTTACTTTTTACTGGTATTATTTAAGCAAAGGATTTAGATTATTTAGGTTGAGCTTATGCCAGAAAATTTATCCTCCTCCTCCCAATTTTAATATACTTGGCCTATCAGAAGATTCCTCTTGAGTTTATGTAGCATGTAGATGAGGACACAGAACATATGATATGACTATTTCATATGATTTTTAGACTTCTGACCTGGATAAATAAGGTAATCAATTATACATAATTGAAAATCAAGTATAAAAGATGGCAACATGTATTGAGTTATAAAGCAACATATGATTAACTAGTACCTGAGCATTAAAAAAAAAAAAACTGTAAATCTTTGGAATGGTAAGTTAACTGTGGATTATAGTTCCCAGTGGTTTCTATGTAACTAGCTTCGTCAGTTCTTTCCTGTGCTAATTAATTAATTAAAATTAAATATTTATTCATTTATGTACTATTAAGCAGTGCCAGACACTGTTCTACATACAGAAATTCAAAGATAAATGTTGGATAATTCATTTCCTTTTATGTTTTTTCCATAGAATTCCAATTTGTTTCAGACATGAGTATATTAATGGTGTAATCTGAAAAAAAGGGGATGTTTTTGTTAAAAAAGATATTCAAGTTATGTGACTTTTAGAATACTTTTCCTGTTTATATGCAAGTAGTAGCAGAGAATAAAGCAGGTTGACATTGCATTTTTGAGAGTTCCAGCACCAAAATAAGCAATTTGAGCTTTTAAAATATTAAAAGTTTGTAACCAGTCTACTTACATAATTTAAATATTTGAAATGAAGTGACAGCATGGAAAATAGTAGAAATTATAAAGGTAAAAGAATTTTATTTCTTTCCTTCTCAGTATAAAGGTCAAAGCTGCCACCCCTGTAAAAAAAAAAAAGATTAATAAGAGAAAAGTATTAAATATTTGATTATAGTTTAACGTGACATAGGAGCCTTCAGAATCCACCTCCAAAGACACAGAGGAAGCTGTCTGATTTTATGCTTAGATTCTATAAGGCAAGGACAGCTGTGTAGAAATGTGATATATTATTGGACAAAAAATGGTATGAGCCAATGGCAGTAATCTGAGTAGGGAAACTTAGTAAGGCCCCTTGTTCAAATTCTCTCTGACCTCTCCTGTAACATTCCATCCTCCTAGGTAAGGGGTAGGACCCCTCTGGAATAAGGGCTTTAATTTATGGCCAGCTGTTATACAGAAAGGTGGGTGGATTGTAGGAGTGAAAGTTCATTAAAAATTTTAGAGCAGGGATGAAAGAAAGTACACTTGGAAGAGGATCAAGTAAACGACTTGAGAGCATCAAGTGCATGGTTTGACCTTTGACTTGGGGTTTGTATTGGCACGTTTCCGAAGTTTGCATCTCTTCTCGCCTGACTTAGGGTGGGCTGTCTGCAAGCGCAGTGGGCTGTCAGCACTTGGAAGGGGCCACACAGTGTGTTACTGGAGTTGTGCGCATGCTCACTTGAGGCAGTTTTCCCTTACCAGTTGAGTAAGGGAAGTAGAGGAAGATTATCTACCAGTTAAACTCCATCCATTTGCATCTTAGTGCACATGCGTAAGTCCAATTGCCCACCTCCTGAGATCATATAAAGAAGCTGCTGGTCACCAATTTCAGGTGTTTTCTATGAGGACAAGGGGAGACTGCCATTCCTCGGCACTAGCTGCAAACAATTATTATTTTAGAGAGACAGTTTACAACTGCCTGACCTTTATCTGATGGTCACCTGACATTCCTGGTGGGGTTGGCAGGGCTCTCCTGCAGTTTATGTCTGACTAACTACCTGCTATAACAGAGTAATACATTAAGGCTTTATAGCTGGCTTTGTGAAAAAGGGGTTCTGGTTTCTATGACCCACTTTGGGGAGGAGGGATTCTAATTTTCTATGACTTGCCTCAAGGGAGAATGAGCGATGAGAAACAGGAAGGCAGAAGGTCAGAGGAAAACTGCTTCAGAGGCTTTTACTTTGGGGTATCATTTTCTGAACTCCAGCAGAAGGAAGCAAAGTAATGTTTATGTGCATATCAATTTTGGCTCCTAGTAAATCTTGTTAGCTATCACCATATTGTCACTTATCTAAAGAATAACTTTGTTACTCCCACTGTTTTCCATGCTTACTCACGTAACACCAAATGAATGTTCTGTAACATTTCAGCGATGGCATTAATAGCAGGCTGCATTAAAGTATATAAAGTAGTCCTTCTTAGGATCCCCTTCAAACAGAGAGTACATTTATTGCAAGAAGTTTTTGCAATCAAATAAGGCAGAAGTATGATCCCTGAGGCTAAGTAAATATGATATCACCTCCATTGTTACAGAAGAATAAATTAGAAAATATATTGATCACTCAGATTACTTAAGTAGTAAATAACTCTTATGAGATTTGGAGTCAAGTATATCTTATTTCAATATGCATGCAATTTATTGCACAGGCATAAATAGAATGTTAATATTTGAGAAGATGACATTTAAGCTGAAACCGAAAAGTGATAGTCATGATAAAAACTTTAAAAAGGTATTCCATGTAGAATATATGAAACATTTGCAAAGCTCTGAGGCAGAAAAGAGAAACTATTAGTTTATTAAAAATCATACCCCAATATGACAAAAAACTCAAAAGGGAAAAGATCTATTAATATGTATTTGTCTTATTTCTCTAACAAAATTTGATATCTAATGCATTCAAAAATGATATCAATAAATTTTTATACGACATATTTTTTCTAACTTCTAGGTGAATATTGGATTGATCCTAACCAAGGTTGTTCAGGAGATTCCTTCAAAGTTTACTGTAATTTCACATCTGGTGGTGAGACTTGCATTTATCCAGACAAAAAGTCTGAGGGAGTAAGTACCAATCTGTTTTGGTGGTGAATGTTGACAGTTCCTGCCATGTTTTGCAATATTGAACTAAACAAGAAAATTATGCTGTCATATTTTCATTTATCTGCTTTTCTTACAGAGTAATTAGAGTATTTCATTTGCATAAATATGAAAAAGCACCAAATTAATCTACAGAGTTAACAAATGCTTCTCTTCTTTATTTTTTAACCAGATGTATTCTTTATGCACCTGCTTGCTCTCTAAAATTCTATGGCTTTCCATGACACAGCACAGCTGAATCTCAAATTTTAGTGCCTGTATAGTGTTCTTCTGCCGAATTACCACATCGTAGAACTTACAGCTGCATATTACACCCAAAATATCTAAGTTAAAGAATTAATCTTTATGTATGAGTCTTTTCTGCACTTTTAAAAAAAACATTTAATTTCTCTAAACAAATTCTTTAAAAATATCTAAGTTAAAGAATTAATCTTTACATATGAGTCTTTTCTGCACTTACTTTTTAAAAAACATTTAGTTTTTCTAAACAAATTCTTTAATTTTTGCCTAACAGTATTACTGATATACTGAGTTCTATCTTCAAAGTTAAATGTAAATTATTAATATAAGGAAAATTTGTTCATGAGCATAACTATATTCTTCAAACATGTTATAAGTGGGACATTTTGTCTTTATTGGTATTCATGTAATAAATCTTATTCTTCTTAGTAAATGATGTGGGTGTACAGAGGCACAGAAACTGCTTAAGGCAAAGCCAGTAGCTTTATGTGTGGCTAATGGTTTTTGGAGAAAAGTTGTTTGTGAGTACAGAGTGGTAGTAAGGGCAAGAGAAAAAGCAACTTCCATCTTTAACCCTACTTGGCAGGTGGTGAAGCATAGTAAAGCTCCCCTAGCCTCCAGAGAAATGTGGAAAAACAGAAAATGCCTTTTCTTACACTGATAACTCAAGTTCCCTATGATGAGGACTTACATGCCCTTTGCTATTCTTCCCAAAGCAGAACAATACATTCAGATCTATAAAAGATTCTGAGTATTCTAACCAGCAGGGAATGATTAGGGTTGTTTCCAGTCAATGCCTTTCTTTTCTTTTTCTTTTTTTTTTTTAATTGTACTTTAGGTTCTGGGGTACATGTGCAGATCATGCAGGATTGTTGCATAGGTACACACATGGCAACGTGAGCATCTCTCCTTAGTTACTGGTTAAATACTTTCAAACCTGTCTCTTGGCTATGGAGTGAAGATGATACCTGTCTTGCTGGCTGACACTGACTAATATTTTGACAGTTTCCTTTGCAAAGGGTTTCTGAATGTTCCACCAGTGTCCCCTACAACCCTTAGTATTCCTTTACCAGGTTTTCTTTCCCTTTTTCCTTTAGTGCCAATAAAGAGAACAAAAAGGAAATGACTTAATTTTCACTACATAGAATTTTCAAAATCTATCTCAAATTCTCTTTATCTCGTTTTGTATAATCTCATTTGTATCCTTTTAAAATGATTTTAAGAACTCTTCAGTTTCTTGGTCTTTGTGAAAATAAATTATATGTATATAAAAATACTGTTTATGTTGTAAATTTTCACCTGCTTTTTAAATTTTCTGTTCCTTTGCAAAGGTGAGAATTTCGTCATGGCCAAAGGAGAAACCAGGAAGTTGGTTTAGTGAATTTAAGAGGGGAAAACTGGTATGTTATTACCTCAACATGAAATGGTTTTTCTCAAACTCAAGAAGTGAAGTTCTCATTATATATTTCTAGCCCCTATCAGTGAAAGTCTAAATTATGCTAAAGCAGGATTCCCTGTGGTCTCTAGTTTGTTCCACTTAATATCTCTTAGACCACTGTGGTATCTTAAAGCAAGCTAACATTGGTATCTAAAAGCAAATGGAAGTATGCTAAATTTACTGAAAACCAGGATCAAATAATGCATACAATGTATTAAGTACCTGAGATAGACATCATAAAAATTGATTATGTTAGAAATATCAGGTATAAAGAATACAGTATCTACTTAATCTCTTCCTATTATTTCATTTTCCGTCTGCTTGAAAAATTCCTTCTTTGTTCTTCATTTCTATCAGTTGGAATGTCCAATTTTTTTCTGATTGTTATGGCAGAAATTTACTTCAAGATTTCCATACAAGTACTAGTTCATTTCAAAACTTTTCTAAATATATTTAAGATTAGATGTCAACATTAAATTCATACTCAAAAAGTATTTATATACATGTGTTTAAAGTATTTTAATTAGAATGTATTGAAATTGAAGCTTTTTCCAATTATCCAGATATTCAGTTGTTTAAGGTTCTTTGAAAAGCTATTATTTTCCATTTATGACTATTTATACATGTGTTATTTGTATACAAGCTCATGCATATTAACAATTTTTATTGACACTCTCCACCAAAGTTATAATTCTCTATTTCAGTCTCCAAGTTACATATTAAATATCCATATTACATTATTATCTTTGCATAAGTTTAAAAATATATACAGGTTGAGCTATATGTGTATGGATTGAATTTTCCCAATAGGTTATTTTTCTTTAATCCCACAAGAATAGTAACCATCTGACCTGCTATTCAGTAAGAAATAAGTAAAATCTGTTTTAATGAAGCAAATAACAGATACTGTCTTTACTTTACATTGAATTTCTTAACCTTTTTTCAAATTTAAGTTTATATGTTTCCACTGAATTCAGATATTTTAATTACCAAAAATAAAACAATTTATGAAGATGCTATGAGACAGTTGTTAATAATTTACAACTAAAACTATTTTCCTGCTGTAATTACAGAGTAAGTATTGACTCAACAAATACTAACTTTCATTGTCCTGCACATTATGCTTGGTGCTGGCAATACAGTGTTGAATACACACACCATCTAAAAATAGATGAACAGGCATTTCTGAAAATATCTATGGGAACTATTGCCCTAAAATGAAAAGCAGGAACATGTTCACAGATTTGGATAAGTTGATATATTTTGAAATGTTTGAAAGGAATAGTCAAAAATCAAACAACATAAAACCAGCTAATCTTTGCATTACACTGAGATTCCTTAGTTTTCATTGTTTTATCAATTTTTTTTTTTCCAAAAAGATATACAAATACATTAGAAAATTTCTTGGAAATGAAAGGATTTTTTACAATGTTTACTGTTTAAGAAACTAAGACATAAAGTGATTTTTTTCAAAGATAAGCAATGGCTACAATAACTTCGGTGGGATACAATTCATAAAATCCTGTTTCTGGGTCTTCTGAACTTCAATGTGTGTACACCTTTCTTCATTAGGTTCAAGTGGGTCTTTGGATTCATCTACATGCTTCTAGCATCATAGTTCACTGTTGACAATAATTTTTTTCTTAGTAGCTTAAAAGAAGAAAGTGTCATTATTTGCCTTTTTATTCCTTTATTCCTAGCTTTCATATTTAGATGTTGAAGGAAATTCCATCAATATGGTGCAGATGACATTCCTGAAACTTCTGACGGCCTCTGCTCGGCAAAATTTCACCTACCACTGTCATCAGTCAGCAGCCTGGTATGATGTGTCATCAGGAAGTTATGACAAAGCACTTCGGTTCCTGGGATCAAATGATGAGGAGATGTCCTATGACAATAACCCTTTCATCAAAGCCCTGTATGATGGCTGTGCGGTGAGTATAAGTTCTGCTTGCCTTCCTTCACAGAGATGAGAGGCAGCATGTCACCGTTTCAGTTTGGTCCTAAGCCAGATTTCTCTCATGAAATGGATGTCAGTTGTTATTAACATTTGATGCTTAATATTGACATGTTAAACTATGGTATGTGAGAAGCCGGTGATGTTAACACACACACAGTTATACACATAGACACTCTCAGACAGTTTTAAAGGCATAACAGAAGGTAATCTTGGATTACATGTTATTATTCCTGATATTCAATTATATCACAGCTAGGTATTCCTAAAATGAAAAAGAAAATAAAAGACTTTATGTCATTTGCCTCCTTATTGGTGATTTTAAAATGACAGATAAATGAATCACCGTTATACCATTTATAATATCAATAATTTTAGCCCTGTATTTTGTTTATAGAAGCTTGTTAATTTGTACTATATCAGTTTGAGATCCACTATCATTTTTATCTCTATCTTCTAGAACTATCTTTTCACACATATAAGATTTTAGATAGCAAAATAATAAATAGGTCCCTAAAAAGCTCATTGCTTTAGCTGAGTATGGATGACTGCAGAGAAACCACAATTATAAACAAGTAAGTTCATGCTTTCATCAAAATGAGCAGAGTACAAGTAGAGCAAAGAAGAGAGAATAAAGCAAATTAATGGAGCAAGAGTTGGGAAAAGACTTTCCAATGTAGTTTATTGTTAAATATTCATAAAAATAAACCCACAGCAGAAGAAATTTTTTGGCTTGACCTTCTGTATTATAGTTCTGAACCTGCACTCAAATTTTCTGTAAGAGAATTTGAATATGTATATCTTAATTTTAACTATAATGGTAAAGATGCATTATTTATGTAAGAGGGACTGGGTACGGTGGCTTGCCCCTGTCATGCCAGACCTTTGGGAACCTGGCAAATCACCTGAGATCAGGAGTTCAAGACCAGCCTGGCCAACATGGTAAAACCCTATCTATGAAAAATACAAAAATTAGCCAGGCATGGTGGCACACACTTGTAGTCCCAGCTACTCAGGAGTCTGAGGCCAGATAATGACTCAAACCCAGGAGGCAGAGGTTGTGGTGAATTGATATTGCACCACTGCACTCCAGCCTGGGAAACAGAGCTAGACACCGTGTGTGTGTGTGTGTGTGTGTGTGTGTGTGTGTGTGTGTGTGTGTATAGATAGATAGATAGATAGAGATATGAAAATACCAATATCAATAGTTATTAAATTGTATTTATTGACTCAATAAGATTCTTTTTAACTATGAGATATATTGCACTATCATTGTTAAGTAATTATAGCTAAATATTGAATGTAGTTGTCAATATTCGAAATTTAAAACTTTGTCAATGATAAGAAGTGGTACTACACAGGTAATAGCAAGGTTGTTTTTCTATTCTCCTCTCTCTCAGCTTCTTACCTTCACTCAGAATCCTAAGAAAAAGTAAAATACATTTAAGAAATATTAAATGACTGTGTAACTTTTTATTTCTGCTTTATTTTACAGTCCAGAAAAGGCTATGAAAAGACTGTCATTGAAATCAATACACCAAAAATTGATCAAGTACCTATTGTTGATGTTATGATCAATGACTTTGGTGATCAGAATCAGAAGTTTGGATTTGAAGTTGGTCCTGTTTGCTTTCTTGGCTAAGATTAGGCTAAAGGACACATGAAATCAGCAGAAAATATAACTTGGTTCCACCCACCCATTTTGTGCCACATGCAAGTTTTGAAAAGGATGATATAGAAAACAACTTGCTACATAAACATGGACCATTTAGGAAATATGGATGCCCTTGTGGGGGCAGTATCACATGGCAAAATCTTTGAAAATCATAAAAATATATGTTAGTGTGGCTGAGATGGAAAGGGCTGATTCTTGATTCCCAATTCTCATCTCTCCTTTTCCTATTTGAATTTCTTGGTGCTGTAGAAAACAAAAAGAGAAAAATACATATTCATAAAAAATATGGTGCTCATTCTCATCCATCCAGGATGTGCTAAAATAGTGTGTTTAATAAATTGTAATTATTTTATGTACAGTTCTATACTGTTATCTGTGTCCATTTCCAAAACTTGCACGTGTCTCTGAATTCCATCTGACTCTAATTTTATAAGAATTTCAGATCCATCATGGCAATAAATATATGTATTCTGAAAAAATAAAGTTGTAATTTCTGATGACTCTAAGTCCCTTTCTTTGGCTAATAATAAAATGCCTTTGTATATATTGATGTTGAAGAGTTCAATTATTTGATGTCGCCAACAAAATTCTCAGAGGGCAAAAATCTGGAAGACTTTTGGAAGCACACTCCGATCAACTCTTCTCTGCCGACAGTCATCTTGCTGAATTTCAGCCCAAAATATTATGCATTTTGATGCTTTATTCAAGGCTATACCTCAACTTTTTCTTCTCAGAATCCAGGATTTCACAGGATACTTGTATATATGGAAAACAAGCAAGTTTATATTTTTGGATAGGAAAATGTGTGTAAGAAAATATATTAACAAGTCAATGCTTCCATCAAGCAAACAATCATATGTATAATTTTTTTCTACCTTATCTCATCTCATTGTTTTCAGTGTCCTTCAATAATGCAGGTTAATATTAAAGATGGAAATTAAGCAATTATTTATGAATCTGTGCAATGTTAGAGTTTCTAATCAATCAAGTTCTTGAATTTGATTCTAAGTTGCATATTATAACAGTCTCGAATATTATTTTACCTGCCCAATAAATATTATTTCTTTCCTTTCAAGATAATTTTATAAATCATTTGACTTACCTAATTGCTAAATAAATAATGTATGGTGGACTGTTATTGAGAGTATTTGTTTTAAAAGTCATACTTATTCAAGGAAATATAAACAATTTTTTCCACTAAGGTATTTACTTTAAGGTAGCTTGAAATAGCAATACAATTTAAAAATTAAAAACTGAATTTTGTATCTATTTTAAGTAATATATGTAAGACTTGAAAATAAATGTTTTATTATTTCTTATATAAAGTGTTAAATTAATTGATACCAGATTTCACTGGAACATTTTCAAATGATAATTTATCACAAAAGAACATACCTGTAATATTGAAAGTAAAACGTGAAATTTGTCATAAAGAATTTCTTTTATTTTTGAAATCGAGTTTGTAAATGTCCTTTTAAGAAGGGAAATATGAATCCTATAAATAAACTCAAGTCTTGGCTACCTGGATTGGTCATTTTCTTTCTTAAATAGGTTCTAAATTATTTTCAAATGCAGAAAAACTTTTGATTCTTTCTTGACCATCCAGATTAGAATAGTTTTATACTTCTGAACAAACATATTACCATTCAGAGAGTAGTTGTCTTAATCCCCCACATGTGTAAAAAAGTCAACAGAACATGGTAATACTAAATTTATAAAATAAAGGTAGATTATACTTAAAATTTCAAAGAGATATATTTGTAATTAAATATTTTACAAAGTCTTAAATGAGTGTTTTCATTTCAAAATCAATAATATAATCAGAAATTTTTTATTTGAAATATATTCTCTAAAACATACATAATTTTTGTATTGTAGAATAGAAGGATTGTACACATTGGAAAATGTACTTTAATGAAAGTATAGCAATAACAATATTTGACATATTTGCCTGCATCAGGGATGCAGTGTTATCCATTTAAACATAACAATCTTTAATTTGGCACTCAGTAGAATGAATAGATAATCGAGTGTCTGTGCTTCTCTATTCTTTTCATATATGGATATAGTATTCTGCAGGACATGGGATTTTTTTCTCTCCTTTAAGATTGATTTAATCTGGACAAAAGAAAGCTCACTAGAATAGAAAAAGCTTATTAGATGGCATTTTAGTACTGGCCATGTATTCATATGAAAAATACAAAGAGTAGTATTGACCTTGAAGGCAGGATAAATCATGGATATAGTGCACATGAAATTTGATCTAAGTCTCTAAGAATTAAAAGTACAAACACAAAGTACAGACGTAACTATAATGAGTAAAGATATTACAATGAATTATTAATTGTATTAAAAAGTCAACACTTGAAAATACCAGAAAATCTCAAAATTGTCAAGCTTATTTTGGCAAATTTTATTAATAATATGGTCATGTGAACATATTTCTAGGAGATCTCCCAGGGTCTTAAATGGAGCTCATGCAAAAGAAGTGTCCTGGAGAGGCTTTATGAGTTTCATATTAAATAGACAGCTTCATGCTGGATAACTGTAAAACATATGAGTTACCTAAGGATCTAGCACAATATCTATCATACATCAGCTATAAAGAAATTGCTGCTGCTCTAGATTTATTTCTGCTGCTGTTATCACCACAGTATAAATCCCTTTCTAAAATATAACTAGTAACAACTGTGCTATCCAATATCATAGAACCTTTACAAATATTTCACTTTAACAAAATAAATATTATACAAATTGCATGATCACAGAGCCTGAAATCATCAAAGAGACTTATATACAAGCTTTACAAATGATTTGCGAAAGATACCAAAAAAGCAGTAGCATAAGGCATTTTAATATCCATCAAGTCTTAATTCACCAGACATAGATAATTAAGTCTTCTTTTTCTGTGTTTGCCAAAATGTGTTTCACTTGCCAGAGGATGAGTTTAATAGATCTTGGTGTCTCTCAGCTTTGTTACTTTGCTAGTGTCATATCCCTGTACTGGCTGCCTGATTATTACTCCATATAGTTGCAGCCAAGAGATCCGTAGATTGCAGAATTACTTACAGAAAACTTTTTTACAGAAAAATATCCTGCTTAAACCATTCCAAGTTCAGTAAGCTGTACATAGCAACCCATGCAGAATCCTCATTTACTATCCATCTAGTAAATCTATCTGTGAATATTTGTAAGGAGATAGTTCAAGGTAAAAAAAAAAAATGGGTAAGAAAAGACTAGAAAAAAAGAAGAGTTACGAGCCCACACTTAACTCTTTCCTAAAACCACAACTTGAAATAATTTCAGAAGTGTTTCATGCTATTGTAACTGGGACTTATTTTACGATAACATTATAATGGTAGTTGTGTTTATAATACTATAGGTATGAGCTAAACAAAACCACTGTGATGTGGTTTGGCTATGTCCCCATCGAAATCTCATCTTGAATTCTCACTTGTTCTGGGAGGAACCTGGTGAGAGGCAACCGAATCATGGAGGAAAGTCATGATTCTTGCTGTTCTTGTGATAGTAAGTAAGTTCAAGAGAGCTGATGGTTTTAAGAAGAGGCATTACCCTGCACAAACTCTCTCATTTTTTGCCTGCCACCATCCACATAAGATATGATTTGCTCCCTCTTGCTTTCTGCCATGATTGTGAGTCTTCCCCAACCACTTGGAACTGTAAATCCAATTAAACCTATTTATTTTGTAAATTGTTCAGTCTAGGGTAGGTCTCTATCAGCATCAGGAAAACAGATGAATACACTACCTTGGTACAAGTAAAGTGGAGCACTGCTGAAAAGGTACCTGAAAATGTAGAAATAGCTTTGGAACTGGGTAACAGGCAGAGGTTGGAACAGTTTGGAGGGCTCAGAAGAAAAAATTATGGGAAAGTTTAAAACTTCCTAGAGACTTGTTGGATGGCTTTGACCAAAATGCTTATATGGTCTCAGATGGAAATGAGGAGCTTGTTGGGAATTGAACCAAAGGTGACTCTTGTGTTTTGGCAAAAAGACTGGCAGCTTTTTGCCCTTTCCTTAGAGATTTGTGGAACTTTGAACTTGAGAGAGATGATTTAGAGTATCTGGCAGAATAAATTTCTAAGCAACAAGCAGTCAAGAGGTAACTTAGGTGCTGTTAAAACACTCAGTTTTAAAAGGGAAGCACAGCATAATAGCTTAGAAAATTTGCAGCCTGACAATGTTGATAGTAAAGAAAATCCCTTTTTCTGACAAGAAATTCAAGCCAGCTGCAGAAATTTGCATAAGTAACAAGAAGTCAAATGTTAATCCCCAAAACAATGAGGGAAATGTCTCCAGGACGCATCAAAGATCTTCACAGTAGCCCCTCCCATCACAGGACCAGAGGCCTAGCAGGAAAAAAGTGGTTTTGTGGGCCAGGCCCAGGGTTGTCATGCTGTGTGTAGCTTAGGGACTTATTGTTCTGTGAGCCAGTTGCTCCAGCTGTGGCTGGAAGAAGCCCATGTAGAGAATGTGCCTTGAGGGTGCAAGCCCCAAGCCTTTACAGCTTTAACGTGGTATTGAACTTCCATGTGCACAGAAGTCAAGAATTGCAAGAATGGAGGTTTGGAAACTTCTGCCTAGATTTCACAAGATGTATGGGAACTCCTGGATGCCCAGGCAGAAGTTTGCTGTAGTGGTGGGGCCTTCATGGAGAACCTCTGCTAGGGCAGTGCCGAAGAATAATATGGAGTCAGAGCCCCACTCCCCCACATAGAGTTCCTACTGGGGTGCTACCTAGTGGAGGTATGAGAAGAGGGCCACATTTATCCAAATCCCAGAATGGTAGATCCACCAACAGCTTGCACTGTGTGCTTGGAAATGCTGCAGACACTCAATGCCAGCCCATGAAAGAAGTCAGGATGGAAGCTATACTCTGCTAAACCACAGGGTGAAGCTTCCCAAGACCATGGGAGCCCACCTCTTGCATCAGTGTGGCCTGCATGTGAGACATGGAGTCAAAGGATATCATTTTGGATCTTCAAAATGTGACTGCCTTGCTGGATATTAGACTTGCATGGGACCTGTAGCCCCTTTGGCCAATTTATCCCATTTGGAATGGCTGTATTTACCCAATGACTGTACTCAAATTTTATCTAGGAAGTAATTAACTTGCTTTGGATTTTATAGACTCAGAGGTAAAAAGGGACTTGCCTATTCTCAGATGAGACTTTGGACTATGGACTTTTGAGTGAATGCTGGAATGAGTTAAGAATTTGGAAGGCAGTTAGGAAAGTATGATTGGTTTTGAAATAGAGGGCTTGAAATTTGAGAGGGGCCAATGGTGGAATGATGTGGTATGTCTGTGTCCCTACCCAAATCTCATTTTGAATTGCCACATGTTGTAGGAAGTAACTGAATCATGAGGGCAAGCCATTCCCATGCTGTTCTTATGATAGTGAATAAGTCTCATGCAATTGGATGGTTTTGAAAAGAGCCATTTTCCTGCACAAGCTGTCTTATTTTTTGCCTGCCACCACCCACATAAGATATAACTTGCTCCTCCTTGCCCTCTGCCATGATTGTGAGGCTTCCCATCACATGAAACTGTAAGTCCAATTACACCTTGCTGCTTTGTACAGTCTTGGGACTTGGTGACTTGCACCGCAGCCATGGCTAAAAGGAGCCATTATACAGCTCAGGCCATTGCTTTAGTGGATGCAAGCCCCAAGCCTCAGCAGCTTACATGTGGTGTTGGGCCTGTGGCTGCACAGAAGTCAAGAATTAAGATTTAAGAACTCTCACCTAGATTTCAGAGGATGTATGGAAATGTCTAGATGTCCAGGCAGAGTGTGTTGCAGGGTCAAAGCCATCATGAACCTCTGCTAGGGCAGTGCAGAAGGGAAATGTGGGGTGGGAGCTCCCAAACAGAGTCCCCACTGGGGAACTTTCTAGTGGAGCTATGAGAAGAGGGACACCATCCCCAGACCCCAGAATGATAGATCCACCAACAGTTTACACTGTGTGCCTAGAAAAGCCACAGAAACTCAACACTAGCCCATGAAAGAAACCAGGAGAGGAGCTGTACCCTGCAAAGTCAGAGGGGTGGAGCTTCCCAAAACAATGAGAACCCACTTGTTGCATCAGCATGACCTGGATGTGAGATACAGAGTAAAAGGAGATCATTTGGAAGCTTTAAGATGTGAGTACCCCACTGGAATTCAGAGTTGCACAGGACCTATGTCCTCTTCATTTTGGCTAATTTCTCCCATTTTGAATGGATGCATTTACTAAATTCCTGTACCCCATTGAATCAAGGAAAAGTGATTCACTTGCTTTTGATTTTACAGGCTCATAGATGGAACAGACTTGCCTATTCTCAGATGAGACTTTGGATTTTGAACTTTTGAGTTAATGCTGAAATGAGCCAAGATTTTGAGGGACTGTTGGAAAGGCATGATTGTTTTTGAAATGTGAGAACATGAGATTTGGGAGGGGCCAAGGACAGAATGATATTGTTTGGGTGTGTCCCCACCCAAATCTCACCTTAAATTTTAGTTCCCATAATCCTCACATGTTGTGGGAGGGACCTGGTGAGAGGTATTGAATCATGGGGCTGAGTTTTTCCCCTGCTCATCTCATGATAGTAAATAAGTCTCATGAGATCTGATGGTTTTATAAAGGACAGTTTCCCTGCCCACATTTTTTTGACTCCCATCATGTAAGATGTGCCTTTGCTCCTCCTTCACTTTCTGCCATAACTGTGAGGCCTTCACAGCCATGTGTAACTGTGAGTCCACTAAATCTCTTTTTTAAAATAAATTGCCCAGTCTTTCATATTTCTTCATAGCAGTATGAAAATGAACTAATACAATAGTGAAAGAGATAAGAATGGGAAAAAAAATGATAATAAAACCAACTCTTAAAGTATTATCTGTTTAACTGAAAGTGGAAAAGCAATATGACTAGTGTAAATTAACTTTTCATTATAGAATTTTGATTGAATACTGAAAAATCTCTCTCAGAATTTTTAAGTAAATATTTTCTAAAAATATATTCAGTGGGTTTCAAATCATGGAATAATAGAATGTCAATGCCAGAAAACATGGTGGTCATTTATTCATCAATTAATCAACAATCAAGTATATGACTCAGTATTATCATGTGTCCAGTTTTCTACAAAAAAAAAAAAGTCAAGTTTACAAACGAATTGTAAGTTATCTACACTATATACTTATTTGTAGTCTAAGGGAAGAGATGTATTCATCACATTTAAAAAACCAGCTCATTATAAAGTTTCTGACTATACAAAGATTCACAGAACTGAGAACGGAATAAGGGCCAGTTTATAAGTGTACATTGTAAAGGTGGTAACAGTTCTCCAAGTATTTGTAGAGTTTAAATGAGTGTGTGTGGGAAAAAGAGAAGATCATTTTAAGTAGGAAATCCATGAAAGTATTCCAGAAGCATAAACAGGGACAGCATGAGAAGATGACAAGGACTCCAATGAAACAGCAGTCAGAGAAGGATACAGGTAATGGATTGCTGTTCAGGGTTGGGTTATAATGGCTTTAAAATCATCCACAAAAGCCTGGAAGTTGTGCAGCAGATAATCAGAAATGAATGTTAGTTCTTAAGTAGGACAAAGGCACAATGGAAGTCATCTTTAGAATGACAACGTTAGCAGATTTTTCAGGATCTACCTAGTAGACATTCTGTCGGTGTTGAATGAACCTGTGAGATGAGTCAGATAATAAAGACCAACTGCCAAGAGATTGTTGCAGACATTTAAGTGAGCGATAACGCATATTACTATTGTGGTAGTAATATATGGAGTATTTAAAATGAAGAAACAAGTATAAATCAATTTTTAAAAATTACTTTTTAATCATTTACAAATATTACAGGGTCATTCCCTAGATACATCTTAAAATAGTTATTTAGCCTTGAAGAACATATAACAAAATAGAAATCTTCTTTTTACTGAAATCTGAAAAGCCAAAAAGTCTCAGTGAAATAAATGATATCTGGTAAAATTCTATTGCTTGACTTTGTATCTTCTATTGTATCTCATATACTGTTGTAGAAATTACATATGAAAATAACTTGTGCTACTTAATAGATAATTACAATGTTTTGGACAAGAGCCTGCCTCAGATAAATAAAAGTTTGTGTACATTATCAATAAAAGAGATGCATTTACCGAGTAATTAATTGCTAAAATTTAGTTATATATTTTTGTCTGCTAGTGTTAAAATTTTCCTGAGTAAACATTGGCACATAAGGAATGACTAAATAGACTGTAAGCATTGAAGATAATTATGATGCATATTATCTAGTTTGAAAAGGATGGAGGCATTATGGCCACTAACTTTTTTTTTTTTTAAATAGAGATGGAGGTCATATTGACAACAACTGGTCTTGGACTCCTGTTCTCAAGCAATCCTCCTGCCTTGGCCTCCCAAAGTACTGGGATTATAGGTGTCAGTCACTGTACCCAGCCTCTATGTTACACAGGATTTACTTTTCAGTCTACTGCAATTTAGATTATCTTCTGAACACTTGTAAAAGTTTTTGATGTCACAAATAAAATATTTACCTAATCCGATGTGCATATTTTCAGAGATGACAATTTATTATGTCAAAATTTGCTCCCCTTCCTATGGTTCTTACCTCACTTAATGGCACCACCATCCACCTTGGTGCCTGGGCCAAAAAGACATTTGGAGTAATTATCAGTTGCTTGCTGTTCTTTCAAACCTGTCATCCATTTCTCTCAATTATTCTTATATATCTTCCAGACCTGTTCTGTACCCTTTATCTTTATTCCCACTGAAATCACCTTTGCAAAAATAACAGTGAGAAAATTATGACACTGAAAGAAATCTGAACTGGCCAACTCCATCTTGCCTTTAGCCTCCAGACTGACTGGTCATTCTTGGGCACTAGCCAAGCTAACTTTGGAAGGAAGTTAGTTTATATTTTAATAATAGCTCTTCCCAAAACTAAACCACCTTTGTAAAACTAATGAAAGCCTACCAGATTAGGAGGGTAAGAAGGGCCTGATTCCTGCCCAAGATACAGGCCTAGTAAAGTAATTGTCAGCTATTATTGTGGAGGTCACAAGATTTGCAACTTCTCTAATTCCTTCTGTAAATGACATTACTACTGTAGAAACTAAGACTGACATTTTGAGATGTGTTTTCAAGCCTTTGTGTTTCTGATGACCAGATGGCCCCAAGAAGGCAGTAACTTCTCTATGACACTCACACAGAAGGGACTCAGCACACAAGGACCATTTCAACACCACTATGATTGTATTTTCAACCAATAAGCAGGACTCATACCCTAGCCCTCTGCCTGGAAAACTGTCTTCAAATAACTCTAGCCTCCAAAATTTGGGGAAGGCTAATTTGAGTAGTAATAGAACTCTGGTCTCCCTTTTAGTCAGCTCTACGTGCATTACACTCTCTTACTTTATCGCCATTCCCATCTTTAAATCAGCTCTGTCCAGGCAGCAGGTAAGAAGAATCTATTCGGCAGTTGCACCACTACTCAAGTTTGTGTAGTAATGATTGTTCACTACACTATTTTAAAAGCTTGCTATGTGATTTTTTTTTTGTTATTTCCAAATCTAACCTCCATATACAGTTCACTCCCATATATAAAATTCCTCAATGGCTTTCTATCACCTACCATACTCACTTTCACTTACTTGTTTTACCCTGTGTTAAACATACATTTCACAATCAATCACTCCTTCTCTTCTCTCTCTTATTTATAAATACTTCTCTCAAAATTAAAATAATATTTTGCAAATATACTGATTGTGATGCACCCTGGTGTGTAATATTCCATTTTAAGATATTGCATTTTATTTCAGAAAATATCAGTTGTACTCATTAAAGTGATCAATTACTTACTCTAGAAAACACTGGCCAAGGAAATAGATGTCAAACACATTAAATTGTTGAGTAAGGCCACTTGAGTTACATGTGTTTCATTCTGGTGGTTCATACAGATGGTGGTTCATACAGGTGGTTCATTCTGGTCTCCTATGTCCAAGTGTAGTGTAATTTGGCATTGTGATGCTAGTTGAATTGTATGACCCTATTGCATGTAGACAGATTTTACCAAAAAATATGTTCATTGCAATGCTGTATCCAATATCAAAATGGATATCCAATATTTTCATTTTCAAAAATGAAAATAATATAAATGTTTGCTATTAAGAGATTGGTTTAAGAAAATGTGACATACATCAGCAGCTTGAATAATAAAGTTGTTAAAAGCAGGTTTAGTTAATTTAATGACATGGGATGCTATTAATAATGTACTTCTCAGTGCAAAAAAAAAAATCTAAAAGTCTAGGAAACATCGAGTTTCATAAGAAATTTTGCCTATATTGAAGATAAATGTTGCTTTTTTATATATTTTGTTTTTTTAATCATTTGAAGTCACTGGGAACAAGCTGTGCAAATACCCTAGCCTTGTCATGGAAATTAGTTATTTCCATATTAAATTCTCATTTGTAACACAAAAGAAGAGATGAATCATTAAATGAAAAGCTAAAAAACAGTTGATCTTCAGGCTAATTCTAGTTAACTTCATTCAAATAGAGCAGCTGGAGGCAGGCTCAGTGGTAGGTTAGTATTATACACTGCATCAGTTACTACGCAAGCCTTCCCAGAAAGTATTGTTCACAGTAATGCAAATCTGCATCAAAATTACACGCATTGTTATCAGAAGCATTAGTATTACTGAAGTCTCCATGTTGTCTTTAAGTAACACATCCGTGAACAAAAGGAAAACGGATGTGCAGATGTACAGATCTTTGAAGAATCACAAGAACTAAAGAGCCCAAAGGGGAAAGAGAGACACCTACTATTTTTTATCTTTTCTTCTTTACACAGTAATTTCTACCTAAAATTAATGAATACTTTGCTTGAGAGGATCTTTTTGTGAGCGAAATATATTTTTTCCAAGAAAATTTAGTGAAAGTTGCATTATATATGTGAATATAAACCTAAAACAATATTACTTGATTACTGATAATTGCTTTAAAATGACCTAAGATTAATATTCCCCTATTCTTAATAAACATATACCCATGACCATTAACTTACTCAGATATTCAAAATTTTTTCTTATTCTTGATACCCATAATGAGATAAAACAAAAATTATCCTTGGAATATTTATCCATGTTTTCATAGCTTTTATATATACAAGTGTGCTTCTTACACCCATTTTATAAGATCCTTCCCTGCTCAGATGGCACATCCTGTAAAACAACTGTGGAAAGGATTTAGCTTAGATTAGAGGATAGGTATAAGGAAGCGCTATGAGTCTGGGCAGAAAGCCAAGGAGTGGGACAGGAAAATGTTGAATCTGACTTTGTTCTTGATATGCCATGAAAGTGGAGCATATAGAAAATCCTACTAACTGAAAGGTCAAAGTCATCTTAACGCAAGTTCTTATCAAAAAGCTAAGCTGCTTTGTTGTTCATATTTTAACCAATCGTTCAAAGACAACCCTTTTGATTTTTCTGAAAGTTTTCAAAGTGACCACACATTTTATAGAAATGTTTTTCAAACTTCCCATTCTTAGGACAATAAGTATATTTTAACAAATTGATGGAAGGAATGGCTTAAGAAAAATACTTATTTGAGCTATAAAAATCACTTTAGAAATATTTTAAAAGCAAGTTGCAAAAGGTTAGCTATAATACCTAACAAAAAGCCAAATAATTTCTTAATTTTTCCCATCCTCCTCCTTTTTTTTTAGTCACAAGTTTTTTTCAGTTTTCTCCTCATAATATTTTTATGACTCTTTCCATCTAAAACTAAATTATTAGTATTCTAGTCTGAGTTCATTGTTAAATCAATTTCCTAAATATTCTTCCTTATTATAATCATCTACTTCCACTTCCAAATAGGCTCACCGATACTTCAATGCACCCCACCTTTGCTGTCAGATCTATTTTCCTCTAATTACTCAAATTGTTGCTGGCAGCAAATCAATACAGGTCTGCAGCAACTTGAATTCTTGTCTCCTCACATAAAAGAATTTGACTGAGAGGTAGAAGGCAGAAGAAAGACAAAGGCAACTTTTAGAGCATGAGTGAAAGTTTATTAACAAACTTTAGAGTAGGAATGAAAGGAAGTAAAGCACACTTGGAAGGACAAGTGGGTGACTTGTGCACAGTTTGACCTTTAGGTTTTAATATGTTGGTATGCTTCTGGGGCCTTGTGTCCCTTCTTCCCTGATTCTTCTCTTGAAATGGGCTGTCCACAGACACAGTGGCCTGTTAGCACTTGGGAGGGGCCACCTGCACACTGGGTTGACAGGGGTTTAATGCATACTCATTTGAGGCCTTCTTCCCTTACCAGTTACCATTCCAAGAGGAAAATCGTAGACCAGTCAAACTTCACCCTTTTGCCTCTTAGTGCACATGCTTAAGCCAACTTTCCCAATTCCTGAGATCTTATTGGGAAGCTGCTGGTCACCAGTTTCAGGTTTTTCTATCTCTTGGGGGACTGTCATTCCCGGGCACCAGCTATGACTAATTATTATTTTAGAAAGACTGTTTAACAGCTGCCTGATCATCACCTAATGGTCTACCAACATTCCTATTGTGTGTGGCTGGGGAGGAAGGGCAGGGGGTCTGGGGAAAGTTGGGGGAGGATCCCTCTCCTGCTCTGTTCTTATGACTGACTACCTACCTGCTGTAACAAAATATCACACTGTTTTCTCTTCTACCACAATAATGCTACCTAACAAACAACCGTAAAACTTTGTGGTTTAAATATTATTTCTTTGTGCTAGATGGGAGGCTGTTCTGGCCTGAACCAGACTAGGCTGATCTTGCTTCGACTGGTTCTTGTGTTTTGTGGCAATTGATTGCTCAACTAGAGGCAAGTAGCAAAGAATGGCCTTGCCTGTGTGGGTTTCTTTCACATGGTCTCTCATACTCCAGCAGGCTATATCACATCTCTTCAAATTGTATCACAATGGGAAAAGAGAGAAAATGAGACAGAGAAAGAGAATGAGACATGTACACAGCCATTCATTTGAGGACAAGAGTAAAAATTGCTTCACTGTTGATCAGGACACTATATTGAATAAGCAAGTCACAGGCAATCATATTCACTAGAAAAAAAAAGAAATATTTTCTCTACCTCTGAATGGGAGAAGCTAAAAGTTACATTGCAAAATGCACAAATATAGGAAGGAATGAAAGATTGTAATGATTTCTGGATTCTATCATAATCTCTATCAAACTCATACTTAAAAACTTTTTACATATTAAATCTCCAAAAACTGCTTCTATATGGCCTAAGCTTTACTTTTCATCTAATTTAATCTTTTCTATTTCTCCATGTGTTTCCTCTCCCTGAGTCAGAGCATCTGTTCACTCTGACATGAATATGCCTTCCATTTTGCTTCTGTGCTCTCACCCATATTCTCAAACTTAAATGCTTTATTTCTTTTTTATACTTACCCAAATTCTATTTTTATTATTCAGCTTTATTTATATTAAACCTTTTGTTTATTAAAGCCTCAAATGTTTTCTGATTACTCCCGTGCATATTGCTATTTTTATTTTTGAACTCCTGTAATGCAAACATGAGGTCTACATAATTTCAGCCCTTGTTTGTATAGTTGTTTGTGTCATATACAGGTCTTTACTGAGATTTAGTCTACCCAAAAAGAGTACAAATGTGCATCCCTCACAGTTAAAAATCACTTCTAACTGTATAATAGGTATGTTATGGGTTGAGTTGTATTCTACAAAAATTCATACACCCACGTCTTAATCTCAGTATCTTAAATGTATTTTATTTGGACACAAGGTCTTGAAAGAGATAACCAGGTTAAAATAAAGTAATAATTGTGGGCCTTAATCCATTATGACTAAAGTCCTTATGAAAAAGAACTTTGGACACAGAAGCAGATACACATAAAGGGAAAAACATGTGAAGAGGCACAGGAAGAAGACAGTCATCTACAAACTAGGAGAGAGGCCTGGAACACATCCTCCACCCCACAGCCCTCAGAAAGAACCAAGCCTGTCAACATCTCAATTGTCAACTTCTATCCTCTAGAAATTTGAGAAGATAAGTTGTGTAATAAGACGTGTTGTGTAATCTAGAAATTTGAGAAGATAAGTTGTGTAATAAGATGTGTTGTGTAATCTCCTCAGTTTGTGGTATTTTGTTAGAGCAGGCCTAGAAAACTAGGTATGAAGTAAATATTATTTTGAGTAGATAGAAGACTCATTAGTATTTAGCAATAATTTTACCTTCTTAGCAAAGAGAGAGTTTGACTAAATTGCTTGGAACTTTAAATTTTTGGATCTCACATTCCAAGTGCAGAAAATAAGAATTTTTGCTTTCAGTGTTTATCACTCAAAATTAAGCTAGTAACTGATAAACTAAATATGTTCCCTTTCTTATTTCTTGGATATGATGAAAGGAAATACACTCAGCAGGAAAAAGAAAGATGACTAACAATTACTAAATTTGGAGAGTAAAGCGGGTTTTTTTTCCTCTGTGCAACTATAAAATGGTGACTGACAAACAGGTGTTAAATGTTAATGAACTATATGAGATTAAAAATAAAATAGGAATAAGAGTGTGTATAAGTGTATAAATTCAGCTAAGACATATGTTCTTTTCCTTCTTTTTATGAATATTCACTGGTGAATGAGACAGATATAATTCCTCACCTTTGAGAGTTTAAAGATGGGCCAGATGTAGGAACCAAGATGGCTGATTAGAAGCCTGTGGTGGCTCACGCCTATAATCTCAGCACTTTGGGAGGCCAAGGCAGGCGGATCACCTGAGGTCAGGAGTTCATGATCAGCCTGGCCAACATGGTGATACCTTGTCTTTATAAAAATAAAAAAATATATATTTAAAAAAAGAAGTAAATGCAGTCGGCAGTACTCACAAAGATAAATAAAAAGGTGTGAGTGAATTCAGCACCTTCAATGGAAATATCCAGGTTGCTGCATTGGGAATAACTAGACAAACAACTTGACCAACGGAGAATAAAGAAAAGGGGAGGGGGACAGTTAAGGAGTACCCAAGAGTGGTACAGAGCCCAAGGAACCCCCACCCCAAGTCAAGGGAAGTGGTGAGTGATAGTGTGACCCCATTCTGGAAGCCACACTTTTTCCATGGATCTTTGCAACCCACAGATCAGGAGACTCCCTCATGAGCCCACATCACCATTGCCTTGGGTCCAACACAAAGAGCTGTGTGGAGCCTTGGCCTATAGCCCCTCAGGCACACACAGAGACCCAGGAGTTTTATCTACTCTGTCCCTGGAATCTCTGGCATGGGAGGAAATCTGTCTATACATATCCCTAAGAAGAGGACTAAATCCAGGGAGCCAAGCAGCATCATTCTGCAGACCCCACTTCTATGGCACAACACAAGTTAAGACCCACTGGCTTGAAACTCCAGCCTGACAACAGCAAGAGGAAGAGGCTGAAATCTGCTTGAGACAGTGCCAAGTTCCTGGAACTAGGTCTGCCACCACCACTGCAGTTCAGTAGACAGACTCAGCCATTTCAGCTTGCTGGCTTTGGAGAATATCACCATCCTGGATGAGGAAGGGTCCCCTACAAAACAGCACAGCTGCCTTACCAGATTGTGGCCAGACTGCTTCTTTAAATGGGACCTCAGTCTATTTCTCCTCACTTGGCTGGGCCAGACAGGGTTCTACAGAGAGAAATCTAATCTCTCCCTGGATGGAGCTCCTGAGGGGAGGGATGGCCACCATCTCTGTGGTTCAGTTGACTTAGCCTTTCCAGTGTGTCAGCTCTGGAGAATACAAACAGTCCATACAAGGAAAGCCACCCCACTCACCCCACCCAGTACAGCATACCTGCTCTATGGAAAAGCAGACAGACTGCTTATTTAATTGGGTCCCTAATCCCATTTCTTCTGATTGGATGTAACCTACCAACAGGGGCCTCCAGCTATCTTATACAGGGGCATTCAGGCTGGTAGCAGGTCAGTAGCCCTGGGATGGAACGTCCAGAGGAGGGAGCTGACATCTTTGCAGTCTTGCAGCCTTCACTTGTGGTACCTATAGGTTTGAGAAAAACCAAGGTAATCAGAGTCTGGAGTGGATGCCCAGAAAACCACAGAAGCCCTACCATAGAGTTGAGGGAGTGTATTCTCTTCCAGGTCCACAAGGGGGTGTAGTTTCTAGAGCAGAAGCCTCTCTGCGACATGCCCTACCTGCCTTCCCACATGTCTCCATCCGGGAGCCTTAATGGTCTCCGTTTAACTTTGGCACACGCAGGAAGAATCAAAAAGATCAATCACTCCAGCAGAAGTTTAAAATAACTCTTTTCATTGGCCAGGATGCTTGGAGAAGGTGGGAATTTCTCCCAGGTTAAAAGTCCCCTTCTTCCACACCTCTCCAGGATTCCATACTTGGTTCCCCTTCCACTCAGTGTGGAAGCTGCTTTCCTCTCCTGGATTCCATATTTGGGTTCCCTTCCACAATCCTTGTGGAAGTTTTCTCTCTCATTTTCTTTCTCTTTCTCTCTGCCTAAATAAATAACTTCTCTGCAAAAACTCTTTGGGGTCTGATATTTTCTTGTGAGTGCTCCATGCTGTGGTCCCTGCTCCCATTCTTGGGTGAGTGAGAGACCAAGAGCCTGGAAAAGCATCCTCTCAGGGGAGCTGAGCACTCCCCTGCACCCCAAAATCTGGCAACAGAGTGACTTGATTGTTAAAAGAAAAGCAAATAAACAGAAAACAACAAAAACATCAACAAAAAACACCACACAAAATCCCTGCCTAAAGATCAGCAACTTCAATGATTAATGGTAGAAAAGCTCACAAAGATGAGAAGGATTCAACACAAAAATGCTGAAAACTCAAAAAAAAAAAAAAAGAGTGCCTTTATTTTCAAAATGACTACAACACTTCTCCAGCAAGGGCACAGAACTGGGCTGAGGCTGAGATAACTGAGTTGATAATAGTAGACTTCAGAAGGCGGGCAATAACAAACATCACTGAGCTAAAGGAGTATGTTTTAACCCAATGCAAAGCACCTGAGAATTATGATAAATCCAGATAGGAGCTGATAGCCAGAATAGCCAGTTTAAAAAGAAACCTAACAGACCTGATGGAGCTGAGAAACACAAAATGACAACTTCACAGTGTGATCACAGGTGTCAACAGCAGAATAGACCAAGTGGAGAAAAGAATCTCAGAGCTTGAATACTATCTCTCTGAAATAATACAGGCAGACAAGAATATAGAAAAAGAAAGAAAGGAATGAACTAAACCTTCAAGAAATATAGGATTATGTAAACAGACTGAACCTACAACTGATTAGGGTATCCGCAAGAGATGGGAAGAATGAAACCAAGTTGGAAAACACACCTCAGTATATCATCCAGCAGAACTAGCAAGATAGGCAAACATTCTAATACAGTAAATGCAGAGATCCTCAGTAAAATATTTCATGAAAAGATCAACTGCAAGACACATAATCATCAGATTCTCCAAGGTCAAAATGAAATAAAAAATGTTAAGGGGAACCATAGAGAAAAGCCAGGTAACCTACAAAGGAAAACCCTTTAGAGTAACAGAAGACTTCTCAGCAGAAACTCTATAAGCCAGGAGAGACTGCAGGGGCCAATATGCAACATTCTTAAAGAACAGAATTTCTAATCCACAATTGCATATCCAGCTAAACTAAGTTTCATAACTGAAGGGGAAATAAGATTCTTTTCAGATAAGCAAATGCTTAGGGAATTTGTCACCCCCAAGCTGGCCTTGCAAGAGCTCCTGAAGAAAGCACTAAATATGGAAAGTAAATACCATTACCAGTAACTATCAAAATGCACTGAAGTACACAGACAAGTGACATTATTAAACAACCAAGTAAACAAGTTTGTAACCAGCTGACATCATTACGACAGGATCAAATTCACAAATAACAATACTAATATTAAATGTAAATGGGCTAAATCCCCCAATTAAAAGACAGAGAATGGCAAGCTGACAATAGTGCCAAAACCCATCAGTTTTCTGTCTTCAAGAGACCCATCACACATGCAAAGATACACATAGGCTGAAAATGAAGGGATACAGGTAAATTTACCAAGCAACTGGAAAACAGAAAAATGCAGGGATTGCAATCCTAGTTTCTGACATAACAGAGTTTAAATAAACAAAGATAAAAAAAGACAAACAAGGACATTAAATAATGGTAAAGGATTTAATTCAACAAGAAGATGTAACTATTCTAAATATATATACACCCAACAGAGAAGCACCCAGATTCAGAAAGCAAGTTTTAGAGACCTAAAAAGAGACTTACACTCTCACATAAGAATAGTGAGAGACTTTAACACCCCACCATCAATATTAGACAAATTACTGAAACAGAAAATTAAAAAGAATATTTAGGACTTGAACTCAGCTCTGGATCAAGTGGCTCTGCAGATATCTGTGGAACTCTCCATCCCAAAACAACAGAATATACATTCCTCTCATTGCCACATGTCACTTACTCTAAAATTGATCACATAATTATAAGTAAAACACTTCTAAGCAAATGCAAAATATCTGAATTTATAATAAACAGTTTCTCAGACAACATAGCAATCAAATTAGAACTCAATTAAGTAATTCATTAAAACCACATAATTATATGGAGGTTGAACAACCTGACCTGTATGACTTTTGAATAAACAATGAAATTAAGGCAGAAATCAAGAAGTTCTTTGAAACTAATGAGAAAAAAAGATACAATGTAACAGACCCTCTAGGACACAGCAAAGGAGGGGTTAAGAGGGAAATTTATAGCACTAATGCCCACATTAAAAAGCTAGAAAGATCTCAAGTTAACAACCTGATGTTACAACTAAAAGAACTAGAGAACCAAGAACAAACAAATCCCAAAGCTAGCAGAAGACAATAAATAACCAAAATCAGAGCTAAAGTGAAGGAGATAGAGACATGGAAAATCATTCAAAAATCAATTAATATAAAAGTTGTGGGGCTTTTGAAAAAATTAATAAAATTGATAGACTGCTAGCTAGACTAATAAAGAAGAAACGAAAGAAGAGTCAAGTAACCATAATCAGAAATGACAAGAGGGATTTCACCACGGACCCCACAGAAATAAAAACAATCATCAGAGAATACTATAAACACCTTTAACAACATACACCAGAAAACCTAGAAGAAATAGATAAATTTCTGGACATGTACCCCCTCCCAAAGCTGAACCAGAAAGATGTTGAATTCCTGAATAGACCAATAACAAGTTTCAAGATTGTGGCAGTAATAAATAGCCTACCAACCAAAAAACAAAGGCCCAGGACAAGATGGATTTACAGTTAAATTTTTCCAGAGGTACAAAGAAAAGCTGGTACCATTTATACTGAAACTATATCAAAAAATTGAAAAGGAAGGGGTCCTCTCTAACTCATTCTATGAGGCCAGCATCATCCTGATACCAAAACATGGCAGAGAAATACAACAACAACAACAAAGAAAATTTCAGGCAAATATCCTTGATGAACATCAGTACAAAATCATAAAAAAAAAAAAAAAAAAATACTTGCAAACCAAATCCAGCATCACATCAAAAAGCTTATCCATCATGATTAAGTTGACTTCATTCCCAGGATGCAAAGTTTGATTGACATATATACCAATCAATGTGATTCATCATATAAACAGAACTAAAGACAAAAACCACATGATTATCTCAATAGATGCAAAAATGGCCTTTAATAAAATTCAACAAGCCTTCCTGTTAAAACTTCTCAATAAATTAGATATTGAAAGAACATACCTGAAAATATAAGTCATTCATAAAACATCTCATACAGCCAATATCATACTGAATGGCCAAAAATGTGGAAGCACTCCCCTTGAAACCAGCACAAGACAGGGCCTATTCAACATACCATTAGAAGTTCTGGCCAAGGCAATCAGGCAAGAGAAAGAAATAAATGGTATTAAAATAGGAAAAGAAGAAGTCAAACTATCCTTGTTTATGGATGACATGATCCTATAACTGGAAAACCCCATCATCTCAGCCCAAAGCTTCTTCAGCTGAGAAGCAATTCCAGCAAAATCTCAGGATACAAAATCAACGTGCAAAAATTGCTGGCATTCCTATACAGCAGCATGACAGGAAAGCAGAGAGTCACATCATGAATAAACTCTCATACACAATTGCTACAAAAAGAATAAAATACCTAAGAATAGAGATAAAAAGTATATTGAAGGACCTCTTCAAAGAAAACTACAAACTGCTGCTGAAAATAAATCAGAGAGGACACAAACAAATGAATTGGAGGCCCTATCCTAAGCAAACTACCACGGGAACAGAAAACCAAATACCACATTGATATGGTTTGGGTGTTCCCACCCAAATCTCATCTTAAATTGTAACTCCCACAATTCCCATTTGTCATGGGAGGAACCCAGTGGGAGATAATTGAATATTGATGCAGGAATTTTCCATGCTGTTTTTGTGAAAGTGAGTAAGTCTCAAGAGATCTGATGGTTATACAAAAATGGGAGTTTCCCTGCACAAGCTCTCTTCTCTTGTCTACCACCATGTGAGATGCGCCTTTCAGCTTCCATCATGATTATGAGGCTTCCTCAGCCATATGTAACTGTAAGTCCAATAAACCTTGTTCTTTTGTAAATTACCCAGTCTTGGGCATGTCTTTATCAGCAGTATGAGAAATGGTCTAATACATGCTTTTTATCACTTACAAGTGAGAGCTGAATCATGAGAACACATGAACACATGTGGAGGAACAACAATCACTGGAGCCTGTTGGGGTGATGTGTTGGGGAAAGAAGAGCATCAGGAAGAATATCTTATGGATGCTGGTCTTAATATCTAGGTGATGGAATAATCTGTGCATCAAACCACAATGACACATATTTACCTATGCAACGAACGTGCACATCCTGTACATGGACCTCTCAACTTAAAATACAAGTTGAAGAAAAAAAATTGAGTAAGAAATTAAAAAGATAGCCAATTATTAATGAAATAAAATATCAATAACAACAAAAACATATATAATAATATTAATAATAATAATGAAAGTATGCATCTTATGATATGCCACATATAAGGACATGAGATAATTTATAGCAAGGGCTATAGTTTTCATTAGGAGCCCAGGAAGTTGTCTTCAGGTAAATAATCTTTGAGACCCCCAAAATTATGCAGAAAATTTTCATCTGAATGACAATGAGAGAGAGAAAATGCATGAAGAAAGGGAATATAATGATTACATCATGAATCTAGTGGAAAGAAATCTTGACAGACAAAAAGTCTGAGTAGAATTTTGTTTCATTTTTTTTTTTTTTAGTTGGAGTATTGATAAAAAAAATTTTTCTCTTTCTTTTACCATACCAAAAACTTCTGTAGTGTAGTTCTGAAACTTTCTGTTAAACAAACTACAGCTCCTGTGGGCTGCTGCCCAACTAGCCTGACACATTAGGAAAAGAAATAAAATACTAAGACATGCCCCAGAGACCTGCTTAAAGTTCTGCAGTGAAAAGAAACACAGCTCTGTCCACCAAAATTGAAAACCCAAAGCAGTACTTCAGCGATAAAACAAATCCAGAAATAGAAACAAGCTATCATCAACAGAACAATTTAAAGCACCTGCTGATGATTTAGACTCACAACTCAACTTAGGCAGAAGAAAATTCAATATTGTTCAATGAAATAAATGAAGTATTGAGGAAAATAAAATCCCAGTTCCTAAGATAACAATACTAATAATGTCTGCAGATTCTATGTGACAGATGCACTCAGCTGCCACTGCAGAGGCAGCTGCACAGCTATATACCAGCTTGTGGCATAACAAACTATTCAGTATAGATAGACTCATCCCCAAGATAGAGTGCTTTGGGCAGGTATCTTATGTTCTATTCTTTGAGGGAGTCCTGCCCTACTGCCAGCAGTCAGCTGGGCAATGATTATTTGAACCAGGCGGAGCTGTTTTCCAGATGGAGCTGAAAAAAAATACATGAGACATTATTCAATCATAAGTTGGCTTTAAATCATCCTGATTTCCAGAGTCACTAAGGGATATTACTATAAGGAACATGATTATTTGCATGAAAACTGCTACAAATCTTCGCAGAAATCATTAAAGAGATTGTAGTGTAATGGAAGTCCTTAATTGCTGACCAAAGAGCCAAATCTGGCTCTCAGATCCATGTTGTTTGGTCACATACACCTTTTATTTTTTAAAACTTTTAATTAGGTGCTAACTTCTAAAAACCCAAATTTCTGGCATCTCCTAAAAATTTGGAGAAGATGATATAATGAAAAGTGCCCACTGCATCTGTTAGACAGGGGCATGTATTCTCTAATTTGCTGTATCATCTTGCACTTGCTGTTGTTTTGCTCATATCTGGTTTGCTCCATGTTGATTGGCCCTTCTAGGCATTTGAGCCCTAAACAGAGGACTTTATATTTTGAACAAAAGTAGCAAAAGATAAATATTAAGAAATACTAATCAGAGAAGACTTTTTTTTCCAAAAGAAAAGCAGAAGTAATAAGAAGTATATTAATAAATCCAGTAGTAATTGGGCAGATCAACCATTTGTTGTGGAAAGGGAGTCAGATCTCAGGAGAAGTAATAAAGACAACAAAAGACAAAATAGACTATATTGTAGGATGGCTTACATTATTTTAACTAGAGTAGTGAAGGCAGCCAAGAACCCAGTGAAGATGCTGTCAAAGTAAAATCTTTATCAAAGCTTGCCTGTATTTAGGATCTCCTCTCTGGCTTAATCCCACATAATGGCATCATAAAGAAAACATATTTTGCAAATAAAGGCATCAGTAATTTGAGGCTGGCTCATCCCTGGTTGAGTTAGTGCTACATTAAATGTCTGAAAAAGACTGTGGAAAGATCTCTCTCTTTCCACAGAGAGAGATCCAAGATGGCTGATTGCTAACAGCTCAGGATTGTAGCTCCCAGTGAAAGCACAGAGAATGAGAGGATGCCACTTTCAAACTAATTTTCATCACTCACGGACCAGAAGATTCCCAGTGGAGGAGATCCACGGGTTGCCAGTGTGACTCTTGTGGCCGGCATAGCGGTTTTGCAGGTGCCTCGGCACGGCAGCTCTTCATGCAGAGTAAATGGGACTGGTTCCCCTACTGACCAATGTCTGGAGCTCTGGGAAGGCAGAGCCACTTGTTATGAACTCAAGAAGGAAGCCAGACTGGATATTCCTTGGCAGAAGAGCACAATTAGTCTTATTGCTGCTGTTTTGGCCAGTGCAATGGGTTGCTCGGATTCCAGCACTGGGAATCAATAAATTGGACGTCCATTCAGAAACCTAATTAGAAAGGTGGTAATTGTAAAGACAACTGATGAATAAATTTATAATAAAGGGAAGAAGCCAGGCTAAAAATGCTGAGAATACCCAAAATCAGAACTCCTCTTCCTCTACAGGGGATTGCAGTTCCTCATCAGCAACGGAACAAGCCCTGATGGAAAAGGACTGTGTTCCATTATCTGAAGTAGGCTTCAGAAGGGGGATGATAAGAAACTTCTGGGACTTAAAAGAACTTGTTCTAATCCAATGTAAAGAAACTAAGAACTTTGAAAAAAGGTTTGATGAAATGCTAAAAAGAATAGACAATATAGATAGGAATATAAATGAACTAACGGAGTTGAAAAATACAACACAAGAACTTAATGAAATATGCACAAGTTTGAATAGCCAAATTAATCAAGCAGAAGAAAGGATATCAGAGGTCGAAGACCAACTTAATGAAATAAAACAAGAAGACAAGAATAGAGAAAAAAGGATAAAAAGGAATGAGCAAAGTTTCCAAGAAATATGGGACTATGTGAAAATACCTAATCTACATATGATAGGTGTACCTGAATGTGACGGAGAGAATGAATCCAAGCTGGAAAATACTCTTCAGGATATTATTCAGGAAAATTTTTCCAATCTAGCAAAGCAGGACACTATTCAACTCCAGGTAATACAGAGAACACCACAAAGATATTCCTCAAGAAGAGCAACCCCAAGGCACATAATCATTAGATTCACCAGGGTTAAAATGAAGGAGAAAATGCTAAGGGCAGCCAGAGAGAAAGGTCAGGTTACCCACAAAGGGAAGCCTATCAGACTTACAGCAGATCTCTCAGTAGAAACCCTACAAGCCAGAAGAGAGTGGGGGCCAATATTCAACCTCCTTAAAGAACAGAACTTTCAGCCCAGAATTTCATGTCCTGCCAAACTAAGTTTTACAATTGAAAGAAAAATAAAATCTTTTATGAACAAGCAAGTACTCAGAGATTTTATTACCACCGGGACTGCTTTACAAGAACTTCTGGAAGAAGCATTACACAGAAAGAAACAACCAGTATTAGCCTTTCTAAAAATATATCAAAAAGTAAAGAGCATCAACATAAAGAAGAATTTACATCAATGAATGGATAAAATAGCCAGTAGCAACAACATCAAATGGCAGTAACCCTAAATTTAAGTTGACTAAATCCCCCAATCAAAAGATACAGCCAAAACCTAATGGTATACTACATCCAAACCCATTTTATATCCAAAGATGCACAAAGACTCAAAACAAAGTGTTGGAGAAAGATTTACCAACCACATGGAGAGCAAAAATAAATAAATAAACAAAAAGCAGGAGTTGCAATTCTCACATTTGACAAAATAGATTTCTAACAACAAAGATACAGTGGTAAAAGAATCAATGCAACAATAAGAGCTAACAATCCTAACACCCAGATACATAAGACCCATAAAGAGATTTAGACTCAATGAAACAGAAAATTATTAAGGATATCCAGGAATTGAACTCAGATCTGGAACAAGTAAACTTAATAAATATTTGTAGAGCTCTCTACTTTAAATGCACAAAGTATACATTCTCCACTTTAAATACACAAAATATTGATCGGCCATTATTAATACCCATTTTTAGAATAAAGCAATATTCATGTTCTCTCTTCCTCTTTTTCTTCCTCTTTCTTCCTCTCCTTCTCTCCTTTAAAAAAAATAAAATAAAATAAAATAAATAAACTAGAAAACCGCTTTAGCTAATAAAAGGTTACAGGACCAAAAACATCAGATTAAAGATAAGAGTCTATCAGAGATGAATCCTACTATATTCTGTTTTTTATGTTGCTCAGTCCAAATAATTGCTTTTCTACCTGATTATTTATGTTATTTTTCACTGTAGGCCAACAATTACAAGTTAATCTTTTTATTTTTTAAATTTTTATTGCATTTTAGGTTTTGGGGTACATGTGCAGAACGTGCAAGATAGTTGCATAGGTACACACATGGCAGTGTGTTTTGCTGCCTTCCTCCCCTTAGCCCACATTTTGCATTTCTCCCCAGGCTATCCCTTCCCAGCTCCCCCCCCCACTGTCCCTCCCCTATTCCTCCCAATAGACCCCAGTGAGTAGTACCCTCCTCTCTGTGTCCATGTGTTCTCATTTTTCTCACCTGCCTATGAGTGAGAATATGTGGTATTTACTTTTCTGTTCTTGTGTCAGTTTGCTGAGAATGATGTTCTCCAGATTCATCCTATATGTGCATTTTCCCAGTCCAGTCTATCATTGATGGACATTTGGGTTGGTTCCAGTTCTTTGCGATTGTAAACAGTGCTGCAATGAACATTCATGTGCATGTGTCCTTATAGTAGAATGATTTATAGTCCTTTGGATATATACCCAGTAATGGGATTACTGGGTCAAATGGAATTTCTATTTCTAGGTCCTTGAGGAATCACCACACTGTCTTCCACAATGGTTGAACTAATTTACACTCCCACCAACAGTGTAAGAGTGTTCCTATTTCTCCACATCCTCTCCAGCATCTGTTGCCTCCAGATTTTTTAATGATTGCCATTCTAACTGGTGTGAGATGGTATCTCAATGTGGTTTTGATTTGCATCTCTCTAATGACCTGTTATGATGAGCATTTTTTCATGTGTTTGTTGGCCTCATGTATGTCTTCTGTTGTAAAGTGTCTGTTCATGTCCTTTGCCCATTTTTGAATGGGTTTGTTTGTTTTTTTCCTGTAAATCTGTTTGAGTTCTTTGTAAATTCTGGATATCAGCCCTTTGTCAGATGGGTAAACTGCAAAGATTTTTTTCCCATTCTGTTGGTTGCTGATTCACTCTAGTGACTTTTTATTTTGCTGTGCAGAAGCTGTGGAGTTTGATTAGGTTCCATTTGTCTATTTTGGCTTTTGTTGCCAATGCTTTTGGTGTTTTGGTTATGAAGTCCTTTCCTACTCCTATGTCCTGAATGGTTTTGCCTAGATTTTCTTCTAGGGTTTTTATGGTGCCGGGTCTTATGTTTAAGTCTTTAATCCATCTGGAGTTAATTTTAGTGTAAGGTGTCAGAAAGGGGTCCAGTTTCTGCTTTCTGCACATGGCTAGCCAGTTTTCCCAACACCGTTTATTAAACAGGGAATCTTTCCCCCATTTATTGTTTTTGTCTGGTTTATCAAAGATTACATGGTTGTAGATATGTTGTGTTGCCTCCAATGCCTCTGTTCTGTTCCATTGGTCTATATCTCTGTTTTGGTTCCAATGCTATCCCCATCAAACTACCATTGAATTTCTTCACAGAACTGGAAGAAAACCACCATGAACTTCATATGGAACCAAAAGAGCGCCCACATAGCCAAGTCAATTCTAAGCAAAAAGAACACAGTGGGAGGCATCACACTACCAGACTTCAAACTATACTACAAGTTAATCTTTTTATTAATATTTCTCATTTGTGTGACTTTTACCACTCTAGAACAGTCGGAAAAAAAAAAGACCTGAAAGAATTTGTGTCAGAGGCAAAGAACAACATCATGAAGGAAAATATATGACTTACATACCTAAGAGGTAACCTGAGACATGGTGCTTCAGAGGGCTTCGTGGCATTGCTGTGATCTTGCCAAACTCTCAAAAATTACTGATGTTTATTAAAAAAAAACAACTCTGGATTCTGGAGTTCAGCCCTGAAATAAAGCATAGAGATACTTACTCTCCTGGTTCCTTTGTAAGGGTTTGAAGCAATTTAGGACACCTGCTTGGACTGCTCTCTCCATCCTTATTATCATCCCAGAGGGCTGAGCTTTCCAAGAAGGTAAGAACATAGACAACAGCACAGTATGTAAAGTGAACATTTCTAGACTCTGAAACACTGAGCTTAAAAACCTGTCTCTGAGGATTCTGTCCTTGGACTGAAACCATGCCTCACGTAACTACCTGTGATGATATAGAAAGAATGCTACATTTAGTTCACTATATTTTATTTTATTAGTTTAGTTTTTGATAAATCCCTTTTAAAGATTTGTTGAAAGTGTCAGAGAAGAAGTTAGTTAAACAAGAAATTTTTTTTAAAACTCTTCTTACGATAAAATTTAGGATGACTTCTGCCACTAGGAAGGTAAGTAGATATTTTTCCCCTATTCCTCCTATGAAGTACAACTGAAAAACTCTGAATTCTGTATATAAAACAAACATAAGTAGATTTTGAAAAGTCAAAAGAAAAAGGCAGATCAGCCAAGCAGGGGCCTTACTACAGGGATGAGGTTTGGATCCCCTAGACAAGTCTCCACTGATACCACAGTGGGAGTGACCTGATCACTCCTGGGCAAGGGTAAAAGTCCTGACTTCCTACTGGGCCTCTGACACCACTCCAGCAGAGAGAAGGGGATGTCCTGCCAACTGGGGGCAGAAATTTAGACTTCCCATTGGTTTCTAATGATAACGGAGGAAAGAGCTCATTGCCAACAGTGAAAACTGCCATTCACAATTGCTACAAAGAGAATAAAATACCTAGGAACACAACTTACAAGGAATATAAGGGACCTCTTTAAGAAAAACTACAAACCACTGCTCAATAAATTAAGAGAGGACAAAAACAGATGGAAAAATATTCCATGTTCATGGCTAGGAAGAATCAATATCATGAAAATGGCTATACTGCCCAAAGTAATTTACAGAATCAATGCTATCTGCATCCAGCTACTATTGACTTTCTTCACAGAACTGGAAAAAAACACCATGAACTTCATATGGAACCAAAAGAGAGCCTGCATAGCCAAGTCAATTCTAAGCAAAAAGAACACAGAGGGAGGCATCATGCTACCAGACTTCAAACTATACTACAAGGCTACAGTAATCAAAACAGCATGGTACTGGTACCAAAACAGAGACATAGACCAATGAAACAGAACAGAGCCATCAGAGGCAACACAGCATATCTACAACCATACAATATTTGATAAACCAGACAAAAACAAGCAATGGGGAAAGGATTCCCTGTTTAATAAATGGTGTTTATTAAACATGGAAAACTGGCTATCCATGTGCAGAAAGCAGAAACTGGACCTCTTCCTGACACCTTACACTAAAATTAACTCCAGATGGATTAAAGACTTAAACATAAGACCCGACACCATAAAAACCCTAGAAGAAAATCTAGGCAAAACCATTCAGGACATAGGAGTAGGCAAGGACTTCATGACCAAAACACCAAAAGCATTGGCAACAAAAGCCAAAATAGACAAATGGAACCTAATCAAACTCCACAGCTTCTGCACAGCAAAAGAAAAAGTCACTAGAGTGAATCAGCAACCAACAGAATGGGAAAAAATCTTTGGAGTTTACCCATCTGACAAAGGGCTGATATCCAGAATTTACGAAGAACTCAAACAGATTTACAAGAAAAAAACAAACAAGCTTATCCAAAAATGGGCAAAGGATATGAACAGACACTTTACAACAGAAGACATACATGAGGCCAACAAATATATGAAAAATTGCTCATCATCACTGGTCATTAGAGAGATGCAAATCAAAACCACATTGAGATACCATCTCATGCCAGTTAGAATGGCGATCATTAAGAAATCTGGAGACAACAGATGCTGGAGAGAATGTGGAGAAATAGGAACACTCTTACACTGCTGGTGGGAGTGTAAATTAGAAATTCCATTTGACCCAGCAATCCCATTACTGGGTATATATCCAAAGGACTATAAATCGTTCTACTGTAAGAACACATGCACACAAATGTTCATTGCAGCACTGTTTACAATAGCAAAAAACTGGAACCAATCCAAATGCCTATCGACGATAGACTGGACTGGGAAAATGTGGCACATATACACCATGGAACATTATGCACCAATCAAAAATGATGACTTCGTGTCCTTTGTAGGGACATGGATAAATCTGGAGAACATCATTCTCAGCAAACTGACACAAGAACAGAAAATGAAGCACTGCATATTCACTCATAGGTGGGTGATGAACAATGAGAACACATGGACACAGGGAAGGAAGTACTACACACTGGGGTCTATTGGGGGAATAGGGGAGGGACAGTGAGGGGGGAGCTGGGAAGGGATAGCATGTGGAGAAGTGCCAAATGTGGGTGAAGGGGTGGAAGGCAGCAAAACACACTGCCATGTGTGTACCTATGCAACTATCTTGCATGTTCTGCACATATACCCCAAAACCTAAAATGCAATAAAAAAATAAATAATAAATAATAAATAAAAAAGAGAAAAGAAAAGTCCCAGCATCTTCAATGGCTTTCTCTGCTATCATCCTTGCAGGAGCTTTGTTAGAGCCTCACAACAATGAAAGTGTATGATCCTTACCGAGTTTTTCTTGATATCAGTAAGGTAGTGTCACATGTTCTCAGTTGGTTAGTGCAATTACTATGTAAAAATGTTCGGCCATGCTAGGCTTCTCCTTTTCTGGTCCTGTAGGTACAGAGAATAGGCTTCTGTCTGGACCTCTTATACTCAGGTCTGTTGGCATTTCTAGATCACCAGCTTCTTTAATTCCAAGTTTGCAATGTACAAGGCAGAAAGAAAACCCCAGTGTAACAGATCAATTAGTGTCTCCCAAAAAGTTATGTCCACTTAGAAAATCAGAGTGTGCTCTTATTTGGAAATACTGTCTTTGCAGATGAATTCAAGTTAAGTTGAATTTATACATGATTAAGGTAGACTCTTATCCAATATGACTGGAGTCCTTAAGGAAGAGAAAATACAGAGATATAAAGAGACGGAGATTGTAAAGGGAGAAATAAAGTCATTCCTATTTGCAGATAACATGGTTGTCTATGTGGAAATTCCAAAGGTATCTAAAAAAATAAAAGTAAAAAATCTTGAACTAATAAATTCATTCAGCAAGGTTGAAGGATACAAGATTAACATACATAAATCTATTGCTGTATACTAGCAATAAACACATGGATACCAGAATTGAAAATACAGTACCATTTATAACTGCTAAAAATAAAATATTTATATGTAAACATAAAAAAAACATGAACAGAAATTGTAAGCTAAAAACTACACAACACTGATAAAAAAAAAAAAAACAAAGGTGATTTTTAAAAAATGAAGAAATACTGTGGTTATGGATTGAAGTATTAATAAAATTCCCAATTCTCTAAACATTGATATATAAATTTAATTGAGTTCCTATGAAAATCCAAGCAAGATTTTTTGCAGGTGTGTACAAGATTACTCTAAAATGTGTATTGAAAACCAAGGCAACTAGAATAGGTAAAACAATTTTGGAAAAAGAAGAATACAGGAGGACAATTGCTCTTTCTGATTGCAAGACTTCTATAGCTATAGTAATCAACACTGTGTGTGGTATTGGCAGACTAGACAAATAGATCAATGGAAAAGAATAGAGAACTCAGAAGTAGACACAAATGTGCCCAATAAATTTCTGATGAAGGCACAAAACTAATCCAATGGAGGAAGATAGACTTTTCATCATACAACACTGAAACAACTGCAAATAAATAAATAAATAAAATTTGTGCTAAATCTCATATCTTATACAAAACTAACTTCTCCCGGATTATGAACTAAAATATGAAATGTAAAACTGTAAAACTTAAGAAAAAAGATAGGAGCTTATCTTTTAGGTTTTTATTTTTTAATTTTAATTTCTGTGGGTACATAGTAGTCTTACATGTTTATGATACACTTGAGAGGTTTTAATTACAAGCATACAATGCCTCATAATCACATTGTGTAAAAAGTGGAATCCATCCCCTCAAAGCATTTGTCTTTTGTGTTACAAATAATCCAATTATGTTCTTTTAGTTATTTTTAAATGTATAATTAAATTATTGTTGATTATGGTCAACCTATGGGTCAACCCTAATGTGATATTAAGTACTAGGTCTTATTCATTCTTTCTAACTAATTATTTTTCTGCCTGTTAACCATCTCAATTTTCCCCATCATCACCCACTATTTTTTCTAGCCTATGGTAACCATCTTTCTACTCTATTTCTATGAGTTCAATTGTTTCGAATTTTAGATCCCACAAATAAGTGAGAACATACAATGTTTGTCTTCCTCTGCCTGGTTTATTTCACTTTTAGCATAGGGACCTCCAGTTCCAATCATGTCAGTTGCAAATGACAGGATCTTATTCATTTTTATGGCCGAACAGTACTCCATCATGTATAAGTACTACATTTTCTTAATCTGTTTATCTGTAATGGACATGTAGGTTGCTTCCAAATCTTAGCTATTGGGAACAATGCTACAACAAACATGGAAGTGCAGATGCCTTTTCAATATACTGCTTTCCATTCTTTTGGGTGTATATACAGAAGTGGAATTGTTGGATCCTATGATAGCCTTATTTTTAGATTTTTTTGAGGAAGTTCCAAACTGTTCTTCACAGTAGTAATACTAATTTACATTCCCACCAACAGTGTTTGTGGGTACCCTTTTCCCCACAACTACACCAGCATTTGTTGCCTGTCTTTTGAATATAAGCCATTTTAACTGGAATGAGATGATATCTCATTGTAGTTTTGATTTACATTTCTCTGATGATCAATGATGCTGAGTGCTTTTTCATATGCCTACTTGCCATTTGTATGTCTTCTTTTGAAAAATATCTATTCAAATATTTTGCTGATTTAAAAAATCTCCTTACTAAATTTTCCCTATGGAGTTTGAGTTCCTTATATATTTGGGTTATTAATCTCTTGTGAGATGGGTAATTTGTGAATATTTTATCCCATTCTGTGTGTTCTCTCATCATTTTTTTGATTGTTTTCTTTGCCCTGCAGAGTCTTTTTTAACTTGGTGTAATTCTATTTGTCCATTTTACTTTGGTTACCTGTGCTTGTGAGGTATTGGTCAAGAAATGTTCGCCCAGACCAGTGTTTGCCCGGAGAGTTTCCCCAATATATTCTGATAGTGGTTATATAGTTTGAGGTCTTATATTTAAGTATTTTATCAATTTTAATTTGATTTTTGTATACAGAAAGAGGTAGAGGTCTAGTTTCATTCTTCTACATAGAAATATTCAGTTTTCCCAGTACTATTTAATAAAGATATTGTCTTTTCTCCACTGTATGTATCTTCTTGGCACCTTTGCTAAAAATTAGTTAACTATTGGTGTGTGGATTTATTTCTGGGTTCTCTGTCCTATTCCATTGGTCTATGTGTCTGTTTTTATGCCATTACCACACTGTTTTGGTTACTATAGCTCTGCAGTATAATTTGAAATCAGGTAATATGATTCCTCCAGTTTCTTTTTCTTTATGCTTAGGAGAGTTTTTCCTATTCTGGGTCTTCTGTGGTTCCATATAAATTTAATATTTTTTTGCTATTTCTGTGAAGAATATAATTGGCATTTTGATGAGAGCTACACTAAATCTGTAGAATGCTTTGAGTAGTATGAACATTTTAATAATATTAATTTTTCCAATCCATAACATAGAATATATTTTCATTTTTTGGTATCTTTTTCAGTTTCTTTCATCAGTGTTTTACAATTATTATTATAACTATCTTTCACTTTTTTGGTTAATTACTAGGTATTTAATTTTATATGTGGCTATTGTGAATGGGATTGATATTTTGATTTCTTTTCCAGATTGTTCACTATTGGATTATAGGAATTCTACTAAATTTTAGAATGTTGATTTTGTATCCAGAATTTCACTCAATTTGTTTATTAGTTCTAACAGTTCTTTTGTGGATTCTTAACGTTTCTCCAAATATATGATCTAACTTCTGCAAACAAGGATAATTTAACTTCTTTCTTTCCAATTTGAATACTTTTTGTTTATTTCTCTCATCTGATTGCTCTAGCTAGGATTTTCAGTAGTATGTTGAATAACAGTGGTGAAAGTGAGCATTCCTGTCATGTTTCAGATATTAGACAAAGGGGTTTCAGTTTTTCCCCATTGGGTATGATACCAGTTGAGGATCTGCCATATGTGAGTTTTATTATGCTGAGATATATTCCTTCCATAGCCATTTTTTTGAGAGATTTTTTAATCATAAAAAGATGCTGAATTTTATTATTAAAGTGATCATACTGTTTTTGTCCTTCATTCTGTTGATATGATTTATCACATTGATGATTTGCATATGTTGAACCATCCTTGTATCCTAGGAATAAATTCTACTTGGTCATTATGAATGGTACTTCTAATGTATTGTTGAATTTGGTTTGCTAGTATTTTGTTGAACATTTTTGTGTCAATATTTATCAGGAATACTGGCCTGCAGTTTTCTGTTGTTGTTATTTTTTTTCCCCCCATGTGTTTTTGGTTTTGGTGTAAGGGTAATACTGGCCTCATAGAATGAGTTTGAAAGTATTCCCTTCTTCTCTATCTTTTGGAATAGATTGAGTAGCATGTTATTAGTTAAGTATTTGGTAGAATTCAGAAGTGAAGCCACTGGGACTCAGGATTTTCTTTAGTGGAAAACTTTTTATTACAGCTTTGATCTTGTTACTTGTTATTGGTCTGTTCAGGTTTTAGATTTCTTCCTGGTTCAATCTTGGTAGGTTGTATGTGTATAGCAATTTGTCCATTTCTTTTAGATTTTTCCAATTTATTGCCATATAGGTGTTCCTCATATTCACTAATGATCCTATGAAGTTCTGCAGTATCACTTGTAATGTCTTTTTTCATCCCAGATTTTATTTATTTGAATCTTCTCCTTTTCCTTAGTCTGGCTAAGGGTTTGTCTATTTTGTTTAACTTTTCAAATAAACCCACTTTTTGTTTCATTGATCTTTTGTATTGTTTTTCTTCAATTTTATTTATTTGTGCTCTGATCTTAATTATGCATTTTCCTCTACTAATTCGCATTTGGTTCCCTCTTGTTTTTCTAGTTCTTTAAGACACATAAGTGGATTGTTTCTTTGAAGTTATTATTTTTTTCTTTTTTGATGTAGGCACTTATGCCTATAAACTTTCCTCTTAGCACTGTTTTTGCTGTATCTCATTGGTTTTGGTTTGTTGCATTTTTCTTATCACTTGTTTCAAAATGTTTTTCAATTTCTTTCTTAATTTCTTCATTGACCCACTGGCCATCCAGAGGCATATTGTATAACTTCCATGTATTTGTATAGTTTCCAAGATTCCTCATTATTGATTTCCATTGTGGTCAATGTAGATGTTTGCTATTATTTAAATTTTTTGAATGTTTTAATACTTGCTTTGTGATCTAACATACAGTTTATCCTTGAGAATGATTCATGTTTTGAGGAAAAGAATGTGTATTCTGCAGCGATTGGATAAAATGTTCTGTAAATAACAGGTTTATTTGGTCTATAGTGCAGATTAAATCCAATATTTCTTTGTTGATTTTCTGTTGAAAAAATATGTCCATTTTAGGAAGTGGGGTGTTGATGTATCCAGCTATCTTGGTATTGGGGCCTATCTCTCCCCTTAGGTCTGATAATATTTGCTTTACATATCTGGGTGCTCCAGTGTTGGATTCATATGTATTTATAATGTTATTATTGCATTGCTTAATTGACCTTTTTATTATTATATAGTGTATTAGGCCATTCTTGGATTGCTGTAGTGAAATACCTGAGACTGAGTAATTTATAAAGAAAAGAGGGTTAGTGGGCTAACAGTTCTGCAAGCTGTAAAGGAAGCATGATACTGACATTTGCCTTGGCTTCTGGAGAGGCCCTAAGAAACTTATAGTCATGGCGAATGCAAAGAGAAAGCAGGCATGTCACATGGCCAGAGCAGGTACATGAGAGCAAGGGGAGACATGCTACACACTTTGAAATGACCAGATGTCCTGAGAACTCATCCCTATTGCCAAGACAATCCCAAGAGAAATAATGCTAAACTATTCATAAAAAATCTGCCTTCATGATCTACTCACCTCTCACCAGGCCTTACCTCCAACATTAGGGATTATATTTCAATATGAGATTTGAGTGGCAATACACATCTAAACTATATCATACAGTGACCTTCTTTTCCTCTTCTTTTACATTTGTCTTGAAATTCACTTTCTCTGACATAAGTATAACTAACTATTCCTGGTTTTTATGGTTTACATTGTCATAGAATATCTTTTTTTATGTTATTTTCAATATATGTGTGTCTAGGTGAAGTATATCTCTTGTAGGCAACAGATTATTGGGTCTTCTTTTTTTATCCATTCAGGCACTCTATATCTTTTCATTGGTGAGTTTAGTCTGTTTACATTCAATGGTATTATTGAAGTAAGAACTTATTCCTGCTATATTGTTATTCATTTTCTGGTCTTTTCTTTCTGTCTTTTAGTAAAGGTGATTTCCTCTCGTGATATAATTTAGTTTCTTGCTTTGAATTTTTTTGTGTACCTGTCGTATGTTTTTTGGTTAGAGGTTAATATGAAGATTGCAAATATGATCTAATAACCCATTATTTTAAGCTGATAACACTTAAAATTGTTTGTATTTACTAACAAACATAGAAACAAACAGAAAACTAGTAGACTCTCTGCTTTAATTTCATCCATCAACTTTTTAACTTTTGTTGTTTCCATTTATATCTTATTGCATGGTCTATGTCTTGAAAAGTTGTTATAGTTTTTATTTTTTATTGGTTCATCTTTTGGTCTTTCAAGATAAGAGTAGACTGTTACGGTTTTATCATAGTCTATATTTTTTCTGTGTACTTACTATTAACAGTGAGTTTTGTAGCTTTCGATGATTTTTTAAATTGCACATTAATGTCCTTTTCTTTCTGATTGAAGTACTCTCTTGAGAATATCTTGTAGAAGAGGTCTGGTGTTGATTAATTCTTCTTTTTTTTTTCCAGGAAAACCTTTATTCTCCTTCATATTTGAAGTATATATTTGCCAGATAGGCTATTCTAGGGTAAGAGTGTATGTTTTTTCCCTTTAGTACTTGAAATATGTCATGCTGCTCTTTCCTAGACTGTTAGGTTTTCTTCTGCTGAAAATCTATTGCCAGAAGTATTGGAGCTCCATTTTTTTATTTAATTTTTAAATTTTCTCTTGCTGCTTCTAGGATCCTTTTTCAATCTTTGACCTTTGGGAACTTGATTATCAAATTCCTTGAGCTAGTCTTCTTTGGGTTAAATCTGCTTGGTGTTCTATAACCTACAGGTACCTAAATATTGATATCTTTCTCTATCTTTGGGAAGTTCTCTTTCATTATCCCTTTGAATAAACTTTCTAACCCTACCTCTCTACCTGCTCTTTAACACCAATAACTCTTAAATTTGACCTTTTAAGGCATTTTCTAGATGTTGTAGATGTAACTGCGGAGAGAATTTTTCATTTTTTATTTTTTTTTAAATTTTGTCTCCTCTGATGCTGTATTTTCAAATAGCTTATCTTCAAACTCACTAATTCTTTCTTCTGCATGATCAATTTTGCTATTAAAAGACTCTGGTGTATTCTTCAGTATGCCAATTGGATTTTTCAGCCTCAGAATTCTGCTTGTTTTTAATTATTTAAGTATCTTGTTAAATTTTTCTGATTGAATCCTATCTCTGTGTTATTTTAAATTTCCTCAAAACAGCTATTTTGAAATCTCTGTATGAAAGGTTACATATATCAGCTTCATTCCCTGGTCCCTTATTTAGTCAATTTGCTGAAGTCTTGTTTCCCTTGATGGTTTTGATACTTACAAATGTTCATCTGTGTCTTGTCATTGAAGCGTTAGGCATTTATTGCAGTCTTCTCAGACTGGGTTTGTTTGTATTTGTCCTTCTTGGGAAGGCTTTTCAGATATTCAAATAAACTTGAATGTTACAATCTAAGCTATATCTGTTTTAGGGTTTACCCTGTGCCTAGTATTGCTGTGGTTCTTGCCAACTCATAGAGATCTGCCTTAAAGGTCTTGAAAAACATCCAGAAAAATTATATGGATTACCAGTCAAAGACCCTTGTCCTCTTCTCTTCCTTTCTCCCAGTCAGAGCCTCTTTCTTTCAGTTCTGAGACACCTAGAGCTGGGGCTGGAGTAACACAAACATCCCTGTGGCCACCAGCACTAGGATTGCACTGGGTTAGATCTAAAGCCAGCACAGCACTGGGTCTTGGCCAAGGCCGGCTGTAACTACTTTCTGGTTACTGTTTATATTTACTCAAGGCTCTGGGCTCTACAATCTTATCAGGTGATAAAGTCAGCCAGGCCATGTCCTTCCCTTTAGGGCAGAGAGCTTCCCAAGGCCCCGAACAGGTCCAGAGGTGCTGTCATGGAGCCAATGAGCATTGTCTGTAACCTTAGAAGTCTCCTTGATGTTCTATTATACTTTGACTGAGCTGGCACTAAAACCACAAGACAGAGTCCTTCCCACTCTTTTCTTTTCTCCCCACAGTCACTCTGGAAAATAGTTTGGCAGTTTCTCAACAAAAATTAAACAAGCAAATACCATATAACCCAGAAATTGCATACCTAGATGTTTATTCCAGAAGGATCAAGATTTGTATTCACATGAAAACCTGTTTATTAATGTTTATGGAAGACATTTTCATAATAGGCAAACACTGCAAACAACTCAGATGGTAAAGGTTTGAACAAACTGGTACTTCTATACCATGGAATACTGTTGAGATAAACAAAGCAACCTGGATAAATATTCAGAGAATTATGCTGAGTGAAAAACACCAGTCTCACAGGTTATACACTATATGTTTCCATTTATGTATCACCCTTTTAATGACAAAAAATATAGATTAGTGTTTGCAAAGAATTAAGTAAGGAGTGAGAGTGGCAAGGAATTGTATGTGGTTATGAAAAAGAAGCATGCCTGACCTTGGTGGTGATGGAAATGTTATGTATCTAGACTGCTTTAATGTCAATATCCTGCTTGTAATATCGAGCTTTATTTTTCCAAACTGTTACTATTTTGGAAAACTAGCTAACGGCTATGTAGGCTTTCACTTTATTTTTTTCCTACAACTCTATGTGAATCGACATTTCTCATATGATAAAAAACTTTAAAACTGAAATTTGAAATATTTGGTAGAAAACAGATAATACATAAAATAAGATACTTATGTATTACAGATTTAACATATATGACTATAACTTCATACAACAGATAAATAAAAAGCTATAGATAGAAATATTCATATTCCCTCTTCCTATGTCTTTTCTTTCTAAGTTCCTTTTGCATGTGGGTGTGCATTTGTTTACAAGCAGAGATAACTACAAACTATAAATAATATTGCTTATTTAATCAATTTTGATGAGGTACAATATGCAAACAATAAAATATATTCAATATAAATATAAAGCTTGATGAGCTTAAAATGAATAAATAAACCTGTGTAATCATGATCTCAATCAAGATATAGATCATGTTTATTTATCATGGTGAATTGAATGATTATATGCCTTGGGGTTTCTCTTCTAGAGGAGTATCATTGTGATGTTCTCTGTATTTCCTGTATTTGAATGTTGGCCTGCCTTGCAAGGTTAGGGAAGTTGTCCTGGATAATATCCTGAGGAGTGTTTTCCAGCTTGGATTCATTCTCCTGGTCCTCTTCCAGTACACTGATCAAGCGTAGATTACGTCTTTCATATAATCTCATATTTCTTGAAGGCTTTGTTCATTTATTTTCACTCTTTGTTCTCTTTTCTTGCCTTCTAGTTTTGTTTCTTTGAGTTGATCTTCAATCTCTGATATCCTTTCTTCTGCTTAATCTATTTGGCTATTGAAACATGTATATACTTCACGAAGTTCTTATGCTGTTTTCAGCTTCATCAAGTTGCTTATGTTCTTCTCTAAGCTGGTTATTCTAGTTCACATATTGTCTAACCCTTTTTCAAAGTTTTTAGTTTGCATTGGGTTAGAACATGTTTTTTTAACTCAGAGAAGTTTGTTATTATCCACCTTCTGAAGTCTGCTACTGTCAATTCATTAAATCCATTCTCTGTCCAGCTTAGTTCCCTTGCTGGTGAGGAGTTATCTCATGTGGGGGAGAGGAATTCTGATTTTTGATGGTTTCATTCTTCTTGTGCTGGTATTTTCCCAGCTCATTGGATTTATATAGTGTTGATCTCAGGTAGCTGGTTGGGAGGTGACTTTTCCTTTGTCTGCCTGCAGAGTCATTACTGGGCTGCCATGGGTTCGGTGGAGCTGCTGCATCTTTTATTTACTCAGGAAAGCTGGTATTATAATCTTATGGGACAACTATCATATATGAAGTCTGTCATTGGTTGAATTGTTATTAGGTAGAATAAAACAGTATTTTCAATATAATGATAATAGTGTAGTTAAAAATCTGATGACATCTGAGATATAAAGAGACAGAAAACAATTACTATGAATGACTATAACCTTTTTCTAAATGTTAGGCAATCACAATTAGAAATTCTACTTGTAGGAAAGCATAGCACTTGATATTTTAATTTCCCTTTTTTTAGCAACAGATATTGCCTAGTTTTAGGAAAAAATGATTAACTGGCATTTACAAAATTAAGTACATAATAAGTTTTTCATGTGCTCATTTGGTAGGTTTAGTTTAATTTGTAATTACTGTGTACACAAGTATACGTTGTAGAAGCAGCTGAGATTTGATGTAGTTACACATTAATTATAATTATTATGGTAAAATTAGCTACAAAAAGAGTTATAGAGGCATAAATCTTTCTTGAAATTATATGCTAAAGATTCAAGCATATGTATGAAAAATTGGTGTAATTATGCATTTTAAAAATACTTTATCATAATATTTCCTTTGATGTTGGAAAGAACAACACTACATACATTGCTAGACTCTTGGAGGGGAGGACTTCTTCCTTTTACCCCTCTTCACAGTTTTTGAGGTACATAAACAATGATATATGGAACTTGTAGATTGCTAGTGAACTCTAGGTTCTAGTTCTACACAGAACTAAAAATATCCCTTAAGTGAAGTCAAAGTCATAAGGGTGACTTTCAGAAAAATACAAAAGAGAAAGAAATAAAGGGAATCCCAATCAGTAAAGAAGAATTCAAACTGTTGCTGTTTGCTGATGATAATGATTGTACAGCTTGAAAACCCTAAAGACTCCTTCATAAAGCTCCTAGATCTGATAAACGAATTCAGCAAAGTTTCTAGATAGAAAATTAATGTACACATCAGTAGATCTGTGGTAGACACCAACAGCAATCAACCTGATAATCAAATCAAGAAATAAGCCCCTCTTACAATAGCTGCAAAAATATAAAATAAAATAAAACATTTAGGAATATACCTAATCAAGGAAGTCAAAGACCTCTACAAGGAAAACTACATAACAACACTGCTGAAAAAAATAGTATTTGACACAAACAAATGGAAACACATCTCATGCTCACAAATGGGTAGAATAAATATTGTAAAAAAATGATCATAGTGTCAAATGATCTACAAATTCAATGCAATTTCCACCAAAACACCATTATAATTCTTCACTGAAAAATAAAAAATATCCTAAAATTAATATGGAACCAAAAAAGGACTTGATAGCCAAAGTAAGGCTAAGCAAAAAGGACAAATCCAGAGCCATCATTTTAGCTGATTTTGAACTATACTATAAGGCTATAGTCACCAAAACAGCATGGTACTGGTATAAAAATAGGCACATAGACCAATGGAACAGAGTAGAGAACCCAGAAATAAACTCAAATATTGACCACCAACTGATCTTCAACAAAGCAAACCAAAACATAGAGTGGAGAAAAGACACCCTATTCAACAAATTGTGCTGGGACAATTGGCAAGCCATACATAGGAGAATAAAACTGGATCCTCATCTCTAATCTTATACAAAAATCAACTCAAGGTGGACCAAGAACTTAAATCTAAGACCTAAAGCTATAAAAATTCTAGAAGATAACATTAAAAAAATACTTCTAGACATTGGCTTAGGCAATGTTTTCACACCCAAGAAACCCAAAACAAAGGCAATTAAAACAAAGATAAATATCTGGAACTTAATTAAACTAAAGAGTGTTTGCCTGACAAAAGGAACAATCTGCAGAGTAAACAGACGATCCACAGAGTTCAGAAAAATCTTTACAATCTATACATTCAACAATGGACTAATATCCAGAATGTGCAACAAACTAAAACAAAATAGCAAGAAAAAAACAATCTCATCAAAAAGTGGGCTAAAGACATAGACAATTCACAAAATAATATATACAAATGGCCAAAAAACACACAAAAAATGTTCAACTTCACTAATGATGAGGAAAATGCAGATCAAAACCACAATGTGATAGCACCTTACTCATTCAAGAAAGGCCATAATAAAAACAGAATAGATGTTGCCATGGATATGGTGAAAAGGGAACACTTTCACACTGCTGTTGGAAATGTAAAGTGGTACAACCACTATGAAAAACAGTGTGGATATTCCTTAAAGAACTAAAAGTAGAAATAACATTTGATCCAGCAATCCCACTACTGGGTCGATACCCAGAGGAAAAGAAGTCAATATATAAAAAAAATACTTGCACACCCATGTTTATAGTGGCACAATTAAAAATTGCAAAATGTGGAACCAGACCAAATGCCCATCAATCAATGAGTGGATAAAGAAACTGTGGTATATACAATGAATATTTATGACTGAGTAGTATTCATAAAAAGAAATGAGATAATGGTATGCACAGCAATCTGGATAGGATTGGGGAAGACCATTATAAGTAAAGTGCCTCAGGAATGGAAAATCAAACATTATATGTTCTCACTCATAGGTGGGAGCCAAGCTATGAGATTATAAAGGCATAAGAATGCCATGGTACTGGTACCAAAACAGAGATATAGACCAATGGAACAGAACAGAGGCATCAGAGGCAACGCAGCATATCTACAATCATACAATCTTTGATAAACCAGACAAAAACAAGCAATGGGGAAAGGATTCCCTGTTTAATAAATAGTGTTGGGAAAATTGGCTAGCCATGTGCAGAAAGCAGAAACTGGACCCCTTCCTGACACCTTACACTAAAATTAACTCCAGATGGATTAAAGACTTAAACATAAGACCTGGCACCATAAAAACCCTAGAAGGAAATCTATGCAAAACCATTCAGGACATAGGAGTAGGCAAGGACTTCATGACCAAAACACCAAAAGCATTGGCAACAAAAGCCAAAATAGGCAAATGGAACCTAATCAAACTCCACAGCTTCTGCACAGCAAAAGAAACAGTCACAAGAGTGAATCAGCAACCAACAGAATGTGAAAAAATTTTTGCAGTTTATCCATCTGACAAAGGGCTGATATCCAGAATTTACAAAGAACTCAAACAGATTTACAAGAAAAAACAAACAAGCCCATCCAAAAATGGGCAAAGGATATGAATAGACACTTTACAAAAGAAGACATACATGAAGCCAACAAACATATGAAAAAATGCTCATCATCACTGGTTATTAGAGAGATGCAAATCAAAACCACATTGAGATACCATCTCATGCCAGTTAGAATGGTGATCATTAAAAATTCTGGAGACAGCAGATGCTGGAGAGGATGTGGAGAAATAGGAACACTTCTACACTGCTGGTGAAAGTGTAAATTAGTTCAACCATTGTAGAAGACAGTGTGGTGATTCATCAAGGACCTAGAAATAGAAATTCCATTTGACCCAGCAATCCCATTATGGATATACATCCAAAGGACTATAAATCGTTCTACTATAAGGACACATGCACACAAGTGGTCATTGCAGCACTGTTTAGAATAGTAAAGACCTGGAACCAACCCAAATGCCCATCGATGATAGACTGGACTGGGAAAATGTGACACATATACACCATGGAATATTATGCAGCAATAAAAAATAATGAGTTTGTGTCCTTTGTAAGGACATGGATGAATCTGGAGAACATCATTCTCAGCAAACTGACACAAGAACAGAAAAAGAAATACCACATATTCTCACTCATAGGTGGGTGATGAACAATGAGAACATATGGACACAGGGAAGGGAGTACTACACACTGGGGTATATTGGGGGAATAGGGGAGGGACAGTGGGGGTGGGGAGCAGGGGAGGGATAGAATGGGGAGAAATGCCAAATGTGGGTGAAGGGGTGGAAGGCAAAAAAACACACTGCCATGTGTGTACCTATGCAACTATCTTGCATGATCTGCACATATACCCCAAAACCTAAAACGCAATAAAAAATGAAAAATTAAAAAAATTTAGAAAAATAATAAATAAATAATAATAATAAAAGAATGACATAATGGACTCTATCAAATTTATTAGCACAAATTTGTTCATAATGTCCTCTAAAAATTGTTTAAGCTTTAAGTAAAAAAGTCTTAAAAGGACATTGCAAGGAAAAAACACTAGGGGTCTGTATCTTTCATGATAATGAATTAATCCTAAAATATAGTAACAAATTAAGTCTAATGATATGTAAAATAGATAATATATTACCAAGTAGAGTTTATTCCAGAAATACATGATATGTAGGGAAATTTGTTGTTTCAAATACCTAAATTAGAAAAGGAAAGTCATTAAAATTAATTATCTAAGTTTCCACTCTAAGGAGAGAAGGGATAATTCAAGCCAAAATAAGTAGAAAGAAGTACATAATTAAAATAATGATGTAAATCAACTAAATAGAAAATAGGCAAAAATGAGAGAAATAAACAATTTCAAAAGTTGTTTCTTTGAAAAGGTAATACAAATTTTAAAACACTACCAGGATAAAAAGGGAAATTATCAATTTTTAAAACAAATGGAATTATTATTAAATATCTTGCAGAAATTCAAAAGACTTCAAGGGAATATAATGAGCAATTTTATACTAATGAATTTACCAACTTATGAAAAAAACAATTTTTTGAAAAATACAGGGAGATTTTCTAAGATGGTGTGGTAGGAACAACTCGGGATTGCAGCTCTCAGTGAAGGCACAGAGGGTGAGTTCTAGCCGCATTTTCAGTCGGACCTTTGTTGCCCACAGAACAGAGAAATTCCCAGGTGTAGGAGAGACACGGGACACCAGTGCAGCCCTTTTGGCTTGCACAGCCGTTTCGGCCGGCGCCATGGCACAGCGGCATCCCACACAAAGCTCACTGGTTTGGGTGCCCTGTTAAACTGGCAATCTGAGATTGGGAGGGCAGATTAACATATCCATCTGATTAAATGGGACTTGGACAGTGAGCCAGACCAGGAGATTCCTGGAAAGTGTGATGTGAGCCAGTGCAGTGGGTCACGGCACAGGAAATCACACAGATCCCGGTGCCCTATCAGCAGGCAACTGAAACACCTGTGAAGGAGTCAACCGTTCAACTTAAAAAAAAGAGAGAGAGAGAGAAAGGAATCTTAGGCAGAGAGCCAGGCGATCAGGCTCAGTGGGTCTCACCCCCAGAGGGACAAACAAAACTGCAATTTAAAATGCTCAAGGTTGAGAGTTTTACTGTGGGCTCAGCTGAATCCAGGACGATGCAGCTCGGTGGGGAAGGGGCGTCCACCACTACAAACACATTCTGACCCTACTGACGTACACGCCCATTGCTGGAGCAGCCTGCCATTGGCGAGGCAACCCATCATAATAGAGAGACTCAGCCAACAGGGCGGAGCACACCACAGTAGGGCAGAGCCCCGCGGCAGCAGGATGAACCCCGCAGTAGGAGGGCAGAGCCTCAGCAGGCAAATAGTGACTAGACTGCCTCCTAGCTGGGCAGGACAGTGCAATGGATACTCATAAAAAAAAGCCCCAACTCCCTGACACAGAGCATCTGAGGGGGTAAAAAAGGGGGGTTTATAAGTTCTGCTGCAGCAGACCTAAACACACCTGCCCAACAACCTTGAATGAACAACGGAGCTCACAGCTCAGCACTGGAGCTCCTATAAAGTACAGACCATTTCCTCAAGCATCTCCCTGACCCCTGTATATCCAAAGAGTCACCTCAAAAAAGGACAAATCAGACTGACATTCAGTGGGCATCATTCTGGGACAAAGATAGCAGAAGAAGGAACTGGTAGCATCCCTCACTGTTTCACAGCTGCTACGGGTATACCCCAGACAAGCAGGGCCTGGAGTGGACCTCAGCAGTCATACAGCAGAGGGGCTAGACTGTTAGAAGAAAAACTAAGTAACAGAAATACTTCATCATCAACAATCTGGGCATCCACTCAGAGACCCAATGGAAAAGTCAGCAACTACTAAGATGACAGGTGGATAAATCCACAAAGATGAAAAAAAAAAAAAAAGCACAAAAAGGAGGAAAACACCTGAAACCAAAACGCTCACCTCCCACAAAGGTCCAAAACTCCTCACCAGCAAGGGAACAAAGCTGGACAGAGAATGAGTGTGACAAAATGATGGAATCAGACTTCAGAAGGTGGATAATGAGAAACTTCAGTGAGCTAAAAGAACATGTTCTAAATCAGTGCAAAGAAACTAAGAACCTTGAAAAAAGATTTGAAAAAAAATTCAAGGAAATTATAACAAGAATGGACAATTTAGAGGGGAATATGAATAAATTGAAGGAACTGAAAAACACAACATGAAAACATCACGAAGCATGCACAAGTTTCAACAGGCGAATTGACCAAGCAGAGGAAAGAATATCAGAAGTCGAAGATCAACCCAATGAAATAAAATAAGAAACCAAGATCAGAGAAAAAAGCACAAAAAGAAATGAATGAAATCTCCAAGAAATGTGAGACTATGTGAAGAGACCTAACCTACATTTGATAGGTGTACCAGTATGTGATGAAGAGAATGAATCCAAGCTGGAAAATACTCCTCAGGATATTATCCAGGAAAATTTCCCCAACCTAGTAAGGCAGGCCAATACTCAAGTCCAGGAAATTCAGAGAACACCACAAAGATATTCTGCAAGAAGAGCAACCCCAAGGCACGGAGTCATCAGATTCACCAGGGTTGAAATGAAGGAGAAAATACTAAGGGCAGCCAGAGAGAAAGGTCGGGTCACCCACAAAGGGAAGCCCATCAGACTCACAGCAGATCTCTCAGCAGACACTCTACAAGCCAGAAGAGAGTAAGGGCCAATATTCAACATCCTTGAAAAAAAGAACTTTCAACCCAAAATTTCATATCCAGCCAAACTGAGCTTCATAAGGGAAGGAAGAGTAAAATATTTTGCCAACAAGCAAGTATTCAGAGATTTTTGTCACCACCATGCCTGCTTTACAAGAGCTCCTGAAAGAGGCACTACACATAGAAAGGAACAACCAGTACCAGCCATTCTAAAACCATACCAAATGCTAAAGAGCATCAACAAAATGAAGAATCTGCATCAACTAACGGGCAAAACAGCAAGCTAGCATCAAAATGGCAGTATCAAATTCACACATAACAATATTAACCCTAAATGTAAATGGGCTAAATGCACCAATCAAAAGATACAGACTGGCAAATTGGATAAAAAACCAAAACCCATTGGTGTGCTGTATCCAGGAAACCCATCTCACATGCAAGGATACACAAAGGATCAAAATCAAGGGATGGAGGAAGATTTACCAAGAAAATGAAGAACAAAAAAGAGCAGGAGTTGCAATTCTCATCTCTGATAAAATAGATTTTAAAGCAACAAAGATCAAAAGAGACAAAGAAGGTCATTACATAAGGGTAAAATGATCAATACAACAAGAAGAGCTAACAATCCTAAATATATATAAACCCAATTCAGGAGCACCCAGATATATAAGGCAAGTTTTTAATGATTTACAAACAGACTTAGACTCACACACAATAATAGTGGGAGACTTTAACACTCCACTGTCAATAGCAGACAGATCAACCAGACAGAAAATTAACAAGGATATCTAGGGCTTGAACTCAGACCTGGAACAAGCAAACCTCATAGACATTTACAGAACTCTCCACCCCAAATCCACAGAATATGCATTCTTCTCAGCACCACATCACACCTACTCCAAAATTGACCACATAATTGGAAGTAAAGCACTCCTCAGCAAATGCAAAACAACTGAAATTATAACAAACAGTCTCTCAGACCATAGCGCAATGAAGTTAGAACTCAAAATTCAGAAACTAACTCAGAACCACACAGTTTCATGGAAACTTAACAACTGGCTCTTGAATGTTGATTGGATAAACAATGAAATGAAGGCAGAATTAAAGAAGTTATTCGAAACCAACGAGAACAAAGACACAACATACCAGAATCTCTGGGACACATTTAAAGCAGTCTGTAGAGGAAAATATATAGCAATAAGTGCCCACATGAGAAAAGTGGAGAGATCCAAAATTGACACCCTATCATCAAAATTGAAAGAGCTAGAGGAGCAAGATCAAAAAAGCTCAAAACCTAGCCGAAGACAAGAAATAACTAAGATCAGAGCAGAACTGAAGGAGATAGAGACACCAAAAAACTCTTTAAAAAATCAGTAAATCCAAGAGCTGGTTTTTCGAAAAGATCAACAAAATAGACACACCACTAGCCACACTGATAAAAAAGAAAAGAGAGAACAACCAAATAGATGCAATAAAAAACGATAAAGGAGAAATCATCAAAGATTGCACAGAAAGTCAAACCATCATCAGAGAATACTACAAACAACTCTATGCACATAAACTAGTAAACCAGGGAGAAATGGATAAATTCCTGGACGCCTGTGTCCTCCCAAGCCTAAACCAGGAGGAAGTCAAAACTATGAATAGACCAATAACAAGGTCTGAAGTTGAGGCAGCAATTAAGAGCCTACCACACAAAAAAAGCCCAGGTCCAGATGGGTTCACAGCCGAATTCTACCAGACACACAAAGAGGAGCTGGTACCATTTCTTCTGAAAGTATTCCAAATAATTCAAAAAGAGGGAACCCTTCCTAATTCATTTTATGAGACCAACATCATCCTGATACCAAAACCCAGCAGAGACTCAAAAAGAAAAGAAAACTTCAGGCCAATATCTATGATGAACGTAGATGCAAAAATCTTCAATAAAATACTGGCAAACAGATTGCAACAGCACATTAAAAAACTTATCCATCATGATCAAGTAGGATTCATCCCAGGGATTCAAGGCTGGTTCAACATACACAAGTCTATAAACGTAATTTACCACATAAACAGAACCAAAAACAAAAACCACATGATTATCTCAATTGACGCAGAGAAGGCATTTGACAAAATTCAACAGCCCTTTATGCTAAAAACCCTCAATTAACTTGGTATTGATGGAAAATATCTCAAAGTAATAAAAGCTATTTATGACAAACCAACAGCCAATATCATACTTAATGGGCAAAAACTGGAAGCATTCCCTTTGAAATCCAGCACTAGACAAGGATGCCCTCTCTCACCACTCCTATTCAACATAGTACTGGAAGTTCTAGCCAGAGCAATCAGGCAAGAAAAAGAAATAAAGGGTATTCAAATAGGAAAGGTGGAAGCCAAATTGTCTCTATTTGCAGACAACATGATAGTATACCTAGAAGACCCCATCACCTCAGCCCAAAAACTCCTGAAACTGATAAGCAACTTCAGCAAAGTCTCAGGACATAAAATCAATGTGCAAAAATCACAAGCATTCCTATACACCAATAACAGACTGAAAGAGAACCAAATCAAGAACGAACTGCCATTCACAATTGCTACAAAGAGAATAAAATACCTAGGAATACAACTTACAAGGAACGTAAGAGACCTCTTCAAGGAAAACTACAAACCATTACACAATGAAATAAAAGAGGACACAAACAGATGGAGAAACATTTCATGTTCATGGTTAGGAAGAATCAATATCGTGAAAATGGCTGTACTGCCCAACATAATTTACAGAATCAATGCTATCCCCATCAAGCTACCATTGACTTTGTTCACAGAACTGGAGAAAACCACCATGAACTTCATATGGAACCAAAAGAGAGCCCGCATAGCCAAGTCAATCCTAAGCAAAAAGAACTCAGCAGGAGGCATCACACTACCAGACTTCAAACTATACTGCAAGGCTACAGTAATCAAAACAGCATGGTACTGGTACCAAAACAGAGACATAGACCAATGGAACAGAACAGAGGCATCAGAGGCAACACAACGTATCCACAACCATATAATCTTTGACAAACCAGACAAAAACAAGCAATGGGGAAGTATTTCTTGTTTAAAAATGGTGTTGGGAAAACTGGTTGGCCATGTGTAGAAAGCAGAAACTGGACCCCTTCCTGACACCTTACACTAAAATTAACTCCAGATGAATTAAAGACTTAAACATAGGACCTGGCACCATAAAAACCCTAGAAAAAAAATCTATGCAAAACCATTCAGGACATAGGAGTAGGCAAGGACTTCATGAACAAAACACCAAAAGCATTGGCAACAAAAGCCAAAATGGACAAATGGGACCTAATCAAACTCCACAGCTTCTGCATGGCAAAAGAAACAGTCACTAGAGTGAATTAGCAACCAACAGAATGGAAAAAAATCTTTGCAGTTTACCCATCTGACAAAGGACTGATATCCAGAATTTACGAAGAACTCAAACAGATTTACAGGAAAAAACAAACAAGCCCATTCAAAAATGGGCAAAGGATATGAACAGACACTTTACAAAAGAAGACATACATGAGGCCAACAAACATGAAAAAATGCTCATCATCACTGGTCATTAGAGAGATGCAAATCAAAACCACATTGAGATACCATCTCACGCCAGTTAGAATGGCAATCATTAAAAATCTGGAGACAACAGATGCTGGAGAGGATGTGGAGAAAGAGGAACACTCTTATACTGTTGGTGGGAGTGTAAATTAGTTCAACCATTGTGGAATAAATTGTGGCGATTCCTCAAGGACCTAGAAATAGAAATTCCATTTGACCCAGCAATCCCATTACTGGGTATATATCCAAAGGACTATAAATCATTCTACTATAAGGATCCATGCACACGAATGTTCATTGCAGCACTGTTTAGAATAGCAAAGACCTGGAACCAACCCAAATGCCCATGGATGATAGACTGGACTGGGAAAATGTGGCACATATACACCATGGAATATTATGCAGCAATCAAAAATAATGAGTTTGTGTCCTTTGTAAGGACATGGATGAATCTGGAGAACATTCTCAGAAAACTGACACAAGAACAGAAAACGAAATACCACACATTCTCAATCATAGGCGGGTGAGGAAAAATGAGAACACATGGACACAGGGAAGGGGGTACTACACACTGGGATCTATTGGGGGGAATAGGGGAGGGACAGCGGGGGGGGTAGGTGGGTGGGATAGCCTGGGGAGAAATGCCAAATGTGGGTGAAGGGGAGGAAGGCAGCAAAACACACTGCCATGTGTGTACCTATGCAACTATCTTGCACGTTCTGCACATGTACCCCAAAACCTAAAATGCAATAAAAATTAAAATTAAAATTAAAAAAAAAAAGGAGTCAAATGCATATTGCTAACTTTTTACACTGGTTATTTAAGTATTATCTTATAAAAAGTTTGAACAATACGCTAATATTGTAAGAAGGAAAAACATATCCTGGAACACTAACACTATTATGTTGTGGTGTTCATGTTTGAATGTTTAATAAACTCTAAAAGTTTTTTTTTTTAATAAAGAATAATACAACTTTATGAAACTTTACAAATGTAGACATAAATAAAAATCCAAATAGCTCCATATCTCATTTATTTTTAAAAATTGCCTTAAAATTTTCTTAAAAATAACAACTAATAAAACCTCAAGGACCGGATTTTTTTTTTTTTTTTTTTGAGACGGAGTTTCGCTCTTGTTACCCAGGCTGGAGTGCAACGGTCTGATCTTGGCTCACCGCAACCTCTGCCTCCTGGATTCAGGCAATTCTCCTGCCTCAGCCTCCTGAGTACCTGGGATTACAGGCACGTGCCACCATGCCCAGCTAATTTTTTGTATCTTTAGTAGAGACGGGGTTTCACCATGCTGACCAGGATGGTCTCAATCTCTTGACCTTGTGATCCACCCGCCTCGGCCTCCCAAAGTGCTGGGATTACAGGCATGAGCCACCGTGCCTGGCCAAGAACCAGATATTTTTAAGTGCTGAATATTATTATTAAACATTTAAGAAACACTTACACTAAAACTTTAAGAAAACATAGGAAAAACCAAACCTGCTAACATGCTTATTGATATCACAACCTGGTAAAAACATTTTTAAAAAGGTATAGAATAATTTTTATTGTAAGATGAATGAGATCTCTTAGTTTATTGGATAGTCCTAAGAAATAAAATTAGAAAAAAAAAAAAAGAAGTAAAAGTAGAATATGTAATTTCATGTTAGTAGAGAGGGAAAAAATAAAATGAAGGAAAAGTAGCCCAAGAGAAGGCAGAAAAATAAATATAAAAATAGATCAGAAGAAATAACACAGAATATAAACATATTTGTCATTATGCCAAAAGTATATTAATTAAATGTTCCATTCAAAATAAAACAAATTAAAATAAATGAAAAATCCAAGGCATACTATAAAAAGCACACTTAGATTGGGAAAATACGAAACACAAAAATACTAGTCAAAAATGTTAAAATTTCTCTATTAATATTAAAAAACAGATTTAGACTAAAAACATTTTAAAGTGAGTTGCTTTGAAATGACAAAAATTTAAATTCACTAGGGAAATAATTTTAAATTTGTTTTCACTTAATGCGATGATCTTAAAATATAGAAAGCAGTAAAACCATTCCCATTTTATACAGTTTTATAATTTTAAAACTATGTAAAATTAATTAGGAAAAAAGAGAGTAGGAGAAACAAAAATAAACCAAGATTTCAGCACATTCAGCATTAATCATTGGGTCATCTTGCTCTATGATCTGCTTCCTCATAGCTGCTTGCTACATATTGCTCCGGAATCGCATACACCCTGTCAGAAGATTATAGTTCCCCTTAACTGCTCTTAGAGATAACAACTTGAACATTATGAGACATTAAGTTTTCCATTTGAGATATTCTTTTAGGTCTTCCATATCAGAGAAACTACTGACATCATCTGCTCTTAAGAACTCCATTGGGGGCCTGGTGCGGTGGCTCACGTCTGTAATCCCAACACATTGGGAGGCTGAGGCTGGCAGATCGCTTGAGGTTAGGAGTTCAAGACCAGCCTGGCCAACTTGGTAAAACTCCATGTCTGTTAAAAATACAAAAATTACCTGGGTGTGGTGGTGCACACCTGTAATTCCAGCTACTCACAAGGCTGAGGCAAGAGTCCCTTGAACCCGGGAGGTGGAGGTTGCAGAAAGCCAAAATCTCTTCACTGCACTCCAGTCTGGGTGACAGGGCAAGGCTCTGTCTCAAAACAAACAAACAAACAATCCTCATGAACTGACTCACCCCCAAAAAATTTTAAAAAGTAGTTTCCACATCCTACTTTTGATGTGGATGATTTCATCCTCCTTAAATTGAACAATCAACAATGAGAAGCCCGTTTTTCCAGCTCCTCACCTTCCACAAACCCCTTAAAAGCTTCAGCCAAGAACTCACTGGAGAGATAAATTTGAGGGTCTCCTCCCATCTCCTTGCATGGCCACCCTCAGATGGTTAAACTCTTCCGGTGCTTCAAAGCCTGCTGATACGATTTGACTGTGTCCCCACCCAAATCTCATCTTCAATAAACCTTTTTCTTTAGAAATTATCCAGTCTCAGGTGGTATCTTTTTAGCAGTGTAGCAGTGTGAGAAAAGCCTAATAAACAAATACATCTTGCAGTCTCAGTGTATTGTTCTGTTCTTGGACTGTTGGTCTTGTAACAACAAAGACTTGACAGAATTAAAAAAAAAAAAAAGACAATAGTGTGAAGAGCTCTTTCAAAGAACAAAGAGACAGAAATTTGAATATGGTTAAATATTTGACCTAAATGTTAATAAAACACCATACCAACAACCTCATTATTTTTATCATTTTGATAATATTTTCTGATATTGATTTTGTAGTAAATCTCAACCTATTTTGCACAAGCACATAGCAATATCTACCTAAAATTGTATAGATTACATAAGTTTATGTAGCACTGTATTTATGAATAGAAAAACTTATTAAATATATTCATACTTATTAATAGGAGAATTTCTCTAGTGGCTATCATGCCAGAATTACAGTGTAATATATAGGATAATGTAATTTGGCTCAAGACAAAGACAAAAATCCAAATTGAACACGTGAAAGAATGCTGAGCCAGACCTGCGCATCTGTGAATACTTCATATCGGTCTAAACACGTAATGCTAACCAGTGATAAAGGACAAACTTTTTACAATAAATAGTTCTGAGATACTTATAGCAAAACTGCTATCCAGTCCCACAAAATCTATTTATTCTTCCTTCTGGCACACAGGTTATATTCTCCAACTTGTCTGCATTTAGGTGTGGCTCTGACCGTCTCAGGTAGGGAATAGGAGCAAAATTAATGCATTTAATTTATGACCTAAATTTTAGAAAGCATTGTAGTTTCACCACATATATATATATATATATATATATATATATATTTTTATTTTTATTTTATTTTTTTTTTTTTTTGCAGTCAAGATACAAAAAATGGTAAGACCCTGGAGGGTACCTTAGCCACTTGAACCTCTTAATCACTAGATGGAGAGAAACCTCATAGTGACTTGCATAGGACTGATAATAGGAGAAACATTTTCAGGAAAATTAAACTAAAACAACAATATGATACAGCAACTTGATTATCTAATAATTTTATACAACAAAAATTTGAGTGTCTGATCATACCAAGTATTGGCAAAGATGTGAAACACTCATACTCTTCTGATGGAAGTGTAAAATTAGTATAGCTGATTTGAACATCCATATAATAAATACAAATGCTGTAAAATAATATAAATTGATAAAATGAATGAACAACACCTTCACACATTGTGGATTCATCCTAAAGACATGCTGTTGACCATAGTAAAGAAGATTAAAAGAGTAAATATGGTATAACTTTCTATATGTTTGATGCATATATGAACTGTATTTATGTGTATAGACATAGATGTCTTACAAAAAGACATAAGGAATTTGTTTAAAAGTGCAGCTAAAGAGTAAAATAATAATTAAAACCTATAAGAAGATGTTCATTCAAAAGTCAGTAGAGCATTTACTTCTAGAGAAGTAAGAAGAGATGTCGATTAGGGATGGGCAGAAGGGAGTCTCTTCAGGTGTTGGCAACATCTGTTTCTTATTGTGGATGAATGTTACACAGGTATTTGCTTGATAATCATTTTTATAAGGTATACATGATTTTATCTGTTTTTGTGTGTATGATCCATCTCAAAAATAATTCAGTTGGGTAAATGAGTTTACATTTTCAAGGACTGTATTAGTTTTGTCTGCTATCAAGGGTATTGTTTTCTGACTGTCAAATGGCTGAGAAGTAAACTGTAATCAGGATGCTGATTCCCAAGAATTAAAAGGAAAAAAAAGTGGAAAAAAAAAAAGTCTTTAGTTATGGAAAAAAATCACTGTAAAATTTAGTAAGCTATTGACAGGATTATTCATGCCTACCAATTTCGGCATATTATTGAGAATTGTTAATGGATAAGCATTGATGAATTTCCAACATGAATTTCCTGGATGCTATATATAACATTGTACCTTCTATTTACATACTTTTATACATCTTGCTGTTGCTTATAGCCATAATTAAGCCTATATTTTACCAAATTGACTACATTTGAGTAGAACTCATATCCCCATAAAGAAATTCATTTACATGCAATGTTCTAGTATCAGTTAATTCTTCAGATGGCTGATACATTCCTTGCAATGCTTTTCCCAGTCACAACTGATTGGATTAAAAGTGGACATTTGACTCAAGCAAGCTAATGCAAAGAGGCGGTCTATGTGCCCTAAAGCAGAGGATTCTGAACAAAATCAGTCTTTTTTTTTACTAAGCCCAAATGATCTTTACTCACATAATCTTGAATGTGGGGTATAAAAGAATAAAATTGACATAAGAAGCAGAAGCAGAGAGATAAAAAGATCAGTTGCTGGAATTTACCAATATGAAAAATGTTGGAATAAAAATGTTGATTGAGAGACATGCCAACTTGTAATTAAAAGATTTTTCAAGTTCCAATAAAAATCATACTTACATCAATTCATTATTATTATGTAATAAAAATCTAAACTATTGGTCTAAATGTATAATGGGGTGGTTCTAAAGCCATCTTTTCCTTTTTTTAGATGAAACACTTAAAATGATTTGTGTTTATAAACATGAGTAAATTTTTAACAAGTAGTAGCTATAATATGTCTCAGAATCATCTCAATATTTTGAAATCACTATAGTTGTACTTTGAAAAGAACAATAAAATTAATTCAATTAAGCCTTGAAGATCTGATCAAGAAAATTAAGAGCTAAAATATAAGACACCATTATATGCCCTAAAGACATTAAAAGCGTAATTGGCATATTGGCAATTGTGAATAATATGACAATATTAAAAATTAGATAGACAATTTGATTTCATCAAAATTGACACAAATGAATTGTATGTCTGTTAAAGACCAGAGCCGAGAAAATAATTCATGGAGTCCAGTTCAAAATGAAAATCCAAGATTCCATGTTTAAAGAAGAGGAAAAAGTGTCATTAAAGGTACTAAAATATTGTACTTTTTCTACCTCTCATGATGGCCTTTAATTTACTATTGAAAGCTGTGCCATCTTTATCATGGGAATACTCTGGGGGCAGGTGCAGAGCCTCAGGTGCCCCTACATAGACCTGCTCTGCAACTCGAAGGGTACACACACACATCCCACTGACTGCCAGCTTTCTCCTCCTGCCAGCCACTAGTTAACACCTTTGGCAATCTCCTTCCCCAAGGTCTCACTGCCCCAACCAATGGTGAACCCTAATAGATTGTATTGTTAAAGCTGGCTTCATTCAGTAATTTAATCAGAGGCAGTTGAGTGGTTTTTCCCATGATGGGCTTGTAAACATCCTTTGATGCTGTACAAGGGTAGGCAAATAGATTAATAGAATAGAATACAGGGTACAGAAGCAGATTCACACATATACAGTTCTTGAGTTAATAAAGAAGTCACCACAATTCAGGGGATAAAGAATAGTCTTTTTAGTACAGAATGCCAGATCCACTGGCTAAAATGTAGCCTACCCTCCATATCTGTGGGTTTTGAACCAGAGAATTCAGCTAACAGCTGATAAAAAATACTTGGGATAAAAACAATAAAAATACAAACACAACAATAATAATAATACAAGTTAAAAACAATATAGTATAGCAACTATATAGCATTGACATTGTATTTGATATTATAATCTGAGATTAACATAAATAACCTAGAGACGATTTGAAGTATATGGGAAGAAGTATGTAGTTTATATGTAAACACTAACCTATTTTACATGAGGACCTGAGGATCTGTAGGCTTTAGTATCTGTGGGGATTCTTTGAACCAATCCCCAGTCCCCCACAGGTACTGAGGAATGACCGTGTTGGAAAAATTGAATCTTGGTCCTTGCCTCAAATTTTAAATAAAAACCAATTCCAGCTCTTAAAATATAACATTAAACAATATCTCCATAGGCTTGGATCAAGCAAAAATTTATTAAACATGGTGAAAGTCTCAAATCGCAAGTAAAAATATTTATAAATCAGATTTTATTAAGAAATAGTAAAGTCTGCCTAATAAAGATATTATTAAGAAATTAAAAGGCACATCTCAGAGTGGGGAGAATATATTTGTGATATCTGACAAACTACTCATTTTCAGAATATATAAATAACTCTCATAAACTAGTAAGGAAAAAATAGAAAACTCAAATTTAATTTCTTTACAGATTTTAAACAGGCATTTTAATAGATATGCTGATAACCTACATGAAAAGGTGACCAATTTTATTTACTACTAACAAAATAAAAATTAAAAGCATGATAAGATACTTCTGAATACTCACTACAATAGCTTATATAATATTAAAAATTCCACAATATCAATTGTTGGTTAAGAGTAATATACTGTTGACAGAATTCTAAATTAGTAAATCTACTTTGGAAGATTGTATTAATTGACATGCTAATATTTCACAATTCCCACCCTAGATATATAACTACCAGAAATACATACCCATAAACACTAAAATACATGTACAAGAATGTTCATAGCAATAATATAATATTGTCAAACTTGTGGGGAGGGCATATGTTGTAGAATTAATAAATAAATTTGGCACACTCATTAATAGAATATTTAAAAACAAGTAAACAACTTGTTGCTACATGCAGAAACATGGATGAATCTCACTCATCTCAAACATGTGAAACATAAAAGAGCGCGTATCAATTGATCAATTGTATAACGTTCACCACTGGTGATAGAAGTAAGTGTAGTGATTACTTCATGAGAGTTGGGGAAGAACTGAGAATGGGAAGTAGGGGCTTCCTGGGTGCTAGTACTGTTCTATTTTTTTATATCTAGTTGTTGGTTTCTTGGGTATTTTCATAGGCTAATATTGCACAGACTAGAGAAGATACAGATAAAATGAGGAGAAAAAAAACCTTTTTAAGTAATAGACATATAGAAAAATAAGGAGAAGACTTCACATATGTTTAATAGGAAACTTAGAAGAATAGAAAGGAAGGCAAAAAGACAATGTTAAGAGAAATAGTAACAAAATTGTGATGAGATAATTTATTATTCAAAGAAAAATTGAAATCACGTCTTACACTTAGTATCTTGGTGTACTAAAAACTATAATGATGAAAAAGAAACTTTGAAACATTTAGAAGAAAATATATAAAACCTCTGACTGGGAAATATTTTTTGACCAAAAATATTTTTGTTTAAAGAAGGACTGAAAAACATAGCAGAAAAAGAAAACAATGATTAAAATCTACAACATTAAAAGTTAAAAATGTCTCCTCAGCAAGGACTTAGGTGAAAACAACTGATTGCCTATAGGAAGATATTTTCAACAGATTAAACCAACAGAAGATTGGCATCCTAAATGTGTAAAAATTTTTGCATGTCAATTTGTAATAAGGTAATGGACTATCTGATACAATAATACACAAGACATAAAGAAAACAAAATCAAAGAATAGAAAATGTAAACAAATCAGAAATATGTGATAAAATGGATCCCTGGCAATTTTAAGAAGTCACTTAATAACCTCAGAGCTACTTAACTCTAGATTTCTTTTATTCTTTCCATATAATTGGTTGTTAAGATTTTCTGACTTATGTACCCAATTCTACTCTTCATTGAGAATACATATAATTGTGTAACAATAATATAAAGAATCTGTGGAATTTATTAACCTCTATTAATCTCTTCCTTTCATTCACAGGAGGATTCAAAGGAATCTGATATATTCTAGTTTTTAATAATCTAGTAAATAATGCATAATACAAAATTTGACAGAGTGGGCAGTAAGGATGGCAGCTACACTTTTGTCTTTTTATTACTCTACAGCTTTCTGTATTTTTGAAACAGATCATAGTAAATCAATAGCAGCATTAAAGCAGATTATAATATTGAAAAAAGAAGGGAAGAAGATAAATGTGTTGGAAAACCTGATTACAGGAACTATGCAAGTTCAAATGTATCAAAAGATAAAATTATAATTAGTATTTCTATCTATTCTTCACAACTTTTAGCAGAGTCTGCCTATTTTCACAGTTGTATTTGTAATGCAGACTGTGCCGTGGCAGATACTAACAAAAGTAAATCAGCAAAATGATTCTCCTTCTTCTCTTCCAACCTTAGGCTCCGGGCAATCAAAGAAACTATGAACATCTGCCTGGATTCTGATTGCGCTGTTCACTGATTCAGTGCACCAAAATAAGCAACAATTAGTCTGTTCAGCATGTGTCAAAAGCCCCTTCAAGTTAATTCAAATTAGGACAGGATAAATTGAATCCAGTTGGCATCTTGCATATTTGTATGCAAAGTTTAAACAAGCATCAACTGTGCTATGGTATCTTTTATTTACAAGCAAAACAAGAACATATTGTCACATAATTCCAGAAATAACTATTTCTCATCATAATTTTGCTTACATCACTTTCTGGATGTATTTTCTTGGCTTGCAACAATTTTTTAATGGATTTGAGTAGACTCTTGTATCTGGTTAAAATGATGTCTGTTTTCTTATACTCATTCATTTTATTTCCATTAATTAGCTCTAAGGTACAAAAATGGGTTTCAAAGATTGAGATGTGTAAATTTTCATAAATGATGCTTTTAAACATGAGCTCTCTTTGGACAAAACTTGGCATTTATTTCATATATTTTTAGAAAATTTTAATGCAATCTGCAGTATCAATTACCTCTGTACCTTTAAACTGAATCAGAGAATCTGAATATTCAGAGAAATAGATAAACTTTGAGGAAGCTGACAACCTTATAGCAGAAAACAGAATGATTTCATTGGCATTAATTATCATCTGTGCTATTTTTTTCATTTAGAAAAATATCTTCTACAATGCCCCATGTTCCATCTCTATTGATGTTTGGTTGGAGTAATGTAGATGGTCACCAAATGTGTTGCACTATTGATTTTCAAAGGAGTAGCTCCACAGTGCTATTATCCGTAAGTAATACTCCAGGTGAAACATAACTTTGTGAAAAAAGTAGAAAATTGCTTTGTCAAGCTCTTAAATGTTTACTTTTAATGACTCATATTCTCCACACTTCGCTAGTGAGAGAGGGAGAAAGAGGCTGTGAGAATCTACGGTTCTGACTATATTTGAAATAGAAGGAGAATTAAGAAATGATGAGGATGAGTTATATCGACATTTAAGAAAATAGAAAACAACAAGGCCTATGATTTAGCAGAGAAAATCAAAGTAACACCTAATAATCATTTACCAGGATGCTCGCAGGTTTGGAGATCAATGAATATTTGCCAGAATGCTTAGGCTCTAAAAGATCTCCAGTTCCACAAAATAGAAATACATACTCTGGTTCACATAAACTAGGGAGTTAGATTTCTCCCCTTCTTTTCATCTAATTTCAATATCAAGTAAACTCTAGGTTGGCAAAAGGCACTGCCTGGTAGGATGAGGCTTTGTGTATGTGTATGTATACATATATACACATGCATATACACATATATGCACACACACACACATACACATATATGTGTATGTGTGTGTGTGTATTAATATGTTTCAACTGTTAAAATTGGCACTGAGGAAGAAAAACATGATAAGAAGGAATAACTAATATAATTCCCAAATGTTAAAATATGCCGATAGACGCTTTCTGCTAAAATCTGATAATAGCAGAAACCTTGGGACTATTTCCAGTAGCTGTAGCCTGGAGCAGAATTTTCTGCCTTTAAAGAGGCCTGGTGCAGCAGGATGGATGTCTGCTCTTAATGTGATAAGGCAAAGATTTCCTTTGTACGGAATTCTCTGATACTAATACTGGTGTGTGTGTGTGTGTGTGTGTGTGTGTGTGTGTGTGTACATCATTTTCATCACTTCTTTGGGTGCATTTGTGAAGACCTAACCAGAAGAATGTGGAAATCCAGTTACACTGAATTTTACTGAATATTCAATTTTAGTTCAAAAGTTCTGCAGTCATTGCTTATTTTCAAAGCCACATAATCTTTTATTTTAAGAAACTTGTGGAGAGTCATGTTTCATTTGGACTCTCCCATAAAGATGCTATTACATCTCTTAGATAAAACATATGTAATTTGATTGTTTTCATTATAATTATGTGACTTTAAGAAATGTGAGTCTTTAGTTACTAGGATGAGTTTCCATAGTTCTAATCAATATTTTGCCAGATTTATTCAGGCACGATTTTAATGCTAAGCAGTAGAGTATAGAACCAAAAAGATGAGTCCAGAGATGAGTTCTACAAAGACATTTGTTTCTGATTTTAGTTTGAAGGTCACCTTCATAGGCTTACTCTTTCTCTCTTCTGAGAGAAAATATGACAAACCAGATACCTCACTCCATCTGATTGGGGTGTGGAGTGGGGTGTTTTTCAATCAAACCAGTGTTTCTGCTAAGACCTGAATCTATAATTCAGCTCATCAATAATTTCTAAAAACTAATGTCTGCAGGGCACGTACTCTGAGGTTCACCTCACATTCACCCTTGCTTTCTTCAGAAATACTTTTGGGCCTTGGAGATGCTGGGGTAAGGTAAAGGAATAATACGGGAAGAGAAGAAATTACATAAACTTTTTTTCTATTTTGTATGTTCATCCAAATATATAGATCCCTGTTTTGACAGCCAGTGTGACGGAAGCTCTTAAATCATCAGTCCAAGAAAGGTGAAGAGAAAGTAGTCCTACAAGATATGTTTGCCCACTCTGAACTCAGTTGCAAGCAGAGCTATTCTGAAACACCGTGTTTCCATGAAATGAGTAGAAAGGCTAAGGTAAATAAAGTACTCCGTTGTCTGTAAATCAGACTGGCCTTAGTCTTCCCTTGAGCTATTTCAGTCATGCAGCAGGGCATGAATATACATAAGAGAAATGAGAATGGATTTTATCTTGGGCAGGGATTTTAAAGGAAGCTGCATGGGTATTTAGCTTCTTCAAAGCTCTTCTTCTCTCAGTCCACTTTTATCAGGGTCTTGTGGGTATCCTTGCTTCTGTATTTATTTATTATTTTGCATCTAAAGACAATAATTGTGTTTATCTGTATTATCATAGTCCTTTATATTTTTTGTACAACAGTTCAATCTTTTAATCCTTTTAAGTTTATGTCATCAGAGTTACTAGCCATCCCAACCAAAACTTGATCAGCAAGAGCTGCGATAGCAACACCTTTAGTCTTGACATAAAAATTGTGAAAATGTTTGAACGGCCCTATGTCAAACTCAGTTTTCTGTCACAGCATAAAAAAACTTTCTCTTGATTTAAATTTAGGTATCTTTTTTTTTTCTAAATCAAAGATACTAGCTATCTCATCCAAAACTTTGTCAGCAAGAACTGTGGTAGCCACACTTTTATTTTTGACATAAAAAAATCATAGTAAAAATGAACATCCCTATGTCAAACTCAGAGTTTTTTGTTACACCATAAAATCTTTCTCTTAATTTAAATTTAGATTTTTTTAAATCTAAATTTACATGAAAACTCTAAAAGTCAGTACTCTTTACAACTCTGTTTTTAATAAACTGCAACTATATATATGTGGTCTATAATTATATTTATTTCTTTATCTTGTCTACAAGTTTATCTTGCAAATGCCTACCGAATAACTAAAATGAAGAAACTCTCCCTGTGGGGGACTTCAGCTCTTCACCCTGAAAAATAGCACTTCCCTGACTCATCGATAACTGCCCTTGTGTGTTTCGTCAAATACTACTCCTTCCCCATTTTGGTGGCCCTGGGAAGCCTGTCAATCCAGGCCTTTCTGCCAAGAAAATATGTCCCAATCCAGTCCACTCTTCCAGGATTGGAATTTATTTTGAAAACTAATTTCAACTTATAAAAATAACAGAAAACATGCACAAATTCTGTTCACCCAGATTTGCCAAGGGCACCACACTGGTTTAACCACTTATTCTCTAACTCTGTGGGCATTGACATTTTTTAAATTTCAGGAGTGAGTTGCAAAGACATTTAACTACACGCTTTGGTATAATTTTCTAAAAAAAAAAGAAACAGAACATTGTACTACATAATCTCACCAAAATTATAAAATTTCAGGAAATTAACAGTGACGTATTATTATTATATGACTTACAAGCCTTATTAAAATGCCAATTATTCTGTGATCCAATCAGCAACCACATATTGCTTTAGTTGTCTTGTCTCTTTAGTCTCATTTAATCTAGAATATTCCCCCTACATTTCCTTGTGACCTTACACTTTTGAAGAGTTCAGGGAAATTACTTTGTAGATTTCACCACAATTCTGGTTTGTGTGATTTTCTTTGTAATGAGATTCAGGTTAGGCATATTTGCTAGGAAGACCACAAAATGTTGCAGTGTTCTTTCAACTACATGTCAGAAGGTGCAGTATGTTGCTCTATCACTGGTAATATTAAATGTGATGACTTCCTTAACTTGGTGTGTGTCTTCTCTCTCCAAGTTAAAATTACTAATAAGTATCTTTCAGAAAGATGCTTAAAAACTAGGCAAATATTGTATTTTTATCATTCTTTTATCCATTAATATTATCATCCACTGATACTGTTATCTGAACAATTACTGCCTTAGTGGCTACTAAATGATAATTTTTTTTATTTTTAGCATATTTTCTGCAAAAACATTCTCCATATTCATTTATTTTTAGATTGATTACAAATTAATACACAATAACTCTATTCTATGGATTACAATATGTCACTATAATTATTTTTGTTGTTCAAATTCACCAGATCTGAGCAACAAAAATAATTTGGTGGATATGTTGGGATCCTCTTTAAGCTGACTTTACTGTCCTTTGAACATGTGCTCCTCACTTTTTGAGTACTTTTTAATTTTTTCCCACCACAATATTCTAGGGATCATCTTTCAATCATTTATTATGTTTCCTTTTATAAGAAAGGGTTATTATATAGCTAACCATAACTACATATGATCTCTATAATTTATATCCAACTGGACCATATTAATTCTAACCTTTTATTTTCCTTTCCACATTTGCAAGTCTATTCTATAATAGTGAGAATCCTGGCTCTCATATCCAAAAATTATTTATTTACTTTCTTAATTTCAGAATATACATGAAATAGCTTCACAATTTTTAGCCCATTTACAGATGAACTGCATACAACACAGGTTAGTCCAGTTAACCCACATTTAGAAATCGCATTCTGAAAAATTATTTCAAAAGTTTGGTTAAATTTTAGTCCCTCTCACCCTCCTCAACAATAAACCTAAGAACTTCTACTTACTGTTATCTCCCTTCCTAATTTTCTTTAAACTTCTTAGACACACCTTCGTGTCTTAACTGTATGAGTGCACCTTGTTTTCCTACCTCTACAGCAATCCGGTTAGTTTCCTAAACTTATTCTTCCCTGAGAAACACAATTGACTGTTCACTAGTTTCTTCACCATTGAAAAAGCCATCATATTTAACAAGTAAAATGAGATATACAATAATATTTACCTGTAACCAAGTAATCTAAAATAAACTTTGAAACCTAAGTGGGCAAAGTTAATTATTCACATATTTCTAGAATATAATAACATCTCTCCAAAAACATGCTGTTAAAAATTATTAGCATTACATATTATAGTAATGTGTGACTTTACATATTTCCAAAATTGGTTGACATATATTGATCAATTATTTTACCTTTGAGTGGCAGTGTTAGTCACAGCAAAGCTCACTACAAAATAAAACAATACATCAGTACTTTCAGTGTCACGATTTTCCTTTTCCTGCAGTGTTGTTTTATATTTTAAATCTTTGGAAAGGTGATCATTTCCATAGCAAATTCTTCCCACTCCTCTGCCCAGATATCAGCTAAGCAGTTGCTAAATGTTTGCTCATAAGCTTTTGCCCCACAGATTGAAAAGACTACTGCCTAGCTCTTGCATTTCACTGTGGAGCTCCAGAATGAATTTCTGAATACACAAACAGAATCCCTAACCTAAGCCAAAGTCATGTTGGTTTTTTCTTCTGTGCTCTTTAATTAAAGGTTTGAATTTTTATTGTTTAAATGGCAAAACTGACAATTATATGATAAACTAAAATTCCATTTTAATTTAATGAAGATACTGAAATATTAGATGATTCTGAAAATAATTGTGTGAACTATTTACCATCTGGCTGGTATGTTCTTATAATAGTTTTGAGAGATTTAATTTGATTCACAGTACTTATAAACCTAAATTGCAATACATGTGTTTCCTTTACTGACCACATGCTATGGGAAATAAATTAAACTAAGTTAATATCCAGAGATAAAATTATGTTTTAGAGGCATGAGTGCCATTTAGAGATATTGGATCCAGCGAATCTTTAAGAATGTTATCTTAACTGAAATGATAATAACACAGTACTCTAAGCGAACACTAAGATGACTCCATCAATTCTACATTGGTTGGATTGCAGAAAAATTATCTAAGTTTTCTCTCATTTTAATGTGAAACATTACAACAGTCTTTCTCTTTGCAGAGGATATAGACACTGCATTTTCTGCAGGTATTCTATCTTTATTTAAAGCTGCCCTCAGGTGCCTTTAGCACTCATTGCTGTTAACAGAAATGTGGGCTACCTTAATATATTGTCAAAAGAGATCAGGGACAGATGGTACAGAGGACAAGGAGAAAATGCATAAATATAGAAGAGGTTAGCATTAAAATAAAAATTGCAAATAGTGGATACAATTTTGTATAAATGAACTTTCAAATGAAAAACAAATATACCATTTCAAATAGAACATTTCAGGAAGCCATTCACACAAAACATGTCATGGAAAGATAATAATTTTTTCTATTTTTTGTATTTTCTTATCTATAATACTGCTTAATGACTAAGAGGTCTGAGTTATTATGCATAAAGAGACTTGAGCATGCTCTTGGCCAAAATAGATGGGCTCAGGCGAATTAGTGTTATCTACTGATCTTGATGTTTATGGGAAATTATTTGACAGACTGGCTTTATTATCAGATTGTTTTTAAAAACTGAGAGAGAAAAAATTGGCAAGAACAATATTGCTGGTCACTTCAGAGCTCATTTTAACACCTCTAGTCTTACTCATTAATGCTGACTTTGACCTTCAATCTAAAATTCTGAGTCTATGAATCTTTCTCTTCATGATACAATATAAACTGACCTTGTATTTCATTGTCTATGATGAAATACATTACTGCACACTGTGAAATAAAATTATTTTGATCTTATGATCATGATGATGATTTTCCTGATGTTAGTTAAGTTGCAAATTCTAGAGCAGAGACATTAGGGGCAGGAGTTTATGAGCAACTCTATTGATAGTTTAAAAAATCAGCAGAATAATTCAGATTAATAAAAAAAATTCTTTTTTTCACTTCATTTATTCCCTTATAATTCCTTCATCCTTTGTTTGTAACCATACCACTATGCTTTACAGCCTGTTTCACAATTTGAGTTGGATTTGTAAGAAAAAACAAACTTACAATTTTTTTCTCTTATTCTATGTATCTATTTCAAAATAAATAACTTATGATTTAAACAAGATGAATACATTAACTGAAAATGATATATGTCATAATGAAGGTATTAACATATCCCTTCTTGTTAAAGGTTTGTCAATACTACAGTGTTAAACAATTCCTAAAAATGTTTCATGCCTCAGATTCTGAGCAGCAAGTTCCTGAGTTGGAATACTTTCTTGCCAGACTTTCATCTTCGGCAAGTATTTCCCAGTTGCTTCTGAAATGACTCCCTCTGAGGATATTGTTGAAATGTTGTACGCACTGCTGCTTGTTGAAGCCAAGAAATGATTCAGAGCTGCTCACATGAGCACTTCTAATTGTTCTTGTACTAGCAACTGAGGAATTCCCACAGATGGGTTTATCATAACACTTTGTTAGCATTTTTGTATAACAACTGCCTTTTCATCCTAAGGAAACCCTGGAGGAAAATACAACATTCAGGAATAGAGTTTGAATATTAATTGATGCTTCAAGTCGGAAGCTTTCTTTATGAATCTGCTAAATGTACATAGTGAAATTTGTTTATAAAATTAAATTGAAACTTCTTTAAATTATATACAGTATGTAGGTTTTTAGTGAAGCATTTCATTTGTATTTAATAATTTCACTTCAGAATTTTTTACTTCAATATCTGCTAAACTATAAAAATACAGGTGTTTGCATATTTGGTGGTATCATTAATATTTCTAACCAATGTCTCCAGGGTGTTTTGATTAGTTTTCAGTTTTTCAATAAAGGATTTACAAGCCCCAGCAGTATAAATTATTAAATTAGAAAATAGCCTATCAACTAAGCTTTTGGTTTGTTGGTTGTTTTGACTGAAAGTGTGGTGATTTTTTAGCAGTAAATCTTCTTTGTATAATTCACTGTAGAAACTAATATTAACGTTACTAAGGTTCTAAAAAATGATGTTGAATAGTGATTTGCTTTCACAACCTTGGCACATTCCTTGTTATTAATTATAATAAAAAATAAAATATATCAGTAACATTGATTTCATTATGCGCATAGTTTCAGAAAGGAACATTTCAAGTTTCAAGTACATGTGCCTAATACAGTGATCCACAGTCCATTTTTGCCTGTCATTTACTGAATTCTGTTTTGAAAACTTATCTACGTTTGAGATAGTAGAGAAAACAGTTTTAACGTTGCTTAGGTCCTTTGTTTCTTTGTTTTCCTAAGGTTTACTACAATTAACCTTACCCTATGTTTCATATTAAGATGTTAATAAATGGACTGCTTTGCTTAATGTGAAATATGAACACAATAACTTATCTGATATTTTCATCTCTCTTGATGGAAAACATTGATTTATCAACACATTTTCCAATAACCTTTATTGTTATCCCAATTAATTTTAAATTCTGCCAATTTATTCATATTAAGAGTATGCTTTCTATTTGTTTATTTCATCAGTTCTATTATATTTTGTGTTAGCAATACAACTGTTAATGCACAACTTTAAAAAGTGGTAAATTTTCTCATATCATCAGTCCTTACTTGTGATATTTATCTTTCTTGTCTTCTAGGAATATATACAGATGTTCAAAGTAAAAAACAAAACAAAACAAAATCTGAATTATTCTGAAAACTATTGGTACTTTCATTGTGTCTAAAATTTACAATGATCCATATTTATCAATATGGAAATTATAACTAATGGGGAAAGGGGAAACACTACTTTTCTGATAAAATCCAAAACTTAAAGCCAACTAACTCCAATACAAAAAACAAAAAATAAGTAAAAATAAGAATGAAATAAATTACTCACTTCCAGCTATGACGTTACAAAGGTTAGGCTATTGCAAAGTTTTAAAACATTTATATCCCAGATATGTTCATTTTAATGTAACATGTTTGATTTCTAGAAGCCTCTTTTATATGCAGGCTTAAGAATATTTCATAGCGTGGTATCAGACAGAGGCTGGCCAGAAATGGTGGATAAAATAGCAACCAGGGGGCACTGCAGCTTTATGAAATTACTTCAAAGATGCAGATAAAATCTGTTTTGAGATTTCTTAAAAGTTTAAATATAATTTTTAGTTTACTATAATTTTGAGAGACCTTGGAATGAAGCTTCTTGTAGAAGTTTATTCTTAAAAATCAAGTCAGACTGTTCTTAATTGTACAGTTTTAAATGCTTACATAATTTTAAAAGGAATGATCTATTTTATTTCTTATTATTAAGGTGCAGATTCTCAAGAACCTGGGGGATTGGCAAGTAAGATTAGAATTTTAATGTTCTATTTATTTAACCTATTTGCAAAAACACATATTTCTATTAAATAAAAGACTAAAGGTCACAGTTTTCTTTGAAATGTGCTATTTAGGACATATTTGGAACATTTAATATGTTCACCTCAATTTAGATTACATCATTATGTTCAATTGTATAGAAAAATATTTCGTATTTTTGTTTCATTAGTACATATTAGAAGACATTGAATAAAGATCTAAGTAGTCATCTTTCTCAATACAAATAAATAAGAAAATAATTATTTAAAATACTTTCCCAGAACAAGCATAAATCACAAATTCCAAGGGTAATGTTCTAATATTATTTGTTATTTTAAATTTCCTTGAAGTATTAAGTTAATGTGTATATGTGTGTGTGTAATGATAACCATATTAATTTAAAATTCTGAATAAATAAAAAGCACTATGTGGCAACATAAATAACTGTTGGTTTCTTTAAGTGATGAGGAATCAAGAATCTCACTCTGCAAGTTCAATGACTTGGGCAGTTGGATGTGGACTTTAGTTATCTCAGCAGCAATTTCAGAGTAACTACTCACTTTTGCTTTTGAACTCTGAGCAAAGGCTGCCTGCCACTGCTCAGTCACAGATCAATCGACCTACCATGTTCTTTCTGATTTCTCTACCTTCACTTTTCTACAAACCTCCAGAGAAGTCAAAGCAACCCCAGTGCTCATTCTATTCTCCTTCAGCACTATTTACATACAAAATCTGCAATTCTTATGTGTGTGTATATATATATATGTGTGTGTGTATATATAATGGCTGTGTATCTATGTATACATATATATATAATTGCTGTAATCTCATTGTTATAATATTCTGTATTTCTTCTTATCTCCATCTTACTACATCTTTTAGGAGAGACAAGGAATCATATTTAGAGAACATGTTAATGTTGTTAAATTCACCATTGCTGTCTTGCAATTTGTATCATACAGATAAGAATCCTTAATTCTCATGTTTAGCTGAAGACCTCTAAAAGTCTCTATAGTTAGAAAACATGAGCTCCATCTTAGTATATATGTACACATTTGATAATGTAGTTCTATGTAGATGTATATGATAACAAAATAAGTAGAGCAGACATTATTGGTGCCAGATACACTCAGATCCTTTAATTGCTTCTATAAGCCATACTCCCTGCTTCTGTGTGCTTTCTTTGTAGGCTTGCATCTGTAACTTTCTTCAGAGGAATGTTCTTGTACTACTGAGAACTGGCAGTATTTGGGAGTTTGGAAGTTTATGTCCCTCTGGTCGGCCCTTCATCAGTGACTGACTTGTGAGTGAATTAAAGAACCTAGCTCTCTTGCTTTGGGCAGGTCAAACAATATTATGTATTTCACTTTTTACCAATTTCCTCTGGGAGGACAGCTTTAGTAAATCACTTGCACACATATCCTGCCACAGGATCTGCTGCTAGGTAATTTGTCCCAAGACAGGGAGATTTTCTATAGGTATTTAATATAGTATTAATTAAAAAGTACAATCATACTGAAAATATTTTTATATAGATAATCTACTGAGCTGTTGCTGTGTGTGTGTGTGTGTGTGTGTGTGTGCGCACATGTGCGTGTGCTTGCCTAGAAATAGACTGGAAAGGAATGTACTAATATTTGGGACTTTTGGTTTGAGAAAGATGGGTCGACTGAAATAATTAAGAATCTTATGTCCTAATATAAAAACACAGGATGAAACATTATTGAAATACATTAAATATATACTTGCCATGAAAAAGGAAAGAAAAAATTCCCATGTGTCAGAAATATGTAGGCCTTAAGCTTATGAGTGGCAGGAGCCAAATATTGAGTCCCTTTCATCAATTCCTATTGATTTCATGTGAAAACTCACCACCTCAGAACTTCACCTTGACAGAAAGCTGAGTCTAACTTGAGTCTGCTAGTATAGTTCAAGAATCATCAAGGAGTTTATAAAATAAAATTCAAAATAGGAGGAGATGTATTTAATAAACTGCAAATAAATGAGAAGCAAATAATCTGATAAAGAATATTGTTGCAGTTCGACTTATTTTTTAGGAATTTGACTTATCTATTTCAGCTTTAGATAAAGTGACTATCTTCAGCCGGACAATCCAGATAGGAGTTTGACAGTTTGACAGCTAAAAGCTGTCTACTTGCAGCATTTCTAGTAGTTGAGAGAAATAAATCTTTCATTTCTAATGGGGAATCTAAACAGAGTATGATAGGATAACATACATTTCTATCAAAAACTCAAAGACAAGTTGAAGCCAACTGATGAAAATTTACAAGTAGTCTTTTCATAGTAAAGGACAGGTCAAAATTTGTGGATATAACCACTTTTCTTAGCATTACCCTGAAGGCAGTTGTTAGTTCAGGAAGAAGACATATTAATTATAAAAATTAGAAGCAAAGAATAAAAAGTTACATCACTTTAAAGAGACAGAATCAACCACATATCTCTACTTCTTTTGTCTTCCATTCAATCTTCAACCTTCTTGAATCTTCATATTTCTTCAAACAACATATATTTTCCCTATATTTTCTATTTTCTCAGATCCAATAGATTTTTCTTGGCCTTTATGCTACTTGATTTTCCTGGCATGTTTAAAACTGCCAACTACTTCTTCCTAGAAAGGTTCTTTGCTCTTGCCTTAGGTGACCCAATTCTCTTTGTTACCTCTTCCCCATTCAGGTTTCCCTTTATGGACATATCCTCATCTTACATCTCCATCATGCCATTTTTGGCCAACTGCTCTTTCAACTTTCCAGCCTGCTTGTACAGCAGCAACCATTCTCATCTATATGCTAATGCCTCAAATCTCCAGGGTTGTCTTTGTCCTCACTCCAGGTTTTAGATCTCTTTAGTCAATTGCCTCCTTTTCACCTTCAACATCCTGTAGTAACATAGAACTCAGAACATATAGAACTAAACTCATATTTTTTCTCTCTCAAATGTATTTTTTCTACACTACAAAATTAATTATTAGAATATAAATTTGGAACAAATTACAGAGGAAGTATTCACTTAATTGCACATCCCTCAATGTGTTCAGAACTGTTTTTAATGTTCAGGAAATTAAATTTAACATAAGAGCTCTATTTGTATCTGTTTGAAATCTGATCTTAATTTTATATATAAAGAAGTTAAATCAATGAACAGCTGCCCTATTGTCTTTGAGGTTCAAATGAGATCATAGGCTTTTTATAAACAGTTCTTAAATAAGATTTGATGATTGGCATTTCCCCAATAAATTTTGCATCAGATATAAATAAAGAAGAGGTCAGGTGTGGTGGCTTATGCCTGCCTGTAATCCCAACACTTTGAGAGGCCAAGGTGGGTGGATCACTTGAGGTCAGGAGTTCAAGACCAGCCTGGCCCAAGTGGCAAAACCTCCTCTCTACTAAAAAAAAAAAAAAAAAATTACAAAAATTAGGTGGATGTCATGGTGTGTGCCTGTAATTCGTCTACTCCGGAGGCTGAGACAGGAGAATCACTCAAACCTTGGAAACAGAGGCTGCAGTAAGTAGAGATTGTGCCGCTGCACTTCAGCCTGAGCGACAGTGAGATTCTGGCTCAATTAAAAAAAAAAGATATAAATAAAGAAGTGTCTTAAGCCTTTATTCCTTTTTCACATGTTGTATAATAGATTTATGGTTTTTAAACAGCACATAGAGTTGAGAGGTCTTTGAATCACAGGTTACACAAATCATATTTCAAGGTTCTTAAAAATATCAGCTGACTTCCTTATACTCACAAATTGACTACATTTTTTGCATATATAATTGGGAAAGTGAATTATGGTCGACATCAGTAGCTACTAGTTCTATAAAAAAAACGCTGTTTTCTTCTAGTAAATACCTTATATGTAAGATATTCCTGGAGGCAATCAGTTCAAGTTCTCTGAGTAGCAATCTCAGAAGTGTATTAACAGTGACTTAAATATACATTGTTTTGGGTGGCATACAAGACATACAAGATTTTATTATTTTAAAATAGTCCTGAATGTGACATTTCCTGGCTGATGTGGCAACTCAAGAAAGTAATCAGATACTTAGGGCTAGCTCCCATCTTCAGGATAAACTCATAGTCTAAGAAGGTTTGACATTACTCAAGTGCTTTAGGCTCCTCCCATTAGACATTTTTCCTAAAGCCTGATACAACACTCTTAATTATATCTCTTTGTCCAAAGCTTAATAATGTGGCCATTCTTCATTGCAAGAAAGTCTGGAAAGTTTTGTCTCTAATTTGGATGTATTGTTTGTAAAAATGAAGTATTTTTCTAAAGCAAGAAGGGAGAAAGGGAAATGAGAGGTAGCTAACATTCGAGTACGTGACTGAATAATTACACCATTTATGTCTGTTAGAATTGAGCCATACATTTCAGTTTCCTCTCTAGTAAAGTGTTCAACATTACCTTTGGATTGTGTCAGACCATTAAATTTAGCCAGAAGTAATATGTGGAGAAGGAAATAATCTGACAATCTTAAAAGGCTCCACAATTTAATTTGTGTACTTTCTAGCAGATAATATACAGATCAAATAATGCATATCAAATCAGCTATAAGTAATGTTACTCAGTAGAAGTCCAAAATACATTTAAATAGTTTACTGCAAAAGCTACAAAAACATTTTAAAACTAAAAAAACAACATTCTTATGAGATAATGAATGACAAGATAGTCTTCAAATCAAGAGCAATAAAGTAAAAACTAATTGGTTTGGCTGTGTTCCCACCCAAATCTCATTTTGAATTGTAATTCCCGTAATCCCTATGTGTCACCAGTGGGAGGTAATTGAATTGCAGGAGTGGTTCCCCCGTGCTATTCTCGAGATAGTGAGTACATTTTCATATCTGATGGTTTTATAAGGTGCTTCCCCTTCACTTGGTTTTCGCTTTTCTCTCCTTGCTGCCATCATGTGAAGAAAGACAGGTTTGCTTCCCCATCTGCCATGATTAGAAATTTCCTGAGCCCTCCTGGCCCTGCGGAACTGTGAGTAAATTAAGCCGATTTCCTTTATAAATTACCCAGTGTTGGTTATGTCTTTATTAGCAGGGTGAGAATGAACTAATACGGTAATCTGATATCACAGAGAGTGGGGTGCTGCTGTAAAGATACTCAATATAGTAATCAGATATCTAGGGCTAGCTCCCACCCTCAGGATAAACTCAGAGTTTATCACTCCTATAATTGAATTACCTCTTATTGAGTCCTTCCCACTGGGTCTCTCCCACAGCAGGTGGGGATTATGAGAATTACAATTCAAGATGAGATTTGAGTGGGAATATAGCCAAACCATATCACTATTTATTTTATTTCTCTTGATTTGAAGACAATTTGGTCATTTGTTATCTCTTCATAACTTGTCGGTAGCTTTAAAATATTTTTGTAGCTTTTGCAGTAAACTATTTTAAATGTATTTTGAACTTCTTCTGAGTAAGCAACTATAAAACTGGGTAACAGGCAGAGGTTGGAACAGTTTGGAGGGCTCAGAAGAAGGCAGAAAAAATATGGGACGATCTGGAATTTTCTAGAGACTTGTTGAATGGCTTTAATGAAAATGCTGATAATGAAGTCAAGGATGAGGTGGTCTCAGATGGAGATGAGAAACTTGTAAACTGGAGTAAAGGTTACTCTTGCTATGCAAAGAGATTGACAGGATTTTACCCTTGCCCCTAAGATCCATGGAGCTTTGAACTTGAGAGAGGTAATTGAAGCTATCTGGTGGAATAAAGTTCTAAGTGGCAAGACATTCAAGAGAAAGCAAAGCATAGAAGTTTGGAAAATGTTCAGCCTGATGATGCCATAGACAATAGAGCTTTGTTTCCTGAGGAGAAATTCAAGCAGGCTGGAGAAATTTGCTTCAGTAACGAGGAGCCAAATGTTAATCACAAACAAAATGGTAAAAAAAAGTCTCTGACATGTTTCCAGGGCATGTCAGAGACCTTCACTACAGCCCCTCCTGTCACATTCCTGGAAGCCTAGGAGAGAAAAATAACTTCCTGAGCTGGGCCTAGGGCCCCCTGCTCCATGCAACCTCCAGAAATGATGCCTTACATCCCAGCTGCTTCAGCTCTAGCTGTGGCTTGAAGGGGCCAAGGGCTCAGGCCCTTGTCTCACAGGGTGTAAGCCCCAAGCCTTTGTGGCTTACATGTGGTGTTGGTCCTGTGGGCGCACAGATGTCAATAATTGAGTTTTGGGAACCTCTGCCTAGATTTCAGAGGATGTATGGAAACACTTGGATGTACAGAGAGAAGTTTGCTGCAGGGCGGAGCCCTCATGGACACTCTCTGCTAGGAAAGTGTAGAAGGAAAATGTGAGGTCTAAGCCTCCACAGAATCCCCACTAGGGGACTGCCATGTGGAGCTGTGAGAAGGAGGCCACCACCCTTTAGATACCAGAATGGTAGATCCACCAACAGCTTGCATTGTGCACCTGCAAAAAGCCACAGGCACTCAATGACAACCTGTGAAAGCAGCCAGGAGGGCAGCTGTACCCTGCAAAGCCACAGGTTGGAGCTGTCCAAGGCTGCAGGAGTCCACCTGATGTATCAGCATGACCTGAATGTGAGACATGGAGTCAAAGGAGATTATTTTGGAACTTTAAGATTTAATTACTGCTTCCTTGGATTTCAGACTTGTATCAGGCCTGTAGCCCCTTTGTTTTTGCTAGTTTCTCCCATTGAAATGGAATCATTTGCCCAATGCTTTTACTCCCATTGTATCTAGGAATTAACTAACTTGCTCTTGATTTTGCAGGCTTATAAGTAGAAGAAACCTGTCTTGTCTAAGATGAGACTCTGGACTCTGGATGTTTTAGTTAATGGTAATGAGTTAAAACTTTAAAGGTCTGTTGGAAGAGCATGATTGTGTTTTCAATTGTGAGGACATGAGATTTGGGAGGGGCAAGGTGGAATAATATGGTTGGTTTGGTTGTGTCCCCACCCAAATCTCATCTCAAATTATAGTTTCCCTAATCCCCATGTGTCATGGGAGGAACCCAGTGGGAGGTAATTGAATCATGGGGGTGGTTTTCCCCATGCTATACTAATTATAGTAAGTTCTCATGAGATCTGATAGTTTTATACAGGGCTTCCTCCTTCACTTGGCTCCCATTTTTCTCTCCTTGCAGCTGTCGTGTGAAGAACAACATATTTACCTCCCCTTCTGTCATGACTGTAAGTTTCCTGAGGCCTCCCCAGTCCTGTGGAACTGTAAGTCAATTAAACCTCTTTCCTTTAAGTTACCCTGTCTTGGGTATGTCTATTAGCAGTGTGAGAATGGACTAAATTACCCTGTCTTGGGTATGTCTATTAGCAGTGTGAGAATGGACTAAAACAAATACTCAGACAAGCATTCTTTTCATTTGTTTTGAGTTTTGTGTTTATGTAAGATAGAATTAAGATCAGGCAAAATTTCTATATAATACTAGTGTTTAATGATTCTTCCAGGCTGTATACTGTTTATTCCTCATATAATGCTTCATAATGTCAGTGACAAGAGTAGGCTGCATAAGAACTGATTACATGGAGATTCAATACTGGGATGGAGAACTTAATGTGTTTGGTACATCTGAGTAGTATACTTTCTACTTTTTTCTATAGCACTTTTTTAAAAATTCTGTTTCTATCATTCCCCCATTATCTGTCTCTCTTGACCTTTTCCTCATTACCTAAACTAGGGCCCTCTTATTTCTTGCTTTGGTTTCGGCTTATGTTTTAGAGAATGCACATTTTTTTCCAGACAAAAGTTTAGCAGAAATGATTCACAAATAACCGTAAGTCCAGATTCCCCCCACTCATTTACATCTTCTTTTCCTTTTGTTAAGAATAAACAATTCGGGGATGTTAAATGATGACTTGCGGTCTACTTTAATCATTATACTGCCTGTAAATTTTAAGAAAAATTAAAGCTTATTATTAAGACAGTTAAACCACCTCCTCATCAAAAAGGCAGAGAAGCCCAGGGCAAGTTGCTTTTTATTGATTTTATTTAATTATTGACAAACAAACTAAATATATAAACTATGCAGACTTTTTTTGTTCGGGAAAGTAATTGTTATTTTCTTTTTTTCTATATTCATTGGCCACCTTTTATGACTGTTTTTAATTGGGTAAAATTGACTACATGACTAAAGAAAGGAGTTACTTTAAATTGTTTTTCTTAACACCAACTGCATGTTAATATTTTTCTATGGATTTACATAGATGGAAGAAATAAGGCCAAAATATTCATATAATTCTCTTAACAAAAAGATAATGCAACCTTTAAGAAAAATTATATTAAAAAACCATTTATTCTCTACTAATTTCTGATATGGAGTTATTAGCTGAATCTATAATTTACAAAAATTATGTGTAAATATGAAATATTAAAAAATACTGTAAGAAATCACAAATTTCAGTTCTGAAGTACAGAGTGACCTTGTGAAATCTGTAAATCATATTTTTTCTATGACATAAATAATACATATGCTACACAAAATACAGAAATCTATATTTATAGTGACACGATAAAACTAAATGAATGTTTCATTCAGAAAAATATTTAAATTTTATTTCTTTTTTCCTTATTTATTTCTTTTATATCCTTATTTTCTACATAAACTCAGTTTTCATGAAAGTAATAGGGAGGAATTGAGACTGTATGCTTATAATTATAGCCTCCAGCTGCATGCATGTTGCTGAAAAGAACATGATTTCATTTTTTATGGCTGTGTGGTATTCCATGATGTATATGGCACCTAGGTTTATTCCATTTCTTTTTTATTATAAATAGTGCTTCAATAAACACACAGTGAATGTGGTTTTTTTGGTAGAACAGTTTATTTTCTTTTGGGTCCAGTAATGAAATTTCTGAGTTATCTAAGATATTGACTTTGTTATATTACACAACTACCAGCTTCCTTTCTATTCATACATACCATATATATTTGGGAACATGGTGTAGAGGTGGAATTGTAATGCAAACTTGGATGAGATTTAAATTGCAATTGATAAAATGGTAACTAAATAAATAAAAGCTAAACAGCTAACATGTTTTGATATATAACTTCAGTTGTGCTTTGTTCATGGATAATTTATAATGATCCTACCATCACACTGAAACATTTCATCCTATGAAAATAGATAAGATTGTTTATTTTACTTTGGTCACTGTCTAAAAACCATTCTTTTACCAAATACTTATTTTTTAAGTATATGTTTCTGACTGCCAGAATGGTCTTCAAGTGCTCTGGATATAGTAATTAGTGAAAACACACACACACACACACACACGCATCCACACATACACATGTACACGCATCACTGGCTTCAAATAACCAACTCTAAAGAATAAGACAGTAAATAATAAAATATAATATGTTTTATTAAACATTAGGAAATGATAAGTGTGATGGGAAAAAGAAAACATAGAGCAGGATAAGGGGAATCAAGAGCTCCAGGATGAGAGAAGATAGATACAAGTTGGAGCTGATGGCATCTCACTAAATTAAGGGAAACATCAAATTTCAAAACTGTAAGATAATAAAATTTGGCAACAATGCATGAAAGACTACATTCTATTTCTGTGTAGTACATTGACCTACATCTAGAGAAAATTATAAAAACTCTTATTTATTAAGACAAATGTTTAAGTTTTTAAATGACTCAGATCACCCTAAGACCTCCAAATCAAGTTTAATTTGGGCATTAAAATCCTGTAAAGTACAATTTTCTGGAAAATCTTCTTTACTGAGTCAACTTTTATATTTTTTATTGCAGAAAAATCTATTTTGACAATAGACAATGCTAAACATAATTTATATAACTGAGTGACTCTGAAAATATTAATCCATTTCTTGGCCTTTAATTGTATTTTCAAAACAACATGTCAAAATATTTTATGTAGGCAATTTTTATGTGTCCTTAGAGAAAAGCACCTTGGAAGGAAACACTACTGGCATTTTAAGTAATGAAAATCAGTTACAAACAAGAAGTTAAATGAAGGTTAAAAAGCAAGTCTTGGGTAATGTACCTGGTAATATCTTTAAGAGGTGACTATGCCAGGTGCTGTGGCTCACACCTGCAATCTCAGCACTTTGGGAGGTCAAGATGAGCGGATCACCTAAAGTCAGGAGTTTGAGACCAGCCTGTCCAACAAGATGAAACTCAGTCTCTATTAAAAATACAAAAATTAACCCTGGCCTGATTACACACGCCTGTATTCCCAAATATTTGGGAGGCTGAGACAGGAGAATTACTTGAGACCAGCAGACAGAGGTTGCAGTGAGCCAAGATTGTGCCACTGCACTCCAGCCTAGCTGACAAAGACTGTTTCAAAAAAAAAAAGAGAGAGGTGACTCAACCTCTTCCTAAGTAGTCAGTATGTATTTATGAAATGAGAGAAAGGCAATCAAATGTGTATCACATGAAAAAATAAAGAACATCACACCTTATTACAATTAATTTTTTAAAAAAACTAAATGATTTTAATATTGAATTAAAATTAAATAAAGATTTTACATTGTTTTTCCATAAGAAATAAGGTTCACCAGGTCAGGCACAGTGGCTCACGCCTGTAATCCCAGCACTTTGAGAGACCAAGGTGAGTGGATCACCTGAGGTCAGGAGTTCAAGATCAGCCTGGACAACATGGTGAAACCCATCTCTACTATAAATACAAAAATTAGCTGGGCATGGTGGTGCACTCCTGTAATCACAGCTACTCATGAGGTGAAGCAGGAGAATCACTTGAACCCAGGAAGCAAAGTTGAAGTGAACCGAGATCCTGCCACTGCACTCCAGCCTGGGTGACAGAGTGAGACTCAGTCCAAAAAATAAATAAATAAATAAAGTAAGTTAACCAAATAAAGGCCACTAAATACTTAAATAAGAGAAAACATAAATATAAAGTAAACAACATAATAATTATGATAATTTTTAACAATTATTATTAAAAAACAGCAGAGGGCTGAGGGACAGGCTGTAGAAAAACCTCAGGGCAATTATCAATCATTCCTTTACTCATCTATTTATTTAGTATCTATCAGGTAATATTTTAGCTTCTGTGGCTAAAGGATGATTGTGCATAGCGAGCTCCGGACCTCATTGTGATTACAGATTTCACTCACTAAATCAAACAGGCATAAGCAAGCACTTTCAGTTGCCTAAGGTTGAGAATTCCATCCAGTCCAGACCCTTTGCTTTTGTTCTGGAATTCCTGGAGCATGAATTTCTTTAGCTAGAAAATAGCTGGGCCGCGCGCGGTGGCTCACGCCTGTAATCCCAGCACTTTGGGAGGCTGAGGCGGGTGGATCACGAGGTCAAGAGATCAAGACCATCCTGGTCAACATGGTGAAACTCCGTCTCTACTAAAAATACAAAAAAATTAGCTGGGCATGGTGGCGCGTGCCTGTAATCCCAGCTACTCAGAAGGCTGAGGCAGGAGAATTGCCTGAACCCAGGAGGCGGAGGTTGTGGTGAGCCGAGATTGCGCCATTGCACTCCAGCCTGGGTAAGGAGAGCGAAACTCCGTCTCAAAAAAAAAAAAAAAAAAGAAAGAAAGAAAATAGAAATAGCTGTGTTGGCTGCTCCCGGTTAATGACTTGACACTAATTACAGATAGTGGATCTGGACATCCATGTTGGCATCATCTCATGTTTATCTGGAACACTCAGGAATAGTTATCTTTAGGCCAGCATCCTTGGATGATGGTCTAACAGGAGTTTTAAATCAGTGTCTGGATCAATAGGAAGCTGAAATTTGCCTCTACATATGTCTCAACTTTTTAAAGCCCTTGTCTCTTGCTCTTTTTATTTACTCAACACCTAGTTACTACACCTGCCTCCACCTGCCCCATGTTCAATCTTCAGCTTCACCTTCATTGTAAATATCTCTTCACTTCCACAGGTGCCTCCCAAGTTAAGCTACCATCACCTTTTACTGATATTCTAGCTATAGCCCCTTAATTTCCATCTTGCATTTTTGCTCTTATTCTACATTCTTTGCACTGGAAATTGTTTTACTTAAAATAAAAAGATAACCATGTCATTTGGACAATTAAAAACCTTAGTAACATCTAATTGCATAAATGTCTAAAACCCTTGAAGGTTTGCAAGGCCTTTTTAGATATGGATCCTGCTTACCTCTCCAGGCCAATCTTGCATTTATTTTTCTTTCCACTGAATAATTCAAATAATTTTACATAAAAGAAATCTAATGAAAATACAACTAAATGTTGGGAAACTGCATATTTAGATACGCAGGTAAATTTTGCTAAATCATGATGGCAATAATGTCAAGTCTGTAGATTTCACCTAGGAAGTATTTATATGTGTACACATATGTTGTCTGTGGAGATATTTCCATTATTAAAACATTAGGGAGATACAAAAATATATTTTATTTTGCTATATAATTATACAAGAAATAAAGAAGAAATCTAAAATATCTACTTCTTGCTGCTTGTTAAATTTTAGGTGCTTCATATACTACTCTCTTTAAATTTTGACATATAAATGATATCTATTTTGTATGTGTTTGTGATACACTATATTTTATTTCCTTTTCTAAATTAGTTTTATAAAAAGTATATATGTGGTAGTAAGGAAATGAAGCACTATTTTCTCCGTTTCACATACTTAATTTCCGAGTTTTTGATTATACTACAACTCTTACGGGAAAGGGATCCTGATCCAGACCCCAACAGAGGGTTCCTGGATCTCTCACAAGAAAGAATCCAGGGCAGATCCCTGGTGCAAAGTGAAAGCAAATTTATTAAGAAATTAAAGGAATGAAAAATGGCTGATCAACAGACAGAGCAGCCCTGAGGGCTGCTGGTTACCCACTTTTATAGTTATTTCTTGTTGATGGTAGGAGAGGGAAAACTAGAGTAGAGGGAAAACAAGGAGTGGATTATTCATGCCTCCCCGTTTTTGAAGACCATAGAGGATTACTTCCTGATGTTGCCGTAGCATTTGTAAACTGTCATGAAGCTGGTGAGAGTGTAGCACAAGGACAACCAGAGCGTTGCCATTTTGGTTTTGATGGGGTTTGGCTGGTTCCTTTACTACAACCTGTTTTATCAGCAATGTCTTTATTACCTGTAATTTGTCTGACCTCCTATGTCATCCTGTAACTTAGAATACTTTAACCTAGGTTTGAGTTTCATTTTACCCAGCTCCTATTTAAGATGGAGTTATTCTGGTTCACGCACTTCTGACAAATCCTTAATCTAATGCTATTCCTGTCATGTCCAAAGTGGGATGAACAACATGGTAAATAATAAGCATGAGTCATCTTGAGAGAAAGATTTTGACCAAGAGGCAGTTCAAAGATAGTAGAGAGAGTTATTGAAAAGAAATAAGGAGTAAAAAGCTTATTTGGAGAGACAGGACACTCTGAAAGACAAGGCAGTGTGGGCTGCTGGAATGAGTCAGTAGCAGCTCTCAGGGTTTTGCATTGGGATTTTATGATGTCGGATTTTTTCTTGAAGTTTCTTGAATTTCTCACCTCTGTCTTAAGTGTCCACCTTTTTTCTTTCTCTAGTTTTCCCTCTCCTACCTTAAGTCTCCACCTTTTCTCTCACTTAGTTCCCACCATAAGGTTGTAAGATTCTCCCTTAAAGTCAATTGATGTGCATGTGTGGGCATAGAACATGAATTCTATTTTTTTTTTCCATAGGCTATTAGAGTACAGGTGGTATTTGATTACATGAGTAAGTTCTTTAATGCTGCTTTGTGAGATTTTTGTGCACTCATCACCCGAGCAGTATATACTGCACACTATTTGCAATCTTTTATTCCCCCCCAACTTTTTCCCCAAGTCCCCAAAGTCCATTGTATCATTTTTATGCCTTCGTGTCCTCACAGCTTAGCTTCTACATATCAGTGAGAATATAGTGTTTGGTTTTCCATTCTTGAGTTATTCCACTTAGAATAATATGTGCCAATCTAATCTAGGTCATTGCAAATGCTGTTAATTCATTCTTTTTTACGGCTGAGTAGTATTCCATTATATATCCACTTGTTGACTGATGGGCATTTGGGTTGGTTCCACAATTTTGCAATTGTGAACTGTGCTGTTAGAAACATGCATGCATAAGCATCTTTTCCGTAAAATAACTTCTTTTTCTCTGGGTAGATACCAGTAGTCAGATTGCTGGATCAAATGGTAGTCTTACCTTTAGTTCTTTAATAAATCTCCACAGTTTTCTATAGTGTCTACTAATTTACATTCTCACTAGCAGTGTAGAAGAGTTCCCTGATCACTGCATCCATGCCAACATTTATTATATTTTGATTTTTTTATTATGGCCATTCTTTCAAGAGTAAGTTGGTATCACATTGTGGTTTTGATTTGCATTTCCCTGATCATTAGTGATGTTAAGCATTTTTTTCATATGTTTGTTGGCTATTTGTGTATCTTCTTTTGAGAATTAATTGTCTATTCATGTCTTTAGCCTACTTTTTTATGGAATTGCTTGTTTCTTTCTTACTGACTTGTTTGAGTTCATTGTAGATTCTGCCTATTAGTCCTTTGTTGGATGTATAGATCCTGAAGATGTTCTCCAGTTCTGTGGATTGTCTGCTTACTCTGCTGACTTTTCCTTTTGCCCTACAAGAGCTCTTTAGTTTAATTAAGTCCCAGCTATTTGTCTTTGTTTAATTGCATTTGCTTTTGGCTTCTTGGTCATAAAATCCTTGCTTATGCCAAAGTCTAGATGGCTTTTTCCAATGTTATCTTCTAGAATTTTTATAGGTTCAGGTTAAATAGTCCACTTAAAGAGACTTTGATCCATTGAGTTGATTTTGTCGTAAGGTAAGAGATGAGGATTCAGGTTTACAAAACACTGCTGAAAGAAATCATAGACAACACAAACGAATGGAAACACATCCTATGATGGGTATAATCTATATTGTGAAAATGACCATACTGCCAAAGCAATCTACAAATTCAACACATCCCCATCGAAATACCATTATTCTTCACAGAATTAGAAAAAATATTTCTAAAATTCATATGGAACCAAAAAAAATCCTGCATAACCAAAGCAAAACTAACAAATCTTGAGGTATTACATTGCCTCATTTCAAACTATACTGTAAGGCCATAGTCAACAAAATAACATGATACTGGTATAAGAATAAATTATGTTACATAAACCAGTGTAACATAATAGAGAACCCAGAAATAAACCCAAATACTTACAGCCAACTAATCTTTGACAAAGCAAACAAAAACATAAAATGGGGAAAGGACACCTCTTTCAACAAATCATCCTGGGATAATTGGCTATCCACATGTAGGAGAATGAAACTGGATACAAATTCTATCTAATGGCTGCAGTGCTCATTACTGCCACCCCAGGAAGGTTTAATCATGGTCAAATCTATACTTACTGCCCCTGTGTATCTCTTTAGGAATTTCTCCTTTGTCCTCTTCTCTTCTTATCAATATGAGCTGGCTATATTCTGATAGTCTGACGACCAAGTGAGTAGTTGTTGGGGCATCATTTTTTTTTTTTTTTTTTTGAGACGGAGTTTCGCTCTTGTTACCCAGGCTAGAGTGCAATGGCGCGATCTCGGCTCACAGCAACCTTCGCCTCCTGGGTTCAGGCAATTCTCCAGCCTCAGCCTCCTGAGTAGCTGGGATTACAGGCACGCACCACCGTGCCCAGCTAATTTTTTGTATTTTTAGTAGAGACGGGGTTTCACCATGTTGACCAGGTTGGTCTCGATCTCTCGACCTCGTGATTCATCCACCTCAGCCTCCCAAAGTGCTGGGATTACAGGCTTGAGCCACCGCGCCCGGCCTGTTGGGGCATCTTAAGAGATGTTTCTTTCTGCATAGATACCTCCCCCTTTCTCTGGTCATAGCTAGCATGCGTGCTTTGGATGGTCCGTAGGGCGTGAGATTTTCCTGACCTCCATTTTTCAGGTGCTTCCCCACCTGCTGGTGTCTAGCTATCTGTCTACTCTAATATATTCATGTTAGAATAAAAAATAAAAATATTTAAATGCCCTTCTGGATGACAATGCTGTAAGAATAATGTATTTTATGAAATATTGTATCAGAAAACAATTTTAAATTATTTTATATATTCTTTTCATAGATTTCAATTAAAATAAAAAATCTTTTATTTACATAATTAAAGGGCAGTTGCATATCTGATTAAATTGAGCATTCAAATGCATAAATAATATTGATCTGTAATAAGTAAATTGTTAAGCAGGTGAACTGATAAAATTTATGTGTCCCTTAATTCCCTGGGAAATTCCATCAAATTTTACTTATATTCCTTAATATTCATTTCAAAGACATAATATGGAAAAAGACAAAGTAATACAATAATGTGATTCCCAGCAGGCCATACAGGTATTTCTGAAGAAAAACAATATTTTGGTTTAAGAAATGAAGAGCCCAATATCTTTTTTAATTTTTCAAAAACTCTTTTTAAGTAAATAATTCTTTTGGATGAAAAATTTTAAAATATCTGCATAAAAATTCAGAATAAATAATTAAAATTTTGTGCATATCAACCACAAAACACTTGTTTTATAGTTCTAAACCCTCTCTTCTCTCTGAATAAACATAAAACATCTTAATTTTATGAGAAACTATAGCAATGCAATTTATCCATTATCAAACTTAAATTCTGAAATTGTTTGTATGTATTTATGCTTTGATACATAAGCATCAAGATTGCTGTTACTGCACAGTTATGATGTTCATTAGGACCCTCACAAAGGAAAGTTTAAAATCAACTTATGAGTAGAATAAAATTTGAGTCCTGGCCAAAGAATTGTATTGCTTGTATTTTCTAGTGTCCTTAAAGTAAAAAAAAAAAAAAAATTCTCTCATATCTTTTTCTAAAAACTGCTTCTGATTTAAAATTCACATTTCTATTAACAGTCTACCTTAGAGTTGCCTATGATGATCATATCATTTGCTGATAATTTTGTCTCATATATGTTTCTATGAAATTCTGCATTTTCCAGTACCTCTATCACTTTCTTTTTGGACTGCCAGTTTACAACACAGTTATGAATAGTCTGATGTTTCTTTATTGCTGTATTTGATAATGCTCCTATATTTACTTGTTTGTTCTGGCCACTCACTGGGAAATTTTATTCTATAAATTGTTCTTTTTGTCTTGATTAACACAATCCTCTGTTTATCTAGCTATGTTAATTAGTATCTCATTGTTTGCCATAGATCATTGTTCAATGCTTCACTGAGTCTGCTTTTTATACCTCTGAGAACTATTATTCAGCTCACAATTTTCCCTCCTTTATTTCATACTATGTAGTAATATTTAACGATTTGTTGCTGTTATAAAACTTGTCAGACTTGAATTTCTACAGTCAAAATAATTGAGCCATTCTGTTTGTGTATTAACTGTATGGATTTTAACCTTACAAATTTTCATAGTTTTGAAGATCCTAGCTTCCTTTCGTAAGGCAGGATTTTATCACTTATAGGAAAGATTTTAAAAAATCACTTAAATCACGCACATCTTTCCCAGGAAGAGAGTTCAATATGATAGGGAATGATCGTCCTGCTTTTTTGCATCCCTGGGAATTCATGGTTTTCTAAGTCCACTATGGGCTCCAGTTAATGGATACAGTAAATAATATTTGCCATCCTTTGGTATTATTGCCTTTACAGAAAAATAAAAAGAACTTTGTAACCCTATATACCCCATATTTGCCTGGCTGGCTTATATCAGTCAGGTATATGAGTAATACACCTATAATTACCATATCAAACCAAATATATTTGCTTTCTCAGTTATAGAAGTCCTGAATTTTATCACTTTACTGGAATTTTCAATTAAACTATAATAAATCATTCTGGGCAACATAGTGAAACTACTGTCTCCACAAAAATAAAAATTTATCCAGGGTTGGTGGCACATGTCTGTGGTACTTGAGAGGCTGAGGAAGGAGGATTGCTTGAGCCTGGGAGGCTGAGGATGCAGTGAGCTTTGATTGAACCACTTCACTCCAGCCTAGGTGTCAGAGGAGACTGTTTGAAATATATATATATATACATATATATGTATATGTATGTACATATATTTGTAAAATGCATTATATGTATATTATACAAAATATATTACATATATTCTAAAATATAAAAAAATTATAAAAATAGAATCACCAGTGAATTTTTCTACATATATTTTCAGGATGAAGTTAGGTTAGATATAAATAATTATCAATTATATGAATCATACTTCCAGAAATGTTAAAAGTTTGATAGAAGGAGGAGGCAAGATGGCGTCGTACGGGCGACTCAGGATTGCAGCTCTCGGTGAAGGTGCAGAGGGTGAGTCCTAGCCGCATTCTCGGATGGACCTTTTATGCCCACAGAGTGTTGAATGTCCCAGGTGTGGGAGAGACACTGGACCCTAGTGCAGCCGGCTAACGCAGCCGGCTCCCACCGCCTCTTCGGCTGGCGCCGCAGCGGGATGCGGCGCAGAACCCACTGGTCTGGGTGCCCTGTTAAACCGGCAATCTGAGATTTGAAGGGCAGATTGGCATGTCCATCTGATTGAACGGGACTTGGACAATGAGCCAGACCAGGAGTTTCCTGGGAAGCGTGATCTGAGCCGGGGTAGTGGGCAGCGGCACGGGAGATCGCACGGATCCCAGTGCCCTATCGGCAGGCTACTCGGGTGCCAGTGAGAGAGTCGACCTTTCAGCTTGGGGAGAGGAAGAGAGAGAGAGAGAGGAGGGACTTTGAGGCAGGGAGCTGGGTGATCGGGCTCGGCGGGTCCCACGCTCACGGGGACAAGCAGGGTGGCGACTGGAGGCGCTTGGGGCTGAGAGTTTTGCTGCCGGCATCTAGGATGGTGCAGCCCGGTGAGGGGGGGCGTCCACCATCTCTGACGCAGTGCACCCCCACTGAAGTACCGCCCAGGTCTGACGCAGCCTGCCGTTGCCGAGGCAACCTGCCATAACAGAGAGACTCCGCCAGGCAGCAACAGGGCGGACCCGCACTAGCAGGTCAGAGCCCCGGCAGGCAAATAGTGAATAGACTGCCGCCTAGTGGAGTAGGACAGTGCAACAGATACTCATAAAGAAAGTCCCAACTCCCTGAGACAGAGCATCTAAGGGTGAAAAAAAAAAAGGGTGGTGTTTTATGAGTTCTATTGCAGCAGACATAAACAACCTCCCAACAACACTGAATGAACAACGGAGCTCACAGCTCAGCACTGGAGCTCCTATAAAGCACAGACTGTCTCCTCAAGCAGCTCCCTGACCCCTGTATATCCAAGGAGTCACCCCAGAAAAGGACTAATCAGACTGACATTTGGCTGGCATCATTCTGGAACAAGGGCAGCAGAAGAGGAAACTGGTATCATCCCTCACTGTTCCGCAGCTGCTGCAGGTATACCCCAAACAAGCAGGGCCTGGAGTGGACCTCAGCACTCATACAGCAGAGGGGATAGACCATTAGAGGGAAAACTAATTAACAGAAATACTTCATCATCAACAATCTCAGTGTCAACACAGAGACCCAATTGAAAAATCAGCAACTACTAAGACGACAGGCGGATAAATCCACAAAGATGGGAAGAAACCAGCGCAAAAAGGAGGAAAACACCCGAAACCAAAACACCTCACCTCCAAAAAAGGACCAAAACTCCTCACCAGCAAGGGAACAAAGCTGGATGGAGAATGAACGTGACAAAATGATGGAATCAGACTTCAGAAAGTGGATAATGAGAAACTTCAGTGAGCTAAAGGAACATGTTCTAAACCAGTGCAAAGAAACTAAGAACCTTGAAAAAAGATTTGAAAAAAGATTCGAAAAATTGATAACAAGAATGGACAACTTAGAGAGGAATATGAATGAATTGAAGGAGCTGAAAAACACAACACGAGAACTTTGCGAAGCATGCACAAGTTTCAACAGCCGAATTGACCAAGCAGAAGAAAGAATATCAGAAGTTGAAGATCAACTCAATGAAATAAAATGAGAAACCAAGATTAAAGAAAAAAGCACAAAAAGGAATGAAAAAAATCTCCAAGAAATGTGGGACTATGTGAAGAGACCCAACCTACGTTTGATAGGTGTACCAGAATGTGACGAAGAGAATGAATCCAAGCTGGAAAACACTCTTCAGGATATTATCCAGGAAAATTTCCCCAACCTAGCAAGACAGATCAATACTCAACTCCAGGAAATACAGAGAACACCACAAAGATACTCTGCAAGAAGAGCAACCCCAAGGCACATAATCGTCAGATTCACGAGGGATGAAACAAAGGAGAAAATACTAAGGGCAGCCAGAGAGAAAGGTCGGGTCATCCACAAAGGGAAGCCCATCAGACTCACAGCAGATCTCTCGGCAGAGACTCTACAAGCCAGAAGAGAGTGGGGGGCCAATATTCAACATCCTTAAAGAAAAGAACTTTCAACCCAGAATTTCATATCCAGCCAAACTGAGCTTCATAAGTGAAGGAAAAATAAAATCCTTCACGAACAAGCAAGTACTCAGAGATTTTGTCACCACTAGGCCTGCTTTACAAGAGCTCCTGAAAGAGGCACTACACATAGAAAGAAACAACCAGTTCCAGCCATCCTAAAAGCATACCAAATGCTAAAGACCATCAACAAAATGAAGAATGTACATGAACCAATGGGCAAAACAGCCAGCTAGCATCAAAATGGCAGTATCAAATTCACACATAACAATATTAACCCTGAATGTAAATGGGCTAAATGCACCAATCAAAAGACACAGACTGGCAAATTGGATAAAAAACCAAAACCCATCAGTGTGCTGTATCCAGGAAACCCACCTCACATGCAAAGATACACAAAGGCTCAAAATAAAAGGATGGAGGAAGATTTACCAAGCAAATGGAGAGCAAAAAAAAGCAGGAGTTGCAATTCTCATCTCTGATAAAATAGACTTTAAAGCAACAAAGATCAAAAGGGACAAAGAAGGTCATTACATAATGGTAAAAGGATCGATACAACAAGAAGAGATAACGATTCTAAATATATATGGACCCAATGTAGGAGCACCCAGATATATAAGGTAAGTTCTTAATGATTTACAAAGAGACTTAGACTCCCACACAATAATAGTGGGAGACTTTAACACTCCACTGTCAATATCAGACAGATCAACCAGACAGAAAATTAACAAGGATATCCAGGACTTGAACTCAGACCTGGAACAAGCAAACCTGATAGACATTTACAGAACTCTCCACCCCAAATCCATAGAATATACATTCTTCTCAGCACCACATCACACCTACTCCAAAATTGACCACATAATTGGAAGTAAAGCACTCCTCAGCAAATGCAAAACAATGGAAATCATAACAAACAGTCTCTCAGACCATAGTGCAATCAAGTTGGAACTCAGAATTCAGAAAATAACTCAGAACCGCACAGCTTCATGGAAACTGAACAACTGGCTCTTGAACGTTGATTGTATAAACAATGAAATGAAGGCAGAAATAAAGAAGTTCTTTGAAACCAACGAGAATGAAGACACAACATACCAGAATCTCTGGGACACATTTAAAGCAGTCTGTAGAGGAAAATATATAGCAATAAGTGCCCACATGAGAAGAGTGGAGAGATCCAAAATTAACACCCTATCATCAAAATTGAAAGAGCTAGAGGAGCAAGATCAAAAAAGCTCAAAACCTAGCCGAAGACAAGAAATAACTAAGATCAGAGCAGAATTGAAGGAGATAGAGACAAGAAAAACCCTTCAAAAAATCAATAAATCTAAGAGCTGGTTTTTCGAAAAGATCAACAAAATAGACAGACCACTAGCCAGACTGATAAAAAAGAAAAGAGAGAACAACCAAATAGATGCAATAAAAAACGATAAAGGGGAAATCACCACAGATTCCACAGAAATTCAAACCATCATCAGAGAATACTACAAACAACTCTATGCACATAAACTAGTAAATCAGGAAGAAATGGATAAATTCCTGGACACCTGTGTCCTCCCAAGCCTAAACCAGGAGGAAGCCGAAACTATGAATAGACCAATAACAAGGTCAGAAGTTGAGGCAGCAATTAAGAGCCTACCACACAAAAAAAGCCCAGGTCCAGATGGGTTCACAGCTGAATTCTACCAGACACACAAAGAGGATCTGGTACCATTCCTTCTGAAACTATTCCAAATAATCCAAAAAGAGGGAACCCTTCCCAAATCATTTTATGAGACCAACATCATCCTGATACCAAAACCTGGCAGAGACTCAACAAGAAAAGAAAACTTCAGGCCAATATCCATGATGAACATAGATGCAAAAATCTTCAATAAAATACAGGCAAACCAATTGCAACAGCACATTAAAAAACTTATCCATCATGATCAAGTAGGATTCATCCCAGGGATGCAAGGCTGGTTCAACATACGCAAGTCTATAAATGTAATTCACCACATAAACAGAAGCAAAAACAAAAACCACATGATTATCTCAATTGACACAGAGAAGGCATTTGACAAAATTCAACAGCCCTTTATGCTAAAAACCCTCAATAAACTTGGTATTGATGAAACATATCTCAAAGTAATAAAAGCTATTTATGACAAACCAACAGCCAATATCATACTTAATGGGCAAAAACTGGAAGCATTCCCTTTGAAATCTGGCACTAGACAAGGATGCCCTCTCTCACCACTCCTATTCAACATAGTACTGGAAGTTCTACCCAGAGCAATCAGGCAAGAAAAAGAAATAAAGGGTATTCAAATAGGAAAGGTGGAAGCCAAATTGTCTCTATTTGCAGACGACATGATAGTATACCTACAAGACCCCATCACCTCAGCCCAAAAGCTCCTGAAACTGATAAGCAACTTCAGCAAAGTCTCAGGATATAAAATCAATGTTCAAAAATCACAAGCATTCCTATACACCAATAACAGACTTAAAGAGAACCAAATCAAGAACGAACTGCCATTCATAATTGCTACAAAGAAAATAAAATACCTAGGAATACAACTCACTAGGAATGTAAGGGACCTCTTTAAGGAAAACTACAAACAACTGCTCAACGAAATAAGAGAGGACACAAACAGATGGAGAAACATTCCATGCTCGTGGTTAGGAAGAATCATTTTCGTGAAAATGGCTATACTGCCCAAAGTAATTTACACAATCAATGCTATCCCCATCAAACTACCATTGAATTTCTTCACAGAACTGGAAAAAACCACCATGAATTTCATATGGAACCAAAAAAGAGCCCGCATAGCCAAGTCAATTCTAAGCAAAAAGAACGCAGCGGGAGGCATCACGCTACCAGACTTCAAACTATACTACAAGGCTACAGTAATCAAAACAGCATGGTACTGGTACCAAAACAGAGATATAGACCAATGGAACAGGACAGAAGCATCGCAGGCAACACAAAATATCTACAACCATATTATCTTTGATAAACCAGACAAAAACAAGCAATGGGGAAAGGATTCCCTATTTAATAAATGGTGTTGGGAAAACTGGCTAGCCATGTGCAGAAAGCAGAAACTGGACCCCTTCCTGACACCTTACACTAAAATTAACTCCAGATGGATTAAAGACTTAAATGTAAGACCTGACACCATAAAAACCCTAGAAGAAAATCTGGGCAAAACCATTCAGGACATAGGAGTAGTCAAGGACTTCATGACCAAAACACCAAAAGCATTGGCCACAAAAGCCAAAATAGACAAATGGGACCTAATCAAACTCCACGGCAAAGGAGACAGTCACTAGAGTGAATCGGCAACCATCAGAATGGGAAAAAATCTTTGCAGTTTACCCATCTGACAAAGGGCTGATATCCAGAATTTACAAAGAACTCAAACAGATTTACAGGAAAAAAACAAACAAGCCCATTCAAAAATGGGCAAAGGATATGAACAGAAACTTTGCAAAAGAAGACATACATGAGGCCAACAAACATATGAAAAAGTGCTCATCATCATTGGTCATTAGAGAGATGCAAATCAAAACCACATTGAGATACCATCTCACACCAGTTAGAATGGCGATCATTAAAAAATCTGGAGACAGCAGATGCTGGAGAGGATGTGGAGAAATAGGAACACTTACACTGTTGGTGGGAGTGTAAATTAGTTCAACCATTGTGGAAGACAGTGTGGTGATTCCTCAAGGACCTAGAAATAGAAATTCCATTTGACCCAGCAATCCCATTACTGGGTATCTATCCAAAGGACTATAAATCGTTCTACTATAAGGACACATGCACACGAATGTTCATTGCAGCACTGTTTACAATAGCAAGGACCTGGAACCAACCCAAATGCCCAACGATGATAGACTGGACTGGGAAAATGTGGCACATATACACCATGGAATATTATGCAGCAACCAAAAATGATTAGTTTGTGTCCTTTGTAGGGACATGGATGAATCTGGAGAACATCATTCTCAGCAAACTGACACAAGAACAGAAAAAGAAATACCGCATATACTCACTCATAGGTGGGTGAGAAAAATGAGAACACGTGGACACAGAGAGGCGGTCTACTATACACTGGGGACTGTTGGGGGGAATGGGGGAGGGACAGCGGGGGGGGCTGGGGGGGATGACCTGGGGATGACTACCAAGTGTGGGTGAAGGGGAGGAAGGCAGCAAAACACACTGCCATGTGTGTACCAATGCAACTATCTTGCACGTTCTGCACATGTACCCCCAAACCTATAATGCAATAAAAATTAAAAATAAAAAAATAAAAAAATAAAAGTTTGATAAAATACGTTATTTCCTCCAATTATTATTATTAAAATATAGAAGTACTGATTTTATTCATATCTATGTGAAAAGGTAAATTGCCTGAGTGAAAAAAGTTTTGTATATGTTAATAATCTAATATTTTTTTCTCCAGCTTTTTTTTGAGATTATCATCTGAACTTACTACACTTTGAAGCCAAATGTGAATTTCAACTCTTAGAATGGATGATAATGAAAGTAACAACTTCATTATATTTTTATAACAATGGTTAAACAGTACATGCTGACAAGTAATGAATATAAATGCTTTTAGACTATGATGATGAAAAATGCTTTAGATGATTGTCATGATGATGATAATGGAAACAGTAACAAAGATAGAATGTTCTCCTGTGTGTCCTTTTTTGACAAAAATAGCATCAAAATGCGATGAAAGGTCATTGTGAAAATATAATCTATCTTCTATACAAGGGCTTTGATGTATCATTTATAAAGCAGCTTTAAATATCATTTTGCTTAATTAATAATTACTTGTTCAGACAAGACAGACAAAGTTTATTTCTATTTCTTCAGGTAGCTTTTCTACAGCAAAGGATTGATGAAAGGTAATTCCAAAGATAAAAAGTTTCTCACAAGTTTGACATTAGCAGACTAGACTAAGTGCAAGTCAGACCTTGACAGATGTCTATGACCTGGTTTACTGATGTTACAGAAAATTATAAAAGGCTTAGGTATTTCCCTAAAACAGTTTTATAGGCCAGACACAGTAGATTGCACTTGTAATACCAGAACTCTGGGAGGCCAAAGCAGGAGCCCCTGCAGTTGGTGACCAGCCTAGGTAACAAGAGGAGATCTCGTCTCTGCAAAAAAATAAATAAAAAGTCAGCTGATCATGGTGGCACACACTTGTTGCCCCAGCTCCTCAAGAGGCTGAGGTAGAAAGGATCTCTTGAGCCTCGGAGGTCAAGGCTGCAGTAAACTAATGATGGCACCACCACATTGCAGCCTGGGTGTCAGAGTAAGACGCTGCCTCTAAAACAAACAAAATGAAACAAAATCAAAACCCCAGTTATATAAATCAAATGCAATTCAATTACAGAGTAATGCAATATTGACCTATTTAAACTGAATGCAAGAAGCTAAAATATTCTCTTTTTTCTATAAGTCTTCATGGTTAGGTGGTTTATTTGTATAATATAGGCAAATTATCGCTCTGTTTAATGTCGTATTTTAACTTTTCCATTACTTATAAGGAATTTTTCTTTTCTTTTTTTTATTTTTTATTTTTTATTGCGTTTTAGGTTTTGGGGTACATGTGCAGAACATGCAAGATAGTTGCATAGGTACACACATGGCAGTGTGTTTTGCTGCCTTCCGCCCCTTCACCCACATTTGGCATGGGGAGAAATGCCAAATGCGGAAGTTTGCTTTTCTACTGCATCTTTTGTTTCTCCCATGTGAACAAATTTCGAATCAGGTATAATAAAATAAAGACTTTTTCCATCGCCACACTGATAATTTCTTACACCACGTTTGTCATCACTATATTGAAATTTTAATTGCAGGGCAAAACATAGTTCCTTAGTTCCCCTTAAAAAGGTAGTAAGATTTCCAAGGACAGTCTGTGATTACATTAACTAAAAGCTCTTATCTTTGAAAGTTAAAACAACTTTAGCTTAACATCATCATCCCTTTAAACACATTAACTCATTAGAAAAAAAATGCAATGGTAGCCTTGAGCCTGCATTACAATTACATATGTAATGTACCTTTAATCATTCACAATGGATTCCCTGATTAGCTAATACTGCTAAATACTTGGTGTTGCATACATACATCTTTAACGAGATGAAGAAACTAAGCTTAATTCCATTTGATAGTTATATCAACAGCTGCCAAGTGTCTTCCACCAATCCACCTTGACCTACAATTAGATCTCTTTAGTTTTGTGGTGAAAAAATAAGGACGTTCAAATTTCACATGAGTGAACTTAGGTGAGTCTAAATTGAAATAGCTCTGATGTATACTGCACCCCTCAAATTAATTTTCATACTAGGTGAGGATTCATTAGTATTCTTTAAGTTGAGTGTTCTGGTTAACCAATCAGTATGCTGAATACATTCCCTATCATTGGATATGGTTTTATTTAACTTTGTGTTTGCCAGTGTACTATCCTGATAACATAACTAAATATCTTTTTTAAAATTTATAGTCAATATAGGGAAGCAAATATTGAATCAATTCAATTTAATTTGTTTCCCTTGTCTTCTTTTGGCTTTAAACCTGTATGAGGTTTTTTTAAAAAAAAATTTTTATTTTTTTACTTTCACATACCACTCAATGTTCAATACAAGAAAGAACATTTCACTTCTGATAACAGACGGGTAGGAAGTTTTCCCCACACACTAAGCAGTTCTTCAGAAGACACCAACTGGGGGTCCTGTAATTTAAATCAATTCTCACACTGCTACTTGGAGTTAGATTCAGATTGATCCCACAGGTTAAGATCAGTTCTACAAGACTGCCCCCACTTCAGATGTCAATCACAAGTAGCAGGTGACTATTCTTGACTGCCAGCTATAAATCAGGGTTCCCACGACCCCCTCCTCAGGTTCTATTAATTTGGTAGGGTGGCTCACAGGATTCAGAAGACACATATGTTAATGATAACTGTATTAACAGAGGATATAATAAATGCTATAGTTGAATAGCCAAATAAATAGTTACATAGGAGGAGGTCTGGAAGGAGCCTGAGTGTAGGAACTTCTGTCCTTATGGAGTTGGTGTGTGTCACTCTCCTGGCATTTACCTGGAAGCTCTCCAAACCTTATAGTTCAGGAATTCTTATAGAGGCTTAATCATGTAAACATAATTAATTAAGTCAATTTCTAGCCCCTCTCCCCTCTTCAGAGAATGGGGGTGGGGCTAAAAGTTCCAGACTTCTAATTACGGATTGGTTGGTCTTTCTGGTGACCAGTCCCCATACAGGAGCCCATTAAGAGTTGTTTCATTAGAGCAAAAGATGCTTCTATTGCCCAAGAAATTCCAGTGGATTTAGGAGCTCTGTGTCAGATGTTCCTGTCATTCAGGAAATTACAAGTTCTTAGGGAGAGAGAGAGCAAGAGATTGAGAGAGAGGGTAGGTGTAAAATAATGTTCTATAGTAGTTATTTTACATGCTTAGCCCATTATGGTTTACATACCACTTGTGACATATGTACCTCAACAATAATTTAAATACTCAAATGTACATTCTAAATCCTTTCTCAGCTTGTGAAAGTAGAATGAATCTATTAGCATTTAGGTTCTTGGTTTCCACAAATGGTGAAAAATATTATAAGGCTAATAGTTGTTCACATGCAATTTACGAATCAAGAAATACCAATTAAAATGTTTAGTGGTCAATATTGAATAGGTATACAAAACTAGAAAAATTAATTTATTAAGAGCAACAAAATGTGCATAATTATATATGGGAAAATAATGCGCTAGGTTTGTAAAATAACTACATAATCTGTGGAAGCTAAAAAAAGATTAAAAGTTTATTACTATGTGTAACTTAATTGATGTCCTGGTATAGATTGTCTACAATATATCTCTGCCACAGTCAATGAGGTTATGACCCTGTATGTAATGGGCTTTTCACAAAGATGTATTGACTGGCTGACAAAATATTCTTGACAATTGTACTTCTCTATTTCTATTCCACACTCCGTTTCATATAGCCAAAACATAGCCCAAATTTTCAGGATCTGATCCAATAATTATTCTACAACAGCTGCAACCTGAAGATTAGGTTCTATCCATGAGGAAGCACATACTTTAAAATAATATAAAATACAAATTTTAAAATAGACAGTTGCCTCTGAATCAACACCATCTTGCCATTAGTATGTCATAATATTTATTTGCTGACCATGCCTGAGTGTTCTTTATTGGAGAATTGCTTGGTCCCACTGTGCTTCTCTGAAGTGTGTTTACCCATTTGCTTTGGTGATTGTACCTTCTTACTTCATGACTGATTGTATAATTAAAATCTGTTGTATACTATCTCTGGTATATGTAGATACTTTGTTTTCAACTGCTTACTTAAGAAACTGATAAACATTTATCAGCACCATACCAATTCCAATGAAGTTTTTCTCAGCATTTCATGTACATCTTGGTAAAATGGAAAAATCAAACAATCACCCATTTGTTCCATATCAAATTGCTTTACCTCTGCTACCAAGAACACTGTGAAAGTCTATCTAATGTCTGTGTAAACCAATGATGGTTTTCTGCTATTATGCTGGTGCAAAAGTAATTCTGTTTTGCTATTGAAAGTAGCGGCAAAAACTACACTTATACTCTTGCACCAACCTATTACTTTACTCAGTAATGTGGGTTTAAGACATTTTACATCACTTATAGGGAGGGAAATATTGCTATTTTTTTCCCTAGAAATCTAAATAGAATGTTACATAAACAACTTAAATATTCGAGTTACCTTTTAATTACTACTGTTATTTGTTCATGAGTATTGTCAAGAGTATATTTCATGCCACGGAATACTTCCTTTGAAGAATAGGATGTGCCAGGATCAATTGGTAAGCTGAAAAGCCAGCTATGCCCAAATACCACCAACAAAGAAACAGCCTCTAAGAGCGAAAAATCATTCTTGATATAACAGCTAAAGGACTGACAAGTGCTAACGACAAAAGTACTAACATTTTTATTATCTCACAGTCTATCATACTTCTTATTAACTGAGTAATTGTTTTGTTTAAAGAGGAGTAAGTACTGTCTTCTTCATGCATAAGGAGACTTGAACGAAGGAGGCTTACTATCTGCTTATTTTTCATGTAACCTTTAATTAATAATAAATCTACAAAGTAATATTATTGCTTCATTTTTTTTTTCTGTGTAATACACCACCCCAAACTTGGTAGCTTAAAATCACCTTTTATTTACATCGTGATTCTGTGGTTCTGATATTTAGGCTGGACTCAGATGATGAAGACTTCTGCTAAACTTGGCTTGATTCACTCACCAGCCTGTGGCCAGCTGACAGGTGGGGTTGTGAGGGAATGTGTTCTCTTTCCAGGTCCACGAGGGGGCGTAGTTTCTAGGGCGAGAACTTCCCAACACCATGCCCACTTCTTACCTCTCTCCATCTGGGAGATTTAACAGTTTATGTTCAAATTTTGTGGGCATGGGAAGAAACTAAGAGTCAGTCACCTCAGTGGACGTTCTAAAGAACTCCTTTCATTGGCCCTAGGTCTTAGAGAAGGTGGGGGTTCCTCCCAGGTTAAAAGTCCTCTTCTTTCACATCCCTTCAGACTCCACGTTTGGGTCCCCTTCCAGGAACACTCCCTTTATGGAAGCCATCTTTCTCTCTCCTGGATTTCCCCTCTGGAGTCCCCTTCCACCCAGTGTGGAAGCTACTGTTCCTCTCCTAAACTCTCTCTCCTGGAAAGCTGCTCTCCTCTCCTGGATTCCATCTTTCAGGATTCTCTCACTCAGTGTGAGAGGAGCTTTCCTTCTCTGGTTCTCCCCCTCTGGGAACCCTTCTCACTCAGTGTGAGAGCAGCTTTTCTTTTCTCTCTCTCAGTGTGAGAGTTCGCTGTTTCTCTCTCCTCCTTTTTCTCTCTCTGCTTTAAATACATCACTTTCTACAATACTTCTTGAGCCCAGCATTTACTGCACACTGCATCATGGTCTCCTCTCTCATTCTTGAGGGGGCAATAGACCAAGAACCTGGAGAAACGTCATCTCAGGGGAACTGAAGGCATCCCTGAATCCCAATATAACAGTTGGGGCTGGTTGGTCTGAGGATCTGAGGCATCTCATTTCTGCTTTTTGCAGTCTTGCAGACCTCAAAAGCCTGGTCTGAACATTTTCACATGGTTCTCAGGGGGTTGCAAGAGCTTAAAGAGGAAAAACACCCCTCACAAGTGTTAAAAGCAAGTCATATGGCCAAGGCATAGGTGAATATGGGAGACCACATGATGTTACACAGTAAAGAAAAAAAAAACATCTATTGTATTGTTATGTAGTTAATTAGAAGCTGGATCTTATAGGTCTTGGCCCAGATGCATACTCCTGGATGTACTACCAACCAGTTATGTGAAAATAGGTAAGTAAATTACATGTTCAATTCATCAATTTCCAATTTATAAAATAAGGGTTCTAAATTCTCTGGCCCCTGTGGTCCCTTGAAAATCTATTTTGATTTCATAAATTATTTCATCAATACTTCCCATAAGTAAAATACTTGTATGTTAAATGGGGATACTACAAAGAAACTTAAAAGCTGGATACTGTTATAAAGGAATTTGCACTCTAATATTAATCATAATAGCTACATATTAAAAAGCTATATTACCATATATACATATACTCTCACTTAGTACTTGTAAAAATCCTGCCAATCAGTTATTTATTTGCATTTTACATATGAGGAAAGAGGATCACAGATAATAAGTAATTAGCTTAAATTGCATGTCTATTAAGTGATGTTGGCTGAGATATGGACCTCAGGTTTTTAATCACTGTATTATATTTACTCTGAGCCTATTGAACAAAACAAAACATAAAGACAGGGTAGAATATATATACAGCAGTTAATGAGCTTCAGAGTTCAGATAAGGGAGTATAAATCATGAAATGCTTGTCATGTCATTTCAGTTTTGAAGTAGGATTTAGGGAAACTGAGCTTAGAGAACAGATTAATTGTCCTTTGTAGAAGTGAGAGAACATATTTAACTTTGTAGGGAGCCAGCCCCCATGTTACCTGTGAGTACCCCGAGTTCAGTGGTGACCAAGGAATGACAAAAATATTAACAATAAAAGTGGAACCAGGGGGCCATCGCTTATTTCTGGAGGCAGTGAAGGCCCCAAGCTTAGGTTAACCACTCTATTTATTGGTAACAATTACTTTGATCTATAGGGTAGGGGTGGAGTGATAGTGGGGAGAGCGTGACATGATGGTGGAGTGAACCAGTGAGCTGGAACTGAATCAGGGAGCCGGAACTGGTGTGTCATTCTAAAGACTGATAACAGTGGCGGTTTGGGAGTTTCACAAAACAAGAATATGTGGTTATCTTTAGCCTTTTATCTATGTGCAGCTGCTGGAATTCGGGCCTCACAAGGAGCCTACTAGGGCTAAGAAGGGGTTTTACATCCTCAGGCATCCATGAGCAATGTTTATGGTAACAGAGCCAAGGTCACCCTGCACTGGAACATGAGGCGTGGGGGGCCTACCTCACCAGAGGCCTCTTGTGGCCTTCTGCAGTTTATTGTTCCTGATTTATTTTATACATATAACCAGTTTATATGGGCACACTGTAAACCCTTCCTCCATTGCTGCTTCCCCCAACAAACTTTAGTTTAATATGAGGGAAATTTTTTGGGGGGAAATAGTAGAATCTTTATCTAGAAAGATAGGTTGGTAAAGATAGTACTTGACTTTAAATATTACCCTGAGTAGTTGGAACTGATTTTTGTCCAAGAGGCAGTGGAGATGCATAGAATAAACATTCTATGCATCTATGCATTCTATACTATTTAAACATAGCCCTTTGGTCATAAAAGGTATTGATTAATTTGGAATGACTGCCTTTGAGACCAGGATAGTAGTTAAAAAGTCTTAATGATCAGTGCATTTAACAAAACACTAGTTTCCAGAGGTTATGTTTTTTTTGTTTGTTTGTTAAAAGTTGTTATTATTGAAAGAAGACTGGGAATTTTGGGATAAACAGGTCAAACAGGTTTCTTTATTGGAAGACATCTCTGTTAATGAGCATGTTAAATCTCTAAAATTGGGCAAGTCGTGGCATTTCTAAAAGACATTTAATCTCAGAAAGCCCCCATTTCTTTGAAGAAACTGTTAAAGTGCAGAGTTTCTTCTTTTGAGTTTCAAAAACCTCAAAATACTTTTGAAAATGCTGATTTGATTGTAAGTGATGGTGAAAGTAGCAATGGAGAGAGAAAAGAAATTAAGAATACTTCTTTTGGTAAAGGAAGACATAATAGGAATATTGATTAGTTTTTTAAAGGACAAGATAAAACAAAATTTAAAATAAATCCAAATTTTTGAATTTAAATAAAGAGGAAATAAAATTTAAAAATGATGTGTGCTTGATTAGATGAGGCAGGAAGAAAAAAAGACTAACTTAGTTTTCAGTGAGTAATCTAGGTACCAACTAATTTTATGAATATTCTCTTTATTCATTCTTTTCTATGAATCAGCCTGTACTCTACTCCTAATGTATCCCTCCTTGTCCTCCTTGTGCAGTACACCTGATTAGAGTAATATTCTTGCAATCTTTCTTCATTGGTATTCATCATGAATATGACATCATATTACCTTATCAGTGCTAAGTTGTAGTGTCAGCATCCCCTTTGGACACGGTGTTTTAGCATACCCAGCTGCATTACCAGTAGAGCAGGCTTGTACCTTTAGGTACAAGGTCTAGCCTACCTTTATAGAGGAAGACTAAACCTGCCCTAACATTAAGCAACCATCTTATAAAAAGTAGGTTTTCAAGGTGCGTATATAAAATATTCTTTGATAATTTGGAAAAAAATCAAGTTATCTTGCTTTTGAAGATGGATGTTGATGAATACAATAACAGATAAAACAAAAAGTACATAGCATCCTGAATAGTATTTTATTACTGCGATATGATCTATTAAATAAGGAAACCATAGGAAGCTTCCTAAGGATATTTGTTTTCATACTATAACCAGTAAATGTGATGTGTATTTGATATTCTTCTTCCTGCCAGTCCGTCTTTGAGAAAGTTCTAGTGCTTCAAGCTTGGGGGAGACGTGAAGTAATAGTGTTAGGAAATTTGCATCATGATTCTAACCGTAAATCATGAAAAATAAATGGCAAATATGAAATTTCACAAGCTGTCACATCGATTTGCCATTCTCTATTTTATAAGCATTCTTTTCAGCTTGAAAAAAGCAAACAGTATTTTGAAGGATGAATTTGATGAACTCTGCCTTAAAATATGAGAATCAGAGGGTAAAATGACTATTATTAAATGGTGTTACATCTGGGGGAAAAATTGGTCAACTGAATAGGTTTGGTGTGTTAGTATTCAGAAATCTGTTATATATACCATGACAAAGATTGAGTAGATCTGTTCATTTTTGACCTATGAAAACCTCCCAGACATTGAAACTTAATATCGAGGGAGAGCAATGCAATAATTCAGGTACATTTGTGTTGAACCATTTAGAAACACCCCCAAAACTAAGGATTGTTCAGTTCTTCAGTTCTCCAAATATTGCCTAAAATTTTGTCTCAAATAACTTTATGCAAATTAATGTGGTTCTAACAAACTCAGGCATTGACATCAACAAGAATGATTCCTTTCAGTTTGCATGGATTGTATTAATGACAACAGACAAGTTGTCATAAAAGATTTTCCTGATGTCTTCTGGTGCATCCAGTGTGGGGACATATGCACGAATCAGTGTCATCCTCTGAACTCCCTCCAGTCTCAATTTTAATGTCTTAAGCCTAAGGCTGACCATATGGCTCAAAAATAAGTCTTTCGCCATCTAAAAGGTCATAGACTATCTTTAGCTACATTTTTAAAACTGCTTTGAGCTTATGACTTAAGTACCTGGGTGACTTTCAGAAATGATAAATCTTTGCTAAGAAAAAAGTGACTTGTTTACTGAGAAACAAAATAAAGCAAGCTAATGTATCCAAATACATTTTATTGTGTTGGAAAAACATGTAAGCAGTAGAAACCCGGAATTTGTGGATATAATTCTCACTGTGTCCACATGTAATAAGAAATAACACAAATTATCAGTGATGAATTTCTGACTCTAAGAGAATTTAAATGAAAGCACTGTGGCATATTCTTTTCAGTCAGCTTGCTTTGATCACTAATAATTAATTAGAAAATCTAATGCAATCCATAGTTTTAAAACTCAATGGCCCAATAGGAACTACCACAGCCACAGATTTTTAAAATGTTCGATGATTATATTCTCATTCAAGGTCTATTAGAAAATAAAACATACCTTTGTCATGTTCTGGGCACTATTTGTTTAACCAAAGAAACATTGCAAGAATTGCAAAGAACAGATTCTTACTCACAAATTATTTTTGCTTCAAGAACTTAAGAAAAGTGAAATAAAATAAATAATTGTTTTAAAAAGTATTATAATTAAGGCCTTAATCACAAAGACTAGATTAATACTTGACTACATGCCCAACTTGTCTCCAGGATTTGAAGGCCTTTAATCTGGTATTTCAGATACTCCCAATTTTTGGTTCAATTCAGACTAATGAAAGCAGCAACAATAGAAATACTTTCTCAAATCTGTGGATTGATATGATTTACACAAGATGTCTATCCTGGGTAACTACAGATTGCAGCTTCTTCATTTCCCTACTGTCTTTTTCCATTGTTTTCTTGATTCTCTGACATACTCTGATCTCCTTGTAAAAGGCTGATAGTGATCCACCTCAAGGGTAGAGATACTGGTCGTTGTCTGGTTCTTGTCACTAATTCCCACAGGAGCTGATACTCAAACACCAAAGACTGCCTCAGTAAAATCTAAATTTAGTTCACTCCTCTGAATGCTGATTTTAATTCTAGCTTGAGACACATAGTACTTCGTTGTCTTATTTTTCTTTATTAACGTATTTATTCATTTATATTGTATTTCAGTTGTTCAACATAATGATCTAATATATATATATGTTATATATGTGTTTATACATATATGTGAATGATGCACCTGTCATGAAAAAGAACTGCCATATGACCCAGCAATCTCTCTCCTTTTTTTTTTTTTTTTTTGAGACAGAGTCTTGCTCTGTTGCCCAGGCTGGAGTGCAATAGGCTCACTGCAACCTCTGCCTCTGGGGTTCAAGCGACTCTCCTGCCTCAGCCCCCTAAGTAACTGGGACTACAGGTGCCTGACACCGTGACCAGCAAATTTTTTTTTTTTTTTTTTTTTTTTTTGTATTTTTGGTAGAGATGGGATTTCACCATGTTAGGCAGGATGGTCTCAATCTCCTGACCTCGTGTTCCGCCTGCTTTAGCCTCCCAAAGTGCTAGGATTACAGGCTTGAGCCACTGCACCTGACCAACCCAGCAATCTCTCTACTGAGTTTATACCCAAAGAAAATATAATCAGCACCTTTGAGAGATATCTGCACTCTCATGCTTACTGCAGCATAATTCACAGTAGTCGAGATATGGAAACATTAGGTGTCCACTGAAGGATAAATGGATTTTAAAATATTGTACATATACACATTGGAATATTATTCAGCCTTAAAAGAAGATACTGCCATATGCAACAACACGAATGAGCTTAGAGAACATTAGCTAATTGTATTAAGCCAGAAACAGAAAGAAAAATACTGCAGGACCTCACTTACACATGGAATGTAGAAAAGTTTTGCTTTTTATTGGCCAGATATTATACCCCGACCATGCATAGTGGCCATATCTGCAAACAGACCATAAACCCAGTACAAAGATGCCTTTAGGAATACATTTTAGGATTATTTTCCTAATTCTCTGAATGTATGAATGTAATTTTAAAAAATAAATACATTTTCATAGGTAGATAAAAAGATGTTCCTCCTCATGGAAAACAAATGGCTTTAATTGACTATCAGTATTCCTGGTTTATCTTAAACAAGTCAGGGCAAGATCTACGTGCTCCTTCACAAATGAGGGAGAGCTCATTTTATCTGTGAACCCTTTGTTATGGTTTAGTGACTAAAAATACATGCTTTTTTTTTTTTTTTTTTTGCTGTTGCTTTTTAAATAAAAACAAGTGTGCATCAGATTTCCAAGTAAGTTAACAGACCTTAGTGAGCATATGGCCTAACTGGACCACTATCTTAAAACTACAATTCTTTATCTTTTTACTCACCTAACACACATACATGAACACACACACACACACACACACACACACACACACAATGCAGGTAAGTGTCTTTGTATCTGCCAGCATTTTCACAAAACTCTTTCTACATCACTGCTGAAACCTAGCAATTTCCTACAATTAAAAAATTCAACTATTGGCCAGAAAAAGTGCTATTTTATATTCAAATTAAAATTAGCCTTTTAATTACTCAAGAATAAAAGGAGAACAAAACATCTCACCTGTTGCCGAATATTTGTTGTCTGCTTACCGTGAATGTAGTCTAAGACATGGAAAACAACTTTGAACGTTGTTTTATAAATAAGCATTTGTATTAAAGTATTGATACAGAAAGTCATACAAATTATAATATAGAAGTTTGATTAATTATTACTAAATTAACACAATGTTTCATCTACATCCAGAGCAATAAATAAAATATGAAATTAATGCCAGAAAACTCCCCAGTGAGCTATCCTAATCACTTCTCTCCCTTCCCCAAACCTAATCCCATTCAAATTCCTAATATGTCAGATTAATTTTGCCTTTTTTAAAACTTTACATAATTGGAATCATATGGTATATAGTATTCTGTGTTTAAAACTTTACATAATTGGAATCATATGGTGTGTAGTATTTTGTGTTTCTGTCTTTTGCTTAACATTATGTTGGTAAGATTCATTCACATTGTCTCATGCAGCAGAAGCGTGTATGTTTTCATTGTTCCAGAGTATTTCATTGTATAAATAAAACAGTTTATATGTTATAGTATACATGAATTGTTTGGTTGTTTCTAGATTTTTAGCAATTAAACTAAAGCTGCCATGAGGATACTATACATATATGTTGGTCCATATGTATTAGTCCATTTTTCACACAGCCGATAAAGATAAACCCAAGACTGGGCAATTTACAAAAAAAAAGTGATTTAATGGCACTTACAGCTCCACATGGCCAGGAATCCTCAAATCATGACTGAAGGCAAGGAGGAGCAAGTCACATTTTATATGGATGGCGGCAGGCAAAGAGCGATAACGTGTGCAGGGGAATTCTTTGTAAAACCATCAGATCTAGTGACACTTATTCACCATCAGGAGAACAGTGTGGGAAAGACTTGCCCCCATGATTCAATTACCTCCCACAACACTTGGGAATTCAATATGAGATTTGGGTAGGAACATAGCCAAACCATATCACCACATATATTTAAAATTCTAATGAGTGTTTTTAGAATTAGAGTTTCTAGATCATAGGATTTGCATTTATTTACTTTATAAAATATTATTTGAAAGTGATTTTACAATTTTAAATTCACAACAGTAGTGATGAGATTTCTAGTTGCTTAACGGTATCCTTGACACTTGGTGTTTTTATTCTTTTTAATTTTAGCAATTCTTTGGTGAGTATGGTTGATCACATTTTTATTTTAATTTACTCGTTTGATAACTCTGCCCTGACTTGCTCAGTTAAGGAGCTGTGCAGTAACCTTCCAAGTATCTGAGAGTGTCATTTATTTGGTTGGCCAAGCCTGGAAAAGCTGTTGGAATGAATATGTGATTCAAAGTGTTAAAATAAAAATTCTTGTATAGATTTTTTTTTCTCTCATATCACCAGTAGGCCTGGTTGGGTTCCTAGTTCTTCTTAACCACTTATCTCTCATATGAGAGTGTGTAAAATAGGAACACATGTTCTACCTCCATGAGGGACTTGCTTGGGATACAGAAGAGACCATATGTTTCAGAGATGTTAAGGGCTTATTTTTATTTTTTATTACATTGAAGTCATGGCATGTGTGTAAACTTTAAGTATGCAAATAAATTTTAAAATATGTCTTCATGCATTTTTTTTAAAATACTGGGTTATCCTCTTTTGTGTACAGTGCTTGTTAAAGTCCATTGTGCATTTTTCTATTTGGTTGTTTATTGAGTCTTTGAGTTTGCTTTATGTTCTAAATTTGAGAGTTTGTAGTTATATCCATTACCAGTATCTCCTCCTTTGTCTTTTATTCTCTTAATTGTCTTTATTATTGGAGGGTAGCCTATAGTTTTAATGTAATCTAACTTAACATTTATTTAATGTATAATCCATGCTTTTAATTACTTGTAGAGGAAAACCTTTTTTTTCATATCTTAAAGATATTATTTCATATTCTTGTTTAGAAGCTTGTTTTGGTAATCATTTAAGTAGACATGAGGTAGGGATTAAGATGCCCTTTCCCCATTTTATTCAATTGTTTCCTCATGTTTTAAAATTATATTCTTTCTAATTCTAGAGTTGTACCTTAGTCATGAGCTATTAACCATATATAAAGGGTCTTCTTCTGAATTCTCTAGTGTGTTCTATTTGACACTGTTTTCAACAATAGTATGCTATATTAATTACTGTATTATGATAGTTTTGAAAAGTGGTTGAAAAAGTTTTCCTAATTTGCCTTTCTCCAGGATTATTTTTGCCTTCTTTTTACATTTAATATATATTAAAATTAGCTTCTCATTTTCCCTAAAAAAAAAAGTTGGAATTTTGAGTGGTAGTGAAACAAATCTATTGGCCAATTTAGAGACAGTTATCTTTAAAATACCAATCATGGGCCATCCACAGTGGCTCATGCCTGTAATCCCAGCACTTCGGGAGGCTGAAGCCAGTGGATGATGAGGTCAGGAGTTTGAGACCAGCCTGGCCAACATGGTGAAACCCCATTTCTACCAAAGTTAAAATAATTAACTGGCCATGGTGGCATGTGCCTGTAATGACAGCTACTTGGGAGGCTGAGGCAGGAGAATCACTTGAACCAGGAGGTGGAGGTTGCAGTGAGTTGAGATTGAGACATTGCACTCCAGCCAGGGTAATAGGGAGAGAATTCATCTCAATAATAATAATAATAATAATAATAATAATAATTCATTAACATTGTATTTCTCTCATTTAATTTAGGTCTTTTTGATGCTCTCCCTCAAATTACCCATCTTTATTTGATTCCTTTCCTGGCTAGAATGATCAATGTAATAACAAAAATAAGTGCAAAAGTTGTCATTATTGAATTAGTTCCTTAAGACAGAGGGAAGCTTCCAACATTTAACTATTAATTATGATTTTTCCTGTAGCTGTTATGTTTCAAATACCCTCTATCAGGTTAAGAAAGATGTTTTTCTTCCTAGGTTGCTGAGTTTTATTACACTAATGGTGATGATGACAATGGTCACAGCTCTTAAGTTTTATTAATTTTTTAATGAGAATCTCTTGAAGATAAATCAATTCGTCTTCTTTATTCTAATTTTACACTCTTATTTTCAAAAGAGTTTCAGGATAATAAATATTATCTTACAATATTATATGTCATTTCTTTTTATCCTAGTATATAAATATGCCATTTCTTATTTAACTAGCTTTTTGAAGTTTAAATTTACTTCATTTTTTTAATAACACACACAAGAAAACACTGCTATCAGCCTCTTATATAGTTTTGTTCAACTTAATGTTTTCCTTCAAATAATTTTTTGAAATATTCAATCTTAACATATTTATTCTTAATTATTAAGGTACATATTACCAAATTTTTCTTTATAATAATTATATAAGCTTAATGTATTAGTCTAGTTTACATTGCTATAAATAAATATTTGAGACTGTGTAATTTATAAAGAAAAGAGGTTTATTTTACTCATAGCTCTGCAGGCTATACAAGAAGCATGAAGCCATCATCTGCCCCTGGGGAGGGCCTCAGGAAGTACTTACTCATAGTGGGAGGCAACAGAAGCCAGCATGTCGCATGGTAAGAGGAGGAACAAGAGTGAAATGGGAGGTGCCACATGGGAGCTTTTTAACTAACTCTCACATGAACTAATAGAATGAGAATTCATTACTCTAGGGATGATACCAAGCCATTCAAGAGGCACACCCCCCATCACCCAAACAACTCCCAACAGGCCCCACCTTCAACACCTAAGATCACTTTTCAGCATGGGATTTGTAGGGGACAAATATCTAAACTATATCACTTATATTTCAACCAGAAATAATCTGAGGGCATCTATATTTTCTTTCTTTTACTAGTTATTGCATTGAAAAATACTGTTTTAGCATGTTATATGAAATTGGTATCTCATTTTAATTTTCATTTCACAAAGATTTTTTAATTGGAAAAAAAGATAGATATACAACTATTATTCCCAGGTCTATTAATATTAAAGCTTGCTTTATGAAAGTAATATATCAATAAAATAGAGATAGAACAGCTTATTGTCTAAACATAGTGGGGGTGATGACCTCACTATAAAAATCTTTTGAGCAGCAAATACTTTCAGTATAATTACAAATAATAAATTGTTTTTAGTAAACAATTATATAATTGTGAATTACATATGTGAAATTGCTTTTCTATTTTAACTTACCTGCAAATAGAATTACATCATAAAATTATGTTTAATATACTGTAGTCAAACCCCAAATACCTGAAGGTATAGTCTCTTACATGTCATAGCATACTTTTAAGATTTACTTTTAAGATTTTATATGAAAGACCTTTGAGTTATATCTTTTTTGAATTTCTGTTAATAATAATGAATTGTTTACATCATTTACAACAGTCAATCTTCTTCTTGTATCATGAAAAGCTTCAATTTAGTCCTATTTATTAACAATTGCTTCTCAATTTTCTGGCCACTGTTGCTATTACTTCATAGATGATTTCATATCAGAAATGCTGAATACACAAATTTATTTTTCACTGGTCTCTAACCATAGACAATATCCATGTATTATTTTGCATTTTGTGTTACATTTAAGTTCTTAAGTACAATGTTATCCTCTATCTCCCTCCACCAAGATGCAGCAGAATAAAGTAAACAATTTATAACTTCATCCAATTTTGAATATTATTTTAGGAATGGTCCCAGGGGCTAGCTATTCACAGTGATTTATATATAATGTTGGTTTCTTGCCTTGTATTTTAGTGAGGATAAATAGGGTGAGATGTGTTTGTCACTACTGCATTTAATGAACTTCTTTACATAGTGAAAGATATCTATTGGTTGCTACATGAGGTACATGAAGAGTAAAATTTTTATTAATTTTAGATACTCGGTTCAAAGAGTTTTTTCCTTCTCCAAGATGCAAGTCCTTGACTGTATGATCATAACTTGAAAAGAAAACCTTTATAAAAGCAAGTCAATGAAATCATAGCAAATAAAATACATTTATTTTTGCCTTTACTTAAATGAAGTGAAGGTCATTGTGATGAAGGATCATTTCCTAGTTGTTAATGATCATGCCCACCTAGCCTGGTATTTTCTCTAATCACATTTTTTGTTTTCTCCTGAGATCTATTTATTAGAACTGAGGAACCTGCCTACAAGTTATTTGATGTAGAACCTTTGAAGCCTCATGAGAATAAAGCACTAACTTGCCTCTAGGCATGCTTGGAGAATGTATTATACAAAGACAAACTGATCACTACTTGCAGTTTTAGGAGAGCGCTTAGTAAAACCTCCAGATGATTCACAAACTGTTGAGGCAATTCCTTGGTTTAATATATGGATAACACACGGCTGTCTCTAACTCTGCAGTATCAGCCAAGGGATTTTAAATTATTGCTGGAGGAGCCACTGGCAGAGCAATTTTATTAGATTTCAGTTTGGTTATATGATTGAAGACTCTGAAAGGTGAATTTCTACTAAAGAGTAAATTTTATGGAAGTAATTAGCAATACACAGGGGTTTATTTTTACTAACCAAATATATGTATATTTAATACTTTGTAAGAGTTTTGTCCAAATCAGTGTGTATATAACTAATAGGTATATTTTTGGTTACTCTTACTCATATGAGCTGTTGTAGGAAGATAAATGTATTAGACACTTTAAGAAATACTTACCCTAAGATCTTTTTCTGCCAAATTAAAATATAGTTGTGCCATTTTTGGCTTCCTTTGATATTTGTGTCTTCCTGTTATTAATAGCAACAAGAGACACAAATTTACATGCACACCAGCAAGTTATAAGAATTCCAGTTTCTCTATTTCATTGCTAATGCTTAGTGCAGTGTTTCTAATTTAATCCAGGTTGGTAAATTTCTCTTGTCACTTTTGAATTATAATTTGCATTCTGCAAACCATTAATGCTGTTCAGCAATATTTAATATTATTTTTTACCCTCATTTGGATTTTCCATTATCAGTTGATTTGTTTGCGTTTTTCTTATTTACTTATGGAATATATGTATAAAATCTTCTGTGTCTTGCCTTTTAGCTTTCTTAATGATGCTTTTTAGTGTATGAACAGCACATCATACTTTTTATGCTATCTAATTTGTCAGTGTGTTTGCTGTTTGTGCTTATTACATTATGTTGAAGAATCTGTGTATATATGTAAAGATATTTTCCAGTGGTTTCTTGTGGAAACACTTTTTTTTAACTTTCTCATTATATCTCTGAACCATCTTGAAACTGTTTGTTGTATTGTGTGAGGTACTGGTCAAGATGGACTTTTTTCCATATGCGTATACATACCCATTGAGCCAGTATTTGTTTGCTGAAATAACCATCATTTCCCAAATACATCATACTCACATGTATTTTATAGTCAGTTTGCCATATATATATATATATGGGCATTTTCTTGATTCTCAACTTTTAAAAAAGCATTCTATATATTCTAACATGAAGAGAATACTGCAATTTACTGCAGATATATAAAATTCTTAATATTTGCAAATGCAATTTCCCCTGTGTTGTCCTTTATTGTCTCAGAAATTTCTAGGCTTCTTAAATTTCTCATTTTCTTATAAATTTTAGAATCACCTTGTCAATCCACCTACCCTTTTCCCACACACAAAGAAGAACAAAACAAAAAACAGCTTGCTGGGATTTTAACAGGGATTATACTGGATCAAGATCGGTTTGAGAAGAATTAACAACTTACTAGCTTTAAATCATATAGATTTATCATTCCATGTCTTTAGATTTTCCTTAATTTCCTTTCTGTCACATCTTTTATTATATATACTAATTTGATTTTTTAAATTATTTTGCAAGTGGTATCTTTAAACATTTGATCATTAAGGTATAATAATAAATTACGGACAACATAATTCACCTTTTCAGGTATACAATTTGATGAGTTTGGGCAAATCTACACAGATGTGTAATAACTACTGTAATCGAGATATATAATATATTCGTCAGACCAAAGTGTTTCCTTCTATCACTTTATGGTGAAATTTCTCTCCCAACTCCCAGTCCATAACAATTATTCGGCAGATCTCTATTTCTATAGATATGCCTTTTCCAGAATGTCATATGAGTTGTGTATACAGTATGTAATCTCTTGTGTCTGGCTTCTTTCACCAAGCATGATGCTTGTATTAGAAATACGTTCCTTTTTATCGCTAAGTAGTATTTTATTGTATGAAAGTATAACAATTTGTTCATTTATCGGTTAATAAACATTAGACTTATTTTCAGTTTTTGGCTTTTCTATGTAAAGCTGCTATAAACACAGTTTCTTTTGCCTTATGATAGTAGGCCGTATGGTAAGCATATGTTTAAATTTATGAGAAACTGCCAAGAAAATGTTTGAAGTGGATGTACCATTTTGCATTCCCATCAGCATGTATAAAGTGCTATTTCAGTTGCTCTGCTTCCTTGCCAGAATTTTGTAGTCTTTTTGTTGTTTTGTTTATAATTTGAAACTATTTTTACAAGAGCACAGAATATTTGGTTGTCATTTTGATTTTCTTTGCTCTAAACACAGGATGTTAAATATCACTGCTTGTGCTTATTTGCCATCTATATCTCTTATTTGATAAAGTATCACATCAAAGACACTTGGATGTTTTATTGAGTTGTTTTCGGTTTTATTATTGAGTCGTAAGAGTTCTTTATATATTCTGGGTATAAGTTTTTTTCTAACAGATATATGTTTTGTAACTACTAGTTCACAGCTCAGTTATTGAATGTGACGTGGATTTTAGCCTCTATTTAACTCCATTCACGAGGTGCAATTATACAGTGAGCAACTCTAAAATGGACCTAGTGGCAAATGGCTATTTGTAGAAACGTAACTCTTACAAAGTTGATGATACTATTAATTCCTCTTTAATCTGCTTTGCTCTGAAATGCATTTTGGGAAAATTTTTGTTTGCTTGTTTTTATTTTAAATGCTTTTGAAAAAATGGGTTTTTACAAATCCAGTTGTAGGATAAAATGAAAGGAAAGTATGCCTGGTAACAGGAACAAAAACGGCAGAATGAAAAAGTATATTAACAAGAAAGTTTTGGGTTTTTAAACTACTAACCAATTAATGGAAATTTGGCCCAGTTATAGTTACAACTCCAGGGAGTAATGATGTTGGGATTGATACCATTTTTTATAAATAGAAATTCGTATACTTTTATATAAATCCATGTTTTATGACACATGTTAAAAATGTACTTGTGGTAAAATGCTCAACTTAATGACCTAGTGATTCATATTAAAAATATAACGCTTAAAATTTTACATTTCACTATTTTACATAAGTATAAGCCTACTCCAAAATTATAATTCCTTTCAATAATAATTATATTTCTCATAAAATTACTTTGCCTTTTTTAAACCTTGATAGATTTCTACTATAATTTAAGGCATTCTTTCCTTTGCAACAGATATTTAAAAATTAATTTGTACTGATTATTTTATTTAATGTTATGACTAAATCATGCAAGATTTTTTTTGCCACCTAGCTTAATTGTTCTTTCTAAAATGTATATTTCCTATGGACTAACTAGATATTTCAGAAAAATAAAACCAGGCAAGGCATCTTACAGAAGTATTAAAAGCATGATATATAAGTTTGGTTCATATCAACCTGACAGGTTGTATATTTTTATTTCTGGATGTATTCTCATGTTGTATACTATAATTAATAACATATAAGATATTTACCTAAATAAAAGTAGGTACTCATGTATTTAGAGTAATATTCTTTAAACCTTCATTCCCCTTGACATACCCTTGGTAGAGTTTCTACACCCTAGGAGATTTAAAGACATATGCTTAGTTTCAATAACGTTTGAATATCAGATAAACTTTTTAAAGTATAAGTATGTCTGGTGCTGAGACATACTACTCTGAGATCTACTAAATTACACACACACAGGCTTATAGCTGTTCCTTAAATACCACAGGCACATTTACATTAAGGCCTCACTTCCTGTTTTCTCTACATTGAATGTTCTTTACCAGAATACACTCCTTTACCTTCTGGTCCTCAGTATGAGACCTGTTCTGACAAGTGTATTTGAAATTAAAACTCCCCTCTGACCTTGCTTTATGATATAGTTTGAATATTTGTCCATGCCCAAATCACATGTTGAATTGTAGTCCCCAAACCTGGAGGTGGGGCATGGTGGGAGCTGTTTGAATCATGGGGATAATCTTTCATGGCTTAATGCTGTATTCAAGATAGTGAGTTCTTGCAAAATCTGCTTTTTTAAAAGTGTGTGATACCCCTTCCCTCGCTCTAGCTCTGGTTCTTTCTTGCTCCTGCTATGGCCATGTGACATGCTGGCTCCTGTTTCATCTTCTGCCAAAATTGTAAGCTTCCTGAGGCCGCCCTAGAAGCTCAGTAGATGCCAGCAAAATTATTCCCGCAAAGGCAGCAGAACAAAAAGCCAATTAAACTTATTTTCTTTATAAATTACCTAGTTTCAGGTATTTCTTTAGAGCAATGCAAGAATGGTCTAACACACTTTTTCTGTCTTTTCATAATATTCATAAAAAATGTTCTCATGACTATGCTTATGCTTATTTTACTTATTGCTTATTGACTGTTTTCCCTTGCTAAAATGTAAGACCCATGGGGATTGAGAAATTCATCTGTTTTGTACATGACTATATTCCAAGCAATAAGAACAGCAATTGTCACTTAGTAAACACTCAGAAAAGTTTATAAAATGAATAAATGAGAGCACAAATGATGATTTAAACATTTAGATGGAAAAGTTTTGGTCTCTTGGGTGGGATTTGCACAGTGCATAAAAAAAATCTGGATAGTGCATAGAGAAATTAATGTCACTAATCTATTAGAGTAGGATCAACAATATTTCCATGTGCATTTATTTGAGTCCCATACAGTGTTTTTATGATTGAAATGGAATCATAACATAGTTTATTTTTCCACAGCTGCCATTTTTAAAATTAAGGCCGAAATGCAGTGACAAAGCATATTTTCCTTTAGTGACTATATCCCTAGTAAAACTTCGTAGTGAATTGGGCATATTCTCTAAACTGTGTGCTATTGAACTGCCTATGAACTGTTTTACATGGTGCTTTTTTAAACATTAGTATCAGACCACCTATGTAAGCGATCTACTGATATGTCTTTATTGATTAACCTCTTTTATTGAAACTGTAAGTATTTTGAGAATCTTCACTACATTTCATAGTGTTTTCTCATATGAGAAATATGCATATCAAGTGCTAGTATAAGGAATGTTTTTACTACTTCTGATAAAAATAGCATTAAATATGAAAATATTGTATCACATAAGTAAACATACTCTTCTTTGTACTGAGTGCAAAAAACTCAGAGCCAAATTTATACCATGACTTGGCCATGGGCTAATATATTAACTTCCCTGATCCTAACTTAGAATTATTTAAAATATTCTTATTTTCTCTAGATTATTCATTTATTTTTAAAAATCCTTCTGATGTAAATGCATGTGTTTAAGCTATTTTAAGTGTTTTCTGAAAGAAAAGGTAGAATAGGACTAACCAAATAAAACAAATGAAAATAGAATTGTTTCATCTAACATTTCCCCAGCAACTGTCTGCACACTCCCATCATAAGCAGGTATCAGTGCTGGCAGCCCCATTCTTCACTCCACGTACTCCCAGTGTTGTCCTACAACTTAACCAGGGGATTTTGCACAACCCCGTGGAATATAGCAATTACTATGCATCAGGCTGCATAATTCTAAAATGTTTGGGAAGTGAGAATCTCATAAATGTGCCTACCAGTTACATAATTTACATAATTTCAAATCTATTACGAGCTATATACTTGTCCAACAAGGTGGTTGAATTAAAATTGCATCCAGTAAGACTAGTCCCTTGAGAGCCATGACTTCTCAATGGTTTTTGATATATACCTAGTCTTCTTATACTGTTTTGAGTAAGATGTTTATCTATTCAAGAAATAGCTACTGTAACTTTTAGTTAAAATTGAATGAAATCGGCACCTCTGAACTATTTTAAAAATGAATTGGTTAAATCCTTATTTTTCCATTTTCCTCTTCCATTTGATATTTTCCCTTACAGATAATAATGACATTTTTTATGCAATCTCCTTTTGCTAGCTAGAGCTGGTAAAACAAAACCCTAATAATCAGATATTTCAAGGATTTTATAAACTCTCAAATTTTTATTATTTTATTAATGATGTATTAACTATTATAACTATTATAATTTAGTAACATTTTATTAGTAGTAATTTTTGTTACTAAAGCAAGTTTTTACCCTGAGATTTAGAATGTATGACTTAGATAAAGAGAACTCTTTCTTTGTTTATTTGTAAAAAAAATTGTGACACCAAAGCATAATCCATGTTTATGGGGCTTAATTTAAAAGAGCATCACCATTTTTCCTTAATATTTTCCTTAACTTTTAGAAATTATATTAAACAAAGGGGCTGAAACATTATAGCTTAACATGAATTTATTAAGGGTTTATGTGTATTAAACTATGGATAAGAACAAGTACATATTAAATGCTTTCAAAACCTATATTTTTAAAATATCAAACCACAGGTAGAGTGGATAATTAATGTTTTGCTCAACTTTCTACAAAATGCCAGCTATAGTGTTTTATTCTGAGAATCTCCCCTCAATTTTCTCTCACTCGCTGTACTATCACATCAAAAATCTAATCTGTTGTTGAGTATCAAAGATCACTAGGTCATCTTTCATTAGTTAAGAATTGGCTTACCAGCTGGCCAAGATTCTTCTTATGTTGTCTGATAGGTAACATATTTATGGCATAATGTCAACATTTCTGCCTTGAAGTGTCATTTGATCTAGTAACTTAGGGCACACCTGTGCCCTCAACCTACTGTTTCATTATTTCTCTGTGTAGCATTATTGTTTTACATGTCTCTTTATCTCTCAGTTTAAATGTGAAACTATCCTGAAACCCACAGGCAATTCATTGGTTCCACTTCAGTGCTCCAAAAATGCTGACTGTGTGTATTTCTATTCCAGTACTCATGAAACTGTATTTTTAATTAAATATATTTATTGAATAACAAATAGGACATAGAGCACCTCTGTGAATTGGCTAAAGATAAATAAGATGAGGCTCTTATCACTGAGATAGCCATAGTGACATAAAATTATTTTTGTTTATTTACATCATTAAATTCTAATTTCATAGTAGCCAGATATCATTACTTATTTTTTTCATGCTTGTAGTATTAACAGGTTGCCAGAAACATTCATTAAATAAACATATGTGTGATTGGAAATGGAGAAAGGAAGCTAGCTGAAATTTCACAGGGCTTAAGGTTGATGGAGACAGCTTTACATCTGAGAGCATTTGAACAAACAAGGTCATACTTGGAGGAAAAGGGGTCTTTTATAGAGCCCATGCCATAGACATCCATGAAACTGTATAAATGAGCACAGCTTCTTCATAGTTACTCAACAAAACACCCATCAAAGTGTAGTATTAAAATACAAAATGTATATTTAAATAATCAGCTTTCTTCTCTGCAAGGTTTGACATGAAATTGATGTTGGTCTTTCTTCTGTTGTCACTGGACGAGGCAGTGAAAAGTCTCAGGAGTATCCATACTCCAGGCAAGCTAGAAACAGTCCCACATCTAGTAAGCTAAATAGTTGAGACTTTCATTCATAGGTAGGGCAGAGTATAATCCTGACCTCTAAATTCTGGTTTACATTTTTTATTTGTTTGTTTCTTTGGGTTTAATCATGATCTGATTTTTCTCCAAGACAAATCAGTAAATGAGAGCAATACAATATCTTTCACATTTTCTGTTGACTCTGAGAGCAACTCTTTAAGCTTGCTAAAGCTGTTTTCTATGTCTTTTATCCCAAGAGCCCTAGATTGATAGCGTGTAACATTAAAAGAGGAAGGCAGCCAGCCTTTTAGAAATTGTTTGAGGGAGGAAATGCCTCCACAGAAACATGTTAAAATCTCTAAAAAATCATCGAGCCTTTTAAATAAAACATTATCAGGGTTTTGCCAGTTCAAACCAAAGTGGAATAAGAAAGGGAGCCAGAACAGATCAGATTAGAAGCTGATCTGAGAGAAGAAACTTAATATTTAAATTAGAATTATGCTGTGTACCTCTTACATTTATTCACAGACAAGTGTATAAAGTTGCACTGAAAAAACACTTTACATATAAAACCCCTTCCTATTGTTTTATTGATTGGATAATTCACGATGACTGCTCTTTTCATAAAAATCTTGAGAAATCCCCGTAAATACTGGTGGAGGTGGATTTCTGGTTTGGGTTGATGTTACTCATCTATTTCAATCAATATTTTTCGGTCTAAGGCATCAAACCCAAACCAACCACGCTGTATTTTGCAAGACTTTTGCATAATTTCTGACTGGATATGCTACAAAATATATTCTAAAAAAACAAGTGTGAGAGACAGGGCCTGCTGAGGAATGCTTTCTGTCAAATTCAGTAACCAATCTGGTGCTGTAGTCTCACTAAGAAAATAGCATTTTAAAGGAACAAGGCAGATCACAGCTCACTGAATGTTCCAGGGGAGAAATGAGTATAATGCATGTGATGCAGGCTTGTACAGCATTGTGATCACCATCCCTTTAAAATTTTTGCCTTATCTTGCTTATTTTACAACTTCTCTACTGTTCTTTTTATCAGGCCCAGAAAGTGTCTTGAATTTGATTCAATAAAATTGTTTAAATCTACTGCAGCTAATAATGAGGACTAAAGGATACAGTCATAATGTTTGTGCACAAACACAGAAAACTGACACTATTTTGTTTTCCTTACAAATGTTGTTACAAATGCAGAAGAAGACAGACATTAAAACAATTTATATGTCTTGCGAATATTTGTTTCATGCACTTCTCACCAGAGACTCCTTTAAAAGAAAGCAAAGCTAAAGATAAGGCTAAAATATGTCAAAAAATCTACTATGTACACTTCTACATTTCAAGTTTGTAGGTTCTGGTTTAAGGTGAATTGTCAATAACCTAATTAGTCATATATGATTTCATAGATCATTAGAGAAAACAGGTGAAAAGTAAGTGAATTTGATTGTGTAGAAAAACTAAAAATCAAAACCACATTGAGATACCATCTCACGCCAGTTAGAATGGCGATCATTAAAAAATCTGGAGACAACAGATGCTGGAGAGGATGTGGAGAAATAGGAACACTTTTACACTGCTGGTGGGAGTGTAAATTAGTTCAACCATTGTGGAAGACAGTGTGGCGATTCCTCAAGGACCTAGAAATAGAAATTTCATTTGACCCAGCAATCCCATTACTGGGTATACATCCAAAGGACTATAAATAGTTCTACTATAAGGACACATGTGCACGAATGTTCATTGCAGCACTGTTTACAATAGGAAAGACTTGGAACCAACCCAAATGCCCATCGATGATAGACTGGACTGGGAAAATGTGGCACATATACACCATGGAATATTATGCAGCAATCAAAAATGATGAGTTTGTGTCCTTTGTAGGGACATGGATGAATATGGAGAACATCATTCTCAGCAAACTGACACAAGAACAGAAAATGAAATACCGCATATTCTCACTCATAGGCGGGTGAGGAAAAATGAGAACACATGGACACAGGGAAGGGAAAACTACACACTGGGGTCTATTGGGGGAAACAGGGGAGGGACAGTGGGCGGGGGGATCTGGGGAGGGATAGCCTGGGGAGAAATGCCAAATGTGGCTGAAGGGGAGGAAGGCAGCAAAACCCACTGCCATGTGTGTACCTATGCAACTATCTTGCATGTTCTGCACATGTAAATGCAATTAAAAAAAAAAAAGAAAAACTAAGAATAGTTTTATACATACAGATCCAGATTGTTTCACTTTATAAGGCTTCATGTAGTTTTATGTAGTGAATTTCACAAGTTTTTGTTTTAAACTTAAGCACATTCAACACAATATATTATTGAAATTTGAGATTGCATATAGAAGTGAAAGAAAATTGTCTTGTTTAGTGGTATTTTATAACTGGGGAATAGTTCTCTTCATTCATTTTTTCTGACTGAGTTAATAAATGAAATAATTTACTGTATTTAGAAATTATTTATCCCAAGGAAAAATTGGAAAAAACTCTATCAACTCATAGTTGATTTGATTTATACAGTGAATGTCCACCTATAATAAGATACACAGGAAACACTATGTTATTATTATTATGAAATAAAAATTTAGAAATATATATCTGAACAGATTGAATTGGACCATTTTGACATATTTATTCTGAGTATTAACAATATTTCAGCCACTAATCATAACACAGCAAACACCAAAATTTTAAAGATAATTTACAAATAATACGAATTATTTTAGATATAGGTTAAAAGGTGTTTATTACTTATAATTTTACTGCACCAATAGGAATTACTATTGGTGAGTTCAGGTCAATTTTCAAATTATTGAATATCTAATTAAGAAAATAATATTTAATAAAATATTTTTATTTTAAATATTTTAAATATAAATTAATGAATATTTTAAGTAATATCTAAGATACTATATATAAAAGTAACATATTAGTTTAAAGGAAAAAAGGAATAAAAGTAATATATTCATTTAAAGGAAAAAAGATTGGACTATATGATTCTTCTTCTTCTTCTTCTTCTTTTTTTTTGAGACGGATTTTCGCTCTTGTTACCCAGGCTGAAGTGCAATGGCGTGATCTCGGCTCATCGCAACCTCCTCCTCCTGGGTTCAGGCAATTCTCCTGCCTCAGCCTCCTGAGTAGCTGGGATTACAGGCATGCGCCACCGCACCCAGCTAATTTTTTGTTTTTTTAGTAGAGATGGGGTTTCACCATGTTGACCAGGATGGTCTCGATCTCTTGACCTCGTGATCCACCCGCCTCTTCTTATTATTTTGATTACAAAGTTTTGCTCTGTTGCTCAGGCTGGAGTGCAGTGGCACAGTCTTGGCTCACTGCAATCCCCACCACCTTCCAGTTTCAAGTGATTCTCCTTCTTTAGCCTCCTTAGTAGCTGTGACTACAGACATGCACCACCACTCCTGGCTAATTTTTATATTTTTAGTACAGATGGGTTTTCACCGGGTTGGCCAGGCTGGTCTGGAACCCCTGACCTCAGGTGATCAGCCAGCATTTTGCCTCCCAAAGTGCTGGCATTAAAAGTGTGAGCCACCACGCCCAGCCTGTACTATATGGATCTAACTAAGAAGCATTATCTGAGAACAAATAGATAATTATGCATATGAACATTATTGCTGTTATGATGCAATATGCCCACACTATGCTTAATGGAATTCAATTTCAACTTTAATATTGTGAAATAAGAAAGATAATGAGGTTTCTTATCCTCTGTAAACTTCATCCTCTGGGATAAACAAATCATTGGGTGAAACATAGGGTTCATTAAATTCCTTCTGCCTGTAGGTATAGAATGACTAGGCAGTGAGATGCATACACATGTAGAAAGTTTGTGTGTGTGTGTGTGTGTGTGTGTATGCACGTGTGCATATTTGTGGTTGCATTTATTTGTCAGAGTTCACCCTAACTGCTAGTCATCTCTAAAAAATTAAACAAGCTCTTGTTTTTTTTTCTTTTTCATAGCACATATACAGGAACTATAGGATTCTGCAGTTCTATACCTTTGCCTCAATCAATACGGTGAGTGTTTCCTGAAATCTCATCAAAAACCACAAACCATTTTAAAAGAAAACTCGTTTGTTCAACTTCCCTTGAGTGTGATTAGTCCTTCAGGCTTGCCACATCTGCATATCTCTGTCCAGCAGCAGCCATTCCCTACAAGGAAGATAGAAACATCAAAGAGCCCAAAAGCTCCAAAATAATCAGGAGGAAGGTGATTTTTAGGTCTCTGAATAGCATTAACTCACTTCTCTAAGAAATGCCACTGGTAGCCCCTCTAGAGTCTTACCTAACTTGAAAATTATACCTACTTGAGGAAGAAAAAGATAGTGACTGCTGAATTTACTAGAATGGTCTTCTTAATCTCAGAATCCTTTTAAATAATGTTTCATAATTGCTAAAGGAAAAAATCTAGTGTAATGAGTATATAGAAATAACTTCATTTTTCTGTCAAATCTTGTTCAGAAATTAGAAAAGCTGAAGCATTCTTCTTGGAAATGACATTGGGTTAATTTGGAAGACTTGTCATATTTTCATTAATTTAAACTTATAATTAATTCTTAAATTTCTCCTCAAATTTGGCATTATTATGTAATTGTAGTTTTGTGTTCTAAATATTTGATTTAATTGGTATTGTGCTTCACAATGTAGATTTTTCATTCAGACTTTACAGCCATTGCTGAAAAATTATTGATGTCTGATGAAGATCTTTATTCTTTTAGTCTATATGGCACAATAAGTATAGAATTTATCATTGTTAAGTTACACTTAATAGAATTTATAAAGCATTCTGGATTGTTCAGTGCATTTAAAATCATGACATCATGAGTGAAAATTGTTATCAATTGAAGAATGTACTTTATGACTACTAAATGTCATCTTCAAAATATCAAATTGATATCTTTGAATAAATAATCATTTCTCTCCAATTCCTGTCCTCTCAACCAATTTTCTGCTTCTCCACCCCAGCCCCCACCCTGATGTTTTTCTTCAGAAGCAAGTGGTTATCAGTGTTTCCCTGAGACTTATTAACTTGACTTTAAAGTCAAGTCTTCCTGCATGTACCTTTTATTAATTTTTTAACTTTTCTAAGCTTTGTTTTCTTTCATAAGTAAAATAATCATGACAACCCGATCATTGCTATGAGGATTAAGTAAGTTATCTGAAGCATGCAGTGTGATATCTAACCCCTAATATTTGGTCGACAAATGAGCTAGTTATCCAATCAACCACGGGGTGTTACATTTTTCTTCTAATTATCTTGAATCTGACGCTTTGTTTCTAACTCTATTAAAACCAAATTATTTCAAGCCCTTACTTGATCTCCTGCATTATTCTAGTAGTCTGCTAACCAATCTACCTTTCTCTATTCTTAATTGTTTGTCCACTTACTGAAGCAAATATCTGACTTTTTCCCCTTCCTCTTTTGTGTGGTTCTCCACCATCTACAACCATGGTCTTCACCTCCTGTCAAGATATTTCTATTCAGTTCTTATAAACTTTAGACATGGCTTACTATGTTGTAGAAGTTATAAAATATATATAAAATAGAAAATAAGCTGAGATACATGTAATCAGAAAACATTTTTCTATAGTAATTCCAGTGAATTATCTTGAATAATTCTTTTTGGGCACATTCAAATTTAGGGACTCCTGGTTGCTAGTGATTCAAAGCTTCTCAGTAAGCATTTATATGTTTCTACCATATTCTCTTTGTCTTTCTCTACCTTTCTTTTAAACATTATATTCCAGCAATTTGGGGTAATTCATTGTCTGTATATTCCGGTCTGTTTCTATTCTGGGTGATTTTCCTACTTACTCTTCTGGAACACTCTCTCTTCTCTGTAGGGGAGATCTGTCTTCATCCTTCTGTTCCTCCTGCCCTATGAAGAATTTATTATTTTTTCTTCAGTATTATTTCTTTATGTTATGCTTAGTCCTCAGGTTGCAAATTTTCCACATTATTTTAAATTATATGTTTACTCATTTGGTCAACTTTCTAGATTGAATTTCTTAAAGGTAAGAACTTATTTTCTCGGAATTCTCTAAAAATTGTAATTCAATAAATATTTATAAAATTAAATTGTTCAATAGATATTTTTAAAGTAAATTGAACCGTTTGTAAGATTTCTTGCAATTATTTGCATGCTATTATGCACTCATAATAGGAGTGCTGAACTCCTTCCTATTCATTATTTAATACTCAGATCAAGTACTTATGATACCTCCTTTGAACTTTCAAGTTTCAAGACAGGGTTGATTTTTCTTTCTTTGAAGCATTCCCTTTTTTGCTGGGAGAGGTATTTACATATATAAGTATTCATCTTATTTGATTGAAATTATTAATTTACATATCTGGTTTATACCAGCCTCTCAAAAACAAAACAACAATAACTAACTTTATTCAGGGCAAAGGCAGCGTACCTAGTTTCTGTGTGTTTCAGTGATTATTTCTTGACTGAATCCATAAACAAATAAGCAGAAACAAATGATTAAATGAAAAAAACCACAAAGTAATAACAGAGTAATTCAAAATTCATTGTTGCAAATGGTCTAACTTCTCTGTTCAAAATTCTAAGAGTGTTTCAAATGTCCCTTATAATGTACTTAGGGAAGGAAAATATTTTGTTCTTCTGGAGTCAGGAGAATCTAAATTCTTAAACCCTGGTATTATAACATGTGCACATAATAAATTTTCAACATTTATTTCCTTAACATGTTAATGGAACTCAGAATATACACATATTTGAGTTAGAAAATTTAACTAAACAAATAAATAAAATTATGCAAAATTTATTCTGTTAAAATATTAGTCTCAAGTAAAATCATCATTAGTGAGATTCATTATACTAATTATGTAATAATCTTATTCACTTAATCTAAATATGTTTGTAGTAGATGCATCCTTCCTATTACTCATTACAGTTTTAAAAAGGCATATGCAAAAATGAGATTAATCTATAACCGAATGAGAGATATATTACAACATAATGCTGTTCAACTATCTTTTTTTCTCAAGTAGCTATAAAAAGTGGCCACTATGGCTGAATGCCATGTTTTTTAACAGACTGTTGGTCATGTCTCATATAATATTATTGTTCTTGGCGGGCACTTTAAACTTAATTAAAATGTACAGTTTTCTATAACTTAGAAAATAAATCTGACATGCTATAATTCAAATATAAGCACTCTCCTGGCGGCCATCAATAATTGATGAAGCAGAGATAAAGGTCTTCTTTTCAAATTGCACCTGGTGAAGGACTATTATCTGGTAGAAACCCATGTTTTACTAAATTCAGCTACCTCATTATTTTATCCTCAACGTACAAGAACTTAGTGCTAGTATTCTAATATCTGAACATGCGCTGATATATCAGGTTGTTGCCTTGAGATGCATGAAGTTTAAAGCCACTCTTTGGGCAACTGACTTAACTCTTTACTTCCTCACTTTGCTAATCTGTAAAAAAAAAATTTCTCATAGGTTTTTATGGGAAGTAAATGATGGCTTTATAGAAAAGGACATATTTATTATTTTCTGTATATTGAGAGCACTGGATTCAAATCACCATGATTGTTTGTATTAAGTAGCAATTGAATAGAAGAGAATGTAATTCTGGATTGTTTATATCAGATAAATTTTTAATGTATATTTCCACTAATGAACTGTCACAGAATGTCAGACTCTGATAAATGACTTTTGAAGGCTGCAATTAACATAGTTAAAACTCTGATAAATGGGTCTACAGTTATTTTCCTCTGGATTGATTTATTGTTGGATTTTTTAAGATGCTGGCCTCCTGACACCTCATAGTCTGGGGTGATAGGTGAGATTCGTCAAATCATGATCTTTATCCTCAAGGAAGAAGATTAGAGATGTTCAAGACAAAAGGACATTGTGTCCAGGCTTTGAGCTGCTGTAGCTGGAAGGAGCACAAATCGAAAGGGAAGGCAAGAAAGCAGATGAGAAGAAAAAGACTGAATATTGGAAAAGAAAGCTTGACTGGCCATGGATTGCTGCCAAACTTGGTGGGTAAATTGCACATTTTTCTTTAAAACCAGTAAAATATCACTGCTTTTATAGATGTGGATTATGAATATAGCCAGGGGTATGTGGTAATGAAATTACCTCAAAAATACAGTTACATGTCCCTGATGTCAGAGAGAAGGTGTACAGTCCCATTTAATCTCCCAGTGGGAGACAAGTCACTCCTCAAAGGAGTTCCATTGCTGGATGGATGTCTGACAGGCAAGCAGATGCTATTCCATGATTTATCTTCTTATTTCTGAGTCTACACTCATGCATACATTAGCACCCATTCATTTTGCCTACTATCAATCAATTAGGTCTTTCATTCTCCTAAACACCAGCCCCTCTTACATGTGGGCTTATTCCTTTCTCCTCCTACCTTTGTAAAGGTCCTTTCAGGAAAGAATAAGTAATTGTGTCAAAAGTTGCTGATATATTTAAGAAAATATATGATAAGAAATGTTTCTTTCTGTGAAATCATACCTTCCTAGTTTTCATCCTGATTCTTAGATTGGGGCTTCCTAAAATCTTTTTTGGTCTCTTTCTTAGCCAAGTTTATGGGACTTTCTCTGTGTTCAGTCTTGAGTCTCCTTACTACGCATCATCAATTCCTACAATTCTTTATACTTTGGCACATCTTGCCAAGCATATGAACCCTACTGCCTATTGAATATTACTATATTAAAAGTTTTCCTTGTAATTTAATTAAAGTGTCAGATCATTGTGATCAATCTTCAACAACTCTCTCTACTTCAAAATGTTTTTTCTTTGTTCCTAACTACAGTAACTGGCAAAAACATCCTTGCTTGCTCAATCTAGAGAGTCAGGAGTCATACTCAAGTTTTTCTTCTGTTCCCTCACGAATCCATCACAAATCCTTGTCACTCTACAGGGAAAAATTCTTATCTCATCCACTTTGGTTCTACACCACTGCAATTATATTTTAAAAGTTGCCATCATCTCATATATATGCAGTGTTGAATTTCTCTATCTTCTTTCACTCTTGCTTCCATCTAATTCATTATCCAACTGCCAGTAAGAATTAATGTGAAACATGAATTGGAACATGGCAGTTTTCTGCTAAAAAATACCTAAGGGGATTCTTATTATATTTAGGAAAAAGAAGTATTCAATAATTTAAATGATTATTAAGATTTTTATCAACCGGCACTGTTTCCCAAGTTTCAATATATTCCCCTATAAACTCTCACCCAGTAACACTTACCTTTGTCTCATTCTTTCTTCTCACTGGCGTTTTCTGAGGAACCCCTCCAAAATCAGATCCTCTGTAATTTTTTTTTTTTTTTTTTTTTTTTTTTTTTGAGACGGAGTTTTGCTCTTGTTACCCAGGCTGGAGTGCAATGGCGCAATCTCGGCTCACCGCAACCTCCTTTAGGTTCAGGCAATTCTCCTGCCTCAGCCTCCTGAGTAGCTGGGATTACAGGCATGCACCACCATGCCCAGCTAATTTTTTGTATTTTTAGTAGAGACGGGGTTTTCACCATGTTGACCAGGATGGTCTCAATCTCTTGACCTCGTGATCCACCTGCCTCGGCCTCCCAAAGTGCTGGGATTACAGGCTTGAGCCACTGCGCCCAGCCTCCTGTGTAATTTTTACAGGTAAAAAGTACAATTTTACCTGTACTTTTGTTTTATAGTTCAATCATAGTTTGTTATTATGTATTTGTATAATTATTTGATTAATTTAATAGTCTTTTAATGTATATTATATTTGGTTTCTACTCTACTGACATTTTCTCCAAGGTAGCATTTGGCTTAGTTTTCAACTGCAACATAATGGTCATTAATGAATATTTATTGAATGAATAAGTAAAACAAATTACAAAGACAAAACTAAAATACGTTATTTAAGTACCTACTCCCATAGTTTTCTTTATCGCAAAACATTTGTTATTTCTCCTTGCTTTTATCAGTCCTTCTGTCTGTGTCTTATTATTGGTTGCTCACTCTAAGACTACATTTTTTAGTAATAGGACATTTTAATGACTATATTTACATGATGTAAGTGTTTGAACTTGACATTTGTCAACAGCTACTTTAAGCATCAAACTCTATGAAATTGCAACAAATCTTTGTCAACTGATTTCTACAGAGATTTGTTACCTTCTATTTATTCTGTAAAATGCTTTCTATCGTTATATTTACTAATGGTGCCTCGTTCATCTGAGTGCTATATTTCGTGCAGTTCAAGACACTATGGAAATACAGAAGGCAATGAAAGTCCTAACGTTTGGTGCCGAAGCTCAAGATGACTCTCCCTACCATGGAGTAAAATAGGAATATGATACAACGTCTTTAATCTACAACAGCTGAGGATTATAAGAGAGATCAAGGATGCCTTAACTATCTTGTACTTATTATTATTATACTAATAAAAGCCATGACAATGGGATTTTTAAATAGGGCTTCTCAATTATCATCTTTTGTTGATTTTCTGTTTGGTGTCCTCATATTGTCTTAGTTTTGTTTGTGTTGCTATAATCAAAAATACCATGTTGCATAATTTATAAAGAAGAGAAATTTATTTCTCACAGTTCAAGAGGCTGAAAAGTTGAAGGTCAAGGTACTGTCACGTTCAGTGTCTGGTGAAGGCCTGGTCTGTGCTTCCAAGGTGGCACCTTGTTTCTGTGTCATTTGGGGTGGGGGGTGGGAGGAGAACACTGTGTCTTCATGTGGTGGAAGAGTGAAGGGAGAAAAGAGCCAAACACTGGGTGAAGCCTCTTTTATAAGAACCTTAGTCTCATTCATGAGGAAGGAGCCCTTATGACCGCCTCAAGGCCCTAGCTCTTATTACTCTTCCATTAGGGATTCAGTTTTAACATGAATTTGATAGAGGACACAAAAATTCAAAAACATTGTAATGTCTTTATCTTATCTTGATAAAATATATTTATTAGTTAGGCTCCAATATGCTTTTGGTTAGAAATTCCATGTTCTAATGGATCAATTGACATGAAATCTGAGTTTAGAATAATGTTGAAGATCCAGTAGTTACTTCTCTAGGTAGATTTGTCTTCTGATGAATAACTAAACATTTACCCTTCATATTGTCTCAACTTTTTACCTTTACACAATATTATTAATAATTCTTTCTACCCACATAAAATAAATACTTATATGTATTTAATTCACTCTGACCATTATCAGAGTTACAAATTATAATAAAATTGTATTTTAACATTTGCCAAATTAATTAAAATGTCACAACATACTTATAATCTACATAATATTAAAAGAGTTTTTCACAGATATAAAACAATGATTACTTATTCTCCAATCTGAAACTGGTACGTGTCATAAATGATGGGCTCAATAAACATTGATTGAATGAACGGAAAAGCCAATTTTAAGCAGTTATTCAGATCATTTTTTTATTCTCACAAAACAACTTTTATTTTTATATATATTTTTGACAATGGAAATTGCTATCTTACTGAGTGTAACACATCCATAGTTACCATTAAAGTATTGATTCTTACGTCATTTCTAATGAGACATTCTTTATAATATCAAATTACTCAGGAAAAATAATGTTAGTGTAGTTTTCACAAAGCAAGTGTACTTGGCAAACATTTCCCTTTTCTTTATTTCAGCTACTCATGGATTGAATAAAATAAAATGTTCTATTACAGTCTCAATTATGTCAAAATTACATTTTATGTTTATAATGCAAGCTTTCTTTGGAACATAACAACTTTTTGAAAAAAAAAAATCTTTATTTTCCAAGTTAATAATTCTGTTAAAAATATTTAAGTTTGACATTTAGACCATTCTTGGTGATACAAGGGTTGATAAACATCTGACAGTGCTATAAAAAGAACACAGTTCACACTAAAATCACTAAAATGAAGATTTATCTCTATATACATAACATTGCTCATCCTGTAGCATAATTATAAGTTCTGAAACTTATAATTCAGAACTTATAAAAGAAAAATTCTTTTTATTTTTTGATATCCCTTCTCTACTAAGGAAATTCAATTAATGAAACATGACTGTCCTCTCTTTTCTTGGTATCCCTCTCTAACCTAGACTAAGTTGAATGATTTATTCAATTGGCTTCTAACTTGATCATGTGAGGAAAAAAATCTAGTAATTCCAGCAGACCATATGAGCTGGGCGACAAAAGAGCTGTGTTCTGTATTTTAGAACCATTTCACATTGGGGACACAGAATTCAGCCAACTTGGATGAACTTTGGTAAGTACACTAGTCTTTCCGTTGAAATCTCACAATGTTTGTGCTTTCATCTAAGGAATGGTGAGCAAATACTTGGAAAAACAAGGTGTGCAAAGTTGAAATGGATTAGTTCTAACATATTCTATAAGCAACCCCCCTCAGGAAAAGATAATCTACCAGCATTAAAAGTAAACCTTTTAAGAGGAATACAATATCCACCAGAGTCTATGTTTGTTAATTCACAATTTCTGAAAGCAATCAGAATTTCCAAAGCAGGCTTAAAACTAAATAAATGACAAAAAAAGAAGGAAAAACAATGAAAACAGAAAAGTAAAGCTTTTCAGAGGAAAGGTAAAACAGCTTGAGGTATTAAGGTGATGAAATCAACAGCGCGTATGGTATTTGTGAATGCATAAGGGAGGAATTGATTTGGAAGCCAGACTTCAAGTTTGAAAGAAAGTATAAAGAATACGTTTGGTTAGAAAGGAAGTAAAATAGTTTGAGAAAAATAAAGTTTGAGATATTTGTGAGGCATCTGGTAAATATGTTTTACAGGTGATGTGTGTCTGACATTTAGGAATAAAGTTCTAGGCTTGAATATATAGGTTTGGAATAACCAACATATAAATAGTAGTGAGAATTATGTCACTGGATGAGAATATCAAGGTAGAAGTCATTGAGAATGTTAAGGGGGGTTGGGGAGGAGGCTTGCAACAATTTGGGGAAGGTAAAAAGGGAAGAATCCAAAAAGAAAACAGAGGATGTAATGGTAGAAGAAAAACAGGAGAGAATAATGCAATTAAATAATCTATACTTTTGCACAAATGCAGAGGGCATGAACAAATGTAGTAAGTCCTTCCCAGATCATTTAGTATATGATTCAACAATAAGGTATAATCCTATAGATATATTCATATCTCCATGGTGTAATTTTTAATTTAATTCAGAATTTAGAGAGAATGTATAAGTAAGCCATCCAGAAACTTTGTAAGTTTAAAAGAACTTTTATGTCTATTTTAAATAATACTTGAAATAGAATTTTAAATAAAGAAATTTCTACTTAATTTATAAAGACTATTATTGTATTTGAAAGCAAACTCATAGAGCATGTAACATACAATCATTATTTCCTTTAATTGTGATTTTTTTCTTGTTACATAATTTTTAAAGAAATTTATTTATTAATTCATTCATGTGTTTTTTTAGAGAAAAGTCTCACACCATCATCCAGGCTGGAGTGCTGGAGTGCAGTGGCACAGTCATAGGTCACTGCAGCTTCTGACTCCTGGGTTCAGGAGATACTCCTACTTCAGCCTCACAAGTAGCTGGGACTACAGGTACGTGCCACCTCACCTGGCTAATCTTTGTAATTTTTTGTAGAGGCAGGTCTCGCAATATTGCTCGGGCTGATCTCTAACTCTTAGCCTCAAGCAATCATCCCACCTTGGCTTCTCAAAGTACTGCTATTACAGGCATGAGCCACCATGCCTGGCCTTGCCACACAATTTTTGAAGTCCATTTACCATACACTGGGAAGTCTTGGAGATATGTTGGGAGTGTTCTGAGTCAATACATTATTGAAGAAGAATAATTTAGTTGTATATAAAGTTTATTTCTGCCACAGTTAAATATTAAACAACTCATTTCGATATGAGAGCATGGATTCCTAAAGTGAGTTTATGTCATGCTGTGCACTTTTTACTCAGTGTGTACATTTTGGCAAATGGCTCACAGGAATGTTTTCATGACTTATTTTCCTCTCAAAATAAAGGCATAATATTAAAAATATTAGATTGTGAGTTAAAAAACTAGAGTCAGATCCACACTGTATCACTCTGTCACTACCTATAATATGGTAGAGAGATCACTTCCAGTGGGGAACTCTCTTTAAAGTGGATATAATACAATGATGTATGTATTTTGTATATAATATCCATTAGAAAATGAATATACTTCTTTCAAGAACTTAAATAATTCAAGTATGTTATATTGTTAAAAGATGTACTATATTGCTGAAATGTTATAGAGAAGAATACCATCACAGCTATGTAATATTAATGAAGAGGAAAGCTCATATATTCAGTTGGTTGGTAGTTTCAGGTAGTTCAAATGGAGAAATGTGTCCATTATTTATATGGTTAATACAAAAGTGAGATTTTCCTCAATCTTTGTGAAGGTTTAAAACCAAATTCTACATATTGTATTATTATCCATAAAGGTAACTATGATACATTTTTTATTTCGTTGGCTTGAGTTTGCCTGTCATTGAATAAATACATATAAATGTATATATTGTTCATATCTTCACGTTGTTTGTCTTTTTACAAGTGTCCTAGCCTGTTTATGAACATTCTGGAGTGCTCAAGGTTTAAGTGCTCTCTGACAACATAGAATATAGGATGATCACTCTTACTTTTACATTGGTTTATTATGATTAACAGAACAATACATTATGCTAATTTACCAGCATTAAAGTATACCTTTTTTTGCATACTGTGAATGTAGTTGACTTACTGAACAATACATCTCAAGTAATTTTATGGAAGTAAATTGACTTTGTTGAATAAGAATGGATATTGCTATTTATCTGTAATTTTTGCTAAGGATATTTGCTAGTCTGATAAAACATAAGGCACTGTACACAATACTTTGGGGGTATTAGAATTATGGAAGGAACTGAAGCATATGGAAATGAATATCTGAATTATTGAAGGTACAGTAATAGGTTTTTACTTTGCCAAGTTTATTTCTACCTTTAGTCACAATGACAGCTTCTTGATTACTATCCTGAATTTCAATAATCATTGTTAGTTGTTTAAAACATTAACTCGAGAATTTAATTCGATTTCTACTTTCTTAAAATGTAGACTTATAGCAGTTTCAACATATTTTACTGTTCTATTTGTTTTCTCTTAGCACTATTCTGTAGAACTCCTATTGTGAAAATTGTTTCACACATTAAGGTGGCCCATGACTCACAATGAAAATCAATTTACCCAAAGCTGGAAAAGTTTACAGCAAAGGCTTCACAGCTTACCCTTGAGAAAAAGAATATAAATGTAGGAGGAGTTTTTCACTACATCATTATCTTTGAACATGCTTGTAATTAACCACTTTTGGATATTTTAAGATACTGTACTTATACTAATCTATAGTGGCAAAACATTAAAATGAATGGCATAGAAATGCTGTAACCAAATTTTTGTAATTCATGAAGTATTTGTCAATCTATTCTTTGTCATTATTCTGAATGTTGAAAAAATCTCATATAAAAATAGCAAATGTTAATTACAAATGTAAAGAAAATTCTTTCAACCTAATGATTATGTTTGACAACACATGTCTTGGAGACAGAGACTCAAAACTATAACCAATGCTTTTGGTATGGGTTGACAAAAGGACATGCAGTTGACCGTGAAGTACTTTACAGAGACAATAAAGAATAAAAGCTTAATGATCAATGTAAAGAAGAAGGGATTCACTGACAACAAGGAAATCATTCAACTTGACAGTTTTTCGTAGATAAAACAGCTTAAAAAAAAAGCTCTTAGTAAATCTTGTTGGGTAATCAGTTCAATATCTATCAATCTTTAGAAAAGAGTTACATAAAACCAGGAAATACTTCTCAACCCATACTTACGAGGTCAGCATTGCCTTACTAACAAGATCTGAGCTGGGCACATAGTGGCTCATGCCTCTACTCCTAGCTACTGGGGAAACTGAGGCCAGAGGATCTCTTGAGGCTAGGCATTCAAGACCAGGCTGGGCAACATAGTGAGATCCCATTTTTGAAAACAAAACAAAACAAAACAAAAATCTGTTATATTAAAAGTAAAAGAAAACTGCAGAGCAGTAGCCTTCATGAACATAGACCAAAACCATTTAATGGAATATTAGGAAATTAATCACAAGTATGTATAAAATGAGTACTACTTTATAACTAAGTGCTGCATAGTTAAAGGGATTTGAATGGTTCAAAATTCAGAAAACAATTTAATTCACCAGAGTCACAGATTAAAAAAAACTCTACAATTATCTCAACAGATGAAAAAATGCCATTTCACAAAATTTAGCATCCATTCTGGATAATCTTCTATTACACTGGGAATAAAAGGAAACTTCAAATTGTAAAGAAAACATGGGAAACCCACATCTAACATTATTCCTCATTGTGAATGACAATGATTTATTAATATAATCACAAACAATCCAAGAATGTATACAACTTGTTACTTTCATTCAACTTTTACCAAACAAGCATAATATATATAGCAGTGTAATAGGGCAAATGCTGACACTATTACACTACAAAGTATAATATGGCAAGGAAGTGAATAATAGATTTTTTAATAGAATTAAAAGAAAAAAAAACAAAGTTGTCTTCACATATTGATTACATGAATTGTCTATGGAAAACCTAAAGAACTAACCCAAAAAGTCACTAGAATAATTATATGAGTTTAGCTAGGTCTCAAAATAAAAGGTCAATACATTAAAATTAAATGTTTCATTATATGCTAACAATGGACAGTTAGAAATTTAAGTTAGAATTAAGTATCTATCAAATAGTGAACAGATAAATTGTGGTATATTCATATGGTGAGATACTATTCAGCAATAAAAATATCATACAGCTGATTTATGCAATAATATCAATGAATATAATAATAGCATTATGCTATGTGATGATAGCAGTCAGACAGAAGAAGAATGGAGTTTATTTTAAAATATGATGTCTGGAAAAGTCAAAGCTACAGGGACAGAATCAGATCAGTGGTTGACAAGGGCTGGGTGAGGAGAGGAGATTCACTACAAAGTAACAGAAGGAATGTCTTCTGGTTGATGGAAATGTTTTCTATCTTGATTATGTTGATGGCTCCTAACTGTATATATTTGCCAAAACTTATCGATCTGTAAATACAAAATTGGTACATTTTAACTTATTTAAGTTATTTGCTATTAAAATCTGTCAAGAAAAAAGTAATTAGAAAAAAATTTTTTAAACTGAGCAACTCGATATAACTTTATTACTTAGTACATGGTCTATGCATTCTACTTAATCTGTTACAGAATTTTTGTCAGATTCATAATATAGCTTTTTATATGCTCCTTGGGTATTTTCTTATGTTTTCTGTGAACTCATAGTCTTCTAGGATGGTGTTTGCAATTTGTAGGGAAGGGATAGGGTTAGTGGTAAACCTTAGGTCCTGATTGGATTGTGTCTTCCACACTGAGTTTAGGAATCTTCATATTCCTCCTCCTTGGATATTGCTTTTTTTCTGAGAACTATAATGTGTGTTTGTAACCACCAAGCAGACAAACTGTGAATGGGGAGCTAAGGGAGAGACTTGTTGTGGCATCTATTTGTTATCTGATCCTTGTGCCAGCTGATTAGTGTTGCTTCCCTGCATGCTCAGAACAGTCTCTCTCTCTCTCTCTCTCTCTCTCTCTCTCTCTCTCTCTCTCTCTCTCTCTCTCTCTCTGTCTGTCTTTGTCTCTCCTCCTGTCTTTTACTGGTAGCTGGTAAGGTAATGATCTGTCAATGGTAGTGCAAGAAAGATAAATTATTCACCAGTATAAAATTCTCCCCTAAATATCCCCAAACTTTCTGTGGCATCTCCAGAATATTGTATTATGAGAAAGAGCTAGTGGATTATGTTATTTCACTTTTTTTTTTTTGGGGGGGAAAAGAAACTGTACAAACTCTTGAATAGAGAAAACATTGTTGAATTGGGTGAAACTCCTACTGTAGGAAAGTTAGCTCTCATTATGAGTAGATTGTTGGAGCATTGTGTACTGATACAACAAGGTAGATAGTCTCTAATAAAGTTATTCGCCTATCTCAAGTATTTAATATTCCTCATACAACTTTACGTGATTCGGAATATTTTAGAAGGACTTAATGAAGCTAATAGGATTCAAAGGTAAACACCAAACTATATTGAAAGATAGTGTTATTCGAACTTTTTGGCTGGTTTAACGTACACTAGGGAAAGTACAGAATCCCCAAAAGAAGTCTAAGCATGTATATTCTAAAGTCTGGAGTCCTTTCTTATATAAGATGGTTGTTAATTAGTTAGAACATCTGCCTGACAGTGACCTCCATTTCTCTTAAGTTGGATCTCTTAGCCAAGCAAATTTTATCATTCCCTAGACTACTGTCTGGTTTTGAAATACACTCTTCAGAATATAAAATACCATACTTAATAATTTAACAAATTCCAAAACATTTTTATTTTCTTTTTTAGGCATTCAGTATTACCATGACCTTTGCTAGAATAACTTAACCTTTCCTCTAAACAGAGTATCTAAATGAATTCTTGCTACCTTTCTTATATAAATAAACTATTCTTTGTCCCAAACCTGTACCTATACTATTGAAATAATACACTAAACGACCTTAGCTTTATTTTTCATTATTAACAGATAAAATGCAGGTTTTTTAGACTCTAAGTCTGTCTGGGAGACAGACTTTTCTCTGTCTCCCAGACTGAAGTGCAATGGCACAATCTTGGCTCACTACAACCTCCACCTCCCATGTTCAAGCAATTCTTCTGCCTCAGCCTCCCAAGTAGCTGGGATTACAGGCACCCGACACTGCACCCAACTAATTTTTTCTCTTTCTCTTTCTTTCCTTCCTTCCTTCCTTCCTTCCTTCCTTCCTTCCTTCCTTCCTTCCTTCCTTCCTTCCTTCCTTCCTTCCTTCCTTCCTTCCTTCTTTCTTTCTTTCTTTCTTTCTTTCTTTCTTTCTTTCTTTCTTTCTTTCTTTCTTTCTTTCTTTCTTTCTTTCTTTCTTTCTTTCTTTCTTTCTTTCTTTCTTTCTTTCTTTCTTTCTTTCTTTCTTGACAGAGTCTTGCTCTGTTGCCAGGCACCAGGCTGGAGTGTGCTGTGCTGTAGCATGATCTCGGCTCACTGAAACCTCTGCCTCCCAGGTTCAAGCGATTCTCCTGCCTCAGCCTCCCAAGTAGCTGGGACTACAAGTGCACACCACCACACCCAGCTAATGTTTGTATTTTTAGTAGAGACGGGGTTTCACCATGTTGGCCAGGCTGGTCTCAAACTCCTGACCTCAGAGGATTCATACACCTCGGCCTCCCAAAGTGCTGGGATTACAGGCATGAGCCACCACACCTGGCTGTATTCTTCTTTTAACAGTGTAATGCTTTGAGATTTACTTTTTCAAGTTTAGAAGCATCTTTTGAAAAGTTGCTTCTTGGAGGAAGGATCCAAGATGGCCAAATAGGAACAGCTCCGGAATGCAGTTCCCAGTAAGAACAATGCAGAGGGTGAGTGCCCACCACATTTCCAAACAAATTTTCACTGCCCACAGACCAGGAGATTCCTGGGATGAAAAGCGCCATGAGTTTTCAGCACAGTGGTTTCAGCCAGTGCCAGCTTGGCACACAGAAACTCATACAAATCTGGGCGGTCATTTCAACTGGAACCTGGAATGCCTGGGAGACAGAGCCGCCCATTCAACTGAAAGGGAGGGGCAGAGATGGAGCCAGGTGATCTGGCTGAACAGGTACCACTCCTACAAAACAAGCAATCTGAAGCACTCTGGATTGAGAGTTTCCCAGCAATCGCAGCTGGACCCCGGATGTTCCAGCTCAATGCGGGGAAGGGCAACCACCACTACCGAAGCAGTCCTTCACTATGGAAGCAGTTCACAGAGCAGCTGGGCAGAGCCTGCGGAAGCTCAGCAACACCTCTGCTGGCAAACTGTGACTAGACTGCCCCGTGCAGGGCAGGGCATCTCTGAAAAAAGGCAGCAGCATATCAGGAACTTATAAACAAAGCCAACCTTCCTAGGTCAGAGCACCTGGGAAAAGAGGCGGTTATGAGTTCCACTGAAGCAGACTTAAAGGTACCTGCCCAACAGCTCTGCACAGAAAAATGAAGCTCCCAGCACAGCACTTAAGCTCCTATAAGGGACAGACTGTTTCCTCAAGCAGCTCCCTGACCCCTGTATACCCTAAGAGACACCTCATAAAGGAGAGCTCAGGCTGACATCTGGCAGGTACCCTTCTGGGATGAACATAACAGAAGAAACCAGCAACAACCTTTATGGTTCTGCAGCCACTGCAGGCAATCCCCAGGCAAGAAGGGTCTGGAGTGGACCTCCAGCAGTCCTGCAGCAGAGGGGCCTGTTAGAAGGAAAACTAAGAAACAGAAAGAAATAACTTCATCATCAACAAAAAGAATGATGAGACCCCACCTGAAAGTCACCAACTACAAAGACCACAGGTAGATAAAGCCACTAAGATGGGACGAAACCAGCGCAAAAAGGATGAAAACAGCAAAAACCAGAATGCCTCTCCTCCTCCGAAGGATCACAACTCCTCATCAGCTAGGGATCAAAGGTGAATGGAGAATGAATCTGATGAATTGACAGAAATAGGCTTCAGAAGGTGGGTAATAACAGACTTCTCAGAGCTAAAAGAACATGTGCTAACCTAATGCAAAGAAAAGTTCCTTCTTTATACAGCTAATTGTGAAGATTATTCCTTCCTTCCAATCTACAATATAGGAAGATTTTTTACATTCTTGTGATTAATATCACATAAGATTTTGATTTTAGGACTAAGGTTGTGTCTACATATGTCCTATAGATTCTAGATTGTGATTAAATTATTTCTGCCACCTTAAATGATTCTATAGAATTATTAAATGACTAAATTTCAGAATTAGAGAAATAAACAATGAAGAAACAATATTTATAACCTTTAAATCTTTGTAATAATATTAACAATTTTTACTTTTTTGAAGTTTCAATAAATCTGCTAACAAAGATGATGCTTTCTTCTGTCATGGCTTATAATTGAAAACACTGTTAGTGACATTAGAGGGGGCCATGTGAATTTTAAAATAAATTTATTTCTACTAAATTTAATTGTTAAAAAATGTCTTAACTATACAAGAAAGCATAAAACATGTATTAGTGATTACTGGGGCAGAAATAGGAAATTAATTTAATGTTATATTTTTAGATTCCTCTCAAGGGGACAAGCCTCTAGGCTGCCAAGATGCAAGAGATTTAGGTCAGAAAAGACTATCGCCTTTCATCACTGGGAAATCCCAAGATGAGATTTTAAACCTGTCTCCATGGCTATTGGGATATCCCTTAGATCCAATACACTGAGTAACCCTTAGTGGATTATATCACAGTTGGCAAATTAAATGTGACTCTGAAATGATTTCTGAATTTTCTTTAACAATAACAAAAAAAGCCTTTCATCTTAGAATATCACTTGTTTGTTCAAATAGAACACAAAGTGAAAAAAATCCCATGACCTTGGATTATCAATGCCGTTGAGACTATGTCTATTTTTAAAATGGATATTATAAAATGTTAAATATAGAACAGTGCCAATCAAAATTAGACCTTGAGATACTTGAAGGTTGGCTGGGAAGCAGTGAACTCTGAAATTAAAATGCTTGAATTCGAAGTCATTTTATCCCTAATTGTCTGTGAACTTGTTAAAACTACTTAATCTCTCTGTATTTCAATTTAAAATATTATTAATTTTAACTTCTTATATCTGTTAAAAAGTAAGATGATAAGGAATGTTCTATTATTTAGGTTTATAGATTTTAGGGATTATGTATGAATCATTTGTATATTTACCATGTCTCTTACTATTTCTTACACATAGTAGAGTTTAATATAATTTCAAAACAAAAATTAAAATGAGATATTTTCTAAAATTAATAATTTGGTTTACTTGTAAGTTTTCTTGTTTATAGTCATGAAATTTAAATGCTTTTAAAAAATACTTCAAAATAAGTAGATAGCGTACAATCAATTGACCAACCTACGTATAGCTTATTATTGATATTCTCCTAGTTCTTATGCAGTGGTCTGGAGTTTGGAATAATAGTGGAATTCACACACACACACACACACACCACATGCATACACACACACACACACACACACACACACACACATATTTGTGTGTGAAAATATTTAGTCCTCACAAGAATTCCTCAATTCAGTTCTATTTAATTGATGAGGCCACTTGAGCCCTACAAATGTTAAATATTTTCCTAATGTTTCACAGCAGTTAGTGAAAGACAGTGAATTTAAAATCAATGCAATCTAACTCCAAAGGCACTGCTATCAAATATTTTTAAATATTACCATGTTTTGGCCGGGCGCGGTGGCTCAAGCCTGTAATCCCAGCACTTTGGGAGGCCAAGGCGGGTGGATCACGAGGTCAAGAGATCGAGACCATCCTGGTCAACATGGTGAAACCCCGTCTCTAAAAATACAAAAAACTAGCTGGGCACGGTGGCACGTGCCTGTAATCCCAGCTACTCAGAAGGCTGATGCAGGAGAATTGCCTGAACCCAGGAGGCAGAGGTTGCGGTGAGCCGAAATCGTGCCATTGCACTCCAGCCTGGGTAACAAGAGCTAAACTCCGTCTCAAAAAAAAAAATTACCATGTTTCTACCTCACAGAAAATTTACACAAGTTGGGGTTTTGAGTAAAGAAATCTGGCACAGATTTTGACTAAAACCAGTTACTGAAAGGAAGGAAAAAAGAAATTTTATCCAAAGTTTAAGTTTTTAAGAAGTTGGTAGTGTAGCCAGAATGCAAACTCAAATTCCATCTCCTTTCTATTCAATCCTTATATTTTATTTACCTGAACTATAAACAGGATATTATACTATACTAGAATATTCTTCATAAGGTAACATTGAAATGTATGAGAGACAATGTGTATATATATGCATATATATATCTGTGTGTATATGCATACACATATGTGCGTATGTGTATACATTAAAAACTATGCCTGCCCCATAAGTATTCAATAAATAACTACTGATACATCTTTAAATTTTAATTATAGCATAATTTATTAATTGAATTTCCTATAAAATAGCTAGCTTTTTAAATTCAGAAGCTATTCTGAAAGATACCATTTTTACATTGAAACATATTTATGTATTGATTTGAGATGCATATGATAAGCTTCATTGAGGTAGGAAAGCAAAGGCCAAGATACATTCTGGGTAGCAAACTGTGTGTCAGTAGCATCAGGAAAAACATTTAGAGATATTTGAAGAAAAAAAAGCAGCATCTCACCCCTCAAAGGAGTCCAGATACACTGGGAAGTACAGTCCAGAAACATATGCTCCTGAAGGTTGTGTACTGGAGTGGAATGAACAAGGGCAACATTGTATTTAGTACATTTAAGGCACCTAAAAAAAGATGAGATCCAGGTGAAACCAGTCATGGAGTTGTCAAGCAGATCTGGGAACTATTATTGGTGAAGGTGGTTGGGAGGGCAGAAAAGGGCCAAGTAACAGGGTGTTGACAGATTATTGGTGTTTGTGATAGCAGGAACTGACACAGAGGCAGCCAAATGGATCTAGAGTTTGAAATGGCTCAGTTTTCATTCAACGTAGGATGACCCCAGCTTCAATGGTGATACTAGGTTTAAAGGTATCATAGACAATTTGAACAGGATGTGATGTTTTCTAAGTCAAAATGGGAAAGGAATGAGTGAGGAGGGGTGGCAAGACAATGGCTTAGAAAATGATAAGTAGCATAAAATGATAACAACAAACTATGTGGAGAAAATGTAAGTTGAAGAAGGAGCACTACAATCACGAGTTAGGAATAGGAAATAAAACATAATCAGATACAATTTCTGGAAAGACCCGGGGTAAGGAATCCAGAATCATGGTTATGAGTGGTCAACTTCCAATTTGAGTGAATTAAGGTGAACAAATGTCCCAGTCTTCCTAGAATTTTCAGGTTTCAGAATTAGAAGTCCCATGTCCAGGAAAAGCCTTCAGTCTCAAGCAAACTATGCTGACAGGTCACCCTAAAATTATGACTAATAGACAATGCAGAAAAATGTATGTTAGCATAAAGGCAAAGGTATGGCCTGGTCAAAGCCAAAGAACATCTAGCACAAAGTGCCAGTGATAGAAATGTTTCCTCTGTAAAAGAAGTTATGGAAGAAATTGGGTCTGAAACTGATTCCAGTTGTGAATAGAAGTACTTACTTGTGCAAGAGTTTGTTTATTTACTTGCTAATTCATTCATTCATGCATGCATTCATTTATGCTCCAAAGATTAAGAAGGCCTAGGAATGAATGTCCCATAAGCATTCAAGAAAAGAGTAAGATACTAGTATAACAATTTATATCTGAATTTAAGATCAGAGATATTTTTAAAAATAGCATTTGGACAAATCTATAGAACTATATAACCTCAATCACAATCAAGATGCAGAATATTTCCAACATCTCAAGAAAATTCCTTGAGTTTGCTCAGATCCATCCTCACAAACTTTCTAGAATTCACGTAAGTGGAAACACACATTTGATTTCTACTTTTTATAACCATCTCCAATGTTAATAACATACAACAATAACAATTATTAATATCACTAACACATTTGATCAGAGCTCTATTTGACCACATCTGGGAAAACTTGAAGATTGACTAGAATCTGAAATCATCTGAATGTTCTCTTTCTTGTCTGGCAGTTCAGGCAGGCTGATAGCTAAAATATGACCATAACCTTGTGATAGGAGTGTCAAACATTTTGCAGCATGTTTTTACAGACACAGGATTGTTTGGGGTCTGGTTTTCTTTTGTTCAGCAGAATATATCAGAAATGCATCTGTTTTTCTGTGTGTATGTAATTGGCTCCTTTTAGTATTCAATTGTATAGATATGACACAATCTATTTATTCATTCATTTGTTGATGAGCATCCAAATTGTTTCTAGCTTGGGGTTTCTATGAATATAGCCACTGTAAGACTTACACAAAAATTCTGTCTGACTTCTTTCTTTTTAAACAAATATAGTAAATTTATGTATTAAATGTCTCCTGAGTCATTACTAATTGTATTTTTAACCTTAGAAGAATTGCCAAATTATTTTCCCAAATGGTTGTACCATTTTACAGTTTCATCAACAATATATGCGAGTTTCAGTTGCTGCATATACTTCTCAGCACTCAGTATTATGAATGTTTAACAGTATCTAATTGAGATTTTCAATTTTATTTTCCTGAAAACTCATGATGCTATTTTTCACCTACCTGTTGGCTATCTTCTTTTATTAAATGTCTGTTCAAACTTTTTGCCAAAGTTTTAATGGTCAGTTTCTCTTATTATTAAATGTTAAGGTCTTTGCATATTTTGAATACAAAATATTCATCAAATATAAAATGAAAATGAAAATATTAAAATGGAAAACATTTTCTTCCAGTATGTGGATTGTCTATACACTTTAATATTGTCTTTGGTGATTAGAAGTTCTTCATTATTGATATTCTCATTCTTTTTTATTTTGAATTTTGCTTAACTCTGATCTGCAAAATTCCTGATAAAACCAATATGACAATCATTTGCTTTTATGTTTTCTTCCAGAAAATATGTAGCTTGAGCTTTTTATTTAGGTATAATATTCATTTTAAAATAATTTTTGTATATGGTATTAAATCAGTCATTTTGAGGTTCATTTTTCTCATATGGATATTCAGTTCTGTCATCATCACTTAAAGAAAGTATCATTATTTTACGATGAATTTCCTTGGCACTGTCAAAATCACACACACACACACACACACACACACACACACAGAAAGACTCATGCACATACACATACATGCACAAATACATATCTTTTTTTATTGCAAAAGTTTGTGTTTAAGTTGATAGTGGAGTTTATTTTCAATAGAATTTTTCAAACAAAAAATAATTATTTTTCCCCTTTTTTCTATTTTCTTTTCTTTTTTAATTATACTTTAAGTTCTGGAGTACAAGTGCAAATTGTGCAGGATTGTTACATAGGTATACACATGCCATCGTGGTTTGCTGCATCCATCACCCCATCACCTATGTTAGGTATTTCTCCTAATGTTATTCCTCCCTAATCTGCCTACCCTCTGCTATCCACGTCCTAGACCCCCCACCCCCAACAGGCCCCAGTGCGTGATGTTCCCCTCCCTGTGTCCATGTGTTCTCATTGTTCAACACCCACTCAGAAGTGAGAATATGCGGTGTTTGGTTTTCTGTTCCTGTGTCAGTTTGCTGAGAATTATGGTTTCCAGCTTCATCCATGTCCCTACAAAGGACATGAACTCATCCTTTTTTATGGCTGCATAGTATTCCATGGTGTATATGTGCCACATTTTCTTTATTCAGCGTGTCATTGATGGGCATTTGGGTTGATTCCAGGTCTTTGCTATTGTAAACAGTACCACAATAAACATATGTGTGCAAGTGTCTTCATAATAGAATGATTTATACTCCTTGGGTATATACCCAGTAATGGGATTGCTGGGTCAAATGGAATTTCTATTTCTAAGTACTTTAGGAATGGCCACACTGTCTTCCACAATGGCTGAACTAATTTACCCTCCCACCAACAGTGTAAAAGTGTTCCTATTTCTCCACATCCACTCCAGCATCTGTTGCCTCCAGATCTTTTAACGATCGCCATTCTAACTGGCGTGAGATGGTATCTCAGTGTGGTTTTGATGTGCATTTCTCTAATGACCAGCAATGATGAGCATTTTTTTATATGTTTGTTGGCTGCATAAATGTCTTCTTTTGAAAAGTGTCTGTTCATATCCTTTGCCCACTTTTTGATTTTTTTTTTCCTTGCAAATTTGTTTTAGTTCTTTGTAGATTCTGGATATTGGCCCTTTGTCAGATGGGTAGCTTGGAAAATTTTTTCCCATTCTGTTGGTTGCTGGTTCACTCTAATGATAGTTTCTTTTGCTGTGCAGAAGCTCTGAAGTTTATTTAGATCCTCTTTGTCTATTTTGACTTTTATTGCCATTGCTTTTGGTGTTTTTGTCATGAAGTCCTTGCCTATGCCTTTGTCCTGAATGGTGTTGGCTATGTTTTCTTCTAGAGTTTTTATGGTGTTAGGTCTTACATTTAAATCTTTAATTCATCTGGAGTTAATTTTTGTGTAAGGTGTAAGGAAGCAGTGTAGTTTCAGCTTTCTGCACAACACATTATTTTTATTTTTGATGCTCTACTTTCATTGATTTGCACATTTCTTTATATGTCTACACTTACACCAGTATTACACTGTACAAGTTAAAGTAGATCAAAATGATCTGTTAAATAGTATTTAAACTTGTTTTGACTGTTCTAGATTATTTGCATTTCCAAATAAATTTTAACATCAACTTGTCAATTTCTACCAAAAAGAAAAAATTCCACTAGACTTTTGATTGGGCTTGTGCTGAACGTCTAAACAAATGTAGGGAGAATAGAGGTAATGTCCCATTAATATATTGCTAACTTTCAAATATTTGGGGAATTTCCCAGTGTTTTATTTTGCTTATTTATGATTTACTTCCATTTCAGTTAGTACAGATATTCTATATTATGTTAATCTTTTAAAGTTTACTGAGAGTCGTTTTATGTCCATCTTTGTGAATGTGCCACATGTACTTGAAAATAATATAGAAGTATCAATATGGGGTAGAGTCTTATAAATGTCAAATAGGTTAAGTGTGTTGAATGCAGTGTTCAGTTCTTCTGTATCCATATTGATTATCTGTCTATTCATGATCTCCTTTTCTGTGAAGGCTGTTGAAATTCAAACCAAACTGTCAATTTTTGAGTTCTATCACATTTTGTTTCATTTATTTTGGATCTGTTGATACATAAACATTTAGCATTTTTATATTTTCTTTATACATAGACTCTTTCTTCATTAAAAAGTCCATCTTTATTTCTGATAGTATTTCTTGTTCTATTTTCTATCATAATTGCCACTCTAGCTTTGTTACGATTAGCAGTTGCATAATGCGTACTTTCCATCTTTTAACTTTCCACTTACCTGAGTCTTTTTATTTAAAGAGCATTTCTTATAGGAAGCATTTGGTTTTGTCTTATGCTTTTAACATAATAATTTGATTTTGATATACTTGTTAGGGTTTTGATTTATGTGTTTAACCTAGGTTTAAAATATTTACTTCTAGCCTATCAAAATTGACTTTTACATAATGATATAGCCCTTTGGGCATACTGTGAAAAATTCACAAAAGTATACATTCCTTTACCCTCTCTCATTTTTTGTCTTTACTGCACACTTTACTACCAACTTTATTACTATTTGTGGTATGTACTTCACAAAACTTCATTATTACTTTTGTTTTAAACATTAAATTAAACAATTTGAATAATGTGTATTTTCATTTTTATCATTTGTCCTTTCTTTTATGTAGACTTATGTTTCCATTGGATTTATTCTTTGTTTCAGTTTTTTAAAAATTGCTTTAGTAGTTTTTTATAGTTTGCAGTGAAGTTAATTCCCATAGTTTTAGCTTTTTCAAAAAAAAAGTTTTTCTTTTTTTTAAAGATATTTTGTTTATATGTAGAACTGTAGTTGATGATTTTTATGCTTTCCTCTATTTTAAAATTTCATTCTATTTTTGTCTTCTTTGCATTGTTTCTAACAAGAGGTCTGTAAGGGTTTTGATTTTGTTCCCCTTGCTCAGAGTTTCTTCACCTTTCTCTCTTTTTTTTTTAGTTTCTTGGATCTGTAGATGTATAATTCCGATAAAAACTGGTCACGTTTAATAATTCTTTCCTCAAATATTTCTGTAATATTCTTATTTTGCTGTTCCGTTATATATCTTACAGCACTTGATATAGTTTTACAGATGAATTAGAGCCTATTTGTTGTTTTAAGATTATTTTTATCTCTATTTTTGATAGTTTCTATTGCCATGTCTTTATTTTTACTGATCTTTAGTCTGTTATGATATGATATTTTTCAACTTTGAAATTTTATTTGATCTTTTTTTCCCTACTTTTAATTCTCTGCTCGTTTCATTTGTGTTTACTTTTACATTCTCTAGCATAAGCAATTTCTACTGATTTCATCATCATAATTTCTGTGACACTTTTTATTGACTGATTTTTCTTCCAGTTTTGATGTACTTTATCCTACGTCTTTGAATATCTAGTACTTTTATGTGATCCTAGACCTTGTAAATATTACATTGTTGATAATCTTAATGTCATTGCTTCCCTTTAAAAAAGAGAAGAATTTTGTTTCAGAAGACTGCTCAGTTGTTTATGCATCAGCTTGATCTTTTAGTATTTCTTTATTTATTTGTGATAGTCTCACTTTGTCACCCAGGCTGGAATGAAGTGGTGCAATTATGGCTTATTGCAGCCTTGATTTCCCAGGTTCAAGCAATCCTCCTACCTCAGCCTCTCTAGTCGCTGGGACAACAGGTGTGCATCACTATGGAAAACTAATTTTTGGATTTTTTAAGGAGATGGGATCTCACAGAGTAGTCCAGGCTGGTCTCAAACTCCTAAGCTCAGATGATTCTCATGCCTAAGCCTACCAAAGCGCTGGGATTACAGTTATGAATCACTGCTCCTGGCCTCTTTTAGTATTTTAAAGCTACATTATGGCAAATCTTGGTTAGCTTTACTGCAAGACTAGTTTTCCTCTATTGTGTGTGTTGTTTTCTGTGGTGAGCCTGATAGATGCAGAGGAACAACTATGATGCTCTTGTACTAGAGCATCAACCCATCACACTTCACTGATTCTTATGCAAAAATCAATGAGAAGTAGGGACGTTTGGCCTCCAGAGGGTATCATTGAACTCAAAAGGGGAGAGAGAAAATTGTTTAAAAGAGGAGGATCAGGTGAGTGTGAACTTCAGGAGATGTGACTTACCAATGGCATGTGTGATAGAGATCCTTGGCTATATATTTGTGGATTTTTTTTTGTTTGGAGACAGGATCTTACTTTCCCCCAGGATAGAGTGCAGTGGCACAATCTTGGCTCTCTGCAACCTCTGCTTCCTGGGTTCAAGAGATTCTTGTGCTTCAGACTCCCAAGTAGCTGGAACTACAAGTGCGTGCTCCCATGACTGGCTAATTTTTGTAATTTTAGTAGAAATAGATTTCACATGTTAACCAGTCTGGTCTCAAACTCCTGACTTCAAGTGATCCGCCCACCTTAGCCTCCCAAAGTGCTAGAATTACAGGTGTGAGACTGTATGCCTGGCCAATTTGTGGATTTAATCAATGACTTTTTTTTTTTTTAATGTAGAATCCTCTCTCAGTGTCAACTCTAATATATCAAATTGTAGCATCTCTTCTGGTAAAGACTGGAGTATGGAAGAACTGGAATGAACAGGTTAAGCTTGTTCAGAGTGATGATAATGGCTTCTTAAGTCATATCTATTTTCTTCTTCACCTTTACATTAATTATGCTTCTAGAAAAACATATTTAAGGCAAAAGTTAACTTCAGTAGTAGTTCCTTTGTTTTTTCTTGCTCTTAACAGTAATTTCCATCTCAACTTCAGCAGGCAAAATTATGATCCCGTGCTAGCATCTCATGACCTTATTTTTAAAACTTGTACATTGGAAATATTCTGTAACAAAACCACTTTAAAGAGAAAGTACATGTGTCCCTTTGTCATAAATGCCTCCAAAAAATGCAGGAAGCTTATTGACTCAAATCTCAGTTTCTTTTCCAAGGAATTGGCGCTTTAAAAATCAGTGCCAGCTGGAGGTCAGTTATCTGTGGTTGGCTTAACAAATATGCTTTCTTTTATTATTATTCTGCTACTTCTTGCTCGTATAATTTGCCAATAAATAGGAAGTACTGTTAATTATTTCTTTCACTGAACTTTTTGAGATAGCATTTTCCAAATTTTGTGTTGTACTGGAAATTCGCAAATCTGTTAGTTGACTGTATCTTCATTAAATAGCAAAAATCATGAGATTACACACTGAGTCTTTAGAACATATAGTTGCAAGTAAAATAATCATCTTGCAACTTATGGCATCTGTGGTCATTTGAGAAGGCTTTACAATATATTCTTAAATGATATGTAGAAACAATGCGACAGAGATACAAAGATCAACAGCTACCAAGATGCTGCAGATTGAAGGGTGTTAATAAAGAAAACCTGATTTGTTTTTTCTTCCAAGAAGTTTAAAGCTTCTTTTGAACACAAAGCACTATTTCCAAAAGACTCTATTCCAATCCATGTGAAGTAGGACAATTAATGTAATTGTGTTTTATAACTAGTGTAAGTAGAAACTGAAAGTGAGATTTGTGGTTGAGAGAGAGTGGGGTGGTGGTGGGGTTAGAGGAAGAGAGGGAAAATAAGAAAAAAAAACGAAAAAGACAAAGAAAAAATAAGCTTAAGGGTGGCTGTCCAAAAAACTACAGCCAAATACTGCCAATTCAAAATTATTTATTCTTGTTTTTGACAGTGCTGACAAATGCAGTTACTGTAGCACTCACTTCAAATGTTACTCCATGTAGAAAGAATGCATTATATAATTATACACATATAATCATTTCATCCATATTAGTTTTAAAAATTGATTTGCATGCCAAACTCTTCCGTTTTCTAATCTTACAGATCTCCATAGTCACACAGAAAAAAAGACTATGGAAGATTATCTAAAAAATTGTATGCTGTAGTGTGACAAAAACCTTTTTTGTTTTTGTTTTTAGATAAATAAATGGTTCATTTCTGCATAGGTTTGTAGATAATGTGGTTTCAGATAAATGAGTTTCTTAGATCAATGACTGTCTTAATACCATATATTTTCATGTTTTTCTCATTTAGCTGCTACCAGATACATGCTGTTTAAAAATTACTGACAGGAAAAATCTAGCAGAGATGTTTAAAAAGCAATTTTCTGTCTTATTTTTTTGAGAAACTTTCCAGAAGAGGTTAACCTATAAGAATCTGAGACTTGGGTCAATTTTGTCTGTCTTAAACGTAATCAAAGAATCACAACCTTCAAGTTCAAGGTTAGTCATTCAGATAGTTTAGAGGGTAAGCTTTCATTCAGTTTTCTAGTCCAGTGCTCTTTCCATTTCCTTGGGAAGAAAACCGTGTGAAAAGCAATAGGGAGAAATATTATGAAGTCAATTACTTTGAGAAGATTACAATTAAAAAGTCTTACCCTTCATCCTAGCTCCACCAGGATAATTCCTATTAAAAACAAGATGAAGCAGTTAACAATAATAGTAAAAAGATATTTTTAAATATTTAATATGTACACATTATTTTATTTTATTCTCTCAACAACCCCGTGAGGCATGGCAGAGAAGTTAATTAAGTCACCCAGGAGTCAGAATTCAAACTCCGCACGTCTCACTTCAGAACGTATTGTTTTAATCACTAATCCATCCTTCAGATAGAGATGCTCTTGGCTGTTATCTCAAAGAGCAAAACTTACTTACATAATGTCTCTAAATAACTAACTTTTTCTTCTCTATTTGACTTCCTGATTTGGGGCTTTTATTTTCTTTATCCTGTCATTTAACCACCACCCTATGTCTTGGAGAGTTTCATTTAATACTCATTTTATGTGCCCCCAATTCTCACTCCTGGATAATTCTGTCTCTTACAGTTGCACATATTTCACTCATAACTCATATTCTCCAGACTGCATGATACATTTTAAATACTTTTCTTTTCTTCTTTTTTTTTATAACTTGTAAGTTAAGGGGTGTATGTGAAGTTTGTTACATAGGTAACTTGTATAATAGGGATTTATATTACAGATTACTTCATCAACCAGTTTTTAAGCTTATTACCCATTAGTTAATTCTCCTGATCCTCTCCCTCTTTCTACCTTTCACCTTCCAATAGGTCCCAGTGTGTATTGTTTCCCTCTACATGTCCATGTGTTCTTATCAATTAGCTCCCACTTGTAAGTGAAAACATGTGGTATTTGGTTTTCTGTTCCTGAGTTAGTTTAAGAATAATAACTTCCAGCTCATCTCTGTCCCTGCAAAGACTTGATCTCATTTTTTTCATGGCTCCACAGTATTCCATGGTGCATCTATATCACATTTTCTTTATTCAATCTATCATAGATGAGCATTTAGGTTGACTCCATGTCTTTGCTATTGTGAATAGTGCTGCAATGACCATATCTGTGCATGTGTCTTTATAATCGAATGATTTCTATTCCATTGGGTATATAGTCAGTAATGGGATTGCTGGGTCAAATGATATTTCTTTCTCTAAGTCCTTGAAGAGTCACCACACTGTCTTCCACAATAGTTGAGCTGATTTGCATTCTCACCAATAGAAGTGTTCCAAATTTTCTCTACAGCCTCGCCAGCATCTGTTATTTTTTTGATGTTTTAGTAATAGCCATTTTGACTGGTGTGAAGTGGTTTCTCATTGTGGTTTTGCCTTGCATTTCTTTAATGATCAATGTTATTTTTAAGCTGTTTAAAAATATGATTTTTGGCCTCATGCATGCCTTCTTAAGAATGTGTCTGTTCATCTCCTTGGCCCACTTTTTAACAAGGTTGTTTGCTTTTATTCCTGTAAATTTGTTTAATTTCTTTATAGATTCTAGCTATTAGACCTTTATTTGATACATAGTTTGAAGAAATTTTCTCCATTCTGTAGGTTGTTTACTCTGAACAAATAAAGGGCCTCCAAATAGGAAGAGAGAAAGTCAAACTATCCCTGTTTACAGACAACGTGATCTTGTATCTAGAAAACCCCATGGTCTCAGTCCAAAAGCTTCCTAAACTGATGAACAACTTCAGCAGTCTCAGAATAGAAAATCAATGTGCAAAATTCGCTACCTAACATTCCTATACACCAAGAACAAGCAAGCTAAGAATCAAATCAGGAATGAAACCCAGTTCAAAATTGCCACAAAAAGAATAAAATACCTGGGAATACACTTAGGGAGGTAAATGATCTCTACAAGGAGAACTGCAAAACAAATAGAACACATTCCATGCTCATGGATAGGAAAATTCAGTATTACTAAAATGGCCATAATGCCCAAAGCAGTTTATAGATTTATTGCTATTCCTATAAAAGTACCATTGAGATTCTTCAAAGAACTAGAAAAACCTATTTTACAATTCATGTGTCACCAATAAAAAGGAGCCCAAATAGCCAAGGCAATCCTAAGCAAACAGAACAAAGCTGGAGGCATCACACTACCCAACTTTATACTACAGGGTTAAAGTAACCAAAATAACATGGCGGTGGTACAAAAACAGACACATAGACCAATTGACAGAAGAGATAATGCAGAAATAAGATCACACAGCTACAATATTCTGGTCTTCGACAAAGTTGACCAAAAAAAAAAAAAAAATGCAATTGGGAAAGGACTTTCTATTCAATAAATGATATGGAGTAACTGGCTAGCCATATGCAGATTACAGCTGGAATCCTCCTTACATCATGTCCAAAAATTAACTCAAAAGGAATTAAAGAGTTTAGTGTAAAACTCAAAACTATAAGAACCCTCAAAGACAATCTAGACAACCCTATTTAGGACAAAGTCATTGGTAAAAATTTTATGGCAAAAATGCCAAAAGCAACTGCAACAAAAGAAAATTTTGACTAATACGATCTAATTAAACTAAAAAGCCTCTGCACGGGTAAATACATTTCTAGCTAAAAATTTAGCTCAGCGTGTTCACCTGAAGGTTGTTTCAGCATGGTACACTTTCACCTAATGCACCAATTCCATGTTGAAAGCCTCAAAAATTGGGTTTATTTCTATTGTTCTTATTGTAGTGAAAGGTTATGGCATGAATTTTTACACAGATAAATAGAAAAACTGGTAAGTATACGTACACATACATCTCTACATTTCTCATATATACATGCTTTTCAAGAAATGCATTATTTTAAAGGTAACTATCATACAGTGCAACCTAAGGATAAACATTTCTTTTAATGAATGATATCTGTCATTCTAAAACCAATAAAAATATTTTTAAATGATGGTAAATAAATTTCCAGAAACTTTTTAAATAATGTGCAAAAAATTACAGAGCCTTAAAATCAGATACTGCTAAAATTTAGTAATAAATGCTAGTTTTCTTCTATATAAACCTTTGCATGTTTTCTCTTTCTTCTGTTTCTATCTATTTATTTAAGTATTATAACCACAATTCCTTTGGTAAAAGGCATGATAATATAAAATTTTATTATTAATTATTAAATATGAATTATGGATATTCTGGCTCAAGGAATAATTATCCCAATTGGAATAAAAAAATCCCAATGAAGAGGCCAAATCTGGATGACTTATTTAAGGGTTCATGGCATGGTAACTATCTAAGAAGTAGCAGCTTTGGTTCAGCTGCTACTTATTATTAGCACTTCTCTAAATTCTCCGGCGTAAAATGATTTATACTAATTTCTAATAAGCATTCTACATTGTGAATTTATAGATCTGTCAGCAATGCAATGTCTGACATTGGGCAAGTCTTCATATTTTATTATTAATTCGCCTTAAATAAAAATAATCATTGCCCAGCATGGTGGCTCACGTCTGTAATCCCAGCACTTTGGGAGGCCGAGGTGGGTGGGTCACAAGGTCAGGAGTTCAAGACCAGCCTGGCCAATACGGTGAAACCCCATCTCTACTAAAAATGCAAAATTTAGATGTGGTGGTGGGCACCTGTAGTCCCAGCTACTTGGGAGGCTGAGGCAGGAGGATTGCTTGAACCCACAAGGCAGAGGTTGCAGTGAGCCGAGATGGCACCATTGCCCTCCAGCCTAGGTGGTAGAGTAAGACTCCAACCTAAAAACTGTATATATATATATATATATATATATATATATATATATATATATATATATATTACTAGTTAAAATTATTTTGGTTGCAAGTAACAAAAGAAACTGACTTTGTCAGCATGGATTCAAAGCCTTTCTCTCTAGAGCACATTGTTAAATTTTTCAATGCTGTATACCACTGAATCTGTGCATCTGTTCTACCATTAAAGTCTTAAATTCTCAAGAGGTTGTCTCTGTCCTTCCTTAGTCATGGACTTCTATCCCTAGATCCATAAGTTATGCCCACCTGGACAAGAAATTTGTATACCCTGTCCTCTGGAAAAGTCTGTAAATAGAAAGTCAATCTGATTTGTATATATGGCTAAGTAATATATAAAGTAATTTTTAGCTCTGGTAAAATATCCTCTTTATCAAAATAGGTTAAAAAGGTAAAAGAATAGTTTTCCAAAGGAATTATAATTTTCTTTAATTTGATATATGATGCCATAACATTAATTTCTTGGCCTCTTACCTCTTTGATCTCAATTTTAGATGCCTTCCAATTAAGTCAGTTAAGTACTGCAACTCATTTGAATCTGTTCCGTGTCCAACTTTTCAAATCAAGTTACTTTCTCCATGTCTGAAATGTTTTCAAAGCAGTACTTCTGTCTAACTCTTACCTTTTCTCTTGGTCTGTCATGTATTTTGTTGTCATATACAGTCAGACACCATATATTGATGACAATGGTCCTATATTATAACAGAACTGAAAAATCTCCATTGTTTACTGACATTGTTTAGTAGCCATTGCAAGATGTAGCAAAATTATTTACTTTTTTAATAAATTTAGTGTAGCCTAAGTGTACTGTGTCTTTAAGTCTATAGCAGTGTATAGTGATGTCTCAGGCCTTCATGTTCACTCACCACTCAATCACTGCTTGTGATGGTTCATATTCGATGTCAATTTGACTGGATTGAGGGATACCTAGGTGGCTGGTGAAACATTCTTTCTGAGTGTGTCTATGACGGTGCTGCCTGAGGAGACTGACATTTGATTCAATGGACTTGCACAGGAAGAAGACTCACACCCAAGTTTGGTGGGCACCTCAGTTGCCAGCACGGCTAGAAAAAAGCCGGCAGAATGGGAGAAGCAGCTTGCTGAATCTTCTCACGTGTTCTCTCTTCTCTTGCTGGACACTTTGCTTCTATTTCTTCTGCTCTTGAACATCAAAACCCAGATTCTTTGGCCTTTGGATTCTGGGTCTTGCATCAGCAGCCTCCTGAGGGCTCTCAGACTTCAGCCTCGGACTGAGGGCCGCATCATTTTCTTCCCTTGTTTTGACCTATTGTAGGAATTTGACTAGTAATTTTATAAGCCAATTCTCCCTAATAAATGCTCCTTTATGTATACCTATATTCTATTGGTTCCATCTCTCTAGATACTTTGATTAATACACTGATTCACACAGAGCAACTTTTAGTCCTGCAAGCTCCATTTATGTTAAGTGCTCTATACAGGTGTTCCATTTTTCATCTTTTGTAACATAATTTTGCTGTAGCTTTGTAATGTTTAGATATGCTTAGATATACAAACACTTGCCCTTGTGTTGTAATTGTCTATATTTAGTACAGTAATATGCTACACAAGCTTGTAGCCTAGGAACAATCATACCATATAGCCTATGTGTGCAGTAGGCTACACTATCTAGGTGTTAAGTACAATCCATGATGTTTGCACAGTGACAAAATTGCCTAACAATGTATTTCTCTGAATATAGTGCTTGTCATTAAACAATGCATGACTGCAATTACTTATTTAATCATTTCAATATAAGACACCCAATGCTACTAAAAGTGCCTTAGGCCGGGCGTGGTGGCTCATGCCTATAATCCCAGAACTTGGGAGGTAGAGGCTGGTGGATCACCTGAGGTCAGAAGTTCGAGACCAGCCTGGCCAAATGGTGAAACCCTGTCTCTACTAATAATACGAAAATTAACTGGGTGTGTTAGCAGGTGCTTGTAATCCCAGCTACTCTGTAAGTGAGGCAGGAGAATTGTTTAAACCCGGGAGGCAGAGATTGCAGTGAGCTGAGATGTTGACAAGCCTGGGAGACAAGAGCAAAACTCTGTCTCAAAAAAAAAAAAAAAAAAACAAGTGCCTCAATTCCTTTCATATAAAAGAAATAAAAATGTATTTTCCTTATTAACACTCATCCATTTGCTTCTGCAACTATCTGCTCTCATCTCCTTTAAAATAGAGGACTGTCACAGCACTGATCTACCTTATTTTTAATTTACATCTTTAGTCTCTTTGTGAACTGTAACTTCTTTCACACATTTATCTATAACCCTTCATAACTCTTGGGATATAAACGAAGCAGACAGTCCCTCTACCCACTCTGAAAGTATTAACATTCTTTCTAAAATAAACAATTGCAGAATATTCAAATTCATTAACCTAAAAAAAGTAAATGAAAACCTTATTTTTTACAGTCAACTTCTCAAGACTGTGAGTGGTTATTATGTTTCTCCTTAAATAACATACTTTAACAAGTTTTTTTCCATGTTTTCATAAATATTGTGCATAAGGCAAATAGTAAAGATAATTCTAATGTTACTGTATTATTTCCAATCCTTCAAGAGCCTTAATGTATTTCTTTAAATTTGCAAATTAACCAAAATTTTGTCTTCTTTTCCTTCTTTAAAAGTGGGTAGTATTTTCTTTCATGTGCTCTTATGATATATATTCTTTTGACCCCAAGATATTAGAATAAAATTTTGAATCCATGATCTAAATGTTATTATCTTATATTAAAATAAGTTCAAACAAAAAAATTAACTTTAAAATAATTTTAAATTATTTCGGCCACTGATTTACCTCTTCAAAATATGCTTGTATTTTATACATGTAAGGTTTATAAAAACACTTTATCTCTAAATATAAATGTACATATGAAATAAACAGCACCAGATTTGATGACATCATTATTCTGTCATACCTTTATTCCTGGGTATGGCAATGGCTTCTATTAGTTTTCTTTACTGTCCAACTAAACCTATACTACCATGCTATATATATTTTGCTGTACTAGATATTTTTTTCCATAATATTATTTTCCATCTATTATTTTTCATTCAATAAATATTAATAGTTTCTTTCTTCATAGATTGAAGCTAAAATTCTTCAGATTTGCATTAAAAGCCTTTCCCAGTCTCACCTAACACTGCTTATCATTACAAGCATATTTTCCTCTATTCTCCCAACATAGATTTCCTAATAGAATAAATGGATTTTGCCTAGACTATCATATATATATACTATTTTTATTATAATTTCTGCATTTTTTATACTGTTAGCCTCAAATTTCTAGTTATTTTTTATACATTTAAATTTTATAAGTTTATCTTTCATCAAGCATTCCTTGTATCATACTCTGTGTTGGCTATTCTTCAAATAGTCCTATGAATAAAATGACTTCTTCCCTCAAATGTCTCATAGTTGCTTAAGTTGCAATCAGAGCGAGACTCCATCTGAAAAATAAATAAGTAAATAAATAATCTCTTGAACATAGACTAGCTTATATACAAAGTGAAGCAAGAATATTCAGGAGAGGAGAGGATGCCTCACACTAATTAAACTGTTGAATCCTTCAGGAGAAACCACATACAAGCTAAGCAAAGCTCTATGTTACAGATTCAGTTATAACCTCTTTTCTTCTTCATTATTGTGAGAAGAAGATTATTATAAAAATAAGATGCTTTCTTTGAAGATGCTGTTATGGAAAATAAAAGGTTCTCCCTCCCTTCCCCAGCCTGCATCTAAAAAAAAAAAAATGTTGCAATCAGAAAAAAAAAAAAAATGTCTCATAGGCTACTAAAGAAGCAATGTTTGTATAGATAAGTGCAGTTCTGTTGACATTGCATACATAGAGGGCAGTGGAAACCTGGAGTAAAGAAAGATTAACTCTCCATGGTGTTGTAGAAAAGACAGAGGAAACTAGCTGAACTGCAGATTCTTAGGCCCATCCTCGAGTATTGTGATGTTCCATTCTGGAGATTCGTAATTCTTGCAATAAACATAGAAAAAGATTCCTATTTTCATAGATAGGAAATAAATGGCCTTGTACCTGGGAGGTAAGGAACACTGTCTCAAGTTCATCCTGTAATGGCAATCATACAAAGACTTACATGCAAAATATAGATGAGACATGTATCAGCAACATGTAATGATACTTTTGTTAGCAGTAGGATGACTAATTGAGGGTGGGTTGTAATAAAAAATGAACTAAAGAATAGTGTTCTCAATACCAGTTTCTTAACTATTTGAAGAAATTTGCGGAATTAAAATCTAAAAAAGTGCTTGAAATCTTTGTTATTTGCCTTAATTTTCTAGATTTAGAAAGCTACTCTGTTCTTACAGGGGATGATAGCATTACATTTTAGGACAGCTTTTAAATAGGAATGAAACCTAATGACTTACTGGCAAAACTCGCATAGATTTTAGATAAAAATCACTGATTAAATTTTTTGTAGAATAAGCATAATTTATTGCAGATTTTTCAAAAACTCCCTACAGATTTCTACTGTCCTTGGAAATACAGCCTGAGTTGTAAATTGATTCAATAATTTCCAAGTCAAGCAATAACAACCTGCCAAGTGTTATAGATAGCCAAGATTTTCTACTTTTTACTTCTCCATTAAAATTATGTCTGCAATCTATTATCTCTATATTTGTTTTACTCTTTCTCTCTGAAAATATGTTATCTATATTTGTCAAAGCCTATCTGGAAATATTTTTGAAAAATCATTATGCTAGTACACTCAAAGAAATAACTTGACTCTACTTTTATACTACAATATCTACCATGGCAAATGACTACCATGCCACAGTGAGAAAAGACTGGCAGTAATATTATTTCAAATTTTTTATAATGTCTAAAACATAACATATTCTATATATCTATTTTAGGAGGCAATTAAATACTTTTGTGATAGGAATAATGACCTCATGATACTGATGATACCAATGTCTACAATGCTATAAAACATTTCAAAATTTTGACAAATACTAGGTTCCTAGGTTTGTCCAGCAATTTTTCCAAAAATGTGTTGTTGTTGTTGTTGTTGTTGTTGTTTTGTGAATCCCATCTTTAAAATTAAAGATACACACATGGAAGGTCAGCATCACAAATTCAGATGCACATAGCCAACAACTGGTGAAGAAGCTCAGATCATTGCATATCTACTGAAAATCAATTTGGTAACACCTGGCTTCACTTGCTTGCATGTAAATGTAGCAATGAGGTCATTTCAGGGAGAAGATTCATAAGAAACTAGGGCCACTTTTTCCTACAAATCCAGGAAGACCACAGCTCGTGTTTTTGTTGGAAATAGGGGCATCACTTAAATGACTGACAGCATGCAGTTATTAATTCCTGAGTTTCAGCGTTTGCCATTTTTGGTGCTATTCATTGATATACACTCTTTTGTGCATCAAATTTGCTTGCTTATAATATTTTTCTCTTATTTTTTCCTAACCTCTGTTCAAAACAGAAATCAAGCCAAATTATATTCATAATTTTATCTAGCATCTATTCTTTCATTTCAACATTTTCTTACACTATGAGTACCTGTTTGATATACTTTATTGAATAAATATCACCTTCTCAATTTTACCGATATGAATGATTACACTATAAAATTTTCTCCCATAAAAGATCGTGTCACATTTCCAGGGTCACTACTTGAATTACGGACTGAGGAAAATGTGATTTTGGTAGACAATAGCTATTTTAATTGTTCCTTCTGCTGATTACTTAAAGATGAATTTGAAAAGATAAACAGAGGCTTGAAAATGTAAATCCTTGTTTGGCTTGCTATAAAGGTTGAACTTCATACTATAAACACTGAGGATCAATAAGCAGGTGTAACAAAAACAGCAGAATATGACATAATCAAATTACTACAATTGTATTGATCCAATTGGTTCAGATATCTTTGATATGATTTGGATAACAATGAATGTTTATTTACAGTGGGCGAGAGTGGAAAGCACAAAAAATCCACTCTACATATTAATTTTAAAGATAATAATAATTTGATATGGGATAACAAGAGTACGAGTAGCGTGGAAGAGACAGTGTTGAATAGGCAAAACCTTTCCTTTCACCTCTTAGGGTCTCTGGCTGGGCTTGAGAATTAAATTGACATAAAATAAGTTAACAGGAAGAAACACACAATTTTAATATTTACATGTAAATGAGAGACTTCACAGGAAAAAGAAGATCTAAAAACAGTTCGGCCTACTTGCTTATATACTAAAATGAACAAAGAGTAATAATTGTAAAAAGTAATGAAAATATATAGGGAGGCTAAAGGAAGATAAGGGTATTTTAACAGTATTTGTTTGTAAGATTCTCTCCGCCTTGACTTTCCAATTCTAGCGGTAATATTATTTTCCTCTTGGTAGAGGAAAGGCATCTTTCAAAGGGGAGTTTTATTTCTTGCTTTCAGGAAAAAAGAGGGTGTTCAGAGCACCCTTGCATCTGCAGTTTTTCAAGTGCCTTTAGCTCAAAATAATTTTTATGCCAAAGTGACAGACTTTCAGGAGCACATTCGACCCTTCCACAATTTCCTGAGACATTATGGAAGATAAATGGATTATTGGAAATGAGGATTGAGAGACTATGTGGAGTGCAGCACGGTGCCGTTTGGAGTTTCAGTGTGCTGGTGAGAGCATATGTTGAGTTTGGGATACCACTAAAATATCTAATGAAGATACCCAGTAAAGAGTCAGATATAGGTATTTAAGGTCACTTCAGAGATCGGAGCTAAAATTTTAGAAGGACCAATCATTAACATATGGCTTCTAGCTCTCTCATTGAGACCAAGGAGTTGTCCTTTGCTATAGACTAAATATAAACAATAGAAATTGTAAATAAAAGTACAGTATAAGCATACCTACAAATAACCATTTGCCATAGGCAATTCAGTTACTTAAGCTATTTAGTTTCATAATCATAAATCAAAATTATGAAAGGAACAAAGAACCTATTTATAAATTGCATTAGATAAGCAAACATCCATTTAATTGGCAATTTTGTTTTATAAGGTAGGTTTGTTTTCTGCTTTCGGACACCATGAATATTTCATGATGTTGCATGTATTTACACATCTGTGTATTTGATTTATTAATTTACTGCTGTAATTATAGCTCTCTATTAAATGATTCTGTTCATGGGTTTCAGTTTTTTTCAGATTTTAATGATGGAGATAAAATTTATCAAACAGTTTCTAACAAGCTAAACTCAAAATCACTCTTTCTTTTAATAATATTTATTTCTCTTTGACCCGGATAAGGCTACTCACTGTTCTCTTAGACAAGGATGTGTTTCATTCAAACATACTATTCTGTCACTCCTACATAACAGGGTACATTCAGCCTTTCCCCAACAATTTTCAATACTTTTAGGTGGGTAAGAAGTATGTAGTGCTCTATCCATGATTTATGTTCCTCTTCCATGGAGTTAAGTTGTTGTTTAGCAATGGCTTCCATGATGTGACCACATTTCCCATCCACCTTTGCTTCTGCGTGGGGCAGAGGTGTATGGGCATAAGTTATAATGAACACTTCTGAATAAACTTTTAACTCTGTCATTTACACACTTTACCTTTCCTATCTGCTGGCTGAATATTGATCACTTGGGTGAGCTTAAAGTCACAGATTGAATATGACAGAGGCTTCATTAGCTTGAGTCATGGATGGCTACACAGAGCAGAGATTCCATTGACTTTACCAGGGTGATAAATAAATTTCCATTTTCTTTATGGAGACTTTATTATTAATTCGCTACAGCAGCTATTTGGCTACTTTAACTTCCATACTACAACAGAGCATCTGAGCCACAGGCTGTATATAGCTTAGGTCTTTAAGTTCAGTTTTGTATTAAAAACATCCTCAGAGCTAGCCATTGAGAAAAACGCCAGTCTCGTTTTGTTTGTAGATTAGGATTCTTTAGCATCAGAGTTAAAAGTTTCTTTTAAAGAAATATGGAGGGAGAAGAAAAGAGGTTATTTGGAGCAGACTGTAGTTAGTTTTCAAAAGGGCATGTCACTTACTTCTTGTAGAAAGTCTGAGATACTCCTCAGTGAATCAAATAAAATAAACTAAAAGCTGTTTTAAAGATAAAGAACCTGAACATCAGGCTGATTTGCTGAAGGTCACATAGCTATTATCAGAGTTGAATTTTGTACCTAGAATTGTACTACCCATGGGTGGTCTTCCAATTATATCACATTGGTTTCTAAGAAACGTAGCTATGTACGTTTCCGTTTCTCTGGATGGCTCTACAGCTTCTTAAAGAGACAAATAAATTTCAGAAATTCTTTCTTCAATGAATATAAGCTCAGAGCAAATATTTCAATGTAGAAGTGATGACCATTCAAGGAGACTACAACCCATAAGAACAACCATATATAGCAGTGCCATTTATTTAAAAAAATATGTGTTTCCATGAGATGCAGCCATGCCTGCAATTTTGCTATTATGTATATTTGTTGGCTACAAGTTTCAAAGGATTAGAAAAGAGCAATCCCATTTGTATTACTGTACACGCACATATCAATAAAAAGGCTCCCCGAAGGTAATATAAAAGCTAGTGAAGATTGAAAAACCCTCTCAGAAATACAGATAGAGTCATTTGGGGTCACCTGCATTGTCAGGGAGAATATAAATTTATTTGAATGCACTGAATCTGAGAAAACTTATAAAATAAATGGTAGGAATATAAATTTGGGGCCAAAGAGTCATTGTATCACTGAAATAGATAATCTTGGCCTGTTTTTTGTTATAACCCTTTGTGATACTATAATGGGTGATGATAATTTGAAAGTAGCCTTATTTGGTGTTGAGGATGGTTAGTGGAGCACGTTTTATTTCACAACCAAGCAGAGACATACAGTCTTAAAAATTCATACATCATTAACTGAGCTATTTGATAACATATCAGTATGTCCCATAAGAGGGAAGAAAAAGATAAAGAATGGCCTCCGGGTTCTTGAGGAAGACATTCCTGGGTTTTAATGTGAGCAAAAGACTTTTAAAATAAATTGACATTACTTCAAAGGGGCAGAAACAGAATTTTTCAATCCAAGTTTTCTGAAGAAAATGTTCTATGAATAGTGGGGGTCAGGGTGTGGAGTCAGAAAGGAATCTATCTAAAGTTTAGGCAAGCTAACTTAACATTAAATCTATTTTGCTCACCCCAATCCTACCCTTGCTTCTATGTTCAGATTAAGTCACCTTGTTCATGAAGATTCCTATAGGTGAGATTGTCTACAAAATATTATTGTGGTGTTTCTTCTTCAACATATAAAAGCCATAATAAATATCTTTACCTGTTAAACATAAAATTCATTTGATTTAGAAAAACTAGCAAAATGGACAGAAAACATTACATGTATTTTTTTTTAAATGAGTCTGGATTTAGGTAAGAAGAAATTTATTCCAAAAGAAGATTACAATAGAGATGAACTATTGTAATAGGGAGAATACTCTGATTGTGAGATTTGTAAGCATCCCAAGGGGTAGACAGAAAAGGTAAAGAAAGTAACATGTCCGGGTGTGGTGGCTCAAGCCTGTAATCCCAGCACTTTGGGAGGCCGAGGCGGGTGGATCACGAGGTCAAGAGATCGAGACCATCCTGGTCAACATGCTGAAACCACGTCTCTACTAAAAATACAAAAAATTAGCAGGGCATGGTGGCGTGTGCCTGTAATCCCAGCTACTCAGGAGGCTGAGGCAGGAGAATTGCCTGAACCCAGGAGGTGGAGGTTGCTGTGAGCCAAGTTCGTGCCATTGCACTCCAGCCTGGGTAACAAGAGCAAAACTCCATCTCAGAAAAAAAAAAAAAGAAAGAAAGTAACACTGTAAAAACAGGGTATAGGGGAATAGGATGAGCAGATGTTGTAATAGGATGGCCAGCAAGGGGTTTGTTCTACACTTCAAAGGCTGCTGAAGCTTTCAATGCCTCCTTAAAATGAACAGTGGGCACATTTTGTTCTTTAAATGTGGACATTCAGTTTTCCTAACACTGTTTATTGAAGAGACTATCTTTCCTCCATTGTGTCTTGTTAGTGGCTCTGTTGAATGTTAGTTGACCATATATGGTTAGATTTATTTCTGAGCTCTGTATCCTGTTCCACTTGTCTGTGTGTCTTCTTTTATACTAATATTCTGTACTTTTTTGGTTAACATAGCTTTGTAACATAATTTTAAGTCAGGAAGTGTGATGCCTTTAATTTTGCTTTTCTTTCTCAAGATTATTTAAGCTACTTGAACTCTTTGTTTATATGTATATCAAAATATCATGTTGTAAACCTTAAATATATGCAATTAAAAACAACAACAACAACTAAAGGCAACTAAAGTTCAGGGTGGGGAAAGAAGAGAAATCTGCATGAAATGTGGTCAAGGCACAGTTAGAGGACATTTTATCCAGAGTTATCAGGATGGAAAAATAATTCAGCCATAATATATGACACAGAATAGGAATATCAATGTCTGGGTATGCCTTTGTTATAGGTAAATAAGTCAGTCATTTCCAAGTATTATCTAAATCAAATAGAGAAAATCGGTTCTTTGCAGTAACTTATTTCTTAGGACACAAAATGGTGGCAAGGTGCATTGGTCCATTCTCATGCTTCTATGAAGCAATACCCAAGACTGGGAAACTTACAAAGGAAAAGGTTTAATTGACTCACAGTTTCATAGGGCTAGGTAGGCCTCAGGAAACTTACAATCATTGCAGAAGGGGAAGCAAACATGTCCTTTCTGGAGGGAATTCTTGTCCAGCAAGAGGATTCCAACCTGAGTGGCAGGTGCTCAGGAAGAAAAAAAGACAGTGAAGCAGGGTCAGGAGGGTTGAGGAGTTAGTGCTCCAACAAGGGCTTTATTTCTCAAAGTCTTCGATTATATACATTTTTCCAGGCTCTGATTTATGTCATTGCAAGGGGAAAAGCAGATCTATTCATCACATGCCCTACACAATAAAGATGACAGATACATAATCAATGCTCATAAAAGGTAATGGAACTCCCTTGTGATCACAAAACTTATCCAGACATTGTTCCTCATGACTGCAGGTGTTTCTGGTTTCAATCATCTGATTATCTTTTAACCAGATTCTCCTTTGTCTGTCCCTGATTCAATGTTATCTCAACTTCTCTCTTTCAGGCGTCCCTGTGTCTGAGCTCAAAACCATCCATATTGTGGAATTCACTTTGCAAATATTCACATGGTTGGGTTCCCCACAGTCCTTCATATGGCAACAGGAAGGAGAAGAAGGAGAGTTGAACAAAGGCAGTAGCCCCTTATAAAACCATCAGATCTCATGAGAACTTACTCACTATCATGAGAATAGCATAGGAAAAACTACCCACATGATTCAATTACCTCCCACCAGGTCCCTCCCATGACACATGAGGATTATGGGAACTAAAATTCAAGATGGGATTTGAGGGGGGAAATAGCCAAACCATATCACAAGGTTTCTCAACCACAGTTGTTTTCCAGTGGCATAGGCTCAGATAACATTTTCATATTAAAGGCCTAGCCATAAGATTATAATAAAATTTACCATTTGGTATATGAATTTCTAAATTAATCAAGAAAAATTAAATCAATAAAAAACATTAACCCACTTCCATACATTTTAAAAGTAAATAAACCAATAAATATAATTCCTACTTGTAATATTACAAACTTGGAGAAACTAAAATAAATAAATAAACATTAGGACTTTTTTTCAAAAAACAGTACCTATATTGGAACCTAAACATGCCCAAGTCCTAGAAAATTTGGAGGTGGAATTGCATTGATCCAGTTTAAGTGAGGCTCTGAATTCCAAACAATTTTCAAATTTTCCTCTATTTTAAAAGCAGCTACAGGACCTGAGAGGGACAGCAAAACTGAATTATAATGTGAGGTGGAAGCTTTCAGATCACTTCTGACAACATCTATATTCCAATGTTTAAACTTTGATAAAATATTCATTCTATTTATGTTTCTCATACCACCTAGCATTTCCCTAAACATTCTTCTTTGTCTTTAACCCATGGTAAAACTGTCTTTATCCCAAATCACAGCACCAACACAACTTTAGCTCATTATCAGGCAAGGAATGCTTGTTGTTAGTGTATAGTTGTTCTTAAATATCTTTAATTCTTGTACCTTTATATTAAGCTTTATATGTTTGTGTAATGCTTTGCTTATTAGATTTGAAATACCTTGAATACAAAGGTTTTCATTTTAACTCTTTCCCAAAGGTCAATATAGTAATTTGACAATTGTAAATTGGGAATATATTCATTTTCTAGTTCTTACATATTTATTTTTTGTAAATTTGCTCCATTGGTATGATATTTTTAGATTTTCTAATATTTTATGATATCAGAAAATCATCAGTATATTTTTAGATTTTCTGACATTTTATCAATATACAAACTATATTACTTATAAACATGAATTATTCAAAGCATAGGACATTAAACTTTATGTAATTCAATGCTCTCATTTTATTGATGAGGAATTTGAGGTGCAGAGATCAAGTCTTTACCTAAGTAACTAGTTTCTTGGCATATAATAAACAATTTTTTAAGATTACTTAATATAAGTAATAGGTATTATCATTTCTTCAGATACTAAAAGGAATTCATGACTCCCCTGATGGTTAAGGAGCACTGACCTAGATAATTTCTGAGGACTTTCATAACATGATTAATCTTAAGAACTATATTTTTCTATTATACTCATGTAAGTGAAGTAGAATGATAACTTTAAGTAAGTCAAAATTTAAGTATTCAGATAATCAAGTTCAAAGTCTCTGGAAAAATTGTCTGAATTTTAAAATTCATAACCATATTCTACCTTTAATGAAATCGTTGTTATATAACATATATTTCTACACAGACCAAAGTACTTTACAATGATAAGACATAAAGGAATTTTTGCAGGATCTAGCCTTTCATGCCATAGATAACCTGCTTTAATCTTAGTCACAAGATATGCCAGACAAATGCTTTTGCATCAGTAGGAGTCAGGAATAGTTTGAGAACTCACGCAAGCACAGGAAGACATATTTCCTTTCAGAGAAATATAAAGAGACATAATTTGGTATTTGCATGTAACATTTAACCCTTAAGTGTACTTTTCAGCAAATTACTTAAAATTATCTAAAGTACTTATTCCACCACAAACTAAAAGTAAGTGTAGTCTTTGTTTTTAAAGAGCTTAAAATTTAATCTTAGAATCAAATACATGAATAAATAATTATATTGCTGGATAAAATGAAATTAAGTAAGAAATATGAGTATATACACATAATTTGTCCATTAAATAAATAATTCAGTGGAATAAGCAGTTAGCAAAATATCATCAGAATGTGAAATTCACAGATATAAAATAATACAAACTTAAAAATGGCAAGATTTGATTCAGACACATAGTTTGTCAACATGAAACATTTGAGTGGGAAAAAAAGGAAACAAGGAAATAAAACAACAAATATCTCCATAGCATAGAATCGTTTAATCAATAGGTTAACTTTTTAATTATAAAATTTTTAGGATAACATTGATCAGTGGTTCTTAAAGCATTTGAGCTTTTAGATTGTGTTAGTGTGTGTGAGTAAATCTTTCTTAGAGAAAATATATGTATATTAAGACAAGAATTTGCACACAACTATTGCTATTCTTCATTAATTCCAATTAATTTTAGATTAATAACTATTCAAATGACCAGAATACATCCCTTGAGTTTTCTGAGGTTAGTTCAGTTTTCTATAAACATTGGACTAGATTAAGAAAGTCTAATTTGGAACACAGGACAAAAACCCACTTTTCTTTGGTGATTTAATAACAAACTTCCTTGTGATCTTCATTCTTTAAGAATAAGGTTCTAGTGAGACTTTACAGGGTTAAAAGAAGATTATCTAGTACAGGGTTAAAAGAAGATTATCTTTAATTCTATGCTTTGAGTCTAAGTCACAATTAATAATTTGTTCAGCTGTGCATTGTGAGATATAAAGCTGAAAATTTGCAGTCTTTTTTTTCAAAGAGCTTAAATGGAATCTTAGAATCAAATGTGAATATATAATTACTGGATAAAATGAAATTAAGTAAGAAAAATAAGTATATTCTATATGATATGGAACGATAAAAGGATGAATACTTTTGCTAGACTTTCGTAATAAATTAATAATTAAGGTAGCAAGAACATTAGTTGCTGAAATACATTCATCGTATATTGTTGGGTGAAAGGCAGGTTAAGGCATTGTATGGGATTCAGAACATAATATTTATAAATAATTAGTATGTAATTTATTACTTAGAAAAAAAAAACAATTTCACAAGAACCCAAAACAAAATGTTCACAATAGTTATTCTCTAATGAAATAATGGGTTACTTTTATTTTTTGTTATGTGTATTTATAATTGCCTAGAATGTACATTTTTATTTGTGCATATGTATATGACAACTTTATAAAAATTTCATAAACCCCATATTTTAAAAATAATAGTAAAATATGCCACTTTGGCATAGAGATTATTTTGAGCTGAAGGCAATTGAGAAGTAGTAGACACAGGAAGAACTCACTGTCTTTCCTCTTTTTGCCTAAAAATGTGGAATAATTTTCTCTTGGAAAAGTTGAGTTGAATTACCATTTGTAAATGTGTTACCCTCTTCCTTAATGGGAAAACAACCTTGTTAAACAACCTTTATGTATCATATGTTTCCTAGTCGTCTTTATACCATTTACTAGCCTGAGAAGCCAAGGCCCTTTTCTTTGTCTAGTCACTTCTCCATATAAATTGCTCTTTCTTTGATAACTCTTTTCATTGATCATCAATTTATCACCCTTTTGGGTTTTCACTTCTTTTCTGTGTCTCCTCCGTGCATGTAAAAATACTAAATCAAATAAAATTTGTATGCTTTTTCTTCATTAATCTATGTTTTATCAGTTTAGTTAATTCTCCCCTCCCCTGTGTTTTCAGAAACGGATCCGTAACTTGCACTATATACAAAAATTTACTTAAGATGTACCACGGACCTCCATGTAAAACAGAGAACTTGAAAATTTCTAGCAGAAAACACATATTTTGTATGAACTTATCTAGAATATATAAAGATGTGTCAAATATCAAAATTCTTAAAATTAAAACACCAGTGTAAAAATAGGGAAGAAATTTAAACAGACACTTCGCCAAAGAATAGATCCTGGTGGTAAGTAAGCACAGAAAAAGCACTATTTGTTGCTAAGAAAATGAATATTAAAAACACAATAAGCTATGTCCCACACCTATTGGAATGGTAAACTGTCAGCACCAGATTCAGGGTAGGATGTGAAGCAACAAAGCCCATTATAGATTTCTGGTGGGACTATAACATGGTACAACTACTTTGAAAACATTTTGGTAATTTTCTATGAAGTTAGATATACAGTTAGTATATGATAAAATACTGCACTCCTAGGTATTTACTCAAGATATGTAATTGTTCAGCCAGGCTCCTTTTGCCTGCTACCCTGAAAAAACGTCCTATACACTGAGAATAGCAGGTTTTGCAGCAGGAAAATAGTTTAATAATCACAGGGTCAGGTGAGCAAGGAGAACGGGAGATGGTTCTGAAATCCTCCTCTCCAAGAATTTGGAGGCTAGGTTTTTTAAAGATGATTTGGTGGGCTAGGGAATAAGAAATGCAGATTGGTGGAGTCAGGGATAAAATCACAGGGGTGTCAAAACTGTCTTCACACAGTGGAGTCACTTCCTGGGGGAGGGAAGTCACAAATCCAAGTGGTGTCTCTTGGTCTACTGAAAGGCTAACTCCGAAAAAATCTCCAAGACTAGTTCTTTGCATTTCACAATAGCGATGTTATCTACAGGAGCCGTCAGGGAAGTTATAAACCTTGTGATCTTTCATTGTGTATGGGGGAGTAGGCACTGGAGGAAAGCAAGCTAAGCAAGTAAACGCAGGTTATCGTTTATGCCTGTTTTCAGCGAAGTTCGGATCCCTATCATAATTCTAACCTTGTTTTATGAACGTGGTTCTAATCTCCAAGCAAGGCGGGGAGTCAGTTTCTTTTGCCTCAAATTTTAACTATCAACTAAATTCCTTTCATGATTGTCTTGGCCTCTGGACTGGAATAAGAAACAAACAAAACAAAACAAACAATAATGTAGCCTGTGAGGCTGGAGGAAAAATGGAGTCAATCATGTTAGGTTTCTCTCATTATCAAGAATTTTGCAAAGGCAGTTTTAGATGGATAAAACCTAGAATGCCAATGGTTATAGCAGCTTTGCTAATAATTACCAAAACCAACAATAAAGTCATATGTTCTTCTACCAGATAATGAATAAACAATATCTAGTATATCTATACAGTGGAGTAGTACTCAGCAATATCAGTAATGAACTGTTTATACAAGCAATAACATGAATCAATCTCTATTGCATTTGCTAGTTAAAATACCCATATTTTAAAAACCACATATTGTAAAGTTCAATTTATGGAACTCTGTAACAGGCAAAGCTATAGGGATGAATTATCAGCGCTTATAGTTAAAAAAGTTTTCAATATTTGTTAAATGATAAGAAAGACTATTTAGGATTATTGTGACGGTGTCAAGATTATCACAATGAGGAAGGGTGATGGGGCTCCACTCCAAAAATAGAAAGAAGAAGAGCATATGGATAGACAAGGAGCAGATTGACAGTGGTGATTGCAGTTGCAGGGCTTGTCACTGGAAAATTACTTTAAAAAGATATCCAGGGTAGGATAAATTATTTTAAACTGACTTACCAGGACTCTTGTGGAAGGCAATGAAAGTTGATCAGATGTAAAGACAGGAGGCTTTTTTCTAAAGTGACTTAGCAAGATTCTTGCTAAAAAAGGGAAACAAACTTTTTTTTCTACACTTACACAACATTTCTGATACCAATTGTGTGTATTTTACACACCAAGCAATTCTCCAAGTCTCTGAAAACACCAACTAGCTATTCTACAATTTAATTCAATTCTAACTCTAACCTCCTGGAGTTAACACAGCTCCCACAGATTAAGAACTCAGTTCATCAAAATTGCCCCCCAGCACTCCTTCAGTGCCAGTTGTAAATAGTGGGTTTCCAAGTTACTAATATTCCGGTCCAAATTGACTACAAATCAGGAATTCCCACCATTCACTCCTTAGGTTCAAAATTTGCTATAATGGCTCACAAAACTCAGAGAAATATTTACTTACACTTACCTACATATAAAGAATATAATATGGAATGCAAACAAACAGCCAGGCAAGGGGACACATAGAATTTGGTCTGGAAGAGTTCCCAGCACAGGAATTTCTGTTATGTGGAGTTGGGGTGCTCTAACCTTCCACCATGTGGATGTGTTCACTGAACCAGAAGCCCTCGAAATCCCATACTTTGGGTATTTTTGTAGGCTTCATAACATAGAAATAATTGATTCATAACACAATCTCTAGCTCCTCTCCCATCCCCAAAGGATAGGGTGTAGAAACATAAAGTCTCAGCTTCTAATTGTGTTTTGGTAACTAGCTTTTATTCAAGAGCCTGTTAAAAGTAGTTACATTAAAACATAAGATGTTACAATCTCCAAGGAAATTCTACAAGATTTAGGAAAAATTTCAGGGGTTTTGGGGACCAAGGGCAGAGACAAATATATTTTGCTATGGTTTGAACATGCCCCCAAAATTCATGTGCCTGTGACCTTCTGGCACACCCATCCTTTGAAATCTAGGTGGAAGTAGCCACAACCCACAGGCCGTACACTTGGTGTACCAATGGGCACTGCACCCCAGACATCATCAAAACTTGCTGCTTGTAAAGTGGTGGCCTATACAGCCTGAGCTGCACAGAGGCCCACTCAAACTGCATCTGGAACAGCCGAGGATCATGAGGACACCAGAGTGCAGAAAGCAGAGCCTCAAGGCAGTACCTGGCAGTGTCTAGCAGGAAACATCAAGATCCCACAGGGGCCTATGCTCTAACCTTTTAAATCAACCTTGTCCAACCCATGGCTCACAGGCCGCATGTGGCCCAGGATAGCTTTGAGTGCAGCGCAACACAAGCTCATAAACTCTTTAAAAATATTATTAGTATTTTGCAATTTTTAAAGCTCATCAGCTATCATTTGTGTTCATATATTTTATGTGTGGCCCAAGACAATTCTTCTAGGGTGGTCCAGGGAAGCTAAATGATTGGACACCCCTATCATAAATAGTTCTGCACTGTAACCCACAAACTTTGGGAATGTGGTGGAAGTAGCTCCCTGATTTGAGGTTTTTCTTCCATTGCCTTAGTTAATAGCTCCTATCTTCAGTTTAGATGGCTTATTATTTCCTTATGCAGTTTTTTGGTGATATACTTTGTGTTTTCTCCGTATCATGCTTTCTCATTATTTTGAATGTGCATTGTCTGAGAATGTTTCAAATTTTCAAGTTCTGCTTTTCTTTTGATTAATAATGTAGTCTTATTTCTCTCTTCTCACATACTACTTGAGTTTCACTCACATCTGACTTACATGAGACTGGTTTTTGCTGAAATGAGTTAAGGCTTTTGGGGCTATTGGGATAGAATGCATATATTTTGTATGAAAGAAGAAAATGAGATTTTGGAGGTCAGGAAAAAAATGCTACAATTTGAATGTTCTCAAATTATAGAGCAGTCGAAAAAAGTCAACCCACACCTTCAATAATTTGCTTAGAAATGTTCTCATTCAAATATTCAATTTCATTTCTAACAAGTTCTATCTTTCACAAAACACTAGAACACAAGCAAAATTCAGTCAAAAATTTTTTTTGTCACTTTGTAACAAAGGTTGCATTTTCTCCAGTATCAGATAACATGTTCCTAATTTTCAGCTCAGGCTTCATCAGAATGGCCTCTCCCTTTCATGCTTCTACCAGAAGTCTGGTCATGATGACTTAGGTAGTCTATAAGAAGACTGAAACTTTGTCTATAGCTATTCTCTTTTCTTTTTGGGTTCTCACTAGAATGGACCTAACAGGCTATTCACAATAACGTGTGCATTTTCTACTATGTACCTCAAAATTCTCCCAGCCTTTACTGATTACCCAATTTCAAAGCCACTTACGTACTTTAGGTATTTGTTATAGCAGCACCTGAGCTCTTGATAGCAATTTTACAGAATGTTTTGGGAGCTTTATTAATAATTGTCAAAGCTTGGAAACAGCAAAACTATCCTTTAATAAGTAAAAATGCAATGAATAAATAAACTGTGGTACATCTAGACAATGAAATATTATTTAATATTAAACGTAAATTAAGTATCAAGCCACAAAAAGACATGGAGGAACCTTAAATGTATATTACTAAGTGAAAAAGCCAATCTGGAAAGGCTACGGTCTTAGTTCATTTTCTGGTGCTATAACAGAATACGTACTGAATAACATAAATAAAACATTTCTCACAGTTCTGAAGAGTAGGCAGTCTAATATCAAAGTGACTGCATCTGGTGAGGGCCTTTGTGTTGCATTACATCGTGGTGGAAGATGAAAGGGCAAGAGAACAAGCATGAGAACAGAGAGAATGAGGATCAAACTTGATTATCTTTTCAAGAACCCTCTCCTCTGATAACTAAACCATTCCCTCAATAAGGGCATTAGTTCATGTACCAGGACAGAGCCTTTATGAGATAATCACATCTTAAAGGCCTCACCCAGTAATACCAAAACAATGGTAGTCAAATTTCAACATGAGTTTTGGAGAGAACATTCAAATTATAGCATTTTTTCCCCTGACCTCCAAAATCTCATTTTCTTCTTTCATACAAAATATATGCATTCTATTCCAATAGCCCCAAAAGCCTTAATTCACTTCAGCAAAAACCAGAGTCTCATGTAAGTCAGATATGAGTGAAATTCAAGGCGGGATTTATCCTGTGACAAATTCCTCTCCAGCTGCGAGCCTATGAAATTAACAAGTTACCTAGCTCCAAAATACAATGGTGAAATAGACATATAATAGACAATTTCTATCCCAAAAAGTGACATACAGGCATGAAGAAAAGCGTGACTGTCTCCACTAAATCCAAAACCCAACAGAGAAAACAACACTAAATATTAAACCTGGAGAATAACCTTCGTTGACTCCTTGTCTAGCATCCTGGGCACACTGGGGCGGAATTTTGGACTCAAGACCTTGGGCAGCCCCATCTTTAAGTCTTTGTTTGATTTAGTCCATATTTCAGGTCTTTTGGGTTGAATTCTCATGCCTGCAGCAACCCAAGGCTGGCATTTCATGATGGTAGCATTGATGAAAAGAGTCAAACTCTAAAATATTTGAAGAGATTAATTCTAAGCCCAATATGAGTGACCATGAGCCCATGACGCAACCCTCAGGAGGTCCTGAGAACATGTGCCCAAGGTGGTTAGGGTACAGCTTGGTTTCATATATTTCAGGAAAGCGGGAGACATCAATCAAACACATTTAAGAAATACATTAGTTTGGTTCAGAAAGGCCGGACAACTCAAAGTGGGGAATTCCAGGCTATAGGTACATTTAAATGTTTTCTGGTTGACATTTGATTAGCTTTATCTGAAGACCTGTGATTAATGGAAGGGAATGATCAGGTTAAGGAAAGGATTATGGAGACTAAGCTTCATTGTGCAGAGGAATCTCTCAGATAGCAGGCTTCAGAGAGAGCAGGTTGTAAAAATGTTTATTAGACCAAAAAGGTGCCTGGCTCTTAGTTGATTATATCTCCTGAAGGGTTAAAAAGGAAGCGAAACAAAGGGTAAAGGGGATTCCTATAGAATGTGGATTTTTCCCACAAGAGACTTTGCAGGGTAATTTCGAGGTATGGCAAGGAAATGTATTTTGGGGCAAACCATTTTTATTTTCTTCCTTGTTGTGCCAGAGTCAGATTGGAAAGCAAGACACAATATAAAGGGTCAAATAAAACCCATCTGATGTGAATTTATGATTTGTATGGCATGACTCCCCAGATTCCTTAGATAGGAATTTGGGCAAGATAAAAAATCAGAGCTTAGTCCTCAGTAGTTCTACAGTTTTAGGGTCTTGAGAATGATCCCATGGCTCCACCAGACATTGCCATAGTGGGGACTCTGTGGTGACTTAAACATCACATTTCCACTCAGCATTGCTGTTGGAAGGGCTCTCTGAAGTGGCTCTACCCTTACAAGTCTCTGCATGGACTCCCAGGCTGTCTACAACATCCTTTATAATCCACATGGAGGAAGCTATGCATACAATAATCTTGCATTCTGTAATCCTGCAGAATTAACACCATGTGAATACTACCAAGAGTGACAGCTTATCTCTTCCAGAGCAACATGTCTGGTTGCACTTGAGTCTGCTTGAGATGTAATGGGGATTGGGGTGGGGGGCAAATAGGTGCTGTAATGTGATGAAGAGAGTCCTGAGGCAGCTGTGGACAGTGAGCCCATGGAAGCTGGAAGCTGTCCTGGGCCTGTCCCACAAAACCATTCTGCTCTCCTAGAACTGACGGCCTGTGATGGAGGGGTAGCCTTAAAGATCCCCAAAATACCTTCAGGATTATTCTACTATTGTTTTGATCCCTCTATCTCTACTAATCTCCTTAGCAAATGGGTGCTTGGCTACACCTTTGATTTTCTCTCCTAAACATGCCATTTTACTTTCTTACATGGTCATGCTGTAAATTTTCCAAATCTTTTCTATTTCTTTTTTAACTATAAATTCCACTGCTAAGTCATTTATTTCTTCTAATATATTACCCTGTGGAGTTAAAAGTAGGTATGCAACTAAATGTAGGTATGCCTAAATGCTTTGCTCCTTAGATATTTCTTCTGTCAGATATCCTAGTCCATTGCTCTTATGTTCTGCATTCCATAAAGCCCTTGGGCATGAACACAATTCAATCAAGTTCTTTGCCACTTTATAACAAGGATAGCCTTTATTCCGGTTTCCAATATCTTCTTTCTCATTTATGTCTGAGAACTCATCAGAATGGCCTCTACCATCCATGTTTCTACCAACATTCTGGTCACTACTTAAGTTAATCTCTATGAAGTTCCAGACTTTTTCTATATTTCTTCTTATTTTCTGAACCTTCACCAGAATTGGCCTTAATGCTCCATTCATGGCAATCTAGGCATTCTCTAGCATGCTCCTCCAAATTCGTCCAGCCTCTACCCATTACCCTGTTCCAAAGCTGCTTCCACATTTTCAGGTTTTGTTATAGAAACAGCCCCACTCCTTGTTACCAATTCTTCATCATATTGCACTCTCTTCTGTTTGTTCTATCAGAATACTACAGGCAACGTATTTATAAATAGATAGATAGATAGATAGATAGATAGATAGATAGATAGATAGATAGATAGATAGATAGATAGATAGATGATAGATAGATGTATTTCTCCTGCTTCTAGAGACTGGGAAGTCCAATATCAAGGTGCTAGCATTTGGCAAGGGCCTTCATGCTGCATCATCCCTTGGTGAAAAGGGCAAGAGAGGATGATGGACAAACTTTTTTCCATCCAAAACTCACTTCTGTGATAACTGACCCACTTTCTTTATGAAGGCATTAATCAAGTCATACAGGCAGAATTCTCATGAACTTCTCATCTTTTAAAAAAGTATCACCTCATAATAGTCACAAGAGCAATTACATTATTAAATGAGCTTTGGAGGGGGCATTCTAACTAAAGTAGTTAAATTATGTATGAGTCCAACCATATGGCATTCTGAAAAAGACAAAGCTATATAAACAGTAAAAAGATCAGTGGTTACCAAAGATTTGGAGATGGAAGTGTTGAGTAGGCAGAGCTCAGAGGATTTTGGGGGCAGTGAAAATACTTTGTATAATACCATAATTATGGATACATATTATTATGCATTTGTTCAAGTCCATGAAATGTACAACATCAACAGTGAGCTCTTATGTAAACTATGAACTTTGGGTGATTCCAACATGCCAATGTAGGTCCGGCAATTGCAACAAATGTACCACTCTGGTGGGGGATGTTTTTAATGAAGTGTGTAACCTAGTCCCTTTCAATTGCTAAAACAAAGCACCATAGACTGGATGACTTATAAACAGAAATGTATTTCTCTCTTCTTGATTTATAGATGACCATCTTTTTGCTCACATGGTGGAAGAGGCAGGGGACCTCTCTGGTTTCTTTGATAAGGGCACTAATTTCATTAATGAGAGCTCTACTCTCCCAACCTAACCATTTTCCAAAGGCCCCACCTCTTAATATCATCCCCTTTAGGGTTATTGCTTTAACATATGAGTTCAGGGGGTGGACAAAAAATTCAGTAGATTGCAGGAGGCTATGCATGTGATGAAGAGGGACTAAATGGAAAATTTATACCTTTTGCTCAGTTTTAAATCTAAAACTGCTTTAAAAATTAATCCTTAAAGAACAAAAAAATACTGAAAAGTAAAGTACCATGTAAATAGAGTATAATTAGCGGTTGGATGACAGATTATCTCATAGTAAGAGGTGATTTAAATATGCTTCTGGAAATTGTACTGGATAATGTTAGTCCCTTCCACATTCAAGTTGCAAGATTTTAAAAAATCTTTCAATGAAAGTAAAGAAATGAATAGATGTTGGTGGTTTATCAAGTCCTTTCCCAGGGAGAGGAAACAAAGCAGATAGAAAATCATGGAAGTGAACATAGACTAAAAATAAGCTTAGATAATTTTCCATTGCATGTATATACCACATATTCTTTATTAATTTACCTGTCAATGAACATTTAGGTTGTTTCCACATTTTGGCTATAGACAATAGTGCTGCAGTCTACATGTGAGTGCTACTCTCTCCTTGAGATACCAATTTCAATTTTTTTTTAAATACCCAGAAGTACGATTACAAGATCATATGATAATTCAATTTGTTAAGTTTTTGAGAATGTTTCCTTTTATTTTAGTTCAAAAGTACTATGTGAACTGGGAAGGAAGAAAGGAGAAACATAAGTTGAGCATTTTAGTAACCTATTTCCTGGGAGAAGTTCACTAAAACCACCTTTTTATTAGGAGAAGAGTGTAACAATAACCCATTTCTTTTACCCTGGAGTTTTTGCTTTTCGTTCAATTCACTTGCCTTGATTTCAATGGTATGATAAACAAAAGGCTATGAATACTTGGTAACATATCAATGAAATGATTATAATAATCCAATTGAGATTTGACATTTTTATCCTCAACAACTTAACTCATTATCTGAATAAGATATATTTAATAAGTGAATTGGATTGATAAATTATAAGTTTAAAATGTTTAACTCAATTGTGAACAAAATATAATTCAGCAGAGCATTGTCAGAAGCTCCGCTCTTAGGATTCCTAAACACAATGATGAGTCGTCACTCATTATCTAAACTTGTGATTGTTTTTGTATCATTCTAACCCTTTTTAAAGTAAATACCTATTGATGCAACCTCCCTTCTTAATGACCTTTTATAATTAGAGGCAATATATATTCCTGACAATTATTTTTTCAACTGGGGCATAATTGGGATTTTTTTCTTCTAGAAATCAGTGTTGATTTTTTGTCTCATTCTTTCATTATAGTTCACTGAGTTGTATTCTCAGTACTTCCTTCTCTGTTTTTAATACTATACAACCCTCCCTACACACATTTTAAAAAGAGAACACATTTGAGTGTTACAGTCAATCAAAAAATATGTCATATATCTAGCACAGTACAAAACATAGAAAAAAATGCCATTTTAATAATGCTGTTTTCATCTTGACAAAAAATATTCTGAATGACAGCTTATGGAAAAAAAGTTATTCTCAAAGACAGCCACAGCAAGTTGTTGTTCTATTGTCACACGGTCAGTTCTCTCTAACTTCAATCCATACCTCCTCAGAATCATGTCACAGCTCCCCAAAACTTAGTGGCCTAAAAGGAATATCAATAATATTTAAAAAAAAAAACTTGTTTTTAGTAGGTATTGAGAACCAGATATAGTAGAAGCCAATTTCAAAATAGCTTATTTAATGTGAATTTAACATCACAAAATATTCACTATTCTTTAATGTAGCTAGATTTTATTAATATATGGATATTAAAGTTTTTTAATTGAATTTAAATCTTTGTCATTATCTTTAATGATTAAAAATAATAACATATGATTGCCAAAATTTCTTAAGACCCAAAATATTTTTAAATTATTTATTAATTTAAAGTAATCTAGCTTAGGCTATGATAGAGAATACTCTCAATCGAAAAGATGGCCAGGTGCAGTGGCTCATGCCTCTAATCTCAGCACTTTAGGAGGACAAGGCAGGTGAATCACTTGAGGTCAGGGTTTCAAGACGAGCCTGGCCAACATGCTGAAACTCCATCTCTACCAAAAAATAAAAAACAAATAGCTGGGCATGGTGGTACATACCTATAATCCCAGATACTGGGGAGGCTGAGATGAGAGAATCACTTGAATCCAGGAGGCAGAGGTTGCAGTGAGTTGAGATCACGCCACTGTACTCCAGCCTGGGTGACAGAGTGAAACTCTGACTCAAAAAAGAAAAAAAGACTATTTAATTCCAGTTCGTTGAGGCGATAGGTCTAGAACCCTAAATTCTGATTCTTAGTTTCATATTCTTTGTATTTTACTTGTCAAGCACTTTCGTACATATTTTCAGGATAATTCTCTGAGTGTACCAGTAGGCTATTATTAAACTAATTTTACCAAGAGAAACTTGAGACTTAGAACAACCCTGTGATTTCAGCAGGATCACACAGAAGGCACTGATGATGTAGATGTACCTCAAAAAATTAGCCAGGCATGGCAGTGTGTGCCTGTACTCCCAGCTATTCAAGAGGCAGAGGCAGGAGGATTGCTGGAGCCCAAGAGTTTGGGGCTGCAGTGAGCTATAATCATGCCATTGCACTCCAGTGTGGGTAACAGAGCAAGACCCTATCTCTAAAAACAAAATAAATTAGATTAATAATATATTTATTTTTGCTGAGTCTTATTCAGTACTTGTACCTCATCTTTGTCTCTGTATCAGTTTAAATTAGGTCCATCATTAATTTGCCGCAAAGAAAAAACTCCTTTCCCCTCCTAGGCCTCCAGGGAACTGAACTGAGAAAAGACATGTTAACAGAAGAACAGACATACAATTTTTATTAATATTTGCATGCATGGGACTTCACAAAAAAGAAGTAAAAATCAAAGAAGTGGTTACATTCAGGGGCCTTATCTACCTTTTTAACAAAGGAAAGAAGGTACCGTAAATTTTGAGGAAGTGATTAGGAAACGTGAGGGAACTAATGGATGATAAAATCTGGTTTATCTGAGTTTGGTGCAAAAGTAATAGGAGTTTTCACTATTATTTTTAAGGCAAAACCCGCAATTACTTTTGTACCAACCTGATAGTAAGGTCTATTTATGCAAACTCATTGTGATGTTGATTTCTTGGTTTTGATTATAAGAGTTGCCCTTCTCTCCCTCATATTGAGGGAGAACCTTCCTCAACTGAAAATTATGCTCTGCCTTTATGCAGAGAAGGAGAAGGCAGAGAGCTCTTTTTCCATCTGTTCATTCTCAGTTGCTTTCAGGTCAAAATAATCTTTCTGGTAAGGTAACATATTTGGAGGTGGCATACCTTGGACTTCTTCAGTATCATAGAAAACACAAGTCACAGTGACTGAAATACATAAAATTTATTATATAGTTACTGCTTGAATTTTACAGTGTTTCACAGCTCAAAGATCCAGTCCTTTCCATGCATCTCCCCTCAGCACAGCCATCTAATTGCAAGGGCACCCCAGGATTCAAGATCATTCTCAGAACATCAGACTTAACACCTGCATTACAGTCATCAGCAAGAAGAGAGGCAGAGTGAGCAAAAGACACGTTTCAGCTAGTTATACCTCTTTTAGGGAGCATGTCTTGAAGTCTCACTCAACAATTTCAATTCATATTGAAAAAAAGAAGTTAATATGCTGTCATTTACAGCTAGATGCAAGAAACATTAGGAAACCAGTCTTTTAGCTGCATGTATTGCTACTCTAAAAATGAGGAACAGGTACCAAAAAGGAAGAGAAGGAAAGAAAGATAAGCAAGTCTGATGAACAATTTCTATTTGTCATTCCAGTCTACTTCCTATCATTGTCCATTCGATTTTTTATACTCCCCCGGAAGGCTGACTTACACAAAATGCATCATGATATCATGAGCACACACTTACCCTCTGGCTGCCCATTAGATTTAGCCAGTAGGAGAAACTAGAAAATTGAAAGAAGGAAGTAGTAAGTAGTAAGTACTCTGGGTATTTATTCTCCATGCTCCCTTCCTGCCAGCCTGCTATTTATTGGTAACTACATTCAACTTTTTAAGATGACAGCTTCTACAGGGGCACTTTTCCTATAGTTACAACTGCCTTCAGGCCTAGAATTGGTAATAGCTCTCTGTACCACAGACTGAGTGGCTCAAACAAGAGAAATTTATTTTCTCACAATGTGAGAGGCTAGAAGTCTGAGATGAAGGCGGTAGCTGTGTTGGTTGATTTATTCCGAATCCACTCCTTGGTTTGCAGATGGCCATCTTCTCCCTATGTCTTTAAGTGATTCTCCCTCTATAACCACTGGTGTCCAGATTTCCTCTTCCTATATGGTTACCAGTCATATTGCAATAAGACCCACCCTGATGACCTCATTTAAATTTAATTACCTTTTTAAGACCCTATCACAAATACGGCTACATTCTGAGGTCCTGGGAATCAGAGCATTCACATATGAATCTGGAAGGGGGATGTCACACAATTCAACTTATAACAAGTCCCTTTAATAATGTTTTCCCAATTACTTTTTGTGAGTGTTCCATCTGTTCTTGCTGGGATGCTGACTGACAATCTCTGTCTTAGTCTTTATAACAGCATTTCTCAAACTGTAATGTGCATGCAAATTGCTTGGAATCCTGATAAAATTCATTCTGATTTAGTGGGAGGAAGAAGTGTTTTGCACACTGCCAAACAATGCCATTGTAATGCAGCACATCATGAGTTGCAAAGCACTATCCTAGTTTTTAAAATTTCCTAGCTGCTCCTGTGAGTGATTACTCCACTAAGTTGTCCTTTCTTACTTGAAGCCAATCTGACCTGTTACCTTGAGGCCAATTGATGTTTTCCATTTTTCTGGGTGTATTCCAAATATGTCACCATGAAGATTTTTACATCTTGGTATAATAGAACAGCATTGCCTAATTTGCTGGAAAGGTGAGTTCTGGTTATCGCTGTCGTTCAATATAACATAGATAATATTTGGTTATTAGTGTCTTCCCAGGATGTTTTAAAAATTTTTCACTTCAATTTTTCTTAAGTTGCTTACACTATCTTAGTCACAACACTGTTAAATCTTTATGATTTAAACACATTGGCATTTCCTGGTCTCTTCCTTTATTTAGCTCATTAGCACAAAAAGAAAATTAATTTAATTTGGGCTTTGAGATTACTATCAGTCAGTCCTCTGTTTCTTTTTAAATAATAACAGAGAAGAGGAATGCTGCTGCAAACATTTATATAGAGATGCTATATATTACATATAGTTGGATGCTATATATAATGTTAGCAGAAAATATCTTTATATATAGATATGGGTAGGTTCTTTGTACTCATCTTATAAATTTAATATTTATTGATTAAATAAATAGATGAATAAAGAACTGATTTGTGGATTAAATGAGCATGATGTATTTATAAGGTAAAAATAAAGGTGAAAAAATACTTAAGAAATATGTAGTTGCATTGTTAAGGATAGTAAGAGGTTTCCTAAAGAGTTTATGTTTGATGGTATAATAAATGAAGTCATTCGATTTTTAGGTTAGTAGCACATACTTTCTGTAGGAGGTTCTTTCCTAGGGCCATACCAGCTTGTATTAAGACATTGACAGAAAAATGGCAAAAAATATGGTAAATCTGGCTTCAGATATACCAGCAGAATTCAGGGCCAGCATTCCCTGAACTCTTTGGCTGAAAGAAGCCTGAGTGTTTCTGCATGCTCATAAGAGTCCACATCATAGTGCCTGACAATCGCCCTGTTATTTATTTACTCTTTAGACTTCTGACACAACTTTTGCTACCTATCATTTGTTTGATAAATTCTATATTGACATCTCAGAACCTTACTCTCATTGCTTAGAAGTGATAGAATAGCACAATTAGTGGAGAACTTACTGCTGCCTTAGGCTCTGAGACAATGAAGAAAATTATAATGAATGAAAAAGGAGTAAAAAAAAAAGATAAGGCTTCAGGGCAATACGACTGTACAATATATACTGTCATTTTTCAAATTTGCGAGGGATAGTTTACATCATGCAAAAGATGAAACAAAATTGGCTATATTAATCAGATAATCTTCTGATTAAACTTATCATTTACTCTGTGTGGGAATATATATCAGGTCCTGGAAACACAAAAACCTACTTCCCTGAGCTTCTCACAATATGGAATTACATAAGATGGTGAGTAGCATTATTATCTCAAAAGGAGTTATGCGATGAATACACATTGACTTACATAAGTGATTTACTTAATTAATTAGAATAAATATAAAAACATTTAAAAATAATTTCTCTCTGTAGCCAAAAGATTTGTGAATAGTTCTGTAAAATCAATTTCACAAAGAAATAAAACATCTAACTTTTAAATATTTAGTGATCTTGCTCAACTGAAATTTAAAATTTAGAAGGACTAGAGAAGTAAATATGTTTCAGTTCTTTTGGGCTTCATATCTCATCATTGTGGGCTAAGGATATGGCTTCACCATCACCAATATTTTCCATAATGAGAGAAGCAGGTATTATGAAAGTCCCTAGTCTTAAGTGATACCAATAGATAAAAATAATTTGAATGCACATTAGTAGCATTCTTTTACTGTGGGAGGGGCAGACCCTCCCTGACAATTATTACTGAAGTTTCATTTATTAAGAAAGAAAATGTCTTAGTTGTTGAGAGGAAAAATAACTATGAACAGGCCACATCTAGACATTACACTAAGTTAAATATTTAATAGACATGATGAAGCATTTGTTTCCCTGAACTCATTTATTTTAAATTAAGTTGTTCAGATTCTATAAAATTATTATATTCATATTAAAAATTATACTCACTCCTTGATATGGTTTGGCTCTGTGTTCTTCATCTTGTAGCTCCCATAATTCCCATGTGTTGTGGGAGGGACCTGGTGGGAGACTATTGAATTATGCTGATGGGTCTTTCCCATGCTTTTCTCATAATAGTGAATGGATCTCAGGGGATCTGATGGTTTTAAAAAGAGAAGTTTCCCTGCATAAGCTCTCTTTTTACCTGCTGCAATCCTCATAAGATGTGACTTGCTCCTCGTTGCCTTCCCCATGATCATGAGACTTCCCTAGTCATATGGAATTGTAAGTCCAATTAAACTTCTTTCTTTTGTAAATTGCCCAGTCTCGGTTATGTCTTTGTCAGCATTGTTACAATGGACTAATACAGTTAATTGGTAACAGTAGAGTGGGGCACTGCTGAAAAGATACAAGAAAATGTGGAAGCTACTTTGGAACTGGATAACAGGCAGAGGTTGGAACAGTTTAGAGGGCTCAAAAGAAGACAACAAAATGTGAAAAAGTTTCTCTAGAGATTTGTTGAATGGCTTTGGCCAAAATACTTTTAATGATATGAACTGTGAAAGTCAGGTTGAGGTGGTCTCAGATGGAGATGAGGAACTTGTTGATAACTGGAGCAAAGGTAACTCTTGTTGTGTTTTAGCAAAGAGACTGGCAGCATTTTTCCCTTCACCTAGATATTTGTGAAACTTTGAACTTGAAAGACATGATTAAGGGTATCTGGTGGAAGAAACTTCTAACCAACAAAGCATTCAGGAGGTGACTTGGGTGCAGTCAAAAGCACTTAGTTTTAAAAGGAAAGCAGTACATAAAAGCTAGAAAACTTTGCAGAAATTTGCATAAGTAATGAAAACCCAAATGGTTATCCCCATGACAATGGGGAAAATGTATCCAGGGCATGTCAGAGGTCTTCACAGCAACCCCTACCATCACAGGCCTGGAGGCTAAGGAAGAAAAAATGGTTTTGTGGGCCAGGCTGTGTCCCTGTCTTGTGTGCAGTCTAGGGACTTAGTGCCCTGCACCCAAGCTCCTCCAACCATGACTAAAAGGGGCCAAGGTACAGTTCAGGCTGTTGCTTCATAGGGTGGAAAGCTCAAGCCTTGGCAGCTTGAATCCAGGGGTGGAGGTTGCAATGAGCCAAGATTGTGCCATTGCAATCTAGCCTGGGTGGCAGGATGAGACTCCATCTCAACAAAGAAAGAAAAAAGAAAGAAATTGAGGCACAGATAAGTGACTTGCTTAAGGTCAATGACTAATAAATGACTGAGGCAGTATTTGAAACTAGGAACTTAAACCTTGGGCCCACTTTCTTCGTCACAACACTATTTCACCTCTCAATATATAATTTTGCTTATCAGTATTTCAAAACTCAATTCTTATTAACTTTATTTTCATGCAATTACTTTTGTTGTTAGATTCTATGTTAATAAAGATGGATAAAATATTGCTTTAATTATATGCACTTATATCTAGGTATTTCTTATAATATATCTTGGTACTAAATGTGTGGTCTGAAAGAGACTTTGTTTATTTAATTTCAATGAATAGTCATGTATTTGGGGGGAAAAAAAAACAGAGTCAAGTTCTACAAAAGCTAAACATTATAAGTGTACTTGTTTGTCTAATCAAGTCTATATCCATATTACTTGGTTTCTTGTGAGAATTATTAAATGGTTCGTAAAAGAATGCAAAATGTCTGATACCTAACAGACATTTGAGAAGTTTTGTTTTATACAACAGAACATTTTTCTTGGTGAAAGCAATTTCATGAATTTGGAATTGGCAGAAAAAATTGTCTTATCTTAACAAAATTGCTTTAAATACATGAAACTCTGATGTATCCTTCTCTATTTCAAATATATAATTTTGATATAGGTATTAGAATACAGGTAATGGCCAACCTCTTCTTAACACTATGAGAAACATACTATTAAGTTAATTATAGCCATACCTACTTTTCTAATGATTCTTAGCTGTGAGCAAAAACCTGTCATTATATAATTTATCAACAATTCCCTTGAAAAGAGCCAATCATTTTCCTGACATGTATTATTTAACTTTTAAAATATAGTCTTTCTACTGACTGTTAAATTGGCATCATAAAATTCCACTTTTTATAATGAAATGCTTTTAAGAAGATTCTGTAAAAAGCATTCATTTATTTTTATAATTTTATATTTCTTTCGTGGGAGTGACACTTCCTATGCATATCCCCAAATACAGAGGCCATTTTTTGTGAATGCAAAGTTCTATCAATTTAGTGAATTGAATATAATTTATTTAACCTATTATCATATAGTTTGTCTGACTTTTCTAGCATTGCCATCCTATAAATTTATGTGAGTCTTTTACAATTTCTTCTTTTTCTACAAAAAGTAGAAAAGAGAAAGGAGGCTATGTATATTGTATAACTTTATCCACCACAGTACTATTCATGGAATAAGCAATCAAAAACTGTTTAAAATAAAGCAGTAGCATAGTTTAAAAATATCCATAGTCACAAGTACAGATTCTTTATTACATTACCTTAATTCTCAGTTACTTACCTCCTTATGATAGTCCACTTAACTATTCTTACCTCACGTTTATCCTACAGTCTCCTTTTATTTCCTCATGGCTTTGTGTTAATAACAGAAATAGTATAGCTAGCTCTTGTTAAAACCATTCTTGGGTAAAAATACTTAAGGAATGTTCAATGCCCAAGCAGAGTTAAGGTATTTCTATATAGATCCATTGGAACTGAAGTTTCTATTTTATTCATCATTCATACCTTAGGGTGTGTTAAATACCAGGTTATAAAGCATATTCATTAATAAGAAAAATAGCACACATTAAATCATTTTCAACCATTAGTGCTTTATTATGAATCGAGATATGTAATTAACAGGCCAATAATTTAATGAGGCTTTGAAAATATACAACATATTAGGAGTGACATTTAACAGTGAGAAATCAGCAAGGCAAGATGCCGATTATGTCATGTTCCAAATGAGGAGAATTTAGGTTTCAGTAACAGAATAGTGGGAAAATGAGAGTGAATATGAGACTTCAGGTTGCCTTTATTAAAGATTCTCTACCTGGTTCTGCATTAAAACCACCTAGGGAACTTTTGAACAATACAGATGTCTCCTCCCCTTCCTTACCAGAGGTTAACTGAATTCATCTCTGGTAAAGGTTCATCTCAAGGGGGCTTTCTGTGTTGGTCCTTCCCAGTAGGTTGCAATGTGCAGCCAAAGTATGGAATCTTTTTAGATGAAGATTTTCTACAAGAGATCAAAAAAGTTTTAAACAAAACATGTTTGATTACTTCACAATTTTCATCTAAGCTGTGTCTTAGATGAGAAAGCTCACTGCAATTTGTTTCCCTTACAATGCCTTGTGATATTGTGATATTTCTTTTCTTTTCTTTCTTTCTTTCTTTTTTTTTTTTTGGCTACTTAGCTGGATAAAACGGTGATTGTGTGATTTAAGACTGGCATGCAGGAGCAGGCGTGGTGGCTCATGCCTGTCATCCCAGCACGTTGGAAGACCAAGGTGGTCCAATTACTTGAGCTCAGGATTTAAAGATCAGCCTGGGCAAATGACAAAGCTCTGTCTATACAAAAAAATACAAAAATTAGCCAGGTATGGTGGTACACACCTGTAGTCCCAGCAAATTGAGAGGCTAAGGAGGGAGCATCACTTGAGCCTGGGAAGTAGAGGTTACAGTGAGCCGAGATCCTGCCACTGCACTTCAGCCTGGGTGGCAGAGTCAGACCCTGTTTTTTTAAAAAAAAAACAGGCATGTGATATGCTACAATAGTTGAATTAGCTTATTTGATAAATTCTAGATATGCCAACAAATTATTTGTTAAAGCTCTTAATTCATAAATTATCATACTTATAACAATCATATTCTTTATAATTAAATAATAATAAATATTTGCACAGTTTATTATCTCTAATGACTATATTACATTGTAAATGCTATTGTGTTTAATCAGAAGTATTTTAAAAATTTTGTATCATGGGAGTGTAAATTAGTTCAACCATTGTGGAAGACAGTGTGGCGATTCCTCAAGGACCTAGAAATAGAAATTCCATTTGACCCAGCAATCCCTTTACTGGGTATATATCCAAAGGACTATAAATCTTTCTACTATAAGGACACATGTACATGAATGTTCATTGCAGCACTGTTTACAATAGCAAAGACCTGGAACCAACCCAAATGCCCATCGATGATATACTGGACTGGGACAATGTGGCACATATACACCATGAAATATTATGCAGCAATCAAAAATGATGAGTTCGTGTCCTTTGTAAGGACATGGATGAATCTGGAGAACATCATTCTCAGCAAACTGACACAAGAACAGAAAAAGAAATACCACATATTCTCACTCATAGACGGGTGAGAAAAATGAGAACACATGGACACAGGGAGGGTGTCTACTACACACAGGGGTCTATAGAGGGGATTGGGGGAGGGACAGCGGGGGGTGGAGCTGGGGAGGGATAGCCTGGGGAGAAATGCCAAGTGTGGGTGAAGGGGAGGAAGGCAGCAAAACACACTGCCATGTGTGTACCTATGCAACTATCTTGCACGTTCTGCACATGTACCCCCAAACCTAAAATGCAATAAAAATTTAAAATAAAAAAAAGAAAAACTTTAGGTTTTTGTCATTTATTTTTAAATTTTTAAGTAAGAAATGAAAGTACAGAAATAAGAACATACACAAATTTAACTTGGTGTTACCAAACTGAATTAATATGACTGATTTTATCCTGAAACAAACAACAGATAATACAATGTGCAATATATGTCTTAAGTCTGGATACAAAAATGTATGATATAGCTTGAAAATTAGAAAGAGAACACTCAATATGACATAAATTCTCATTATAACCACATATATAAACAGATACAGGAAAAGAGCTTGGAAATAAGGAATGTGGAAAAAATAAAGAACACTTCTCAATATTCATCTGTTCTTCATCTGTATCTCATTTCCTGACACGTTTTAGAGGCAGAAGGTAAATTCATTCTGTGATCAATTTATCAACATAATTTGGCCATAAAGAAGTTCCGTTTTCCAAATAAGTTTGGGATTCATGTACATAAAAGCAGTATGTTAGCACAAGGGAGAATTACACAACCTGGATAATGGCTTTATTTGAAACAGTTTCCCCTGTTAAATGTTCCTGTCACTTTTATTTGACGACAAATAACAGTATCAAATAATTCCCTTAGGGCTAATCTTGAGGTAGCTTTCACACAGTGGATAGCATTTAAAGGTGCAGATTTAATTTAATATGTTTTCTTACTAATATTCCTTCATTTTGTTGTGAAATTTACCTGATCCTATCTACATGAATTTCAAACATTCTAACTCAAGAGGTGTTCAGTATGAATGTAATGTGAGTTACACACAGACCTAAATTTTCTAGTAGTCAAACTAAGTTTTAAAAAATGTAAATTTGCTTTTAATAATATCTTTATTTTAATCATTTAGCCAAAAATTATCATTTTAATGTGTAATCAATATACAATTATTAGAAGCATATTTACATTCTATTTTTTTGTACTAGGTTACAAAATGTGGTGTGCATACACTTACTGCACATCATAAATCAGATCATGCAATTTCAAATGCTCGATAGCCACATGTGAACTAATGGCTGTCATACTGTTCAGTGTGGCTCGAACCTCTTTAATAGTCTATTATGTAAATCAGGCACAGACACCATGAAAGTAGATTGTAAATCTTATTACCTACATAGTAATAAGTTCATTTTATTACTTCCAGAGCATCTGATTAAATTTTTTTATGTGTGGGTCCCTTAAATTGACATAATTTTTTATCATAAAATACCTGAACATAGGTTTCTTAATTAAAAAATAAAAATGCAGATAGATGGATAGATAAATAGATAGCAATTGAATATCTTATCAATTAAGGTCTAGAATGTACCTATGCAAATAATGATTCACTTTTAACCTAATTATATGATGCCCAGATCAGTAAGTGGAATATATGTGCTCCCATGATGATGATCATGATGACTATGGTGACAATGATTACAATTTTCTAACAATGAATTAATGTGTCCTATAATAATAGGTATGACATACTCATAGAATGTAAAAAGGCTACCTTTAAAATTCTCCTTCACTCCACAGTGTTATAAAAGCCATCTCCTGCTTACTCAGACAAACTGTAGAGTGGATCATCTGAAATAACAGCATTTACACTGTTTCTTGAAACTGTTACCTTTTAATTTTCTATACTTTCACAGTAAGTTGTACTGTCCAACATATGCCAGCCTCTAGATAAATACTATTTTATATTGCTACCACTTCAAAGTGTAAAAAACTCATACCATTAATAAAAACATTTCTCATTTTTTGTATATTGCCCCACCCATGGGATGCTATTCACACCTGAAAGACTAAAATAATGTCTTTTGTACTGCTGTACCTGTAGGATATTGAACATCTATACTATAAATTTTTTCTAAGGCTATTCCATTATACCCCAAGGTTTCCCTTTAGTTTGCATAAAGAAATGAATTACAAATAAAATGGTGAGATCCTTTCATAAGAGAACAAGGTAATTTACAGTTCAGCTGGAATTCTACAGATTAAAAACAGCTATTTCAAATAAAATATGTGACCAAAGTCAATGCAATAACAATATTCTAAAAATGTTTTGTTCTAGTACTTCTAGAAAAGTTATAGGCATATTTTGTGGAAGCAAATTTGTTGAGACCTCAAAATATAATATTGTAGGCATATCTAGAAGAAAAAATGAGTAATTCTTGAAAAATATGTTTGTAATATTTTGTAACGAAGAGATGGGGAATTTTTCTACTATTTTATGTGAGAATTCTTGCTTTCCAAAATATTTTTATTAATAGCACTCTAAATAGATATAAAATTCATACATTCAATCATAACTTAGAAAGCTTTCAGAATTTTGTTTTTCCTATTTGTAGTAGGAATAACATTGAAACACACCACTCAGTCTTCTCATGTTATTAGGAAAAAGTGTGTTTCTATTGACAAGAGTTGTGACTAGCACTTTCAACTTTATACTCCAATCTCCATGATGATTACTCATTGAACATAGATTTACAGTGTCTCTTATTATGTGTCAAGCAATGTGATTCAAATTGTGATATAATGAATAGATGAAAATAGTGTACTTTTTAGAAGATTTAAAGAAAACAAAAATAATTATAATACAATACACAGAACCATTTTTGAGCCTTTACTTGCTGATGGACACCATCTTTACTGTTCATACATTTTAAGTTATTTAATCCAAAAAATATTCTCTTAGATAGATACATTTACTATAGTACAGTAGGAAACTAGAGTGTTCAGAAATGTTAAATACCTTTCCAAAGGGCAAGCACATAATATACTTGTGATTTAAACCCAGATTTGTTTGATTTGAAAGTCCATATTTGTAATAGCTATAGTAAAAATAAGCTCTGCTTTGGAAACTATCTAAATGTGAAAAGCATTATACAGATGACATTTGTTAAATCTTCTAAGAATACCACGGAATAAGTAATTAATTTTGCCCCCTTTTAGGGATGCTGTACTGACATTAAAAACAAGTTGAATCTTCAATAATGAGTAGGTATTTCCTAGAAGGAAAAAATGACTAGGCATTCCAAAGAGTTATGTATCCTTAGAGATCCAAGCTTGCTTAGGAATGAGAATTATTTGATGGTGACTAAAGGGTGTGGTGTACAAGAATACAACCTTAATGGCAATTAAGAATTAATTGGGACAGTAAGATAAAAAGCTGTCACCTAGTTGGGAAGAAATGCTTATAAAATAAACCAAATCATTCTTGGTGGGAATGGAGAGAAAGAAAACATGTAAAAGAAGAGCAAGAAGTAGTATGTGGGTGATAAATGAGTTTGATATTGGGTAAGTTAAATTTGAGGTTGCTTTAAGACATTCCAGTGAAGATGTACAAGACCCAGTTGGAAATAAAAGTCTGAATATCAGGAGGAAAACTGGTGTTGGAAATCTGATTTGGGAGTCGTCAGCATGTAGGACTGATTGAAATAGCTCAGGAAAATAATGGAGAGTTATACAAGTGCCTAACTTACTATTCACAAGTTGATAGCTAGCCTGTGGATCAATTCACTAAAAATGTATTGCTTTAGCTTCCAGAGCTTAAGGCACATTGAAAGATGAATGACATAAAATGCGATGAAGATTAATACTCTAAATATGTTCCTGAACCTAGAAATTTAAGGCATAGAGGAAATGAAAGAATTATTAGCATGACATTCAATAAAAAGTAAGTGTATAAATATTATCAATCTATATAACAGAATATATGTAAACAATAATATCTTCTGGAATATCCAAAATAAGTTTTAAATGAAAAAATCCAACTGTTTAGTATGAAAATTTCAAGAAGTATACCTATTCTATAAATGAAACACCTGTAATTTATTTAAAAACTAAACTCCTGTGTAAAGTATATAATCTTTAAATTATTGTATGCTGTACAAAACAAAACCAACCACCATCACAATAGAATATAACCTCTGAAATATTTTTCAGCAATGACAGATTGGGTATTGCTAGAACATGCAGCTGTACAACAAATTCTTAAAGTTTGCCATCGATAATCTACATAATCTCATCAGTTACTGTTTTTTACAGAATTATGTTTTCTAATTGATTTTTTGCCCTAAGTTTAGTTCTTCTTTCTAGAGCTTGTGTAGGAACATGGTCTGTCATAATGTCAAGAGAAAGTTTAAATAATTAATTGCCAAACCTACTCACTTCACTGCCAAATCTGACCTGCAGACTCTGGCCAAGTGATGGATGACAAAAGTACACAGACACAGGTGTTTTTCCTGTAAGAGCATGGCTAAGAGACCACAGAGCTTACAGATCCTGAAGAGAGCATCTGGCTGTGCAGTGCTGATATGCCAGAGATGCTTGCCTTTATTTTAGAACAGATTTAATGACAAAGATCTACAGAAAACACTGTTTGTGGATAATTAACATTGCCGACCCCCAAGTAGAAAGCAGTCCTGCATGCAAATGATCAAACTGGTTTTAAGACAACATGAGTAAACAAGCTATTTAGATAAACTCTACATTCCCTTGTTTTCTGCTGTTTGCTATTAGCTCAAGGTAAGAGGATTAGTCTGCCTTTAGCCATAACCTATTCCCAAACCTTTTGCAAAAGCTTCTGGCCTTCCAAGAGGGTTTGTGTCTTTCCTATAATTTTTTCCACCACCCTGACTGATCTCCTACACCTTACCTGTTATAACTGCAGGTGTTTTACCAAAGGTAGATTGCAGTTTTCTTTTGACTTGATGAAAATATGATTTACAACCCTGAATACATACATAATTATGTCTCCCTTTATTTTATTATATTTTACAGAATTATTTCAAAATTAAATAATTATGTGTGTGAATATGTATCTAGTGGAAATTAAGCAACCAGAAACCACAGTTTCACAAATTACTTAGAAATAGAACATTTAAAGCAGATCTAAAGATATGAAAACTTTGGGTGGGAAAAAGACTAATGATAATGAGCAGTTCTATCATTTATACCATGTGTACTTCATCACTTTGACTTTGACTCATTACAGCTGACATTGTAAGTAGTTTAGTATGTATGGAAATTCTGATACTCATTGCTTTCACGAGATTTTTAAATTTTTTTTTGTACATTTTATACTTATAAAATAGAATTTAAAAAGTAAGTGCGAAAGCAATGCCAATAAAAAATTTTTATATCCTTTCAACATGAATAAACAAATACTTTCAATGCTGTAAATATTTTTATATCAAATATTCAATTGTCATTTTGTGCTAAAATGAATAGGAATTGCATATTATTGAATATGTTTTCCATATAGAAATTAAAATCAAGTAATAAATATTAATTTCCTTTGTTAAAAGTCATATGTAAATAGAACTACAAAATTATGAAGAGAGAGCTATACTTCTAGATACTTATTTCTCACAACTATGTCTAACAATATTTTAGGCATGAATGATATAATTTAATAAAATTTGCCTTATTATTGAAAAGAAATGCAGATGCTCATCACAAAATGTATATGAGAGAAAATATTTTTGTTGAATTTTTCTTTCTCTGTCTTCTTTTTGTTTTACTATCCCCTCCAGGGAAACTGGGAGCTATTCTGCAATTGAAGTCTACAAGTGTGAGCCCTTACCATAAGTTTGGATGTATTACAAACAAATATTGATAAAAATGAAAAACAAAGACAAGTTTCCTGGTGGGTCTTTATTAACACTTTGTTGTTGTGAGACTGTTGTAACATCTCTAATATCAAAGCTGAGTCATTCTGGAAGGACAGAAACAAGAATTCCTAATAAGATACTTTATTAGATTTTTTGAGTAATCAGCTCTCCTCTCCCATACAAAGTAAACTTATTCCAATCAGATTCTTTCAGAAGTATCATGTTACTATGGCATCAGCTCAAACTTCAGGTCCAGGAACTCCTTCCTTAGCTAAATTAAGTGAAGTTCCTGATATCTCCCAATTGTGTAAGTCAAGAATCTGGGCAGAGCTTAGCTAAGGGGTTTTTCATCTCCCTCTGATTTGGATGGAAGTCACTTGCTGGAATTCAGCATGCAAGGGAGCTAGTCCAGACAATCCAAAATAGCTTCAATCATATTCTAAAGCATTAGTTTTGAAAAGCCTGGGCTCAGTTGGAACTTTCATATGTGTTAAAACAAAATTCTAACTGGGAGATCATTAGACTGGAGTGGCAATGGCACATTAAATTCCTTTATGAACAAGACAAATCCCAACATAAAATGGAATAGAAACTAGAAACTCCACCAATCAGAGACCAGCGAACCTCTAACTAGACATTTACCACTCTAGCAAATCAAAACTGTTTTCTGTCCTTCCTTTTGAAAATACTGTATCAAACTTTCCTCACTTGATCCTCTCAGCAGAGTATTAGCCCCTTGTAGTCAGATGCTGACCCAATCACTTAATAAATCACGGAATGCTCAACAAAACTTTTTAAAATTCAAATGGGTTTGTATTTCTTCTATCAGATGGCATATCTACTTAGGCCTTTCCAGTATACTGATCTCAGGGTATCCAGAATTGTTGTATCAGCCCTCCACTTCCAAAGAGATGGTGTTTGGAACTAGTACAGTATCACTTCTGCTATTTCTCTTGGTCAAAATAAAGCCCACTCAGGTTTGAAATGAGTGCCAAACAGCATTGTGTACATTTTTAATAGGCCACAACATTCATATAAGAAGATCTTCTACTAATAGAAAGGTATTCAAAAGAATCTTCAGTCTTTTCAATAAATAGGGAAATGATGGTTGCAGTTTCTCCAAGCCAAGAAGCCTCAGATTAATCATGTTTGAGGTAGCTAATAAGATTTTGTTTGGATCTATACAGGTCTGGGTTAGTATTCTGGCTTTGCCATTTGCTAGGGCTTTCATTCAATGGCCTTACATTTTACTCTGAATTTTTTGTCTAAAAAATTATGGCAGTAAAACTTATTTTACATGATATTAGTTTTGGTCATAATGATCTGTGATAAGGCATAATGTTGTACTTTAAGCATAGCAAGCATTTAATGGCTTGTCACAGGTGTTATCATTGAACTTTTGGTATATTGTTAGTAAAATTCCAGGCAATTTTCAATCCAGGAGTGCAGTTATAAAAGAACAAAACACTAATTTATGAAAAAAGTATGCTAGACTATGTAATTCAGTGTAAAATATTATATAACTAATACATTTATGAACTAGTAACTTATGAAATTTTAAAGCTGCTAAAAATGAAGTGAATTTTAGAAGCTATTCTTTGGTGATGAAGTAATTCTTTTAAATTAATTTGTAAACATGGAACTATTTTGAATCTATGTTTTTATGAGGCAGATATTGAAGAGGATAAGTCTATTAAACCCACACTTACATCCAAGATAAAAAAAAATTTAGTTATCTTCCTGGAAGTAAATAAAACATTCTTTAAATTACAAAGATTAAAAAAACAGATCACTATAATTCTTTTGGGCATTGAAACTCTAGTGTCAAACTTTTTTCAGAAGTTTTAAAGCTACTTTCTAAACTTAAGTTACATAGAAACATTTTAAAGTCCTACTTAACCCTAACCTAATGTTACTTCATTCCCCCAATAGTAAATGTAGTGCTGCTCAAAGTAATTGTCATGAAAAGCCTCTTACTCTGATTATACCCTCTGTTTTCATAGAAATCCACTTTATTGGAAAACAATATTCTAAGAAATGGCTTAAATGTTCTTTTTGCTAATGCCACTTGAATGCTATTGGTCCTGAAGGAAAAACTTAAAGAGTTATAAAAAGTTAATTAGATATGGCACATGCAAATGATTATGATTACTTAATTAGCAGTATCCCTGAAATAGGCACAATATGTAATCTAATATGTAGCTTAATGGCTTTGTTATTAATCAATTCTTAATGTAAATAGTTTGAAGCTCTTGTTGGTTTGTAATGTGCATTATAAATAGTCCCTGTGGGAATCACAACTTCATTTCATTAAAACTCTTGCCTGCTGCTAATTGCTTCTAGGAAAACATGCACAAATTAATTGTGTTTTAGAAGCCAATGATGATATTTACAGGCTTCTGCATTGATTTCTGGATTCTATGTTGTAGATCATTCTTACTCACTGTGATAGAAAATATACAGTAGCAGGTAGCACTCACCTGTTCTAAGTCAGTAACACTTAGTAAATCTTACCATTATGGATATTTAAAAAAAATAGTAAGACATTGGTTGCAAAAACTGTGTTTATCATGCCAGCTAGGACACAATATAAATTTAGGTTATGGGTAATTAATTTGTAAGTTGTATTGATTTTTCTTACTGAACAAACATATCTTTAGCAAGGATGATTGAAGAAAATTAGCTTGGTTAATATACTTAAGGAGATATATATATATAAATTACACATATAAATATAGTCATGCTTGTTGACAATGCCTCACTAATCTTTAATTGTTAAAAATAGCCTGTCCAAAAGGTCCCACATGAGATGGATTTAAAATCCCAAATAATAAAAAGCTGGGCTGTAGTGGAAGTATTTGCTATGAATAAAAAACACTGGCTTTCAGAGGGCTTCCAAGATGGCGTCGTAGAGGTGACTCCAGATTGCAGCTCTCACTGAAGGCGCAGAGGGTGAGTCCTAGCCACATTCTCGAACAGACCTTTTTGCCCACAGAACGTTGAAAGTCCCAGCTGTGGGAGAGACACGAGACGCTAGCTCAGAGGGCTCACGCGGCCGCTTCAGCTGGTTCCACAGCACAGTGGCACCGGGCACAAAACTCACTGGTCCAGGTGCCCTGTAAAACCAGCAATATGAGATTTGGAAGGGCAGACTGGCACGTCCATCTGATTGAACGGGACTTGGACAATGAGCCAGACCAGGAGATTCCTGGGAAACGTAATCTGAGCCGGTGCAGTGGGCAGCGGCATGGGAGATTGCACAGATCCCAGTGCCCTATCAGCAGACTACTGGGGCACCAGTGAAAGAGTCAACTGTTCAGCTTGGGGAGAGGAAGAGAGAGAGAGAGAGAGAGAGGACAGACTCTGAGGCAGGGAGCTGGGTGATCGGGCTCGGCGGGTCCCGCCCTGATGGGGACAAGCAGGGCGGCAATTGGAGGCACTCAGGGCTGAGAGTTTTGCTGCCAGCATCTAGGACGGTGCATCCCAGTGGGGGAGGGGCGTCCGCCACTACTGACGCAATCTCCCCCTACTGAAGTACCGCCCAGGGCTGATGCAGCCTGCTGTTGCCGAGGCAACCTGCCATAACAGAGAGACTCCGCCAGCAGGGTGGAGCAAGCCACAGCAGGGCGGAGCAAGCCACAGCAGTGCAGAGCAAGCCACAGCAGAATGGAGCCCTGCGGCAACAGGGTGGACCTGCTAGCAGGGCGGAGACCCGGCAGGCAAATAGTGAATAGACTGTCTCCTAGCTGGGCAGGACAGTGCAACAGATACTCATAAAGAAAGCCCCAACTCCCTGAGACAGAGCATCTAAGGAGGAAAAAAAGGGGGGGGGTTTATGAGTTCTGTTGCAGCACACATAAACACATCCTCCCAACAACCCTGAATGAACAATGGAGCTCACAGCTCAGCACTGGAGCTCCTATAAAGCACAGACCGTCTCCTCAAGCAGCTCCCTGACCCCTGTATATCCAAAGAGTCACCCCAAAAAAGGACTAATCAGACTGACATTTGGCAGGCATCATTCTGACACAAAGATAGCAGAAGAAGAAACTGGTAGCATCCCTCACCGTTCTGCAGCTGCTACAAGTGTATCCCAGACAAGCAGGGCCTGGAGTGGACCTCAGTACTCATACAGCAGAGGGGCTAGACCATTAGAAGGAAAACTAAGTAACAGAAATACCTCATCATCAACAATCTGGGTGTCCACACAGAGACCCAATTGAAAAATCAGCAACTACTAAGACAACAGGTGGATAAATCCATAAAGATGGGAAGAAACCAGTGCAAAAAGGAGGAAAACACCTGAACCAAAACACTTCACCTCCTACAAAGGACCAAAACTCCTCACCAGCAAGGGAACAAAGCTGGACAAAGAATGAGTGTGACAAAATGACGGAATCAGACTTCAGAAAGTGGATAATGAGAAATTTCAGTGAGCTAAAATAACATGTTCTAAATCAGTGCAAAGGAACTAAGAACCTTGAAAGAAGATTTGAAAAAAGATTTGAGGAAATGATAACAAGAATGGACAACTTAGAGAGAAATATGAATGAATTGAAGGAGCTGAAAAACACAACACGAGAACTTCGTGAAGCATGCACAAGTTTCAACAGCCAAATTGACCACGCAGAAGAAAGAATATCAGAAGTCGAAGATCAACTCAATGAAATAAAATGAGAAACCAAGATCAAAGAAAAAATTGCAAAAAGGAATAAACAATATCTCCAAGAAATGTGGGACTATGTGAAGAGACCCAACCTACGTTTGATAGGTGTACCAGAAAGTGATGAAGAGAATGAATCCAAGCTGGAAAACACTCTTCAGGATATTATCCAGGAAAATTTCCCCAACCTAGCAAGACAGGTCAATACTCAACTCCAGGAAATACAGAGAACACCACAAAGATACTCCGCAAGAAGAGCAACCCCAAGGCACATAATCGTCAGATCCACGAGGGATGAAACAAAGGAGAAAATACTAAGGGCAGCCAGAGAGAAAGGTCGGGTCATCCACAAAGGGAAGCCCATCAGACTCACAGCAGATCTCTCGGCAGAGACTCTACAAGCCAGAAGAGAGTGGGGGGCCAATATTCAACATCCTTAAAGAAAAGAACTTTCAACCCAGAATTTCATATCCAGCCAAACTGAGCTTCATAAGTGAAGGAAAAATAAAATCCTTCACGAACAAGCAAGTACTCAGAGATTTTGTCACCACTAGGCCTGCTTTACAAGAGCTCCTGAAAGAGGCACTACACATAGAAAGGAACAACCAGTACCAGCCATCCTAAAAGCATATCAAATGGTAAAGAGCATCAACAAAATGAAGAATCGACATGAACCAATGGGCAAAACAGCCAGCTAGCATCAAAATGGCAGTATCAAATTCACACATAACAATATTAACCCTAAATGTAAATGGGCTAAATGCACCAATCAAAAGACACAGACTGGCAAATTGGATAAAAAAACAAAACCCATCAGTGTGCTGTATCCAGGAAACCCACCTCACATGCAAGGATACACAAAGGCTCAAAATAAAGGGATGGAGGAAGATTTACCAAGCAAATGGAGAGCAAAAAAAAAGCAGGAGTTGCAATTCTCGTCTCTGATAAAATAGACTTTAAAGCAACAAAGATCAAAAGGGACAAAGAAGGTCATTACATAATGGTAAAAGGATCAATACAACAAAAAGAGCTAATGATTCTAAATATATATGGACCCAATGCAGGAGCACCCAGATATATAAGGCAAGTTCTTAATGACTAACAAAGAGACTTAGACTCCCACACAATAATAGTGGGAGACTTAAACACTCCACTGTCAATAGCAGACAGATCAACCAGACAGAAAATTAACAAGGATATCCAGGACTTGAACTCAGACCTGGAACAAGCAAACCTGATAGACATTTACAGAACTCTCCAACCCAAATCCACAGAATATACATTTTTCTCAGTACCACATCACACCTACTCCAAAATTGACCACATAATTGGAAGTAAAGCACTCCTCAGCAAATGCAAAACAACTGAAATCATAACAAACAGTCTCCCAGACCATAGTGCAATCAAGTTGGAACTCAAAATTCAGAAAATAACTGAGAACCGCACAGCTTCATGGAAACTGAACAACTGGCTCTTAAATGTTGATTGGATAAACAATGAAATGAAGGCAGAAATAAAGAAGTTCTTCGAAACAAAAGAGAACGAAGACACAATGTACCAGAATCTCTGGGACACATTTAAAGCAGTCTGTAGAGGAAAATATATAGCAATAAGTGCCCACATGAGAGGAGTGGAGAGATCCAAAATTGACACCCTATCGTCAAAATGGAAAGAGCTAGAGGAGCAATATCAAAAAAGCTCAAAACCTAGCCGAAGACAAGAAATAACTAAGATCAGAGCAGAACTGAAGGAGATAGAGACAAGAAAAACCCTTCAAAAAATCAATAAATCCAAGAGCTGGTTTTATGAAAAGATCAACAAAATAGACAGACCACTAGCCAGACTGATAAAAAAGAAAAGAGAGAACAACCAAATAGATGCAATAAAAAACGATAAAGGGTAAATCACCACAGATTCCACAGAAATTCAAACCATCATCAGAGAATACTAAAAACAACTCTATGCACATAAACTAGTAAACCAGGAAGAAATGGATAAATTCGTGGACACCTGTGTCCTCTCAAGCCTAAACCAGGAGGAAGCCAAAACTATGAATAGACCAATAACAAGGTCTGAAGTTGAGGCAGCAATTAAGAGCCTACCACACAAAAAAAGCCCAGGTCCAGATGGGTTCACAGCCGAATTCTACCAGACACACCAAGAGGATCTGGTACCATTCCTTCTGAAACTATTCCAAATAATTCAAAAAGAGGGAACCCTTCCAAAATCATTTTATGAGACCAATGTCATCCTGATACCGAAACCCAGCAGAGACTCAACAAGAAAAGAAAACTTCAGGCCAATATCCATGATGAACATAGATGCAAAAATCTTCAATAAAATACAGGCAAACCGATTGCAACAGCACATTAAAAAACTTATCCATCATGATCAAGTAGGATTCATCCCGGGGATGCAAGGCTGGTTCAACATACGCAAGTCTATAAATGTAATTCACCACATAAACAGAAGCAAAAACAAAAACCACATGATTATCTCAATTGACACAGAGAAGGCATTTGACAAAATTCAACAGCCCTTTATGCTAAAAACCTTCAATAAACTTGGTATTGATGGAACATATCTCAAAGTAATAAAAGCTATTTACGACAAACCAACAGCCAATATCATACTGAATGGGCAAAAAACGGGAAGCATTCCCTTTGAAATCTGGCACTAGACAAGGATGCCCTCTCTCACCACTCCTATTCAACATAGTACTGGAAGTTCTAGCCAGAGCAATCAGGCAAGAAAAAGAAATAAAGGGTATTCGAATAGGAAAGGTGGAAGCCAAATTGTCTCTATTTGCAGACGACATGATAGTATACCTAGAAGACCCCATCACCTCAGCCCAAAAGCTCCTGAAACTGATAAGCAACTTCAGTAAAGTCTCAGGATATAAAATCAATGTGCAAAAATCACAAGTATTCTTTTTTTTTTTTTAATTTTTATTGCATTATAGGTTTTGGGGTACATGTGCAGAACGTGCAAAATAGTTGCATAGGTACACACATGGCAGTGTGTTTTGCTGCCTTCCTCCCCTTCACCCACACTTGGTTCATCCCCAGGCTATCCCCCCAGCCCCCCCCGCTGTCCCTCCCCCATTTCCCCCAACAGTCCCCAGTGTATAGTAGACCGCCTCTCTGTGTCCATGTGTTCTCATTTTTCTCACCCACCTATGAGTGAGTATATGCAGTATTTCTTTTTCTGTTCTTGTGTCAGTTTGCTGAGAATGATGTTCTCCAGATTCATCCCAATAACAGACTTAAAGAGAACCAAATCAAGAACGAACTGCCATTCACAATTGCCTCAAAGAAAATAAAATACCTAGGAATACAACTCACAAGGAACGTAAGGGACCTCTTCAAGGAAAACTACAAACCACTGCTCAATGAAATAAGAGAGGACACAAACAGATGGAGAAACATTCCATGTTCGTGGTTAGGAAGAATCAATATCGTGAAAATGGCTATACTGCCCAAAGAAATTTACACAATCAATGCTATCCCCATCAAACTACCATTGAATTTCTTCACAGAACTGGAAAAAACCACCATGAACTTCATATGAAACCAAAAGAGAGCCCACATAGCGAAGTCAATTCTAAGCAAAAAGAACACAGTGGGAGGCATCACACTACCAGACTTCACACTGTACTACAAGGCTACAGTAATCAAAACAGCATGGTCCTGGTACCAAAACAGAGATATAGACCAATGGAACAGAACAGAGGCATCGGAGGCAACACAACATATCTACAACCATATAATCTTTGATAAACCAGACAAAAACAAGCAATGGGGAAACGATTCCCTGTTTAATAAATGGTGTTAGGAAAACTGCCTAGCCATGTGCAGAAAGCAGAAACTGGACCCCTTCCTGACACCTTACACTAAAATTAACTCCAGATGGATTAAAGACTTAAACATAAGACCTGACACCATAAAAACCCTAGAAGAAAATCTAGGCAAAACCATTCAGGACATAGGAGTAGGCAAGGACTTCATGACCAAAACACCAAAAGCATTGGCAACAAAAGCCAAAATAGACAAATGGGACCTAATCAAACTCCACAGCTTCTGCACGGCAAAAGAAACAGTCACTAGAGTGAATTGGCAACCATCAGAATGGGAAAAAATCTTTGCAGTTTACCCATCTGACAAAGGGCTGATATCCAGAATTTACAAAGAACTCAAACAGATTTACAGGAAAAAAACAAACAAGCCCATTCAAAAATGGGCAAAGGATATGAACAGACACTTTACAAAAGAACACATACATGAGGCCAACAAACACATGAAAAAATGCTCATCATCACTGGTCATTAGAGAGATGCAAATTGAGATGCACATTGAGATACCATCTCACGCCAGTTAGAATGGCGATCATTAAGAAATCTGGAGACAGCAAATGCTGGAGAGGATGTGGAGAAATAGGAACACTCTTACATGGTTGGTGGGAGTGTAAATTAGTTCAACCATTGTGGAAGACAGTGTGGCGATTCCTCAAGGACCTAGAAATAGAAATTCTATTTGACCCAGCAATCCCTTTACTGGGTATATATCCAAAGGACTATAAATCTTTCTACTGTAAGGACACATGCACTTGAATGTTCATTGCAGCACGGTTTACAATAGCAAAGACCTGGAACCAACCCAAATGCCCATCGAGGATAGACTGGACTGGGACAATGTGGCACATATACACCATGGAATATTATGCAGCAATCAAGAATGATGAGTTTGTGTCCTTTGTAAGGACATGGATGAATCTGGAGAACATCATTCTCAGCAAACTGACACAAGAACAGAAAAAGAAATACCGCATATTCTCACTCATAGGCGGGTGAGAAAAATGAGAACACATGGACACAGGGAGGGGGTCTACTACACACTGGGGTCTATTTGGGGAAAGGGGGGAGGGACAGTGGGAGGGGGCTGGGGAGGGATAGCCTGGGGATAAATGCCAAGTGTGGGTGAAGGGGAGGAAGGCAGCAAAGCACACTGACATGTGTGTACTTATGCAACTATCTTGCACGTTCTGCACATGTACCCCAAAACCTATAATGCAATAAAAATTAAAAAAATTAAAAACAAACAAAAAAAAGAACACTGGCTTTCAAATGTAGATTGATACCAATGAGAAAACACCCATTTGTATCCTCAGTTGATTACTGGGGTCTTAGCTTATGGATTCCACAATAGTTCAGAATAATAAGACCATCTGTAAACAGAGGAAAAGAATAAAATAGTGTTTATTTGATGTATTTTTCTTGTCTTGGATGATATTTGTACCCAATATTTGTTGCTATTGTTTTTATTTTTTGATTACTTAATAATGAAATAAAATTATGCTTTTTCACAACTTCACCTTATACTTACCCTTATGATATTGTTAAATTGGTTGCACACATTACCAACAATCTGTGTTAAAAATACTCCTGCAATCTATGAAAAAAACAAAATACATATATAGATTTGATTCATGAATGCCACATCTTAGTGAAATGGAGGAGCTAAGAAAATCTTTATGAAATGTCAAATACATATTGTAAATACTTTAGTAAAATAAGATGTGACACAAGCAATTGTGTCTATATGTAAAAATAAATATAAATGCAAAATTTTGTCATATTGACAACTTAAAAATTTAAATTTCTATATATATATATAATTTTAAAATTGGTAAACAAATATGTAACTCAAAAATGAGTGTACTGTGAACAGTTTATCTTTATTTCTCATCTTCCCAGTCTTTTCATCTGAACATGATAGGGCTATATGCACACTACAGTGTATCACTGACAGGATTCTTTCCTGCCGCTTTGCCAACCAGAAATCTCCATGCTGATGGTGACTCTGAGCTTCATTTCGGATTGCTGGGCTGGCTCCGCCCACTGGGCCCAGCAGGCTGCCCTCTGCTTTTGGTACTCACCTGGATTGCGCACTCACCAAAGCTCTGTGCTCATCCTACAGCTGGTATGGGGTGTGCCGCGACAGGATTCCACCTGGTGCCCCAGTGTCAGGACTATGGGGAGGCTGCCATGCCCGAACACCTGGAGATGGCAGCAACAGCGGAGCCCCAAGTAGTGTTACAGTTTTTGCTCAGGGAGTCTGGAGGTCTGAAAATGTTACAGCTCTAGTTCATTTTCTTGCCTGCAACTTTGGTGCACAGGGGAATGTCACAGCTCATTTGGTCTTGCCACCCACATCCCTGTGAGCAGGGACGTGTGGCACCAGGGGGTCTTTTCTCCCATAGCTCTGTGAGCAGGAACACGTTACAGCTCTTTTCACATCTGCAGTACCAGGTGCCAGGTTCTTGTCCTGTGACCAAGAGGAATGAGGTACACTGACATCAGAGAATGAGAAATGCAGAGAAGAATTCTATTGAGTAACAGAAAAGCTCTTGAACAGGGAGAGGGGACCCGAAGTGGGAGAAGGGGGCTGGAAAGCAGGTAGCCATCTGTGAGACTGACTCCAGGGTTTTATGGGCTCAGAATGGGGGAGTGTATGCTGATTGGTCCTTGGGAAGGCCTGGAAAGAGCACCATTTGATTGGCTAAAAGGCATCCCGGAAGTGAGGATGTTCTCACTCCTGTGGTGGTCTCCACCCAGAATTAGTAGCTGAGTTTTCAGGCTTCAGGCTGTCTTTGGCTTGGAGTTTGGGTTTTACCAGGGACCATCCCTTTCTACCTAGGAATTTGTCTGTCTTCTGTTGCTATCACCTTTCTTTTATTCATGTCTTGTACCTTTTAGAAATCTTTTCAATTTAGCATGGGGGTTCCTGCTTTTCTTTGAATATTTTGTGGATATATCAAAATTTATATGACGAGTGCTTTATTGATAAGTTTTAGTTTCCTATATTGTATTGTGATTAATTTTATTTCATTTTTTACTTTTATTTGTTTTGAGACAGAGTCTCACTCTATTGCCCAGGCTGGAGTACAATGGCACAATCTCAGCTCACTGCAACTTCTACCTCCTGGGTTTAAGTGATTCTCATGCCTTAGCCTCCCAAGTAGGTTAGCCTACTGGTGCATGCCACCACATCAGGCTAATTTTTCTGTTTTTGGTAGAGAAGAGTTTCACCATACTGGCCAGGTTGATCTCCAACTCTTAGCCTCAAGTGAACTACCTGCCTCAGCCTCACAAAGTGCTGGGATTGCAGGTGTGAGCCACTGTGCCAGGCTGTATTGTGATTGATTTTAAGAATAATAATTTTGTATATATTACTTGCCAGTATTTAGGTATATATCTCTAAGAAAAAATCCTCAATGCATAAGTTGTGATTCAAAAGATGTCTCTCTCTGTATATTTTGATAGTGTCAAATTGCTATAAGTGTGGTATACCAATTATACTCTCACTAGCAACTTATGGAGATGACCTATATGAGATAATGCTGCTTAATTTGCATTTGTGATAATTTGATAAATTAAACAGTGCAATATCCAAATTGTTTAAGCATACATTTTTCTAATTACAAGTGAAGATGAACAACTTTAAAATGTGTAAAATATCATCCTAATTTCTCCCCACACATGTGTGTATGGGAATTATCCATTCACTTCCCTTGACTGACATTCTTTCCTTATTAGATTTTTCTCTTTAAAAATTTTAGTGAGACTTTTTACATTAAAAATATTAGTCATTTTTGATATGAGTTGCAAACATTTTTCTCATTTTTAAGTCTATATTTTGTTTATGCTTTTCTATTCTGAGATTTTTAGGATTTTAAAAATAAACAACATCATGGTATAATTTACTTACAATAAAAATGAACTTTAAGTGTACAGTTGAATGAATTTTTATAAAATGTATAATTGCCACAATAATCAAGATATAGAATATTTTATTCAATACAGAAAATTCTTTTCTGCTCTTTCCAGAAAATATTTCTGCCTCTTACTCCAGACAACCACTGATGTGTTTTCAGCCACTATATATTAGCTTTACCTTAGAATATCACATAAAGGGAATAATATTTTATATACTCTTTTATGTATGACTCCTTTTGATCAACATCATGCTTTTAAGTTTCATTTGCCTTGTATATATTAATAGACTTTTGTTTTTGTTTTTATTTTTGTTTTCACTTTTTATTGTCAAGTAGTATTTCTTTCTACATGTATGCCAAAATGTGCTTATCCATTCACATGCTGATATACACTTGAGTTTTTCCCAGATTATAAGTATTATGAATCAAGCTCCTATGAACAGTCATGTAAAGCTGTAATGTGGGAATGTGTTTTCATTTCTTCCAGGTAAATATCTAAGGGTATTATTCACATGCCATATAGTAAGTATTATTTTAACTTTGTAGAAGAACATCAACAGTTTCTAAAATAGTTGAACCATATTACACATCGATGCATCAGACTCTTTGGGAAGTTAATTTTAGACATTCAAGTAAGTATGTAGTGATATCTTTTTTAATTTGCATTTACACAATGACTTTAATGTTGCTTATCTTTTATACACATTACTCATATATTTTTTGTAACATTCTTATTCAAGTTTTTTGTTCATTTGTGAATTAATTACTTCTTTCCTTGTTGAGATGTAATAGGTCTATTTTCTTCTGTATGCAACTCCTATGTCACATGTGTGTATTGCCAATAAATTGGCTTGATTTTTTATATTCTTGTCAGTATTTTTTTGAAAAGTAGAGATTTCCATTTTGATGGTCCAGTTTATTATTTTCTTTTAAGTTTTTTGCCTTTTATGTCATGCTTAACCTCTCTTTGTTTACTTCTGTAGGAAAGGGAAGACTCTACTCTCTGAGGGTTGGATAACTGAGGCTTAAATAAACAGTCATCAGGCAAATTAACAGGAGAAAAGGTATAATGTATTATGTGCATGAAGGAATCTCAGGAAAGAAATCCAAAACCCAGTGAGATCTTCACGCCTATAAGAAAGGGGTAGATGAAGTAGGCATCTTAGAGGAGATAAAATGATTTTTTGGAAAGATGAATGTAATCATCTCAGAAGATCAAGTAATGATGTATGACAATATTTACCAGTGAGAGAGAGCCTGTGTACTCAGCATAGACTGTAAATTTTTTTCAGAGCTGCAAACATCTATCTCTAGTGGACTAGATAGAACCCCAGGTAAACTATGTTACACTGTTATTCTCACCGCCCTTCTAAAAAGAAGTAAAAGGCCTCAGCCACCTGTCCCTCTCTACCTCTAACACTCAGAGTCAGGCCGATACTATCTGCCTTAAAACTAGCATAAATGATTTTATGATCTCCTTCATTCCTAATTCTGTCACCCACCAGAAGAAGCCACACATTCCTAGGATACTATCTCATATCTTGCCTTTCACTTTTCACTTTCTTTCTATCTGTTCTTCTGTCCACGTCCTACCTACTCTTTATTTATGGAAATTTCCCTTCCTCCTTGCAAAAATAATTATTTTAAGAAAAAAATAATTGGACAGCAGGAGAAAGCCCCATATCCTCATCTCCTCTGAGCATTTACTTTCTTGAACCAGCCAACACTTTGATCTCTTCTCGAGATACTAATTTTTTTGTCTTTTTTAAAGAGTGGGCAATTTGCTCTCCTACACTCATCAACTTAGATCCAAGCAAGGGGTCTTTCTTGCTTCACACTTCTGGTACCAGAAAGGCTCTAAATCCAGACCCCAAGAGAGGACTCTTGGATCTTCCACAAGAAGGAATTCAGGGTGAGTCCACAGAGTAAAGTGAAAGCAAGTTTATTTAGAAAGTAAAGGGAGGAAAAAATGATTTCTCAACTTAGAACCTGAAACTCAGCCTGGTATGGTGGCTCATGCCTGTAGTCCCACCACGTTGGTAGGCTGAGGTGGGAGCTTCAGTTGAGCCCAGAAGTTTGAGACCAGCCTGGGCAACGTGACAAAACCACTTCTCTACAAAAAAATACCAAAATTAGCTGGCAGTGGTGGCACATGCCTGTAGTCCCAGCTACTCAGGAGGCTGAAATGGGGAGATCAACTGAGCCTGGGAGGTTGAGACTGCGGTGAGCTATGATTATGCCACTGCACTCCAGCTCAGGTGACAGAGTGAGACACTGTCTCAAACAAATAACAACAAAAGTACTTGAAATTCAAGTGAGACAGTTTTAGAGTCAGCAGAGAAGGGGATCCTTGGGACCCTTTTGGCAGAAGGCAGGTCTGGGGAATGGGAAAGAGCCTGTTGGGCAGATGTACTTTGCTACAGCAGTCCCTGAGGTTTCCAGGGTGCTGGGCTCCCCAAAGAGAGCTGTATTTCCTGCAGTGACTCTGTGCCACGTTGGGTGGGAGTGGCTCTGGTGCCTTCCTTTTCTTTCTCTTGGTCTTTCCCCTAGAGAAGGGATTAGAAAATCACTAGATGGTTACCTCCTCCAACCTCCCACTCAAATCCAGCAACCTGAAATTCAAGCTCAATAGGTGTGGGAGGGGAAAGCCCAGCAGTCATCAACGTAGGAGGGACTCCATTCATGAGCAGATCTGGGCCAACGCCACAGCCGAGGGGTGGGGGGTGCAGGATCCTCTGAGATGAGTCATACACCACACACCCCTGTAGAGTTCTCCAGTTGTCCCAGCAGGGACCTCAGTGCTCATTACACCATCAGAACCTGGCCTACGGAGCAGAAGCAATTGCCCAAGATCACACAACAAGTTGGGGGCAAAGGAGGTGTCAGAATCTAGGTCACCCAGTTCATAAACTTGCTGTCTCATTGCCACACCACATCACACCACACTGCCTCCCGAGACCAGCAGATGCTTCGAAGATGTAAGATTTCAGAAGAAGGAACAGGATCCCAAGAGAAGAGGCCAGGCAGACAGTGCAAGTCTGCTGTGCTCTGTGCCTTGGAGAAGAGAATTAGCACTGGCAAGCTATGGCCACACACAAGGCCCCAGCCATGTGCTGTCGGGGTCAAGAGTACTGGTTCCGCAACACATACCGAGGCCTGTCGGGGCAGTGAGGGAGGGAGAGCATCAGAATAAATAGCGAATGCATGCGGGGCTTAGTACCTAGGTGATGGGTTGAAAGGTGCAGTAAACCTCCCTGGCACACGTTTACCTGTGTAACAAACCTGCAAATCTTGCGCATGTACCCCAAAATTTAAAATAATAAAGAAAAGAAAAAAGAAATAAAGAATGGCTACTCCGCAGGCAGAGCAGCCCCAAGGACTGCTTGTTGGCTATTTTTATGGTTATTTTTGGATTATGTGCTAAATAAGGATAGATTATTCATGAATTGTTCAGAAAAGGGTGGGCAATGCAAGGAACTGCTGGGTCCTCCCCTTTTTTTAGACCAAATAGTGTAACTTCTGGATGTTATCATGGCATCTGTAAACTGTCAGGGCACTGGTGGGAATGTCTTTTAGCATAGTAATGTATTATAATTAGCATATAATGAGCAGTGAGGACGGCTACAGGTCACTTCGTTGCCATCTTGGTTTTGGTGGGATTTGGCCAACTTCTTTACCACATGCTGTTTTGTCAGCAAGGTCTTTGTGACTTCGTTGCCATCTTGGTTTTGGTGGGATTTGGCCAACTTCTTTACCACATGCTGTTTTGTCAGCAAGGTCTTTGTGACCTGTGTCTTGTGTCGAGCGCCTAACTTATCCTGTGATTTAGAATGCCTAACCTCCTGGGAATACAATCCAGTAGGTTTCAGCTTTATTTTACCCAGCTCCTATTCAAGATGGAGTAGCTCTGGTTCAAATGTCTCCACTTTCAAACTGTCCTCTCTCACTTTGGCAAATACTCCAAGCCCTGAATTTTTTCTCATAAAACTATGGAACCACTGCCATCCAGGTTATCTCTCTCATTTATCCACAGTTTTAACTGCTGTCTTAGTATCATATTCCACAACATTACAACTGTCTTAAGTTCTGAGATTCCTATTTGTATTTAGGGCCACAGCAACATCTTGGCTCATGTTTCCTTGAACCTCTTTCCTCCATTATCCTTGTCCTTATTCTTGTCTTCATTCCTATTTTAGCCAGTTACACACTGAGTATATCCCTAGAACCTGCTGTTACCAATATCTATAACCCTTCCATGTACTCAATTTCATTGATCCCCTTATCAGATCAGCACATTCTTTCTTATAGCTAACTCTTTCAGGTATAAGATGCCAACAGTCTTTCAACCACAATGGACTTCCAATCCAACAATCTTAAAGCTTCGTCACCAACTTAACTCCTTCCTTATTAAGAAAAGTTTCATAGTCCAACACTGTAACCACTCCCTTACACATGTCTTTAATTCTTTCTCATCTTTATTACTTTCTTGTAACTTCAACATGATTAAATTTTATTCTCCCCTTGCTCTGCCCTTAGACCCTCTCTCTGCCTGGGGGATCTTAGAATGCCCTTCCCTTAGATATCCATAAGCATTGCTCCTTTGTTTCTATAAGTCTTTGTAAAATGTTATTTCCTTAACATCTTTTTATTTTATTTTTTCAGTAAGGCAGTACTTCCTCCTTCTTGAGTTTTCTATGATCTCTGTCTCTCTGTTCTGCTGTATTTCCTTCCGTAAAAGTTATTACTTTCTAAAATGCCACATATCTTTCATATTGATGTTATTTATTAGCTATTCTTTGTTTTCTACACTTTCACACACAGGACAGAACGTGAGGTCCAGGTACCCTTGTATGTATATATGTATTTTTTTCACTGAGGTATTTTCAGTTTCTAGAAGAGTTCATGGTTCATAGAAGTAACTTAATGAATTTTTTTTTAAATATGTTAAATGAACGAATGAACAAAAACAAATTGCTTCTGATAACCGTTGCTTGCAGCACAGGTAGCCATAACATGAACACAATTGTGCCTTTCTGCTTTTCTGAAGTTGAAATAACTACTAAATGGAAGAGTCTATACTAAAATCCCGATAATATCTGTACAATCTATAGTTCTTTTCTCTACTATTTTGCCTTAGGAACAATTTTGTTTCATTTGATGATTAACTGTGAAAATGTATGTTCTCCATTATTTTCTGTATGTTGGACTTTTATCAAAATGTTATTACCACACATACATTTACTATAAATATGGTAGAGAGACTGAACCAGAAAACTTGTAACTGCAGATCTCCAATTTTCTATAAAAGGAATGGATAATGAGATGAAATAATTCCATCTATTCTCAGGTTACTTTAGAAAAGCAGAGATAATTTTGTGAAATAAAATTTATGTGTGTTCTTTCCTAGGTAATATGATTTGCTATGATTGCCCTGTTGAGATTTTAATAAGCTCTTAGAAGGAAAGAAAGTTTGTTTTTAAATTAAAAAGAGTGCTATTTATCTATGTTCTACAGCAAGGTACTGTGCTGCAGCAATTCACTTTGTTACATAATATTTACCACAATGCAGACCACTGTTACAGATAATAATACCCAGATGACACAAGGCTCAGTAATCCAGGAGCTTCAATGTCCTTGATCTTGTGCATGTCAATTTCTGCTTCATGCATTCACCTATTATGTGGTGTATCTATGCGTAATTATACAGCTGGTAGTGTTTTTGATTTAGATTTAACATAATTTTATATTAATTTTATAAATTTCTCTCCTCATTGCTAATTAAAACATGTCAATGACTACCCTGAAAGATATTAACTCAGCATGAGGTGATCAAATATTGCTTTGGAAACTCAAAATATTCAATTGCGCTAACTAGGTGATTCAGGTACCACCATATTAATTATGTTCTTATCACTCTTAGGAACCTTTACAGAATGTGCAAAACTCACATACATTTCCTAAAACTTTTGCAGGTGATCATCTTTCTGGCAGCAGTTTCTTCCTGAACAAATTGAAAATGCTATTAAAAAGTCAATATAAAAAGACTCCAAAAAGAAATGTTCTTTTAACGATATAGAAGGGAAAGTTGGTAGTGTTTTTTGTTTTTCAAGTCTCATTTTACTCTTTGGTTACTAAATGTAGCTGTGATGCCAAATTGGTTTCTATACTGTAAAAACAAAATATTAACACACTTTTTGTCCATAAAGATGGATTTGTTCTAGCTATTGCTCCTTTGACAATTTAAAATGTCAACTACAGTATACTTAAGTATCATTTGACATAAATAAACATTTTTGAAAAGTACACAAATCAAATTGAAAATTTTCTCTGATTTTCAAGAAAACTTTAATTTTGATAATCCCTTACTAAATAAATTGATATTGTTACATGAGTAAGAATTGAGTCAAATTTAACTTTCTCTTGGGTTGATCATTGGCAAATACTTTTTAATTTAAAGTATCCTGAATGATGTGGAGGGCTAAATAATAACCCCTGAAGGTCTCCAGGTCCTAATTCCTGGAACCTGTGAATGTTACCTACATGGCAAAGAGAGACTTAGCAGATATGGTCAAGCCAAGGATCTTGAGATGGGGAGATTTTTCCGTATTATTCAGGTAGACATTGAATGCAATCACAGTTGTCCTTATAAGACAGAGGCAAAGATAGATTTGAAACAGATAAGAAGGTCACATGACTGAAGAAGATAGAAGCAGATGAGGCAGATGGAAACAGATTCAGAGATAGATGAGACTCTGCTAGCGAGGTGTAAGAAGTGATGAGCCAAGGAAAGCAAGTGATGCAGCTTCAGAATCTGAAAATGACAAAGAAGCATTCTCCCAAGAGCCTCTGGAGAAAGTGCGGCCTAGCTGGCACTTTGGTTTTACCCCAAAGCAACTGATTTCAGGTTTCCAATCTCTAGAGTGTAAGAGAACAAATGCATGTAGTTTTAAGTCACCACATTTGTGGTAATTTGTTACAGAACCCTGTAGGTAACTAATGCAAAAAAACAGTGCCTGAAACCATAGATTCTGGTGTGTAATCAATTAGAACAGGAAGACTCAATCTGGAATCTTAAACAATAGATGATATGAATAGAGATCCATTTTGAGGTTAAACATATGACATAATTTTGAAGAAAAATGTTTTGTTATTAGGATGTTATGAAATATAAATAAAAAATTTAAACTTTAAAATTTATGATAATTGTATATGTTTCTGTAAGTTCCTATTTCTGACCAAAAAAAAATGGCATGCATTTTTTAAATGCAATTCTATTTCATCTCTACATTCTGTTTGCCTGTTAAGGATACCTCAATTTTTTGGAGCCTTTTTCCTAAGTCAGATAAATATGATTATATAAAAGCAAATAAGGCTTTAGTAATAATAGCAATAGAAAAAATGCACACATTACTTTCCTACACAGGCAAGACACTTTCCATCAAGAAATATATTTATTTTTATTGCCACTAGGAAAGGCAGCAGCTAAACATTGCTGAGGTTTCTCTGTTTGGGGCCCTACTGTTGTTTATTCAGAGTGTCCATTCTGTACAAACCTCTTGGTATTACATATTTTGGGTACTTGCCAATGGCTGGGCTTTCTGAAATTTGCAATTTTCTTTTTCTGTCTGGTTAGACTTGTGAAGCAACTACCATATTCTCTATGATATAAACAATACCAAATGTATTTTTAAAAACTCCCTATGCAATTGAATTCATGTAATTTATATTCCTCTGGGGTTTTTTTTTGCATACCTGTATTATATTTAGTTGTCAAATATAAATAATACTTAGTTTTTCTACTGTGGTGGGAGAGTTTTGGAGAATTATTTTCACTTGTCAAAAGCCAAATGTTACTATGGAAGGCTAATATAATGACTATAATTATGGTTTAAATACTTTAGAATTATTTCTAATGGTTATGGGCATTACAGAGAAAATAGGAAATACATGTAGAATTCTCATGTTGGATAAAGAGCTATAACTCTTGTTTTAAATGTTTAGTAATAATAAATAAAAACTATATACATATATGTGTGTATATGTAAATTGCCCCAGAATTAAAAATAATTTCTTTATCCACCTATGTTTTCAAGACACTTTTAATGAACATTTAATGTTACAAGTTATCTTCACTTTTATTCAATATATTCACAATTTTCTTGTGAAAAGTTCAGTTTATAAGACTAATTCAGTATCTAAATTTAAAACTACAAGGCATTTATGACTATTTGTTCAACAGAAGAGAAAAATACCCAGAGTACCTATTCTCATGATGCTTCCACTCTATTCAGGCTAGAGATACAAGAAAGAAACAAATGCACTTACTAGCAGAATGTATTAGTTATCATCATAGTAAAACAAATTAAGGCACAATTCAACTGGAGCTCAAAGACTTAAATTCTCTCCAAAATTACATTTATTTTTTGAGATGGAGTTTCTCTCTTGTTACCCAGACTGGAGTGCAATGGCACATTCTCGGCTCACTGCAACCTCCACCTCCTGGGTTCAAGCAATTCTCCTGCCTCAGCCTCCCGAGTAGCTGGGACTACAGGCATGCACCACCATGCCCAGCTAATTTTTTGTATCTTTAGTAGAGATGGGGTTTCACCATGTTGACCTGGATGGTCTCGATCTCTTGACCTCGTGATCCACCCGCCTCAGCCTCCCAAAGTGCTGGGATCATAGGCATGAGCCACTGCGCCCGGCCCAAAAATTACATTATAATCTTTTGCTTGGGAACATGGATTTGAGGTGGTCAAAATCAACCTCTTATGAGGTAAAATATTATTATGTGATTGGATTTCATTCACTAAAGTGTGAGCAGAAATTATGTATATGATCTTCAAATCTAGCCCTTAAAAATGTGAGCAAAACTAAAGCCTACCATACTCTTGATGTTTTCATCCTCTTTTTGTCTTTTCACTAGCAAGGATGGAGATGACCTCTGTAAGTTTCAAAACCACATATCGAAAATGATAACCTTTGCTCAGTAAATCAGCACTGAAGAAAAAAGAAATTTTAAAAAATTAATAAAAAAAGAAAATGGAAGCCTGGTTCCACTCAGCCTAAGACTCTGAGCAAAGATGTGAAGGAGTGTCAAACTGACATGATCATCAGAGAGTGAACAAAATATAAATATCTACTGTGTTTTAGGGACTTACATATCAAGTGTATTTGATGTAGCATTGCAGCTACCCAAGGTAGGGGCAGTGGTATTTTATACAGAGTAGTTAAACAAAGTCTCGCTAATAAAGAGAGGCTGAGATAGCTTAGTGAAGGGAGAGACTCATTTATGTGTCTGTAAAAAGAAGAGTGTTAACTGCCAGAGGGAGACATTAACACAAAGTGGAGGCAGGAGTATTTTTGAGAAAGCACAAGGAACTAAGGCTATGGAAACACTAGCCCCAGGCAGGAGAAAGTGAGGTCAGAAAACTATTGTGTGGCCACATTATGTTGAGCCTTGAAGGCTGTGATGAGCTTTTTAGATTTTATTCTGAATAAGATGGAAAGCAGAGATATAATATGATCTAATTTCATTTAGAAAATCATGAGTCCTATGTTCATAATTAAATATAGGCAGGTGAATGAGCAGCTAAAAGATCATTATGGTATTCTAATATAAGCACTTAATTTTATAATTTTCTTTCTGAACTTCACTGTATTTACATCCCATAAGCCTTGATATTTTTAGTTTTAATTTAGTATAATCACAAAAACAATATCCTTTGAGATTTTTTCTTATGTGTAGGCACTGCATAGGGATTTGTTGATTAATTTCTAAATATCTAAGGGGATATGACAGATACCTTTATGTTATCAATTTTGGTTTAATCTATTGTTTTCTGAGGATGGCTTCTGTATGATATCTATTCCTTTAAATTATTTAAGATTTGTTTTCTGGCCCAAAATTTCATCAACCTTGGTGTGTGTTTCATGTATATTTGATAAGAAATCTTATTATGTGGTTACGTGGAGTGCTGTATAAATTTGGTCAAGTTTATAGATAGGGTTTTCAGGTCTGATAGTTAGATAGACATATTTTCATATCTTACCAATTTTCTTTCCACTTCTTTAATCAATTACTGAAAGATAAAAGTTGAAGTCTCAATTGATTATGGAGATTTCTTTTTCCCTTTGTACTCTGTTAGATTTGCTTCATGTATTTTTGAAGCTCAGCATTTAAGTACATATGTTTTTAGGATTTTTAAGTCTTCTTGGCAAACTACTTTTTTATAATGTAATGTCCCTCTATATTATTAATAAAACTCCATGTTCTGAAGTCTATATCATCTTATATTAATAGGGGAACCCTAGCTTTCTTTAAATTTATACGTGCATGGGATATTCATTAGAGGTTTGAGAAATTTGGGGCTTGATTAAGGAAAAAGATATGACCATGACATGGCAGTTTATTTTATCGCTCTTTGACAGGTTTGTACTTTACCTGGGGTTGGAGAAGGGATCTCTTATGACAGAACAGAAGTCTATCCAGAGGCTTAAGTGGGGTTGCTACAGAAAGGGAGAAGGACTGGGGAATTCCTAAGGGCTTCGGGCATCAAAGATAGGACTTCTGTATCTAGGTGATGTGGCTGAGCCACCTCCAGAAAGGAAAAGTGATTTGGCGGTCTTTATGGCCCGGGACTTATCTATTGCTGGAAGATATGGCATGAGGATTTGCAAAGTATTCAAAGTAAGAAGCCTCTAAATAGCTACAAATTAGCTTGTTGGGCTGTTTTAAAAATAATTGGATGTGTAAATATTTGTGTTTGGTACTGGCATGCTCTTGAGCCAATAGGTTGCAGTTTGCAGTGAAGAAATAAACAACCTGGTGGCCATGTACAGAGGCCATTATTTTGCCTCATTTATATAACAATCCATCCCTGTCCTATGTTGTTTTATAATCTAAATTGTATTTTGCTTTGTAGGGCATAGATGGAGCCAGTGACAAAGCATTTTCATGACCGAGAATTCCGTATAAGATAGGGCACAAACTAGGATTTCCAAACGTATTCACAGCCAGTCTATACACCTAGTGGAGATAGAATAGATTAGAAACAGAAATGACTTTTTAATTTGTTCCATGTGTTTAGTCAGCAGACTGATACGATGGTTCTGGTGCATGTCGTTAGCTACCTATAAAACTTGGTGACTGTTACGTACCCACATGCACCAAGACGTGTTAACAAGTACACAGACCCTTTCTCATTTTGTTCTTGGGCTAGATTCTAAAGGACACACTGGACCTCAGGGTGAGAGAGAAGATGCATGTTTTCTCCTCCAGGGGAGACCTGGTTTCTCCTTCTTAATCCGTTTGTCTGTTTTGTTTTTATTTCCTTGTGGATACCAGCAAAAAAAAAAAAAACAGGTAAATTTTCCTAGTCCCAATTGTTACACCATGTGCTGTTTTATTCTAGAGGGCATCAGTCTTCTTCTCCAGGGTCCTCCCCTCCATTTCATCTTCTCTAGGAGTTTGGGTTCTGTTCTTCTCTCTGGCTGGAATTCTGGCCCAGCACATGTCTCTTGGCTTGGAGCATTTCTTTAGCGGGATAGCCCCCTCCTTTGGAGTACTGAGAAAAGCAGGAACGTAAACTTCCTTAATTTCGTCTTTTAAATAATGCATTTCTCAGCTCAGTCCAAGGCTTTGGGTGTCAATATAGTCCTAGAAAGCAACTAGAATGACACCATCTCCAGTAGTAGACTTAAGTAAGACAGCAGCATTAGCATGCTATCTGCTTACGAATGTGTGCCACTCAAGCTGTACTTAAGAAGCCAAAGTTTGTCTGTCACCTCTGCCTTGTAAGTTAATTTACCTGTCATTGCAGTCCCTAAGGACAGGACTCCTCATTTCAACCAAATGAAGCAAATTGCCAGCCTAGGCAAAGGAGCACCTCCAGATGTACCTTGTTACTGTGGCTGAGACATCCCACCCTTTGTCCAGGGTCATGTATTCCTGCTCTTTTTCTATTTAAGTTCTTAAGTGTCTGTTGCCTGCCAAGTGAGAAACCCATGAAACAAATCATACCGTGGGCGGTTTGAATTTCTACAAAAACCAGAGCTAGGAATAATGAGAAAGAGAAATGTTGATGAAATTGGATAAATATATGAAATAACATTCTAGAAACAATCATAATTAACAGGTAATAAGCTTTCCTTGTAGGGAGTTTGTCAGGAAATTGTAGAAGGACTAGGTTTTTATGGTAGCTTAATCAAACTACCTTAAAAAATGTCCTACAACAGTTACTCTAGCGATTTGCAAATAATTTGTATCAAATTTTAAATTATATCATTAGTTAATAATTAAAAGAGCAATTGTAAATACACACTGAAAAGGAATAAGTGATTATTATCTCCAATGTATTTATTTCTTTAAAATGTTGACACTATAGTGCTTTTTTTTGGCCTCTTGTTCTTATGTTTTTACTACCTGTTCATTTTCTTTTTTTTAATTAATTAATTTATTTATTTTTATTGCATTTTAGGTTTTGGTGTACATGTGCAGAACATGCAAGATAGTTGCATAGGTACACACATGGCAGTGTGTTTTGCTGCCTTCCTCCCCTTCACCCACATTTGGCATTTCTCCCCAGGCTATCCCTCCCCAGCTCCCTCCTGCCGCTGTCCCTCCCCTATTCCCCCCAATAGACCCCAGTGTGTAGTACCCCCTTCCCTGTGTCCATGTGTTCTCATTTTTCCTCACCCGCCTATGAGTGAGAATATGTGGTATTTCCTTTTCTGTTCTTGTGTCAGTTTGCTGAGAATGATGTTCTCCAGATTCATCCATGTCCTTACAAAAGACACAAACTCATCATTTTTTATTGCTGCATAATATTCCATGGTGTATATGTGCCATATTTTCCCAGTCCAGTATATCATTGATGGGCATTTGGGTTGGTTCCAGGTCTTTGCTATTGTAAACAGTGCTGCAATGAACATTCATGTGCATGTGTCCTTATAGTAGAACGATTTATAGTCCTTTGGATATATACCCAGTAATGGGATTGCTGGGTCAAATGGAATTTCTATTTCTGGGTCCTTGAGGAGTCGCCACACTGTCTCCCACAATGGTTGAACTAATTTACACTCCCACCAACAGTGTAAAAGTGTTCCTATTTCTCCGCATGCTCTCCAGCATCTGTTGTCTCCAGATTTTTAATGATCGCCATTCTAACTGGTGTGAGATGGTATCTCAATGTGGTTTTGATTTGCATCTCTCTAATGACCAGTGATGATGAGCATCTTTTCATGTGTTTGTTGGCCTCATGTATGTCTTCTTTTGTAAAGTGTCTGTTCATATTCTTTGCCCATTTTTGAATGGGCTTGTTTGTTTTTTTCCTGTAAATCTGTTTGAGTTCTTTGTAAATTCTGGATATCAGCCCTTTGTCATATGGGTAAACTGCACAGATTTTTTCCCATTCTGTTGGTTGCCAATTCACTCTAGTGACTGTTTCTTTTGCCGTGCAAAAGCTGTGGAGTTTGATTAGGTCCCATTTGTCTATTTTGGCTTTTGTTGCCAATGCTTTTGGTGTTTGGGTCATGAAGTCCTTGCCTACTCCTATGTCCTGAATAGTTTTGCCTAGATTTTCTTCTAGGGTTTTTATGGTGCCAGGTCTTATGTTTAAGTCTTTAATCCATCTGGAGTTAATTTTAGTGTAAGGTGTCACGAAGGGGTCCAGTTTCTGCTTTCTGCACATGGCTAGCCAGTCTTCCCAACACCATTTATTAAACAGGGAATCTTTTCCCCATTGCTTGTTTTTGTCAGGTTTATCAAAGATTATATGGTTGTAGATATGTTGATTTCCTTCCGATGCCTCTGTTCTGTTCCATTGGTCTATATCTCTGTTTTGGTACCAGGACCATGCTGTTTTGATTACTGTAGCCTTGTAGTATAGTTTGAAGTCTGGTAGTGTGATGCCTCCCGCTGTGTTCTTTTTGCTTAGAATTGACTTGGCTATGAGGGCTCTCTTTTGGTTCCATATGAAATTCATGGTGATATTTTTCACTTCTGTGAAGAAATTCAATGGTAGCTTGATGGGTATAGCGTTGATTCTGTAAATTACTTTGGGCAGTATAGCCATTTTCACAATATTGATTCTTCCTAACCATGAACATGGAATGTTTCCCCATCTGTTTGTGTCCTCTCTTATTTCGTTGAGCAGTGGTTTGTAGTTTTCCTTGAAGAGGTCCTTTACGTTCCTTGTGAGTTGTATTCCTAGGTATTTTATTCTCTTTGTAGCAATTGTAAATGGCAGTTTGTTCTTGATTTGGTTCTCTTTAAGTCTGTTATTGGTGTATAAGAATGCTTGTGACTTTTGCACATTGATTTTATATCCTGAGACTTTGCTGAAGTTGCTTATCAGTTTCAGGAGTTTTTGGGCTGAGGTGATGGGGTCTTCTAGGTATACTATCATGTCGTCTGCAAATAGAGACAATTTGGCTCCCACCTTTCCTATTTGAATACCCTTTATTTCTTTTTCTTGCCTGATTGCTCTGGCTAGAACTTCCAGTACTATGTTGAATAGGAGTGGTGAGAGAGGGCATCCTTATCTCATGCCGGATTTCAAAGGGAATGCTTCCAGTTTTTGCCCATTAAGTATGATATTGGCTGTTGGTTTGTCGTAAATAGCTTTTATTACTTTGAGAGATGTTTCATCAATACCGAGTTTATTGAAAATTTTTAGCATAAAGGGCATTGAATTTTGTCAAATGCCTTCTCTGCGTCAATTGAGATAATCATGTGGTTTTTGTTTTTGCTTCTGTTTATGTGGTGAATTACATTTATAGACTTGCATATGTTGAACCAGCCTTGCATCCCCGGGATGAATCCTACTTGATCATGATGGATAAGTTTTTTAATGTGCTGTTGCAATCGGTTTGCCAGTATTTTATTGAAGATTTTTGCATCTATTTTCATCATGGATACTGGCCTGAAGTTTTCTTTCCTTGTTGAGTCTCTGCCGGGTTTTGGTATCAGGATGACATTGGTCTCATAAAATGATTTGGGAAGGGTTCTCTCTTTTTGGATTATTTGGAATAGTTTCAGAAGGAATGGTACCAGCTCCTCTTTGTGTGTCTGGTAGAATTCGGCTGTAAACCCATCTGGACCTGGGCTTTTTGTGTGTGTGGTAGGCTCTTAATTGCTGCCTCAACTTCAGACCTTGTTATTGGTCTATTCATAGTTTCGTCTTCCACCTGGTTTAGGCGTGGGAGGACACAGGTGTCCAGGATTTTATTCATTTCTTCCTGGTTTACTAGTTTATGTGCATAGAGTTGTTTGTAGTATTCTCTGATGATGGTTTGAATTTCTGTGGAATCTGTGGTGATTTCCCCTTTATCATTTTTTATTGCATCTATTTGGTTGTTCTCTCTTTTCTTTTTTATCAGTCTGGCTAGTGGTCTATTTTGTTGATCTTTTCAAAAAACCAGCTCTTGGATTTATTGATTTTTTGAAGGGTTTTTCATGTCTCTATCTCCTTCAGTTCTGTTCTGATCTTAGTTATTTCTTGTCTTCGGCTAGGTTTTAAGTTTTTTTGATCTTGCTCCTCTAGCTCTTTCAATTTTGATGATAGGGTGTTAATTTTGGATCTCTCCACTCTTCTCATGTGGGCACTTGTTGCTATATATTTTCCTCTACAGACTGCTTTAAATGTGTCCCAGAGATTCTGGTATGTTGTGTCTTCATTCTCTTTGGTGTCGAAGAACTTCTTTATTTCTGCCTTCATTTCATTGTTTATCCAATCAACACTCAAGAGCCAGTTGTTCAGTTTCCATGAAGCTGTGCGGTTCTGAGTTAGTTTCTGAATTCTGAGTTCTAACCTGATTGCACTATGGTCTGAGAGACTGTTTGTTATGATTTCAGTTATTTTGCATTTGCTGAGGAGTGCTTTACTTCCAATTATGTGGTCAATTTTGGAGTAGGTGTGATGTGGTGCTGAGAAGAACGTATATTCTGTGGATTTGGGGTGGAGAGTTCTGTAAATGTCTATCAGGTTTGCTTGTTCCAGGTCTGAGTTCAAGTCCTGGATATCCTTGTTAATTTTCTGTCTGGTTGATCTGTCTGATATTGACAGTGGAGTGTTTAAGTCTCCCACTATTATTGTGTGGGAGTCTAAGTCTCTTTGTAAGTCATTAAGAACTTCCCTTATATACCTGGGTGCTCCTGTATTGGGTCCGTATATATTTAGGATCGTTAGCTCTTCTTGCTGTATCAATCCTTTTACCATTATGTAATAACCTTCTTTGTCTCTTTTGATCTTTGTTGCTTTAAAGTCTATTTCATCAGAGATGAGAATTGCAACTCCTGCTTTTTTTTGCTCTCCATATTCTTGGTAAATCTTTTTCCATCCCTTTATTTTGCGCCTTTGTGTATCCTTCCATGTGAGATGGGTTTCCTGGATACAGCACACTGATGGTTGTTTTTGTTTGTTTGTTTGTTTTATTTAATTTGCCAGTCTGTGTCTTTTGATTGGTGCATTTAGCCCATTTACATTTAGGGTTAATATTGTTATGTGTGAATTTGATACTGCTATTTTGATGCTAGCTGGCTGTTTTGTGCATTAGTTGATGCAGATTCTTCATTTTGTTGATGCTCTTCAGCATTTGGTATGTTTTTAGAATGGCTGGTACTGGTTGTTCCTTTCTATGTGTAGTGCCTCTTTCAGGAGCTCTTGTAAAGCAGGCCTGGTGGTGATGAAATCTCTGAGTACTTGCTTATTGGCAAAAGATTTTATTCTTCCTTCACTTATGAAGCTCAGTTTGGCTGGATATGAAATTCTGGGTTGAAAGTTTTTCTCTTTAAGGATGTTGAATATTGGCCCCCCTCTCTTCTACCTTGTAGAGTTTCTGCCCAGAGATATGCTATGAGTGTGATGGGCTTCCCTTTGTGGGTGACCCGACTTTTCTCTCTGGCTGCCCTTAGTATTTTCTCCTTCATTTCAACCCTGGTGAATCTGACGATTATGTGCCTTGGGGTTGCTCTTCTTGCAGAATATCTTTGTGCTGTTCTCTGTATTTCCTGGACTTAAGTATTGGCCTACCTTGCTAGATTGGGGAAATTTTCCTGAATAATATCCTGAAGAGTATTTTCCAGCTTGGATTCATTCTCTTCTTCACATTCTGGTACACCTATCAAATGTAGGTTAGGTCTCTTCACATAGTCCCACATTTCTTGGAGATTTTGTTCATTCCTTTTTGTGCTTTTTTCTCTAATCTTGGTTTCTCATTTTATTTCCTTGAGTTGATCTTCGATTTCTGATATTCTTTCTTCTGCTTGGTCAATTCGGCTGTTGAAACTTGTGCTTGCTTTGCGAAGTTCTCGTGTTGTGTTTTTCAGCTCCTTCAATTCATTCATATTTCTCTCTAAGTTGTCCATTCTTGTTACCATTTCCTCGAATCTTTTTTTCAAGGTTCTTAGTTTATTTACATTGATTTAGAATGTGTTTTTTTAGCTCATTGAGGTTTCTCATTGTCCACCTTCTGAAGTCTGATTCCGTCATTTTGTCACACTCATTCTCCATCCAGCTTTGTTCCCTTGCTGGTGAGGAGTTTTGGTCCTTTGTAGGAGGTGAGGTGTTTTGGTTTCGGGTGTTTTCCTCCTTTTTGCACTGGTTTCTTCCCATCTTTGTGGATTTATCCACCTGTCATCTGAGTAGTTGCTGACTTTTCAATTGGGTCTCTGAGTGGACGCCCAGATTGTTGATGATGAAATATTTCTGTTACTTAGTTTTCCTTCTAACAGCCTAGCCCCTGTGCTGTATGACTGCTGAGGTCCACACTCCAGGCCCTGCTTCTCTGGGGTACACCTCTGCACCTTCACTGAGAGCTGCAATCCTGAGTTGTTTCTACTGCGCCATCTTGGAAATCTCCTCTACCTGTTCATTTTCAAATAAACAAACGTTTCTTTTAAGATTGAAAAATTTACAGACATATAAACTTGGAAGTAATCACACTTCATTAACTTAAAAATATACTATGTACATAAAAAACTGATATAAAAAAACTATTAAAACTGATTTACAAATTTGGTAAAGTTACCAGAAGCAAAATCAACACACAAAAAAATAAGTACCAGTTATATATACTAAAGTACTCTATGGGAAAAAGAATTGAGAAAGCAATCTATAATACCTACAAATATACTTAGAAATAAGTATGGCTAAAGAACTCAAATATACTTACAAGAACAAACTAGAAAACACTGATGGAAGGAATTTAAGAGGATACACAAAAGAAATGGAAAAATATCCCACAGTCAAGAATTGAAGTAATTAATATTGTTAAAATTTTAAACTCCCCAAAGCTACCTCCAGATTCAATACAATCCCTATTGAAATACCAGTGACATTCTTCACAGAAATCTAAAATAAAATCTTAAACTTTGTAAAGAACCACATAAGATCTCTAACAGCTAAAGCAATCCTGAGCAAAAAGAACAAAGCTGGATATATCCCACCACCTATTTTCAAATTACACTACAAAGCTGTAGTAAATAAAACAGCATGGTACTGGCATAAGAAGAAAAAGAAACATAGATCAATGAAACTGAATAGAGAATCCAGAAATATATTCATGCACTTATAGTAAACTCATTTTTTATAAAGGTGCCAACAACAAATATTGGAGAAAGGACAGTCTCTTTAATAAATGGTGATGGGAAAACTGGATAATCCTATGTGAAAGAATAAAACTAGATCCTTATTTTTCACTGTATTAAAAATCAGCTGAAAATTAATTAAAGATTTAAATGTAAGACATAATTCTAGAAAGCCACTAAAAATAGACATTTAAAAAACACTACAGGACATTGGTCTGGGTAAAAATTTTGGGGGTAAGGTCTCAACAGCATAAACCAAAAAAGCAAAAGTAGAAAATTCTTGTTATGTCAAGTTGAAAAGCTTCTGTACAAAAAGGAAATAATTTAAGTGAAGAGAAAATCTAGAGAATGGGAGAAAATATTAGGAACTACCTATTTGAAAAAAGATTAATAAACAGGGTATAAAAGGAACTGAGACAACTAAATAGCAAAACAACCAAATAACCCAACTTAAAAAAATGGGCAAAGGACATAAACAGACATTTATCAAATGAAGACATACAAATAGCCAATAGGTAAATGGAAAAATGGTCAAAATTATTAATCATCAGGGAAATGCAAATCTAAATCACAGTATGATATCTTATATCAGTTAGAATGGCTATGATAAAATATTTTTTAAATAACAAATGCTGACAAGGATGTGAAGAAGAAAGATCAGCACTCTTACATTCTCATTGGGAATGTAAGTAAAATAGTTACTATGCAAAATAGTATGCAGATTTTTCAAAAGACTAAAAATAGAACTATCATATGATCCATAAATCTCATTGCTGGGTATATATTCAAAAGAAAGGAAATCAATTTATTATCTGCTCTCCCATGTGTATTACAGCACTATTCACAATAGTCAAAATCTGGAATGGACCTAATTGTCCATCAACAAATGAAGGGGTAAAGAACACAGAGTAAATATACAAGATTTAATTTTATTTAGCTATAAAAAGAATAAATTCTGTCATTTGCAGCAACATTGGTGGAACTGGAGGTTATTACGTTAAGTGAAATAAGATAAGCTCAGAAAGACAAATCTCATGCTGTCACTCATATGTGGGAGCTAAAAAAAAGTGGAATATCATGGAGGCAGAGAGTAGAATGGTGGCTACCAAAGCATGCTAGGGGAAGGGCGAATTAAAGGAAGTTGGTTACTGGGTACAAAAGTATACTTAGATGGCATAAATAACTTAGTATTCAACACTACAGTAGGAAAATTATAGTAAGAATTTATTGCACATTTCAAAATAGCTAGAAGAATTGTAATGTTCCCAACACAAAGAAAAGATAAATGTTTGAGGTGATGAGTATAGTAATTACCCTTATTTCATCATTAAACATTGTATACACATATCAAAATAGCACATGTAACCCCCAAATATGTATTAAAACTATGATATATAAATTAAAAATAAAATATAGACACACACACACACACAAACACACACACACACATATATATCATATTCTTTGAGTATTACCCCCAAAGAATGTTCTTTTACTTAAAAGAGTAAGTAAAGTAAATTTTATATATAAGTTCTCTTGAATTTAATAAATCCTTTGCAAATATGAGTCTTCAACTGAAATTACTAAAACTTTATACCATCCTTGCTATGTACCAGGAACCATAATAGCACTTAATATTTACAATTCTATAATGTAGATACTATCATTTTTTCCTGTTACACAGATGATTAAACGGAGTCATAGAAAATTAGAATAACTTGCTCAGTAATGCAGTTACTGAACAGTACATGTGTCTTAGGAGCCAAATTTGAGAATTTATGGTTTAAATCCACTCTTCCAAACTATCTGCCTATAACAAACATATTGATTGCAAACATTTCTATCAGTATTTACAGATGTATTCAATAATTTTATATAAATGACAAATTTTAATTCTTGCTACTACATTACTTTATTCACCTTAAATAAACATGTAATTTTAAATGTTTGCCATTGCTACTTAATGTGCTGTTACTCCATAGTATTAAAATCTACTGGTAATAGTCGTACAACCTTGCAGATATTTTGAGGTATTTGCAACATTGTAAACCATATTCAGAGTATTCTGAAGGCAAATAACATTTTCCCCACTTTACAGGTAAGAAGCTGGAGTCTCAATGTTTAGGAAACTTCTGAAAACACACAAACTATTAAGTGGAATTCCTGAGATTTGAACTGATTATTTGTGGATCTGGTTTCAGTCTTTGCATGGTATCTCAAAATGATCCAAGTTTTTATCCTTTTTAAAAGGTACTCCATTAAAGATTATCATGCTTATCAGTACTCTCAGAACTTGCTCAAGTTAAAAGATAACTAATATCATCAGATGTAAATTTCAAGAATAGTCACCTCCTTTATATCATCTTCTCTCTTCCCTCTATCATAAAGATGTGGTCCAGAATGTATTGCATATATATAAATTTAAGTTATTCTGTATTTCCTCACCTTTACTCCAATTTCACTTTAATATAATGCTGATGCATTCTCTAGGTGCAGACATAATATTATCTATTTAGTAGTGAGGCCCAATTTCTACCTAAAGGTAAGACCTTGAGAAGTTGCTGATAATGTGTTTTTTATTATCATCACATTTATGCTATTTGAATCTTGAACATTTTAGAATTTGCTTCCAACTTGGTGTTTTATTTGTTTATTTGTGAAATTATATGCCACTCAGAGCATAAAAAGGATGATTAAATATCAATTTGAGCCATTTCTAGCCATTGGTGCATTCTTCCATTGCAGTGTGCAGCCATGTGCAACTCTAACTCTTGGGTAAGAGCTCCCAGAGAACATTTGATGATTGAATTTCTGCTTATCAGATTGAAGTTTGAAACATTTAGTGTTATAGATTGATTTCTTTTTTCCAAAAAGAACATGTAGCTATATTAGAGACCAAGTTGGAACCGAATACATTAAAAAATAGCTTTAGAATCAAAACTCACTATTTACAGGTCACAAAACATTTGGTTCTTTCATATCTTAAGCAATTGCCTGGATACATAGGAAATTTGTACAAGTGGAATATGTGCATTTATATATGTGCTAATTTTGTTTTCAAAATCCTGTGCTGTTTCACTTTATTAAAAGAAAACAAGAAAGAAAAATGAGAAAGAAAGGTAAAGAAAATAAAAAAGAAGAGAAAGAAAGAAGAAAGAAAATAAAGAAAGAAAGAGAAGGAAGGAAGGAAAGAAGGAAGGAAAGAGAAAGAAAGAAGAAAGAAAAGAAAGAAAGAAAGAAAGAAAGAAAGAAAGAAAGAAAGAAAGAAAGAAAGAAAGAAAGAAAGAAAGAAAGAAAGAAAGGAGGGAGGGTTCAGTTTATCAGTATTTTATTGAAGATTTTTGCATCAATGTTCATCATGGATATTGGTGTGGGTAACCTCCTACATGGGCACCGAGGAAGGAGAGCTGGGCAAACCCCAGGCACAATTAGTGCCTGAAGAATATCTTAGTTTATAGTGTCATTACTCAGTTATTTCTTTTATATAATCCTTTATATATAATCATATATTAGTTTGTAGAATTGGTGCCTGAAGTATAACTTACTTCTTACATATATCTAGCTTATATAATTATACTTAGTACTTCCATCTAGCATACTTAGTTTCATATAATCTTTCTATATAATCATATAGGTATTGTAGTCGGAGCTGTAACCACACGTTTAGGGCTGATTTATATAATCCTTCTATATAACCATATAGTAGTTTGTAGTAGGAAGAATGCCTCGAGCAGTCACAGAACAGAAGCAGTACATTTGAAAAAAGCCAGATCAGGACAAGAACCAAAGACCCAGGAGGTGGCATCCCTGCCTGAAAGGGCTACGCTGCATGGCAGGCTTGGAGCAAGAGCCTCTCCTGATAAAGGAGTTGTAGTACCTTGCATCCAGTTTCTGTGTAAACTAGGCCTCAGGACTGAGATCCTGCAAATAAACGAGGGAGAAGAACCCCTCTGGTGTGACTGGGTCATGGTGGCTATACACTCTGTCAGCCTTTTTTTTGCTTCTGTGCTAAGCTCAAATCACCCTCCAATAAAATATCTTAGAGAAGAGCACAAGTCTGTCAGCTCCCACTGCATTGGCTTAGAGTATCCTTCTATTAGAAATCCTTTGATGTCTTCACCCCCCAGATAAAAAGTGTTGAGTAGGACACCTGTTGCACACAGCCCACCTCCTTGCCTCGGTGACCTAATGGGGGTGGACCCCTTTTCTGTACACACCCTTCTACTACTGCCCATGGCATGGGCATGGCCCCCTACTGCACATGGCCGACTTCTCTGTCCAGGTGACACAATGGGGTGGCCCCCTCACTTGTTACTCACGTTATTATGTATGCCCTATCACTAAGCCTATAGATGATGACCTCACTTACTACCCTTCCCCCTGCTTATACCTAATAAATACAGATGCTTCTGGATGTTCGAGGCCTTGGCTGTCTCCACTCATAGGTGATGTGCCCCCCCAAGTCCAGCTGCTCTTCTTCAGTTCTTCAGTGACCTGTCTCTTACTACACAATTCTGCAACCTCAGCACAGCATAAGGGACACCCCATGACCCTGTGGGGCCAAGAGGCCCTACATATTGGCCTGAAATTTTTTCTTATTTGCATCTCTGCCAGGTTTTTGTATCAGGATGATGTTGGTCTCATAAAATGAGTTAGGGAAGATTCCCTCTTTTTCTATTGTTTGGAATAGTTTCAGAAGAAATGGTACCAGCTCCTCTTTGTACCTCTGGTAGAATTTGGCTGTGAACCCATCTGGTCCTGGACTTTTTTTTGTTGGTAGGCTATTAGTTGCTGTGTCAACTTCAGACCTTGTTATTGGTCTATTCAAGAATTCAACTTCTTCCTGGTTTAGTCTTGGAAGGGTGTAAGTGTCCAGATATTTATCCATTTCTTCTAGATAAAGGAAGAAAAGAAAGAGAAAGAAAGAAAGAAAGAAAGAAAGAGAGAGAGAGAGAGAGAGAGAGAGAGAGAGAGAAAGTCATAGCTAGATGTCCAAAAAATAAAGTCAAGGAAAATATTTATAATTTTGATTTTCATAGATAAGGAAGAAATGAATTCCTGATACCTTCTATTTTTTTTTTTTTTTTGGAAAGGAAAAGAGAGGAAGAAAGAGAAAGAGAGAGAACAGAAATATTGCTTTATTCTATAAATGGCTATTAATAATGGCCAATCAATATTTTATGTATTTAAAATGGAGAATGTATATTTTATTTATCTGAAGTGGAGAGTTTGCTTGTTAAGTTTACTTGTTACTGATCTGAGTTCAGATTCTGGATATCCTTATTAATTTTCTGTTTTGTTGAATCTGAATCTCTTTATGGGTCTTATGTATCTGGGTGTTAGGATGCACTTTTAATTAGAAAATTTAGTTGATTTCAATTTAAGATTACTGCCATTTGATGTTAACTGGCTATTTTATCCATTTGTTGATGTAAATTCTTCTTTCTGTTGATGTTCTTTACTTTTTGGTATATTTTTAGAAAGGCTAATACTGGTTGTTCCTTTCTGTGTGTAATTCTTCTTTCAGAAGTTTTTGTAAAGCAGGCCTGGTGGTAATAAAATCTCTGAGTACTTGCTTGTTCATAAAAGATTTTATTTTTCCTTCAATTGTGAAGCTTAGTTTGGCAGGATATGAAATTCTGGGCTGAAATTTCTGTTCTTTGAGGATGTTAAATATCGGCCCCCACTCTCTTCTGGCTTGTAGGGTTTCTACTGAGAGATCTGCTGTAAGTCTAATAGGCTTCCCTTTGTGGGTAACCTGACCTTTCTCTCTGGCTGCCCTTAGTATTTTCTCCTTTGTTTCAACCCTGGTGAACCTAATGATTATGTGTCTTGGGGTTGCTCTTCTTAAGGAATATCTTTGTGGTGTTCTCTGTATTACCTGAGGTTGAATGGTATCCTGCTTTGCTAGATTGGGAAAATTCTCCTGGATAATATCCTGAATAGTATTTTCCAGCTGGGATTCATTCTCTCCGTCACATTCAGGTACACCTATCAAACGTAGATTAGGTCTTTTCACATAGTCCCATAATTCTTGGAGACTTTGCTCATTCCTTTTTATCCTTTTTTCTCTATTCTTATCTTCTCGTTCCATTTCATTAAGTCGGTCTTCGACCTCTGATATGCTTTCTTCTGCTTGATCAATTCGGCTATCAAACTTGTGCATATTTCACTAAGTTCTCGTGTTGTATTTTTCAACTCCATTAGTTCATTTATATTCCTTTCTATATTGTCCATTCTTTTTAACATTTCATCTAACCTTTTTTCAAAGTTCTTAATTTCTTTACATTGGTTTAGAACAATTTGTTTCAATTCCCAGAGGTTTTTTACCATCCACCTTCTAAAACCTCCTTCAGATACTGGAACACAGTCCTCTTCCATTAGGGCTTGTTCCGTTGCTGATGAGGAATTACTATCCCCTGTAGAGGGAGAGGGGTTCTGACTTTCAGTTTTCTCGGCCTTTTTAGGCTGGTTTTTTTCCCTTTATTGTGATTTTATCCATCTGATATCTTTACAATTAGTGCCTTTCTGATTAAGTTCCTGAGAGGATGTCCAATTTATTGATTCCCAGTGCTGGAATCCGAGCAACCCACTGCGCTGGCCAAAACAACAGCGATAAGACTGATGTTGCTTTTCTGCCTGGGAATCTCCAGTCTGGCTTCCTTCTTGAGTCCGCAACAAGCGGCTCTGCCTTCTCGGAGCTCCAAACACCAGTCAGTAGGGGAACCAGTCCCACTCACTGTACACGAAGAGCTGCTGCGCCGAGGTGACGACAAAACCGCTGCGCCAGCCACAGAAGTCGCGCTGGCAACCCGCGGGGCTCTTCCACTGGAAATCTTCTGGTCCATGGGCGACAAAAATTCCTCTGAAAATGTGGCATCCTCACGTTCTCTGAGCTTTCACTGGGAGCTACAATCCTGAGCTGTTAGCGATCAGCTATCTTGGATCTCTACCTTCTAATACAACATTGTGTTTTTAACAATGAAGTGAAAAACACAAATTCAGGAGACAAACTACCCAATTATTAAGCCCTGCTTAACTACTTAATAGCTATATAATTTAAGAATATTCTCTTCACCATGTTTTCTTCTTCTCTAAAACAAACCTAATTCATATATCTACCTTATATTGTAATAAAAATTAATAAGAATATAGATAAAAGGTACTTTTTACATGTCTTGGCATATAATTAACACTATATAATTATTTTCTTTGGTAACTGTCTTTTTTCATGTGGGTTGAAACTACAAATTCTACCCTAAATTTTTATGACTTTAACTATTTGAGAAACAGCAAAACACATGTGATGCTTTAAAATCAGAAACAAGTCAATCATAAAAGCAGTAGCACTGCTTTTATTCATCACTGTGTGGCAGATACTAGCCAGTAGTCAAAAACAAAACAATTAAAGATATATAAGGTTGCAAAGAAACAAACTGATTCACAGGTGATACAGATTTAAAGTCAATATTACATATTCAATTCCAATTATATATATCAATATATGCAGTTAGAAATGTAAATATATTTTAAAATATTATTTATAATAAATAATAAAATTGAAGATATGCAGGGAAAAAACCTAACATATTTTCAAGACCTAGTGTGCATAAGTAGAAAAATTTTCAAAAGAGGTTTATGGAAACCTAAGTATTCATGAATGTGAAGAGTAAATACTAAAAAGATATCAATAATATTCAAATATAGTATAAGATGAAAGCAATTTCCAATCAAAAGCCCAAAGGATTTTGTGAGAAAATTTTCAAGTTTATTCTAATATTTTTACATGCAGGAAAGACCTCAAAATAGCTAACACGTTCTTGAATGGGAAGGGTTTAATAGCTTATTTTACTAAAAATAAACTTATTTAAACATGTTACTAATTGTTAAAGAGGATCAAAAAATGTTTTCTTTTTGACATGGGAAGAACAGGAATGCAAATTCATTTTTTTGCCCTGGGGATATCTATGTTCAGCTCTCACAGGATTCTTCATCACATCGGTACATTCTAGTAATGAAAATATGTTAACTGGACTTGGTAAACAGAAATTAATAGATAGATTAGATGCCAATATATGTACCAAAGTACGGGTTGTTTGAATTGAAAACAGTCTGGGGCATGTGCTAAGAATAAAGTGGCCATGCATTGCACTCTCTATCATGAGAAAGTTTTTGGTGAGCCTTAGATTTTGGAGATGGCCTACACCAAACCAAGAGATACTCTTTCAACCTACTTATCATGTAACTAAAAAGGGCAACACAGAGTAAAAGAGAACTCTGTAGAAGGTTTAGGTTTCAGTGTAAGATGTCTTCTATCTGTGTCATACATTCCAGGGAACTGATGGTGTCAGAGATATCACAATTGTAAAAGATGCTGTGTACGTAAGTCTTTGGTAATCCCAGTAGAAGAGTTCCAGAAAGGTTGCAGAGAAAGGCAATGCCATCTGTGACAGACCTCTGGTGTGCTACTGGGTATCAGTAGACTGAGTTTCTAAGCATGAGACCTGCATTAACCATGTTCAGTAGGGTATTACCAGATCTACTGCAAAAAGCCACAAGAACAAAGGAGGAATTCTTTGTTTGATGGAAATGGCGTGATGAGCATTGGACTTGAGTAGATGCAGATGATGTGTGTAAAATTACATGATTAGGTAGCCTGGACTTTCATGATGTTTATTAATATTGTGCTAACATCTCTCCTTCAACGCATACCTATGGTTTATGGACACCTGGCTTGCTTCTCCACCAGCCTTCTTCCCAGATGGGTTCAGCAATATTCTATGGCTAGCTGAAAGCAGGTAACTGCTGAACTCTAGTCAGGAGTGATCATAAAGGACAGTGAGAAAAGAAACTGCTCCCAGCACAACTGTGAGCAATATATTTGCTATAAAATATATTGGGATTCATATATTCATTGGGATACATATATTGGGATCATAGGGATTCAGAACTGGTCTGGAGTATAGCTAATATTGAACACATTGACTGGGTTTTTCAGGGGCAAAAGAAAAGTGATCAATGGGACAAGCAAATTCTGGGTAAGAGGCATGTGGAAAGAGGCTTCAATAGGTATTGCATAATCTCCCTATTTTACCCATCAAATTGCATCCACCAAACCACAGAGAAAGCACTCAAGAGCCAAGTGGAAAGGATGATGCACCCTCCTTCTATGGTCACACCAGTGATTGCATGATGGGCCTGTGAAAATTGTGGCCATGGTGGCAGTGATGGAGGCTTTACACGAGCCCAGTAGTCTCATCTAAACTGTCAGGCTACACAAGCTACTCAGTGTCCAGCCATCCAGCTGTATAGACCGATTCTGAGAAGCACCATCACTTAGAATGACTATCTTGTTTCTTTAAGGTAAGGAGATTATATCTGACTCCTTCTAGTGATTTTTTTCTTCATAGCTAATACAGCTGTGAGTTTGCCCTCCATTGCCTCAGTACTTCTGTTGGCACTTCTATTTAATGGCTTATAAATGCCCATGTACTCCTATGATATGCCATATAAAATTGCCTCAGATTAAACTTCATATTTCAGCAAGGAAAGTTCAACATACATGAATGATGATGGAATCCAGAAAAATCAGGAACTGGCCCTAATAACATGGTGGTATGGCCTGGTAATGTTCGGCTTAAACTTAATAGCCTATAGGCAGGGGTGCTGACCTCTAGGATGGAGGTATGAGCTGAACCAATGGCTAATATATGGTCATATACTATCAAAATTTATAGGACATTGAGCCAAGAGCCAAAGGGGAATGTATGATTAGGCCCTTTCTCTATCATTCCTGCTAATCCATTTGCAGATTTTTACTTCAAAACTATAGGCTCCGTTTGATTAAAAGTTTTTGGTCCAGTGGTCCAGGAGGCAGGTAAATAAAACCAAACCAAAACAATTATTTTGTATGTATAAGTAATTGGTAATTGTATATGATAAGCATGAAAAGTTACTCTTGTGACTACATAATGGGGCTGGATAGATGTCTGGAGTTCACTTGGCCTATTCCTTGGACTACTTACCTGACTGATGATAGCTGCAACGGGACAATTTTAGCAACCATATTGCAACAAGAGCAAGTTAACCAAAGTCTCAAGCTTTCTGGGGAGAGTGACATGGGTCATGTTACAAAGCAATCAGCCTTGACTAGCCAAAATGCTGACCAAGCACAAATGAAATCTAGAATTAGTGATAAAGGAGAGATATGATGAATAGCCATTATCTCCTCAAGACCAGTGACTGGAGTATGGAATGTTCCTTGTTTTGCAACCTGTCTTCCATCTTTGTAAACAAATAATGTGTCTTGCCACCCCTAGTGATATATTGGGTTTCACTGAAGGCATGAGTGAAATCTGAATGGAGCAAAAAGTAAACTGTATTGGATACCTGTTGTGTGTGGGCTGCTTTCTTTAGATTCTTTTCCTTTGTTGTTATTTTAGTCACTGCTATAACAAATAGTTTTAAACACACTTCTGCCACTTTTGCTCAGATGCAATCTATGTGCTTTGCCAAATATTGCTTCAAGTATGATTGGCTTCTTACCTTGGGGATATCTTTGGGTTACCTGTGGGAACCCGGTTGGCATTCCTCTAGTGTAACTTGGGCAGAATGCTAAAGTTCTGTGGAAAAAACCTTGACCAATAACTATGGAAGCTGAGGGACAGGTGCTTTCTCGTTTCTTCCCATTGACAGAGAGTTTTATAAAAGATCTGTTTACTAAGGCTTCTTGGAAGTTCTTGGAGATGAAAAAGCCAATTAGGTGTGGGTTGCAAATTCAGTATCTCATTTTTCTATTGACTTTACTTTTTCTGCTTCATTCCCTCTGTTCTTCATTCTTATTCCCTGAGTTATCTTCTCAAAGAAACTTCTTGAAAAGTAGTCCTGCTCTTAGTTTCTACTCTTATAGACAAGGTAACAACCTAATACAATAACATTTGCCAAGCTGCCAGTTGAACATAGAGAAAAACACCAATTTATGTTTCTAGTGTCTTAAGCTTAAAATTTATTTGGTGGTTCAAATATTACATATTAATTAAATGTATGTGTATATGTGCACATATGTTTGTATATAGGTATGTGTATATGAGTGTATACTTGTGTGCTCTTTCACACACACACACACACACACACACACACACAGGCTTTTAATTACTGGTTTAGAGAAAAAAGTATAAAAATATAATTGGAAGAATTTATAATTTATGCCCCTGGAAACTAATGAGAAATCTGATCCAATACATAAAATTGTAATTCAAAAATAGGAAATTGAGACTGATGGACATTTTCTTAACTTTTAGAAATGTATACTATGTTTATATTTCTTTAGGTATGCTCACCTGCAGTCTTTAGTCTGCTTAAAAATCTATCTTAAACATAGTTTGTGTGTATTTATGTTAGATCTAGTAAACATTTTGTCAGCTTAAAATCATATATATAGTTAGCATTGCATTTTATTCTCCTTCCTGATACTTTGGTTATATGTTTCTCATATTGAGGCACAGTTAAAGAACAGAATGTAATCTTGGTCATACATTTTAGGCCATAATTTTATTCATAATTTACAAATAAAAAATAAAACTCTTACATAACTTTACTTTAATTAATTAATTAATTTATTTATTTATTTATTTATTTTTGAGACGGAGTCTTGCTCTGTCGCCAGGCTGGAGTATAGCAGTGCAGTCTCGGCTCACTGCAACCTCCGCCTCCCAGGTTCGAGCGATTCTCCTGTCTCAGTCTCCTGAGTAGCCGGGACTACAGGCACATGCCATTGCACCCAGCTAATTTTTGTATTTTTTAAATAGAGACAGGGTTTCACCAAATTGGCCAGGATGGTCTTGATCTCTTGACCTCGTGATCGGCCCACCTTGGCCTCCCAAAGTGCTGGGATTACAGGTGTGAGCCACCGTGCCCAGCCAATGCATAATTTTAAAATGTCAAATTTGACAATCTAATAGATCAGAAAATATAAAGATATCTTACTTATTCAGTATCATAGGATATTTTCTCCAGACAATGTAATTTATTTTCAGTAATAAATAAAATAATCTTAACATATCCATATTATTATTATTTTAAAAAGTAGTTGATTTATTTAACCTTTTTTAAAGAAAATGTTTCAAACATAGTTTAAACTTTTTAGGTTTCCTTCATTTGAAACATCTATTTTCCAATCACCCTCATTCTCATTGTCAGCATTAAATTCAGACCGTACGTGACTAACTAAAACATCATGTATAATATTCCTTGTTCATTTCCTCTTGTCTACCATCTCTAATATTTCTCATCCTCAAAGTCATATAATATATACAGCTCATTAAATTTTGTATTTGATTCAATTATGTTTTGCATTGCTTTTGTTATTTTATGTATATTAATTTTGACTTTTCAACATACAATCACATCATAAACTGCTTAAAGGCAAAGATAATACCTTTCATTATTTAATAGGCACTCTATTTTTAAATCATGGAACAATACCAAATATATCTTCAGAATAATAAGCATTTTTATGTTTAAGTTAATTATAATCATAAAAATTATTTTCTATCTTATACTAGCTTCATATTAGTGGTTTCAAACTTTCTAAAGCCAGAAAACCCTTTGATCAAATGAAACTTATCTTCAGACAGTTTAATTTTAAGCTCCATAAAATGGGTCTTATAAGGGTAGCAGAGTCATCTGAATGTCTCTTGTTTTCAGTCAGCTGGCCTGTGATGTGCATTGAGTTTGAAAATGTTTTTCCCGTAATATGTAGTCTTATTAAATTCATATACTGACTAATAAAGTATTTTAGAATTGAAAGTAACAATATTAAGTATTTCCTGTGATTAGTGTTTATGATTTACCACTTATAATACATAAGAACTGTATTTCAACTATATTTTAAAATATATTTTGGATAATTTGGGGGATCAGAAACAGAAAGTCATCTATTCTACCAACATTTGTTAAGCTCCTTCTACATGCTTTATAGGCACTGGAATACAGCAGTAAAGAGAACAAAAATCCCAGTCTTTATTCTCAGGAATTTTGCATTTTGGAGGAGAAAACAAGCACAACACACGTGATATTGGGGTAGTCAGGGTGAAGAAGAAAAAAATGAAGTGAGGTTAAACAGATATAAAGAGATGGAGAAAATTTAGCTGTTATATTTTTAAAAGGATGGTTAAGTGAAGATTTTCTGTAAAGATGAATTTGTGTGAAAATTTGAAGATACTGAGGTTAAATGTTGCCTGTCTAGGTTGGAAGCTGCTTTACTTCTTTGTTTTGTGCATTATTGTTTGCTATGCTATAGGTTTGGTGGAGGAGTTTTATTATAATCATAGCTTCAATCTTTTCAAAGTTCCTCTCGATTCTAGTCTGATATCCATGTTCAGTTGATAAAGTACTCCAGACTCATGAATATCCAATCTTTCATTTTAGAAAGATATGTGAAAGCTAAAAAGCACCAGGTTCTTATAGTATGTGAAGCTTCAGGATTGAGATTTAGCGTATTTAATTCCTTATTTGTTCAATGAAATGAAAAATTATATAATAAAATGCTTCTGTGTGTGACGAGTGTATATCAAACGCTTTCCTTTTGTTACAAGATTAGAGTGAGAACTTAAAGTGTTTATGTGTCATAGATTATTCACTCAAGGATCCCATGATTCATCATCATCACAAGACGAAGTATTGAATTTGAACATTATCAGTTTGAAACCATGCTCAAACATAATGACAGTGGTTTATGTTTATAAATAATCATTCTCTTAGCAATTCAAAGTCCTTCATAGATCTTTCTCATTTGTTCATATAACTTTGATGAAAATTTAAGAGACACCTAACCACTCTCTTTTCTCCCAGAGACTAAAACTAAGGCACAGCCAGGTTAGCTTCATTGCCTCAGGTAAGTCAACCACTTAGTAGCAGAGCTGAGAACAGAACTCAGCCTTCTGACTTTTTCCAAGGAGCAAGTTTCAAAACCTTGCTTCACAGGAAGAACAGTGTGCTTTTTGTCATTCCCAGAGGCAGAAAGGTAAAAATAAAAGATTGTCTGTGTTAAAATCTTGCTACCTTTACAGAGGTTAGCTTTCTCATGGTTGAAAAAATAGGTTTTCATTTTTTTTCCTTCTTTAAAAAAATAAATCCAGAAACTATAAGAAAGTCCTGGGAAATCATGGAACTAGATTCTTATTTTTATTTCTAATATACGAGTGTCAATATTTGCAACAGAGTCTGCAGGGCATTACCCTAGTCATGGTTAATTTTAAAATACCAAAACAAACAAACTTGCTAAACCAATCTGTAAAATGACTATTAGTTTAATTTTGCAATTGAGACCCATTTAGTAGGGGTGGGATATGCATCAAGAGTGATAATGATATTTATAAAATATGTATTACTGCCTAGTCCACTTAAAATGAACATCCAGCACAATCAGGGCAATAAGTACCTTTATATAAAACATTATTACTGCCCTATTAATGCTATGTGCTACTCCAGTGAAGTGAACATTATTCACCAATTAGAACCAGCAAAGTTTCCATGAAATGCTAATTGAAACTTGGATCTTGATGGGCATATATGAGGGACAGTAGGGAACAAAAGAAAAAAAAAGTGGTCTGCAGTCATGCCACGAAAATAGGATGAACCCTAGCAATTGTTGCTGTGAGAAAGATGTCTAGGTGATGACTATTACTTTCTTCTCTTGCGTTGGCCTGCTAACTGGTTCTGCTGCCTTCTTGAGAGCATACACCTTGACCTGCTGCTGGCTGGCTGTGGTGCTCATTGACTTGTGCTGGGCTTGCACTTTGAGCTCTGTTCTCCTGTGCTGCTTTGCGCTGCATTTGCTGAGTCTTACCAAATCTCTGTTACAGAGTTAACTGATCAAAGTCAGGAGTTTCAACAATTGGTGTTCAGGCATAGGGATATGTGATTTGGGCCCTTGTTAAAGTGGTCCTGTATTGTCTGTCTCTGCCTTTACTGATCTTTGTGTCTCAGACTGAATTGTGTGTTCTTATTCCAGCATAAGGAATATTTGACACTAGCCTCAGTGAAAGGTATTTATTCTGTGAGTGTTAGATGCGTATCTAAACCAGTTATTGGACCCTATTCTGTACAGCACTCAGGACAAAGAATGATGGACTATGCAATATATGGGTTCATCAGGTGGTAGCTTATATACAGGAAAAGTGTCACCATGTGGTCAGCGTGAGAGCCACATTCCTAAAACCAGCTGACTCACTAGGACCCCATAAAATGCATTTGCTGTTTCTGCTGCCAAACACAATATGTGGCCTTCGGAACTCTTGGGATTGTCTATAAATACGTAAGTTCAAAGAATGACTGAATATAAAGTTGCCTATGAAGGTGGAGTGTACAATGAAAGTAATAATCAACAGCGATCAAAGGAAAAGTTACCATCAGTGGTGAACAGTGTGCCAGGCACCGGAAACTGGCATATGGTCATTGGAAGTCCTGCAAAGCTGGACTGAGGGTTTAAGATATTACTAGGAAATGTTGAGCTATTGAAGTGTTCTGAGGAGAAGTGAGTTTTAGAAACAGTACATTGTTGTGTTGAAATACTGTCATTGGCTCTGTAATCAATCAATCAACCAAGCAAACCATTTTTATTTGGGCTAAAATAATAGCTTGCCAAATTTAAAATCATTGTTTTAGTCTGGCATAGTAGTTATGTAGAAATTTTAATAATATGTCTGAATTAAAATTCAGGCTCTGCTGCTCGTCATTGTGTGACCTTGGGAAATTTACTTTATCTCCCTGCACTCGGGTTTTATAATTTGTAAGATGAGGAAAGTTATTACACCTACCTCTTATGACCATGGTAATAATTAATTAAATTATATTTAAGACATTTATAATATGTCTTATAAAATACATTTATAACTGTGTCTTACATGTAGCAATCACTGGTATAAAGGTAGTCACTTAAAATATTAATAAGTAATATCCATTCAACAAATGTTTATTGGGTGCATATATTTTAGGTTCTGTTTTAGGTTCTATCAGTATGATAGTGAGCAAACTGATAAACAATAGCAACATAAAATTGCCTTCATGTATTTTTTCAAACTAATTGTATTTTCGGCATTTGGGAGCTTTGAGAAAACACAGGAGAATTTTGAGTTAAAGCCTCATCATAGACTTTGGCTGACATATTAAGCTGCTCAGAATCCAGACTTTTTTCCTGTTGCGGGGAGTGCCCAGTGTGTGGGTTTTTGCAGGAGACCTGCTATAAAGTTTAGATGTTTCTATATATTCCTCTTTTCTCCTCTCTGGCAGCTGAAGCACGTTTCTCTCGGTCTGATGCTCTCACCAGGACGAAAAAGCCATACATTTGGAGATTATTTACTCAGCAGGCAGTGCAGTTAAGAGTCCGGTGGAGCCCACAGTAGTGGGAGTCCGATGTTAGCAGAACCAGTAGCAGCACTCTGTGCATGACAAGACATTGTTTTATTTGCTGGTTGCAGCTCCTTTTCCTATCTTTCAGGCAGAATAGGTTTCATTTTCTCCGAAGGTTAACATACAAACGAGCAAATAAATAAATAAAAATAGAGGCTATACTTTAGCTACCCCGAGACCAATGGTCTATAGCCTTGTAGCCACAAATTGTTATCCTGATTTCCCTGAAACACTAGCTCTTACAATAAACAAAACATGAAATGTAAGCCTTTTGTCTTTGTCAGCATAATTCAATGAAATTAAACTAAGGAGCTACAGACAAATCAGCTTAGACAGCTCTACTTTCCCTAAAAGGAATATACGTTTATAATAGCCAATCACAGCCAAGATCCATGTACTTCCTCATTTGTGCTTTATAAACTGTATTAAAACTTCAGCGAGAAGGGCTGATTCGCATTTCTGGTTTGAAATCTTCCAGTTTGTGAACTGTTCTTTTGCGTGCACAATAAACTATAACATTTTTTTCTAACTTTGATCTGATTATAGTTTTGACACAACCAAGGACCTTATCTTGCATAGGGTTTTGATGACAGTCAAATCACTGTCATTATAAAACAGCTACTAGAGTAAAGTCAGAAGGAGGCCTTAATTCATTCAACCAAAATATATAAGCAGCTTCTCTGAGCCAATCACCATAATTGAGCAAAACCAGATATCATCTCTGCCTTCTTTAATCAAATATCATACATATAAATGTAAAATTACAGCTATAACAAATCTTTAGAAGAAGAGGCACATTATACATGATTACCTAAAGCAGGAGGATTTGACCTGATCATAGATGCTAGGGCAGGCTTTTCTGAGATTTTGACAGTTGATTGAAAATCTAAGAGTTGAGTCATTAGGCAAAAATAAGGCAAAATAATAGTATTCCATTGGCAGGGCACTGTCTACAAATTATAGTGAATTATAGAGTGATACCAGAGAAATAAGTGTCCACAGTAACCAAGAGCCAGTGGATTTGGTGCGGGATATTTTGGCCAAAGTAAACACTTTCCTCTAATTCAGGCAAGAGTTGATAGCAGCTCAAATTATACATTGAAAATAAAGGCAAAACCAGCAATTACATTTGCACCAACCTAATACTGTTGGCATTGGAAAGAAACAAATATTTGAGAGAAATTTAGAAGAAAAACATTTAGAGAATTTGGTTCTGGCTTAGATGTGAGAATAAAGAGGAGGAAAATATTCAGATGAATCGTTTTTTTTTCTGGCTTGCCTAGGGTAACAAGTCATCTGAATACATCTGAACACAGAAGTACAAACTTCTGCATTCTTAGTGATGTTAATCACTGAAACTGCCATCATGGAAAATGCCACTTTTTGTCTAATGATTATTATTTTATTAATGGGCTTGTTGAGTTTCAGGATCTTAGAGGTATTCCAATTTTATTAAGTAGTTGTAATTATTAATCTTATGGTTAAAAAGAGCTCTAGTTTGAAGATATAATTTAATCAATTGTATGGGTCTAATTTAAGAAATAAGTGTGTGTGAGGCAGCCTAGGGAAATAATTTTGAGTGAGAAAATGACTAAGATAACAAGTGTTGGCCAGGGTATACAGGAAGGACAGCCCTGTGTACTATGGTGGCAATGTAATTAATAGAGCCACTATGAAAAAAAATACAAATATTCCTCAGAGAACTAAAAATAGGATTGGTACATGATCCAGTAATCTTATTTCTCAGTATATATCCAAAGGAATTTAAACTAGTATGCAGAAAAGATACCTGTTCTCTCACATTCATTGCAGGATTATTTACAGTCACTAAGAAATAAATACAACCTAGGTATCCATCATCAGATTAATGGATTTAAGAAACATATTTATATACCAATGGAATACTGTTCAACCATCAAAAAGAAGGAATTCTGTCATTTTCGACAGCATGGATAAACCTAGAGGACATTGTGCTAGATGAAATAAGCCAAACACAGATTGATTTCACTTATATGTGGAATCTAAAGCAATGAAACTCATAGAAGTTGAGAGTAGAATGATGGTTACAAAATCCTGGAGGAAAGGCGAAGAAAATGTTAATCAAAGCACACAAAGTTTCAGTTAGACAAAGAGGAATAAGACCAGGCATAGTGGCTCACGTCTATAATCTCAGCACTTTAGGAGGCTGAAGAGGGAGCCCAGGAGTTTGACATAAGCCTGTACAATATAGTGAGACCCCATGTCTACAAAAAAATAAAAAGGCATTGTTTAGGTCTGGTTGTGCACACCTGTAGTCCTAGCTATGTGGGATGCTCAGGTGGAAAGATTGCTTGAGCTCAGGAGGTCAAGGCTGCAATGAGCTATGATTGTGCCACTGCACTCTAGTCTGGATAGCAGAGTAAGACTGAAAAAAAAAAAAAAAAAAAGAAAGAGGAATAAGCTTCAGTGATCTATGATACAAAATAGTGACTGTAATAAATAATAATGCCTTGTATATTTCAAAATTGCTAAAAGGGTAGATTGTACATTTATTTCACCACAACAAAAAAGTAACAGATATGCAAGGTGATGGATTTGTTGATTAGCCTGATTCAATCATTCTACATTGTAAACATTACACATTATATCAAAACATCACACTGTACCCTATGAATATATAAAATTATTATGAATTATAAAGTAAAAGTAATTGTTTAGAAAAAAAAACTAAAATGCACTTTAAGAATTTCCAACTATTAATGGTAAGTAGAGAATAACTGATCCCATGATGAAGACTGGGAGAATGTCATGTGACTATTTTTTTGTATTTATCCCAGATTTATTTATAAAATGAGTGGCCTGAAGATATCTGATACTACTCAACTATGATTTAGTCACTAAGGGAAAGAATATGCTGTTTTCTCCGATTTGGGGGTTCTACAGAAAATATTTTTTGTGTCTCTTCATTGCTAAGGCTTTATGAATGAATTTCATTGCCACTTCGGTTAATGAAAAACCCTAAAAATTTAAAGATGACTGAAAGAGGTATTGACAACTCTGAAGAGATTTGTGTATATGGAATTATGAGTTTGTCTCTAAAAGGAGAATAAACCTAGGAACCTTGAAGATGTCCCAGAATATGCAAAGCCAGAGATGCTTATTAACCTCTTTTAGACATTTATCTGTTTACATTTCAGGGGGTATGAAGCTAGGAGTTTTCTCTTCTCCTTCCAGGGAGAATTTGTAGTATGGAGGTATCTCCCTCTCGCAGGAGAGGACGGAAGCAACACATCTAAGCTGCCATATTCATATTTTGGGTGTCATCTTCTGTGGTGGAGATGTGTAAGCACAGAGTTGTGCATCTGGCTTTCATGGAATCAACCCAGAAGAAGGAAAGACTAAGGTGAGGGCAACCAATGCAATGATCACTGTAAGAAATAATAAATTGCTTTGATGAAGAAATCTCACGTTTGTTTTTAGGAAAATATAAATAAATGTACATATTAAAACTTACCAATTTCCATAACATTTGTTGTTTTTGGCAGCAGAGTTGACCCTTAAACAATGTGAAACTTAGAAATGCCAACCTCTTAGGGAGTTGACAATCCCAAGTATTACCTTTGACTCCCACAAAACTTCACTACTAGTAACATATGGTTGACAGGAAGCCTTACTGATAACAGAAGGTGTTGATTAACACATATTTTGTATATGTTATTATGTTTCATATACAATATTTTTTTGTTGTTGCTTGAGACAGAGTTTTGCTCTTGTTGTCCAGGCTGATACAATGGTGTAATCTTGTCTCACTGCAGCCTCCACCTCCAGGGTTCAAGCAATTCCCCTGCCTAAGCCTCCCGAGTAGCTGGGAGCTACTCACCATTATGCCCGGCTAATTTTTGTATTTTTGGTAGAGATGGGGTTTCGCCATGTTGTCAAGGCTGGTCTCGAACTCCTAACCTCGTGTTGGTCTCAAACTTCTGATTTCCAGTGACCCACCCACCTTGGCCTCCCAAAGTGCTGGGATTACAGTTATGAACCACTGCACCTGACCCATATACAGTATTCTTACAATAAAGAAGCTAGGGAAAAAAGCTTATTAAGAAAATCATAAGGAAGGGTACATATATATACTATTGATTAAGTGGAAGTGGATCATCATAAAGGTTTTCAACCTTGTTGAATTAGCATTGGGTAGGCTAAAGAGGAAGAGGAAGAGGAGCAGTTGCTTTGCTCTTTCAGGGGTAGTAGAGTCAGAAGAAAATTCGCATACAAGTGAACCAGTGTCATTGAAACCCATGTAGTTTAAGAGTCAACTGTACTTCAATATATATAGTTATATAACAATATATATAGTTATTCTCAGTAGAGGTGAAATTGATCTTTAGAATGGCAACATCTAAAATATCTTAAAACTTTCTAACCATCAACCATATATAATTAGCCATATATAATCTCACACTACTTTGAACAACCGTGATACATCCATCATATTTAATGGTGTTTAACTTATTTTTCCTAATAGTATACCCCTTGTGCATTCGTAGTGGTCACAATTGAAATCATAAGCTAATGGAATACAATAGCTATTTCATATTTATTTAAACATATTACTAGGACATTGTTTTACCACAACGAATGTTTGTATAATCTAATTGAATTAACAAGTATTTATGTGATTCGAAAACCTAGACATGTAGTCCTGAGGTTAAAGGTATAAGTAGCAGGTTACTCACACAAAAAGGCTCACCTCCCCTCTCTACATATCTCCCATAGCTCTGTCTTATCTTCATGCAGAATATTTAGATGACAATTTCACTTCATTTGTATATAAATAGAACTTGAGCTTGTTGAATAAATTTACTATTCTGAAAAAAATCATTGCTAAAAAAAGATTGCAAATTATTACATTAGTCATATGAATTATTCCATGAATATTTAAGACTTCTGAGAGGTAGCTTTAACGTGTCTTTCTGAAAAGATAAGTAGCTCAAAATGAAACTGTTTTCTACAGAGTAGAAAAGTAAAGAAGAAAGAATATCATTTTTTTTTCTTTACTTCTGAGAATCTCATGTGTATACTTTTCGCAATACTTTAGTTGAAGAGATGAGAGATGCAGGTGTAGCAATTGTAAGAAGTGGTTTAGCACTCAATGTTCTCACTTATAAGTCGGAGCAGAATGATGAGAACACATGTATTGGTGGAGGGGGACAACACACCCTGCGGCCTGTTAGGGGAGAAGACAGGGAGAATGTCAGGAAGAATAACTAATGCACGCTGGGCTTAATACCCAGGTAATGGGTTGATCTGTGCAGCAAACCACCATGGTACACATTTAGCTATGTAACAAATCTGCACATGTACCCTAAAACTTAAAATAAGAGTTGAAGAAGAAATTTAAAAAAGAAGTGGATTGGGTTTATAATTTCCTCAGGTGGTACTTTTTAACTACTGACTTTTTCCCAAAGCAATTCTGTCTCTACAAACTTGATTCCAGATAGAGGCACTCCCATTGAATTTTTGTAGTGTCATCAAGAAAATCTTGCTACTGAGTTTGTCTAAAAATTGCTAAGATTGCAGCTCATGGATTATGTGATTAAATAAAAATAACCCCAATGAGAGGACGATTTAACTTTCTTAAGCCCATTGTTATATTCCAGGGTCTATGAAAAGGATGGAAGTTCATGGTCCCAGTGTAAATATAAGAAAATAAAGAACTCAATGAATGCTTGCTATATGACCTCATTTCTGTACTCAGAATGATTTTATTTCTTTTTTTTTTTCTCTCTGAACTTTTAAGTTCAGGGTACATGTGCAGGTTTGAACACGGGTAAATAGTGTGTCATCGGGATTTGATGTACAAATGATTTTATCACACTACTCCCTCAAGTAGACCCCAGTGTCCTTCATTTCATTTTTGTGCCCATGTGTACTCAATGTTTAGCTTCTACTTGTAAGTGAGAACATGTGGTATTTGAATCACTGCTCTTGCATTAATTTGTTTAGGATAATGGCCTCTAGCTCCATCCATGCTGCTGAACAAGATCAAAGGACATGATATTATTTATTTTTATGGCTATATATTGTTAATTGGTATATATTTACCACATTCTCTCCATCTAATCCACAATTGGTGGACACCTGGGTTGATATAATATCCTTGCTGTTGTGAATAGTACTGTGATAAACATATGAATGTAGGTGTCTTTTTGGTAGAAAGATTTATTTTCCTTTGGGTATATATCCAGTAATGAGATTGCTGCTTCTAGGGGTAATTCTATTTGTAGTGATTTGAGAAATCTCCAAACAGCTTCCACAGAGGCCGAACTAACCTACATTCCCACCAACAGCATATAAGTGTTTCCTTTTCTCTAAAACTTTAGTAATATTTATTATTTTTTGAAATATTATTAATGGCTATTCTGACCGGTGTGAGATGGTATCTCATTGTGTGTGTATGTATGTATGTATGTATGTATGTATGTATGTATTTTGAGGCAAAGTCTTGCTCTGTTGCCCAGACTGGAGTGCAGTGGTGCGATCTTGGAGCACTGCAACCTCCACCTCCCAGGTTCAAGCAATTCTTCTGCCTCAGACTTCTGAATAGCTGAGGTTATAGGAATGCATCACCATGCCCGACTACTTTTTGTATTTTTAGTAGAGATGGCATTTCACCAAGTTAGCTAGGCTGGTCTTGAACTCCTGACCTCATGATCTTCCTGCCTCAGCCTCCCAAAGTTTTGGGATTACAGCCACCACTCCTGGCTCTCATTGTGGTTTTGATTTGCGTTTCTCTAATCATTAGTGATATTGAGCATTTTTTATATGATTGCTGGCCATATGTATGTTTTCTTTTAAGAAGTGTCTATTTTTTTTTTTCTTTGCTTATTTTGTAATGGGGTTGTTTTTGGCATGTTGACTCAAGTTCTTTATACATTTTGGATATTAGACCCTTAGTGGCTGCATAGTTTGTAAATACTTTCTCCCATTTTATAGGCTGTCTGTTTACTCTGTTGATAGTTTCTTTTGTCATGCAGAAGCTCCTTAATTTAATTAGATCCCACTTAAGTGGGACCCTGATCAATTCTTCCTCACCCGGTGGGATCTCACAACTGGGACCTTCAGCTATCTTCTACAGGTGTGTTCAGGCTGGCAACAGGTTTGTAACCCCCTGGAATGGAGCTCCCAGAGGAAGGGGTAGTCTGCCATCTTTGCTCTCTCACAGTCTTCATTGGTGATAGTTTTATGTAATGGAAAATATGAGGTGCCTAGGGTCTGGAAAGGAACCCTGGAAAACTACAAGTACTATGGAAAAGTGAACAGACTATTAACAGAAAAACAAACAAACAAACAAAAAACCCAAAATCGCATCTAAAGGTCAGCAACCTCAAAGACCGAAGGTAAGTAAGTCACAAAGATGAGAGAGGATCTGCACAAAAATGCTGAAACCTCAAAAGACAGAGTGTCCTTTTTCCTCCAAATTACCACACCACCTACCAGCAGAGGGTCAAAACTGGGGTTAGGTTGAGATGGCTGAAATGACAGAACTTTATAATATGTATAGAACAAACTGAAGAACTAAAGGACCATGTTGTAACCCAAGGCAAGGAAGCTAAAAATCATGATAAAACACTGCAGGAGCTGAAGACAAAATAGCCAGTATAGAGAATAGCATAACTGACCTTATAGAGCTGAAAAACACACTACAAGAACTTCACAGTGTATCACAAGTATTAATAGCAGAATTGACCAAGTGGAGAAAGGAATTTCAGAGCCTGAAGACTAGTTTTCTGAAGTAAGACAGACAAACAGGAATAGATAAAAAAAAACAATTTTTATATTTTTCTGAAAATACAGGATTGTGTAAAAAGACTGAATCTACAGCTGATTGGGGTACCTGAAGGAGACAGGGAGAATGGAATCATATTTCAGGATCTGATTCAGGAGAACTTTCCCAGCATAGCTAGAGATATCAACATTCAAATTCAGGAAATGCAGAAACCCCGCACATGATATTTCATGAGAAGATCTTTCCCAAGACACATAATCATCAGATTTTCCAAGGCAAAATGAAAGAAAAAATGTTAAGGGCAGCCAGAGAGAAAGGCCAGGTCACCTACCATTAGATTACCAGCAGACCTCTCAGGGGAAACCCTGTATACCAGAAGATATTGGGGGCCAATATTCAATGTTCTTAAAGAAAAAACAACTCCAACCCAGAATTTCTTATCTGGTCATACAAAGCTTCATAAGCAAAGGAAAAATATGATTTTCTTTTAGATAAGCAAATGTTGAGGAAAGTAATGAACACCGGATATGCCTTACAAGAGCTCTTGAAGGAAACACTAACAATGAAAAGGAAAAACCTGTTACCAGCCACTAAAAAAACACTCTGAATGACACAGACCAAAGACACTATAAAGCAACCACATAAACAAGTCTGCAAAATAACCAACTAGCATCATGATGACGGGATCAAATCCACACAAAACAATACTAACCTTAAAAGTAAATGGGGTAAGTGCACCAATTAAAAGACGCCAAGTGGCAAGCTGGATAAAGAACCAACATTCATTGGTATGCTGTCTCAAAGAGACCCATCTGATTGCAAAAATATACATTGATTAAAAATAAACAGATGAAGGAAAATTTACTGGGAAAAAATTAAACAGAAAAAAAGCAGGGGTTGCAATCCTAATTTCTGACAAAACAGACATTAAACAAATAAAGATTTGAAAAAAGACCAAGAAGGGAATTACATATAAATAAAGGGTTCAACTCAACAAGAATAACTAACTATTCTAAATAAATATATGCAGCCAGTAAAGGAGCACCCAGATTCATAAAGCAAGTTCTTAGAGATCTTAAAAAAGACTTTGACTTTCACACATTAATAGTGGGAGACTTTAACACACTACTGACTTTATTAGACAGATCATCAAGAAAGTAATTTAACAAAAGTATTCAGGGCCTGAATTCAGCCTTGGATCAAATGAACCTGATAAATATCTACGGACCTCTCCACCTCAAAACAAAAGACTATACATTCTTCTTATCACCACATGGCACTTACTCTAAAATTGATTTCATAATTGGAAGTAAAACAGTCCTCAACAAATGCAAAACAACTGAAATAATAGCAGTCTCAGACCACAGCACAATTAAATTAAAACTCAAGATGAAGAAACTCAGTCGAAATTATAAAACTACATGGAAATTGAATAACCTGCTCTTAAATGACTTTTGGGTAAATAATAAAATTAAGGCAAAAATCCAGAAGACTTTTGAAAATAATGAGAACAGATGCAATATATCAGAATCTCTGGGACATAGCTAAGGCAGTGTTAAGAGGGAAATGTAAAGCATTAAATGCCCACATCAGATCAGGGACTTTTCCAGACACTCCAGCACTCTGACTCAGATACTGCACTTTTCACACAGTCTGCACAACCCGCAGACCAGGAGATTCCCTCCGGCACCTACAATGCCAGTGCTCTGGGTTTCCAGCACAGAACTAGGTGGCCATTTTGGTCAAGTGGCACCTGGAATTCCAGAGAAATAGAACAGATAATTCCCCCTAAAAAGGGGGCTGAAGCCAGGGGGCCAAGTGAGCTGGCTTGGTGGGTTCCACCTCCATGAAGACCAGCAAGCTAAGATTCACTGGCTGGAAATTCTCACAGCCAGCACAGCAGTCTGAGCTCAACCTGGGACACTTGAGCTTTGTAGAGGAAGAGGAACCCACCATTTCTGAGGACCCAGTAGGCGATTTCAACATTACCTGGGTAAACAAAGCCACCAGGAAGTTTACACAGCAGCTGGGCTGAGCTCAGCATGGCAGCTCAGCAAGGCCTTGCAGGCAGACTGTCAAGTAGATTCCCTTCTTGCTGGTCAGGGCATCTCAGAAAAAAAAATAAAGTAGCCCCTGTCAGGGACTTAAAAAGCCCCCACCTTCCTGGGACAGAGCACCTGGAAAAGGAACAGTTGTGGGTTCTGCTTCAGCAGACTTGAATGTCCCTGCCTGGCAGTCCTGAAGGGAGCAAGGGATTCCCCAGCACAGTGCTTGAGCTCCATTAAGGGATAGGCTGCCTTGTGAAATGGCTCCCTGATCTCCCATGTACCCTAACTGTGAGACATATACAGGAGAACTCTGGCTGACATCCAGCAGGTACCCTTCTGGGATGAAGCTACCAGAGGAAGGAACAGGCAGCAATCTTTGCTGTTCTACAGCCCGTGTGGGTGACCCAGGCAAGCAAGGTCTGGAATGAACCTCCCACCAACTCCAGCAGACCTGCAGCAGAGGGTCCTGACTGTTAGAATGAAAACTAAAACAGAAAGAAATAGCTTCAACATCAACAGAAAGGACGTCCTCTCAGAAACCCCATCCAAAAGTCACCAACTTCAAAGACCAAAGGTAGATAATCCCATGAAGATGGGAATAAACCAGCATGAAAAGGCTGAAATCACCAAAAGCCAGAATGCCTTTTCTCCTCCATGGTGTCAAAACCTCACCAGCAAGGGAACAAAACAGGATGGAAAATGAGTGTGACAAATTGACAGAAGCAGGCTTCAGAAGGTGGGTAATAACAGATTTCTCTGAGCTAAAGGAGCATGTTCTAACCCAATGCCAGGAAAGTAAGAAGCTTAAGAAAAGATTACGCAAAATGCTAATAGAATCTCCAGCATGGAGAAGAGCATAAACAACATGATGGAGCTGAAAAACATAGCACGAGAACTTCGTGAAGCATACACAAGTTTCAATAGTCAAATCAGTCAAGCAAAAGAAAGGATATCAGAGAGTGAAGATCAACTTAATGAAATAAAGCAAGAAGGCAAGATTAGAGAAAAAAGAAGCAAAGCCTCTAAGAAATATGGGATTATGTGAAAAGACCAAATCTATATTTGATAAGTGTACCAGAAAGTGACAGAGAGAACAAAACCAAGTTGGAAAACACTCTTCAGGATATTATCCAGGAAAACTTTCCCAACCTAGCAAGGCAGGCCAACATTCAAATAGAGGAAATAAAGAGAGCACCTTCTGTTGTTTCTTGAACTACATTTTTAGGATGGTTGGGGGAAAATCATTTTATTAAAGTTTCAGCATGGGAGTAAATCATTTCATTAAAGGAAATTAAATATCAGCTTATAGAGTAATTTTCCCTGGTGTATATGTGTGTTTTTTGTTTGTTTTGTTTTGTTTTGAGATGAGCACTCCTTTCTCTTGCTTAGTTCCTAGTTCAACATCTGAACTATAGGATAGAGCCATGTAAGCTGCTAGCATTTAAAAAATAGTTCTTTCTTCCCAATCTCCAAATCATTATATCTGCTATTGTTAGTTCTAAGTGTATCCCATTCAACTCTCCTGAGAATAAACCTCTTGTTTCTTATCTCAGGGACATGCATGTAGTTGATGTCATTTTGAGAGCAAGAATGTTCTGGTTTGACAGTTTCAGTCTTTCAAATGACTGCCCTATTTTGAGACCTATACTTGACATATGACCCTATCAACTCATTAAATACTTCTCTCAGCTAAATCAGTTACCACTTGTCAACCTATGTTGCAAAAATTTGTTAAAATCTGTAGTCAAGTAATGAACCCAGACCTTTTCTCTTTGTGCTTATGACTTAATAGCATATTTATTTCTTAAAATAATTTTAGTAGGATCCTAGATATCAGAAAGAAAAAAATAGAAAAGTGAAGTTGCTATCTTCAGTTGGAAGCCTCTGATCGGTGTTACTGAATGCTTAATATGAATAGTCTCTGTATCCATTATATTAATTATATTTAATCATGACAACTCTGGTACATAAGAATTATATTGTGCCTGTTTTGTAGAGGGGTTAGCTGAGGCTCATTCAGAGAGTACAGTATTGTGGAATGATTATTATTGGTTTGATTTTCTCCACCCGTACCTGTTCTTTAATTTTTCTAGTCTGTTCTTTGCCTCAAGAATTGACTCCTATGGAATGCATCTCCCTTACTGCTTCCCTTTGGTTGAGTTTTATCAGTGGAAGCTACTGGTAAATTCGATTACAAGAGTAAATAACATTTTAGGTGTTTCTTTCCTGGAGTAAATAACATGTTAGGTGTTTCCTTCCTGCTTTATTCCGCTATGAAACTTTTTTTAAGTATATGAATCTCTCCATGAATGTGAGAGTTGCTTCTAGTTGTCCTTCCTCCAGATTCTACAGCAGTTGCTTCCAATTGGCCTCTCCTCCAGATGCACCTTCTCCTTCCAGAGCCCCTTCTCTTTTTACTCATTCTTCTCTCTTCCAGCTCCCACAGAAATGAATGGCTTACGGCAGTTGCTAGTCTTAGATGCCTCAACATCTCTTACTCTTCTGTTCAACTCTGTAAGTGATATATTTTCCACATCGCTTTATGTGAAACAATAATGTTGAATTTTGTTTCCCAGTGAGGCTTGCCTCATGAAGAGGTAAAGCCTGATACAATTCCGGCTTTTTCTTACTCCATAATCTGAATTCTTAAACACTGAACTACATTACTTTATCTTGCCCTATAGACCCACAGTGTTCATTGGAGACTGTAATTCAAATGTAAAAAAAAAGATATGTGTTTGAGTATAGAAAATCATATCATTCAACTAATAAAAATGTAGAATATGTCTTTGCCAAAAATTTAAGACTAAAATTGTAAAGTGAAATCAAATGAAACTGCAAATATACAAAGAAGTTTCAAAAATTTAGCTCTGTTGTTAAAAACACCTATTCTGCACTTTTAGAGGATTGAAATTATAGCACTGATGGGATTGTACAGCTTCTGTGTAAAAATTTTGCATAATGTGAAGAACTAGAAGGGACAAGGCAAAAGCGCTTTCTCCCCGAGCCAAAGATTTTACCTTACACCCTCCTACTCCAGCTACCCCAAGCATCTTCAGTCATAGCATTTGTGAATAAACAAAAGAGAATAGATGGTTTAACTGGTAAAACTGTTCTTCTAACTATATACAAAGTTTGAGTTTCCTTCTCTCTCTTCTCTCAAAACACTGAGTAGGTTAAGTGTAGGCCATACTAATTAAAACACCTATTATTTTTAAGACATGATCATTTTTCTCATCATCAATTTCCACCCCTTCTCACACGTTCCATATCATGTTTTCCATCTGGGTAAAATACTAAAGCTTCCTTTTTGGGGGAGGCAGATAGACTATCATGCTTAGATCAATTAATATCTGAGGAATATTGCAATTCCAATAAGAATAAAGATATTTATCCGTGAGAAACGCATGTTGCATAGGTGTGAGGTTAAGTTCCAGCCTGCTAGCAGGTTCTAATCTAGTTGCAAAGTTCTTCCATTATTTATTTTTCTATTTCACAGAAATTGCCTTAATTTGGCCCCATTTTGTTTTGTTCTTCTTTAGATTATCACAGAAATGTATAGTTATTCTCTCACCCTGCAGCTCTTAATCCTTCCATTTTATTCTTATACTGAGAGATAATTAGCGCTCTAGCAGGCATACAACATAGTTTTCAATTTACAGACCGTTCTTATTCATTGGGAGTGGTTTTGTAGTATGTTGGATTAAGCAAACAGTGGTTGAGTGGGAAGGCATATTAACGTTTATTGCCAAAGTTTGCCAGTACTATCCAGTTCCAACTGACAGAGTGACGGCATTCAAACTACATGCTTTCCATTTTTACCTTAGAATCTAATCATATTACACTTCTGCCTTAAGGGGTTGGAATAGGATAATGCTTAGGAATACAGATTTCGAGCCAGGCTTTCTGAGTCCAAAGTCTAAATCCATTCCTTACCTGTTTTGTTGAATTCAGCCTCAGTTTTTCAGACTCTCTAGCTCATGGTCCACATCTGAAAAATGATGGTAATACTTGTTTCAATTGGAGATGGTTGTTATAAGAATTAAATTAGTTAATATATGTAAAAGCTCTTAGAACACACTAAGTACAATTCAAATATTTGTTGTAATTACCATTCATACAATATGTCTGCATTGTATCTGCCTTTCTTGTTGAAACTACCATGAAGGATTTTGCTCCATTACTCTATTCAGCAGAGCCTTATCCAATTTCTAAGAACCATCTTCAATGCTAACTTTCCAGATCACACAGTCAATCAAAAGTCTATTCTTTGAGTATCTGAAAGAGTTTGTTTACATTTCCATTTAAAGTAGTTATTATATTCTGTTTTGTACTTTTCCAAAACTGCTTAGGCAGTAGAAGTATTTCTCCTTACTATGTTCTTTCAGTCAGAATTATGTGGCCACTTTCCCGCTATTAGCAAGCCTCTTTCTTAACAAAAAAATTGTGTTGTTGCCTTGTTAATGATGTGACATTGTTGCTCAATGTGTCATTAAGTCATGATCTTCATCAACATGAAGGCAACAGCCAGAGAAATGCTTCAAAGACATCTGTGTGTTTTTATAATTTAAGCAAATTATGTTTGTGTAGTCAATGTGTACATTTTACTCAGAAAGCATGTATTTCCATCTGAACCTCAAATGTTTTTTGTGCTTAGGTAAAGAACTGCTAATACTGAGGGTGAGTGAAATAAAAATACCATTATGTTTGGTTTGTGTTCAATATCTATCTCCTTTCTCTCTCTTACTCTCTCTCCTTACGACTAGGTATTTATGATCTCTAATTGGACTGATTATTAAATTAACACCTTATTTCATTACAAATAAATTAAGAATCATAAATTAAGAATCAGGAGACCACAGAGACAAATAATTCAATACCAATAGATAGGTAATTGACAAAAATAAAAAATAATTACATTATGGTATAATGTTCTGCTAAAACTAAGCTGCATCTGTGACTTTAAAATTTGATTTAACTTATGTAAAAAAGAAACAAAGCTTTGAACATTTACAAATAGAGAAACAGGTGCTGTCAAATACTCAGTAATGTATGCAAGTAGAAGTTTTCAAGGAGATGCTGAAATAAATGAATTACAGTAAAGCTGGGAAAATATATTAATATTAAAAGAAATAAATGGTAAATGCTAGGTGCATATCTACTTGGGAAATACAACTCTCTGAATAAAAACTTAAGGACTGAAAAATTTTGAGAAGAAAGAAAAAGAATGAAAATGAATTAAAAGAGGGAAAATAAATGCGGCAAACGCTGCTCCAGCTACAGGTGGATGTGCTGTGTTCATTGATCCAAAGAACATTATCATTCAGCAGTGACAGTCTGAATCGGAAATTCCAAGTCTTTGTTTCTGGTAGACTTAGGCGTTTTTATATAGCAATTTATTTTCAGATTTCATCTTTCTTCTCTCATGAAAGTCTATCAAGCACCTAATAATCTATGTGGGTATAAGGAGTATGATGAGTCTCAACTAGTTGTTGGTAATTTGCATTTTTAGCATGAAGGTAGAGAACCAATACCCTGATATTCTGCAAAGAAATAGATAGAATTACTGGATTTTTTTTATTATTGTACTTTAGGTTCTGGGGTACATGTGCAGATCATGCAAGATTGTTGCATAGGTACATGAGTAGCAAGGTGGTTTGTTGCCTTCATCTCTCCATCACCTATATCTGGTATTTCTCAACATGTTATTCCTCCCTACCCCCCTCCAACTCCCTGCTGTCCCTCCCCTTGCCCTCTCAACTGACCACAGTGTGTGATGCTCCCCTCCCTGTGCCCACGTGTTCCCATTGTTCAACATCTGCCTATGAGTGAGAACATGTAGTGTTTGGTTTTCTGCTCTTGTGTCAGTTTGCTTAGAATGATGGTTTCCAGATTCATCCATGTCCCTACAAAGGACACAAACTCACTGTTTTTTATGGCTGCATAGTCTTCCGTGGTGTATATGTGCCACAGTTTCTTTATCCAATCTATTGTTGATGGACATTTGGTTTGGTTCCAAGTCCTTGCTATTATGAACAGTGCCACAGTGAACATACATGTGCATGTGTCTTTATAATAGAATGATTCATAATCCTTTGGATATATACCCAGTAACGGGATTGGGATTGCTGGGTCAAATGGAATTTCTATTTCCAAGTCCTTGAGGAAGCTCCACACTGTCTTCCACAATGGTTGCACTAATTGGCACTCCCACCAACAGAGTAAAAGTGTTCCTATTTCTCCACATCCTCTCCAGCATCTGTTGTCTCCAGATTTTTTAATGATCGCCATTCTAACTGGCGTGAGATGGTAACTCAATGTGGTTTTGATTTGCATTTCTCTAATGACCAGTGATGATGAGCATTTTTTTATATGTTCATTGGCCTCATATGTGGCTTCTTTTGAAAAGTGTCTGTTCATAACCTTTGCCCACTTTTGAATGGGCTTATTTGTTTTTTCTTGTAAATCTGTTTAGTTATTTGTAGATTCTGGATATAAGCCCTTTGTCAGATGGGTTGCTTGCAAAAATTTTTCCCCATTCTTTTGGTTGCCTGTTTGCTCTAATGATTGTTTCTTTTGCTGTACAGAAGCTCTGAAGTTATTTAGATTCTATTTGTCTATTTTGGCTTTTATTGCCATTGCTTTTGGTGTTTTAGTCATGAAGTCCTTGCCTATGCCTATGTCCTGAGTGGTTTTGCCTAGATTTTCGTCTAGGGTTTTTATGGTGTTAGGTTTTATGTTTAGATCTTTAATACATCTGGAATTAGTTTTAGTGTAAGGTGTCAGGAAGGGGTCCAGTTTCTGCTTTCTACCCATTGCTAGCCAGTTTTCCCAACACCATTTATTAAACAGGGAATCCTTTCTCCATTGTTTTTTTGTCAGCCTTGTCAAAGATCAGATGATTGAAGATATGTGGTGTTGCTTTTGAGGCCTCTGTTTTGTTCCATTGGTCTATGTCTCTGTTTTAGTACCTGTACCATGCTGTTTTGATTACTGCGACCTTGTAGTATATTTTGAAGTCAGGCAGCATGATACCTCCAGCTTTGTTTTTTTTTTGCTTAGGATTGTTTTGGCTATGCAGGCTCTCTTTTGGTTCCATATGAAGTTTGAAGTGCCCCATCAACCTACCAATGACCTTCTTCACAGAATTACTGGAATTTCATACACATTATTTTATGCCATCTTCAAAAGAGTTTTTGAGTCACAGTACCTATTTATTTCAGAAACTACATACTTTGCCTTGATATATAATTTTCATGTGACTTTTCTTATCACTGTTCAAACAGTCTAAACTACAAGAGTATATGCTTTCACATTTTATGTTCTTCTAGTATCTATGTATTATGTGTATATAGTCAATTAGAGAAAACTTGTGGGTAATATTCCATAAAGTACTGTCTATTTTAGTACAGAAATGACAAAATCTACTTAGTAAGAAATTTATTTCCAATTTTAAGAAATTATCTGGAATTTATTAATCCCCCAAAAAAGTTACCAAATACTTTTATATAAAAAAATAATTTCAGGTGGTTTGTGAAGAATTTTTTATTCAGATTTTATAGACAAATAATTTAGCGTTAAGAGAGGTAGATGTCTTTACCTAGATGATTACCTAGATTATTTACCTAGCCAGTGTTTTTATGTATAAATGGAATCTGTAATTGCCTTTTCCTACATATTCTGCTTTTGCTTAGCATTCTTTCTGTTTCATGTGTGGGGATTATTTGAGATAGAGCAGAACTTTGATACATAGACATTAATTTTTTTAATAATTGCATTGGTCTTCTTCATTAATATTACTTGTCTATTCATAAATACGATAATATTATAACATTAGTTATAATGTTACAATGAATAAAATCTTATCTAAGAAGTGAGATAGGTATCTAGGATATATATATATATTATATATTTTTTTTATTTGTTCAATACATTTTATTTAGATCTATTGATCTGTTTCATTCTATGTCAACCTCAGAAGGTAATTTCTTTTTTATATATACATACATATATTATTGTACTTTAGATTCTGGGGTACATGTACAGATCATGCAGGATTTTTGCATAGGTACATACATGGCAATGTGGTTTGCTGCCTTCATCCACCCGTCACTTATATCTGGCATGTCTCCCCATGTTATCCCTCCCAACCTCCCTAACCCGTGCTGTCCCTCTCCTAGTCCTCCCCAACAGACCCCAGTGTGTGATGCTCCCCTCCCTCCCTGTATCCATATGTTCTCATTGTTCAACACCCACATATGAGTGAGAATATGTGGTGTCTGATTTTCTGTTCTTGTGTCAGTTTGCCGAGATAATGGTTTCCATATTCATCCATGTCCCTGCAAAGGGCACGAACCCATCATTTTTTTATGGCTGCAAAGGGTATATTTTTTAAAAAACTACATGGATGTCTCATCAAGAGTATCCTTGTTCAATTCACTTGCTAAAGGTATATTTAATCAATTAAAATATATCTAGAAATAGCAATATCTCACGTTTGGTAGTGCATATGTTAATTTTCTGGGGGCTGCCGTAACAAATTACCATAAACAGAGTTGCTTAAAACAACAAACTTCATTATCATATACTTCTGTAGGGCAGAAGTACAACAACGAAGTGTACATAGGGTGGATCTTTCTCTGAGGGACAATGCATTTTATTCCTGTTTCCTATCTTTTGGTAGCTTCCCACAGCACTTGGCCCTTCTTAATTCACAGATGTGCAACTCTAATCATTGCCTTTACCTTCTCATTGCCTTTCCTTCTATGAGATTTCCTCTTGTCTTCTAAAAACTCTTATCACTGGATTTAAGGTCCAAACTAATTCAGGATAATGTCATTGTCAGATTCCTAATTACATCTGCAAATAAACTATTCCAAGACAATGACATAGTCAGTTTCTGAGTGAAAGTTGCTTTTGTGGGGAGGAGCACCATTCAACCCATTACTATGTATCACACTTCCTAGCAGGAATATTAATGATAGAGTTAAGATTAAGTTTTCCAAAGTTAAAATATTTAGAGTGATACTGATACATTCTACTTCAGAGTAGACTAAAGTAACATTTTAATGCTTTTATGAAATTTTTATATTGGAATATTATCATCTGCTTACCTGTTTCTTTAGTACAATAACAAGTGCAGGTCATTACAAATATTCAGCAAAAAATCCTATTTCTTGAATATCAATTCAAAATAGTTTATATTTTGTGACCACAAGTTAAAATGATTTAGTATTTGCTACTGTAAACAGAACTGCAATGAACATATGTGTGCATGTGTCTTTACAGTAGAATGAATTTTAATTCTTTGGGTATATACTCAGTCATGGGATTGCTAGGTCAAATGGAATTTCTATTTCTAGATCCTTGAGAAATCGCCACACTGCCTTCCACAGTGGTTGTGAGGACCTGGAACCAACCCAAATGCCCATCAATAATAGACTAGACAAAGAAAATGTGGTACATATACACCATAGAATACTTCCCAGCCACAAAAAAACAATGTGTTCATGTCCTTTGTAGGGACTTGGATGAATCTGGAAGCCATCATTCTCAGCAAAGTGACACAAGAAAGGAAAACCGAACACCACATGTTCTCACTCATAGGCGGGTGTTGAACAATGAGAACATGTGGACTCAGGGAGAGGAGCATCACAAACTGGGGGCAGTTGGGGGGTTAGGGGAGGGACAGCAAGGGGGGGTGGGTGTGGAGGGTGGGGAGGGATAAAATGGGAGAAATGCTGGATATAGTATACACCTAAAGTAAAATTTAAAAAATGATTCAGTATTATAATTTTTGTTAAATACAATTATGAAAATTTTGGAAAAGGACAGTAGTGGTAGACAGATTTTGTTGTAACCAAGTCTATGCACAGAAGCAGACTAACTATAATAGAAAAATCAAAAATCAACTGATAACACAAGCAAAGCAAATGACAGGCTGTTTCATAAACTCTAAAACATGAGCAAGTGGACAAAATCACCTCCTCTATCAGACCATGAAGGATAAAACTTGTGTAGAGGCAGGACAATGGGGCTTCTGGCAGTTTTATGAGTGAGAGCAGCCTCTATTTTCTCAACAGAAAATCACCAGAAAGTATAGAAGGGCCCATCTGTTAATAGCAACTAAAATTGGAAGTGAGTATTACAGACTTTCATTTGTAGAGAAGAACCAAAAGCACATGACAATATCAAATCTCATCGGAACAGGCCAAGCGCTTCTAATTAAAACTAGTACTTGAAGCTTCTTTCATATTGACTCATTCTCTACATTAAAACTGTCTTCTCTTTATCCATATTCACCAGATTTTAAGCAATGTACAAGGATATTGGAGGCAAAAAATAACTCACATGCTTCCCTACTCAATTTTGCAGTTCTTCAGCTTTACCCATTTTTAAGTAACCTTGTTTCTGCTATAAATACAAAGTCAGCATCTACTTTTAGTTGTACCTGACAGGACTTCAAGACAAAAAGATAGGAGGAAAACTCAGCACCTAGTTACTGAAAAACACTAAGCTAGGCATGTGCTTCAATTTCTTCCTCCTGTCCATTCCTGGATATCTTATAAGGCATGAATGACTTTTTATGTTCTCATCCCACGTATATTTCCAAAATTACCTTCTACTATCTCCCTGTGATCACCAGAGCTTTCAATCATTTAACCTATCTAACATTCTCTTAAATTACTGTGCTCTTTTAGTGGGTACTTAATTAATCCTTAAGTCCTTAAATGGTCCTTACTATCTTCATAAGCTAAGGAGAAGAGTCCAGTGGAGACAGTTTTTTGAATATGTAACAGACAGAAAAATTATTAACGGGGAATAATCCTAAAAAATATAAGAGGCTTTGGCATTAATAATATCCTGAAAGGCTTAGTTTTATGAACACTTTAGATGGTGATCTCCTTGAAGGCTGGGTTTGTCTTATTTATCTTATATTGCAAGAGCTTGACATAGTACTTGACTTATAATACACATTCTTGAGTGAGAATGGACTTGTACTTAGAAAAATCTGGAAGGAAAGAAGAACATTTAAGAATGACATGTCTTATTTAGTGTCTGACTTTTCTAAGAAACAGGCAAGATGAAACAGGATGAATGGCACAGTTGAAAAAAGTGAAGTACTACAGATTCATTTACTTGAGGAATGGAGAGGAATGAACTATAGCTATTTAAAAAACGCATGGACTAGAAGTGAGGATGCAATGGAAGTAATGTGAGTGTTAAAAAGGTGAAAAATCATAATGTGTAATTGGAAGCAATAGTATTCTCTACCCATTTTTACAGTTATTAATTGTATGGCTTTGTGTACAAGTAAACATGATTTTGAGGTCTTAAATCAAGAGAATTTTGTTTTCCCAAAATATCCTCTATGAATGAAACTGCTGTACTGTGAGAACCAAATGGATTTCTAGAAAGCCTGATGGTCAAGAAAAGAGAAGACCTTCTACAGACCAGTTGTGGTAGGCAGTCAATTAGCTAAGCAAAGACAAATATGCAGGCAGGTTCTAAAGCCAATGTGAGTTACTTCATTCTATTTCTGGAAAGGCAAATAGAAGAAAACAGTTATAAAGTAATGAATTTAATGACTCAACTATAAACCCATAAAGGAGAAAAACTAGCAATATCCTATTGATTTATTACATATCTTTTCAGAACTGCAACATTAAAATCATTGTTTTAAGATCTGAAAACTTGTAAGATAGTAGGGAGGTGCTGCTACAGGGCACAACCTAATTTTCAGTGAATTCATGTTTAATAATAAAAACGACAAATATTCCACTATGCAGCATTTCAGAAAGTCAGATATAATACATAAATATAACAAGTGTTTATATTAATAAATAAATACAGTAAGGTTCTATAAAGTCTTATTTGTACTAGCATTTTTTTCTCAATGTTTTGATGTTATTGTTCTTCATTTCCAGTTGATGGAAAGTACTAAGAAAATGCAAGCATGTACCTGGCATCCTGTCTTGGTTCCTAATACCCTCCTCCAGAACTTCTTAAAGAAATGCTTGATTTTAGAGCTGGGGCAAGAAGTAGATGACATTACAGCATTTTCTAGTACCAGATGATTAAAAAAAAAAAGTAGTCCAGAAAACTCAAAACAAAACCTATTGATGGGAGTATACCAAAGAGACACAGAAGTCAACTAAAAAAATCTTTCACGGTTCTGGCGTCTAAAAGTGTACACTTGAGGTGTTATTGGGGCCTTGCTACCTCTGATCCTCCTCCTATCTTCCGGTGTTTATGGTTAGTCTTTGGCACTGCTTAGTTAACAGCAGCCTACCTCTAGCCTTTGCCTCTATTATCACGTGGTTGTCTTCCCCTTGTCTGTCTCTGTATCTGTTTTCTTGGCTTATAAAAACTGCTTTCTCTGTTTATAAGAACACTAGTCACTGGATTAGTGCCCATCCTAACCCAGTATAACCTTTTCTTAACTGTTTATATCTACAACAATCCTATTTCCAAATAAACTCATGGTATTAATTTCCTAAGCCTGTTGTAACAAATGACCACAAACTTGGTGTCTTAATGTAACAGAAATTTATTCTGTCACAGTTCTGGAAGACAGAAGTCCAAAGTCAAGCTGGCAAAAGACTGTTGTAAAAACTCTCTTCCATGCCTCTTAGCTTCTGATATTGCTGGCAATATTTTCTGTTCCTTGGCTTGTCAACAGACCACTCCTATCTCTACCTCTGTCATCATATAGTGGCTTCCCTGGGTCTTTCTCTTTGCATCTCTTTACCTCTTCTTATAAGGTCATCAGTCATTAGATTAATGCTCACACTTATTAGGTACGACCTCATCTTGATTTGATTAGCTCTGCAGTGATCTTATTTCCAAATAAGGTCACATTCATAGATAGCCAGGATTAGGACTTGAACATAACATTTTGGAGGATGCAATTCAACGCATCATTGTTATATTCAAAGTTTATCCATGGAGAAATAATATTTAATCCACAACAATCTATTGTCTACTTCATAATAACTCTTGTCTATTATATGTGAACAATTCATTCACCCCATCTGAACATCCTCAAAAGTATTAGTTTATTCTACCATTAACTCTTAAGTCCCAAATCTTATCTGTCAATTCAAAAAGTCTCAATCTCACCGTCTAAATAATCTACATCAAATATAAATGAAATTCTGAGTATAGACAATTTTGAATCAAAATTCTCCTCCATCTACAGACCTATGAAATGTTTAGATAAACAACACATTTTCTCCTTCCAAAATCAAATCATGGGGCTAACACAGGATAGACATTCTGTTTGGGTTGCTGTAATAAAATGCCGTATCCTGGGCAACGTATAAACAATAATTGATAAGTTTATTCTCACAGTTCTGGGGGCTGGAAAGTTCAAGACCAAGGTGATAACAGATTCGGAGTCTAGTAAGGGTGCATTTTTTGGTGTATAGTTGGTACCTTCTCACTGTGTTCTCAAATGGTGGAAGAGCTCTTTGGGGTTACTAATTTCATTCATGGCTCTGTTATCATAATCGAATCACTTCCCAAAGCCCTGCCTCCTATTCCCATCATCTTGAGCATTAGGGTTTCAACACATGAATTTTGGGGAAACACAAACATTTGACCATAGCACATTTCATTTCAGAAAGAGAGAAAAAAGAAAGAATAAATTGATTGTTACTCAAAAGCAAGTTTGCAATCAAGCAAAGCAAATCATGTAGATTTTAAGGCCTGAGGGAAATCCTCTGTTGCTCAGTGTCCTGCCCTTTTTACCCTTTGTGGCAGCAGGAGCCCCCCCACCACCTTCTTTGAACTCTCTTTGGTGCTGCTTTTGGAATCATTTTTATTCCATCCTCTCTCTGTCTCTTTTAGTCCAGGTTATTAGAATATCTGTGAAAATAAAAGCATTAAAAACTTGTTGGTATTCCATAGATGCTAAGGGGGCACACAATTAGACATGAGCATTTTCCATGAAGCCTAGCTGGATAATCCTATTTCTAACCCTTGCTTTAGATGAAATCGTTGATAGGCTAGATGAGTCACATACCAAATCTCTTCACCAAAAGTTTGTCCAGCCACACTCTTGGCTCTAGATATGCTGAGAATTTTCTAAATTATCAAATGCTGATTCATTTTTCTTTTACCGTTCTTTTCCAAACTTAACTCCTTTTTAAATATTCTACTAGAAGCTGCAAGAAGAACAATATTGCATCTTCAACATATTGCTTCAAAATCTATTTAGTTAAATATTCAAGTTCATTGCTTCCAAGTTCTACACTTTACTCAATGGCAGAACATAATTAGCCCAAGTTTTATGCACTTTATGACAAGGATCACCTTTCCTCCAGTGTTCAATATCACACTCCTTATTTTCATCTGATACCTTACTTTGGAACACCTTTAACATCTATTTTCTACCAATAATATCTTCAAGACAGCCAGCTTCTTCTATCATATGTCTCAAAACTCCTCCAATCTCTACTCAGTACCAACTTCCAAAGCCACCATTTAGATACTTGTTATAGCCACACATTATTATCCAATATCAAAATCTGTATTAGTGTCCTGAAGCTGTTGTAACAAGTGCCACAGACTGGGTGGTTTTACATATGGAAATGTATTGTCTTACAGTTCTGGAAGCCAGAAGTCCAAAATCAAGGTCTTTGCAATGTGGGTTCCTTCTGGGGGTTTTGTAGTTTTCGACTGTTCTTGGCATTGTAGACATATAATTCCCATCTTTGTCTATATTTTTATATGCTTTAGTTCTTCCCACTCTATAAAGTTTTTAAATGACAATTTTTATTTTCTTATAAGAATATCAGTTATTTGAATAAGATCCATTCTAATCCAGTATGACCTCATCTTAACTACATCTACAAAGACCCAATTTCCAAATGTTGTAGTAGACAAAACAGTTCAGATTTCTGTCCTGAAATTAGCAATATAAGGCAGTTTACAGACAAAAAAGATGAATTCTTCTTTTTTATTAATCCACAAAGATTATTTAATGGAGTTAAACATACAATGATAATGTTTCTTCAGATAGTTTACTATTTGGCTCTGTAGAGTGATCTTTTTGGAAGATGTGGTTAGATTTTAGATATGAGTCACTGGGTAAAAGGCAGTGAAATTTTCTGAGTTAAGAAAGAATACAGACTTGCGTATGTTGAACCAGCCTTGCATCCCCGGGATGAATCCTACTTGATCATGATGGATAAGTTTTTTAATGTGCTGTTGCAATCGGTTTGCCAGTATTTTATTGAAGATTTTTGCATCTATGTTCATCATGGATATTGGCCTGAAGTTTTCTTTTCTTGTTGAGTCTCTGCCGGATTTCAGTATCAGGATGATGTTGGTCTCATAAAATGATTTGGGAAGGGTTCCCTCTTTTTGAATTATTTGGAATAGTTTCAGAAGGAATGGTACTAGATCCTCTTTGTGTGTCTGGTAGAATTCGGCTATGAACCCATCTGGACCTGGGCGGTTTTTGTGTGGTAGGCTCTTAATTGCTGCCTCAACTTCAGACCTTGTTATTGGTCTATTCATAATTTCGGCTTCCTCCTGGTTTAGGCTTGGGAGGACACAGGTGTCCAGGAATTTATCCATTTCTTCCTGGTTTACTAGTTTATGTGCATAGAGTTCTTTGTAGTATTCTCTGATGATGGTTTGAATTTCTGTGGAATCTGTGGTGATTTCCCCTTTATCGTTATTTATTGCATCTATTTGGTTGTTCTCTCTTTTCTTTTTTATCAGTCTGGCTAGTGGTTTGTCTATTTTGTTGATCTTTTCGAAAAACCAGCTCTTGGATTTATTGATTTTTTGAAGAGTTTTTCTTGTCTCTATTTCCTTCAGTTCTGCTCTGATCTTAGTTATTTCTTGTCTTCAGCTAGGTTTTGAGCTTTTTTGATCTTGCTTCTCTAATCAATGTGCAAAAATCACAAGCATTCCTATACACCAATAACAGACTAAAAGAGAACCAAATCAAGAACGAACTGCCATTCACAATTGCTACAAAGAAAATAAAATACCTAGGAATACAACTCACAAGGAATGTAAGGGACCTCTTCAAGGAAAACTACAAACCATTGCTCAACGAAATAAGAGAGGACACAAACAGATGGAGAAACATTCCATGTTCGTGGTTAGGAAGAATCAATATTGTGAAAATGGCTATACTGCCCAAAGTAATTTACACAATCAATGCTATCCCCATCAAACTACCATTGAATTTCTTCACAGAACTGGAAAAAACCACCATGAACTTCATATGGAACCAAAATAGAGCCCGCATAGCCAAGTCAATTCTAAGCAAAAAGAACACAGTGGGAGGCATCACACTACCAGACTTCAAACTATACTACAAGGCTACAGTAATCAAAACAGCATGGTACTGGTACCAAAACAGAGATATAGACCAATGGAACAGAACAGAGGCATCGGAGGCAACACAACACATCTACAACCATATAATCTTTGATAAACCTGACAAAAACAAGCAATGGGGAAAAGATTCCCTGTTTAATAAATGGTGTTGGGAAAACTGGCTAGCCATGTGCAGAAAGCAGAAACTGGACCCCTTCCTGACACCTTACACTAAAATTAACTCCAGATGGATTAAAGACTTAAACATAAGACCCAACACCATAAAAACCCTAGAAGAAAATCTAGGCAAAACCATTCAGGACATAGGAGTAGGCAAGGACTTCATGACCAAAACACCAAAAGCATTGACAACAAAAGCCAAAATAGACAAATGGGACCTAATCAAACTTCACAGCTTCTGCATGGCAAAAGAAACAGTCACTAAAGTGAATCAGCAACCATCAGAATGGGAAAAAATCTTTGCAGTTTACGCATCTGACAAAGGGCTGATATCCAGAATTTACAAAGAACTCAAACAGATTTACAGGAAAAAACAAACAAGCCCATTCAAAAATGGGCAAAGGATATGAACAGACACTTTACAAAAGAAGACATACATGAGGCCAACAAACACATGAAAAAATGCTCATCATCACTGGTCATTAGAGAGATGCAAATCAAAACCACATTGAGATACCATCTCACGCTAGTTAGAATGGTGATCATTAAAAAATCTGGAGACAGCAGATGCTGGAGAGGATGTGGAGAAATAGGAACACTCTTATACTGTTGGTGGGAGTGTAAATTAGTTCAACCATTGTGGAAGACAGTGTGGCGATTTCTCAAGGACCTAGAAATAGAAATTCCATTTGACCCAGCAATCCCATTAATGGGTATATATTCAAAGGACTATAAATCTTTCTACTATAAGGACACATGCACACGAATGTTCATTGCAGCAGTGTTTACAATAGCAAAGAACTGGAACCAACCCAAATGCCCATCGATGATAGACTGGACTGGGAAAATGTGGCACATATACACCATGGAATATTATGCAGCAATCAAAAATGATGAGTTTGTGTCCTTTGTAAGGACATGGATGAATTTGGAGAACATCATTCTCAGCAAACTGACACAAGAACAGAAAGACAAATATCGCATATTCTCACTCATAGGCGGGTGAGAAAAATGAGAACACATGGACACAGGGAGGGGGTCTACTACACACTGGGGTCTATTGGGGGGAATGGGGGAGGGACAGTGGGGGGGGCTGGGGAGGGATAGCCTGGGGATAAATGCCAAGTGTGTGTGAAGGGGAGGAAGGCAGCAAAGCACACTGACATGTGTGTACCTATGCAACTATCTTGCACACTCTGCACATGTACCCCAAAACCTATAATGCAATAAAAATTAAAAAAAAAAAAAGAAAGAAAGAATACAGAAAGAAATGTTTTGGTTGAAAGATAATGAGACAAGTTAAATAAGTTAAATTTGAACTATCTATTAGGCCTGGATGTTATGTGGGCAACTTTACATAGGTAAATGGAGTTTGAAGTGAAGGTCCAGGACAGAGAATTAAGTATGGAATCAACAGAATACAGCTAATCTTTATGAACCTGAGGTTTAGAGATCATCAAAGGAGTAAGAAAATAATGGAGTAAAAAAGCCACGCCCTAAAACACTCATGTCTATGTGGTGAAGCGACCCAGAAAAATCCCATTATCTACATTTTTCTCAGGTTCATTCAGTCACAGTGATTTTTGTATATTTATAATTACATAACTAAAAATGTTACCCAAAATCACAAATATCTATTTATAGAATATTCAGAATACTGTTGTGTTTCTCTATAGGTTTTATGTCTATGTCCATTGCTTCATTTCCTGGTCCAGGAAATTAGGAATTTCAACTATTTTTTAATCATAACGAAACAAATGTAGAAAAAATAGTCCTGGTATGTGGTGGCTATAGGATCTCCATTGTTTTACGATACAAATATAAATATTAATAATGTTTATTTTTTCAGTATAATAAATTTCCACTTTATTCACTAGTGCTCGAACAGAAAAGAATGGACGAATGGAAAAAAAAGTAAAAATGAAATGCTTTTTTAAAGTAAGTTTTTCCATTTCAAATATTGTTTTGGCCGACTGTAGAAATAGGGTATTTAAATCTCTTATTCTTAGATATAGTTTTTATAAAGTAAGTCCTTAAGTACTACTGAATTATTTTTTTCTGATCTAAAAGTCCATGGAAAGATTAACAAGAACATTCAAGTGTATGGTGATACACAATAATAAAAAGACTTACTAAAGTACTGAGTGCCTTTAATCGAACATCATCTTATCCGGAACTCTTTTAAGGTAGTACATAATTGCTAGTGTCAGGAAGGCCAGAGAAAACATGTTTACCCTCAACACTGTGTGGATGGTATGTGCAGTCATGCAGCAATATTCAAACATAGTCATTCAAAAGTGTCTTTTATTTGGCTTAAAACTTTTATAACTTAGGCTTCTGAGATGACATATAAATATTGAAATTAGAAAAAGCAATTACCACAATGCAATAGCAGAAAAACAAATAACCCATTAAAAACTGGGCAAATGATTTGAATAGGCATTTCTCCAAAAACAATATATAAATAGCCAATAGGTATATGAATAGATGTTCAACATTACTAATTATCAGAAAAATGCAAATCAAAACTGCAATGCAATATCATTTCACATCTGCTAGGATGGTCATTACCAAAAACAAATACAAATCAAAACAGAAAATAACAAGTGTTGACAAGGATGTGGAGAAATTGGAAGCCTTATGCACCATTGGTGGGAATGTAAATGTGCAGCCTCTATGGAAAACAGTATAGAGATTCCTCAAAAAATTGAAAATAGGACTAGCATATGCTCCAGCTATCCCACTTGTAGATATTTTTTCATCAGAATTGAAATAAAACTCTCAAAGATCCGTGCTCTGACATTCACTGCAGCATCACTTGCAATAGCCAAGAGGTGGAAACAATCTCAGTGTCCATTGATGGATGAATGAATAAAGAAAATGTAGTATATGTATACAATGGAATATTATTTAGCCCTTAAAAAGAAGGAAATCATGTCATATGCTACAACATGGGTAAATCTTAAGAACATTATGGTAAGTGAAATAAGCCAGTAACAACAGGACAAATATTTCATGAACCCAATTAATATGAGGTATGCAAAGGGCTCAATGTCATCTAAGCAGAAAACAGAATGGCAGTTTTGTGGGCTAGGAGAAGATAAAAGGGAGTCTCTTTTTCTTTTTGTTTCCCTCTAAGTGTCCGTGAGTTCTCATTTAACTCCCACTTATAAGTGAGAACATGTGGGTATTTGGTTTTCTGTTTCTATGTCAAGTTTGCTAAGGATAGTGGCCTCCAGCTTCACCTATATTTTCTTTCTTTTTTTTTTCTTTAGAAAGGAAAGAAGAAAAGAAAGAGAAAAAGAGGAGTGAAGGAGAGGAAGAAAGAGGAAGAAACAGAGGGAGAGAGAATGGGAATATTGCTTTATTCTAAAAATGGGTATTAATAATGGCCAATCAATATTTTGTGTATTTAAAGTGGAGAATGTATATTTTGTGTATTTAAAATGGAGAGCTCTATAAATATTTATTAAGTTTACTTGTTCCAGATCTAAGTTCAGGTCCTGGTTGTCCTCATCAATTTTCTGTCTCATTGAGTCTAAATCTCTTTATGAGTCTTATGTATCTGGGTGTTAGGATCGTTAGCTCTTATTGTTGCATTGATCCTTTTACCACTATATCTTTGTTGCTTTGAAATCTATTTTATCAGATCCAAGAATTTCAACTCCTGCTTTTTATTTATTTATTTATTTTTGCTCTCCATTTGGTTGGTAAATCTTTCTCCATCTCTTTGTCTTTGTGTATCTTTGGATGTGAAATGGGCTGGATGCAGCATATCATCAGGTTTTGGCTGTATCTTTTGATTGGAGGATTTAGTCGACTTAAATTTAGGGTTACTGCCATTTGATGTTAACTGGCTATTTTATCCATTCATTGATATAAATTCTTCTTTATGTTGATGCTCTTTGCTTTTTGATATATTTTTAGAAAGGCTAATACTGGTTGTTCCTTTCTATGTATAATGCTTCTTTCAGAACCTCTTGCAAAGCAGGCTTGGTGGTAATAAAATCTCTGAGTACTTGCTTGTTCATAAAAGATTTTATTTTTTCTTCAATTGTGAAGCTTTGTTTGGCAGGATATGAAATTCTGGGCTGAAAGTTCTGTTATTTAAGGATGTTGAATATTGGCCCCCACTCTCTTCTGGCTTGTAGGATTTCTACTGAGAGATCTGCTGTAAGTCTGATAGGCTTTCCTTTGTGGGTAACCTGACCTTTCTCTCTGGCTGCCCTTAGTATTTTCTCCTTCATTTCAACCCTGGTGAATCTGATGATTATGTGCCTTGGGGTTGTTCTTCTTGAGGAATATCTTTGTGGTGTTCTCTGTATTACCAGGGGTTGAATATTGTCCTGCTTTGCTAGATTGGGAAAGTTTTCCTGAATAATATCCTGAAGAGTATTTTCCAACTTGGATTCATTCTCTCCATCACATTCAGGTACACCTATCAAACATAAATTAGGTCTTTTCACATAGTCCCATATTTCTTGGAGACTTTGCTCATTTCTTTTTATCCTTTTTTCTCTATTCTTGTCTTCTTGTTTTATTTCCTTAAGTTGGTCTTCGACCTCTGATATCCTTTCTTCTTCTTGATCAATTCAGCTATTCAAACTTGTGCATATTTCACTAAGTTCTAGTGTTATGTTTTTCAACTCCATTAGTTCATTTATATTCCTCTCTATATTGTCTATTCTTGTTAGCATTTCCTCAAACCTTTTTTTCAAAGTTCGTAGTTTCTTTACATTGGGATAGAACAAGTTATTTTAACTCCCAGAAGTTCCTTCTCATCCACCTTCTGAAGCCTACTTCTGTTAATGGAACATAGTCCTTCTCCATCAGGGCTTGTTCCATTGCTGATGAGGTACTGTAATCCCCTGTAGAGGAAGAAGGGTTCTGATTTTGGGTATTCTCAGCCTTTTTAGGCTGGTTTCTTCCCTTTGTTATAAATTTATCCATCTGTTGTCTTTACAATTACCACCTTTCTAATTAGGTTTCTAAGTGGGCATCCAGTTTATTGATTCCTAGTGCTGGAATCCGAGCAACCCACTGCACTGGCCAAAACAGCGGCGTTAAGACTGATGGTGCTCTTCTGCCTGGGAATCTCCAGTCTGGCTTCCTTCTTGAGTCCGTAACAAGCGGCTCTGCCTTCCTGGAACTCCAAACATTGGTCAGAAGGGGAACCAGTCCCGTTTACTCTGCACGAAGAGCTGCTGCACCGAGGCGCCGGCAAAACCACTGAGCCGGCCACAAGAGTCGCACTGGTGAACCATGGGGCTCCTCCACTGGGAATCTTCTGGTCTGCGAGCGATAAAAATTCATCTGAAAGTGTGGTGTCCTCTCTTTCTCTCAGGTATTTCTTCTAATGCTATCTCTTCCCAGTCCCCACACCCCTTCTATACCTCCTCTAACTCCCTCACTGCCCCCAGGCCCCAGTGTGTGATGTTCCCCTCCCTGTGGCTATGTGATCTCATTGTTAAACACCCACTTATGAGTGAGAAAATGTAGCGTTTGGTTTCCTGTTTTTGTATCAGTTTGCTGAGAATGATGGTTTCCAGTTTCATCCATGTCTCTGCAAAGGACATGAACTCATCTTTTTTTTACAGCTGCATGGTATTCAATTCTTAGTCATAAATATTGAGTCTGAAGTACAGCATTAAAATATTCAACTATGCAGGAACAGTTTAGCACTAAACTAAAGTAGTAAATTTTATTTATTATTTTTTAAGAAAAATGCAATGTACATTGCTAAACTTTTAATAAACAATATTAACTAAAATATTTTATTTTTCTTATTAAATATATCAGAGATAAATATGCATGTGATAGCATCACAGTAGGCACAATGTATGGATTATTTTCCTTAATTTTATCTTCATTGATAACAGAGACTGTGTTAGATTTATTGCTGAGGTAAAATAAGGAAACTGAGGCAGGTATAAAAAAAGTGAGAAGCCAATTTATTCAGCTCCCGGGCAACCTCAATGATCCAAGTGGGGCCAGAGAAGTCGCACTCAGTTGTTCAGGCTGTGGGGTTTTATGGGGTGTGCCGGCAATTGATTGGTTACTGGAAAACAAAGAGAAGACATTTCTATTGGCTGTTGAGGAGTAGGAAGTACATGAAACTAGCTGCCATTGGTAGGTGGGTGGGACTTTGGGTAAATGGGCCTTGATTGACTGCGGGGGAAACAAAGAGAAGGCATTTCTATTGGTGGTTCAGGAGCAGGAAGTACATGGAGTTAAAGTAGGAAGTAGCTGTCATTGGTAGGTGGGCAGGACTTTGGGTACACGAGCCTGCTGGAGGTGTACGGGGCAGGCTGTTGTTGAGCAGGGAATAATAGGGCTTATTTAAAAAAATTTCTCTGCAGGGTTTTTTAACAATGGGCTGGAGGTTGGATGGATAATTTAGTGCTGAGTGTGGGCTTGGACATGGTATGCAGAGGCGGGTGCGGGGAAGCTTTGTGGGGAAGCCAGATAATGAGATCAGGTGATGACACAGTTATCAGGCGTGGAGAGTGATGAATGTGTCCGTTTGACTCCCGGCAAGGGAACCGGCCTTACAGATTGTATAAATAAAAATTTTAATTTTATATAATTACTAACTTTGTATGAAACAATGTATACAATAGTTGGTATTATTAGAAACTGTACAATGTTTCTTCTGTTCATTCTCTCTCTGTCTACCTCCTGAGAAATACCTCAAGGAATTCATTGTTTTGTTTTAGGATACATTTCATGTGTTATATTTTCTAAAAATTTACAAAGTAAAAAACTATTTTATTTGCCCAAGCAGAGTTTGCCATTGTATCTTTTCTGTGAATACCTCAGATAATGACTTCTGTAGCATTTGACCCATTCTGAAAATATGGTAGACCTTTATTTGCATTTTGCTTTTTGTGATTTCAATTACCTGTCATCAACAAAAGTCTGAAAATAGTTGAACACAGTACAGCATAGTTTGAGAGAGAGAAAGAGAGACTACATTTACATAAATTTTATTATACTACATTGCTATAATTGTTTACTTCTGTTATAGTCATTGCTATTAATCTTTTACTGTGCCTAATTTATAAATTAAATGTTATCATAGTTATGTACATACAGAAAAATACATAGTGTTAATAGCATTCAGTATCTGTAGTTTCAGGCTTCCACTGGGAATGTATTCCCTGTAGATAAGGCTGGATCACTATATTTACATAATTGACTTTCCTTTTCAATGTAATTGTCTCAGTTCTTAACTCTGTTTGTGGTTACTATTAGTGAGCTCTTATGGAATTAACTACTATTCAAAGATTAAAGAAATGGTGGATTTGATAAAATAAATACAAATATTTATGGCACCATACCATATTCTGACAAACTTTTACTGAATTGTAAATTTATAAACTAAATACACAACTGTGTACCAAATACAATCACATATATGTATATAGAAAATAGGCAAAGTAAGATGGGGCAGAATTGATGGAGTCAAGAGCTTTGGAGAATGTCTTGTACAGTCACTTGATAAAAATAAAATACAATAAAAATATTTTGTCTCTCACTATCAAATTACAAGCCATCATTTATCATATGTATGGATGGTATGTATGTATGTAAAATATCTCTACACCTGTGTGTTTTATAATATATCTAGATATATTGTACATACATGTGTTTATATGTACACATTACTTACTTTCAAATTCTAGATAAATTTCCAGTTAAAAAAGTTTAAGTTAGAAAAGAAACTAGAAAAATGGTTAATATTCTAAACAAAAGCCAAAATAGACAAATGGGACCTAATTAAACTCCAGAGCTTCTGTACAGCAAAAGAAAGAATCATTCGAGTGAACTGGAAACCAACAGAATGGGAAACAATTTTTTCAACCTACCCATCTGACAAAGGGCTAATATCCAGAATCTACAAAGAACTAAAACGGATTTACAGGCAAAAAAAAACAAACAAACCCATTCAAAAGTGCGTGAAGGACATGAACAGACACTTTGCAAAAGAAGATATATATGAGGCCAATAAACATATGAAAAAATGCTCATCATCACTGGTCATTACAGAAATGCAAATCAAAAACACATTGAGATAGCATTTCATATCAGTTAGAATGGTGATCATTAAAAAATCAGGAGACAACAGATGCTGGAGAGAATGTGATTAGGAGCAATTTTACACTGTTGGTGGGAGTGTAAATTAGTTCAACCATTGTGGAAGACAGTGTGGTGCTTCCTCAAGGACCTAGAAATAGAAATGCCATTTGACCCAGCAATCCCATTACTGAGTATATCCCCAAAGGGTTATAAATCATTCTGTTATGAAGATACATGCACATGTATGTTCATTGCAGCATTGTTTACAAAAGCAAAGATCTGAAACCAACCCACATGCCCATCGATGATAGACTGGACAAGGAAAATGTGGCACATATACACCATGGAATACTATGCAGCCATAAAAAACAATCAGTTTGTGTTCTTTGTAGGGACATGGATGAATCTAGAAACCATCATTCTCAGCAAACTGACACAAGAACAGAAAATCAAACACCACATGTTCTCACTCACAGGCAGGTGTTGAACAATGAGAACTCATAAACACAGGGAGAGGAGCATCACACACTCGAGTCGGTTGGTGGGGACTAGGGGAGGGACAGCGTGGGTAGAGAGATTGGGGAGGGATAACATGGGGAGAAATGCCTGATATAGGTACAGGGGGATGGAGGCAGCAAACCACATTGCCATGTATGTACCTATGCAACAATTCTGCATGATCTGCACATGTACCCCAGAAACTAAAGTACAATAAAAAAATAAATAAATAAAATTAAATTAAAAAAACGTAATGTAAAGACCCAAAGTTGCATGTGGATTATACCATGTTTCTTTAGCTGTAGGGATAAAGGTAATGTCAGAGAGAGATATTGCAAAGCCTTAATTTGCAGTGATAATCAGAATCACAGAGACAATGAGCCAACTCAATAAACCTTCTTTAAGGAGTATTTATGTGTGAATTTGAGAAATTAAAACCTTATTTACTGAAAAGATAATGTAATGATTAAACAAATGAAAGAAAATGCACTATGATTGGGTGCACACTGAAACACTGATTAACATATTACATTGTCAAACTAAGCAATATTTTCATTTTTTAATCAAATTTTAAAGCAAGCAATGGTTGATTAGACCTGCCAAGTAAACCAGTAAAATCTTGTTTTAGTTAGATCTCAACATAACAACTTTCTCTGTCCAGTGAATTTCAACTCACTGGTATAAGCCCTGGGGCAGAATAACATTTAAGAGGTACAGGCATTACAGTTAAGGGCAAAAAGGACTGGGCTAAAAAGTACAGAGAGAATTTATGTCTCCTCTTTTCCTTTTACTGGATCTAGCCTTTCACATGTGAGAACATTTCCTGTATATTGGTTTTTGTGTAAGTTGGAAATAAATTGAGTTGCAAATTTGCATCAAGAAGTGACAGGTCTGCTTACTGCTTCCTGTTTATGATGCTATTACTTATTCTTTTCCAAATATATCTCTTAACTATCTCAGATTTAACATTCTAATCAACTATTTAGAAACAATCTAGTAATGTACATGAGAAAGGAAGTGCTAAAGTTAATTCAAGTTCAAATCTATCACTATTCAACTAGTAGAGTCAGAAATCCTAAATGACCTGCTTGAGTCATTCAAAAAGAAAACACATATTTTATGCCTTCTAACCTAGTACTTTTCCTATCATACCATTCTGTTCTCAGCAGGCTATATTCTTCTTTACATCAATGAAGAAAATGATTGGACAGAATCATGCCAAAATTTGACTAACAAGCAAATTTATCCCAAAAACAAAAAGTAGATATCAAACCTGTAATAATATTTTCCAAAAACATAGTTTAGTCTTTTTTCTCCAATTTTTATTATGATAAAATACTCATAATATAAAAATCATCTTAGCCATTTTATGTAGAGAGTTTAGTGGTATAAAATATATTCATATTGTGTGACCCTCACTAACATCCTTCTCTAGATCTTTAACCTTGCAAAACTGAAACTCTAGACTTATTAAATAATAAGCCCCATTTTTCCTTCCCTTCAGCCCCTGGCAAGTACTATTCCACTTTTTTTCTCTATGAATTCGTCTATTTTAGGCAACTCATACAAGCTGAATCATGCAGAATATGTTTTTTTTTTTTTTGTGACTGGTTTATTTTACTTAGCATAATGTACTCAAAGCTCACTCAAAGCTCACATTGCTTGTGTTGGAATTGTATGTTTTAAGGCTTAATACTAATCCATTGCATGTATATATCATATTTTGCTTGTCTATTTATCCGTCTATGGACACTTGTGTTGCTTCCATCTTTTAGCTATTATAAATAAAGTTTATATGAACATAAACATACATAAATATTTTTGAGAATCATCTTCTTTTGAGACCATTTGATGAAAGGACTGCCCTTTTCTATTGAATGGTCTTGGCACCCTTACTGAAAATCATTCTACCGTAGGATAGTCTTTTTAGAAAGCTGAAATATGAATGCAGAATAAAGCGATCTGTATATGTAAGATTAAATTAAAAAAAATTTTTACAACCCTTAATGCATTCTTAAAAACTTGATAACTAAAAAATAACAATAAAATATTTTACTTTCTGTTTATAGACATTTTATAAGTCAGTGTAAGGGATGGGTACAGTGATCATGCTTGTGATCCCAAAGACTCTGAAGGCAGAGTTGGGAAGATTGCTTGGAGCCCTTGAGTTCCAGACCAGCCTGGGCAATATTGATGACTCTAGCTCTACAAAAATGTAAAAAAGGGCATGGTTGTGCATTCCTGTAGTCCCAGCTACTTGGGATGCTGAGGCAAAAAGATCCCTTGAGCCCAGGAGTTCAAGATTACAGTGAGGTATGATTGTTCCACTGCACTCAAGTCAAGGTGACAGAGTGAGATCTCACCTCTAAAAAATAAAAATAAAAAACAAATTAAACATTTTAATACTTATATTTATTTCTCCTCTATTCGTAGATTTCGGTGCATTTTAGCATAGGTGGTATAAGAATGTTTCATCAGATGCACAAACAAAAAACTATTCAAATGGCATTTGTATATTCACTCATTCTTTATGTATTTATATATTCAAGAGGCTGTAATTTAGGACTTTGTAAATAGCAAACATTCTGAGGGGATCTCTGTGGCCACAAAGATAAAGAAGACCAGGACTTAGTTCGTGAAGCTAGTCTACACAATGTTAGGAAAAGATACTGCAAGACCTTAAAAGCCACATTCAAGAGATACAAGGATAGTGAATATGAGAGATCCTCAGCTCAGTGAAAGACTATCTGGAAAGTATTAGGGAAATGAGTTCTTAGCTGTATACATTATGTATTTCTACAAACACACACACACACACACACGCACGTGTGTATATACATACATACATACATATATATGTATATGTATATAATATTACTATATATGTATATATATATATATACATATATAGTAATATTATATATATGGTAAGAAGAAAGAGTAGTGCCCTCTTATCCTTGGAGGATACAGTCCAAGAACCACAGTGGATGGCAGAAACCACAGATAGTACCAAATCCTATGTATACCACATATTTCCATCAACATACATATCTAAGATAAAGTCTTATTTATAAATTAGGTACAGTAAGAGATGAACAACAGTAACTAATAATAAAATAGAACAATATAACAATATACTATAATGTGAATGTGATCACTCTCTCTTTCTCTATCAAAATATCATATTACATGTATTTTCAGACCACAGTTGACTGTAAGTAACAAACTGCAGATATGGGAGTACTGCTATACATATTATATATATATATATATTATATATAATATATATAATATATAATATATATATATATATGGGAGTACTACTATACATACTATGTGTATATATACACATATATAAACATAATATGTATCATAGTACTCCCATATATATATTATATATTATATATATTATATATAATATATATACACACATATATATGTAGAGAGAGAAACATACATACACACATGGCTATATTATGCATATGTCTATAAGAGATAAATAATTTTTCTATCCTGCAAACACCTCTAATATTTATATGAGACTAGCTAAGGTGAATAGGGACATCCCTTAAATTGCCTAAAATAATTTATAAAATTTGTTTTAAAAACTTCATAAAATTTATTACCTAGAAAGAAAAGTCTTCTTTCAATAGAGTATAAGTTTAAAATTTTAAATATTTATACTACAAATTATTGCTCTTTCTAAGAGAAAAAGTCTTCTGCATGGAAAAATATATCTAGTATTTCTATTAAAGGTAAATATTCCTTTAGAACTACATCAAGACAAATTGATTCAAACAAGACTGTCCATGTGAGGAAAAGCAACTATATTGCCCACTTAATAGATACCTTTTTGTTAAAGTTATCTATCATATTAGAAATCTTTAAAAGCAATAACAAAATAAGCACAGAACTTTGTATTGTATAATCCTTTAGATGGAGAGCTAAAACAATAACTTTAATCTCTCAGGGTTTGATATATATATTCAGATGTGGGTTTCTTCTAGCAAATTAAAACTGCCCTCATTTTTCCCGTTTGTGGACTTCTACGGTGGAGCAGAACAAATCTTACGTAATGATCACACCTTTTCTCTCTAATGCTCCTCAATTATAAAATGCTATTCAATTTGAATGTCTTCCTTAGGACAGACCTTAGTGAATCTTGTCAGTGTGATACGACGTGGATATGAAGGCTAGAGTAACCTCACTGAGGAGATTCCGAAGATCCCCTTTTGATGATGAGTGTAGATAACTTGGCTGACGGATATGGTTTGGCTCTGTTTCCCCACCAAAATCCCACCTTGAATTGTAATAATCTCCACCTGTCAAGGGTGAGACCAGGTGGAAATAATTATCATGGGAGCGGCTTCCCCCATTATGTTCTCGCGATGATGAGTGAGTTCTCACGAGATCTGATGGTTTTATAAGTGTCTGGTAGCTCCTCTGCTGGTGCTCTCTCCATTTTGCTGCACTGTGAGGAAAGTGCCTGCTTCTTCTTTGCCTTCCTAGCAATGCGGAACTGTAAGTCTATTAAACTTCTTTCCTTTATAAATTACCCAGTCTTGGGTATTTCTTCATAGCACAGTGAGAACAGACTACTACACTCACGCTGCCACTTTGCCTTTCAGGAGTCTTCAATTTAGTACAGAGAAAATTTAGTCAAAATTTTTTCCCTGAAGTCAATGAAAACTATGCTTTTTTTTTTTGTTAACAGTGAAAATTAACCAGAATTGAAAAATCATGACTATTTCACTTTGTTTCAATACAGCTTAACCAATTCTCATAAAAATACTTGTTATATTTGACTATCGAGCAAATATATCTTAAGGAAATAATTGAAATAGATGATTACGTTTTGCATCTCTTTCTATAAAAGGATTTAAATTTTAAATTGGTGTGAAGTAAAGCTCTTTAATAAGATTTGAAGACATTAATAAGTACTCTCAAAATCTATAGAATTAAGCTTACTCCTCAGAAATTACTGAGTTAAAGTAAATGCTCAAATGCAGCCAGACACAAAAGTATAGCTTATAATAAGGTGGGAGCAAATCAAGTACAGAGGAAGTACCCTGCTTAGCAATTACTCTTCGTTACAATGGGCTAACTTGTCCAAATTACAAGTCCCTTCTATCTCCTTTCCCTCAGCAATAATTTCTTCCTCTTCTCCTTCCCTCCCTCACTCTTTTTTCTTCTAATATTCTTTTTTTCTGACTTTTCTTGGCTTTGGGGAACATTTCTGAAAATTATCTGGGTGCTTAGCAGAGCACTTAGCTAAAATATGTAAACAAAATTTCTCCCATTCCAGACATTTAAAGCTTCTCTTAAGGCATTGTGACATTTCGAAACACATTATGATAAACAAAGAAAACACTTCTTCCTCAAAAAATAAATTTTTTTTTAAATTTTCTAGTAATGCTTAATAGGATTAGACAAATGATTTTTATGTAACTCCTACTGTGAGATCTTAAGAATAAAGAATACAAGTCTTAACTTACCTAAACCCACCATAATAAAACATAGAAACCCATTTCCTCGTTCCCTACCACTTGACATATGCTAGCATGCTGGTCTCATTTATTATATGTGTGCCTGAAGGGACAGGTTATATTGGAGAACAGAAAGAAATCACTCTACGGCCGGGCACGGTGATTCAAGCCTGTAATCCCAGCACTTTGGGAGGCTGAGGCGGGTGGATCACGAGGTCAAGAGATCGAGACCATCATGGTGAAACCCCGTCTCTACTAAAGATACAAAAAAATTAGCTGGGCATGGTGGCGCGTGCCTGTAATCCCAGCTACTCAGTAGGCTGAGGCAGGAGAATTGCCTGAACCCAGGAGGCGGAGGTTGCGGTGAGCCGAGATCGCGCCATTGCACTCCAGCCTGGGTAACAAGAGCGAAACTCCGTCTCAAAAAAAAAAAAAAAAAAAAAAAGAAAGAAAGAAAGAAAAAAAGAAATCACTCTACATGAGTCAATTAAAGCTACAGTTCAATAATAAAAACAATTTTCACTAGCTTAAATAGCACCTTTGAACTGACGTTATGTATATCTCATATAAAAACCTTGAGTAAAGTGTTGACTGTCCGTTGCTTTTTTTTTTTTTTTTTTTTTGATCCTTTGCTATGGCATCCATTTATCATATAGCAAAACTCAACATTTTAGCTAATATTAAATGATGAAAACCCCCAAATTCCCAGCACTGAATTGAATTAGTCCCTAAATTCTAGTTCTTAAAATGTCTTTTTGTATTTTTCTCCTCTTCACTCCACTGAGACTATCACCATGTCTGATCTGGTATTGTTACCACCACGTTTTAGTTGTTCAGATTCTTCTCTTATCTTTTATCATCAGTCTACCTTCAATTCTATCAGAGTTTTATTTCTAAAATGAACTGAATTATAAGAAAACTCTGCTTAAAGATATTCAATAGTTTTCAAATATCTGCATCAAGTCCAAATTATTTAGAGTCATAATTTAAGCCCTTTATATTCTTATCCCAGCTATATTTATCACTTGGTTTTGTATATTCACTGTTTCAAACATAGCTAAAGCAACAGTGTCCTAAAAAGCATCATACTCTTTGATTCCATTATACCTTTAGTATTTCTATTTCCATTTCCTTTTATTTTTATTTTTGTTATGTTATTCTTCTACATTTTATTCTAATGAACACATAATAACACCATGATTTGACACTTAGTCCAGATGACTACCCTATGGTGAAGGCTTCTCCACTCCCGCCCTCTTCTTCTCACTTACATCCCTTAGGCACTTATAACTTTGTATTATAATGGCAGTATTGATTTATATTTGTGTCTCCCATGAAAGAAGTTTAGCTATGCAAAATCACCATACTCAGAGACATTGATGATATGTGATTATTCTTGAATATCATTAACTTGGCACAAGGCTTGGTCAGCAGCCTGTTTAATAACATATATACTTAGAGTGAATTAACTGTGAATACATGACTTAGCCATTAGTAGGAACTAACTGTAATCAACATATGCCCTTTCCTCCAGAAATGTCCTAAGAAGAAAAAGGTCTAGGATCCTGCTTAGGTCACTTACCATTAAAGTGAACATTGCTGAGAAATAATCTTTTTAACAGATATTTCTAATCATCCCTCTATGTCTAATTTCCCCTTGTTCATTTTAGCAACAGAGTCTATTACTCTGGTACCTGATTGCCTAGCTAGAAGTTATCTATCCAAGCTTTCCCTAAACTCTAGCCATTGGTATATAAGTAGATATAAGTAGCTTCACCTGCCAGATTGCAATCTTAACGAGGAATGAATTTGACCTCTCAAGCCTTACTTTCTCCACTAAGTAGGAAGAAATGCAAATGTAGTGCTGGTGAGTTAGCTTCAACCCAACCATGTGGAAGAGGATAAGCCCTCAGCAATGAGGAATCTCTTTCAACATAGAAAACAGCATTTCCCGGATGTCCTCATGAGATGTCTACCAGCCCTACATCACTCACTGTTAGAATTTGATAATTAAGAGAAGTAAAACTTTCTTTTGTTTGAAGCACTACAGTTTTGAGGTTTGGACATAGCATCTTAGTTTATACTATAAAAAAATAAATATACTAAACTTCCTTAATTTAAATTTTTGACCTTTTTTCACTGCTTACCCAGAATTGTAATATCACAAAATTTGAGCTCTGTAACATAATTTTTACAGCCAAGATTTTTCTATGCTTTATTTATTACTTTCTTAATTAGTAGTGATGTGTAAAATTTTATAAACATGATTGCTACTCTATAGCGACATTACCAACAACTCAAGGTAGGTCTTACTATTCTCCCTGTTATCAATATGAAGACACAGAGACAAAGAGTAGTTGACACTATAAAACTAGGCAATTCTGTTTCAGTCTTGAGATTTGTGCTCAACTATATTAAACTGTTCACATGTCAGTTTATTCTTGAAAATGTCAAAAAGATCTCAGTTTTTTTGTATTTTTAAGATAAAAAATTAAATAGTATCTGTGATTTTACAGAAAATTATAATACAAAACTAAGTCTTGACTGGTTTGTGAAATCATGGTTATTTATATTGCATGTGTTATAACTGCAATGATGTCAATTTAATATGAGCATATCTTATTGATGGTAGCATAATGTTTTAAAGGATCTAAGAAAGAAAATGACATTTTACAAAATGAAAGCATATCATGATTTCCAAGGTGAGATGAAGTCTCATCTCTTTTAGTTTGGCTATGTTATAAAATTATAAGAAATGCTTTTCTCTTTTGAATATTTAAACAACAGTACATATGAGCCATGTGAATGGGCAGCTCTTTCTCTCTCTCACTCTCTCTCATATATATGAGAGATATATATGTATGTATACGTACGTATACGTATATACGTATATATCTATATATATATATACGTATATATCTATATATATCTATATATACATGTATACACTTATATATATGTATACATGTATATGTATATATACGTATACGTGTATATATGTATACGTATACATATGTATATATGTGTATATATATGTATATATATTTTTTGAGACAGTGTCTTGCTCTGTCAGCCAGGCTGGAGTGCTGTGGTATGATCATGGTTCTCTGCATCCTCAAATTCCCAGGCTCTAGTGATCTTCCCACCTTAGCCTCCCAAGTAGCTGGAAACAACAGGAACATGCCACCATAGTTGGCTAATTTTTATATTTTTGGCAGAGATGGGGGTTTTGCCATGATACCCAGGCTGGTCTTAAACTCCTGAGCTCAAGCAGTCTACCCACCTCAGCCTCTCAAATGCTACAATAAAAGGCATGAGCCACTGCACCCAGCTGCATACTTAAAAAATAAAAATAAAAACCTAATATTATCCCTCAGAAATTATTTTTATCAAATTAAAAAAAAATAATGTATCCATATAACCATAGATACATATCTAATATATAGTATGAAAATACACACACTTGTACAACACTCTTTTATCTACATGCTTACTATCATATCTAAAGTTCTGATACAAAATCAATAAAAATAAATGAAAAAAACTAGGGATACTAAATCCCAATTATATATTTTCACAAAAATCTGAATGCCTTTAGGTAACTGTATCAATTTAAAAAATACACAAGTTTAGAAAATTTAGAAGTATGTTGCAGTTTATGAAAAACACAAAACTTCTTTCCCCTTTAGATGGTGAATTCCTAGCAAATATATAAATGGATAATCCTCCAGAATCTTTTACTTACATTTGTATAGACAATCTAAATGACTATAAAAATTGTTCATAACAGGCCGGGCACAGTGGGAGCACTTTGGGAGGCCAAGGAGGGTGGATCATGAGGCAAGAGATCGAGACCATCCTGGTCAACAAGGTGAAACCCCGTCTCTACTAAAAATACAAAAATTAGCTGGGCATGGTGGTGTGCACCTGTAGTCCCAGCTACTCGGGAGGCTGAGGCAGGAGAATTGCTTGAACCCAGAAGGCAGAGGTTGCAGTGAGCCGAGATCGTGCCATTGCACTCCAGTCTGGGTAACAACAGCGAAACTCCATCTCAAAAAAAAAAAAGAAAAAAAAAGTTTATAACAGACTAAAGTGTTCCAAACAGTCTATATATTGTTAGGGAAATTCTGTCTCAATTATTATTCTCTATGGATTATTTATGTATATTAATAAAATTTCTATCCATGCAGCACAGGAAAGATTTTCAAAACATTCTATAATTATATATAGTTCTTTCTATTTATAATTATCTAACTGGAGAGATATGAAAGTAGACAAATCTACAGTTCTAATTTAGACAATGAGAAAAATGTAGAAGTCAATACATTACATATATCATAAATCTATACTAAGGAACTTCATTCTGACTTCTAGAAGATCCACTTCCAAAACATATCTTGATACAAGTAAGCCACTGTGAAATAAATAAAATTGATCACTAAGCTGTCATATTTCATCCTCTTCTGTCATATATACATCACTTTTATTTTATGTTTACAATTTTTTTAAGATCTTGCATTCCTTAGCTCAGAATCCATCATTTAAAAAAATATTGTGTTTCCAGAGGGACTATGATATCAATGTACTTTGTTGGAAACTTTATTATTTATCATTAATAAATAATTCATTTACCGAATGATCAATTAAATAAGATACAGCCTCAGTAAATAGGACTATGAAGTAATAACAATACTTATGCAACTAGTTACAAACAAGTTTTGAAAAAAAGGTAGTCCTGATATTGGCTAGTGTGAAAATTGACTTAAAAGTCTTAAGGAAGTGAATCCTGTATTGTATTTTTAAAACGATTCCAGCTCATATGTTATAAGGATTATCATTTTTCTCTTATCTCAGTAGTTTGCATATTCAAGCTGTTTGTCTCTGATTTGTTTTCCTCTAAATTCAAAGAATGAAATATAACAGATCCTTGGAAGGTTAGGGGGAAAGTACCAGAGGAAGGTTAGGTGACAGGAAATGGAAGTGGAGCATGGGTGGAAGGATGATTATGGATCAATGATAGTATGGCTCTCCCTCTAGGCTTCACTTTGCAAGTCCTAATGAAAGGAGTTAGTTAGCTTGCCTTAGGTAGATAGCAAAAAAACGGTCCCCAGAGGGCCCCCAGCCCATGGGTCACCGTCTCATCCCCACATAACATATAAAGCAGCCTGGGAAAAAAAAAATCAAGCTTCAGGCATCAATAAGGGAACTAGCAGAGGCTGTTGTGCCTGGAGACATGCCCACGGCTGCATAGATAGGAAAACCTTCAGCCAGTTTGGAGAAAAACTTGCACGAACCTCCAGCTCACTCAGATAAAGGAACAAGGCCTGGCATAGAAATGCCTTCCTCCTTTGAATAGTCAGTGGGCTCCCAGGAAGATGTTTCTTCTCCTTTGGTGGGCCTGGGCATGGTGGGCTCCAGTGAGTTCTGGTGGACACTCTACTTTCCTTTTTTTTGGACTGTAAGTTGGACCTCCAGGAATCATCACTTCAGCCTGATTGGTCCTAGGCCAAGATGAGTCACACATTCTCTAAGACAGCCCATGGACTAAGCACATTCCTTTCCTTTTGCAGTCCATAAAACCCTGGACCCCAGCCTCATAAGGTGCATCCTGTTTGGACCCTCTTCTCTGTCATCAGAGAGCTTTCTTCTTTCACTTATTAAACTTTTGCCCTAACCTCACCTTGGTATTTGCACTGCTTAATCCTCCTCGAGGTAGGACAAAACATTTTTTATTTCACAAAAGACTTCTTGGCATGAGGATTTGATGATATCTGTCTTTGTGTAAAACTCCAGGCAGAGATAATTAAATTTTCTCGTACTGTTTGGTTAGACTATAGATTTAATTTAAGCCGTAGATATTTAGTAACATTATGAACTTGTTCAGAAAAATTAACAAAAAGGGTAGTTAATAAATCTCAAAATGTAGAAATGTTAAAGGTTATGCAGTAAGAACAGTTGTTTGCTTCACAGAATCTGAGAACGTTAGGCTAGAAGGGAGTTCAGATGTAAATCAAGTGCCACTTCCTCATTTTACAAAGAAAATACTAAGGAACTGACTTCCAGAGCCATGAAACTCATATTTAAAGTCACACAGACAATTAGTTGTAGAGCTATTACCTGAATCTTATCTCCCGCTTTATCATTTGCTTGCATTTTCCCATAGTGATCTTTTTTTATTAGAAAAGTGACTAATCAACATTCTTTCTTATCCTCTTCAAAATATATTCCCCAATCCTTCTCCTGACTTTGCCCCAAAAAATCTACCTATAATTTAATTTACTGAATAATAAGCTTCCCTTCCAAGTATTTTGGAAATTGGTTAAACTTTGTAGGACTCTTTTCTAATGCCTTGTAAATACATTTATGAGCAAGTTCATGCTGTAGAACATGAAGCCGATGACTTAAATTTCATATACAGATTTTATAGGCAATTTAAATAGTATTAATATTTGCAGCATGTTGTAAATATTTTCTTTTAAGAAAAATGGCTGTCACAGGTATGGTGGCTCATGCCTGTAATCCTAGCACTTTGGGAGGCTGAGAAGAAGAGATCACTTGAGCTCCGGTGTTTGAGGCCATCCTGGCCAATATTGTGAAATCCCGTCTCTACAAAAATACAAAAATGTTAAACTGGTATGTAGTATGCACCTATAATCCCAGCTACCTGGGAGGCTGAGGGTGGTGGAAGGATCATCTGAGCCCAGGAAATTGAGGTTGCAGTGAGCCATAATCGCACCACCGCTCTCCAGCCTGGTCTACAGGAGTGAGACTCTGTCTAAAAAAAAAAAAAAAAAAAAAAAAAATTTACATATTTCCAACCTTAGTGATCATTAGGTAGTTACTTTTATCATTATTGCTTTTCTTTTTAAAAAACGCAACCCATGATATTTTGTCTGCAATAAGAATGGGAAGAGAGGTAGGGACCTCCATTGACAAAGACTGTACACACATTCTCACGATGGCTGTTTCCAAAGGATGGATGCATGTTTAGTTTTAGGCTTTTATGAATTATAAAATCATTGAAAAGATTTGCATTCAAAAGCAAATTATATCTATATGATGCATATTAATATACTAATGGTCCTACTGTAACCTACTGTACCCCTCACATACTTGAAAGTGTTTCATAAAAACTACATTAAAAGAATATCCTCATAAGAAAAAATTTAAACTTACTTTAAATCATTGTTAGAATAAGTGGTATTCCAATTCAAAACACCAAAGATTATATATAGCTCAATTTAAGTATTAACTGATGTATGTAAACAGAGTTCACATTATCAGTTATAATTTGGTTAATACATATATTTGTATTGTCATTAAATGTATACTTCAGGTATTAAATTACAGGATAAATATGCCTAATCTACATAGGAGAAAGATTAAAAAATACTTCCATTCATTTCTGTTTTAATTTCAGCAATTAATAAAACAACATTCAGTAAAATATACAGTTTTATATACTCAATGACTGGCCAGGAACAAAATGATGATGTCAGTTGAAGACATTACTTGTAGAGATAACTGGTTTATATGAGCTAAAAAAACTGAAACATAATTTTTTTGTATTTTTATATATTTTATGTATTTTTATTGTAGATGCCAAACATACAATAATAGCATTTAATTCAAGAGAAGAGACTGTAACAAATTCAAGGATTATAAGTAAAATAACCATTTAGAAATTATATATTGTTTAAATGGCAAATTCACATTCTATTGCTTAGGAAAAATATTCTTAAATTATCATCCCTTGAAAAGAATAATATTCTGTAACTTACTCTTCTCATTGTAACTCTTAGCCACTGAGTGAAAAAATGATTTGTGAACTATTAAAAAATATTAATTTAAGGATGAAGATTTGTTATATTTTTATATAATTGCAATTTATAGTAGAATATATTTATGGAATTAGCATTAAAATCAGCAATTCAACTTGTTTGATGTCTTTTTCATATCACAGTCCCAGAAAATGAATGCATATTTATTCCTAATTTATTGCCAATGTGTTTATTTGACTTGCCCTTTCTGGGGAAGTTTTATACTTTCAGAATTCACAATAGAGTATACAAGAAATAGATTTTAAAACTAAATCGATAAATTTTATACTTTATTCCTATATTTTACCAGCATTATTGTTAGAAATTGATTCTTTAAAAATGTTTTAACCCATGTACACTATGATCATATATAACACTATTTCTGAAGTAGCCTTAGCATAGAGATATTGGCCCAACATGTCTTTCAGTTCAGCTTCTCTTCTAGCTTTAACATTAATTATGAGTAATAGTGGTAGTAGTCATAGTAAAGCAGCAGCAATCAAATAAGCCAAGAAGGGCTTACTAGACTTCTGTTTGGTGCTATCAGCTTTGACCATGATCTCATCTATCTGTGTGTATGAGAAATATGAAGAAAATATAATTCTCACTTTAACATGGCTTAACATTGATAATCAATGAACAGTTGTCTTTTTTTTACCCTTTCCAGATTCATGGTAACTTACATCACTTTTAAGGATAGCATGTAGGCTCCCTGGAAAGTTTCCTGGGACTTAGGTAGCTATGGAAAGCTAAGTTCTCCGAGGCTCTACTGTGGTGGAGAAATATTCAATGTTGCCATTCCTGCCAGCCTCTTGGTACATTAACTGGTTATCCCTTAACATGCCTTGACTTATGAGATGCATTAACCTGATAGGCCACTAGTTAGCACAATTGTCAGAAATAACAGTATACATGGATGTGAGTCATGTAGGAGAAAAAGAAAATAAGTAGTCCTAACCTATAGTATGCAGAGAACTGGTTGAGTATTTTATGTGACATGGTTTTGCTACTTGTGTTGTGTGAGTATATACTTAAATTTTGTATTGATAACACTTTTATTTTTCAATACTCCCTTTCAACAATGAGCAAAAAAAAAAAAAAAAAATCTCTAGGCAATAAATGTACATTTTCCAGAAGGTTTTGATGAATGTTTACCTTATCTAAATGTATAACAATATTTACAATGAGAGCCATGGTCATGTCTCCCACCATGTAAAGAACAAAAGACACAAAACCGCTGAGGATGCAGCCACATCAACCTGAAAGAGTACTTATTTTAAGAGACTCTGCCCAAATATAATGATTACTAGGTAGAACAGTAGAAGGTGAATTTACATATCACTGTGTGAACTACTATTTTTTGCTTAGATCAAGTGGCTATTCTTCATCATTTCACCAATTTTTACTCATAAACATTATGCCACATGTATAAAAGTAAAGCATTAGTTGTTAATATATTGGCTCCATTAGTAGTTGAAAAAAGTCATTAATTAAACTCAGCCAGTTTTATATTAGGGCTTTCAAAGGATAGGAAGAGAAAATCAGCAATTCCAATAATAGTTTGTATTTTTTTCACCTAATTCATAAAATAAACTATTTTTTTTATTATATTATTTTTCATAAAATAGACTATTTGTCATGTCCACTGTAGCCTTACTGGCACTCAGTATACAAATATGTTACAATAAGGAATAACTTGGAGAAAGGAAGTTTATTCTATAAATATAATTTTTTTGCATTTATATACACTTTACAAATATTTCAGTAGTTTAATTACTTTCTCGTTCTATTTCTCATTTCTTCTCTTCCTATTCTTTCATACTGCCTTCATTGATCCCTTTCCATCAGTTGTATACTATATTTTTTCATAATTTTTTTGTATTTTTATATAGTTGGACTTGTGCATCACTAAAAGTAACATGCATATTTACTACGACACTTTCTAGACTACAGTAGTGGCTCAAAAAGTATAAAATGTATTCCTTTAGTTCCCTAAATTACCAATCTTAGATTATAGATGACCAAATTCACTTATAGTTTTACTTAACAAATATTTATCATGATTTATTTTGTTCTAAGCACAAAGATTAATAAATATGACTACTGCCCTTAAATAGCTACAGCCTAACTGGTGATTCTAACCCATAAAAATAATTATAATATAATGCAGTAAGTTCTCACATGAAAAGATGATATGAGAAAATTGATCATGGCCATGTAATTTAACTTCATATTTTAAGGAAGGCATTCTGGATGAAAAAACAATGAGCCTAAAGAATGTCTAAACTTCAGCCACTTAATGTTGGAAGAAAAGTTAGTTAAATAAAACAACATCAGGCATAAATACCATTCCATATTATGAGCAACCTGTTATTACTAGAGAATAAAGGAAGCACCAGTCAACATTTGGGGAAATTGAGTTAAAAAATAAAAAGGTGTTAAAGAGAAAATAGGAGACTTTATGTTAAAGAGCTTACATTTTTATCACCGTATATGATGAAAAAAAATTTAAGTAGTTTAACAATTACTATTTAATAACTACTGTGTAACAATACATCACAAACCTTCATGTCTTAAAACAACAACCATTTTTTGTTTATTTGTTTTCTGTTAACCCAGATTCTATGAGTCAGCAGTTGGATCTGAGTTCAGTTTTGTGGGTTCTTCATCTAGTCTCAGAAGAGCTTATTTATGCATGTATTAACTGCTGGTCTACCAAGTTGCTCTGTTTCGGTTGGTTGGTTGTCTGGGCTAATCAGGTCAGGGAGCCAAGTACCTAGCACACTAGCCTGATTCATTCTCATGGTGCTAGTAGGTTTCCCAAAACAGAAAGAGTGGTTGTTACAAGACCTGAATCCTGGGTTCAGAATTGGCGCACTGTCTTCCATTGGTCAAAGCAAGTCCTGATGACAGGCAAGATAGAGCTTAGAGGGAGAAAGATCTAACCTTAAAGACAGGGGCTGCAAAGATTTGTGGCCACTGAAATCAGCCACAAGCAATGAGCGACATGATCAAAATTATATTTTAGAGTGTGCACATTAGAATAATGTCTCTCTCCTCATTTACTGAATCAGAATCTCTGAAGATAGACTCAAAAAAAAACACGTATTTTTGAAAACAGTCACCCAAGCATATTTGAAGTGTATGAGAAACACTTGGTTGAGAAATACTAGCTTCACTAGGTCATACTAATGACAATATTAGGAGACTAATATTTTTTATTTTATTTTTTGATCTAATAAATCAATTCCCCCTATGTCAAACAAAATAATACACTGGTTAAATATTGGGGTATCTAAGGGTGATCTGAAAAGCTAAGCCTTGAGAAGTAAGGCATTAAAGACATTTGTGAAGAATTCAACTGTGAGAGTTAATAAATATGACTTTCTTATTAATACTGTCATTCAATATACTGGGAAAATAAAATCTGAAGACTTTTTTTGTAACTTGTTCACAGGATCAACTACAGAAAGGACTATTTAGCAGAAGGTTAGCCCCTTTGAGCTCAGCACTGTGAGCGAGAAAGGTAGAAGATTGAGAAAAACATCTGGTTTACCAACTCTAATATTGTACATTGAATCAGGGCTCAAAGAAGAGTTAGGAAAATATTTTAGGGGATGACTGCAATAATTCAGTTATAAAGATGGTAAAGAACTCAACTATGATAAGAAAGAGGAGCAATGCATTCTGGAAGCCAAATGTAACTTTAAATACTATGGAAGGTTATTAAGCTATTCTGAAGTACAGATTCATAACCTGAAAAGTCAGACAATCAATTGATATTCATAGATTTGGCTTTAAAGATTAATGTCTTTATCACATACACATATATTGCATATTGATCTCTTACTCATTTTAAGAATAGTGCAATCAGAAAAAATAATTAAAACCAGAAAGAATTATCATTCCAAGGTACATTAGTAGTATATTTTTCAACCTTTTAACAGATTATTAATAGGCACATTGCTTGCATTTAATAAATGTAAAATAAATAAGCAAAACTATTATGAATTTAAATATAAAATATTTTAGAAAAAGTTTTTAAATAGCACTACAAATATTTTTGAAGTGCTATTTTATATTAAGTAGATTTCTGGAAATAGAAATTTCAAATTCTTCAGACATAAGAAAAGAGGTCAAATAAAATTTACATATCTACTAACATAAGAAAAGTATCTTGAACTGTGTCAGATGTTGTAGAAATAACTTAGAATGAGACCTCAAGAACATTGCTAACTGTGAATTTATTTTAAAGCATTAAAATAGCAGTTTAATAATCCCCCATAGGTTCATATTGAGGCACTAAACCTTGGAAAGGTTGCAAAGCTTAAGACAAGAATATTTTATTTTGACAATTTTTGTATTTGCATACTTGATAGCCATTCATGAGTGTGTGGGGATAGGAAAGCAGTCATTTTTGGTATTTCAGAGCTGTACAGAACAAAGATGTAAAGGGGTTCATAAAAAGACAAAAGAGAACTATATTGCCTTGATGTACTGACTTTCATTTTGAAAGATCACATAGCTTTTTACAGATTTAACAACCTGACATACAGAGATCACTTCAACCTCTGCTGAAATACAATCAGCCTAGGGGTGAAACTCACCTGTTATTAAACTGACTCTGGCAGCACTACAAAATAGTTTAGTACAGAAGATAAAAGAGAAGGTCAAGCTTCATTAAAACTTATAGGAGAACTTTTCCACAGGGCTAGTGAATCTTGAGGAAGAATTGGTTCCAACCAAAGTGCAACTGCATTATTTGGTAGAGTAGGTGGTATCGAAAAACAAGAAATCATTCAATTCTGTCAGTGACAAGAAAGTAGATATGTAGGAATCAGGTCAGTAAAAAGCAAACACCTTCAACTTATGTAAATGCATCTTGACCTCTCTCCTCCTTCACAACTCTTATCTATTAGGAGAAGGGGAGGAGTTGAAAAAAGGAGACTATACTATCAGAAAATAAGACACTGCAGAAAAATAATATTACTCTTGCTGGAACATGAATTTGAAAGTATTTATGGTCACCCGATTTAACCACAAGTAAGAAGGCATTTGCCATATGGTTTATAAAAGTCTTGAGAAATGCTCATTTATAGTCCTTTGTGTTCCTGAGATGTCACTTAGACTGAATTTGACTGTAGTGCAGTGTAGGGGATAAATAATCAAAACATCACTAATTGTTTAAGAAGTAAATGAGTAAGAAAAGGTTAGATTTAAACCTTACTAATTTTTTTAAATTCACATGGTTCATCACTGGATTTTCTTTCTAACATCCTAAAATTTATAAATGAGCTGTACAGAGAATATTCTGAGAGTGATTACTACACTAATACAAATATTGCATATTAAACTTATTTGGGAGAAAACTGCCCTTTTTAGGAAATTCAAACATATGCAACTCATAATTGTGACAATTCACCAAGAGAGAAAATAGAGACACATCAGCTGTGGGAAACCCATGATCAGACTACTTATAAGTGGTCAGTCTAAAAATTCAGATCACCTCACTTTAGGAAAGACTGAGTAAGACTCTTTAATGAAGAGTTCATCGTGGCTGCTTGCCAAGAAATTAGTCAACTGATCTCCTTTTCAGTCTATCACTCACCTCATTAGGCTAGTGATAAATGGAGCAAAGACTCTCTCAACTTCATTCCCCACAGACTTCTGATGAATTGAAGGGCTAGTAGTGAACACTAACTCTGATTTGACAGTAATGCATTCCAGGCTAGTTATGATACACTTCCGAAGAATTTGAAATCCCAGATCTCTGTTTTTACTCTATCCCCAAAATTAATAAAAGTAAGTAAATACAAGTATCAAATTAAATATTTTTTGGGCAAACTCCCAGTTGAAGTGCTTTTACTTTTTTTTTGTCATCGGTCTTATAATCAGAATTTAGCTACTGATGCCTTGAGTAGTTCATTCTCAATGATCTGTCATTGAACACGATTCAGTATTTAGAATCTCATTCTTTCCTCTGTTGTTCTCCAGTTACATTTTTGCTTGTTATTCACCAAGCATTATTCGAGGTAGATAGTTAGCTGAGTCAAAAACTTTGTTCCTCCTTCTGTGTAAAAATTACTGTATTTTAGAAAAATAATGTATTGGTATTTAACATGTACAGAAAAATATGCAAATCATTACATGGTCATTACATCATAAAAACATCTAGGTAAATCCCATACAAATAAAGAAATAGTATATTAATAGCACTGCAAATGCATATCTTTTGTCCCTTTCTGATCACTATTGCCTTCTCTGTAAAAGTAATAATATCCTGATGCCTAATACCATAGATTTGTTTTGCCTATTTAAACTATGAAGTGGAATAATAGATTACCTAATTTTTTGTTTTTACCTTTTTTTACTCAATATTGTGTTTTTGATATTAATTAATGCTATTGCCTGTGGTTCTAGAATGGCCTTTCTCTTGCTTTATAGTGTTTGATAAAATGGATAAATCTAAATATATTTTCTAATCTGAAATTAATGGATTTTGGCTGTTCTGAGTTTTGGGACTTTGCAAAAATGCTCCTGTAAATATATTTCTCATTTTTACATAATGATTTTTGCTGTGTTCCATATATAGGGTAAAATTTCTGGGAAATAAGAGATATTTTTATTCAGCTCTAGTAGAAACTAAACAAGCATTTTCCAAAATGGTTTTACCATTTTATACTTCTAATGACAGTGTATGAGAGCTCCCTTTGTTCCATATCCTTGACAATTATCATAACATATTTTCGTTTTTTATCAAAGTAAAAATTATACCAGATAAAAGTAAAATAGGAAAAGAGGTTTATAGTGAAATAAAAAGCACCCCATTCCAACGATTAGCCACACTGTTATGCTCCATGTGCAACTCTTTGTTTTCTGTTTCCTGGTAGCTACTTAAATTTCTTTTATGACTAATAATTTTTGTACCAAATCATGCCATTTACTTTCCTGTTTTCCTCAGTTGACTGATAACTAAAATATCACATTATTTACTGTTTAAACTTGTATAATTCTGAGAGTATAAGAGAGTGCTAATGGGATAGTACTATTTTGGGAAAACTAATATGTAACATTACTCTTGGTAACTCCACTGATATCCCCTGAAATTTCTAATGGCATGCTGGAATTGTTCTTCAATCTATCAACCATAGATCATACCTCTAAGCTTCTAATTTTATAAGATGAGACCATTAGTCATTTACATTTCCTCCCCATCTCCTTAATGTGTCTCTCAACTGCTTTAGTTTGTATCTGCAACTTGGTTTTGTCAATGGTGGTTAAATTTATATTTCATTGTTTAACTATTTGTAAGTTCTCCTAATTTATATACAAATGTTTTCAGTCTACATATTTTTTAATAAAACAGTAGTATACCATTTTTATATTTCCTTCCTTATAGAGAAAATATCAGGAGCCTGTATGTCTCAAACAGAATGTTACCATAATCTACCTGAATATATTCCCTTTACTTATTTCACCACTTTTCTATACCATCTTCTCTTTTTTTTAAGGAATTTTACCATTTAAACTTAATACTTACATGAGATTTCCTTTCTGAGTATCCTTTGCTTCTGTTTTAAAATCTGAAGTAATTGGATTTTGAGCCTCTACAAAAATGCTCTCCTTGTATACAATGTTATTCCTCAACTAGATAGATTTATGGATGAATCTGGATTTTTTCCAGATGTCACTTCTTTTTCTTTGTTTATTTACTTTTTGTTTTGCTAGTGGGTATGCTTAGGTAAATTTTTTTTAAAAAAGGATATAGAAGAGTTAAAATTTTAGAGTTTAGATTGTCTGAAATATATTTATTTTGTTCTCATAGAAGACTCATTCAACTTTCCAGCTCAGCTGGGAATAAAACTTTGAAATCATTTTTCCTATGTCATTTGATGGCCTTTCATCTTTGCTTCCAGCTACTAGTTATTAGTATGAATAAGTCTGATGGTGATCTGATTCTTGCTTGCAGCTTATCTGTTTTGTTTCTCCTCTGAAACTTTTTAGAATGTTCTCTTATTTCTGATATTTTGAAATTTTATCATAATATGTCCAAATATGTGTTGTTTTTCACCTAGTGAACACATGATGAACATTTTCATTTCTGTATTTTTTCTGTGGTACCTCTGCTAACTTTTCCCTAACCATTCCTTCCCTTAACTCTATTTTTCTCTTATCTATAACTCTATTTGGTATTTTACTATGGGGATCAGTGTTCTGCCTTTTCTTCCTATCACATTTTCATATCTTTGTGTTTTGTTCAACTTTCTGAAAGACATCCTTAACTTTTTTCTAAACTGTATACTATCTGCTTTGTCATATGTGTGTATGTATATATGTGTGTGTGTGTGTGTGTGTGTGTGTGTGTGTGTGTGTGTATATATATATATATATATATATATATATATATATATATATTCTTTATTGTACTTCACTTTTCCTCACGGTATCCCATTGTTTTACATAGATGCAACATACTCATTTTTCAAGGATATTATAGCACTCATATATTTACCTTAGCTTCCTATAGTGGCTTTTTCGGACTTACATTTATACTATTTTTATGTTTAGGCTAACTAAGTCTTGGGAACTACTCTTCCAAATTGGAAGGGGGTGGATCAGGCAATGGGAGCCAGAGGGTCATCATGAGAAAAGTCTAAAAAAGAATTGCTGAATTAGGTTTGGATACTTAAAAAGATAGTTGTTCCTCATAGATACATCTTTTGGAGGAATGAAAATACTCTTAATGAATATATAAAGTATGTGAATCAGATGAGACTATTATTTTCAGAATAATATAATGAGTCTATTGTTAAATCGAAGAAAATCTTTGTAATAGAGTTACAGTGTTTTCTTTTGATATCCCCAAAATCGCATAGAAACATTTTATTCTGTAATGCTGTCCCCTCATTGTCTCAGAATACAGACTGTATTTTAAAACACAGTACGTTTGCTCTCATTTGAATATGGTATCAGAAGCTAGAATAAATACTTTGATGTAGCTGGTCTGCTATCTTGTACCAGAAGTCTAATACTGCATTTTAATTTTCTGTTCATATTCTTTTCTCTCCAACTAGATAAACTGAATTATGAAAGATAACATATCTATCTTTATATTAACAGTGCCTGCTTAATGCTTATGACTTTATTGAATTCTGATTATTTAATATGCTGTACACTAGCCCCTTTTTTCAACCCATTCATTTGACAGACATGGCTTCTTTCACTTAGTCTCTTACACCTTATATAACTTCTATTTTTTTTTTTTTCAGACGGAGTTTCGCTCTTGTTACCCAGGCTGGAGTGCAATGGCGCGATCTCGGCTCACCGCAACCTCCACCTCCTGGGTTCAGGCAATTCTCCTGCTTCAGCCTCCTGAATAGCTGGGATTACAGGCATGCACCACCATGCCCAGCTAATTTTTTGTATTTTTAGTAGAGACGGGGTTTCACAATGTTGACCAGGATGGTCTCAATCTCTTGACCTTGTGATCCACCTGCCTCGGCCTCCCAAAGTGATATAACTTCTCAAATTTAATAAGAATCTATCATTATTTTTCAATGGGTTAATGGAGAGTTTTTTTTAAAGGCTCTCATGGACTACGTATAAAATTTCCTTGACTGGGTTCAGTGGCTCATGCCTATAATTTCAGCACTCTGGGAGGCCAAGGTGGATGAATCACGAGGTCAAGAGATTGAGACCAGCCTGGCCAACATGGTGAAACCCCATCTCTCCTAAAACCACAAAAATTAGTTGGGCATGGTGGCACATGCCTGTAATCCCAGCTTTTCAGGAGACTGAGGTAGGAGAATCACTTGAACTCAGGAGGCAGAGGTTGCAGTGAGCTGAGATTGTGCCACTGCATACCAGCCTGGCAAGAGAGCAAGATTCCATCTCAAAAAAAAAGAATTCCTCTTGAAATAGTCTATTTATATAAGTCAAAATGTAGCAAAAAAAAAAAAAATTATAACATAAAGGCCTAACAGAAAAGCAACAATGCAAGATTCACATTTCAAATGCATTCAACAAATTTGCAAAAGAAGTTTATGGTAATAAATGGAATTGCTTTGCTCTACAGTGCTTTATCACTTCACACACGTGATATAATTTTAAAGATCTTAACCAAAATATTCTTCTAATTGTAAGATTTGATGATTGTGTAAATTTTATTGGCTAAACTTTCTTTTACATATTTATATGAAATGTAGTTACAGACTGGTAAATGTAATATTGCAAAATGAGATATAGAATAATAAACCAGAAACATTTTAATAAGGGGATTTGTCATACAGCCATAGTTAATGTAAATGTGGCTTGAATTCAGACAAAAGAATCTGCCTTAGAAGCAACTATAATAAATTTAAGTAGTGGGCAATGTGATCCAACATTTACCAAGTCTGAATGAAAACTAAGAATATTTTAGAAAACACTTCATAGACCTCATTATCATTTCAGATCAGATATTAATGTCAAGACCATGAGATTTTATTAGTTTGAAATGCTGAATTTTCATCTAGGCATGATCACTAAGGGGTCACACATAATCCAAAGATCACTTTTTATATTGGCAAGCAAACCCATCAGATGAGAGTCCTGTGAGCCTCACCAATTTAATGCCAATGTAAATGACACAGTGTAAACTCTATTTTATTCTATGTGCTAGAACCCATTAAGTTAAAGTGGGCAATAAAAATGTACTTTCAAACTCATCTATCTCTGTGAATAATGACTATAAAAGACTTTCTCTTTTTTTCCTAAAACAAATGTATCAAAAGGCAATGATTAGGTGATATTTAAAAATAATAAATGTTTTCTTTTTAGAAAGGAAAATAAGTCTATGAATTCTGGCAGAATGTGATATTTAAATACTTTTATTTAAAAACTAAACTCCAAATTTATTCTAGCTATCAGCCCAATTATGAAAACTCTAGCACATTTAAAAGGCAATGATTCTATAAGCAGTAAAAAAAATTTATAAATTTATTCAAACTTTTGCATTCTTTTATTTTTCTATTTATTCTTACTGCTTTATTTGCTATGCATAGAGAACTCAGTACTTTCGCTAATTGAAACTAACATCATTTTTGGAAAGTATATACAAAGAAATACAGAAAATTGTTAGTAAGCAAATGTTCTAGATAAAGTTTAATCATTGTAAGTGCTTCAAAGTAAGTATATACATAACTCAAAGATAATGCAGGTTCAGTTCCAGACCACCACAATAAAACAAACATTGCAATAAAGTCACAACAATTTTTTTAAATTTCCCAATGCATATAAGTCATATTTATACTTTAATAGAGTTTATGAAATATGCCATAACATTGTGTCTTAAAAACACAACTGCATACTTAATTGGAATCATTTTTTTTTGATAAATAATGCTAACAATCATCTGAGCCTTCAGGGAGACCCAATCTCTTGGCTGATGTAGGTTCATGCCTCAATGCTGATGGCTGCTAACTAATCAGGGAGATGATGGCTGAAAGTGGAGGTGGCTGTGGAGATTTCTTAAAGTAAGACAAAAATGAAGTTTGCTCCCCTGTCTGACACTTCCTTTCATGAAGATTTCTCTGTAGCATGTAATGCTGTTTGATAGCATTTTACCCAGAGTAGATCTTTTAAAATTGAAGTTCATATTTTTTAAAACCTGTGGATGCTTTATCAAATAACTAAAAAGGTTGAAATATTGTGAGAATTACCAAAAGGTAACAGAAAAATAAAGTTAGAACATGCTTTTGGAATAATGGCTCAATAGAATTTCTGGACACAGGGTTGTCATAATCTTTCAATTTAAAGAATGCTATATCTTCAAAGTGAAATAAAGTGAAACACAATAAAATCAGGTATGTCTATAAATTAGAGACACATCGAAATACATGTGTGTGTATATCTGTATAAGAAGGATAGTTAAGTTGCAGAGACAGCTTTAAATGGGATGCTCAGAGAAAACTTGTCTGTTTTCTTTGAACTAACCATTTAATGATTTGACTACAGGGTTCTTTATGTTGAAGAGAAGGCAAAGACAAGGGTGTATGAAGGTAAAATAAATTTGATGTATTCAAGGAAGTAGAAAAGAGCCATAAGTCTGAGTCATCCGAAACAAATGGGAGGAAAGGTGGTATATGGTGATGTTGAAAATGTGTGTATAGGCATTTAGAGTCTGTAGCCTACTGTTCAAGTAACAAGATGATGTTATTAATGACTTTCTCCCCTCTATAATCTCTGTTCCATCACACTAACAAATCACCCTCAATTTTTCCAGGTTTCTCTGACTCAAAGCCTGAATCCAACAATACTATGACAACACCGGATAATTTGTACTGAATAGTTTTACTCTCTCACTGAACTCTCATGTATTCCCTTCCTTACCTAACTTAAGGTTAGTACACTTCATTCATTCCAGTCACCACCTTGGATACAACATTAAACTTCTTAACTCTCACTTGCTTAATTGTAGTCCTTTTATCAGAACCCCAGCTCCTGTTCAAATCTGTCTCTGCCCACCCCATGCATAACACATGTGACTGTAAGAGAGAACAGTATAATACTATCATACTGACTGATTTTACTCTAAAAGTGTGACAATAAGTCTAAGATGTTCTTAATGGTTTCAGACAATCATAGTGTTTTCCCATATATTGACTATAATTCTTCCAACTTTTCATTTCACACACTTCAGATCCTAGCTTCAAATCTTCATCACTTTATCTTACTCTAACTCAAAATATAGAAACTGGTGAATGGCTGAGGAAATGGCAAGTAGGCATCTCCAAGGGCCCATCTCTCCACAGAAATAAGGAAAAATCAAGCATATGTTTATCAAGGAAAAGACAACCTTAGAGTAAGAAAGCTTTGTGACATACTGATTTGCTCTTTCCCCACCTTTCAGTGGTCTTAAAGAGAGCAGCCTGTGATCCAAACAGGAAACCCTGGTTCCTAGTCTTGAGGAACCAAAACAGATCTTCTTCGCAAATACGGGTATTTGTCTGTGGGCTCCCTGAATAGCTGACACATACTTGTCTTGATTTCATCTAACTCAGAACTCAATTATGGCAGAGAAAAGCAAAGAATATTACTCGAAAACATAAAGTGAACAAAAAACATTCAGTAACCAGGAGAAAGGATTGCCATCAATTAATAAAACAGAGCATCAAAAGCCTAAGAGAACAGGCCAAGGATATAGTTTCTTGGAAACATTAGGGCATCAGAAAGCACTCATGTATACTGTGGAATTTAAAAAGCCACACATATGCCCAAGACAGGATATATGTACAGAAAAGACCTAAGAACTTCCTAACTTTTACCTCTGGCTGATATCTAGCTCAGTGTAAGGGGGAAAGGAACCCTAAGGAAAAGCTATAAATAAACAGACTTCTCTTTCTTTTTCTATTTCCTTTCTCCCTTCACTTTCTCTTTTGGCTCCAGGCATTCAGGAAAATATGTGTCAAAATACTAGCTAAACATAACTGAAGAACCAGAGACTTCAGAGAAAACACATCATAGAAAACACGAACTTTACATAAAATAATTTAGAAATCTGACTAAACAAACAGCTATAGCCTATAACAATCAATTATGACAAATTGAGGAGAGGCAAACATTTGATTTCCAGATTTACCAATTATGACATTCAAAATAGTTCATTTTCAACAAGAACAATAAACTTATTAAACCTAAAAAAGATAAAAGAGAGTGCAGACTACAGAAGAAATTAACAGAAACTGTCCCTAAGAAAGAATAATTTCTAGACTTACTAGACAAAGACTTGAAACCAACTGTCTTAAATATGCTCAAAAAACTAAAGGGAAATGATTATCAAACAGCTAAAAGAAACTGGGAGATGGATAATGAATCCAATAGAGAATATCAATGAAGAGATTGAAATTATAAAACTAATCGGGTAAAAAATAGAGAGCTGAGAAGTACAATAACTAAAATGAAAAATCAGGTTACAGAGTTTTAATAATATATTTAAGCAGGTAGAGGTAAGAATTAGTAAACTTGAAGATATATCAATTAAAATGACCCCATCAGAAAAAGAGGGGGAAAAAAAAGGAAAGAAAATTAACAGAGCCTGAGACCTATGGAATATCATCAACATACCAGTAAGAATCCCAAAAGGAAAAAATAAAAGAAGAATGTTTGAATAATAATCAAAAGCTTCCAAATTTAATAAAATACACAAATCTGCAAATTCAAGAAGCTCAGTGAAACCCAGGAGGATAAAGCAAAGGAGACCTACACCAAGATACATTGTAATCAAATTTTCAAAAGCCAAGGACAAAGGAAAGTAGTGAGAGACACAGCTTACAATGTACAAAAGATCCAAAATAAGATTAACAAAATTTCTTATCAGAAATGACAGAGGCTAAAGAAAGCAGAAAAACATTTTAAAGTAATGGGGGAAAAATGTCAACTGTCAACCAAGAATTCCATGGTAAGCAAAACTATATAGAATACTATAGAATTCTATATAGAATAATGTATAGATATAGGCATAGGCATTAATGTAAGTACAGGGGTGTATATATACACAACCCTACATATGTGTATATTATATACACACACACATACACATACATATATATACACAGATGTATGTATACACGTATATATACTTATATACTATATATGTATATAAGTATGTAGAAATCTATATAGTTTCTCTATATGTGTATGTATGTAGTTACATATATGTATATAAGTATATAGAAACCATGTAGAAGAAAACGTTTATAATAAAGAATATTTATGAAAAATTCACAGCTAACATCACACTTACTGGTGAGAGAGAAAATCTTTCACTATGAAATCATGAATAAGACAAAAACACTCTATTTTCTTACTGTTATTTATTGTACAGAAAATTCTGTTGAGCCTAATTAGGCAAGAATAAGAAATAAAAAACATCCAGATTGAAAAAAGAATTCAAACTATATTCACGTAAGACATAATCTTGTACATAGAAAACCTCAAATAATCCACAAAACTATTACGAGTTAAAGAAATGTAGCAAAATTTCAGAACATAATTGACAACTCAAAAATTTTGTTTTCATATACCAGCAATGAGCAATCTAAAAGGGCAATTAAAAAAATAATTTTAATTCTAAGAATTCCAAGTAATAGCATACAAAAGAATAAATTTAATGAGGAAAGTGAAAGAGTTGTAGACTGGAAATTATAAAACATTGTTAACAGAAATTGGAAAAGATTTAAACAAATCAAAAGACATTTTTTGTTCATAAATTGGGAGGCTTAATATTAAGTACCAGTATTGCCCAAAATAATCTACAGATTCAATGTAATCTCTATTAACATATCCATGCCATTTTGTGCAGAACTGGAAAAGGTAATCCGCAATTCTGGTTGGAACCCAAATAGACAAAATTAATTCAAAAAATAGTAAAGCCAAAAGACTCAAATTTCTTGATAGAAAAGCTTACTACAGAACTATAGTTATCAAAACAATGTGATACTGGCATAAGAATTAATATATAGATGAGTAGAAATAAATTAAGAGTCAGGAATAAAGCTATACATCTCTTGCCAATTGGTTTTGAGCAAAGCTTACAAGACCATACAGTGGGGAAATAATAGTATCTTCAACATATGGTTCTGGGAATATTGGATATCCAAAGGCAAAACAATGTGTTCAGACCTCTACCTCACTCTATATACAGAAGTTAATTCAAAGTAGATTAATAGCCAAAAAAAAACTAAAACAATAAAGCACAGGAGAAAAGATAAGCATAAATCTTCATGATTTTTAATTTGGCAATGAATTCCCTGAAATGACACCAAAAATATAAACAACAAAAATTAAAAAGTATGTAAATTGGGCTTCATGAAAATTAAAATTATTTGTGCATCAAAAGAGATTACCAAAAATGAGAAAAAAAAAAGTATACAGATTGGCAAAGAGTATTTGCAAATCATTTATCTGATAACAATATGAGAAAAAACTCAATTAAAAAATGGACAAAGAAATTAGCTGGCTGGGTGTGGTGGCATATGTCTGTAGTCCTAGCTGCTAAGGAGGCTGATGTAGAATTACTTGAACATAGGAAGTGGAGGTTGCAGTGAGCCAAGATCATGTCAAGGTGCTCCAGTTGAGTGACAGAGCAAGACTCCATCTAAAATAATAAAAAGGCAAATAACTTTTAGAGATATTTCTGTTAAAAAGATTGCTAATAGATACATGAAAAGATGCTCATATTTCTTAGTCATTAAGGAAATGGAAATCAAAATCACAAAGATACTACTTTACGCCTGCGATGGTTAATACATGTCAACATGATTGGATTGAAAGTTGCAAAGTATTGTTCCTGTGTGTGTCTGAGAGGATGTTGCTAAAGGAGATTAACGTTTGAGTGAGTGGGCTGGGAAAGGCAGACCCATCCTTAATCTGGTGAGCAAAATCTAATCCGCTGCCAGCAAATATTAAACAGTCAGGAAAGCTTGAAAAGGTGGGACAGGCCTAGCCTCCCAACCTACATCTTTCTCTCATGCTTGATGCTTCTTGCCCTCAAACCCTGGACTCCCAGTTCTTCAGTTTTGAGACTCAGACTTTCTCTCTTTGCTCCTAAAGCTTGCAGACAGCCTCTTGTGGAATCTTGTGATCATATAAGTTAATAGTTCATAAGCTCCACTTTACATATATGAAACTACATAATATATATAAAACTATAATAGTTAATAGCTCCCCTTTATATATATGTGTATATATATATGTGTGTGTATATATATACATATATATATGCATATATATGTATATATATATACACACACATATATATGTATATATATATGTATATATATATATACACACACACACATACACACACACACACACACTAATAGGATATATACATAGATGTATATGTGACTGTACTTGAAAATATATACATGAGTATATAGCCTATTAGTTCTGTTGCTCTAGGGAATCCTGACTAATACAGATTTTAGTTCCGTGAATGTTCTAGAGGAATAGAATATTAGGGAAAGAGGTTCTTTCATTGGTTTTGGGGTTTCTGGAGTTAGCTGCTTAATATGATCAGATCCAAAAATGCTAAGATCTTCTAATAGTATGGAGAACACTGATAGTTCTTGGTGTAAATTGTTTATAGAGACTTATGCAAAATAAGTACATTTGACACTCCTGATTCACTGCTCGTGAGAGGCAAGGAGTTTAGTGACTGTATACATAATACCTTTGACCATATGTGGAGAACCAAGAAACATGAAGCTAATGAAGTTGGTTGGTTGCTCCTAAGTTCAGTGGACAAAGTGATGAAAAAAATGATGAACTTAGAGATTCTGTCTCCTGGCTTCGGAAGCAGATACTGAGCCTCATATCTGCTAAGATTGCCCTGAGTAGGAGTCTTATCTCCTGTTGAGAAAGAGGTGAAATTGTGGCAAAAAAAAAACCACAAGCTCTTGTCATGTGAGTGGCTGGCCTGCAACAAAAGATGCAGGCACAGCCTCATGAGGTGCCTACTGTTAATGTGAGGGCATTGATGGAAAAGAATGGGACCCTGCAACTTAGAGTGAGGCTGTGTGGGAGGACCCTAATGAAGCTGGGGACACTGAGTTGGTAAACTTTTTTTGAACCTTTTTTTGAGTTTGAGTTTGAACCTTTTTTTGCCAGAAGGAACAGCTTCCCCATCCCTAGCAGTGGCAACAGCCCCTCCCTGACCCATGCTGCCATCAGCCTTTCCTCTTTTGTCTGAGGAGATAATCCCTGCACTGCCTAAGGCAACAATGATGGCCTCCCCTGAGGCAGTTGCTAGGCAAAAGAATGTTGATTTTCTTCAGGAGCCACCCCCAAAACTCCTGTTTGCTTCTAGATTCACAACTAGACTAAAGCCCCAGTCGGCTCAGAGGTGAGGTTAAGAGTGTGACCTGTGAGGAGGTGCACTACACTGAAAAGAACTGCTTGTGTTCTCTAATTTGTATAAACGGAGATCTGGAGAACAGGTATGGAACTGGATATTAAGGATATGGAAAATAGTGGAAGGAACATAGAGTTGGAACAGGTTGAATTTATTGATTTGGGCCCACTAAGTACGAACTCTGCACTTAATGTTGCAGCTTGGGGAGTTAAAAAAAAGGTGGTAGTCGTTTATTTGCTTGGTTAGCTGAAATATGCATTGAAAAATGGCCCACTGTGAGTGAGCTGGAAATGCCTGATCTCCCTTGGTTTAATGTAGAGGAAGGGATCCAAAGGCTTTAGGCTATTGGGATGGTGGAGTGGATTAGTCACTTTAGACCTACTCATCCCAGCTGGGAGGGCACAGAAAATATACCCTGGACCAATGCCTTGTGAAATATATTTGTGAGGGTAACACCTGCATCTTTGGAAAACCCTGTAATTGCTCTTCTCTGTATGTCAGATCTAACAGTGGGAACCACAGTTACTCAACTTTAAAATTTGAATACAATGGGAATAATTGGATCCTGAGGTGGTAAGGGCCAGAGACAGCATTCAGTCATCAAAGGCAAGCTGGGCATAGCACCCATAATGGACAGCAGAGACAAAGCCACAGCTAGAATAATCTGACTCATGTAGAGCCCTGACATTGGCTAATTAATCACGGTGTTCCTAAAAGTGAAATTGATAGTAAGCCTACTGCGTTCCTACTTAATTTATAGAAGAAGGAAACTTGTAGATTTAATGGACAAAGAACTAATTTGAATTATAAAAACAGAGAATCATGGATTCTCAATTTCCAGACTTGAGCCAGAGCAGCGAAGAGGATTTTAATAAAGTGGATAGGATGACCTGTTCTGTGGACACCACTTAGCCTCTTTCCCGAGCTACCCATCATTGCCCAATGGGCCCATGAACAAAGTGGCCATGGTGGCAGGGATGGAGGTTATGCATGGGCTCAGCATCATGGACTTCCATTTGCCAAGGCTGACCTGGTCACAGACACTGCTGAGTGCCCAATTTGCCAAAAGTGGAGACCAACACTGAGCCCTCGATATGGCACCATTCCTTGGAGTGATCAGCCAGATATCTGCTGTCAAGTTGATTATATTGGACCTCTTCCATCATGGAAAGGGCAGAGGTTTATCCTCACTGGAATAGACACTCTGGATATGGGTTTGCCTATCCAGCATGTAGTCCTTCTGCCAAGACTCATCCATGGACTCACAGGATGCCTTATCTACTGTCACGCTATTTCAAAGAGCATTGCCTCTGACCAAGGAACTCACTTTATGGCTAAAGCAGTGTGGCAGTGGACTCATGCTCATGAACTGCACTGATCTTACCATGTTCCCCATTAGCAGCTGGATTCTTAGAACAGTGAAATGGCCTTTTGAAGTCACAATTACAATGCCAACCAGGTGACAATACTTTGCAGGCCTGGGGCAAAATTCTTCAGAAGGCCATGTATGCTCTGAATCAGCAGTCAATATATGGTACTGTTTCACCCATTGCCAGGATTCATGGGTCCAGGAATCAAGAGGTAGAAGTGGAAGTGGCACCACTCACCATCACCCCTAATGATCCACTGGCAAAATTTTTGCTCTCTGTTCCTGCAACATTATGTTCTGCTGGACTAGAGGTGTTAGTTCCAGAGGGAGGAATGCTGCCACCAATAGACAACAATCATTTCATTAAACTGTAAGTTAAGATTGCCACCTGACACTTTGGGCTCCTCCCACTTTTAAGTCAACAAGCCACGGTGGGTGAGAGTTATAGTGTTGGTTGGGGTGATTGACCCAGACTATCAAGATGAAATCAGTCTACTACTCCATACAGAGTTAAGAAAGATTATTCATGGAATATAGGAGATCCATTAGGGCATTTCTTAGTATTACCATTCCCTATTATTAAGGTCAATGGGAAAGTACAACAGCCCCATCCAGACAGGACTACAAATGGTCCAGACCCCTCGGAATGAAGGTGTGGGTCACTCCAAGCATCTCAGGACCTGCTGAGATGCTTGCTCAAGCCAAAGGGAATACAGGATGGGTAGCAGAAGAAGGTAGTCATTGATACCAGCTATAACCACGTGATCAGCTGCAGAAAGAAGACTATCATAAGTATTTCCTCTTTCTTTTGTTAAAAATATGTTTGTGCATATATACACTTGTACTAAGAAAATATATTCATTTTATTTTCTTTTCCTTTATCGTGTGACATAAGATTTATTGACTTCATACCAGCATTTAAGCATTGTTAACTTTATGTAATAGTATTTGTGTTGTGGATTGGCATGTTTCCAGTTGTATGAAGGACAGTTTTATTATGCTATGCATAATTATGACATTATTGTTTTTACTGGAACATTATGTATTATCTCAGGAGATATGTATGGGTTCAAGTTGACAAGGGCTGGACTTGCGATGGTTAATACTGAGTGTCAACTTGATGGATTGAAGGATGCAAAGTATTGTTCTTGGGTGTGTCTGTGAGGTTGTTACCAACGGAGATTAACATTTGAGTCAGTGGGCTGGGGAAAGCAGACCCACTGTCAATCTTGTAGGCACAATCTAATCAGCTGCCAGCAAATATAAATCAGGCAGTAAAACATGAAAATGCAAGAATGGCCTAGCCTCCTGGCCTACATCTTTCTCGTGCTGGACGCTTCCTCCCCTCAAACATCCGACTTCACATTATTCAGTTTTGAGACTCAGACTGACTCTCCTTTCTCCTCAAGCTTGCAGATAGCCTATTGTGGGACCTTGTGATCTTTTAAGTTAATACTTAATAAATTGTGTCTATATATATATATATATATATATATATATGTACAGTTTATCAAGTATTAAACTATATATATATAGTTTATTAAGTATTCAATGATATATACATGAGGATATATATATATCCTTTAATGTATATTCTTAAATGTATAATATACATTATAGGATATATACATTAGTTCTGTATCTCTCTCTGTCTCTCTCTCTCTCTATATATATATATGGAGATATATACAGAGTTAATGTATATATCCTATTCTTTATAAAGGATATATACAGATATACTTCTCTGTGTGTGTGTGTGTGTGTGTGTGTGTGTGTGTGTGTGTGTGTGTGTATATATGTAGAGAGAGAGAGAGAGAGAGAGAGAGAGAGATACAGTACTAATGTATATATCCTATTAGTTCTTTCCCTCTTGGAAACCCTGACTAATACAACACCTAATACTATGAGTGTGATTTTAAAAATCAAGAATAACAAAAGTTGGCAAAAATTTGCATGAATTAGAACTGTTGTACACTGCTGGTAGAAATGTAAATTGTGTCAGCTGATGTGAAAAAACAGTTTTGTGGTTCCTTAGGAAGTTGAATATAAAATTACTATACCGGGAGAAGATGGCGGCTGTGGTGGAGAATGTCGTGAAGCTCCTTGGGGAGCAGTACTACAAAGATGCCATGGAGCAGTGCCACAACTACAATGCCCGCCTCTGTGCTGAGCGCAGCGTGCGCCTGCCTTTCTTGGACTCAGACTGGAGTAGCCCAGAGCAATTGTTACATCTGGATGGAAAAGCGACACTGGGGTCCAGGATTGGCCTCTGGACAGGTGTACTCCTACCCTGCCCGGCGCTGGTGGAAAAAGCGGCGAGCCCACCCCCCTGAGGATCCATGACTTTCCTTCCCATCTATTAAGCCAGACACAGACCAGACCCTGAAGAAGGAGGGGCTGATCTCTCAGGATGGCAGTAGTTTCGAGGCTTTGCTGCGCACTGACCCCCTAGAGAAGCGAGGTGCCCCGGATCCCCGAGTTGATAATGACAGCCTGGGCGAGTTTCCTGTGACCAACAGTCGAGCACGAAAGCGGATCCTAGAACCAGATGACTTCCTGGATGACCTCGATGATGAAGACTATAAAGAAGATACTCCCAAGCATAGGGGAAAGGGGAAATCCAAGGGTAAGGGTGTGGGCAGTGCCCGTAAGAAGCTGGATGCTTCCATCCTGGAGGATTGGGATAAGCCCTATGCCTGTGACATTTGTGGAAAACGTTACAAGAACCGACCAGGCCTCATTTACCACTATGCCCACTCCCATTTGGCTGAGGAGGAGGGTGAGGACAAGGAAGACTCCCAACCACCCACTCCTGTTTCCCAGAGGTCTGAGGAGCAGAAATCCAAAAAGGGTCCTGATGGATTGGCCTTGCCCAACAACTACTGTGACTTCTGCCTGGGGGACTCAAAGATTAACGAGAAGACGGGACAACCCGAGGAGCTGGTGTCCTGTTCTGACTGTGGCTGCTCAGGGCACCCATCTTGCCTCCAGTTTACCCCCGTGATGATGGCGGCAGTGAAGACATACCTCTGGCAGTGCATCGAGTGCAAATGTTGCAACATCTGCGGCACCTCTGAAAATGATGACCATCTGCTCTTCTGTGACGACTGTGATCGTGGCTACCACATGTACTGTCTCACCCCATCCATGTCTGAGCCCCCTGAAGGAAGTTGGAGCTGCCACCTGTGTCTGGACCTGTTGAAGGAGAAAGCTTCCATCTACCAGAACCAGAACTCCTCTTGATGTGGCCACCCCCTGCTCCCGGACATAGCTACGGCTGTTTCTCTCCTCCACTTCATTTTTCATACCCACTTGTCCCTTCCTCCTCCTCTCCTTCACAAGTCCAGAGAACCTGGGGGTGGTTGTGCCAGCCTGCCTTTGGCAGCTGCAAGCTGAGGTGTCAGCTCTGACCACCTCTGGCCCCAGGCCCTCAGGGAGAAAGGAGCAACACGCTGCCCCAGGGCATACCTGTGGGCCTAGTTTCTGCTCTCCGTGAAGTGCATTCACTCTGCTTGCCTTGGGCCCAGGCCCTGGTGATCACAGGGTTCAAACAGTGTCCTCCTAGATAGAGTGGGAGAGCAGCTCACTTCTCTCTCTGTTCTGCCTCCACTCTGGTGTCCAGAGTTTTCCGTTCCCCCAGAGGCGAGCCAGGCCATGGCCTCTGCCTGAGGCAACTGGGGGAGAACAGGCTGAGGCCACGTCCACAAGGAGCTTTCCATGCCCCTGTGCCGCTTAGCCTCACCTCTTTCCTCCAGAGTGGCTCTATGCGGCCCTGTCTTCCTGCTACATGGGGTTCTTTGCGGAAGTCAGGATGTTCTCGTTCACCCTCCTGGCTCTGCCCTGTCCCACTCCACCCCACCCCAGGGGGAGTAGCAGCTTCACCTTGTTCTTCCCAGTGCTCTACTGGCTCACTCTCATGGGTGGTCTCCAGTGACCGAAGCATTGCCTATCCTTAGAATTTCTCATCTTCTGCCTCCCTTCTTACTCCTTTTGGTTTTGTGGGGAGAGGGGAAGGATCAGGGGGCCAGGCCAGCAGCTCGGGGGCCACAGGGAGATAGATAATGTGCCTGATTTTTAACAAGACAAAAAAGCCTACCTCCAAAATCCCCTTTTTGTTATTCCTGGACCTGGGCATTCAGCCTCCTGCCCTTAACTGAATTGGGAGCCTCTGCCACCTGCCCCACATATCCTGGCTCTCAGCTCATGGGGAAGCCACGTAGACATCCCTTTCTTCCCTTGCACGCTTGCTAGCAGCTGGTAAGGTCTTTACACCCTAATTCCTCAAGTTGTCTGCTTAGTGGCACTGACATTAAGTAATGGGGGGACAGTCCATGCCAGGACACCCTGAAGTAGCCTTCCCCCTTGGCCGCGGGCAGGCCCTAACTCACTGTTGCTTTGGAGTTGAGGTGTCTTTTGTTTTCTTTAATTCCTGTATTCTAAACATTAGTAAAAATAAATGTTTTTACACAGAAAAAATAAAATAAAATTACAATACCATACCTTACCTAGTAAGTTCGTTCCTGCTGATATACTCAAGTTGCAAAACAAGTACTGAAACAAATACATATATACCCATGTTCAGAGCAACATTAGAAGAATCAAAAGGTAGCAATAGCCAAAACATCCGCCAACACATGAATCAATAAACAAATTAAGATACACAGATAATGACATTCTTCCGTTAAATAGCAGATGAACTGCTAACAGATGTTATAATATAGATTAATCTGGAAAACATTATGCTAAGTTAATAAAGCCAGACACAAATGTTTAAACACTATATAAATTTATTTATATAAAATATCTGGAATCGATAAATCCATCAGGAACAAAACACAGATTAAACACAGATTGAGGATTTCCAGTTGCTGAGGGGAAAGAAGGAATGTGGAGGAACCGCTTAGTGAGTATGGAGTTTCCTTTGGCATGATAACATTTTTTTGGTAAATAATTAGAGGTGATTATTGCACCAAATTAAATGTAGTAAATGCCACTGAATTGTTTAAGATGATTTCTTTTATATTAACTTCATATAGAAAAGAAAAAAAAATAGAAGAAATCAGAGAAAATCTCAAGCTCCACTCACCATATCAGCCCACATACCAATAGCTGTATTCTTCTATATTCACTTCTATTAGCAAAACTGAGCTGTCTTTGCTGTCGTTACAGGCCAAGCTCTCTCCTTGTGTACTAAGTGCTTTCTTATTTATTCAAGATCAGTTCCTCTGTCATTATGACTTGACTTTACTGGATCACAACTTTTCAATCAACTAGATTATTTCCAACAAGATTTAAGAGGCTAAATTTTCTCTATTCAAACTTTTTTTTAAAATATACAAAGAAAAAAGCTTAGACTCACATTTTTCACAACTTTCATTTCATTCCTTTGCTTCCCTTGATAACAAAACTTTTTCTACTAAAATTAAATAAATAAATAGCTTACACTATCTCCTATTATTTTTCTTATATGTGCCCTTAAACTTCTTATAATGAGGTTTTAATCCCTATCACTTAAACATAACCAGTAACATCCATATTTCTAAAACCTTTGCTCACTTCTTAGGCCTCATCTAATCTGACGTTCAGTAGTGCTTGATAGAATTGATCACTCTGCTCTATTTCTTCACTTGGCTTTTAAGAGCTAGGTTTTATTCCACTTTTCCTTCACACTTTTATTTTAGCCTTCTCTTTTGTATACCACCATCTCCTAACATGGATGAACTTTTATGCTTAGTCTCTGGACAGCTTGTCCCTATCTGCACTGTTTCCTTGGGAGAATTCCAGTCTCATCCATGTGAAGGACTCCCACATTTCAGTCTGAAGTCTTAACTTCTCTCTTCATTTCCCAATTTATATGTTCACCTGAGTATATTAAAATATGTGTGAATTCCTAGTAAGCAACTCATATTAATATAATCAAATCGATGACCCAAACTTTTTTCCCAAATTGATGATCCTTCTAATTATTCCCATTTCTGCCGGGTGCGGTGGCTCACACCTGTAATCCCAGCACTTTTGGAGGCCAAGGCGGGTGGATCACGAGGTTAAGAGATCGAGACCATCCTGGTCAACATGCTGAAACCCAGTCTCTACTAAAAATACAAAAAATTAGCTGAGCATGGTGGTGAGTGCCTGTAATCCCAGCTACTCAGGAGGCTGAGGGAGGAGAATTGCCTGAACCCAGGAGGCAGAGGTTGCGGTGAACCGAGATTTTGCCATTGCACTCTAGCCTGGGTAACAAGAGCGAAACTCCGGCTCAAAAAAAAAAAAAAAAATCCCATTTCAATTTCATCTAGGACAATTTCATCATTCTAGTTATTTGGGACAAAATCTTAGGGTGATCCTTGATGGTTATCATGAGCATACTTTATTTTTAATGTCAACGCATTCTACTAGTCATATCTTCAAAATGTATCCAGATTTCAAATAGTTCTTTACAGTGTCACAGCTTTCCCTCTGACTTAAGCAAAAATAACAAAGCGAGAAATTTGACCCCTTTGCGAGTGGGGAACTGGAGTGTGGGTGAGAGCTAGCTGGCCACTTAAGTGCCTGCAAGAGCAAAACTCCACCAATTAGAACCCATTTCGCTCAACCTCTAGCGAGAGAGAGCGCACAGGTGAGTGGGTGCAGGAGCCAGGGCAAGCGCTTTTGGATGCTGCCCGAAGCAAAACTCTGTGTGGGCCCTATGGCAGCATCAAGAGGGGAGTACCATGACCCATGAAGCCCCAGAGGGTGTGTTACAGTGCTCTTTTAGCTTTGCCATCTGTGAACATCTTAAATATTAAACAGCTTCGTGGGCCCTCTGCCTTTTTGCATGAGATGGTTGTTCTCCATCAGCAAGAGCAGAGGGTTAGTGTGGCAGATTTTAGTGTCTCTGTACCTGTGGCACCTGAGCTCCTGCTCAGCATCCAGGTAAAGGTAATGAATGTGGAGGATTTTATTGCTGCTGAAAGTGGCTCCCAGCCAGTAGGGGAGCTTAAAAAGGGATGGAGTGGAAAGGTGATCTTCCCCTGGAGTCTGCCCGGATTCTTCTCTGAAGCAATAGCATCAAGTTATCCTTCTAACTTCAAGCTGCTTCTCTCCAATGTCAAACCATAGTCTCTGATGTCCAGCTGCTTCTCCTCTTCTCCTCCTCTCCTGATCTGTTGGTAGAGCTTGGGAGTTTTGTGGGCACAGGATGGGGGTGTGGTGGGTCAAAGGTGGTTTTAGAAAAGGCAACATTTGAACAGAAAAACAGGAATGTATGCTCTGACTTTGGCCCATGTAGACTTGAGGGTGGGAACCTGGCTGGAGAACTGTGTTATTCTGCCCAGAATTTTTGTGCCTCCTGTTCCCATCAATAATTTCTCACCTGGATTATTTTGATGACCTCCTACTAAAGTTTTTGCTTTCATTCTTATTGATATTTGTAGGTCCCAGAGGTTTAGATGCACATGGGCAATATTTTTATTCTGTTCACTGATATATCCCAGGTACCCAGAAGAGTACCTAATACATTGTAGGGGTCAAAAATGTTTGTTGAAGGAACAAATGACTACCAGAAAATATTTGCTTTGTATTAACATATATGTGTTATGACTTAAACCATGTAAAATTTAGCATGAGTAAGAGAGAGAAAGAAAAATTACCATGTTTGCCACTGGGTATCTTTGTTTCAGGAGACTGTAAGTAAATGTTTTCCTCTTTTTATCACTCAGCTTTTTTTTAAATAACAAAAGTGTATTACCTTGGTAATAATAAATAATAAATAAATTGTAGTTTATTCACTAATGAACAGGTATGTACAAATATCAAATGCATTAAATAAATTATAGTTTATTCACTAATGAACAGGTATGTACAAATATCAAATGCATTTCTTAAAATAATAAATGACTAAAAAAATTATCACTTTAGTCATTTATTTACTCTATTATATTTTTAACTATCCAGAGGCCTAGTATTTGGTTATAATTTAGATTCAGAAGACAAGAAAATATAAATATCATCAATGTCATGTAAAAGTGGCTATAGTAATGAAAAGCATTATCTATCATTAAAATTTTTTATATGACTTAAAGGTGTGATACATTGATTTAAATTGTAGAAAATGCCAGGTAAATTTCCAGTGTTGCAACAAAATCTTTGTTAAGGGTTTTAAGTTTAGAAAGTCTTAATACGAAGATGGAAAATAAAGTATGGCATTACAAAGCCAGATAAATAAGAGAATAATAAAATACTTATTTCTTTGAAACATGAGAATATTCTAGTAAAACAAATTTTCTTAGTTTATATGTCTTAATGTGATTTTTAAAATTCATTCCCATATGACTGCATCTAAGATTTCCTGAGCTCTTATTGTCTAGGCACTATCCTAGGCACTATAGATTAAAAAAATTTTAATAAAACTAATTGCTTCAAGGAGCTCTCAGGCAAGAAGCAAATGAATAAACAAAAACATCAAACGCAGTGTAATAGGCATTGTGATGGACGTGTTTGCAGGTTTCTGCAATTCTCATACAGGTCCCTAAGCCAGTTAAGTTCAGGAGTTTGCTTACTGCTGGAAATAAAAATGTTCTCTTTAGTATGTACAGTGCACTCAAGAGCAGTAGATATTTATTGACTGAAGTTTGGCAATCTCATGTTAGCATCCATAACATCAGTATTTATTATACTGAGTTGTGAGAAATTAGGCTGAATATTTACTATTCCCTGGGCATTTTCTGGAAGTTTGTTTTCTATAACATTCTACCACCAGCTTTTTATATTGTATTTGTGATCTTAAAAGCTAAGTAATATGTGGAAAAACTTGAGGTAACTTAAAATTGCCATTATTCGTATAATAAAAAAGCCTTTGAAGATGTTCTAACTTTAAAACAGCACTTTTATGTTTTTAAAAATAATCTAGAATTGCTTTTGCTTTCAAAAGCTTTTAAATGGTTTTTCAAAAGCTTTTAATTTGGAAAATTTCAATTATTCATTTATTTAATTTTTTCAAAATACATTAAAATATTTTAACACTTAGGAATTATAATTTTGTTTTGCCTAGTGAAATATTTACAAGGCAAAGAAGAAACATCACCTACTCATGAAGGTCAAGAGTGTCTACTGATCAAAGGATGTAATGCAATCATGATCCCCATTTGAAGGTTGTTTAAATACCAATTTTTGCAGAACTGTCAGTTTATGTATTACTTTCTGATATATGTGATTATTTGTGATTTCTCATTTGTGTGTATACCCTGAGTGCTGACAGATAAGAAGAGTGTTTCAAAAGATTTAGATTACTTCCTCTCAGCTATAAGCTCTATGTCTGGAAATATACAGAGATGGAAGGGTAGTTGACCCAGGAAAACAAATTGGAACCTATGCCCTTTCTGTGAGCCCATACTTGCCTGAGGATTGCACCAAATTAAGTGTCTGTAGAAGAGATTCTAATATCCAGTGTGGAGGCAAATTATATTAGAAATATTTATCACTGATGTGCTGTTGATATATACTTTCTCTTCTAGAATTAGGCAGAACTTGGGATTAAGTGACAAAAAAATGGGGAAAAAATAGAATAGTAGCTTTCTAATATTTATTATCAAAACATTTAGAAATTTAAAATGGAAGTCCTTTATTTGAAAATTTATTTTAAAATAGCTTTGCTTTATTTTAAAATGTGAAATATCTAATTTGAAACATGCCATAAGCACTTGCCTATAAGCAATCACCTACTTATTCAAATGTATCCTTATGCTGCAGAGAGCACTTTGAGCTGGGCAGAAAGGCCAGACAAAAAGGAGGAAATATAGATTATACCCTCAGAAGGCTTATCATCTGGGAGGAAAATACAGTTATGCAAAGTAGCACAGCCCAGGATGAAAGTGAAAAGAGCTACCAGCAAGTTTTAGATGAAAAAACAAGACCTAAAGTCTTTTATATCTGTATAAGCTTCAGGTTAAAAGCCACCTCTTTAGCCTCTCCTCTCTTACTGTATACTAATTTGCATCCATATTTAATTACTGAATTTGGGTAAAGTGCTATATATTTTTTAGGTGGAAGCTGTCATTTGACTGTGTCCTCCATAAAGCATGTGTTGGAAACAACTCTTAAGGCAATAATGTTGGGGGAAGAAACCTAATGGGACATATTTAGGTCATGAAAATGGAGTCCTAATGAATGGATTAGTATCAATTATAAAATAACCTGAGGCTGCCAGTTTGATTTCTTGCTTTATCTTATCTCTCTTTGACCTCCCACCATAGAATGACATATGAAGAAAGCCCTTACCAGATGTCAGCCTTTTGATCTTTGACTTACAAGCCTCCAAAATCATAAGCCAATAAATTTCTGTTTATTATAAATTATACAATCTCTGCTTTTCTGTTATAGCAACAAAAATAGATAAAGACAGAAAATTGGCACCAAAAAGTAATTTTACAACAAATACCTGAAAATGGAAGTGGCTTTGGAAGTGGGTAATGGGTAGTGCTTGGAATAATTGGAGGAGCAGTCTAAAAAAATGTCTAGATTGTTGTGAACAAAGCATTAAGGGTAATTCTGGTGATAGCTCAGAAGAAGACCTTTAGGGAATGTCTGAAACTTCTTATAAATTACATAAGTTGTCATAATCAGAATGTTGGTAGAAAATGAGATCTCAGGTGGAAAACAGAAATATTTTTCTGGAACCTATAATAAAGGCCATTTTGTTGCAGAGGACTTGGCTGAATTGTGTCAATGCTCCAGGACTTTATGAAAGACAGATTTTAAGAGTAATAAAAGGTTTTTAGGAGAAAGAAATTTCTAATCAGTACAGCTCTCAGGGTACTGTGTGGCTTTGTTTAGCCATGTTTAGTAACATTCAAGAGGAGAGAAATTATTTAAAGAGAGAATTTATAAGTGAAAAGAAAATTAAGTGAAAATGTTGGAAAAACTCTCAGACTGGTCAAGGAAAGATTAAAAATACATACTAAATGTATGTCCAAGTGACCATTTGTTGAAGAGATTGATATAGATAATATGAAGGAAGCTATAGAATTTTTTTTTTTTTTTTTTGAGATGGAGTCTCACTCTGTTGCCCAGGCTGGAGTACAGTGGTGTAATCTTGGCTCACTGCAACCTCCACTTCCTGGGTTCAAGAGTTTTTCCTGCCTCAGCCTCCCAAGTAGCTGGGACTACAGGCATACGCCACCACTCCTGGCAAATGTTTTGTATTTTAGTAGAGAAGTAGAGATGGGGTTTCACCATGTTGGCCAGAATGGTCTCAATCTCCTAACCTCGTTATCTGCCCACCTCAGCCTCCCAGAGTGCTATAATTACAGGCATGAGCCATCGCACCCAGCTCTCCACCTAGATTTTAAAAGTTGTCTCAGACAGATAATTATCACAGTGGCAGAGCCACATCAGAGAGTCCTCACTAGGGTGATACTTAGTGAGGCTATGAGAGTGAGGCCATCTCCAAGACCTCAGAATTGTAGAGCTACCACTGTGTAATTCTAGCCCAAGAAAGTTGCCGGCACAATATTTCAACCTTTGAAAGCTACCACAGGGGCTGACTTCAGCAAAGCCTACGGTGAGACTGCCTGAGTCTTTGGGGGCCTAATCCCAACCCCAGTATGCCCAGAAGGCAATACATGGAGTAAGGAAGATTATTCTGGAGTTTAAAAGTAAGTGTTGCTTTACCTGCTGGGTTTTGGAGTTATTGGGAAATTGTTACTTCTTTCTTTTTTCCCTTTTGTAATGAAAATGTCTGTTCTACACCTGGTCCACCACTGTTACTGTGGAAATAGAGAACTTGTTTAATTTCATAGGCTTACAGCTAGAGAGGAATTTTCCTCCTTGTGATGTGTGCCCTGAGTCTCACCCATATCTTATTTAAGATGAGACTTCAAACTTTTGTCTTTTGAGGTGGTGCTGGAACCATTGAAGTTAAGACTTTGAGTGTCTTGAGATGAAATGAATGCATTTACTTCTGAGGACTACATGAATTTTGAGGCCAGAGACAGAATGCCATAAGTTGGATGTGCTCCCAAAAAGCATGAGATCTCTTGCTCTTTTTTGCCCTCTGTTTGCCTTTCACATGGGATGACATCATAAGAAGGCCCTTGCATGATGCAAGCCTCTTGATCTTGAACTTCCCATTCTCCAAAACTTTGAGGAAAAAAATTTATTCATTATAAATTACTCAGTTTCAGATATTCTGTTACAGCAGCACAGAGAATAAGACAATTTATAAATTTACACATAAATAAAATTGCATATTGTTAAATGTTAGTAAAGTTCTCACATATAAAATCGTTTCTTTTGAATGACTTCAGCATCCTTAAACATATACATTCTCTCTTTCCAGAAGTTCATTCCCATAATAAACATATCCTGCTCTCAAGCCCATGGTCATATTATACTGCTACATTTAATTATAATTATCTTTGCAAAACTCAGTATAAACAGTTCATCTTGTGGGTTATCTATGCTCATTCTTCGAGACTGGGTTAAATTCTCACCTATTTCACGTAATACCCTATATTTGTTCATATCACAATACTTAACATACTCTACCTATGGTTTTAAATTTATTTGTCTGAACTATCACTAGATAGTGTTCTTCATCTAAGCATAGAATCTTTTCTGTTTATCAAAGATACTTTAGTTCATAGCTCAGTTCACAGCACATAAGTGCTCAAAAAATAATTATTAAATTTAAGGATATTTTTCTAGTTGTCTATATGCACATATGTAGAATTCACACAAATAACTGAATATTCAAACATTGGTGCAGACTCTATTATATGATACCCATTATATATATATCAAAAAAAGATAACACCTGTGTTCAGAGACCCAAGGATTAAATGAAAGAGATGTACTCGTAATTTTCAATATGATAAGTCTGGAGTACTGTGAGATGGCTTTTTTACATGAGGTTTATTCTTATCAAAAACGTTGGAAATAAATTATTAAAATATTTTAGGTGATATGGTTTTAATAATAGAAAAATATTTCAGAAATTAAAGGATTTTTGTATAATTTATATACAGATAGTTTTATCTCATTACTTAGTGTGCATCAGAAAACCAGCAGTGTGGCAGCAAGTGAGAGAAAAACCAATAGCAGATGTATCTGTTACATGCAGGTGCTGGACAGTCTGGATTTTCCAGGCAAATTAGGTGGAGCACAATGGAAAGGTACAACTTTAACACAAACAAAATAAACAGTCTTTATAAACATTTCACTAATACCTTAGGGCTCTCCCTAATAAAACTTTTCTAAGAAAAAAAAAGAAAGTCAAGATTTTGACTGGAGGTTTTAAAATCAGAAAGATGTTGAATTATTAATGATCTGAACTGATCTTTTTTATTCTCTTTTCTAATCCACGAAATCTTCAGGGTGGCTGTTTGAAGAGTATTCCTTTTTCTATATTCTGCTTTAGGCATTCATAAATATACTTAAAAACACTATCTCAGATAGCACACAATCAAATAATTAAGGTCACTTAGAAGACTAAATTAAACTTCTAATACACATGCACTATTGTCGTTTCAGCACATTTTTGATGAGGCTGTGGAAGTGCTTGCTTGAATGTCATTCCTACTTGCTCTCTAATGGTTTGTCTGCCTGCTTATCGCCCATCAGATTTCAGAGGCTTGCAGAATGAAATGAAGCCATCTTCCTCAAAGTCATTTTCCTTTATACTATATTAATTCTTTAAGATTGTGTATTAAAGATTTATTTATATTACAGTGTAATTAGTGAAGCTCTTGGGTTACAGTGTCATTCGAAATAAAACCCCATCCCAATTGTCCCATTTACTGGTGGAAAAGCTCTGGCAAGGAATACACTAAAGCACAGCTTGTTGACAGCATATGCAAATTAGGAAGATATAGTTTGGTTTAAATGACTATAAAAGTAGGGATCAACATCTGTGGGAATGATTTTCAAAACTGCAGTGGCATAGATATCATTGCGAGTTATGCAGTTCCAAACAGAAGCCTGGCAGCAATTCAGAAATATATTTTTCCCTTTCTAAATAAGAAAAGTGTCCAAATTATTTGCTGGTTTGGGATTAAACACTAATGATATATTCATTATTACTTTTTAAATCTGATGAATTCTGGGTTTTACTTTCTTTTCCACATACCCCTGGGAATAGTTAAGTGAGCAATGAAAGAAGAAAATAGCAACACTTTAGGATACAATGAGAGACAACATAACTAAGTAATCTACAACCTAGATTAACAAAAGATTGGTGTAATATGAGTTTTCAATCATAAAATGTTATCTTTTAAAGTATCCGACTTTTTTAACTTAATCCTTTTTTCAAATATATATTAACTTTTTCTTTGAAAAGTAAATACATTCTTAAGTTTTTAAAGCATTAAATGTGCTGTTAAACATTAACTATTATGTCATCAAATGAATGACAGTTAGTCAAGAACAAATGAGATTCTTCTTTACCAGTTTTATTTTTAATTTGTTAGACCTGATCAAAACAACTACATAGACTTCACAGCAAAATTCTTTATTTTACTTCTTTCTATTTTTTATTTTAGTGAAATACTTATAAAATATAAATAGCTTTAATATGTTAAAAACTAATGAACACAAATATACAAATCACCAGTTTAAGAGCCTGAATATTATCAACCCTTGAACACCCTGCTTTTTGTCTTTGTATCAATCGTTAGTCCATTTATATGTAACCACTATCTCGAAATTTCACCTAATTTCTTTCTAGATTTATTGCATGTATATTATATACTTCCAAACATATTGTTTAATTTTCCATAGAATTAAATATTTTATAAATTGTATAATATGAATATATTTTTCTGCTATTAGAGTTTTCTCCTAAATGCTATGATGTTTATATATATGATTTATGATTCATTTGTATTCATTGCTGTGTAATTGCTATGATTTGAATGTGTTCCTCAAAGTTCATGTGATCGTAACTTAATTCCCAATGCAACAGGGTGGAGAAGTGAGACTTTTAAGAGGTAATTAGATAACGAGGGCTATTCCCTCATGAGTGAATTAATACTATTATCACAGGAGTGTGTTAGTTATCACAGGAGTTGCTTTCTGGTAAAAGGATGAGTTCAGTTCTATTTCCTCTCTCATGTGCATTCTCTCTTGCCCTTCTTTCTGCCATTAGATGATGCTGCAAGAAGGTGCCCACTAGATGTGGGTGCTCAATTAAGTCTGTGGGACTTAGCCCACAGAACTATAAGGAATGAATTTCTGTTCATGATAAATCATTGAGTTTCAATTATTATATTGATATGGTTTGGATCTGTGTCCCCACTCAAATTTTGTGTTCAACTGTAATCCCTGATGTTGGAGGAAAGGTAACTGGATCATGGGGACAGATTTCCCTGCTTTGGTGAAGTTTTCATGATAGAGTTATCATAATATCTGGTTGTTTCAAAGTGGGTAGCACCTTCCCCCATCCCGTTCCTCCTGCTCCTGCTGTGTAAGGCATGCCTGCTTTCACTTCTGCCATGATTGTAAGTTTCCTAAGGCCTCCCTAGAAGCAGAAGCTGCTATGTTTTCTGTATAGGCTGCAGAACCATGAGCCAATGAAACCTCTTTTTAAAATAAATTACCAAGTCTCAGATATTTTCTTATAGCAATGCAAGAATGGACTAAGACAACAGTTTTACAGTTGCATCTGTGTGCTACAACTTATTCATCATACATTAAATTGTTTGCAACTTTTAATTTTTTTCAATAACAAATCTAAAATGTAAAAAAGCCTCAAAACTCATTCTCAAAATGTAATTTTATGTTCCTCTGAACAATTACTTTGATCTTTGTGTGACATAAGCAAACTCCCATTATTTCTGGATTCACTCTACTGGGAACATGCTTTTCCAATCCACTTTTGTTTTTTTGTTTTTTTTTTTTTAATTTTTATTGCATTATAGGTTTTGGGGTACATGTGCAGAACGTGCAAGATAGTTGCATAGGTACACACATGGCAGTGTGTTTTGCTGCCTTCCTCCCCTTCACCCACACTTGGTATTCATCCCAATCCACTTTTGAATGCCCACATGATTTTCCAACTTTGCATCAATAATTAGAGCATCAAATCCAAAATATTAACCAACCTTTTAGTTTAATTGATTTAGTGTTTTCTCTCATTTCTCAGCCTAGACACAGACAATTTGAAGAGAAGAACAACTGATTTCAAGTGATCCACCTGATTCGGGCTCCCAATAAACTTCTTTTCTTTATAAATTACCCAGTCTTGGCTATTACTTCATAGCAGAGTGAGAACAGACTAATACAGTAACTGTTCTAAGATGTCTTTTATAAAATCATGCAAATAATTATTCTCATGTTCTTTTTATGTAAATTGGTAATTACTTTTTCAAGAGAATTGAGAATTCTTTCATATAAAGTTATATATTTCTGTGTGTGTAGCTAAAAAATAAAAAAGTAGTAATAGCGGAACTTTACTGAAGACTGATAGGTATCTGATATTGTTCTTTGCAAATTGTTCAATCTAAAGCATTTTGTACTCTTCTATGTCAGAAAACATCAGAAATATCTGGTAAAAATCAAGAAAGATATCTATCCTTTGAAATACACTGAGCATAACAAAAGGAATAAAAAATAGAGATTAAATAGAAAGTAGGAAAAAGTTAGTTTTCAATGAAACAAGAAAAGGGCTACAATTAGAAAATAGAAATTAATCAACACTTTTTAAAAATAAAGCAAAATCTGGGCCAAAAAGGAAGAAACTACAGTGTATCTTTGTCTATATTTATGTGTCTATATCTACTTAATATATCTATATGAGTTCATTTTTTTCTTTTTAAGAGGGTCAATGGATGTGTTGAGAGAGATATGGTAGAGATAGAGATGGAGACTGAGATAGAGATAGAGATAGAGAATAGAGATAGAGATGGAGTTAGAGTTAGAGGAGTTAGAGTTACAGCTAGAGATAGAGGTAAAGGTAGAGCTAGGAATACAGATACAGATGATAGAGATAGAGACCAGATAGAGACAGAGAGAGAGACAGAGAGAGAGAGAGAGAGAGAGATTACTTCGGAACCAAAGGATAACAACTTCTATACAAGTAGTTTTAATAGTCCTAAAGGAACTGCCTTTTAATTGCAGATATCTAGAGAGTAGGACCACACCTGGAAGGCATTGTTAGACCATGATTTGAGAAATTCACTTGCAGAGGTTAAAAAGGCAGCAGAGGCACCTGTGTCTGGGATCCCTAAGATCACCCTGAGACTCAAAAATTTGCTAGAACTCACAGGACTCAATAAAGCTGTCATACTTACACCTGCAATTTATATAAGTTTCTTGTTACAGATTAAAATTAGTAAAAGAAAACTGCATTGGGTGAATGAAGTCCCGAAGAAACCAGGCTCATGCTTCCAGGAGTCCCCTTCCAGTGGAGTTGCAAGGGAACATGCTTCTTAACACCATTTGATCAATAGTATCAGTATTATCATATCTTATTTACATAGGTAGTTAAATCTTATCAATAATCCCACTGTTACACCATATTGTAGTATGATCATAGCATAATTTAATTTTATTATAGAACGAATCAGTAAGGATCATATAAATTGTTACTGTGCCTTCCCACAGAATTGGCCTTTGTCCAAATACCATATATTTTTATTAGTAGTAGTTATTACAATTGACCGTGGTTTGGTTATTTCTAGATTTCAAGTAAGTTGGAGTTAAAGCCAGTCTTACTGTCTTGGTTCATAGGCTTGTACTGAAACTGGTTTCCATTGTGCTATATAGCAGGACCCATCTCTCACTTATGAGAGAAGTGGGTGTTCAGAATAGTTGCTATCCCTGTTAACCATATTACAGTTATAGAATATGTCTTATTTTGACCTATACTCCAGGCAATGTCAATCATAATGCATTAATGTAAATTACAAGTGTCTTCAGAGAAATTCCGTAAGTTTGGGGATGCATGATTCCCAAACAATATGACCTTTGATTATCAGCAGCTAGGACAAAGGGCCACTGCCACATGACTCTTTTGGTATTACAGTAGTCAAGAATCCCTGCTTAGGGCCTTAGGGTACAAGTCCTTTCCCAAAGGTACAGCCTAGCATTATCTAACAGTATTTGTTGACTCAGCCTGACCCACTTCACTAAAGTGCCATCATCTTTCCAGGTCAACTCACATCTTGTCTCTTGCATTCCTTCTAGAACATAATTCAGTCTAATCTGCTAATTCCAGTTAATTAAATATTTTTCCCTCTGTCATTTCTCATTAAAAGCAAATTGAGCTTGTGCCACAATAGCTATACCAGTATTGATTTCCCCTGAAACTCTTTTCTGTATTGTGGCATAAAGTTTCATTCACCATGAATACTGTTGTCATTATGTGCTAGTGGCCTGAATGTAGTTAAAATATGTATTTTGTATCCAAAAATGTTGGGTTCTACATGCTAGGTTTAGATGAGTCACACCTACATTTAATTTAGTCTGAGTGTGCTAAATTACACCCCATGGCCTTTTACCCCTTGGGCTAGGCATATTCTCCAGTGAAATTTGAATTCAGTATGTGATACCTTTTAGTTTATTCCCATGAGAAATTCATCGTCTTTTGTTTTCTATTCTGTTTAAGACTAAGAATAAGGCTGATAGGTATGTGTAAGTGTGCATAGTACATCGTGGCATGTTGGGAATACCACTGGCATATTTCATTATTTCTAAGCATTTGGTCATTGAGGTTTATAGTTACACAGTAATCAGTCTGATGAAAGCTGTGTACTTCATGATTCAACAGACCAGTAGAGAGTATTTCCTGGAAATTTCTTCCCAAATGACATCTTTTTAGTAGTTACAACCTGAAAAGTAAGAGACAAAAGATACTAGGACATTTCTAGAGTTACAGTCGTTTGTTAATAATTGGCCCAATTCATCATCATATGTGACAAAAATATCTCAGAGTTCAAGGTAACTCAGGTTTATAGGCTTCCATTCGACTGTCGGATTCCAACAGCAGGATCGTTCTTAGTAAACATATGACTTCATCCTTTGGGTTATATGGTATAATCATATTAAAAGATAATATCATTCTTTTTCTCTGACTCTTTCTTGATGCATCAGTCTCCCTTGTTTTGTAACTGATATATTTGTTCCTTTACCCTCAGCTATTATCTCTCTTTTTCACAATTTCTCATTGATTTTAACTCCACATTTTCCAAATTTGGAAAGGATGTTATGGTAAGCCACTAAGCTGGTTCCCAATGCTGGCACTAATACCAGTCTAGCCAAAGTTTCTTCCACAATCGATTCCCATTCATATAGAATTGTATTATATAGATATAAAACTAGTGGGCTGTCCCAACCACTAGGCAATAGAGCTGTATTTTCTATTCACTGTCAACCTAAATTTTGCCAGATGGATAAAGGCATATTTCACATAACCAACTTATTTGTAATTCTGGTACAAAGGATTAATATGATACAATTACTTATGTGGGAATTATTCCAACTTCTGACACCCATAGCTGTAGCCCTGATCCTAGGCCTATGGCATCATATTGGAAAAAAATAAGGTCATGTGGAGAAGAATTGTATATTTTTACCTGTATTCTCTCTTATCCCCTCTGCATTACTCAGAGTACTCCAAAGAAACAGAATTTATATCACACACACACACACACACACACACGAGTGTACATACACATGTGTATAAATGTATACATGTGTAGGAACACACATATATACTTTTTTTTACAGAAAGATATTTTTTAGTAAGAAATTGGTTCATGTGACTGTGAACACTGGCAAGTTCAAAATCTGTCAGGGAGGGCAGCAGGATGAGGCCCAGGAAAGAGATTCAGTTTGAGCCTGAACTGAAGGTCATCTGCTGGCAGAATCCCTTCGTCCTAGGGGGAGATAAGTCTTTTTAAATAAATAAATAAATAAATAAAGGACTCAATCAATTGGATGAGGCCAACCCACATTATGGAGCTTAATCTGCTTTACTGACTGTCTACTGATTTAAATGTCAATCTAATCCCAAAAAAATACTTTCACAAAAATTTCTGGAATAATGTTTGTCAAAATATCTGCTGCTATGGTCAGAATACTTGTTTCTCCTAAAATTCATATGTCAAAACCTTAACCTCCCAGGTGATGATATTAGAAGGTAGGGTCTTTGGGGAGGTGATTAGGTTATGAAGACAGAGCCCTCATGAATGGGATTTTCTTTCTTTAAAAAAAAAAAAACTCAGGGGAGCTCATTTGCTGCTTCTGCTGTATGAGGACACAGCGAGAAGGCACTCTCTATGAATCAAGAAATGAGCTGCTACCAGGCACTGAATCTGCTGTGCCTTGATCTTGAACTTCCCAGCCCCCAGAACTGTGACAGATAAATTTTTGTTGTGTATAAGCTGTCCAGTCAATGGTATTTTGTTAGAGGGGCCTGAAAAGATTAAGATATGTGTACTGTGGCCTAGCCAAAATGACATACATTTAGCTATTACACCTTCTTAGCCAGTTACCTCCCCCAACAAAAGCAGAGGGTTCTACCTAGAGAGGAACTTTCCCCTGGTTTCCCTCACACTCATGAAAGTGTGTAAGTCAGTTCTTCTTCTTATCTTCCCTCATTTTACACAAAACATATTACTGTGAGGATATGAATCATGATATGTTCATTTAATGTAATGTCTTTTTGCCCATTGTTAGACACTATAAGCTGTTAAACTGGTTTCTTGGTTTGAAGAAATGTAACTCAGCAGTTCAAATTGATATAGTGCCTTCTATTACAAGACTTCAGGCATTCAAAAAACACTCCTATCAGGCAAAATATACCAAAAGTTTTAATATTTTGTCCCAGAGATTTTCCAAGGGACAACACTGAAGACAAACATTTCTTTGGAATGTGCAAAGTTTGAGCAACCAGGGCCTGCCTAGTTAGCCCTTCTTTTCCCAAGAACTTAATAAATAATACACTCTTTTTATATATATATACATAGCATGCATTTTCCTGGATGGAAACTCTAATGTGAGGCAGGTGAAGAAAGAAGAGAAAAGAGGCAATAGCTAGATTATCCGATTGAGTCTTTTTGCCTTAATGAGCTTCATTGTACAATATATCAATGATCTTCTCATCATAAAGAAACAATAAAATCTGTTTTAATGTAATTTTAACATAATTCATTCAATTGCAAATACATACTTTAATTTGCAATAAGGACTGTGTTTAAAAACCAGCTCGCGTAATTCCTAAAAATCTAACCATTAGTTCTCCCTAGATAATACAGGCTACCACCAGAATAGCATTGCTTTTATTTTATGTAATTATTCTATTTTACTTTTTCACTCCTCTCCTGAGTACTGCAAAGACAGTTCTAATCTTTTTGATATTTCATCTTTCGTTGAGTCATTTTTTTCACAAAGAACTTTATTATGTTCAAATGCCTATAATTTCATTGAATCACTTCCTTTCTGGAATATGTTCTTAATCTGCTTGTTTAGAATAACTTTTATGTAGAATTGTAAAATATAATAAAGTTGGCATTTCATTCATAGCACAGGAAGGCTTTTCATGGTATATCACTTTGTATTTCTTGAATTTTAAACCATATAAACAAATAAATTTTTAAAGGATAAATTTCAATAAATTTGTGTATCATTGACTCATTTTTATAACCATCTCTTTATAGCTAGATGTCTCAAATTCTTTTTATTTTATAAACATTTATTAAGTTCTTCTTATGTGCCAGTTCTGCTCTAGAGGATGAGGCTTCAGCATATGCAAACTTTTATAGCTCTGTGTTCTAATAGTAAGACAAATAATAAACAAAAAAAAAAATAAGGAAACCATACAGTATATCTAGTAGTGATTGCTACAAGGAAAAACAAAGTAGAGAAAAGTTATAGAAAACGTTAGTACAATTAATCCTCATTATTTCAGATTCTGTGTTTACAAACTTGCCGACTCCCTAAAACTTATTTGTAACTCCCAAATTAATGCAAGGTGTTCTCAGTCACTCACAGCAGGTGCAGAGTGGCAAAAATCTTGCATCATCTGACACACACAATTCCCCAGACAAAGTCAAATAAGGCACTGCTTGATCACCTTCTCACAGCTAACATACTGCATACAAATGTCTTTCTAAAATCTATTTTGTGCCATGATTTCTCCTTTCTTATGATTTTCTTGGGTAGTGATTGCACTATTAAAAATAGTTCCCAAAATAGTGCTGAAATGCTGTCTAGTGTTGCTAAGCACATATAGACTGGGATGTGCCTTACAGAGACAACATGACTTGTAGTGCTGCTGGCTGTGAGTTCAGGGTGCATGATCAATATTGTATATTAGGTGAGTTTTCTTTAAACAGAAACACACATAAAACAAAATTATGTATTGATCAGTTGATGAAAATTTTATGACCAGAAATTTGCAGGAACCTAACCCTCTCCTCCCCAAGGAGCAATGGTTCAGTGTTCTTTTTGATTCAGTGTTCACAGTGACTCTATACATAAGGATTGCAAATATTGAGAATGAACAGCAGTACAGCTGGCCATACAAAGATTCTGAAAAGATTTTAATGTTAAAATCAGCAAAATGTGTAGAAAAAACAGAATCTAAGTGTGAATGAAAGAGAAGTGTAAATTCTTTAGGTAGCAGACTCTGGAAGGATGAACTCATTCTACTCTGAAGTGGAAAAGTTTGTGAAACAACAGGCTTATGGGGAGATCATAAGTTAGTGTTAAGACATTAGTATTATAGATGCATATTAAATATATAAGTGTAAATGTATAGCTACTGAAATATATAAATATGCTGTTTGGTTTATGAGATTACATAAATTCATTAAGAATGTGAATCAGAAACATCCAGAGACACAATTCTGAAGCCTTCTAATATTTAGAGATGAAGGAAATGGAAAGGAGCAGTAAAGGCACTGAAATGCTATAAAGAAAAAGGAGAAGAATGAGGTTATTTGTCTAAGTAGATAAATGACCTTTTAGAGGATGTCACAAAATAGCTATAACAAGACATCTACTATCAGCCAATAAAGGGCTTTGCCTGTGCAATTGCTTTCACTCTAGTCACACAATTTTTCTCCTTTCTGTGGGATCTTTCACATTAGCATTAATCATGTTATATGATCTTGCTTCTTCAAAAACTATGTAATGGCATACACCTTGCAGATATCTTCCTTTTTTTTTTTTTTTTTTTTTTGAGAAGGAGTCTTGCTCTGTCACCAGGCTGGAGTGAGGTGGTGTAATCTCGACTCATTGCAACCTCCACCTCCTGGGTTCAAGCAATTCCCCTGCCTCAGCATCACAAGTAGGTGAGACTACAGGTGTGTGCCACCACATCTGGCTAATTTTTTATATTTTAGTGGATACAAGGTTTCATCATTTTGGCCAGGATGGTCTCGATCTCCTGATCTCATAATCCGCCCACCTGGTCCTCCCAAAGTACTGTGATTACAGGTATGATCAGATGCCTTCTTAAAGAGAAGTTTTATACCACTGTATTCCTCATCTCTCACTGTCTTTCAAACCTATGCCAATTCAGCTTTCATTCCTAATACTCCACCAAAATAAATTTGATAAGGGTCACTGGAAAGCCCCAGGCCTCAAAATCCAATGATTATTTCTTAATCATTATCTTGCTGGTTTACCAACTGTATTTGAAACAATAGATCATTTTTTGACACACTTTCTGGACAGTACACATTTCTAGTATCCTTCATTCTTTTTTTTTTTTTTTTTATTTATTTATTTATTTATTTATTTATTTTTATTGCATTATAGGTTTGGGGGTACATGTGCAGAACGAGCAAGATAGTTGCATAGGTACACACATGGCAGTGTGCTTTGCTGCTTTCCTCCCCTTCACCCACACTTGGTATTCATCCCCAGGCTATCCCCCCCAGCCCCCCCCTGCTGTCCCTCCCCCATTCCCCCCAACAGTCCCCAGTGTATAGTAGACTGCCTCTCTGTGTCCACATGTTCTCATTTTTCTCACCCACCTATGAGCGAGTATATGCGGTATTTCTTTTTCTGTTCTTGTGTCAGTTTGCTGAGAATGATGTTCTCCAGATTCATCCATGTCCCTACAAAGGACACAAACTCATCATTTTTGATTGCTGCATAATATTCCATGGTGTATATGTGCCACATTTTCCCAGTCCAGTCTATCATCGTTGGGCATTTGGGTTGGTTCCAGGTCTTTGCTATTGTAAACAGTGCTGCAATGAACATTCGTGTGCATGTGTCCTTATAGTAGAACGATTTATAATCCTTTGGATAGATACCCAGTAATGGGATTGCTGGGTCAAATGGAATTTCTATTTCTAGGTCCCTGAGGAATCGCCACACTGTCTTCCACAATGGTTGAACTAATTTACACTCCCACCAACAGTGTAAGAGTGTTCCTATTTCTCCACATCCTCTCCAGCATCTGCTGTCTCCAGATTTTTTAATGATCGCCATTCTAACTGGTGTGAGATGGTATCTCAATGTGGTTTTGATTTGCATCTCTCTAATGACCAATGACGATGAGCACTTTTTCATATGTTTGCTGGCCTCATGTATGTCTGCTTTCGTAAAGTTTCTATTCATATCCTTTGCCCATTTTTGAATGGGCTTGTTTGTTTTTTTCCTGTAAATCTGTTTGAGTTCTTTGTAAATTCTGGATATCAGCCCTTTGTCGGATGCGTAAACTGCAAAGATTTTTTCCCATTCTGATGGTTGCCGATTCACTCTAGTGACTGTTTGTTTTGCTGTGCAGAAGCTGTGGAGTTTGATTAGGTCCCATTTGTCTATTTTGGCTTTTGTTGCCAATGCTTTGGGAGTTTTGTTCATGAAGTCCTTGCCTACTCCTATGTCCTGAATGGTTTTGCCTAGATTTTCTTCTAGGGTTTTTATGGTGTCGGGTCTTACGTTTAAGTCTTTAATCCATCTGGAGTTAATTTTAGTGTAAGGTGTCAGGAAGGGGTCCAATTTCTGCTTTCTGCACATGGCTAGCCAGTTTTCCCAACACCATTTATTAAATAGGGAATCCTTTCCCCATTGCCTGTTTTTGTCTGGTTTATCAAAGATAATATGGTTGTAGATGTGTTGTGTTGCCTCCGATGCCTCTGTTCTGTTCCATTGGTCTATATCTCTGTTTTGGTACCAGTACCATGCTGTTTTGATTACTGTAGCCTTGTAGTATAGTTTGAAGTCTGGTAGCGTGATGCCTCCCGCTGTGTTCTTTTTGCTTAGAATTGACTTGGCTATGCGGGCTCTTTTTTGGTTCCATATGAAATTCATGGTGGTTTTTTCCAGTTCTGTGAAGAAATTCAATGGTAGTTTGATGGGGATAGCATTGATTGTGTAAATTACTTTGGGCAGTATAGCCATTTTCACGATATTGATTCTTCCTAACCACGAACATGGAATGTTTCTCCATCTGTTTGTGTCCTCTCTTATTTCATTGAGCAGTTGTTTGTAGTTTTCCTTAAAGAGGTCCCTTACATTCCTAGTGAGTTGTATTCCTAGGTATTTTGTTTTCTTTGTAGCAATTGTGAATGGCAGTTCGTTCTTGATTTGGTTCTCTTTAAGTCTGTTATTGGTGTATAGGAATGCTTGTGATTTTTGCACATTGATTTTATATCCTGAGACTTTGCTGAAGTTGCTTATCAGTTGCAGGAGCTTTTGGGCTGAGGTGATGGGGTCTTCTAGGTATACTATCATGTCGTCTGCAAATAGAGACAATTTGGCTTCCACCTTTCCTATTTGAATACCCTTTATTTCTTTTTCTTGCCTGATTGCTCTGGCTAGAACTTCCAGTACTATGTTGAATAGAAGTGGTGAGAGAGGGCATCCTTGTCTAGTGCCAGATTTCAAAGGGAATGCTTCCAGTTTTTGCCCATTAAGTATGATATTGGCTGTTGGTTTGTCATAAATAGCTTTTATTACTTTGAGATATGTTCCATCAATACCAAGTTTATTGAGGGTTTTTAGCATAAAGGGCTGTTGAATTTTGTCAAATGCCTTCTCTGCATCAATTGAGATAATCATGTGGTTTTTGTTTTTGCTTCTGTTTATGTGGTGAATTACATTTATAGACTTGCGTATGTTGAACCAGCCTTGCATCCCCGGGATAAATCCTACTTGATCATGATGGATAAGTTTTTTAATGTGCTGTTGCAATCGGTTTGCCAGTATTTTATTGAAGATTTTTGCATCTATGTTCATCATGGATATTGGCCTGAAGTTTTCTTTTCTTGTTGAGTCTCTGCCAGGTTTTGGTATCAGGATGATGTTGGTCTCATAAAATGATTTGGGAAGGGTTCCCTCTTTTTGGATTATTTGGAATAGTTTCAGAAGGAATGGTACCAGATCCTCTTTGTGTGTCTGGTAGAATTCGGCTGTGAACCCATCTGGACCTGGGCTTTTTTTGTGTGGTAGGCTCTTAATTGCTGCCTCAACTTCAGACCTTGTTATTGGTCTATTCATAGTTTCGGCTTCCTCCTGGTTTAGGCTTGGGAGGACACAGGCATCCAGGAATTTATCCATTTCTTCCTGATTTACTGGTTTATGTGCATAGAGTTGTTTGTAGTATTCTCTGATGATGGTTTGAATTTCTGTGGAATCTGTGGTGATTTCCCCTTTATCGTTTTTTATTGCATCTATTTGGTTGTTCTCTCTCTTCTTTTTTATCAGTCTGGCTAGTGGTCTGTCTATTTTGTTGATCTTTTCGAAAAACCAGCTCTTAGATTTATTGATTTTTTGAAGGGTTTTTCTTGTCTCTATCTCCTTCAGTTCTGCTCTGATCTTGGTTATTTCTTGTCTTCGGCTAGGTTTTGAGCTTTTTTGATCTTGCTCCTCTAGCTCTTTCAATTTTGACGATAGGGTGTCAATTTTGGATCTCTCCACTCTTCTCATGTGGGCACTTATTGCTATATATTTTCCTCTACAGACTGCTTTAAATGTGTCCCAGAGATTCTGGTACGTTGTGTCTTCATTCTCATTGGTTTCAAAGAACTTCTTTATTTCTGCCTTCATTTCATTGTTTATCCAATCAACATTCAAGAGCCAATTGTTCAGTTTCCATGAAGCTGTGCGGTTCTGAGTTATTTTCTGAATTCTGAGTTCCAACTTGATTGCACTATGGTCTGAGAGACTGTTTGTTATGATTTCAGTTGTTTTGCATTTGCTGAGGAGTGCTTTACTTCCAATTATGTGGTCAATTTTGGAGTAGGTGTGATGTGGTGCTGAGAAGAATGTATATTCTGTGGATTTGGGGTGGAGAGTTCTGTAAATGTCTATCAGGTTTGCTTGTTCCAGGTCTGAGTTCAAGTCCTGGATATCCTTGTTAATTTTCTGTCTGGTTGATCTGTCTGCTATTGACAGTGGAGTGTTAAAGTCTCCCACTATTATTGTGTGGGAGTCTAAGTCCCTTTGTAAGTCATTAAGAACTTGCCTTATATATCTGGGTGCTCCTACATTGGGTCCATATATATTTAGAATCGTTATCTCTTCTTGTTGTATCGATCCTTTTACCATTATGTAATGACCTTCTTTGTCCCTTTTGATCTTTGTTACTTTAAAGTCTATTTTATCAGAGATGAGAATTGCAACTCCTGCTTTTTTTTGCTCTCCATTTGCTTGGTAAATCTTCCTCCATCCCTTTATTTTGAGCCTTTGTGTATCTTTGCATGTGAGGTGGGTTTCCTGGATACAGCACACCGATGGGTTTTGGTTTTTTATCCAATTTGCCAGTCTGTGTCTTTTGATTGGTGCATTTAGCCCATTTACATTCAGGGTTAATATTGTTATGTGTGAATTTGATACTGCCATTTGATGCTAGCTGGCTGTTTTGCCCGTTGGTTCATGTACATTCTTCATTTTGTTGATGGTCTTTAGCATTTGGTATGCTTTTAGAATGGCTGGAACTGGTTGTTTCTTTCTATGTGTAGTGCCTCTTTCAGGAGCTCTTGTAAAGCAGGCCTAGTGGTGACAAAATCTCTGAGTACTTGCTTGTTCGTGAAGGATTTTATTTTTCCTTCACTTATGAAGCTCAGTTTCGCTGGATATGAAATTCTGGGTTGAAAGCTCTTTTCTTTAAGGATGTTGAATATTGGCCCCCACTCTCTTCTGGCTTGTAGAGTCTCTGCTGAGAGATCTGCTGTGAGTCTGATGGGCTTCCCTTTGTGGGTGACCCGACCTTTCTCTCTGGCTGCCCTTAGTATTTTCTCCTTTGTTTCAACCCTGGTGAATCTGACGATTATGTGCCTTGGGGTTGCTCTTCTTGCGGAGTATCTTTGTGGTGTTCTCTGTATTTCCTGGAGTTGAGTATTGACCTGTCTTGCTAGGTTGGGGAAATTTTCCTGGATAATATCCTGAAGAGTGTTTTCCAGCTTGGATTCATTCTCTTCGTCACTTTCTGGTACACCTATCAAACGTAGGTTGGGTCTCTTCACATAGTCCCACATTTCTTGGAGATTTTGTTCATTCCTTTTTGTGCTTTTTTCTTTAATCTTGGTTTCTCGTTTTATTTCATTGAGTTGATCTTCAACTTCTGATATTCTTTCTTCTGCTTGGTCAATTCGGCTGTTGATACTTGTGCATGCTTCGCGAAGTTCTCGTGTTGAGTTTTTCAGCTCCTTCAATTCATTCATATTCCTCTCTAAGTTGTCCATTCTTGTTATCAATTCCTCGAATCTTTTTTCAAATCTTTTTTCAAGGTTCTTAGTTTCTTTGCACTGGTTTAGAACATGTTCCTTTAGCTCACTGAAGTTTCTCATTATCCACTTTCTGAAGTCTGATTCCGTCATTTCGTCACATTCATTCTCCGTCCAGCTTTGTTCCCTTGCTGGTGAGGAGTTTTGGTCCTTTTTTGGAGGTGAGGTGTTTTGGTTTCGGGTGCTTTCCTCCTTTTTGCGCTGGTTTCTTCCCATCTTTATGGATTTATCCGCCTGTTGTCTTAGTAGTGGCTGATTTTTCAATTGGGTCTCTGTGTGGACACTGAGATTGTTGATGATGAAGAATTTCTGTTACTTAGTTTTCCCTCTAATGATCTATCCTCTCTGCTGTATGAGTGCTGAGGTCCACTCCAGGCCCTGCTTGTCTGGGGTATACCTGCAGCAGCTGCAGAACAGTGAGGGATGATATCAGTTTCTTTTTCTGCTGCCCTTGTTCCAGAATGATGCCAGCCAAATGTCAGTCTGATTAGTCCTTTTCTGGGGTGACTCCTTGGATATACAGAGGTCAGGGAGCTGCTTGAGGAGACAGTCTGTGCTTTATAGGAGCTCCAGTGCTGAGCTGTGAGCTCCGTTGTTCATTCAGGGTTGTTGGGAGGTTATGTCTGCTGCAATAGAACTCATAAAACACCACTCTTTTTTTTTTTTTTTTTCACCCTTAGATGCTCTGTCTCAGGGAGTTGGGGCTTTCTTTATGAGTATCTGTTGCACTGTCCTGCCCCACTAGGTGGCAGTCTATTCACTATTTGCCTGCCGGGGCTCTGACCTCCTAAGGCGGGTCCGCCCTGTTGCAGCCCGGCGGACTCTCTCTGTTATGGCAGGTTGCCTCGGCAACGGCAGGCTGCGTCAGTCCTGGGCGGTACTTAAGTGGGGGTGCACTTTGTCAGGAATGGTGGACGCCCCTCCCTGACCGGGCTGCACCGTCCTAAATGCCGGCAACAAAACTCTCAGCCCCAAGCGCCTCCAGTCACCGCCCTGCTTGTCCCCGTGAGCGTGGGACCCGCCGAGCCCGATCACCCTGCTCCCTGCCTCAGAGTCCGTCCTCTCTCTCTCTCTCTCTCTTCCTCTCCCCAAGCTGAAAGGTCGACTCTCTCACTGGCGCCCCAGGAGCCTGCCGATAGGGCACTGGGATCCGTGCGATCTCCCGTGCCGCTGCCCACTACCCCGGCTCAGATCACGCTTCCCAGGAAACTCCTGGTCTGGCTCATTGTCCAAGTCCTGTTCAATCAGATGGACATGCCAATCTGCCCTTCCAAATCTCAGATTGCCGGTTTAACAGGGCACCCAGACCAGTGAGTTCCGCGCCGGGTCCCGCTGCGGCGCCGGCCGAAGAGGCGGCGGGAGCCGGTTGCGTTAGCCGGCTGCTAGCGTCCCGTGTCTCTCCCACACCTGGGACTTTCAACGCTCTGTGGGCATAAAAGGAACATCCGAGAATGCGGCTAGGACTCACCCTCTGCGCCTTCACCGAGAGCTGCAATCCTGAGTCACCTCTACGACGCCATCTTGCCTCCCTCCTCCTTCATTCTTAAACATTTTTTCAGTATCTTTTCCTGGCCATTCTTCCTCTAAACATGTATATTTCACTGTGCCACCAGTTCCCTCCATAATTTCCACTTCCCTGAGTACTTGGATAGCATTATCTTGTCTCATAGTTTTGAATGCCAATATATACTGATGACTTCCTAAAGTGTATCTTCAACAACCATTTATTTCTGAACTTCACTATTAAAAAACAAAATATTCCCTTTACATATGCTACTTGAATGTCCAATAGACACCTCAAAGAATATCTGTCCTAAGTTGAATTTTTTATTTCTTCCCCCAAACCATGATCTTACCCTAATGTTTTTCAATTCAGTAAATTATATTTCCATTTATGGAGTTACTCAGGGTAAAAGTCTTTAGAATCATCTTCGGCTTTTCTCTCACACTGCACTGCACTGCACTGCCACTTAAACAGCAAATGCTTTAGACTCTACTTTCAAAATAAACCCAGAATCCAACCACCTTTTATTACCTCTACCTTATCAGCCTAGTTTAAGCCACCATATTCTCTCATCTAGTAGTTCAAGCTTGTAGAGCCTGCGGCCCGCGGGCTGCATGCAGTCCAGGATGGCTTTAAATGCAGCCCAACACAAATTTGTAAAGTTTTTAAAAAACATTATGTGACTTTTTGCAGTTTTTTAGCTTATCATCCATCATTAATGTTAGCAAATTTTATGTGTGGCCCAGCACAAATCTTCCTCTTCCAAAGTGGCCCAGGGAAGCCAAAAGAGTGGACACCCCTGCAGCAGTTTGTTAATCTGTCCCTTTGTTTCTAAACTCGGCCCTTCTCTTGAAATTAATATTTTACAAAACAAAGAGATATTTAAAGTGTATAAACCAAGTTGTATTATTTCTTGCTTAAATGCTCAATGTTCCCTGTTTAATGGCTTTGAAGAAGAAAATCCAGAGTATTTACCAAAGCTTACCAGAGTCTATGTAATCTGGCTTCTGCTACCAATCAGTTTTCCTTTGCTCATCATGCTGCAGCCACACTGGCCTCTTCCCAAATGCTGGAAAGTGTCAGTCATGAACCTGACTTGGGTAATTTGCCCTTATGTTTCTTTTGCCTGAAATGCTCTTTCATCAACTATTTGTGAGATTACTCAGAACTCCGGTCAAATGTCACCTTTCAGGGTAATCTTCTCTGGCCAATGTATATAATTTTATTTTCTCTATCTCATCCAATTAAATGTAAGCTCAAAAAGGTACAGATTTTTGTTTACCACTGTATCTGTAGTATTTCCTTTTTTATATGTCTGTATGGTTTACATTTAACATGTATTTCTGATTGATGATTACATGAACCATTTTATTGAATATGTTCCAATTTCTTTTTTTTAATTTTTATTTAGTTTTCTTCTTTTTTGTTATACTTTAAGTTCTGCGGTACATGTGCAGAACGTGCAGGTTTATTACATAGGTGTACACGTGCCATGGTGGTCTGCCACATCCACTACCCCATCATCTACATGAGGTATTTCTCCTAAAATTAGCCCTCCCCAATCTCTCCACTCCCTGCTATTCCGCCCCAAGCCCCTCCACTCCCAAACATGCCCCAGTGTGTGATGTTCCCCTCCCTGCAACCATATTTTCTCATTGTTCAATACCCACTTTTGAGTGAGAACATGAGGTGTTTGGTTTTATGTTCTTGTGTCAGTTTGCTGAGAATGATGGTTTCCAGCTTCATCCATGTCCCTGCAAAGGACATGAACTCATCCTTTTTTATGGCTGCATTTACAAACCAGTAAGTCAAGAAGAAATGGATAAATTCCTGGACACTTACACCCTCCAAAGACTAAACCAGGAAAAAGTTGAATCCCTGAATAGACCAATAACAAGGTCTGAAGTTGAGGAAGCAATTAATAGCCTACCAACCAACTAACCAAAGTCCAGGACCAGACAGGTTCAAGCCACATTCTACCAGAGGTACAAAAAGGAGCTGGTACCATTCGTTCTGAAACTATTTCAAAGATACAATTCATTTTATGAGACCAACATAATTGTGATACCAAAACCTGGCAGAGACACAACTAAAAAAGAAAATTTCAGGCCAACATCCATGATGAACATTGATGTGAAAACCTTCAATAAAATACTGGCAAACTGAATCCAAAAGCATATCACAAAGCTTATCCATCAAGATCAAGTCTGCTTCATCCCTGGGATGAAAGGCTGGTTCAACATCTGCAAATATATAAACATAATCCATCACATAAACAGCAACAAAGACAAAAGCCACATGAATATCTCAATAGATCCAGAGAAGGCCTTCAACAAAATTCAACAGTGCTTTATGCTAAAATCTCTCAATAAACTAGGTATTGATGGAATGTATCTCAAAATAATAAAAGCTATTTACCACAAACCCACAGCCAATATCATATTGAGTGGGCAAAAACTGGAAGCATTCCCTTTGAAAACTGGCACAAGATGAGGATGCCCTCTCTCACCACTCCTATTCAACATAGTATTGCAAGTTCTAGCCAGCATAATCAGGCAAGAAAAGGAAAGAAAGCATATTCAATTAGGAAAATTGACAGTCAAATTGTCTCTATTTGCAGACGACATGATGTATATTTAGAAGACCCCATTGTCTCAGCCCAATTTCTTATCAGTAGTTACATCTACCTCGCACTTTTATTCATTCAGGAAAGTTCCTTATAGATTATAAAGATTATAAATTCTTTAATGCATATTACTGGAGGAAGGGCATTTTAGGTGGTAACATAATAATGACTACTCTTGGCCAAAATTAAATCAAATTTTTCATAATTTCTTTTTCTTTTTCTGACAGGTTTTCTCTCCTGTTGCCTAGGCTGGAGTTCAGTGTCATGCTCCTGGCTTACAACCTCTACTTTTCAGGCTGAAAAAAAAATCCATCTGCCTCAGCCTTTTGAGTAGCTGGGACTACACTCATGTGTCACCATGCCCAGCTAATTTTTGTATTTTAGGTAGAGATGGGGTTTCCTAACATTGGCCTGAAAAAAGAAAGTTTTCAAATTAGCCAACGGTAGTTCTATATTGTTAGAACACAATTTAAGTATGTAACAGCGGAGTTAAGAACTGTTGATTCTATAACCTTCCAAGAGAGAGTCCCCAGCTTTTGACTTCAAGATATCCACCCGCCTCGGCCTCTCAATGTGCTGGGACTTACAGGTGTGAGCCACCATGCCTGGCCAAAATTTGTATTACAGTTTTTAGAAAAGTGTGGAAAATGAGAACTTTTTAGTTGTCCCCAGATCATGACTTCCTCAGTACTCACATCAATCCAAAAAAATGGTGTAGGTTAGTATATAAGAGGAATTAAGAAATGGGGGCACATTATGTGCTAATATGACTCTTTTTTTGTTGTTATAAATCTTCCATAAAAATTATCAAAAATGAGAAGTATTCAGTTCTGTGATTTCTAACTGCATGTGCAAGTCAGATTTCCTTGTGGTGGTGGTTGTCGTTTTTGGTTGAATACTGAATACATTCTAATGCTTTGCTGATCCACTTAAGCCAAATATAAACAGAAAAATAGCAAATTGGTCACTGAGTTGTTGCTCTCTTGGAAGGTTATAGAATCAACATTTCTTAATTCCGCTGTTACATACTTAAGTTGTGTTCTAACAATATAGAACTCCCGTTGGCTAACTTGAAAACTTTCTTTTTTCAGGTCCAACACATGCTTCCCTATTGCTACTTTCTTCCTCCCACATTACACCAATATCACATAATTATGTGGCTGCTGGAAGTTTGTATTCATCTGCTTATTTGTGGGGATTGGTATGGATACATTTGTTCTGCTGGACCCCTGTGAACCTCAACAGGGATGTTAGCAGGTACAAGAGACTAAGGAAGAGGTCTGGAGCCAGCAAACAAGACAAAGGATTTTGTCAGCCAGAAAATTACATACAAAGATGGTCCAGTAGTGGCAGTATGGACAGGAGAAACTTACAACCCGTTGGTGTTGGGCTGGGTAGAACAGCTACTGCTTCCAAAACACATGCAATTTATTTGGTATCTTCACTTAGCACTTTCCCCCTAACAACCTCCACCTGGAAACCTTCATCTAACCCCAAACCAAGAGCCTAGATAGCTGGTATGGTCCACATTCCACTAGAAGGGCCAGGGGTTTAGATGTTTCTCATATAAAGAATGAATCTCCAAGTTGGCTACTCTCAGATTCCTTAGCTCATAACTCCAAATATACACTCAAGTGCATCTACCATGCAGGATCATTCACAGGGTGTACTTCAGTTATTGCTGTCAGGTGTATCTGCCATACAATGTTGTTACTTGGTTTTGTTGTAAATGTGTTTCATGTTTTTTTTTTTTTTTTGGTTTTGTTTTCTAGTTGTTCTATTTTCATTTGACAATTTAGAGAGACATAAACAATGTTGTTTCCACAGCATCCTTCTAGAGTACCCTTATTTATTTTTTAAAACATCTATATAATATAGGCATTTTATCCTCCTTCTACAGAATGGAAAACTTCATGAATCAAATGTCATGTAGATATGAAGTTGTGCCACTATAAAATTATTATTTATAACATAATATTAATTTTCTCTTCAAACTGCCTGTGGAAAAGGCATTTTGAATGCAATGTGAAGAGCAGGGTTCTTAGATTATTATAAATCCTACATTCTTCACAGGACATTAGGAGGATTATCATTTTTCCTTCCCAAATCAGTTATCTGTGTGTGGTGTTTTGTTTCCAATAGCGGTAATATTGTAAGAACAGGCAATTCAGCATGGCTATTGTGATAGCTACCTTATTGTTTAATACTAAATTCAATCAAATATTTGAGAGACACAGTAACCAGAAGTACTCAAAACCTCGTTAACCCTTTGCATGCATCATACTTCTTGTTGTGACCTCATTTTCTATCTGTAGCATAAAATCTGTCAAATACTTCCACAGACACTTCCATAATAGACCTAATTAAACCATGTCATTACTATAATTTGTTTTCATGTAAAATTTGTTATTGTAATGTTATTTCAATATAAGTATTATTGCTAGGCCAAATTGGAGAAGAATATTTGAGCAAGTGGTTTTGATCGTCTGTGCTCTTGGCTACTATTCTTCTTGAGGTTTATGTTATTCAAACAAATCCACAGGTATGTTTAATCTTTCTGTTTTGCTTCTTTCTATCTGCAAGACATCTCTCTTACTTTTTTGTAATTTCTCTGAAATTTACTAATTTTAACCTCCAGTTGCTATTAGATCTTATTCATGTATCATTGTTCTATATCATGTATTCTCTCTGATCAATACTATCTACTCTCTATGTATCATGACTAAGTGATAACACCACCATTTGGTTTTGCATTAATGTAGGTTTATTTCAGGGCTCCACAGATTAGTGAAGAAATTCTTCAGAGGACAGTGGTCAGACCCTTCAGAAGAAGACCAAAGACACCTTAAACAATTTTCTAATCTTAGAGTAATTTCTGACCTCTGTAGCGTCACCTAATTTTCACTGATTGTAAAATTAAGTATTTAAAAAAAGTTTTTCTTTTTTCCCAAGGAAGATCATAGCAAGCTTCAGGAACTGATCACCCCAGATTTTTCCATGTGAGATGAAAACATCACATTCTAGTCTCCTATGTAGGACATGTGGCTCAAGAATGATTTAGTGTGCTATATGCAATATTCCAGGAAATAAGCTGTGTTTTTTTTCTGTGTGCTCAGTATACATTCATTTACTTTTTTATATTTTATCTAACATATATAAATCAGGCAGATTTTCAGGCTCTTAAAAATGTATAAAATGTACATTAAACTCCTCTGCTTGTTTTAGATGCCACAAAGCAGAAGTCTTTTTCTTCAAAGTACAGAAAATGTTTTGTTATTTCTAAACTAGAAAATAACTTTCAACTCACTTTAAGTCAATAAGTACATATAATCCATGTATTAAATCTCAGTTTCTTTAGATATATAGTCTGTTTATTCCTTTAACAGTTTCATGAAGCTTTAATCAGTTTAACACCTCTGAAAACCTGGATTTTATTTGCATCTCTGTGGGAAATTACTTAGGGACTGTTTGAAAATGTCTTAACTCTCATCACACTGCTGGTTTACCCTTCCTTGTTGTTTACAGCCACATGCTTAAAAAAAAAAGTTAACTGTGAAACCCCAGCAGGACTTCTCATTTCTAAACAAGTCTCCAAGGAGCAATAAAACATTATAGACTAGATACAAAATCCATTAGTAGGCATACTAAGTGAATCCTGTAGAGGAAGGCATTTCTGCATCTTCCACTGAACAAGCTCAGAGAAGATAATTCCCCCAAATAAGCACCTGGAAAATTCCACTAGGAGGAAACTTTTTTCATTTCAGTTACGTACTTATGGGTTACGAAGGACTCAAAAACTTAGTGTTTTAAAACAAGAATGATTTATTGCTTTTCAAAATGCTGTGGTTTACCAGGCTTAGCTGGGCAGTTCCTCCACTCGATATGGACTAGCTGACGTCACTGCTGCATTCACTGGGAGAATCCAAGATGACCTGTCTTCCTCCAGGCCCTCTCTCTCTTTAGCCATTCACATTTAATAATTAAATCTTAACTTTTTTACAGCATGTTGCCTTGCTTTCAGAGAGAGCTTTCCAAGATTGTAAGCCTCAATATGTGTTTATATCAAATGCTTTCATGAGACTTGCTAATGTTTCATTAGCCAAACAAGCTTAGAGGAGCCCAGGATCCCTGTCATAAGGAACTACAGAGAGGAGTGAATGACCAAGGGTACTGTTCTTTGTGGTCATAGATATACATCCTCACTGTACATCTATGTATATATGCACATATGTGTTTGTTTAAACTTTCCCAAATATATATTAACATAATTGATCAGATAAAATATATTTACTTATTATTTAATTTCCTGAAGCTCAAATCTACTAAAACTGTTACAGCTTTTTTCCTCTCTTAGTTTCATAGTTAACATGCTAATTTTTCTTTGGATTTAAAGTTCTTTAAATATGTTTTAAATTCTATTTAGTTGGGAGAAATACTTGCTCTTTCCAAGCCTCAAATTCCTAAATATTTAAATGGATTTTTGTGACAATTAAATAATGTACTTAAGAATGAATGGTGCAGATTACTGTCAAATTATTGTGAAGACTGCAGCATGTAAGGGATACAATTCTTGTAGTTTAAATTTGTATTGTTCAAATGTCTTTAAATCAATATAAAATTATGCTCAACCATGAAAAAATTATACATGGTAACAAGAAATTTACAGGGCGGGGTGCGGTGGCTCAAGCCTGTAATCCTAGCACTTTGGGAGGCTGAGGCGGGTGAATCATGAGGTCAAAAGATCGAGACCATCCGGGTCAACATGGTGAAACCCCATCTCTACTAAAAATACAAAAAATTAGCTGGGCATGGTGGTGCGTGCCTGTAATCCCAGCTACTCAGGAGGCTGAGGCAGGAGAATTGCCTGAAACCAGGAGGTGGAGGTTGTGGTGAGCCGAGATCGGGCCATTGCACTCCAGCCTGGGTAACAAGAGCAAAACTCTGTCTCAGAAAAAGAAAAAGAAAGAAAGAAAGAAAGAAAGAGAGAGAGAGAGAGAGAGAGAGAAAGAAAGAAAGAAAGAAGGAAAGGAAGGAAGGAAATTTACAGCAGATGAGAATAAATTATCTGGTGTTAATAAATCAATATATTGACATAATTGTCTGAAATAGAAAAGTCTTGGTATTGTCATTTTAGGATCATTAAAAAAATTAATTCAATAATCAAAATTCCTCTGTTGATTAAACAGCATTTAAAATAAGCAAGGAGATACTTTTCTAAATGTGCAGGTTACTCATTACATCAGTGCGCTAAATACATATGTCCCATTGTATTTGCACTTCATTTTGACATGTTTGTTTGCCAGTAAGATATGATTCATTTACTATTTTAAACCTACTAAAACATTAATTATAATACCAAAAAAATAGCTAATAGATATTCCCCTTGAATAATTCACAAAAAAATAGTAATTGAGATTTTCATAATTATCTGCTAATGATATTATTAAAAGTCTTTAACTTTTGTAGATTTTGTAATTCAATACATAACTATTTTACAATTAAACACATTATGTAAGTTAAAATGTTACATGTTTCAATCTATTGTTTTATATTTTTCTCCCGTGTGACAGAAAAACTGTTTGAGGTAGATTATCATTATCAGAAAATAGAAAATAAAATCAGACAAAAATAAGAAAAATATATTTGACTATTGCATAATTGTTTGGAGATAATTAAAGAAGCACAAAAGAAATATAAATAAATAAAAACACTTCGGCTCTGTTTGTTTCAGCAACATGAAGACTTACGGAGCATGATTTAATTTTAACTTTCACTTTCAAGTCAGCCATAATAGAATTTCTTAAAAAGCACACACAGGAGAAAAGAATATCTTGGCACTCTTTTAACCATATGAATTTTATAACAATCATTATTTGCCTTATACTTTGAATATTAAACATTATGCATGCTTGTTGAAAACTTTCTATGCATTAAAATATTTTTTCTTTCTCCAAAAATATACCAATAGAAAGTCATTTAAAACTTGTTTGCCAATGTTTTTAAATGGTGAGAAAAAAGGTAGATGCTAATTATTTATTCTATCTTTAGTAATTTAGTTTTTTTCTTTTTTTTGAGACAGAATCTTGTTCTGTCACCCAGGTTGGAGAGAGAGAGACTCTGCCAACCTCTGCCTCCTAGGTTCAAGGGATCCTCCTACTTCTGCCTCCCGAGTAGCTGGGACTACAGACACGTGCCACCACACATGGCTAATTTTGTATTTTTAGTAGAAATAGGGTTTCCACCATGTTGGCCAGACTGGTCTCGACCCTTGACCTCAAGTGCTGTGCCTCCCTTGGCTTCCCAAGTGCTGGAATTACAGGCATGAGCCTCTGTTCCCAGCCTAGTATTTTTCAGTGTCACAAATGAACTGGCAATGGAAAATATAAATAAAAAGTGTATATGAGGTTGCAAAGATCAATAGCACTTATCACATATCCAGTCAGCATAAAGAAAATAAATGCCTGTTATAACAACATGACATTTCAATCTAAATTGAAATATAAATATAAAACATGCATGACTAATAATGTTACACAACAAAGTTTATATAAAATTGAGAAAATGCAATTATGTTAATTAATGTACAATATTTCTGATTCTAATATTTGGTTAGGTGGTAATATGAGATAGTCTATTAAATAAAACAACTATTCAAATAGATAATGACATAAAATTTTATTTCATGGAAGTAAGGTGTGTAACTATTTTATAACAAATTCATCAAAAATTGAGTTCTTAAATATCCTGATTAAAATTTAGATTTTCTATTATTTTGTTTAATAAATAGTTTTATAATGTATAGATAACAACTGTGTATTCTAATTATTATTATAGATTAAAAAATAAATTTCTATCTAAAAATCCTTTCTTGAGGAAGGGATTTTCTAATTTGTACAAAGATTTTGTCTGAGTTAGTGGCAGTGATAAAAATAATGTATATAGATACAATTTTAGTGTTCTTGGATCTCAACCAGTGTGAGTACAGATGACATTATATAACAATATAGATCTTTTCTAGCTATTCTCCATACCTATTTACCTGAAAATCAACCTCTTTTTCAGCGCTCATATGTGTTTTGTATAATCCCCTGGGATATTACATTCATATTACAGAAAATGAAAAAGTTTAAATGATAAAAAATGAAAATACACCTGTACCTTCATGTGTACATACAGGAATGCATAATCACATATTTATCGTATGGCAGACTCAGGGGAAATGAGTCAGAAAGGAACAAAAGCTCATGCTGGCTGATGGAAACATGGCAAAGACACGATAAAGTAACTGAGCCCCGAAATTACATGTCATTGTGCTTTGAGAACAACCTAATTAAGAAAATAAAAACTTGAGGAAGAGTCACTTTTATTATATTGACTATATGTCACAAAAAGTGCTGTTAGTTTCTTAAATAGTGTTTCTTTTGCTCTAAATTCTTGAAAATGTCTTTATTGAACTTGCTCTTTAATTCCCTGCTCTTTAAATTTTAGTCTTATGCCTTTTATTTGAACTCAGAAATTAAAGCTAGATGAAGGGGACATGTCTTATGTTTTACTCAGAATTATCTTTACCTTCTGATGATTTTTTATTGTGTTTTCAAACACAATGCTGTGGCACATTTAATATTATCATATAGAATGAACTTTACACTATTTCTCTCCTGTCCCTGACCCTGTAAATAAATAGATTTCTGTCTGATCACCTCCACTGGTTTTGCCAAGACTTAAATACTGCAAATAGACAGAACCTGTGCTCTTTATGTAAGTCAATTATCAAAATGTCTTTCACATGGAAGAAAATGTAGCTTCTGTCTTTCTTAGTTTAATGAGAAAAAAATTAAAAAATACATTAGCATGTTTTCAAACATAAAATTTGTTTGAAATCACATTTATTTTCATATTTATTGACCAAAAAAATCAGTTTGAGAGGAGAAGAAGCCTACTCACTTTGAGTATAAGCACAAGAATCGTATATTCCACAGCTCTGGTAGTTGTTTATGAAGCTGAAGTTTGTACTGAATGTGTTAAAGACTAAATGAATATTTGCAGATTGACTACTCCAAAATGCTATATGAAATAAGCTCATCAATGTTTTATAATATTATACATATGATACACTATGTAACAATATGGCATAAGGAAGGAATACATATTTAATTTTTGTTAATAATATGTATCAGAGTAACAATGTACCATACATTTTCTAGAAAAAGTCACATTGTTTATCAAATATTTTACAATATAGAGACTAATGGTTTTCAGTTCTAATGCCTGCAATTTTCAGTTACCTGAAAATTTTGAATAAAACTAATTTGTACGTGTCTCTATTTTTGAAAATATTAAAGTTTATGCCTCAAAGTAAATGCTTATTCATACTTTACTTTAGATAATGATTACTAAAATTACATGATTACTTTATAAAATTGAAATAATATATTCTTCAGAAACTTAGAGATATAGTGTTGTAACCGAGTGAGTATAGAATCACCACTGAGACAAAAGTAAGCCAATACAGAGGGTCATTTATTTCTGGCAACCACGGAGGACTAGTGTCTCTTCAACCCGTGGCCCCGAGCTCAAGGGGAGCAAGGGTTTTAAGCAGAAAACCCACATCCTGGTGGGGCACGGGGTTCTTTTTTTGCAATCAGCATTATGCAGAGCAAGTGAGCTATTTTTCACAGAAGCCAAGGTCAGCAGTTATTACAAGGAAAACGGAGCAGGAAGCAGTTATCACAAAGGAAACGGGGCAGCAGTTACAACTTATTTTTGGAAAAACTGTTTTTTTGGTGGTTGCAGGGTACAAGGTTTAAGATGGCATTGCTTAGATTCTAACTCTGGGTCAGCTATGGTACAATAGAAAGATGATTCAATGCAATTTCCAAAATACAATCACATTTTTAATGCATAGAAATATAATAGTCCCCTAAAGAAACTACACATAAAATTGTTTTGCATATCTGACAATAACAAAATAATAATCTCAATGCATTATTTTCTAGGATTGACATTATAGTTATTCAAAACTTCACACTCATGTTTCATAACTTCCTAAGAACTTTATAGTATAGTCATTAGCAATTTAATAATATCGTGGTTCTAATATATTAAAAATGAAAAATGAATATTTATGAGGAAGCTATATAATATCCAATATATTAAGAGATGTTCTAATTAAACATTAATGTTTGTGCCAATTATTCAGATAATTTTACCCAAATGTGATCAAATATCTGAATGAATCTGATTATTTAGTGAAAGTATTCTGGTAATCATGATCTTCTTGGATTTAATGTCAAAGGTTTGGGCTATTTTTAATTAGTCTTCATTCAAAGACTTGTTTAAAAATTTTTGTCAAAAAGTTTTCTAAGGTGCTGTTTTTCAAATAATATTTGAATACTTCATGGATGTTAATGTCAGTCAGCATGGAAATAAGTGGCGATTTGGGGAGCTACCTGGTATCTGAACTCCTATACCATATTTGAGAAACTACCTGCTTTATGAGTCCTAGTGGAACATAGATACGCTACAGAAATCAGATTCCCAGATATTTATTTATCCTTCCTCACTTGCAATAGGATAAAGCACATAACCTAAGATACACCTAACCCAGAAATATGAAATCAATATAATGCAATTACTCAAGGCTCAGGTGACAGATTATGTGGATTAAAAACACAGATTTTAGATCCACCTACTAGCTGTGCACCATAAACAAGTTAATTAACGGATGAGCACTTCAATGTCTTCACTCTAAAATGGGAAAAATAACCAATTCAGTAGCGATTGTAAAGATCATATGAGTTAATATAGGTAAAGAACTTAGAACAATCTAACAGAATTAGTGTTATATAAAAGTTATTAATATATTATTAGTATTCAAACTATTACACCTTGCTCACTGGAGTGAAGTATCTGATGAAGCTAAATGGTTGATGTGTGAACTAGCCATTGCTATGGAAGAGAAGGAAAGATATAAATAACAAGTACTCTAGAAAGCATGAAATGCAGAAGGTGATTGGCTTGACAAATTCAACAGATGAAAAATCCAGGGTCTTTTGTTTACTAAGGTACAAAGGTCCCTCATTGCTTACAAAATCAAGTGGAATTGTATTCTGTTAAGTGGCTAAATTATAAATTCTATTGAATTCATTCCCCTGCCATGTCCTTAATGTAAACATTAAGAGCTACAATTGGAAAAGTTGAACCCTTAAAACTTGAATGGTCACTTATGAGACAATGTAAAATATGAGTCAGTTTCTACTGAATTACCAATCACTGAACCTCTCTTGAAGGTTGAAGCAGATCCCCTTTTTATGTATGGTAACTCTATTCCAAATTGCTTGAAGACCCCATAAATACTTATTGATGAGAGTTGCATTGCAAGAAAAACTATGCTACCCTACTTCCCATCTTCAAAAACATTTCCTTTTCTCCAGTACAAACCTGACCAATTCTGAAATTACAATGTAAGCACTAGGAGGAAAAACTTTCTTAAAAAACATGTAAGTGGCAATTTATATTCACAAAAATGTTATGAACATACATGGTGAACACCTGTATTTGCTAGATCAATAAGAGAATAACAAAAGTTTAACTGGGTTGAAGTTATAATATAGATGCTAGTTACTAGAATTTCTGGACTCGATTTACCAGGTTGAGCAGTTGGGACATTTGTAGTTATTCACTTAGTTGGTTAGTTGAAATCCATAGTCAATTGTGTCCCATGAGAAATGAAGGTGAGATATAAGAAATAATCTATTATAATGTATGATAATAAATCAAAAGAAGGGAGTTAGAAATATAGATTAATATTATGAGATATCATTCAAGCCCCTTAAATATCCCTGAAAAAACTAAAACAACAACACAGGAGATACTTCTTTTATTAAGGCACCAAGAAATAAACACTAAACTGAGGACCTGTGTCTTTGAAAAGCTATGTAGTTTGGATGATTTGGTAGTCTAAAAAAGCTTAGTGGGTGTTGCAATTAAAATGGATTCCAAGATACCAAAGGGTATATCCACATGTTCTTCATAGAAGAGGGAAAGGAGCAGATGATTTTAAAGGTGAGTTTTGTACTATTATATGGGAAGGAAATGACAATGAAAATGGGTTCACCAACAGGAATCCTGATAGTAGCTAAATATTCACAAATTTTTTGAGGACCGAAATAGATAAGCAGGCCAGCAAAGTTAAAATAAAAGTTTTCCAAGGCAAATAGAAGCAAGATCTGAGCCCCAGGATACAGAGCCAATGTCAGTTACACAACCTGGCCATAGTCAATTCACATCAAAGATCCCTCAAAGAAATAGAGATTATTCTCTTGAGGAAAACCCCTACAAACATTATAAGTTCATAATGTAAACCTCTGTTCTAGCTCAGCCTAAATGTATCTCCTTTGTATCATTCACCAAAGTAACTATGCAACAGAAACTGGAGAGTCACCGACAATCTGGAAGGTATTATGCTATGGCTCTAAGTGTGTATTAATTTCCTGGAGAAACATAACATCACTTCTACTCATCAAAATGAGAAGCAGAGTGCCAAGACATAAATGCAATATTTATTTTTATCAAATTTGCTTCATGGTAGGTCAGTGAGAACAGATCTTTCCTCAGTTCCACAGTTTAATGGCAGGAAAATCAATTACATTGGTAGCTTGACTCCCAACGGAAGGGCTATATTATTCAAGACAAGTTCACAAAATTATCGTTATCTGTCAAGGAAAAAAACAGAAAGCAATACCACATATCTGAAGTAATTATAAACTTAAATACCACCATCAAAGATGAAATAATAAGGGTGGGTGAGTCTTCTCAAATCTTCATTTACTGGCAAGTTTTACAATTACTGAAGATTGATTGATGACAATTACTGAAGATTGATTGATAGCACAATGACAATGAATTACTGAAGCCTTGATCAGGTGGTGACTCCCATTACAGCTGCTGTTCTAGGTTTAGTTTTCTTCAGAAAATAAAATCAACACATCTTCTAGCATTAGGAATGCAACTATTGAATTGTGCCATTTTTCTGAAAGTCAATAGACAGAAAAGGCCAGTACTTTGTTCCACTAAGGAACAACAATATACCTTTAGAGTCTTGCCACATAGTTGAGCCAGCTAGTTGGTCCTGTATAAAAATTGAGCCTTTAGGAACTCTAATTTTTTTTACCACTTTAGAGTTCAACATGTTAGTCCACAATAAGGATGACACAGTAATGACAGAAGATAGTTCATATCATTGTTCAGATAAAAGCATGTAAAACACTAGGATGAGAAGCTCATGTAATTATTGAGGTGCAGAAAAATGCTCTTTTATTTAGAAGGGATATAATTTCATATCTATTAGATATATCCACTTATTTTTAATATTAAATTGATTTTGAAATATCAAATAATATAAGGATAACGGTTTGGCTCAGGGTCATGAATCAAAAGAACTTTGTATAGGTCAATGTAAGCTTGTGAGGAGAATGCTTTTATCTCATAACTTTTCTAATATTTTTCCAAACCTTCAATACTATCTTAACAGTAAATAAATAGTTAACAGATCAATCCCTGCTTTGACTGTTTCATACTTGGAGAATTAGCCACATGCAAGTAAGCTTCTAATGCAAAGGAACTGGGAAGAAAAGAATAATTTAACAGGTCTAAACTCTAGCAATTGGATGAGTCTGTCAAAAACAAAAATTGTCACCTTCACAAGTGAGCAAGTAAAGGAATGAAAATAAGGCCACAAATGTGATGATTAACACAATTCAATTTTATTTACTTGTTTCCTAAGGATGAAAATGAAGGTTGTAAATTAGATTACATCAGATCAGGAATAAAATTTTGTGGTATACGCTAGTTCTTGGCTTTCTTTAGAGTCTAGACACCCAAATATATATATTTATTTTCATTTGTAAGTAATCATTTTCACTTGCAAGTGCTAGTTTAGTCTTTTTCATGTGTTATTTACAGTGTTAGGTATACGAAGATTTTTCTAAAAAATTATTGTAATAATCCAAATTAATTTTACAGTAATTGTGCTCAAAAGAATATTTCTGACAAAGCCTGTACTTTCTGACATTTATTTCTTATCGCTCTTGCACTAAAATACCCCAAGTCATAATAAACTACACAGGATTCTGTTAAAAGCAGATTTCTGTTTTATACCTTAATGAATTGCTGATCTGCTCCTCATTCATGGAATCTCTTCTGTTTTCTTCCCCAATCACTATATCTATTCAGATTTCTTTCCTGGGAAGTCTTTTTTATTACAGATGCAATTTCTTCATTGATAAAGGATCTGTTTATATTTTCTATTTCTTCATAAGTCAATCTCTATAACTTGTATATGTCTAGGAATTTATCCATTCCTTCGAGATTATCTGATTTTTCAGCATATAATTGTTCATAATACTGTCTAGTGATTGTATTTCTGTAGTATCAGTTATAACATGTCCATTATCTTTGGCTTTATTTATTTGAATTTATTATTTTTTTAAGTTTAGCTAAAGGATTGTCAACTTCAATTAACTTTTCAAAAACAAATTCTATCTTGGTGATGATTGAATTTTTTAAATCTCTATTTTGTTTACTTTTTCTCTAATATTTATTACTTTTGCCTTTGACCAAATTTGGATTAGTTTGTGTTTGTTATTCTAGTTCCTTGAGGTGCAACGTTAGGTTGTTTATTTGAGATTTGTCTATTTTTCTTGAGGCAAGCATTTATTGATATAAACTTCTCTTGGAACAATTTTGGCTGTATCTCATAAGTTTTGGAATGTTTTATTTTTAATTTTCATTTATCGGAACAAAATTCTTGAATTTTCTTATTTTCTTTGACCCATTGGTTATTTGGGAACATGTTATTTAATTTCCATGTGTTTTTAAAGTTTCTGAAGTTCCTGCTGTTATTGATTTCTAGTTTTATACTATTGTGGTAAAAAAACATGTACTTGATACAACCTTAATCTTCATAAATTTGTTAATCCTTGTTTTGTGCCCTTATATATGATATAACCTCGAGTAAGTTTCATTTGTAGTTGAGAAAAATGTATATTCTTCAGTGGTTGGATGAAAAGTTATTGAATATCTTTTAGGTCCACTCAGTCTAGAGTGTAGTGTTGGTGGTGGTGGTGTTGATGATTTTCTGCCTGGATGATCTGTCTATTTTGGAAAGTGGGGTGCTAAAGTCTCTTACTATTGTCATATTGAAGTATCTTGTATTTTAGATCTAACAATACTTGTTTTGTGCTTTGGTGTTGGATACATATATATTTATAATTGCTATATCTTTATGCTGAGCCGATCCCTTTATCATTACATAATAATATTCTTTACAGTTTTTGACTCAATGTCTATGTTATACAACATAAGTATAGGTACTCCTGTTTGCCTAGGGTTTGTTTTCATACAATATCCTTTTCAATCCTTTCATTTTTAGTCACTGTGTTTTTTAGAGGTGAAGTGAGTCTCTTGCAGGCAGCATATAGAGAACAAGCCTAATTGCTAAGAGTGTAGCCAAGTCACCATTGATAAGAAGATGAGTATGTTTTCACCATACACATAATAATCCCATCCCAACAAAAGCCAAGAATAAAGCTGTGACTATACCAACAGAAAAACGGCCAGCTAGGACTAAATAAAAGAGAGAAAAAGAGATAGAATGAAGATAAGGCAAATACGCATTATCATTAAAGAAAGGGGGAGTTACCCCTAAAAGGGATGCAGAGATCAAATTTGTGAGGTTAGGATAAAATGTTAAGAACTGTTTATTACCTCCAAATTCATGTGTTGAAGCCCTGACCTCCGGTGTGGCCATATTTTGAGATGAGATTGCTAAGAAAGTGGAGTTAGAAGGGTACTTGACCCAATATGATTTGTCTCTACAAGAGAGAGGGGAAAAAAGGCCTATTTCTCTCTCTCCCCACAAACATGCACTGAGGAAAGACCATGTGAGGACGTAGCAAGGCAGCCATTTGCAAGCCAAGAGGAGAGCCTTTTCCAGAAATCAAATTGGCCAGAACCTGAATCATGGTTTTCTGGCCTGTAGAACTGGGAGAAAATACATTTCTGTTGTTTAGGCACCTAGTCTGCAGTATTTTTTTACAGCAGCTTGAGCAAACTAATATATTTTATAATATGCTTTCTCATAAATACGTTGTAAAACAATTTTACAGTAATCTTGAGAAATGAGAATTATGTTCACATTTTATGTAGAAGGAAACTGAAACTCCCATAAATTCAAACCTTCTTGTATAATGGTATAGACTTTACCTTCTTGCCCTATCTGGAAGAGAAGCACCAAAAATTTTGTAAAGCAAAACAAATTGGCAGAAGTGCCCAGTTGTAGAGAACAAGCTTTGAATAAAATTAACTCTCAGCAAATGCAGAATGCCAATAAATTCCCACATGTTTAAATGTGGATTTTCAGGTTTATTGGTAGTTTTGCAATCATCAAGAGGGAATCAGTGGAATTTAGGGCCCAGCAAAGTGGATTACCCCACTTCTTTAGTACCATGTGAGCTGAAACCATACCATCTTCTTTTCGGTGTAGACAACATATTTAAAAAATAAAAATAAAAAGATATCAGAAAAGAAAAAAATGTGAGTATTATCAATACTGTTAATTTACAAGAAAAAACAAAACAAAACAAAGAAAAGACCCTTTTAAACCTTCTGAAAATGTGTTTACTTAAAGATTTTGGTAGCATGTCCTTGGATTACAACTAGCTATTTTTAATATTATGCAGTAATTCTGTGTGTATGCATACATATTTATAACACTTGGAATTTAAAAATGATAAACAGAGCAGTTGAATATTATCCTAATGGAGATTAGTGATAGATTAAACAGAACTAAAACCAATTATGTAAGTAAACAGTAGGGAAAAGATATAAAAAGTAGTTATTTTACAAGACTGAAGTTATTTTGTAAAGTGAATTGTAGAATCATACTTAAATAATTATAACAGTGTGTATTTTTATATTAAAACTTTAAATGTGTCATATATAGTATATATTTGAGATATTTATAACTCTTAAATAAAAGTTGCAAGTGAATCCAACTTAGATTTTGAAAATGATATTAATTGAATTTTATGTAATGTTTTAAGCTTGTTTTTTAAATCTGCAGGAAATACTTTCATATATTAATTGATATTTTGGGCAGTAAATTTGTTGTTTCAAATATGATTTAAAATACAAATATAAAAAGAAATTAAATGGAAAACAATGTTGATATAAAAGAAAGTCTAGAGTCTACATCTCATGAGTCTACATATGAGACTAAAGTAAGGAGAAGAGGGAGGAATCTTGTTCTTAAATCAGAATATGGCAGAAGAATCTATTCCCTAAGCCAGTGACACATGTAGTAGATTCTCTGCTATATGTAGAAGCAACAGGATGCAGTCACTCACTCAATCATACTGTTTCCCTGCACTGGAACTTTACTATATGAAGCCTCAAGGTTGGAACACAGCATCTATGCATTTTCTTTCCACTTGCTTCCACTTTCCTCAAGGCTTGTTTCCTGCTAGGCACCATTCTAGGCTCTTTGTATAGATTCTATGATTAAACCCACAAGACAATTCTATTGTACAACTAATAGTATCCTCTACATTTTATGGAGAAGGAAATCAAAGCTTAAATTACTCATTCAGTCAAAAAGAAAATGACAAAAAATCCACTTCTATTTTTTATATAGGAGCAGCTTAGGATGTACTAGTAAATCTCCATAATACAAAAACAATGCAATTTACATTTGTTTCCTTTACTTAAGAATCTGTGATTCTGTTTCAGGTGTTCCTATGAGCCAGCTTTATAGAACTAGCTCATAAACTGGGCAAATTAATTAATTATAGGTTGATTTTAGTTTTTCCTTATTTACTCTCCCTTACCTATTTGTAAGTGATACTTGCTCTACCCTTATACACTTGAGTTGTGGTTTAATTCTTACTCTTCTTTTTTTGCCCAACCATATCCTTAATTCAAGAGCTAAAAATCAAGATCAGACAATACAAATGACTGATAGAAGCCTATCGTCTTAACTTTGCAGGAAACATTTACATTTAAAAAAACTTCAAAGCCACAAGACAAGGAATTTTAGGGGAATCACTCACCAAGCATTGAACAGAAAAAGTGCTTCAGGATGAGTAATAGCAGTCCCCTCAGACAGTCCAGAACAGACACAATTCAATATAGTAATCAGATTTTCTGCCTAAATTAAAACAATTAATACTGAGTTACTCCTTTTTGTACTTCCACATTCTGATAAAAGCATGTCAGATAAACTGAAAGTATGTCAAACCCAAAACATGTAGCTGATTCAAAAATAAATGTGAAATAACACCACCAAAATAATAACTAAACTGAGTACCACAGGAATATATTAAAAGTTTTTTTTTCATATTTATGCTCATTAAGGCATCCAGTTTTAACACTGGTTAACTATCTGTAATTGTCTTTCTATTAACAAGACAATATAATACAATACAATAACACAATCCTACCAGATTTATATAATGAAACATAAGAAAAAAAGTGAATAAAGTAGACAATTTCAAATATCAAATGCAAACTAAACTTTAAGAATATTCAATATTTAAAAAATTATTCTGTAAACTCTAAAGATGTGGAGGTCAAAATTGTAAGCATGGATGAAACAAGGCAACATGTCAGTGTGATACTGCACACAGGTTCAAATGGCTATTGGTGATATAAAATCATTTTTATCATTTAAGTTCACTGGATGGTTAGATTCAAACCCTAAAGAAATAAAAACATGATATTGCAAAAGAAATAAAGGCATGATATTGCAAAGATAAATGTATGTCATTGTTAATCACAAAAACTTAGTAAAAATGAAGATGTTGAATTAATTTGCTTTGTACTTTGTAATTAAATTAATGATATTTCTCAAATCAGATTATGATATAGAGGGAAAGAAACATGGGAGTTCTCCATATTTGTTAATTGTTCATCAATTCTTGGGTTGCTTCCCTTAAGTTAAATAACACTCCTCCAGCATAATTTCCACTAATTGGACTACTACATTTCAGTGGAACCTAGTGTTGAAGATCAGCCCCAGAGGCGTATTATTTCTTGGCCAGTTTTATCTTGACTTGATCTGCTGCATTTTTTCTTCCAGCTGACTGGCATTCTATTGAACACAAAATCTAACTCTATAACTAACACCAGCAAATCTTACCTATATGGCTCAGCTGAACTTTAATTTGAAGGTAGCAATAAGAAGTTAAAATATTTCACTGTTCTCAGTTACTATGTATTTACATGGCCTTTGTATTCCAAAAAAAATGTTAGTGCCCAACATGATATTTACAATGTTCTTAAATATCAAACAGCAATATCAAATACAGTAGCCTTAACGTTATGCCAGACCTCCCAATTGAATTTTTCCTGATGACACATTAATGAGGCTGTTATCGTTATTCCTAACTTCCAGTTTTCTAAAGTCATATACAGAATATTTTACACTCCAATCATTCACAGCATTACTGCAACAGAAAGATTACAGGAATATTACTGTATGCTGTCTAACCAGTAATTAAACATCTTTTAAAATGAATTGTGCATTTTTAATAGTATCTCTGGAGGTTTCATGAACAACATATGTTCTTTTAAGCAAGAGCTCATCTTTCATCAACACCTAAATTCACACTAAGGCTCAGTGGCTCTTCGCAGTTGGATGCCTGCACGTTACATCATCCATCATCCTGGCACAGCTGCAGTCATGGAACAGAGGCATTAACCTGTCACAGTGTGATTCAGAAAGAAATGCGACTTTCAAAGAAGCTTCAGTTTGGTTACCAGATCAGAGCTATAAAGTGTGTGAAGTATGTGCATGTGTGTGTATACAAATATGTGTCAAACAGAGACTTTACATTCACACTGGCAAAAAAAAAAAAAAATTATCAGACTGTCTAAAAACTAGCTTGGAGCAGAGGTGAATATTTAAATAACAAAGTTTACCAACAAACTCATTCCTTATATCATATTTTATTCTTCTTTTGCTTAGCACATTTCTATTCATCCATGATCACCAAGCTAATGTCTAAGTTTATGTGCAAACAAGGAAAATGGTCTCACAGACTTAGTAGTAATAGTTCAAAAGACGTAGGCAGCCTAAGATGCACATGCAATACAGAAAACCATTCCTAGAGCATGCAAAGAAAATATATATTGTTATTCCAGCCCAGGTCCTGGTGAACTTCTGTTCTGTAACAATCTGTTTACTGACACCCTGAGGGTGTCAGTAAATCCAGTTTGATGTACTTTTAACTAGCACAATTTTTACACAGAGGACTGAGAATTATTACTCTCTGGGACCTGCACATTGATTTATAAAGAGACTATTTTGGTTAGAATCCTGGCCGTACCACCTTCTAACTATGTGGCTTTAACAATTTACTGAAGTTGGCTGTGCCTCTGTTTCACCTTCCTCAAATTAGAAGTAATATCCAAGCCTACACCATGGAGCTATTGAGAGTATTAAATAGTTTTCTTTCTTTGCTCTAAAGCATATGCAATCCACCAAACTTAACAAATGCAAAGCAAAAGTAACTTCAGTGAGTTATTTCCTGTGACAGTAGTAACCACTTCTTTTCCACTGCTGATCGTTGGACCCATGCATTTTGCCTATGGGAAGGTGTTACGAGTTGAATATCCCACCCAAAAAATATGTTGGAAGTCCTAAATGCCAGTACCTCAGAATTTAACCATATTTGGAAATAGAATACTTTTAGATGTTGCTAGTTAATATGAGGTCATATCGAGTAGGGTGGCCCTTACGTCAACATGACTCGTGTTCTTATAAGAAGAGAAGAGACACATAGGAAAGACAGGAATATGAAGATGCAGCAGAAACTAAATTTGTGTTGCTGCTACTCAAGAAATATCTGGAGCTACTGTTACTGGATCACCAGTCTCATTTACCTGCTGCATGATAATGGACCAACCAATATACTGAAATAGCAGGAGTTATAACAGGAAAAGAGTTTAATAATCAGACACCTTAACAGAGAAGGAGGTAAGAAGTACTCTTAAACCCGTCTCCCTGAGGAGTTCTGGACTAGGGTATATAAGGGAATTGTGGCAGGCAAAGGGCTGGAAGACTGGGTTCACTGATTGATTGCTCAGAGTAAGGGAGGAAAATTACCAGGATGTGGAAACTGCATTCTTCACTTGAGTCAGCTCCGCAGCGAGAGCTCCCAGACTAGCTGGCAATGGTAGTTTTGCTGGAATGAGAAATCTGTGAAGCATCTTAAATGGAAAGCTTGAGGCTTCTCAATATAAAAGACGTTTTCTGTGGTAATGATTAAGGGAAGATAGTGCCTTGTGACCTGGTCTACCTGACTTATGTATGAGCAAAAAGCAACTGTAAGGAAGTGAGCCAAAGGGCAGGCTGGTTAAAAGTTAACGCCAAGCCATAACTCTATTCTAGGCTTATCCTTCTGTAAAAAAACAACTGGCGATGAATTTTATTAACTTTATGAAGATGTTTTCACTACCAGAAGCTAAATGAAGACAAGAATGAATGATCCACCCCTAGAGGATTTAGGAGGAGCTTGGCCTTGCCAACACCTTGAGTTTGGACTTCTGGCTTCCAAAACTGTGAGACAATCAATTTCTGTTGGGTTAAACCATCCGGTTTCCGTCACTTCGTTACAGCAGTCTCAGGAAACGAATCCAGAATTGCCATCTATTTATTAAATCTCAGTTGCAGAGCAATGTCTTCTAACACAACGATGGGCCAAATTTAATTTAGTCTATTTGCCTTTTTCACATCCTCTGGCAACAGTTACATTTTCTCAGAACATTATAAAATTAGCAGAGACATTAATGAAATTTAGGAAGAATTTTAGATAATTATTAAATTAAAATAATACATATATAATACATACATTATTTTAATTAGGAAAATATATAATTTTATTAAAATAATTAAGTTATTGAAAATGCATTTTAAATTATTTTATATATAAAGTGCATATTTGATTTTACATATATATACAGATACATTTTACATATATATATACACATATATATACATACACACACACACACACACACACACACACACACGAATTACCTGTAAGACTATGGCCTTTCTAATTTATAATAATGTATTATTTAATGTTTTGTTTTATTTTAATCTTTTTTTTTGTCTTAGTCTTTTGTAGATTTTCTTAATTTACTGAACCTCTCAAAAGTCTTTAGTACAGTTTGATCTAGTACTTTGTTTCTAAAGCTTTTTGGTCTTTATTGAGGTAGAATTTATTTACAAAAAATAAATTTTAAATTAAAATACAGTAACTTTAGCTATTTACATATCTATTGCAAGAATTTGGAATTTTAATGAAATTTATCTTTATCTAGAAATCCATGAACATACATATATAAATGTTATAAACTTTGTGAGCATTTCCTAAATATTTTTTTATTTTATAGCATTGATATTTGATATTCATCACATATTAGTCCCAGTAGTATTTCAAACAGCATAACTTATCCTCAGTATATTTGATGGCTGCTTGAATAATTTATTGTATAAATTTTTAGTGAATGTAAGATTTTTGTTTGTTTGTTTTTTGTTTTGAAATGGAGTTTCACTCTTGTCATTCAGGCTGCAGTGCAATGTTGGGATCTCGGCTCACTGAGATCTCCGCCTCTGGAATTCAAGCAATTCTCCTCCCTCAGCCTCCCGAGTAGCTGAGATTACAGGCATCTGCCACCACGCCCAGCTAGTTTTTGTACTTTTAGTAGAGACAGGGTTTCACTATGTCGATCAGGCTGTTCTCAACATCCTGGCCTTAGACGATTCACCTGCCAGGGATTGCAGGCCTGAGCCACCGTGCCTGGCCTAAATGTAAGTTTTAAAAGAATCATTAGGTTGGAAATATTAATCTTATATAAAGAATCTTACGTAATTTTAAGATGTATTGACTTCTCTATGAAAATCATTTTAAAAAATGAAGTTCAGAACTAATGAACAAATGAATGAATTTAATAAAAATGGTTACAGACCTTAAGTTAAATGGCATTGCTTGAGAAAAATCATATTTATTTGTTTTGCATTAGTGCCAAATAAGATAATAGAACTCATCTGTTTTGTGTTTTGATATTTTATCCTGAAGATTTAATTCACTTATTAAAAGTGAATTAAAAATATTTATGTAATATGTTTTGCTCCTAGACAAATCACATAGGTTGAAGAATGGCAATTAACAGATTTTTGTTAACAATAACTAGACCCATACACATATATAATTATTATAAGTAACACTATAATTTTTAAACATTTAATGATAAAATAATCTCCATTTGCTGAAAATATAGTTTTGCCCTTTTCAATATATTTATTGATCAATAATTAACATAGAGTACACAGCAAATTATTCAATTGTATAATTTGATGAATTTAGAGTTATGTATTCACCTGTGAAACCATCATGATTGTCAAGATAATAAACATATACACCACCCTCAAAGTTTTCTTGTCCCCTTTTATAATCCCACCCTCATGCACTTCCATGAGTCTCCTCATTCTCATAACATAATAATCTGCTTCCTGTCACCTTAGAATAGCTTGGTGATCTAAAATTTTGGAACTATACTTTGAAAATGGAATCATTCAGTATATACTCTTTTTGTTTTTTTAGTTTCTTTCATACACCATAATTATTTCAAGGTTCATTTCTGAGTAATGTTTTATTAAATAGATATACCACAATTTGTTTCTCTTTTGGTATTCATTTGAATTGTTCCCTATTTTTTATACAAATAAAGTTATAATGAACATTTATGTATGGAAAGGCTTTCATTGCTCTTGAGTAAATACCTAGGAATGAGATGGGGGATAAACTAATTGGTATGTACAGATGGTTCCTGACCTAATAATGGTTCTTCTGTGTTTTTGACTTTACAATAGAGAAAAGCAATACCCTTTCAGTAGAAACCATACTTCTAAAGTAGAATTTTTATTTTTTCCCAGGCTAGCAATTTGCAATACAATATTATCTCACAATGCTGGCCAGTGGCAGGAAGCCACAGCTTACAGTCAGCCACACAATCATAAGAGTAAACAACCATGGATATTCAACACTGTATTTTAAAATAAGATTTATTTTAGATAATTTTGCCCAACTTTAGGCTAACGTTAGTATTCCGAACATGTTAAAGTTAATCTAGGCCAAGCTGTGATGTTTGGTAAGGTGTGGGTATTAAAAGAATTTTTGAGTTATGATATTTTCAAATTAAAACAGATTTATTTGGACACAACCCCACTGTAAGTTGAGAAGCATCTGTGTTTAAGAAATTGTTAAACTAGTTTTCAAAGTACTTGTAATTTTTATATTTGCATCAGTGAACTTTCAGAGTCATAGTTGGTGCACACCCTTGCCAGAATTTGCTACAATCACTTCCAATTTTAGATTTTTTTAATGGTATGTAGAATTATCACATTGTAGTTTCACTCACATTGCAGAAATGTCTAATGATGTCCATCTTATTATTTCATCTATAGTAACTTGTCTGTTCAGATATTTTGTTGACTTTTATTGATGTTTGTTTTATTATTAACGTGTTTTAAAATTTCTTTTTTTTTTTTTTTTTTTTTTGAGACGGAGTTTCGCTCTTGTTACCCAGGCTGGAGTGCAATGGCTCAATCTCGGCTCACCGCAACCTCCACCTCCTGGGTTCAGGCAATTCTCCTGCCTCAGCCTCCTGAGTAGCTGGGATTACAGGCATGAGCCACCATGCCCAGCTATTTTTTTTTTTTTGTATTTTTTTTTAGTAGAGACGGGGTTTCACCATGTTGACCAGGATGGTCTCCATGTCTTGACCTTGTGATCCACCCGCCTCGGCCTCCCAAAGTGCTGGGATTACAGGCGTAAACCACCACGCCCGGCTGAAAATTTCTTACATACCCTGGATACAAGCCTTTTAACGTATATGCTATGCTATTTATAATTATTTTCTTCACGCCTGTGATTTCTCTTTTTATTTTCATAAACATGTTTTCCAAAGAGAAGAATTCTTAATTTTGCTGAAGTTCAACTTATCATTTTTCTTTATATAAGTCCTGGTTCTGGTGGTTTATATAAGAAGTTTGAATCTAAGCCAAAGTCACATAGAGTTTTTCCAATAAGTTTTTATGAAGTTGAAAATTTTAGGTTTTTACGTTTAGATTTATGGAGATATTTTTAATTAATTTTGGTGTATAGTGCAATAGATGGATCAAAATTCCATTTTATTTATAATATCTGATTTATTCAATATCTTTGTGAAAATATTTTCTGCTGAATTTTATTATAATAAATGTATTTATACTTATGATAATGTATCATAATTTATTAAAATTCTATTATTTTTTGTATAAGCTTGGCAAGTTGCTTTTTCTTTTATACATGTGTCCATTAAATTGCCAAATATGTTAGCATATGGGTTTAATAGTATTACCTCATTATTTAAAAATAATTCAATAGAAAGCATACTTCAAATTTTGAATTTTTATGCTGAGTAATGATATTACCTAAAAGAGGTAATATTATTGAAACCATAGAATCTATAGTGATATCATCTCTCATTCTCATATTGATTATTTTTGTTTTCTCTTTTTATCAAGATCAGTATGATCTGTTGTGACTTGAATTATTTTACTTATGTTTATACTTGCTTTATAGCCCAGAACATGATCTGTTTGGTTAATTATCATACACAGCTGATAAGAATGTACACTGCAGTGTAGTTGGTTGGAATGTTTTATAAATGTCAGTTAGATCAAGTTAGTTGGTAGAGTTATCAAGAAGTCCATATACTTACTGATTTTCTGTTTACTTTTCTATCAATTATGGACAGGTGTCTTGAGGTCTTCAGCTATGATTGACAATTTTATTAGTTTTTAGTTCAGACGTTTTGAAGCTCTTTTATTTAGTAAATAAATCTTTAGACTTAATACTTTCAAACATTCGTTATTTATTCATATTTAACTACAGTTAGAACTTTTGCTAGTATTATAGTTTAGGGTTAGAAGCAATGGAATGTTCAGGGATGTTTCTGCTTATTTGAAGCTGTAAATACATTTGTTAAACCAAACAAAACAAGTAAAGCTGGTGATCCATAATCTTAAACCAATAGAAAGTTTTTGACATTAATATTGACATTGTCAAATTTTTCTAAGTAGAGTAATGACACTAAGCAAGCCAGAAAGTAATATTGAGTTTTTGAAGGACAAATGAGTATATAAATTTTAACAATTAGAACACTGTTTATTTCATGTCAGGGCTTCTTCGTGAAGTAGTTGAGCTTTGATAAAATAAATAACTAAATAATGGGCTTCCTTCAGTGGAATTTGTTTAAGTATACTCTAGCATACTTATTCAAATGTACTATGTTATATGGCAAGATATGTATTTAAAACTGGCATCTGAGAATATTATACATGAATAAATATGCTAACTCATAATAAACTCTCACTTTCCTTGATGTGAAAGTGAATATTTAGCTCAGTTAATAAGGTCTCTTTAAAATTTTCTAAATTCCTGATTTAGAGTGATGAACAAGGGGAAAAATCAAATAGGCTCTTATGTTTCTTGTAGTTTTAAGTTGTGAAGCTTTTCTTTCATTTCAAGGGTCATAACATAGAAATTAACATAAAGCAATTAGTAAAGCATCAGTGTAAGTGTTTATTGTTATTAAATAGAAAAAAAGTTTGTTGGACCAGTGTAAATTATCAAGAGTTTTGCAGGAATTATTATTGCTGCATTTGTTGACTTCTGGTAACTCATCAAGTCTATCTCCCTCATACAATGCACTGTTCATGTAGGCTAACTTTTTATGTTGTAAAAAAAAAAAAAAAAAGATCACCCATAAGGGTTGCATGTGTTTGTATGTATTTATATGATAGTGGGCTTTTTTAAAAATTATTAAAATTACACTGTGTATAATTACATTTCATCAAGTAGCAAGGCTTTGGTCATGACCTGCATTTGTTGGAGATTTATTCTGGATTTCTTAGAGTCAAAGCTAGAAGAAAAGGTTTCTCTCTCAGGAAAAAGAAAATCAACATTTGACTGAAGATATTGATATTGTAAGTGTAAAAAATGAGACTTGTTTTAAAAGAGAATATCTCTCAATTTTCTGGAAAACTAAATATGAATAAAAATAAATAAATAATTTTATCTATTTGATAAGAGAATTATGGCAAACTTTATTCATGCAATGAATAAACATTTCTACTTCAAAATCTAGTTCTATCTATGGAAGATAGATCCTAAGGTCTAATTTTTGTCTCCTGATGTTTGCATAATCTCCACTTGTGTGTTGGCTAAACCAGTGTCTTGCTCTTAACTGGAATATGGCAAAGGTGATGGGTTGTCATTCTCATTGTCATATTTCTGTAAATGTAATCCATCTTCCGGGCAAACTCCCATTCTCTTCTGTGATTTAAAATTTATAAAAGGCCATTGTTTTGGACTGAGCTTCTGCATTAGGCACAAAAGGCCAAACCAAAATTGAGTCATAAATATTAAGTGCTATATAATCAAACTGGAATTTAAAATTACAGAAAACCAGGAGCTTCACAGCAACCAATCAAACAAGGCCCAGTAAACCTGAGTCAGCATCATAAGAAAGTCCCTCTCTTATAACCTTTATAAAGAAAGCGACCTGAAGTAAGCTGATGTTAACCAATCTGTCTTTTCTTCATTATGCTGTTTTGTTTCTTCTCAAACAACCTTAAAAAACCCTACTGTTCTACCATGCCCAACAAAATATTTTGTAATTAGTATGCTGACCAATTTATAAATCAGTAACAAATGCCAATTTGATCTTTAAAATAAATTTGTTAAAATTTTATTTTGAAACACTCCTTTATTCCTTTGTAGAACTTAATTTGTTTATTTAACAACCTAACATCATAACTAAAAGAACTAGAGAACCAAGAGCAAACAAATCCTAAAGCTAGAAGAAGACAAGAAATAACCAAAATCAGAGCTGAATTGAAGGAAATCAAGACATAAAGAAACCGTCCAAAGATCGATGAATACAGAAGTTTTTTGCGGTTGTTAGCTTTAAAGAAGTGAGATACAATAAAGTTGCCATCTGTAAGTGTTCATGTGGTAAGAACAGAAAGCAGCTTCTAGGAGCTTAGATGACTTCAAGGAAAAACAAAAGTAACTCCTCAGTCCAACAACTACAAGGAAATGAATTTTGTCAACAACCTCTGATGACCAAGCAGCCGCAAACAAAAGCTGAATTGCCATAATTCTTTTTTATGGGCTTACTTTATGTATCTTTTCTTCTGCTTTTTTGAACACATTAGTCACAATTATTTAAAATTTGTTGTTGGATAAACCTCATCTGCATTATTTATAATCTTTTTATGTTTATTGTTTTCTTGGATTTTATGTCATATAGTCCAGTATCTTAGAATGTGCACTCATCTTTTTTAAAACATGAAAAATTATTCCCATTGCATAGACTCCAGATGATTTTATTTTTTCCCAGAGTTAATCATTTTCTACTAAACAGAGAGAGACATGGGAATGAATATTTTAATTTAAACATGGACTGAGCTGAGTTAAGACTCAGAATAGTAGTAAACTATTCTACCTTATTACTCCTAACATTTGGCTCTCCATGGCTTTAGAAAGAATTGTGGCCTCAGTGGTCACTCAAAATCCTTCTCATGTGAGGACTTTAACATCAATTTTTATCTTTTTAGCACTGCAAGCCTTCTGGGAACTCCATTCTGCTTGAAGATGCATTCTGCTGCATATTAGGCATCTACTCTACTTAATATCAAAATTAGAAAACATACTGATAGAAAAAGAAAACAGGTTTTAGTTCTCCCAAGTTTACAGCTTTGTTATGTCCAAATTCTTGTAAAGATTATTAAAGCCTTTGCTGCTTTATTTGTAATTCTGGGAATAGCCTTTGTTTGTTTAAATTGTGAAGTGGATGGAGATACCTGGGTTCTCATTCTCCTGTTTTGTACCTAGAAAATAATTCCCCAGGATTAAGTGTCTACATAATGTCAGTTCACCTCTTCATGGCTCTTCCCTCTCCAAATTCTTGGCCCATTATTTTTTATGCTGTATAATCTCTCTAATGCCTTTAAAGACATAATTTCTGTGTTTTCTTATCTTTTTGTAGTTTTCTCAGTAGGTTCATTGGCCTACTATAAGCTATTTTCACTTGCCTAAAGCAAAAGCCCTTTCACATTTATTTCTATTTTCTATCACAAGTGCTAGATAAATAAATATGTTTTTATAAGCATTTGGAAAGATTATTTCCTTTAATGCTTTTGAACTTTAATGCTTTCTTTAATGCCAATGCACTTTTAATAAAGGCAGTAAAATAATATTTTTTACTGTTATTTACAGATTCTTTAACAAATTTGTGGATGGTTATAGATTGTTGTACAAAACATGTAAGTATGTCTCCAGGCTTGCCTAGCCATATTATTTATATTCCTGAAAGAATTTACAAAGCAGTTTATCCTATAAATGTCATCTGCATAAATTGCTAAGACAGTTGCACTAACAATATACTTACATTTATCTGTTTAAAATTTTTTAATTTTTGTGGGCACATAGTAGGTCTATATGTTTATGAATTATATGAGATATTTTGATTCAGGCATGTAATGAGTTTTGTACCTTCATGTGATTGCTTTTTACTCATTAATATTTTTTTTTTATGATTGAAGTCCTCCCTTTAGAATAGTTTGTAAGATAGGTCTTGTGTCAATGAAGTCCCTCAGCTTTGTTTGTTTTTTCTGTAGGAAAGTCTTTATTTCTTCTTCATGTTTGAGAAATATTACTGCTGGATACACTATTCAAGGGTACAAGTGGTTTTTTTTATTTTTTTCATTTTGGTTTGTTTTTCAGCACTTTAAATATGTCATACCAGTCTCTTCTGGTCTGTACCGTTTCCACTGAAATGTCTGCTGCCAGAGGTATTGGAGCTCCATTGTGTTATTAGTTTTTGTTTTTCTCTAACTGCTTCTAGGATCCCTTTTTTAATTCTTGATCGTTGAGAGTTTAATTAATAAATGCCTGAGGTGGTAGTCTTCGGGTTAAATCTGCTTGGTGTTCTGTAACTATCTTGTACTTTAATATTGATATCTTCCTCTAGGTTTGGGAAGTTTTCTGTTATTTTCCCTTTGAATAAACCTTCTATCTTTTCCTCTGCCTCCTCTTTAAGGACAATAGCTCTTAGATTTGTCCTTTTGAGGGTAGAGTCTAGATCCTATGGCCTTGCTTTATTGTTCCTTATTTTATTTTATTTTTTGGCCGTGTGTTTTCAAATAGCCTGTCTTCAAGCTCACTAATTATTTCTTCTGATTGGTCAATTCTGTTATTAAAAGATGCTGATATTTGTTCAGCACACCAATTGCATTTTTCCTCTCCCGAATTTCTGCTTAATTCTTTTTAATGATTTTAGTCTTTTTGTTAAATGTATCTGATAGAATTCTGAATCCCTTTTATATGTTGTTATCTTGAATTTTTTTGCACTTCATTAACACAGCTATTTTGGATTTTCTGAAAAGTCACATATTTCTGTTTCTACAGGATTGGTCCCTGGTCATTTCTCAGCAGGTAGTAAAGCTAGCCAGGCCTGTGTCCTTCCCTTCAGGGCAGTGACTTTCCCTAGCCCTGAGGTGGGTCCAAAGTTGCTTTCCAGGAGTCAGACACCAGGGTCAAGATCTTATTAGTCTACTTGGTGTTCTATAATAGTGAGCTTGCACTCAAACCACAAGATGCAGTCTTTCCCACTCTCTCCTCCCCTTTCCAAAGGCAGAGGAGCCTCACCCCACAGCAATCATCATACAGGCCATGGGGAGTACTGCTAGATTACCACCAATATTCTCTCAGAGTTAAGGGCTCTTAACGTCAGCTTGTGGTGAATACTGCCTGGCCTGGATGCACCATCAGAGTAGCAGGCCCAGTGCTGGTCCGGAGAAGACATCCAACTGTCAAGTCCTGGAATCAGGGACCACAAGAGCCCACTTGGTGTTCTACCACCTGTTGATGTCCTGGTACCTAAGATAAAAGACAAACCTCCTTTACTTTTTCCTTTTCTTTTCTCAAGCAGAAAAAGTTTTACTCCATAGCTAACCCAGCTGGTAATGTGCTGAGTTTCACCCGATGCCAGCAAGTTTCTGAGGCTTATCCAAGGCCCTCAATGTAGTACTTGCGTATCACCACTGGTTATTCAGGGACCAAGTATTCTTCAATTAGCAGGTGATAAATGCTTCTAGACTAGGTCCTTCCATTCTAGAAAGCTGGTTCCCTTCTGGCAGAGAGTGCATCTAGAAATCTCATCTGGGAGATAGGGCCTGGAATGGAGGCCTCATGGCTCTGACTGATACCCTACCCTGTTGTGGCTGAGCTGATAACCAAGACGCAAGACAAAGTCCTCCCCACTCTTTCCTTTCTTATCCTCAAGCAGAAGAAAGTGGTCTCTTTTGGAGCCAGGAGCTGTGCAGCCTGAGGTCAGGGTAGGGTTGATGCAAGCACTCCATTAGCCACCCCACTGGTTTCTTAGTAGGTCATGTGCTCCACAAGTCCACTGTGTCCGGTCCCAGTTTAGCACTAGGACTCACCTAAGACTTGTAGTCCTAATGACCTAGACTGCCTTGCATGTTTTCTTGGAGACCCCGGGCTCCACGGTCTTCAGGGTTAAGTTTTGCAGAAACTCAAGTTCCAAGTGCTGGGACTGGCAATTGCCCTCTGGCTAGGGCTGGTTTAAATGCTTCCTCTGTGTGGGGGTGCCAGCTGAGTTCGGTCTGCTGGTTCTATCAGGATGGCACTGACTTCACTGCTTCATATCTTCTTCATTCTCTCTCTCTTTTGCTCAGAGATTCTCTCTGCACCATAGTACCTCTGCCAGGTGGTGGGAGAGGGGTGGCATAGGTGATTGGAGACTGACTTTTCTATCTTTTCAGTGATACAGAGTTAACACAAGAAACTAAGGGTGCTCATCTAATTTTTGGTTCTTGTGATGGTGCTTTTTTTCTGTGTTGGTAGTTGTTAAATTGGTGTTCTCATGTGGACTGGGGGACTATCAGAGGAGCCTTCTATTCTGCCATCTTGTTCTACGTCCTTGGCATTTATCTTTGATGCTCTCCCATGTACCACCTTGTAATTCCTGGAAACTATAGTGTTCCTCTTTGGTTTAATTATCTATTTTATTTGTGTAAAAATCTTGAGTAGCTTCCCAACAATAACTGCATGATAAAATATATTTGAAATGTTGTAACTCTACACGTCTTCAATCTATCCTTACAAATTGTTGGTATTATGGCTGAAATGGATGTCTAAAAAATTAATTATTTTCTTTCATTTCGAAGACATTGTTTTACTGAATTTAGCATTCTAATGTCTTTTTTTATTTTTGCTTCTTTCCCTATGGCTTGTTATTTTCTTAAAAAGCTGCTGGTATACGTATAGTACAAAATTAACCTTGCCTAAAGAGAGGTCTGGCCTTTGCCCTCAGCTTCTGGGAAGCAATCTCTAAGTCCTTGGAATGTTCTTCCTGATAAGAGTGTCATTGTAGGCCTGGGTACTTCTGCCACAACAGATAATCTAGCTTAGCAACGTGATCTTCAGTGACAGCTTACTGTCATGCAATATTACCTCGATGTCCAGAAGGGTTGAAAACTAAAGTCAGCCAGGCAGGTGGTGAACCATTTCTTCTTGACCAAACCCCTACAAAAGTTCTGCCCATCAAAAGTTGGGTGAGCTTCCCTGGTTAACAATACTTAATGCATATATTCCCACATTGTTGCCTTAAAGAAATTAGTACTGTATACAACTCCACTGAGAGACAAAGACTCTTGGTACACACTTCTAGACTCTGCTCCATGTATCTGCCTCACTTGTCTAATTTTTATCTGTATTCATTCCCCATAATAAACTAACCATTAGTATATTAGCATTCTGTGAGTTCTATGGGTACCCTATAGAATTAGCAAATGCAAGGGTCATCTTAGGGACTCCCAGATTTGTAATTGGTGTCAGAAGTGAGGGTGGTTCTGGAGATTTCCTCCAAACTCTTCAATATATAATTTGTTATTATTTCTGGTCTTATATATTTCATCATAATGATTTTTTGTTTTCTTTCTTTTCTATCTATAGTCTTCAATGTAAACATTTATTATTCTTCCTAAATTTTTATAAAATTTGGTTTTAATTTTTTTTTCTGTATTATTTCTTAAAGGAGTCTCCCTTAATGTTGTCTATTACCTCATTGGTAACTCTTGGATTACTTCTTTGCTTTTAAAAAGTTATCTTTTTTCTCTTATTATTGTCTTTTTAATTTATTCGTTTCTTGTCTGCAATTAATATTTCAATTATTATGTTAATTTATGTACATTAATTCATATAAGTATACATTTCATTTATATATGTATATGTATTTATACATATATGTTCAAAACATTTATTTGTTCTTGATTATTACTTCTAGTATTCTATTATTTCTTCTTCTATTTCTGTAAGGATATAAATCATAGCATGTGTAGAGGTTATTTTTCCCCCTATATTAAGTTTTCTGTTTCTTCAGAGAAGAATCCTTCAACCCTAGTCTCTGCATTGTACAGAGAGTAGGATGAGAGAAGCAAGATAGAGGGAGGTGTGTAACTATTCAATAATTTATCTTAATCCCAATGTTTTTGTCCAGATACCTCAGGCTCTTCCTCCTGTTTTTCAGGTGTGCTCGTCCAGAGGCTCTGAAGTGTTTCCAGATAGTAACACTCTTGTATTTTGTAAGGAGGAGAAATAATCACCTCCCAAGTGAAAGGGAAGAGGGAATTTGTTGGTCTAACTTTACATTATACCAAACTCTATCTAATTTTCCATTTGCCAATCCTAATGTCTTCTTGTTTTCCTGGTACCTGATACTTTACATCCCTTGGGCTTTTGTGTCCTAAAGGGAAACTTACCTAGGTTTCACTGATATTTCTTTCTAAGGGTATTTACATATTTGCATTTTCTATTCTGCTATGTAAGTTACTTTCTGTTTTTACTTTCCATCTTTCTAAACTTGTTATCTGTTTTCTTCACTCCATTTTACTTGCCCTTATGAAATTATACCTTTTAAATATTGATTTATGATAAATTTAGAATAGTTAAAAAGAGAATTCACACATTTTTTAAACTGTAATACTTGGAGAGTGATAGTAGGTATTATTAATATTTAACAAAACCAAACTAGCCAATCAAAATGTAAGGTCCCCTTATATGTGTAGAAAGAAATACATAGCCATTTATTTGATATACTACATTTAACCTTTGGTCCTTTGCATGGTCTCTGATTCCACAATTTTTTGATATTAATATCAGATTGGTTTAAGCCAATCAGTGATTATTTTTTGAGTGCAGAAAGGAATAATTTTTCTATGCTATATAACTACTGATGGGACCTAGTTTCAAATTATTCAAACATTATCAATGCTAATGATTTAAAAATATTGTTTTAATCATATGATTAGACTTTGTGTCCCCACCCCAAATATCATCGTGAATTATAGTCCCTATGATCCCCACCTGTCAAGGGAAAGACCAGGTGGAGGTAATTGGATCATGGGGGCAGTTGACCACATGCTGTTCTCATGATAGTGAGTCAGTTGTCACAAGATCTGGTGATTTTCTATGGTGTCTTCACCCTTTGCCCAACATTTCTCCTTCCTGACACCTTGTGAAGAAGGTGCCTACTTTTCCTTCACCTCTTGCCATGATTGTAAATTTCCTGAGGCTTTCCATGCCATGCCAAACTGTGAGTCAATTAAACCTTTTTCCTTTATAAATTACCCACTCTTGGGCAGTTCTTTATAGCAGTGTGAAAACGAAGAAATACATGCTATTTAAAACTTATCTTTTTCTTACTAATTGACTGAGAAATGAATATTTATTTTTGATATCCAGGAAACTGTATGAATCTTTCCTTTGACTTAATATAAAATTGTTAATATTTTAATATTAAAATATTTATGTTTTTATGAAACTTATTCTATTTGACCATGGTATATTAGTGAGTTTTACAGCTGTAGGACACACTTTGTTTTTAATTTTGTCATCTCATTTAATATTATTTTTGCTACTTTCTTACTAGATTTGTCATATGTTTTGCTATATTGTTTAGATTTTCATTTTTCTAGTTGTTCTTTTTATTGTGATTTGAATATAATTTTTTATACTAGTATTAAGTGTGTCTTTGAAACAAAATATTTTCTTCATTGTCTAGAATAAAATAGTAATATGAAAGTGTGTTACTTTTTGTCTTTAACTCCATACATATTTTGTAAAACCCTCTAATTTTAGATGCATACTTCCATAACCAATTTGCCTTTAAAAGTTATGTACGTTACTTTAAATAAATTATGTAACTTAACATGTGCATTACTTATTACACTACAAAGATGAGTTTAAATATTAACTCTACATTTCACTGATTTTGATATTTACCACGATTTATTTTATACTTAGCATTCCTCGCTCCTGCGTTCTTTCTGTGATTTATTTATCAGAATGCTAGAATATTTATTTGACATTTTTATTTTTCAGAAATATAATGCTTTCTAGACCCTTGTATCTGTTTCTTTCACAAATTTAGAAGAACTGTTTACATATGTGTATAGTTCTGGGATAGGTCCTAACTATCCCCTGTTATACTGATTTTCTGCTGTCCTGAAGTATATATTCATTTTGCAATAGTAACAATGATACAAAGTGACAATGGTGTTCTAATGTTAGCATTTGAAAATAAAGAGAAACTTATTAGAAATCACCAGAGGGTTGAGACTAGTAATATTTCCCGGAATTTTTACATATGACCCCTCTTTGCTGTCTGGAGACCAAAAAAAAGTAATAGTCACTGGTTATGTATTCTGTTGAATCAATTTTTAAATTACTGCTTTATTATGTATTTATGTACGTAATTTATTTAATATTAATAATTGAGTAGATTCTCTTAAAGATTACATAATATTTCTTTAGAAAGAGCTATCTCGAATTTATAATCTTTAGTGACACATCCCTGATTGCTCCTGGCATGCTATATGAATGAAGAATAGAGAGAATGGGATTCTGTCAGCAGGCATTTGCCAAGTGTGCAAGCAATGAGGCAGGTAGTGATGGTACTGACAGCATTCGCTTTACCACTTATTGAATGCCCCTTATTTTGACATTATTCTCATCTATTTTTTTTTTCTCAGAGTCCATGGTTTTAGCAGTGGTAGTGGTTTAAAAAAAATGGTTTAAATGGAAGGAAATATTGTCTAAATTTGCAGTCAGTTTTCCTTTGGCAAGTGATTGGTTATTAATTTAGTTTCATTTGAATTGCAGGTCATAAGAATGTATAAAAGTTTCTCGGACATTGTCATCCCTCAGTTTCTATTATAGATGAAGCTTCAAGTGCTAGAAGGTGAATATGTAGGTATAAATAGAAATACTAACGTAGAATTATATAACTTATAATTACTAAATATTAGTAAACCTTCCTGCATAAAGTTTATTTTGTTTAGATTTGATGTTAAAAGAGATATTAGGAACAAATATAAAAACGAATGGCCATGTCTATTTTACTTATGTTTATAAAAAGTTAGAAAATAAAGATATGGTTTTGAAAAAAATAAAGAAAAAGAATAGTGGTTTCTCTGATGAGGATGATTGCTCTAGGGAGTATGAAGCATAGATGCTTAACTGATTAATTAATTTCACCAACATTATGGTATGTGTGTGGAGCAGAGTAACAAGTGCTGAATGGATAGAGATAATGTGATTTTCATTACTAACTTTGGCACTATCCTTCAACATGTACAATATTGTTCATTGCCATTTAACTTATTCCTTTATGTATTCTAAAACTTTAATTAAGATTTTGCCAACTGAAGGTTGTAATTAGACTATTTCGCTTAATATTCTTTTTCATTTTAACAGCTCATTGCTTTCAGGAGTAAGATAATTTATCTTTAATACTAACCTGTTAGCACTCCAGTAGCATTCTCTGTGACTTTTACTTTAAACATCACTCACTTCACCAATAGCAAGGAAGCCTTTGCAGGTGAAATCAATATGTCACCTTTTAATTTCCAAGTGGAACAAGATGATTTTTTTTCCAAGAAAATCTGTATTTATTGTAAGTTCAGAGATGTCAAATAATTAGAACAAACTAATTATCTTTTAAAATGTCTTCAATATGTATCAACTACTGAGAGATATTCAGAAAAAAATTGTACTACTTTAACATAAAATTTTAAAATATGATTGAGACATTCACCTGCAGCCTAGATTAATCTGATTCTCTAATGAATATTGGATTAATATGGAATTGTGTACAATGCCATGGAAAAGGAGGCATGGTTGAGTATAACAGAACAACTCTACATATCACTGTCATGCCATTTTAAAGAGAAATGGGCATATGAATGAACGTTGAATGAAAACAATTTCAGATATAAATAAAACTTACCTGGAAAACTACATTGATAAAGCATTATATGGAAAATGAATTATGGTGATAAATTTGAATTTAAAGGCATTTTATGGCAAACAAAATGGAAGATGAAAAATTATTGGGATTTTTGAATAAAATCAACACATTCCTAAAGTCTAGAAAATAATCTTGAAAAAATTGCAGACTTGTGAAAGTAATTTGAAGGATATGTTCACATATGTATCATAAAAAAAACACCAGTAGTTGCTGAAATATTTCACTGCACTTACTTCAATTTTAAAATAGGCAAGGAAACCTTCTTTGAAAAAGTGACACTTGAACATAAACCTGAATATAAGTTCATTTGTCTGAGCTCAGCAAGTTTAATAAACATGAGAAGTAGTGAGAAAGAGAGAGAAGAGGGAGCAAAATGAGAATAGTCAGTGAGGCAGGGAGCAATCAGACAGGCTGTAAAGATCATTGTAAGAACTTTGACTTTTACCCTGAGTAAAAGAGAAAGCCACTAGTAGGTTTTGTGCAAGGGGTGACATGGTCTGACATATATTCAATACTCATTTTGCAAAGGGTTCTTTTTATCTTAGGTTTATGAAACTGTGTATTTATACAGTTAAATTTCCAAATGCACATGAGTTCCCAAAATTCTTGATACCAATTATGTATCCGAAATTCATATAATCTACCCACAGTTTCTAGAATTTATATGACCAAAAGTATTACACAATTTTTAGACAGCACAAAAGATACGGTTTTACAAAAATGTATTGTACAAATATACTTTAATCAGAGATTTTTTTTCTTTTTTCCTTTTTTTTTTTTTTTTTTTTGTTGTTTGTTTGTTTGTTTGTTTTGAGACGGAGTTTCGCTCTTGTTACCCAGGCTGGAGTGCAATGGTGCAATCTCGGCTCACCACAACCTCCGCCTCCTGGGTTCAAGCAATTCTCCTGCCTCAGCCTCCTGAGTAGCTGGGATTACAGGCACGCGCCACCATGCCCAGCTAATTTTTTGTATTTTTAGTAGAGACGGGGTTTCACCATGTTGACCAGGATGGTCTCCATCTGTTGACTTCGTGATCCACCCGCCTCGGCCTCCTAAAGTGCTGGGATTACAGGCTTGAGCCACCGCACCCGGTCCAGAGATTTTTTTTCTAATATTGCAGAGCAAAAGCTAAATATCAAGTTAGAAAAGCCATTGATTGAAGAAGTTTTTACGTACAAAAAAGAAAGTCTGATATATCAAGCTAATGCCTATAAAGAAGTCCTTGATAATTTGTACAGGCTGCCAAGAATTATTATTAACTTTTAAATCACTGTTACTTTTATGGATACTGATTTTTGTATAATAAAAAGTCTTTTGCTTGCCACAAGATGGTGAATATTTATCTCATGCCTTTTTTTAATTTAATTTTATTTTTATTGCATTTTAGGTTTTGGGGTACATGTGAAGAACATGCAAGATAGTTGCATAGGTACACACATTGCAGTGTGGTTCGCTGCTTTCCTCCCCTACACCTATACCTGGCATTTCTCTCCATGCTCTCTCTCCCCAACTCCCCACCCCCTGCTGTCCCTCCCCTATTCCCCCCAACAGACCAGAGTGTGTAGTGCTGCCCTTATGCCTTTTTTCTAAAATGTTTACAGTTTCAGCTTGCTTTTAGGTCTATCCCATTTCAACAGAAGTGTGTGTGTGTGTGTGTGTGTGTGTGTGTGTGATGTGAGGCAGGATTCAAATTCATTTATTTTATATGTGGATATCCAGTTGTTTCAGCTCTATTTCTTGAAAAACAATATTTCCCCATTAAATTGTTTTGGCACTTTTATTAAAAAGCAACTAATCATGTGTACATTTATTTATATGCTCTCTTTTATTTTAACTGTATAAAGAAATATGTTTGTATAAATAGAAATAAGAATGTTAAGAAACTTTAATTGAACAAAATCCATTTGGGTGACATAGACTGAAAATATTACTCAATTTTAGTTATATATTCTAATTAATAATACTTGAATACATGATTTTTATCTTGCATTGATTACATGTACATATAATATAAAATGAATAAAAGGTTGAAAGTATTTTTAAAACAGTTTCTCATGGAAGAAATAAAATAATCCCTTTGAAAGATCAAATTTTCACTTAGTGTTTTTAACATTTCTCTTGGTATTAATTAGCTTGAAAGGATTAATTCATTATATTTGTTGAAACAACTGAAAAAAATATTTTTTTTGGTAATTTTGAGAGAAATATGTTCATTTTTATGCAGATTACTACTAACTTATCAGAAAAATGTGGAAATAAAATTGTCTTCTGTGATCAGTTATTATAGCTGCAAGCACACCTCTTGAAATAACAATATAAATTTGTTATGGCATTTTTTTGTCATTTCTCTATGGCCTTTAAAGATTTGACGTTTTAGAAAATACAACGTCAACCAAATGTGTAAATATATCATACTCAATCATTTTCTATTAATTTTCATGCTGGCAAAACAATATTCCTTTTGGTCATGCTATGTTAACTAGACTTTAGACATCATTTTATATATGTTACATTTATGAGATATGTTTAAATAACTAATGAAATCAGTTTATAGATCAGTTCATTAGAATATTATTTTCCAAATGCAATTATAAATTTTTTTTTGAATTGTGGTTTTTAAACTTCGGAGGCATTTTAGATTCAGTGTCTATGTGATTTGACATGGCTTTCTGATAGATCTGGCTCAGGGATCATTTGTAAGACATCTATATTCTAGGCACTCCCAAATTTCTGGAAGTACAGTTGTTAAACAAAATACCTCAAAAATATGGGAAGTAAGCAGAAAATAAGCAACTAAGTACATGAAGTAAATTCAGATGGAAATAAAAGCCACACATAGAACTGGGTGGTATGATAGAAAGTAGTTTGGGATGAGGTAAGGTTACTTTAGATGGACAGTTAAGTAAACAAATTTCCGAAATAAATAACAATAAGGAGAAACAGAACAGGAACTATCCATTAAATAATCTAGGCAAAAATTATTCCACATAAAGAGAATAAGATTTGAAAACTGAATTAAAGGTCGCTCAGCAGAGTGGGAGATCATAGAGGAAAAGGCTATGTGAAGCTTAGTGGGCCAGGGAAAGCAGGCACCAGGTGAGGCTAGAGATTTTTGTGTACAAAAAGTCTTTTCCTTTTGGGACACATATGTGGAGGTCATAAGTAATTTGAATTTCATTCCAAGTTCTATAAGAAGTTACTGGAAGATTATGTGTAGGGAAGTAAGATGATCTGGTTCATATATAAAAGATTACTTTAGTTGCAAGTAAAGGAGGTCTAGAAGTGCAAGAGTGAATGCATAGACACAAGAGAAACTATTGCAGAAGTAAAGACTTTAGATAAAATATTGGTTTATTGTAAGTTTTTTTTTTTCAGTGGGGATAGAGAGAAGAAAAATCAAGGAGTACACTCGTGTTCAAGTAAATAAGACTTGTTGAGGATTGGACATAGAAAGTGAGAGTAAAAAGAAGAAACACAGATAATTGCTAGACTTTTAACTTGAATAACTAATACAATGGTTGTGAAAGAGATTAAAAAGGAAACATGATGGGCTGAAAGGTGGAGGTGGTTGGAGAATTAATCTTGCAGCCATTAACATTAATACAATTGTTATCTACACAGTGCAGTTGTTAAGGGAGTGGTTAGATGCACAAGACTGGAGTCACTGCCATCATTCACTATAAAGCCACAGGGCTGGTTGAGATCTTCAACAAAGTATATATAAATAAAGGGGGGAAACAAAGGTCCAGATACCATTCTTTAATTTGAGGTGTTACATTGAGAGCCTTGCAGGCACAATAAACTCCAGATATTATCTTAATTTAATCAAGTTGCCATTGACCTAATATTTATGATCCTGTTTATTGAGCAATAATAATAATAATAGCTAAAATGTACTAGAAGGTTATTATGTTCCCAATAGTGTCTTAAGTGGTTTGCTTGTTTGAACAAGGTGCAGTTCCGTGGTATGTTTTAAAAATAGCCCCATTTAAAAGATAGAGCAACTCAGGAGAGATAATATACATAACTTTGTCAAAAGTGGTAGAACCAGAAATAGGATCTAAGCAGTTTAACACCAGAGCTTACTGCATTATTCTACTTCAAAAGTTATGATGTTTGCTTAGTACGCATATTGGGCTTAGTACATGTATTACCCTCCCAGAGACCTAGTAGCAAATTTCCTGGAGACACTAGAATTTCTGCGAGATTGATTTTAAAACCTAGTTCTAATTATGTAACTATATCCACACCTGCTGCACTATGAGTTTGTAGCTTAGCTCCTTATATCAAGTTGTGACATATATTACCCCTCCTTTGAAACTATAAGATCCATGTGATTTACTCTGGCCAATACAATATAAATAGAATATTGCTATTGAAACAGAAGACAAATGTGGATCAATGATAAGTTGATTAATTTCGGATTCTACTTGGATTCAATTATGCCTATAGGATCTTAATATAATACCTAAAATTAAATAATTGTATATGGACTGTCTTTTCTTCTTTATGTGGTAGAAGTCATAATGTGATAGATTATGCCTTAAGAGTCTTTGCATGCTCTTTATCTCTCTTTCAGAATCTTGCTTAAAAAAAAAACAAAAGCCTGCGCTAGCCAGTTGGATAATGAGAAAACAGGTGGAGGCAAACCCGACTGTCCAAGCTGAGGTCATTCTAAATCAGCCCAAAGACAGCAAGATCCTCAACACATGAGACAGCCCAGAAAGATCATCACATTTGGCCGCCTGATTCACTCACAGCTGATCACAAATAAATGAGTGAGCTCAGCCAAGAACAGAAAGTCTGCTCAGCTGATCTCATTCTCACTAAATAATACATTATTTATTCACTGAAAGTTATAGAAAAACCTGTAACTTTTAAAATAGATTTTTAAAATTTTGTTTTACTCAATAACAAAAAAGTCGTAACATTTAGCTAAATATATAGATACTTTTCTTCTGATTACAAAACATTAGTATTGTGTAAATTTCAACACATAAATTTATAAAATATAATTAAAAAATAGGTAACAAATCAAACTGAGTGTTACATTTATAATTATTGTTTTACATAGCAGATATAATATTAATGATGTAACTTATTCAATATTTGATCATATTAATAATTTTGTTAAAGTTGTATTCTTTGTATTTGTCTGCAATTCTTGATTATTTTCATGGTTTAAACATTTGCTCTTTGCAAATTTTTAATTAAGTTTCTCTACTTAGATTTCTTAGCAATAGTTTCATGGTGCTATTCACTTTGCAATAGCCTTTAACTATTGTGATTAAGAATCCTGTAAAGTTTTTAGAAAATATATTCCCAGGTATTCTGCCTAAACTCAGTAAATATGTGCAGAATTAATTATTTTAATATTTGCTCATATATATACATACATATATAATATATATAAATACATATATTTATAATATATATAAATACATATAGTTATAATATATAAATACATATAGTTATAATATATATAAATACATATATTTATATATATTATATATGTATATGTGTGTGTGTATTTATACATATATATATATATATCTGAGACAGTCTCGCTCTGTCTTCTGTCACCCAGGCTGGAGTGCAGTGGCATGATCACAGCTCACTGCAACCACTGCCTCCCAGACTCAAGCGATTCTTCCACTTCAACCTCCCGTGTAGTTGGGACTACAGATGCATGCCACCACACTAGCTACTATTTTTTGTGTTTTTGTTCAGATGGGGTTTCACGGTATTGCCCAGCCTGGTCTCAAACTCTGTACTCAACCAATCCTTCCACCTTGACCACCCAAAATACTAGGGTTATAGGTGTGAGCCATCATGCCCTGCCTCTTCTAATTTTTTTCATAAAATATTTTTATATCAAATAAATCAAATGTTTGCTATATGTTTTTAATTTTCAAATTTTTATCCTGTTTACATTTACTCAATCCACATTTAATTCATTTTTAGGTATTATGTTTGATGAATATATGAACTGAATATTTTCCAGTTACTAGCAATCAGTTTGCTAGCTCAAGTCATTAATCCTTGCTTTGCAAATGTTTACATTACCCTTATACCAAAGGCTTAATATATACTATGAACATTTAGTGAACTTTATTTTATATATTTTTGGACTCATCTACTTCACTTATTAATCAGCATCTCATTCTTTTAAGCATTATAGATTTTTGAATAATTAAAAATAATTTTACTGAGGTATACTTTTTTACATGTAATAAAAATCACCCTTTGTAAGTATAAAATGTATTAAGTATGAGAATGTAACAAGCACCAAAATCAAAATATAGGACAGATACAAACTCCAAGATACCTTTTAGCTCCTTTGAGCTGCTCTCCTCTGAGCTGTTCTCCTCCTCCAGCTCAATCATGTATACAGTTTCTGTCACTATACTGTTGCCTTTTCCCAAATATCATCTAAATGTACTCATACAGTATCTAGTTATCTTTGCTTGATTTCTATCATATGGTGATATGGTTTGGCTGTGTCCTCTCACAAATTTTAGTTTCCATAATTCCCATATGTCTTTTGAGGGAGCCAGTGGTATGTGATTGGATCATGGTGTCGGTTTCCCCCGTGCTGTTCTTGTGATAGTGAGTGAATCTCATGATATCTGATGGTTTTGTGAACATCTGGTGTTTCCCCAGCTTGCATCACTCCTTCTACTGTCCTGGGAAGAGGTGCCTTTCACCATTATTGTAACTTTTTTGAGGCTTCCCCAGCCCAGCAGAACTGTAAGTAAATTAAATGACTTTTCTTTATAAATTCAGCTATTTCTTCATAGTAGCATGAGAATAGACTAATAAACCTAGTATTATGCTTTCAGATTTACACATATTGTTGCATGTTTTAGTTATTTGTATATATTTATTTTTAAATAATATTCCATTATAAGAACAGATAGTAATTTATCTGTTCATCAGTTAAGGGACCTTTGGGTTGCTTTTTCTTTGGGCTATTATCTAAAAAGTTGCTATGAAGGCTGGATGCAGTGGTTCACACCTGTAATCCCAGAACTTTGGGAGGCCAAGGGAGGTGGATCACCTGAGGTTGGGAGTTCAAGACTTGCATAAATAACATGGAGAAACCCTGTTCCTACTAAAAATACAAAATTAGCCAGGCATGGTGACGCATGCCTGTAATTCTAGCTACTCGGGAAGCTGATGCAGGAGAATCGCTTGAACTAGGGAGGCAGAGGTTGCAGTGAGCCGAGATCATGCCATTGCACTCGAGCCTCAGCAACAAGGTCAAAACTAGGTCTCAAAAAAAAAGTTGTTATGAATATTTATTTGCCACTTTTTATGGACATATATTTTTCACTTCTCTTGTGGAAATACATGAGAGAGATTTCTGGTTCACATGGTAATTGCATATTAATTTTATAAGAACTAGCCAGTCTTTGCAAATTGGCTATACTAATGTATGTTACCAGAAGCAATGTGTAAGAGTTGTAGTTGCTGCACAGCCTTGCTAACGCTTACCATGTTTAGTCTTTTTGATTTTAGCCATTCAAGTGAGTGTGAAGTAATATTTCATTATGATTTTAATTTCATGATCAATAAAGTTGGGCAACTGTCAATATGTTATTAACAATTAATATATTTTCTTTTGTGAGCAATTCATTCAAATGTGAGAATTATTTACATATTCTTGATATAATTTTTTGACAGAAATATATTTTTTGACAACTCTCAATCTATGCCCTATGTATTTTTATTTTCTTAAACAGCTCCTATGATAAACAATGTTTATTTTTTAACAAAATATCACAAATGGTAAACAAGATAAATAAAAAGAAAACCACATTCAGGTCCACTACAGTAAAATGGCTGAAAAAAATGAGAAAAAAAAATCTTAGACACAGTTAGATTAAATGATAGAGTACCCTCAATTGAGCATCAATAGAATTGACAGCTAATTTCCAAACAGAAACCATGTGTATTCATTTTCCATTGTTACCATAGTAAATTCCCATATACCTAGTGGTTCAAAGAAACACAAGTGTATTTTATTACAGTTCCGTAGGTATGAAGTCCAGGTTGCTTAATCTGGTTTCTCTGTCAAGTGTTTCACAAAACTGAAATCAAAGTGTCACATGCTATACCGGTTTTAGAAGAGTGTGAAAAGAATCAAGTTCATTCAAGTTTTGGCAAAATCAAGTTCCTTTCAGTTGTAGAACTGAAGACTTAATTTTATGTCCATCTGTCAGCTTAGGGGTGCCACTATTTCCTAGGAGCCTCTCTCTAATCCTTGCGTGTGGACCCTGAAACATCAGAGTCAGTAATGGTGCCTAAAATTCTGTGTTTGTAATCTCTCTGAATTTCCCTTGTGCCAACTGTCTTCTGCCTTTCTTCTTCCATAACATATTTCTGACTCATCTGCCTTCCTCTTTTGCTCTTAAACATTTCATTGGGCCCAGCTGGATAATCCAGGGTAGTCTCAGTAATTTAAAGGCCTCCAGCAGTAACCTCAGTTACATCCTCACAGTCCCTTCAGTGCAGTACCAAGATTGTGTTTGACTGAACAATCGGTAAACGAGAATCATTGGAGGACATCTTCAAAATTCTTCCTACCACATCACAGAAGACAACCAGATGGTATCTTCACAAAATAACTATCAAAAAGTTTGAATGGAGTTTTATAAGAAGAAATATCCACATAAACAATAAACATATTAAAAAGAATTCAACATTGTTAGTCTTCAGAGAAATGCAAGTAACACTAAAAGCCAATAATAACATACTTCCAGCTGGGTTTAAAAAGACTATTAGCACCAAGTTGTGTTAAGAACGTAGAACAACTAACATATTGCTGATGAGAGTACTAATTGGTAAAACTACTTTAAAGAACCGCTTTATATTATTACATGAAGTCGTATACACAACTTTGGCTCAGCAATTCCACTTGCAGATATACACTGTCCCCAAATTCTGATGTATATTTACTAAACGATTTGTATAGGGATGTTTCAAGCAGAATGTTTTATAGTATCTTAAAATAAAAAATACCAGAAAGATACATATTTTGGAATATGAAGAAATATTATGACAAGAATGAATAATCTACAATCATAGGCAACAATATAGATAAATCTCAAAAACATAAACATATGCCAAAGTAGTCAGAAATGAAACAATATACTATACAATTTTATTTATATAAAGTATAAAAACGGTGAAACATATTAGATTTTTTTTAAAGTTTTAGAAGACTAATTAACAGAGATTATGGTGCATCTGTAAGAAGACACATGGGACTTTTGGGAAGTTTATATTTTGTTTCTTAATTTGATGTTTTTAATTTAAAGAATTCAAGCTGAATATTCTTTTGTACTTTTTAATGTATATTAAAATATAATAAAATTCAATGCAATTGTCATAAAATTTAGTACAATTTAATATAACACTCTAAAATGTTTTAACATTCAAATATCTAAAGGCAGTAGAAAATGTAGAAAAGGGCCGGGCACGGTGGCTCACGCCTGTAATCCCAGCACTTTGGGAGGCCGAGGCGGGTGGATCACGAGGTCAAGAAATCAAGACCATCCTGGTCAACATGATAAAACCCCGTCTCTACTAAAAATACAAAAAATTAGCTGGGCACGGTGGTACGTGCCTGTAATCCCAGCTACTCAGGAGGCTGAGGCAGGAGAATTGCCTGAACCCAGGAGGCGGAGGTTGCGGTGAGCCGAGGTCACGCCATTGCACTCCAGCCTGGGGAACAAGAGCGAAACTCTGTCTCAAAAAAAAAAAAAAAAAGAAAGAAAATATAGAAAAGCAGGCAGAAACTGGAATAGAAAATTGTACGTAGGGAAATATACCTGGAGAATTTCCTGGTTCATCTTCTTCCTCTCCCTCTCCTGACTTTCTTTCTCCTTTTTTCTGTCTTCCTTTAGTTTTTTCTTTCCCTTCATCTTTCTTTCTTTTCCTTATTTATCTTTTTCTCCATGAAGAAAGGCCCCAGCCTGTACAGCAGCCCAGAGTAACTGCACTCCAACGGCAATGGAAATTTTACTGGCTTAAGTAATGAAAGAACAATAGTTGAAGTTACAACAACCACTAGAAGATAGGGGCATATTCTAAAAGGAAGAGTGTCACAAGGATTGATGGTCCGACATTCTAATTCCAAACTCTTCTTGGTCCTCAGACCAACCTCTAAACTATTTAGCATAGGGACAGATAAAAAATAGCATGGATAACCCAAAATAACTGTCCTGAAATTTATAATGCCAAAACGTCTAAGCCTAAAAATACAAAATTTACTAAATTGGCTAAAAAAATTTTTAGAAATAGAAAACACATGAAAGAGTTGTTGATGAACCTAGATCTATAGAAGTCACTCAATATGAAGAAAAGAATAGACCCGTAGCAATAACAAATAGAGAAACAGAGGCTTAGAGACCTGTGGGACAAAATTAAGTGGTCTAAGACATGTCCAGTTGGAGTAGCAGAAAAAGAAAATAAATAAAACAAAATGATTATTTGTAAGAAGCAATATATAGAGGAATATGAAAAAGTTGGATACAGTGATAGCAAGCAAAGAAATTGAAACTGTAAAATGTAAAAATGGTGAAAATTAAAAATTTAAGATGATTGTATGTGTATATATATATGCACACATAAATATGTTAGAATATATATATTTAATGACCTCAAATTTTTCATTTTCATTACTTTTACATTTACTCTGTGTGAGTGTGCATGTGTGTGTGTGTGTGTGTGTGTGTGCATGTATGTACATTGCCTTATTTTGTTTTCTAGAAGTAGCTGAAACAAAGGAAAAAGGACAACTGGAAGAAAATGCAGTATTTATTTTCAAATGAGAAAGTCGTGATACGTATGTGGATATATACATACATATACTTATATATGTATGTATCGTACACAATTATACATACATGGATATGTGTGTATATACACACATACATAAGCACACATATCCATGACTTTCCTATTTGAAAATAAAGTAATTATTTTAATATTGCACTTTCTTCCATTGCCCTTTTCCATCTTTTCAGGCTACTTCCTTAAAAACATCAGCAGTACAAATGGTTAAAAATAAAGAAAAGAGAGAGTATAATTGAAAGACCAAATACTTGAGATGGGAGGAGTAGGTGGGGTAAAATTCACAGAGTTTAAAATGCGGAAAAAGTCACAGAGTTTAATTCTGATCTGTGCCCCATCTTCTACCTGAGTTTGGCCTAATGCAGCTGCAGCTGCCACCTAGCCAAAGAAAAAAGGAGAAGCCAGACTCTGTTGAACATACCTAGAATAATGCTCACTGTCAAGCAATGGGCTGATGTGAGATGAAGACATGAGTGGAACACACTCCCCACAGCTTCTTGCCCATGCTGCTTGCTTGAGAGGGCCCCAGCCTTTCTGCTCACAAGCCCACAACTTACACCATTTTGAGAGTTTAGACACATTGTTTGGTGACCCAGCAGCGGCTGCCATGGCAGGCATTTTAGTCTTAAGCCAGATATTGGAGCATTTGCTCTGGAATGAAGGATGGGTCCCACAGCCAGATTTAAGCAGTGAGTGTGGAGAGTGATCTAGCAGAAAACTTTGGAATTAGTCTCTCTCCTATTGCAGGAGGAGAGTTGCCAAACCAAAGCTTTCTCCTGGTGGCAAGACTTGCAGCTAGGGACAGTTGTGTGAGATGGAACTGTCCTGTATGTGTCATTGCTGGGTGCCCCAGCCTGCTCCCTTGGTCACTCGAGGAACAGTGCTCCACCAGCTCTAAGGATCAGGAAGGAGGTAGGACCCACTCCTCTGGAGATTTAACCCTTGATACTGACTGCCTCTAAGGAAGAGTGGAGCACAGCTTGCAAAGCCCCTCTGAGGTCAAAGGAAAGGTAGTACTACCAAAGCTCAGGAACAGACTTGGAAAGAGGGTGATTTCTTACCCAATGCCCCCTCCTCATTGTACTGTTGAAGACTTGGCAATGGCTCTTCTCCTCTGGGCTCCGGAAGTGTGGGCTGGAAGAGACTGCTTCTCAGGCTTCTTCAGTGGCTCCACCCCAACTGAAGATGAAAGTACCTCTGGGAAGGGTGCTTTTCATGCTCCTCTGTTGACTCCTTTTCTGCCCCTACCCACTAGTTATTACTCTTAAATATCACCTACCGGAATGCAGCCTGAATTACACCACCAAACAAAATTATGCATTGCTACGACAAGCAATATCAGAGAAAGCCACTGCAGTAACCTCTGCAATCAAGGAACCTATATGAGCCTTGGAACCTGAAAGCGCCCACAAGCAAAGTGAATTGATTATTAACAATATACACCATAATCATATTCCCAAGGGAAAAAAAGAATGAGAAATCAGGAAGCTCCATCTGAGTGATACCAAATAATAATAATAATAATAATAATAATAATAATAAAAGTGTCAGCTCTCTCGGATGAGAAGAAACCAGCAGCACAACTAATCTAAATACAAAAGGTTGGAGTGTTCCGTTTCCTACAAAGCATCCCACACTGGCTAGGAAATGAATTGAAGTAAAAATGAAATGCCTGAAATGACAGATATAAAATTCAAAATATGGATGGCAAAGAAACTTAATGAAATATGGGAGAAAGTTTAAATTCAACACAAATTAGAAAAAAAATCTAAAATTCAAAAGATGGTATTTCTATATTAAGAAGAAACAGAACTTTTATGATAGAAGAATTCACTACAAAAATTTGAAAATACAATTGTAAGCCTTAATAACAGACAGGACCAAGCAGAAGAAAGAATCTTAGAGCTCAGATAATGATCCTTTGAATAGACTTAGACAAAAATTGTTTAAAAGTTAAAAAGGCTTTGAGAAATATGGAGTTATGTAAGGCTACCAATTTCTATGACTTACTGGCATTTCTTAGAGAGAAAAGAGAATGTAAGCAATTTGAATAACATATTTGGGCATCTAATTCAGAAAAATTTTTACAATTTTGCTAGAGAAATTGACATGCAGATATAAGAAATCCTGAGATCTCCTGTGAGATACTATACAGGTAACCATATATGAGTCACATTGTCACCAGACTAGCCAAGGTTAATACAAAAGAAAAAACTCTTAAAGAGAGCTAAAGAAAAAGATATTACCTACGAAAGGAAATCAATCATACTAACAGTGGACTCCCTCAGCAGAAACCTTATAAGCCAGAAAAGATTAGGGCTCATATTTAGCATTGTTAAAGAAAATAAATGCCAGCCCAAAATTTCATATTCCATCAAACTGAGCTTCGTAAACTAAGGGGAAATAAGGTCTTTGCTATACAAGCAATCACTAAGGTAATTCATCACCAGCAGATCAGCCCTGCAAGAGATGCTTAAGGGAATTATAAATAAAAACATCAAAGAATGACACTTGCTGCCACAAAAGCACAGGTAAGCATATAGCCCACAGACCCTGCAAAGCAACTACGCAATACTAGCTAACTACACTACAACAGGAAAAAAAACTCTCACACATTAATATTAACCTCGAAGGTAAATGGCCTGAACACTCCACTTAAAAGACATAGAACAGCAAAGTGGATACGAAAACAAGACTCACCTTACTGTTGTTTTTAAGAGACCCATCTCACATAGGCTCAAAGTGAAGGAATGGAGAAAGATCTATCATAAAAATGAAAACAAAATGAAGTAGGGGTTTCTATTCTTATATCAAATAAACAGACTTTAAAACAACAACAGAAAAAAAATGACAAAGAAGAGCATTACATAATGATAAAAGTTTTAACTCAACAAGAAGACTTAACTATCCAAAATATTTATGCTTCCAACATTGGAGCCCCCAGATTTACCAAATGATTACTTCTAGACCTAAGAAAAGACTTTTATAGCTGAATAATAACAGTGAGGGATTTAAATACATCAATGACAGTGTTAGACAGATTTTCAAAGAAGAAAACTAACAAAAGAAATCTTGGACATAAATTCAACACTTGAAAATTAGAACAAATGGACAACTATCTGTAGTTGTTTATTAGTATGACTACAGTGCAGTATACTCTACCCAACCACGGAATATGAGTTATTCTCACCTGCACTTGGAATATACCCTAAGACTGACAACATGCTTGGTCATAAAGCAAGTCTCAGTAAATTCAAAAAATCAAAATCATAATAAACATCTTCTCGGATCGCAGTGGAATATAAAATTAGAAATTAATACCAAAAGGAACTCGCAAAATCATACAAATACATAAAAGTTAGACAACTTATACCTAAATGACTTTTCAGTAAAAAGCATAATTAAGGCAGAAATTGAAGACAACAACAACAACAAAAAACCTTTAAAACAGTAAAAATAGAGGCACAACACGCCAAAATCTCTGGAATACAGAAAAAAAGGGGGTAAGGGAAAAGTTTATAGCACTAAATATCGATTAAGAGGATACAAGGATCTCAAATTAACATTCTAACTGAACTCCTAAAGGAACTAGAAAAACAGGAATAAACTAAACCCAAATCTAGAAAGAAAAGGAAATAACTAAAATTAGAAGACAACTAAATAAAATTGCAACCTGAAAAACCATACAAAGGATAAACAAAATGAAAATTTGGTTTTTAAATAGTAAACAAGATGGATAGATTTGTCACTAGATTAACAAAATAGAGAGAGAAAATCCAAATAAGTACGATCAGAAATGAAAAGGTGACATCATAGGCAACTTCGCAGTAACACGAAAGATCCTTAGCGACTACTTGAACATCTCTATACACACAAACTAGAAAATCTAGAGGCAATAAATACATTCCTGGAAACACACAACCTTTCATGATTGAACCAGGAAGAAACACAAACACTAAACAGACCAATGATGAGTAATTAAAAAACTACTGACTGAAAAAAGCCCTGGACCAGATGAATTCACAGCTAAATTTTACCAAATAGCTGGTACCAATCCTACTGAAACTATTCCAAATGATCAAGAAGGAGAAACTCCTTTCTAATTTATTATATGAGACCAGTATCATCCTGATACCAAAATCTGCCGAAGACACAACAGAAAAAGAAAACTACATGTCAATATCCCTAATGAACATAGACACAAAAATTGTTAACAAAATACTAGCAAATGGATCAACATTTGCAAATCAATTGATGTAATTAAACACATAAACAGAATTAAAAACAAAAAACATATGATCATCTCACTAGATGCAGGAAAACATTTGATAAAATCCGTCATCCCCTCCTGATTAAAAAAACTAGGCATGGAAGGAATACACCTCAAAATAATAACACCTATAGCCAACATTACAGTGATTGGGCAAAACCTGGAAGCATTTTCCTTAAGAACTGGAACAAGACAAATATGTTTGCTCTTCTATTCAACACAGTGTTGGAAGTCCTGGGCAGAGCAGTAAGGCAAAAGAAAAGGAAAGAAAGAAACAGAAAGGAAGGAAGGGAGGGAGGGAGGGAGGGAAAAAGAAAGAAAAAAGGAAGGAAAGGAGAGAGAAAGAGAAGAAAAAGAAGAGAAGAGAAGTGAAAGCATCCAAATAGGAAAAAAGGATGTCAGATTTTCTCTTTGGTAATGAATAATTCTGTATTTAGAAAACCATAAAAATTCCATCAAAATAATTGCATTAGTCTGTTCTTACACTGCTATAAAGAACTGTCCTAGACTGTATAATTTGTAAAGAAAAGTGGTTTAATTGACTCACAGTTCTGGATGGCTGTGTGGGCCTCAGGAAACTTGCAATCAAAAGAAACGTCTTCATAGGGGCAGAGGGAGAAAAGAAGCAAGCAAGAGAGGAACTACCAAACACTTACAAAACCATCAGATCTCATGAGAACTCACTCACTATCACAAGAACAGCATGAAGGGAACTATGTCCATAAGCCAATAACTTTCACAAGTCTTCTGCCTCAACACCTGGAGATTACAATTCAAGATTAGATTTAGGTGCATTCAAAAAAACCTAACAATATCATTCCACACCTGGCCCCTCCCAAGTCTCATGTCTTTTCACATCTTAAAACACAATGATGTCTTCCCAACCATCTCCCAAAGTCTTAACTCATTTCAGCATTAACTCAAATGTCTACAGTTCAAAGTCTCATCTGAGACAATGCAAGTCTCTTCTACCTATGAATTGGTAAAAGAAAAAAAAAATGTTGTTCCAAGATGCAATGGGGGTATAGGCATTGTGTAAATATACCCATTCCAAATGGGAGAAATTGACCACAACAAAGGGACTATGGGCCCCATGCAGTTTCAGAATACAGTGGGGATAATCATTAAATCTTAAAGCTCTGAAATGATTTCCTTTGACTCTATGTCTCACATACAGGTCACATCGATGCAAGAGGTGGTGTCTCATAGTCTTGGGCAACTACACCCCTGTGGCTTTGCAGGGTATAGCCCCCTCCTGGCTATTTTCACAGCTGTCGTTGAGTGGCTGTGGCTATTCCAGATGCACAGTGCAAACTACTGGTGGATCTACCATTCTGTGGTCTGCAGCACAGAGCACATCTGGAGCAGGCACAGTGGGGATGCCAGCTGCAGTAAGGGAGGTACAGCCTGGGCTGCATGCTCTGTGGAACCAGCAAGACCAGGAACAGGTGGGAGCCCCTCCCCTTATTGAGTTGACAGGACAGAAGCCCTAAGCTCCTGGGTGCATCAGCAGCCATTTGGCTGTGACTCCAGATTGTGTATCACTGCACTCAGGGGCTGAGTAAGCCCCGTGCCCCCAAAGGCTAAGATGTGCCTGCTTCTATCCCTGGTCTCTCCCTGTTCCCAGAGCCCACTTTGATTTTGCAATACAGTTGTAGCCAGGACAGGTTACATTGCAACCCAGTCAGATGTGTGTGCACTTAGGGCAACACCGACACACCAGCACCCTGCCACCTCAGCCCTCTTGAGACTTTGGGCACCAGCAAGCATGGGAGGGAGGTTGAGGGGCTGAGGGCAGCTTAGAGAAGGTCTTCTGGCTCCCCTCATTACGAACAGCCTGGGTGCCATGGAAGACATGTTAATGGCAGGAGGCAGACAGTTTCCTGGCCTGAAAGCGGTGTGTCCCCAGTGAAACCCCACCTTCAAGCCAGGGATGGCCTGAAGCCTGGGGGCTAGGCTGACAGTTCTGGATGGAGTCCGCAGCCTGGATTGAGAAATTATGGTGCCTTTTTCTGGCCCAGTCATGGCTACCCATGGACCAATCAGTACACGTTCTTCCTTCTGAGCCCATAAAAATTCCAGATTCGAACACACGCCAGCCAGACTTGAACACACATCAGGATGACCTGTCTGTGGAAAACAGCTACTGCTACAGGTCTCCAAAACCTGTTCTGTTGCTCAATGAAGCTCCTTTCCACTTTCCTCATCATCCAGTTGTCTGCATGCCTCATTCTTCCTGGATGTGGGACAAGAGCTCGGGACCTGCCAAATGGCAGGACTGAAAGAGCTATGATACAAACAGAGCAGAAACACTCCCCACCACCCTACTTGTGATGTTGGAGATGATGAAAGGAGAAAAGAACTGTGGCCCTTTAGGAAGCCCAGACCTAGGGGCTCTCAAATACAGGGCTGTATCACCCTCTTTGGGGCTCTATGGTTCCTGCTGTCTCCAAGTTTCTGGGTACTACCACATTCCCTGCAGTGGAAGCTTCCTGTGTTACACCTGGTCCAGCCACAGATTTGCACAGAGCCTGTGCTGGAGCTGTCCACACTCCCATAGCCAGCACACCTGGCTGTGAGCAGTGGCTGAACCCTGTGCTCATTCACAAACTGCTCACCACTCTGTGCCTGGCTTGGCCTTGGCAGGTGTGGGATTCAGGCCAGTGGTGCAAACCAAGTGCAGCCTGCCAAGCCAAGTGGGTGAAATGACCCCAGTAGGCCTGACCAAAACTTGGGCCAAGGCACCACCAGCCACAGATGTTTCCAGCTGCAAAAGTAACACTCTCAGGATCCCATGATGGTATCACAGATCCACTAGGCAGTGCCCCAGCGGGAACTCTGTGTATAGAGGTTCCAACTCCACATTTCCCTTCCGCACTGCCCTGTCAGAGGTTCTCCCTGAGGGCTTCAGCCCTGCAGCTTCTTCTCTCTCCTGCTACCCTATGACGAGGTTCCTTCTTCCATGATTCTAAGTTTCCTATGGCCTCTTTAGTCAAGCAGTACTCTGAGTCAATCAAATCTTTTTTCTTTATAAATTACCTAGTCTCAGGCATTTCTTTATAACAGTGTGAAAATGGACAAATACAGTAAATTGGTATTGAGAAGAGTGGGGTACTGCTATAAAAATACCACAAAATGTGGAAGAGATTTTGGAAAAAAAATAAAAAACTTTGAAACATGTAAATGAGATCAGTGTGTTTCAGCTCCCACACAGGAGTGAGAACATATAATATGTGTCTTTCTGCACCTGGTTTATTTCACTTAACACAATGTTCTACAGTTCTGTCTAGTTTGTTGCAAGTGATAGAATTTCCTTACTTTTATGGCTGAAAAGTATTTCACTGTGTATATGTCCCACATTTGCTTTGTCCATTCATCCACTGACGAACACTTAGGTCAATTCCATATCCTGGCCGTTGTGAATAGTGCTGCAGCAAACATAGAAGCATGGATGTGTACCCAACAGTGAAATTCCTCTGGGACTATTAGCAAGTTTTTTTTCAGATTTTGTCAGCCCAACTTCTTTCTCAAGTGTAGCTTCTGGGAAGAAAGGACTTATGTGTTAAATGAATGATGTTTATAAAAAGCAGTATCTTATCAATCCCCTTCTACATTTTTCTTAAAACAAAACCTAAGATTATTTTATTTCTGGGAGGCTTTGTGTTAAGCCTTCCTCTAGCTTCTGATTTCAGCTAATGTTTTTGAAAAATTATTTTTAGTGGTTTAACCAGAATATATTTTGTTTTACATTAAATACTGTACTCCAATTGCCCACAGATTGGTCAAGCAAGCAGGTCTTCTTTAGTCTATGATCTAGAAATATATACTGTATCTTCTTGAATAATGGCCTTAAAAAGATATGTCTAATTCTAAGCCCTGGAATCTACAAAGGTGACTTTATTTGGAAAAATAGACCTTGGTGATATAATTAAGTTAAGCAACTAGAGTTGAGATTATAAGGAAGAAAAGGGAAGTGACATGGATATAGAGGGGACACAGGAAAGAACACCATGTGGAGAGAAAGGAAGAGATGTGAGTTTTGCTGACAGCCAAGGAATATCTGAAACTACCAGGAACTGGAAGAGTCCCCAAAGCATTCACCCCTGTGCCTTTGGAAGGTAGCCCTGCTAACATTATGATTTTGAACTTCTGGCCTCAGGAATTATAAGAGAAACATTTCTGTTGTTTTAGGCTACCAAGTTTGTGTTAACTTCTTGCTGCAACCTTAAGAAACCAATACATGTATTCCGAGTGAGATCCTCTTCCAAATGCAGTGTGATTTGTGGTCCATAAATTCTTTATTTCGATTGGGGGCACGCAAAATGTATTACCATCTCTAACTTACCCATTCTCATCAATTCTGCATTCCAGATTTTGGGGAGCTCAAAAAGGCAGCACAGTGAAACTTTGGAGACAAAATTTGAAATTACAGTTCTAACTTTCCTAGTTCTGTGACCTTCAATGTATTTCTTGATATCTCTTTACCTGTGTTTCTAAATCAGAAAGTGGCAATAATGATTGTACCTACCTTATATGCTGTTATTAAAAAAATCAGTAATTTAAAGTACTCCAAAAAGTAGCACATAATTACTGCTATTATAATTGAGATTGTCATTTAACTAGTATGATATTGTAACTGTCATATGTATTGTATGATAATGTAAAGTTATTTGAAGGATAAAAATTTCACTGAGGATGAAAATCATACTTTTTAATCTCTTTTAGAGATTACCAAAGTGTGACTGTTCGTTAAAAGTCTATTTATTACCTACCAAAGTGTGGCTATTTATTAAAAGTCAATATTGTTGTTAAGGATGGTAGATGAATTGTGTCCTCTGCCTATCCAATGGAATAAAGTTTAATCTTATAAAAATGTATTAGTAAATGATATTGAAAATAGTTGCTTTTTTAAATTCAGGAAATATCTTTAGGAAAATGGATCACATTACATAAATTTCCTTAATTCCACAAATACTGAACATGAAATAGATCAAATGCCAATGTCAAAACTGAATCACCTAAAACTTGTACACACATTATAAATAAATTTTGATGTTATTAAATTCAAAAAACCATCTATTTAATACAAGACACATAATAAGGATTTAATATACGTAAAATTAGGGCTAATTCATATTCTTGGACAAAATCCCAGAAAGCTGTACCAGGGGTATAATATTGTCAAATTAATAACATTGTGCAGAAAGACCCCACCAATTTTAGCATAATAACATATATTTATCTAACACATTGTAATTGCAATACATTTTAACAACATGGACACTATGGAGAGTGAATCCTCCCAATTATCTTGTATTCCTGCATAATAGAAGTCCATATTACTGAGAGCAAAAATTAGGCTTTTAGAAGTCTTTCCCAAGAATTCTTGCCCTCTTATTTATTAGAGGAAATCCTAAGTTAATTGAGGATCCAATTTAATTAACTTTATAGAATGGGATGAGCATAAACAGATTGATAGAGCAAATAGCTTATAATTTGGATAATAGTGGGCCTGTTGGGGTGTGTGGGGCTAGGGGAGGGATAGCAGGGAGTGGAGGAATCGGGGAGGGGTATTATTAGGAGAAATACCTAATGTAGGTGAGGGGGGAATGGATGCAGCAAACCATGGCATGCATATACCTATGTAACAATCCTGCATGATCTGCATGTGTACCCCTGAACTTAAAGTATAATGAAGAAAAGGAAAAAATTCATTTGAAAATAATAAAGCAATTAATTTTTTACCAAAATGAGAAGAAATACTTTTGTACTGGTCCTTGCCACAAAGTTGTTTATCACTATATTCAAAGTTGCATTAACAATTTAGTATAATAGGAGTTTTCAACTCTCATTTGTCCACAGATCCACCCATGGATGAGAGAGCATTTTGGGAATCCAGCAGATAGATCCCAGCACTTGGTTGGAACAAAAATATCTAAAACAGATACATTAAAAGGAATAGGAAAAACAAGCTGGGTGCGGTAGCTCAGGCCTGTAATCCCAGCATTTTGGGAGGCTGAGGCAGGTGGATCACCTGAAGTCAGGAGTTTGAGACCAGTCTGGCCAACATAGTGAGACCCCATCTCTACTAAACACACACACACACACACACACACACACACACACACACATATAGCTAGGTGTGGTGGTGCATGACTGTAATCGCAGCTACTAAGGAGGCAATGCTGGAGAATCGCTTGAACCTGGGAGGCGGAGACTGCAGTGAGCTAAGATTGCACCATTGCACCACAGCCTGGGAGACAAAAGCGAAACTTGGTCTCAAAAAAAAAATTCACTCTACACACATCACCACTATCCCCAAAGATGGCACAGCTGAATGCTAAGAGAGAGCCCTTCAGCCCATAATATCTCCCTCAAGGAAAAGTAAGAGTGTAGTGAACACCCAGTCATGTGAGATACTGCACAGGAGCTGTCCTCACCCCACTTCAGAGGGCCAGTTTCTACTAACCATCTTACAGACTCCACCATAAACCTTTCAGGATGCATCAACTCTGACTCCCTCTCAGTTAGTCCTTGCGTACCCTCATCACTGTATGTATCCCACACCTTTTAGAAGAAGATGGCATACATGAGCCTCTGCAAATCATATGCCCAAAGAAAGCTCACTTCAGTCTGCAGGATTGGGATAAGTCATGTATCTTGAACATTTCAGGGCACTGTTCCAGGGAAAATAAATAGTAAGTTCTCATCATGCAGCATGGCTTTTCAGGATTGAGAGAAAAAAAGTAACACTCTTAGGGTGTCCCAATAAAGGGAACAAGAAGCGAGTAGCTCTTTGGTTTTAGAGTCTCACAGAATCCCTAGATCAACTGTTTGGTGCAGAGAAGTTACACGCTAACTCTACATTATTCTTAAATGTTTCCCTACATACCATTTGCTCCAGCAGTATCAATGTGTTTCCTTATTCTTCCATGGTTTACATAGGCTCTTCTCTCTGCCTAGAATTATTTTTTTCTTTCTCTCTTCTTTTTTACCTAATTTATTCTTAAATACCTAGAATGAAAAATAAATGTTATTCTAATAATGAAGTCATGTAGAAAGTAAACCAGAAAATAAAAGAAAAAGGAAAGTTGGTTTAATGTTAGACTTGTGATACAAAGTTCACTCATCTTGACTTACAAAATACATTATCACCCCTACAACCACAGCTTCATTTTAAATGTTTTCTTCCTGCCTGTTTATTCAACTTGGGTTTAATAATTAGAAGTGTAGTACATATTGCTTGATCAAATTAGTTATTACATAGCAGGGTTGCCTACCTCTTTTTATAGAAATCAAGATAAGAAATGCTTTCTGCTTTGCAGACCGTATAGTCTGTGTCATAATTACTCAACACTGCCATTGGAGCTTTAAGCCATTCATAAACAATATATGAATAATTGAGAGTGTGTTCAAATGGTACTTTGGTTTCAGAAAATTTGCCAGCCAAGGTAGGCCCACTGGCCTACAGGCCACTGCTATAGAAAAATTTCACACATTTGTTGCAAAATACCTTCCAATGAGTTAATGTTGATTAAAAAACAAGAGAGAAAAAAATTACAGCTATAATGAAAATGAGAAGCATGTAACATTATTTAAGGCTCTTTAAATTTTCTTTCCAAAGTATGATTTCTGAAAAAATAAATAAATAAAACACAACAGAACTTAACAATATTTTTTATTCACGACTATAAAACGTTGATGTGACTTAATGCATTTGATTTTGAGTTAACTAGTTTTAAAATATGATTTCTGTCAACTAACATCAATGGTGAATGTTGAAAATTGATATTATTTTGGAAGTATTTTTTCTTCTATCCTGATAATATAGAGTAGTTATGAGACAAATATATTTTTGTAGTATAACATTTACATGAAAATACTAACTACATTCGTAGCATTCTTTCAAAGGCATTTTAATTGTATTCAAATTAGTTGTATTACTTTGAAAACAATAATATCAATAGAAAATTAAAAGGCAATTTGTAAAAAGGACCTAATTGATATGAAGGTGTGATATATAAAGCTTAAAAAGAGTGAGATTGGTGCCTATGTATATTTCTGTATATCTTGTGCAAAAATATATGAGAAAATAGCTTAACCTAATGAGACCATTGGTCTTTTCTTGTCTTAGAATTCTACTCATTCCTTTTCTAGAAAGAGAAAAGAAATATCACAGCAAAGGGATGCAGAGCTACTACAACAGTATTTTCTTATTTTTCTTCATTTACGGTATCAGTAGCTATAACATCGTATAGCTTTTAAAATGTACTGCAATTATTGTTCTATGTAATCTGAATGCTCAAAAATTTGAGAACTATCAAAAGAAGTTTTAATCATTAAAATGTTATGGTAACAATCAAAATGTCTAAAGGTTACCTGTAACAGCTGTGTAGTATTAAAAAGCAAGCAAGTACTACTAATTACAATAATTAGCATAATTAGCACAGGAAATTGAAAGGAAACACTCAGGTATATTGGGCTCATTATTGTTATTTGAAAATACTCTTTAAAGTATCTATTAAAAATTATTAAGAGGAATAAAATTTCATGGTCACAAATTTAAGTCAATTTGAGCAGAGAAACAGTACCATTGAAATTGATGTTCAGTTGATGAGAGCAAGACTTATCCAAACACAACATGAGAGGATATATTTGGGTTCTAAATGCAGTCTCTCAGGCTTATTACTAACAGTAATACATTTAATGTTTTTCAAAATTTCAGAATTTTTACATTTCCCAAATTAATCTATTATAGCCCCTCTTTCCTACAACACTATTATTCCATAAATTGCCAAACTTTCTCCATCCGTGAGCCCTTAGGATCTCAGTAATTTTATTCATGACATCCATAGTACTTAACTAATTTTTTAAATACTTAACTATTTATTTAAATGGGAAGTTTTTTATATAAATATTATTTTTGATAATTTGTGTTTAGACCAATAAATCGGCTTGTTCCACCTCCATCCCTCTCTTATAATGGGCCCAACTGCACGACCATGCTGAAAAATAATTTATTTTACCAAGGTTTCCCTTGAATGTCATGAATTTTATGAGCCAAGATAGGTTTTTAAGAAATTTTGGATTTTTTATGAGATAAAATAATATGCACAACATAGCCAGTATGCCCAATATGAAAGCAAAATTACATTACTTTTGAGGCTTGCTGCAGACAACAGTTTTCTACCTGAAAAGCTGAAAGAACTAAAATATCATGAAGAACAAGTAATAAATACTTTTCGGCCAGGCATGGTGGCTTATGCCTGTAATCCCAACATTTTGGGAGGCCGAGACAGGGAGATCACCTGAGGTCAGGTGTTTGAGACCAGCGTGACCAACATGGAGAAACTCCATCTCTACCTAAAATACAAAATTAGCCAGGCATGGTAGCACATGCCTGTCATTCCAGCTACTCTGGTGGCTGAGGCAGGAGAATCACTTGAACCCAGGAGGTGAAGATTGCAGTGAGCTGAGATTGCACCATGGCACTCCAGTCTGGGCAACAACAGCAAAACTCCATCTAAAAAATAAATAAATAAAATACTTTTCATAATGTGACTATGTGATTATTGGTTTCAATAAATATATGATCGTCCTAAGATGCATAGCTCATTAGAGGCATGCCGTCAGTTTGTAAACAAATACAAAAACCATTAAGTTTAAAGGTCACCCAAATCAGGAGGATATACAGCTCAAATCCCATATATCCCAAATTATAGGTAGGAAAAAAAAACTATTACGTAATGGGAGCTCTGAAATAGGAGGATATTTTTCTTTCATTGATTCCATTTTTAAAAAAAGTAAGAATTTTTTTATAAAGAGATAATAACAATCAAATTTTAGCCATCTCTAGAACTGTCCTTAACTGACTGGAGTGGTGCTCAAAACAGGCATGATTAGCCTATTAGAATTGTTTCTAGAATAAATAACAAATCATTGTTACTAGAAGTTACAAAATCAAAGGACAAACAAGAGAGCGGTTTGTTAAAATTTTCCTTTTGATACAAGATTATTAAATAGGTTAAAATGACTACAATCAGGGAATACTGGATGTCAGAATTGTGTTTAAATACCAATTCTGCCACATATTATCTGTTTATCTCCGAGATTATTTTCTTATTTACAAATCTATGCTATGAATAATTAGCATCTGGATTTGTTATATATAAAATTTTATGTTGCATTTAAAACACCAAATTTCAGGAAAAGTCAATAAAATGCTAAGTGATGTTAATGCTGATGACTATCTTGTAAAATACAGGCACTTATTCTGCAAAGGATTTCGTCTGTATTCTGCTGTCCCTCTTTTTGTTTCATCATATCTTTCTCCCTTTATTTCAGTCTTATCACTGCCATTATCTCATTTATATGACTCATTTTCTCTGATTAAAATAATTTCTGTCAAATGCATAATTTTATCAGTTGACAAAATTATTGTAAATAGTGCTAATTAAAACAGTGATCTGACTACATTTCTAAAAAGCTACACCTGTCTGAACACACTTTAGTAATATTAAACACATGTAAATAACCTGGTAGAAAAACCAAAAAGATATTATTAAATTGGTAGGTTATGCCCATCTGACAGTTATTTTCCATGCTTCAAAAGCTAGAAACTCCATGATCTGATCATTTTTCAGAATTTAAAAATATGTATTTAGTAAAAATAAAAAAAAATTGTATTTACACTTTCTCAAATACCAATTTGATGATACTGCAGTTTATAAATCATGATATTATGTTCTCTTTTTTGAGTTCCACATTTAAGAGACGGAGATCGGCTCTGATAGTGTAGCTTATGTCAAACCAATCATTATCCCAATGTGGGAATTCACTCAGGGTGGTGGCAAAAATATTAGGGATATTCATAGAATATAGTCTCAAACCCTTTTGGAAGGCCTAAGGGTTTTTTTTTTCCTATAGTTTCAGTAGAAGTTTTGGCTGAAGGCAGCCGCAGTCTCCTTGCAGGAGCCACAGAGATTACCATTACCACACAAAAACAAAGGAATGAGTAGTTTACCTAGCTAACGTGTTTAATCTAAATGTGGTCTTAAAACTAACCTTTGAGCCGATGCCCCTCTTGGGAGGAGGTTAACCAGGGATATTATCAACTAATGGTGTTTGCTTTGGGCATTGGAATCTGTGCTTTAATCTTTCACTCTAGCCATATTGACTCAAGCCTTTGTCAATTACACTTTACTAAATAAATGCGAGTCTTACTGAGTAGTGGTGGCTGGCAGTTCCAACTGTTTACAGCATTCTCCAGGGTGTCTGTAAGTGGCCACAGACCCTCAGCACGACTAGTAAAGCAAAATATCTGTGTGTCAGTGTACTTTATTCATCTGTCACTGAGTCAGGGTCTGCACCCTCACAGATGTTAACCCTGATATCCCAAGAACTAGAAACACTGAATTTTAATTAAACATTTTTTAAGCGTTCTTTAAATGCAGTAGAGAGTGAATGACTAGGATAGCCAAACCTTTGGGTGCCAGGATCAGAAAGAGGAAAGAAACATTAAAACAAATCTGGATTTTATGCTTCTTTTTTCACTTGGTGCGTTGGTTGATTCGTTGGTTGTGCTTCTTTCACTAACATAATTATTTTGAGGATAATCCATGTTGTTGCCTGTAGCTGTCAGTTCCGTTTTTATTGCTTAAATAGTGTTCTGTTGTATGGATATTCCAGTTTTTATTCATTTGTCTGTTGAAGGATATTTGGCCATCCTATTGTATTTGGCTATTCTCAATAACATGATTTAAACATTAGGGCAAAACATTTTTTTAAAGAGATATTTTCCATTTTATGTAAGTTGTTGAATTATAGGCATGAAGTTTTTCATAATTGTAGCAGACAAACTTTAGGGTAAGCCCTGTGATTCCCACCTCCTGATGATCTTCCCCTGTATAACCTTCTCCCTTTCTTTTGTGGATAAGATTCTGTGAATTGCTCCTAGCCAATAGAATGTGGCAAAGTTGAAGGAATTTTGCAGGTTTAAGATTCCCCTCACAAAGCCAACATGAGAAATTCCTTCAGTAGGTACAATAGGACAATCATAGGCTCACCTCAGTTATTTTTCACCTTTGAAATATGACCATTTTTACTTGTTTAATATTCATTGTCTTAAAAACCATTTTTTGTTCCTGTATTTTTTTCAGAGTTTTTTGTTGTTTCTTCTGGAAGGTCAAATCTGGTTCTGATTATATTATCTTTATCAGAGGCAGAAGCCTTCTTAAATATTAATATTTTGAAGTATAAAATCTTGAGAGTATGAATTCCGCCTCTGGATCCTGCTTATAAGTTTTTACTATAGTTCATCAAATAAATTGATAAAATAATGTTATAAATATTTATAATGTGTAGCAGATCAAACTTTTATTTTTATATTGGTTGGTTAAATATTTAAACTTTGAGGCCAGGTGTGATGGCTCACGTCTGTAATTCCAACACTCTGGGAGCCTCAGGTGAGTGCATCACATGAGGTCAAGAGTTCAAGACCAACCTAGCCAACATGAAGAAACCCTGTCTCTACTAAATAAATAAATAAATAAATAAATAGAAAAAATACAAAAATTAGCCGGACATGGAGGCACACACCTGTAATCCTAGCAACTTGGGAGGCTGAGGCAGGAGAATCATTCGAACCTGGGAAACAGAGGTTGCAGTGAGCTGAGATTGTACCATTGTACTCCAGCCTGAGGGAGAAGAGTAAAATCCATCTGAAAAAAAAAAAAAAAAAAAAAGAAAGAAAATTAAACTTTGACTAACCAATAAGGAATATATTGAATTTTTAAAATTATTTTTTAGTTCACCAATGATCAGTATATTGAATTTTTTTAATTGCTACCTTTTAGTTGTAAATTTAAAAAAATATAATTGTATGTATTAATGGGGTAGAAAGTGACACGATTCATGAGTAAAATATAAAAAATCAAATCAAGGTAATTAACATATCCATCAACTAAAATACTTCTCATTTTTTGTGGTGAGAACATTTAAAATTTACTCAGTGATTTTTCAGTGTAGATAGATTATCTACTGTATTCATCATGCTGCACAATGTAGCTCAAAGAAAGTGAGCTGTTTTTTCTTTTTTTATTTTTTTGAGACGGAGTTTACTCTTGTTACCCAGGCTTGAGTGCAATAGCGCGATCTCGGCTCACCGCAACCTCCGCCTCCTGGGTTCAGGTAATTCTCCTGTCTCCTGAGTAGCTGGGATTACAGGCACGCGCCACCATGCCCAGCTAATTTTTTGTATTTTTAGTAGAGACGGGGTTTCACCATGTTGACCAGGATGGTCTCGATCTCTTGACCTCGTGATCCACCTTCCTCGGCTTCCCAAATGTGCTGGGATTAAAGGCGTGAGCCACAGCACCGGCCCGCTGTTTCTTTTATCTAATTGAGTCTTTATACCTTTCATTTCCTCCTTATCCCCAGCCTCCTCATTTCTGGTTACCACCGTTCTACTCTCTTTCTCTGTTTGATTGTTTTATATTCCATATATAAGTGAGAACATGCAGTATTTTCTTTCTGTGCCTGTCTTCTTTTGCTTAGTATAATATTCTTCAATTTCATCCATGTTAGCTGAAAAGGATTCCACTGTGTATATGCCACATTACCTTTATCTGTTCATCTGTTGATGGACACCTAGGTTTATTCCATAAGTTGGCTAATGTGAATAGTGCAGCAACGAACATGAGAGATTTAATAAGCATTTTGATTGCTGAAATCAGCAAGAAACATACTGATTTCAACTAGAAGTAGAATTACTGGAACATATGGTAGTTCTGTTTTTAGTTTGTTGAGGAACTTCCACAGAGTTTTCCTTACTGACTGTAGTAATATACATTCCCACGCACACAGTGTGCATGGGTCCCTTTAAAACCTTTTTCCATTGGTAACTTATTATTCCACTTCGTTTATTTTTTTTTTTTCAATTACAGTAGTTCTATTAGATACCTCTACTTTTTGCCTCCTCTCTTCTGTTGATGTCATACGGGTACATAGTGCCCACAGAGGAAAGATCTACTTTCATTATACATTCTACATCTCAAAGACTAAAGACACAACCAAACTTAGTGACTGCTTTTGAGTGTTCCTCACCAATTTTGGATCCCCCCAAACAAAAAGACCTCTAGATAATTTTGTAGATGAAGGTCAAATTCCTTCAAATAATACAACTCCTGGTAGAGTAAATTTCCTAGAATACCCTTTTTATTGTCTCTTATACTAAAGATAGAAGACCATTGTGAGACAGTGACTGAGGTAACCAGCAGAGAAGGACTCAATGCTGCAAGTATTTTTCCGTTGTCTTAACACTGTGGTTTATTCCAGTAGTTCTAAATTGGAGGAAATAATTTAATACTGAAGAAATCCTTCAGGCTACTATAATTATACTCTAACTTTATTATTAAAATAAGTGTAATTTAATCCATAGCTATGAAATTATAACTATCCTATAATTAATTAATTTTATCCAGTGAGACCTAGGTTTTTTGTTAGCAATCATATGCAAAATTAATAAATTATAGTTAGTTATATTCTAGAATATTGAACTAATTAACCAATTCATTATTAGCTTATCAATTAATGATTATTGTAAAGGAAACATAACTGCTTGTGAAAATATTGAATATTATTAAAAATCTATGGTACCAAAATGAAGGCTTGTTTGGAATGCATTTGATGGACCAGTAATAGTATACTCATGCCTAATAGAAGAAAAATATTACCACCACTTGAATCTTTCTTCCTTTGTCCTTCCCTCAATGTTATAGGTCAGGAATAAAGATTATTTTAATCCATAGGGAAGTTTCCCTCAGGTGGTAAAAATAGAAAATATCAGAAAACAGAATTAGTAAAAAATGTGTGACCTCTGAAAATGTCTGCTTTTATCAACAGCTGACAATATTATACATTTTAATTAATGTTTAAATATTTTAAAAGTAAATTTATGATAGCTTATATGTGTCATTTACCATATTATTAAATACTTGAAGATACGTATAGCTTTAAAAAATGTTGAATTACTGCAATTTCTGTAAGCAGTATGTCCCATTGGCTAAATTGCAATACATCTGAGGAAACTTAGTAGGTTACTAAGCCAGAAGGAATTTGAGAGAACTGTCAAGAAGTTCAAGATTTACTCTTTGAGGGAATGCAGGTGGAAAAAGTAAATTAACAAATTTGTAAATATCTTAAATAAAAATCTTATCCTCACATCTCTGTAATCCGTATGCTCTTAAAAGGGTTAAATAAAATGCATCATTATGCATTAATAAAAAATTATGTAGTTATTTTACTCATTCAATATTTTTTAAATCTAGAAAGTATTGTTTGATAAAAATAGACTTTATTTCAGCATAACCCTCTTTAGCCCAACATTCCTTGAAATAATAAAAGATGTATTTTAAGTAGAAAATATTCCCATAACAGCACTGAAAAAGAAGTGTGTCATCAGTAGTATAAATGTGTTGTAGAGATATTATATACAGTTTAAAATCCCAAGATCAAGGAAAAAATGCTGATGTAAGTATAAAGACAAAATAAAAATGTTTTCTATTTATCCAATTTTTTTGTTTGTCATTTATTGAAATAGTATATATAACACAGAAAAATACCCAAATAATAATTGTACAGCTCAATATGTTTTTACAAAGTAAAGTCACTCGCCCACATAATCAGAGTCCAGATAAGCAAGGCTGCTATTGCCAGCATCCCAGCATACTCATTTCTACCCTCATCAATGTTAATGATTGCTCTTCTAAAGATGGAATTGTGATTTTGTGGCTTAAATTTGCTTTCATTTCATAATGATTAAAATGCTAATTTTTTTTTCAGATGCTTTCTGGTCATTCTAATATCCTTTTTTTGTATATGTATTCATAAAAGTATATAGTTTGCTGCTTCTTGTAAAGTCTTTGTCTTACTTTGGTATCAGAGAATATTTAATAAAATAAATTTAGTAAGTCAGCCTCCTGTTCAATTTTTTGGATGACTTTGAGAAGGACTTCTGTTTTAAATGTTTGATATGATTCACCAAGAAGTCATCTGATTCTGACCCTTTATAAACTAAAAACTCTTTAATTACTAATTCAGTCTCTTTGATGTAGACCTGTTAATATTTTTTATTTCTTCTTAATTTTTGATACTATGTGTGTTTGTAGGAACTTGTCCATTTCATCTGTTTTATCTAATTTGTTGGCACATAGTTGTTCTTAGTATTACTTTTTAATTATCTTAATTACTGTAAAGTCATTAGTAGCATCTCTACCTTCATTTATAATTTTAGTTATTATACTAAAATTTAGTTATTCTAAAATTTACAATTTTAGTCCTTTGCATCTTTCTCAGTGTAGCTAAAATTTATCAATTTAGTTGATCTTTTCAAAAAACTAACTTTTGCTTTTATTGATTTTCTGTATCATCTTTCTCTATTTTATCTTTTCTAATATCTTACTTCCTTCACCTGGTAAATTAGAATTTAATTTGTTCTTTTTTGCTAATTCCATTATGGAATTTCTTTTATTTTGTTTTTAATGTAGGCATTTTAGAGTAATATATTTTCTTCTTCACATTAGTATCCAGGATGTTCTTCTAGGCTGTCTGGGGCTGCTTGCTCATCTTTCCAAGCTTTGACTCAAGTGTGATGTACCCAGAAGCTGATACCTGAGATTTTTACTGCTGAGGGGTTTGAAAGGAAATTTGTGTAATTCCTGTCCCAGCTTGGGCTTAAGGAAGGAGAAAGAGAAGGGAGAGCTTTTCCCAATACTAAACATCCTGAGTTAAATAAAAGTGGTCCTACTTCTTGGGGTTCGGCTTCTGCTAGTTGAGCTAATTCCTCTGGAGAGCAAGCCAGAGAGATTACATGCTTAACCAATTCATAGGTCTCTTTGTCTAATAAAAAATCATTAGTGAGAAAATGCTGTTTGTACAGCATCTCAAAAGGGCTTAGATCTAACTTGGAAGGGATGTTTCTTACCTGCAGTAAAGCAATGGGAAGAAGAGTAACCCAAGAAGGGACAGTTTCCTGAAGCGTCTTTTGATAGCATGATCTGTCTTCACTATCTTTCCTGAAGACTGGAGCCTCCAGGTGCAATAAAGATTTTACTGTATGCCTTTGAGACCCCTTGTGTGATGATTGCCTTAAATAAAGGACTGTAATGTTGGGGTTCAGGGTGCCCTTAGCTCCCCTGAGAGGATGTTCTTGGCCTCCTGACCTCTCAAGAATTAGAAAGGGGCCCACGGCGTAGTGCGCAGCAAATACTGGACTCAAAAGTGTTTGTAGAAAGTGGTTTATTTAAAGAGGGAGAAACAGGAGAAGGAAGGAGAAAGAAACAGCTAACTCTCACACTGAGTGAGAGAATCCAGAAAGATGGAATCCAGGAGAGGAAAGCAGCTTCCACACTGAGTGGAAAGGAATGGAGAGAGATGGAGTTTAGGAGGGGAAGACAGGCTTCCACCAGAGTGTGTTCATGGGGGAACTCCAGAGGGAAAATCCAGGAGAGAGAAAGATGGCTTCCACGAAGGGAGTGTTTGTGAAAGGGGACCCAAACATGGAGTTCAAAGGGGTGTGGAAGAAGGGGACTTTTAACCTGGGAGGAACCCCCACCTTCTCTTAGATCCCAGGCCAATGAAAGGAGTTCCTTAGAACTTCTGCTGGAGTGATTGACTCTTAGTTTCTTCCTGCGCCCACGAAATTCAACCATAAACCTTAAATCGCCTGGATGGAGAGAGATGGGAGGGGGGCATGGTGCTAGAAAGTTCTTGCCCTTAAAACTACACCCCCTTGTGGACCGGGAAAGAGAACACATTCCCTCAGGACCATTGTCACTTTGGAGGTACTCAAGTAGACAAAAATGTGGAATAATTTCATTTACTAACACCTCTACTACCTTGGAGGCTTTCTCTGTAAGGCATGGAAATGCTGCTATCCAGTTAGTGGAAGTATCTACCCAGACCAGGAGGTACTGGAGGCCCTTCATGTGGGTGAAGTCTATCTACCAGTCGTCCCTTGGAGAGCTTCCCATCCTCTGGGTTTTAGGAAGAAAAAGCTGCCTGTTCAGGGAATTGTTTTTAAGACAGACTTCACAAGCATTAACAACCTGTTTCACAGTTCTTAGTAAGTTTCTCTCCTGAAAACAATCTCCAGGCACATTGATGAGTTTTATCCTTTCCCAAGTGAAAAACTCAGTAAAGGGCTTTAAGGACTTTCTATTGGCTGCAGGCTGGCACGTGGAGCTTGCCATCCTCTGATTATAGCCCTCCTCAGGGCTGGAAACTCTACCCTCAAGAAGTGGTCCACTTTATTTCTGCATGGGAGTACTCAGGCTTGGTTTCTCTGATAGAGCCTTCCCAAGGTAGAGGGGCTGCAAGCGTGTTGATGTCATGAGACTTGCTTGCTGCTGACTTGACTGCCTGATCAACTAGCTTGTTTCCTTCAGTTATTTCATCTACTCTTCTGATGTCCCTTACAATGTATCACCGCTACCTTTCATGGAAAGAAAACAGGATAAAAACTTGTTAATTTCCTAATGGTATTTTATAGGAGATCATTGGCAGTAAGAAGGTGTCTTTCTTTCCAAGCGGCAGCATGAGCACGGAGAACTAGGAAAGCATACTTGGAGTCAGTGTAAATATCAGCCACCTTTCCCTTGCTTCACTCAGGAGCTCTTGTAAGGGTTATCAGCTCAGCTGTTTGAGAGCTGTATCTGGAGAGAGAGACACTTTCAGTAACATCATTCAGAGTGACTACTGTGTATCCGGCTTCACAGACTCCTTGCTCTACAAAGGAGCTTCCATCTGTGAAGAGGGTCCAGTCTCAATTCTCCAGGTTCTTTCCAAGATCTTCCCTGGCTGCACAGGTTTGTACTACAACTTGTTTACAGCCATGTTCTAGTTTCCCAGTTCCCTCAGGGAAGAAAGTGGCTGAGTTTAAGCAAGAGTAAATCTTTAACTGGATGGAAAAATGCTCTAACAGCAGAGCTCGATATTTAAGAAGCCAGCTGTCTGTTAACCAAAGGCTTCTCTTAGAGGACAGTAATCCCATCTCATTGTGTGGGGTATAAACAGTTAAATCATTTCCCAGCATTAATTTGGAGGTTTCTAGGACTGGTAGAGCCATGATGGCAATGGCTCAGAGGCATGATGGCCATCCTTTAGCCACCAAATCTTCTTTCTTTCTCAGGTAACCCACTGTCTGTTGAGTTGGTCTTCGGGCCCGTGTTAAGACTTCCAAGGCCATTTCCTTCCTTTATTATACATACAGATTGAAGGCTCTTCCTACAGGGAGCCTGAGAGCTGAGGGCTTAACCAGCCCCTGCTTTAGATGGTTATAGGCCTTTTGAGCTTCAGGTTTCCAGGTTAGGAGATAAGTTTTAGCCACTTAGGTTTCTCTTATGAGGTGATACAGAGGACAAGCTATCTCACCATACCCAGGTATCCATAGCCTGAAAAATTTTTAACGCCCCAAAATCCTCTAAGTTGCTTGAGTATTTTGTAGGTAGAAGGAAGAAATGGGCTTCATCCTCTCTTCCCCTAATGCTCTGGTCCCTTCCAACAGCACTTAATTTAGGAACTTCACTGAGGTTTTGCAAAGCTCAACCTTAGATTTTGAAACCTCATATCCTCTGTTGGCTAATAAATTAAGAAGAGCTTCAGTGTCTTTCTGAGAAGCTTTCTTAGTTGGGGCACAGAGCAGAATATCATTCACATACTGCAAAACCCTGACTGAGGATGGGAAAACTTAGAGAGGTCTTCTGACAAGGCCTGTCAAAAAAAAAATGAAGGCTCTCTTGAAATCCCTGAGGCAGCACCCATCCATGTTAACTGGGCAGTTTGGTGAGAGCAATCTTCAAAGGCAAACAGGTATTGAGAATCAGGATGTAATGATATACAGAAGAAGGCATCCTTTAAATCTAGGGCTGTAAACCATTTAGTTCCCTCAGGTATCTGGGTTAACAAAGTATAGGGATTAGCTACCAGATGGAGTGGGACTATGACCTCATTAATGAATTAGAGGCCCTGAATTAGTCTCCATTCCCCATTAGGTTTTTGCACTCCTAATATTGGGGTGCTATGGGGGCTGTTACAGGGTTTGTGGAGGTCCCACATCTTCAGGTTATTAATAATAGCTTCTAAACTTTTGCTAGCCTCTGGCTTTAGAAGGTTTCTTTTCTGGTTAGGAAAAGAAGTGGAATTCTTGAAATGGATCTGGACAGGCCTAGCAGTTACAGTTTGACCTATTCTTCCTTGCATTTCCCACACTTCTGGATTGATACTAGCTTCCACTACGGTGAGACAAAAAGATTGTCTTGGGGCGACAAGGATGCTGGCACCCATGTCTCTACCTAATAAAGAAGTAGGGCTTGCTTTCATGATTAAAAAGTCATGTGTAAATAATAGGTTTCCCCATCTGCAACTAAGGAATTGTGAAAAATATCAATTTAGTCTTTCCTGAGACTCCCGTCAGTTGTGCTGTGGGAAAAAGGGGAGGCCTGGATTAGAGAGGGGAAGATAGAGGCTGGCTTGAGTGTCCAGAAGGAGATCTGCCTTCTTTCCTTCAGTTTCCAGAATTACGTGGGGCTCCTGTGTAATGATGGTTTTAGCCACTGGAGCTGGGTGTTTGAACCCTGGGACACATCAGTCCTCTTGGACCGTCTGTAAGACTGGTTCTGAACCTGGTAACTTTCATCTCCAAGGTCAGTCCAATTTTCACTGGTCGCCAACACATCCTAGACAGGGTTATGATATTTTCTTATTGCTCTCTGGACACCCCTTCTTAAAGTGCCCCGACTTGCTGCACCAATAGCAACTAGCAGATACACCTCAGGGATTCTGGACTTTGCAAGCCTGCAAAGCACTTATTAGAGTTTCTGTCCTTCTCTTGCTTCGTCTCTTTCTCCTGGACTTCCTCCTTGTCCCTAATATAAAATACCGAGGTGGCTACCTTCATGAGGTTCTCTAAGGTGATATCTGGTCCTATAACTTACTTCTGTAGTTTCCTTCTAATATAGGGAGCTGCATGTATAATAAACTTGTCATTCAGGATGAGCTGTCCCTCCACTGCCTCAGAGGATAGGGAGGTGTGCTTTATCAGTGCCTCTCTCAGTGGGATTCTCTTCTTGGTTTATTATGGGCAGTTTATTAAGAGATTTGGCCATAGTTCTTCACAGGCCCTTTAATATGAACATTTTAAAAAATGTTTTCTTTTTCATTCATCTGTAGTGTCAATGAGGTTCCAATTAGAACTGTGAAAAGGAACTGCTTCCCTTCCTATTGGGAATGATGTTTCACACTTTCCCTGTTTTCTCTTTTCCTTTTAGGTCTAGTATAGGAGAAATATTACTCATGTCTAATTTCTCTGATGCCTGTAGAGCTGCCTGCTTCTCAGCTGCAGTTAAGGTTTGAACTTAAGAGCAGCATATCCATTCATTCAGAAGTCAAATACCTGAGTTAAATTTTGAAAGGTTTCTGTATATCTTTCAGAGTCATCAGAATATTGGCCTAAGTCTCTCTTTATGTGCCTAAGGTCCTGTGATTGGAACGGAACTTGAGCCCTACTGGCCTCACCTCCACTGGGCATTTCCTGTAGGGGAGTGAGAAATTTTGGAGTTACTGAAAGCAGAAGAGATGGTGGTGTGGTTAGAGAAGGCCTTGGGTAAGGGCATCTAGAAGAGGTGGGGCCCAATAGCTGCCTTGGATGGTTCACCCAGAAGTTGCTTTTCTAGTCTTGGAGAATCATTCCCTTTGGGCCTGCCTGCTATGATTGCTAACAGGCCTAGCTCGACTGTGCAATGCTTACAAAGCTCTGGGATTTTTCAGAGGGCAAAGAATACCTGTACACAAGGTACCTCAAGCCATGTGCCCTCCTGTCCACAGAATAGATATAATTGTTTGAGATTATTAAAATTAAGGCTTCCTTCCATAGGCCAGGCTGGTTCAAGAGGGTAAGAAGGCCATACCTTTGTGCAAAAGAAAATGAACTACTTTTTCTTAAACCCAAATGCCTATCAATGATAGACTAGATAAAGAAAATGTGGCACATACACACCATGGAATACTATGCAGCCATAAAAAAAGGATGAGTTCATGTCCTTTGCAGGGACATGGATGAAGCTGGAAACCATCATTTTCAGCAAACTGACACAGGAACAGAAAACTAAACACCACATGTCCTCACTCATAAATAGGAGTTGAACAATGAGAGCACATAGACACAGGGAGGGTGGGAGAGCTAGCAGAGGGATAGCAGGGGGTGGGGGGATTGAGGAGGGATAACATTAAGAGAAATACCTAATGTAGATGATGGGGAAATTAATGCAGCAAACAACTATGGCATGTGTATACCTATGTAACGATCCTGCAAGATCTGCACATGTACCCCAGAACTTAAAGTATAATTAAAAAAAAAAAAAACAGTCTTAGGATTAAAAGAGTCCTGTGCTTCAGAATTCACTCCAGGGGACTACAGGCCAAAGATGATAAAGAGAAGTGAAGAAAAAGGCCCCCTTTAGTCTCCTTCCTTTAGGTGTGACCCAGGGTGGAGAGAAAGGCAGTGGGGATGTCCTTCTTGATGTTTTCCCTCCATGGGTCCTGGGTCTGGCACCTTGTTGAATGTTCCACTCATGGTTACAGGCATGACCCCCAGCCATGGAACCAGAGAAACTAAGAAATTGGGGTTAGTCATGCTCACCCAAGTGGCTCTAGTCCAATGCTTATGATTTCTCTTTGAATTCCTAGACTTGTGTGACCTGCCTGCCTCCCCCCAAAAAAATGGATCTCAAGAAAAACAACATAATACTTTGGCAAGACCCCTTTAATAGAGGGGGCATGCTAGAGTGAGCTCTGTATCCTGCTATTATAACCAGTACTGAAACGTTTATCTTTAGAGAATGGTTTTGGTTAACTTCCAAACTTCAAATTCCCTGACTAATTAAATACCACTCTAATTAGAGGCAGAATAGGTACCTTAAAAAAACATAGAGACCAAGTGGCCATTTTCTTCCTGATGGGACAATTTGAGACTAAAATTTGGCTTTGGAGGATTTTTTAGCCCTAATTGTTGAAGACAGAATTTTCCCATTTACAGAAGCAACATGAAGCCTGTCTTTTAATAAAAATGCACAAAAAGGGGAGAGAGTCAGGAGGCTACCATGCTTCCGTGAAGGACCAACAATTTGCCGATGATGCGCCTCATGGAGAGAATCCCTATTCCACTAGATGGTGCTGTTGACCTTGAAATATCATGTGCTTTCTAGACCAAAGGCAGAGTGACCTTGACATTCCATATGCTCTCCAGCTCAAGCAGGGAGAGACCTGGAAATGCCATGTTCTCTCCAGGCCAGTGGCAAAGAGAAACCTGGAAATGTCATTTGCTTTCCAGGCCAAGGGCAGAGAGACCTGGACGAGCCATGTGTGCTCTAGACCAAGGGGTGACAGAGATGCTCATTGTGGTTAAAGGGTTGTCCTCTGTTCCTAGAAAATTACAAAGGCACCTTCTCTTGAGCTATATCCCTGGTTACGGCAACATTCCCTAATTTTGCCAAACAAGATTATGTCCCTGAACTGTAAAACTTCTCACACATTCCATACACAGAGAGGATGAGAGATGTGATGATAGTGGACAGGAAAGAAAGAAATTATAAAAGGAAAGGTGGAGATCCTGTCGCCAACACTGCGTTGATGCAGTTGGAGGCTGGGGTAAGTTCAGAAGCCTTTGCATAATACCTAGGGGTAGCCCTGACCAGAAATCCTCAGTTGCCCCAGGACTTTTTACAGTACCATGTGATGGCTACGTCCTCCATGAAAGAAAGCTGTTTAAACATGAACAATATGCCCAGCAACCCATGGGTACTAGGGTATTCTCCATGTTCTCCCTACCAAGCCTGTTCCCCAAGTCTCTAAGGCTGGAAGCCATGCTAATCATTTTTAAATGACTTAAGGGGGGCTTAATATTTGGTTTAATTTGGTTCTAAAATGGAGGCTGAGAGATTCAAAATGAAAGGATGGAATTGGAGTCTGCTAATCTACTCACTGTTTTGATGAATGTTGTACCTTGCCATCCCAGACAAGCCCCCATTAGGAAGCAGCTACGTTTCCTGGGGTATGTACCCTGCGGTTCCTTGTTGTGTGTCAGGAAAATCTAGGACAAGGACACACATGAGGAGTTTAAGAGCAGAGGTTTAGTAGGTAGAAGAGAAAGAAAAACAGCTTCCTCTATGGAGGAAGGGGTTTCCAAGTAGAAAGATTGGATGGTGGCCAATGCACTGAAATGTTTAATCTTGTTTGAGGAGGCAGTGTCTGATTTACACAGAGCTCACAGATTGGCTTGATCGTATGTGACCTTTACATAGCGCTCCAGGGAAGGCTGATCACTCCCACCCTAATCTTATTATGCAAATGGGCTTTCCAGTTGTTTGGCACCGGCTTGTCTATATCTGCAGCTCAACTTTACAGGCTGCTCGTTATTAGAAAATGATTTGGGGCTGTTTCATTAAAAAGGAAAGCCTTACTGAGGACTCCCATACCGTTGATATCTGACTACGTGATTTCTTTTTAACTCCTATACACAATTACCTCCCACCAGGTCCCTCCCTTGACAGGTGGGGATTACAGTTTGAGATGCATTTTGGGTGGGAACACAGAGTTAAACTATATCATAGTGTGTTGCTTAATTTTCAAATATTTGGAATTTTTTATTATTCCTTTTGTTATTGATTTCTATTTCATTTTATTGTGGTTATTAAATTGTATACATTAAATCATCTTTGATTTACTGAGACATGTTTGGTGAACTAACATATAGTTTATCTTGAAGAATATTACCTGGTTTTTGAATAAAATATTTATTATACTATTGTAGGGCAGACTGATGAGTGTGTGTGTGTTAGTGTATTTTAGTTATTGGTGGTTTATGATAGTGTTCAAGTCCTCAAGTCCTCTACTTTTATTTATTTTCTCTATAGAAGTTCTATTCATTATTGAAAGTGGGGAATTGAAGTCTTAACTAGTACTGGACCACAGTATGTTTCCTTCTTCAATTCTATAAATGTTTGCTTGAAATTTGGGGTCTGTCTCTAACATATATATGTATTTACATTGGTCACATCTTCTTCATGATTTTACTTTTTATTATTACATAATGTCCTTTGTGTGTTGTAGCAGGTTTTTTGTCTATCTTGTCTGGTACTATTAATTTAGAAATCTAAAATCAAAAATGTTGCAAAATTTGAACTGTTTTGAGTGTCAATGTAATGTTTAAAGACAATGTTCACTGGAGCATTGGGCATTTCCATATTTTAAGATTAGACATAGTAAACCATTAAGAATAATGCAGATATTCCAAAATCTGAAAAAATCAGGTATCTGATTTCTTTTCTGGTTCTGGGCATTTTGGATAAGGGACACTTAACGTGTATAGCCATCCCCAGTTCTTTTTTGGCTACTATTTGAGGATTTGTTTTTCCATCCTTTTACATTCAGCTTATTTGTGTCTTTGGCTCTAACATGAGTCTCTTTACACAGCATATAATTGAAGCATGAGTTTTATTTTAATCTATTCTACCAACCTCCGCCATTTGATTGTAGAATTTAATCTATTTACATTAAAAGAATTGATGGAGAAGGAATGAATTCTAAAACATGGCTATTTGTTTTCTGCATGTCTTATATATTTTTTTGTTTCTCTTTACCTTCTTTTGTTTTTAATTTTCTGTAGTACACCATTTTGATTGCTTCTCATTTGTGTGTGTGTACATTTTTTATATTTTTTATAGAGATTACTATGAGAAATAATATTAATATCCTAAATTTATAACAATCTAGCTTAAATTAATCTTATATTATGCTTAACAGCACACAAAAACTCTGCTCATATTTATCTTTGTTTTTATTTTGTTATTCTCACAATTTATATATTGTGTGTGCCCATTAACATAACTTTATAATTATCGTTTTATGCATTTGTCTGTGAAATCACTTAGGAAATAATAAAGAAGTTAAAAATAAAAAAATACAACAATATTCCTTTTTATATTTACCCCTGTTGTCATTTTTACCAGAGTATTTTAATTTCTTCTTGTGTTATTTGAGTTTCTGTTGATTGTTATTTCTAATTAACCTTAAGGACTTCCTTTAACATTTCTTATAGGACAAATTGACTAGTGACAAATTTCTTCAGCTTTTGTTCATCTGAAAATGTCTTTTACCTTAATTTCTTCTCTATTTTTAAAGATAGTTTGCCAGATGTAGAAATTTTCTTTTGAATTCTTCTTTCCTTTCATTCCATCCTTCCTTTCTTCTTTCCTTCCTTTATTGTTTTCTTCTTTCCTTCCTTGCTATAAAAATGTCATCTCACGTCCTTCTGATGTCCATGGTTTCTAATAAATCTTCCATTATATTGGATAATCTTAAGTGATGAGTTGTTTCTCTCTTGCTGCTTTTAAGATTCTACCTTTGTCTTTGATTTTTGAAAATGTTATTATAATATATCTTGGTGTTGCTTTCTTTGTATTCACCTTCTTGGAGTCCATTGAGTTTCCTAAATGTGTACATGTTGTAGGTTTTCTAAAATCAAATTTGGGGAATGTTTTGCCATTGTTTTTTCAAAGATTATTTGTCTCTTTTCTCCTTCTGAGATTTCCACTATGTATATATGATATGTATATTGGTATACGTAAAGGTATTCTGTATATCTCTTGGCTTCATACATTTTTCTCTGTTCTTTTTCGCTATTCCTTCTCATTCTATTTCTCTGTTCTTTAGTCTCTATTAACTTTTCAGTGAAGTTTTTATTTCTTGTTTTACTTTTCAGCTTCAGGGTTTTTTTGAATAAAGTAACTTATGTCTCTGTTGATAGTCTCTGTTTACCACATGTATTAGTCTGCTATAAAAAAATACTCGGGACTAGTAATTTATTTAAAAAAATTGAATTGACTCACAGTTCTGTATGGCTAGGGAGGCTCCAGGAAACTTAAAATCATGGTGGAAGAGGGAGCAGGCACATTCTACATGGCAGCAGGTGAAAGAGAAGAGTGAGCAAAGGAGAAATTTACCAAATACTTATAAAACCGTAAGATCTCATGAGAACTCACTGTCAGGAGAACAGCATGAGGGAAATCTCCCCTTCGACCCAATCACCTCCTACTAAATTTCTCTCTCAACAATAGGGGATTACAATTCAATATGAGGTTTGGTGGGGACACAAAGCCTAGCCACATCACCACACATGACTCTCCTGGTTTTCTTTAGCTCTCTGTTCATAGTCTCCTTTAACTTTTTGAGCATATTCCATTTCGTTGCACTATAGTCTTTGTCTAATAAGTCCAATATCTGTGCTTCCTGAGAGACAGTCTCTGTTAACATTTTACGGCAGTAGGTCATACTTTTTTGTTTCTTTGAATGCTTCATATTTCTCTGTGAAATCTAGACATTTTGAATATTATAATGTGGTAATTCTGACAATAAAACTCTTCTCTTTTCTCTGGCTTTTTAAATTGCTATAAATCTGTTTATATGTTTGTCCAACGACCTTTCTAAACTATTTTTTGAAGTGTGTATAATGAGTCATCTGTGATCTCTTTCTCTTTTCTCAATACCTTGTATTCAACTAGTACTGACAGAGATTTTCCTGAAGGAGGGGCCAAAATAAAGGCAGAGAGAGAAAGAAAGAACGGATACAATTTATCCATATCTTTGCAAATTTGCTCTGTGTTGAAGTAGTTCTTCAAGTTTTAGCAAGGCTGTTTATAATTCTGCCTTATCTACACTACCCACTTAACTGAGACTATAGAATAGCCAGAAGTAAAAGCATAAGGTTTTCTTAAGTCTTTTTCTGAGTATATGGTATGTCCTAGATGGCAACATGACTTTATACATTCCACAGTGTACATGGCTACTTTCGAATGCCCCTCTGAATGGGTTTTTTTTTTTTTTTTTTTTTTTTTTTCATTTTCAAAAAGAAAAGTTCCTCTCTCTAGATCTGCCTCCTAGGAATTCAGTTCTCTAAAGTTTATTTGAGCTATTATTATTTTTTTGCCCCAGGTGGCTACGGAGTGTACTTTGCCTAACAGCAATTTTTATAAATGCCTTTTACTTTCTTGCCCTAAGGGGGTTCTGAATTAGACAAAATAGAAAAGTGCCTTGTCTCAGTCCTTCAGGTGAAACACAATACTTTGATTCGTTCTCTGCTCCTTCCAGGAACAGGAACCTGCTTTTTATGCTGGAAATATAAAACTACCGTCTTCAAGACTCCCACAAAACCAGGGAAAGACGTAGAGCAAAGACAAATGAAACGACTGTGCAGCTTTTCTATTGCTTTTACATTTTCTTTTCCTTAATCAGCATTTGCTTGGTTGTTGCAAATATTTAACTGTCTTTAGAGGTTTACTATGTTTATTCTGATAAATTTTGCTTGTTTTTTAATGTTTCTGCAGAGGAAAAGGCCCTGGAATCTACCATCTCTGCCATTTTTGTAGATACTATTCAGGCTACTTATTATTATGATTGTAACTTGTGTAGGACTCTCATACTAAAAAGTTGATGTTTCTTTAAACTGGAGCAGTTTAGAATGTAAAGGATAAAATAGAGTCCACAATATCCTTATACGGGCATCCCTTTTGAGGATTTGGCTTTGGAAGCATTTCTTTAGAAACATAGATATTTTTGATAAACTGTTTGAAAATCAGTGACATAAATCCATTTACAAAAGAAAAAAGAAATAAGGAAAAGAAAAAAAAAAACAAACTGAGGCCAAATAGCTGAATCAACATTTTCTAAGACCACAGGTAGAAAATGACAAACCTCGAATCCAAACTCTTGTATTTTGAATTTTTCTGTTTTCATTACACCATGATTTTATGCCACCTTCCTTTCTCCCTTTAATCAAAAGCTATGGAACCAGTGAGTTTTTATTTAATTTTGGAAATAAGAGTATGAGTGTAATACCAGCCAAAAATGAATGATAAATTATATGATCAGTGACATATTATTAAGATAATTCAGACAAGTAACAGATTATGGAATATTAAGCAAGTCAATAAGAATTAAAGTGAAATAGTTCTGAAATAAAAATGAAAAGTCTGGTTGACAATATTGAGCTAGTTCGTATACCTGTGTTCTCCAAATTCTTGTCTACATTTTTATTGCCAATCTATATTCATGTTAAAACCTAAATTTGCCTAGAAAATATAAAATAATATAATTTTGATGGCATAAAATATACCAAATGTTGATTTTGTATAAATTATCTGCAATTGTCAAAAAGATTCTACTTCTTCCAGTTAACAACATATATTTCCAAATCTTTATTTGGACTCATAAGGTTCCTGTGCCTATAATACACCCATAAGTTCATTTATAAACCTGTCAGAAATTGTTCAATTGAATGAACTGAAACTTTCCACACCCATAGTTATCTTGGGATCTGTTGAACCCGTTATACTATTAATATTGCGTTATTGTTGTGTGTAGTATGTAAAGCCCCTGCTCCTTCATTTTCGTTATCTTGACCATGTCGGGTGCCTTATGAACATAATTTACTGCCATGCTACTGCTGTTATTTCAATGCTGATTATTTTCTAGATTAATCAGTAATGACATAGATACAAGTACATACACAAGATACTTGTTCATGTATACATGTGAATATAGCCCCAAATTACAGATGTGTTTTTTTAAAGCAAACATTTTTTTCCTTCCCACATCTTTATACACAGGCATTGAATTGGTACATCATTTCATAAATCTCATTAGAGGTAATACTTTAAAATTGCTCACTTTAGCGGAATGCAAATATAATTTGTTACAAATTATTACAGAAAGTTTTAAGTCATTTTTTACATTTATTGCAAAACCAATGGACTTTTCTGTATGCCAGACTCTTTATTGTCCCTTCTAACTTTTCTGCTTTATAATCATTTCTCACATGACCTTAGTTCTCTACAGGTAATATGACATTATAAAAAACTGTCTAAATACATATAAATGTGGAAGATAGTCACATTTCAATTCATTCGGAAATTGTAATAGCACATTTTTCTAGGGATTTCATTGTTCAAAACCAGAGCTCCATCAAAATACCTTTGTAACTGCTATTCAATATTCATTTACTGAAAAATGGTACAATGAGAACACCACATGATGAAATGTTGTGCAGAAAGAACCAAATTTCTATAACCCAGAAAGAAAAGTGAATTTTAAGAGAAATGCACTAAATAAATGAAAGAATGCATTTTCAAAGATTTTGGGTAGCATTTTGTATTGTGTCTCATACCACTACTTTAAGAAGCAATGATTCATAAAGTGCTAATTTTATGGATGATGAAAAAAGCATGTGTTCTCTAAAAAGAAAACTCTTTACTTCTCTTCTTATGTTAATCGCAGAAATAAAGTCCAGCTGCATTTACACTCCTATTTTACAATAAATATTTTTGGGAAAGGATTTTAGCATTTAGGTAATGGATATTATTAGCACTGAGATGAAATAGTGGCTTTTAAAAGTTTATTTGGCATTTGTTTATCCTTATAAATAAAAACTCCTTTTTATTTCAACACATAGGTATCTGTTGTCAGTCACATCAACAGAGAAATTACTCAGGTATGTTTTTTTTTTAAATAAACTACCCCCCAAAAGATCAATCACATTTTGGAAAATATATTGAATGTTAATTGGCTTAATGGATTGATTTTTAATCTTTGTGTTTTTTGTGCGGGGGTGGTTCTAGTTAATCAAGACATTTAGTTTCAGGACTCAAATTTTCTTTTTATGAGCATTTGTGAGCCTCTCTTCTTCCTCTCCTCCTCCTTTTCCTTTTTCTTTCTTCTTCTTCCTCTTCCTCTTCTTCCTCTTCTTTCTTTCCTCTTCTTCTTTCTCCTCTTCCTCCTTCTCCACAACTTCTTCTTCTTTTTTCTTTCTTGTTTCTTATTCTTGTTGAGGTTGGATATTGATATGTTGCCCAGAATGGTCTTGAGCTCCTCGACTCAAGTGATCCTCCTACCTCAGCCTCCCAGACTGTGTGGATTACAGGCATGAGCCACCATGTCTGGAAAACTTATTTTCTTTTGATAAAGGCTTTCAATTTTCTATTCTACATATTTATTCAGACAATTTTTTAACAGGAATTTGACTCTTCAATGCTTTGTAATATAAACAGGAAAAAAATAAAATTAAAAGTTTTTTGCAATCAACTGAATATCTCGTGTATTAAAAAAATAACACATGCAAAATGTATGATTTGTAGCCAGGCTACCACTAATGCCAAATTCTCAAATTCTAGGTATGGTGTTTTCAGATCACAGTTTCTTCTTTGATACTTACTAATTTAGTAGTAAGTATATTAGAAGCCTAAAAGGTTTCTTATGTTCATAAGCATATTGAGCTATTATAGTATATTGAAACATATTATTTAATATGCTTAAACTCCTTTGCTATTAAAATCTGTATTGTTGCTACGTTGTATTTCCCACAGTATTGATTAAATATCTATTGTTTACAGTATTACAGATGCAAAACATGCCACTTGTGATACTCAGTCTAATATATCCAGAAATAGTGCAAGTAAAAGTGAAAGGGATTCTCTGGCCACTTATTGTTTGTCATTTCATGCTTGCCAAGATTGGGTTTCCAGAATATATGTAGTCATTAAACACATTTAGCAACATAGTAAGTTTCAGGGAAAATTTGAAATACAGTAATATAATTTAATTTCCTAAGTAATAACTCGAAAATTTAAATGTCAATTACAAATTCTGATGACCATAATTTATTGTTTTAGTATGATATTATATTATACATTTATAATATATAATAAGTTTGTTCACATATTATTTTTAAATATCAATACTATAAAATGTTTTGGAAATTCTACAGAAATAATAGTAGCTATGTTAAATTACAACTTATTAAGTGTGGGGGACTATGTGAATATAATACTTGCAGCAAACAGATAAAGTAGCTTTTATTAAATGCATATAATAAACACCTTAGCAAAAGTAGAGGATTTAATTTAGTTGTTCCAAGTCACAGATCAATTGAGTAGTAGAGCTAAGATTTATGCCAAACTTTGGAACAACATAAAATCAAGGTGTCTAACAGCTAAATTATACTGTATCTCAATATCATTCTCTTCCATTTAGTCAAAAAACAGGATGTTAGAGGAAAAATCTGTATTGAACAAAATGATTTACCTGTAACTCAAATGAAAAACAGGAAAGACATTTAAGACCCAGTTAGCTACCATTACATATAGATGCTAATCAATCCAGTACCATTTGTTGAAAAGACAATCTTTTTAAAATTGATATACTTATATTATCATATGTGTATAACTAGGTACTCTATTCTATCATGTTAATTTTTATGACTACTATATTCAGTTGATTACTGAGGGTTCATAAATACAGTGTATTTCTCCAAATTTTTAGATCTTTCTTGATTTTAATCATTAACGTTTTGTAGCAAATGACAAACTAATTTCATACATACTAGATTTCTGTATATTCTTTTTATTTTTATTAATACTGTACACAGTGCTATTTTTCCATTGTCACAGTTACTTCCTAGCGTAACAGTAGTCTTTTGATTTTTGTATACTTAACTCATAATCTGTGACCTTGTTAAAAAACATTTTAGTAGCATTTTTTTCTAGATTATATAAGGTTTTCTAAACAGATTATTTATCGTTTACAAATAAAGACAGTTCTATTTATTTGTCTCACATATATAAGCATTTAATTTATTTTTCTTATCTTATTGTCATGGCTAAGTTCTTTTAGTATAACGGTAAATAGAAAGAATAAAAGTGGTTTTCAATGACTGGCTCTCAAAATCACAGAGGAAGAATCAATATTTTACTGAAGAGTATAGCATAAGCTTTCTGTTTTTCTGTAAATGATCTCTATTATAATGAGAATGTATTCTTCTATTCCATATTTACTGATAGTTTTCAGGAACAATGGGTATTGACTTTCTTCAAATACATTTATACATCTCTTGAGATGATTATATTATTTTGTTTTGTTTTGTTTTTCTCCCTTTAGCCTATTATGATGATGGCAAAGTCTGCAGTTACCTTTGCACCAACCTAACGGTACATGACACATTGACTGAATATTTCGGATGTTTATCCAATATTTCCTTTTTAGGATAAACCCCACTTGATCGTGATTTTTTTTCCTTTATTACTCAATTTGATTACATAGAACTTTGTTAAGTTTTGCATTTATATGCCTAAGAGGCACAGGCACAGAGTTTTCTGTTTTTGTAATACATCTGATTTTGCTATCAAGGTCATGTTGGCCTCATAAAATTAGTTGCAATGTATTCTATTTGTTAAAAGAATAATTCCAGAATTAATATTATTTCTTTCTTCAGTGCTGTGTAGAATTTCACAGTAATGCCATCTTCTCCTGAATTTTCAGATGGGCAATTTGTAGCTATGATATTAATATCTTTAGCAGATACTTCCCTATTCAGGTTACCACCTTCTTCACAAGGGAGATTTTAACTAACATTTGTAGGATCTATTAATCTCCTGTCTATTCTTACTATTCTTAATTTGTGTCTTCTTTTTCTCAGTGCCTTATTAGAAATTTATAATTTTTAAAATCAAAGACCCAGTATTTGGTTATTTCGATTTTTTTTTTTTTTTTTTTTTTTTTGCTTTTCTGTAAATAAAATATGTATACATTGCTTTTTGATTTTACATTTACTACTTTCTTCCTTACACCAACTTTGGAAATATCCTCTTTACTACTAGTAACATTTTTTGTTCTAAAGTTCACTTTGAATGATACAGCTTCACAAGCTTTTTGGTTAACTTTCTAAGGGTGTGACTTTCTTAATCCTTTTATTCTCAACTGGTCTGTGACTTCGCAATTTACCATTGTAATTACAATTAATTTACAATCAATTATTGTATTTTTAAGATAACATTTTATTCTTTATTGTCATCTACAGCATATTACCTTTTTCCCACTGATTTTTATTTCATCTTTCTTGTTATATTTTTCCACATGTGTAGGTCTATGTTTTAGCTTTTTGTCAATCAATCTGTATTGTATCAAACAATTTTAATTTCTACTGCCTTATAATGAATTTTGCTATCTTTCTATCTGCAACAGTGATGTAGTTTCACATTTGTGCATCTAGCTTTTAATTTATGCCATTCAATATTTTTATAATTTTCTTTATAAAGTCTATTCTTAGCTTTATTTTTATGTGTTTCTCAAATGTTGTGCCATTATAAATAGAATTATTTTTATTTATATCATGTATTTATTTGTTGCTCTTATAAAATCTATTGGTTTTAGATATTTAGACATTATATATATTTAAATATTTAGATAATTTCAAATCTAGTAAACTTGCTGAAATTTCTCATACTTTATCAAGGTTTTATCATAGTTTTCATTTTTTGATATTTTAATGTATAAGATGTCAACCAATGATTTTATTTCATTTTATTTACATTTCATTGCATTTTTTCTTTTGCACGCACTACCTAGAACATTAATTACAGTGTTAAATAGAAGTGATGTAACTGGGCATTCCTTTTTTTCATTCTTGACATTAAATTGTATGCATTGTGCTGATATTTCACAGTCTTTTGGTAGATATATTTTGTCTAGTTAAGAAAACTATTTTTTTCAATTCAAAACAATTTATATTTTCCTTTTTTAAAAGGTTATTAAATTTATTCAATTCTATTGCTGCATCTATTGATCTACATCTATTAATATTAGGTGGTTAATTCTTTTCTTATTTAATTGTTTTAATGATAAATATATGAGTAGAGTTTCCAATATTAGTTCATATTTGCATATTTGAGATAAACAGTAGGTTGTAATATAAATCATACATTGTTAGATTTTATTTGCTCATGGTTAGGAAGAATCAATATGGTGAAAATGGCCATACTGCCCTAAGTAGTTTACAGATTAAACGCTAACCCCATCGAGCTACCATTGAGTTTCCTCACAGAATTGGGGAAAAAAATACCTTAAACTTCATATGGAACCAAAAAGGAGCCCACATAGCCAAGACAATCCTAAGCAAAAACAAAACAAAACAAAACAAAAAAGATGGAGGCATCACACTACCTGACTTTAAACTATACTCCAAGGCTACAGTAAGCAAAACAGCATGGTATTGGTACCAAAAATAGATCAATGGAACAGAACAGAGGCCTCGGAAACAACATCACACATCTACAACCATCTGATCTTTGACAAACCTGACAAAAACAAGCAATGGGGAAAGGATTCCCTATTTAATAAATGGATTTGGGAAAACTGGCTAGCCATATGCAGAAAGCTGAAACTAGATGCCTACCTTATACCTTATACAAAAATTAACTCCAGATGGATTAAAGGTTTAAACATGAGAATTGTATTTTCTTAAATTATTATAAGGAATTGATATAGAGATAGAACATTTAACATGAAAATGAATGTTAAATGCCTTCTTAACTTACTCCAAAAGCTAGTCTAATTTCTCACTTAAGGAAAGCAATAAAAATAGGGGAATAACAGTTTAGAAGTTTTGCTGTTTTAAACTTTTTTTTAGTTTTACTTCAGAGGAGTATTCACTTGCAAGACTCAGTTAAAAAAAGGTTTCATTTTAAAATTCAATTTCAGGAACTATTCAAATATAGTAAATGATGCAAGTTTATACAATGTAGTCTATAAATAACCATTTATTCTATATGGCAAAGGGTATTAAATTAAAAGAACTAAAAATCCATTAGCTTTTCCAAGATTGAAATTATTCAGTATATTTGAATGAACCAATCTAAGCCATATTAAGGCTTTATTAGCAACTATTTAATTCACCACTACACATGAAATTGGATCCAATTCATGAATCTTATTTAAAAACCCGGATCAAAAGTTTCTTTGCAATAAAGTTGCTAAGCCCTAGAGCTATGAGCTGAATATCTCTGAGATCATCAGGTAGAGAAGGCATCATATGAGCCTGAAGCTGGAAGAAAATCTAAAGAGACAAAATCAGAAAAAAAATGGCAAATGAGAAAATTAAGTGCAAGAAAATGGAAAGAAACAGGGAATGCTTACTGACTGTGCAATGGAGACATAGTAGGACAATTCATGGATACAGGATATTACAGAAAAATCATTCACAGTAGGTCTTTCCTGTAGTAAGAATTGAATTTAAAAACTTGCATTGTACTTTAATAAAGATGCATATTTTTAAACTGAGTTATTTTTTTAAATATGGACAAAAACTGGTCTTAGAAAATTTCTTGAATGAAGATTTTATGTCTCATGTAAGAAGCATACTAGTTTTTGAAGAAATTGGCAATTGTTTGAATAATCATAATAACAATAATAATGAACTATAGAGTCTAACAAATAGGGAAATAAGAATAAGAACTAGACATTTCCCCATGGCTTCTTTATATCCCTCAGTGCCACATACCAGGTATTGTTTTTATTATATATACATTTTTTGTTGTTGTTAAATCTTGTTCCCATAACATCAACAAATAGAGCCACATTTCATCACTTTCTCAGGTTTTCCATTTAATTATCTCTCTGTGTTTTTATATTATGCCCTAACTCCTATTTTATAGAGAAAATCAAGATCAACAAGAATAAACTTCAGTTTCTCACTTTGCACCACATATATCATTCTCTGTCTTCTTTTTCAAACAATAGTTTTTAACTTTCTAAAAGTCTCTAAAAGATGGAATCTTTCTACCATTATTAGTGATCTCCAGCACTCTGATTATCTTCTACAATATTGCTTCTCTATTTTCTAATTCCACCATTTGATGTTTTTTTTTTTTTTTGAAATCATAAACATACTCAGCCTCCATCATCACTTTTGAAAAACTCTCCTTTAACCCCATATCAAAGGAGTTGGAGGGGAAAGAGTGAAGTAAAATTGAAAGAACATTGAAACCAGACACAACAAATACTATGTTATTGGTCTGTAGCTTTTTAATGTTGGAACACAATAAAGCTGCTTATCCTTTTTGATTCTTAGCGAATCAGTTTACAGAATGGAGTATCATCTACCTTGTGTTCTGGTTCTGGTATGAATTTAAATCATTTACATGAAAATCCCAACATACTCTATCTGTCATTGCAGAGATCTCAATAAATAGAGATTCATATTACCTGGATTTCAAGTTTATAACCTTATAGGTACAGTCTTCTTTTTTCTCCTTTCCAGGCACACACTCCTATTTGGTTTTTCACTTCTACAGAAGCAGAGTGTGTTTCTCTGATTGGGAACTGGAAAGCTTTCTGTCTGTCCTTCAGCCTTAGACCCAGGTTGCTTGTGGCTTCATACAAGACAAGACTTACATTGAGGACAGGGAGATTTACTATCTTGTCCTCAAAAAAAAATGATACATTTTGCTTTTATTGTCACCCAATTATTTCCTGGGTTTTGTAACCTCAGGGCAGGTTGTTTTCCTTCAGTTAAGCCTTTTACTTTGATGACAGAGAAGTCTAGAGATGGGCATTGCTTTCGTTCCTGTGTACCTCTTAAAATGACTCTGTCCCATCTCCAACACTGACCACGATGTTTGTCGTGAACAAAAGTTAGATGCATGTGGAAAAGATCTTTCAAGTGAAAGTATATTTTTTGTTTGCTTATTTGGTGTTAACAGAGTTTCTAACTATTGTATTGGGTGATCCTCAAGCTTTACAGTTTTTAGCTACTTTCTTCTATTTTAATGGTGCCCAACTTTTTCTCCTGTGTTCTTCAAAGGGTGAAATAGTAAATATGTTTCACTTGCACTTGGAGAGTTTATGCTAAGTTCTTGGGAGTAAAGTTCATATGTTTGCTTTTAATGTTAGCTCTCTGATAATCTCAAGAAAAATTGTGACTTTTTAGATCACCTAGCCTTTTGTTTTTGGATGAGGATGATGTCCTTTTGGAACTTGCAGTATCCTACCTAGAAGTGATACTCCTACATTCTTCTCTTCGCATACTCTACTTAGAGATAACATTGTATCACTTTACATAAAAGTAGAAACCACTATTTCATGAAATCTTCTGTTATCCTTACATTACATTTTAATATTGCCCCATTACACTGCTGAAGTTCTGTTTATTTTTAAAAGTGTATATTCTCTTTTTTTTTCAAACAGAATAACTTTTATTGATCTGAAGTCAAGTTCAATGACTTTTCTTGGTACTCTTCAACCATTACACAGGAACATTGACCGCACAGCATAAAAATGTATCTTCTTTATGAAGAACTAATTTGCTAATGCCAGATATTTCCCTTGATATTTGTTAATTATTACTGTGTTTTCAAAAGTTACATTGTTCATATCCAAGGTAAGGTTCTCATTCTGGTATTACACTGTTAAAGTCCCTTTTTAAATTTTTGGCTGCATATACTTTCACCATCAATGTCTTTCTTTTTTGTTTGAGTTTTCTTCCTTATAGCATTTTCCTTTATATTTTTATTAAATTGCTTCATTAGTTTTCCAAGTACTCTGAAATTTATTATTTAACAAAAAAACACCTCTGGGTATTGTTGAGAAAGATTTATGTCAGCAGGAGTAGCAGATTATATATTTGGTTTATATATAGTCAGGTAAGGAGAAAATAACAGCTTTTTCTGCTGACATCTTTATTTATGGAATTTTATCTTCATGTTTAATTTTCTACAATGTATAAATAACATGTATAGGAATCGTTTTTCTGTTATTTATTTTCTAGGTGTCCTCTGAACTTTCTAGATCTGTGGTTTTGTGTCTGACATTAATTTACAGAAATTCTTGGTCATTATTGCTTCAAATATTTTTTCTGTTTTTTTTTTTTTTCTCCCTCTCTCTCTTTCTTCTCCTGTGGTGTTCCCATTATGCATATGTTAGACATATGTCCCACAGTATTTGGATATTCTGCTACATTTTTTCCCTTTGTTTTATAGTTCTGGAGGTTTTTGCTGTATTATTCTCAAGCTCAAGTCAGATATTGTTTTCTTATCACTTTCCAGTCTACTAATCAGACCATGAAAGACGTTCTTCACTTCTGTGGCAGTACATTGTAACTGTAGCATTTAAAATAATTCTTAGAATTCATTTGTCTCTGGTTGCATTGTCCATCTGTTCTTAATTCTTGTCTATTTATCCATTAGAACCCTTAGCACATTAGCCATGGTTGTTTTATGTTCTCAGTCTAATAATTCCAATATCCCTCCCATATCTGATTCTGGTTTTGAGGCTTGTTGTTTCTTTTCAAACAGTGTCGTTTGCCTTTTAGTATGTCTTATAATCTTTTCTTGAGAGTTGGACATGATGTACTGAATAAAAGAAACCGTGCAAATATGCCATTAGAAATGTGGTGGCAAGGTGTAGGGGGAGGGTTAGTGTTCTGTATTGTATGATTCAGTCTCAGAAATGTACTGAGGATGTACCTCTAGTATATACATTTTGCATTTGCTTCTCAGTCACCTTCTTTCCTCTTGTAAGACAGGATATCTATAGAGGGCAGCATTGGGATATTTCCCTTCTGCTACTTGGAAGGTTAGAGGGAATTTGAACTGGGTGTTTTTCTTCCTCCACATGAATTGGCATATCTTATTAGAGTTGAGTATTTCCCTTCCCCAGATCAGTTAGTCTCTGATAAAACACCAGCACTTCAAGCTCTGGTTAACATGTTTTTACTGAGGGCAGACCCTGTTAAAGACAAGATACTTCTCTGGCATATTTCAAAATATTTCCTTTACCCCCTTTGTTTGTTTGTTTGTTTTGTTTTGTTTTTGCTGAAAGAACATGGCAGTTTTTTTTCTAGTAGTCATTGTAAGTACCGTGTAGAGTTCCTGGAGGTAAAAACTCATAAAACAGTGGGAGCCCCAGTTTGAGTGATCGCCTCTGGAGTTTTAACTCTGAATTTTCCATACTGAGTCTCCAGAAATTTGTCAATTATATTTCGGGTTTTCTTACCTGGCACTGGTTCCAAGGAAGGTCTCCACTTGTGGGCTCTTGCTGTAGTAAATTGTGTTTCCCTGTATTTGCCTGTTGGTTTCTCCAATTTGGGAGGTAGTAGTTTGCCCTGTGATCACACTTCTTTTGTTAAGAAGAGTTGTTATTTTTTCAGGTTGTTTAGCTTTTCAGCCTTTGTTAGAATGAAGTGGCAACTTCCAAGTACCTTATATCACAACAGAAATGAAAAAAAGTATCTGTAATATTTATGGTTCCCTACTTCTTTCTCTTTCTATTTACGATATATAAATGGTAAATTACCTGTTTGGTAATAGTCTTCTCATCTTCATAGTGACACATCTTAGCATTATTTTTGTATACTTGCTTTTTAGAGTCTTCCTTCATATGTTTATCTAACTTCTGCTAATATAATATATTTTAAAAATTGTCTAATTTTTCCTCAGGCTGTCTGGTAGGTAGCTTCTAAATATAAAAAAATCTTCTGAGTGATAGGAGTGTCATTGTTACTTATGGTGCTGTTTTCCACTGCATCTAAATTTGTGTTAATGAGATCAGTCCGGATGAAGCCTGGTCATACCAGAAAGACCATGTGTGAGCCAGGTGATATCACCTCAAACTTCTCCAGAGAGAAGAGGGGAGCTGGAGATTGAGTTTGGTCACATACCCAATGATTCAATTATGTCTATGTTTGTCCAATAAAACTTCCAGACACATGGCTCAGGTGTGCTTTCTGACTGACAAATACATATGTATGCTTAGATGGTGACACATCTTGATTCTATGGGGAAGAGACATGGGAGCTCTGAATTCCAGACCTTCGTAGACCACATCATATGTGTCTCTTCATTTAGTTAATTCTGATTTGTATATTTTAAAATATAACTCTAATCATGAGTATATAACAATTTTCTGAGTTCTGTCAGCTATTTTTAAAAATCATTGAACCTGATGGGGCTGTGGGAATCTCTGAATTCCTAGCCAGTTTGTTGGAAAAATGCATGGCTTAGGGACCCTCAAACTTATGGTTGCATCTGAAATAAGGATGGTTTGTTGGGGACTGTGTCCTTAACTTGGGTTCTTTCACTAAATCCAGGTAGTTTGTGACCAAATTACACTATGTTCTGGCAGTCTAAGAGACATTTTAAAAATTACTAAATGTCACTGAGAAGACACGTTTCTTACTCCATGTTTCACTCCTTGTACATGTGTAAGTCTCATCTTTCAACAATAAATTTTTACTTTTGAGAATTAAATGGGGGAAAAAGTTTTAAAGCCTGTGAAGTGTGTGACATTTAAAATGCATATATGCATTAAATGAATGGGGAACATTTTTATTTTTGTAAACAATTAGCAAAAATTAGGGCTTGTGAAATACTGATTTCCACCCCCTTAAGCAGCATGGAAGATTGACAGTATTGACAACAATATGACAGATTATTCAACTCACCTATTTGCAAAAGGTTGAGCTGATCTGAATTTAGAGTTTTGAATTCATTGGAGTTTTACACTCTAATCACCTGCATGCATTATAAAGTTAAATGAGAAATTGTGTAAGCATATAAAATGAGATACTTCTTAGTTTGGTAAAGCTAATCAAATTGAAGTATATGTTATGCTCAATGAAACTTTAAGTGCAGAAAAAGAATAAGAAAAATAGAAAATCAATATTAGAATATATAGTAATAATTACTGTGACTTAGATTGAAATAGTTGCAAAAATTATTGTGAAAAAATTTCACCAGAAGAAGAATTATTACATGTTCTCAAAGAATTCCCCCATGAGGCATGATGATTAGATGGATGGTTGGCTTGGAGATTAGCTCCTAAAATATAGAGGGGATACTGATGGATAAACTGGTGAAGTTCTAGTAAATTTTCTTAGTTTTAATATCTGTTCTATGGTCATTTGAGATGTTAACAAGAGGAGAGGCTGGGTGTGGGCACTGCAAGAATTCTGTATTATGTTTGCAGCAGTTTATAACTTAAATATCTCAGAAATAAAAATGAAAGAAAAGCTTAACTTACTATTGGTAGCTAGCATCTCGTATTGAAAAAAGAGGATGGATTCTATAGGGCATAAGGGAACTCTGACAATGTTATGTATATATCTTGAAGGTGAGGGTGTTTACATGACTGTATTCATTTTTAAAAACTCATTATACTACCGATTTGATTAGCTTGAATTTTTGTATGTTATAATGTAACATTCAAAATGTAGAGACTTACCTTAGAGATATTCCTTCTTTGGTTCCAGACCATCATAATGAAACAAATATTGCTATAAAGCAAGTGATACAAATTTTTTTCCAATGCATATAAAAATTAAATTTACACTCTACAGTCTATTAACTGTGCAATAGCATTATGTCTATAAAACAATATACAAATGTTAGTAAAAAATACTTTTTTGCTAAAAAATGCTAAGAGTCATCTGATCTTTCAGCCAATCACAATCATTTTGCTGGTGGAAGATTTTAACTCAGTAGCGATGGTTGCTGACTGATCACGGTGGTGCCTGCAAAGGTTAGGGGGACTAATTTCTCTTTTTTTTCTTTTTCTTTTCTTTTCTTTCTTTCTTTCTTTCTTTTTTTTTTTTTTTTGAGACAGAGCCTTTCTCTGTTGCCCAGGCTGGAGTGCAGCGGTTACTATCTCAGCTCACTGCAACCTCCACCTCCCTGGTTCAAGCAGCTTTCCTGCCTCAGCCTCCCGAGTAGATAACTTCTTAAAGTAATACAGAAATAAGGTTTCCTTCATCAGTTGACTCTTCCTTTTATAAAATCCTTATCTGTAACTTCTCATGCTGTTTGATTGCATTATACCCCCAGTAGACGTTCTTTCAAAATTGGAGTCAACCTTCTCTAACCCTGCCACTGTTTTATCCTCTAATTTTATGTATTATGTATATTCTAAATCCTTTGCTATCATTTGAACAATATTTGCAGCATCTTCACCAGAGGAAGATTCTTTCTTGAGAAAACACTTTCTTTGTTCATCCATAAGAATCACATCCTCATTAGCTGTAGTTTCATTATAACATTTCTGCAATTCAGTCACATTCTTAGGATTCACTTCTAATTCTAGTTATCTTGTTAACTTTACCATATCTGCAGTGACTTCCTCTACTGAAGTCTTGAATCTTTCAAAGTCATCCATGAGGGCTGGAATCAACTTTCTGCAAACTCTTGTTTACGTAGGTTAACATATATATATATATGGTGTAGATTTTTTTAATGGCGTCTAAAACGGCAAATCTTTTCCAGAAGGTTTTCATTTGCCCGGATCCATTAGAGAAACCACTATCTATGGTAGTTACAGCCTTACAATATTTATTTCTTGAATAATAAGACTCAAAATTCAAAATTACTAATAGATTCATAACATGCAGAAAGCATGGTGTTTTAACAGACATGAAAAGCAACATTAATCTCTTTGTACATCTTCATCAGAGCTTCTGGGTGACCAGGCGCATTGTCAATGGGCAGTAACCTTTTGAAAGTAATCTTTTTATAAATACAGAAGCCACAGAATGATCTAAAAGAGTGCTGCCTGCTCAGATCCAGAACAGAGGTACTTAACCTTTGTTTTCCAGTTTAGTTGTCACAGCATTGTGTGAACAAAATGCTGAGTGTCACAGTGACATTACAAAGAGGCCCAAAATTTTGAGTCCTGGAAACATTTTATGAAATTTAACTCAATATGCCTTAAAATATCCATGAGGTAGTTAAGTAAACAGTACTACCCATTTTAATACACAGTAAACAGAAGCATGGATAAGTAACATACTCATACTTTAAGCAATAAGAATTAGAAGAAACCACAGAAACTTGGGGACTTCTCACTAGCTCTAACCCAAAGGAAATGAACTTTAATTTTTTTAAAGCATCAAATCACTTAAGACCTTCTTCTACCATTCCTTCCTCTTCCTCTTCTTCTTCTTCCTTCTCCTCTTCTTCTTCTTTTTCTTCTTCTTCCCCTTCCTCTTCCTCTTCTTCTTTTTTCACTAGCTTATTAGTATAGTATCTCTTTCCAAAGCTGGTGCCCTTTTTTTCAATAATGTGGTAAAAACTGAGTATAACTTTTAATTCAAGCTAGGCCTCTGCTTCTACCTGAGTTTGTACAAAATTTCAATAGAAGACGGTTTTATTTATATTGAATATCTATTGTTCAATGTAGCCACCTTCATTAATTATCTTAGCTAGGTCATCTGGATAACTTGATACAGCTTCTGCATAAGCGTTTGCTGCTTTATCTTGCACTTTTATGTTATGAAGATGTCTTCTTTCCTTAAACTTCATAAATTGACCTCTGTTAGCTTCAAATTTTTCTTCTGCAGCTTTCTAACATTCCTGTAGATTTCATGGACTTAAAGAGTTAGGGCCTTCCTCTCCATTAGCATAAGAGAACGTGGCTGGTTTCATCTATCTGTAACACTCAGACTTTTATTATATCAGCAATAAAAGCTTTTTGGTTTTTATCATTCATGTGTTCACTGATGTTGCACTTTTAATTTCCAAGAATATTTCCTTTGCATACATGCTTAGCTAACCATTTGGCACACGAAACCAGCGTTTGGCCTATTTTGGCTTTTTTAGCCTTCTTCACTAAGTTTAATAATTTCTAGCTTTTCATTTGAAGTAACAGGTATACAACTTTTCCTTTCACTTGAACACTTAGAGGCCATTGTAGGGTTATTAACTGGCCTAATTTTAATACTGTTGTGTCTCAATGATTGGAGAGGCTTCTTTCCCAAAGAAGAGGGATAGAAATGGAGGAATAATCAACGGAGCTGTCAGTACACACACGCTTATCAGTTAAGTTCTCCATCCTATGCGGGCACAATTTGTGGCACCCCAGAACGAGTATAATGGTAATATTAAAGATCACCAATCACAAGATTACAATAATGGATGTAAAAATAATGAAAAAATGTGATGTATTGAGAGCATTACCAAAATGTGAGAAAGATACAAAGTGAGCACATGCTGTTGGAAAAATTATTCCAGTAGAGTTGTTTGACACATAAACCTTCAATTATATAAAGCAACGTATCTGCAAAGCCTGGCCTTGGAAATTCCTTTCTACTGGGAGTAAAGCCTGATCTACATAATACTGATACATGGTAGGACTGTTCAGCATCCTTTGAGGCAGCTCTTTCCAATGAAATCAGCAAGCTGCTCTTTCATTGTTAGCAGCTATTTATGTAAACACAAATTTTTCTCTGTCCTGTTCTGCCAGGGGAACTGTATAAAAACAGTTCTTAAGTCGATAACAATTACTTGAGGAATTGCTTCAGGAGAAGGGAGCCCCTGCTAAAGAGGTACCATAGACTGTAGATTAGCCTCAACTAGTTCATGGGCTCTCTATAATTTCTTTTCCTTCAAAGTCTACTATTCTACTTAAATAGGATTTAGAGAGAGCTACATCAGTGTCGGGTTGGGACAACAATGGTGGCCATTATCAGAAAAAGGTCTTATAAATTCTTAAATTTTACTTATATCTTAGCAGAGAATTATAATCTAGTACATTTCTTCTATGCAATGAACATATGAAATTTCACCCAGGGCAACCTGAGGAGCCAGAGGGCAATGACACAGGTCCTAAGGTGGTAGCTGCTTTGCACTTGCCTAGGTGCTGCCTTTTGGCTGCACTGCTCCTTCCTACCACCACCAGGTATCTGCTGCCAGCCTGGGTGGTTCCTATTGGTCCAGGGCTCCACAAGCTTCCCTGCCACCTGGAGCTTCCCTGCCACTGAGCCTTTTCCTCTGCCCACTGTCTGCTTGGCCATGTGGTTTTGACCTCTAATGCTTTTTTTCTTATTTTTTTTATAAGTGTATACCTGATTGCCTTGCTCATCTTGCATTATCTGGCAGGCTAAAAACTCCCTTTCTAATGCCATCTGCTTAAGACAATGTCCTATAGCTGGAGCATATCTCTTGTCTTTTTTCCTATTGGAGGAGGGTGTTCAGGCAAAACCTCCATTTTCTTTGTTTTTGGCCCAGTGATAGCAAGGCTGAGGGACTTGGGGGTGCTAAAGTAGGTGACAATTCTTTTTCCTTCTCCTATTTAAGCTCTTTTCTTTATAATGGGGTCAGAGCCACCTTATCTAGAGCCCATAATGTTAGAGATGTTACTGGGACCCATTGCCCTTGCACATAATTCTGCTTAAGATTTCTTCCTGCTTGTTCCCAGATCTCCAAATCTAACATGCCTTCTGCTGGGAACCATGGATTATGAAAGGAAACAATTTGCATTAGGTCCCTTAATTAAGCCTGTGAAACTGAGGATCCACTAGCTTTAAGCAGTTGTTTCAACACTTTATATACTTTTCTGATGTGCTAATAACTGTTGTCCCATGATGAAACCCTAGCCAGAACAATCCCTACCGAACATGGTAATCCCAAGCAGGTACCAGTGACTACCAGACTCACTGACTGAGCAGTCTCTTTTCATCTCTGTTTTTTGGGGGTTCCATCATGACCCTGGATCTGTTACAGCTCTCCTCACATGTGAGCACCAGCTGTCAGAGTCTGACCTGCAGATCCTGACCCAGCAACAAATGAACAAACAAATTCACTTAGACACAAATCTCCAGTGAAAGAGTGGGCTGGGTAACCAGGGCCACTCACAGACACTCCTAAGAGAGATAGTAGACACAGCCCTGACCAGTTGGCATTCAGGGTATTTAGTATAGATTTAATAACAGAGGTTCTGAGTCAACACACCTGTTGATAATGATTAAAGGCCAGGTTCTGATGACTAAAGCAAACACCATTTGTGGGTCATAAATCTGGTCACCCTCCCGCCAAGAAAGCCATCTGGCCCATGAAAAATTAAAAGTTAGTTTTTGAATCACATGAGTAAATTTGCCAACATTCCCTAGTTATTTGCTTTTCTTTGTCAACTAAAGATAAAGGGGATTAGGCTGCTTTCAGCTGAAATTCATACTGAAACTGCACAAACCTGTTGACCTTCCAAGAAGGTGTGACTATATTCTATAATTTTACAATCTTTCCAAACATCCTGACTGATCTTCTACATTGAATGCCTTGAAACAGAATTTTATTTACATTTTCTCCACCTTTCATCATTATTATCAGTGGATGTTTAGCTCTAACATCATCTCAGAGCAGAAGTTCCCTAGATCTGTGGTTTAAAAACTATCAGTGACTCAAAATTAAGTCCATCTCTAGATCAAAATTACTAATCTCTACTTGAAAACCTATACATGCTCTCTTTCTCTTTCTATGCCTATATATAATACAATATACCACATATTTATAATATGTTATACAATATATACTGTGGATATTATAGATAATATATGATTACATAACATCCATATAATTATATATAATCATTATATACTTAAGGCATAATTAGTATATCTTCTCTACTTGAATAAATAAAAAATATCTCAAATGTGTCTAACACTGAATCATAAATATTTATTATTAATTTATTAACTTTAAATAAATATAATTATTTAAGAAGAAAAGTTATTATACTTTATCAATTAACATGGACAAAAAATTTTCAAACAGTATTAAAGATAGGAAGGAACAAACTAGGTACTGATGGAACATAATTCAAAATAATAAGAGCTCTTTATGACAAAACCAATGTCATACTGAATGGGAAAAAGCTGGAAGCATTGTCTTTGAAAACTGGTACAAGATGAGGATGCCCTCTCTCACCACTTGTATTCAACATAGTATTGGAAGTTCTGGCCAGGGCAATCAAGCAAGAGAAACAAATAAACAGTATTCAAATATAAAGAAAGGAAGTCAAATTATCCTGTTTGCAGTCAACATGATTGTATATTTAGAAACACCATTGTCTCAGCCCAAAAACTCCTTAAGCTGAGAAGCAGCTTTAGCAAACTGTCAGGATACAAAGTAAATGTGCAAAAATCACAAGCATTCTTATACATCAACAGTAGACAGAGAGCCAAATCATGAATGAACTCCCATTCACAATTGCTACAAAGATAATAAAATACCTAGGAATACAGCTAACAAAGGATTGTGAAGGACCTCTTCAAGGAGAACTACAAAAAACTGTTCAAGGAAATAAGAGGGAACACAAACAAATAGAAAAACATTTCATCCTCATGGATAAGAAGAATCAGTATCGTGAGAATGGCCGTACTGGCAACCACAGAGTTAGGAAAAACTACTCTAAATTTCATATGGAACCAAAAAAGGCCATATAGCCAAGACAATCCTAGGCAAGAAGAACAAAGCTGGAGGCTTCACACCTACCTGTCTTCAGACTATGTTAAAGGCTTCAGTGATCAAAATAGCATGGTAGTGGTACCAAACCAGACATATAGACCAAGAGAACAAAACAGAGACCTCAGAATTTACACTGCAAACCCAAAACCATCTAATATTTGACAAACCTGACAAAAGCAAGCAATGGGGAAAGGATTCCTTATTTAATAAATGATTTTGGAAGAGCTGACTAGCCATATGCAGAAAACTGAAACTAAACCCCTTCCTTACACCTCATACAAAAATTAATTCAAGATGGATTAAAGCCTTAAGTGTAAAAACCCTGGAAGAAAACTTAGGCAATACCATTTAGGACACAGGCATGGGCAAAGCTTTTATTTATTTATTTATTTATTTTTTTTTTGAGATGAAGTTTTGCTCTTGTTACCCAGGCTGGAGTGCAATGGTGCAATCTCGGCTCACCGCAACCTCTGCCTCCTGGGTTCAGGCAATTCTCCTGCCTCAGCTTCCTGAGTAGCTGGGATTAGAGGCACGCACCACCGTGCCCAGCTAATTTTTTGTATTTTTAGTAGAGATGGGGTTTCACCATGTTGACCAAGATAGTCTCAATCTCTTGACCTCGTGATCCACCCGCCTCGGCCTCCCAAAGTGCTGGGATTACAAGCTTGGGCCACCACACCCGGCCAAAGCTTTTCTTATGAAAATAAAACAATTGGAACAAAAGCAAAAATTGATAAATGGGATCTAACTAAACTAAAGAGCTTCTGTGCAGCAAAAGAAACTGTCATCAGAGTGAACACGCAACCTACAGAATAGGAGTAAATTTTTGCAGTCTACCTATCAGACAAAGGTCTAATATCCAGAATCTACAAGGAATTTAAACAAATTTACAAGGCAGACCAACCCCATCAAAAAGTGGGTAAATGATATGAATAGACACTTCTCAAAAGAGTATATTTATGCTGCCAACAAACATATGAAAAAAAAGCTCAACATAACTGATCATTAAAGAAATCCAAATCAAAACCACAATGACATACCATCTCATGTCAGTCAGAATGGCAATTATTTAAATGTCAAGAAACAGTAGATGCTGCCAAGGATGTGGAGAAATTGCATCACTATTTACAATAGCAAAGACATAGAACCAACCAAAATGCCCATCAATGATAGACTGGATAAAGAAAATATAGTATACATACACTATGTAATTCTATGCAGCCACAAAAAGAAAAGAGATTATGTCTTTTGCAGGAATATGTATGAAGCTGGAAGCCATCATCCTCAGCAAAGTAACACAGGAACAGAAAACCAAATACTACATGTTCTCTTTCATAATTGGGGGTTGAATAATGAGAACACATGGACAAAGGGATGGAAACAACACACACCAGGACCTGTTCAGGTGTGGGGGTGAGGAGAGGAAACCTAGATGGCAGGTTAATAGGTATAGCAAACCACCATGGCCACATATACCTATGTAACAAACCTGCATGTTCTGCCCATGTAGCCTGGAACTTAAAGTAAAAACAAACAAAAAAAACCCAATAGCAACAGCTTAGACAGTCTGAGAAGTATGAGTCATGTCTGGACTGTAAAGGGGGAATATATTAGTAACTATCTTATATGATCATTTCAAGAATTAAAAGACATGTTTTTAAAAAAAATACAGTTCCAAGCCAGGCATAGTGGCTCATGCCTGTAATCCCAGTGCTTTGGGAGGCCAAAGAGGGCAGATCACCTGAGGCCAGGAGTTTTATACCAGCCTGACCAACAGGGAGAAACACTGTCTCTACTAAATATACAAAACTAGCCAGGCATGATGGCTGATGCCTGTAATCCCAGCTACTCAGGAAGCTGAGACAAGAGAATTGCTTGAACCTGGGATTTGGAGGTTGCAGTGAGCTGAGATCACACTATTGAACTCCAGCCTGGGCAACAAAAACTAAACTCCATCTCAAAAAAAAAAAAATACAGTTTATTTTAGATAGTAAATACTTGCTAAATGTTAGTTATTTTTAGCAGCATCATATTCCTCTTTCTGACATTGTATAATTATTCTGCCTTGGCTAACATGACAAAATGCCATAGACCCAGTGATTTAAACAAAAGAAGTTAACTTTCTCACAGTTCTGGAGGCTGCAAGTCCAAGTTCAAGATTCCAGGTATTTCTGTTTCTGGGGAGTGCTGTCTTTCTGGCTTACAGAGGTCTGCCTTCTCCCTGTGTCTTCATATAGCCCTTCCTCTGTGTATGTACATGGAAATAAAGAAAACTCTGGTCTTTCTTCCTCTTAGCACAGGGACACTAATTCTAACAAATTTGTGTTGTTTCGTTGTTCAATCAAATGTTGAAATTTATGTCCAGTGTTGGAGGCGGGATCTCATGGAAGTATTTTGTTCATGGGGAAGATTTCTCATTAATAGATTAATGCCTTTTCTTGGGTGAATTCTCACTTGTATTAGTTCTTGCAAGAGATAGTTGTTAAAAGGATCCTGGCATCTCCTTACTTTCTCTCTTGCTTCCTCTTGTGCCATGTGATCTCTGCAGATGCTAGCTCCCTTTTCCCTTCTGCCATGATCACACAACAAGTGAGGAAGCAAGAAAGTAGAGAGTTAACAGTATCTGACAGGCTGTCATCAAATATAGATGCTGGAGGCACCATGCTTCTTGTCCAGCCTACAGAACTGTAAGCCAAATAAACTTGTCTTCTTTATAAATTATAAAAATAAATGTATTTGTAATTTTCTATAAATTCTCAAGTATTCTATTATAAAAATACAAAACAGACTAAGACAAGGGTCCTACTTTTATTGACTTATTTTATTCTTAATTACTTCCTTACAGGCCCTGTCTCCAAAACAGTCATACTAGAAATAAAGGTTTCAACACATGAATGTAGGAGGACATAGCTCAGTTTATAACAGAGATCATACTGTTAAATAGGCCTAACCTCACAGTAGATAACAGATTAATTGTTTTTGATACATTCTGTTCTGATTTTATTGGAATAGTTATTTGTTTAGTCAATAGGTAATCTATTTTGCTCTGTTCTCTAGTCTAAGTGTTTGCCTCTAGTGGGGCTGTATGACTATAGAAAAATTCTACCAACTTTCAGTCTCTTCAGGTAGAAATATCCAGAGAATTTTGAAAATACCACAGCATTTTCAAGAATAAATTATACTTTCCATGTTCAAAATGATTTTTATACCTATTTTAATTTTAATCTTCCTTTAGACTCTAATTGCATTTCTCTTAAATGACAGGTAAAAAGAATAATATGTTTTATAATGGAAGGAACTGAGTATGCTATGAATTAAAGAAAATAAATATAATACAAAAATAATAAAAATATTTTGTGCATTAAAATATTTCATTAACCTTGAAAGGCAGTTGAAATAGAGGAAATATGTTGTAATACATTTATCTGAAAAGAAACTTGTATCCAGTTTATATCAATAACTGAATAATGAATGTAAGGAATAGTTCTGTTTAAAAATAATAAAATTAGACACAACTCCAATGCACCACACCCAGTGAGAGAGACACAGAAATTGAGAGATCTCCTAGCTCCAACTGAGGTACCCAGTGCATTTCAACAGGTCTGGTCAGACACTGAGCAAAGCCCAGGTGGGGCAGACCAAGGTGGAGAGGGATGCTGCTTCACCCAGAAAGTGCATCTGACCAGTGAGTTGGAGGCTCCCACTTTGGTACTCTGCTCCAGATACATCACTTACCCCAAAGCCTCAGCAATACACAGAACAGGGGATCTTTGCCAGTCAAGCACCAGGAATTACAAGAGTAGAGTTGAATAATAATCCAGGACAGTGTCTGAGATTGGTGAACAGATCTAAGCAAATGCATAAGCTTATCAGCCAGCCGGGAGAGCCTGCAGACCAAGCTCTTGCCCCCTGCCCCTGCCGGGAAAGAGAGGGAGCTGAAAGCAGGAAGACAGACAGTGCAGCTGAGCGGGTCCCTCCCCTCCCCCACAAACCCCAGAGGGCTGAAGCACTAACTCTAGAGGGTTGTGCAGCCAGTTCCTCAGTCTGAGCTGAACCCTGAATAATCCGGCCCTGTGGAGGAAAGACATACCCATCATTAAAGGGGTGGGACTAGGCTTCAAGTTTTAACAAAAAACACAGGAAGCCTATGTAGAAATGGGATGGTGTTCTTGACCACCCAGCAGCACCTCCAGGTCAGCAGGAGAAGCGGGCCTAACCTCCCAGTGTAAACAAAGAAAAGACACAGGAAGCTTACCTAGTAACCTGAAGGAGACACTAGAAACCCAGTAGCACCTCAACAGGCCGACAAGTGACCTCATCAAGCAGCTCTCTGAGATCACAGCCAAGTAGATCCATGAAGATTGGGAAAAAAAACAGCACAAAAAGATGAAACCATCAAAGACCAGAATACCTCTTCGCCTTCAAAGGATCATAACTCCTCAACAACAAGGGGAACACAACATGACTGCGAAAGAGTGAGACAAATTGACAGAAACAGGCTTCAGAAGGTAGATAATAACAAACTTTTCTGAGCTAAAGGAACACATTCTAACTCAATGCAAAGAAACCAAATACCTTGAAAAAAGGTAGGATGAAATGCTAACTAGAATAATCAGCTTAGAGAAGAACATAAATGACTTGATGGAGTCAAAAAACACAGCACGAGAACTACATGAAGCAAACACAAGTTTTAATAGCCGAATCAATCAAGCAAAAGAAAGGATATCAGAGATTGAAGATCAACTCAATGAAATAAAAAAAAGAGGCAAGACAAGAGAAAAGAAAATGAGAAGTAATGAACAAAGCCTCCAAGAAATATGGGATTATGTGAAAAGACCTAATCTACGCTTGATTGGTATACCTGAATATGATGGAGAGAATGAGTCCAAGCTGGAAAACATGCTCCAGGATATTATCCAGGAAAACTTCCCAAGCCTAGCAAGGCAGTCCAACATTCAAATCTAAGAAATACAGAGAATGCCACAAAGCTATTCCTCAAGAAGAGCAACCCCAAGGCACATAACAGTCAGGTTCACCAGGGTTGAAATGAAGGGAAAAAATGCTAAGAGCAGCCAGAGAGAAAGGTCAGGTCACCCACAGAGGGAAGCCAATCAGACTCACAGCAGATCTCTCAGCAAAAACCCTAGAAGCCAGAAGAGAGTAGAGGCCAATATTCAACATCCTTAAAGAAAGGAACTTTCAACCCAGAATCTCATATCCAGCCAAACTAAGCTTCATAAGTGAAGGAAAAATTCTTTACAGACAAGAAATTACTGAGAGACTTGATCACCACCAGACCTGCCCTACAAGAGCTGCTGAAAGAAACACTAAGCACGGAAAAGAACAAATACCAGCCACTGCAAAAGCACACCAAATGGCAAAGACCAAAAATGCAATGAAGAAAATGAGTCAACTAACAGGCAAGAAAACCAGCCAGTAATAAAATACTGGCAAACTGAATGCAACAACACATCAAAAAGCTTATTCATCACAATCAAGTAGGCTTCATCCCAGGGATGCAAGGCAGGTTCAACATACGCAAGTCCATAAATGTAATCCATCACATAAACAGAACCAAAGTCAAAAAAAACACATGATTATCTCAATAGATGCAGAGAAGGCCTTTGATAAAATTCAATAGCCCTTCATCCTAAAAACTCAATAAACTAGGTATTGATGAAATGTATCATAAAATGTTAAAAGCTATTTATGACAAACTTACAGCCAGTGTCATACTGAATGGGCAAAACCTGGAAGAAGTCCCTTAGAAGTCAGGAACTAGGATGCCCTCTCTCACTACTCTTATTCAATATAGTATTGGAAGTTCTAGCCAGAGAAATCAGACAATAAAAAGAAATAAGAGTATTCAATTAGGAAAAGAGGAAGTCAAACAGTCTCTATTTGCAGACAACATGATTGTATATTTAGAAGACCCATTGTCTCAGCCCAAAATCTTCTCAAACTGATAAGCAACTTCAGCAAAGTCTCAGGATACAAAATCAATGTGCAAAAATCACAAGCATTCCTATTTACCAATAACAGACAAACAGCCAAATCAAGAGCAAACTCCCATTCACAACTGCTACAAAGAGAATACCTAGGAATACAACTAACGAAGCATGTAAAGGACCTCTTCAAGGAGAACTACAAACCACTGCTCAATGAAATAAGAGAGGACACAAACAGATGGAAAAACATTCCATGCTCATGGTTAGGAAGAATCAATATCGTGAAAGTAGCCATACTGCCCAAAGTAATTTATAGATTCAGTGCTATCCCCATCAAGCTACCAATGACTTTCTTCACAGAACAGGAAAAAACCACTTTAAACTTCATATGGAATCACAAGAGAGCCTGCATAGCCAAGACAATCCTAAGCAAAAAGAACAAAGCTGGAGACATCACACTGCCAGACTTCAAACTATACTACAAGGCTACAGTAATCAAAACAGCATGGTACTTGTACCAACTCCAGATTGTTTAAATATTTAAACATAAAACCTAACACCATAAAAAGACTAGAAGAAAATGTAGGCAAAACCATCCAGGACATAGACATAGGCAAGGACTTCTTGACTAAAACACCAAAAGCAATGGCAACAAAAGCCAAGATAGACAAATGGGATCTAATTAAAATTCAGAGCTTCTGTACAGCAAAAGAAACCATCATTAGAGCAAATCAGCAACCAACAAAATTGGAAAAAAATTTTGCAGTCTACCCATCTGACACAGGGCTAATATCCAGTATCTACAAAGAATTAAAACATATATACAAGAAAAAAACAAACAACTTCATTCAAAAGTGGATGAAGTATATGAACAGACACTTTTCAAAAGAAGACATATATGAGGCCAACAAACATATGAAAAAATGCTCTTCATCACTGGTCATTAGAGAAATGCAAATCAAAACCACATTAAGATAACATCTCATGCCAGTTAGAATGACAATCATTAAAAAATCTGGAGAGAACAGATGCCAGAGAGGATGTGGAGAAATAGGAACACTCTTCCATAGTTGGTGGGAGTGTAAATTAGTTCAACCATGGTGGAAGACAGTGTGGCGATTTCTCAAGGATCTAGAAATAGAAATTCCGTTTGACCCAGCAATCCCATTTCTGAAAATGTACCCAAAGAAGTATAAATCGTTCTACTATAAAGACACATGCACACATATGTTCATTGCAGCCCTGTGTACAAAAACAAAGACCTGGAACCAACCCAAATGTCCATCAATGATAGACCGGACAGGAAAAATGTGGCACATATACACCATGGAATATTATGCAGCCATAAAAAATGATGAGTTAGTGTCCTTTGTAGGAACTTGGATGAATCTGGATACCATCATTCTCAGCAAACTGACACAAGAAAAGAAAACCAAACGCTTCATGTTCTTACTCATAGGCACGTGTTGAACAGTGAGAACATGTGGACTCAGGAAGAAGAGCATCACACACTAGGGGCTGTTGTGCAGGGTGAGGGGAGGGACAGCAGGGGGTAAGGAGGATGGGGAGCAATAACTTGGGGGGAAATGTCGGATATAATATGCACCTACGTAACAACCCTGCATGACCTGCACATGTACCCCAGAACCTAAAGTAAAATTTAAAAAAATAAAATAAATAAAATTATTTATACATCTGCTTCACAAAAGACAATTTAAAAATGGTTAAGGAATGTCAGAAAAAGTGCACAATTTCACTAATCATCAGTTTTTGCCTTGTCTTTTAAAAATTATTTGTAGAAATTATTTATATAACAATTTTTTGGCATATATTTATTACAAATATTTTCTGCCCAGATATTAGTTGTGCTATAGTTTGGATATTTGTCTCCACCCCAATCACATGTTGAATTGTAATCCCCAGTTCTGGAGGTGGGGTCTGATGGGAGGTGTTTGGGTCATGGGGGCCTATCACTCATGGCTTTGTTCTGTCTGTGATTGTGAGTTCTTTCAAGTCCTGGTCCTTTAAAAGCTGTGGCACCTCCCCCGGCCCCACTTCACCTTCTACCATGATTCTAAATGTGCTGAGGCCTCCCTAGAAGTCCAGCAGATGCCAGGCTTTACACCATGCTTTCTGTAAAACCTGCATGACCATGAACCAGTTAAACCTCTTTTCTTTATAAATTACCCAGTTTTATGTATTTGTTTAGCACCGTTGCCTTACACACTTTTCAAAAAGTGGTCTTTGAAAAGCAGGTTTTTAAATTTTGTTTGTTTATAATTTTTTAATCATAGTTTTTCATTTAGGATAAGATAAATATGTCTATTCCAAGGTTGCAGAAACAGTCTCTAATGTTTGTTTCTAGAAGTCTTATAGTTTTTTACTTCATCTATAATCTTTCTTATATCAAGTCTTGTATTTTATTAAGTATATATCTAGGCTTATTTGCCATTATATACAGCAAAGTTTGTAAAAATAAAGTTTGCTGTATCTACTGACTTGCCTTGCATTGACTTCTTTGTTAGAAATCAATGTACTGTTATGTACCAGTCTATTTATCGATTCCTTTTTCATTTATCTATTAGTCTACAGTTATACAAAACCACACTAAATTAAGTACTTCATAGGAAGACTACTAATAACTCAGTTATTCCAGTTATCCTACATTTTTGGCATTTCCATATACATTTTAGAACAAGTTTATCAATTTGTACAGAAAAGCCTTTAAGATTTTGCTTTGTAATTTTATCAAATCTGTAGGTCTTTTTTAGTGAGAGTGAATGTAATATTGAATCTTCCAAACCATTTCCATAGTATACAGGCAAATTTATTGAGATGTTTTAAAATTTATCTTAATTACATTTTCTTGAACTTTTATGAATCTTTTATTTAATTTAGTTTTAGGCATTTTGCATATCTTTTTATTGGTATTATTGTTTATTAGCTTTATTTTTACAAACAAAAAATAGAAAACAAGGCAATGTCCATCAATAGAAGTTATAACAAATTATGGTATATATGTTCAATGAGATACATCTCAGCAATACAAAATGAGGAAGGATTTAATCACCCTAAAACATTTAAGACCACCTCCCCCTTGACTTCCACATTGCATTTCAATAGGAGAGGTAAAGGCTGGCAGGCCAGGCGCCACCTTTAATCGCTGGCAAGGTATGGAGGAATCTTTCCGGAAGGCATTGTTTTTACTTAACACATCAAACCCTCATGTAAGTCACGAACCACATGCCTACTCCATGGACCAAGACCCTTTCACATGTAATTTCTAGAGTTGTAAGCCTTTATAAGGGCAGGGATTTTCTTTGTTTGGGGGCTTGGCTATTTGGGGCATTCAGACCCGCTGCAGCTCCTGGTTGAATAAATCACCACTTCCTTCCCAGTTCTGTGTTGGAGAGGTTTGTCATGTGGCTTTTCCTGCTTTAAAAGCAACAAACTACTAATGTATTCAAAATACAGATGATTCAGCACATAATATGTTGAGAAAAATAAGCCTGACATAAAAAGGATATATTTGTCCTTGTAAATAGAAATCAGAGTAGTGCTTGCTTCTAGTTGGGTGGGGGATTGCCTGAAAAAAACAGCAGTGAGCTTTCCTGGATATGGAAAATATTCTGTAAGTTGACTGTGGTGGAGCATGGTGTATACATTTGTCAAATCTCATTTAAAAGTACTCATCTGTGTATATTGCTATATATAATTATACAACAGTATAAACATGTTTAAATAAATAGTTAAAAGTGAAAAATAATTTTAAAAAGTGAAGCTGAAAAATAGGTAGCAAGATAACACATTAATTTTGGATTTTGAAACATTATTAACTACTGTTTTAAAATGTACCTGTGATTTGTTTTAACTGGTTTATATCAGATATCGTAAGACATATGGACACAAAAATCACCGTCATAAAGGAAGAAGTTTTTACTTACAGTTTTCTAGATTCAAGAGTTGTAGCAAACTACATCGAGTCACAGAGAAAGGATCAAGGTCAGTCAGGAAGCAGAGGGAGTGAAGGGAACGAATGAGTGAGGCCTTTATTGTGTTTGTTGCATGAAGGAATTGTCAGGGCTAAACAAGCAGGATATGAAGGTTTAGGATGAGCTAGTTTAAATAGTTTCCGGGAGCTCTAGGTTGTAGGGGCTATCCTGAGTGTCTGGTAGCTGGCCCTGGGGTGATTAGAGCTGGGGAATATTGGCAATGAGTGTGAGAGCCTCACAAAGGTGGTAACTGGAAGATACAGGCTTTTGGTATATTGGTTTTCACAGAAAAGCACACTTTCATAGGAGTTGTTTGCTATCTCTAGGAATTAGCTAGCTATGAGAGAGACAGTCTCTCCAGGGTCAGCAAGGCCCCAAGATGTGAATACATTACGGAATATAGAAATCAAGAAACATGATGAATGTATCCATCGTAAGATGTAGAATACCTTGTCTTTCCTAACAAATGGGTCTAAGGATCTTAAAACCAATGAAAGTCATATTACTGAGCCATTAGTGGTCTCACTGCCCAGTGTGTATCAAGGTCAATACCACGACACCAGCTTTTAGAAAAAGAAATGCATTATTGCAAGCTGACATATAAGAAGTTACCAAAACACTCAAATCAGTTTCCCTGAGCTGGGATTTGGGCTGAGTTTTATAAGCATAAGGTAATAAGATGTGATCTTATTGGATATTGCAATGAGGTGATGCCAGGAGGCACAATTTGACTGAATCCTGCCTTGAGGTTACACCTTGGCTCCATCTGATTAGATTTTGGATCCTGCCATCTGGTGTCCACTTCTTTGCTCTTCAGTCCAAGCACTTCAGTTCCTCCCGTGGTTGCACACTTGGTTCATCTGGGCATGCTCCAGTTACGTGACCTTCAACTGGGGCTCCTTGGCAACTGAAAACAACTCACAACTTTGTTACATACAAGTTAAGCCAGATTAATCTGGAGTGGTTACATTACTACTCTAGGCAAAAACTCAAAATGCCAGCCAAGATCTTGTATTATAGCTATGTGGTTTGAGGAAAAGCATTCCTAATACACATTTGACAGCACCAAGAGAAATTTGCTTAAACAAAGAATTAGAAGAGATTTAGATATCTAACTTGAGCCTCTCAGTTTTAAGAGAACAAAGAATAGTGAGAAATATGTTTTCTCCAGATAAAAGAGATCCTTGAGCCTCTTGGTATTTATGCTATATCAAAAAAGAGAGAGAGACAGAGAGAACAGAAAAGAGTTTCACACATGCGAACTCACTTTTCAATGAACAGCTATGAAAAACTCTTAAATGAGATATATTCTTTATTCACTGCTTTTTTATTCTTTATGAATATACACAAGGACAGAATGTCCAATGGAAAAACCAGACAAAGGTCTTAGAATATCCTTAAAGAAAGTAGAGCCACTTATGACAGACTTGTTTATTTTCCACCCCAGTTAAGTTAAGAACATTTCATGTTCTTGACCCCAAAAAAGCCTTGCACTGCTCCATTGGTTGAGAAGCCAGGTCAATGCCTTTGCCTGCTTGTTTGGTTCAACAAGCCTCTCATATAGTACCAATTGACGGAGAGCCCATGGAACCTGATAGAATGATGTAAGACTCTGGCTTTTCCAGTGGCCGCCTGCAGAGAATTGGCATTGCAATATTGAAAAGCAAGAGACATACATTCCTGTGGGGGCCACATGGACCAATGAAACAGTAGGTTTGGAATGAAGCCAGAGAATACCCCCATGTCTCTCTTCCTTTCCCTAGATATACTGTTTTATAACAGTTCATATTGCCTTTTTGATGATGTCCTATGCGACCAAAGAATTGGCTCTGTTTATAACAAAGCTATGTCATTTCAGTAAGGCATTTCCCATAAGCTATTAACATGTAAGTTTTGCTTCAGGTCATGCTTTCTACTTAAAGAAATCTAGTTAGGCTGGCATGGTGGCTCACATCTGTAATTCCAGCACTTTGGGAGGCCAAGACAGGTGGATCACTTAAGGTCAGGAGTTCAAGACCAGCCTTGCCAACGTGGCATAACCCCATCTCTACTAAAAATACAAAAATTATCTGGATGCGGTGGTGCATGTCTGTAGTCCCAGCTATTTGGGCGGCTGAGGCAAGAGAATCTCTTGAACTCAGAAGGCAGAGGTTTCAGTGAGCCAAGATCACACCACTGCACTCCAGCTTAAGTGCTAGAGTGAGACTCTGTCTCAACAACAACAACAAAAACCTTGTTAGAATTAGACGTGAAATAGAAGCAGCACATAGTGCTAGAAGTGAAATAAGACAGTTACTACCAGGAATTAGAGAATAGCAGTAATACATTATCTTTTTCTCTGATACTCTATACACTCAAAAGGAACTTTATAAGGTATATTCCAACCACACTTCTAATTGGGTTTTTTATGAAGTGTGAGTGCTGAAGGATGCTTTCCTTTAGATTTTACAGTCTGACTCCAAAATGGAAACCTAACTGAACTCCTGGGTAGGCACAAATTGATTGATTCATCTCTTAATCTTAAACATGTGATTCTATTTAGAATAATCCATTCTATTTGTAATAATCACTTAGAGATGAAAGAGAATGTCAACAAAGGAGTTGTCTTTAATTTCTCTCTCACATATTTTTCATTCCTGATCTATTTGCCTCACTTTTTCAGTTATTTACTGGACGATAAAAGGCTTTTCATAAGAAATACAGGTCCAGGTTAATTTTCTTTTATAAATTCTGACTGAGGTTTTCTTATTCACAGAATATTGACAATAATGAGCAGTAGTATTTCAGTCTCCAATGCAACCAAAATATGCAAGTCATTTAGTTCCTTTCATCTTATTCTTTTAAAACAGTTGAATATTTTTATGAAGATTAACCAGTGCATATTTGAATTTGAATAATAATTAATGTAATTTGTTTAAAGCCCTTAATTCTCTACTGTTTGGTCCCAAATAATAAAGAGATATACATATATATGTGTGTGTATATATAAATATCTGTATCTATCTATATACAGGTAGATGTAGACATCTATACATACAGATAGATACCTAGATATCTATATAGATGATATAGATTGAGACATCAACCACCACCTGCGGAAGTCTGACCTGCAGACCCTGACTCAATGACGGATGAATGCACTTTCACACCATTACAGTGATACAAGTGGGCCAGGGATGGAAGTTGGTTGCTTTCAGAGGGCAAAATGCAACTAATCAACAATGACCCTCTGTCCATCCACATTTTTAGTCCATAGAAGTTATAATAGAAGTTCTAAGTTAACATACTTGTGGATAATTAACATGGTTAAGAGAATGGTTTTATGACTGATTAAAGACTTAGGTTGGGGGTGGGCAGAGTAATTACTATTAGCAGGTAATTCCCCTTTGATTCTCCCCAGAGAGGGCCACCTAGCACAAAATTAACATGTTAAACAGTTAGCATGGAAAGAACGGGATATGGGATGAGGCCTTTGATCATCTCTATCTCTTTCCTATGCTGACATTAATGAGGCAGCTGCCTTCCATGTGCCTTAATAAAACATTTGGTCTTCCAAAAGGTTTGAGATTACAATCTATAACTTTTCCTAATAGTTAATATCTTGCCAGCCACCCTGAGTGAATATCAACAATTGATGTTTTTACCTATCTGTATATGGATAGACAGATATAGGTAGACATAGATATAAATATTTACATATAGATATATATGATAGATAGATAGATAGATAGATAGATAGATAGATAGATAGATATACAGAAAAAGACAGAGACAAAGGAGAGAAAGAGAGCGAGAGGGCGACATGGTCCCAGTCTATCACCCACGCTGGGGTGCAGTGGTGTGATCTCAGCTCACTGCAGCCTCTTCCTCCCAGGCTCAAGCAATCCCCCCACCTCTGCTTTCTGAGTAGCTGGGACTACAGGTATGCATCACCATGTCCAACTAATTTTTGTATTTTTTGTAAATATGGAGTTTCACCATGTTGCCCAGGCTGGTCTTGAACTCCTGGGAGCAAGCAATCCACCCTCTTTGGCCTCCCAAAGTGCTGGAATTACAGGCGTGAATCACTGCTCCCAGTCATAGTTTTTCAATATACTAAGGACAATTTATTTTAACATGATTCATTCTATTTATATGGCTTTTAAAATATAAAATATGCAAAACACTACAATTATTTCAGTTTTTATTCTAGCTGACCTGTTTATGTGAGACAAAAACAACAAAATACTTACAAAAATAAATAAATAAACATTTTGGATTAAAAAAATTATCTTTCCCATACCACAGTAATTCTTAAAACTGTATACAATTTATAAAATAACTAAATATTTCCATTTTTAATGCCTACATAAGACTATTTTTAATGTCTACATAAGACTTTGTTGCATATTAACTGACTACTTATAAACTGTACATTAGAAACTTTTTAACAGCTTTTTCTCTTCTCCACTCAACCTTCAGTTACACAGAACCAGTTTCAGGCTTCTGAGTAAGTTCTGTAACTCTGAGGAGGCTTAGTTGAATGCAAAGTCTCAAACTTCGGCATGAAGGTAAAAGAAACTTCTATGAGCCAGAAGCGGTGGCTCACACCTGTAATCCCAGCACTTTGGGAGGCCGAGGCGGGTGGATCACGAGGTCAAGAGATTGAGACCATCCTGGTCAACGTGGTGAAACCCCGTCTCTACTAAAAATACAAAAACTTAGCTGGGGATAGTGACGCGTGCCTGTAATCCCAGCTACTCAGGAGGCTGAGGCAGGAGAATTGCCTGAACCCAGGAGGCGGAGGTTGCGGTGAGCCGAGATTTCGCCATTGCACTCCAGCCTGGGCAACAAGAGCGAAACTCCGTCTCAAAACAAAACAAACAAACAAAAAACAACAAAAAACAAACTTCTATGCATCCTTTTATTGATGTTGCTTAAAGCCTTGAAAGTCACTAGAATTCTAAATAGCCAGCAATGAATGCTTTTCTTGGATCTCCTCCTTGAAAATGTTCACCTGGTAAGGATCAGAACAAAGGATGTACTTTTTCAATTGCCTGAATCTTATCATCTGATAAGCAGCTTGTCAATGAGATTTTCCACTACTATTGCTTTCAAATCTGTCTTCTAAAGATTGATCATTTCTCATGTCCTCAATGTCTATCTTTATTGGCTAACTGACCAAGACAACTTCTATTAATTTGGAATACTCTAGATTTTTCTCTTTGTACTTATACATTTATGGAAATCTACAACATTAAGCAGTTTACTTCATGACCCCATCCCCCAACACCCTCACACACACGGAGCTCTTAAGGTATGTAACTTTAATCCATATAATGTCACACTGAAGTTACTATAATCCTGTTGTTTTATAGATGTGAAAACATCAGTTTCAGGAGATTAAGTACCTTGCCTTAAGAAGGCAGGAAAGCGTGGACAGGGGTCTGCCTGACACAAAGCCCATTGTTTTTTCACTCCACTATGTTGCTTGCGTACATGTGATTGGTATACCACAGAACATCACTAATGACTTCTACATTATCGAGTGTGGACCGAACTTAAAAATTCTTTTCTTAAAATGAAACATGGCAGAAGTAACAGGCTGTCATTTCTAACATTAAGTTATACAAAAACTTTGGCTTTTGGTTTGGTTATTCTCTCTCACTTTTTCTTGAATTATATGCTTCTGGAATAAACCAACTGTATACCATAAGGCAGTCCTATGAGTGCACTTAAAAGGGGAATTTTTGAGACCTACTAACAAACAAGTGAGTGTGTACAGAAGCAGAACCTCTCCAGTCTAAGCATGGGAATGACTGCAGTCCTAATCAATACCTCAATTGAGGACCCTTAAGAAAGCCTGTGTCAGATTATCCAGCCAAACTGTCCCGGGCTTCCTGACCCACTGAGACTGTGAGATCATAAATGTGCTGTTTTCAGCACTGAGTTTGAGGTAAGTGGTTATGTAGCAATAAATAATATGGTACTTGGCAAAATATATATATATATATTGAATAAGTGAATAAATGGACAGCTGAATAAAGAATTGGGCTTTATTTGAGTACTGTGTCTAGATTTAATTCTGACATTGCATAATGAAAACAAGAAATTCATCAAAGAGAAATAATTAGAAAATGCTATTTTATCTAACCTTTATTGTTTGATGGTGTACAGATAAAATAGAAGTAAATGCATAGAAAATTGCATTAGATTTTAAAACAAAGTTTAAAAACAAAAATAGTTATAAATTGGTTTCACAAAAAAAGGATTTCAAACTCAGACAGGCTGTCTTCTATCTAGCATGGTTTAAGCCTGATGCTTGAGGGCTGGATTAGATGAGGTGCCTCTTGCCCTTTGATATTATGATAATTAGCACTTATTGAGCCCCCATGGGGTGTATGTCCCATCTTAAGTGCTACTTGAAAGCTAGTTTAGACATGATCCTTTTGATTTGATACAGAGAATACTCCATACATATTAATTTAAAAATTCTTTCCAATTCATTTCATTTGTGGCCTCTTGTTTTTCTGAACTTACTGCAGAAACTGTCTGTACAACTCATTTGGCAATCACTCATGTGCTGGCTTGTAACGTTGCTTGAATTGTTGTTTTATTGATATTTAATTTGTAAGGTAATTAAATCTTTTTGATTCATTATTTTTTAATGTGCTTAATTTTTAACCAAATTTTAACCAAATTAAGCTATGCAGTCAAAGCTATAGCCTATGAATTCTAAATATTTTGGTATAATGAGCATGGAAATAACCATCTTGCTGTCACATTTAGGCTTTGCTATACATTTGTGCAATATGCCTTTGGACCTCAGGTCTCACGTTTGTATTCTTTCCTACTTTATGGTTGAACTCACCTAAGACTCCTAGGTCACTTTATATTCCTGGAAAACTTGAATTATGGCTCATTATTATGATTTTTCCATGATGTCAATATTGATGCCAATGAGGAAATATAATTAGAAATTAAATCTTCTCCTAGACTAGTAAATCTCCTTATCTAGGTAGTAGGAAAAATAGTTTTATTATTAAATAAGTATTAAACTAGAATGTGATATACATCACAGGCAATCCTCTAGGAGAATTGCCTCTAGGATTTCTAGACAGAAATCTTATCGTTTATATTGTCAAGCATATACAACCCATTATACACGTTTTCAAGCTAAACAGTAATTTCTCCTCAAATAAGAGTACTTGACAGCACCATTTGTCACACATACTTACACCTACATTCATGTGATAATTGGGATGGCCATCTGTGTTTGCTGATTTGCTTTATATGCAAGAAAAACAGACATCTCAACTCTTTATGATAGAATGTAGTTTTACAACCAGGACCAAGGTATCTACTGAAATTAGCCTCCTACCCTCCCACAGAAACAGGGAGATAGGGATGCTATCTCTCCTGGGGTTTACTTTTTAAAGACATGGCTCCCTGGTTCCTGAGAGAGAGATTCCTGGATTATAAAGCTGGCAAGAAGCTTATATAGTTTCCAAAACGTTTATATGCATTTCAAAGAGACAGAGAAAGAAATCACAAGTTTTCAAAAGTAAATTCTGTGTATTCTAATTTCTAAAGCAAATGCTGTGAAATAAAGGGATGGGGGAGAAGTCTCATATCCTGTTTCAAACAGAGACAATTAAGCCTCTCATTTTTAATTTTTATTTGTCCTTAGAATACACACAATCCTTTCAACATGTTTGTTTCTCTCTGATTATGTGCAATGGCCACAGCTTATCACTCCCTGAGTTATAACTTTACTATCTTCCTTACCTAATATCAAGCATATCATTCTCCAGGAATCACCTTCAATTTTCCTACACACTTCCTTGTGTACCCTACTCAGAAAACAAGTTTGTCTCTACCCAGACCTAAAACTTTTGATCTATGGTTCATCCTCATCATATCCCATCAATCTGATTTGTAGAGCTTTGATTCAGTGACCCTTCATTAAAACCATTCCAATACGTGTATTTTTTTATTTTCATCAAGACACTTTTATTGTGTTAAGCTCCTGTACTGTTGCATATTTCTTAACTTCTTTATCCTTCTTTTCCTTTAGAGACAGAGATCAGCACTGTAGAATTCCAGTTCTCTGTTCTCTTCACGTATGTTCATGAAAGTTGAATGAAGCAGGAAAGAAACACACAAGCATGCTGTTCAGTCTCACTTTAAATTCACGACCGTTCACTTCTAAGGAGGCCTTGATATTACCTAGCAGTCTTGTACTAACATATTACTAATATATTCAGTATAGTTCTTTTCTGGAGGAGCTTTTCATACTTTCTTCTTTTTCAACCACTTTCCCTATTCAGATTTTTGTTTTCCTGTTTCACTTACAAAACAGAGTAATTTTCAGAAAACTGTTCTGTGGTCCAATATTTAGTAAGCTACCTTTATTTTTACAAATGTATTCTTTCTAGCTTCTAGTTACTATGAAAGGGCTTTCAACAATCTTTTCAGTCTCTGTCACCTCTATTTATGCAATTAATCCATGTTCTCTTGCCTAGTCAATAACATCAACCCAGCAAATTTCCCCTCTGTTCTGTATTTATTTCAGCATTTAAAATGGCTAGAATGAATGCTTATCTTAAAAATTAAAACAATGTACAAAAAAACAAAAAATAAAACTGTCTCTCTTTAAGCCACATTCTCTTGAACTACTCTTCTATTTTTCTAGTAACTTAAACTCTCTTGAATTACATATTCCTGTTGCCTCTTGTTCTTGTTGGTTTTTCCTCTTCATATGTGCCTAAGATACATCTCAATATGCTTTTATTACCCTCACAATTCAAAACAGTACTTGTCAAGATGGTTTATGACCTCACACTGCAAAATTATTAGCAACAATTTCCAGAATTATTTCTTATAGTTATTCCATTGCTTAAAATTCACCAATATCTTGTCATCTTATTCAGAATAAAAGCAAATGACTCCAGAGTGATCTACAAGGCCCTATGTAATGTACTTTGTTCCAGACGCCACATACACATGCACATCAACCAGAATTACCACCATTCATCTCTGCTGTCATCCCTGACTCCTCTCACACTCATTATATTTCAAGCTTTCTGATCCTCCTGATTTTTGCATACATTAAGTAATATCCCGTATCAAAATTTTCATATTTGATATCCTCTGTCTCTATTATTCTGCTACATGTCTACATTATTTATTACCATATTTCCTTAAGGACCCTGCATAAATTTAATCTTAACAATTAAGACTTTCCTAAGCAGTGTAAAGAAAATACAAAATAAAAGAAACAAAGCAAAACAAAAACCTTCCATTCTCCTCTCTGTTACTTCTGTTTCCTAAATTGGCACCATGTGATGTGCTTTTTTTTTCTCTTCTGCCTCCACCACATTAGAATGGAAGTACTTATCTGAAAAAGATGTTGCTTTTTTTGTTGTTTTTCTGTTCTATCTTCCTAAAACACTGTCTGGCACAGAATGAGTACTTGTATTTGTCTGTTTTCACATTGTTATAAAGATACTGCCTGAGACTGGGTAATTTATAAAGGAAGGAGGTTTAATTTAATCACAGTTCTGTATGACTGGGGAGACCTCAGGAAATTTACAATCATGGTGGAAGGTGAAAGGGAATCAAGGCATGTCTTACCTGGTGGTAGCAGAGGGAATGGGAAAAACTGCCACTTTTAAAACATTAGATCTTATGAGAACTCCCTCACTATTAGGAGACAGAACACCATGGGGGAAGCCATCCCCATGATCCAATCACCTCCCAGAAGGTCCCTCCCTCAACACATGGGGATTACAAATCTAAACAAGATTTGAGTGGGGACACAGAGCCAAATCATATTATTCCACCTTTGGCCCTCATGAATCTCATATTCATTTCACATTGCAAAACCAAAAATGCCTTTCCAATGGTCCTCCAAAGTCTTAACTCATTTCAGCATTAACTCGAAAGTCCAAATCCAAAGTCTCCTGTGAGACAAGGAAAATCCATTCCATCTATGATACTGTAAAATCAAAAGCAAGTCAGTTACTTCCCAGATATAATGGGAGTATAGGCATTGGGTAAATGTTCTCTTTCAGCTATAGGCCCCATGCTCGTCCGAAACCCGGCTAGGCAGTCATTGAATCTTAAAGCTCCAAAATCTCTTTTGACTCCCTGTCTCACATCCAGGACATGCTGATTGATGCAAGGGGTCAGCGCCCATGACCTTGGGCAGCTTCGCTCCTGTGGCTCTGCAGGGTACAGCCACTGTAGCTGCTTTCGTGGGCTGGCATTGAGTGCCTATAGCTTTTCCAGGCAACTGGTACAAGCTGTTGGTGAATCTGTATTTCTGAGGTCTAAAGAATGATATCCCACTTATCACAGCTCCATTAGGCAGTGCCCCAGTGGGGACTCTGTGTGGAGGCCCTAACCCCACATTCCCCTTTTGCACTGCCCCAGCAGAGGCTCTCCAGGAGGGTTTTATCCCTGCAGTAAACTTCTGCTTGGACATCCAGGCATTTCTATACATAGTCTGACATCCAGGTAGAGGCTTCTAAGGCTCAACTCTTGTCTTCTGTGCATTTGCAGGCCCAACACTGGAGCTTGCACCCCCTGAAGCAATGGCTTGAGCTATACTTTGGCCCATTTAGCCACAGCTGGAGCTGCAGTGGCTGAAATGCAGGCTGCCTGGTCTCAGGGCTGTACAGGGCAGTGGGGCCCTGAACATTTTTCATACCTTTATGTTTTTCTTCTTTTTAAACATAAGTTTCAATTTCAAATCATCTCTTTGTGAATGCATATGACTGAACACTTTCAGAATCAGCCAAATTACCTCTTGAATGCTTTGCTGTTTAGAAATTTCTTCTGCAAAATACCCTAAATCATTTCTCTCAACTTTGAAATTCCACCAGATATCCAGGGCAGGGGCAAATTGTCACCAATCGTTTTGCTAAAGCATAGCAGGAGTGACTTTTGCTTCAGTTCCCAAAAAGTTCCTAATCTCCATTTGAGACCACCTTAACCTAGACTTTATTGTCCATATCACTATCAGCATTTTGGTCAAAACTATTTAATTAGTCTCTAGGAAGCTCCAAACTTTCCTACATCTTTCTGTCTTTTTCAGAGCCCTTTAAATTGTTTCAACCTCTCTCTGTTACTCAGTTCCAGTGTCACATCCACACTTTCAGGTTATCTTTATAGCAGTGCCCCACTCTCAGTGTCCATTTCCTGTATAGTCCATTTTCACTCTTTTATAAAGATACTACCTGAGACTAGTTAACTTATAGAGAAAGGGGGTTTTATTGACTCGCAATTCAAAATGGCTGGGAGGTCTCAGAAAACTTACAATCATGGCAGAAGGCAAAGGGAAATCAAGGCATGTCTTACATGGCAGCAGAAGAGAGAGCCCACTTTTAAACCATCAGATGTTTTGAGAATTCCATCACTATCATGATAACAGCATGGAAAAAACCACCCTCATGATTCAATCATCTTCCACCAGGTCCCTTCTTCGACTCATGAGGATTACTATTTCAGATGAGATTTGAGTGGAAACATAGAACTGAACCATATCAATACTCAACAATTGCTTGAGTTAGTTAATGTTAAACCTTTCATGACAACATTTTATACTGTATATTATATCTAATCATTTTTCTTCACCTAATAATAATACAAAACTATTAATTTTAAAAATCTCTAGCATGTATCACATTAATAGAAAAGCTCTTGATTATTTAACAACCACTCATTTAGAATATAAGCTTATTGAAGACAGTCATTACCTTATATTTTTCATTATGTCCCACATTATCTATCACTAGATTTTTACTCAATATGTGCTTAATAGAAAATTACTGTGGTTTCATTGCTTAGTTTGTTTTCTTAATTTAGTGATAACTAGAAAATTAGATCATTCTTTAAAATATCATTTTTTAATATTTCCTCAGTTCAAGCACTGTAATGGCTCTATTAAGATATTTCTGTGCTATTTTATGGCTTTCACAATAGATTTTGTTTCTTCCTCTTTAACACTGTCTCACATCATTTTTCAATACTCTCATTAGAATCTTGTCATACTGCTTTCCTCAATGTCCTAAATATGCCATGCTTGCCAGCTCCATTACTTCGTATATTAGAAGAGCTGCAGAATTAATGCATCCCTCACACTAGTCTATGTTCTCTGAACCCTTCAAGGTTCAGGTTAACTTCAAATATTTCTGTGATTATACCAGTATACACAAATTTTTTTTTTTTTTTGAGACGGTGTTTCGCTCTTGTTGCCCAGGCTGGAGTGCAATGACGCGATCTCGGCTCACCACAACCTCTGCCTCCTGGGTTCAACCAATTCTCCTGCCTCAGCCTCCCGAGTAGCTGGGACTACAGGCACGCACTACCATGCCCAGCTAATTTTTTGTATTTTTAGTAGAGATGGGGTTTCACCATGTTGACCAGGATGGTCTCAATCTCTTGTCTCATGATCCACCCGCCTCGGCCTCCCAAAGTGCTGAGATTACAGGTGTGATCCCGGCCCAGTGTACACAAATCTAATGCTTCTCCAAACACCTACTACTTTTACAGTTAGTATGCCTTTATCTTTTGGTTTCTTTTTCTGTAATTGTAGTATTATATATGTTGTATTGAACCTCCAAATTGAGAGTCACTAGGTTTTACTTTTCAACTGAACCAAGCATTATGCTAAACACATTGAAAATTTTAATAAACTGACTAAGTTATCAGAAATACTATATCCAAATTATAATTGGTTGAATAATAATTCAAAATGAAACTTCTTATTCTACTTGTGTATAAAATACAATGTTAGCCTAAAGTATCAAATAGGAAAAAAAGTTCCTAAATTTCTCCTCCTTCTAAATTAAGGCAGATATGCCCTCCAGCAGAATAGGTAAATTTCTCATGTGACATTTACCTCGAAATCTAATCCAAGCTATGTAAGCCAAAAGAAAAAAAAGAGATATTTGGGAAAAAATTAAGATGACTGGATTTCTGTTTTCATAGAGAATGCTGTAGAATTTTTCCACCTTTCCTCATGGAGGAAGGAAAAAAATGATCATTTCAAAGGCTAGTTGTTGAGAAATTGAAGGAATGTGGAAAACGTAGAGAATATTTTATCTGAAATCTCATTATTCCAGCATGGTATGGCCACAAAAATAGGTCATGATAAGGGAGTGTTGGCAAGAACTTACTATTTGAATTCTAGAATTTGGGGATTAATTTATGGATTGCATAATGATGTTTAAGTGAATGACAGATGGCATATTATGATAATGGTCATAAAACATTCTAATGGAGCATATATAAAAAACTGATATATGGCACTTGATATCGGCAGTGAAGATCAAACAGGGTAAATTATTGCTAGTCATGGTGTAAGGACATTTGATTTTCCATATGAAAAATGTATATATAAACACGTATATCATCTAGGTATGTTTAAGTACACTCTGTGATGTTTGCACAACGGAATTGCTTAACTACTCATTTCTCAGAATGTATTCAAATCATTAAGGGGGCATAACTGTATATACAAACATAAAACTGATGTGCTCTTTTTGCCTGGGAAAAAGAAAAAAGTTGCAAAGTTGGGAAACAATACAGGATTGCTACCAATGCCTGGTTGAGAAGAAAGGACAACAGAGAAAGCATGTGCTTTCTTTTTAGCAGGATCGGATGAACACACCTGCCATTAGCCAGGCTGGGGCCCTAGAGAGGTGCGGGGAGTCAGGCTGAAAAAGAATTTCGGGAAGACAGATCGAGAACACAGATTGCACTCTTGTCAGGGACTTGCAGTATGGAAGACCTCATGGGGAATTGTGAAGAGCCATTACCTAATCCTCAAGAGAGTGACACATGTAAGTGAATATTACAAAGAAAGCACCGGAAGCCAGCCATTGGTAACAAAGATAAAGCTTCATAAGCAGAGAAACTAAGAAAATACTATTTTTGGTAAGTGGTTTTTACTTACTGAATCATTTTTGATAATTTTTAACATATCTACATATTTGCTTGGTGCAAAGTAATTTTTCACACAGCAAGAGAGTAGTTGCAGTATGCATTTGATTTTCACATTTGAAAGGATTGATGCTAAGACTAATATGCAAAGAAGTTAAAAGGAGATTGTGTAAGTATTTGAAATTAGAATAATGGCTCTGATGATTTAACTTTAACATATTTTTATTTTTATTCTTAGGAGGCAACGATAAGTACTAAATTCAAAGAAAAAACAAAAAACTGATTACCAACTTAATATATTCTAGTAAAATTTAAAATTTTGTGGTAAACATAGTAATCCAAATATAATAATATAGTGATTTTATAATAAAATATAATAAAACATAAATGGTTTATTATCTCCAAACAGAATCATAAGTGATCTTTAATTTAATCTAATAGCTTTCTTTCTACTCACATATAAATTGCCTATGAGCTTTTATTAAATTTGGTTAATTTCAGAGAGTTGTCCTTGGCATTTATATAAGTTGTGATAAACTCTAGCCAAGATTTCACCAAGGATGGTGAAAAGTAAGTTCAAAAAAGAAAATAAATAGAAGCAAGCCACTTCCTTTATTATTATATATTAACTCATAAGGAAACCAATCTTCTGGAAGTGAATCATGCACCTTGAAAATGAGTAGTGAATCCCAATAGTTATATTCTTAACTCTTCTAAAATGTCTTTTTGCCTGGATAATTTTACTTTATTTGCTGAAACCAAACTGTGTAGGCACAAGAAAACCAAAGTTTAACATTCTTTTGGCTGCTATTATTTCCAGACTGATTAAATCTAGAGTTGACTGCATCAGGGTGAGTTTCATTGTTAATTTAAGTAATTAATCGATTTCTTGATGTCTGCTCTTCTTCCACAATACACAAGAGAGTTCACTTTTTGTCACATTCTCCTACTAAAGGGGTGATACATGTTGCAGAGATGTTTTTCTGTAGCAGGATGCATTGTCTTCTGGCTAGTTTCCCAGTCTTATGTCACACATTAAAAACAAGGATAGCACTATTGCTTCTGAAATACTTAGGTCTGATGTGGTCCTGGCTGTATTCTATGCCAGAAAGTCAGCCAAATACTGTACTGATGTTCCCATCATGGCCTGTCATCACATTGCTGAATATTATATCAAAAGCTGCTGAAGTAGCTAAATTCGATTAGCTGTTTTGCCTTCTTCCATCAATACCATTTGGCTCCAAACACAGTTTTGAGTAATATAGTGTTTTAAAAATAACCTATCTCACTCTCTCTGTCTTCTGTCTCTCATCTTGCATTACAGCTCATAACTGAAAAGATTTTATAAATTGTTATAGGTAACTGGTATCTTTCGATATGGTATTCGTTGAGGCTTATACATGAGATTTTCTGGAGAAATAATGTACTTCCTGGATCCAAGATTCCCTTTAGGAATATAGGGAATTTTATAATCCTCATGGCCAAGACCATGTTATAGTATTATTTTACCAGGAGTAAGCAACCATGTATCAATGCAAACTTAAAAGAAGTTGTTGACTGACTTTTTTGAAAGGATTAAAAAAATTCCAGAATGGTTTCTGTGCTTTTTAAAATTTTTTTGGAGAAGAAGCTTTTCTTTGCTTGGTTGAAGGAAACAGACATTATACAAGTATTGTTACACAAAACTAAACAAGGCAAGAGTAGAATGGTCACATTAAATTGGAAAATGATTTTGCGTGTTTCCATCAATGCTGACTCAGACAGTTCCTGAAGTTCTTTAGACAAGCATATCAATGTCAAAAATGCTTAGGCATTTTGCAAAGCATGGGAGCAACTCCTTTTGATGGTTTCTCCCTATTTGTGATGAGATGTTCAGTCTCTGTAACGAACACTTACTTAAATGACTGACCTTAGTTTCAGATGCGTTTCTCTTGTAAGCACCAGTAAGCAAAAATTTATAATTTGGAAAAAGATCACACTTATAAAGTCTATTGTTTAATTTTGAATGCAGCCTTTTAGAAAAGTTAGACAGTGGAAAGGCCTGTAACAAACCACAAGAACAATTTTAGAATAACTATTCTCAAGTACACAAGCTCTAGATTGGGAACCTGGGAATGTGATTAAATTAGATATTGTTAGAGAAGATATACTGTATCCATAACAAGATAGAACCTCCAGGCATCAGCCATCACCTCAGAGCAGAATGGGTAAGTGCCCTGACTTTAGGTCTTTCTGCATTAGTGCTTTGGTACTGCTTCAGATTACACAACTTACTTTTTTCTGTTTACCTCCCCTGGGTTACCAAAAAGATAAAATCTTTCAAGTACTTGAGAGTATGGTCTTAGGTTGAAAGAACAGGGAAACATATCTTAATCACTGCTGCATCCCAGTTCCTAGCACATGAAAGATATTCAGAAATGACCTGCACAACACAGTACCAACTATTTCCAGTTCTAATCTCGAGTTTATGAACAATGCCTGTCAGACTCAGTTCCCCATCATGCAAGCTGAACATAATACAGGAACATATTTTTTAGTCATTTCAGTAAGTAAAAGTCATAAGGCATATAAGCATTGTTGAATTATAAAGCTTGACAGATATATAAGGTTTACATATTTGAAAAATACCTTCATATACCAAATATTTCCAATTTTAATATGGATTTTCCTGCAGTATCCTCTGTGCCAAAAGGTTTCTTAAATTCTTTGAAGTTTAATACATGTTTAGATTTTTCTTTTCAACAACTTATCAGAAGAAAAACATATTTGTAAGAACCTCTAATGGGAGATCAAGAATTCTCATTTTGTAACTTAAAATTTAATGATCCTATAATAACTGGGTATTTATTAATTATTAAATTTCTACATCTCCATCATCATGTTTTTTATCTTTTCTATACAAAGAGAGCTAAGTACAGTATCAGGATCATTGAACATTGACTTCTTTACTATTCAGAGATCCTTCTGAATGATAATTAGGGTTATCAATCATGTATCATGTATCCTTGGAGGAAAATTTTGAAATATGATGAAACTATGGTTAGATTAAGGCATTAAGTTATGCCAATCAATCTTGGGAGGGATGAGATATATAAGGAAATAACTCTTCATAGTAATAGATCGAAAATCTGTACATGAAATTTATAATCACAGTTAGTTTCTCAAAATCCATCTCAAGTCCCTTACCTTTGGATTTGGTTCAGGGTAGAAAATACGAAGCAGGGATTTTTTTCATCTATGATATACCAGCATCTAAGCTTTCACTGCTTGCTCTTCAGTGTTACCTCATTCATCTCAAATTTGAAAGAATTATTTTCTTGCTTATATTTGGATAAGGTAAAAGAGAAGGGTACAGTGATATAAATTAGTTCATCCTCGTCTTTCCAATATATATGTTGTCTATGTCATGATTCTCTTCTTTTTTTTTTTTTGTCAAGAATCTAGGCTTTCTAAACTCAAATTAAGTGTGAGAAAATTACAATTTTTTTCAGCTTTCTGAAATAACTTAAGAGAAGAAATGTCAAATAGCTTAGCGACTTCATGAATGTCATCTTAAGAAATCTTAGAAAATTAATATTTTTAGAATATTACCTAGCTATACCAAACCCAAGAGTGTGAAATATCCTGATAAGGTTTGAAACTCAAGAAATCCTTAAAAATTGAATTAAGATATTTATAATACATATTTTAGATAACAATATATATTAAAAGTCCTTTCCTGGTTGATATTGCAATATATTAATGTGCTCTCGCGTCTAAATTATTACATAAGGGTGAATATAAAGGTTCCTATAATAAGTATAGGTTTTGTTCACCAAATAATAAAGTTAGCAAGAAACTCATAAATTACTGAGCATAAATTACTACTGCTTAAAGCTACTGTTGCCTAATATTTTTCCTTTAAGAAAGATTTAATTCTGCTTATATGCATATGTATTTCATGCACAAGAACTTGGAATGTTCTTTCCCCAATCTTTTGTATATTTTGACTGTCATTAGTTTAAAATACTTCCTTTTGTAAGAAAAACAAATCACAAATAAACAAAGTTAAAAATATGAAGTATTTTCTACATCAATTTATCAAAAAATAGAAGCTACACGAGGAAGTTCATATATTTTTCTGAACCTTTTATTATGCTTTAAAGTTATTTTCATAATCTCCAAAGTATCAATGTGAAAAACACTATATGTACATATTTCTGAGCTTAAGTAAATTTATAATTTTACCTTAAAACTATTCTTTCAGTGTAGTAAATTAAATTCCATAAAAACGGTTTTAGTAACTATGTGTGGCTTCCACTAATGCTCCAGTTTTTCATGCTTGTGTGAGAACTTGGCAACTTCATTTATACTGTTTTCTACATTTCTTTTCCTTTTGCTTATTTTCATTAACTTCAAAATTAAAAATATTAAACTTTTAAATTGACTAACTTAAAAATTAAAATACATAAAAGTGTAAATACATTTGATAAAATAAAAAGTAAAAAAGATTACTATAAAATGCAGCAGTCTCTCACCCAATCCTATTTTCAAGGTCAACTCAGTAGTTCTTATTGTGAGTTTTTGCATAAGTCTAAACAAATATGTGTTATACCCCTGTGTCTTGAATTATCAATTTAGTCCTTGTTTTCTGATTTTAAATAGGTAAGGCTTTAGCTCCCATATTATTGTCCCTTTCTCCCCACATCCCCAGTTGTGATTGTTAAACTCTTTCAAACATCCATTTCAAGTCCCTTTACCTTTGGATTTTGTTGGAGGTAAGGTCCAAGAAGCAGGACATTTTCATTTGTGATATACCAGTGTCAATGCTTTCACTGCTTGCTCTTCAAAGGTACCTCATTCATCCCGAATTTTAAACCTTGTATGACTTGCCTTTAGAATTAGCATTCTATGTAAATTTATTTTTGTTTCTTCTGTCATAGACCACTTCTTTTTGCTAATTATTCTGCAAAAATATTACTGTTCTGTGTTTTCTTCTTTGTCTCCTTCATTACACTTCCCAATAGCATTACTTTAATATGGCTGAATTGATGACAATAATTTTGCTATTAAACATAATTGTCTTTAATTATTTTCCAAAATAATAATTTAAATGTATTACCTACCAAAAACTATTATTATTGCTATGGAAGTATTTACTATGTAAAGAGTAGTATTCCCTTCAATATGTATCAAATGTAATTATCATTTCAGCACTCAAGATAAAATATATTTAAAGTCAAGATTAAGTGTCTTCTCTAGTATTGTGGTCCAATAATTCTTCAAAAATTTTATCACATTTTGGTTTTGTAATTTTAACATAAACATTGAATTGTTATTTTAATTACTACACTTGGTATTTCCTGAATTTCTAATTGATTTTTTCTTAAAATATGCCTGGAAATTTTCACATACATTCTTTTGTTTTATGTTTTTATTTCTACTCTGGTGTCTTTAATCAAGTTTCTAATATTCTTAGTGTGCATCCATGCTTTTTTATTTCTCACTCATAGATTTATTTTTTCATGTGTAATTGTGGATTACAAATCTGTCTTTAACAGGAGTTTTATTTGAAAGAATTCTCCATAGTTTGAGTAGAGTACCTGTTTGTCCAGGAAGGATTAGATTTACTTCTGTAGGCTCCTGAGAGTTTATCATTGGAATATTAAATTTTAAATCTGAAGATTATCATGCTTCAGAGTATATTGAAAAGTGCATATTCAAATTTCAAGACTTTTATAAAAAACTTCCTTAGCAAGGCTAATAATTAAGAATTATTTATTGAGATCATTTTTAATCAATCTTTTTATTTTAAGGTGTAGGTTTATAAGTATTGTATTATTATAACAATCTCCTTTTCAAATTTTCCAGTTTATGCAAGATCTAATTACCTGTATCATATATACATGTCAAAAGTTAAACTCCTAATTTTCCTAAACTAGCAACTTCTCCTCAGTCTGGGTCAAATCGAAGTCATGTGTTTTTATTGTACATTTTTAAAATCTGTAGCTCTTTTCAGATATTAATTAAAAATCTGTTTCTTCTATTTTATTTTGGCAGTTGCAGATATATTTTTCTAGCAGGCAACTTTTCATTTTATTCAGTTCACACATTTCCAGAAACTGTTATCTCTCATTCTACAGGTGTATCAACTTTGACAGTCGCTAGCTCTGTATCACCAACATGACTCACTTAACCTACCAGGGTGCAAAACCCAGTAGAATAGCTGAAAAAATTTTTAGAATGGTTCAGAATATTGAAATTCAAATGTTGCTTATTTCCAATCAATTTCCCCATATAACTAGTACTAATATTAGCTATCCTTCTTAGATTTTCAAATTCTCTCACATACTAATTCAGGCAATGATGTCCATCTTATGATATTTCAAGCAAAAGTCCAATTTATTATAAAACACAGAGCAACAATTCATTTGCTCAGAGAATGCTGAATGTTGTTTTTATCCTCATATAGCAGTCTTTGTTGAGTCCAAGAACTGTCTACTTCGTAAGTTCTTTCATGGATTCAGGAGACTGACCTAACCTCGTGAGATTGCCTGCAATATTGTTATTTCACTTTCTGCCTTATTACTGAGCCTACCATCTGTAATTGCATTGCTACAGAATAAACATATTTCTAATGGTGTTGATGAATTCTTTTTTACAAAGATAGTACTTTCCATTTTCATCAACACTTAGTATTACATAATCATATTTTTCCTACTTTTGTTCTATTTTTAGATGATGTGATATATGATAATTGGTTTAATTCTCATTTCTTTGAGAGCAACTGTTGTGTTTTAGAATATACCTACAAATTTATTGATAACAATCTCCTTGATAAGGTGGAGGCTGATTTTCCCTTTGTTACATGTGCACTAACTGAGTAACTCAAAATAGTTAAATATGGTGGAAATGACTGCATTAGGTGTCCTAGATCAGGCATAGAGGGCATTAGGAGTCTCCTTGCTCTCACTCTTGAATTATTGGCACTGAGAAATGCCAGCAACCATGCCCTAAGGACACTCAATGAGTTCTATGGAGAGTCTCACGTAGTGAAGAAGAGGCCAGCAACCCACTAGGAACTGAGACCTCCCGCCAAAAGCTATAGAGTACTATGAGTTGAACTGAATCACCCCAAAGTTCATGTGTTGATGTTCTAATCCCAGGTACCTCAGAATGCGACCTTATTTGGAAAGAGAGTCATTGGAGATGTTAACTAGATATGGTCATTAGGGTGAAATCTAATTCAATATGACTGATGTTTTTATAAAAAGAAGGACATTTAAATACAGAGACAGACACATGTACAGGAAAGACAAGGTGAGGAGACACAGAGAAAAGACACTCTCTACAACACAGAGAGGCCTGGGACAGATCCTTCCCTCACAGCCCTCAGAAGAAACCAACCTTGCTGACACTTTGATTTTAGATTTCTAACCTGTAGAACTGTGAGACAATAAATTTTTGTTGTTCTACACCACTTAGTTTGCAGTTGAGTTAAAACTGCCCTAAAAAACTGAAATACATTAAGTGAGGCATTTTGAGAGCAGACAACATAATTACTACAATGTCATAAAAGAATCTGAGTCATTCAGCTAAATCCTTGATCCACAGAAATTATGAGATAATAAATATTTATTGTTTTAAGTCAGTAAGTTTGGGGATAACTTTTTATGGAGCAGTAGACAACTAATAAAAATGGCTAAGTTGAATAATCTCATTAATGTATTTGCATGTGTCATATCTATTGTGACTTATATAATTGCATATTTTTGTTGTAATCTTTGCCCCATTCTTGATAAGTAAGCACTTTCTATACAAACCTTTTTGAGGACTGCTATAATTTTTCTTCTATTAATCAGTTGTCATTTATAAAAATTAGACTTTAAGTTCTGGAATACATATACAGAACATTCAAGTTTGTTATATAGATATACATGTGCCATAGCGGTTTGCTACACCCATCAATCTGTCATCTAGGTTTTCAGCCCTGCATGCATGCATTAGGTATTTGTCCTAATGCTATCCCTCCCCTTGCCATCCACACCCCAATAACCTCCGTATGTGACGTTTCCATCCCTGTGTCCATGTGTTCTCATTGTTCAACTCTCATTTGTGAGAAAATGTGGTGTTTAATTTTCTGTTCCTATTTTAGTTTGCTACGAATGATGGTTTCCAGCTTCATCCATATCCCTGCAAAGGACAGGAACTCATCCTTTTTTGTGGCTGCATAGTATTCATATGGTGTAAATGTGCCACATTTTTTTATCCAGTCTATTATTGATGGCCATTTGGGTTGGTTCCAAGTCCTTGCTATTGTGTACATTGCCATAATAAACATATGTGTGCATGTGTCTTTAAAGTTGAATGATTTATAGCCCTTTGGGTATATAGCCGGTAATGGGATTGCTGGGTCAAATGGTATTTCTGGTTCTAGATCCTTGAGGAATTGCCAAACTGTCTTCCACAATGGATGAACTAATTTACATTCCCACTAGCAGTGTAAAAACTTTTGTATTTTTCTACATCCTTTCCAGCATCCATTGTTTCCTGACTTTATAATGATTGCCATTCTAACTGGTGTGAGATGGTATCTTATTGTGGATTTGATTTGCATTTCTCTAATGACCAGTGATGATGCACTTTTTTCATATATTTGTTGGGCGGTTAAATGTCTTCTTTTGAAAAGTGTCTGTTTATATCCTTCACTCACTTTTTGATGGGGTTGTTTGCTTTCTTGTACATTTATTTAAGTTTCTTGTAGATCCTGGATATTAGCCCTTTGTCAGATGCATAGATTGCAAAAATTTTCTCCCATTCTGTAGATTGCCTATTCACTCTGATGATAGTTTCTTTTGCTGTGCAGAAGCTCTTTAGTTTAATTAGATCCCATTTGCTTATTTTGGTTTTTGTTGCCATTGCTTTTTTAATCTTGAAGTCTTTTCCTATGCCTATGTCCTGAATGGTATTGCCTAGGTTTTCTTCTAGGGTTTTTATGGTTTTGGGTGCTACATTTAAATCTTTAATCCATCTTGAGTTAATTTTTATATAATGTATAAGGAAGGGGTCCAGTTGAAGTTTTCTGCATATGGCTAGCCAGTTTTCCCAGCACCATTTATTAAATAGGGAATCCATCCCCCATTGCTTATTTTTGTCAGGTTTGTTGAAGATGAGATGGTTGTAGATGTGTAGTGTTCTTTCTGAGACCTCTGTTTTGTTCCACTGTCTATATATCTGTTTTAGTCCCAGTACCATGCTGCTTTGGTTACTGTGGCCTTGTAGCATACTTTGAAGTCTGATAGCATGATGCTTCTCACTTTGTTCTTTTTGCTTAGGTTTTTCTTGGCTATACTGGCTCTTTTTTGGTTTCATATGAAATGTAAAGTATTTTTTTTCTAATTCTGTGAATAAAGTCAATGGGAGCTTGATGGGGATAAGATTGAATCTATGAATTACTTTAAGCACTATGACCATTTTCACAATATTGATTCTTCCTATCCATGAGCATGGAATATTTTTCATTTGTTTTTGTCCTCTCTTATTTCTTTGAGCAGTAGTTTGTAGTTCTCCTTGAAAAGGTCCTTCACATCCCTTTTAGGTTTTATTCCTAGGTATTTTACTCATTTTGTAGAAATTTTGAATAGGAGTTCACTCATGATTTGGCTGTTTGTCTGTTATTGGTATATAGGAATGCTTGTGATTTTTGCACATCAATTTTGTATCCGGAAACTTTCCTGAAGTTGCTTATCAGCTTAAGGAGTTTTTGGACTGAGAAAATGGGATTATCTAAATATGATCATGCAATCTGAAAACAGAGACAATTTACTTTTTCTCTTCCTATTTGAATATGTTTTCTTTCTTTCTCTTGCATGAAGTTCCAACACTGTGTTGCATAGGAGTGGTGAGAGAGGACATACTTGTCTTGTGCTGGTTTTCAAAGGGAATGTTTCCAGCTTTTGCCCATTCAGTATGATATTGGCTATTGGTTTGTCATAAATAACTCTTGTATTTTAAGTTATGTTCCATCAATACCTAATTTACTGAGTGTTTTTAGTATGAATGGGTGTTAAATTTATTGAAGATCTTTTCTGCATCTATTGAGATAATCATGAGGTTTTTATCATTGGTTCTGTTTATGTGATGGATTACATTTATTGATTTGCTTATGTTGTACCAGCCTTGTATCCCAGAGATGAAGTTGACTTGATGGTAGTGGATAAGCTTTTGGATGTGCTGCTGGGTTAGGTTTGCCAGTATTTTATTGAGGATTTCCACATCAATATTCTTCAGGGATATTGGCCTGATTTTTTTTAATTTTAATTTTTATTTTTTAGTGTCTCCTCCAGGTTTTCATATCAGGACAATGCTGGCCTCATAAAATAAGTTAGGAAGGAGTTCCTCTTTTTCTATTGTTTGGAATAGTTTTAGAAGAAATGGTACTATCTCCTTTTTGTACCTCTTGTAGAATTAGGCTGTGAATCTGGTCCTGGGCTATTTTTTTTTTTTTTTTCTTATTTAGTTGGTAGGCTATTAATTACTGCCTCAATTTCAGAACTTGTTATTAGTCTATTCAAGGATTCAACTTTTTCCTGGTTTAGTCTTGGGAGTATGTGTCTAGGAATTTATCAATTTCTTCTATATTTTCTAGTTTATTTGCATAGAGGTGTTTATAGTATTCTCTATAGTATTTGATCAGTGATGATATCCCCTTTATCATTTTATTGCATCTATTTGATTCTTCCCTCTTTTCTTCTTTATTAGTCTGGCTAGCAGACTATCTATTTTGTTAATGTTTTCAGAAAACCAGCTCCTGAAGTCATTGATTTTTTTTTTTTTGAAGGCTTTTTATTGAGTGTCTTATCCCCTCCAATTCTGCTCTGATCTTAGTTATTCTTGTTTTCTGCTAGCTTTTGAATGTGTTTGCTGTTGCTTCTCTAGTTCTTTTAATTTTGATGTTAGGGTGTTGATTTTAGATCTTTCCCACTTTCTAATGTGGGCATTTATTGCTATAAATTTCCATCTAAACATTGCTTTAGCTGTGTCCCAGAGATTCTGACTCATTGTCTCTTTGTTCTTATTGGTTTCAAAAAACTTCTTTATTTATGTCTTAATTTTATTATTTACAAAGTAGTTATTGAGGAGCAGGTTGTTCATTTTCCATGCAGTTGTGCGAATTTGAGTGAGTTTCTGAATCCTGAGTTCTAATTTGATTGCACTTTGGTCTAAGAAACTGTTATGATTTCCATTCTTTTGCACTATCTGGGGAGTGTTAGAATAAGTGTGATGTGGTGCTGAGAAGAATGTATATTCTATTGATTTGGGGTGGAGAGTTCTGTAGATGTTTATTATGTCCTCTTGTTCCAGAACTGAGTTCAAATTCTGAATATCCTTGTTAATTTTCTGTCTCATTGATCTGTCTAATATTGACAGTGGAGTGTTAAAGTCTCCTACTACTGTTGTGTGGGAGTCTAAGTCTCTTTGTAGGTCTTTAAGAACTTGCTTTATGAAACTGGGTGCTCCTGTATTGGGTGCATATATATTTAGGATGTTTAACTCTTTTTGTCACATTGATCCCTTTACTATTATTTAATGTCTTTCTTTGTCTTTTTACATCTTTGTTGATTTAAAGTCTGTTTTATCAGAGACTAACATTGCAACTCCTGCTTTTTTTTCTTTCCATTTGCTTGGTAGATATTCCTCCATCCTTTTATTTTGATCCTATGTGTGTCTTTGCACATTAGATGGGTCTCCTGAATACAGCACACTGATGGGTCTTGAATCTTCATCCAATTTGCCAAACTGTGTCTTTTAATTCGGGCATTTGGCCCAGTTAAGTTTATGGTTAATATTGTTACCTGTGACCTTGGATCCTATCATTATGATGCTAGCTAATTATTTTGCACATTAGTTGATGCAGCTTCTTCATAGTGACATTGGTATTAGTTGTCATTTTTGCCTTTTAATATTATTTGGGGTTTTATGTGTGTTTATACATTCTAAATTTTATGCACTTAATAAGTATATTTTACTTTATAAAGTATAAAATATGGTTTTACTGATTCTAATTTCTCTCAACATAAAAATAATTGTTTTAGATTTAAAAAAACAGATTTTTATAAGATTTTCTCAGGAAGATGTCTAATTATTCGGTTTTAATATTTTGCTTTTAGTCAAAATTTCCTGTATTTGATTTTGAGATAGAACAGAATCTCATTCCCTAGTATGGTTTTGAGAAAGGGTTATTCTAGAACTTGTTAAGTAGGAATGAATTAGTTACAAACCTTCTTTCATAAGAAAACATTCCAATTATTAGCATCTCTAAAGATATTGGGATTAAGTGTAGACACCTCTTACAAATTCACTTACCACAGAGCCAAATTCCTTCCTTGCCTCTAGGATTTAAATCTGGGATCACAGAACAGTTTTAAGGGCTTAGTAGAAGGATACCATGGAGTATGGTATTTTCAATTTTATTTCTGTTTTATTATGCATTTTAAAATGGTAAGCTTTGACTTGATATCCTTCCCTAAGAACTAGAGATACTTGCAACCAGGAAAAAGCCATTACTTATAACCATGAAGCATTACATTAAAATTTAAATTATAATTTAGAATGCAGAAAAACTATTTTAAAATGTAATGTATTAATTCTTATCTTTTTACTCATTTAATATGAAATAAATTTAACCAACTAAAATAGCCAATAAATTACTTTAAAAAACAATTTTCAATAAAATATAACAGTATACTTATATATTTATATTTCTGGGTTGTAAAAAATAATTTTACTAAAAAAATTAAATGTGAAACTGATGGGCAAGCAATATTTTTAGCTTACAACAGTGTAAAATGGTGAAAATGGGAAATATACAATATGAAACCTATAAAAAATATAATATTCTGATGATACCTAATTATTTTCTTGTATTAATGCAGTTGATACTATCATCTTATCCTCTCAAAAGAATTGAACTTTCTATGAAGATTAATGCAGCATTCACTTCACTGCACATTAATGTGGAAGATATTATTACTTTGAGCTTCAGGAATTCCCACTGGCAAAAGGCATTAAATCATACCAACTACACACTGTCTTTTTAGTTCTCCTGACATGTTAGCCTTAGAGGATCTCTAAATTCAGCAGTGACATTGTGATGTGACTGTGCCCAAAATTTGATTGGAGTAGCAGCAAAATTGTATTTAAAAGAAAATGTGCCATAGCTACTAGATCAAATTATTAAAATTGTATTATATTTATTATTTCTTTATAAGATTTCCATGGAAACAGTTAAGCTTCATTTTAAACAGTCATGAAGAAATACACTAAATTTATATTTCTTATTTTTATATAACTTTATATATAAAACCTTATATATATAATCTTTTATTTGTCCCTACTTTATAGACATTGCTAATAATGTATATGACAAATCTTTTTCTAATTAAAAAGAAGTTTGATATTTATCAGTTAAAGCTATTTAGACTCAATTCTTAAATGTTTCACTAGATATATGTATATGCAAAATGTACACACTTATAGATCTTATATCATTTAACCAGTGATTTTCAAACTAGGTGAGATTTTATAACCTTTATTTCTATTTTAATTAACAAAACTCAACAGGCTATGTAAATGTTTTCTCTCCAACATTTTCAAATGCTTACTTTCCTATATATCTATGTTTGTTTGTTTTTCAATTTTTTATAACATTATGAGAGTGAAAAATAAGAAATAGGAGAGAAGAGCCAGAGATTTTAGCTTTAGCGTACTGTGGGGAAATGTCCATGATTCCTCATATGTTCAGAGGTTGAAGAAAATCTTCAAATTCAAGAAATTTGAGGAGGGTATTTTAGGTTATATAATTGTGTACCTCATTTATTTTTATCTTTTTGGTTTATTATAGGAAGCATTATCATTATCTATAACTATTTTATTAGAAATAGCTATTCTGCCCAATTATACATTGGAGGTGTAGAAAAATTAAAATTGTTAAAGACCTTAAACTGACCAAAAAGATCATGACTGTCTTCTCTAGGTCATCATTAAGGCTATCTAGCTCTTTCATTATTTTTGAGTTACTCACAACTCTGTAAGTGTAGGAACTAATAACATGGCAAATGATTCTTTTCCATAGAAATATGAACAATTTTGTCAGTAAAACTGAATTAACTATTGCCCTGCAGATAAGTCCATTTTGCATCTATTTGTAAACTTATTGTAGCTTGACTGTTTTTACACTCTTAAAATTTGTTGAGTATTTTAAGAGCTTTAAAATGTATGCACTATAAGTGTTTTTATTTATTTATTTATTTATTTTATTATTATTTTTTTGAGACGGAGTTTCGCTCTTGTTACCCAGGCTGGAGTGTAATGGCACGATCTCGGCTCACCGCAACCTCTGCCTCCTGGAAACAGGCAATTCTCCTGCCTCAGCCTCCTGAGTAGCTGGGATTATAGGCACACACCACCATGCCCAGCTACTTTTTTTGTATTTTTAGTAGAGACGGGTTTCACCATGTTGACCAGGATGGTCTCGATTTCTTGACCTCGTGATCCACCCGCCTCGGTCTCCCAAAGTGCTGGGATTACAGGCTTGAGCCACCGAGCCCAGCCCATGTGTTTATATTTATTATGATGAAAATAGAAATAAAAAATCTTAAAACATTTATTGGTTCATTTTAAGGTAACAGTAATGAACACATAACATGATAACACAAATAACACTTCTAGGTTATAGGTAGATAGGCATGAGTGAGATAGGAGAGGACTGTCTCCCCATATGCTAGAAATGTTGGGTGACAGTTTGGCAATTACCACACTTCCTCTCTAAAAGTGACAAATTGGAATTTCTATTTCTAGGTCCTTGAGGAATCACCACACTGTCTTCCACAATGGTTGAACTAATTTACACTCCCACCAACAGTGTAAGAGTGTTCCTATTTCTCCACATCCTCTCCAGCATCTGTTGTCTCCAGATTTTTTAATGATCGCCATTCTGACGTGAGATGGTATCTCAATGTGGTTTTGATTTGCATCTCTCTAATGACCAGTGATGATGAGCATTTTTTCATGTGTTTGTTGGCCTCATGTATGTCTTCTTTTGTAAAATGTCTGTTCATGTCCTTTGCCCATTTTTGAATGGGCTTGTTTGTTTTTTTTCCTGTAAATCTGTTTGAGTTCTTTGTAAATTCTAGATATCAGCCCTTTGTCAGATGGGTAAACTGCACAGATTTTTTCCCATTCTGTTGGTTGCCGATTCACTCTAGTGACTGTTTCTTTTGCCGTGCAAAAGCTGTGGAGTTTGATTAGGTCCCATTTGTGTATTTTGGCTTTTGTTGCCGATGGTTTTGGTGTTTTGGTCATGAAGTCCTTGCCTACTCCTATGTCCTGAATGGTTTTGCCTAGATTTTCTTCTAGGGTTTTTATGACCCAGCAATCCCATTACTGGGTATATATCCAAAGGACTATAAATCATTCTACTATAAGGATACATGCACACAAATGTTCATTGCAGCACTGTTTGCAATAGCAAAGACCTGGAACCAACCCAAATACCCATCAATGATAGACGGGACTGGGAAAATGTGGCACATATACACCATGGAATATTATGCAGCAATCAAAAAATGATGAGTTTGTGTCCTTTGTAAGGACATGAATCTTAAGGATGAATTCATTCATCTGTAAGGATGAATCTGGAGAACATCATTCTCAGCAACCTGACACAAGAACAGAAAATGAAATACCACATATTCTCACTCATAGGTGGGTGAGGAAAAATGAGAACACATGGACACAGGGAAGGGGGTACTACACACTGGGGTCTATTGGGGGGAATAGGGGAGGGACAGCAGTGGCAGGGAGCTGGGGAGGGATAGCCTGGGGAGAAATGCCAAATGTGGGTGAAGGGGAGGAAGGCAGCAAAACACACTGCCATGTGTTTACTGATGCAACTATCTTGCATGTTCTGCACGTGTACCCCAAAACCTAAAATGCAATTAAAAAAAAAATTAAAAATTAAAAAAGAAAGTGACAAATTGGTAGTCAGCATCTGGGAGAGGCCATTTTTTGATGGTCCACATCTGTTATCATTTAAGTGTTAATTAAAGGTGGGCCTCCAAGGAGAAGCAACTTCCTAGGAATCCACGTTAAGAGAAGAAATTGGTGAAGTATGATCTTTCGGGTACACTCCACTGGAAAAAGAAAGAAAGCCTCAGACGCCCATGCATATAACTCCCTAAACACACTGCTCATGCTCAGTTCTAAAGGGTAAGGAGGGCCCTGCACATGCAGCAAACGCACTCTCAGGGAAGAATCACGGGAAAGAAGTGAGCTGATGAAGTGCCAGAATCAAGGTTAAAGGCCCTTACTTTTCTCTCTTTGATCTTCAGTCACGCATTTGGATGTCTTTCAAGAGTTCTATCCTTTCTTTCCTGTTCTAAAGCCTTTTTAAATAAACTTCCACTCCTGCTCTGAAACTTGCCTTGGTCTCTTTTTCTGTTTTATTTTCCTTGTCAAATTATTTCTTTCAAGGAGGTAAGAACTGAAGTTGCTATGGACCCATATGGATATGCCGCCAGTAACTGAAGGTAACTCAGATAGATCTCTTCCACAGCTAACATAAGTATGAGTATAAAATTAGTTTTGACCACAAAGTCCTGATGTAATATAAAAAAAATTGGCAGTGTGTTCTGGAATATAAAAGAATATAATGAAGGGCAAAATACGGAAAGTGAATCTGTCTGCCTTAGTTTACAAGAGTCTGAAAGTAACTTATGCAATATGTTAAAATCTTAGCAAAATTTGATAAAATTATATGGGCTTCTTTTCTTGGTTTACTGATTAATGTCTTTAGCTAGAATTCAAAAGAATTTTTAAAATATCTGTCTAGATAACAGATATTGTGTTTTACTAGAATAAGTGTTGTTATATTAATTTTATCATATGCTTGATTATATAAGAACAAAAAATGTGATCCTCCTTAGTAAAAGAACTGTTTCTTTATGACTGTTTTAACCTCTCTGTTTACTTTATTTAAAAAAAATGTTTTTTATGGGTAATTAATTATTGCTTCTTATGCACTCACGATCTTATTTTAAACAAATATTCACATCTTCTCAAATGACTTTTTAGTTTTGCCTTTCTAAATTGAATATGAAGAATATGGGAAAATATTTTTAAAAATTTACAGTATTATTTACAGATAAAACTTAAAATTTCCTTAGTAGAACCCTGAAAAATCACAAGTTATTTGTTCTTTCACTGCCAAAAAATGAAAAAAAAGAAAAAAGATGTACTACCCCAAAGGAGCACATTTTATAAGAAGTCTTAATCCACTCCCCACTTTTGCCCACACACCCATCATAATAATATGCTTTAACCTGAGGGAAACAGTGATCAAAATTTTTTAAAAATATTTCTGTTTAGTTTTTCTATGTTTCTTCAGAGTTCCGGTGATTCTATGCTATTAGACAAAGCAAAAGACTTACTAATTGTAATTTATTATTGTATTAGTCTGTTTTCACGCTACTGATGAAGACATACCTGAGACTTGGCAATTTACAAACAAAAGAGAGATTTAATATACTTAACAGTTTCACGTGGCTGAAGAGGCCTCAAAATCATGGTAGAAGGCAAGGAGGAGCAAGTCACATATGTGGATGGCAGCAGGGAAAGAGAGCAAGATTGTGCCAGGAAACTCCGTTTTTAAAACCATTAAATTTTGTGAGACTTATTCACAATTACAAGAACAGAACCAGAAAGAACTGCCCCATGATTGAATTATCTCCTACCAGGTTCCTCCCATAACCTGGGAATTATGGGAGTTACAAGATGAGATGTGGGTGGGGACACAGAGCCAAACCATATTAATTATTTAAGTAGTTGTTCAAAACCTTAATTTTTTAAATGAAATCTGCTTATTTGTAGGCCACTAGTTCCGAATTGATGATGCACATAATACTTACCTATGGAGTTCCATAAAAATTCATGTATCTAAGTTGTACCCAAGATTTACTGTATCTCTTTACTTGATATTCATGGTAGATAAAATATATAGCTTCAAATAAACTGTATATTAATATTTTTCCTTTATAAAAATTGTGACTTCAGAGCTGATAGTGTGTAGAAAACATTCAGGCTATAGACTAAGTCTGAATTTCTGGGGTTCTTAGTTGAAAAGCAAATGACTTCATAAAACTACACCAAATCCAGCAGAACAAAAATCAAATACATAGGACTGAAGGAACAAATGAAGAAAACTTCATTGTGTTTTAAACACACATGATTCATGTTAATCTTATTTTCTGGTTCGATAAAGAAATTCTTTTTCTTTATTTTCTGGTTAGACAAAGAAATTCTTTTTCTCAATCTATCAACTCACAATTTACTAAATTCTGTGTTTGTAAAATGAAGTGAAATATTTTTAGATACCATCATATTTTCACTGACCACTGCTGATTTGGACTCTAAATCTCTTTAATTTTTCTAAATGGCAATATATTTATTTCAAAGATTTTTAAGTCTTTTTGAGAATCTGTTGTCATATTTGCCAGGATATAATTGGACAAATTGATTGGGCAACCAAGGTTTTAACTGGAATTTCGTTTGAGGATAATTTACATTGACTCAGCTATAACCAAGATACTTTTAATGATCTAAGACTACTTAAATTTTGGATCTAATATCTACAAAATTCTGCCATGAAAATGAGGCTGGTGCAGGTATATTGAGTCCCACACTACCAGTACTCTTTCAGGCATTCCTGGAAATCCTGGAACTGTGACAAAATTTGTGGGTGCAGGCTTCAGGAAGAGAAGAACATATATAAATTTATAGGTATTGCACATGAAATATTACAGAGTATTTCTTCAACTAGGTTTTTTAGCCTGGGGATATCAAATAAGGCTTTTTAAAATTCTATAATATATTCCTTGTAAAAATGTATGAATTAAATTGAATCTTGTATCCCTAATATTGTTCACTGTTAGGAGACTCTAGATTTGTAAATGCAAGGATGATTACATGCTTAACTAACAGTCTTGTAGTATCTGTGTAAGTAATCAGACCAAACCTATTAAAAGAGAAAATTGGAAGGCTCAAGAAATATATTTGAGATTTATAATCAAAAGAGGGAAGGAAGATACTTTAAGGAAAAATTATAAAAGACTGAAGTTATTCAAAAAGATTACAGTGCCTTAATCAACACATCATTCCTAGTTATCTAAGCCTTTCATTGTCTTTGAGGTATTTTTTGACCCCATAAAACGTAGAAACTTGACATTAATGCAAATGATTCTTGTTCACAGAAGTGCAAATTTATTATGTTCCATGAAATACAAATGGTTTTTGTCTGTGGATACTCCCATTTTACACCTATTTGTGAATTGATTTCAACATTTTAAAATTTTCTATCTATATGTGGTCCTTTGAATTTACATTTGAACCTGTTTTAACGTATTTCTGGTTCTTTCATTAATTACAAAGTTAAATAAAATATTTGACAAGTATTTAGTTTGTAATTTTATGAGGGCTATTATTTTACCTGTTAAAAACATTTACTCTTTAGGAGAGTTTTGTGTTGTTAGTTTTTTGTTTCATTGCTTTCCCTGTGTGTGTGTGTTTTCATGGAAGCCAATAAAAAGCTGAGTTTCATATCTCAATATATAGATGAACAAAAAGACACATGTGAGTACAGAATTAAAGGAGAACCATAGGAAATATAGTACTAGGAAATAAAAATAATCTGAGAACATGTTTGGATTATTCAGGCTCTAGGATTAGGGAATTAAACAAGAACATTTCTAGATTTTGGAGGTCAAGATAGCTCAAAATTAAAATATAGCTAGCATGGTTCTTGCTATTTTTACTATTATTGTTATGATCATTATAATTATTTTTATAATTATTATTAGAAATAAAATCTTAACAAAAAACAGAAAAAAAAAAGAAGGGAAAGTACAAGTTAATCACAGACTGCTTTCCTGATTAAAACACTGAGTTTTACTCAACCTTGTAATTTTAGACTTTTGCAACCTTAAAACATCCTTCAATGGAACTTGAAGTTAAATTAACTTCAATTATAGACATTCAAACCCAAGAAAATATGAACAAATCACCTCTCCCATTTTAACATTAAGTTAGAGAACTGTTTAGCTGATATATTAGATATCACTTTAACATGACATATTTCATCAGAACAAGAGGACTATAAATTTTACTAGAAGAAAAATGAAGCTGGAGTATACTTTGATTTAAACCACTTGTATGGTTTCCTTTACCAAGAAAAGGAAAAGCAACTCTTGGGAACAAATCTCAGTTGTTAATTTTTCTCTTTCACTGAACCTTGTAATTTTAGGTTACACTAAAATTACTAACAGTAACAACGATTACTAACACTCCAGAGATGAAAGATAATAAGGGCTGATAAACTTCATGTTCCTCAATAATCTTTTTAATAATAGTAACAAATAGGATAATAGTTAACACAGATTGAGGGCTTATCCGCTAGCTATAGCTGAGTTATTTATTTATTTTTTTAGAAACTAAATCTTACTGTGTTGCTCAGGCTGAAGTGCAGTGGCTATTCACAGGTGTGATCATGGCACACTACAGACTTTAACCCCTCGGCTCAAGCCTTCCTGCCTCAGCGTTCCAAACAGCTGGGACTACAGGTGTGTGCCATCATGCCCAGCCAATATAGGTTTTTTTTATTTCTTTTCATACTAATATTTTTACAGATGAGGAAACTGAGGTAAGTTTTATAACTTGTACAAGTTTGATCAAGTAATTACAATCAAAGCTTGGGGCCTACCTGAGTGAACTTAACCTATTCATTCAACTAATCTTATTAAGCACCTACTATGCTCTTCGAGGTGGACATTAAGAACATCACTGATTAAAAATCATGGAGCCTGAATATATCTACATAGTTATAAGCACTGGCTGACACACCCTGTATTTTTCAATTTTACCCTTATCTTCCCCATGGGCACAAAACACACACATACACACACACACACACACACACACACACACACAGAGAGAGAGAGAGAGAGAGAGAGAGAGAAAGAGTAGCTGCCTCTCTGGTTCTGGATACAATACAAAGGGCATAATATCCTGGATAGTATAAAGGCATGGATAACATTAATATACAAAAGTGGCAAGAGTACCAAATTGTGGTATACATTTTCTAGTCATTCAGTGATTTCATAAGTACAGATAAAGGCATTGTTAACAAACAGATTATTTGGCCTGTATTATCTGCTTCAAGAACACAGTAAGAACTAAAACCATCCATATCCACATACATGTCTACATGACCATTACCATTCCACTGCCTTCCTCAAATTAATTTTACTATTCCTGAAAACTTTTGCTGAGAATAAGAATAGTTGTTTAAGAACTTTCTGAAATTTGTCAAACATCAACACATCAAAGAACAAAATTGTTTGGACCCTTCACCTCAAAATCCCCTTCTTGCTGTGTCTATCAATCCTGAACTATTGTATCATGATCCCTGTGGAACCCTGGTTAAGCTCCTGCATAAAAAGACCCATTGTGATCAAAACTTTAAAGCCTTATAAATATGACCTCATTCTCCCCCTATAGTGCTTGATCTTACCATGGTAAGAGTAAGCTCAGGTTTGCCTTATGAACAAGTTGTTTTGGTGATATTTTGGGGTAGCAGGATTCAACAATAGGCTTATTAAATCTACTGAAAAATAACCGTTTTTTTCACCTTGTGTTTTTTTAAGTTGTGTCTAGAACATATGATCCCTGTAGTAAAGTTTTCTTGAAATATCAAGTTAAGCAATACTTGAAAAACTTCCCATGGTAATGCAAAGCAATAGTTGTTCTAGAAAAACCACATTCTAGTGATACATTAAAATTAAATTATAATTAAAAAGACATTTTATTATAATCATCCTCTTTGAGGTAAAATAATGTACTTTTGAAATTTATCTGTAGATCTTTAGTTTTTAAAATTAAGTTCTTGGTTTTTATCTCAACTTTTTAAAAGTTGAGTCTGCATAGACAGGCAAGTACTGGGAACATTATTACTATGGATAAAGAACAATGGATTGGAGCCCAAAGTGGCTCCGGCTGGATGTCATGGCGTTTGCGAAGGCGAGGCCAAGAGTTCAAGGACAACCAACCTCAGCAACCTTACAAGCTCTCATTGATTGGCAAAAAAAAAAAAAAAAAAAAAAAAAAGAACAATGGATAAAGAACAGGGAGTAAACCAAGACCTGATGCTGCAAAACACCTTTGAAGATGGGGCAAAAGGACATTAAAGAAGAGTCAACCAGAGTAGCTAAAAGGAAGGCAGGTTTGTAATTCTCAGGATTGCAAAAGTCCTAGAATCAGGGGCCAGCATTCCACTGGAGTGGAGCCTATGGAGTAAAGACAACTAATCAATAATGGAATTGGACAGCTTCCTGCAGTAAAATCAGAGTAGGAACTAGAATTAGAAGCCTGGATTTGGTGCTGGCTTTCTGAAGCCTTTCTCCAGATGTGTTCTGTGTCATTGCTTCAAGGCATACTTGCCATTTGCTGCCAGGTGTAAGTAAGATGATATTTCAAGGATATTTGTAAATTTTTTTAAATGCTTCAAAAATCTAAATAAGTTTTTTTCTAATTGCTATCTGCCAATAGTTTTATATTTATAAATTCAAATATAGAAAAGAACAACCAATTTCAATTAGCCCATAACTTTTTTTTTTTCACTTTTTAATTTAGATTAGAAATACAGGACTAACTTAATTTTAATTCTAATAGAAGAGCATTTCAATGTAAATCACATTATCCTGTTTATACAAATAAATATGTCTTTAATCTATCATCTCATATTTTTAATCTTTATTGTCTTTCCTTATTTAAAAAACCCTGCTTTATTTTATACAACCATTTTCATAGTTGTTGTTCTATGCTATAACTAACAATTACTTTGTAGCTTCATTTTGAAAAATATATGAGTTATGTTATGTGGAATAAATTTTGGGAAATGATACATTATTTTTATATGTCATTCACAACAGAGAATGGCCTAAAATGAGTGTTATGCTATATGTGATTTCTGGAGTTTGTTTAATTTTATCAGAAGATTTATATATTTTCTTCACTATACTGTATTATTTTTCAAACATTATTGTGCTTCTGAGGCAAAGAATGAGTACAAATGCCCAGCATAATGCATTCTTAGTTTCTGTTAGAGTAAGTGAAATTATTTCATGATAAAATATCACTGTGCACAGAGATAAATTTTTCTTTTGTATATGTCACATATAAATGTTAAAGCAGTTACTCTTCTGAGTTTAGCTATAATTAAAAAAAAAAAACCGATGCGAATATCCATTTAGAGTTTTTAAAACATTTACGTACTTTCTTATCTAACACAACCCTGAAGGGTTTTTATTGATTTCAGGGTTTTAGCCTGATTTGGGAAAAACTTGCATTTGGAGTTTCACACACCAATGAATATTAAAAATGCAATGTTTAAGACACATTCAGAATGTGAAAGGCAATCTTTTTTCCTTGACAAATCTAATTAATTCTATCCTTCTTCATGGTAATACCAGGAAAGTCAGAGAAGCCTGAAAGTCATCTTCAAAGCTCTTTTTAAAACATCATTTCCAACTGAATGGGTCACGGGGACATGTAAGTTTTACCGCATTAGTATCTTTCCAAGCTGGCCTATTTTTAAAAAATTCCTATTGCTATTTTGCTAAATTTAGTTCCTCATTATCCTTTTTTTGCATTATTGCTGTAATTTTCTGACAGATCTGTCTTCATTTAAACGTCTCACCACCAATATATTCTCTATACTACTGCTAGGCAATACTTTGTTTCTTTTTATTTAATGAACAATGGATAATTTTATTTCCTTAGTAAAATCCCTTGATAACTCAAAGAATAAAGCTCAACGTGAGGTCCTGACTCATGTGACCCTGCTTCCCTCATGCCTATATTCCTTTACAGGTGTCAGTCACCGTCAAATGTCACCATATATGTTCCTATGGTGGGGCCTACAAGATTTTATAGTACCTATTTATTCCATATTTATGGTCTCTCCTAGAATATATATATTTTTGAAGTTGGATACTATGTATTTAAGACTGAGTTCTATAATACCAACACAGAGTTTGCTAAGAAATAGTTTATAAATGTGTAGTTTATTAATCAAATAAATGAGTTAAAAAAAGCTCTGGGACATTTTCTCATTGAAACTTGGAAGCTATTCCAACTTGTACTCATTAAACTGATACAAAACACATGTTCAAGATTAAGGTGTTGAATTGACCAAGGGCAGACTTCTGTCTTTCAAGCTGCTGGAATTAACATTCCTCTGAACCTAACAGCACTACTCTACTACGAGACTATTTCCTGCGAAGGAAGCACAAAAGTGACTTGAATTTCAGAAAACTTTAGAGAACACATCTGAATATACAGTAGTCCCCTGCTTGTCTGCAGGGAAGCTGTCCCAAGACCTACAGAAGATACCTGAAACAATGGAATATATCAAATCCAATATATACTATGTTTTTCTTATCTATAATTACCTATAATAAAGTCTACTTTATAAATTAGGCATAGTAAGAGATGAACAATAATTAATAATAAAATGAACAATTATAACCATCATCACTTCTTTTTGATGATATTCCATCATCACTTCTTTTTTGCTTTCTGGCAATTTATATATTTTATTTAATGTAAAACTTTACTTAATGGTGATTGAACATAGCACTGAGATACTGCAAGAATAGATCTGATAACCAAAGGAGCTACTGACTAACGGTGGGTAGCATATACAGCAGTGGCTATGCTGATCAAAGGGATCGTTCACATTCTGGGCTTGGGTTGCCTGTGCTTTTGATGTTATTTCCAGTAACTCTTTGCTCAAACCAATGTCTTTTATGTTTTTTTCTAGTAGTTTTATAGCTTCAGGACTTATGTGTAAGTCTTTCATTCATTTTGTATATGGTGTGAGAATACAGTCTAATTTCTCTTTTCTGCATGTGATTATCCAGTTTTCACAGTGCCATGTATTGAAGAGATCATTCTTTCCTCATTGTATATTCTTGGTATCTTTAGTGAAAATCAGTTAACCACAAATTAATCTGCTTACTTCTGGGCTCTGTAGTTTGTTCCATTTGTCTACATGTCTACTTTTAGGCTAGTACCATGCTGTTTTGATTGCTATAACTTTGAGTTAGTTTTTGAAATTAGGCAGTGTAATGCCCCTAGCTTTGTTTTATTCAATATTTATTTGACTATTCAGGGCCTCTTGTGGTTCCACACAATATTTAAGATTGTTATTTCTATTTATGTGAAAAATGTCATTGGCAGTTTTATAAGAATTACATTGAATCTGTAATCATTTTGTGTAGTAAGGACTTTTTCACAATATTAATTTTTCTAATCTATTAACAAAAGATATCTTTCTGTTATTTGTGTCTTTAATTTTTTTCTTCAGTGTTTTATACTTTTCCAGCACACAGCTCTTTAATCTCTTTTGTTAAATATATTCCTAAGTAATTTTTGTAGCGATTACGAATGGGATTTTTCTCTTGAATTTTTTTGGTAGCTCATTATTAGCACATAAAAAAGCTACTGATTTTTGTAGGTTGATTTGTATGCTGCATCTTCTTGAATTTATGTTGTGATTTTCTTGTAATTTGGTCTTGAGGACTCTCTTCGGAGAGTGGCCATAAATGCTGTTTCTTCTCTGATGGGCTTCCAAGGGTAGTGGTTATGGTTGTTATAGTGTGTCTTCAATAGGATCCTTATTTATCTTGGTGGACAGCCTAATGCCTATGTGTTCGAGCTGTGACCAGGTGTTCCTTTCATAGGAAAGTTATTTATGCTGACAGCTTTGGCTCTTGTCTGACCTGTTTTCAGTTTATTTCTAACAATATAATCACTCTCTAGGAGAACCTTTACTGGAAGGAGAGTTATACTTAGGTATGTTGGTCAGTCAAAAAAAAAAAAAACCACATAAAATAACATTATATTACTTACAGATCCCAGAATGAAAAGGGCAGGATGCCTTGCAAGATTAATGGGAAAGGTAGAGCTGTCCAGGACACACACATTCACCTAGGAAATGGGGAATTAAAGAGAAAACAAGGAACCTGAGGGCCACGGACTTTATTGGGATCCATGGCATTACCCAAACAGGTTTCTCATGGAGAGGTCTAATCAGTGGCTTTAAAGCAAGTAGGAATGAGCTTTGCAGAGACATGCTGTGACTGAGGAGTTGTCACTGTGGTTTTCCTGTATAGTCCATGCCAGATGTGGAGCAAGTCAAGCAGGCTGAATCCAGGTTTACCACTGGGAGATGGTCTCCAGGAGATGGTGGTATAAGGCAGATATGTGAACAGAGCAACATATTGATGGTAAGTTGAGTAACTGGGAGGAGGTATAGAACTGGAAACTGTATAAGGATTAGTCATCCTTAACACATAAGTGAACTTTCTAATATTAGAAGCAGGGTTCTGATATTAGAAAGTCCACTTATGTACAAAATAAATGCTGAGTCAACAAAAATTAGAATTTACAACAATTATTTTATTAGTTCTATTAGCTTGGTGCAAAAGTGCTTGCATTATTTTACAATTAATAACAATTTTTTGGTGAAGCCATTAGGGGTTTTCTACATATACAATTATGTTGTCTGCAAACAGGGACAATTTAACTTCTCCTTTCCAACTTGGATTTTTTTTATATTGCATAATTGCTCTGGTTAAGACTTTCAGTACTATATTGAATACATATGATAAGATTGTGCTTTCTACCTGTTGAGCATGATGTTAGCTGTGTGTTACCATATATGGCCTTTATAGTGTTGTGATACATTCCTTCTACATCACATTTATAAAGAACTTTTATTATGAAAGGATGTTCAACTTTCTCAAATGCTTTTTTCTGCATCTATTGAGGTGAGCATATAGTTTTTGTCCTTCATTCTGTTAATGTGAAGCATCACATTTATTGATTTGCAAATATCAAACTCTCCTTACATCACAGGAATAAATCTCATTGATCACTTTTATGTGCCTTTGAATTCAGTTTGCTGGTACTTTCTTGAGTATTTTTGCATCTACATTTATCAGCCCACTGCTATCTGATGGTTCTTTCACCATTTGTGACAACTTCTAGTGTATGTACACATCAGTACAATCGCCCCACCAAAAGACTTGGGAGGACACTTCTGCAGATTTCCAAAGCACTCTTTCTTGTGTAGTAGCTTCCTCTTCTCTGATAATATGTACTGCAAAACACAGCCATCTGAACCTTCCTGAACTCTGATATAGTTCTCCATTTGAAAACATAAGGCTCTGTTTTTAATTTTTTCCTGGCTGTGACCTGGTAACTACTTTCAAGCCACAAAACTAGGACAACTGTAAAGCTGACCTGTTGTTTCACTTATTTTAGGAATCACAGTCCTGTAATCCCTGTTATCTATAGCTTAGAAACCACTGTTTCTCATGTTTTGTCTAGTTTTCTAGTTCTTTTCAGAAGGAAAGCAATTCCTTTCAGATGGAGGCAGAAGTCTTCCTTAGATGATTTTTAATGTAATAAGTTTATTCTTTCCATTCAATTTTGTAAACAATGTGGCAGTGGCTCTCTTAAGTATATAGTCACACATGCACACACACACACACACACACACACACACACACACACACACACCTGTTGAGCATGATATATTTAGAAATGTTTACTTTCTAAAGTAAACATATATATTTAGAAATGTTTACTTTCTTGTTTAAAATGTTGCTATTTCCGAAGTCCATGAAACTTTTCAACTTTATTATTTGTTTCTTGAAACTACTTAACACATTTACAGATTCAATTCTCAATTTATACAATCCGTTGTGAATGTTTTAGAATAACTCATGTTTAAAAATTTGCATTTTAAGCCTTATTCACATGGCATGAAAGCATGAATATCCAATAGTAATTAGTAAGTATATAAACATAGATTTAGTTTCCAGTTGATATCTGTATATACATCAATTTTGACTGATTAGAGATGCAATAATGCAGTTGTTAGAGTTCCATTGGTTTCTTAAAAGATATTTGAGAAAGGTGTTTATATCAAGATGAGGACATATAGTCTTTCAAATATGAATCTTTAGAAGTAACATTACATAAAATAAAAATATAACTGAACAAAATCACTATAATTTCTATCTACAGATAAAGAATAAAAGGGAAGCACAGGATCACTGTTTTCTCCAAATTGCACTTCAACTAATATCACATAATATTGGAGTATAATTAAGCTTTGTTCCTCAATAAGTAGATTTCTTATAAAGAATGCAAAAACTACCTTATTATTAGGGTATTTTTGCATTATTTATAAGAAATATACTTATTGATTTATTATTAGTCTTAGCATTTGTTAATTATTCTGAGCCTACTTTGAATTTTTCAGATTTAACTCTTCTGCTATGGCTTTCAAAAATAATTTCTAAATTACCTACCATTTTAAAAAATTATCTTAGATATTGAGGTGAATCAAGTAAAATATATGATACATAAAAGATAAAATATATGTAAAGTATATATGACCTTACCCATTAAATTTTACATAGCCACATTTATATGCAGAATTATTTCATTAAAATAGGATTTGGCAAACAAAGAGTAGCAATAAAAATAATATAAATGAAGGAACAGGAAAGAGCCATTATGTTGGAAAAGCATATTAATAGAGGAAGGAAATTGCAGATTTGGCAACTCAGCATGGAAAGGAAGATGTGGATAGAAAAGTTTGGCATGCAGTGCATTGGAGGAAAGAATTCAAAAACTAATTTGGATTTATACAATAATGTACATAGTATACTCTTCACAGTAGCCAAAAGGTAGAAACATGCAAATACCTATCAACAAATGAATTGATAAAGAAAATGTGTTATATACATACAATGGAATATTATTCAACTTTAAGAAGAAATGATATTCTAACAAATGCTACAACCTGGATAAAACTTGAAAACATTATGCTGAGTGAAGTAAATCAGACAAGAGAGGAACTCATAATGTATAATTTATTTATCTGAAGTACCTATAATAGTCTCAAATTCAAGGTGATTGGAAATAGAATAATGGTTTCCAGGGGCTGGGAGAGGCAAGTGATGGGGAATTAGGAGAGTTACTGTTTAATGGATACGGATTCTCAGATTGGGGTAGAGAAAAAGTTCTGAAAATGGATAGTGGGACTGTGCACAACAACATGAGTGTACTTAATGCTACTGAATAGTTACATAAAGAATGGTTAAAATAAATCCGATGTTATGTATATGCTTATCTTAACCTCAATAAGGAAAATTTGTATAAGTAATTCAGCACTGGATTAAGGAGGTCATTGAATATCTTTGTTAAGAAGCTTAAGTTTTTCTCATATATGAATGCTCTTTATATTGAGATACAGTAGACCTCAAGTACCTAAAAAATTTCCCAGATGCACGCAGAGAACTAATTTTTGTATCTTTCACTTCCCTCAAGATCTCCATTTTCACCTTGCTTCTTGGTTGCTTTTCTCACACTTTACAAAAGAAAGGCAAACCTCTCCTCAATCCAGAATCTCACTCTGATGTAATACTCTTGAGTATGAAAATCTTCCAGGTATCAAGCAAAGAGATAAATTCTGGAAATTTTTATTTAAAGGCATTTCTTCCTCCATCACAGTCGAAGAATATATCACTTGGAGAGAGAGTACCAGGAAAGTAAAGTGAAAAAATTCTTTATCATTTGTTTTTCCTTTCTCTTGTTGGGTAGTATTCCATTGTTTTGGCAGCAGTTGATGGATATTTAAATTGTTTCCATTTTGGGACTATTATAAATAAAATTCCTATAAACTTAAAAAAATAAAAGAAAGAAATACTGAGTCTACCTAGCTTTATTAGTACCCAGACAACAAACTAGCAGCAAGGTTACACTTTTTATTGTTGTATCTTTCTTACAATTAAATTTTAATTCTTACATTTCTTATGAATATGCGTTATTGTGTAATATTGAACTAGAAAAATCAGATGTTGTCTAAGTCTGCTTTGACTAAGTAGAATTATAGTCTATATCAAATGGTTCATATGCTAAATATTTTTCATAAAAGTAATGAGATAAATATAAAATTCCATGTTTTTGACAAAATATTGAAAGCAAGTAATAATGAAAAGTATATATAAATTCTTTATTGACAAAGGCATAATAAAATTCACATAATTTTTGTTTTGTAACACTTGGTTTATCAGGAATAAAAGATGTTTATAAACAATCAGTTACAGGTTTCTTTGTTCCTTCTTCACTCCCACTTCTTCATTTAACAAAAAAAAAGAAGAAGAAGAAAAAGAAAAGAAAAATAGGAAAGGGAAAAAGTTGCCTATAAGTTTAAAAAGTATAATTAATAATAATTTGATTATATTGGTGACATTTTAATATCTTTCTCTCAGAAATGTGTCTAAGTCAATGATTCTAATGACAGGGTCACATAAAAGTAAAGTAGTTTCAAAATATCTTCTACTGTCTGAAACTAAACAATAAAACTCCTTTTATATTCATTTATATATTTAGAATGAATTTTTTATAAATGAATACGTTGTTATAAAAATTTTCTGCAATTCCAATTGACTTATTTTTACACATCTTTATAATTAACATCTCTAATTGTTGGAAATATTAGAAAATGAATTGTTATCAAATATTGTCCTAGCCATAATTTATTTCACAAATGCAGGGACTAATTAAGAAGCAAAACAAAGCAAAATAAAAAAAAAACCTTAGTCATCTCATTAGCAAATCACTTCAGATACTTTGTTTTTAATGTTTAATAATTACCAAATTGTACGGTATTTACACTTTATCAAATTATATAGTAATAATAATCATAGTATCACATCAATCCAGGAAAAAAAAAATCTGTCAATATAGGCTTATTATAGTCATAGGAAATAATTTTTCTGATTCAATTTATTTTTACACGTTATTATAAAGAAGCATGATTAAAATAATTAGTAGATGAATCAGTAGAATAAAAATATGGTACAATAAAATGTGAGGCAAATAGAAAGTGAATATGTGTTCAAAGAATAAAAGGAACAGTTTAAAATGTATTTTAAACAGTTTATGTATATTTTAATGGGCAAAAATGGGAATCACTGTATACAGTATTTATATTTCATTAGATATCTTTCAAAAGTCATATATGCTTTAATGCTAATAACACAAAATGTATGTTAAGTTAATTTTATTTCAGTATGATGAAAATAATGCTAATTTAAAATGTGCAATTTTATACGTAGATTTTAAATTTTTATTTTAAAGAGTTTGAGCATAATTTAGGAGACTATCATTAACAATATGAACTAATAAAGATCTTTAAGGAGATGCTCACATGAGGGACTAAATTGAATTGATGATTTTTAGTAATTTATAAAGGGCTAAATTTAATTGATGATTTAATTGGGTTATTTATCTGCTTACAGCAAACTGCTGAAAACAAGTTTAAAATATAATGTTTAAAATATAAAATTAAAGTTTAAACTTGAAAATTATATGGTTATTAATTTATATGCAAATATCTATATGTAACTTAACTCGGCTTACATTTTTCATTCTGGTGCAAGGAAAGAATACATATCAATTTGTATTTACTTCTATATAATAACACTGTCATTTGTATACACTTAAGCATAAAATATGTCTTTTGTTAGAATCAAATTATTATTAAGAAAACTAGAGAACAAAATGTTTATTTATTTATTTATTTTTGAGACAGAGTCACACTCTGTTGCCCAGGTTGGAGGGCAGTGATGGGTTCTTGGCTCATTGAAACCTCTGACTCCTGGGTCCAAGAAATTCTCTTGTCTCAGCCTCCCAAGTAGCTAGGATTATAGGCATGTGCCACCACACCTAACTAATTTTTGTATTTTTGGTAGAGATGGGGTTTCGCCATGTGGGCCAGGCTCATCTTGAGCTCCTGACCTCAAGTGATTCACCCCTGACTCAGCTGGAATTACAGCCATGAGCCACCCTGCCTGGCAGAGAACAAAATATTTAAATCATCTCAGAGTGTGTTTGATAAGTGGTACACATTGTTTCCTTATCTATTTATAATCACTTTAAAAATACTATATAACAATTATAAGTTAGGCAAAATCTGTTATAAAATATTTTCCTTCTTAATATAATTTTAAAATATGACTAATAATTTATCCTTTTTAACAGAGGTTGATAACGTTGTTATGAGACGGGGTGTCATTGGCTGGGTGTGGTGGTTCATGCCTGTAATTCCAGCACTTTGGGAGGCCAAAGAAGGTGGATCATGAGGTCAGGAGTTTAAGACCAGCCTGGCCAACATAGTGAAACCCTGTCTCTACTAAATATACAAAAAATTAGCTGGGCACCTGTAATCCCAACTACTTGGGAGGCTGAGACAGGAGAGTCGCTTGAACCCAGTGGGCAGAGGTTGCAGTAAGCCGAGATTGCACCATTGCACTCCAGTCCAGGCGACAGTGCAAGACTCTGTCTCACACACTCAAAAAAAGAACAGAGTGTCATTATTTTGCCAAGGTTTTAATTGCAATGACTATTCACAGGTGCAATCACAGCACACTACAGCCTCTAACTCCTGGGATCAAGCAATTCAAGAAATCCTCCTGCTTCAGCCTCCCAAGCAGCTGAGACTACAGGGGCACACCACCGGTCTGTAAATATTACTTTAAATAATTGTGTATACAGTACATTTGGGCTTGACTAATATTATCATAAGAGAATTTCAAGATGCTTTCAGTTATATTAAACTGTATCTAACTTCATAATAAACTTCTCAGAATGAGGAAGTACCTCAATTTCTACCTCACTATTCACTGATTAATGGCATTAAAAACCTGGCATGCTTATTCCAGATCCCATGCTCAGGCTAGTTAAAAAAAAAAAAAAAAAGATGTGCTTCATGAATTTATTAAAATTAATAGAAAATCTGAATCCAAATAATACTCCAATTTCCAGAGGCAATTTTCTCACCATTGGAAAATCACTGGGCAGAAAAATACACATGAAATATTATGCCTAACTCCTTCAAGGAGCATAAATGACAGGTCCAGATGCTTTCTATTTCTCAACTATTTCTTATCTATAAAGTGGACCTCTCTGAAACTCCATAAAGTATTTCAGTGACATTCTAGATTCCCCCCAAAAAAAGCAATTTTACTATCAGAAACACTAAGTAAAATTAGAAACACTAAATACTTTTTAAAATTTTACTCCTGTCCAAAATGTGTCCTTCTGAGTTACTACTAGAATAAACTATACTGATCAATACAAATCAAAATATAAAAGACAGCAACAACACCCCAAATTAAATCGTTAAAAAATATCTGTGTAAGAGAAGAAATCATGAAATGAATTTTGCTGCAATATCATAAGTATGCATTTTTATTGAAGTAGGCACCTTTAGAAACTATTTAATATGCCTAAGCAGTCTGAAATAATAAAATGAACTAAGCTTACAAAATGCAAACATGTGAAACAATTGAAAAAAGTAAATTTAAATGCATGGCAATAAAAAAAAACTGTTGAAGGAAAGGCTTTTCATCAGTTTCTTAAACATTTTTGTGATTGTATATATACTTGCATTTCCAATGTGCTAAATCTGGTTGTTAATCAGTTATTAAAAAGAAAAAAGTTGTAAGTATGGTTAAAATAAAATATTTACTTTGAGAGCAAAGTAATTTTGTATTTTTCAGCCATGAAATAAAACTAACACTGAGATTATTATAAAATTGTGATATGCAATCTCTGTAAGTGGCAGGCATTTCTAATTAAGATTGAAAATAATAGGCCGGGTGCAGTGGCTCAAGCCTGTAATCCCAGCACTTTGGGAGGCCGAGGCGGGTGGATCACGAGGTCAAGATATCGAGACCATCCTGGTCAACATGGTGAAACCCCGTCTCTACTAAAGATACAAAAAAAATTAGCTGGGCATGGTGTTGCGTGCCTGTAATCCCAGCTACTCAGGAGGCTGAGGCAGGAGAATTGCCTGAACCCAGGAGGTGGAGGTTGCGGTGAGCCGAGATCGTGCCATTGCACTCCAGCCTGGGTAACAAGAGCGAAACTCCGTCTCAAAAAAAAAAAAAAAAAAAAAAAAAGAAAAGAAAATAATATATTTGATATATTAATAAATTAAAAGTTCAAAATATTACAGACTAAACTTAGAAGACATATTTTTCTCACAACATAATTTACATCTAACAAGAGATTAATTTTTGGTCTAACCAAGCTAAGGGCTTTTTCAGGACAGTAAAACACACACATATATACACACACAAAATAGAATAATAACCTGTTCATTATAATAATATTAGAATGTCATTTTTCTTGCTTTCAAATTCATTTTTAAACCACCATATATTATAGTACACTTAAACAAGAGCTTCAAACATTAACTACTTCTTCTTAACTATTTGAATTTCTAACCTCTGACTCAACTAGGAAAGTTCTCTACAGATTACATTTAAACAAAGAGAGACTTTTCTGAAGCATCCTGAGGCTAACATTTTATGGGGTAATATGTATCTTAGGTTTCGTTTTATTTTTCTGAATGAGATAAAAATATTTCAAAAAAACAGTTTTAGATTTGTGATATATCTATATAAAATGCCAACTGATGCTAAACTAAGAAGGAAAAGAAAATCCAGTATGAGTGTTTGAAACCCGATTTGCTTCAAATAGAAAGGTCTATTTTAAACCTGAAGCTCGTTGCACCCTTCATTGCAGACATGTCTGTGACTAACAGAGTTGCCAGGCTTATTATCTTCAGACACAGACACTCAGCTTGAACCACTGGGCTCATTAGAACGCACAAAGCAGGGAATATCTTTCAACAACTCGTACCAACAAATTACTGAGACTCTAGAAAACTTGTCTACAAATTTAAGTGGAGTAAAATAATCAGAGCAAAGCTGTGGCTTAACAGATGTTGGACTTCTATGTGTCTGGTAACTGTCAGGAGGAAAGACAGTAAGCTACTAATTTTTCTCCCTGTCCAAGTAAACACGAGGAGAATTGTTAGAGTGACATAAAGAAAAAGCAAGTTGAAAAAGAGAATAAGAGCACATCTTCAGGGGTGTGTGTGTGTGTGTGTGTGTGTGTGTGTTTCTCTGAAGGAGAAAACCTAGGATGTTTGTAGAAGTCATCACATCTTTACACTATCTTACATCACTCAAAAGAATAGAACACTGACTACCACCAAGTCACTTTAGAGGGCACTGGGATGCTACACTGGAAACTATCTGTAAGAGTCCTCTGAGGTCACTCAACAAAATGATAGAATGATAATCATGATCAAGAATCAGAACTGTCAGGCAGATATAGAAAGCATACAATGACTTGGCTTTAAAAAGCATTTTAGGATAATAAAATATTGGTCTATAATTTTCTTCCCTCATAATGTCTTTGTCTGCTTTTTGTATTAAGCTTATGATGCCCTCATGAAATGAATAGGGAACTGTTGTCTTCTTCCCTCTTTTCTGAAATAATGTATTTAATGTTGGTATTGTTTTGTCTGTAAATGTTTGATGTGGTTTACACCACTTTATGGGTTGAATTGTGGCCTCAACCCCCAAAGTTGATGTACTGAAGTTCCAACTCACAGTACCTCTGAACGTTCCCTTATTTGAAAATAGAGTTGTCGGAGATGTAATCAATTACATTAGGATGAATATACAGGAATGGGGTGGGCCCCTAATCCAGTGTGACTTGTATTGTGTTTTTTGTTTGTTTGTTTGTTTTTGAGACAGTCTTGCACTGTCATCCAGGCTGGAGTACAATGACACCATCTTAGCTCACTGCAATCTCTGCCTCCTCTGGATTCACGTGATTCTCCTGCCTCAGCCTCCCAAGTAACTTGGATTACAGGTGCACACAATCACACCCAGCTAATTTTCTGTATACACAGTAGAAACGAGTTTTCACTATGACGGCCAGACTGATCCTGAACTCCTGACCTTGTGACTCACCGGCCTCAGCCTCTCAAAGTGCTGGGATTACAGGTGTGAGTCACTGCGTCCGGCCTAGTATTCTTTTAAGAAGGGTGCATTTAGACACATAACACACACACACAGAGAGAGAGAGAGAGAGAGAGAGAGAGAGAGAGAGAGAGCCATTTGAAAATAATGACAGAGATTGTGGTGATGCTTTTACAAGCCAATGAACACCAAAGATTGTGAACAAATGACAAAAATCTAGGTGATTGCATGAAGCATATCCTTCTATAGGACCCCTCAGAAGAAACCAACTGTCAAAACCTCGATCTTGGACTTCTTGCTCTAGAACTGTAAGACAATAAATTTCTGTTATTCATGGCAACCAGTTTACGATACTCTGTCATTGGCAGCCCTAGGAAACTGGCACTATAGACACCATTTCATACCTCTGACTTAATCTCATACTACCCTCCACATCATTCACTTTGTTACAATTAAACTTGCCTCCTTGCTGCTCCAAGAAAACATAAAGCATGCCCCTGTGTCAGAGTGTTGACATATGCTGTGCTTTTATTCATAGCATTTGGATGCTATGTATACAAATATTTCATTCTTTCATTATTCCAGGTGTTTATCTCATTTCAGTAGGGCCTTACTGACTATTCAAATGTAACCTCCATCTCTAATATCTGTATTACTACTACATATCAGTTTAACCATCTTGGGCTAAAATAGTGCCTTATGCATAATTCCACTTACAGGAAATTCTGGGAATTGCGAACTGATGCACAGAAATAGAAAGCAGGTCAGTTGTTACCCGGAGATACAAAAGACCTTAAGAGCTGTGATTATCAAGGGTGGTCACAAGCAACCTTTGAGGGCTATGGTTATGTTCATCATATTGGTTATGATAATATATGCACATATTAAAATTTACTAAATTTTATAAACTTTAACCATGTGCAGTTTGTTGTCATCAATTATATTTCAAAAACATGAGTTACATGTTTCAAAAGGTAGCAGGAAGGTCAAGAATGAAGAAGGAATTACTGGGTTTATTTAATCATTGATATATAGTTTGGGAGACACCGTAGTTTCTGCAAAATATTTAACTGGAAATCACAGGGCAAGTACCAAAACGAAATTAGGAGATTATGTCAATAGTTTTAAATATATATAAAAAAATTACTAACTCTCCAATCCTAATCAACATCTCATTTTATATTCAATATTCAAAATGTATGTATAATGTATATATATAAATTTTTAATATATTCAGTAATAAACAGAAGACCCTTATATTTATTTAAGGCTTAACAATTAAAATATAACATTTTTAAAAACTAAAGAAAAAAATTAAAAACTGGTTAAATTAAGTGTGGTTTTTATTATAATTTTCATAGAAACAATTCATGTTAATTTTTAATAGGTCAGAATTGTGCTGTGGTACAAAGAAGTTTCTGTGCAAGTATCAATACCTAAACATGATGCTTTGTGTGAATAATTGCCCTTTAAAAATGAATTGAAAATGACTGAGCTGCAAGGTGCTGAAAGAAATATTAGAGAGAAGGAATCTTAAAATCTGAACAATATAATGTCTCCAACCCTGATTATAAACTCCAAATTACACATTTATTTAACATTTGTGGCAAATAAACAGACTGCATAAATTTACTAAGCAGCATAATCTTACTTATTAATTACCGCTTCCAGTTCAAAGTATCATTTTTTAAAGGAGAACTGAAAGTTAAAATATATACTTGTAATGTTTTTTATCATTTATATTTGAGAGATTGCATTTCAAATTGCCAAGAGGACCTTCCCTGTGCATTTTTATTCAAGAACAGTTATATCCCTTTGGAATTATTAGGTCTTGACAGCTATACATAAAATTGAAATAATGGGATTTGTCATATGAGAGCTTCTTAGTCTTCTTTCATCAATATAGCTATATAATTGAAAATGTCAAGTTAAAATGATTTCAAGCTACAGACATCTGTCACTTATAATCATAAAGACTTAGCTATGATTACTAAATGTATGCATCATTTCAAAGCCTATTATAGAAATCATAATTATTTGCAAAGTGTAGAAAAGCATGAATCAATCATTTTATAGTAATTATATATAAATAATAAAATATGACACTAATTTACCAAAAAAATTAAGATTCTCTTTAATGTAAGTGAAAATATGTGATACTTATGGATAATCAACAAATATGATATGGTATGCAAAGAATTTACAAGTAATAAAATAAGTCACATCTCTATGGACCTAGGAAGTGGGAAGCTACACTTTACTCCAGGTCTCCAAACATAGAAATAACAGAACAAAATTTTTGATTTATAAAGTTCATCAATCCCAGTGAAGAACATCAAGAAGGTTTTGACATATTTTAATAATTTTTACTACTACTTTTTTTCTGTTGCATAACGTCTTTTTGAAATTACATGTTCTAATTTTGTAATGCTAATGTACAAAACTATGATCTGTTGTATGTATTGAAATTTTTATATCTAGACTATTTTTTGATTATTTTTAGATAATCTTACTAAGCTGTTCCTAGGTAGTCAAAATGTATGTATTTCTGTAAGAATAATGGCAATTCATTTCTCTATTTCCAATTTTAAAGCTTGCATTGTTGCCTCCTTTAGTTATGCTAATTTAGACATTCAGCACTAGTTTTATTAGAAAAAAAATAATGGTCATCCTTGCTTTTATTTAATTTTTTCTAAATGTAAAAATAATTCTTCTAATAATTAGAAAGTAATTCGCAGAGGTTCAATAAATTTCTTGCAACATCAGATGAAACTACAGCCCTGATTGAAATCTTGATTTTCCTTTTATGAGATCCCAAGCAGAGGCCCAACTAAGCTGTGCTTGGACTCCTGACCCACAAAAACTGTTAGATGATAAATTTGTGTTGTTTACGTTGTTTACTAAGTTTGTGATATTGGTAAATGGTAAAAATAACTAATCTTCAGTGACCTCTGGCAGTTTGTGACTTTGGAGGAATTTTCCTATTCCATCAAAATTGTGAAATTTAAGGACTTAAAATTGTTCACACCGTTTACTTTTTATGCTTTCAGTTATCTGTAGAAAACTTTGATGATATGTCCATTTTTTACCAATGATATTTGTAATTGGTTTATTTTATTTTTATTCTTGGTCATCTGTCTAAATTTGTAAAAAGCTTATGAAATTCCTTTTTTAAAAAAATGTCTTTCTGCTTCATTGATATTCTCTATTTTTTCCTTTCTCAATTTTATTGCTTTCTGCTCCTATCATTAATATGCCCTGGACTCTGTCAGAATTCATTTTAATTTACTCTTCTCTTGTTTTTTCTTTTTCTAGTTTCTGTATGGTAGAAGCTTGTATCAATGGTTTGAGACCTTACTTCTTTTCCAACATAAGCCTTTATGCAATAAACAGTCCTCTAAACATTGCTTTTTCTGCATTCAACATAGTTTGATATATTGCATTTTTATTTGCTTAGAATTTAACATTTTTTTCTATATTTCTTTGTGGTTTTCTCTGTGACCGACCTGCTGCTCAGAACTGTGTATCTTCATACTTAGTATCTTCATACTAAGATATTTGAGAATTGTACAGATGTCTTTCTGTTACTGAAATCAAGTTTAATTTGGTTATGACCCAAAAATATACATGATATAATTTATATTATTTAACTTTTGTTAAAGTATATTTTATAGCACAGAATACTGTACATGTTGGTAACTTAGTTATGTTCAGATGGGAAAAAAAACATATTTTCCCTGATTGTGGTCAGCATATTATAATGATGTCATTAGATTAAGTTGGTTGATAGTGTTGTTCAGATATTTTATGAACTTACTTGGTTATATGGCTTCTATTATTTGTGTGTATTCAATCTACTTGTGTATATTGATTTTGTCAACTGCCGAGAGAGGAATGTTGAAGTCTCAACTACGATTATTAACTTTCAACTTTTATTTTCAATTCTATGAAGTTTAAAATTTATTTATTCTGAAGTTCTGTTGTTAGGTGTATAAACATTTAGAATTGTTAGTTCTTCTTGCAGATTTGACCAATTTATTATTATGCAATGGCATTCTTCATTACTGGCAATATTTCCTTTTTCTAAAATATGTTTCAACTAATATTGCTATAACTATTTCAGCTTTGTTTTGGTTAGTGTTGTGTGATATTTATTTTCCCACCCATTTTACTTACAATTGGTTTATTAAATATAGCATAGAGTGGGCCCTCAATTTATTTGTCCAATTTGATAAACTCTGTATTTTATTGTTTAGATTATTTGTATTTAAGGTAATTTTTATATGGCCAGATTAAAATCTTCCATCTTTATTGATATATTCTATTTTGTTAATCGTTCTTGTGTTTTTGCCCTCTTTTTCTGTCATCTTTAGAATTAATTGAGGGGTGTGTGTGTGTGTGTGTGTGTGTGTGTATTGGCATTTTTAAATTGTGGTCTTAAGAAATGTTTAAGAGTATAGTACATTATAGTTAATTATGGTTACAATGTTGTACAGCACGTCTAAGCTTATTCCTCTTGCTTGACTAAAATGTTATGCTCATTGATTAATAGTTAAATATCTCCTCCTTCCTTCAGCCTTTCGCAACAACCATTCCACTCTGTGATGATAAAAATTTTCCTATTTTAGATACCTCAGATAAGTGGAATCCTGCAGTATTTATCACCTTTCTGTGACTGGCTTATTTCATTTGCCCTAATGTCCTTAGTCTTCATCCATGTGGTCACATGTTGAAGAATTTCTTCTTCTTATTATTATTTATTTATTTATTTATTTATTTATTTATTTTTGAGACGGAGTTTCACTCTTGTTACCCAGGCTGGAGTGCAATGGCGCAATCTCGGCTCACCACAACTTCCGCCTCCTGGGTTCAGGTAATTCTCCTGCCTCAGCCTCCTGAGTAGCTGGGATTATAGGCACACGCCACCATGCCCAGCTAATTTTTTGTATTTTTAGTAGAGACGGGGTTTCACCATGTTGACTGGGATGGTCTCGATCTCTTGACCTCGTGATCCACCTGCCTCAGCTTCCCAAAGTGCTGGGATTACAGGCGGATTACAGACTTGAGCCACCGCGCCCGGCCCTAAATACGGTTTTTTTCTTACTGTTGACTTGTTTGAGTTTCTTACATATTTTGAATATTAACCCTAATTCATTTACATTTAAGGTATTTGTAGGAAAGTATCTATTAATGCCATTTTATTAGTTGTTTTCTGTTAGTTCTGTAGTTATTTTTGCCTGAGTCCTCCTCTTTTGCGTTTTCTTTTGTGTGTTGTTAAAGTTTTTATTGATATGCTTTGATTCTCTTTTTCTTTTTTGTTTGTATAATATGTGTGTGTGTGTATGATTACTTTAAAATATAGTTCTGTTTTTTAATTTCTCCCCCTTAAAATACACACTTTATGTTGTTTTCAAAATTTATATTTATTCATAATATGTATCTTTTTATATACTTTTATTTGTAGTTATTGTCAATACTGTTATGTTTTACTTTTATACTAGAATTTAAAGTGATTTGCCTACTACTAATACAATAATAGTCTTATGGTGTTTCCCTTATGTGTTACAAACTGATTTTCTCATGTTGTGTTCAAAATTATTTTCATCTTTTAGTTTAATAATTTGATTATAATGTGTCTCAATGTGGATTTACTTGGGCTTATATTATTTGGTATACTTTAGGCGTCTTAGACACGGGTATACATTTTCTTCTTTAGATTTGAAAAGCTTTCTGACAGTTCACTGTTATACAGAAACACAACTAATTTTTTGTTTTAATTTTGTATTCTGCAACTTTACTAAAATTCATTATTAGTTCTAATAGTTTTTGCTGGAGTCTTTAGGTTTTTCTATAGATAAGATTACGTCATCTGCAAAAAGAGAAAATTTAACTTTTTCTTTTCCAATTTGGATGTCTTTCACTTATTTCTCTTGTTAATTGCTCTTGTTAGGGCTTCTAGTACTATGTTACTAAAGGGGAAGAGTGAGCATCTTTCTGTTGTTCCAGATCTTAGAGACAAAGCTTTCAAAATGTCCCCAGTGAGTGTAAGATTAGCTGTGGGTTAATAATATAAAGGAACTTCACAAAGTTTGTGAAAAAAATGAATTAAAATATTAAAATAAAAATTATAAACTTTATTTCTTAATATAACTCTATCAAGGTCAAGACATTTTCAAGTGAGGACAATAACCATTTAGTTTATGCCTAAAGAACTGAGGGTCATGGAACCATGTCAGTGCAGTCTTTTTTACATTAGTAACTGAATAAATATGATTCCTATTAAAGATTTTGTTAAGATTAGAAAGAAAAAGAAGTCAGAGGAAGCAAGCCATATCAGAAATATAAGGCACATGCCTAATGATTCCCCATCAAAACACTCACACAATTTTTCTTTTGTTTAGAGAGGAATGAGCAGGAGCATTGTCATTGTGGAAAAGGACTTTTTCATGAAGTTTTTCCTGACTATTTTTCTGTTAAAGTTTTGGCTAACTTCCTTAAAATATTCTCACAATAAGCAAATGTTATTATTCTTTGGGCCTCCAGAAAGTAAACAAGAAAAATGTCTTGAGCATTCTCCCCAAATTGTTGCCATGAGCTTTGCTCTTGAGCAGTCTTCTGTTGCTTTGACTGGACCACTTCTACCTTTCTGTAGCCATTTTGTTGTTGTTAGTGCTTTGGCTTCAGGATTGTACTGATACAGCCACTTTCCAGCCCCCGTTACAACTGTTCAAAGAAGTGTTTCAGAAACTTGATCTTGCTTCTTAAAATTTCCATTGAATGCTCGAATCTTGTCCGCAGTTGATCCAGGCATAACAGTTTAGACTCATCGTCTGGAACTTTTGCTCAACTTTAATTTTTTCAGTCAGAATTGTGTAAGTTGAACCAATTGAGACGTCTATGGTGTTGGCAATTGTTTGTGCTGTTAATTATTGGTCTTCTTCCGTTAGAGCATCTAATGGTAAATGTTTCCTTTGTATTTCTGATGAGACACCTGCTGCTAGGCATATTGAAACTCCTTTATATGTTATTTGATTCTTTCCTTTTGCTGCTTTTAAAATCTTCTCTTTGCCTTTGATTTTGTTTATTTGTTTATTTATTCATTCATTCATTCATTTTTGAGAAGAGTTTCGCTCTTGTCACCCAGGCTACAGTGTAATAGCACAATCACCCTAACCTCGGCCTCCTGGATTCAAGTGATTCTCCTGCCTCAGCCTCGCAAGTAGTTGGGATTACAAGTTCCCACCACCATGATCAGCTAATTTTTGTATTTTTGGTAGAGATGGAGTTTTACCCATGTTGGCCAGGCTGTTCTGGAACTCAGGATCTCAGGAGATCCACCCTCCTTTGCCTGACAAAGTGCTGGGATTATAGGCATAAGCCACCGCACCTGGCCTTTGATTTTTGACAGTTTGAAAAAATATGTCTTTGGAAGGTCTTTTTTGCCTTGAATCTGATTGAAGACCTTTAACCTCCTTGTTCTTACATTTATATCTTTTCTAGGTTTGAAATGTGTTTTCTGCTATTATTTCTTGAAATAATTTTTCTATCTCTTTTTCTCTCTCTTCTTCATTTATTTCTCGAACTCACATGTTTTTTCTTTAGATGCTGTCTCATAAATCCTGTAAACTTTCATTTTATTCTTTTTTCCCCTGACTTTATATTTCCAAATAATCTTTCTATAAGTTCACAGATTCTTCTCCATCATCAATGCTGCTGTTGATATTTCTATTTCTTTTTTTTATTTTATTCATCATATTTTTGATCTTCAGGACGTCAGATCATTATTACTCTTATTTTAATCACTGTTAAATTTCGTGTTCTGCTCAGTTGTTGTTTTCCTCATTTTGTTGCACTGTTTCTCTGTATTTTATTAACGTTTGCCAAGCTTCCTTAACATAATTACTTTGAATTATTTTTCAGGCATTTTATATATTTTTATTTTTAAAGTTAATCACTATCACTTTCTTTTTTCCATTTAGTAATATATTTCTCTGATTTTTCATGATCCTGTAGCCATACATTGATGTCTGTGTATTTGAATAAGTAAGCACTTATTTCAGTCTTTACCAACTGGCTTTGAATAAGAATGTCCTTCAATGGTAAGGTTATCCAGTGATCCTAGACAGACCATCTGGTATGGTTCCAAAGTCCAGGACCACTGTGGCTGATGCAGCACCAAGCCGTAATTTTATGGCCACTGAGGCTGGTGCAGAGGTGGGGCATTACCAAGTGTAATGGTTGTTTAGATTGGTGCATCACTGGGGTACACTTGAAGTTAATGGCTTCTAAGGACTGTCTTCCTCTGAGGGTTGTGTGGAGTCCAAGTGCACTATAGTCAGCAAGTGGTGGTATACATAAATGATTCAATCTGCCTCACAGGGTATAAGTTCCCTCCTGGCACTGAGGCAGAGCTAAAAGCTCAGTCCATGGGTACTGGTCTGGAGTCAGAGGACATGAGAGTCCGACCAATGCTATGTTTTACTCTGGCAAGCATTGTTTTAGGGTCCAACTCAAATCCCTATGCTCATTTCCCTCTCTTTTCCCCAATCAGATGGTATCTCTGTCCATGCTGTGTTCTGCTCCCTGAGGTTGGAGAAAGGGCCACATCATGTAAAACTGTCCTTCCCACCTTCTTCAATGTGTTTTTTCTTATGGCTTTATTATAACCGGGTATACCTGGTCTTCTTAGCTCTCATGAAGGTATTTTTTACATGGATAGTTTTTTAAATAGATGTTTCTATAGATAAATGATTGCTGGAGAGTCCCATTCTATCATTTTGTACCCTCCCTGTTATGAACATGAATGGCAGCTACTGAGAATTAAGTTATTTCTACATTAGCCAGATACCTTTTATGGTATTTTCCTCCTTCTCATGTTTTTAATCCCTTGTTTTATTTCTCTATATGTATTAAACATAATTAATTTATAGTCATATAATTTCAGTGTTCTCTGTTTTGTTATCTGGGGTCTAATACTGCTGTTTACTTGTCTATTACTTGATAATAATTTGGTTCACATGGAGGAGGTGACTTGTTTCATGTCATCAGTACTGCCTTTGAAAATGAAGTGACACAGAGTCAGAATGGGGTCTATGGGTAGAAAATGATCATGAGAGAAAAGATACTGTGAGTTGCCTGTATGTGAACATCTATTTGTAGATGAACTGAAGGATACCCCAGGTATTCAAAGTACTAATAGGTAAAGTAATTCAGCTAACTCAGTGAAGATTGGAAAAAAATAGTATGCAGTAGCAAATGTCTCTCTCTTAAGGACCTGAGCTTATACAAATTTTATTTGAACTTAGAAAAAAATTTCAGAGTCCTGAGGTAAATTGTGAAAAAATATTTATCCATAAGAAATTGAATAAATGGGAAGAGATTATAATTCCTTTTAGACTATAAAATTAGCTTCTCCTTACCCGCTCATCAGTCTCATGAGTATACATATTTCAGAAAAATGAAGGCTATTTCTGCACATACAAGTTGTAATTCTCATTGAGTTGCATATTTGTAAACTAGATTCAATATTTATAGCAAAAAAGTGTCTTTTTTATTTATTCCAATTTCAAGGAGAAAATCTCTGTAAAATTATAATTAGAAATTATGAATTCTCCTGTTATTGTTTTACTTTTATTAATGTGCCTATTAGCATTAATATTATTATTAAGTTTGTTTTACATCTTCAAATGACCATTTCCATTTCCCTGTCTTTATAACTTGAAACCAGTTTAATTTGGCAATATCTTATTTTTTTCCTTCTGGTACAGAAAAAAAAGTCATAATATTAATTACTAATTTTTAAGATTTTATAATAATTATACTTTTCATGAAGCCTTCAGTTTAAGCAAGAGTAGTATTATAACTGTAACTTTATTATTTTCTGAAGTTTGTACTCTATTTCCAAAACTAACATTGAGAAAATAAAGAACGTGCTTTCCTCTTTAGAGATACATAATGTAATTTTTTAACTTTCAGATTCCACATCACTTTCTCTATTACTGAACCCCTGATAAATTTTATATTCAAGATTTATTGTTTGATTTTATTCATTTGTCCACATACAATTTTATAATAGTTTTCACCTTCTCTGATTGCACATATTTCAAAAAATAACTTTTTGTATGAAGCTTCATCTTTATTAGAGATGAAGAATAATTTATCTCTTTTCTTGGCAATTCAGGACTTGCTGCTTTTCTGTTTTTGTTTTTATATTATCTTGAGTTGAAAGAATACAACTTTCCATGAAGAAAAATGCTTTTTTTTCCTCTGTGTCAATTCATATTTCAAATATGTTTTTAAAGATTGCACATGCTAAAAGTTGAAGGAAATAAAATATGATGAAACAGTGATAATCAAACATTTTTACCTAAACATTATCAACATATAAAATTTGGACAAGTTACCCATATATTTACCTGAACCCTGGATACATGCTAAGTCAAAGTTTCTTTTTCAGACTTAAGCAATATAATTGTGATTTAAAATATTGCCTCAGTAGTACATCGCCTCAGTAATGTTGCCTCAGCAGCATATCATCTTCAGACACTAATTTCTCCATTTTTCAGATATGCATTTACTTTCTCTGAACATTATAGAAGGAGCAAAGAGATTATATTTTACTAAGATACATTGCTTAACCTAGACTACCCATTGAAATTATCTGATGTGCATTTTAAAATAATCTTGATTAAAGTGTCTTCTCCTTTATACTCATTCTCTTTTCATTAGTCTGAGGTATGCATTGTACACTTGAATTGTTAAATATGTATGTAGCCAAGATTGAGAACCACTGGCTTAGAGAAACAGAATTTTTTTTTCTTTCTTTTTTTTTTGAGATGGAGTCCTGCTCTGTCGCCAGGTTGGAGTGCAGTGGCACAATCTCAGCTCACTGAAACCTGCACCTCCTGGGTTCAAGCGATTCTTCTGCCTCAGCCTCCCACGTTGCTAGGACTACAGGCACGCACCACCACGCCCAGCTAAGTTTTGTATTTTTAGTAGAGGTGGGGTTTCCTCATGTTGCCCAGAATGGTCTCGATCTCTTGACCTCATGATCTGCCTGCCTCAGCCTCCCAAAGTGCTGGGATTATAGGTGTGAGCCACTGCACTCGGCAGAGAAATACAATTTTTGTATGCAATCATCTGAGCAATAGCCAGGGAATTCCGATAACTTTAAGGGTATGTAAATTTTGTCTGATTTACATTTTCTGTAATATTTGAGCCTATGTAATTTTTGAAAGAGAGAAGAAATAAAAATATCTTAAATGTTCTGTCAGTAAACTTTATGTAAAAGTTAGTAAATATTTTCAATTTTGTAAACTATACTGTCTTTGTTCACAACTACACAACTATGCCATTATAGTATGAGGTGACACATTAAAAATATATAAAAATAATATTTGTATGCAAATTAAAACTTTGGGAAATTTGAGAGAATTTAATTATTTGTCAGAAACCATTTACAGTTTTGCATCAAAAGTCATTAACACACACTAGTTATCTTTGCCAAACTCTTTCATCTAATATCAACTTTGCCTGATATTAAAACAGACACTCTAGCTTCCTTTTCATGAGCAGTTGCACAATATATCTTTTTGTGTTCTTTCATGTCTGCTTTTTTTCCTGTCTTTAAACTTAAAACAAGATTCTTGGCACTGCATAGTTGAGTTTTTCTTTTCTTTTTCCAATCTGAAACTTTTTGCTTTTTTTGCTACAGAAAATTTATGGGACAATTGGTATGTTTATGTCTAAATCTACCATGCTGCTGTTTGCTTTCTTTATTTTTTCTTATTTTTCTCCCTCATTTCTTGTATTTTTCTTATTTAATATTAATTACTTTTTTTAAATGATTCCATTACGTACCCACCATTGGGTTTTAGTTATTACACTTTCTTTTTATACTGGTAATTGTTCCTGAGTTTATTATGTACATATTTATCTTACTATTTTTAATCTTTGATTTTTACAATTTTGTTACAAATGTAAGAACTTGAGAACAGTAAAATTCCATTTCTCTTCTCTTGGACTTTATGCTGTTGTTATATATTTGAGAAACTCATATGCTGTAAATATCACAGTACATTGTTGAAATTTTTGCTTAGTTAGTAGGCTTTAAATATTGAATAACAGATTTAAATATTGAAAAATGTTATATAGTGACTCATGTTCTTAAAATTATTGTTACAATCTCTAATGTTCTTTGTTATTTATTTGTTTATTTCTTCTTCACATTTTGCTGCTCCACTGCCTTTTCATTTGCATTATTACCAGTAAGCATGATGCACTAAGTTATATATTTGTTTCACTGCACCTACCATGATTTTTCAAAATCTGGCTGCTTTAAAGACTTTTCTTCTTTATCACTGGTTTTGTGCAATTAGATTATGATGTGCCTTATTGTAGTTTTTCTCATGATTTTTATCCTTGGAAATAATTATTTTCTCTGTACTTGTGACTGCAGAGTTTTTATCCAATTTGGAAATTCTTCTCACCCTTCAGGAATTCCAAAATTCCTGAAGGGAATTATGTGTAAGTATATTATATAGTTTGAATGTTTCCTTCCCTCCAAATATGTTGTTTTTTTTCTTTTTTTCTTTTTTTCTTTTTTTTGTTGTTGTTGTTTTTGAGATGGAGTTTCCCTCTTGTTACCAGGCTGGAATGCAATGGCATGATCTCGGCTCACTGCAACCTCCACCTCCTGAGTTCAGGCAATTCTCCTGCCTCAGCCTCCTGAGTAGCTGAGATTACAGGCACGTGCCACCGTGCCCAGCTAATTTTTTGTATTTTTAGTAGAGATGGGGTTTCACCATGTTGACCAGGATGGTCTCGATCTTTTGACCTCGTGATCCACCCGCCTCGGCCTCCCAAAGTGCTGGGATTACAGGCGTGAGCCACCGTGCCCAGCCCCAAATATGTTGAAATATGATCCTCAGTGTTGGAGGTGGCACCTAATGGGAGGTGTTGTGTCATAGAGGTGGAGCCCTATTGAAGGCCTTAAAACCATCAACTGGGTGATGAATGCGCTTCACTCTTAGTTCACACAAGAGCTGAGTGTTTAAGAGAATGTGGCATTTCTCTGTCTTCCTCTCTTGTTGTGTGATACATCACCTCCCCCTTTATCTTCCACCATGATTGTAAGATTTCTGAGGACTTCACCTGAAGCAGATGGCAGTACCATGTTTTCTGTATAGCCTGCAGAGCAGAACTGTGGGCCAAAATAAACCTCTTTTCTCTATAAATTACCCAGTGCCAGATATTCCCTCATAGCAATGAAAAACAGACTAACACAGTGTGTGTGTGCATGTGCGTGTGTGTGTGTGTGTGTGTGTGTGGTGTGTGTATGTGTATGCAGCAATAAAATATACATATATGTAAAATATGTATCATGGGCTTATTTTAGGTTACGTAAAGCTTTCTCGCAACTCAGGAATACTCTCTAGATTTTGAGTGCATCCTCATTCTCCCTCTGTTGGACTTTGGCTAGTTTCTGTTGCTATGTCATCAAGTTTACTAATATTTTCTCCTGTAATTTCTAAGCTACCTTTATTTCTATGCAGTATTATTGTCAATGCAGAAATTTGGTTTTTATTTTTAGAAGCCAGATTATTTTAAAAACATCTATGTCTTCCATGTCTCTATTTAACCTGCTCAGTGTTTTATCTACCAATCTGAATAAAATACAGCTATAATAACTTTTTATTTTCCTTCCCTGCTAATTCTAATATCTATGCAATTTTGTTTGTATTGAATTATATTGTGTTAGTTGTGGGGCTATATTTTTTGCTTTCTTCCATACTTAATAAAGTTTTATAGAATGACAAACATTGTGAAGTTTGCCTTTTGGATGTGGAACACTTCTGTATTACCATATATTTTTGAGCCTTGTTCTGTACTGCACATAAGGTACTGGGAAACAATTTGGCGTTCTGATTTTCTTTTTAGTTTTTCTTTAGATTGGTAGAACCAGTGTAACATTTCTTCTGGAGACAACTGTTTTATTCTATGGAGGAAAGATGCTTTTTAAAGTAATCTGTTTGATATTTAATGAATTATAAGGATTTTCATTCTAGCTTAGGGGAATAGTCACTATTTCTGGCCTTCTGAGCCCTGGGTACTGTTACCATTCTCTCTACTTTTTTCATGTGCTGTTCTGCCCCTAAACCCCACCTCACCCTTGCTTTGATATCCAATAATTTCCTCAAATTCATGTATGGGTCAGCACTCTGTGGAGTACTTGACTGAGATATTTGGAAGATTTTCAGAGGTCTCCTCTGCCTAGCTCTCCCCTGCCTAGCTCTCCCATCGCTCATTATTTTTTTCCTCCAAACTCAATGTCTCTTTGGACTCTCCACTCTGGCATCTCAAGGTAAGAGTTTACCAGGTTCCAACATGGATTCTCATTCATTCCATTATGGTCTGGAACAGGCAATAAGCTGAGGAAGTAATAATTTTTAAAATCTCACTTCATTTGTTTCCCATGTCAAAGGAATGACCTTCCTTTATTATTCGTTTTCAATATCTTGAAAAGGAAAACATTGTTTCCTACATTCAATGGGTCATCAAACTGGCTCACAGGCCAAATTTGGTAATGCCTATTCAGTTACATATAGCCTGTGACTGATTTGGGAATGTAATAGAAGAGTCAAATAGTTGCAACAGAAACTGCATTTCTCTCAAAGCCAAAAATATGTTATATTTGCCCCTTTACAGAAAATATCTTCTAAGTCTTGATATATTGCATTATTTTTAGTTTTTTTTTTTTCCAGACAGCAAAGTAGATTTCAATCCTGTTACTACCTTGTGCCCAGAAGAATTAAGTTTTTAGTGATAACTCCTTTGACTATCTTAATTCTTAATGCAGATCATATCAATCTTTGCAAATATTAAAAAGAAAAAAAGTTCATTTATATTTTAATGTCTATAGGTAACCAATACCAATTCAGGAGCTTAGTTTATAGAATAATTTTGCCAAGTCTTATTTGTGTGTTCTTTATGACAGAATGTTTTACTGTCCTGACAAATCCTTAATATCTAAGACAGCAGACTATGCAGTATTACTTTACAGTGCTGAAACTTTTGAGTTGTGTCGAGCTGAAATTTGATTCTTGCTTCTTTAAATAAAAGGGTTCTGTTAATTACTTGCCTCCTTAAACACATGCAAAATAACATTTATTTTTATTACTTCAAAGCTAATAACATGTCATGGATTACTATTTATAAAATTCCCTAGGCTTTTTGGTCTTTCTGCATAATTAAAATTAAGTCCAATAAAGTCTGTACAGCTATGAAGAAGCTTGTATTTCTGAAGAATAATACTATTATTCATTGTTTTTCTCCATCCTTTTTGGTGTAGTTGAATATGGATACTAAATTCGTAATAGTTCCCAGAATGTTCCATGAGTAATTTGCTGCTATTTTTAATTACCTTTCTTTATTTGCCTCCCAAACTTCTCTCCCTGCTTTAAAAGCTTGAAAGCAGTTCATTTTACTTGTTAATGTGGAAGCATATGCTCTACTGTCCTTGGAATAACTTAACATGTTAAAATGGATCTTGATTTTGACTATTAAACTTTAGAAATTCCCAAGACTTTTTTCCTACTAAACCATTTTCCAAAAATATAATCATCAGACACTTTGGATTCTAATTAGTCCATATCTGATTAAATCATCTATGATGCAAGTTAAATGCTATAAAACACTGAGATGAATGTGTAAAACTAGCTTAAACTAGGAAATGTTAGTATGAGTCACTCAGATCAACCTCCAAGCAGTAAAATAGCAAATTATTTTCTGGTAGCATCTGCTGATGAAGCATATTGGGATCTTCGATTTATTTAACTAGCCATTTAAGGATCTGAACAGAGTGACACGATCTGATTTTCTGTTTTAAAAGGATCACTCTGACTGCTAAGTTGAGAACAGACTTCAAAGTTATACATTTCTAAGTACAGAAACCAGTTAAAAGGCTATTGAAATATTACAGTAGGAAATGATAGTGTCTTTACCCCCAAGATAAATATGTGTGTAGTTGTGTTGCAAAGTGCCAGAATATTACATGTATTTCAGTAGATTGTATATGGAGTATTAGAGGTGTCAAAAATATCTCCAATTCCATCTGTCCGCCTAGCTTATATGCTTGTCTGCTTATCTATCTTTTCATTCACTTGTTTATTTATGTTCCCTGAGAAACTAAAAGGATGAAACTGCTATTAATTAAGGCAGGAAAGAGCATAGGTTTGGAAGAGAAGGGATAATTAAGAGATTTAGCTTTGAATACGTATAACGTATCTACTGTTTATACAAGTGGCAATATAGAAAGTGAATGTCAAGGTTCAGCGAAAGTATAAATTACAGACATAAATTTTGGAATTATAAGCATATGACATTTTATTTGTCAGGCCATGAGACTGGATGTGATCCAAGAGAGTGAGTGTGGTACAGACATCCGAAGATAAAACCCCAGCGCATACTAGTATCACGAAGTGTGAGGAACGGGAAGGAAGCCTCAAAGAAGGCATAGTGGCCAATGGGATAGGAATAATCAGGAGAATATGATGTTTTGGATCCAAGTGAAAACAACTGATTCTGAATCCAAAAAGAAAAGAGAAGAAAGTTTCTTGTTCCTCATACCTTAAAATCTCTACAATAGTCATTCATCTGTACCTGGGATTCTGTATGGCATTTATGCATCAGAATCAACTGTGAAAGATCATTGAGGAGGATGAAACTAAACTGAAGAAGAAAAATATTCAAGCTATCCCAAAGCTTATGAAAACGTGAATAAAATTGCCCATTAACATTGACAATGAATATGACAATAAGCCCGATTTTTCTAGATTACTTTTTATAACACTGCTGACCTCACACAAAGAGGCTGTCACTTCAATTACAAATTTGTTTTCACAAAACTAAAGATATATACATTACATTTCCAAGTAAATTGATGCAGAAGAGGTACAATGGACATATAATTAACTTTAGGAATGTTGACTCAGATTTAAAAATTAAATACTACATTCATTTGTTGAACTACCATTAATAGTTTATTTACTATGTTCCTAAGTGAAAATATTAAGGAAGAAAATAGGACTGAGCAGAGGCAGGGGGCAAAATAAGGCACATCCGACAATGTGACCTTCAGGCTGTAATTTAAAAAGTGAAAACAGAATTTTCCGGTAACAAATCAAGCCAGTAGGCACAGTAGAAAATGGTGGGAGGATGCTGGCGTAGAAACAGCCCACAGAAAACAATCATGAAAGTGTCTGAAATGTCAGAAGGAAAGTAACATCATCAACAGCACATGGTTACAGCAAGGTAGGGAGGATAAGAGAAGGTGGAGTAGGAAAAGCAAACAGTAGACGGGTCTTGAAAGGAGTTTTATGTCAAGCTGAGGATTTTGAATTTTATCCTCCAAATCATGGATAGATTTTTTGGTAGAGATATGGCATGATCAACTTTGTTCATTATAAAGATACTGTCAATAGTTCGATGGAGTCAATTCATCTAGTTGGGAACAAATATCAATCCAGCTGGCTGTTTTAGCATTATGTAGACAACATAACTGGTTGATCGAGGAATTTAAATTTTCAACCAGTTGTTTTGACATGTGTATATACATAGCCTCAAAATAAAAATGGTATTTTTAGCATGCCTGATTTAGTACACCATTCTTTATAGCAGCTATCTTTAAGAGTCATTTCTATCACAAATCTTACAGGTGCAGAATGTATGTGTGTGTGTGTGTGTGTGTGTGTGTGTGTGTGTGTGTGTGTGTGTGTATAATATACTTTAATGAAAGTAGAGGTAACAAAGTACATACAATAAAATGGCATTAACAGCTAAACAAAAAAATGGTACGGTTAAAACTTTTCAAAAATTTAATCACAAGCTTAGTTATTGTGAGAGTTAAGGATAATAGAACAAAAATTTAGGTTGTATTTTGTGTCACTGTTCAACTAATGTGATCTTGAACTTCGTGCTTAGTAGTCAATGAGTAATTCACTTATTTTTATGCATGAAATGATATGCATTTAAAACTGATTCATGCTTTCTTGCATTATTTATAGCAAGCCTAATTTGAACAGGATATGATATTGAACACTAGGAATAAGAAAAAGTATTACAAAAAAAAGGGTTGATACAAAACAGACCTAGAAATATGCTTGATGCTTATTTCCGTTTCTACTCTACATTGAGATTTAAGAGCATAAATAATAAAAGTCAAATCTTTAATACTTCAATTTGAGAAAACAAGAAAACATTGGGGTGTATTGTCCGAATGATATCATATGTCATCAGAATAGCAAGCAGCAAATAAATCAATAGGTATTTGGCAGAAATGAGAGGGGCTTTGTAGAAAGGTTGTTAAAAATTGAATTAGGTATTTTCACAGTTGCTACTAACACTTTGATTTTCTTACTTATTCAGAGCAAAATGTTTTGCCTGAAATTTCTCCAATAACGTATCAACAAGCAAACAAAACATCAAAATATAAATAATGCTAATGCACAATATTTTTGTGATTTCTAATGATTTTGGCCTATCATAATATGAGGTGAAGCCCCATCGGATCATGTGGACTTAAATATGGGAGATGGAATTAGACAAACATAGGGCTGTAAAACTGTAGGGCTCAGAGATCTGGGGAGGCAAATGACAATGCTCACTACCAACATACATATTGGTCTTAATAATTCTAAAGATCTTTCAAACAGTGGGTAACTAAAGAGACCTCAATTATCTGATATGCACTGTGTTTCTTCTTGTCACCAGCCTTAGCCCCCTTGATACTGTGTAACACCCTTTCTAATAGACTTTACAATTAGGATAGCCAGATAGTCTCTTTGTGCCCATCATCATGGCATAATAATTGTGGCACTCCCTTTTCCTTTCAAAAATATCTCAATTTGGATAATAAATTATATGATCAACTATTTATAATATTTAAAATAGATCCCTTTTCCTTGGAACACTATGTTCTCTTATCTTGGAGAGTTAGAGTTGAAACCCTTTTCTTCAATTATAAATGTGGTTAAAGTAATAATTCTCAGTCTCTTCCTATTTTGAAGGGAACATGTTGGCTGGTAAAGATGGCATATATAAATTTAAAGCATATCGTTGGCAGCAACCTGCATGAAATACCAGAATCTATCTGTAGATTTTACAGTGCTAATTGCCAGGTGCTGTATTTTATAAAATGTTCAGAGTCCACACAAATGATAAATGTGCCAGATGGGGCTTGTCCAATAAGAAACCTCAAAAGCTTTTCCCTTCTGTCACTACAGCAAATTACCCTAAATATTTTTGTGGGTATTCTTTGTAACTTTCATTATGATGATGGAAAGAAAGTGAACTGAAAAGGAGCTAGAAAAATATTTTAAAACTTAGCCCATTTAAATTTTTTATTAATTTTACTGCATATGTCTAACCTTGTAATGCCATATCATCTAAACCTATAGTGATGTAAGGTGTATTTTATTTTTTATAACTGTATATGTGCCTATGAGGTATAAATTCATTATGTAAACATGGTACATACATCTAAAAACATGTACAAATGCTTGCAATAAAGACCCATTCTTCCAACACATCACTTTTTATCCATCTGTCTACAACCCTGAATTACATATTATTAACATTTACTATATTTCCCCATCACATGCTTATCTAAGTCTTTATTGTTCAATATTAAATATTATCACTGACTTTGTCCTATCAGTAGATGAGAGTATAGTTCTCCTAAACTACATTCACTTTTGTTTCCCAATATGCTGAAAACAGGCATATTAATAGTTAAAGCAATAACATTATTTTCATTGTTTTGATAATGTCCATCATAGTTTTGAATTGGTCACTGCAGTTTTTTGTAATGCAATATTGTAACTAAACTTCGTGTTTTAATATCTCTTTGCAATACATTTTTTCATATAAATCTTTAGCTACGTTTTTCATCGGTGACAACTAGGGAAATCTGACCATTGTAATTTTTTCTCTCATTTTAAAATAATTTTATATAATAGACTAATTTTTAGAGCACTTTTAGGCTCATAGACAAATTAAGTAGAAGATACGGAGATTTCCAATATCATGTCCTTTCCCACATATATGGAGTCTTCCCCACTATCAACATCCCTCACAAGAGTGATAAATTTGTTACAATTCATGAAACTATATTTATACATTATCACCCAAAGTATATAGTTTGCATTAGGATTCACTATTAGTGTAGTGTATTCTATTGGTTTTGACAAATATGTAACAACGTGTATCCAGCATTATAGTTTTTTTTTTTTAATTTTTATTTTTTAAAGACGGGGTTTCACCATGTTGGTCATGCTGGTCTTGAACTCCCGACCTCAGGTGATCCACCAACCTTGGCCTTCAAAGTGCTTGGATTACAGGCATGAGCCACCACGCCCGGCCTATAGTTTAAATAGAGTAGTTTAAACAATGTAGTTTCATTGTCCTAAAATTTCTCTGTGCTCTGCCTATTTATCCACGCCTCTTCGCTAAAAACCCTGGAAACCATTGCTCTTTTTATAGTCTCCATAGTTTTCTTCTCAGAATGTCGTTTAGTTGGAATCACAGGGTATGCAGCCTTTTCATATTGGCTTCTTTCACTTAGTGGTATACACTTAGGAAGCCTCCATGTCTTTTTCATGACTTGATAGCTCATTTCTTTTTAGTACTAAATAATATTCCATTTCCTGGATGCATCACAGTTTATCCATTCACCTCCTGAAAGATAAGTTAGTTGATACTAAGTTTTGGCAGCTATGAATAAAGCTGCTAGAAACATTCAGATGCTGGGTTTTGTGTACAATAAATTTTCAGCTCATTTGGGTAAAAACCAAGAATCATGATAGCTAGACCATATGGTAAGAGTATGTTTAGTTTTCTTAGAAACTGTCATACTGTCTTCCAAAGTGGCTGTACCATCATTTTGCATTCCCTCTGGCAATGAATGAGACTTCCTTTTGTTCCACAACCTCATTAGCTCTTGTTGTTGTCAGTATTTTGGATTTGGGCCATTCTCACATGTTTATAGTGGTATCTCTCTTACTTTAGTTTTCAATTTGTAGTAATGTATGATGTCCCACGTCTTTTTATGTAGTTATTTGTCATCTGTAAATCCTATTTGGTGAGAGATCTCTTCAGGACTTTTGCCCATTTTTTAGTTGGGTTGTTTATTTTTATTTTTTATTTTTTTTACTGTTGAATTTTAAGAGTCTTTGTAGATTTTGAATAACCATCACTTATCAGATACATCCTTTGCAAATATTCTTTCCTACTCCTATCTATTGTAAATTTTTCTACTCTTATATATTGACAGTGTCTTTCTAGTAGCAAGGATTTTAATCTTAATGAAGTCTAGCTAATCGCTTCTATCTTTCATGGATTATGGAGTTCTGTTATATCTAAAAGGTTGTTTTCATATATAAGGTTATTTAAATTATCTCCCATATTATCCTCTAGGAATTTTATACTTTTGTATTTTACATTTACATTCAGGATTTAATTTGAGTTAATTTTTGTGAAGGGTATAAGGTCTGTGTCTAGATTCATTTTTTTCCATATGGATGTCCAGTTGTTCCAGCATCATTTATTAGAAATGTTGACAGCTGTAGTAAAACCTCAGTTCTTATCATCTTAGTTTAAAAAAAAATTAAGAGACACAGCAATGGAGATGCAGCATAGAGAAATTTATTACAAAGGAGGAAGAATGCTCTAAAAGCCAGGTGCAGAATAAACAGTACACCCTGAAAGAGGATTAAGGGCAGGCTGCTTATAAGGATGAGACAGTACTGTCTGTAACTGCGGAGACTCCTTTTATGGGAGCCTTACACGATTACTCATAAGGAGTTGCGAAGAGGTGTTGCTAGTAAGCATGTTCTGTGTGGTCCTCTGGGCACACATGTGCAGTAGCTGTACATGCTTGTTCATAAATCACATGTCTTATTAGCACCTAAAATATTCACCCAGTGGTATGTTTTTCTTATTATAATCAGCAAGTGGTCATTTTGAGGGCAGGTAAAATTAAAATGTCCCTGCTGTTTGCAGGGGAAATTTCCTACTGGAGATAGCTTTGCTTGAATGAGCTTGATTCAAATGCAAATGCAGGGGCTCACACTATTGTCACATCCTGAAGACCTTAACTACCCATCCTACCTCAATTAGACTATCTTTGCTTCATTGTATTGTTTTGCCCCCTTTTTTAATTAGTTAGTTGACTATATTTTTGTGGGTCCTTTTCAAGGGTTGCTATTAACGAATCAAAATTCATTAATCTACCTGTCTATTCTTTTATCCACTATCTTGATAATCTGCAACTTTATAGTCAGTCTTAAAGTTGGGTAGTGACAGTGCTCTAACTTTGCTCCTGTTTTTTCTGTTGTTAGCTAATCTGGGTTTTTGCTTCTCCACATAAACTTTAGGGTTAGTTTATTGATGTCACAAAACAACTTGCTGAAATTTTTGTGATATATTGAAATATAAATAAAATTGGAAGAACTGACAACTTTCAGAAGAGTATTTTTGTTTTGTTTTTCTCATATTATTCTTGTAAATATTTTGCTAAATTTCTACCTAAATATTTTATTTGGGGTGTTCATATAAATAATATTGAGGTAATGTATTGTCTTCCCAGGTCCACAAGGGGGCGCAGTTTCAAAGGTAAGAACTTCCAAGGCCATACCTCAACCTACTCACCTTCCGGGAGCTTAGAGGTCCTTGCTTAACTTTCCTGGGAAGATTGACTGACCAGGTAAGTTTCCTGTGTCTAAAAAACCCGCGAGAACCTATGGGAGGACTCTGGGCCAAACAACAAATCAAAGGTCAGAGTCAAAGATCAATCATTCTAGTGGAAATTTAAAGGAACTCCTTTCACAGGACAGAAAACTTGAATAGGACCGGAATACCTCCGAGGTTAAAAGTGCCCTTCTCCCTCATCTGGGAGGACTCCATTTCTGGATTCCCTTCCAGATATCATGGGGACCGCTTTTCATTCTCCTTCTCTCTCTCTCTCTCTCTCTCTCTCTCTCTCTCTCTCTCTCTCTCTCTCTCTCTCTCTCTCTCTCTCTCTCTCTCTCTCTCATTTCTCTCTCCGCCTAACTAAATCACTTTCTGCAAAACTCATTGGTGTCCGATATTTACTTAAAACGAGTTCACCATGCCCAGTGGGGTCGTCTCTCCCATTCTTGAGTGAGTTAGGGATCAAGGACCTGGAAGAACACATCCTATTGGGGAATGACCTGAGCCTATCATCCACAATTCCATCACAATATCATTTTAAATTTAATATTCTCCTTTTTCATTGCTGGTTGTTTTAGTCTGCTTGGGCTGTGATAACAAAATACCACAGACTGTTTGGTTTAGACAACAGGTATTTACTTCTCACAGTGGTTGGTATTTCCAAGATCAAAATTCTGGTCAGTTAAGTTCCTGGTGAGGGCTGGCTTGCAGACAGCCACCTTCTGGATGTATTCCTGTGTCCTCACGTAACAGAGAGTTTGTTTTTATAATCTCTCTTCCTTTTCTTAATAAAATGATTAATCCCATCATCAGCTCCCCAGCCCCATGACCTTATTTAACTTTAATTACCTGCCAAGGCCCGTGTCCAGATAATTATAGTGGAGGTTAAAACTTCAAAATAGATTTCTTTTCCTTTATTGAGACAGTGTATTGCTCTGTCACACAGGCTAGAGTGCAGAGGTGTGATCTTGGCTCACTGCAGCCTCAGCCCCTCAGACCCAATCAATCCTTTCACCCCAGCATCCTTAATAGCTGGAAATACAGGCACATGTCACCATGCCCAGCTAATTTTATTATTATTATTATTATTATTATTGAAAGTCAAGGTCTTGCTTTGTTGTCCAGGCTGGTCTCAAATTCTTAGTCTCAAGTGATCCTCTAGGCTTGGCCTTCCAAAGTGCTTGGATTACAGTTGTAGGCCACTGTGCCCAGTCCAATTGATGGGACCCAATTCAATCTATAGCACTGGAATAAAGGAAATGAGACTTTTGTAGTTTAACCTTGTATCCTGAAACCTTGCAAAACTTGCTTGTTACTCTTACAAAAGATTCGTCAGTTTTTTCATAGACAGTCATACATCTGTGAACAAACAGTTTATTTCTTCCTTCCCAATCAGTATATATTTTACTTTTATTGACTTACTGCATTAGTTAGGGCTCCCAGTATGATGTTGAAAGGAGTGATTAAAAGGAATATCATTGCTTTGCTCCTGATATTAGAGGGAAAGCTTTTGGTTTGTAACCATTAAGTGTAATGTTATTTGTGAGTTTTTTTAAAGTATGCTTTATAAGGTTGAGAAATTTCTCTTCTGTTTCTAGTTTGCTAAAATATTTGTTTATATCGTGAATGAATGTTGGGTTTTGTCAAGTGCTTTTTATGCATCTATTAATATTACCATGTAATTTTTCCTATTTAGCCTGTTTGTGCACTAGATTACATTAATTGAATGAACTATTGAACCAGTCTTGCATACCTGGGATAAATACCACTTGGTCATGATGTATTATTCTTTCTATACATTGGTAGATGTGATTTGCTATTATCTAATTGAGGATGTTTGTATCTATTTTTGTGAGAGATATTGATCTGTAGTGTCCTTTTTTGTAATGTCTTAGGTATTGATATTTGAATAATGCTGATCTCATAGAATGAAAATAGTTCCTCTGCTTTTATATTTTGGCATAGATTGTAGAGATTTAATTATACATATTTTAAATGTTTGATAGAATTCACCAGTGAACGTGTCCAGGTCTGGCGTTTTATGTTTGGAAAGGTTATTTGTTATAAATTTAATTTATTTCATAGATATAGGCCTATTCAAATTATTCTTGTGTTCATTTATTACATTGTATCTGAAATGAACTGAACTGTGTTTTCAAAAATGTATATGTTAAAGACTTAACCCTCAATGTGATTGTTAGAAATAGGGCACCTTGCTGCCACCTTGATCTTGAACATCCAGGTTCCGGAACTGTGAGAAAATAAATTTCTGTTGATTACGCCATTTAGTGCATATGATTTACTATGGCAGCCTGAGCTTATTGAGTCATCTTTTCAAAGAATAAGTCCATTATACCTGGTTATCAAATTTGTAGTCATACAGTTATCATAATATTCCTTTATTATCCTTTTAATGTCTATGAGATATGTAGTAATTTTCCCTCTTTTATTCTTGATATTAGTCATATTTGTGTCTTTTCTCAGTTTTTTTCTTAGCCTGACTAGAGGCTTATCAGTATTATTGATCTGTATAAAGAACTAGCTTTTAGTTTCATTATTTCTCTATTGCTTTTCTATTTTCAATTGAATGGGTTTCTGCTCAATTATTATTTTCTTCCTATTACTCTTGGATTCAGTTTGCCCTTCTTTTTCTACCAATTTGACTTTTTTTTTCTTTTCTAATATATGTATTCAATGCTGTAAATTTCCCTCTAAGTACTGTTTCACTGTGTCCTACAAATTTTGATACGTTGTATTTTTCTTTTAATTTAGCTTAAAATACTTTTTAATTTCTCTTGAAATTTTTTCTTGGACCCATGTTATGTAGTAGTGTGTTGTTTATTCACCATGTAACTTAGGATTTTTCACTTGTCTTTTTGTTGATTTCTAGTGAATTCTATCGTGGTTTAAAAGCAGCTGTTGCACAATTTGTATTCTTTTAAATGTGATCAGGTATGCTTTATGGCTCAAAATTTGATCTCTATTGGTGAATGTTCCATGTGAGCTTGAAAAGAAGGGATGTGCTTCTGGCTTCAGAAGTAACAGTCCACAGATGTCCATCATATATAGTTGATTGATAGTATAGAGATCAACTATGTCCTTGTTAATTTTTCTTTGTGAAGTATGTTCATTTCTGACAAAAGCCTGTTGAAGTCTCCAACTGTAGTGGTGAATTCATTCATTTATTTCTTCTTCCACTTTTGTCAGTTTTGCCTCACATATTTTGATACTGTGTTGTTAGATGAATTAAGGATTATTGTGTCTATTTGGGGAATTGATTCTTTTATCATCACACAATGGCCCTCTTTATACTGGATGAATTTCCTTTATCTGAACTTTGTTCTGTCTGAAATTAATATAGTTCTACATTTTTAAAAATTAGTGTTAGCATGATATATATTTATATAACTCTTTACTTTTAATATATGTTTTTATATTTGTAGTGGATTTATCATAGACAACATATAGTGAGGCCTTATTTTTTGCAGTATTTAGATAATTGACATTTAAAGTGATTATTAATATTGTTGGATTAATATCTATCACACTTCTTACTATTTACATTTATTCCTCATTTTTCCCTAGTTCTGTCTTCTACTCTTATTCTGCCTTATGTAAGCATTTTATATAATATGGTAACTGGGTTATGAGGGTGATGCCTTCATAAATGAGATTACTACCTTTATTAGAAGAAGTCAGAGAGGTTACTCTCTGCTCTCTGCAATACAATGATGTAACATGAAGATGAACATCTGCAAACCAGGAAGTAGATCCTCACCAGATACTAAAAGTTCTGATACCTTGAACTTGGATGCCAGACTACAAAGCTGTTAGAAATAAATTACTGTTGTTTAAAACACCCAATTTATAGTATTTGTAGTATTTCTCTTATATTGTCCCAAACACAGTTATACTACTTTAGTTTTTTTATTTAACTTTTTAGTGACTTCTCTAGAGTGTGCAATATACATTTACAAATAATGAAAAAAAATTCAAATAAACTATACTCTTTCAGAGCTAGTTCAAATGTCTTATAATAACAAAATTATCCCAATTGTGTCACTGCCATTCCTTTCCTTGCATTACTGCTATCATTCATTTCACTTATTTGTAAGCTTATACATACATACACACACACACACACACACACACACACACACACACACACACACAGAGGCAGGCAATTGACCTTTAAGTAACATGGAGTTTAGGGGTTACCAACCCCTTCAGACACAGTTGAAAATGTGCATATAACTTTTGACTCCCAAAACCTTAACTATGAATAGCCTACTGTTAACCAGAAGCCTTACTGTAAACAAAGGCAGTAAATTAATATACATTTTGTATATGTACTATATATTGTGCTTTTACAGTAAAGTAACCTAGAGAAAAGAAAATATTATTCAAAAAATTATGAAGAAGAGAAAATGTGTTTATTATTAATAAGGGGAAGTGGATCATTCTAAAGGCCTTCATCCTGTCACTTTCACATTGAATAAGTTGCAGAGGAAAAGCAAGAGGAGGGGTTGGTCTTGTGTTTTTTGGGGGTGACAGAGGCAAAAACAAAATCTGTGTCTAAGTGGACCCACGTAGTTCAAACCCATGTTGTTCAAGGTCAATTCTATGTGTGTGTATGTGTGTAAACATACATATATAAGCATACATAATTGAATGAATTTTCTATTACTATTTTAATAAATTGTTATCTGCTTGCTCAATTAAGAATTAAAAAATGTTTTTTATTTTACCTTCACTTATTTCTTCTCTTCCTTTTCTTTATGTAGATCCAAATTTCTGATCTATACTGTTTTCCTTCTCTCTGAAGTTCTTCAAACATTTTTTGCAAGGCAAGTCTATTGCCAAAAAAGTTTTCGATTTTTGTTTGAGAGTCTTTATTTCTTCTTCACTTTTAAAGGATAATTTCACAGGGCAAAAATTGTGGGTTGGTAGGCCTTTGTTCCTCAGTATTTTAAATATTTCACTATACTCTCCCTTTGTTTGCATAGTTTCTGAGAACTTGGATATAATTCTTCTATAAGCCTGTTGGGGCTTATTTCTGCTGGCTTCAAAATTGGTCTTTATTTTTTACTTTATCCAGTTTCAAGTTGATATGCATAGCTATATCATAATAAATTTGCATTTGTTGGCATTCATCCTATTTGGTGTTCTCTGAGATTCTTGGATTTGTGGTTTGGTGTCTGACATTAATTTGGAAAACATTCTCAGTCATTATTACTTTAACTATTTCTTGTTTTTTTTCTCTCTATCTCTTTTTCTTCTGCTGGGATTTTCTTTACTAATATTTTACCTTTTATAGTTATCCTAAGGTACTTGGATACTTGGTTCATTTTTTCTCCTTCTCTTTTCTCCTTGCTTTCCAACTTCAGAGGTTTATCTTGAGATAGCCGTAACCTCAGTGATTCTCTCCTCAGCTGTGCCCAGTCTACTAATAAGCCAATCGAAGGCAGTCTTTATTTCTGAAACAGTGTTTTTGATCTCTAGCATTTATTTCTGATTTTTTCTTAGAGTTTTAATCTCTCTGCTTATATTGTCCACCTGTTTTTGTATGCTGTCTACTTTATCCATTAAAGCCTCTAGCATATTAATTATAGTGGTTTTACATTCTTGGTCTGATAATTGCGATATCCCTGCTATAGTTAAGTTTAGTTTTGATTCTTGCTCTGTCTCTTCAAACAACACTTCAATAAAAGACTTTTATTAATATGATGGTAAGGTTTGGGGAGAAGGGAGTTTTTCTATAGTCCTATACTTAGGTGTCAGTCTGAAGTGACTCTTTACCTCTGAACTGCAAATTTCACAAGTTCCTCTCATCCTTCCAACCTCCTTGAGGGGGCCTTATTTTAACAAACAGAATGCTTTGTCACATTTCAAAATGAATCCTCCTCCAATGCTCGCTCAAGACAAACCCAAGGCATTCTTCAATATTCATTCTGAGAATCTGGTCAGAGTCTTGAAGGTAAAACTTACAAAAGTGGGGAGTCTCCCCTATGATTGGGTTTTTATTTCTCAGTGTTCTTCACACTAAGCCTCCAGCAATTTGTCAAGAACATTTTAGTTTTCCTATTCCAGGCCTGGTTTTGCTCTAGTACGTTTTGATTCTCTGTATTTACTGCCTGTCTCTAATTTAGGTTGAACGTAGGACCGCAATTTGCCCTGGGACTCCATTTATTTGACGAACCTAAAAAGAATTACAGAATTTTTAGTTTTTTCAGCCTTTTACTTATTCTTAGAAAGGAGTACCAACATCCAAGCTCCTTACACATGCCAAAGCAGAGACAAGAAGCTGGCCACTCTAATGTTAAACTCTGTTAGAGGAGGTATTCTACAGTATTAAGGAACTAAGTGCAGTGACAGTAAGCAAAGTGCATATCGAGTACTTGAGACTCTTTAATTATCTGTTGTCTTAAAAACATTTAGTACTAGTAGCTTCTTTTTACTTGAGACATACTACAGATACCGTAGCACACCTTTTCCAAGGTAATTGGTTGTTTTGCAGTGCAAAGTAGGTCACATTCAGGTCATTACCTGCAACACACCAGAATTAGGACAAATTCCACAAATATATCCATGACATGGTTAAAAATAAATAAATAAATAACTATATGAATGAAAATTACATTATTAAGCTGTGATACTTTTCCATCTAACTTCTTCAAAAAATACAAAAAATAGTGCAATTGAAAAAATATTTTGAATTATTACATGTGTTCTTGTACCTTTATTCTTTCCTTGCTTTCATTGATGGTTTGTGCATTGAATTTTCATTTTCCTTAAATAATGTGGAGATATAACTTTATACTTATAGTATGCATTTTTCTGTTGTCTGGAGTTGTTTTTGTTTAATTTCTACCCTAGTATTTCAAATATGTCTGTTTCTTCCAGAGTCCATTATTTTCTCTCCCCTTAAAACTTGAGTTTTCTGTTTCAAGGCTTTTCCTTAAAGTTTTCAAAATCCCTACATTTGATCTTACCATATACATGAGAAGCTATTTAAATTCTCAATGCACTGGAGTAGGGCATTTCATCTGGTATGTTTTGCTTTCGCATTACCGGATATAAAGATGATAATTATGACATGCAGTGCTGAGACTAATTTATCTAGAAAATAAGAATAAACTCTTTGACATCAAGATAAAAATCTCGGTGATCTTTTTCTAAAAAAATAAAAGTACATTTTTTGGCCTTTACTATTATTTTAATTGTATATTGAGAGGGAGAGGAGATAATTCCAGCAGATAGCTTAAAGTCAATAAAGTACAGAATTTATATGACGCGGGAAGACTATTTCAGTTGCTAGACATGAAATTTTATTACAACAATCTCCTGTGCCCCTTTACCCTCATTCTATCCTGCTCTAGTTTAATTATAGCTTTCAGCAGTGCTTTTCCTCAGTCACCCACCCACTTCAAAGCATCATTGATATAACAGCAGCCACCATTAGAGGAACTATGCTTGACAAAAACCTCAGGAACAACCCTAGAATTCTAAGAATAATATGAAGAACACACTGTAGAAAGATGACATCAAAGAGAATGATACTATGAAGAGATGTTGCAGCTGTATTTCAATTTATAATCCCTATCCACGCAACAAACAGAAGAACCCTCAAAATATAAGACATCTCAAGATAATAGAAGTGATCAATTCTTTATCCTCATTTTGCCAACTTCTCTGATTCTTTATATCCACTGTGGCTTTCACCAATTTGTGCTATTTTAACTTATTAATAGCACTCTCCTTCTTTTACTAAAATTTATATGATTGTAAAACCTAAGTATGTTTTGGAATAAATTTTATAACCTGTCGTTACATTGTAGTCAGCTTCAGTAACAAATTAATTGATGCGTACACTGGCTGTAAGTGTTGTGATGGAAACCTACATAAGGAAATCAGTTTTACTCTATATTTCAGTAGATGCAAGGGATTAGGTGATGCTTGTAGCATCAAGAAAATCATTTACCTGCTACTGCCTTTTATAAAAATGTGGAAAGCCATCATGTATATGAACATGTAAAAAAGTTAATACAATTGTTGAATAGTCATCCTTAGAAATATTTAGACACTTACCATTCATGCTACTTTATGTGTCATCTGATACTAAAAGAATTTCCAAATTACTTTCTGAAACCTTTGATCACAGCTGTCTTTCTATGTAATTGTTCTCGACTTATGTAACATTTTTGCTTTTTTAAAAAAGTTGTCTCTTTTGAAGAACAGTTTTAGGTTTTTTGAAAGAATGAGAGGTTTGGACAGAGTTCCCACATGCTCCATAACAAATTTCTCTATTGACGTTTAGACTCCTCTTTGTTTTAACAGTTTCTCAGACTTTCCTTTTTATTGATGACTATCTTAGTCCATTTTTCTCTTACTATGACTGAATACCTGAGACTGGGCAATTTATAAAGAAAAGGCATTTATCTCTTACAGATCTAGAGGCAGGGACATCCAAAGTCATAGTGGGGGATGGGTGCATGTCGTGAAGGCCTTCTAGTTATGGAGATTTTTCCTTAGAATCCCAAAATAGCACAATGCCTACATGGCAAGTGGGCTGAACAGGTTAGCTAAAGTCTCTCTCCTCTTTTAAATCCATTAATGTCTCACACTCATGACTTCATCTAATTCTAATTACTCCCAAAATGTTTCAGTTCTGAAATATCACAGTCAAATATTTTTACAGTCTTTTTCATTTTTTATTTTTAAATTTTCTGGGTACACAGCAGATGTGTACATTTATGAGGTACATGAGATGTTTCAGTATAGGCATGCAATGTGAAATAAGAACATCATAAGGAATGCGGTATTTATCCACTTAAGTATTTTTTCTTTGAGTTACAAATAATCCAAGCAGCCTTTTAAGTTATTATAAAATATACAGTACATTTATTATTGATTATAGTCACCCATTGTATGATCAAATAGTAGGTCTTATTCATTCTTTCTAACGGTTTTTTGGTACCAGTTAATTATCCTCACTTCTATCCGACCTTCATACAACACTTGCCAGCCTCTGGTAAACATCCTTCAATTCTCTATGGTCATGAGTTCAATTATTTTGACTTGTAGATCCCACAAATAAGTAAGAACATGTGATATTTCTCTTTCTTTGCCCTTTCTTATTTCAGTTAATTTAATGATCTTCAGTTCTAACTATATTGTTGCAGATGACTGTATCTCATTCTTCTTATAGCTGAATAGTACTCCATTTGTATATGGACTATATTTTCTTTATCCATTTATCTGTTGATGGACAGGTAGTTTGCATTCAAATCTTAGGAATCATAAATAGTACTTCAACACACATAGAAGTGCAGATATCTCTTCCATATACTAATTTACTTTATTTTGTATATGTTCCTAGCAGTCAGATGGCTGGGTCATATGGTAGCTCAAATTTTGTATTTGGTAGGAACCTCCAATCTGTTCTTTATAGTGACTACAATAATTCACGTTCTCAACAACAATGTAAAAGCTTTCTTTTTTTGTCACATCTTTGCCAGAATTTTTATTGACTGTCTCTTGAATATGAGCCATTTTAACTGGGGTGACATCATAACCTCATTGAAGTCGGGATTTGCATTTTTCTGATGAGCAATGATATTGAGTACCTTTTCATATACATGTTTGCCATTTGTATGTCTTCCTTTGAAAAATGTGTATTCAAATATTTTGCCCATTATTTGATAAGATTACTAGATTTATTTCCGTAGAGTTGTTTGAGCTCCTTATATACTCTGGTTATTAATCCCTTGTCAGATGGGTAGTTTGCAGATATTTTCTCCCATTCTGTGGGTTGTCACTTCACTTTGTTAATTGTATTCTTTGCTGTGCAGAAGCTTTTTAACTTTATGGGATCCTATTTGTTGATGTTTGCTGTGGTTGTCTCTGCAAGTAGAATATCATTCAAAAAATTTTTGCTCAAACAAATGTCCTAGAGATTTCCCCCATGTTTTCTTGTAGTAGTTTCATAGCTTGAGGTATTGAATATAAACCTTTAATCCACTTTCATTTGAATTTTGTATATCAAAAGAGATAGGGCTCTAGTTTTATTATTCTCCATATGGATAGCAAGCACAATTTATTGAAAAGACTGTTTTATCCTAGTATATGTTCTTGAAACCTTTGCTGAAAGTGAGTTTTCTATAGTTATGCAGATTTGGTTCTGGGTTCTCTATTCTGTAACATTGGTCTGTGTGTCTGTTTTTATTACCAGTACCATGTTGTTTTGGTTGCCATAGCTCTGTTGTATAATTTGAAGTCAGAGAATGACTTCAAACTCCAGTTTTGTTTATTTCAATAAATTTGGCTATCCTGGGTCTTTTTTTGGCTTCCGTATAAATTTTAGGATTTTTTTTTTATTTCTGTGAAGAATGTCATTGGTATTTTGACAGAAATTGCATTGAATATGTAGATCACTTTGGGTAATATATTTTAACAATATTGATTATCTTAAATGGACCTGATTGATATCTACAGAAAAGTGTATTAGTTTGTTCTCACACTACGGTAAAGAACTACCTGAGACAGGGTAATTTATGAAGAATATAGGTTTAATCAGCTCACAATTCTGCAGGCTATACAGGATTCTGCTTCTGGGGAGGCCTCAGGAAACTTGGAATTATTGGCAAAGGGGAAACAAGCACATCTTCATATGATCATCAGGAGAGAGACACAGTAAAGGTGAAGGTGCTACACATTTTCAAACCACCAGATCTCATGAGAACACTAAGGAAAACGTCTGCTCCCATGATTAAATCACCTCCCACCAGGTCCCTCCTCTAACACTAGGTTTACAGTTAGACATGAGATTGAGGACACAAAGTCAAACCATATCCCTCTCCATCCAAAAGCAATAGAATATACATTCTTCTCATTATCACATAGCACTTATACTGAAATACATTATATCATTGGAAGTAAACACTTGTCAGCAAATGCAAAAGAAGTGAAATCATAACCAGCGCTCTCTCAGACCATAGCACAATTAAGTTCAAAATAAAGACCACAAAATTCACTCAAAAACATACAATTACATGGAAATTTAACCTGCTACTGAAGAACGTTTGGCTAAATAATGAAATTAGTGCAGAAATCAATATTTGAGAGAAATAAGAATGAAGACACAATATGCCAGAATCCCAGCTAAGGCAGTGTTAACAAAGAAATGTATAGGCACCAATTGCCCAAATAAAAAAGTTGGAAAGATCTCAAGTTAACCACCTAATGTCACAACTAAAAGAATTAGATAACCAGGAGCAAAAAAATCACAAAGCTAGCAGAAAACAAGAAATAACCTAAATCAGAGTTGAACGGGAGACTGAAATGTCAAAAACCACTCAAAAGGTCAATGAATCCAGGAGCTGGCTTTTTTGAAAAATTAATAAAATAAACCACTAGCTGGACTAATAAAAAAGAAGACTCAAGTAATCAATATCAGAAAAAATAAGGGAGATATTACCACTGACCTCACAGAAATACAAACAACAATCAGAATATTCTGAACACTTCTATACACATAAAACAGAAAAACAAGAAGAAATGGATAAGTTCCTGGACATTGACACTCTCTCAAGAGTCAGGAAGAAATTACATCTCTTAAAAGAACAAAAACAAGTTCTGAAATTGAGGCACTAATAAGTAGCCTACCAACCTAACGAAGTCCAGGACCAGACGGATTCATGGCTAAATTCTACCAGATGTACAAAGAGCTGGTGTCATTCCCATTGAAACTTTTCCAAAAAATGAGGAGAGGGACTATTCTGTAATTTATTCTATGAGGCCAACATAATCCTAATATTAAAGCCTGGTAGAGATAGAACAACAAGTACTTCAGGCCAATATTCTTGATGAACATCGATGCAAAAACTCTCAACAGAATACTGGCAAACTATATCCAGCAGCACAGAAAAAGCTTAACCACAACAATGAAGTGGCTAATCCCTGGGATGCAAGGTTATTTCAACATATGTATTTTAGTCCATTCTCACATTACTATAAAGAAATACCTGAGAATGTGTGTGTGTGTGTATTTTTTTTTAAAAGGTTTAGTTAACACACAGCTTCACTTAGTTGGGGAAGCCTCAGGAAACTTACAGTAATGGCAGAAGAGGAAGCAGGCACATTGTTCACAAGGCAGCAGGACAGAGAATGAGTGTATACAGGGGAAATGCCAGATGCTTATAAAACCATTAGATCTCATGAGACTTACTATCATGAGAACAACATAGGGGAAACTGGCCCCATGATTTGATTACCCTCAATTGGTCTGACCCTTTACATATAAGAATTATGATTTGAGATGAGATTTTAGGTGTAGACACAGCCAGGCCATGAAATTCCATCTCTGGTCTCTCACAAATGTCATATTCTCATATTTCAAATCACAGTGATGCCCCTCCAACAGTCCCCCAAATTCTTAGTTAATTCCAGCAATATGTCAAAAGTCTCAGTCCAAAGTCTCAAATGAAACAAGGCAAGTCCCTTCTGTCCATGAGCCTGTTAAATGGTAAGCAAGTTGGTTACTTCCTAGAAACAATGCAGATACGGTCACTGGAAAATATACCTATTCCAACTTTGAGAAATTGGCAAAAACTAAGGGCCTACAGGCCCTATGCAAGTCCAAAATCTGATAGGGCAGTCATTAAACATAAAAGTTCATAGATGATCTCCTTTGAATTTATGTCTCACATGCAGGGCATGCTGATGCAAGAGGTAGGCTCCCACAGCCTTGGGCAACTTCAACCTTGTGACTTCACAGGGTGCAGCCCTATCCCAGCTCTGTTCATGGACTGGCATTGAGTGTCTACAGCTTTTTCAGGCACAGTGTGCAAACTGTTTTACTATTCTGAGGTCTGGAGGACAGTGGCCCTTTACTCACAGCTCCACTGGTGCCCTGGTGAGGACTCCATATGGGGATTCTGACCCCACCTTTCCCTTCTCCACTTCTCTAGCAGAGGTTCTTTGTAAAGGCTGCACCCCTGCAGCAAACTTCTACCTGGACATCCAGGTCTTTCCATACATTCTCTGAAAACTAGGCAGAGGATCCCAAAGCTTAATTCTTGACTTCTATTTACCCACAGGCCCAACATCAAAAGTAAGCTGCCAAGAGGTGGGGCTTGCACCTTCTGAAGCAATGACCTGAGCTGTGTGTTGGCCCATTGTAGTCACTGTTGAGACCAAAGCAGCTGAACATGGGGCACAATGTCCTGAGGCTGCACAGAGCAGTGGAGGGCCTGGTCCTAGTCCAGGAAACTATGTGTTTCTCCTAGGCCTCTGAGCTTGTGATGGGAGGGGCTCCTGTGAAGGTCTCTGACATGCCTTGGAGACGTTTTCCCCATTGTCTCAGTAATTAACATTCAGCTCCTAGTTACTTATGCAAATTTCTGCAGCCTGTTTTAATATTTCCCCAGAAAATGGGATTTTCTTTCCTACTTCAGTCAGGCTGCAAATTTTCCAAACATATACACTTTGCTTTCTCTTGAACACTTTGCCACTTAAAATTTTATTACACCAGGTACCCTAAATTATCTCTTTCAAGTTAAAAAAATCTACAGATCTTTAAAGTCAGGGGAAAATGCTGCCAGTCTCTTTGCGAAAGTATAGCAAGAGTCACCTTTGCTCCACTTCCCAATCTCCAACTGAGACCACCTCAACCTGGACTTCATTGTCTGTATCACTAACAGCACTTTGGTCAAAACTGTCCAACAAATCTCTAGAAAGTACCGAACTTTTCCACATTTTTCTGTCTTCTTCTGAGTCCTCCAGACTGTTCCAACCTCTGACTATTACCAAGTTCCAAATTTGCTTCCACATTTTGGAGTATCTTTACAGCATTGCCCTGCTACCTCAGTACCAATTTACTGTATTAGTCTGTTCCCATGTTGTTATGAAGAAATATCCAAGACTGGGTATATTATTAAAGAAAGAGGATGAATTGACTCCCAGTTTCACATGGCTGGGAAGGCCTAAGTAAACTTACAATTATGGCAGAAGGCACTTCTTTACAGGGCAGCTGAAGAGAGAATGAGTGCAAGCAGTAGAAATACGAGACACCTATAAATCCATCAGATCTCCTGAGACTCACTATCACAAGAACAGCATAGAGGAAACCACCTTCATGATCTGATTATCTCCACCTAGTCTTACCCTAGACAGGTAGGGATTACAATTCAAGATGAGATTTTGGGTCGGGACATAGATAAACCATATCAATATGCAAATCAAGAAATGGGATTCATCAAATAAATAGAACTAAAGACAAAAACCACATGATTATCTCAAGAGATGCAGTAAAGGCTTTAGATAAAACTCACATTCATTTATATTGATAACACTAAATAAACTAGGTATTGAAGAAACATACATTAAAATGATAATAATATATGGCACACCCATAACCAACATCATAATGAACAAAATCTGAAAGTGTTCCTCTTGAAAACTGGCACAAAACAAGGATGCTCTCTCTCACCATTTCTTAATGTTGAAAGTCCTGGTCAGGACAATCAGGAAAGAAAAAGAAATAAAAGGCATTAAAATAGAGAAAAAGTCAAATTACTTCTGTTTGCAAATGATATAATTCTATATCTAAAAAACCCCATTGTCTGAGCCCAAATACTTTTAAAACTGGTAAACAACTTCACAAAGTCTCAGGATACAAAGTCAATGTGCAAAAATTATATCCATACACCAACAGCAGTCAAACTGAGAGCCAAATGAGGAAAAAAACTGCATTCACAATTGCCACACACACAAAATAAAATATCCAGAAATACATCTAACTAGGGAGGTGAAAGATCTCTACAAGGAGAACTATACACCATTGCTTGAAGAAATTAGAGATAATTCACCAGATGGAAAAGTATTACATGCTCATGGAAAAAAAAAGAATATATATCTTGAAAATATTCATACCACTCAAAGCAATTTATAGATTCATTGTTATCCCCATTAAAATAACATTGACATTCTTTACAGAAATAAAAAAAACTAGTTTAAAATTCATATGGAACCGAAAAAGAGGCCCAATAGCCAAATCAATTATAATCCAAAAGAACAAAGTTGAAGGCATCATGCTACCCAACTTCAAACTATAGTACATGCTACAGTAACCAAAACAGAAGACTAGTACACAAATAGACACATAGACCAATGAAACAGAATAGAGAACTCAGAAATAAGACTGAACACCTGCCACTATCTGATCTTCAGCAAATCTGACATAAGCAATGGGGAAAGAATTGCCTATTGAATAAGTGATTCTGGGATAACTGGCTAGCCATATACAGAGAATTGAAATTGGACCCCTTCCTTACACCATATACAAAAATTAACTCAAGATGAATTAAAGACTTAAATGTAAAATCCAAAACTACAAAAGCTCTGAAAGATAACCTGCACAATACAATTCAGGATATAGGCAAGGGCAAAGATTTCATGACAAAGAGCAAAAGCAATAGCAACAAAATAACAATTGATGAATGGAATCTAATTAAACTAAAGAGTTTCTGCACAGCAAAAATAGAATGTCAACAGAATAAACAGACAATATAAAGAATGAGAGAAAATTTTGGCAAACTATGCATCTGGCAAGATCTAATATCCAAGATTTACAAGAAACTTAAACAAATTTACAATTAAAAAAACAAACAGTGGGCAAAAAATATGAGCACTTTCAAAGAAGACATATATGTTGCCAACGATCATATAAAAAGGAACCTCAGGGTCACTGATAATTAGAGAAATGCAAATCAAAACCACAGTTAGATGTCATCTCACACTGTTCTAAATGACTGTTAAAATGTTAAAAAATAACAGATGCTGATGAGGTTGTGGAGAAAAAGTAAAACTTATACACTGTTGGTGGGAGTATAAGTTAGTTCAGCTACTGTGGAAGGCAGTGTGCAAATCCTCAAAGACATAAAGACAGAAATACTATTTGACCCAGCAATTCTATTATGGGGTGTATACCCAAACGAAAACAAATTGTTCTGTTATAAAGGCATGTGCATGCATATGTTCACTGAAGCATAGCAAACACATGGAATCAACCTAAATGCCCATCAATGATAGACTGGATGAAGAAAATGTAGTACCTATACACCATAGGATAACTATATGCAACTTTATGAAACTATAAAAATAATGACATTATGTCTCTGTAGGGACATGAATGAAACTGGAGGCCATAATTCTTAGCAAACTGACACAGGAACAGAAAACAAAATACCACATGTTCCTTCACTTATAAGAGTGTGCTAAATGATATGAACACATAGAGGAGAACAACACACTTTGGGATCTTTTGGAGGGTGTATGGTGGGAAGAGGGAGAAAATAATGAAAAACAACTATTGTTTCTAGACTTAAAATATTGATGATGAAATAATCCATACAGGAAACCCTCATGACACAAGTTTACCCATTTAACAAACCTGCTCTCATACCCCTGAACTTTAAAGAAAAATTAAATATATAGATGATAGACATGATAGATTGATAGATAGATGATAGATAGATAGATAATTTTAATCCACAAATATGTATAAAATATTTTTTAATGTTTTGGTATCCTCTTTAATTGTTTTCCATTGTGTTTTATAATTTTTATTATAGAGATATTTCACTTCCTTTGCTAACTTCTAGGTATTTAATTTTACATCTGGCTATTGTAAACAGGATTTTTTTTTGTTTTTTTTTTATGATTAGGGGATCAAATTTATTGAATTTTATTATTGAAAGTTGAAACTTAACATGTATGAACAAAAAGCCATAAAAGAATATTTTTTTCATGGACTATAGTATTATGTGAATGCTACATTTCTGAACAATTATGGGCTGAAAAAATACATTAGGTATTTCTCCTAACACTGTCTCTCCCATAGCCCCCCTCCCCTCAACAGGCCCAGTGTGTGATATTCCCCTCCCTGTGTTCAACTCCCACTTATGAGTAAGAGTGTGTGGTGTTTGGTTTTCTGTTTCTGTGTTGGTTTACTGAGAATGATGATTTGCAGTTTCATCCATGTCCCTGCATAGGACATAAACTCATTCTTTTTATGGCTGAATAGTAGTCCATGGTGTATATGTGCCACATCTTCTTTATCCAGTCTATCATTGCCATTGACTTCCTTCATAGAATTGGGAAAAAAACTATTTTAATTTTATATGGAACCAAAAAGAGAGCCCATATAGCCAAGACAATCCAAAGCAGTAAGCAGGAACAAAGCAGGAGGCATTACCCTACCTAATAATGCTAAGGAACAAAGCAGGAGGCATCATGCTACCTGACTTTAAACTATACAACAAGGCTACAGTAACAAAAACAGTATGGTACTGTTACTAAAACAGATATATAGACCGACAGAATAGAAGAGGCCTCAGAAATAATGTCACACATCTACAACCATCTGATCTTTGACAAACCTGACAAAAACAAGCAATGGGGAAAGGATTCCCTATTTAATAAATAGTGTTGGGAAAACTGGCTAGCCATATGCAGAATACTAAAATTAGTTTTACCCCTTCTTTACACCTTATATAAAACTTAACTCAAGATGGATTAGACATAAATGGCAAAAGGATTCCCTGTTTAATAAATGGTGCTGGGAAAACTAGCTAACTATGTGCAAAAAAGCTGAAACTGGATCCCTTCCTGACATCCATAAAAACCTTAGAAGAAAACCTAGGCAAAGCCATTCAGGACATAGGCATAGGCAAGGACTTCATGAATAAAACACCCAAAAACAATGGCAACAAAATTCAAAATGGGATCTAATTCAACTTCAGAGCTTCTGTACAGCAAAAGAAACAATCATTAGAGCAAACCAGCAACCAACAGAATGGGAAAACATTTTTGCAATCTACCCATCTGACAAAGAGCTAATATCCAGAATCTACAAAAATCTAAACAAATTTACAAGAAAAACAAACAAACAATCCCATCAAAAAGTGGATAAAGGAAATGAACAGACACTTTTCAAAAGAGGACATATATAAGGCCAACAAACATATGAAAAATGCTCATCATTACAAGTTATTAGAGAAATGCAAATCAAAACCACATTGAGATACCATCTCACACCAGTCAGAGTGGTGATCATTAAATATCTGGAGACAACAGATGCTGGAGAGGATGTGGAGAAATAGGAAGACTTTTACACTGTTGGTGGGAGTGTGAATTAGTTCAACCATTGTGGAAGACAGTGTGGTGATTCCTCAAGGATCTAGAAATAGAAATTCCATTTGACCCAGCAATCCCATTACTGGGTATATATCCAAAGGATTATAAATTGTTCTATTATAAAGACACATGCACATGTATGTTCATCACAGCACTGTTAACAACAGCAAAAACCTGGAAGCAAGGCACATATCCATCAATGATAGACTGGACAAAGAAAATGTGGCATAGATAAACCATGGATCTACTCATGGATTGAGAGGAGATCCAAGATGGCTGATCGATAACAGTTTGGGATTGTAGCTCCCAGTGAAAGTGCATAGAACGAGAGGACGCCACACTTTCAGACGAATTTTTGTCGCTCACGGACCAGAAGATTTCCAGTGGAGGGGCCCCACAGGTCGCCAGCGCAACTTTTGTGGCCAGCGCAGTGGTTTTGCCAGTGCCTCGGCGTGGCAGCTCTTCATGCAGAGTAAACGGGAGGAGATTCCTGGGCAGAAGAGCACCATCAGTCTTATCACTGCTGTTTTGGCCGGCTCAGGGGGTTGCTCGGATTCCAGCACAGGGAATCAATAAACTGCGCATCCACTCAGAAACCCAACTAGAAAGGTGGTAATTGTAAAGATGACAGACAGATAAATTTATAACAAAGGGAAGAAACCAGCCTAAAAAGGCTGAGAATACCCAAAATCAGAACCCCTCTCCCTCTACAGGGGATTACAGTTCCTCATCAGCAACGGAACAAGCCCTGATGGAAAAGGACTGTGTGCCATTATCAGAAGTAGGCTTCAGAAGGTGGATGATAAGAAACTTCTGGGAGTTAAAAGAACTTGTTCTAACCCAATGTAAAGAAACTAAGAACTTTGAAAAAAGGTTTGACAAAATGCTAACAAGAATAGACAATATAGAGAGGAATATAAATGAACTAATGGAGTTGAAAAACACAACACAAAAACTTAGCAAAATATGCACAAGTTTGAATAGCTGAATTGATCAAGCAGAAGAAAGGATATCAGAGGTCAAAGACCTACTTAATGAAATAAAATGAGAAGAAAAGAATAGAGATAAAAGGATAAAAAGGAATGAGCAAAGTCTCCAAGAAATATGGGACTATGTGAAAAGACCTAATTTATGTTTGATAGGTGTACCTGAATGTGACGGAGAGAATGACTCCAAGCTGGAAAATACTCTTCAGGATATTATTCAGGAAAACTTTCCAAATCTAGCAAAGCAGCACAATATTCAACCCCAGGTAATACAGAGAACACCACAAAGATATTCCTTAAGAAGAGCAACTCCAAGGCACATAGTCATTAGATTCACCAGGGTTGAAACAAAGGAGAAAATACTAAGGGCAGCCAGAGAGAAAGGTCAGGTTACCCACAAAGGGAAGCCTATTAGACTTACAGCAGATCTCTCAGCAGAAACCCTACAGGCCAGAAGAGAGTGGGGGCCGATATTCAACATCCTTAAAGAACAGAACTTTCTGCCCAGAATTTCATATCCTGCCAAACTAAGCTTCACAATTGAAGGAAAAATAAAATCTTTTATGAACAAGCAAGTACTCAGAGATTTTATTACCACCAGGCCAGCTTTACAAGAGCTTCTGAAAGAAGCATTATACATAGAAAGGAACAACCAGTATTAGCCTTTCTAAAAATATACCAAAAAGTAAAGAGCATCAACATAAAGAAGAATTTACATCAACGAATGGATAAAATAGCCAGTTAACATCAAATGGCAGTAACCCTAAATTTAAGTTGACTAAATCCCCCAATCAAAATATACAGCCAAAACCTAATGATATGCTACATCCTGACCCATTTCACATCCAGAGATACACAAAGGCTTAAAACAAAGGGATGGAGAAAGATTTACCAACCAAATGGAGAGCAAAAATAAATAAATAAATAAATAAAAAGCAGGAGTTGCAGTTCTCGCATCTGATAAAATAGATTTCAAAGCAACAAAGATATAGTGGTAAAAGGATCAGTGCAACAATAAGAGCTAAAGATCCTAACACCCAGATACATAAGACTCATAAAGAGATTTAAACTCAATGAGACAGAAAATTAATAAGGACATCCAGGACTTGAACTCATATCCGGAACAAGTAAACTCAATAAATATTTATAGAGCTCTCCATTTTAAATACACAAAATATACATTCTCCACCTTAAATACACAAAATATTGATCGGCCATTATTAATATCCATTTTTAGAATAAAGCCATATTCCCGTTTTCTCTCCCTCTTTTCCTTCCTCTTTCTTCCTCTCCTTCACTCCTTTTTTCTTTCTTTCAAAAAAAAAAAAAATAGAGACAATATACCCTAATTCACAAGGTCTTTGGAATGAGTATGGCATATAAGACACATTTGAGAAAGTGTCTAGAACAGACCTCACCCCAATACTTGCAAAGGTTCATTTCCCTTCCTTTCTAAAAAAAAAAAAAAAAAAAAAAAAAAAAAAAAGATAAACCATGGAATACTACAGAACCATAAAAAATGATGAGTTCATGTCCTTCGTAGAGACATGGACGAATCTGGAAATCATGATTCTCAGCAAACTGACAAAAGAATGGAAAATCAAACACCACATATTCTCACTCATAGGCTGGTGTTGAACAATGAGAACACATGGATACAGGGAGGGGAGCATCACACACTTGGGCCAGTTGCAGAGAGATAAAGGAGGGACAGCAGGGGGTAGGGAGGGATAACATGGGGAGAAATGCCAGATCTGTACCTATGCAACCACCCTGCGTGAGCTGCACGTGTACGCCAGAACGTAAAGTATAAAAAAAAACAAAAAGACTTAAATGTAAGACCTATAACCATAAAAACCCTAGGAGAAAACCTAGACAATACCATTCAGGACATAGGCCTGGGCAAAGACTTTGTGACTAAAACACCAAACGCAATGGCAACAAACGCCAGAATTGACAAATGAGATCTAATTAAACTAAAGGGTTTCAGCACAGAAAAAGAAATCATCATCAGAGTGAAAAGGCAACCTACAGAATGGGAGAAAATGTTTGCAATCTGACAGTGGACTAATATCCAGAATCTACAAGAATCTTAAACAAATTTCCAAGAAACAAACAAACAACAACAACAAAAAAAAAACATCAAAAAGTGGGCAAAGGATATAAATGACACTTCTCGCAAAAAGACATTTATGCAGCCAACAAACATAGAGAAAAAAAGCTCATCATCCCTGGTCATTAGAGAAATGCACATCAAAACCACATTGACATACCATCTCATGCCAGTTAGAATGATGATCATTAATAAGTCAGGAAACAACAGATGCTAGAGAGGATGTGGAGAAAGAGGAAAGCTTTTACGCTGCTTGTGGGAGTGTAAATTCATTAACCATTGTGGAAGACATAGTGGCGATTCTTCTAGGATCTAGAATCAAAAATACAATTTGGCCCAGCAATCCCATTACTGGGTATATACCCAAAGGATTATAAATATTTCTACTATAAATACACCTGCACACATATATTTACTGAAGCACTATTCACAATAGCAAAGACTAGGATTACTTAAAAAAAATTTTTTTACATTATTCACTGTTGGCATATAGAAATGTTACTGATTTTTGAATGTTGATTTTGCATATACAAATGGACTGAATTTGTTTATCAGTTTTAATAGTTTTCTTGTGAAGTCTTCAGGTGTTTCTAAATATAAGATTATATCATTTGCAAACAAGGATAATTTGACTTCTTCCCTTTCAATCTAGATGCCCTTTATATCTTTCTCCTTGTGATTGCTCTAGCTGTAGCTACCAGTACGATGCTGAATAGCAGTGGTCAATATGGGCATTCCTTTTATGTTCCAGATCATAGAGAAAATGATTTCAGTCTTTTTTTTTTTTTTTCATTTTGATACTAGCTGTAGGTCTGTCATATATGAATTACATCACATTGAAGTATGTTCCTTCTATACCAAGTTCTTTTTAGAATTTTTCTTGTGAAGAGATGTTAAATTTTATCAAATGCTTTTTCAGCATTAATTAAAATAACTGTATGTTTTTTATCCTTCATTCTGTTGATACAATGTATCACATGGATTGATTTTGTATGTTGAACCATCCTTGAATTCCCAGGATAAATTTCACTTGGTCTTGGTGAATGATCTTTCTAATATATTGTTAAATTTGGTTTGCCAGTATTTTGTTGAGAATTTTTTCAATGATATTCATCATTTATATTGGCCTTCAGTTTTTTTCTATTTGTCTTTGTCTGATTTTGGTATCTGGGAAATACTGGTCTCATAGAATGAGTTTGGAAGTACTTCCCTCTCCCCTCCTTTTTTTAAATACCTTGAGTAGAATTGCAATTAGTTCTTAAATGTTTGGTAGATTTCACCATTGATGTCATTGGTTCCCAGGCTTTTCTTTACTGGGAGACTTTGTGTTATTGTTTTGATCTCATGGTTATTGATCTGTTCAAGTTTTGGATTTCTTCCTGTTTCAACCTTGGAAACTTGCGTGTGTCTAAAAATTTCTCCCTTTTTCCTTCTTCTAGATTTTTCAATTTATTGGCATACAGTTACTCATGGTAGCGACTAATGATCCTTTGAATTTCTGTAGTAGCAGTTGTAGTGTCTCCTTTTTAATTTATCTTTCTATTTATTTGAATCTTCTTCCTTTTTTTCTTAGTCATTTTGGCTAAATGTTTTTCAACTTTGTTTGATGTTAAAAAGGACTTTTCGTGACATTGATCTTTTGTATTGAGTTTTTCATTTTAATTTTATTTATGCCTTCTTTGATTTTTTTTTTTAAATTTTACAAATTTGGGGTTTTGTTTGCTCTTCCTTTTCTAAGTCTTTAAGATGCATCACTTGATTGTTAATTTGAAATGTTTTCTTTTTTTCATGTAGGCAGTTATGATGATAAAATTGCTATATCCCTTAGGCTTAAGCATATTGATTTTTTATTATTTGTTTCAAGAACTTTTTCTGTTTCCTTCTTGATTTCTTCATTGATTCATTCAATAGTGAGGAGCATATTGTTTAATTTTCATTCATTTGTATAATTTACAAAATTCCTCTCATTATTAATTTCTGTGTGTACTCCATTGTAGTAAGAAAAGATGCTTGATACTATTTCAATTGTTTTATTTTTTTAATATTCTAAGACTTGTTTTGTGACCTAACATAGAAAGTATTCATGAGAATGTTACTTACTAATTATAGTATAGTGCAAATTAAGTGTGATGTTTCTTTGTTGATTTTCTGTCTGGAAGATCTGTACAATCTGTCTGTCCAATGCTGAAAGTGGGGTTTTGACATATCCAGGTATTATTTATTGGGGCCTATTTCTCTATTTAGCTCTAACAATACTTGCTTTAAGGATCTGGGTGCTATAGTTTTGGGTGCATATTTATCTCAAATTGTTATACCCTCTTGCTGAATCGAATGCTTTATAATTATACAGTGGCATTCTTTGCCTCTTCTTAGTTTTTGTCTTGAAATTTATTTTGTCTGACGTAAGTATTGCAATTCCTGCTATTTTTTGCTTTTCATTGTAATGGAATATTAATTTCTATTCCTTGATTTTCTGTCTATGTGTGTCTGTATTGGTGAAGTGTGTTTCTTGCAGGGAACAGTTCAATGGGTCTTGATTTTTATCCATTCATCTAATCTGTGTCTTTTAATTGAACAATTTAGTCCATTATATTTAATGTTATAGTTGATAAATAAAAACTTATTCCTGCCATCTTGTTGTTTGTTTTCTGGCTGTTTGGGGGTATTTACTTTTTTATTTCTTTCTTTCCTGTATTCCTTTACTGAAGATGATTTTGGCTGATGATATGATTTAGTTTCGTGTGTGTGTGTGTGTGTCCATTGTATATTTTATGGTTTGAAATTACAAATAAGAGTTGCAAACGCTATATTATTACCCATTATTTTATCCTAATAACAATACTATTAGCACAAATAGAAAACAAACAAGCAAAATTAAAACTAATGAAAACTCTACTCCTTAACTTTTTACCTTCACATTTTATTTTTTATTTTTATTTATTTTTTTAATTTTATTGCATTTTAGGTTTTGGGGTACATGTGCAGAATGTGCAAGATAGTTGCATAGGTACACACATGGCAGTGTGTTTTGCTGCCTTCCTCCCCTTAACCCACATTTGGCATTTTTCCCCAGGCTATCCCTCCCCAGCTCCCCCCCAGCTGTCCCTCCCCCATTCCCCCCAATAGACCCCAGTGTGTAGTAGACCCCCTCCCTGTGTCCATGTGTTCTCATTTTTCTCACCCGCCTATGAGTGAGAATATGCGGTATTTCCTTTTCTGTTCTTGTGTCAGTTTGCTGAGAATGATGTTCCCTAGATTCATTCATGTCCTTACAAAGGACACAAACTCATCATTTTTTATTGCTGCATAATATTCCATGGTGGATATGTGCCACATTTTCCCAGACCAGTCTATCATCGATGGGCATTTGGGTTGGTTCCAGGTCTTTGCTATTGTAAACAGTGCTGCAATGAACATTCGTGTGCATGTGTCCTTATAGTAGAATGATTTATAGTCCTTTGGATATATACCCAGTAAAGGGATTGCTGGGTCAAATGGAATTTCTATTTCTAGGTCCTTGAGGAATCACCACACTGTCTTCCACAATGGTTGAACTAATTTACACTCCCACCAACAGTGTAAAAGTGTTCCTATTTCTCCACATCCTCTCCAGCATCTGCTGTCTCCAGATTTTTTAATGATCGCCATTCTAACTGGCATGAGATGGTATCTCAATGTGGTTTTGATTTGCATCTCTCTAATGACCAGTGATGATGAGCATTTTTTCATGTGTTTGTTGGCCTCATGTATGTCTTCTTTTGTAAAGTGTCTGTTCATATCCTTTGCCCATTTTTGAATGGGCTTGTTTGTTTTTTTCCTGTAAATCTGTTTGAGTTCTTTGTAAATTCTGGATATCAGCCCTTTGTCAGATGGGTAAACTGCAAAGATTTTTTCCCATTCTGATGGTTGCCGATTCACTCTAGTGACTGTTTCCTTTGCCGTGCAAAAGCTGTGGAGTTTGATTAGGTCCCATTTGTCTATTTTGGCCTTTGTTGCCAATGCATTTGGTGTTTTGGTCATGAAGTCCTTGCCTACTCCTATGTCCTGAATGGTTTTGCCTAGATTTTCTTCTAGGGTTTTTATGGTGTCAGGTCTTATGTTTAAGTCTTTAATCCATCTGGAGTTAATTTTAGTGTAAGGTGTCAGGAAGGGGTCCAGTTTCTGCTTTCTGCACATGGCTAGCCAGTTTTCCCAACATATCTCAAAGTAATAAAAGCTATTTATGACAAACCAACAGCCAATATCATACTTAATGGGCAAAAACTGGAAGCATTCCCTTTGAAATCCGGCACTAGACAAGGATGCCCTCTCTCACCACTCCTATTCAACATAGTACTGGAAGTTCTAGCCAGAGCAATCAGGCAAGAAAAAGAAATAAAGGGTATTCAAATAGGAAAGGTGGAAGCCAAATTGTCTCTATTTGCAGACGACATGATAGTATACCTAGAAGACCCCATCACCTCAGCCCAAAAACTCCTGAAATTGATAAGCAACTTCAGCAAAGTCTCAGGATATAAAATCAATGTGCAAAACTCACAAGCATTCCTATACACCAATAACAGACTTAAAGAGAACCAAATCAAGAACGAACTGCCATTCACAATTGCTACAAAGAAAATAAAATACCTAGGAATACAACTCACAAGGAACGTAAGGGACCTCTTCAAGGAAAACTACAAACCACTGCTCAACGAAATAAGAGAGGACACAAACAGATGGAGAAACATTCCATGTTCGTGGTTAGGAAGAATCAATATCGTGAAAATGGCTATACTGCCCAAAGTAATTTACACAGTCAATGCTATCCCCATCAAACTACCATTGAATTTCTTCACAGAACTGGAAAAAACCACCATGAACTTCATATGGAACCAAAAGAGAGCCCGCATAGCCAAGTCAATTCTAAGCAAAAAGAACACAGCGGGAGGCATCACACTACCAGACTTCAAACTATACTACAAGGCTACAGTAATCAAAACAGCATGGTACTGGTACCAAAACAGAGATATAGACCAATGGAACAGAACAGAGGCATCAGAGGCAACACAACATATCTACATTCATATAATCTTTGATAAACCAGACAAATACCTTCACATTTTAACTTTTGCTGTTTCTATTTATATCTCATCATACTGATTTTGTCTTGAAAAGTTGTTGTACTTATTCTTATTTGTTTTTATTTTTTTTCTTAATTTTTGAGACAGAGTCTCACTCTCGTCACCCACACTGAAGTGCAGTGGCATAATTTTGGTTCACTGCAACCTCCATCTCCCAGTTTCAAGCAGTTCTTCATCTTAGCCTCCCTAGTAGCTGGGATTACAGGCATCCTCCTACCACGCTCGGCTAACTTTTGTATTTTTAGTAGAGATGGGGTTTCACCATGTTGGCCAGGCTGATCTTGAGCACCTGACCTCCAGGGGCTACCACACACGGCCGGTAGTTATTATTTTTGATCAGTTCATCACTTTGCCTTTCTACTTAGGATAAAACAATTTGCACCCCATGGTTATAGTTATGATATTCTGTGTTTTTCTGTATACTTACTATTACCAGTGAGTTTTGTACCTTCAGATGATTATTTATTGCTTATTAATGTCCTTCTTTTTCTGATTCAAGTGCTCCCTTTAGCATTTCTAATAGAAGAGGTCTATTATTGATGAAATCCCTCAGCTTTTGTTTGTCTAAAAAAGCCTTTATTTCTCTCTGATGTTTGAAGAATGTTCTCATCAATATACTATTCCAGGGTAAATGTGTTTTTTCTTCAGTACTTTAAATTTCATGCCACTCTTTCCTAGCTTATAAGATTTCCAATAAAAAGTCTGTTATCAGGTGTATTTGAGCTCCATTGTGTGTTACTTATTTCTTTTATCTTGCTGCTTTTAGAATCTTATATTTGTTCTTGACCTTTCGGAGTTTGATTATTCGGTGCCTTAAGTTAGTTTTCTTTTGGATGAATCTGCTTGATGTTTACAACCTTCTTGTACTTGGATATTGAAATCTTTCTCTAGGTTTGTAAAGTTCTCTGTTACTATAACTTGGAATAAACTTTCTACCCCTTTCTCTTTCCCTACCTCTTCTTTAAGGTTAATAACTCTAACATTTGCTCTTGTGAGGCTACTTTTGACATCCTGTAGACATGACTTACGGTTTTTTATTCATTCTTTTTTTTGTCTTCTCTGATTGTGTATTTTTAAATACCCTGTCTTCAAGCTCACTAATTATTCTCTTCCTTTTAATTCATTCTGCTGTTAAAGGATTCTGATGCATTCTTCGGTATCACAATTTCCTTTTTCAGCTCCAGAATTTCTGCTTGATTCTTTTAAATTATCTCAGTCTCCTTGTTAAATTTATCTGAATAAATTCTGAATTATTTCTCTGTGTTACCATGAATTTCCTCAAAATACCTATTTTGAATTCTCTGCCTGAGAGGTTACATATCTCTGTTTCTTCAAAACTGACCCCTGGTGCCTTATCTAGTTTATTTGGAGAGATTATGTTTTCCTGGAGGGTGCTGATGCTGGTAGGTGTCCTTTGGCATCTGGGCATTGAAGAGTTAGGTATTTTTTGTAGTCTATCTGGGCTTATTTGTAGCTGTCCTTCTTGGAAAACCTTTCCATATATTTGAAACATCTAAGATGTTTCTACTTTAGAAGGTACCACAAGCCCCATAACACTGTGGTTCTATTAGACTCGTAGAGGTATTGCCTTGATGGTCTTGGAAAGATCCAGGAGAATTCTCTGGATTACTGGGCAGAGATTCCTGTTCTCTTTCTTTACTTTCTCCCAAACAAATGTAGTCTCTCTCCCTATTCTAAGGCACCTAATGCTGGGGATGGAGTGACACAAACACTCCTGTGATCACCACCACTATGACTCTGCTAGTTCAGACCTGAAGCCAGCACAGTGCTGGATCTTCACCAAGTCCTGCTATACCACTCCCTACTACTGCCTGTGTTTACTCAAGGCCCTAAGACTCTACAATCAGCAGATGGCAAATAAAGTGAGGTCTGTGTCCTTCCCTTTATAGCAGTAAGGACCTCCAAGTCCCAGATGGTTGCAGAAGTGCTGTCTGGGATTCAAGGATTAGGGTCAAAATTCTTAGAAGTCTATCTGGCATTCTCTTTTATTGCAGCTGATCTGGCATTTAAACCACATGATACAGTTCTTCCCACTCCCCTCTAGGCCAGGGCAGGTCCAGAAATGCCATCCAAGAGTCAAGCCTGAGAATCAGGAACTCCAAGAGCCTGCTTGATGCTCTAAACTTTGACATATGACAGGAAGAACAAAAGAAAGAAAGCATAAACTGACATGATGTATTCATTTTTTCTATTTTAAATTCAAAGCTGCTTAAACCAAAAAAAAATGTTGTAGTTTTATATGATTTGGATCTATGTCTCTACCCAAATCAATTGTAATCCCCAGTGTTGGAAATGGGGCCTGGTGAGTGATGACTGGATCATGGAGATGAATCCTTCATGAATGGTTTAGCACCATCCCTTTGGTGCTGTTTTTGTGATAGAGTTCTCATGAGATCTGATTGTTTAACAAATGTGTAGCACCTCCCCACCCACATCCTCCTGCTCTAGCCATGTGAGATGCCTCATGCCCCCTTTCCTTCCATCATAATTTTAAGTTCCCTGAGGCCTCCCCAGAAACTGATACCACCATGCTTCCTGTACAGCCTGCAGAACAGTAAGCCAATTAATCCTCTTTTATCTATACATTACCCAATATTCAGTATTTCTTTACAGCTGTGTGAGAACAGCCTAATATATAGTTTAATTGTGTATACATGTTGGTAAAATTTGACAGCTATGGCTTCTGTTTCTTTGGTAGACATTGCATTTTGTTTAGACATAATTACAAATTATGTATGCTTCACTTTCCACTTCAAGTATATTTCTTCTGTCTAGGTTCCATAGTTTAGTAAGAATATTGTGTTTAATCACAATGGTATATTCTACACAAAATTGGTATTTATATTATATCAGCAAAATATGTAATCAAGTGAGCCACTATCAAGCCATATCCTCTGCTATCAAATGCAAGTTTTTGCATAGATTGTTTCTAGTTTTTCTCTACTATGATGGAGCACTTTGGCAAACATCCATTTACAAGATGACTATCCTGGCTTCATCAAATTGAGACTCGTGGCCCTTACAGTTTAATTGTTTTTGTTTTTTAAAATGTTTTATAATATGTTAGATCAAATTTTGTTTATCTGTGATGGGCTCATCTTTTATTTTAAGTTCATAGATACATGTGCAGGATGTACAGTTTTGTTCCACAGGTAAGTGTGTGTTATAGGGGTTTATTGTACAGATTATTTCATCACCCAGACATTAAGCCTAGTACCCATTGGTTATTTTTCCTGATCCTCTCCCTCCTCCCATCATCCACCCTTCAATAGGCCTCTGTGTGTACTGTTCCTGTCTATGTGTCCATATATCCTCATCATTTAGCTCCCACTTATAAGTAGGATCATGCAGTATTTGGTTTTCTGTTCCTGTGTTAGTTTACTAAGGATAATTAATGGTCTTCAGCTCCAAGCATGTTCCTGTATGGGACATGATTTCATTCTCTTTTATGGCTGTATACTATTTTATTGTGTATATGTAACACATTTTCTTTATCCAGTCTGTCACTGATGGCCAATTAAATTGATTCCATGTCTTTCCTATGGTGAATAGTGTTGCAATGCATGCATGCATCCTTACAATAGAATGATTTATATTCCTTTGGATATATACGCAGTAATGGATTGATGGATCAAATTGTATTTTTCAATTCTTAGGTCTTTGAAGAATTGCCACACTGTCTTCCACAATGATTGAACTCATTTACACTCCCACCAACACTGTATAAGTGTTCCTTTTTCTCCACAATCTTGGCAACATCTGTTACTTTTGACATACATCTTCCTGGACTTCTCTATCTGCTCTTCCAGAGATCCTTATATGAGATTAAGTTGAACAACCCTTTTTAGCATAATAATCTGCTAAATTATTTTTCTAAACATCTATACAACATTCTCTACTATAGTCTTACAGCTTTGTAAGAACAGCTTTTTGGGGGTAATCACTTTAGCAGATTTATCTTCAGGTAAGAGATTCATTCTACAACATATGAAATGTTTATTAATGGAATTATGTCTTTTAATTTTTATGTAAGTCTACCAGATAACCTCACATAATGCAAAATTTGGTACTGAAGTATCCCAAAAATTTGTTCTATACATGGACCTTTCTTAAACTACAGGAACATAATTATGAGATTTTTCTTGAAAAGATAGGGGTAGTAAATTTCTGGAATAAATAAAAAGAAAATAACACATATTTATATTTAATAACTTCATTGAAAAACTGGATTTTATTTCACAATATAGATATAACTGCATTTATGAACTTCATAGTTAAAGACACCTATTAGGAGTTCTTGAGATGACTTAAGTAATATGGAAGAAATCTTGCACAATGTGAGTCCTGATTTCTTCAGAAAAAGGGGTTGTTCATTAAAAGGCCGGGGGAAAAAACAGAGGGAGTATGACATAATTTGCTGATGAAATTAGAATTAAGTAGAGACCAGCAGATGGAGAAACAAATAACATGTTTTAGACAATTCAAAGGTCTTTGAGAAACATTACTTTGAAGTAAACATTTTAGATAGGGCTCTAACATCAGTATCCCCACCATCCTTAACCCCCTAACTTAAACAAAACAAATAATCGACTAGTTAGGATGTATTCTCATGAAAATTCTAAGAAAAGATGGGCCAATTTCTCTTCACTAATTGTGTACCAATCTAATAGATATCTAATAAGCCTTCACACAAGCTTAGATTGGACAGGAACCTATTGGGGTCCATGCCTCCATTATTATCTATGAAGACCCCTCCTTAAGCATTTAATAGATACAAGAAAATCTAAGAAGAACAAAAATCCCTTTGAAAAATGCATCATATGATAAATCAAACTGAGGCAAAAGAAACAACAAAAAATGATAAAGTTAAAGGCAAAGATATTCACAAATGGCATATATGTATTGCATAATTCTTCCTTTGTAGCACATGGAAATATATTTTACTTTATAGAATCCCCATATTTATTGTCTTTAAATTTTCATATATTTTACATGAACTGGGCTTGAGCAGCTGTTACAGAGATAATTGCCACTTACCATTCCTGTTTAATTTCAATGCAATCTTCTGTGTAATTCTTATTACTATTTTAGTTTTTCCTCCTTTACTACTCTCTGATATTCTCCAAGACTTCAGGGCATTCCCATGGTCATTTATGCCCCCAATATTGCTGTTCCATGAGAAAATTAATACATAAAATACATAATAAATTTAAAGTATCATTGAATACTTTCAGGTTATGCTGGCTATTTTCTACAATTATTGCTTGCCATTCCAAATATGTAAATGTAAGTTTAAATCTTTTATGTCTCTGAATTTAGTCAAATTTCAATATATTTGCAGCTTGTTTTTATTGTATTCTAAAGATTGGAAATCATAGCTATCTCAGAACTTTATTAAGATTTTCTTTTCTTTTTTTTTTTGAGACGGAGTTTTGCTCTTGTTACCCAGGCTGGAGTGCAATGGTGCCATCTCGGCTCACCACAACCTCCGCCTCCTGGGTTCAGGCAATTCTCCTGCCTCAGCCTCCCGAGTAGCTGGGACTACAGACACGCGCCACTACGCCCAGCAATTTTTTTTTGTATTTTTAGTAGAGACGGAGTTTCACCATGTTAACCAGGATGGTCTCGATCTCTTGACCTCGTGATCCTCCCACCTCGGCCTCCCAAAGTGCTGGGATTATAGGCTTGAACCACCGCGCCCGGCCTATTAAGATTTTCTTTATAAAAAAAAAATCTTTCATTGTGTCACATTTTTGCTGCTGAGAGAAAAAAAATTGAGCAAAAAGAACATTTACTTCACCACATTAGTGAAAATGTTCCATATTCTTATTTACTGACTGTAAAAAATAAAAATTGATTTTTATTTGTACAAATTGTGGTTGAAGCCACAGTCTATTGAATTCATTTATTCTAGCTGAAAGTGACTCAAAAACACATTTGTATTACACTGTTGATTTTTCACATAGTGTATAAAATGGTATTCTCTAAAGAGTTTGGCATCCATATGATACTTTTATAAATACAATATCTACCTTCATTGTCCTCTGAGACTTTCTAAAATCTACTCTTCTGTAGGATACTAATGTTATCTTTTATTACAAATATTTAAAGAACATTATCAGGAAGCTTTTGCTATGGTACAAATTGTGTTATTTCATAGAAAACTTGATTGTAAATGTTGAACATATAACTATGAATATCAAATTAAAAATGTATCTCAACAAATTTCCTAGAGGAAATAAAAACATACTATATGTAATTTTAAGACATTTAGGCTAGAATAATTATTTTGTAAAATGCAGTAAAGCACATGAAATGCCAGAGAGTTTGCCTTGTTAATAATTTGACCTTAAATGGAGCCATAATACGCAAACATAAGTCATATGAAAATATAAATGATATATAACATACAGAAAGTATGTAATAAGGGAGAATAACTAGAGAAAAATTTTAGGAATTATATTATATATAAAATGTAAAATCACCACACACAAAACAATTAGTGATTGTTTCATTATTTTTCGTTGGTTTTATAGGAAATATATTTTACCTTACTGAGAATAATCTTGATATGTACTTACCAAGGTGCAAGACAATTCATTACAAAACAATAAGAAAAACATTGCATGGGCAATATGTGAAATGGCTGGTAAAGAATTATGATTGACATAAATCATACAGCTATAAAATATGTATTAGAAGACGCAACACGAATTCAAATAATACTTCATAGAAAATGTTCTGCACAAAGGAGAATATTTGATATTGGAATAAATAGAATATTGGATAATTCTGAAGGTTGTTGCAAAATTCAACCAGAGCACAGGCTTCTGTCCTTAGACAGAACATAATTAAGAACACTGGCACCTAATGAAAAGAATAATGTTTGTAGTTTGATACAGCTAAGATAAATATTTGAGTAGAAAGGTAAGTTCGTTCAAGTAAAATGTTAAGTAGTAATATTCAAGGCAAAGAAAAAAATTGAAATGAGATGGAAAAGGGAAAGGAGTTTTAGAACATAAAATGTTGAAGCTGGAATGTATTTAAAAGGAAAAATGTAAAACTTATTTCTATATCCTAATTTTATTACTGTGTACACATATCTATGATATGTCTAAATTCATTAATATATTTTATTTATACTTTTTACACAATATATAAGACAATTGAGTTAATTTAGATTAACTTTATATATTATCTTATCAGAAAATGGAGGCAATACACATGGGGAGTTTTAAAAAGTAACATATACTATGGTAGAGGTAAAAGAATTTGGAAGTTACTTATTCATGGTCATGTCCTAAATCAAATGATAAACAAAATCTATTCTCCATTTTTTAGTTTATGCAAAAATTCTTCCTGTACTACAATAGGTTTAATAAGAGTTGTAAACATAGAATCAGAAAATATCAAATTATACACATGATCTTGTTCAGCTTTAAAACTTTATTAATTCTAATTTGGCCATCAGCTTTATTCAGGCTGTAAAATAGATAAATAAGTTTTGTTTAAGAAACTAATTAATTAAAAAGAAGTTTCATTTCTAACAAGCATAGTTAAAAATCTCTATTCATAACTACTATAAAGCACTGTCACTTAACATGTCTGTTTCAGTTTCTCCTTCAAATATAAATATTAATTCAAGCTACTTTATGAAGTTAGCATACAAATAATTTATGTAGACTTGTTTCTGAAACATAGTAAGTACTTTTTTGTGTGTTTATAAAATATAAATTAAAAAAAATAAACAGATTCTAGGTTTCTTAATATGCTTACCTATGTTCTTGCTCTTTTCTATGACTGAGCCATTAAAATAACCGCTGATAAATAATTTAAAACAATTAATTCTCAGTGTAATGTACTAGTTTTGTATTATTCATGTATTTATAAATTCATAAAGTTCACACAATTTTAAAAAAGAAGTGCATGATTTTAATTATCTGTTTAGTTGTCATGTAATAATCTGATATTAAATGAGAAATATTAAATCTCAAAGGTAAACATTTAGTTATAATCTTGGGTAGATATTATTATATTTTAAAAAGTAAACTATAACAGTATTTCCTGTTTGTAACGTGTGAACATGGGAGTGCAGATATCTCTTCAATATATTGATTTCATATATTTTGCGTGTATTCCTGGAAATGAAATTTCTGGGTCACGTATATTCTACACTTCTATAAAGTATGGTTCTATATTTAATTTTATTCAATTGTATTAAATATGGTTCTATAATTTTATTAAATATGGTTCTGTATTTAATTCTGGGGTTATGGACCATCCATACTGATTTTCATAACAGCTGTACCAGTTTAGACTCTCTTCAACAGCATACAAGAATTTCTTTTTATTCATTTTTTCACCAACACTTCTTATCTTTTTCTGTATGTAATGGCCATCCTAATGGGTATGAGTTGCTGTGTCATGGTGGTTTTGATTTGTGTTTCCCTGATAACTAGGGATCTTGAGGATCTTTTCATGTATCTGTTATTCATTTACATGTTTTATTTGGGGAAATATCTCTCCAAGTCCTTTGCCCATTTTAAAATCAGATTGTGCTTTCTTTTTATTTTTCTTTCCTTTTTTTGGTATTGAGTTGTATGAGTTTCTTCTATGTATTAACTCCATATTAAACATTTAGTTTGCACTTTTTTCTTTCCATAAGTTGCTTTTTCACACTATTGATTTGATTTATTTTCCTTTGCTGTATAAAAGATTCTTTATTTTTATGTAATCCAACTTGTCTCTGCCTTTGTTGCCTATGCTTTTAGTGTCACCATCCAAAAAAATTATTACTGAGACCAATGTCAAAACCTTTTTTAAATTTTTTTCTGAGTTTTACAGTTTCTAGTCTTACAATTCAGTTTTTAATCATTCTAAGATAATTCATGTATATATTGTGAGATAAGGGTCCAAGTTCATTTTTTTGCATGTAAGCCAAATATGAATTGAAGATAAAACAAGCAGGTATTGAAGATCACCAGACTCTATGATAACAGCTGGAAAACAAAAAGTCATGCACCAGGAGAAAAAAGTTTGAGTAAGAGATGCTCAGAAAACCAGGCAAAGAGCCTGGCAAGTAAAGAAGAATTCTAATGTATGGAGTCCAAGTGGCAGGTTGTAGACATTAGGAAAATAAGAGCTTTGGAAAAAAATTCATTCATTACACTCAGAAGGGAAGTTCATATATTGTGATACCCAATTATAACATGACAGTGACCTTGTGGTGAAGCCCTAGGACCTCAAACACTGTGGAAACTTAATCTATCAAATAATACTGTCAAACATATTTTTGTGTAACAACATCACTCTTAAAAACATGTGGATGTAGTAGGTACAAATAAATCAAACCTATGTTTGATTTAGTACTTTATTTATGACTGAAGTTTATATGGTTTGAAAAGCTGTTAAGTTACAGTTTATGTTAAATAGTCACTGATTTCTAGTTACTTTAGAAGAAAATTTAATATTGAAAGATGTAATAATTAAAGATTGGTTTAAAATAATTTTGAAATGATAAAGCAAAGAAAAAATAAAACTAAATAAGTTGACAAATTTGGGAAGATTTAGTTTTATGCAATAATGTTATGTTATGAAAATGTCTAATTAAAGAGTTTAAGATAAATATTGCACCAAATATGTCCAGGTGCATGTTTCAACATTTTCAATTAAATATGTCAGCAATTAAGTTTTGACCTTAAAGCAGCAGTTACATTAAAAATGTATTCATTTTAAGATTGTAGAATCACATATTGATTTTTTAAAATTACATAATTAATCCTAGCTTACTGCAATTAAAGACATCAAATAGGCCCATCTCAATTTCACTGGGAATTCTGAGAGTTACTTTATTATATTGGAGTTGTAATTTTATATTAACTCAGTCCCTCTAAAAACTTTCATAACTTTCATGACTTACATAGCAGATGTGCAATGCCAAAATATTAGTCATTATGTTTTATTCCTAAAACTTTTTATCATTTTATTCTGAAGTCATTTTTGACTATTTTAAATTACCACAACTTCTTGCTGCAGATGCCTGAAGGTTGTTATACAACATATTTGTTTATTCATTCTTCCTTTTTCTGTTCATAATTCAAGAGTTTATTTTAATTATACAGTTTTTGTACAAGACAAATATACAGAATATATATAAACATTTCCCCACTTGAATATTCTAAATCACCAATTATAGAAGACAATATTATAGAATAATTTTCAATTTATTCAGCAAACACAGAATATTTTAAATGTGGTACTTTTTATTCATTATACCACGCCTTTAAATGTGGTACTTTTTATTAATTATTCCAGAGAACCATTAAGATTAGGTTCTAAATACCAGGCATTTATTTTAGAATGAAAAAAATTCATATACATAAACAAATAAAACACTATAATAAAGTCATGCAGATTAAGATAAAAGTTCCTATGAGGGGAAATAGGTAGGGAGTAATCACTTCTTCAAGGGAAAATCATAAGGTCAGGGAAAGCCAATTAAAAATGATATTACTTCTTAACAAGACACATCTTACTTATTATAGATAAAATATAGGTGAATCATTAAAAAGGAAACTAAAAAAGTATATAACTGAAAAACCAAAGAAACAAAAATATCTATAAGATATGGTCATGTCATGCTCCTGTTAAAACTTTTGATAGCTTTCAATTATTCATAGAATGAATATTCAGATGATCTTACATCTGTCTACAGCTGAATTTCTTTCATGACACTTTTCCAATATATGCTATCCACACTCTCTTATTTTTAGGTGTTTTGGACAATCATGCACTCTAGTTTAAAGTACTTGAACACACAGAATCCCTTAACTCAAAAACTAATACTTTATTTCTATTATCTAGTTAACTACTTCATACACTTTAGATCTTAATTCAAAGCCATTTATATGAGAAAAGCTTTCTGCATAGCCTCTTTCCTACACACAATGGAATGAGAACCTAACATATAAAATTCTAGAGTTTACTGTAATATTCTCTTATGCCACTTATTGTAGCTAGTAATCATATATTTACATAGATTGATACTTATCTCGCCAATGATTTAGTGTCTATCACAATGTCTGGACTCAAAATATATTTGGTGAATGAACTAATCATTTAGATTGATTCTCCCTAAGGCACCTGTAAATGGTCACACGTATAACTTCATTTGAAGTTGTCCATATATTTTAACACTTCTTTAAATATCTGACCGATATTCATACAATCTTATCTTTGGCATAGAGAAATGGTTTGAATCAGATTTAAATACCCAGGGGCTCATCAGTAGACTAGTTAAACAAAAAAAATGTTTGGCTTTTATTTTGAACAAATGAAGAATATCCACTTCTGTGATAATGAAGCACTGATACTGTAATTCTTTTCTACTTTAAAAAAATTAAGAAACTATACTAAGTAAATAAAGGAAGTATTTCCATGTATTAGACAACACTAGTGTCTGATTGCGATCACTTTTAAAATACTAACAGGTAGAGCCTTATCATCACCCTGACTTCCACTGAGAGGCCATTTTTGTACCTTGTGCAGTGAAAAGGATCACACACAGAGCATAGCAGTTGAAGAAACAGTTAAGACATATGAGGGGTTGAAATAGGTGGAATCTCAGATAAAGTCCTAAAGAAGAGGGACCTAAACAGAAGAGTTATAGAAATCTCCACAGATATACCATTGAAGATTTTGCTACATACTAAGTTAAATGATCATAGGAGAGAAACTCCATTAAGCCAGGAAATTAAAGCTACTTGGATCATGTAACCTAAATAATTTTAAAAATTTTACTGGGCTGGAAAACAATTAAATTTTGATAAACCAGGCAGAAGAGACTTTATACAATGCTGGAAGCATCTAGTACAAACTCAAAAAACAAAAAAACAAACAACAAACAAAAACCCTTAACAGTAATTTAAGCTTGCTCAAATTAAAAAAAAAAAAAACAACTATTTACATCTGCTCTAACATTGCTTAAACACAAGCCTAGAGATCTGAAATGATAGAAGAAAAAAATCAGCAAACTTGAAAATTTGATTTGTTGTTAGAGTTTATCCAGTCAGAGGAAGAGGAGGAAAAAAAGAATGAAGAATAAAGATTCTCAGGAACTGAAGGATACAATAAAATGTAGCAATATTTACATAGTGTGTTTCTCATAAGGAAAAGAAAGACAGAAAAGAGAAAATTTTTCCAAAATAATGGCTGAAAACATCTTACATTTGATGAAAAACAATACACATTCCAGAAGCTAGATAGACTCCAATTAGTAATAACTCAGAGATTAACACCAGTACACGGTTTCAACTGAACTGTTGAAATCCAAAGACAAAAAGAGAATTTTGAAAGCCACTAAAGAGGAGTTTATAACATATGAGACATTTTTAACAAGGTAAAGTTCTGATTTATGATTAGAAAGTATGTACGCAAAAAGGCCGTGTGATGATCTGGTCAAAGAACTTAACTAAGAAGACTGTTGACCAAGAATTCTAAATTCGGTAAGCTTATTCTCCAAAAATTAAGAAAAAGATTAAGATATTCTCATAGCAATAACTGATAGACTATGTGACTAGCAGACCTACTGCACTAGAATTACTAAAGGAAGTCTAATAGGCTGACACAAAGGGATATTAAGTAATAGCTTCAATCCATGTGAATAAATAAAAAGCACAGATAAAGAATATTAATAGGTAAATATAAATTGCAGTGTAATGTAAAATTTTTGTTACTGCACTTACTCTGTGCTATTTGATCTAAAAGTCAATTGCATAAAACAACAATCACAAATGTCTATTTTCCACTCAATTTTGCTGTGAACCTAAAACTTCTCTAAAAAATAAAAATTATTTTTTTTAATTTTAAAAGAAAATTTTAACAAATAATACTACTTAAAGTGATAATTATAAATTTTTTACTCATACAATGTGTAAAGATATAATTTGTATAATAATAACACAAAAGAAGAGAGGTTGAAACCACATGAAGTTTTTCTAAAGTATTGAAATTACAATTAATTTGGTGTTAATACAAACTAGATCATTGTAAATTAAGAAATTAATTGTAATCTCTAGAAATTAAAATTGAATCCATTATAGCTAGTAATAGAGGAAAAAGATCCAGAGATTTAAAGAAAAACAAATGAATGTATGAAAAAATACTATAAAACAGTATGCTGTGTGTCAGAAACAAAATTTATATTTAAAAAAATTCATTAGGCTTGAAAGTAAAAACATAGTCATAGATATATTATGTTAATGGCAACCAAAAGAGAAAGGAAGTGGCTATCATATTAGATAACATTGAGAAAAAATAATTGCTAGTAAAAATTGGAAATACTTTATAATGATAAAAGGGTACAGGGTCAGTTCATCAAGAAGTTATAACAATTGTTAACCTAATGCCTAAAAATACAGTTAAAAAGTATGTGAAATAAAACTGAAAAAAATAGAATAAGAAATGATTCAACAATAATATTTGGAAATATCAATAATCATATGGCTCAACATTCCCAATTTTATATTTCTAAGATAATAGAAAACCTATGTTCATATGAAAACTTGTACACAAATATTAACTGTAGCATTATTCATAATAACCCCAAAGTAGAAACAAACCAAGTTTCCATTAATAAGTTAATGGGCAATTATAAATTGGTATAACCATACAAAGGACTTGAAATCAAAAGTGTAGGTACACTGATACATGCTATTACATAGGTGACCCTTGAAAACATTATATGAAAGAAGTCAAAGAAAATGGCCACACGTTTTATTATTCCATTTATATGAACTATTAATAACAGGCAAATGTGTAGAGACAGAATGATTAATGAGTGCCATGAACTTGGTTTAGGGGGTGATGAAAATGTTCTGGTATTAGATATCAATGATCGTGTAACTGTAAAATATGCTAAATTTCACCAAATTCTACACTTTAAAAGGATACAGTTTGTGGTATGTGGGTTATGTCTTAATTTTTAAAAATTAAATATCGAGTATAGGAAGGATCTAGATGTTAGACAAATAAATAATGGTAGCCAAAAATGTATACATTCAAAAATAAACAACATAATGCGTGCCCTCAGTTTATGGTACCGCAACATTAAATATGAGAACAGAAAGTACTAGAAATGAAAAGGACAATGTGGTACATGATTAGGGGAAAAAAATCAGCATACAGAAACAAGATATTACAGAGATACTGGAATTAACCCACAAAGATATTAACACAATTATTAGAAATATTAGTAAATTTACAAAAGAAAACTGGAAGAGGAAGTTGGAATATATAAAATATAAATGTTCCAATGCTAAAAAATATGATATCCAAAAAAATTCACCAGATCAGCTTAAGGGAAAATTAGGTATTGCGTAATAAAATATCAGTAAAATTGTCATAGCAGTAGAAAATTATACAAACCCAAGCAAAAAATAGAAAAATATTTTTAAAAATCAATAGAAAATAAGTTATCAGTGAAGCAATGTCAATTAATTAAACAAATGTGTAATTGAAGCATGGACAGAAGAAATGAAGGAGTGGGGAAGAAAATTATACTTGAGTAAATAATGCCAAATTTTTCCCAGATTATATATTTATATCCAGATAGCCAAGAATCCAATCTAACCTTAAGCAGGATAAACGACAAAAACTAGAAATCAAACCTGGAAACATCAATGGTCAAACTTCTTAAAGTCCAAGATAAAGAGAAAAAAGGAAAGTAATCAGAATGAAAAAGTACATACTGCATACAGAGAACTACAATAAAGACAATGACTGAATTTTCGACTATCCAAACAGAAACAATGGAAGCACATTTTATAGAAACAAAAATGATTGCCAATCTGGAATTCCACATAAAGTGAAAAGATCCTTTAAATATGAAAGTGTAATGAAGACACTTTCATGTAACTAAAGTTGAGAGAATTTTTTGCCACTCACTACAGGGCATATTTTAAAAAGTGTCTCAGGGTAAAGGTAAAAGATCATAGAATAAAGCCTGCACATACAAGAAAAAAGGGAAAGCAACCTAAGTGGTAATGTGTGTGAGTAAATATAACAACACTATTACATTTATTAGTAGAGCATTTTGATTTAAATAAAAATAACCTTGATTTAAGTAAAGTATAAAAGTTGTCAAAGTAAAATACATAATAAAAATCATAAGGATTGAGAGTGGGCAAAATATACTACTGTGAGGTTTTTATACTGTTCATGAAGTGGTATACTATTGATTCAGGATAGACTATGAACAAATAAAATATGAACAACTAAAATATGAACATATTTTAGCTCATAGAAGCATACTTTCCATTCCCAAAAGAGGTATACCTAAAGAGCAAATAGAGAAGATACTTGATAGAACAAGTAATCCGACTAAAAATATTAATAATATAAAATATTTGAATAATTGTAACAACTATAGAACCTGGCACCCAATTATTAAATGTAATTTTTAATTAAGATTTGGAACACTCACGATGATAGAACAAATGTTGAGCCTTATAAGAATGCAATTAACTTTAAAAGATTAAAATCAGAGAGAATATATTTTCAGATCACTACAGGATAATTTAGACATGAATAAAAAAGCTTAATAGAAAACCCCCAACTTCAAATAAAATCCATCCTCAAAGAAAGCTCCTGGCCTAGTTGGTTTCACTGGAAAAGTCTATTTAACATTTAAAAGAAAGTAATATCAGACTAATATAATTTTTCAGAAAATTGAGAAGATGGAAGCACTACTCATAAGACCAGCATAACTCATCATATAAGGCAATACAGGCGAAGAAAATTATTCAAATGAAAAAATATTACAAACAGAATCTAGCAATACAAAATAGGATACTATGTCAATACCAAATGAAGTTTATTCCAGGAATGTAAGGTTTGTTTAAAATTAGAAAGTCTATCCATGTAATTCATTTCATTGGTGAAATACTGAATGCTACATTTATAGTGGAAAAAAAGTTAGCTTATACTTATCCAAGATAGTATTAACTAAACTTTTTCATGATATGAAAAATAAATTTAAACAGTAGAACAGTAGGAAGAGATGGATGGAGTTACCAAGTAGTTTGAACTACCTGGTTTAAAAGATATTTTAATAAAATAATATTTATGTGGGGTGTTTGGTGTAGTTTACAGTTCACAATTCCCAGTGTTGACATATGTCTACGACGTTGAATGGTGAACAGGGCAGGTAAGGCAGAAAAAGGGGGTTATAGTGTATCACACTATGTACACATTTTTTTCTTTTTTTTTCTTTTCTTTTCTTTTTTTTTTTTTTTTTTTTTTTTTGAGACCCAGTCTTCCTCTGTCGCTAGGCTGGAGTGCAGTGGCGCAATCTTGGCTCACCGCAATCTCCACCTCCCGGGTTCAAGCAATTCTTCAGCTTCAGCCTCCCAAGTAGCTGGAACTACAGGCATGCGCCACCATGCCCAGCTAATTTTTGTATTTTTAGTAGAGACGGGGTTTCACAATGTTGGCCAGGATAGTCTCGATTTCTTGACCTTGTAGTCCACCCGCCTCGGACTCGCAAAGTGCTGTGATTACAGGCGTGAGCCACTGGACCCGGTCATATTTTTCTATCTGTTTTCTCTTTATTGCCCCCGGACCAACTCAACCTCGTTTTCAGTAGGAGGGGTCATTTCTCATAACTTCTAATTCTTCAGTCAACAAATGTCCAAGTAGGCGCTGATTCACCATTTTGCCATCTTTATTTGCCCAAATATTTGCATTCACAAATCCATTTCACAGGCATTAATTTATGAGTCATTAAAAATATGTTTAAAATGCAGTTCTGCTTATGTTATCAAGTTATGCACTTATGGGTTTTATCTGGTCCTCTCGCTATTGTTTACTGGTTCCTCTCACTGTTGAGACCTACTCCCTAGGTTTTCTCACTATAGACAACTATGTATTAGAAGGTAATTTTAGCTGTATAATGAATTATGTCACATTTTAACATGTGGCAATATGTCCATGCTAACAATTCAAGAACATCGATCTGCTTGTGACCTATACTAATTTCTATGGACCTGTTACTCCTCTATTTACTTTTTCTTTCCCTTGCTTTAGCTATCTGAAGTTCCAAGTATTTACAAAAGTTTGCTCAATAAATGATTTCACAGTGGTCTTTTTATGAGACTATTTTTCCCTCAGACTACTTTTGATTTGATATTAAATGGAAATGGCTCCTATAATTATATGTATTATTTTATTTGCTCTTTGCAACTGTGATAATTATCATCACCTTCTGTAGTACTTTTAATTAATAGTGTTTAATTTCATTCATTTACATCATTTAAAAATCAAAAAAGCAACCATTTCTATTTTCAGCTGACATTCAGTGATCTTCCTGAAAACACACATAAGAACTGACTGACATGAAAATTGAAAAATTGTTTTCAAAGCCATTACTAAGAGATTTATTTGGTGTCTGTCGATTTTTTTTTTTTTTTTTTTTTTTTTGTCACAGCGTTTGTAGCATTTGGAGTTATCTCTATGAGGCATTTATAGTACATATGAGATTTTTAAATATGTGAAATACATACACAAGTGCTTTCCAGCTGGATATTCTTTTGTCATCAGAGTTTCAATTTATCACTTGGTCTCATGTATATATTATCTTCAGTTACAAATATTTTTGAAACAAAATTGCCTTACAAAACAATATTTTCAATAGTTAAGCTCTATTTTTAGAACACGGAGAAAATAAAATCAATATGAAAAGTAGTATCTTGACAGTGGCAATTGTAGTTAATGAAAATAAATGATATTTCAAATCAGCGTAGCATAATCTTAAATTTTGGCCAATTTGGATTTTCTCCTAGTTCAAACATGATGTATCTTTAAAATGTACAACAAAATTATTCAATATTAACCATAGCAATTGGCTGTTTACCTGTCACTGCTTTATGTTGTTGAAATACTGAGAATAAGTGTAGAGCTCAAAATAGGCTGCCTTGCATCATTATTATTCCAGCATTATTAGCAATGCTCTGGGGATGTATGCAGCACTTAATAAAACCACACACATAAACAAGGCAAATAAGAATTGAGCAAAGGACAGTTTGTGGTCTTAACTGAAGGTAATTTCTTTTATTTATGCCAGCAGATAAAACTTCATTAGCAAATGAAACAGAACAAGAGATAAAGGAAGATATGAACTTGTACACGGTGTACTTGGTAGTGAACTTAGGATCATCTTGGTAGGGTTTTTCCCTCTTGAACATGGTTGGGCACAACATGGTTTTCAAATATTCACTTTATGCAATAAATAGACAGTTGTTCAGCAAGAGCCTAAAACCACAATTTCCTCAGCTGTAATTTTCACAGTTTAATAGGAGAGAAGGGTGCACACAGGACATTGACAGGAGGTGTGACTGAAAATTTATCCTCAAGATTATCTTCATCACAAATATAGGTATCATTTCAGTGTCTTTCTCAAGCCCACTTAATAGAAAAAGGATAATATTGTACTTTCCTTCTTAACAATAATAAAAATAAAAATCTTTTTAAAAAACCTTTGATTCTTATCTTGCCTCACTACCTAGATTAGATCCTCAATTTAAGCTCCAATTATTAGGGCACCATTTCTATAACATGAGCAGATTCATAAAATAATGTGTATGTATATGTGTAGTGTGTGTGTGTGCATGTCTGTACGTACATACATACGTAGATTGAGGGAAAAATAGAGAGAGGTAAAACAAAAGCAAATATGGTAACTATTTTGGGGAAATACAGTTGAAAGTTATACATAATTCTTTTTCGTTTTCTAGCAACTTTTCTGTAAGTTTAAAATTACCTTAAAACAAAAGTTAAAAGAAAACACTTCCTAAAATTCCATGATTCTGTTGAACAGTTACACAAGAAAATAAAAAGAAACATGTACTTTTTAATGAAATTCTTATTTATTTATTTGTTTGTTTATTTTATTGTACTTTAGATTCTGGGGTACATGTGCAGATCATGCAGGATTGCTGCATAGGTACACACATGGCAATGTGGTTTGCTGCCTCCATCCCCCTGTCACCTATATCTGGCATTTCTCCCCATGTTACCCCTCCCCAACCTCCCCAGCCCCCGCTGTCCCTCCCCTAGTCCCCGCAAACAGAACCCAGTGTGTGATGCTCCTCTTTCTGTGTCCATGTGTTCACATTGTTCAACGCCTGCCTATGAGTGAGAACATATGGTGTTCGATTTTCTGTTCTTGTGTCAGTTTGCTGAGAATGATGGTTTCCAGGTCCATCCATGTCCCTAAAAAGGGCAGGAACTCATCATTTTTTATGTGCATAGTATTCCATGGTGTATATGTGCCACATTTTCTCTGTCCAGTCTATCATCGATGGGCATTTGGGTTGGGTTCAGGTCTTTGCTATTGTAAACATTGTCACAATGAACATACACATGCATGTGTCCTTATAATAGAACGATTTATAATCCTTTGGGTATATACCCAGTAATGGGATTGCTGGGTCAAATGGAACTGAAATTCTATAAACATGACAACTCTAAGTTCTTTGAAAAGGAGAATTTGGAAATACTTTAGATAATATATTTCTTTCCAACATCTACTCTAAAGAGTACAATGAAAATGAGTATACATATGAATTCTGTAATATTATACTTCACACAAAATATTATTAATAGTTACTATTCCTTAAGTTGCATAAAGTACACCTTTAGGAAGCAGAATGCTGGTTTTTAATACCCTGATTTATGAAATGCACTAACTAGTACTACAAATGTCTGACTGTAATAAAACATTTAAAAATGAATTTCTGAATTTTTCTCCTGGAGAACAAAATATGTTTCTTTTCTCTATAATCTCTCTGTAATATAGGCTTTATATATAATAATGTTACCAGTGGAGAGTGTCCAGCTTCGTGTTATTTTGAACCAAGAACCAGACAAAATGCACAAAGCAATAAGAGAAAAACACGGATTTATTGGAATGAAAGTACACTCCAACTCCACAGAATAAGAATGAGCTCAAGCAAGCTGCCCAAGAGTGCTGGTTACAGAAGTTTTCTGGAATTTAAATACCCTCTAGTGGTTTCCCATTGGTTTACACCATATATAAATGAAATAGTGGCCTGCAACCAGTCTGATTGGCTGCCAGTCAGAGTCTGAAGTAAAGTTACAGAGTTACACATGAAAACTTGGCCTGTGACCAGTATGACTGGTTGCAGGAAAGGAGCAATCAGAGGTACTTTGATTTTTCCATCTGCAACACAGAAAAGCAAAGGTTGGCGGTGGGGGATATTGCATAGGGAGTAACTTCTGATCTTTTTGTTAGTGGGGGTTGAGAGGTGGGCTTTTCCTTTTTATCCTGTTCTAGGAAGTCTATGAATCAGCCTTAGGTTCCCTGCCTCCAGATCCTATTGTCCTGCCTCACTAGGTGTGGGAAATATATGCAACAAGGTAATCAGCATCGATTTACATTCCAACTGTACTGTTGTCGATATGTCCAGATATAATTTGTAAGTTACTGGACAGTGTCACCTATGCAGTCTGCTGCTTGACTATAATTCAGCTGGGTTGATTCTTTTAAACCTAGTTCCCAGAAAAATGAGGGACTTTTTTATTAATTCTTTGCTATTATGTACAGTTAAACTAGTCATATAGTAGAATAGTAGTGATCCTGCTGGTAACAGAAAACCTATTCAATTAGAAATAGACTCTCTGAGTCCTCCTATCTTTATAACATCCCAGTAAGATCACATAATTGTTTATCAATATTGACTACCTCATTACATAAACAAAAGTTTGTGTTCTTTATTTATTGATTGAACAAATATTTATTGAGTATGCCTTATGTGCCAGAGATTGTAGACACCAGGGATTTGGAAATGAATAAAGTAGAAAAAATAAAGCAAAACCCCTGACTTTTACTGAGTTTATATTTAAACAGGTGAAAAGCTAAAGTAAATAATTAAATAAATCATTGAGTATATAAGATTATAACAAGTGTGATAGAGTTTTTCCAAAAAAAAAAACAAATCATGAAATTGGTGAATATATAACAGAAGGGAAAGATTGTATTTTAAGTTAAGTGGTTACAGAGACCTTATCAATAAGGTTATATTTCACTACTAGGGTAATCCATGCAGCTATTTGCAGAGATCTTTCTAGTGCAAAAGTGTTAACACACATAAGAATATTTTTGACCTGTCAGGGAACAAAGAAGGCAATGGCGGAAGAGAGAGAGAAGTGGGAGAAGATTGCTGAAGACCCAAAGGTGGTAAGGTGTTTGATCATATCGTGATTCCAAAAGCTCTGGTTTTAACTATGAATGAAATGGGAAACCTCTGGAAAGTTTGGAGCAAGGAAGTTATGTCACTCCAGCTGCTAAGTTGAGTATAGTACATGGTGGGCACAGGTGGAAAAGAGAAGACCAGTGGAGACTCTATGGTTGTAATGCAACAGCCACACAATGGCAGTTGAATCAGTGAAATACCTGCTATTGCACACATTGGTTACACAAACCCCATTGCAGTTTTCCCATCTAGAAAATTATGAGTCAGATTTGATGACCTCTTAAGTTATTTTAAGCTTTAATATCTCATTAGTCTTTGAGTGCCCTAAAATGGAAGTCACAGCCAATTAAAGTAGAAAATAAGCTCAGTCAGACAAGTGAAATATTATTGTGTATGACAAGATTCCTACTCCTCTACCTTCTTTTAAACTGTATTTGTATTTGCAGAGCAGCAGTGGAATTGAGAATGTAGCTGTCACAGTCATAACAGAAGACAGATGGCACAAGCAAATTAGGATGTTTTGAAGGAGATTTGTAAATAAATAGACTACCTACTGAGAGGGATGTAAGGTGTAGAGGATCCACAGTGGAGTGTATACACAGTGGAGTGTATGGCTCCTTGACTAGCAGCCATGGAGCAGCCACCCCATTTAGGCCCAAAAGATAAAGGAGGCTGGGGAGAAAGAGTTTACTGAAATTAGAATAGAAAGGGAGCTTTATATAACAGACATTTTCAAAGGAAGAGTGAGCCATTATGGAGAGAAACACCAGTGTAGCATTACCTCTCAAGGATATAATCAGGGCAATAAATACCCCAACCTCACTTTCCTCTCTTAGTGTTCTTCCTCCATCCAATTTCCATCTTCTCTCTGAGTAGAGAGCAGAGCTAGAAATTGATACATTCCATACAGATTCCCCCTAACCTCAAAGGCTCAAAGGATAAAGAACACAGGAGAGAAAGTTAAAGAGTAGCCCTCAGGCACTGCACTCCAGCCTGGGTGATAGAGTGAGACTCTGTCTCGAAAAAAAAAAAAAAAAAAAAAAAGAAAGAAAGAAAGAAAGAAAAAAGAGTAGCCCTCAGGGGCAACTAGAAGATAACTGGCACAGAAGGCAAGAGAAATGCCTTGGTTTATTTGTTCTCTTATTCATACACTCAAAAATAAGATTATTAAATATAGCCAACATATCAGTACCAGTAATAGACATTGGGTTTATGATGATGGTTCAGAGGGAAAAGAGATCACAGAACCCCAAAAATTATCCCAATCTACTCTGTATTTCACAAATAATTGCACAAAGTAGAGATAAACAGAAAATGTTCTACACTAGAGAGGCAGTCTAGTTCTAGTATCACTGTATTTCTATAGAGAAGGTCAAGACTCTAGAAATTCCATCTAAAAGTGAAAGCAGCAACACTCAAGACTCACAAGTGCAAACAGGTATGAGAAATTTTGGGAGGGAACCCTGTACCTTGAAAATCAGTGGTTGTACCTGTGTGTGAAAATATAGGTTATAGTCAACTAGAGAATAAGTTGGAATCCTGGGCTTAGTTCTGATTAAACTCTACCCAAACTAATCAAACCTACTAACTAATGGCCATTTCTATTGGTTTAAATATGATTTAATAGTGTAGCCAAAATATTTGTAAAATAGAAGTCAGTTCACATCACTTCTCACTCACAACACCCCAGTGGTTCAGCCAACCCCTGAAAATCAAAGCAGCGTTTTATCTCATATCATCTATAAGAACCTAAGTAAACTGGCCCTCCTCTTCTTGCTACCTCTCCATCACCATGTCCACCTGTGCTCCACACTCCTTTGTCTGCCCTGCTTCAGCCATTCCTTCTTTTAACTGTTCTTGAACACGACACACTTGCTTCCAACACAAGACTTTTGCAATCTGTTATCTGTCAGAAATGTTTGGATTTTTTTAAAGATAGCTGCAAAGCAAATGCCTCATATTTATGCTTATCTGTCCCTGTATCATTGATACTTTCTCTGACCACCTGATGTAAAATAAAAATTTCTCATTCCAGTTGACCCCCAGCAAGATTCTCTGTAATCAGTTTCTCTGCTTTGTTTTTCTTCATAGCATTTATCATTATTAGTCCACCATACATTTTACTTACTTCTTTATCGCCTTTTCATCACAGCCAAATCTTCATTACCACAAGAGCAGAGATTTTGTTTTTGTTTTTGTTTTGTTCATGGTTTTATCCACAGGGATTAAACATTTATAGACTAACAAATGGTGGATGCTCAGTACAACTTGTAGAATAAATTGACAATAAAAGCCATGAATTCTAGGGTAGCATACTGAAAGATAAACATGACCAGGTAATAATTTCACATCTCACTAAAATTTCAGTTTAAAAATTAGGAAGAGAAAGGAAGTTCTTGAAAGTGGTCGATCATATAAATCATTTTCTACATTTTATAACAAATAATGCCAGAATAAAGGTCTACTAGAAATGAAAGAACGAAACTCGCAGAAGTAGCATGGTAAATAAAGAGAGGTTTTTTGCTTGATAAAGAAAGGCTATTTAACTATCTTCTGAGTGGATACTAAGAGAAGTATGAAGAAAAACTGTAAAATAAAATACAAAATGTTTGCTAACGATAGAAAATAAGTTGAAGCATTTTTAACAGCTATAAGAGATTATGGAAAATAAAATAATCACAATCATGAATCACTTAATGAGGGGGATATGTTCTGATAAAGGCATCATTAGGCAATTTCATTGTTTTGCAAACATGATAGCATGAACACAAACCTAGATGATATAACCTATCACACACCTGGGCTATATTGTATAATCTATTACTCTTAGGCTACAAACCTGTACAGCATGTTACTATAGTGAATACTATAAGCAACTATAGAAAAATGTTATTTGTACACCTAAACATAGAAAAGATATGGTGAAAATACCACTTTATAATCTTTTGAGACCACCATCATGTATGTGATTGGTCCTTGACCAAAACACCATTTGGTAGTGAGTGACTGCATTTCCTTTTCTCTCTCTAGCTTATTTGTGTAATTTATATAATTACATGTCTGATTATTTTAAATAATTTCAAAAATAGAAAATACACTGAGTATTCCTGGAGTGAGTTTGTCTCTGAATTATTTTATCCTATTGAAATTTCAAACACTGTTTTCAAATGTATTATTCCGTGGAGAGATCTTTTTTACGCCCTAGTGAGAAGAGTAAGAATGAAGGAATTATTGCTGTTATTTCACTAGGTCATAAAATTTAGCTTCAGAGAAAGAGTTCTGTTTACTTATCATAGACACATTTGTAAAATTGAGACAAATTTAGCTCACCTGATTTTTAGCCAGTGTTTATCCATCCATATCTAACATATGGAAACAAGTCTAACAGAGATCACAAGCTTGTATGCAATGTATAGTGGTGCTTCAACTTTGCTTTTCAATATTGTGTTGGCTATTCTGGATCTTTTGCTCCTCCATATAAATTTTAGAATCAGTTTGTCGATATCCAAACAATCTCTTGCTGAAATTTTGATTGAGATTGTATTAAATTATAGGTCAAGTTGAGTTGACAGTATTGCATCTTTCTGCCCGTGAATGTGAATATCACTAAATTTATGTAGCTTTTCTTGTTTTCATTCATGAGTTTTTTAGTTTTCCTTGTATAGATATTTTACATATTTTGTTACATTTATACATATGCATTTTATGTTTGTGGGGTGCTAATATAATTCGCATTGTCTTTTTAATTTCAAGTTTCACTTGTTCATTGAGAATGTAATTTTTTTCCATATTTTCTGCATAGATGATCACATCATCTGTGAACAGTTTTATTTTTCTTTAATTAATATACTTTTTATTATCTAATTTTGTCTATTCCATTATCTCATAATTCCAGTATAAAGTTTAAAAGCTGCAATGGCATGCATGTTTAAAAGAAAATATAAAGTTTACAAGCAGTAGTGCTAGCAGACATCCTTCCCTTGTTCCTAATCTTTGTGGGAAATCTAGTTTCTTTTCATTAAGTGTAATGTTAGCTCTGGCCCTTTTTGTTTGTTGTAGATGTTACTATCAACGTGAGAAATATTTCTTCTATGCTTAGCTGATAAAAGCTTTTATCATGAACAGATATATTTTGTCAGATGACTTTTGCATCTATTCATTTGATCATGTAATTTTTTTTCTCCAGCCTATTATTGTGATGAATTATATTAATTCATATTTAATGGAAAATTGGCCTTTCAAACCTTGAATAATTTCCAATTTGTCATTATGTGTAATTTCTTTTATTCATTGCTTGATTAAATTTGGTATTATTTAGTTGTTTTAAATTTCAGACTGTAGAAAATTGGTATAATTTTTTTTTAAACATTTGTTAGAATTCACCAGTGAATCCATTTGGGCCTGGCTATTTCTGTTTTGCAAGAATGTTAATTATTAATTACATTTTCACAGATACAAACCTATACAGATTATCTATTTCTTCTTGTGTGATAGTTGATAATTTTTGTCTTTTAAGGAATTGGTTCATTTCATCTAGGTTCGCCAATATGTGGCCATGGTGATGTTTACAATATGTCTTTGTCATATTATAATGTTCCTAGAAATTGTAGAAGCATCCCGTCTTTCATTTCTGATATTAGTAATTTGTGTCCTCTCTCTTTTTATTTTAGTTAGCCTGGATAGATGCTTATGGAATGTACTGATGCTTTCAAAAAAGCAGCTTTGGTTTCATCAATTTTCTCTATTGATTTTCTATTTTCATTGCGATCACTTTCTGCTCTAATTCTTGTATTTTGTTTCTTCTTCCTACTTTAGATTTAGTTTCCTCTTATTTTTCTAATTTCCTAAGGCAGAAGCTTAGACAACTGATTTTAGATCCTTCTTCTTTTTAAGTATTTGCATTTAATACTACAGATTTTGCTGTAAGACTTGCTTTCACTGCATTCCACAAATTTTTATAAGTTGTGTTTTCATTTTATTTAGTTCAAAATAATTTTAAGTTTCTCTTGACTTCCTTCTTGATCCATGAGTTATTTAATAGTGCATTGTTTAATCTCCATCTCTGTTGGGATTTCCTATCATCTTTTTGTTTTTAATTTCTAGTTAGTTATATCATGGGCTGAGAGCAGTAATATATGATTTCTATTCTTTTAAATTTGTGGTTCAGAATGTGGTCTATCTTGGTGTGTGTTCCATGTGAATTTGAAAAGAATGTGTATATTCTGCTGTTGTTGGATGAAGTAGACTGTAGATGTCAATTATATCCAGTTGATTGGTAGCATTGTTGAGTTTAACTGTGTCTTTACTGATTTTTTTGTCTACTTAATCTGTCCATTTCTGACAGAGGAATGTTGAAGTCTCCAAGTATGATAGTGGATTCATCTATTGTGGGTGCATATGCATCATGGACTCCTGCATTGTCTTGGAGAACTGACCTGTTTTTCATGTAATTTTTATTTCTGACAATTTCCCTTGCTTTAAGGTCTGCTTTGTCTGAAATTAATGTAATACTCCTGCTTTCTTATATTATTGTTAGCATGATGTATTTTTTTTTACTATTCATTTACTTTTAATCTATATGTGTCATTACATGTAAAGTGGGTTTCTTACAGACAACATGTCATTGGGTCTTGTTTGATCCACTTGATTTCACTTGTTCACTGGCACATTTAAATCATTGACATTCAAAGTAATTGTTGATATAATTGGATTATTATTATCATATTTGTTTGTCATTTATCATTATTATTATATATTTGCTTTCTATTTTTGGACCTTGTGCTTTGTTCCTATTTTTGTCATCTACTCTTCTGTCTTTTGTGATTTTAGTTGAGCATTTCATTTTTTCTCCTTTCTTAGCACATCAGTTATGCTTCTGTTTTTGCATTTTTAGTGGGTACCCTAGAGTTTTCAATATACATTTGAGATTAACCCAAGTACACTTTCAAATAAGAGTGTACAATCTCACAGTTAGTGTACCTTAGTATAACAAAAGAGCCCTAATTTCTATCGAGTTTCTCCAGATAACAGGCCTTGTTAATAAAAAACAAAAACAAAAAACAAAACAGAACAGAGTGTTCTGGCATATATCAAAATCAGAACGCTGGTTCTGACATTTGTTCTCTCTACTAACTGCACTTTTTGCCTTTTAGTGTGCATTGTAATATTTTCTTCACAGCTATACATAATGTGCTGGGTAAAGGGAAATGCTATAAATAAGCTTTTGATATTGTGATGGTAAAATGTGTGTTATAGGGGAAGCATTCTATAACCTTGGGATTAGGTCTCAGAGATTTCATGATCCAATGTCCTCTCATTCCTTGTATCATTTATGTCATTCATTTCACTTAAATAAGCATATATAATCATATGCCTTAGAGTTTTTAATGCTAAGACTTATCTACTCTTGAGTTTCCAGTCAGATTAGAGATTTTCTATCCTGAAACTGGCTCCTGTGGCAGTTTCTGCTGCTGAGTGTCCACTTAACTCAGCTGTAACTCCCTGTATTCACCCATCTGGGTCTCTAATCTTGGAGATGGCTGTTGGCCCCATGTCCTCCCCTTTCTTATGGAAACAAAAAGAGTTGATTTTTCAGTCTGTTAAGCTTTTCACTTGTTTTTAAACAAGGGTGGTAATTTCCAAACTCTTCACATGTGAAACTAGAAATGAGAGATAGTTAACAAATTTTTTTTTAAGACAGAGTCTCGCTCTGTTGCCCAGGCTGGAGTGCAGTGCCATGATCTCGGCTCACTGCAACTTCTGCCTCCTGAGTTTAAGTGACTCTCCTGCCTCAGCGTCCCAAGTAGCTCGGATTACAGGCTCTTGCCAGGATGCCTGGCTAATTTTTGTGTTTCTAGTAAAATGGGGTTTCACCATGTTGGCCAGGCTGGTCTTGAACTCCAAATCTTAAGTGATCTGCCTGTCTCAGCTTCCCAAAGTGCTGGGATTACAGGCATGAGCCACTGCACCCGGCCAATAGATTTTTCTGTTTGCGTGTATAGTTTATTGGAACATAAGAAATATTATAAATATAGATGTTATCCAGGACTTGGTTTTTCAACTACACAGTATTAATTAGTTTTATGCAAATGTCCAGAACCTAGGGAGAAAACAAAAACTCTTGTTAGAATGCTGATAGTCAAAAAAGTGAATAGCTGGAAATAGTATAATATTTTTAATTTCAGAAAGGCAGATATAAAAAACATTGTGTATTTTGATATGTGTAATGTTTATAGAGCGTGTTCACTCTTACTATTAGTCAACTTGTGTCTTAGAATCTGTGCATGTAACTGAAAATAATTTGTAATTTAAGTATGTATGTGTGTGTTTATGTAGCAAGTGTTAGTAAACTTCTGCTCTCAGGCCAAGTTCAGCCCTATGCCTGCCTGATTTTATAAGTAAAGCTTTTTTGAAAACCACCAAACCCATTTATTTAAATATTTTCTAGGGCTACTTTCATGCTACAATTGTTCAGTTGAATAGTTGTAATGGAGAACCTATATGGTCTAAAAAAAAAACTCAAAAAATTTACTGACACTTTACAGAAAAGCATTTACTGAACTCTGATGTTAGCATTTGTTAAATGCATAATAAGCTTGTCCAACCCATGGCCTGTGAACCACTTGTGGCCCAGGATGGCTTTGCATGAAGCCAAACAGAAATTCGTGAACTTTCTTAAAATGTGAGATTTTTTTTGTATTTCATTAAGTTAGTCTTCGACCTCTGATATCCTTTCTTCTGCTTGATCAATTTGGCTATTCAAACTTGTGCATATTTCACTAAGTTCTTGTGTTGTATTTTTCAACTCCGTTAGTTCATTTATATTCCTCTCTATATTGTCCATTCTTTTTAGCATTTCGTCAAACTTTTTTCAAAGTTCTTAGTTTCTTTACATTGGGTTAGAACAAGTTCTTTCTGTATTTTGTTTGTTTTTGTTGCTTTTTTTTTTTTTTTTTTTTTTAGCTCAGCAGCTATCATTAGTGTTAGTGTATTTTATGAGTGGCCCAAGGCAACTCTTCTTATTTCAGTGTGACTCAGGGAAGCCAAAAGATTGGACACCCCAGCCGGGCCTGGTAGCTTATGCCTGTAATCCCAGCACTTTGGGAGGCCGAGGTGGGCGGATCACGAGGTTAAGAGATTGAGACCATCTGGCCATGATGAAACCTCGTCTCTACTAAAAATACAAAAATTAGCTGGGTGTGGTGGCACGCGCCCGTAGTCCCAACTACTCGGGAGGCTGAGGCGGAAGAATTGCTTAAACCCAGGAGGCAGAGATTGCAGTGAGCCAAGATTGTGCCACTGTACTCCAGCCTGGTGATAGAGCAAGAATCCATCTCAAAAAAAAAAAAAAAGAAAAGAAAATTGGACACCCCTGAATTGTATAATATATATTATATTCTATGTATGTGTGTGCCTGTGAGTGTGTAAGTCAGAAAACTAACCAATATGTGAGAGTAGGAAGACTACAATGTGTGAAGGAGAGGAAAGTGTCCAAAATATAGTAATTGTAAAATATAATTACACATTGCTCTGGAGTTTTCCCTGGTGAATGCTCTTTTTCTATACATTAACTTGACAGAGATTTGCCGGCAGAATTTGAATCATTTAAAGAGACTTTAATAACCATACCTGAACATCACCCAGATTTCTGATTTAATTGGCCTTGAGAGTACCTGGAGAGTGATTCTAACATATAAGCAAGTTATCAAAACTACTTATTTAGTGTATTGTCATTTTAGAAATACTTAAAATATAAGGTTAACCTTTGCTTACTTTATTGACAAATTTTGTGCTTCTACCCTATTGAAGTTACAGAGCTACCTATCTTCTTAGATGATAGTCTATCACACATCATTTTTAGAAGACTTTAACATTTTCTTAAAATAATATGAAAGAGTAATACAATGAACATATTTTTTTTTTGAGACGGAGTCTTGCTCTGTCACTGGGCTGTAGTGCAGTGGCACAATCTTGGCTCATTGCAACCTCCGCCTCCTGGGTTCAAGTGATTATTGTGCCTCAGCCTCCCAAGTAGCTAGGACTTCAGGCACATGCCACCATGCCCGGCTAATTTTTGTATTTTTAGTAGAGATGGGGTTTCACCATGTTGGCCAGGATGGTCTCCATCTCTTGACCTCGTGATCTGCCCACCTCAGCCTCCCAAAGTGCTGGGATTACAGGCTTGAGCCACCGTGCCCAGCCAAATGAACATAATTTTAGATATATTGTACTTCTATATGGAAATCCTCAGCCTTGTCAAAAACTTTATAGTCAGATGCCTACATTCATAGTGGGATCACTTTTAGAATCTCTGTGGTACAACAGGAACAAAGCAGACTGATTGAATTGTATTATCTTCTCAAATATTGTGAACAGAATTGTAGCCAGGGATAAAATTTTCTGAAATATTAAACAACACTTAGTAAAGCTTTGAAGAATATACTGCAATTCTTCCTTGACTTACATAGCAGGTACATTCCTCAAAAATTGACTGCATATTAAACTTTGCAAGAATACTGTGCTTATATGTGAAATGGAATTAGCTTATACATTCAAATAATTTCAAAAGGATTTTTCGCCTTTGTGAAGATCTACAGATATCATCCTTAAAACACCACTGATGCAGGAAACATGTCTTTGTGAGGACTGTCCTTAGCATTGTAGGGTACAGAACAGCCTTGTTCCTTCATTAGTAACTTTCTCCAATGATTGCGACAATCCCTGTTGTACCACATTTCCAGGATACTCCCAGGAATCAGTGACACTTTTTCTAAGAATCTCTGGTGTAGGTCATCTTATTAGACATTATTAGTATCATGATTAGTTTTACTTTCAGAGTAATATCCCATTATAACAGGTGAATCAATCAAGCAATAATGTTTTCTACCATATATATATATATATATATATATATATATATATATATATATATTATATATTTGAGACAGTCTCATTTTGTTGCCCAGGCTGAAGTGCAGTGGTGCAATCTTGGCTCACTGCAATCCTCACTTCCCCAGTGCAAGTGATTCTCCTGCCTCAGCCTCCCGAGTAGCTGGGATTACAGGCTTGAGCCACTGCTCTGGGCCTCTACTGTAATGTTTATATCTGCAAAAGTTATCACATATTTTGAGGCTTCAGCATCACAAAAGTAATAGGAAAACTGTTTTGGTTACAGACTAACTTCAGAAAAGACGACTCAAGTTTTACATATTTGAGAAAGCAAAAGTAGAGTGACTTTGTGTTGTAATTTAAAAAATTTATCTCAGGGATTTAAGTTTCAGAGCGCTGCTTTTTAAAAACAATCCCTGACTGCTAGATGTAAGATGCATATTAAATTATAATGAAGACAAGAGGAAGTGTCAGTGTTTCAATCACAATTAAAATAAAAGTAGGGAGGACTTTGCACTGTTATGTGCATTAAGTTATCAATCTATAATAGCTCATGCAGTTCTCACATTAATCCTATTAATGGTACTTAGCTTTATTCCCAGTTAAAGATGAGGAAACTGAAGCAGGTCATGGATTTTTAAAGCAATTGTATATTTATTTTCTGTTTATTCTTTTTATTAAAATTAAGATATTATTGTAAAGAACATGATCTATTTAATGAATAAAAGGTAACATTTTATTATTTTGAAATGTAAATATCCATAACTGTAGAATCTATATCTTATAATAAATAGTGCCTCAGCAAGATAACGGGCTGTATGTTATTGATAAGAACTTGAAAGTACCTAATAAAATAAACTTCCCAACATAAGATAAAATACAAATAAGTCAAAACAATATACACATACAGAGACAGAGAGAGACATGGATGTGTGTACAGAGAACTTTATGTTGAAATCTATAGTATGTTAATCAAATAAACAAGAGAAACTTTCAGTAAATGAAGACACATTATGTTCATGAAGAGGAAGATTTAATACCTTAAGCATGTTATTTCTGCCTCCAGAAAACAATCTCTAAAATCAATGCTCTTCTACTGAATTTATGAAAAGGTTTTATTATGAATTTTGACAAGGTGACTCAGAAGTTTATATAGATGGAAAATCTAAAGAACAGCTAAGCAATCCTGAAGAAGAATAGGTTGCATGAACTTATGCAACCAAATATAAGAATTTATTATAAGTTCTTATGAAATATTTTCATGATATTTGTGCTGGAATAGGAATACAGACTGATGATAGAAGACAGTAGAAATTCCAGAAACAGATTTTCACATATTTACAAATCTGACATGTTGGTGTAGTAGCTTGGCCGGTGTAGTAGCTCATGCCTGTTATCCCAGCACTGTGGGAAGCCAAGGTGGGTAGATCTCAAGGTCAGGAGTTTAAGACCAGCCTGGCCAATACAGTAAAAGCCTGTCTCCTCTAAAAATACAAAAGTTAACAAGGCGTGGTAGCAGGTGCCTGTAGTCCCAGCTACTTGGGAGGCTGAAGCAGGAGAATTACTTGAACCTGGGAAGCAGAGGTTGCAGTGAGCTGAGATCGCACTGTTGCATTCCAGCCTGGGTGACAGAGTGAGACTCCATCTCAAAAAAAATAAGGTAAAATAAAACTTATGAAATGTTGCTATAAATAAAAAGGAAAAGAATCAGTACAAATGTAGAGAAATCATATAAACATAATTTCAAAAAGGAGGAATCATGAAAGATGGATTAAGAAAAAACAATCATTTTAGAAGAAAATCAGGTATCTGAGACATCAATTCCTGGTAGAAGTGAACAGAGAAACTCAGCTTGTTGTACGTGATCATTCCTCAAATCATCACTAGGCTCACACTGAGATCATTGAGACATTTATTACCTTCTCCAGAGGTCTGGCCTGCAGACCCTGATTTAACAACGAATGAATAAATGCACTCTTACACCTGGTTTTGTGATTTAAGTGGGCTAGGGATGGTCTTCAGCTGCTTTCAGAGGGGGAAATGCAGCCCATCGAACAAGACTCCCTGTGCATCCACACATTTATTCCATAAAGTTTTCATAACAGAGTTTCTAAGTTAACACACTTGTGGATAATTAATATAGTTAAAAGAGTGGTTTTACAAATGATAGAAGCTTTAGGTTCCAGGCCCAGAGTAAACACTATTCGTGGATAAGTCCCCTTTGATCCCTCCCTGGGAGGACCATCCAGCACAAAGTTTAGATGAGTAAACAGTTGAGTAGAGACAAAGGGATGTGGGGTAAACAGACTTAAACTGGGAAAGCCTTTATCATCCCTGTCTCTTCTCTAGTATTGGACCAGCCGCTTTTGGCCTGTCCCAGTAAAATCTTTTGGCCTTCCAAAAGGTATGAGAATAATCTATAACTTTCCCTAATATTTTGCTGATGCCACCTCAGTGAATTCCAACAGACCATTATCATATCATATTAAAAGTCCAGGAGTTTCTTGTACTTAGAATAAGATCACCCTTAATGGCCAATCTGCCTCCACCCCTCTATCTTTGATAATGACCACTTCACCAAAAAAATTTTTCATGGGAATATCTCTTCAAGCTTTTCTCCCAACTTTTGTCATTTCCCAAAAGAAACCATTGTCACAGGTTATCTCTTATCTCTTTAATTTCCATAAGGCTTTATATTATTTCTTTTTTTTATTTTTGAGATGGAGTCTCACTCTGTAGCCCAGGCTGGAGTACAGTGGCATGATCTCGGCTCACTGCAACCTTTGCATCCTGGGTACAAGCGATTCTCCTGCCTCACCCGCTGGAGTAGCTGGGATTACAGGCATGAGCCACCATGCCTAGCCATAATTCCTCTTTTAAGCATAATTTCCACCACTCTCCAACACTTAAAAGCTTTTCCCTTGCCCTTTGGAACATAGAATATGTCATTAATACACTTATTTATGTCCTCAACCCCTTCTCTGATCACTCTCTTCTCCTTCTCCTTTTAAGTAAACCTGAACCTTCTGTAAGATCTCATATGCTCTCCCTGTAAGTTATCTTCTATGGTTGGTGTTTGCTTTTTCAAATCAGTGGATCTAATAGGTCCAAATAATCCTTTTTTTCTTCTTGTCCTTATTACTATTTTCAAATCACTTTTACTATTTCCCATAGAAATCACCCAGTTTTGAATCTCATATCAAAAACCCAATTCCCAGACAACCTATGAAATAGTAAAAAATATTGGCAAACCGTATATCTGATAAAAGGTTAAGATCCAAAGTAAATAAAGAGATCGAACAATTCAATAGCAAAAAGCAACCTAACTGATTAAAAATGGGCAAAGGACTTGGGTGGATATTTTTTGAAAGAAGACACACAAATAGGAAACAAATGTAAAAAAATGCTTAGCATCACTAATCATCAGGGAAATGCAAAGTTAAAATTCAATGAGATGCTACCTTACATCTGTCTACAATGCAATAGTAGCTCTCACCTATCCACAATATTACCACATGTTGAGATTCCCTCAGGGTGACTGTCAAAATATTAGGGAAATATTAGGGAAAGTTATATATTATAGTCTCAAACATTTTGGAAGGCTGAAAGGTTTTATTGGGACAGGCTGAAGGCAGTCAGAGGAAGAAATAGGGATGATAAAAGGCTTTCTCAGTTTAAATCTGTTTACCCACATTCCTTTGTCTCTACTCTGTTTATTCATATAAACTTTGTGCTGGTTGGCCCTCTCAGTTGGAGGTCAAAGGAGAATTACTCATTGATGGTGTTTACTCTGGGCCCTGGAACCTAAAGCTTTTATCGTTTGTAAAACCTTGTAAAACTCTTTTAACCAGGTGAATTATCCACAATCATATTGACTTAGAACCTCTGTTATGAAATTCATACCAAATAAATGTGAGGATGGAGAAGGAGTCTTTGTAGTTTGGCTGCGTATCACCCTCTGAAAGCAACTGATGACCATTCCTAGCCCACCTGAATCACTGAACCAGGTGTGAGAGTACATTTATTCATGTTAAGTCAGGGTCTGCAGGACAGACCTCCACAGGTGGCGATCAACATCTCAACCACACACCTGTTGGAATGACCATCATCAAAAAGATAAAAGGTAACAAGTGTTGGCACAAACGTAGAGAAAAGGGAACCCTGTATACCGTTTGTGGAAACGTAGTTGGGACAGCTTAAGAAAAACCTTATGAAAAACAGTTTGAAGGTTCCTCAAAAACTTAAAAGCAGAACTACCACATGACCCAGCAATCCCTTTACTGGGTATATATTCAAAGGAAATGAAATCAGTATCACAAAGAGGCAGCTGTACTCCCATGTTCAGTACAGCATTATTCACTATAGCCAAGATATGGAATCAATCCATCAATGAGTGAATGGATAAGGAAAATGTACTAAAACAATGCAGGCTTTGAAAGAGATGCAAATTCTTCCATTTGAGACAACATGGTTGAACTCGAAAAGCATTATGTTGTGACAGGCACAGAAAGGAAAATACTATGTTATCTTACTTATATGTGGAATCTAAAAAACTCAAACTATAGAAGTTATAGAGGCAGACAGTAAAATGGTGATTACCAGGGGCTGGGTGGGGAGTTTGAAGGAGACATTCATCAGAAGAAACAAAACTTCAGTTAGACAGGGGGAATACATTCAGACAGGGGGAATACATTCAGAAGAATGTATTGTACCACATGGTGACAATAAATAATAACAACATACTATATACAGCAAAAGTGTTAAGAGAATTGATTTCAAAAGGTCACGTTCTCTACACAGTCTCAAACGCTCTGTGGTCACACCCTAGTATTTGTAAATACAATAATGACATCTATTCTATTTCACCAATTTCAAAATTCCCATGACCACCATTTCCAATCTTTCCCACTCACTTTGTTTAATACTGTGACTCAGAAAGTAATTTAGAACCACTCAAATATTTGATCTTATTATCTTTTTTCATGTCTATTCACTTTTCTCTTATAATCATTTGCCTTTTCTGCCCAGCTTAAATCTACTAGTGTATCTTTATCATCATTTTATTTTATATATATTCAACTCTTCATTTCTTCCCTTGCTTCCTACACTTACATCACAAAAATTACAATTATATTTAATTCTAACTCTTTACTTATCACACATTAGTATCTGTAAAATTAAATATGACTGGAGAAAAACAGAGCTACACATTTTAAAGTTGTGCTGTCTAGTAATGATACCATATTTGCTTTATCTACTTAATCTCTTACACTTATAATTATTTTCTTTTTTCTCCTCTAATTTTTAAATATTCTTTCAACAATCACTCTCTAGAGATAATTTTTATTCCAGTTAATGAGAAAATAGAATTAAACATAAGAGAATTCTCACTAGCTTCCACCACATTTATCTACCCACCTACATCCAACTTACATACTCTGCCTTTTTTCCTATTAACAATGATAAATTGTCCAAATTCCTAAGAGTGAAATGGTTGTGGGGAAAAACCATTTCACTATTTTACTAAATCCTATGCATCAGTCTCCTGAGTCGACTTTTCCTTCTCTACTGAATTATTCCTATAAGCATACAAATATGCTGTAATGTCTCTCTCATTCAGTGAGACTGTGGCAGAAACCATCCCAACTATTCAGACATTTCCTCTTGAAAAACAGAAAATAACAGAGAACACCATACAACTGTCAACATAACAGAACCTGCAAAGTTTACATCATAAGGGGGCTCCCTAGGAAATAGACTGTAAGACAGAGATTGGTCTATTACTGGGAGATTTATTGGAAAGTGCTCTCAGAATAAACACTTTAAAGAAGTGGACAGCAGAATTGGGGAGAAGGAGAAATTAAAAAGTCATATAGTTACAACAGATCTTTGTTATCTGTAAAGGATTATGACAGAGGTCACATGTCTGGAGATAGGGTGGCCTTTCAGGGTTGTTCCAAGTCAAGGTGAGCCATTTGGGCTTATGTGGTGCCATGTTTCCCAGAAACAGGATTCCAGCTGTCCTTGGAAAGAGGCACAACCGTCAGTGAGTCAGGCCGTTTTAGCTGAGGACAATTCCTGAAGAGGAACTCAGCAGTGCCTGACAGAATATGCGCCTCCTTTCTAAAAAGGTTCCTGGATGGTACACCCACAGCAAATTGCTACATTATATTTTCAGAAAAAATAAAAAGCAGGAAATTTAAAATCCCAAATTGTGTGTAAATTCTCCCTAAGGTAGAGCTAAATAGAAAAACCATGTGAGTGATACCTGACTTCTCTCTCTTTCATATCCCCAAACAATCTAAGGTGTATCCACCTCTTACCATCTCCTCCACTCATGCTAGCACCCAAGTAATCAATTTTCAGAATCTTCTAAAATACAGTAACAGCCTCCTCAGTTGTCTCTGTACTACCACCCTTTCCCCACATTATTCAATTCTTATTACAGGAAATTAGGTGATCTTATTAAATATAAATTATCTTTGCATTACCTTCCAATTAAAAACCTTCTATCTCATTCAAAATAAAAGAAAGTCCTTCCATGGACTTGAAAGACCCCCTGTAAGATATGGTCCTGAATATTGTGGCCTGTCATGATCAGACATCCTCCTTATCTGTAGACCCTGCCAACTTGGTTTTCTTACTGTTCCTAGAACAGTCCAGACATTGTTTTGCTTCACAGGATTTGCAAATGATGTATCCCCTTTTTTCTATGTATTCCCTCAGTAACAGCATTACTCACTTCCCTATCTCCTTCTGATCTTTATTCTATTCACCTTCTCAATGAATCCTTCTCTAACTACTCAATTTCAATTTGTTGTGTCTTGATACAACTTAATACTACATATATACTTAAATTTGTTGTTTATTGCCTGCTTTCTCTAACTAAAATGGTAGCTAGAAATCACCCTTATTTTTTTATTATTATTATACTTTGAGTTCTGAAGTACATGTGCAGATCTTGCAGGATTGTTACATAGGTATACACATGTGATGGTGGTTTGCTGCCTCCATCCCCCCGTCACCTACATTATGTATTTCTCCTAATGTTATCCCTTGCCCATCTCTCTACCTGCTGCTCTCACTCCCCTAGCTCCCCAACCCCCAATACACCCCAGTGTATGATGTTCCCCTCCCTGTGTCCATGTGTTCTCATTGTTCAACACCCACTTATGAGTGAGAACATGTGGTGTTTGGTTTTCTGTTCTTGTGTTAGTTTGCTGAGAATGATGGTTTTCAGATGCATCCATTTCCCTGCAAAGGACATGAACTCATTGTTTTTTATGGCTGCATAGTATTCCATTTGTATATGTGCCACATTTTCTTTATCCAGTCTATCCCTGATGGGCATTTGGGTTGATTCCAAGTCTTTGCTATTGTAAACAGTGCCACAGTGACATACGTTTGCATGTGTCTTTATATAGAACAATTTATAATCTTTTGGGTACATACCCAGTAATGAGATTGCTGGGTCAAATGGTATTTCTATTTCTAGATCCTTGAGGAATTGCCACACTGTCTTTCACAATGGTTGCACTAATTTACAATCCCACCAATAGTGTAAAAGTGTTCCTATTTCTCCACATCCTTTCCAGCATCTGTTGTCTCTAGATTTTATAATGATCGTCATTCTAACTGGCATGGGATGGTATCTCAATGTGGTTTTGATTTGCATTTGTCTAATGACCAGTGATGATAAGCATGTTTTCATGTTTGTTGGCCACACAAATATCTTCTTTTGAAAAGTGTCTGTTCATATCGTTTGCCCACTTTTGATGGAGTTGTTTGGTTTTTTCTTGTAAATTTGTTTTAGTTCTTTGTAGATTCTGGATATAAGCCCTTTGTCAGATGGGTAGCCTGCAAAAATTTTTTCCCATTCTGTTGGTTGCTGGTTCACTCTAACAATTGTTTCTTTTGCTGTGCAGAAGCTCTTAAGTTTAATTAGATCCAATTTGTCTATTTTGGCTTTTATTGCCATTGCTATTGTTTTAGTTATGAAGTCCTTGCCTATGCCTATGTCCTGAATAGTATTGCCTAGGTTTACTTCTAGGGTTTGTATAGTTTTAGGTCTTAGTTTAAATCTTTAATCCATCTGGAGTTAATATTTTTATAAGGTGTAAGGAAGGGGTCCAGTTTTTACCTCTCTGCACATGGTTAGCCAGTTTTCCCAACACTATTTATTAAACAGTGAATCCTTTCCACATTGCTCGTTTTTGTCAGATTTGTCAAAGACCAGATAGTTGTAGGTATGTGGCATTACTTCTGAGGCCTCTGTTCTGTTCCATTGGTCTATATCTCTGTTTTGGTACTGGTACCATGCAGTTTTGATTATTGTAGCCTTGTAGTGTAGTCTGAAGTCAGGCAACACGATGCCTCCAGCTTTGTTCTTGTTGCTTAGGATTGTCTTGGCTATGCAGGCTTTCTTTTGGTTCCATATGAAGTTTGAAGTGGTTTTTTCCAGTTCTCTGAAGAAGGTCAATGGTAGCTTGATGGGAATACCATTGAATCTATAAATTACTTAGGGCAGTATGGCCATTTTCATGATATTGATTCTTCCTAACCATGAGCATGGAATGTTTTTCCTTCTGTTTGTATCCTCTCTTATTTCCTTGAGCAGTGGTTTGTAGTTCTCTTTGAAGAAGTCCTCCATGTCCTTTGTTAGTTATATTCCTAGGTATTTTATTCTTTTGTAGCAATTGTGAATGAGAATTCATTCCTGATTTGGCTTTCTGTCTGTCTATTATTGTTGTACAGGAATGCTTGTGATTTCTGCACATTGATTTTGTATCTGAGACTTTGCTGAAGTTGTTTATCAGTTTAAGGAGATTTTGGGCTGAGATGATGGGGTCATCTAAATATATCATGACGTCTGCAAATAGGGACAATTTGACTTCCTCTTTTCCTAACTGAATACTCTTTATTTCTTTTTCTTACCTGATTGCTAGCACTAGAACTTCCAATACCATGCTGAATAGGAAAGGTCAGAGAGGAGACCCATGTCTAGTGCCAGTTTTCAAAGGAAATGCTTCCAGTTTTTGCCCATTCAGTATTATATTGGCTGTGAGTTTGTTGTAGATAGTTTTATTATTTTGAGATATGTTCCATAGATACCTAGTTTATTGAGAGTTATTAGAATAAAGAGCTATTGAATTTTGTTGAAGGACTTCTCCGCATCTATTGAGATAATCATGTGGTTTTTGACTTTGGTTCTGTTTATGTGATGGATTACATTTATAGATTTGTAAACCAGCCTTGCGTCACCAGGATGAAGCCAGCTTGATCATGATAGGTAAGTTTTTTGATGTGCTGTTGCATTTGGTTTGCCAGTATTTTATTGAAGATTTTTGCATCAATTTTCATTAGTGGATATTGGCCTGAAATTTTCTTTTTTAGTTGTGTCTCTGCCAGGTTTTGGCATCAGGATGATGTTGGTCTCATAAAACGAGTTGGGGAGGATTCCCTCTTTTTGTATTGTTTGGAATAGCTTCAGAAGGAATGGTACCAACTCCTCTTAGCATGTCTGGTAGAATTCAGCTGTGAACCCATCTGGACCTGGACTTTGGTTGGTTGGTAGGCTATTAATTGCTGCCTCAACTTCTGACCTTGTTATTGGTCTATTCAGGCATTCAGCTTCTTCCTGGTTTAGTCTCGGGAGGGTGTAAGTGTTCAGGAATTTATCCATTTCTTCTAGATTTAATGGTTTATGGGCATAGAGATGTTTGTAGTAATCTCTGATTGTAGTTTGTATTTCTGTGGAATCGGTGGTGATGTTCCCTTTATCATTTTTTGTTGTACTTATTGATTCTTCTCTCTTTTCTTTTTTATTAGTCTGGCTAGAGATCTATCTATTTTGTTGATCTTTCCAAAAAGACACCTCCTGGTTATTGATTTTTTGAAGGGTATTTTGTGTCTCTCTCTGCTTCAGTTCTGCTCTGATCTTAGTTATTTCTGCTAGCTTTTGAATTTGTTTGATCTTTCTCCTGTAGTTCTTTTAATTGTGACTATAGGGTGTTGCTTTTAGATCTTTCATTGCTTCTCATGTGTGCATTTAGTGCTATAAATTTCCCTCTAGATACTGCTTTAAATGTGTCCCAGAGATTCTGGTATGTTGTGCGTTTATTCTCATTGGTTTTGAAGAACATCTTTATTTCTGCCTAATTTTTACTGGAGACATTTAAATTTTGCATCTGCCATCATAATATATCTTGTCTCTTCTTGCCATATCCATTTGTACCACTGTGGTCCCAGCCACCATCACTTCATCACCTTTAGCTTAGAATGCTGCATTCTTCTCCTAACTGCATTTGGTATTTCCACAGCCCTTCCCCAACCCTTCTGTTTTCTCCCCACATGTCAATCAGAGTGATTCTTTGCAAATATAAGTAAGGCCATATCACATCCCTGTAAAAATTTTTGAAAAGCTATAATACTGAGGAACAAAATCTAAATTTGTTAACGTGACCTACAAGGTTCTGTCTTTTTCTAACCTCATATCTTATCACTATTCTCTTCATTCATTTCTCTAGAATAAAAAATCTGTAATGAAGGAAAGTTATATTTGTCTCTTCTGTTTACTTCTATATTACTAGTACCTAAAAAGGTACTAGCTTACGACAAGAGCTTAACAAATAATTGTTGCATTCAGTTTTCTTCATGCATATTTTCTTTTACTTTCTCATGTTGTAAATTATATTTCCAGTACTGGCTTCAGAACAGGGACAGAAAACTAAACACTGCGTGTTCTCACTCATAAGTGGGAGTTGAACAGTGAGAACACAGGGACACAGAGAGAGGAACATCACACACTGGGGCCTGTCAAGGAGTAGGGGACTAGGGGAGGGAGAGCAGCATTAGGACAAATACCTAATGCATGCAGGGCTTAAAACCTAGATGACAGGTTCGGTTGATGAGTGCAGCAAACCACCACGGCACATGTATACGTATGTAATAAACCTGCATGTTCAGTATGTTCAGCACATGTATCCCAGAACTTAACAGTTAAAAAAAAATTCTGATTTCATTTATTTTTTCATAAGGTGACTTGACATTTCTCCCAATCAGGAGGTGAAATCTGTTTTCTTTCCTTAAAATCTGTATAAAATTATGACTAGAACAGAAATGATGCTTTGTGATCTCCAAGGCTAATCATTAAGTGCATTACAACTTTTTCTAATTCTCTTAAAACATTCACTCTTAAAACCAGGACATCAAACTGCAAGGAAATGGAAATAGTGCATTAAAATCCTACATATTGAGGAACTGACACATGGCCCATGGCCCTGTGTTCTCATATGTGAGTGAATCATCTTGAACATAAATGCTCTACCCCTTAATTAGCCATCTCAATTAATTCCTCATAAAGCAGGGATGAGTCACCCCCACTAAATGTCCAAATTAAAGATTTGTGAACAAAATAAATGATTGTTATTTTTCACACTACTAAGAGTTGGGAAGTTCATTACCTGGCATCAGTAACTAGAACACTTCAGTATACTGGACTTCAGTTCCTTCTCACTCTCAGCTCTTTTCACCTGCAGTTTCCTCTACCTAGAACTTCTCTTCACTTATAATTCACTTGTCTTGTGCCCTTATGAGACAAGTAAGGGCATGAGTTATTCAAGTCTCTCTGTTTGTATGGCACCTTCCTTTTCACTAAACGTTTGGGTTTAACTGCAGTAACAAAAATCAAACCAACAATGTCCAATAGCAGCTACAAAATTAAATGCTTTTGTTTTTGTTTTGCCATATACAGAGACATCTAAGGTAGTTAGGTAGTGCGTTTGTGCAACACCTCAGAGATGTCACGGAACAACCCTGTCTTTGTTGCTTTTTGTTTCTGTTTGTAATTGTTTTCTTGCTTTCAGTTGTATATTGTAGGTAAGGATAAAGGACGAAATACCTCATGCCAGCTTCATCAGCTATTCAGAAGTGCTATACAATAAATTCTATTTTTAATTAATTGGTTAAAATGTTGTCATAACATTCCCCTTAACTGCAATGGAAAATAATATATTTTAAAGAAGGATATAAATATCTTACTCATAATTCTATAGTTTATATATTAAATAATAACATTTTAAATAAATTGGGTTGAATAAAAAACATTATTAAAAAGAATTTTACCTGTTTTACTATTTTTTTAATGCGGCTACTAGAAAATTTTAAGTTACATATATGGTTCACATTACATTTTATTGAACAATGTTGTTCAACCATCAATATACAAATTTTATATTGAGGAACAGCAAAATATATCTGAAAAATCACCAATTTTATAAACAAACACACCACAGAGAGATTTGAAATATTAGGAATATGAACTTGACCTTATGATTTTTTTCACTAAGGTTTAGATTATGTACCTGTAAATTAGTAAAATAAATATTAGCCCTGCAAAATTGTCAAAGGTAATCAGTTGTTTCTAATAAACATAATACGCTCTTGTTGCTTCACAAAATGCTTTTTAAATAGTATGTTTCTCACAACACTAATCGTAGAAACTGTTACAATACTCTGTGTAGCACACTTTGATTAGCACCAGGATATGGTAAAGTTTCATGTGACCGAAGAGGATCTTGTGGAGTGATAGAGAAGATGCATAATAAGAATCTGAAATAAAATGAAAGGGATGATAGTGATTAAAAACCAGATGTGTTATTATCATTTATATGGAAAAATAAATGATTAATTTCTGTGTCAGGGGTAGGTAAAGAAGGCACCACATGAGATAGGCTACTAAGAACAATATCAACAGTTGAAATATCAGGGATCAGAATGTCATCTATAATTTATTGAGATTTATTACTATCTTTACTTGCATTATTTCGTTTGATCTTCACAACCTCTTATGAAATTGTTATCATTCTCATTCTGATTTCTATAGTAAAGGTGAAGATACGAACAATTGAAAAGTAAAGTAACTTGTTCAATGTCACCATGGCCTAGCATCTCAGTAGATAGGCACAGGCCTGTGAAGAGTTGGAGGCCTGCTTAGAAAAAAATAAAAATCTGGAACAGACACCATCATTGACTGAAGAAAAGGATGTACTTGGTGTCGGGACCAGAAAGGTATGTTGGGGCTGAATAGATAATCTTAATTGCCATGCTTAGAGGTTTTTTCTAAGGTTTTCTTTTTTTTCTAAGGCTTTTTTCCTAAGGTTTTTTAATGGTTTTTTAGATCCATTATTTATTAGGTAATGGATCATCTAGTGGGTTTCAGAGAAGTAATGTCATGAATATTTAAAACGATATGTTGGAAAGGCCTGAGGTTTATAGGAGAATATAAGTGTTATGTTAGGGCAGTGATTCATATGTGGGGGCAATTCTTTCCCCTCATCCTAGAAACATGCGGCAATGTCTGGGAATATTTGTGGTTGCCACATCGAGGCCTGGGATGTTACTGGCATCTAGTGAATAGGGGTAAGGGATGCTGCAAAACATGCTACATGTATTAAACAGATCCTCTACAGAAAAAGAATCATCTGGCTAGAAATTTCATTAGTTCTGAGTGTGAGAAAAACCCTATACTATGAAATTGGTGTCCCCTAGTATGTGTTCACTTCGCACCTATAACTTTTGAATTATATTGAAAACTTTTTTATAATTATTTTTGTTCCCTCCCATAAAAGACTGCACAAAAGTACAGGTACTGTTTTTTTTATCTCAATGTCTCTAGTACCTTGCACAGCTCCTACCACATAGTAAATCATTAATAGTTGATAGCTGATTTGAATTGAATTAAGGTAATGAGAATCTAAACTAGGACAGTAGAACTGGGAATAAAAAAGTAGAGCACTTGTATGAAAGAACTGATAGGATTTGGCAATAGACAAGGATGATAAAGGAGAGTTTAGCATCAAAACAATTTTGACACAGTAAGCAGGCAGGGAATCAACTCAACTTTGAAAATGTTTTATTTAGTTGCTGGGAGAATAAGGTTGCTTAACAGACAGTAACAAATGCAAGTCTCCAGTGTACAGGAGTATTCAGAGAAATCAATGCAAATTGCTGCATCATGTATAAGTACGAAACTATGGTAAGGTTAGAAATTGTCTAGTGAGACCTTACAGAGTGAAAAAGGTGAAAAAGAGTATCAGCTGAAGGTAAACCTGGGAATTCCTATACCAAACTTAAGACATGACTGGTAGAAGCATAGCAGGATGTCTTAAGAATAACAGTCAGAAAAATAAAAAGAAAGTAAGAGTGCTGTAATATAAAGCTGCAGAAAAATCAAGTATGATGAAGATTTAGAAAAGATTATTACATTAAGCAATTAAGTCTAATCCCACAAACTTTTTAAGTGCATAAAGATTGTTAAGTGATCAGTATGAGTCTTTCCCTTTTTATCATTTAGTCTATGTAAAAGGATCACACTCTAGAGTGTATTTTAAAATTGATCAAGATCATGACATTTGACTAGCTAGACCTCCTCCTATAACACATAACAACGAATCTGTCAGCTAGAGTCAGTTTATTCCATTCTAGTCAGTTCATTTCCTGCGATCACAATAGTAAATACTTTGGGAAATGCTGACCTACATAAATGCATATGCTAAAAGTTCAAGTTTTCTTTTCCTATGTCAGAAAAAAACAGTTCAATGCCTGTTTTTAAATATATTTAATTTAAGCAAGCATACACAATGAGAAAATGAACACACTTACTTAAATAGGTCCATGGCTTTTCCAAAGTAAATATCCCTGTGCAACTAGTGCACGTTAAAGAAATAGAACATAATCAGCATTCATGAAGCGCCCCCCCACCCTCCCACAGGGTTTTGTGCAGTAGTATCCTGCCAAGGATAACCTTTATGCTTATTTCTAACACCATAGATATATTTGCTTATTTTGAAATTCATGTACATGGAATTATAAAATGTGAACTCTTTTGTGTCTAGCTTCTTTAGTTTAACATTAGGTTTGAAATTAATCTGTTGCATGTGTCTCCAGTTTTGGGAAATGAGCATTTCTGTGTTTGTATTTTGGTCAACCCATGTATGCATTTCTGTGAGCTACATAGCCAGAAGTAAATTTGATAGCTAGAGACTCAAACTACAAGTTTTCCAGAGAGATATTACCAACCTAAACACTCACCAGCTGTGCAAAATAGTGCCCGTTACTCCGCAAACTTACCTTTCGGTTTGTTTTTCTTTTTAACTGCAAGCATTCTGGTGGCTGTGTAGCAGTGTCACATTGTGGTTTGAATTTGTATTTCTTTCCTAACTAATAGGGCTGAGTACATTTTCAAAGATATAATGGGCATCTTGATATATTCTTTTGTGAAGTACTCAATCTTTTGCCTGCTTTTTTATGTATTAATTAAATATTTATTAATTATTATTAGTTATATATTCTATATTTAGAGATTTTGTTAGGAATGTGGACTGCAAATACCTCATCCATACTGTGTAATTAGCCTTTTCACTTATTTAATTAGATCTTTTCATGGAAATATATTCTTAATTCTGATATACTCCATTTTTTTCTTTATATTTACTTGTAATTTTACATAAGTATAGTGGGTGGGGTGGGAGAAATTTAGGAACTTTTGCCTACTGCAACTTAAGAAAGTTGTCCTGTTTTTTCCTTCTAAAAGCTTTATTGGCTTACCTTTTACATTTAGGTCTGAAATACTAGAATTGACTTTTGTGTAAGGCTTGAAATTCAGGTCGTGTGTGTGTGTGTGTGTGTGTGTGTGTGTGTGTGTGTGTGTATTCTACATTTTAATATTTAATTGACCTAGTATCTTCCATAAAGAGACAATTTTTACCCATTGTGTTGCATTGTTATCCTTTTCTTAAATTAGGTGATTATACATGTATGGATATTTTATTTGCTCTCTACTCTGTGTCAATGATCAGTATGTCTATCCCAGGAGTAGTGTTAGAGTATCTTAATTTCTTTATTATATACACATATATGTGCTGATACATGTCCATATGTTATAGATATGTTATTCCTCGTACCTGTGTAATACATACATATTATATATATATATAAATGGTAATGTATATATATGCATATATACATTATATATGTGTATATATGGTAATGTATATATATATGCACATGTATGTATATACATAGATAGCTGAAAATATATATTCTTTTAGTTTACTCCTTCTTCAAGACTTCCCTAAATTGACTTGATCATTTGGATTTCATATAATTTTTTTATAGTAAAATACTGATTTCCACACTGATGCACAACTTTTGAGAGCTTTAATGATTTTGTGTTATACCATAGATCAACTGGGGGAAAACTAACATAGTTATAACATTTTTATTCAAATTCATGAATGTAAATTATTTCTCTATTTTAGGTTATCTTTAATTAGATATGAATATATATGTACATATATACACATGCAGGTGTGTACACACATACATGAATTGGCTTTTAGTAACAAGATCTTGCACATCTTTCATTAGAGTTAATCCTAGAAATTTAATTTTTTATTCTATACCAAATGTTATCTTTTCACACTTTTAAAATATTTTGCTCATCTATAAAAATTAAATAGATATTTTGTATAGACCTACATCCAGCAATATTACTAAATTTAATTACTAACTCTAATAGTTCATCAGAACATTTCTGTGTTTAACTTCATCAGAGCTATCTTCCTCTTCCAATAGATGACAAACTGATAGGATGTAGGTGCTTTACACCGAGAATTACCTGAAGAATATCAGTCTATGCACATCTTATTTTACTTCATCATTCACTTTTCCCAACAAGTTAAGTAGAAGAGATGGATAGAGAAGTTGTCCTCATCTAGATTGCAAAATGATTGTTGAAATAGGTAACCATAAGCTTGAGAGACTGGGCATAAAGCAAGCTAATACCCATATAGATTTCTATATGAGCCTTCTCTACTACGTTTGCAAAATTACAAAGAAATGTTTTCTATTTAATTAACTACCTTTATTTCTAAATAGCTCTTGCATCTTGAGTCTTTCTTTTTTATTAATGAATGAAATAATTAAATAACCACTCTATGCCTTGCACCTGGGATATTTATGCTGTATTTTGGCTATGATTTTATTCAACAGTTATCATTGTCACTACCAGAATACATTTTCTATAACTTAGAGTACCCTCTCCAAATTTGTCTCTTATTTCTTACCTGGTTTTATACTAGGTTTTGATAATTTATTTATCCCACAAAATTTTAGAGAGCATTATGTGGATCTGACCTCATTAGTTATTTGCCCTGTAACAGGCTGGCTGTAAAAATCTGCTTCTTAAAAGAAAAGTATTAACCAAAGTTAATCTCCAGTTGTACATATTTCCAGTAGATCAAGAACTGCCTCTTACTGTGGATCAGGGTCTTGGTAAGCCCTTGTTACTGAGAGAGAAGTGGGTTATCTCTCAGCATGTTGGAGCTGGGATCTGCTGTTCTACTTTGTGTAAAGTCAGAAAAAAATATTTTTGAGGAAGATTTTACTCTGAAAATGATATTTCTTATTATTTACCTTACTAAAAAAAAATGAGAAAAATTATATTTGTGGCTATTCCTTATTATTACAGATAGAACCCAAAATGTTAAAAAAAAAAATAGAAATCTCGGAGAATACCTATAGTAAGCAGTTGTCATCATAAACCAGGATAATAAAATCAAATATTAGGTAGTCTGCATAGCCCACCTGGCTTTATAATAGTGCATAAAATACTAAAATGCCCAGAGACATTAAGTAGGCAAGGGGATGGAACCACAGATGGTATTACTAATGATAGAAATAATAGAGGTAACTTTATTTGTACAATTTTTAGTTAAGAGCCTATGGTTTATTTGAGTCTCTCAAATATCCTTGGGATATTATTAAGCAATTTAAAGTAGAAAGAAACTGAAAGAAAGGCTGAGTAATTTGCTCCAATCCTTTTAACTTGCCTCAGGACTGAAAGATTGGCTCTGATAGCTGACATTAACAGCAGATGATAGCATAGATAGCACTTTACAGAACACCCAGTAATAAATGATACTATTATGATTGTAGAATACAGGCCAAAACCTGATGAGTCACTACATTGTACACCATATAATGAGGAAATAAAGAATGATCTGGAAAACTGGCTGGAAAACAACTGAAATTATAATACTACTTTTGTTTCAAGGGAAGGAAAATGCTATGTCATTGTTTTTAAACTCCAAGAATCAGTGAGAGGAGAGAGAGAAAGAAAATAAATGGAAACAATTATATGACCATTTAGCATTGATGATATTAACTCAACAATATTGTTTTAGTCTCTCCATGTGCCTGGCATAGTAGTACATACAGGAAATATACAGATGAAACCCAGGCTCTTCTCTGAAGAGGCATTGCAAGAGGCAAATTATTTTGTCTATTGCAGGAGACAAATATTTTAAAATCAAATTATGCAATGTACTGTGAAAGTTTGAATAGCAAAAATAAAGAGGAAAGGTATATGCTCAGTTAGCCCAATAATTCTAGTAGGCTTTCAAAGATATCAGCTTCTAATCTCTGAAAAAAATGTGTTTTCACATATGGAAAAAAAAAAGATATTTGCAGAGGTGACTGTTAAGGATCATGGGATAGAAATATCCTGATTTACAGTCCCTAAATGCAATCACAACTGTTCTTAGAGCCTCAGAGAGAGATTAGACATGAAAGAGGAGGAGGCAGTATGACCACCAAGGCAGACATGGGAGTCATGAGGCCATAAGCCAAAGAATGCTGAAGCTACCAGAGGAAGAAGGAAGAAACAAAGAGCATAGAGCTTCCTGGAGGATCACGGGCCTTCCCCACGTTGATTTCACCCCCGTAAAACTGATTTTGGACTTCTGGCTTCCAGAACTATGAGATGTTAAATTTCTGATATCTTAAGCCACCAAGTTTGTGGTGTTTTTTTTTTTTACAGTAGCCACAGAAAATTAATAGCATATATACCAAGAACAAGGAAGACAGATTTTGAAAATCTGTCTAAACAACTTTAGGGGGGAATTGTTGCTCCTGGCTTTGATATATCTGTCTGTCTTTTTTGGCGTTGTCAACTCAGCTTTAGTCATGGAATCTTCTGATTCCCTCTTCATACTCATATTTGTATAAACCAAACAGAGCAAATACCAACATACATATTCTCTTTTCCTATTTCCACCGTGTAGGCATAAGATTTGAGAAACACTTCATAGAAGGACTAGGATTTAAAGAATAAATTCAGGAAAAATTAAAAGAGAAAAAAATCTAGGCAAGTAAAATGACATGAGCAAAGTAACAGATAAGACAAAGGTTCTGTTTAATGTATATCATTGATTGATTTGGTTGAAGAGATAAAACAATATTTAAACAGTTTGAAAGGTCCATATGAATTTGAGAACCTAACTAAATGGTAGAAGCGACTAAAGCCAAATTGGATAATAATGCAGAATTTTGATGATGTCTTGTTGTAATAAAGGTGCAAGTGTGCCAGGGACTTAGAGTTGATGATTCAAGTATAGGTGAGATTACCAACCTTAGCTCTAATTCTGTGTGCATACTGTTTGGCCTTAACCGTGTTTGAAGTTCTGATTGCCTGAGTGTTTCTGCTAACAGGATGTACCTTGTACAGTTGCTATCCCTAATAGCTGATCTCAACTAGAGAAGGATGTCCCAAACCCTCTATTTCTTGGGTGAGATATCTCTGAGAAGATTTCTATACTGACTCCCAGGATCTTCAACAGGTTCAAACTCCAGTTTCTTCAGTGGCACCTTGTAAGATCATAGCACTTACTGTACGGATTGCTTTCTCTGTCTCTTCCTGGTTCTCCAAGCCATTATACCTAGGATAACCTATCACCTCCAAGTAGCCTACCTGTTCTCTAACCCTGTCTCAAAAACTGAATCAGGAAAGGCCAAACTAAGATCGTTTTTTTTTTCAAACCTTGTTTTTCTATCGCACTGTCCAATAAGTAATTTTCACAGAGTAGGAAGTCTATGTAATTTTGTGTTAACTATAAAGTTTCTGAATAAAATATGATTGACTAATTTTGGTTTGATTTGCTGATAGACAATGAATAATACAGATTATCTGTTGTGTATTTGTAATTAGAATTTAACTGAATGTATTTTTGTTGCTAAATCTGGCAGACTTAGGAAAGGATAAGTAGTAGCCTTATTTGGGAAGAATTTGCATATAAGGGAAAAAAAGAAGCTAACTCTTTGTGCAGGAAATGCTATTAAAAACTAGGTTTTTAAACAGCAGTTTTTAATATATATTCATCGTGTATAGCTTAGTGGAATTTGACAGAGTACAACCTGCAATAATTTTGTTTCTCATAAAATATCTTTTAGAGAAACCATGGTTATGTTCTCAATTTTTTAATTATTAAATTACATCAATAATCAATTCCTGATGAGTGTCAGAAAGATGTTCAAATTGGTTCATGTAAAAAGCATATTGTCCTGGATCTTGAAACTTTTTGTGTGGATTTATTTTCCATCTCAGATGAGTTTATAAGCATAGAAAGAGAATCACCCACTTTTTTCTTTTTTTAATGTGTTCTCTTTCTCTTCCACACTCCATATGGTTCTTTTCTGCTTTTGTCCTTCTCACCAGCAACTTTAAAATTACACAGTATTTAATAGAAGTAGCTATTTTCTCTGAGAAAATTAGTTTTATTTATTTGCTTCATCTAAGACATGTTGCTGTGTATTATATTCACTGTTACCTTCACCTGAATCCATTCCAGAGTGAAAGTGATGTTTATAATGGTTTTAGAAGCAGCATTTTAAAGCTTGAAGTTAATTTTAAGAGCCATTAAACCCATTAAAATAAAATACTTCAAGCATTTACTTTTGCCATTCTCTGACATCCCCACTCATCATCTGCATTTTTCCTTTATGTAAAGTGGTAAAAGTACTTCAAAATATACCTGCGGACTTATTCTCAGGTATTCTGTGTTGATGGGTGTGTTTCTTCCCTAAATTTCCGTATCACTTAGGAATCATAACATAATCATGTATTATGTGGTTTTGCGTGCCTGCATTAAGACTTCTGGGCAAATTATATGCTTCGTAAGAGAAGAATGTATGGTTTTCCTTTATTTTATCTTTCTTTAGCCAAAGAATATTTCCTCCTCTGTGTGAAGTTTCCATTCATATGCCAAAAATAGCATGTCACGCTGTTGTAATTTTTGGTTGCTTATCCAATACCTCAGCAATGCTAAGCCTCCTGGTTTGCTTTATGAAGGTAGAAACTATTTGTTAGTTTAGTAAATGGATAAACATATTTGTAAACTCATGAAAAAAACAACAAAATTTTTTATTCATAAATCAAAAATGTTTTCTAATTTTAATTTTTACAGTTGTTTTTACATGTGCTGGGTTATTTTCCTGTTGTGATAATGGCTTGCTTATCTGAGATGGAGAATAAAACCACACAAAAAGTTTCAAGATCCAGGACAATATGCTTTTTATATGAACCAATTTGAACATCTTTCTGACACTCATCTCTGCTGCACTTGTGAAATAAGGATATTGTCATTCAGTTTATTTTCTAATCAAGCATAGCGTTTCCACTTTTTGTGTCACATTATGGGAAATGTATGCTGTCTTGCTAGTTTTAAAGTTATCTTTCCTTATTTCTCCCAACTTTAAATAACTTTCAATCCCTGGTCTCACTTTCCACATTCTTCATTTAAAAGAATCCCTTACTTCAAACAACACTAGTGTCCCATAAGATTACTGCATAAATCAAAATAGGTCTTCATGAATATCCAAATTCCACTTCAGGGAATGACACTTTTTTTCCATGAGTGTGTAATTCTTCAATTGAAGAGTAATTTGTGTGGAAAAGAGGATGCTAGGAAACTCTCTGCCTTACACATTGGCATAAATTAAAGGCTACAATGTGCTTCTGCATGTAGAGAATTATTGAACACATTTTCTTAGTAGAATGGCCTGCAATAACCATGTCAAGTAGGTTATAATTTATACATTATGGCTGAAGTACTCAACTCATGTAGCAAGAAGATAGCACTGCTTTTAACTGCAACCAGCTTCCAGGTTTTGATCACCTGTTTTTGTGCTTTAGGGCACACTGATAATCTTTGGTAGATCTAGAATTTTTCTTCAAGGCAAATGTTATTTACAAGCAGAGTTAGCAAATAACTAATAAGTTATAATTTGAAGGTAAATTGAAAAAATCTTGCCCCACCTGAATTCTATTATTAATGCTGAAGTTAATATGAAGATTAGAGATAGTTATTGAAGATACTGGCTAAGAATTATAGATTTAGTACTTATAAAAAATACATGAGGTGGGTATCATTATCTTCATTTACTAAAAATTGAAGTTTAGAATGGTTAAATGCCAATAAATCACATATCTGAGGAAGATGAAACTCAGTGAAATTAAATAATTTGTCCAGGCAGCTTTAGAGCAAACATTCAAATCCAAGACCTTCTGAAAAGAGAAGCTGGTATCAATCACTATCTTAATTTCTGTGTCCATTTATTTATTTGCTTATTTGTTTCAATCATTCATTCCAAATAATTCTAATTTTAAAATACAGTAAAAAATGAGACAAATTAGTACTTGCCTACAACTTAATTTATAATGTGAGTTGTGATATTTGACATCTTCATTTTTATTGATTTTTAAATATACTACCATTTCAACTTTGGTTTGCTACGAAGTTTCAGGTACTTGAAACTCTGCTCTTGATATTGCTTTCCTTGTCCACACATATCCAGTTAACTCTTGTTATATGCACTTCATGTTGAAGACAATACTCTGTAACATCTTGGTCTTTTCAATTTATTGGAGTTTCTTCAACATTTTGTGCATGGGTAATTAATATGAATTTATAGAGACATTGAAAAGACAAGGACTTTCTTATTATTAATCAATTGAAAAAATTTAACCAATTTATCTACCTCTTTATTTTCTGTTTTCTTATTACAGACTGCTCTTTTAAATCAATACACTTCTATCATTTTCACATCAATAAATTATTGCATTTCTAACAGTTTTTTTAACATTTTTGAGGCTTTTTAAAATACAGTGTCATAAATTTTATAGGTTTTTGTTATAAAATATTTTGCTCTACATAGAATTACTTCACTTGAATGACAATTTTTCTTATATTAATAATTCTACCACTAGTGATATTTAACTTTTGTGAGCTAAAATTACCCAGCTGTCAATTATATCTGTTGTATAAATTTTTTCATGAGAATGATTTTTGTAATTAATATCATCTGAAAGTATGTATGCTTTGAATTCTGTCAAAGAACTTTTTAAATTAAAATTTAATTACAAAGAAAGACATGTTACATATAATTAGTTATACAATACTGAGTAACATGAAAAACATAAAAATATATTCTTTGCTTCAAACTCATTTGTTTAATCAAATTTATATTTGTTTTTAATTTGTCTGCACCTAACAGTATACTCATATAACCTACTTACAATTATATTCATGTAGGCTTCTTTTTTCTTTTCTTTTTATTAGCAAGGCAAAAGGTGCAAATTATTCTAGAATATGTTTCTCTTTTTCACTTAACAATGTATCAATGACATTTATCCAGACCAGTGCTTATAGTCCATCTCATATTTTTAGTGCCTGTATCATATTCTATAGTACGGATATACATTATTCACTCAATAACTAATGTATATATTAAGGCTATAAAATATTTTATACATAAATTCTCATATTATGATACTTTTAAACTCTCAGAATTCTAAAAGATGACATTGATTGAGGAAAATATAAATGAAATTTTATGTATAAATCATGCCACCATATTGCTCCTCCTACCCCCAATAGCATATGTAGTTCACAATCCAGTCAGTAGTGTGGTGCACATTACCATGCCTTCCATACTGGAAAACAAATGTAGACTTTTAAAATTTCACAAATATTATAGTGATTGTTATTTTAGTTTGCATCCCTAATTACTAGTTTGAATTTATATTTGTGTTATAGTGGCCTATTTACATTATTTAACACTTTTTCCTTTGAGTTAATCATCTTTTTTTAAAAAAAATGATCTTTTTAGTAGAGATATATCTCACATGTATAGCAAATATTTCTCCTAATCTATTATGTGTATATATATATATATATATATATATATATATATATATATATATATATTTAAACTGTTATTTAACTTAATTGGCCAATATTTTATTTTCAGATAGCTGTGTTTTCTATTTTGTTTTTCCAACTATGGGGTATGTAACTAATTTATACATACTCTTACAACTATGTTGTTTGGTTTTGTCTCTGTCATGTTGTTTAATGATTAGAATTTGTTTTTTTGTACTTTCAATCTTGGCCCTTGCTTTCAATAAAATCTTTTTACTTACACGTTTCTTCAGAACTGCATCCAAAGTTGGTTATTCTACTTTAATTTTAGCAAAGGGTACAATATCATTCTTTTGTAAAGATTGTTATGCTATGATAATCATTCATGCCAATGTTTAAGACAATAAAAGTATAACCTGAATATTAGAAATTAAATTGTTTACATATTTTCTAATTTTCTGTTGTTAAATCTTTTATGGGAGTAATATATGCCATCATATACTTTTTACACAAAAAAATTAGGAGTCAGTTTATGGCTATAGTCATATCAAGTTTATTTTACTTAGACAAAAATATGCTAAAAATATGGTAACTGCAGTCTGAGAAATTGCTACTCCATTTTTTAAACAAAGGCTTTAAATAACATAATCTGCAATAGGAAAAAAACCCCATATCTTCTTGAATATAGCACAACTACAAATATGAAGAATGTAAGCTCTTCTTCAGGAAAAGACTCCAGTGATTTCTTCACCAGTTTGAATACACAAAAGTGTAACAATGTGTATAATGTTGTCATATGTCAATTTGGAATATCAATTTACTGGTTTACATAATTTGCTGGAAAAATATTTTGCCTTACATTTATCTGTACATGATATTTACTGATCTCAACTCTTTTAACTAAACATTACAGTCACTATTTCTTTATGTTTTATTTCTTTTGCTGATTTTTTAAAAATTTATATTCCACTGGTTTTCCAGTAATTATTTATGTCATAGAATTATTACATTTTCTAGGACCTTGAGTATCTGAGAATTTATTTCAAACCAAGCTCTAAACCTGCCTGCTTTAGTTTTCGTGGATTATATCCTTTTTTCCTTCAGAACTCTGAAGCTCTAATGTTCCATTGTCTTTTAGCTCTTCTAAGACAATATGTTTTGTTCTTTTATTTGTAAATAAATGATTGTTTTTGTTTCTTGCATTCTTGGATATTTCTTTCTTTTGTTATAGCTTAAAATTTCCAGTGAAATATAATTTGGTGTTCTTCTCTTCATTAAACTTAAAAGACTTTCTTATATCTTTTCAATTTTCAGTCTAAATAATTTATTTATATTAGAAATTGTTTCTTGATCATTGCGTTGTTAGTATCATTGTCTAAGTTTTTGCCTTGACTATGGTGACAGAAAGATGACAATGAATGAAACAAAAATTGAGCGGTAAATGCCAAATGTGAGATGTAGGGTCTTATTTTTTGTATGGAGGACGTTGAGAGGGCAAGAATCAGACATATGATAGCAACAACAAGAAACTTTGGCTCCATTCGACATGACAGTTCTATCTCTGGTCTTAAAACTAAGTTAGGCTTCCTTATTGCTCCTCATTGGCACTTCTGGAACATGCCCTTCCTTTGTTTCCTGGAAACCACTAGCTTTACTCACATAAGCCACAAACTATTATAGTCATCATCTAACTCCTAGAGTCATTTTCTCTGATTTCTCAAAGAAATCCTAGATTGTGTCACTCTCCCCAAAACTGTACCTTATTTAATTCTTACTGATTTTAATATAAATAAACTCTTCTAACCTCCTGGCTTCTTACTTGAACACCAATACTTTTGATTTCCATTCTACTTCAGCAGCTTATTTTCATGAATATACTCAAACTTTTCCATGTGTTGTGTACTATTTCAGTGTTAAGTATCCATCCCTCAACATTTACCATCCATCTTTTACTAGTCCTTTGACTCCAGCAGTCCTTCAGCCCCAATGATTCTATTGATCTATGAATTTTTCTCTAATGCTCATCTCTTCATGTATTGACTTGTCACTCAAACTGAAATTCAAAGTCATAATTATACTAATTACTTTGAATATAATGTCATAGGCCTGACTATATTTTTGCCCTTTATACTTGCTCAGTAAAATCCCAACCCTGGTTAAATACTAATAAGTTGCCTCGAGAAAAATAGATACCCTTACAGACTGATCTCATTTAAAATCCTATTTTCCTTCATGTGTCCTTACCTATCCAGTTATCCTGCTAGTACCCTGGCCCATTTGGTCTTTCACTTCTTAAGAGTCAGTAATATATTATTCATTCTCCTTTCTCTTCAAATCTTCAATGCCATTTCACTCTCACTTGCAATTTGTGCTTATTATTTTACTGAGACAATTAAAGAAATAAGATATGACATTCCAAAAGCTTCCTTCACCCCATTCATCTATCCTGTGTTACCTCTGAAATATGTTTCCTGCCTCTCTTCTCCCCATATACTAGAGATATTGTCTACGCACCCATATAAGAGCAAATCTACATTTGCCCTAGTTGATACTTTTAATATATATTCAAATGTAGCATTTTTCCTTCTCTCTCTAGCATAATGAACTTCCCTTTCTCTGTTAAAGCATTCCTACCTTCATATTCAAATCTTAGTATCTCTCCCAATGTACATCCAAGAATAAGACTTCTCTCAACCACATATTCTCTCCAGACACAACTTATTTTTCCACTTTCATCTATAGAAAAACTTCTCAAAATATGTATCTTTCTTCAACACAGCAAGCAGAATGATGCTTTTAAAATGCAAATTATGCCAAGTCACCCTTCCAGTGGTTTTCCAATAAGGATAAAGCCCTTATAATGGCCTAAAAGTCTTACAAGGACCTCAGAGTTCTATAGTTTCTGTCTCTGATTGTCATCCTAACCTCACATTCCATCACTCCCTTTGTAGTTCAGTACCAAATTCTGATCTTATGCTGTTTCTCACCTGTGCCTGGTTCTCCAAGGCCCCACCTATCTGCATGACTCAACTCTCATCTTCCTTAGGTAGCTGTCAAATATTATCTTCTAAGAAAGTTCTTCCTCTACCCACTGTACTTAAAATTGCAATCTCTATAGGTCTTTTTACTCCTGTTGACTCATTCTTTTCTTCATAAAACTTAGCACCTTCTAATATCTAATATCTTTTTTTAAATGTTGTATTAGGGTTCTCTAGAGGGACAGAATTAACAGGAGAGATGAGTATATGAAGGGGAGTTTATTAAGAAGTATTGACTCACATGATCACAAGGTAAAGTCTCACAATAAGCCATCTGCAGGCTGAGGAGAAAGAAAACCAGTCCAAGCCCCAAAACCTCAAAAGTAGAGAAGCTGACAATGCAGCCTTCAATCTGTGGCTGAAAGGCTGGAGAGCTCCTGGCAAACAACTGGTGAAAGTCCAAGAGTCCGAAAGCTGAAGAACTCAGAGCAAAATGTTCAAGGACAGGAAGTGTCCAGCACAGGAGAAAGATGAAAGCCGGAAGACGCAGCAAATCTACTCTTTCCACCTTCTGCCTGCTTTATTCTAGCCACACTGTCAGGTCGGTGATTAGATGGTGCCCATTCATATTGAGGGTTGATCTGCCTCTCCCAGTCTGCCTACTCAAATGTTAATCTCCTTTGGCAACACCATCACAGACACACCCAGAAACAATACTTTGCATCCTTCTCTGTAATCAAGGTGACACTCAATATTAACTATCACAAATGTACTCAATTCATTTATTGCCTTCTTTCCAAAGAGTGTAAAATCTTAAAGAAACAAAGGTTTTGTTTTGTTTGCTGTCGTAATTTCAGTATTAGGTATGGCAAAGGTTTTGTTTTGTTTGCTGTTGTAATTTCAACATTAGATATATTCTGCTACATATCACGTGCTCAATGTGTATTTATTAAGTGAATGGATAATGAATGAGTCAAAGAATAGAAATAGTCTGGAAGCTGTAGGCCCTCTGTTTCCCTATCAATTATGTTGCCTGTATCTTTGCAAAGAATGGCTACCAGAACAACTCACACATGCTGGGGCTCTCTAGTGTTGTGAGTAAAGTCCATTTGCCGCAGGTATGAAGTTACAAGAATCTAAATTGATGACAAAAGTTTACATTTCAGCGTGCCTGTCAGTTGCTGCAGGAAACACAACCATAGGGAGAAAACTAGGAGCAGAAATGCCCTGAATTTTCTTGTGCTGGAGCGCTCTAATCACCAACTAGTGACTTCCACTGGCAGACCCTAACTAGAAAAAAAGTTGACAAGAGCCTGAGAAACACAGGTAGCAGGAATTTCTCACACTTCCCTTGTTTGGCTATCTAATGCAAGGTCCTTTACCAGACCTTGCATTAGATAGCCATAGAGTGCAACTGTGAGAAATAGATCTGAAGGCAAAATTGTCCATGGCTGGAACACCATTGTTCAAAGGTACTTTAGAAGGGACAGGCAAAAGACAACTAAACATTTATTCTTAAGTTACTGCCTTGCCAGAAAATCCATAGTGGACTTTACATTATTCCTCTTGGACAAATTATAATTAATACGAGTTAGATTACCTCCAAAATAGACGACTGAAATACCTGTTTGAAAGTAGGAGAAATATCTTGTAATAAGCACCAGATGCTCAGTTTGAACCATTAATGACATTCGTGACAAGAGTTGCATTACTCCACACTAGGTCTGAGTAGCCCACTTGGGCATGGAAACAGTTTCTCTTTAAAAGAACACACAGTATTTCAAAGTCAAATGAACCTTAGAGTTTTGTTTTATTTTATTTTATTTTTTAAAGAATTAACAGGATGGATAAGTGTAAGTATATGAAGGGAGTCCAGGCTGAAGTGTAGTGTCACCATCACAGCTTACCACAACCTCGACCGCCTGTGCCCAAGTGATCTTCCCACCTCAGTGGAGTTTATTTCATCCCACATACAGCCAAAATTGCTGTAATCCCAAAATTGCTGTCAAACTTCAACTATTTCATGTACTGCAAAATTTCTCTAACCTTGAAATGTCTACTGCATGAAGATTCTTTGAGCTGAAAAAGAATAAATTATAAAGATTAGCATTTTTGAACAAAGATAAAACAGACATTTAAATTTTACCCAGTTGTTGACCGATATTATCAGAGAACTGTCAACAGGGAAATTGGCACCCTGACAATCATGGTCATTTCACAACATTTAAAAAAAAATATCTTATGGATCACCTTGGATTTCTTTCTATCAGGAATGTTAGATTACTAGATAAACTGATATAAAAGAAAGACATCTTTTTGATACTCATTTATTTTTCAGCAACAAAAATTTGTACTCACAAAGGGAAAAGAAAAGTATGCTGACAGAGGTCTGGTTGCACTATGCACCGCTGGAATATAAAAGATAATAAAAATGGATCAGAGGATGAGATGCTATGGTGAGAAACTAATAAGCTAGAGAGCACTGGTCAACTGGCAAACTGATCTCTGAGGCTACAGGATGAACTCGGAGGACAGTGATAACTGAAAAGCCTAATCCTATTTCGGCACTTTAGTTTGTGCACTGACTGCTTAATCTACTCCTGAGTATGTGCTATGTGAGAAAAATAGAATCTCTCTCAAATACTAAGGTTGTTTGATTTTCCATAATGTGTTACTTGAAATTATTTTACTCATGACTCCTTGCTAGACAAGACTGAATCTGAAATGGAATTTTTCACAGCATGAGATCTTAAATTTAAAACTTCCCTGTTCCATTTTATTGACAGTGGGTTCTAAAACTAGTGATTTTTTTATTTTCACTATAGAGCAGCAAATCTATCACAGAGAGATACAGAGATGTATATGCACATGGGCATGATTAAAATGTTATTTATTCTGGTGAACAGCTGGAAAAAACTGAAATGTCTAACAAAGGAGACAGCTATATGGTTTAAAACACTACAGTTTGTACAGACAAATAATACTATGCTCTTCCATGAAGCATCTCTTTTCCTGAGCCCATTTCTGAAAGAAGGAATGTCTGCTAAAGTAACTTACATGCCCTCTTTTCCTACCCTTTTGTACATCCCTCCTTGACTGATCAGGTTCACAAAAAGGACATATCTAATTCAATCTGTGCTTCTCTTTACAAATCAAACCTGTCTTCTGAATGTCTGTATTCCTTGTTCCTTCATGTTCCTCTATAGGGCCAGACTATACCACCTGATCCAAGGATGGATACCACTGTGGATCCATAATAACGTATTGGTAAACTTGCTTGGTCACTGATCTAGAGTTATTTACTTCTATCAGATTATCAGTAACAGAGGTAATACTTCGATCACTTCCTCTCCACCTTCCCCATCTGCCAATATCTCAATTGCTTTTTTATAAAGAAAGAACAGAGTTGTTTTCATTTGTTTGTTTTTGTTTTTATTGACTCAACTGAAATCTTAGTTTTTTATCAAGTAGGAACATTAAAAAGTAGATAAAAGCTGTAATTTGAACACCAAAGTACGTTATGAAGATTGACGTTTCTGGTTTTCTCATAGCTTTAAATTTTGTATCTTGGTTTGGTTTAGTTTGGCAAAACATAGAAGCAGAAAAATGACACAAAACGTGTGGGACTAAATGAACTATTGTAAGAAAAATACTCTTTCAACCACTACCCAGGTCCTGCCCTGACAAAGTTAATAAAACTTGTCCACCATCCTGAAAGTTTTCCACATACCCGATCCTAATAACAGACCTCTTCTGTGCATCAAAAGAAACACCAATTTAGAGAGTAATTATTTTTATTCATTTATTTACTTTTATATTTGTTTAAGTATGCATCCTTCATTACTTCCTCGTTTCTGAGTTGTTTTTTTTTAGAGAAGTTTTAGGTTCATAGAAAATTTGAGTGGAAAATACAGGAATTTCCCATCTTCTCCCATTCCCCACACATGTATAGCATCCTACATTATCAACATTCTCCACCAGAGTGGTGTATGTTTGTTACAACTGAACCTACATTAACACATCATTGTCATCCAAAGTCCATACTTCACTTTAGGGGTTGTTCTGGTGTTGTACATTCTGTGGGTTTGGATCACTGTCTAATGTCATGTATCCACTATTATAGTATCACATAGAGTAGTTTAATTGCCAAAAATATCCTCTATGCTCTGTATTCATCCTTTTCATCCACTATCTCCTAGAAAACATTAATCTTTTCACTTTTACTGTCTCCAAATTTGGCTTTTCCAGAACATCATTTTGTTTGAATCAGTGTGTAGCCTTTTCAGATTAGCTTGCTAAATAGTAATATGCATTAAAGTTTTTTCTGTGTCTTTTCATACCTTGACATTCATTTCTTTTTAATGCTGAATAATATTCTATTGTCTAGATGGAACAAAATTTTTTAATCTACACATCCAAGGACAATGAAGTTTATTTATATATTTATCTAGCCAAGCAAGCAAGTTTATATTTGCTTTCAAGTGTTGGCAGTTAAACATAAAGTTGTTCTGAATCATTTTGTTCAAGCTTTTGTGTACACGTTTTTAACTCCATTGGATAAATACAAAGGAGTATGATTTCTGTACTGTATGAATACAGTATGTTCAGTTTTGGGAGTAACTGACAAATGTCTTCCAACATGTTTGCACTGTCTTGTATTCCTACCAGCAATAAATGAGAATTCTTGTTACCCCACTTCCTTACCAGCATTTGGTTCTGCCAGTGTTCTGAATTTTGCCCATTCTAATAGATATATGATGGTCTCTCATTGGCAGTTTCATTTGCATTTCTCTGATGACATATTATGAGGAGTAAATTTTAATATGGTTATTTAGAATCTGTGCCTCTACTTTGATGAGGTCTGTTAAGGTCTTTGACCCATTTTCTTTTTTTTACTGTACTTTAGGTTCTGAGGTACATGTGCAGATCATGCAGGATTGTGGGATAGGTACACACATGGCAATGTGGTTTGCTGCCTCCATCGCCCTATCACCTGCATCGGGCATTTCTCTCCATATTATCCCTCTCCACTCTCCTGCTGTTCCTCCCTTGTTGGTCCCCTCAACAGACCCCAGTGTGTGATGCTCTCCTCCCTGTGTCCATGTGTTCTCATTGTTCAACACCCTCCTATGAGTGAGAACATGTGGTGTTTGATTTTCTGTTCTTGTGTCAGTTTGCTGAGAATGATCATTTCCAGATTTATCCATGTCCCTACAAAGGACACAAACTCATTTTTTATGGCTGCAAAGTATTCCATAGTGTATATGTGCCACATTTTCCTTGTCCAGTATATTGTTGATGGGCATTTGGGGTGGTTCCAGGTCTTTGCTATTGTAAATGGTACTGCTGTGAACCTACGTGTGCATGTGTCTTTATAATAGAATGATTTATAATCCTTTGGGTAAGTACCCAGTAATGGGATTGCTGGGTAAAATGGAATTTCTATTTCTAGATCCTTGAGGAGGCACCACACTGTCTTCCACAATGGTTGAACTAGTTTAGATTCCCACCAATGGTGTAAAAGTGTTCCTATTTCTCCACATTCTCTCCAGCATCTGTTGTCAAGATCAAAAAACTCAAAAGCTAGCAGAAGACAAGAAATAACTAAGATCAGAACAGAACTGAAGGAGATAGATACACAAAAAAAACTTCAAAAAATCGGTAAATCCAGGAGATGATTTTTTGAAAAGATCGACAAAATAGACAGACCACTAGCCAGATTAATAAAAAAGAAAATGGAGAAGAATCAAATAGATGCAATAAAAAATGATAAAGGGGATATAACCACTGATTCCACAGAAATACAAACTACAATCAGAGATTACTACAAACACCTCTATACACATAAACCAGGAAACCTGGAATAAATGGATAAATTCCTGGACACTTGCACCCTCCCAAGCCTAAACCAGGAAGAAGTTGAAATGTTGAATATACCAATAACAAGGGCTGAAGTTGAGGCAGCAATTAATAGCCTACCCACCAAAAAAAGTCCAGGTCCAGACGGGTTCACAGCCAAATTCTACCAGACATACAAAGAGGAGCTGGTACCACTCCTTCTGAAACTATTCCAAACAATCCAAAAAGAAGGAATCCTTCCCAAATCATTTTATGAGACCAACATCATCCTGACACCAAAACACAGCAGAGACTCAACAAAAAAAGGAAACTTCAGGCCAATATTCATGATGAACATCAATGCAAAAATCTTTTTTTTTTTTTTTTTTTTTTTTTTTTTTTGAGACGGAGTTTCGCTCTTGTTACCCAGGCTGGAATGCAATGGCGCGATCTCGGCTCACCGCAACCTCCGCCTCCTGGGTTCAGGCAATTCTTTTGCCTCAGCCTCCTGAGTAGCTGGGATTACAGGCACGCGCCACCATGCCCAGCTAATTTTTTGTATCTTTAGTAGAGACGGGGTTTCACCATGTTGACCAGGATGGTCTCGATATCTTGACCTCGTGATCCACCCGCCTCGGCCTCCCAAAGTGCTGGGATTACAGGCTTGAGCCAAATTTAATAAAATACTAGCAAACCGATTGCAACAACACATCAAAAAGCTTATCCATCACAATCAAGTAGGCTTCATTTCAGGGACGCAAGGCTGGTTCAACATACGCAAGTCTATAAACATAATCCACAACATACACAGAACCAAAGACAAAAACCACATGATTATCTCAATAGATGCAGAAAAGGCCTTCAACAAAATTCAACAGCCCTTTATGCTAAAAACTCTCAATAAATTAGGTATCGAAAGAACATATCTCAAAACAATAAAAGCTATTTATGACAAACCTACAGCCAATATTATACTGAATGGGCAAAAACTGAAAGCATTCCCTTTGAAATCTGGCACTAGTCAAGGATGTCCTCTCTCACCACTTCTATTCAATATAGTATTGGAAGTTCTAGCCAGAGCAATTAGGTAAGAAAAAAATAACAAAGGGTATTCCATTAGGAAAAGAGGAAGTCAAATTGTCTCTATTTGCAGACAACATGATTGTATATTTAGAAGACCCTATCATCTCTGACCCATTTTTTAACTGAATAGGTTTATTTTCTTTTGACATAGTTTTAAGAATTCTTTGTCTATTTGTGATAATAGTTCTTTTTCATATATGTCTTTTGCAAATATTTTCTTAGTCTTTGGTTTGTTTTTTCCATTTTGTTGACAGTCCCCTTCATAGAGTGGATGTTTTTAATTTTAGAAAAGCCCAACTGATCAATTTTTTCATTCATTATGTGTTTTGTGTCCTATCGAGGAAGTTATTACTGAGCCCAAGTTATCTAGATTTTCTCCTATGTTATCTTTAAAGAGTTATAGAATTCCGTATTTTACATCTTATCTATAATCCATTTTGGGTTAACTTTGTGAAGAGTATAATTCTATATCTAGATTCATTGTTTTGGCATGTGGATATCTAGTTGTTACAGAACCATTTATTAAAAAGACTACCTTTTCTATATTACATTGCAATTTGGTCCTTTGTCAAAGATCAATTGACTATATTTTTTGTGTGTCTCTTTCTGAGCTCTCTCTTCTGTTTAATTGATTTACTTTTTTCCAACACTATGCTTTTTGGTTGCTGTATATTTATACTAAGTCTTTAAGTTAGACAGAGTCAGCCCTTCAACATTGTTCTTTTTCTTCAATATTCCACTGTCTTTTCTGTGTTGTTGGCATCTCCAAATAAACTTTAGAATCATTTTGCAAACACTACAACATTACTTGCTGGGATTTTGCTTGGGATTTCATTAAATCTGTAGATTAAGTTGGGAAGAATAGACAATTTCACAATATTGAGACTTATCCATGATCATTGACTATCTCCCACATATAGTTCTTCCTCAATTTACCTCTTAAGTTTTATAGTTTTCATCATATTAATGTTGTTTATATTTCATTTGGGGGTGCTAATGTAAACATTATTGTGATTTTTTAACTTTAAATTACACTTTTTCATTTCTGGTATATAGAAAAGCATTTTCTATATGACTTTTATGCATTCCAGTTGTATCCTGCAACCTTGCTATAATCACTGTTAGTTCCAGGTTTCTGTTTTTGTTTTGCTAATTAACCTGGACTTTTACATAGATAATCATGTCAACTGCAAACAAAGAGAGTTTTATTTATTCCTTCCTGATCAATATTCCTTTTATTTCATTTTCTTGTCTTATTTAATTAGCTATGATTTCTAGTGCAAGGTTGTAAAGAAGTGGCAAGAAGGGGCATCCTTACTTTTTCCTGATTTTAGTGGAAAAGCTTCTAGTTTCTCACCATTAAGTAAGAAGGTAACTGTAATATTTCATGGATATTCTTAGCAAGATGAGAAAGATTTCTTCTTTCTGAGTTTATTGAGTTTTTATCATGAATAACTGTTGGATTTTTTTCAAATGTTTTTTCTGCAACAACTGATGTCATCATGTGGTTTTTCTTTTCTAGCCTAGTGATGTGATAGATTACATTAACTGGTTTTTGAATGGTAATGCAGCCTTATAGACCTAGGATAAATCCTGCTTGGTCATAGTGTGTATTTCTTTTTATTCACTGTTAAATTCAATATATTATTATTTTATTGAAGTTTTTGTACATTTATAAAAGATATTGTTCTGCAGCTTCTTTTTCCTTGTCTGCTTTTGGTGTTAAGGTAATTCTGGCTTCACACAATGACTTAGAAAACTTTCCTGCTAATTCTGTTTTCTGAAAAAGGTTGTGGATAATCAATATATTTTTTCATAAATGTCTGATAGAATTCACCCATGAATTCATCTTGGCCTGGTGTTTCACTTTACATTCACTTTTATTTTGGAATTATATTATTCAATTTCTTTAATAGATTTATTTATATTCAAGTTATCTATGTTTTTTTCTGAGTTTTGACAGATTTGTAGCTCAAAAGGAATTAGTTCATTTTGTCAAGGTTATCAAATATATGGGCATAGAGTTCTTCATAGTATTTTTTTATTACTATTTAATAGCCATGAGATCTGTAGTGATGTCCCCTCATTTATTTCTCATAGTAGTAGTATTTATCTTTTCTCTTTTTTGCTTAGTAGACTGGCTAGAGGACTATGTACCTTATTATTACTTTCAATGAATAGGCCTACGTTTTCATTGATTTTCACTATTGGTTTTCTGTTTTCAATTTCTTTGACATCTGCTCTATTTTTTTCTTATGCTTACTTTGCATCTAATTTACTCTCATTTTTCCAGTTACCTAAGGTGAAAGCTTAGATGATCAACTTCAAATTTTTCTTGCATTTAATGCTGTTCATTTTCCTCTAAACACTTTCACTGCATTCCAAAAATTTTGTTAAGTTGTGATTTTATTTCGTTCAGTTTGAAATACTTTTAAATATCTCTTAAAATTCGTTCAATTCATGAATTATTTGGAAGCATGTTGTTTAATCTCCAAATATTTTAAGTTTTCTTGAGATCTTTCAGTTACTGATTTCTAATGTAATTGCAATGAATTCTGAGAACAGATATTGTATGATTTCTACCATTTTAAATGTGTTAAAGTATGTTGTATGGCCCAGAATTTGCTCTATCTTGGTATATGTTCCATGCAAGCTTGAGAACAATGTATATTCTATTGTTGTTGGGTGAAGTAGTGTACAGATGTTGATTATATCTAGTTGATTGATGATGTTATTGAGTTTCCCTATGTTCTACCATGCTGGTTCTATCCATTTCTGATATAAACATGTTGAAGTCTCCAACTATAATAGTAGATTAATCTACTTCTTGCAGTTCTGTCAGTTTTTGCCTCACATGTTTTGATATTCCGTTGTTGGGTACATACACTTTAAGGATTGTTACATCTTCTTGGAGAATTGACACCTTTATCATTGTACAATGCCCTTCCTTACTCCTGATCACTTTTCTTGCATTGAAGCCTATTCTGTCTGAAATTAATATAGCTATTTCTGCTTTTTAAAAATGTGTTAGAATAGCATACAATTTTTACCATCTATTTATCTCTATTGTATGTGTGTCTTTATATTTAAAGTGGGTTTTTGTAAACAACATGTAATTAGGTCTTGTTTTTTTTTTTTTTTTTTTTTTTTTTATCTACTCTGACAACTGTTGTTGTTTATTGGTTCATTTAGACCATAGTCATTAAAAGCATTTATTGACCTAGTTGTATTAATATCTACCATGTTTGTTTGTGTTTTCTATTTGGGACTCTTTGTTCCCATTTTTGTCTTTCACTCTTTTTGTGTCCTTTGTAGTTTTAAATTGAGCATTTATTATTCTATTTTTTTCTTCTTTTAATATATCAATTACTTTTCAAATTGTTGCCTTAAAGTTTATAATGTACATTTACAACTGAAGTCTACTTTAAAATACCATACTGCCTAATTATTCGTACATTATAATTAAAATATTATTCATTTCTCCCTTCCATCCCTTGTATTATTCCTGTCATTCATTTCATTTATAAATCATATTATCCCTTTCTCACACTACTACACAGAAACACCTGAGACTGGGTAATTTATCAGGAAAAGAAGTTTAATTGGCTTATGATTCTTCAGGCTATACAGGAAGCATGGCAGCATCTGCTTGCCTTCTAGGGAGGCCTAAAAAAAACTATAATTATAGCAGAAGGCAATGGGAGAAGCAGTCATGTCTTCCATAGCCAGAGAAGAAGGAAGAGAGTGGGGAGGGGGTGGTGCTACACACTACTAAATAACCAGATTTCACAATAACACACTCACTATCAGCAGTGAGAACACCACTGAGGGCATGGTGCTAACCCATTTATGAGAACTCTGCCCTCATTATCCAGTCACCTCCTACCAGCCCCCACCTCCAACAAAGGGAATTACAATTTGACATGAGATTTGCTGGGGACACAGATTCAAACCACATCATTTATAATCATACAGAATCATATATATATATATATATATATATATATATATGTTTGTATATATACCATATATATGTTACACATAAGCATACAAAAATCAAGTATATTGTCATTATTATTTTAAACAATTATCTGTTAGATCAACAAAGAATAAGAAAAAATAAAAGTTTTTCATTTTATCTTCTCTTATTCATTTTTTATATAGATATGAGTCTCTTACTTGTTACTTTCCATTTCCCTAAAGAACTTTTAACATCTCTTGCAAGGCAAAACTACTGGCAACAAATTGCCTCATTTTTTGTTTGTCTGAGAAAGCTGTAATGTCTCCCTCGATTTTGAAAGGTAATTTCACCGGGTGCAGAATTTTAGATTGATAGTTTTGTTCCTGTTGTTGTTTTTTCTCAACACATTAGGTACTTGACTCCACTCTTTTCTTGCTTGCATGATTTCAGATGTAATTATTCATATGTTCCCTCTTCTACAGCTAAGGTGTTTCCCCTCACCCCAGCTTCTTTCAGGGTGTCTTCTTTACCTTTGATATTTCGTAGTTTGAAAATGATCTACCTATATGTAGGGGTTTTTTCTGGTTTTGTTTGCTTTTTTTTTCATTTTTACTGGTTGGTGTTCTCTGTGGTTTTGTGACACTGATTTGAAAAATTCTCAGCCATTATTGTTTCAAATATTTCACCTGTGTTTTCTTTATTTCTTCTTCTCCTGGTATTACTATGCAGTTTTACACGGTATGTAATTGTTTCATGATTCTTTATCTGTTATTCTCCTCTTTTTCTCAAAATTTCATTTTCTTTGTGTAAACCTGGTGGTTTATTCAAGTATTCAAACAGGGAAGTAAAAGAAACTAAATAATATGAATGTAAGAACCATCCCTGGAAGAAATTAAGTTTAATATGCACCTTCTCCATGACTAGCTATTTGGTGAATCTTTAGGATTAAAATGAAAAATACACATTTAGCAGAAGCTGCCCATTTTCCTAAGAGAAAAAAAAAAACTCATTTTTCCCACTCATTGCAAGTAGAAATTCCACATTACTAACAAGCCTTTAGATCACAAACTTTGTTTTGGTCTTATTCAATTTCTTCGTAGGCTCTCTCAATCTTTATACTACTTAGGCATTGTTGTCAGTCACTTCCATTCACCAGCTTTTAGATTAGGCCAACGCCTTTCCAGATTTTAGCAGCTGTTTTGAACTTGAGTGACTGCACTTTTCCATAAACACTTATAGGTTATTTTGGAGTTCTGTTGTCACATCTTTCAAATGTCCCTTCCTTTCCTCTGCTTTCTTGCATGCAGATGCCAAATAACACACAGGTCTCATGCTTGTGGTAGAGTCACTGACTTCAATGTTGATGTTCATGGAGAAAACTTACGACCTAGGTTTTGGTTTTACTATCTTATTAACTGCTTTTGAATGGGAATCCACGGAGATTCAAAATTATCCTGATACTCCTTTCACCAACCTTCCAGAAGCACCTGTAGTTTTTCACAGCTTAGAAGTATAGCTTATGTGAAGTTTTGAATATAGTAAATTACAGCAGTTTGTTGAGGTTCTATTTACTGTGGTGTGATAGTTTTTTATGGTTGCATGGTTGAATTTTTACTAATATTAACTAATACATGCCGTAATTCTTGATAAGCAAGGATGTTAACTTGACCTGCTTTATAAAACATAATTTCTATCTAATCAGGAATGGCTGACACAAGGCTTTGATTAAAGGGTAATTACATGAATTTAGCCTCCCAAACCAGTGTATCATTGGAACTTGTGCAAAAAAAAAAAAAAAAGCAGAATAAGACATGTAGATTTTATTATTAAATATGTAAGAAAGGACAGCAGGTATTTGATATGGACAGAATAGCTCATCTTCTTAGTTTGAGCTATAAACAATTTCACTAAAATTATTTCAACTCAAACACTAAGATGTGTCTTGAAAGATATTTAAAAAAAACAGTGTTTTAAAAATATGCCTTAGTTTTTGATAATAGAAAAATAGAAATTTGAGAATTTTTAAAAAGAAAGATAGGCTGATTAACCTTGAAGGAAGAATAAATAGGTGTTCTTAAGACAAAGTCAAAACCTTGAACTTTGATCTCTGTGGAAGTGAAAAAGTGATAAACAAATTTGATTTTAAACAAGATACTATAAAAATGGGACATATTTAACATTACTAGAATAAAATTTACTATGTTCCAAAAACAACAAAAGTACAGAGGCAAGATCACAGAGAAATGGGAATAACTTCTTAGAGAAATCCAGATTTTGATCAATTATTCAACTATATCCTCTTAAAGCTTTATAATATCTATAGTAGCAATGTAATCAGGTCTTATAATGTGACCCTTTCTATCTTGTCTATTCACCTTAGGTCCCCAAACTGAGAACAGCAGACACTAAGTAATCTTTGTATTATAAAAAGAGATAATTTGCAATCTACATGGGATTTGCAAAGAAGGTGGCCCAAGACAAATACAGTCACCTTTAGTCCATCATCCATGTTTAAGCTAGGAATCCAGTAAGAGGCCAAAACTGTGAATTCCTTTGGAGAGAGCAGGAAGATGGACATTTCCCAGGTCTTCTGTGTAGAGGGATAAAGAAGAGTGCTGCACCCCATTAGCCACAGAACAAGGGAAAAGAGCATCAGAAAAGAGCATCTGGAGATCTTAACATTTATGAACCCTGGAGTATTATAGAATTATGGAATAGAGACTGTTCCCAACTCACACTCATTAAAAATCTGAAAAGAGAGGAGTTGACTGGAGTGCTTGGTGATCATTGTAAAAGGACAGGACGTCATTGGAAAGATCTCTTTGCCCTAAGAAAACTATCTATCTTTCTCCCCACTTGCCACACCTTAGAGAATCCAGCCATAGAATGAAAAAGCAGGGTACAGAGCAGCGTGTGGATACTTACATTGTGAACTTTTGCTCCAAGAACTACCACGGGAACATACTAGGAGAACTAAGAGAATTCATAGACCTTTTAAAGGAACTGGATCACTTCTGCAGCCTCCCTGAGATGCTGAAAAACTGAGTCTGCTTATTTTCTCAGCAAGTAGGCTTGTGATCTGGGGCAAGTTCCCAGCCTTGGTAACCAGCTGCCTGAAAATAGACTCAGTGCTATTGGGTGGGGCACACTGGGAATGAGACCAGACTTTAGGACTGTGAGCTGCGTGGGAGCAGGGTGAGGCCTGTTACTGCCAGCGTTCCCCCTACTTCCCTAGCAAGCTGTATGACTCAGCAGAGGCAGCCAGAGTCCCCCTCGGAATATAACTCCATTGGACTGGAAATCACACCCCAACCCCCATAGCAGCTGCAATAAGCCCTACCCAAGGAGAGGCTGAACTCAGACATGCCTATCCCTGCCCCTACCTGGTGGTCTTTATCTACCCATCCTGGTAACTGAAGACAAAGGTCATAATCTCTTGGGAGCTCTGTGGCCCTGCCCACCACTTGAGAATCCTGAATACCTAACCAGGTGTCCCTAGGGAAAGTTTTCATCCTCCCTATATAACTGCAGCTGATGCACTATTGAAAGCACCACCACCTGGCTGGAGGCCAATCAACTCAAAACCAGCACACTAAACAAAACACAACCGAGGATCCTCACAGAGTCCACGTCACTCCCCTGCTATCTCCACAGGAGCAGGTGCTGGTATCCATGGCTGCAAGATCTGAAGACAGATCACATCACAGGACTCTTTGCAGATACTCTTTAATACCAACCAGATCCCAGTAGCTCCACTGGGTGGCCAGATCCAGGAGAGCAAAAATAATTACTATAGTTCAGCTCTCAGGAATCCCTATTCCTAGGGGAAGGGGGAGAATACCACATCAAAGGAGCACCCCATGGGACAAAAGAATCTGAACAGCAGCCCAGATCTTCCCTCTGACATAGTCTACTCAAATAAGAAGGAACCAGAAAAACAATCTGGTAATACGACAAAACAACATTCCCTATCACCTCCAAAAGATGATACCAGCTCACCAGCAATGGATCCAAACCAAGACAAGATATCTGAATTGCCAGAAAAAGAATTCAGAAGGTCGATTATTAAATTAATCAGGAGTCACCAGAGAAAGGTGAAGTCCAACTTAAATAAATCAAAAACATGATATGGGATATAAAAGGAAAATTCTTCATTGAAATGGATAGCATAAATAAACAATAATCACAACTTCTGGAAATCAAGGACACACTTGAAAAGTGCAAAATGCACTGAAAAGTCTCAGTAATAGAATCAAACAAGCAGAAAAAAGAACATCTGAGCTCAGAGACAAGGCTTTAAATTAACCCAATGCATCAAAGACACAGAAGAAAGAATTTTTAAAAATGAACAAAGCCAGCAATAAGCTTGGGACTATGTTAAACACCAAACCCTAGGAATAATTGATGTTCCCAAAGAAGAGAAATCTAAAAAATGTATAAAACATATTTGAGGGAGTAATCAAGGAAAATTTCTCTGACCTTGTTAGAGATCTAGACATCTAAATAAAAGAATCTAAAAGAACACCTGAAAAATTTCTCACAATAAGATCATCACCTATGCACATAGTCATCAGATTATTAAAAGTCAAGTTGAAAGAAAGAATTTTTAGAATTGTGAGGCTAAGTATCAGGTAACCTATAAAATACCCCTATCAGATTAACAGCAGATTGCTCAGCAGAAACCCTACAAGCTAGAAGGGATTGGGGTCTTATTTTAGCCTCCTTAAACAAAATAATTATCAGCCAAGAATTTTTTATCTGGTGAAATTGAGCTTCATCAATGAAGAAACTATATAGTCTTTCCCAGACCAAAAAATGCTGAGAGAATTTGCCACTATGAAGAAAGCACTACAGGAACTGCTAAAAGGAACTCTAAATCTTGAAACGAATCCTCAAAATATACCAAAATAGAATCTCTTTAAAGCATAAATCTCCAGGACATATATAACAATAACAAAATGAAAAAAAAAAAAAAAAACAAGGTATTCAGGAAACAAATAGCAAAATAAATAGAATAATACCTCACATCTCAATACCAACATTGAATATAAATGACCTAACTGTTCCACTTAAAAGACACAGAATGGCAGGATGGTTAAGAACTCACCAACCAAGTTCCTGCTGTGTTTAGGAGACTTACCTAACATGTAAGGACTCACATAAACTTAAGGTAAAGAGGTAGAAAAATGTATTTTCATGCAAATGGACAACAAAATCAAGCAGGGATAGCTATTCTTACATCAGATAAAAAAATCCTAAAATTCCTATGAGACTAAAAGCATAGTCAAAGCAAGTCTAAGTGAAAAGAACAAATCTGGAGGCATAACATGAACTGACTTCAAATTATACTCTAAGGCCATAGTCACCAAAACAGCATGGTACTGGCATAAAAATAGGCAAATAGACCAATGGAACAGAATAGAGAACCCAGAAATAAAACCAAATATCTACAGCCAACTGATCTTTGACAAAGCAAATAAAAACATAAAGTGGGAAAAGGACACCCTATTCAACCCATGGTGCTGGGATAATTGGCAAGCCACATGTAGAAGAATGAAACTGGATCCTCATATCTCACCTTATACAAAAATCAACTCAAAATGGATCAAAGACTTAAATCTGAGACCCAAAACCATAAAGATTCTAAAATAACATCAGAAAAAAACATCAGAAAATAACATCAGAAAAAAACTTCCAGACTTTGGCTTAGGTAAAGACTTCATGACCACACGCCCAAAAGCAAATGCAACAAAAATGAAGAAAACTAGATTAAACTAAAAAGCTTCTCCACAGCAAAAGAAATAATCAGCAGAGTTAACAGACAACCTGCAGAGTGGGAGAAAATCTTCACAATCTATACCTCCAACAAAGAACTGATATCCAGAACTTACAAAGAATTCAAACAAATCAGTAAGAAAAAAAATTCCATCAAAAAATGGGCAAAGGACATGAATAAACAATTCTAAAAGGAAGATATACAAATGGCCAACAAGCATATGGAAAAATGCTCAACATGACTAATGGTATGAGAAATACAAATAAAAACCATAATGTGATACTACCTTACTCCTGTAAGAATGACCATAATCAAAAAAATCAAAAGATAATAGATTTTGGCATAGATACAGTGGAAAGGGAAAACTTTTACACTTCTGGTGGGAATGTAAACTAGTACAACCACCATGGAAAACAGCGTGGATATTTCTTAAATAAATAAAAGTAGATCTAACATTTGATCCAATAATCCCACTATTGGGAATCTACTTGAGGGGAAAAAGTCATTATACAAAAGAGATACCTGTGCACGTTTATGGCAGCATAATTTCCAAATGCAAAATATGGAAGCAGACCAAATGCCCATCAATTAATGAGCAGATAAAGAAAATGTGGTATAGAGGGGGGACTCGCAAGATGGCATCATAGAAGTGACTCAGGATTGCAGCTCTCAGTGAAGGCACAGAGGGTGAGTCCTAGCCACATTCTCGGATGGACCTTTTTTGCCCACAGAGCATTGAAAGTCCCAGGTGTGGGAGAGACATGGGAAGCTAGTACAGCCGGCTCACGCGGCCGCTTTGGCCGGCGCCACAATGGGACCCGGCACGGAACTCACTGGTCTGGGTGCCCTGTTAAACCGGCAATCTGAGATTTGGAAGGGCAGATTGGCATGTCCATCTGATTGAACGGGACTTGGACAATGAGCCAGACCAGGAGTTTCCTGGGAAGTGTGATCTGAGCCGGTGCAGTGGGCAGCAGCACGGGAGATCTCATGGATCCCATTGCCCTATTGGCAGGCTACTGGGGCGCCAGTGAGAGAGTCGACCTTTCAGCTTGGGGAGAGGAAGAGAGAGAGAGAGAGAGGATGGACTCTGAGGCAGGGAGCTGGGTGATCGGGCTCAGCGGGTCCCACCCTCATGGGGACAAGCAGGGAGGCGACTGGAGGTGCTTCAGGCTGAGAGTTTTGCTGCCGGCATCTAGGATGGTGCAGCCCAGTGAGGGAGGGGCTTCCACCATTACTGACACAATCTGCCCCTACTGAAGTACCACCCAGGGCTGATGCAGCCTGCCGTTGCCGAGGCAACCTGCCATAACAGATAGACTCCGCCAGGAGGGGGGAGCGCTCCACAGCAGAAGGGAGCCCAGCAGCAACTGGGCAGACCCGCGCTAGCAGGTCAGAGCCCCGGCAGGCAAATAGTGAATAGACTGCCTCCTAGTGGTAAAGGACAGTGCAACAGATACTCATAAAGAAAGCCCCAACTCCCTGAGACAGAGCATCTAAGGGGGGGAAAAAAGGGTGGTGTTTTATGAGTTATATTGCAGCAGACATAAACAACCTCCCAACAACCCTGAATGAACAACGGAGCTCACAGCTCAGCACTGGAGCCCCTATAAAACACAGACCATCTCCTTAAGCAGCTCCCTGACTCCTGTATATCCAAAGAGTCACCCCAAAAAAGGACTAATCAGACTGACATTTGGCCGGCATCATTCTGGAACAAAGACAGCAGAAGAAGAAACTGGTATCATCCCTCACTGTTCCACAGCTGCTACAGGTATACCCCAGACAAGCAGGGCCTGGAGTGAACCTCAGCACTCATACAGCAGAGGGGCTAGACCATTAGAAGGAAAACTAAGTAACAGAAATACTTCATCATCAACAATCTCAGCATCCACACAGAGACCCAATTGAAAAATCAGCAACTACTAAGATGACAGGCAGATAAATCCATAAAGATGGGAAGAAACCAGTGCAAAAAGGAGGAAAATACCTGAAACCAAAACACCTCACCTCCTACAAAGGACCAAAACTCCTCACCAGCAAGGGAACAAAGCTGGACAGAGAATGAGTGTGACGAAATGACGGAATCAGACTTCAGAAAGTGGATAATGAGAAACTTCATTGAGCTAAAAGAACATGTTCTAAATCAGTGCAAAGAAACTAAGAATCTTGAAAAAAGATTTGAAAAAAGATTCAAGGAATTGATAACAAGAATGGACAACTTAGAGAGGAATATGAATGAATTGAAGGAGCTGAAAAACACAACACGAGAACTTCGTGAAGCATGCACAAGTTTCAACAGCCGAATTGACCAAGCAGAAGAAAGAATATCAGAAGTTGAAGATCAACTCAATGAAATAAAACGAGAAACCAAGATTAAAGAAAAAAGCACAAAAAGGAATGAACAAAATCTCCAAGAAATGTGGGACTATGTGAAGAGACCCAACCTATGTTTGATAGGTGTACCAGAATGTGATGAAGAGAATGAATCCAAGCTGGAAAACACTCTTCAGGATATTATCCAGGAAAATTTTCCCAACCTAGCAAGACAGGTCAATACTCAACTCCAGGAAATACAGAGAACACCACAAAGATACTCCACAAGAAGAGCAACCCCAAGGCACATAATTGTCAGATTCACCAGGGTTGAAATGAAGGAGAAAATACTTCGTTCAACATGCCAACACGTGGACAACGCATAGTCAAGAACTTCCAACCGAATCTATATTCAGTCCCTGTTAAGACGAATGATTACCATCAGACCACAGGATATGAGAAGTCTCCGACCATTCACATCTCCAAAAAAGTACAGAACTAAGAAGAAAAGGTTATATCTGTCAGGCAAGATGGCACCTTTTCTATAGCCTTGCTGAGTGTGTTGGCTTCTGGGGTATGTGAGATGCTTTTGTGCCTTCATGTGTCACCTCTTATTGTGGCACCTGATGAAAGAGAGAACCTGGGACAAGATTCTTGGGAACGACATTAACTGTGGATCTGTCACATGTGTCAAAAAAGGTGTCTCCCTTTTCGAACACTGTCCTAAAACCACTTTCTTGAATTTGGTAGTTGAAATCTTCCCAGACGACATGCTTTAGCTAAGCAAGCAGGATGAATAAGTAGGCATCCTGCCAAATGTACCGTTGAGCAGAAATAATGAGCAAGAACTCTTCCACTGGGACAAGAAAGTGTACATTCCCTCCTCAATTGCCGTTAGCGGTTTGGGTATGTGTGGTGGTTGAGGGGGTGAGGGAGAAGGGCGAGGACAGGTGAGGAAATGGTCAGGGAAGAAGAAAAGAGGAGAACTGTGAAAATAGATTTGACGTCTTTTTTATGTGATGAATGAGCTATATGACCCATTTGGGGCAGCCAGGAGCATTTAAAAAATATATCATAGAAATGAAAAAAAAAAAAATGTACAGAGAGCAAGGCAGCCAGAGAGAAAGGTCGGGTCACCCACAAGGGAAGCCCATCAGACTCACAGCAGATCTCTTGGCAGAGATGCTACAAGCCAGAAGAGAGTGGGGGCCAATATTCAACATCCTTAAAGAAAAGAACTTTCAACCCAGAATTTCATATCCAGCCAAACTGAGCTTCATAAGTGAAGGAAAAATAAAATCCTTCATGAACAAGTAAGTACTCAGAGATTTTGTCACCACTAGGCCTGCTTTACAAGAGCTCCTGAAAGAGGCACTACACATAGAAAGAAACAACCAGTACCAGCCATCCTAAAAGCATACCAAATGCTAAAGACCATCAACAAAATGAAGAATCAACATGAACCAATGGGCAAAACAGCCAGCTAGCATCAAAACGGCAGTATCAAATTCACACACAACAATATTAACCCTAAATGTAAATGGGCTAAATGCACCAGTCAAAAGACACAGACTGGCAAATTGGATAAAAAACCAAAACCCATTGGTGTGCTGTATCCAGGAAACCCACTTCACATGCAAAGATACACATAGGCTCAAAATAAAAGGATGGAAGAAGATTTACCAAGCAAATGGAGAGCAAAAAAAGCAGGATTTGCAATACTCGTCTCTGATAAAATAGACTTTAAAGCAACCAAGATCAAAAGGGACAAAGAAGGTCATTACATAATGGTAAAAGGATCGATACAACAAGAAGAGCTAACGATTCTAAATATATATGGACCCAATGTAGGAGCACCCAGATATATAAGGCAAGTTCTTAATGACTTACAAAGAGACTTAGACTCCCACACAATAATAATGGGTGACTTTAACACTCCACTGTCAATATCAGACAGATCAACCAGACAGAAAATTAACAAGGATATCCAGGACTTGAACTCAGACCTGGAACAAGCAAACCTGATAGACATTTACAGAACTCTCCACCCCAAATCCACAGAATATACATTCTTCTCAGCACCACATCACACCTACTCCAAAATTGACCACATAATTGGAAGTAAAGCACTCCTCAGCAAATGCAAAACAATGGAAATCATAACAAACAGTCTCTCAGACCATAGTGCAATCAAGTTGGAACTCAGAATTCAGAAAATAACTCAGAACCGCACAGCTTCATGGAAACTGAACAACTGGCTCTTGAATGTTGATTGGATAAACAATGAAATGAAGGCAGAAATAAAGAAGATTTTTGAAACGAACAAAAATGAAGACACAATGTACCAGAATCTCTGGGACACATTTAAAGCAGTATCTAGAGGAAAATATATAGCAATAAGTGCCCATATGAGAAGAGTGGAGAGATCCAAAATTGACACCCTATCGTCAAAATTGAAAGAGCTAGAGGAGCGAGATCAAAAAAGCTCAAAACCTAGCCGAAGACAAGAAATAACTAAGATCAGAGCAGAACTGAAGGAGATAGAGACAAGAAAAACCCTTCAAAAAATCAATAAATCTAAGAGCTGGTTTTTCGAAAAGATCAACAAAATAGACAGACCACTAGCCAGACTGATAAAAAAGAAAAGAGAGAACAACCAAATAGATGCAATAAAAAACGATAAAGGGGAAATCACCACAGATTCCACAGAAATTCAAACCATCATCAGAGAATACTACAAACAACTCTGTGCACATAAACTAGTAAATCAGAAAGAAATGGATAAATTCCTGGACGCCTGTGTCCTCCCAGGCCTAAACCAGGAGGAAGCCGAAACTATGAATAGACCAATAACAAGGTCTGAAGTTGAGGCAGCAATTAAGAGCCTACCACACAAAAAAAAAGCCCAGGTCCAGATGGGTTCACAGCTGAATTCTACCAGACACACAAAGAGGATCTGGTACCATTCCTTCTGAAACTATTCCAAAGAATCCAAAAAGAGGGAACCCTTCCCAAATCATTTTATGAGACCAACATCATCCTGATACCAAAACCTGACAGAGACTCAACAAGAAAAGAAAACTTCAGGCCAATATCCATGATGAACATAGATGCAAAAATCTTCAATAAAATACTGGCAAACTGATTGCAACAGCACATTAAAAAACTTATCCATCATGATCAAGTAAGATTCATCCCGGGGATGCAAGGCTGGTTCAACATATGCAAGTCTATAAATGTAATTCACCACATAAGCAGAAGCAAAAACAAAAACCACATGATTATCTCAATTGATGCAGAGAAGGCAACTGACAAAATTCAACAGCCCTTTATGCTAAAAACCCTCAATAAACTTGATATTGATGGAACATATCTCAAAGTAATAAAAGCTATTTACGACAAACCAACAGCCAATATCATACTTAATGGGCAAAAACTGGAAGCATTCCCTTTGAAATCCGGCACTAGACAAGGATGCCCTCTCTCACCACTCCTATTCAAAATAATACTGGAAGTTCTAGCCAGAGCAATCAGGCAAAAAATAGAAATAAAGGGTATTCAAATAGAAAAGGTGGACGCCAAATTGTCTCTATTTGCAGATGACATGATAGTATACCTAGAAGACCCCATCACCTCAGCCCAAAAGCTCCTGAAACTGATAAGCAACTTCAGCAAAGTCTCAGGATATAAAATCAATGTGCAAAAATCACAAGCATTCCTATACACCAATAACAGACTAAAAGAGAACCAAATCAAGAATGAACTGCCATTCACAATTGCTACAAAGAAAATAAAATACCTAGGAATACAACTCACAAGGAATGTAAGGGACCTCTTCAAGGAAAACTACAAACCATTGCTCAACAAAATAAGAGAGGACACAAACAGATGGAGAAACATTCCATGTTCGTGGTTAGGAAGAATCAATATCGTGAAAATGGCTATACTGCCCAAAGTAATTTACACAGTCAATGCTATCCCCATCAAACTACCATTGAATTTCTTCACAGAACTGGAAAAAACCACCATGAATTTCATATGGAACCAAAAAAGAGCCCGTATAGCCAAGTCAATTCTAAGCAAAAAGAACACAGCAGGAGGCATCACACTACCAGACTTCAAACTATACTACAAGGCTACAGTAATCAAAACAGCATGGTACTGGTACCAAAACAGAGATATAGACCAATGGAACAGAACAGAAGCATCGGAGGCAACACAACATATCTACAACCATATTATCTTTGATAAACCAGACAAAAACAAGCAATGGGGAAAGGATTCCCTATTTAATAAATGGTGTTGGGAAAACTGGCTAGCTATGTGCAGAAAGCGGAAACTGGACCCATTCCTGACACCTTACACTAAAATTAACTCCAGATGGATTAAAGAATTAAATGTAAGACCTGACACCATAAAAACCCTAGAAGAAAATCTAGGCAAAACCATTCAAGACATAGGAGTAGGCAAGGACTTCATGAATAAAACACCAAAAGCATTGGCAACAAAAGCCAAAATAGACAAATGGGACCTGATCACACTCCACAGCTTCTGCACGGCAAAAGAAACAGTCACTAGAGTGAATTGGCAACCATCAGAATGGGAAAAATTCTTTGCAGTTTACACGTCTGACAAAGGGCTGATATCCAGAATTTACAAAGAACTCAAACAGATTTACAGGAAAAAGACAAACAAGCCCATTTAAAAATGGGCAAAGGGTATGAACAGACACTTTACAAAAGAAGACATGCATGAGGCCAACAAACATATGAAAAAATGCTCATCATCACTGGTCATTAGAGAGATGCAAATCAAAACCACATTGAGATACCATCTCACACCAGTTAGAATGGCGATCATTAAAAAATCTGGAGACAGCAGATGCTGGAGAGGATGTGGAGAAATAGGAACACTCTTACACTGTTGGTGGGAGTGTAAATTAGTTCAACCATTGTGGAAGACAGTGTGGCGATTCCTCAGGGACCTAGAAATAGAAATTCCATTTGACCCAGCAATCCCATTACTGGGTATATATCCAAAGGACTATAAATCATTCTACTGTAAGGACACATGCACACGAATGTTCATTGCAGCACTGTTTACAATAGCAAAGAACTGGAACCAACCCAAATGCCCAACGATGATAAACTGGACTGGGAAAATGTGGCACATATCCACCATGGAATATTATGCAGCAATCAAAAATGATGAGTTTGTGTCCTTTGTAAGGACATGGATGAATCTGGAGAACATCATTCTCAGCAAACTCGCACAAGAACAGAAAAAGAAATACCGCATATACTCACTCATAGGTGGGTGAGAAAAATGAGAACACATGGACACAGAGAGGCGGTCTACTATACACTGGGGTCTATTGGGGGGAATGGGAGAGGGACGGGGGGGCTGGGGAGGATAGCCTGGGGATGAATGCCAAGTGTGGGTGAAGGGGAGGAAGGCAGCAAAACACACTGCCATGTGTATACCTATGCAACTATCTTGCACGTTCTGCACATGTACCCCCAAACCTATAATGCAATAAAAATTAAAAAAAAAAGAAAAGAAAATGTGGTATATATTCACCATGGAATACTACTCAGCCATAAAAAGGAATGAAACAATGGCATTCACAGCAACCTGGATGGAATTGGAGACTATTATTCTAAGTGAAGTAACTCAGGAATGGAAAACCAAATACCATGTATTCTCAATCATATGAAGACTCAAAGGCATAAAAATAATACATTGGACTTTGAGGACTTGGGGGAAAGGGTAGAGGTTGGCAAGGGATAAAAGACTACACACTGGGGGCCAGGTGTGGTGGCTCACACCTGTAATCCCAGCACCTTGGGAGACTGAGGTGGGCAGATCACAAGGTCAGGAGCTTGAGACTAGCCTGGCCAATATGGTGAAACCCTGTCTCTATTAAAAGTACAAAAATTAGCAGGGCATGGTGGCAGGCACCTGTAGTCCCAGCTACTTGGGAGGCTGAGGCAGGAGAATCACTTGAAAGTGGGACGTGGAGATTGCAATGAGCCAAGATGGAACCACTGCACTCCAGCCTGGGCAACAGAGCAAGACTCTATCTCAAAAAGAAAAAAATCAAAAAGACTACACATTGGGTACAATGTACACTGCTCAGTGATGGATGTACAAAAATCTCAGAAATCACCACTAAAGAACTTAATCATGTAATGAAACACATAACCAAACACCACCTGTTCCCCCAAAAACCTACTGAAATTAAAAAAAAATTTTTTTAAAGAAACCTGTACTAGTAAAGATTTACCAAAACAGAAAAAAAATGCAGGCGAGGACTGGAAGAGTTAAAATGGGAACAGAGCTGCTGCTTTCATTCACACTGCAGGCTACCAAGCAAGAATAAAGCCTAAGTTGTGACACCAAAAGCAATCAGGGGTAGCTATTCTTATATCAGATAAAACAAACTTTAAAGAAACAGTTTAAAAAGACAGAAGGACACTATATAGTAATAAAAGGACTCATCCAAAAGAAAAACATTCCAATTCTAAATATATGTGCATCCTTTGAAAGAAATGAGAGAGTAAAGTGGATCCTTTCAAAGAAATGAGAGCGTAAAGCTGGGTCTGTCTCAATTCTTAACCTCCATGAGCTAAGACTGTTAACTACAAGAGCAACTAGGGAAAGACCCTGTCAACTACTAGTAAGAATGTCATCTTACCAGCCTAGGAAACAAAGCAACACTCTGTTTCTATAAAATCAAAAAATTAGCTGGGTGTGGTGGCACTTGCCTGTGGTCTCAGCTACTCTGGAGGCTGAGGGAGAAGGATTGCTTGAGCCCAGGAGGTCAAGGTTTCAGTGAGCTGTGATCATGCCACTGAGCTCCAGCCTAGGCAACATAGTGAGATCCAGTCTCAAAAATAATAATAATTTATTTTAATCTTACAATTTGGAGAATATTTTGTGGCTTCTGCCTCTATTATTGAATCATCTACAAACAATGACAGTTTGTTTTCCCCTTTTTCATTTCTTACGTGTTTTCACTTCTTTTTATTGTCTTACTCTGCAAGGCAAACTCCTCTGCAACAATTATGGATAAGTGTGATGTCAGTTGGCATTCTTTTAGGTTTCCTGGAATCTAGGAATAATATTTCAATAATTTCCCCTGAAGAAAATGATGATTTTTGATGTATAAACACTCTTAATGAAATTGAGGAAATTCTTGTGTTATGCTTTCTTGAATACTTTTTATCAAAAATGTATGTTAAATTTTTTTCAAACATCTTTTCTATCATGTAGATAACCATATAAAATTGTATAGCATAATATATAAACAACCCGTTATGTATATACATCCTGACAACAGTTGTGTGTGTGTGTGTGTGTGTGTGTGTATACATATGCATGCTCACAAATATGTATAAAAATCTCCAACTTCTTATATAAATATATATGTGTATTCACTAGTTATACGTATTAGGTATAATATAGAATATAATTGTATATAACATAAATTCTACATGTAATATAGAATTGTAGAATATTATTATTTATAAATATAGGAGAGTTATTTTTAAATTTATTTTCATTTTCTTGTTGAGTTTCAGAAGGAAAGTTATGTTAAATTTATAAAGTAATTTCAAATATGTTTTTAACTTAACTTTACAACTATATTTTTTCTTAAATGTTCACGGAACTTTCCAGGGTTGTCATTATGGGTCTGCAGTTTTCTTTAAGAGAAGATTTTTACCAATTTTTTCCTATGTTCATAGTGTTGGTAGGATAATTCAGGTGTTTTGTTTTTTTCTTGCTTTAGTCTGCTTTTACACCTTATTTATTTTAGGAAAGATTAACCTAATTTGTGTTTCATACCTACAGCTTTTATTCATAGAAAATTTCACTCTAAAAATGCATTGATTATATCTCATCACATTTTAGACTTAGTATATTTTCTGAAGAATTTTATGACTTCTTTTTTATTTAATTTAATGATTAATTTAGAAATACATTGTTTAACTTGCAAAAATATAAGATTTTCTATTCGTCTATCTTATATTGATTTCCAGCTTGGTTGCATTTTGGGCAAATAACATAATCAAAATAATTTAATTTATTTGAAATTTGTTGAGATTTGATTTATACAAACTTATTTTTTTTTGTAACTTTTATGGGTTCTTGGCAGTAATGTATACCCTGCAGCTTCTTAGTTCCAGTTTATAAATTGTTTAAATCTTATATATTCTAATTAATTATGTAATGATATATATTATATGTCCACTTATTCTATCAGCCGTTGAGCGAGGGATATTAAATAGACTAATTTGTGAATTTTCCTATTTCTTTTTTGTAGTTCTGTCAATTTTTGCTTTGTTTTTATATGTATTTAAATTTTACAATGTTATATATTCCTGGTGATTTAAACATTTTAGCATCATGAAGCTACTCTTTATCTGGCGATTCATTTGCTCTAAAATATACTTCTGTCAACTTTTCTTTGGTTAACACTTCTATGCTAGCATGACAATTTTACAGAAGAACTTTTCTACTTACAGTTTACATTTGTTTATAATAAACAAAATGTAGTATCTTGTCCACCTGTTCAATAATCCTTGACTTTTATCAGAAATTTCAAATCCATATTTATTCAACATAACCACTGATATATCTGGAAATAGTATTCTATCATCCTTTATGCCTTCTATTTATGCGGCCTGTTTCGTACACTTTCTTCTTCTTGACTTAATTTGGATCAATAAATTATTTTTCCACTTCATTCACATACTAGTTGGAAATTCATATACCCTGTTAGTTTCTATGCATCTTTTTGTTTTGAATTATTGAAGTTTCACTATTATATACATGTGATTATCTTTCATAGGTCATGCATGAATGTGAAAATAGCTTTCTGAAAATTCTCATCCAATATCTCTTTATGTATTGCTTCTTTCTCATTCTTTTGCTCTCTGCAGGGAAGACTAATTAAACAAATATTGAAACATCTCACTTCCTACACAGTTTCTTTGATCTGACATGAAATTTGTATCTTTTTCTCAGTGATGCCCTCTAGATAATATTTTGTGTTCTATTTCCCAGCCTAATAATTACATTTCCCCCATATATCTTTTACTTACAAATATACAACTAAAATAATATGCATATCATAAATATACAGATAAACAAATATTTATAAACCAAATAGAAACATATCACAATCATTCAGATCAAGAAAAATATTAGCAGAAATCTGTTCACACTCTCATCTGGTCACAATGTCCTTCTCAAGTATAACCACTAGCAAGATTTCTACCAGCATATTTTAGTTTTTTAATTTGTATAAATATAATTACACAGTTGTTTTCTATTGTATGAGACTTATTTCATTCATATCTCATATGAGATTCATCTATATTGCCAGGTGCAGTTGTTGATTATTCATTCTCACTTTTGTTGAGTATTCCATAATGAGAATATTACTTATGTGCTCTAGTATTGGTGAACATTTTAGTAGGTTCAAATGTTTTCCTATTATTAATAATGCTGCTGTTAACATTCTAGTACACAGCTTGTGAAGCACACACATACACATAGTAGCAGCATCCATTTTAAATATGACTTGGACTGTCTCTTACCAGAAATAGGGCTTGGTCATCTGCTTCTATTGTGAACCAAACTACTTTTATTCTTTAAATTATCAGTAAATCTTGATTTGTGGTAATATCTTTTATTTGTATGAATTTGATTTGTCATTCCAGTCCTTTATTGTATTTCAAGATTCTGGTAGAATCAAGATACTAACAGTGGCAAAGTAAAGTAATAATTTGTACTAGACTGAAATAGAAATGCATTCTCCAGAATGAGGTTTGGGAATGGCTGGGGTGGAATGATATAGCTTGGATTTTTGTCCCCACCCAAATCTTATGTCAAATTGTAATGCCCTGTGTTGTAGGTGTGGCCTAGTAGGAACTGATTGAATCATGGAGGTGGATACTTCATCAATGGTTTTGAGCCATCCCTTTGTTGCTCTTCTAGAGATAGTGAGTGAGTGAGTTATCATACCTGGTTGCAGCACCTGGCCACTCTTCCTCCTGCTCCAGCCATTTAAAATGTGCCTGCTTCCCCTTCACCTTCACATTACCTGATGTTACCTGATGCCTCCTCAGCCAGCTTTCTGTGCAGCCTGCAGAACCATGAACAATCACACCCCTTTTCTTTATAAATTACCCAGTATCAGGCATTTATTTATAGTCATGTAAGAATGGACTAATACAGTATCTGTGTAAAATGGAGACATTTCATAAGGGAGAATAATCTCCTTTTGGTATAAGTTATGTGACCACAAACATACTTGGAGATCTTAATATTTAATCTGGGCCAGATCACAGGGAAGAAAGTGGATGTAGGCAAGAAAGTAGCTGGAGAACTGTGTTGGTGATCTTGAGGCTCTTCCTGCTTCTGTTGTGACCCCAACTACTTTTATTCATTAAGTTATTAGTAAATCTTGATTTATGGTAATATCTTTTTTTTTTTTTTTTTTTTTTTGAGACGGAGTTTCACTCTTGTTACCCAGGCTGGAGTGCAATGGTGTGATCTCGGCTCACCGCAACCTCCGCCTCCTGGGTTCAGGCAATTCTCCTGCCTCAGCCTCCTGAGTAGCTGGGATTACAGGCACGTGCCACAATGCCCAGCTAATTTTTTTTGTATTTTTAGTAGAGACGGGTTTTCACCATGTTGACCAGGTTGGTCTAGATCTCTTGACCTCGTGATCCACCCTCCTCGGCCTCCCAAAGTGCTGGGATTACAGGTGTGAGCCACCGTGCCCAGCTGGTAATATCTTTTATTTGTGTGAATTTGATTTGTCATCCTAATCCTTAATTGTATCTCAAGTTTCTGGTAGAATCAAGATACTAGCAGTGGCAAAGTAAAGTAATAATTTGTACTAGACTGAAATAAGAATGCATTCTACAAAATGAAATCCTAGTAATTCTTGACTGTTTGTAGGCAATATTTAAAAACCATAGAGAGTTCAGATAATGTATCTTCTAACAAAAGAGATTCACTGTTTACTTTGTTAGGCATAAGAGGGTAACATATTAATTGCATCGACCCACGTCATGAGTACATTGGTCTAAAATGAGGTAATATATCCTACTTAGTAGCATAAACCAACTCATTCTTTTTTTCTGCTCTACCAAATCTACTGTCAGATATTTTTAATGAGGTTTTTGCTGTTGTTGTTAAATTTAAATTTATAGTTTCTAAATTTTCACTTTAAGTCTTTTATGGCACTTTTCATAATTTTCTGGTTCTTACAAATATTTAACTTTTTTTCTTTTAACGAGGTAAGCATGAATAATTAAAATATGTAAATTATAAGCAATTCTTTTTCTACTCTCTGCTTTTATCTGCTGGTTATAACTCTTGGTGATTTGTTTAATTATATGTCTTTTTATTTTGGACTGAAAATTACATATGGAGGTTTCTGATGTCTAGGATAAAAGTTCTTTCCTCCTAAGAATACTCTTGTTTATTTCTGCCAGGTATTGAGTATACAACTGGTTTGGTACTAATTTCATTGCTTAAATTAATCATAGTGTTGGTCACAGTTTCTGGGGGACAATTTTCTTTTCTTTAAATTTCTTTTATTTTTCCTTCTTTGCTCAATACCATGGAAATACTTTCCTTAGTCACATCTTTGGGTTCAGGCTATTCTGTAAGTTCTCCATTATTATTTTAGCTCTTTGATACTTTCAAGGTTATTTTAAAATATTTTATTCAACTTTGCTTATCTATTTCAACAGAAGTTTTGGAAAGACTTCCCTAGTCACTGTATTAGAAATGGAAGTATCAAAAATTTTAAGACAACATATTATCTGAACATATAAATTTTCACTACAAAAAAAATTATTTTAAATACAGAACAATACCAATGAAAATTTGGAATTGTTTCATTCTTTTCATGCCAACCCCAAATTTCAGATAAATTTGACTAAAATCTTAATTTTAACCTCATCAACTTTTATTTTTCTACTCTCCCTATTTTTGTTTTATCATAGAAACTTCACTAATATTACTAACTTACGTATCTTAAATTTTATTTATTGCCTCTTCATGCAACAAGAGGACTTTTCTTTTTTAGATGTTTTGTTTTTCCCATACATAAAATAGTAATTGACATAGAGTAGATATAAAAGTATCATACAGTGAAGACCAGAATATTTATAAGTATTTTGACAAGATTATCAATCAAGTAAGAAATCATATCCCTATATAGACTGTATTAGATCATTAGAGATGATACAAATAATATAGATAATAGAAACTTTTTCTTAAGAACATTTATTCTTAATGGGACGACTGAATTAACATTTACATGTTAATAAAAATAATATCTTTAAAATATTAATTATAGCACATGGTAATACAATAACAGTATCATAAAACATAAAATTATGATCATTATTCCGGAGATGTATATGTATGCTTGAGGACCTCTAGAAAACTTCTACCAATTACTCTCAAAAAGCAAAACTATTCTGAAATAAATATGTGAATCGCTTCATAAGGGTTGAGTTAAAACAAAATTATGAAAATGTGAAGTATCACCATATCATAAATGTATTGTTAGAATGACCTCACCTCATAGAAATGATAAATATATGTTGTGTTCTTCTTGGTTTTATCTAAAGACTCCGTTAAAGCAAATAAGAGCAATTTATTGAGCAATTATGATAAATTACAAGCAATTACAGTAACAAGCCCTGTGTTGAGATCTAGAATACAATAGTGCCTATCCACATAATGACTACATATCAATAGTTTGGTGACATATAAACCAAAACAACAAAATATGCATCTCTAAGCAAGTTAGCTGTGTATGATACTCTCAGTATAGTGCTCTCCATGCTTAATATGTTTTCAGAGATATTACAAGCTATATGGAGAAAAAGAGAAATACTTTCAGAGGTGATTTTCTAAATCAACATCATCTTTCAATATGAAAAAATTAGAAAATCCTCCAAAGTCTATCACCAAAAACATTTTTCTACAAGGAGTACACCATAATTTGTAACAAACTTCTTGGCAAACCATGCTAGAGGTTAATAAATCTTTATAATCCTAGTTTTAGTAATTAGTATCAGACTACAATAATATCACAACAAGGGAAATAATTTTTTACATTGACATTTTCATAATTGTACCTGAGGCTGCCTTTTGTATCATTTCTCTGTTTCATCAACTTTACTTGATAGCTCTTTTATTTGTGGCTTTCGATGAGCCCATTAGGTTTGTATTTTAACAAAAAGTTCTTTGGGAAGCCTATTAGGATTGTTATGTTGCAAATAGTTCAAAAGATAATGGATAATTTTTATTCGTACTTTATTTAATATTTAAAACCAAATAATTCCATCACATAACCCTTGTTTAACTAATTATATTTTAGTTTGAGCAAAGGTAGTTAATATTTATAATTAGTATATCCAAATATTGATTGTAATTATAGTCATACACAATGCCACTTCTACATGGTAACATATTTTTAAAACTCAAATAAATGTATATATCAATATAAATAACCCTAATTGCAGTAAATTATCTCCTAAAAATAACTTCTGACATTTAAGAAAGCTTGGTAATCTATGAGGGCAAGATTTCATTAATCAGTTGACACTTTCAAGTGTTAATATTGTCAGTACTTCCTAGGAAGGAGGAATAAAACTCCTTTCTGAACCAGTTGTCAGTAGTCTTTTAATACAGAAATTTATTATCATATCTGGCATTCATTTGTAGATCATTGTTTAGAGCAAATCACCATTAAGTGTAACAGACTTTGCAGCCAGCCATAAAAATGAGGCCAACTCTCATTAAGGGTCCTGAACACAATAACTTCCAATGTCACTACAGTTCCCACTATGGAAATTTGTGATATATGGTTCATGAGGTCTCCCATATTCCTCTCTGCAATGTGCATTGATTTTTGACTAGTATAGTAAGGTTCTGATTTGTAAAACTATTATTCAATTTATTTGAGGGACAGCACATTGTCATTTACTAAAGTTAAGTGAGTGCCTGAGGTTTACATTTTGATAATATGGATATGACAAAAAGAAAGTAAATTGTCTACAAAACCATCATAATGTGAGTTTAAGAGACAATTTTCTGAAATGTTTTCTTTTACATTATGGAAAAGTTGATACATAAAACAATTTCAGAATTGTACTTCTAAAGTTAAAAAAATTAAATACTTCAATTTTCAGAATTTGGCTTGTAAATTATCAGCCCAGAGTAATCGTTTCTTCTTTAATATGTTCAAAATCAATCACAGCCTAACAAAAATATCTATATTGAGTATGGTAACATTTATCTGATTATTCAATGAATAAAGGTATTTCCCTTGATAACTCATAATTAGATATTTCAAAAATAAATTTTGTTTAGAAAAAAATCCAAAGTTAAAGAGATATATACAGATATTTCTTTGTGATACTAGATACAGATAATTTTGCAATAAGTTTTTATATGATTAATTTTTATATAGTACTTAAAAACTCAAAAAAATTTCCATGAGATAAAGTAAATCAAATCTACAATGCAAAGAATCTTTTTATCTCCAAAGCCTCAAGCAAACAATAATATTAAAATACATAATTTAGTAATATATTATCCTCTTCTTTATCTGATTGCCTAAAGTGGATTTTCTTCTTTCCTAAAGTTGTAGGATGCTATAAATGAAATGCCCTGCATGAGAAAAGAAATAGAATTGGAAGTGTTGTTTGGCTTAAATACTTTAATACCTAGTAATAAGAAGTTCAATAACTTGAAACATTCTTCTTCTATAATTTAGTATATTTACAATTTCTACTACTACAATGTGTGACACAGTTCTTTTTTTTTCACCTTGAGATAACTGAGATTGATAATATTTACATAACTTTGGTAAGGTTACTAGCTTAAAAGAAATTGATTCAATTTAAAACTTTCAGTCTTTTCTATCCAATCCGTTTGTCTTAGTCTGTTTGAGCCATTATAACAAAATACCATAGACCAGATTGCTCATAAAAACAGAAATGCATTTCTCACAATTCTCTTGGCTGAGAAGTTCAAGACCATGTCACCAGCAGATTCTGTGTCTAGTGAGAATACAGAATACTTGACAAAGAAATACATTGGTATTTTTAAGGGAATATTTCACTATACTTTTGGTGCTTTTTCATTATCCTGCTGATGTTCCCCAAGAACACTTCCTGGTTCATACGAAGTGTCTTCTCACTGCTTCTTCATATGAGGAAAGTGCAAGACAACTCTCTGGGGCTTCTTTTATAAGGGCACTAATCACATTTATGACCTAATTAACTCTCAAAGACTCTACCTTCTAAAACCGACACATTGATAATTAGGTTTGGACATATGAATTTGGGAGAGGACAAAAACATCCAGACCATTGCACCATTTGATTATCTCTCTTCCCTGTTCCTAATCCCAGATTTCATTTTCTGGTGCTGATAGACATTCTTATAAAAATGGCACATTTGTGGGGCCGGGCACAGATTCTCTAGGACCCTTTCCTATCTGCCTAGGCATTTGGCTATCTCCTGCCTCAATCATTAGTGTCATTTGCTTTATCAAGAAACCTTCCCCTTTCATGAACTCTTTAGTCCTATATATAGACTTTATTTATAGTAACTAAAGTTTCTTTCCCCAACCTAGTTTTAGAAGCTAGTTCCAAATCCTAGATGTAGTGCCCAAAGATGCCTAGTCCACCACAGTAGCTGAAGCTGAATTCTCTCTAAATCACTGCTACCTCTATTCACAACATTTTTTCTTGTATCAAACACAGTTTTCACCTTGTATGATTTCTTACTCAACCAGTATGAGAGAAGCTACGGATCTCAAAAAGAACCTTCAGATAAATGTCTGGAGATCAGTATTAAGATTTCCATGAAAATATCATTTGTGTGTAGTCTCAATACATTCTTACAAAATAGCAGTTGGAAGACTAGTACTTAGAGGCTGTCAAACCTATGGCTCTCGGATTTCAGTCGTCCCACTGAAATAAATGACTGACTCAGAAATTTTCTGTGGCAATGTTATAATTTAGATAACAATAAACTTTGCCTATTTACCTATATTGCTAAAATTAGAGTTATAAATGCTCAGAAACAAACTAGAATCATGGTTTGGAAACCACAATGCTCTAATATTACTATGAAAGGGAGATTTCTACATTAGTTCTAGTTTCATTAAAAAAAAGTTGAAGTATGCCTTGGAAAGTTTACTCCAGAGAAACAAGCCTAGTGTTCTGTGCAGTAGCATGCCCTTTTATAGCAGTGAAGTGAACATAACAGCAAAGCTGTAGAGTGTTAGGATGGATTGTCTCTGTGTAGTAACAGAGACAATTCAACATTCAATATCTTTGAATATTCTAGACTGTTTTGAGGTTTTGATATAAAAATAGGACAAGCATATATCTGGGTTATTTTATGTAGTCATTGGTGCAGAAATTCATAAAGACTTTAAGTGAAAATTTTCTTAAATTGTTCAGATGTCTAAGTATTTCCAGAATTTGACTATCATTTTGAAAGTACCTGAGTTTGGAAGCATAAAAGGCTTGTAGTCACATACCCCAACTATAAATTTCTATATTAATCTTTCCAATAAACTCCTGGGAACTTTATGTCATAATCTGAAACCCTTTAAATGATATTTTAAAAGTGAAAAGCTTATAAACTTACTTCAATATAAAAAATTAATTTGATAAAATGGCGGGAAAAAAATCTGTTGTAACATTCATACCTGTTGGAGGGGAACACCAGCAGGATAATGAAAAAGCACCAAAAGTATAGTGAAATATTCCCTTAAAAATACCAATGTATTTCTTTGTCAAGTTAAATGCTAAAATCCATTTCTATACCTATATACGTCAATTTCATTATTTTGCATGGCATGTTAAATTAGTTATGCTAGCATGTCTTATTTACATACTAAAATCAATTTCTAGAGAAATCTCCCAATTGTAGCACTTCAGACAAAGGCAGATAAACTAAAAATTCATTGAGCCTGACTTTTTAATTAATATATTCAGAACTGACTTTGAAATCTATGAGGAACACTTACAGTTACTATAATGCATTATTATTTTTTATGTTCACTTCATACAGAAAATGGTGCAATATTCTGAAATCAAATGAAATGGATGGCCCTATTATTTATAGAAGTCCTTTATTATGCATAAGGATGTGATTGGCTTGAGCTATGTAAGATACACCTGCTAAAAGATACATGGAAGGCCTGGTGCACAGTGGTTCAAACCTGTAATCCCAGCACTTTGAGAGGCCAAGGTAGGTGAATCACCTGAGGTCAGGAGTTCGAGACCAGCATGACCAACATGATGAAACCCCGTCTCTACTAAGAATACAAAAATTATCTAGGTGTGGTGGCAGGTGCCTGTAATCCCAGCTATTCAGGAGACTGAGGCAGGAAAATCACTTGAACCCAGGAGGCAGAGGTTGCTGTGAGCCAAGATGGTGCCACTGCACTCCAGCCTGGACAAGAGAGCAAGACTCCATCTCAAAAAATAAAAGAATTAAAATGTAAAACAAATATAAAACAAAATATACACAGAAGATGCTGATTAGCCAATGAACTACATTTGCTAAAAAAATAAAATAAAATTCCTGGGAAAGGTGGTGGGGTGGAGGTGGGAGAGTAAGGATGGTGAATGGGTCCAAAATGTAGTTAGAAAGAATGAAGAAAACCTAGTATTTGTTAAGAGACAGGATAACTATAGTCAATAATAATTTAATTGTACATTTAAAAATAACTTAAAGAGTATAACTGGACTGTTTGTAACACAAAGGATTAATGCGTGAGGGGCTAATAGCTTATTTACCATGATGTAATCATTATTTATTGCATGCTTGCATCAAAGCATCTCATGTACCCCATCAATATATACACTTACTACGGACCCACAAAACTAAAAATTATAAAACAAACAAAAAGCCAAAACCAAACAAACAAAAAACAAGAAGTCCTAAGTGGACTTTAATCTAAAACAATTATTCAAGGCAAAATAGAAATAATTTCACATTTAAATGTAGCTGGAGAAATTTAGTTCTCTCTATAATTCTAAGAGAGTCTACAATGATTTTTGAAGTTTTACATTTACTACAGAATAAAAAATAATTAAACTCCATGTCTACAAATTACATATGCTTATAGGTATCCAATCTTCCAGGTTTCTGATGGAAACCCAGCAGAAGAAATAGGGTAAAGGGTATATAGGGTACAGGAGTAGGAATAAAAATGGGCAGATTGATATGTGCTACAAAAGGCACATCCAAGGTGGACTGTTGACAGTAGCAACGTCACTTTTAGCCACATTCTGTTGTCCTTACCTCAGTTGTATTGCCACTCCAAAATGCGGGGGATCTGGGAATAAAGTTGCCTGGGTGCCTGGAAAGAAAAGGTCAGTTTAGTGAGGAGATAAATTGTTTATTCCACAGATATCTAATCTTTGTGACTTATGGGGTCTTCACCCTCAAATAGAAATAATAATACTGTCATTATAGTGCGCATATAAAGTTTAGAGAAAATATATGTTAAAGCCTTGGTCTGTTTATTTCACAAAATAAGTTTTTCACAAAATTCAGCATCAACTTTAGTCTTAATCTTCTATGGGAGAGATGAATATGATGGTTCAATTACTGTGCATTACGTGGGGTTAAAGTTGTTGATGAAAACCTCATTATTTCAGCTGCAGGTTCACAGAAATAAATGAAGATTAAGAATAATTAAAAAAAAAAAAAGACAGGGAGTGAGTTACTAAAACGAGGAGATCCCTTGAAAATATCCAATTGCAAGGATGTAAGCTTGACTTCAGAGACCAAAGAAGATAGGAAACAGAGTGAACACGTCAAGTGTTGTGACACCCTTGCGGAACCCTAGAAACAGACACTGTCACATCAAGTAGTTTTACATGTTTACATTTTCCTTATTTCAAAATATTATCGAAGACCTTATATCAACAGCTACTTAGAGTCTTCCAGATGCTCATTAATTACAAATGAAATATTGGAAGTTTATTGAATCAAATCAAATTAGTAAAGAATCAGCAGAGGGAATCTGGCTTTTGACCAGGAGAATGTACATTTTATTTTTTTCAATACTGAATCTTAGCCTTCAAGTTCTAACTTAGCTGAGTGAACTGTTTATAAAGGCAGTATCTTATCTCCTCTCTGCAATACAGAGGTGGGATGGAAGAATTAACCCTAAACATCCTGTCTCCTTCTCATGAAATTATCAGGCCTGCAGTTGCTGAATGTAGATTGTGAAGGGTGAATGATAGAAGAACAATTAGCAAAAGAAGTGCCTTAAAAAGGAACATAGTGTGAATAGAGGTCACCAATTCTCAGAGTCAAAACTGAATCCAGTTGATAGGAGGGAAAGTAAACGCAAGACTCAGAAATCCTTTAGGAAAGCCTTGACACAAGACCTCTAGTGTAGCTCCTAGTCTCAGATGTGGATCATGGTGAATAGTGGAGAGTAGGCCTCCAAAATACACTATCAGGAAAGAGATTCCATTTTCCCTAACTCCAGGTAGGGCAAGAGTAGAATATCTGTAGTTTTGATTGACTAGTAGGGAGCTTTAAAAGACTCATCTCGACTAGCAGAGAGCTCTAGAAGACCAAATGATTTTCAAAGGGCAGTGGAATCTCAACTTGGCAGTTCCAGGCTGGATCCAACTTTCAGATCACTTTGGATTGACTCAGAGTATTTTAATTTGGAGGATATTTTACTTAAAAATCAATATTTATATGGCATATTTTGAGAAGTAGGATATCTGGCAATATGTGGTGTGCATTTTTCCATGTGATCAATTAGTTGGAGCAAACTATAACTGATCATTTAGATAAGGACCATGGTCTCAAGTTTATTATAATTCTTACCCCTTCCTGTTATATTACATTAGGTTTGCTCTACTTATTTTTATAACCCAACAAACCCTAACAAATGTTTGATTTTGTGATCTCTGCTGTTAAAACCCCCATAGCCTTTGCAATAGAACAGTTATGAGCATCAATATACTACTTCAGAGGTTCATATTTCTTGGAGTCATTCAACCCAGGGCACAATACATCACAACATTTAGGTATAGACTGAGATTGTAATGGACCAAGGTATATAAAGCAACTAAACATGGGGAGAAAGTACATCAAATTTGACAATAGAATGGACAACTCCATGATGTTAAATGAAACTAGAAGTTTCCTTCAGCTTCTAACAGGCATTGTTACCATTTTATTTTTCTTTAAAGGAAAGGCAGACAACTACTTCCATTTGATTCCCTCATTCTAAGTTATGGAATAAATTTTTACTCCAGTTAAATTGATCTTTAGCACTTTGAAAAACACTAATTATTAGCCTAAGATCAGGGCCATGGGGTGAAAGCTATGTTTGCTGTAGAAAAATATGTTCCAGCTGGGTGTGATGGTTCACACCTGTAATCCTAGCACTTTGAGAGGCTAAGGTGAGTGGATTGCTTTAGCCCAGGAGTTCAAGACCAGCCTGGGCAACACAACAAAACCCTGTCTCTACAAAATATACAAAAATTAGACAGGCTTGGTGGTGCATGCCTGTGGTCCCAACTACTCTGGAGGCTGAGGTGGAAGGATCACTTGAGCCTGGGAAGTCATGGCTGCAGTGAGCTGTGATCACACCACTGCACCCTAGCCTGGGTGATGGGAGTGAGACACTATTTCTAGAAAGGAAAGAAAGTGTGACAGAATTCCAAATGTATTTGAGTGAGATTGAATGTAATACTTCTTCAATCCCTGTAGGAAATTTCTTGGCTTGAGATTAGTTGTCATAGAGAGCAGATACCCAAAGATATTTTTTTCAGATAAGAGACAATCATATTCCTGGTAGACTATATTCAACATCTTAAATAACTTTCACTGATTTGCTAGGAGCTGATAATAAGAAATACAACATTTTTTAATGTGGCTTGAATAAGTCAGAAAGTTGAACTTTTCGTCCTTGCTGAGTTTGCCTGATGGTTAATGACCCCATTGGAAAACATAATTAAGTGTTTTGTTTTAACACAATTCAAGCTTCCTTGGAAGCATACCTGTATTGCACCTGCCAACTTGCAGTCAGGTTAATTAGCTTGCAGTGTGAATGTGTTTCTCAGTCAGTTTAGCAATTCTGATAAGGAGGTGACAGGCACTTTCATGCGTCTATTTTCATACTGAGGTTTATTAAGTCTAAAATGCTAAAGAGAGTGAAGGTTGATAGCGATGTTGATGTTTTGCTGAAAGGTTCCTCCTGTAATCTTTGAATAATTTTCAAACCAGAGTCTTTGTAAGCACTTTGAAATACTAAAGTAATAGAATGTCACAGTTTGGTGGAAAATGAGGTTTTGGTAGGAGAGCCAAATATTATCATGGAATTAGCTATTGATTCCCATCATAGACCGAAGGTGATACTTAACCACATTGGTCAGCTACTACCAAATTGAAGTGCAAAAAAATAAGCTGTTTAAAACCATTTAAAGTTTTCATATTCCCTTCTATATTATATCCCTTGGCTATGAGAATGGACTCAGTTAGCTGTTCGTGCTTCCTGCCAAGTTTAAAATAAAGAAAGAAAGAAAAAAAAAATATATATATATATATATATATATTCTTTTCCACTGTAAACCTCAAGCCTCACTTTCGTGTGTATGTGTGTGTGTGTGTGTGTGTATACTTGCATCACCCTACACTACACGCAAGATGAGAAGTCAGTATTTCTAGTTATTTGTTGGCCTAAGAAGCATAGGATCCTTAAATAACTTATTTAAAAACAAATTACAGATGGCATTAGAAACAGTGAAGCAGACTGGGTATCTGTCTGTGGCAGCCAAGTACAGGTTTTGGAATGCCACTCAAACTTTTGCCAATAATGTGCTAAGTGTTGAACACTGGAGGGAGCCATTGTGTTGGGAGATGTGGAGGCCAAGTAACTAGAGACATCGTCAGCCATTGCTTGTTTCTGAGTGTGTACATGGAAGACCTGTAACAAGATAGAAAGCACAGGTTTTGGGCACAGGGAAGAGAACAACACTCACTGGGCTAGGTGGGGTTGTGGAGGAGAGGGGAGGGGAAGGACAGCAGCGGGGTGGGGAGGGACTTTGGGGAGGAATAACATGGGGAGAAATGCCAGATACAGGTGACAGGGCGGAGGGGGATGGAGGCAGCAAACCACATTGCCATGTATGTACCTATGCAACAATCCTGCATGATCTGCACATGTACCCCAGAACCTAAAGCGCAATTTTATATATATATATATATATGAGAGACAGAGAGAGAGAGAGAGACAGAGAGAGAGAGAGAGAGAGAGAGAGAGAGAGAGAAAGCATAGGTTTTTTGTTTTATTTTTCATTTGGGGGTCAAATCTCTAATGGGAAACAGCTCAACTAGCTGTTTCCAGGCTTATAAGGCCATGTACAGGATATGCCACTTTGTCGCTGTAGTTGCACAGAGAGGAAGCTAAAACTATAAGATGGTAGAAACTTGTCACATGTATTTACCTATTCAGTGAAAGCATTTTGGATATTTATTATTTTTAGGTGATCTAGATTTCAGGGCTGTGTAGGCTCTTCTCTCACATATTCCATGAAGTCCTTTTATACAGCTTATTAGACAGTGAAGTTTTGAAAAGGAGGGGACAATAATTTAAATCAGAAATAAAAGGAGCTAAAACAAAAACAAAACCTCCTATATGCCTGATCCCAGAATTGATAGGCGCTAGCAGATTAAAATTAGGCATGACTAATTTTAGGGGTTCAGCAGGTAATAAATGGGTCCGTACTAGATCATCAGGAATACATGATGGTTTCATTCCATTCTTTGAGTGACAAAGTCATGGCACTTTGAGTGGCAAGGTGGTAAAGGCTGATGGCAGGTGATTATGTGATGAGAAAATATCAGTAAGTCAAAATCTTAGAAGGGAGTAGAGTATCCATAAAGAAGGCACTCTTTCAACTGTTTATAAAAAGAAACAGGAGAATTCTTAAGTGTGACTTCCCAGCTCTACTTAATAGCACCTTGTCTCTCCTTTACTTACCATTTTTGTTGGTCCATCTCACATAACAACAACAACAGAACAACAATAACTAAAAGAAGTTTTCTTGCAGTCTTAAAGGCTTTATTGTGTATATGACATTACATAAATGCATAATTTAAAAACTTCAATAGTTTACTCATTCATTTATTCAGAAAACTGACTAAGCGTGTAACCGATGTGAGATATTGTGCTAGGTGCTTCAGGTGAAATTATAAACAAAATACCCCATAAGTAATCCTTGAAAGCTCCTTTTCATTCACACCTTTTAAGTATAATTCCTAAATATCCCTCAAGGCCTCCATTTGCTTCTATCTTCTATATATCTTTAAAGATTTCCCTCACTCCAAACACAATAGAATGAAAGCAAATTTAGAAGGAACAAAAACAAATATGTCAATACTACATTCAAGCAAATAAAAGGGAAATGAACCTGGAAAGTGGTACCCATGGGCCAAGGTAAACAGCTACTTACTATTCTTAAGGCATCTAGAACTTTCATAAATATGACCTGACACTAGCTTGCCAAACTACATAAACAACAGACATGATCATGATGAAGAGGGTTGAATGGAAAAATGCTAAACCACTTTGAGAGACATCCTTAATAGCCACACAGAAAGAAACATAAGTAACTGCTTCTGAGAAACTGAGTTACACGTAATGAACAATATTTGTAAAAATCTAAATTTTTAGATGCTTTAAGGTATTAGAATTAGCTTTTGTTATTGATGTTCCACTTACTGAATTACTAGTGAGAATACAAATCACAGCTGTTGCTTGAGTGCATTTTTATTAGAAAAAGGCGAATTCCCTAAGATCTTCAATGTCAAATAATTGTTCACAACCAATTGTGTTTCTATGTTATATCTGGGAATGTAATGAGTTCCCTATTAGTTTGAAGATATATCTTTTTCTACAAATATTTCTGGTTTGTTTCTTTAAGGCGTTTTTTAACTTTTTACTTATGATTGGATATTCTTTCTGATAGAGTTCTAAGGCAATATAAGCATGTGATACATCCTTTAAGTTCCATAAGAAAACATGCAATGAAAAGCCCCAATTTATTCTATATTCATAATTCTCAATCTTGATCCCCAAAGAAAACAGTAGTCATCAGGTTCTTAGATAGCTCCTCTTTTATCTTTTCCTCAACAATATATTTAGAAAATTAACATCAGCCTTTAATAAGTCACTTAAATTTGCACAAAATGTTATATATTGAGCCATTGAAAATGGATATTGATAAAAGAACATTATGAGAGGCTGAAAATATTTAAAAGGTAGTTTTACTAAATAATTTTTTTTTTTTAGAAGCACACTGCAATAGTTAATTTATTTGTTCAAGAACTCATTGCAAGCATTAAACCAAACATAGGCTTTGATTCTGTGAGCTCAAATTCACATATTGAAGATCAGAGCAAACTGCGATTCATGTACATGGATGAAAACTAAAGGCTCTGAGTTAATCACATTGTAGTTTTTAAACTTCTACAGCCTAGGGCTCAGTAGTCACAGGTCTTTTAGGTCCTTCTGGATGTCCCACAGGGTATCTGCACTTTTCTTGAGCTGAGCAACCTCATCATCCTTCAGCTTCTGGTTGATAACGCTGGTTAATCCCCGGGCATTGAGGATACACGGAAGGCTCAGGAAGACTTCATTCTCGATGCCATACATCCCCTTTACCATTGTTGACACGGGATGAATCCTGGATAGATTTTTCAACATGGATTCAATAAGATCAGCCACACTTAATCCAATAGCCCAGTTGGTATATCCTTTTAGCTTGATGACTTCATAGGCACTTTCAACCACCATCTTATGCACTTCCTTCCAATTTTCACTATCATTGTCAGTTCCCATTTCTGGATTCAATTCCTGAAGAGAAACACCTGCCACATTCACACCACTCCACACAGCCACACTTGAGTCGCCATGTTCCCCCAAAATCCATCCGTGGCAGCTGCTGGGATGAATGCCAAGTTTTTCAGCCATAAGGTAGCGAAATCTCGCAGAATCCAGATTACATCCACTTCCATTCACACGGTGTTTGGGTAATCCACTCAGTTTCCAGGTAACATATGTAAGAATGTCCACTGGGTTGGAAACCACAATTATGATGCAATCAGGACTGTACTTGATGATCTGAGGAATAATGAATTTGAAGACATTAACATTTCTCTGCACCAGATTGAGACGACTCTCCCCCTCTTGCTGACGGACTCCTGCAGTTACCACTACAATCTTAGAATTGGCGGTCACGGAATAATCTTTATCTGCCACAATTTTGAGCGTCTGAAGAAATAAGCTCCCATGCTGCAGATCCATCATTTCTCCTTTAAGTTTATCTTCCAAAACATCCACAAGAGCAAGTTCATCAGCCAGAGACTTTCCCAGAATGCTGATAGCACACGCCATACCAACTTGTCCAACACCCACTACAGTGATCTTCTTGTTTGGGACTGTTGTCTCTTCTTCTGCAACTGGTGCAATGAGTTTTTCCTTAAGAGTTGCCATTTTGCACAGGAGAGAGAAGGCTCTGGAGACCGCAGAAACAGTGGTGCTGAGAAGACAATGTCAGCAGCCTCACTAAATAATATTAACATGGTCTTGTTAATAAATTGCTTCACTGTTTTACTGCTTATTGATGTTCTGTTTATCAATTAAGTGAACTAAATACATAATTCCTTCTAATAACATTTTTTTAAGTTTATGGGTCTACCTAAATTTATTACTTTAATACTTATAGTCCTAAAAGTGACTGATTCCAAGAAGCAGCAGTGTGGGTTGGCAAAGATCTGAATTTAGATCACTGAATAAATAGATGCCAGAAAAGAAGAAACAGGGAGATGATAGGGTTGCTTGAACGCAAACATTACGATGACTTGTGTTTATCTAGTAAAGCCATTGAAGAGTGGTTCCCTTTGGTAAAGTGCCTACTGCAGTCTATTTTTATGGCCCAAGAGAAGATACTTCTAACCACTTCACTTAATAGACTGTTTCCCAATCCATCTGATTTAATCATTTAGATATTGCTTCTCTGATAGTCAGCCTAACATTTTCTTCACTTAATATTATCTGATTTCCTCTGCTTTTACTCTTTCATCACATTATTCTGGAGGAATAAGACTGACAGTCTTTAATGGATGTGTCTTGATGTATACCCTTAATCTGGGGTATTAAAATAATTAGGAAATTAAAAATATACAATAATTCCTTATCTGTCTCATTAATTCCCTTAAATATTCCTATTATGATTTCACATTGGTCCCATGAGTAATGATATAAGAAAGAATTCATTACATTACAGAAAAAAAATCCTACACATTTATTAGATTTATACCTATGGGTCAAAGTCCATTACAATGTTATCCCTGATTAATATTATTTTACTTCCCTGAGTTGCAATTATGCTTTGCATAATGGGTGATCAGAATTCAGTACAATAAAAGAGTCATGGAGGTCACATTCGAACAAGTAGAATGTGGTGAGTAATAGCTCTGGGGTCTAGAGTGATATTTAATATAAGCCCCATTATTTTTCTAATGTATGTATCCTTTTTTTATCTAGAAATTAGAACATTATTAATGTTCAATGACATTATGCCCCTTTTATCAAATAGAAGTCTGAGACCTTTGCATGGCACACTGAAAGAGTAAAAGCACCAGGTTTCAATGCTCTTACATAAGCTTGTAGGTGATGAAAAGTTAAATTTTAATTTGAGAAAAAAAGCAGATCACAAAATGTATATATCTTTGAAAATCTTACCTTGATCATCTATTTCACTGATCAAGGCACATTTTTGCCAAAAAAAAAAAAAAAAAAAAAAAAAAAACCCACACAAAACAAAGTACACAACTATAACTAGTTTATACGGTTTATACACAGACAAAAAAAATCTGGAAGAACACATATTCACAGTTCTTGTTTGTAAGTTGGTTAGCTGGCATTACTTCAGGGACATTTCTCCCCTGCAAGAAGGCAGATGAGAGCAGTTGGGGGTAGCTGGGAACCCCAACTTTCCAAGCCACAATTCTTTTTTTTTTTTGCTGACAGTTACTACACTCCTAGAAAATACATTGGAATCCCAAGACAATTAAAAGGACATCTGATTTAATCATTGCACAACAGATAATTTAGATACAGACTTTGTCAGGAAATAATACTGAGAAAAGTAAATCTGCCCTATGAGATATAATATAAAGGTAAGAATTCTGGAAAACATTCCAAAAGAGTCTCCCTATAGGAACAGGAAAAAATAAGCCCCTGCTTTCCCAAGCCTCTTCTATCTGGAGTCAGTTACTCTTGTTGTCCAAATGCAGTTTTAACTGTACCGTATTCTCAGCTAGTTTAGAAATATAGAATAAATCAGCAATTTCAGATTTAATGACTGCTTGGGCAGGGAATTTATTGTACCTTTTTCCTATCTTGCAATCTTTTCTACCTTTTTCTTATCCAGCAATTTAGTTCTATGGACTGCAACTCAGAGGCAGTAAGCTCAGTTCCCGTAGCAGCAACACCAATGCCAGGACAGGTACTTTCTAATCTTCTATGATGGGGTGTTAAATCTCACCCCTATACCTCCAGTCACAGACATCCTTCTAGTAAATGAAAAGGTTGTCAGAAATTATGGGGTTTTTTTTTTTACCCAAATGTTAGCTGTTTTTTAGAGTATCATTTTCCATAGGCATTACCTACCACACTGAACAACTTTAGGTTTCTGTGATCAGCCAAAAGTTGCCTGAACTTGCTATGACTATTTGAATATTTTTCCACTGGAATTCTCTGCTGTCCCTCATGCACCCACACCTAATTAATATTTTTCCACCCTCTCCTATGACCGGTATGTCTTATGTAGGCACATCATCAGAATAACTTTGGTAGTAAACAGATATTCAGATGGAGATTGGTACTCATTTTCCCTTAACCAATTACTTTGCATTTCAGGGGCCAGGGGTTTCTTCAAGAGCAGAAACATAAGGGAAATCCCTAACTATAAGTTATTGGCTCAATTGCAGTGATTATTAATTTGAGTGGACATCAGTTTCTTGTCATATAGAATCTCTGGGCAAAAGCTATTGTAGGAGGGACTATATAACATATCCTTCAACACTGATGCCCTTGGGAGAACAAAAGGAAGTGGGACAGAGGTTAAATTCTCAGGATGCCTAGGACACCAGGCAAACCGAGTTAATAACCCCTCTAGCTATTAGGTTTCTGGTCCCCGAATCAGGGAATAAATTTTTGCATACATTTATTTAGTGCTTGTTTGAATTACAATATACTAGGCAATTTGCTGGGCCCTCAAGCTACACAGAGATTCAGGAAGACATAATATTTACCTGTATGGACCTTGTTTCCTAATAGTGAAAGCAACTGTACAATTATAAGTGTGATGAGAACTATAAAACAACTAGAAAAATATGATGGGAAACTATAACTTGGGAGTGTCAAACAAAAAAAAAATAGAGAAAAGTATCTCCAGATATGTTTTTTGTTTTAGTTTTTGTTTTGAGATGGAGTCTTGCTCTGTCACCAGGCTGGAGTGCAGTGGCACAGTCTCGGCTCACTGAAACCTCCGCCTCCTGGGTTCAAGCGATTCTTCTGCCTCAGCTTCCAGAGTAGCTGGAACCACAGGCGCGTGTCACTATGCCTGACTAATTTTTTTTTTTTTTTTTGTATTTTTAGTAGATTCGGGACTTCATGGTGTTGGCCAGGATGGTCTGGATCTCTTGACTTTGCGATATGCCCACCTCGGCCTCCCAAAGTGCTGGGATTACAGGCATGAGCCACCACACCCGGCCATATGTTTTTATTTAGGACTGAGAAATGAGAATTAAAACTGGAATGCATGGAATGGCAAACCAAAAGTACATCTGGTGTGGGAAGACTAAAGGAAAGTTTTTATTGGCAAAAAGGAAGAGGTTCAAATAAACTGCTTAGAATGAGAGAGTTCATTGGTCCAGAAGCTCAAAGCCAGAGTTTTCATCTATTCATTGGTGGAGATACCATTACTGGGCAAGTGTCATTTTGAGAGCATCTTATCTAAATTACTACTGCAGTCCTAAAGAATTTCTAGAGATTTAACTTATCATAGTAGCTTATGTATCTGCACAAAATATGCAAGCCATGTAAAGGAGATGCACGAAGGGCATGAAGGTATTTCTTGGGTTTTTTTTTTTTTTTTTTTTTTTTTTTAGAGATAGGGTTTCCCCATTTTGGTCAGGCTGGTCTCAAACTCCCAACCTCAGGTGTCTACCTGCCTAGACCTCCCAAAGTGCTGGGATAACAGGCGTGAGCCACTGTGCCTGGCTTTTTTTTTTTTTTTTTTTTTTTTGACAAGAGTTTTATTCTATCACCTAGGCTGGAGTGCAGTGGTGGAATCTTGGCTCACTGTAACCTCCACCTCCCAGATTCAAGCAATTCTCCTGCCTCAGCCTCCCAAGTAGCCAGGACTACAGCTGCACATTGCCAAGTCCTGCTAAGTTTATTATTATTATTATTATTATTATTATTTTTAATTTAGTAGAGATGGGGTTTCACCATGTTGCTCAGGCTGTTCTTGAATTCCTGAGCTCAGGCAATCCTCCTGCCTCTGCCTTCCAAAGTGCTAGGATTACAGGCATGAGTCGTGGCGCCTGGCCAACATGAAGGTATTTCTTGTGGGGATTTTAGAAAGTCCTTGGAAACAGTTTTTATGTCATGCATGAAAATGTGAGCCTCCTCTATCTGCAAGCCTTCCAGCCCTATTTTGTCTGAGTCTGACAGCTGTGACTTCATCCTGGTATCTGCAAGGATTCTAGCCTAGCTTTGGAAATCAGGGAGAAAACATTTGGAAAATGGACATACAAGCCAAAACCTCAAAATGAGAGTGAGACAAAACTATGCAATACTGACCAAGATGGCTTCACACCTTGACTAAACTTTAGATGGGCTTCCTAGTGACTCTAGGTCTCTGGCCTTTTCTTTGAGCATTTACTTTAGCAAGCTTATAATCGCAAATTCTTTCTCTTCCTCCTTTGACATGCAAGTCTGCTCCCAGCCTCTTGCCAGGTTTCCCAAAAAGGAACGTTTTTCTCAAGAACCTAGGAGACATCCCTTTGCAATGCAATCACCAAAGGACAAAGTACCCCAATTTATCTCCTGGTTTCTGTGGGAGGGTAGAAGCCTAACTTAGATAAGTATAATTAGCAAATGTAGATGGCCTAACAACACTGGCCTCCCACCTGGTGTCGTTTAGTGCTTTCCCAGTAGCTCACCTCAGCTTTACAAACCCTTCTGTTTTTTGTTTCAGCTGAGCTCAATTTGGCCACTTTTCTGTATTGCCATAGTCTCTCTCCACTAATGCAAGAGTTTCAAATAAAGTCTCCCTTGCTTGTTTACCTCTATCCAGTACACATGTTCATTGACAAAACTCAACTAAAAATGGAGAATGTGGGACTTTTAAGGAATAGAGGGACAACCAGTATGGTTAAGGTATAGAGAATGAAAAGTTTTGGTTAGTGTTTTTTATGTTGCTGGAAGGGGCAGAACAACTTTCAATTATTAAGACATTGTAGAGAAAATAATTCATATGTTGCTGTTTTCATTAAACTTCTATAATCTAAGCCCTAAATATTTTGTCCTGATGAATTCTTTCTTTACTACGAGGTTTCACTAAACCATTGTTTAAGTTGAGCCATTAGTTCAACAATGTAACTAAATTTATGTATAGCATAAACTATGCTGTTTGTATTAGAATGCAAAGAAAGGAAGGAAGGAGGGAAGGAAGGAAGGAGGGATGAGTAGAAAAGATTAAAGAGTTAAAGGAGTGCATTACAACTAAGCTAAAGTATTCATTTCTCATGTGGTCCAGCCTAGTTTATTAAAGTTCTGTAAGTTATTTATTGCAAAAGTCTCTGTAGGTAATAACATAGTCTTTGCCAGCATCTTTCTATGTCAATATCTTTCTCCCATTTAGGTGGAATGAATGGTTCAAAAGCAAATTTGTAATCCTGGAACCCTTGGTTAAATATATTAATGTTAGCTACTCTAATACTATCACATAAATTTGCTGTATAAAGATAATTCTATCTAAATCAACTTATGCTCTAAATACGATACAAGAAATATTTTAACGTAATTAAATAACATGATAATACTATTAAAAACAGTACTGATGATGTTGTCACTACTAATACTAATAAATATTACTTATAGCTTCAACGTATGATTTTCTATTTCTATTCATTTTCTCATTTAATCTTCGCTATAAATCTATGAAATAAATATATTAGACCAATTTTTAGATGAGAAAATTGAAGCTCAAATAGTTTAGGAAATAAAGCTGAAATTTGAAACAAAACCTGTCAAACTCTAAAACGAGATGTTCTTGGCAAATATTAAATTAAATATACATTTTTACTATAGTAAATATTAATAGCTACTATTTATTGACTGCCATCATGTGCATGATATTCAGCAGATGATTGCTGATTCTCACATTACTGCTATAAATTAGACCTTAATATTTCCGTATTACAGACAAAAAATCGGAGACACTGGCAATTTGCATGAATTGCCCAAGGCCTCCTCACAATTTGGTTACACATCTGAGTCTGCGATCTCTAAAATTCATGCAGGAATAATGACTTGTTAATAAAAAGGAATAGAAATGCCTGTAGCACCAGGCACAAGCACAGGAGACTATAAAGAGATGAGCCAAGAAACCATATGATACCAAATTATGTAAAGTCTTTCAGTAGTCATTCTTTCAACTTTACACAACAAATAGCCACAATATACATCACTTTCATTGACTATAAACTCTTCTAGATGCTTTATATATATAAAAAGATAGAGTCCAACCTCTTCATTCCATCACCCTCTTGACCATTGCTATTCATTTCTGACATCACGTATTCCATATCACATAAATTAAAACCCTTTTATGCAAAAATAAAGAGTATTTATCTAATCTGCATGTCTGAAAGGAGAAATATTAATCTGATGATTTGTTGTCTTTTAGGAGTCTAAAGAGGTTGAGCTCATACAAAAGAAAGATGTTTAGATTTTAGATTCTTAGTAATTTTATTTTTCACACACATTAAACTGTGAACAGGGAGAAATAAAGGGAAATGAGTAATACTTTTAAAAATTTCCCAAATGACTCAATACATCCGAAAATCAAAACTATTCCTAATCTGGAGCATTGCAGAAAAAAATAGAATCAAGCATACCTATAAGACATGAGATAAGAGAACAACCAAGTTCCACGTGCCCATAAAATTGGGTCAACTTTTATACCAGAACTTGAATAATAGAGAATTACAAAGACAATGAACTTCTGGAACACAGAATTACTCCTTATGTCTTCTGTTTCTCGCTCAGCGTTTTCGACAGTGAGTAGTTAGATGTTCAGTTATCAATTCAAAAATGCATATTTCTTATATTATACTCAACTAATGATAGAAGGACACTGAGAAAAGTATGGTTTTAAACTTTCCGATTAGCATTAAGGAGTGACAAATTAGGTCATCTCTAAACAGATTCTTCCTTGAGCATCCCGCATTTGCAGGTGCTTTTACTTAATTCTTATATTATTTTCCATTTCTAGCACCCATTGTTTTCTTTGCAAAACTCACTTGTAAGTATATTTATAAGTCTACATTTATTTATTTGTTTCTTTACTTAATACTTGTTTCCCCATTAGAAAACCAGCTTCATAGAACAAGAAAGCAAATAAATTTGTTCACCAGTATATTGCCTAGCAATATACCTGGATATAGAAATGTTCTATAAAATGCCTTGAATAGGTGATTAATCTGTTATCTTCAATACATGCTACTTCTTTATTCCTCTAACATTAAAGTACATATGAAACAAAGATACTAATAGGAGAACAAATTAACAAATGTAATTAAATTATCTAAATATATACATATGCCACATAAAAGGTAAATGTTAGAATTAAGTCATTAAGCAATTATCAGTATAATATACAAAGGATATGTGTACAACGTTTATTATTAATACTATTATTCTACCAGAAAAGTTAAAAATAATTTTCGAATGCATTTAACTGACTTCTGGGTGACAGCTCACAGGTAAATTAAAGCTGTCAAAACTTGGGAAATATTCCAACACTGGAAGCTAAGGAATGCTATTAAAGTAACAGGAACTGAGAAATTAGTGCTTGAAAATGCAGATGTGACCAGACTAAGGAAAGACACTACTTCCGCTTCTAAGGAGACAGCAAGCCACTCAAAAATAAGAAAGTAAAAAATCTTGGCAGTATAATTGAAAACTGGTTATAGAAACTCGACCCAAAACCATAAACTTAATTCAGGTTCATCAAGCCAAAACTGAAGGGGGAAAAATAAATAACAGAATAAAAACACTAAAACTTACAGAGATAATACTCCTAATAATAAATATAATAAAATAGCTATAATAGTGACTATAATAGCTCACATGTATTAGACACTTCCCACATTCTGGGACTTGGGGCAGTTCGTATGTAGAATTTGTGACTTGCAGCAATTCTTTGAAGTAGATGCTATTGTCATCAACATATTGCAAATAAGGAAGTTGAAATACACAAAGGTAAAGTAATTTGCATAAGATATCATAGGTAGTAACTGGAGGATGAAGGTTAAACCTAGGTAATACCTCTCTTACTATTACTCTCAGGTTGAATTGCTAATAAAACTATATTCCAACCAGCCTTTCAGCTTAAGATCTGGTTGAAGGATATGGATAAAAATGTGGTAAAATGTAGGGTATTGATTTATTAAAAGAGAATGTATTTTCCCATTTCTTTTTTTTTTTTTTTTTTTTTTTTTTTTTGAGACGGAGTTTCGCTCTTCTTACCCAGGCTGGAGTGCAAGGGCACAATCTCGGCTCACTGCAACCTCTGCCTCCTGGCTTCAGGCAATTCTCCTGCCTCAGCCTCCCGAGTGGCTGGGACTACAGGCATGCGCTACCATGCCCAGCTAATTTTTTGTATGTTTAGTAGAGACAGGGTTTCACCATGTTGACCAAGATGGTCTCGATCTCTTGACCTCGTGATCCACCCGCCTCGGCCTCCCAAAGTGCTGGGATTACAGGCTTGAGCCACCGCGCCCAGCTAAAAGAGAATGTATTTTGTTTTGGCAGTGAGTTTTTAGATATGACACCAAAAGCTCTGTCCATGAAAGAAAAAGTTAAGTTAGAGTATATTAAACAACAACAACAACAAATTTCTGCACTGTGAGAAACATCATTAATAGAATTTTTTAAAAGTCACAGGAAATTACAAGTATTTGGAAAACACATATAAAATAGAGAACTTCAATCCAAAATATGCAAAGCACCTTAAATTTTTACAAAAAGACCCCAATTAAATATGGACAAAAATCTAACAGACACATCACTAATGAAGACATACAGGCTGGGCGTGGTGACTCACGACTGTAGTCCCAGCACTTTGGGAGGCCGAGGCAGGTGGATCACCTGAGGTTGGGAGTTTGAGATCAACTTGAGTATGGAGAAACCCTGTCTCCACTATAAATACAAAATTTGCCAGATATGGTGTTGCATGCCTATTATCCCAGCTACTTGGGATGCTGAGTCAGGAGAATCACTTGAGTCAGGGAAGCAGAGGTTGCTGTGAGCCAAGATTGTGCCATTGCACTCCAGCCTGTGCAACAAAAGTGAAATTCTGTCTCAAAAAAAAAAAGAAAGAAAAAGGGATACAAAACGCATACAAGCATATGAAAAAATGTTCAACATAACTTAGGAAATTGCAAAAAGAAAATGACAATGTAATACCACTGCATACCATTAGAATGGGTAAAATTCAAAAATCTTTACAATACCAACTGCTGGAAAGGATGTGGAGCAACAGGAACTCTCATTCATTGCTGTTGTGAAAGCAAACTTGTATAGCCACTTTGTGGGAGAATTTGGCAGTCATTTAGAAAGCTAACCATATTTTAATTACATAGTTTGTCAGTTAAACACCTTGATATTTACCCAACTGATTTTAATTGTATGGCCACACAAAAATCTGCATGTGAATGTCTATAGCACCTTTATTGATAATTGCCAAAAACTAAAATTAAGATATCACAACAAAGTGGGGGAAATGTGCTGACCCAAGAAACTGTGGTAATGAATAGAATATGTCAGACTGAAGTAAAAAAGACCTACACATAAGCCTGTATTCCAATAGATAAAGTTTCTTCCTGTAAGGGTACAGGTTATTAATTCTTATATTGTTTTATATGTATACTGAAATTAAAAAATTAAGTAAATGACTGGCAGATACTGGGAGCCAGGTTTCTCGCTGTTGGAGTTGGAATTTACAGATAAACAAAGGGAGGAGGCTAGAATGATCCATGTGGTGATACATTAGAGTTGAGGACATCAGCATGAACTCTTGTTGGCATAATATAGATGCTGACTATATATAGAAACATTTCTAGATAAGAATAGATACATGAATTAGTATACATGTAATGTATTTTTCTGCTCTATCAGATGAAAATGCCTAGAAGCAGCAATACGCCAGTAACAATCCTAGCACCCAGATCTTAGTTTCCAATACCATTTTTTAATGGAAGCCACAAGAGATTCTTGGGGAGATGGTTGAATAGGAAAAAATAAAAATAAAAAGCCCACCCCCCCAAAAAAAATACAAAAAACTTTCATTGATGTGGTTATGTCAGAGGTCAGAGGGACCAGAGGGACACAGGAGCCAATAGAAAGAGCTCCCAATGGCCAAAGTCGGTACAATTTGTGCTTAAATAACAACAATTAAATTAATATCTGATTATAATATAAAATATATATATAAAGGAATAATTATATTAAAAATATAGAATAAGAGACAAATATCTCTTGCAGAAAAAGTTCCAGTAATTGATATAGATACCATATCCTCAACAACAAGAAGCTTAAATCCAAATTTTTTTAAATGTAGGCTATGCATAGTAATTCTTTCTAAAGCACATAGAATGGAAAGTGGTGAAAAGGGTAAGTTTACATGAGAAACTCTGAGAACAGTACCTCAGCCAGATGATCAAGGCCAATATAAACAGTGATAAATCAAGTTGCTGGTGTAGCTCTTGGATATGATGGGATAAAAATGGCACCTTAGTCATAGGTCTTCCTCCACAAACTCACAACATCAATCTTATGAGAAAACACCAGCAGATCTCAGCAGAGGGTATCCCGCAAAATCCTTCAGCAGTAGTCCTCACATTTTTCAAGGTCATCAAAAACAGGGAAAGATTAAAAGAAACAGCTAATAGGAGTTTAAAGAGACATGATAAGTAAATGTCAGATCCTGGATAAGATCTTATTTTATGTAAAAAGACTCTACATAAAAACTAAAGAAATAAAAATAAATTGTACACTTTCATCAATAATGATGTATTGATTTTGGTTTACTCTTTGCAACAATTGTGTTATACTAACATAAGATATTAACAATAGGGAAAACTGAGTGAGATAATCTTCGAGATAGTAAAAATATCAGTGATTTTTAGTGATCTGGAGTTATATAGGCAATACATGGGATGGTTTTAGGGCTGTGTAAGTATTTGTTTGACAGTGTAATGGTGTACATGAAATTATACATGTTTCAAAACCCACTGCTAACTCAATTTTTCCTTAAATTTACAACTCTTCTAAAATATCTTTATGGCCAGGCACGGTGATGCACACCTGTAATCCCAGCACTTTGGGAGCACAAAGGTGGGAGCATCACTTGAAGCCAAGAGTTAGAGACCAACATGGACAATAAAGCGAGACCTTTGCCTCTACAAAAAATGAAAAAACTAAACAATAGTCTGGCATGGTGACTTGTGCCGCCCAGCTACTCTTGAGGGTGAGGCAAGAGAATCACTTTGAGACCAAGAGTTCAAGGTTACAGTGAGCTATGATGGTGCCACTATACTCTTGCCTGACAGAGTGAGATTCTAGCTCAAAAAAATTAAATTAATTAATTAATTAAACAAACAAAATATATTTAAAATGCATTTATAAAGGAAATTTAACATTCTGTTTCAGGGAAACGATCTCTGCATATTCACAGAATTCAACTCTCTATCTCATACAATAACTAGAATGGCCCTGGAGGATATCAGTGAATACTGCACTGGCATAAGAAGTAGCAACAATTGTAGCCACCAGTGGCATTTTGTTAGAACAGCTCAATACATTATGTAGCTATTGACCTAAAAAAACTCATTGTTTCTTATCCTTACAAGAAAAGAAGATTAATATTACTTTGCATGCAATTAGAATAAAAGACATTATCCTTTTAGTTTTGGCATGAAGCATGAGGCTATATTAACTCTCCCGTCTTCAGTCATAATGTAGTCTAAGGATATCTGGACTACATGGATATCCCTGCTTTCTTTTCCGGTGGCTGCTGTAATAAATTATTACAAACTTGATAGCTTAAACAACAGAAATGGAGTCATTCATAGCCCTGGATGCCAGAAGTCTGAAATCAGGCTGTAGTGAGAACACACGCCTCTGAAAGGAGGAAAGCAGTGAAGAATCTGCCTCTTATCTCTTCCAGCATCTTGTGGCTGTTGACAATCCTCAGCTTACGGCCACATCTGTTTCTCTGCTCCATCTTCAGATTAGTCAAATCTAATTTCCGTTCTGTCTGATCTACTTCTTCCCCTCTCTTATAAGGATGCATGTGATTATATTTAGGGTCCACCAAATAATCCAGTATAAATCTCTACCTAAATATTTTTAATCACATATTTTGCCATATAAGTTAGTATTTTTATATGTAATATACTTACCATTTGAGTTTATTAGTCAACTTCCACTCTTTTGTCATACAAAGTAAAATTTACTAGTTCTAGGCATTAGGATATTGACATGTCTTTGTGGCTACCATTCCATCTGCTGTAATCTCACAGATCATCCTACTAAATCACTGTATGAGTGGCATCATATCAACCAAAGTAGATGAGTAGGAACTAGCCACCAAATTAGATGTTTCCTTTGCTTCATGTGCTCCAAAGACTTTAAGATAACCACGTGATAATTGAGGGGCCCACCACATGAGTATAAATTTAAAGATCTGATGATTTTGGCTAAAAAGTAATTCTCCTTGAAGGTAAAGAACAAATAAAGAGGGTTCTAGAGAAAAAAAAAATGTTATTAGCTGTCCTGCAATCTATTATCTCCTTTGTCCTTAAAAAGAAAAACATGCCCTAATTAAAAGCTTTTGTATATGGGCTAAGGAAATTCCTCCATGTATTATGAACTCTAGAGTTAAGAGTTCTTTCCTATAAGACACTTTCAGCCAGACATACCTGACCTATCCATGTTGCTTATTGTAATTAAAAATAGGACATTTGGATTTATGTAGTAGCACTCCGGAAAATGTCATAAAACCTATGTAATTATCAAAGTATAAAATGCATACTTTGGTCATGGAGTTTGTGAATAAAATAGCTCCTATGTAAGTTATGTTCTGTATGCATTACTTGAAACTGCTTGTTACATCGGTGGAGGGTGCTAATGCAGCAAGGAAAGGTCTGGGGAGCAGCACTGGCAGGAGGTCCCAGGACTGCACTTCTTCACATTGTGCCTGAGTCTTGTATTATTGTCATTACCTATAAACTTTAGCACTTGGTATATTTTGGATTTTCATTAGTCTGGTTTGGACAATCTGATCCTTTGTATTTTTCCAGGAACAATTATGTAAGGCATACAAAATAGTTTAAATCAATACTATTTATTTTTATAGTGCTAGAACTTTAGTATGTAAAATACATGGGTCTGGAAGCCAAGTGGTGGAAATAAGAACAGTCTTGCCTACCGTCATCTCCAGTGTACTTACTAACTTGGATGAGTGTATTTATTGTCTCTTCAAGTCCAGAATCTGCAGGGCAGGTTACCAGGTCTTGGTTCTCAGAGGGGAGACCTTCTGCCAGAGGATACAGCAAGAGTTTCAGTCAATGGTAGCTACAGCTTCCCTAGGCATTTTGCAGTCCTGTTTTAAAAGAACAATAGAGAAGATGGAGATTCACCATCTTGGTAACTGTAAGGAATCCAGACTACCAGAAGGTGATAGGGCTGCTATGATGCAGTGGAAGCAGAGAGGGAAAAGCTTGGTGCCCATGTTACCCTCTTGTGTTCCTCTGAGTACTCTTTTGTCCATTTTGACAATTAATGAACAAAAGGACCAACTCTGGCCTGAGAAACGCACTGTATGTGTGGTTTAAGGGACTGAATCACACGAACAGGTGAGCCAAAATGACCACTAGAGGCACTAAGTGACAGTGGGGGTGAACAAGACTGGACAGAGAAGAGAAACATTGACTATCAGTTCTGGCTTTAAAACAGCCTTTGCTGTAATTCATCCCACCAACTTTCTATTTCTATCTCTCCTGGAAGAAAGGTCCATTGGAATCCTGGAGTGGTTCTCCAAAACCTCTATGAAGAGCAGCACAAAGGGTGAGTGGCAACGGATGCTGAGATAAATTGTCCGGTTAGCCCTTCAGGAAAAAAGGACTTATCCTCCCAATTCCTTGGAGTGCTGGGGAAATATGGCCCTCAACTGTCAACCTTCTTTGGGGATTGCCTCAACTAAACAAAACTGCCCCACCCAAACTCACGTCTCTTTCCAGGGCAATCCTCATCCAATAACAGAGATGTCAACCTCAAAAGGTCCAGTTGCCTCACCCCATTGGAGATAATCATAGATTGAGAGCTCCTGATTAGATCCATTGTAAACTTCTTTGAGACTACATTAACACTTCATCTTCTCCCTCTGCTCAATGCTGCTTCTTTCCTCTCCCTAATATGTATTCTAAACATAATGTCCATTTCAGAATCTGCTACTGAGGAAATACAACTTGCAGCAACATCCAAACCTTATCAAAAAATACATTTTTTTCTACTAATGAGTGTGGTTGTGAAAGAAAAAAAAAGAGTATAATTCCCCCTTATATATTTTTTTTTTCCTTTTTTTTTTTTTTTTGAGACGGAGTTTCGCTCTTGTTACCCAGGCTGCAGTGCAATGGCACAATCTTGGCTCACCGCAACCTCTGCCTCCTGGGTTCAGGCAATTGTCCTGCCTCAGCCTCCCGAGTAGCTGGGATTACAGGCACGTGCCACCGTGCCCAGCTAATTTTTTGTATTTTTAGTAGAGACGGGGTTTCACCATGTTGACCAGGATGGTCTTGATCTGTTGATCTCATGATCCCCCTTATAGTTTTAAATTGTCCATCTTTTTTTCTCCTCCCTGTGTCTGTTTCTAAAAGGTCAATAAAGCCATGAAATTTAGGATCTCACTCAATCCCATTCTAAGTTTCCTTTTCCAAACGGTCACTCTGACCTTAATATACTATTTGAATCCATTTCACTTTCCTTTTTCTGTATGATACACTATGTCTTCGAAATATGTCCATATATGTGGTATCCATGGGATTATTAAAGTCATCAGAATAAATAAGATTGGAGAGAGAACAACAGACGGAAAGGGAAGGAGAGAGGGAGGCAGAGAGGCAGAGAAAGTGACAGAGAGACTGAGGTAATAGAAATAGTAAAGAAAGAAGGAAATCAAGGAATAAATACTAGAGAATTTCTACTGTTAGGAAAGGAAAGAAGGAAGGGGGAGAGCTAGTTTTCTTCATCTGCAAAACAAAGTTTTCTATTTAAAAAACTAGATGGAAGAGCTAATAGGAGAATCCAAAGCCAAAAATCAAAGCTCCAGGAGATGAATATGAGTGTGTGCAATATGGGTATGCTTCTACAAAAATGATGATCTAAAGGAAGTGACACTAACTGAATTCTTCTAAGATTGCTTTATCCAAATAATCCATGGTTTAAGAAAATAAAATAAAGGGCAGTTATCTTCATCTGAGACAAATGAAAGTTTTGCTTTTGCTTTCATAATTAAAACCTGACATTTTATAGTATTTTGAAATATATTTGAGAAAAAAATGCTAAAAACGTTTATCAATTTGAAACTTTGTTAAGAAATTTACAACCTTTTTTCCTCCATCTATGACTTAATAATTCACTTTTATAGTCATTATGAAGTCACATTTATGTGTTCATTATATTAACAGCACACTATATTTTAACCTTCAAAATAAACTCTAAACATTTACAGATTCAAATTCCCATAGGTATCTTTAAATCTAATTTATATATTCTTGTGTTAAATTGCATATTTTCTCCTATTTTCTTCTTTTCTAATAAGATTTCCTGGGTAATGAAACTTTTATGCTTCAGTGTTTTCATTTTGCATTTATTCAGTGAAATCATTTTGCAAGTCCTGGTGTGCACTCAGGCTAATTAATGCATTTATAGGGTATTATTATAATTTCAAACATTCCTATCAGGATCAAAAGTTGGCCCTTTCTCTCCAAGTACTTTCTAAATCTATTTTCTGTTTTTATTTTATCTTAGTGTTTGTAACTCTTACATAGTTTTACTGTATAATTTTAAGTAACTATATATTGAAAGGTCATATATAATTTTAAATAAATACATATTTAAATTTAATATAATTTTAATAAAAACATATATTATTTAATATGTTATTGTCGATCTCTTCCACTAGAAAACAGTCTCTATGGGAACCAGAGAGCAGTTTTATTCTCTACAACAGCACTTGGAAGAACAGAGACCAGAGGTACACACTCCATAAATACTTCTGAATAAATGAATAATTATTTTTCTGCCATATACTAAAAATTAGCTTTATCTTTGGTTCACTTTTCTTATTTTATAAAGAATCCTATATTAGTACCATGGACATTTTTCCAAATTCAATTAATGTTAAACAATGAGCTTTAAGGGAAAAACCGAATAATAATTTTAATCATGAAACTTTCTTATATGTACAAAACATTAATTTAATTTTGTGAGAACTAATTTTCTAATGTAAATTTAATTTACATTAAGTATAAGGAAATAAGAACCCTTAAAATTGTAGCAATATAAAAGTTACTTGAATAAGTAGAATCATCACATTCTCTAACTATCCCAAATTAGCTTTCATTCATGACTCACCATAGTCAAAATTATAATATTTATTAGATTAAGGGATTTCTCTTTTGCTCTTTTTTTCCAGGAAGAAAATAATATGATTTTGTTTGTTATTAGTTTACATAATTTCTACACTTAGAATTTTTGATATCTTATTGCAAATATATTTAACTGCCCTGGGAAGCAGGTTACTCTCAATCAATCTCTCTTATTCTAGATGTTTCAGTTTAGCAAAGTAACAGGAAGGGTAAATGAACAGGTAAATGGAAATCACTGATCACATTCAGGTAAATTATAATATTAATATAAATAATCCTTGGATTGCATTTTAATCTGGTTTCCTAAGATCTTGATCAAATTATTAAATTGCCCATATATATAGTAAATCAGTGTTTTCTAAAGTAGATTATATGAAACTCTAGTCATATCAGTAAGTAGTTGCAAAAAGATTTTCTAAAATTAAGTTTTGAAAAAGATAATTACATATGTATATACTGTAGCATCTCTCTAAGAGATTGAAAAATCTACATTGGCATATTTCAAGTTCTACTATAAATTCTACAATAAAATAAGCCTATTTGTTGTATTCTAATTAATATGTGTTCTGCATTTTGATGACCACAAATCTCTTTCATATATAAAATGTTAAAATCTCCGAAATAATTTTCTCCTAAATACACTTTGAAAAAGATCTATTGGACACATTGGATGATCAATATATGTTTGGGCATTTTATTTATTGATTATAATTATTTATTGAATATCTGCTTTGTATGAGACACTGAGTGTATGACGAATGGCATAATAAATTGAAAAGTGCTGTATTATTATAAAATAATATAATCAATTTATATCTTCTCTTATAGAATGAAATTTTCATATTTTCCACGTATTCTCCTTAACAAAGAATAAGACTTTCAATATGACTATAAAAATGCTATCTGTAAAGAATATAAGCTGTCAGTACAAAATTAATTTGAAAATCTGAACGTTTTTATATATGCATACTTGTTATATACTTATGATTAGTGCTCTTGCAAGAAAAACATTTGCATTAAGTTCAGAAATATTTCTGATTCAGGACTGAAAGTGCTCTTTGTAGCTAAAAATGAGAAGGAAAAACTTCACTTGAGGCAATTCTTAACATTATTTCAGAGTGTGGAAAGAAATTTTAGGAAACCCAAGGTCACATTTTAGTGTGACCAAATGGTAAAAGATGCAATTTTTATATTCATCGGCATTTTATGAGAATGCTTCTCTAAATTCTGCTTGTATTAATGAATTGTAATTTTAGAAATAGCATAAACAAAAATATGCTTCTTACAAAATACACTCATAATGATATCTAAGATAATTTTTTTTTTTTTTTTTTTTTGAGACAGAGTCTCACATTGTTGCCCAGGCTGGAGTACAGTGGCATGATCTCAGCTCACTGCAACCTCCTGCCTCCCAGGTTCAAGTGATTCTCCTGCCTCAGCCTCCCAAGTAGCTGGGATTACAGGAGCCGGCCACAATGCCAGCTAAATTTTTTTTTTTTTTTGCATTTTTAGTAGAGACGGGATTTCACTGTGTTAGCCAGGCTGATCTCAAACTCCTGACCTCGTGATCTGTCTGCCTCAGCCTCCCAAAGTGCTGGGATTAGAGGCGTGAGCCACCATGCCTGGCCAAAAATTATTTTTTAATTTATGTATGTTACATACAATTTTTATAGGTTTTTAAATAGAATAAGCCTGATAATACCAACCAATAAGGTGAGTACAATCCTGTTGAGCATTCTTTCAATTCAAACTGTGACACCTATTACAGAAAAAACAATGGGGTCCTCAAATACTGTCCTCTGTATGCCAGTGTTGAGCAGATTTAAAATTGAGTGATCAATTCCAGTTCCACTCACATTTATGTGTAGTTAAAACTATTATTATTTTTTTTTCTGAAAGGTGTCTGAAATCAGATAACATAACAGACATCTACATTATATCCTCTAACTTATTTCCTTATGTCCTCCAATGTTTTTTGGTATTTTCAATGCCTTAGATCATTTAGTTTTTACACTTTATTGATATTTTGAGTTTATACAGAGTTGCTATTGGTTAAACTGTTAATATTTTACCTTATGGGTGACCACAGTGACATCTTGGTGCCAAAATATTTGACTAGGTCATAGATTTTACCAAATATCAAGGATTCACAAGAAGAAGACAGAACAAAATTTTCTGAGGCAAACATTTTGGAATTAGATATGAGAGTTGATATGTCAAGATATTCATATTCATTTATGTGAGAATATTCCTGGCTGCTCTGGTAACAGGAAAAGGCTAAAATTGGAGAGGAATGTGGATTATTCTAATGTAGAAGAAGAATTCAATATGCCATATAGGAGCCATTTTTAATGCAGGCTTTTAAGTTATGTCCTAAGATACCTCAGGCCAAGGAATATTAAAAATAAAAATAAAAAAATAAAAAAAAATTGTAAACTAGGACTACATTCTTTTATGGTAACTCTGGATCCCAGTGAGCCAAAAACTTTTAAAATAAAGATTACATTTTTAGGTGCACGCTTATATATGTGAAGTGCCACCATGCTCTATAATCATAATAATCAATTAGTATTTATTTAATCCCACGATGTTTGTGATACTCTTTAGTTAGAAAGACTGAATCATGAAAATTTCATTTTGGATAGCAGATTAAAGTAAAAGTTAATTTCGAGTAGAAACAACTTGCATCATTTACCTATTTTCATTATTTAAAAAAGAAGTCAAGATAGTGGTAGTGGGAGAAATATAAAGAAGAAGAGGAAAAGAGCTAAGGAGTTCAAAAGGACAACACAAAAAAAGCCTGGGAAAATACACATGACTGATAAGTGCCTACAAGTATCTTAACAATAATTAAAATGAAAAATGGAAATGGGAAAGGTCCAGACAGTTCTTACTAATTAATTTTCACTTTGAGTGAAATACTAAAAATAGAGTAAGAGAAAAAGACTTCTGGAGTTTCCAGTCCTTCTATAGTGAGTGGTCTGTAGGAAAAAATCTTAACTTCACCAGGATAGATGTCAAGAAACATCAAATAGCTAAAATTTCCTCTGATAGAGAATGCATGATGGTTATCATCTCCTCAAAAGAGCAAACAGCTATCAGTGCAGCTGAGGAAACATTTCCAAACTGGAACACATGCAGTATTTCAGTTAAGATATTTCCAACTTCTAAGCTATCATGTTCCTTGGGAACATGGAGAAATATTTATAACTAAAACATCTTCCTTTTTAGTGTTCTTTGACACTGACACTTCTGGAAAATAGGGCTCTCTTCATTGGTGCTTCCTTTCTCTAAGCATTAGGCAGGGGCATGTGAGTGCTGAAAATTTCCTCCTAGGTGTCATTCATCCTGTCTGTGTGCTTACATCTAGCTTTGGGAAATGTCAGTAGAATCCATGCTGTCTAATCCATTTTCTGCTGTTGTTAACAGAACGTCTAAAACTGAGTAATCTACAATGAACAGAAACTTAACTTTTCACAGTTCTGCAGGCAGTCCAAAATCAAGATGCCAGTCTCTTGCAAGGACCTTCTTGCTATTTCATCAAACAGCAAAAGAAGGAAGGGCAAAGAGGCAGAAGAGGGTGAAACTTGACCTTTTACAAGAGAATTAATTCCATGCCTGATGGCAGACCCCTCACGGCTTTTTCACCTCCCAAAGGTCTCACCTCCTTACACCACCACAGTGGCAACCAAATTTCAACATGAGTTTGGAGGACACAAATATTAAAACCATAACATTTTGCCTCCATCTCCCCCAAATTCATGAATTTCTCACATACAAAATGCATTCATTCCATCACAGTAGCCCCCAAAAGTCTTAAGTTGCACCAACTCAAAAGTTGCGAGTCTCATCTAAACATCATATGAAGGAGACTCAAGGTACAATTCTACTTGAGGCAAAATCTTGTCCATCTGTGAGCCTATAAAATCAAAACAAGTAATGGGCTTTCAAAATACAGTGGTGGGATAAGCAAAGGATAGCTTTGCCTTCCATAGAGGCCTTGATCACTGATACAGTTCAGCCAAGTTCTTTGCCTTTTCATAATAAGGATGATCTTTCTAGTTTTAAATAATTTGTTCCTCATTTTTGTCTGAGAATTCATCAGAATTCTGAACCATCTATATTTCTTCCCAAAATTCTGATCAGAATCACCTAAGTAATCTCTGATAGTTCCTACAGCACTTTTTTATTTTATTTTTTTCAGCCCTCACCAGAATTGCCATTAATTCTCTAATTACAGCTATATAGGCTTTATCCAGCATTCAGTTCTAGAAAAGTTACGGTTTCTAGCTGACGTTTTTCCAACCTCTACCCGTTACCCAGTTCCAAAGTTGCTTTTACATTTTCAGGTATTTATTATAACAACATCCTACTTCTTTGATACACATTTTTATTTTAATCTGTTTTGTGCTGCTGTAACAGAATATGTAAAACTGGGTAATTTATAAAGAACAGAAAACTATTGGCTCACAGTGCTAGAGGCCATGAAGTCTGAGATAAAGGCATTTGGAGTTTTGGGGTCTCAATCTCCACTTTCAAGATGGTACCCTAAATGCTATATGCTCTGAGGAAGAGGAAAGCCATTCCTCACATGGCAGAAGAGCAGAAGAGAGGAAACCCACTCCTACAAGCTCTTTTTATAGTGGCATTAATCTGTGCATGATAATGGATGCTTTTGAACTACCTAAACAATACCTATTTCCCATCTCCCAAAACTGTTGCATTGGATATTAATCTTCCAATACATGAATTTGGAGGGGATAAAAACATTTAAACCATAACAGTAGTAAAAATGGGTTGTCCTATGATATTAATGATTGCTTGGAAGCCCCACCTAAATCTCTTTTCTGAAGGGCACTCATTCTACAAACCAGGAGAGTTGACTGCTGATGGTTCATAGATGAGAAACACTTTGGGAATGGAACTCAGTAGAAAGAAGCTAGAACCCAATTTGCGACAACTCACTAGGGCCTTCCCAGGCCCAGAGCTCCCCTTGGAGCTAACTTAGATCTATGTCAACAACTACATCCCAGTCTACCCAAATGCCTCTGCCTAATCTAGCGTCCTTTACTCACTCACAGCTTTCTTCCCTAGAGCACTTCTCAATAAACCTTCTAAATGCAAATCTTAATCCAAAACTCTGTTTCCCTGGAGACATACGTAAAGACAGGCCCCGGTTTCCTAAACAGTAAAGTGAGAGCCTTTGGTATGATCATCTTTAAGATACCTCCTCGATTTAGCATTCTATACTTCTAAACCATAGTTCCTCAATTACCTTTCACAGTTACAATTGCTTACTTTATTCTAGTATGGACTAAGATAATTAGTTTATTCATTATAATCACCAAATAAAATTTTCTTCTTCCAATCTGTAAAAACTATATAATTGTTTACATATGCATACATTTAAGGGGTACAAATTCAATTTTGATGCATGGATATATTGCATAGTAGTGAAGTGGGCTTTTAGCTTAACCATTACCTGAATAGTATACATTACATCTATTAAGTAATTTCTCATCTCTCAGTCTCTTACCCTGATTTTCTACTAAGAGTGTGAGTTTTGGTGGTCTTTTAGTTAACATAGGTTCTACATAGAGATTTTTTTTTTAATTACTACAGGTTTTGGAGTACATTCTGGCTAATTTAGACAGTGGATAATGACTATAAAATAATTATATTTATTTTGAGCACAAATACTATGTAAATGCTAGGAAACACATAACAAATAGAAACATCTGCACTAACAGCTTTCACAATTTGAAAAGACATGCTTGAAGAACATTTTTGGAAATTGCTGTGACAAAAGTGGTAAAATACAGAGTAGTACAATCATGCATTCAGTATTAAGAATACTTTGTTGTAAAATTTAACATTTTATAAAGTAGAAAAATAAGCATAGAAATAATTTAAACCTTAAGAATTGAAAAAAAAATTTATAAATGGAGATACCTAGAATTAGTATATTCAAATAATCAAAACATTTTCTTTGTAGATCATTCTTAAATTTAATATTTTAATGAATCTCTAGAAAGTCAGTGAAAACATGGAGAAAGGACAGAGAGGGGTTTTAAAATGTAAGAGAGGTTCGAAAGTACTCCTGATATATACTGCAGAACTACAATATAAATGAAATATATAGCTTCTTAGGAAACCGCTTTTCTTAAAGGTTGATGCATAGTTACTATAAATTTCAATCTTTTTAAGATGCCTTTAAAGAATCTAGTGAAGTTTTGCACGTTAGATTATATTTTTGCAATCATATCATTGATAGAATAATTCACAAGATCCGTAATGTTAGATGCTACCTTCTACTATAAATGTTGATATTTCAAAGCCATTTAACTTCCAGAAAAGGCAATTTTCAGAGTAGCCACAGTTTGCAGTGCCTCTTCTATGGATTTTAAGTACTATAGTATAAATGATCCGTTGCACAAAAATGCCACAGGCTCAGGACTATGTGAATTCTTGCAGCCATCAAAAGTTTTACCTACTAAAATTATATGATTAGAGACTGACTGGTTCCAGTAATAGGAACAAATACAGAAAACTTCTTATTGCTTTTGAAAAGAACACATTCAAATGATAAATCTAGCTCAATCAGCTGAACTATAGTGACCCTATTCATAGGTTTGTAAGTAACAGGAGGATTGACTATATAAGACGTTTGTTACTAGTCTCTCTATTTTAAAATGTACAAATGAAATCAACAGTTATTTTTATTTGAATAAATAATGTGTCCTCCAAAAAGAGAGACCAAAATGAGTATGGTTAAAAAAATAAAACTTAATTTTACTCTAAGAATTATAGATGACAGGAAATAGTGATGTTGCTTATGAAAAAAAGCATTCTAAAAAAGCATGATTGAATTTAATCTATCAAACATATAAATCCTTCGTGAAAAACAATTTCTTTTACTTTTTAATACCTTTAACAATGAGGTAAAATAATGTATGCTGGCCATAGATAACGTTTTTATTTTTTAAACCAACTTAGAATATTGCCATACTCTGAGATTTATTGTATTTTGTGATGTTCCTAGAGTCTTTTGATATTTTCTTCATTTAGTCTGAATGTTTTGATATCTAAAAGTAGAAACTAACTGTCAGCAACTTGTAAGTAAAACTGCAGTAGAAATAAAACAGAAAAACCTCATGTAATTTCAAAATAATTTCAACCTCAACTTTTTAAAACCGGATATTATTCTAATAAATATGAGATTGTTTGCTCTTTTTCCTATCTTTTTCCTTTGTGTTTTTTTTTGTCACTCAAAAAAAGAAAACAATGACACCAAATATAGAAAATTAAATTGACTTTTAAAATTATAACTCAAGCTGAAAACACAATACTTATAACTGTATTTTTATCAAAAAAATTCAAAAATCATAGATACAAAAATAGTGTATGCCACATAATTATTACTCAGTAAATTTTATTGAATGAATGAGCACATGAGTTTAATTTAGTATGGTTCATATTATACAATTCTGATGATATGTATTAATCAAAGGAAAAATATTTTCCTTGACATTTTTTACATCAGGGTAGTATGATGTCTGCATACAAAAGCTACCCATTTGAGAAATAGATTAAACTTTTATATTAAAGGCATTGCATTTCCCAATTGGGAAATCATCCCAGAGATCTCAAAACAAATATCCTCTGTCAGTTATCTAATTTAGATACCTCAGTTCTCACCATGATCTTTCCTTAGTTCCAAAGATGTATGAGCTCAGAGATTTTACTATGTCTTTCTGAGACTCATTGTTCTGATCTTTAAAAAGTAGATTGTTAACACCTACTATGCTAATTACCAATTTATTGCCTCTCAGCTCCAAGTTCATGCTTCACTGTCTTTTATAGGAAAATGTAACCGGGTCCTTTAAATAGCTTACCTTTGCCAGCTGCCAGTAAAGAGTGCTAGAGAGATGTTGCAGAAGGAATGGGTTTTGCGTATTGGTTCTAGCTTATCTTTCTACAGGCTCTTACGGCAAGTGTAGCTCCTCCACTGCCCAGTTCCTGCAGGCACCACACCTTCTCAAGCATCTGGCTCTCCCAGGGCAAGGCTGCCAGTAGCAATTTCATCAATTATCTCCAGCAAAACATCTCCACCTGAATAGTCTTTTCCTAGCACTCAAAAGAACAAATCTTCAGCAAGTTCAATCACCCTGATATTACTGCAACTTTTTAGCTCTTCAGTGAACAGAACTCTCACTGGAAAGCTCTGTATCTCAGCCCTGGGAACAAGGTTTTCACTGGGTGTCTTTCTTAATCCTGGAGGTAGCAGCTTCTCTATGTCTGCTATTATTATATGTTTTAGAATTTTCTTTATTTTTACTAAATAATACCTTCTTACTTCATTCTCCTGTTCTACTGAATAATCATCTATATTAAACTTGGACTCAACTATCTTATATTACTTAAGGGTTATGCGTACTTAGCACAGGAAAACTCTCTGATATGTAACAGGTATTCCACGACTACTATTGATCTTTCTGTCCTTTGATTTTCAATATCATTATATCAATCTCATGTTTGTCCTAATCAAAATTTGCTAAATATTAGATATGTTACATTTATGCAGAATGGCAGTCTGTCAATATGGATTAAGTTTACTGGCAAATTGACAGTAAGGACACGAAGGTGGAGAGTGAGTGAACAACTGCACTTTGGAGTAAGATTCTGACAGGGTAATTTTCTATTACTAATATCTTTCTTCCCTTGCTATATTTATTCATGGAACCTATGTATCAATCATTACTGTAAGTACCAGGAGAATCAGAATAAGAGGGAACTCAGGGTGCAATAATATTAGAAAAAAGTAAAAAATATAAATGAGATGTAGTACAATAATTAAAATAAAGGAAGTAATAATAATAATTAGCAAAATACATAGAAAGGTCTCCCAATCCTACTTTTGTATATGAAAGATAATAGGGGGGCAATGAGGAAAGGATTAGCTCAGAAGGCTTCCTAAAGAAGGAATTTTCTGAAAGTTTCTGAATTTTCTGAAATGATAAAGATAGGCTCAGTCACCTGATACTACTGGTCTGCCATTCTAAGTTGTCTAAATTTTCAACTACCAGGGCATGGAAGGGGCCAAGGATATCAGTCCGCAAAATGACATCAAAAGAGTTATATTTTTAGAAGATTATAACAATAAAGAGATATTTTTGGAGAGTCACACAGAGGAAACCAGGAAGTAGAGGTTAGAAGATACGTAACAAGAGTAAGGTCTAAAATAAGGTAGAAAGAACAAAGGAAGAAGATTAAAAAGACATTTGGGAAATAGAATCAAAGCTGTTAGTTAACAATTGCATGAAATAATGGAGACAGGAAGGAGTCAGTGATGACTCCTAAGGTTGTGATTTAGGCAATAGGTAAAATGATATCAGATGGGAGGGGAAATTGAAAAGAGGATGATATGTGTGGGTGGTGGGAAAAAGATGATTGGTTCATTGTTGAACTGGTTAAGTTTGAATACAAGATATTCATTATACATAGTAGGCATTTAGAGATTTTTATTTAACATTCAAGTGTGATTTAGGTGAGTCTACATGATATGTATTAACTCATCAGTATATTTTATGTACGTGGAATTACAAAATTATGTTCATGATGCAGTCAGCTCTCTGTGTCATTGGTTTCACACCCCATGGATTCATCCAATTGTGGATAAAAAGTATTCAAAAAAAAGATGGATGATTGTGTCTGAACTGAAAATGTTCAGACTCTTTTTTTCACTATTCCCTAAAAAATATAATAACTATTTACATAGCATTCACATTGTGTCAGATATTATAAGTAATCTAGAGATGATTTAAAATATAAGGCATGGTGTTTCATGCAAGTTTAAATAAGGGACTTTAGAAAGTGTGAATTTTGATATCCACTGATGTTCTACAACCAATCCCCCACAGATACTGAGGAACGACTGTAATTTAGAAAACTGGGAGAAGCTGTCTGAGTAGACTATTTACACAATAATGCTGCACTGACAACCTAAAGATTTTAGTGGTTTGCAACAATAGCATTTTTTTTTTTTTTTTTTGGCTCTTGACTCTATGGATGAACCAAGATTCAGCTGATACAGTCTGTGCATAGTTGGGATTGCTCCAAGATGCAGATTGGGTCTGGGGCTGCTTTATATATCTCAGCTGCTTTAGGTCAGTGGTTAATCAAAGCAGGTGTTTCTCATGGCAAAAGGCAGGAGTGAAAAAAGGTAAGCCAAAACATGAAAGCATATTTCAAGGCTCTGCTCACATCATAGCTCTTAACATCACTATAGCCAAAGCAAGTCCTGTGGCCAAACTAGAAACCCAGAGGCAAGAGACAGTATAGACTCTACATGTTTTACCAAGTGGAAAGAATAGATACTTTATTGCAGGTAATTCATTGTTTTTGGTGAGTTGAATTTTTACTGGGCCTAAGAATAAAGGCAGAAGAATGGAGGCTTGAAAAGTGTGGTAAAGCCTAAGGGAAAATGCATTTTGTTCAAGAGGAGAACATTTGGAAGGATTTCCAAAAAAGCTGAGGAATAAGAGACAGGTGGAAATCTAATTTACTCTTGTACTAAGACAAAACATCATATGGATCTGTGAGTCCTGCTCTGACTTGGTAAATGTTTATAACTTTTGAACTCTTGTTGATGTAGGTTTTTTTGCTTAATACTATTCTTTCAGTGCTTGTATATATTAATTTGTATTGCTTGTTGTATGTCAATATTCTCACATTGCAATTACATTTTAGACATCTCGATAGTTCAGACTGAGTTTCACAACAATATGTTACACCAACAGTAATTTGTCTTTACTCCTAAGGATGTTTAACAATGTTTATTCACCCATTAAAAATATAATGAGATAATGTAAACAAGTACTTAGCACAATGTGTAGTAGAGAACGATTGTTCAATAATTCTTAGTTTTCTTCTTCATTATGCCTACAAATATTACATCAAAGAATAAATTGAGGAAAACAAGGTAAGCAATTAAATCAAAGGCAATTAGGTTTCCCATGGTTAACTTTTATTATTTCATTTTGAAGTAGAAAATATATAATTTAATGTAAAAACAAAACAAATTAGAAAAAGGATAAGGAATATGTACATTTACATAAACTTAAAAGGTACATTTACATAAACATAAAACTTAAAATTTTATAGTCTAAAATGATACTGCATATTGCTGAAAGGACACTAGAAAAATATTTTTAAAAGACACATAATAAATATGGAACAGTCCTCTCTGAGAGGCAAGGAAATAGAAATGAAGAAGGATATAGATACAACTGCAATGGGATGTGTAATATTTTATTTTTTAAAAGGATTTCAACAAATATGGCAATTATAAGAAACCTACATTTGTTAAATCCGGGTGGTAGACATGGGAGTGTTCTTCATATTTATTCTCTCTAATATATTAATAAAAACATTTCATCATTTTCAAAACTGGAGGCAAGTAATCCATAACAATAAATATATAAAATAAGAGTAATAAATATTTTAGAAAGGCAAATTGCAAATAAATTTTATCTAGCATTTAATACATAACGTATATTTTTTAGAACTTTAATTGCTTAGGTCCTGATGTGAGTATTATGAAATTTTTGCTATCAGATAAGTACTGAAGTGAAGAATAAAAGAAAAAGATTCGATTTCAAATATTTTATTGAGATTTTAGCTTAATTAGTAGGTGAAATTTGACCAGTTTTAATAAGATTAAAATGTGTCTGAATGCTAGCAAAAGTACTTTATTAAAGTACTTTATTTAGTGTGATTAGAAGATTCATAAAGCTATTTATATAGAGAAACTCAAAAAAAATCCAGTTAGTATTTCTTGGATTGATAATATGTGAGCTTGCTTAAATTTTATCATGTTTTTAACTGAAGAAAAATATTTACACAGTAAAATCCGTAATTTTAATTACACAACTTGATGAGGTTTGAGAAAATGAACATATTAATGTAATCAGCACCTAAATCAGACATCAAACAGTTCCATCATCCCAGAAAGTTTCCCCATATCCCATTAAAATTAATTTCCAACTCCTTAGAGGCAAGCCTTGTTCTAATTTTTGCTACTATGGGTTAGTTTTGCCTGTTCTGGAACTTCATATACAGTAATAAGAGTATACACTCATTTTTATCTGGATTACTTTACTCAGTGTAATGATTTTAAGAGTTACCTATTATGTGGCATATATCAGGAGTCTAATATTCAATGTATAAGAATTAGACATTAAAATTTAAATTTTAATGACACAAAATTTAATGTCTAAGAAAGAAATATTTCATTGTAGGACTATATCACCATTTGTTTATTTATACATCTTTTATAATTGGTTGTTTCCAATTTTTAGTTATTGTAAATCAAGTTGCCACAAACATTCTGTATGTCTTTTTGTGCTACATGTTTTCATTTCTCTTAAGTAAATAAGTAAGACTACAATTCCTAGGTGGATTCAGTTTTAAATTTATAAGAAACTGCCAAACACTTTCAAAGTGGATGTACAATTTTACACTTCCACATAGGGTGAAAGACTTCCAGTTCTATGTTATCACCAACATTTAGGATTGTTAATATATTAAAGTTTAGCAACTCTCATGAATTTATCTTATTTCTTTATATTTTCGGTTGTGAGATATCTCCTCTATTATTTACCCTATATTTTAATTAAATTATCTTTTTTATTGATATTTTATTATTGATATATTTATATTATTTAAATATAGAAATTCTTTGTCAGGTACTAAAAATATTTTCTATGTGTATGTGACTTGAGTTTTGATTTTCTTTAGGATGTCTTTTGATGAGAAGAATTTTGTGATTTTTTTTTTTAATTCCATCCCTCAGGTTGGAGTGTAGTGACATGATAATACTTTACTGCAGGCTCCAAATCCTGGAGTCAAGTGATTCTCCTGCTTCAGTCTCCTAAGCACCTGGGACTATAGGCATGTGCTACTATGCTTAGATAATTATTGTTTGTTTGTTTTTTTGGGGGGGGAGACCCATTTAGCTGTTTCTCAGGCAGTTCTCAAATTCCTGCCTCAAGCTATCCTCCTGCCTCAGCCTCCTGATAGCTGGAATTACAGGTACAAGCCATCAAGAAATGTTTTTAATTTTGATGAATCATAATGAATCTCTTTCTTCTCTTTATTTTTTGTTTGGTAACATCTGTAAGTGTATGTAAAGTTTATTTATCACAAAAAGTACCTATCTGGATCTTTTTTCCAGTCTAAAAGTCTCTGCCTTTTATGTGGAGTATTTTGCCTATATATATTTAATATAATTGTTTATGTGGTTGGATTTAGGTCTATCATTGTGCCAGTCAACCTCTATTTGTCTCATTTTTGTTGTTCTTGTGCTGCATTTCTCATTTTGTCTTTCTTTAATTAAATAGTAATGGTATCCTATTTTAATTCCTCTACTAGACTTTTCACTATATATATTTTTATTATTAGATTTTTAGTGGCTACTTTAAGAATTATAAAAGTGATCACATCACTTAAAATTTAAGAATTTTCCAGGTAACTTCCACTTGCCTTCTAGCCTTTGTGTTATTATTTCTATATATTTTACAACTATATACCTAATAAAACCTATTACACTGTTACTATATTTATTTTATTTTATTTTATTTGGTTTTAGATAATTGGCTTCCTTCAAATAAAATTTAAGGAGAGAAAAAAGGAAGTTTGTTACATTCATCTGCATATCAGCCATTCTGTAAAAGCAGTTTTCATCTACTAGTATTCTACTTTATTTTAAAGAAGAGGTTTTTCTTATTATACAAATCTTCTTTTAATTAATTGTTTCAGCTTGTGTTTGACTTATATATTTTCCTTTATTTAAGACTCATAGTCCTGTGTTGCTTCTTGTTCAATGCCTGAAAAGAGTTGAATCATTTATTTTATCCAGATGTACGAATGTTTTTAATGGAGGTCTAGTCTGGCTACCAGTCAGGGCTGGTCATGGCTAGAAGTAGAATACATCATTTTTATTTTATAATCACAAATGATTCTTATCACTCTACTGTAAGGAACAATGACAAAAAAAGATCTGCAAATGGCTCTGAACTTCTGATTCTGAAGATTACACATGATTTAATTTTGGAAATGTGTGTATGAAAAGGGGCTAATTTAACATGTTTTGTCAGTAAGAAATAAGACAAATAATTTAGGCATACTTCTTTTTATAAGATAAATGAGACGAGTTCTTGTTATTAGATCCTTCTACAAAAATAAAACAATTTTTTTTTAAAGATTATACATGACTTTCTTCATACAAGTGAGTAGACAATGGTCACAGGAGGCAATTTTCTATCTGTAAAGCATAAGACAAGATTAATATTACTAAGCAACAAGTGTGGACCAGATTTTGAGCTTGATAAATTTTGCATACTTTAAGTCACTAAATTTGTAGCATTTCTATTTTATGTATGAGAAAACTGAGGATCAAAGATGTTCACAGTCTTTTTTGGTCACCAATTTATAGGTATAAAGCTGGAATTATAAATCACTTTAAAAGTGATTAGAATCACTTTAAAAGTAAAGTACATTTGAAACTAATAGACTTTGAATAATTTCAAATGATATTGTAACTAGGCAAATGCTTTAGCTAGGATAGAACAAGATTACAAGAAAAAAGAGAATTGAGACATTACTAACGTGGTTATAAAAAAACAATAACGCTTTAGTTAAGAGTTGTCAATTCAGATTCCTTCACAGTCCAGGAAAATGCAATGCTACATAAAAGCAGTTTTGTTTTGTTTTGCTTTGTTTTAGTATTAGTAAAGAAAAGAGGCCCACCTGTAGCCATTTTGCCTTCCATTGGCTGGTGTCTGTTCCATTCTTTCCAACACTTTTCAGTAGTTTTCGAACAATTCTTGATGGAGACAAAGCGATGCTGAGAAATTGCCTGAGAGATGATGGTAGAGGAGGTGCTAGGAGGGAAGGTAGAAATCCTACTTATTTTTTTTCAAATAGACCTGCTCCACTTTTAACACTTTTATATATTTGATATTTTACTCTTTTTTTTTGTAGAGAGAACTTTGCTGCTTAAAAAAATCAAAACCACTGAACAATGGAATCAAGGGGCTTTCAGATACTTCAGATCCACTTCTAGGGTTGACCCTACTAGCTCAATGGAAGTATTCTGGGAGGTAGCAGTGGCATCGGAGAAGAAGGTCAGCCAGTATAAAGTCGTTTTATAAAGTACTTCCTATTTTAAGTCATAGAGAAATATGGCCTGTGAGGTCAGATAATAGGCTTTAAAAAGCTGTGGTACCTACAAAAACTGCCAGACTACTGCAGGAAGTAAGCTGGTTGGAACACCAGGATGTCATGTCCTGAATTAGTCTTTCCAACCACCTCCACCCTTAAGCAGAAAAAAATAAAAATAAAAATATTTTATAATGCCGTCTTCAAATGCAGAGGACTCCCATGTATGTATTTTTAAAGTGGAAAGCTTTCAAAAATCTTTACAAGAAAAATTATGCCATTATTCACTGGAAAATATTCAGGATATAGCTTATTTGTCTATCTGCTCAGATCCTAGAGCATACTGAATTTTCTAACTTGAAGGACATAGAGCTTTCTGAGAATAGGATAACTGAAACATGGTTTTTCATTCTAGACCTAAACTTCATGTTGTTTTTTGTTTTGTTTTGTTTATTGAGACTGCACCATCTCAGCTCACTGCAATATCCACCTCTTGGGTTCAAGTGATTTTTTTGTCTCAGCCTCCCAAATAGCAGGGATTAAAGGCATACGCCACAACACCTGGCTAATTTTTGTATTTTCAGTAGAGACATGCCACAATACCTGGCTAATTTTTGTATCTTTAGTAGAGACTGGGTTTCACCATGTTGGCCAGGCTGGTCTTGAACTCCAGACCTCAAGTGATCCGCCTGTCTTGGTCTTCCAAAGTGCTTGAAATACAAGTGTGAGCCACTGCACCCAGCCTATGGTTTTTACTTCAGTTACTTCAATGTATACATTTAGTTTAGTGATTATTTATTTATATATTTATTATTTATTTATATATTATTTATATATTTTTAAATATATATCTTTAAAAATATGAGTTAGTTTGACAGTAAAAGATATTAAATTTCAAGGTGCATAATATCCCTAATATCTGTCCTGTTTTCTTTAAGCTTGACAATGAAAGCCTTCTTTATATTCAGATTAAATTACTGAAAACTCATTTACTGTACTTTTTTGAGACCTGAGATGATCTTGCATTGTGCAAAGCTATTATGGTTTCTGGTGGGGCTCTAGGAACAAGATAAATATTTTTATTCTCCTTCCTTCCAAAGAGATGTTATGAGTAACAGGACATGGATATAAGATTAAAAGTTTCCTATGTTATTTCTTGATGTACTTATGTTTGGCAAAATTGCAGAGATCCACAATTATGATAATTTCCTTGAGAAGTGCCTCAGTCTCCTTTCTCTCTTTCATTATCCTTTCTACCTATTAGTAGTTATGCATTGCTTTGAGGGCAAATAATACTGGGAGATTTGTTATATTCTAAAAGTTAGGGTAAAGTTCTTCAATCATCCCATTGCTAGCATTTTCCAAAGCACATTGTAAGTATAGTGCTTAGACATTTTTGTTTAAAATTGATAGATTCTGGCTCAGGAAACAGTGGTAATCCAACAGTTTTGTATAAATCTAGCATAGAATCAGGATGAAAAAAAAAAACAAATTAAAAACTCCCTGCAACCTATCAGTAGTGAATCTATTATATTAGCCATGATTCATGGATTAAGTCATATTTTATTTAAAATGTTGAATTTAAAAAACAATATTTCATTTTAATTGTTAAGTAAATTTTGGTGTCAAAGAGTAAGATTTGTAAATAATTTTCATTACAATTTTGCCAAAATATTTCAAGCATTTAATTAAATTCAGTGTATTCAAATCTCTGTGCAATTTGTAGGAAATAAAAAGAAAGCAAAGTGTATTTGTTTTGGCAGAGGGCTACAGATAAACTTAGAGCTAGGCATGCAAACAAGTATTTACGGTGCAATATGGACATTTCTGTATAAAGGTGTACACACACAATGGTAGACTATGAAGACATGAAACAATGAAGTCAACCCAAGTCTATCAATTGAGCATTTCCCAGGGAGGATGTTCTTGAATAGAAATTAGAAGTAGGAGTTATGAGCATATGCAAGGTCATGACAATGTTTTTTTAAAAAATAGTGAGTTCAGGCCGGGCGCGGTGGCTCAAGCCTGTAATCCCAGCACTTTGGGAGGCCAAGGTGGGTGGATCACGAGGTCAAAAGATCGAGACCATCCTGGTCAACATGGTGAAACCCTGTCTCTACTAAAAATACAAAAACTTAGCTGGGCATGGTGGCACGTGCCTGTAATCCTAGCTACTCAGGAGGCTGAGGCAGGAGAATTGCCTGAACCCGGAAGGCGGAGGTTGCGGTGAGCCGAGATCGTGCCATTGCACTCCAGCCTGGGTTACAAGAGCGAAACTCCGTCTCAAAAAAAAAAAAAAAAAAAGAAAAATAGCGAGTTCAGAGAACATGTAGTAGAGAATACCAAGAATAAAAAGAAAAGATATTCAGTAAAAAATAGAAGTATAAATGATGACAATGCAAATGAGAATTTAATGAAAAAGCCCAGCACATGTTAAGAAGGATCTTATAAAATATATAAATTTGATATTTTACAATAATACAATGCTAATTCATTCAACTGAAAAATATTTTAATATTTTTATATGTAAAATGCCTCTACTATAGATGAATAAAAACCCATTTGAAGAATAATAATGACAAACTCTAAAAACACATACAGTTCTTGACTTACAATTGTTTGACTTACTGATTTTCAGCTTCACAATGGTGTGGAAGAAATATGCATTCAGTAGAAACCACACTTCAGGTACCCATACAAAAATTCTGTTTTTCAATTTCAGTACTGTATTTAATAAATCACATGAGCTATTCCACACTTTATTGCAAAATACACTTGTGTTAGATGATTTTTGCCCAATAGTAGAGTATGTATTCTGCTCATGTTTGTGGTAAGGTAGGCTAAGCAATGATGTTCAGTAGATTAGGTGTATTAAATGCATTTTCCACCTTCATTATTTTCAACTTACAATCCGTTTATCAGAATATAACCCCATCATAAATTGAAGAGCATCCATGCTAGTTAGAATTTGGGGACAATAACATTTTTTTCTGGAAGAAAAGTTAAAAGGAAATTGAATTAATGCTGCTTATGTAGTTTTATTTCCATATGCATGAATTTATAAGCAAATACACTTTGATCAAACAATTTATTTTATCTTCATTTTCAACTGGTCACTATGAATAGAAAGCTAGCATTTCCCCTGATCCCGAAGGAGTGAGTTAAACCTTGCAAAGAACTGATTGCTCAGCTCACATGAACTGAAATTATATTGTAAAATATTAATATGAATATTACTGAAGATGCCTATGTTTTATTTCCTTCAGATATAAAACTTATGTCACAAAATATTAAATCTTTTTTTACTTAGACAATATCAAAAAATTAAACAATATTAGACAAAGTGAAATGGTACCTAAAATGCTACTAATCTAGAGATAATAATAATTATTACTTTTATAAAATGAACTTTTATTTTATTCTTAAGAAAACCTTAATTAATGTAAAATTTGATCATTCAATACTGTTTTATAATTGGATTTATTTTACTTAAGATTATATGCTAAATAATTTTCTTGACCGTTAAATATATCTCAAAACATAATTTAAAGTAATTGCTTAATATTCCATTACATTTATGTAATAATCCTCTGTTGTAGGTTAGTTCATTTATTTAAAAAATATCACTATCTTAAATATAGCTAAGATGAAGAAATCAGTGATTTCTTTTTAGAAAAAATTTCTGCAAAAGGAATTACTAGATATTTAAGTGTTTAAACTTCTGATTTTTTTTCCAAATACTTCACAGAAATATGGCACCAATTTACATTCTAACTACTTTATCCCTTAATTTATCTAAACTTAAAAAACAAAAAAAAAATTGCATCATTAATAGATGCCAAAACCAGTGGGTTATCCTTTGATGAGAAAGTATTTAAAAATTAGAAAATATCCTTTTGCAAATTTATATTTTAGACCAAAAAATTAATTTTACAAAGAAAAACCTGACAGATATAACTTTAACAAAGAATTAAAGTTAATGTCACCAGTAATGGGATAAAACCGTAAGAGTCAGTAAAAAGCCCAATCTCAATTCCATGGTATTCCTACCAATAATACACCTAACCTGAATCTCAGACAACCAAATAGAGAGGAATTCTAAACAAACTAGCTAAAAAGGTTGAGAAATGACAAAGTCAAGAAAGATAAAGGAAGGGGCAGTGTAGGAATGTGGAGGGAGGCAGATAGAGGAAAACATACAGAGAGAGAGACAGAGAGAAAATGATAATAAAGTAAATGGAGGAAAATGTAAAAGTTGCCAAATAACAGGTGGAAGGTTTTTAGCAGTTACTTTTACTTTTGTGAGTTTTCTGTAAATTTAAAATTAAATCAAAGTTTAAAAGTACAAAAATGGTCAATGTGATAGAAGCAAATGATACTTATTTAAAAAAAAAAACACCCAATCCGGTTAAATATGTTTCATATTATAGATGAGCCTCACTTTGTCCACTATTCTAAGACCTTCAATTAACCATGCAAGCTAAAGACATGCAAAAATTCTCAATAATCAATGAAAAAAATTCTGATTTTTCTATGACCTTTGCCTTTTTATCCCAAACATTAAACACTGCTCTACTACTAGTTAAAAACGCATAGGCAAGTGAAAAAATAAAACCTAAACTCATATTTATTTCAGACATAAATATTTATAAAATTTAACTGTAATTTAAATCATTAGAAACATTGAGAACTAAAGCGTTTAGTTTGTAAAAACTTGTCAAAAGTAGTTTAAAAAGTGTTTGTCTCCAGCCTGGACAGTAGAGCAAGACCCCATCTCTAAAAAAAAAAAAAGAGAATGGGTAGATGTTTGCCTTTCTATGACTTGGCAAGTTATCATTTTCTTAAATTTGGATCACCTTTTAACATTTTATCCATTACATGCACTTTCAATGCTGTGAATTATCTCCAAGTGTTCCATTAATATAAAAATTTTTGCTGGCATCATTTCCTCTGGGATATCTTTATCATTTTGTATGACTTACCCTCCTTACATTGATAATTCAAGTTCATTAAGTCCCTTTGGTTGTATAACTAGAGACTTTTAAATGGTAACAAACAACATTTCCAAGGTCAGGTATCGCTTCTTTGACAGCATATTTACATTCTATTCAAGTTTACTTCCAGCATTATCTTGCTTCTTTGCTAACATTCTCTTCTTTACTGGAGACTTTTTGATTTTTTTTTAATGTCAAATAAATTTATCATTAGGAGACAAGGAGGCAAAACAATTGTATGTATCGTTCTCTGCACATGAACTAAATAAGAAATGCACAATGACCAGTCGCTGACAGACATAGAATAAAGGGATTGGTTACTGATCACAATTTGCATTTGTTATAATTTGTGGACTAAAATGATAGCAGAGTAGTTTGTACTTTATGCATTTACTTAGTTATTGCATTGTGGTAACAAATTTGAACCTTGATGTTGGAGGACTGGTGTTATTAAACTAAAACATGGAGACTGAGTTTGTGCATAACAGAGCCATACAAAGCAAGGACTCTCTATTACCTCCTTTATGATGTTAGTAGGGAAATGGCTTTACTTTGATAATAATGTCATTTTCAAGTAGATAAAAATACTTCAAAAATTACTTGATATGACATGTATGAGTTCTTACCACTTTTATGTGGTTGCTGTGGGTTTCCAGAAACTCAATGTGGATCAGAAAACCAAGGTTTTATTTCTATTCCTACTACTAGTGTATCACATGACATATGACAAACCACATAAATTTCTCTAAACTCTTAAATGTCTGAGAAGAAAAACTGATATACATTTTTTTCTGGCACAGTTTTATTTAACTCCTGTTTTTCTGGCATTACTATTTATAGCTGTATTTTCACTGTCAAAATAGTACTGATTTGAAGAATAAATTATATAGCTAGGGTCCACTTTATTTTTTCCATCAGAAGTTTTATGTCTCAGCCGGGCACGGTGGCTCAAGCCTGTAATCCCAGCACTTTGGGAGGCCGAGGCGGGTGGATCACGAGGTCAAGAGATCGAGACCATCCAGGTCAACATGGTGAAACCCTGTCTCTACTAAAGATACAAAAAATTAGCTGGGCATGGTGGCGTGTGCCTGTAATCCCAGCTACTCAGGAGGCTGAGGCAGGAGAATTGCCTGAACCCAGGAGGTGGAGGTTGCGGTGAGCCGAGATCGCACCATTGCATTCCAGCCTGGGTAACAAGGGCGAAACTCCGTCTCAAAAAAAAATAAAATAAAAAAAAGAAGTTTTATGTCTCTATGCTAAACCAGAAATATTATTTTTGACATAGTAGCATTGGCATTGCAATGCTATAATTGCTATCTACAATTACAAGGACATTCAACATGCTAGTTAAAAAGTAAAAATAAATTTAGAAATTATCTCTAAATTTATTCCATGAATTCCTTAATTTTTCTGTACATCATACATTTTTGCAAGTCATATTAATTTTTATTGGCAAATATTAATCTTGTATTACTTCTCAAACAGAGCTTATTTTTATCACTAACAGGAGCTCTGTGTAAGTCACCTGGTATTAATAAGCATATAAGCATTTATAATAAGCATATAAGCATCTATAATAAGCTTATAACATACATATAATAACCACCAGTGACCTGCCCTATGTGACAGAGCCAACAAACACGTATAGAAAACTAATCTAAAGCCAAAAGTTTTGTACCTTCCTGATCATCCCTGCTGACAGGTCTGAATTCAGAAATTTAATTATATACCAGTATATGAATTGAGTCATATTTTTAAGAAAATATTTAGATATTTTTATGTTGTTGAGAAAAATGGGATAAGTTTAGGAGAAAGCAGTTTGCTTTATTTTATATATCAGAATCTGCTCTAGTAATTTTATTGTAATTGTTGCTAACATTTACCTCAAATGATAAACATGTATTAAAATACTAAAAATCTTCTCACAGATCTCTGGTTTCCAAATATGAATTTTTAACACAAAAACCCCCAATTATACCTTTTAACATTTACTGTAATCAACATTCAAGCTGAGAAATGTTGTATGTAATTTGTGGACAACTCATCACATATTTAAGCAAGATACCTACATTAAGCTTTAACTTAAATCCTGAAAAACAAACAAGCAGAAAAAAAAAAAACCAGAATGTTTATCTGAATGTCTTCATTTCATATCTAATATTTTAATATACTTTATTTGAGACATAATCTTTCTGATGTTTCTAATCAAAAGCAAATATTTTAAATACTGGATTGAAAGTCAAAATCAATGACATATGAACAGATTTTCCTTTGTAAATTTTGTCTCCTGACAAAATACTTTTACTTTCTTGTGAATTTATTGATAGGATGATTTAGAATTTTCGTGTGCTGCTTCATTTAACATTTAAATATTACCTTTACTAAAAAGAAAAAAGCTATATGGACATAGATATATCCTGAAAATGCCAAGTTACATATATCTCATGATAATTAATATTACTTAATTTTTATAATTAAAATGTATGGCCAAGGTTTAATATATTGTATGAAGTTATCACCCATATTAGAGTAACTATATTATACTTGAAATATTTTTTTCAATATCACATTTTGACAGACTTTTGGGTTCAAATATTTCAAATACTTTAAAATATATATTTATTTTAATATCACATTTGGCCAGACTTTTTATTTTTAAAACATTTTATTTAATCCAATTTATCTAAAATATTATCAGTTCAACATTTAACCAATGCTAAAAATTATTAATGAATATGTTACATATATATTTACATACTGTCTTCAAATCCAGCATATACCTCACATTTAGAGCACATCTCAATCTGGACTAGCACAGTTCAAGTTCTTCGCCCTGTGACATAGCTTGTCCTTTCATGGAAGCCAGACTTTTTTGATAGAATAGATGTGTATACATGCAATATATTGTAAATCTGGTAATCTTCAATGATTCAATCAGACATTCTCAGGTGTGTTTATCTTTAAATATTTGATTTGACCTCCCTTATCACAATTTTTCAGTATTTTTAACCAGAGGATGTTACAGAAAAGAACATTGCACATTACCTGGCTTGGACAAACCAAATAACTTTTCTCTGACTCTGGTTTTCCAAGTGTTGAATGGAGACATCAGATTAAATTATTTCCAACACTTCTATGTTCTAAAGGTTAGTAAGAATCTCAGTGGCATTCCTAAATCCAACCATTACCAAAGAGTTATGTATGATCATTATTGTTTTGTGTTAGATTTTTATTTTTTAATGTATTTATTTACAAATTCAGAATTCTTATGTATTTCCTCTATGTTAAAAATGCGTGCTTTGAATGAAGAGACCCCCTGCAAACAGGCTTTGTGTTAGCACCACATCTCACCATGGGTGCACGTGGACTAAGGCCAAAAAGGGCATTAGCAAAGTGCAGTGGGTTAGGAGTTGGTTTTATAGGTTTGGGGTGGGCAGTGGAAAGTTACAGAGTAAGATCAGTTACAGTGGTGGGGGTAGGGGCAAGGAGTATACATTACCATAAGTTCAGTTACAAAGGTGGCTGGGATAAGAGTAGTTAAGATGGTACAGTGGAGTGAGGAGTATTCATATTATCATAATAACAGTTAAGATGGCAGGGTGAGGTGAGAGGAAGCTCAGCTGGCAGATCAGGGATAAAGGATTGCGGGGGAGGGGGGCGAGAGGCAGGGTGTAGGGGGCAGGGGCGTTAGGGATGATCAGCAGAGGCAGGCAGGACTCAAGACTTTCTGGGTCCGAGTCCAGGCTTGCACATGGAGGCCTAACACTCTAAATATTACCAAGTGTCTCTGAGAAATCATGAAAATATCTAAATTTTCATAAGGTTTACTATCTGTAATAACATTGTATTGAATAGTCTATACGACTTAGGATGTCTCCCTTTATTCTTTCAATGTTTCCAGTGATGGAAATATAATTTTTAAACCTATTTTACAAAAATAAAGACAAACTAAAAAAGAAAAAGAAAATGAAACATAAAGAGACTAAATAATAATTTGATGTCACATAGCTAGTAAGTTGCACAGTGAGGATTCAAGCCCTTTGAATTACAATATGTGGAATAGGAGAGATAGTGAATGGAAGATTCTAATTTATTCAAGAACATTTTAATATACGTTAAAGTATTAAGGCAACTTTCTCTAAACTTGTGTATTGGTCTATTTATGCTTCTAATAAAGACATACCTGAGACTAAGTCATTTTAAAAGGAAAGAGGTTTAATTGACTCACAGTTCAGCATGACTGGGGAGGCCTCAGGTGACTTACAATCATGGCAGAAGGGGAAGAAAACACATCATTTGTCACAGGGTGGCAGCAAGAAATGCCAAGCAAAGAGGGCAAAGCTCCTTATAAAGCCATTGAATCTCATAAGAACTGACTCGCTATACACATATAATACCCACCAATGACCTGCTGTATGTGACAGAGCCAACAAAAACATATACAAAACTAGTCTATAGCCAAAAGTTTTAATAAATAAATACATTTTTTTAAAAAACAACTCTTTGGCATATTTCAGGATGACTATTCTAAGAAACTGCAGATACAAGAGTGAGTCTGACAAGCTGTACTTCTATGAAAGAAAGTTAAACCTACAAAGGTAACAAATGTCATGAAAATATCATGAATTAGGGAAAATGTTATCATAGGAGAGGTTACTGAAGGGTAATGCTTAGGTCAGATAGACTTTGTAACAGGCTACCACAGATTCTTCTGATGGGCTACTCTCAGACAACTTTTATTACCTTAGAAGCTTTTTATCTGCTTAACAAAACAGCCTTTGTTTGCCATACATTTCCTCCCTTTACCTTCCCATAACCTGTTGCCCCCTCCCCCACAGAAGTCTCAAGTCCTGTTTCTCTGTAGCTCAGAGATATATATACCTCAATCTTCTGGCTCTTCTTCAAGTCTCATATTTTGTGAGATACCAGTGTGTATGCACATAATAAATTTCTTGTCTTTTCTCCTGTAGTCTGTCTACTGTCAGTTTATTTCACAGACTCAATTACTGAACCTTCAGAGGGTAGAGACGAAGACTTCCCTCTCATCTACAGATGCTTTCTAGCTGCCAAATCTGGGATGTCACAAAAGTCTGAATAGTTAATTCAAGTATTAAATTTATTGTACCAATATTTAAGCCAGTGCAATTTTAAGAATGTGAAACATCTTAAAATAAATACATCTTGATTATCCAAAAATAAGTTAAAACTTATTTCATGTCAAATAAAAATGACAAAAAGAAAGGGCTTATTTTAACAATGTAGCACACTCAACTTATGATATATTCAGTCTGGGCATAATTTTTAGCACAGTTTTATCAGTAGCTGAATAAACAGATTGCTTTAAGAGTTGTAATAACCACTCAAATCCAGACTTTGCTTACTGCTGTTGCTACCTTTTCTCCTAGCCTGAAATTATCGTCCTACCTGAAAAAACATAAACAAACAAAAAACCTATTGTACTTCTTAGCGATTTTATTTTTAAAAAACATCAAATAGAGCAACGCAACTTCATCTATGGAAATTAATTCTACTGGGGAGGACAGAAAATACTTTTAAAACTAAGTCATTTTAGACATATGGCCTTGGATATATTGCCCAGTAATTCCATGTCTTAAAGTGAAACTATTAGCTATGATTCTCCAAACCTGTCACTTACGAATATTAAACATCATACTGAATGGGCAAAAACTGGAACCATTCCCCTTGAGAACCAGAAAAAGACAAAGATGCCCACTCTCACCATTCATATTCAACACAGTGCTGTATGTGCTAGCCAGAGAAAAAGAAAGAAATAAAAGGCATCAAAATAGGGAAAAAAAAGAAGTCAAACTATATGGACGGTACGATTTAATACCTAGAAAACCCTAAAGACTCTGCCAAAAGGCTCCTGGAACTGATAAAAGACTTCAGTAAAGCTTCAGGATATAAAATCAATGTACAGAAATTAGTAGCATTTCTATAAACCAATAATATTCAAGCCAAGACCCAATCCAAGAATGCAAACCCATTTACAATAGCCACAAAAAAACAAAACAAGAAATACATCTCACCAAAGACATGAAAGATCCCTACAAGAAGTACAAAACACTGTCAAATAAATCATAGATGACACAAACAAATGGAAAACATCCTGTGCTCATGCATTTGAAGAATAAATGTTGTCAAAATGGCTATACTCCCCAAAGCAATCTACAGTTTCATTGCTATTCCTATCAAACTATCAATATCATTTTTCACAAAACTAAAAAGAAAATTCTAAAATGTAGATGGAACTAAAAAGGAGCCCAGAGAGCCAAAGAAATCCTAAGCAAAAAGAACAAAGCTGGAGATATCACATTGCCCAACTTCAGACTATACTATAAGGCTACAGGAAACAGAATAGCATGGTACTGGTACAATAAATAAATAAATAAATAAATAAATAAATAAATAAATACGTACAGACACATAAACCAGTGGAACAGAATAGAGAACCCAGAAATAAAGCTGCAAACCTCCAGCCATATGATATTCGACAAAGTTGATAAAAGCAAGCAATGAGGAAAGGACTCCCTATTCAATAAACAAGGCTAGGATAGCTGACTAGCCCTATGCAGAAGAATGAAACTGTACCCCTTCCTATCACCATTTACAAACATTAACTCAAGAAGGATTAAAGATTTTAAAGAAGGACCTAAAACTGTAAGAATCATAGAAGACAACCTCACAATCACCATTCAGGACATCATCCTTGGAAAAAATTTGTGACCAAGTCCTCAAAAGCAATCGTAAAAACAAAAATTGACAAGAGGGACCTAATTAAACTAAAGAGCTTCTGCACAGCAAAAGAAACTATAAATAAACACTTGACGTAGAGAATGGGAGAAAATATTTGAAAACTATGCATTTGAAAAAACTTTAATATTCAGAATTTATAAGTAACTTATTTCAAAAAGCAGAAAATGATCCCATTTAAAAAAAAAAAAAAAAAAGGTAAAAACAAACACACTTCTTAAAAGAAGACATACAAGTGACCAACAAACATTGGGGGAAAAAATGCCCCAAATATATAGACAAACACAAATCAAAACCACAATGAAATACCATCCCACACCAAGCGTTACGCACTGTTGGTGAGAATGTAAATTAGTTCAGCCACTGCTGAAAGCAATTTGGAAATTTTTCAAAGAACTTGAAATGGAACTTCCATTTGACCCAGCAATCCCATTACTAGGTACATATCCATAAAAACACAAAAAGACACATGCACTCGTATTTTTGTCATGGCACTATTCACCATAGAAGAGACATAGAACCAACCTAGGTTCCCATCAGTGGTGGACTGGATAAATAAGATGTGGTGCATATAGACCACACAAAGTTATGCAGCCATAAAACACAAAATTCCATCCTTTGCAACATGGATGCAGTTGGAGGCCATTATCCTAAGCAAATAAGAGCAGAAAGAGGAAACCAAATACCACATGTTCTCACTTGTAAGTGGGAGCTGGTTATTCGTGGACATAAAAATGGCAATAATAGATGCTGGGGACACTGGAGTGGGGAAGGAAGAGTAGGATAAGGGTTGAAAAGCTACCTTTGGGTACTCTGTTCATCACCTGACTGACAGGATCATTTGTACCTCAAACCTCAGCATACAATATACCCAGGTTACAAACCGGCACTTGTACCTTCTGAATCTAAAATAAAACTAAACAAACAAACAAACAAACAAAAACGTATTTTACTACAACATTAAACAAAAACTTCCACTTAAGAAAAGAATACTAAATTATTGAAAGCAATATACTTTTCTACTTTAATTCATCCCAAACTCCCAACAGGAGTGCCCTTCCTGCACAATATATAAACTTGCCTATCTTCCAAATTTATTTGAGCATTATCTCTTCAGTAAGGCCTTCACTGAAATTATTATATTTCTTCCGTAGCATTGCAGTGTTTAATTTTCTATTTTCTTGAAACACTGTGTGGTATACTTTTTAAAATAAACAGAGTATCTGATAGGGTCTCGTCTAAATGATAAACAGTTACTAGTATTTTTTAAATATCCGAACAAAACGACAATGCTAAAATGGTCCATGAGTGCCAGAAGCAATGACAGAAATTTGTTCTTAAATAACAATTATTTTTATTAAGCTCACATTTCTGTAATTTTAAAATGAACAGATTAAACAGCATACTTTAATTATTTGAAATCCCTGAATTGTATATTTTCCATGTCCCACATTCATGATCATTCAGAGTTGTTTTCTCTTTTTATGCCTTCTTCGGTCCCCGCTAGATCAAATGCTTTCACTTCCTGAACTTAGAGTATGTGATGTAGATCTAGTATTCCTGGAAGGAAATCTCGAAACAATTTACAAATCAAGATTGTCTTTATACTTCTTCAGCTAATGTTGATTACTTACTTGAAATATGCTTTCTGACCGTCTTGATTAAAGTCAATAACTGTTTTCAGAGGAGGTAATTGAGTCTAATCTGTGCAATAGCTTAAAATTGGATAGCTGAACAGCATTTTTAATCCAAAAACAGTAAAAATATGACTGTTCAACTTTTTTACACATGTCACTATCACTGCAAGTGCTTTTATAGTTTTTATTGTTCAGTAATTTTTCAAAGATTCAGAGGACCCCAGGCCTGAAAAGCTCTTTTTCCATTTTAAAATATATTGTTTTCATTTGAAGAGACTTTGCAGACCTAGTTCTTGTTAGGGGACTTGGAAATACAGTTGGAGACCCCTTGAAAGCAAGAAGTAGCACAGCAAAATGAAGAAAAATAGATGAAATCAAGTTGCTTGGCTTACATTCTGTATTGAAATGTTGCAGTAGCTGGACAGAGTGCAGTGACAAAAATGTGAGGAGGAAATACTGAGAATTCAAGTCACATATATATGTCTGAAAATCTGTATATAAGCAGGTAGCAAAATGAAGGACCTGAAATGTATCATGCACATTGTGTACCATACTTTTATTTTTCATAAATATGCAACAACAGTATGGGTATTACTATGCTTATTTTCAAGTAAAGATGTTATCCCGGGGAGGATACAGAACTAAGGAAACACCTTGCCAAAGTTAAATGGTATCTCCTTGGTATCAGTTGTGTATTTCCCTTAATAAACAATTAGCTGATATTTAAAATTAGGGTAATGTGACTTCAAAGCACGGACCTTTTATCCTAGGACACCATCTATGTATCCGTTGGTGTTAGGACAGGCTTTCTATTCCTAGAAGTGATAAAGACATGAGTAAAAAAACTCAGTGAGTAAACATGTTGTTGGAGCCAGATGCTTCATTGAAACGTAAGTCTAATGAAATCCAGTTTTATGAGATTTTGCCTGATTTTTGTTTTGTTCATTACTAAGATTTTGCCTGGTTGTTGTTACTTTACAGCTGAACTCTACACTTTCCTCTACATTCACCATGAAGCGCTCTTACAAATTCTACATGCTGTAAATAAGATTTTCCAAATGTTTTCCTCAGTGCTGCATGCATGATGAATGTTTCCCAAACCATTGACACACCTTTATGAATAAATACCAAGTGCAGGTTCAATCTTCTACTTGAAATCTAAGCAATCTTATAGATTTCTTATGGAAATAATGTTGCATCTTTAAATATGCAACATTATTTATGTAAATTTATTTAAATAATGTAAATGTTTACATTATTTAAATAAATTTACAATTGGTAATTTAGATGTCTAATGAAAAGTCAATCACTACTCCTGTATTGCTTTATAAATCAATTTATTTTCCGTTTTTATCACATTTTCTTTTTTTTTTTATTATCCCTGATGCATGCGCAGAATGTGCAGTTTGTTACATAGGTATACGTGTGCCATGGTGGTTTGCTGTACCCATCAACCTGTCACCTACATTAGGTATTTCTCCTAATGCCATCTCTCCCCTTGTCCCCGGTGTGTTGTTCCCCTCCCTGTGCCCATATGTTCTCATTGTTCAACTCCCACTTATGAGTGAGAACATGCAGTGTTTGGTTTTCTGTTCCTGTGTTTTTTTGCTGAGCATGATGGTTTCCAGCTTCATCCGTGTTCCTGTACGGGAAATGAACTCATTCTTTTCTATGGCTGCATAGTATTCCATGGTGTATATGTGCCACATTTTCTTTATCCAGTCTAACACTAGTGGACATTTGGGTTGGTTCCAAGTATTTGCTATTGTGAATAGTGCTGCAATAAAAAAACATGTGCGTGTGTCATATAGTAGAATGATTTATAATCCTTTGGGTATATACCCAGTAATGGGATTGCTGGGCCAAATGGTATTTTTAGCTCTAGATCCTTGAGCACTCATCACATGGTCTTCCACAATGGAACTAATTACACTCTCACCAACAGTGTAAAAGCATTTCTGTTTCTCCACATCCTCTCCAGAGTCTGTTGTTTCCTGACTTTTTAATGATCGTCGTTCTAACTGGTGTGAGATGATATCTCATTGTCGTTTTGATTTGCATTTCTCTAATTACCGATAATGAGCTTATTTCATATGTTTGTTGCCTCCATAAATGTCTTCTTTTGAGAAGTGCCTGTTCATATCCTTTGCCCATTTTTTGATGGGGTTTATTTTTTAATTGTAAATGTGTTTAAGTTCCTTGTAGATTTTGGGTATCAGCCCTTTGTCAGAAAGAGAGATTGCAAAATTTTTCTCCCATTCTGTAGGTTGCCTGTTCACTCTGATAATAGTTTCCTTTGCTGTGCAGAAGCTTTTTAGTTTAATTAGATTCCATTTGTCTATTTGGGCTTTTGTTGCCATTGCTTTTGATGTTTTAGTCATGAAGTTTTTACCCATGCCTATGTCCTGAATGGTATTGCCTATGGTTTCTTTTAGGATTTTATGGTATTAGGTCTTATGTTTAAATCTTTAATCCATCTGGAGTTAATTTTTGTATAACATGTAAGGAAGGGATACAGTTTCAGCTTTCTGCACATGGCTAGCCAGTTTTCCCAACACCATTTATTAAATAGGAAATCCTTTCCCCATTGCTTGTTTTTGTCAGGTTTTTCAAAGATCAGATGGCCGTAAATGTGTGGTGTTATTTCTGAGGCCTCTGTTCTGTTCCATTAGTCTATATCTCTGTTTTGGTAACAGTATTATGCTGTTTTGTTTACTGTAGCCCTGTAGTATAGTTTGAAGTCAGGTAGCGTGACGCCTCCAGTTTTGTTCTATTTGCTTAGGATTGTCTTGGCTATCTATATGAAATTTGAAGTAGTTTTTTTCTAATTCTGTGGAGAAAGTCAATGGCAGCTTGATGGGAATAGCATTAAATCTATAAATTACTTTGGGCAGTATGTTCATTTGCACGATATTGATTCTTCCTATCCATGAGCATGGAATGTTTTTCCATTTGTTTGTGTTCTTGCTTTTTTTCTCCAGCAGTGGTTTGTAGGTCTCCTTGAGATCCTTCACAACCCTTGTAAGTTGTATTTATAGCTATTTTATTGTCTTTGTAGCAATTGTGATTGGGAGTTTCCTCATTATTTGGCCATCTATCTATCATTGCTGTATTGGAATGCTTGTGATTTTTGCACATTGATTTTGTATGCTAAGACTGCTGAAGTTACTTACCAGCTTAGGAGTTTTGGGGCTGAAATGTTGGGGTTTTCCAAATATACAATTATGTCATCTGCAAACAGGGGCAATCTTACTTCCTCTTTTCCTAATTGAAAACCCTTCATTTCTTTATCTTGCCTAATTGCTCTGGCTAGAACTTCCAATACTATGTTGAATAGGAGTGGCGAGAGGGCATCCTTGCCTTGTGCTAGTATTCAGAGGGATTACTTCCAGCTTTTGCCCATTCAGTAAGATATTGGCTGTGGGTTTGTCATAAGTAGCTTTTACTATTTTGAGATATTTTCCATCAATACCTAGTTTACTGTGTGTTTTTAGCATGAAGGGGCAAGTTTTATTGAAGGCCTTCTCTGCATCTATTGAGATAATCATGTGGTTTTTGCCATTGGTTCTGTTTATTTGATGGATTACATTTATTGATTTGCATATGTTGAACCAGTCTTGCATCTTAGAGATGAAGCCAACTTGATTGTGGTGGATAAGCTCTTTAATGTGCTGCTGAATTTGGCTTCTGGTATTTTATTGAGGATTTTCATATCAATGTTTATCATGAATAGTGGCCTGAAATTTTCTTTTTTGTATATGTGCCTCTGCCAGGTTTTGGCATCAGGATGATGCTGGCCTCATAAAATGAGTAAGGGATAACTCCCTCTTTTTCCATTGTTTGGAATAGTTTCAGAAGGAATGGTTCCAGCTTCTCTTTGTTCCTCTATCAGAATTTGGCTGTGAATCCTGGTCCTGCACTTTTTTTGGTTGGTAGGCTATTAATTACTGCCTCAAGATCAGAACTTGTTATTGGTCTATTCAGGGATTCAACTTCTGGTTTAGTCTTGTGAGGGTGTATGTGTTCAGGAATTTATTCATTGCTTCTAAATTTTCTAGTTTATTTGAGTAGAGGTGTTTATAGTATTCTCTGATGGTAGTTTGTATTTCTGTGGGATCAGTAGTGATATCCCCTTCATCACTTTTTATTGTGCCTATTTGTTTCTTCTCTCTCTTTTCTTCTTTATTAGTCTGGCTAGCAGTCTATTTTGTTAGTCTTTTCAAAAAACTAGTTCCTGGATTCATTGATTTTTAAAGGGGTTTTTGCATCTCTATTTCCTTCAGTTCTGCTCTATCTTAGTTATCTTTTGTCTTCTGCTACCTTTTGAATTTGTTTGCTTCTGCTTCTGTAGTTATTTTACTTGTGATATTAGGATGTCGATTTTAGATCTTTCTTGCCTTCTCTTATGGACATTTAGTGCTATAAATTTCCCTCTAAACACTGCTGTAGCTGTGTCCCAGAGATTCTGGCACATTGTGTCTTTGTTCTCGCTGGTTTCAAAGAACTTCTTTATTTCTGCCTTCATATTGTTGTTTAGCCAGTAGTCATTCAGGAGCTGGTTGTTCAGTTTCCAAGTAGTTCTGCAGTTTTGAGTGAGTTTTTGAATTCTGAGTTCGAATTTGATTGCACTTTGGTCTGAGAGACTGTTATGATTTCCATTTTTTGCATTTGCTGAGGAGTATTTTACATTCAATTATTTGGTTGATTTTAGAGTAAGTGCTATGTGGTTCTGAAAAGAATGTGTATTCTGTTGATTTGGGGTAGAGAGTTCTGTAGATGTCTAGTATGTCTGCTTGGTCCAGAGCTGAGTTTATGTCCTGAATATCCTTGTTAATTTTCTGTCTTGTTGATATAATATTGACAGCGAGATGTTAAAGTCTCCCACTATTATTGTGTGAGAGTCTAAGTTTCTTTGTAGATCTTTAAGAATTTGCTTTATAAATCTGGGTGCTCCTGTATTGGGTGCATATATATTTAGGATAGTTAGCTCTTCTTGTTGCATTGATACCTTTTCCATTATTTAATGTCCTTCTTTGTCTTTTTAAAAATCTGTGGGTTTTGTTTGTTTGTTTGTTTGTTTTGAGACAGAGTTTTGCTCTTGTTACCCAGGCTGGAGTGCAATGGTGTGATCTCGGCTCACTGAAACCTCCACCTCCTGGGTTCAAGCAATTCTCCTGCCTCAGCCTCCTGAGTAGCTGGGACTACAGGCGTGCACCACCATGCCCAGCTAATTTTTGTATTTCTAGTAGAGACGGGGTTTCACCTCATTGACCAGGATGGTCTCAATCCCTTGACCTCGTGATCCACCTGCCTTGGCCTCCCAAAGTGCTGGGATTATAGGCGTGAGCCACCGTGCCCTGCCTTTAAAAATCTTTTTTTATTTAAAGTATTTTTTGTTGGTGATTTTTTTTTTTTTTTTGCTTCCCATTTGTTTGGTAAATCTGTTCCTTTATTTTGAACCTATGTGTGTCTTTGCAAATAAGATGGGTCTTCTGAATACAGCACACCAATGGATCTTGACTCTTCATCCAATTTGCTAGACTGTGCCTTTTAATTGGGGCATTTAGCCCATTTACATTTAAGGTTAATATTGTTGTGTGTGAATTTGATCCTGTTATTATGATGCTAGCTGGTTATTTTGCCCATTAGTTGATGTAGTTTCTTCTGCCCATTAGTTGTTGATAGTCTTTACATTTTGGTTTGCTTTTGCAGTGGCTGGTACTGGTTTTCCCTTTTCATATTTAGTGCTTCCTTCAGGCTATAAATCTATTTCTAATTGTGAAATTATCTGTCACTTTGTGCTGGAGGTAGTGAAAGATTTTAGGAAAATCAGATTAATAAAAGCAATAATTTGGGGGGTTAAATTTGTGGAGAAACATTTCTGCAATTAGGTCAGCCATGACAGTTAACAGTGATAGAGAACATTAGCTTAAATGCATGTGTGTGTGTGTGTGTGTGTGTGTGTGTGTGCATCAGTATATTCCTAAACATATGTAAGTGTGTATGGATTCTTATAAATCTTCAAATATATAGTAGTAGAAAACAGCCTTTGATTTTTGGGTTGATTCAAATTTTCTTCTGGTTGCCTTAATAATTCTTTTTTCTGTAACCTTCTCAGCATCTCTGTATTAACTAAAAACTGAAATGAGGGAGGCATCTAAATTTTATAAGCAGAAATACATAATTATTACAGTGAAATATTGGAACTAAGCACTGTATTTAATTAAATGAGAAAACTTTGAATGTACAAAAAATGTGAATAATTTATTTGAAATGTTAAAAATGAACAAAAGCAAATGAGGCTGAAATGAAACACAAAAAGATAATCTCCTGCATTGTTTAGGCATTTCATCTTAATTATATACAGAATATCTACAAGAAAGGAACTAATTTTACCTGATTAAAAAATTTAAAAGATTTTAAGCTTTAAGTATTTCTTTAGGAGGATGACAAATCAGATAATGTCTGATTCAGTGATTGTGTTACTTAGGCATATGTTAACAAGAGCTACCCAACTTTGAGAATTTATTATTAAAACTTTGGGAAATTTATTATACCACTTTTTCCATTTTAATAGGGAATCTAAATTAAATAGAAAGGTGGCACATAAGGAAACGACTTTGAAAATTCCTCATATGTAATAAAAAGTGCATTTATGACATAAAACAAATCTGGAGTCATTTTGGGTTAAAAATCAATTTTTAGTCTGAGAGAATATGTTTGGTGGCTCCCCTCCCAGGTCAGTCTCTGAGACAGAAAAATGGCCAGACATGAGGACTTTTCCAAAGAAATAAAGAGAAATAAGCAATTGATAGTGAGAGAGAAGAATAAATGATTCATAGCAAGAAGACGCCCATGTTAGCTCATGTCATCAAAGACAAAGCAAAAGGTTTTAAGAATATACTAGCCCATGTTTTCTCAAATACATTAGAGTATGCTAGCTGTCAGTGGTAGTGTAATGTGTAATGTAAAAATAAAGACAATATGTAGCATAAAAATAAAGACAAGGGTCTGTTCCAGAACTTCAAGGGGCAATAGCAACAACAAATAAAGATAACCATAGTTGGCTGGGCATGGTGGCTCATGCCTGTAATCCCAGCACTTTGGGAAGCCAAGGCTGGTGGATTACTTGAAGTTGGGAGTTCAAGACCAGCCTGACCAACATGGAGAAACCCTATCTTAACTAAAAATACAAAAATTACCTGGGCGTGGTGGTGGACACCTGTAATCCCAGCTACTCCAGAGGCTGAGGCAGGAGAATGTCTTGAATTGAGGAGCAGAGGTTGCTGTGAGCTGAGATCATGCCAATGCATGCCAGCCTGGGCAACAAGAGCAAAACTGTCTCAAAAAAAAAAAAAAAAGTATAACCATAGCTATAATTTATTGTGTGCCTACTGTATGTGAGTAAATGTGAATGAAGTACTTTTTAAAAAATATTTTCTTCAGCACAGGTAAATATTTTATTATCATTTTAAAGACAGAGAAGATAAGGCCCAGAGAGATGGTAACTTGCTGTGAGCCACTAACTGTATAAGTGTTGCAACCAGAACTTGAACCCTGATCTCACTTTAAATCCTATGTTTAAATTAGTCCAGGATTATTTGGAGACAGTAATAAAGAGACAATTATGTAACATTTTTATTTTCCAAAGTAATAATAGGAAATATAGCAGTAGTAGATTTCTATTGTTGCTGAAACAAATTACTACAGCACACATTTGTTGTACTATAGTCCTGTAAGTCTGAAGTTCAACATAAATTACATCAAGCCAAAATCAAGGTATTGGCTATCTTATACACATTGTTCTAAGCACTTAACATAAATAAATTTATTTCTACCCCACGAAAGAGAATACAGCATATTGAATCTTTGTGACTAGAGACATGAAGAAACCAGGCTATGAGTGAGAAATCAATTCAGGGGCTGGATCTTGCTACTTCTTCCAGACTTCTTGGATAATGAACACCTGCTATCTTTATTTTCATTGTCAGTTCTGTTAATATCACCACCCATTAATAAATTCTTTACTGCTGCAATATGATTTCTACCTGACTGCCTGAAAACCATCACTTTTTCTTTCTCTGGCATGTCTTCCTGCATCTGGACTCCACTCCCTGAATAATAAGGTTTTCTTGTCTGACTACATTTCCTCCCACTGCATATACTGGAGTTCATCAGTAGCATATATTCTTAAGCAGGTATTTGTGGCCATGCCCTATCGCCCATGCTATTGAAGAGGAGAGACATAAGCACCGATTATATCATAAATTGGGATAGATTTAGACACCTCACTTCCATTGGATTCACACAACTTCTCCAAAATTACTGATTCTTGAGTTAAAAAAAAAAATAAGCAACCATTACCAAATACAAATTAAGCAAACATGAGACTCAAAGATATTTATTGAAATGCTGAAAAGGGAAGACTCATTACAAATTTCCCTTACCCACCCATTGTATATTTTGTTTATGTTTTACAGTCAAATACAAGTATATTGAATAACTCCCAATTCAGGTCATCATTTCCTACTATGACCAAAACACACAACACACACGGCACATACACACACACATGCACACACCACACACACACACACAGACATGTTATTTTTTTAACTTTATAAAATTCAAGATCTATGACTAAATAAGCCATACATTTCTCCTGTTCACCTATCAATTGTTTTGAATGCCAAACAATATTTGAATGTCTTCTTAGTGAATTTTAGTGACACCTCATGAATGCTGCATTCTTTCTTAAGTGCTAAAAGCTTTAATAAACAAGTTTAGATATATTTATCTCATGTCATAGTTTAGAGGTTTTGATTTTCTTATTTCTTCCAAAACAAGGGTATGGGTATGTATTGACTCATCTTCAGCCTAACAACAGTTGTCTCATTTTTCATAGTTTCTCAAAGATAAATAACTGGTGGTTCTACAGTGACAATGAAAATCTCTTTCAGTGTACTATTCATCTGGATATGGACATATGAACAAATTATAAGGGACTATGCTTAGAAAGTTAAAAGAAAAAATGCAATTAAATATTTCTACATTCGCTGATATAAGAATGTGGACTCTAAAGCCAGACTTCCATGCCTCAAATTCTATTATTGCTACCAATAGCTGTATAACTTTAAACAAGTAACTCTTTCATTTTGATTATATTATATATTATATTATATTTGACTTTATTCCAAGTTCCAGGATACCTGCGCAGGATGGCAAGTCTCTTACATAGATAAATGTGTGCCATGGTGATTTGCTGCACCTATCAACATGTCACCTTAAACTCAGCATGCATTTGCTATTTATCCTGATGCTCTCCCTCCCTACTACCTCTGACAGGCCCCAGTGCAAGCTGTTCCCCTCCCTGTGTCTCTGTATTCTCATTGATTAGCTCCCACTTATAAGTGAGAACATGCAATGTTTGGTTTTCTGTTCCTGCATTAGTTTCCTGAGGATAATGACTTCCAGCTCCATCTATGTTCCTGCACAGAACATGATTTCATTCTTTATATGACTGCATAGTATTCTATAATGTATATGTACCACGTCTTCCTTATCTGGTCTATCATTGATGGGGATTTAGGTTGATTCTATGTCTTTGCCATTGTGAGTAGTGCTGCAAGGAACATACATGTGCACATATCTTTATAATGGGAAGATTTAAATTCACTCGTGTACATACCCAGAAATGAAATTGCTGGGTCAAATGGTATTTCTGCCTCTAGGTCTTTGAGGGATCACCAGACTGTCTTTCACAATGGTTGAACTAATTTATATTCCCACCAACAGTGTAAAAGTGTTCCTATTTCTAGGCATCCTCACCGCGTCTACTGTTTCTTGACTTTTTAATAATTGCCATTCTGACCAGCATGAGATAGTATCTCATTGTGGTCTTGATTCGCATTTCTTTAACGATTAGTGATGTTGAGCTTATTTTCACGTTTTTTGGCTTCATAAATGTCTTGTTTTGAGAAGTGTCTGTTCATGTCATGTCCTTTGTTCACTTTTTAATGGTGGTGTTTTTTTCTTGTAAATTTTTTTAAGTTCTTTGTAAATTCTGGATATTACACCTTGGTCAGATGGAGAGATTGCAAAAATTTTATCCCATTTTGTAGCTTGTCTGTTCACTCTGATGATAGTTTCCTTTGATGTGCAGAAACTCTTTAGTTTAATTAGATACAATTTGTCAATTTTGGCTTTTGTTGCAATTGCTTTTGACATTTTCATCATGAAATCTTTGCCTGTTCCTATGTCCTGAATGGTATTGCCTAGATTTACTCCTAGGGTTTTTAGTTTTAGGTTTTACATTTAAGTCTTTATTTCATCTTTAGCTAATTTTTGTATATGGTGTAAGGATTGGGTTCAGGTTCAACTTTCTGCATGTGGCTAGCCAGTTCTCCCAGCTCCATTTATTAAATAGAAAATCCTTTCTTCATTGCTTATCTTTGTCAGGTTTGTTGAAGATAAGATGGTTATAGGGGTGCAGTCTTATTTCTGAGTTTTCTATTTGGTTCCATTGGTCTTCATGTCTGTTTTTGTACCAGTACTATGCTGTTTTGGTTACTGTAGCCTTGTAGTATAGTTTGATGTTGGGTAGTGTGATGACTCTAGCTTTGTTCTTTTTGCTTAGGATTGGCTCCACTATGGGGACCCTTTTTTGGTTTCATACAAATTCTAATTCTGTGAAGAATGTCAACAGTAGTTTAATGGGAATAGCATTGAATCTATAAATTACTTTGGGCAGTATGGCCATTATCACAATATTGATTCTTCCTATCCATGAGCATGGAATATTTTTCCATTTGTTTGTGTCCTCTCTGAATTTCTTGAGCAGTGGTTTGTAGTTCTCCTTGGAGAGGTCCTTCATTTCCCTGCTTAACTGTATTCCCAGGTATTTTATTCTCTTTGTAGCAATTGTGAATGAGAGTTCATTCATTATTTGGCTCTCTCTTTGTCTGTTGTTGCTGTACAGGAATGCTTGTAATTTTTGTTCATTAATTTTATATCCTGAGACTTTGCTGAAGTTGCTCATCAGCTTAAAAAAGATGAGATCTACATATTAGGATGATGTCATCTGTAATCAGAGACAATTTGACTTCCATTTTCCTGTTTGAATACCCTTCATTTCTTTCTCTTGATTGATTGCTGTGGCCAGCACTTCCAATGCTATAAGTTGAATAGGAGTACTGAGAGAGCACATTTTTGTCTTGTGTTTGTTTTCGAGGGGAATACTTCCAACTTTTGACCATTCAGTATGATATTGGATGTGAACTTGTAACAAATGGCTCTTATTTTGTGGTATGTTCCTTCAATACCTAGTTTATTGAGAATTTTTAACATGAAGGATGCTGAATTTTATTGAAGGCCTTTTCTGTATCTATTGAAATAATCATGTGTTTTTTGTCTTTAGTTCTGTTTATGTGATGGGTTACATTTATTGATTTGTATATGTTGAACCAACCTTGCATCCCAGGGATGATTATGGTGGTAGATGAGCTTTGTGATGTACTGCTGGCTTCAGTTTGCCAGTATTTTACTGAGGAATTTTGCATCAATGCTTATCAGAAATGTTGTCTTGAAGTTTTCTTTTTTGTTGTTGTATCTCTGCCAGGTTGTGGTATCAGCATAATTCCAGCCCCACAAAATGAGTTAGGGAGGAGTCTCTCCTTTTTAATCATTTGGAATAATTTCAGAAGAAATCTACCAGCTCCTTTTTACACCTCTGGAAGAATTCAGCTTAAATCTACCTGGTACTGGACATTTTTTAGTTTGTAGACCATTTATTACTGCCTCAATTTCAGAACTCATGATTGGTCCATTCAGGGATTCAACTTCTTCCTGGTTCAGTTTTGGAAGGATGTATGTGTCCAGGAATTTATCAATTTCTTCTATATATTCTAGTTTTTTTGCATAGAGACATTTATAGTATTCTCTGATGGTTGTTTGCATTTCTGTGGGGTCAGTGGTGATATCTCCTTTATCATTTTTTATTGTATCTATTTGATTTTCTCTCTTTTTTCTTTTTAATCTAGCAAGTGATATATTTTATTAATTTTTTTCAAAGAAAAAGCTCCTGGATTCATTGATTTTTCGAAGGGTTTCTGTGTCTCTTTCTCATTCATTTCTGCTCTGATCTTGGTTATTTCTTATCTTCTGCTAGCTTTGGGGTTTGTTTGCTTTTGGTTCTCTATTTCTTTTAGTTGTGATATTAGGATGTTGATTTGAGATTTCTGTTCTGTTTCTGTTTATTTAGTTTTCTTTATCTAAGATAGAGTCTCACTCTGTCACCTGGGCTGGAGTGCAGTGGTGGGATCTTGGCCCACTACAAACTGTGCCTCCCAAGTTCAAGCAATTCTCCCACCTTAGCCACTGAGTAGCTGGTATTACAGATACTCTCCACCATGCCCAGCTAATTTTTGTACTTTTACTAAAGACAGGGTTTCACCATGTTGACCAGGCTGTTCTCAGACTCCAGATATACCTACTTCAGCATCCCAAAGTTCTGGGATTATAGGTGTGAGCCACCACACCAGTACGATTTGAAATCTTTCTACCTTTTTGATGTGGGTACTTAGTGGATAAACTTCCCTCTTAATACTGCTTTAGCTGTGTTCCAAAAATTCTGGGTATGCTATCTCTTTGTTATCTATAGTTTTGAAGAACTTTTTGATTTCTGACTTAATTTCAATATTTAGCAAAGAATCATTCAGGAGCATGTTGTTCAATTTCCATGCGGTCATATGGTTTTGAGTGAGTTTCTTAATCTTGAGTTCCAATTTTATTGTGTGGTGGTCTGAGACAACTTTCACTCTCTCTGTCTCAACTCCTCTATAAAAATTAGAATAATAGTATATCTCAATTATTGTTAAAATTGAAGAACATAGCATGCTTCAAATGAAGCACTGTTATTTTATATTATTATAAACATTACACTAAGCCATAATTTTCTATTTAATTTTTACTCCAGAATAGTATTTTAACTCCTTTTACATATTTAGATAATATATATATAAATTATATTATATATATTTTTATATGTTTGTGTTGTATGTTGACATAAATATGTTATTGTAAAATATTTGAGATAATTCTAGACTATTAAGCACTCTTCCAATAGTTTGTGCCATATCTTTTGCACATATGCTTTAACACTGACCTGATTAGAGTGCTGACAGAAGTTTCCTTTTGTTCATTATCAGTTGTAATTATAGTTTTTATGATCAGAATTGTGTCTTATACTACTGGTTCATATATTCAATTAAATAAATCTATTCAGAGCCCATGGACTTCTTAAATAACAACCTAAATAAAATTTATAGTTTAGCATCAGTAAGCATATTTGTTCAGCTTAAGTGAATTCATCTGTTTGACTTACATTTCATTTGATTGGGATTAAAGCTTCAGGTATAATTTGTGATTTAAAATAATGATGTTGTATCTCTTTTTCTGAGTCAAAATTTTACAAATTCAGTGCCTATTTTTAAAGGGGAATTTTGGTATTTCTCCCCTCTAACAAAATTCCTCAAGATATCAGAAAATACCATAAAAGTAGAATTGAATTAGTAACAACACAGAATAATAAGGAAGGATGGTTTCATTAAGTTCGTTTTGATAAATTCCAGGAACATAGAAGGCAAAATGGATGGGGTTAATGAAGGAATAAATGTAGAGAAAACTTCAGTTTAAAATACCCATGAAAGAAAATTGCTTCAAAGATGACAGTTCCAGAAATAACACAGGCTCAGTTCCAACGAATACAAGGAGCACAAGGGATCATGAGTTTTTAGTGTAAGAAAGTCAAAAACCATAATATATAGTAACTGTAAGAACTATAATATATAGTTTCAGGAAGTTAAGAAATATAAAATATACAAATGAGCTGGGCTTTTGAGGCCTTTTGGATCCCAAGGACGATGCCAAATAGCTGCTAAGGGAAGCATTCTTCTCAAGCTGACAAAGCTTCAAATAATGTCTGTAAAAGGTGAATGATCCGTTAGAGAGAGCATCTAAATGGAACACTAGGTTTAGAGATAATAGCAAGTTGTTTTTTTCTGGAAATCCACAAAGATATCTATGAAGGAAAACTCAAAGAGACCAACTGACTTTTTCTCGTTGAAAATTATGATGATTGTTCTCCAAAAAAAAAAAAATTTTCAGAGTTTTCCAGAGGCAACAGGAGCTAGAATTAGAGGTGCAAGACAGTGTCCTCAAGTAGAATTCCTCTGTAGGCCTCAAAAGAGTTGTTTAGGAAAGAATTCTGTCTTCTCTCTCTCTTAAAATCCACCTCTGTCAAGACTTTATCCATACTATTCTGCTCCACTCAAGGTCACCAATAACCTCTATGTCACCAAATAGAATATTCAGTTGTTCTTGCTTTCAGCAGCATTTGAACAGATTAATCATAATCATTGCCTGTTGTTGGAAACATTTTTCTCATTTGACTCCTGAGATATTAAAACCTCCTGCATTTCTTACCATATCACTGCTCCCTTCTTTAACTTTTCCTCTCATCTACATCTACAGTCATTTGCTAGGTGATTTGGTCAGTCTCATGACTTAAATGCCAACTAAGTGACAATAATTCCAGACTTATATCCTGCGAAGACCCTCCCCCTCAATTCCTGACTTCTGTATAAGTCTGACAGTTTATATGAAAACTTCATGTGGAAGTCAATTAGGCATCACACACAACATGCAAAACTATAATATTAGTTGTTCTTCAGGAACCTGGTCATACCTCAGTGTGTTATGCATTTTAGTAAATCATCCTAACTTTAGTAACATAAAGTGCTTAAGCAAAATACTTGGAATTATCATTGGCTCCTTTTTTCTTTTATGATTCCCATGTAATCAGTCAGTTAGTCCTGTTATTTCTGTGCACATTTGAAAAGTTGACTACTTCCAGTTGATCTGCTATCACTATCTCATTCCAGCTTACCATAATCTCATGGTTGATTGGTGTCATTTCTTCCTTACTCCTGTCTCTCTAATGCTTTATATTTCAAAAAGTAATCAAACGGATATTTTTAAAATGTAAGTCAGATTACATCCTTCCTTATTACACTTAGAATAAATAAAATTGAAAGTCCAATCATGGACTATAGGATATCTTGCAATCTAATTTCTGACTATCTCTCTGAGCTCCTCTCTCACCATTTTGTTTTCTTTGTTTCACTCATTGGGCTTCAAACTTAGTAGTCTTCATAGTTGTCTTCAAATTTGCCGAACTTTTTACCAGGGACTGAAATTATGTTCTACAGAGACTGAGTGCTGCTTTCCTCCAATCAAGTTTGAAATTGCTTGCAGCCTCTTTGAAAAGACCTTACCCAGACATCCTATGAAGAATAATACACGTCTGTCTTCCTCTGTTACGTCTGGCCTTTTTGTTACCGTAGTAATGTACATTGTCAGGAATTATATATTGTTTTCTTTAATTTACTTTATACTATTACTTATAGAATATAAGCCCAAAACAGACAGTAATTTTGACATATTTAAGAAAATTTTTTGTAGCAGTGACTTCAAGAAGAATAACTATCAAATAATATGTCTAATATATGTGTGTTAAATGAAAACATAAAATTATTACTTAGTTTTCTTGTAAAATATTTAGTATCTTGTTTTCCCAAACTATGTACTTTATATTTTTCTTCTTTGAACTAATAATTTAGAATTCTAAATATTTGCTATTATAAACAGATTTGAGAATAATTAGAACTTTAAAGAAATCACAATTATTCTGCTAAAATTTATTTATTTATACTTTTTAACAGAGACAGGGTCTCCCTATGTTGCCCAGGTTCCTCTCGAACTCCTGGGGTCAAGGAATCCTCCCGCTTTGGCCTCCCAAATTGCTAGGATTACAGGCATGAGCCACTATGCTGGGCCTCTGCTGAAATTTACATTAAACTAGAAAATGGCTTTTCCCTTTCATAAACAAGTTATATGTTCATTTGAATTATTTATTTTATGTGAGAATATGTGTATTTTTATATAGAAACCACACCTCCTTATTTATATGCATTTAGTTTTTAACTTCCTTTAAGTATAATTACTTTAACAAGTAAAGAGTATTATGTAATTTAAAATTTTATTTTTATTTTCTTCTTTTTGAATTTTGGTTGCTTAAAAACAACTTGAGACTATTGCCACAAGATAATGTGCATTCATTTAAAATGTATAATTTGATGAGTTTAAACATAGTTATATACCTGTGAAAATCAGCACCATAATTGAGATAATGAACATACTAGGAACTCCCCAATTTTTTCTCATTGTAATAACAATCCCCACCTGCACTATACTCCTTCTCCCATTCCTTGGCAACCACTAATCTGCTTTCTGTTACTGTACATTGTTTGCATTTCTTAGAATTTTGTGTAGCTAGAATTATACAGTCCTTTAATTTTTATGTTTTTTAATTCAATAATTATTTTGAGATTTATTCATGTTATTGAATATATCAATACTTTATTCTTTTTATTGGCTAGTAGTGATACAATGCATGAAAATATCAAATTTTCTTATTGATGGACCTAGGGTTGCCAGAATTAGAAGGAAAAAATACAACAGTATAACCAGTTAAATTTGTTTTGTTTTTAAACTTTTATTTTAATTAATTTATTTATTATTGGAACAAATCTTAAGGAATCTCTGAATTTGTAAATTTGCCATGCATTTTCTATTTTCTTTTTAAAATTTTCCTGTAAGATTATTTGCTACCACCCTGACAACAACTCAGTGTATTCTTACAACCTTTTAGCTTAATAGATTTCTTGACAGAAAACTGAAAAGTAATTTATTATGTATCAGGAAGATAAAAACAAACCAACAGACAAAAATCTTTCCTATTCTTTATCCAATTATTTCCTTGGATGCTTTTCCTATAACAGATGCTCAAGAAATGTTTGTGGATTGTTTATTTCTTTGTTTAGTACATTACTCACTTAGGTCTTGTCTACTTGGTATTTGAAAATGGTGATGATAGAAATTATGCATGCACAATTTAGAGTTGGTGAGCCTCCAGTTGTATCCTATGGATAATAAAATATACTGCATATAATTAAGACTAAAACTAGTACCTCGATGAGTAATTGAAAATTTTCTTAAAAAAAAAACCATAGAAATGCAATATTTTTCTTAAGCTGTATTTACATATAAGCTTATAGTATATAGTTAACATATAAAAATTGTATAGATTTAATATATGCATTTTGAAGAGTTTGGACATATGCATACACCATATACCATACCCTCATTATATCATCACAACCAAGCTACTAAACATATTCATCACCTCCAAAAGTATTCTAGTATTCTTCTGTTTTTGTTTGTTTGTTTGTGATAAGAACACTTAACAATAGATATATTATCTTTATACCTTAAGGTGCATAATAACATATTGTTAAGTATAAGTACAATGTTGTATAGCAGATCTTAAAAACTTACTCACCTTGTATAACTAAAACTTTATACCAATTGAGCAACAGTTCCATATTTCATCTTTCCCTCAGCCCCTGGCAACCACTAATCTACTCTCTGCTTCTATGATTTTGATCATTTAAGATATCTCAGATACATTGAATAATTCAGTATTTGTCCTTCTGTGACTTGCTTCTTACAATTAGCATAATGTCTTCTAGGGTCATTCATATTGCTGAAAATGTGAGCCCAGTGATATTTGAATTTCAGATAAACAGATACTTGGATAAACCATTAGTATATTTTTTTCCCAAATGTTGTACAAAACATTCTTACAATGAAAATTTTTTGTCGTTCAACTGAAATTCAAATTTTTTTCTCTGAGGTACATTTTTTTTATTATACTTTAACTTCTGGGTACATGTGCATAATGTGCAGGTTTGTTACATAAGTATGCATGTGCCATGGTGATTTGCTGCACCCATCAACCCATCATTTACATTAGGTATTTCTCCTAATGCTGTCCCTCCCCTAGACCCCACCCCTGACACGCCTGGTATGTAATGTTTTTCTCCCTGTGTTTATGTGTTCTCATTGTTCAACTTCCACTTATAAGTGAGAACATGTGGTGTTTGGTTTTCTGTTCTTGTGTTAGTTTGCTGAGAATGATGGTTCCCAGCTTCATCCATGTACCGGCAAAAGACATCAACTCATCATTTTATGGCTGCATAGTATTTCATGATGTGTATGTGCCATATTTTCTTTGTCCAGTCTATCATTAATGGGCATTTGGGTTGGTTCCAAGTCTTTGCTATTGTGAATAGTGCCACACAAACACAAATGTGCATATGTCTTTATAGTAGGATGATTTATAATCCTTTAGGTATATACACAGTAATGGGATTGCTGGATCAAATGGTATTTCTGGTTTTAGATCCTTGAGAAATCACCACACTATCTTCCACAATGGTTAAACTAATTTACACTCCCACCAGCAGTGTAAAAGCGTTCCTATTTCTCCACATCCTCTCTAGAATCTGTTGTTTCATGACTTTTTAATGACTGATGTTCTAACTGGCATGAGATTGTATCTCATTGTGGTTTTGATTTGCATTTCTCTAATGAGCCGTGATGATAAGCTTTTTTTCACATGTTTTTTGTCCACATAAATGTATTCTTTGGAGAAGTGTCTGTTTATATCCTTTGTCTACTTTTTGATGGAATTATCTGTTTTTTTTTTTTTTTTCTTGTAAATATCTTTAAGTTCTCTGTAGATTCTGGATACTGGCTCTTTGTTAGATGGATAGATTACAGAAATTTTCTCACATTCTGTAGGTTGCCTGTTCACTCTGATGATAGTTTATTTTACTATGTGGAAGCATTTTAGTTTAATTAGATCCCATTTGTCAATTTTGGCTTTTGTTGCAAATTTAACCTTTTGTACTTCATTTAATCTGACAACCCTAAGTCATGACTAATACAAATAAAGCTGCTACGAACATTCATGTACAAGTCTTTTCATGGACATTATCTAGAAAAACAGATAAGTCGTGCTAGATTTATATTGAACATTTAAAGAAACTTCTAAGCTATTTTTCAAAGTAATTATAGTAGTATATATTTCCAATAGTAAGATATGAAAATTCCATCATTCTAGGCAACATTGCAAGACCATGTCTCTACTATTTGTTTGTTTGTTTCGTTTGTTTGATTTTTAGACAGAATTTCTCTCCTGTTGCTCAGGCTGGAGGGCAGTGGCACCACGTCAGCTCACTGCAACCTCTGCCTCCCAGGTTCAAGTGTTTCTCCTGCCATAGCCTCCTGAGTAGCTGGGATTACAGGCATGCTCCCCCACACCCAGCTAATTTATTTTTTGTATTTAGTAGAGATAGGATTTCACCGTGTTAATTAGGCTGGTCTCGAACTCCTGACCTCAGGTGATCCACCTACCTGAGCCTCCCAAAGTGCTGGGATTATAGGCATACACCACTAGGCCCAGCCTAAAATTTATTTTTATAAAAGTAGCCAGTCATGGCAGCATGTACTTAAAGTCCCAGCTCCTCAGGAAGCTGAGGCAGAAGGATCCTGTGAGCCTGGAAAGTCAAAGCTTCAGGAAGCTACAATCACACCTTTGCACTCCAGTCTGAGACTCTATGTCAAAAAAAAAAAAAAAAAAGAAAGAAAGAAAGAAAGAAAATTCCATTTTTTTCTATACTTTGCCTACACTTGGTATGGTCAACTTTTTAATTTGTGCCATTCTAATAGATACCACGATTTCTCATTTGGGTTTTGACTGCATGTTTCTGATGACTAATGATATTAAGTTTCTGTTCACATGGTTATGTACCCTCCATATATTTTCCATAGTATAACAGTATTTTGCCAGGTTTTTTCTTTGGGTTATTTTCATGTTATTGAGTTTTGAGAGTTACTTACATATTCTAGAAACAAATCCTTTTTCACACAGATGATATCACATAGATAACATTCTCATAATCCATGACTTGTCAACTCTGTTATTTAATAATACTTATTAAAAAGCAGAAATTTTCATTTTGATGAAGTTCATAGTATCAATCTGTTCTTTTGTGAACTGTGTCTTTGGTGTAATACATAAGAAATCTCTACCGAACCCAAGGCCGTTAAGGTTTACTTCTAGATGTTTTATGGTTTTTGGTTTTATATTACGTCTAGGATCCATTTTAATTATTTTTATATGGTACAAAACATAGATCAAAGTTCACATTATTGAATATATCCAACTTTTCCAGCACCATCTGTTAAAGAGACTCATTTTCTGCTGAATTGCATCTGCAGGTTTGTTGATAGTTAGTTGTCTATACATCTGTGGGTTTATTTCTGTACTCTTTTTCCTTGACCATTATTCTGTCTTTACACCAATACCACACTGTCTCTTTTAAAATGACTTTATAAGAAGTCTTGAGCTTGTAAGTCCTTCAACTTTGTTCATATTTTTTCAGCTTTTATTGTTTGTTATTGTTGTTCTTCTCAGTTTATTTATATATAAATTATATTAATTTCTCAAAACAACAACCTTGAGTTGTAACTTCTAATCATGATTACCTGGAATCCAGATACCAACTTGAAGATATTGGTACCTTAACATTATTGTATCCACACATCCATGAATAGAGAATATTTCTCCATTTATTCTTAGTGTTGATTTATGATTTAATTCAGTTGTTATCAGAGAGCATAATTTGTTTCACTTGATTTCTTTTAAAATTACGGAGACTTGGTTTTTGGCTCATAGTACACACACCTGTGCACCGATACATATACAACTATTTGCATGATGATATATTTTAAGAAAAGACGTAAGAATTGAAAAAGAAAATATGTTACAAGTAGCTAACATGTATTAATTCCATAACTGCTATAACATCTTTCCATATATTAACCAATTTATTTCTGACAGCAACCCTCATTTTACAGGATTACACAAAAATCTTAATTTTACTGATGAGACATTGAAGCTCAGAATAAATGGATGTGTAAGGTCAACCCAGCTTCTAAGTAGTTGAGTATTAAAACACAGGCAGAATATAGGAGCATATCCTTATCATCTTCCAGATAATATGTTTATTATATTGAATCAGAGATTTCTTTAAAAGTAATGCACAACAAAAAAAATACAAAGAAAAGCAAAGATTTGAAAATCATTGGAATACGTATCAAAATAGTGAAACAATATTTCCATCATCAGACTTGCAAAAATTACATCAAATGTTGGTTTGCATATGGGAACAGGAATTCCTGTGCAGAGCTAGAGCAAGAATAAGTTGGTACAAACACTTGAAAAATGATTGAAATGCATCTAGTAAAATTGAAGCTTGTATATATTGCAATACAGTATCTATTTATTGCACTTATATCTATGATCCTGAGTAAAATCAATGAACTTCTATCACTCTTTGATATAGGGTAGGAGAAGAAAGAAAAATAAATGTCTTGTTGTAGAAGAAAAATAGATATACAATCTATAATTTAATTACTATATTTAATTAGGTATTCAATTGCACAACCAATTTCAATGCAGAAATTTAAATAAAATATATCTACATGATTCATATAATACATTTCAAATACATAGTATTAAAATAAACTTTCCAATGGTTATACACAATGTTTTATATTTTATTAAATATTTAAAGCATAAAGACAATACATATATTTTAACATCCATAATTATATAATTTCAAAAAATTATATTGATTAAAACTTTGAGGCCAGGTGCAGTGGCTCACACCTGTAATCCCAGCACAATGGGAGGCTGAGGCGGGTGGATTTCTTGAACTCAGGAGTTCAAGACTAGACAGACTGGGCAACATGGCAAAACCCTGTCTCTCCAAAAAAATACAAAAATTAGCTGGGCATGGTGGAGCACATGTGTAGTCCCAGCTACTCGGGAGGCTGATGGGGGAGGATTGCTTCAACCTGAGAGGCAGAGGTTGGAGTGAGCCAAGGTTTCACCATTGCACTCCACCCTGAGAGACAAGAGTGAGAACCTGTTTCATAAAATAAACAAAGAAACAAATTTTATTATACAGTTAAATAATAGTAAAAAAGATATTTGTTTACTCCATTTTCAAAGTTTTTGTAACTAATTATCTTTTTTAAGAATAGTATTGATTCCTGACTTACACATTTTTATTGTGCTAATCTTCATGATATTCCTCTTATTGTATTAACTGTCAAAAATTATATTCTTAGGCTGGGCGTGGTGGCTCACACCTGTAATCCCAGCACTTTGGGAGGCTGAAGTGGGCAGATCACAAGGTCAGGAGACTGAGACCATCCTGGCCAACATATTGAAACCCTGTCTCCACTAAAAATACAACAATTAGCTGGGCATGGTAGCACACACCTGTAGTTCCATCTACTTGGGAGGCTGAGGCAGGAAAGTGAACCTGGGAGGTGGAGGTTGCAGTGAGCCCAGATCATCCCACTGCATTCCAGCCTGGGCGACAGAGTGAGTCTCTATCTAAAAAAAAAAATTATCTTCTTAATACAAATGTTGTATATTTTTATTAAACATAATATTTGTCCATATTTATGGGTTACGTGTGATATTTTCTTACATTTGTAGAATGTATAATGATCAAATATAAGGTATCTATCACCTCAAGTATCTATCTTTTTTTGTATGTAGGAAACATTTCAAGTCCTCTCTTCTATTTTGAAATGATACAATATGTTTTTGTTAACTGTAGTCATGCTACACTGCTATTAGAATATTACAATTCAAATATTAGAATTTATTCCTTCTATCGGAATGTATGTTTGTACTAGTTAAACAACCTGTCTTTATCCCCACAGCCACCCACCTACTCCTCCCAGCCTCTGGCTTCTATCATTCTATATTCTACTACCTACCTCCACATGATCAACCTATTAACTCCTGCATTACTGAGAACAATAATTAATTAATGAGAACATTAGTGAGAACATGCAATATTTGTCCTTCTGTACCTGGCTTCTTTCACTTAACATAATGACTTCCAGCTCATCTTTATTGCTGCAAATGACATAATTTCATCCTTTTTTTGTGGCTGAATAGTATTCCATTGTTTATATATAACATATTTTCTTTTCTTTTTTTATTTTGAGGCAGATAATTTCATTCTCTTTTTATGGCTCAACAGTATTTCATTGTGTATATATATATAACACATTTTCTTTTCTTTTTTTATTTTTATTTTGTGGCAAGGTCTCACTCTGTCACCCAGACTGGAGTGTATTGGCATAATCATGACTCACTGCAACCTCCACCTCCTGAATTCAAGCAATTTTTCCACCTCAGCCTTCTGAGTATTTGGGAATATAGGTGCATGCCACGATGCCCAGCTAATTTTTATATCTTTTGGTAGAAATGGGGTTTCTATTTCTACCATGTTGCATGTTGCATAGGCTTGTCTCAAATTCCTGGGGTCAAATCATCAACCTGCCATGGCCTTCGAAAGTGCTGTGATCACAGGCGTGAGCCACTGCACCAGGCCTCACATTTTCTTTATCCATTCATCCATTAATGAATGTAGGGAGCCATCTCTACATCACTCATGGGTACCCCGAGTTTGGTGGCAACAAAGAAATGAGAAAAAGATTAAGAGAGGCAGTGGGAACAGGGGGCCATCACTTATTACTTTAAAGGAAACAGTGAGGGTCCCCAACTCTGATCATCCACACTACTTATTGATTACAATTACTTTGATCTATAGGGTAGGGGTGGAGTGATGGTGGAGTGCATCAGTGAGCTGGTAGTGAAATCAGTGAGCCAGAACTGGTGTGTCACAAAACAGGAACATGTGGTTATCTTTAACTTATTATCTGTGTGCAGCTAGTGGAACTCAGGCCTTACAAGGAGCCTACAAGTTTGGCTACATCATAGTGCTATGAAGGGGTTTTACATTCTTAAGCACAATGTTTATGGTGACAGAGCCTGGGTCACCCTGCACTGGAACATGAGGCATGGAGAGGCCTTCCTCCTCAGAGGCCTCCTGTGACCTTCCGCAGTTTGTTGTTCCTTGTTTATATGTTACTCATAACCAATTTATGTAGGCACTCTCTAAGTCCTTTATCCTTTGCTGCTTTTCACAACAAATGAGCATAGCTTTTGTTTTTATTTATTTCTTTATTTTTGAGACAGAATCTCCCTCTCTCACCCAGGCTATGAAATGCAATTGTATGATCATAGCTCACTGCATCCTTGACCTCCTGGGTTCAAGCAATCCTCCTGCCTCTGGTTAAACTTGGGAAGTTTTCAGCTATTATTTTATTTAATAGGTTTTCTATTGTTTCCATATTCTCTTTGCCTTCTGGGACACCAAATATTTGGGTACTGCGTTCCTTTATAGTGTCTCAGATGTCACATAGAGTGTGAATTTTTTTTTTTTTTGGTCTGACTAGATTATTTCAAAAGACCTGACTTCAGATTCTAAAATTCTTTCTTCTTCATCTAGTCCATTTTTAAAGCTCTTGAATCTATTTTATATTTTATTCAATGATTACTTCAGCTGCACAATTTTTGTTGGTTTTGTTTTTATGATACCTATTTCTGGTAAATTTCTCATGCAGAGCCTGACTTTTTTTTTTCTGCTTTCTTTGTATTGTTTTTCTGAGTTTTCTTGTATGTTGCTGAAGTTCTTTAATATCATTATATTCTATTCTTTCACTGGGATTTCATAGTTTTTTTCTTATAATTTGTTCCGAGAGAATTATTGTGATTCTTTGGAGACATCACATTTCCTTGCTTTTTCATGGCTTTTTTGTTTTGTATTCTTACACTGATGCCTGCACATCTGGTGCAACTCATGTCTTTCCATTTTTTTTTGAATTTGCTTTTGTAGGAGGGAATTTTTCTGAAGTTGTATCTCTGGTATTGGTTGGGTAGCATACTTTGGCTTTGATTCTTGGTACAAGCAGTAATAATCTTCATATGATTTACTTAGCTATTAACAGCATGAATAGTGTCTGTGATATCCTCAGGGGCTTGGGGCAAAATTTTTAGTGGAGGCTGTGGTGCTATTGCTGGGCATGGACATCAGATGGGTCAGTCCTCAGGGCCCAGAGGTGGCAGTGGCAGGGTGAGTATGCCTATCCTTGGGCCCCAGACTAGAGTACACTGTCACCAATGTTAGCAGTTTCAGGTGGGTCAATGCCTGGTCCTCCAGGTGGCTTGCTTGAGTGCCACCAGTGGATGAAAATGGGCTGTGTAGATGTGCAAATCTTCATGCCTCTGGTAGTAAGTGTGACATGGGCAATAGTAGCAGTAGTGGGAGTGTCCTTGGGCTCCTAAATAGTCTGCATTGTTATTGGCAGTGGCTGCAATGGAGTGGTTGATTAATCACCGGGCCTACAAGTGGCATGTGCAGATGGGTGCCACCTGTGGTGGTACTGGCAGGTTAACTGGTCTTTTCCTCAGGCTTGTGGGAGTAGAGGTCAGGTGCCAATAGCGGTGGATGTGGCAGGGCCATCCCAAGGCACCCAGATGTTGTGCTAGGGCACTGGTTGGTGGTGGAGCCAATATGCTCAGTCCTTAGGCACCCTCATTATACTTGTGGGTGCTGGCTGTGGTAGGCAGTGGCAAAGTGATTCCCAGGCTCCTGACAGCATGATTCGTTGTAAAGTACAAAATTCTGTGCTGTGACCCTGCTGCAGGGAAGAGCAGGCTTGCTTTCAGTGGCAACAGTTATAAATCGGCAGCTGGTGAGTACACATTTCAGTCCTATGTGACAGCTTCAAATGGGGAAGCCTTTCCTCAGCTCACTGGTAAATGCTTTGGCCATAGCTGCAGGCAGGGCATGTCAATGAAACTACAGGGATGTGAAGATGCAGGACCTGCTGGGCTTCAGAATAGGATGCAGTCTCAGAGCAAGGCTCTCAAAATGGTGCCTTACTATAGCTGTTTAGGACTTGGGAGCTATATGGGTTGCCATCACAGTCTCCAGGCATCTCTCTCTGTTAGTTACAGGGCCCATGTAGGTTGAGGGGCTCTCCCATGGCTAGAAGACGTGCAAGAAACACAAGATAGAAAAAGGGACTGCTGTGGGTTATTCACTTATCCTATCACAATATTAGAGAGCCTCTCCAGGATCCCAATAAATTCTGCCTGAGCAGGATGCCTTGCTTCCCTCTCTTCTTGCATAAGGCATTACTTGTGATTTCACTATTGAATTTCAGCGTTCTGTTTTAGGTGATCTATTGGAAGTGTGATTTCTTTTGGTTCTTCTTTGTCGAGGAAGTGAGTACTCGATACCTTTGGCAAGCCATCTTGAAGTCTCCATATATATTGACCTTGGTGGATTATTTGCATCTGTTGATTGTTGTTTTACTGTTAATTTTCAAGATGCATTTTTATATTCCTGAAACATATACCTCCTTACTATGTTATACTTCAAAAAATAAAAACAAGAAATATGCCCAGGAGAAATTTTTGTATATAGGGTACTATTACAAATGTCCATGTATCTACCAATCAGCTGTCAAATCTTAACTTTATGCCATATTAACTTCTAAGAATGTTTAATAGTTTTTAAAAACAATTGCATGGATAGCAGAAATTCCTCAATTTCTGCCTCAACTCCACAGTTATAGCTCTGTTTCTTCCTCTCCAGAGGTAACCAATATTCTGTATTTGGGGTTTAAAAGTATGATGCAGATTTTATACTTTTACTATAAACCATAACAGCATTTTAAATATTAGGTTAAATAGAAATATATTAATGCCTAATGAATATATATATTATTTATATATAACATTTATACTGTTATAATACCTTATAAACCGTGTTTAATTTTAAATTATGATTTTACAATTTCCTCACATTCATTCACATAGTCCCAGCTCATTAATTTTTAACTGCTAAACAGTATTTTATTATATACATGTCTATAATGTACTTCTTCCTTCTAACCATGGGAAGAAGAAATCAGAGAAATCTTTAAGAAATAGCATTTGAAAAAAAAAAGAAAGAAAGAAATAGCATTTGGTCTGAACTTAGAATAATACATAGGCTTTTATTAGAGAAATATTGGAGAAAAAAAGAATTTTCTTCTAAAAGGCATTCCTTTCATTGAAAAAAATAGAACCTCAATATTTTTTGCTGTTACAAAAATAATTTATCTTTTTGTCTTTTTGATAATGGAAACAATAAAGTTATTTCTCAAATCACTCGTCCATTCAAAGTTACAAATAGAACAACAATTGTAGTGACCATTTTCTTTCCAGATGTAACCCTAATTAACTAAAAGAAAAAGTCCTCTGCATTTTAATGGTTCTGGTTTCTAGAAAATAAATTTTGTTGAAACAGTCAGGCAAAGCTCCAATAATTAGCGTTTCTGTAACTTTTGGTTTGGTTGAAAGCAGTGTGAGGAATGATTGTTCCAGAACCACCTCTTTGGAATAATAGAGCCAGCTTTATAAAACTGTGTATTTTTTGTTTCTTTACAAAAGCTGTTTTACAAACAATTTTGCATCCTTTGTTACTATAAACATCATTTTACTTGTGAGCTTTTCGGACCGATATTTTAAGGTCATGTTTTCTATCCCCAAGGTGTTTCCCCTTAAAATACAGCAGGCTCTCATTTATTTGACTATATTTGAAGTCAAGCAAATTTGATAATGTATTAGAAATCAAGTAAATTCAACTATGATCATTTTTAAAGTTATTAATTCAACATCTCACATAATTTATATTTAAACTTTTTTTGCTATTGAGTTATTAATATACATTATTATCATTTTATAGACAAAAAATCTAACATGTAGATACTGAGATTTTGTTTATGTTTAAATACTCTTAAGCACAATGAATTATTTGCCTGAACTGTTTTGGATTCTAAAAATTTCTTTCCTGAAGATTTGTTCTTTTATAAATTTGCTAATGCTTCTTGAAAGAGTTATTAGAGCATAATTCTTTCAGGGATAAAAGGTGAGAAATATAAAAATGTGTAGTATATTTAATTGGAATTGTTTTAATTAAACATTTACCTTATTGCTTAATTCTTTTAAAAAATCTGTTTATCAATTGAGCCTTGTGGAATTAGAAAATGATGTTTCACAATGATCTAGTGAATACTTCAGTAACCTGATTCTAAGTTTTCTCTATTTGATTTAAAAATAATAAAAGCCTTTACTTTTCTGCTTTTCTCTTAGTCACTTCTCTTCTTACCTTCTGTCATTTATATACACCACAGAACTTAAGAAGAACAAGCATATATATAATGTATAACACATAATATATAATTTATAATATACTATATAATTTATATATAATTAATATATATTAGATAAATGTATTTGTTTATATATAAGTATTTATATAGATATATATACACACACACACACAAAAAAAAACCAATACTCACACACTGATTTTTGTCCATAGTTCCTGGCTTATAACACCCCTAGCCCTTGTTGTAGTCTTTTGTTAAACTGTTGCATATGTTAAGCATCAGAGGCAGGCCTCAGGAAACAGAATCTCTCTGAACTTCTCCTACCTTCCTTTCACTTGCTCCAATTTTCCCCAGCCTTTCTGGATAAAGATAGTGGATCTTAAGAAGGTCCCACCCTGTTCCCAAGGGAAGAACCACCGACAGCATGAAGCTTCAGTAAAAACCAAAGAAAACTGGAATTGGAAGCTGTACTGCTAAACTAAGAGATTGGTTCAGAATTATTTTTGTTGTTGTTACTGTTCTAAATTGATAGAAACAGTTTCTGCAGTATCTCCTACATGTATAATTTCCCATGTCTGTTCTTTTAGAAGACATTATAAATTTTTTCTTTATTTCATAAAAAAAGAGATTCATGGTTATATGATTACTTAATTAAAAATAATTTAATGTGCTGGATTAACATGGTGTTGAAGGGAGACTGGAAGAGTTACCTGGCAATTGATGAAGGTGTTTTATCTTTTAGGCCAATACTCATAAAAATAGCTCATAAATCTTAAAGGCCAATTACTCCAGCAGTAGTGGGAGCATTATTACAAAAGAAAATTGAATTAATGAGAAAGGGCTTTTTAAGGCTACTGAAACACAGTATTACTGAGGTCTTCCTTTTAGAACAGGTATTATTATATGTGTCATATGCATATTTCATTGAACATTTTTAAGAGAGCAATAAGAACTCTCGAGGTAGTCTCCACAGTATTTTAAAACTAATGTACTTTAGTGATAAGCAATAAATATCAAAATATCTTACACATTTTGATGTAACATATACTTCATATAAATAGCATGGTTGTGTGTTGACTGTTAATCATCATTTGAACATAAGTTAATTGAGCATTTTATAGCCAACACAAATGATTTCACTCGAAGAGTCTCTGTCATTCTAAGGCAGTAGATGAACATGTCAAATAACCAGATTTGTGTTGACTGTTTTTCTACAACAAATGAGCTAGCGTAATGTAAAAGTGTAAATTTAGTATATAGCCAAGATTTGATCTATTATAGTATGACAGCATGATCTACAACTTTGGTGTATTCTATACTCCTTTAAAGATAGGTATGTCTTTTTCCTTTAAACTAAAACTTATAAAACTTGACATAATAAATATTCTGCATGGAGAAATAGATAAAAATCACATTTGTAATATCAGATGTTCAGAATCAACACCTTTAAGAGGACATTTTAGGGCCATTAGTGCCCTTGATCAATAGACTTGCATGGCATTGACTGGATAATAAGAAATAATGAGTTATGGAATTTTATGCATTAAAAAAATCTCCAATAAATACTATTTACAGGCTTGATACTCTTGGAAATAGAGGAGCTTCTTTCCCCAAATATGCTTTTCCTTTACTTAAATCCATATCTATCCATATAATGAAGCTGAAGCTGGTTCCATAATTGCTAATATTTTTATGCATTTTATATAATATGATTTCAGATTCAGTCTATGACATTTCTACGTAAGTAAGGCAAATAGAATATCATTTACAATTACGCCAGGGACAGTTATGACATTCCTCTGTTATGTGGAGTTATATATAAATTTATGACACAGAAAGGAAAAGACAGCACAGACTTGTAAATCAATTCCAAAATTCAATGGCCCAGCAACGTTGCTTTATAATAGTGTAAGAAATTACAGAAGTTCTTTATAACAATTTAGTTGAAAGACAAGATAAACACTTGTCATATGGTTGTTGATCTACCTAAATAAAAGAACTTATTATAATAAACACTTGGCTGAGTGCACTGGCTCATATCTGTAATCTCAGCACTTTGGGAGGCCAAAGCAGGAGTTTAACTTGAGCCCAAAAGTTTGAGAACAGCCAGGGCAACATGGTGAGATCCTGTCTCTACAAAAAATAAATAAACATAGTTAATACTATTTTCGGGATTTATTGCATTACCCAAAAAGTGGGTAGGGCTTATATAGTCCTAGCATTTATAAGCAAGATTAGAAACTTTACAGGTACCACGTTTAAAGTTCACAATATGAAGAAAAAGATCAACAAATATTTTCACTGCGATTATGTTGGATTTATTGCAAAAGATAAAATAGTAGCCTGGAAAGATTAAATTTAAAATGATATGTTTTTATACACATAATAACACCACTGAATGAGATTTTTTTAAAAGTATGCTGGTGTAGAAATGTCTTTAAGATGTTTTTTGCTTCAGTATTTATCCTTAATATAGGTTAGCTACTTAATAAGGTTGCTGAATACAGAATAAAGCTTGTCACAGCAAAGCTAAACCAATCTCTAGAAGAACCACTTAGAATAACTCAGCTCCTGTGTTGCCACCTCTGAGGCCATTCTACAAGGAGAACACTGGCCTAAGTATGTTCTTTAAAACCTTGCAATCTACTTCAATCTCTTTTTGTGTACAATGTGACCAAGGTACTGAAATGTTCCAAGGGCAAATCACTAGAAAAAAGCACATGTGTATTAATATCACAAAGGGTCAAGGGTATTTTTCTTTTTGATTGTGTGGTTTGCATTCTGTTGTGTCTCCTCTATATTATACTGATTTTAATTTTCTTTGCCCTTAATTTATTCCTCACAGCCGATCTATTTAATTACAGTTCTGAAAAGATGCTTCCTTTTAATGATTTTTCTTTGAATATTTCAGTTCTTTCAATTATAGTTACCTAAGGCATTACTCTGGAATAGAGAAGATTATAGCCCTTAGTTAAAACCATGTTTAATTTCAACAGTGGCAGAAATGTGAAGAAGATTTCTTTTTTCTTTCTTTCTTTTTTTTTTTTAAGCTGATAGGGTTTTGAGAGCAAAAGAAATAAGGCAAGACAGGCAATAAAAATTTTATATGATTTAAGAGCACAACGCCTTCTCTACAGAATTAATATGGTTTGCAGCAAATTCCACATCAACTATGAAATATAAAAGTAGAGAGATCTATTATTATGTACTGTTATACTCACATTGCTTCCAAATAGAATATATATTAATTCAGACATCTGACATTGCTTGACATCAACACAGCATGATCTAGCTTCTGAGTTCCATGACTCTGTTTCTTTTACTAAAATAGAAATTTGTTTTCTATATTTTCTCAAATGGTAACAGAGAAGTCGAGAGTAAAAGGTACACCCACTTCCAAGTGGTTAATTTACATAAGAAAGGAGTAAGGACAAACCAGAGTACTATTTTGTAACACTTTAATCATAATATTTGAGAAATAAACATATTTTCTATTCTTAGTGTTACTTTTATTTTCCCTACAAGTTTTCTGTATACTCAAGAAGAATATTTTTAGACTTCAGGTAACTGAAGAAAATATATAATAAGTTTGTGTTTGATACAAATATAAGCATCTTTAACAGTCATTATTTCATTTGCTTCATCTAGAAATTGTCTTGATGCAGACAAAAAAAATCTATGTCTATATATGTATTAAGTGTCCCATAAAAACTCATTGTTTAAAAATGCATTCTAAGAATTCAAAGTGTTTTTAAAAATTTAGATATGTTTTATTGCATATAGTAAAATGGTCAATTGTCAGTGAAATTGAACCTTTAAATCTATGTAAGTGTAAAAAAGAGTTAAGAGTCATTCATATATAAAACCTCACTTTTTGGAATAATATTCCTATATGCAAGATGTGAATTGAGTTTAAAGGTATTTACTTCTATTTCCAAGGTTAGGGAGAGAACCAGATTTTAAGGAAAGAGAAATTTTATGCATACTCCCTATTTTTATCCAAACGATATGATCATATAAGGCAAGATTCATATATCATGAGATCTGAATAACCAACCATAAGCACTGTTTTTATTAAAATGTGAATATATAAATTTTTGGTTTTATGTGGGTAATCTTAAGTAATTTTTTTTCAGACACTTCATGTCACCTGGATTTCTATCAGAAGTGGCATGCTTCAGTCTAAGCTAGTCGGACATAGGACTGAGACAAGCAGATGCTTACTGTGATGGGCATTTGCAACAGTAATTCATTTAGGCCTTTGTTGATAAGACATGAGATCTTGAGAAGAGACTGACATTTGATTAGTGAACTGGTGACAGGACAAAAATTGTTTTTTTGCAGTATAGCTATTGCCATTTGGAATATGCTGAAATAAACCTGTGCCTAAGATTCGTAATCATCAGAAAACATGTCTGTGAACTGGTTTTCAAATAGTCATAAAGACACATTTCTTAAATGTTCTGTTGCAAAGCTTGTTGTTATTCATAGGCAGAATCTCTGTAAATGCTTTCACCTGAGAGACCAGCCCAGATCTTTTTCTTTTTTTTAATAACTCCTCTACTACATTATGTTAAAATATTGGACTTTTATTATGAAATAAAGTACATAAAATATGGTAAATAAAGTTACATTTCAATGATTAAAATATACTTTTTCTATATGATTTAGTGAGTAAGTTGGTTAATTTTAAAGAATCATGCCAAGGTAGCTTTCTTATTCTGGCTAGAAAATATTAGCATAAAGGTTAGCCAATAGAGACTGTGTAACTGTTCCTTTTGCTCTACGGTTTAGCTGTATTTTGAGTGTGGGAGAGCAGGCTATAATCAAAATAAGAACCACAGTATTAATGTCTATCATGGAAATAAGTGAGGTTATCTGAATGAGATGTCAAATCAATAAATTATCTCTTTGACCTAATTAACTGTAATGTTTTGAATGACCACTGTATGTGAAAATGTCATATTGGAAAGCTAGTATCTTTTATTTCACCAGGAAATGGTATAAAATAGGAAAATAGCCACCAGGTTAAAACCAAGAATACTTTTTTTTTAAGCAAACACTCAAACATTGAGTACAATTTTACATACCACCTCTAACCTCTCGCTAAGTGATATGTAAGCTTTCTTGTACCTCTGCAGTTCTGTGAATCTTGTAACTGGCATTTCTCATAGACTTCAGATAAAATATAAGGATAGTTCTTGATTATACCTTCAGGTTATCATATACTTAAGCCAAATTTGTATATTAGAGGAGATCCAGTTTATGTGAAACTGCAAACAGTTAAAAATTTTTATGTATGATAAGATGCATGCTTTAAATAGACTTTAAGATCTAGTATTACAAATCACATAAATCAAAGAAAGATTTCAGTTACAGAAATATAATGAGTTAAAAGGTGACCATGAGATCTCTGCTTCCAGAACTGCCATGAACTCCTAACAAAACAATCATGCAGCAGATAACGATAAACTCTTGACAAAACACTTAGGGAAAAAAACAAAATCCTCCAAGCTACCTGAAGGCACTAGAGAGTAAATTACTACAAGGCAGGACTAGAGAGAAGTTGAAACTCAGATAAAGAGAATAGATCTTGAGAGTTTTCTTATTTTATCACATTTAGCCAATTTGTAGGCCTTCCAGTATGCACCATGTAAGCTGGTTGGCTGAAACTCTGAGGGAAAACACAAGGTCATGCTACCTGGTAGATTTAAAGGAGTGTTCAAGACAGCACTAGAAAATGAAAAAAATACAAATCTTTGAAAAAATGAAAAGAACAAGCTGGAAAATGGAAACTCAAATTAGGATAACAGCCAAATATCTGATTGACCATTGAACTACACGTGCACAGGGCAGACTCCAAGCAGACAACTACATCTAATAAGTCGAATTAAAGTTCATTCTGAAACCACAGAAGGGGAGCCAGAAATTGTAATTTATTTTATCAAAGATAAATGTTATTTACAAAAGTATTCTTTGGCAGAACCTAACATAATCCAAATTCTCAACAACATGAAATTCACAACACCCAAAAAATAATTCAAAGTTGCACATCACAACAACAACAACAAAACGACAACAAGAAAACATTGCCTATTCTTAAAAGAAAAGAAGAATCAAGGCAATGAAGAGCAACAACAAAATGAACTAAATTTTGGAATGACAAAGACAGAATTGTAAACACAATTATAACTGCTCAAGGAAGATGGAATCAGATTGTAGCAAAATGGAGAGATGCAATAGACATGCAATAAATAGCTATAGTAAAATGTTAATCATATAATCAATTTATTCACTTCAAATTTCTTTCAATTTTTATGTATTTTTAATTTTTCAAAGGACCATGAAAAAGAATAAATGTGTTACAAGAATAAAAATTAGCATAATCCTGAAGATAAGTACTTTGTTTTACTGAACTAAAATATAGTATGCTGAATTTGTCATATGCATATAAATATCTCTGTTCTATTGGCTCAGCTCATTCTACCTAGTTGATAATATTGGAAAGGACATATAAATATAATAAACACATTCATTTCATAAGTGAATAATTGGCTATAATCAGAAAAAAGAACTGTTTAAAAAAGTAAATGTATACAAGCTTTGAAAATTTAAAAAAAAAACACTGCTTTACACAGCTGTTATTCTTTTCCCAGCTGACACCATTCAGGTCAGTTTCCTCTGAGCTTTGTATTTCTTCAATCTATGGAACGTAGCTAATTTTACATATCCCTTAGGATTACTGTAAGATCAAATAAAAGAATATATTTGGAAAACATTATATCAACTTAGAAGCATGTATGAAATATGATCATTCTATAATAAGTTTAAAAAATACATGTGGCCTATTTCAGAATCTCTTAGTCAATACTCTATTGTACACTTCCTTATCATGTCCTTTGATTAGTAATTATTAATAATAAATTCTTAGTTGTTATGAGGATAATATAAAGTATATGAGTTGATATGGTTTGGATTTATGTCTCTGCCCAAATCTCATGTCTAATTGTAATCTTATTGGTTGAAGGAGATACTTAGTGGGAGCTAATTAATCATGGGGGCAGATTTTCCCCTTACTGTTCTCATGATAGTAAGTATATAAGTTCTCACTAGATCTGGTGCTTTAAAGGTGTGTGACACCTCCTCCCTCTCTCCCTTCTTTCTTCTCTGGCCATATAAGCTGTGCCTGCTTCTTAGTTGCCTTTGCCATAATTTTAAGTTACCTGAGGTCTCTGTAGCCATGCCTATATAGACTGTGAAACTGTGAGCTAATTGAAGCTCTTTTCTTTATAAATCACCCAGTCTCAGGTAGTTCTTTATAGCAATGTGATATGGTTTGCCTATGTACCCACCAAAATCTCATCTTGAATTGTAATAATCCCCATGTGTCATGGGAGGAACCCAGTGGGAGGTAATTAAATCATGGAGGCAAGTTTTTTCATGCTGTTATCATGATAGTGAATAAGTCTCGCAAGATCTGATACTTTTATAAAGGGGAGTTAACCTGAACATGCTCTCTTGCCTGCCACCATGTAAGACATTACTTTGCTCCTCATTTACCTTCAGCTATGATTGCAAGGCCTCCCCAGCCATGTGGAATGGTAAGTCAATTAAACCTCATTCCTTTGTAAATTACCCAGTCTCAAGTATGTCTTTATTAGTAGCATTACAATTAATTGGTACTGGGTAGTGGGATGCTGCTGTAAAGATACATAAAAATGTAGAAGTGACTTTGGAACTGGGTAATAGGCAAAAGTTGGAACAGTTTGGAGGGCTCAGAAGAATATAGAAAAGTGTGGGAAGGTTTGGAACATCCTAAAGACTTGTTGAATGGCTTTGACATAAATGCTGATAGTAATATGGAAAATAAAGTCCAGGCTGAAGTGGTCTCAGATGAAGATGAAGAACTTACTGGGAACTGGAGTAAAGTTTACTCTTGCTATATGAAATGACTGGTGGCATTTTGTCCCTGCCCTAGAGATCTGTGAAACTTTGAACCTGAGAGAGATGATTTAGGGTATCTGATTGAAGAAATTTCTAAGTGGCAAAGTGTTCAAGAGAAAACAGAACATATAAGTTTGGAAAATTTGCAGCCTCAAAATACAATAGAGAAGGAAAAAACGATTTTCTGAGAAAAAATTCAAGCCTGCTGCAGAAATTTGCATAAGTAATGAGGAGCACAATGTTAATTTCACCAAGACAATGGGGAAAATGTCTCCAGGGCATGTCAGAGACACTCACAGCAGCCCCTCCCATCACAGACTTGGGGGCCTACAATGAAAAAATGGTTTTGTGGGCCTGGCCCAGGCCCCCACTATTGTGTACAGCCTAGGAACCTGGGTCCCTGAATCCCAGCTGCTCCAGATATGGCAAAAAGTGGATGAGGCACAGCTCAGGTTGTGGCATCAGAGAATGTAAGCCCCAAACTTTGGCAGCTTCCACATGGTGTTGAGCCTGCAGGTGCACAGAACTCAAGGACTGAGGTTTGGGAACCTTTCCCTAGATTTCAGAGGATGTATGGAAATGTCTAGATGTCCAGGCAGAAGTTAGCTGCAGGGCAGGGCCCTCATGGCGAACCTCTGTTAGGGCAGTGCAGAAGGGAAATGTGGGGTTGGATCCCCACACAGAATCCCCACTGGGGCACTGCCTAGTGGAGCTGTGAGAAGAGGGCAATTGTCCTTCAGACCCCAGAATGATAGATCCACTGACAATTTGCAACATGCACCTAAAAAAGCTGTAGACACTCAGAGCCAGCACATGAAAGCAGATGGGAGGGAGACTGTACCCCACAAAGCCACAGGGGCAGAGCTTCCCAAGGCCATGGGAGGCCACCTCTTGCATCATTGTGACCTGGATGTGAGACATGGAGTCAAAGAAGATTATTTTGGAACTTTAAGGCTTAATGACTGTCCTATTGGATTTAAACTTGCCTGGGGCCTGTATCCCGTTTGTTTTGGACAATTTCTCCCATTTGAAGTGTATATGTTTATCCAATGTCTATACCCCCATTGTATCTAGGAAGTAACTAACTTGCTTTTGATTTTACATGCTCATAGGCTGAAGGGACTTGCCTTGTCTCAGATGAAACTTTGGACTATGGACTTTTGAGTTAATGCTAAAATGAATTAAGACTTTGGGGAACTATTGCGAAGGTATGATTGGTTTTGAAATGTGAGGACAGGAGATTTGAGAGTGGCCATGAGAGGAATGATATGATTTGACTGTGTGCCCACACAAATCTCACCTTGAATTTTAATACTCTTCACATGTCATGGAGGGACCTGATGGAGGTAACTGAATCATGGGGGCGGGTCTTTCCTGTACTGTTTTAGTGATAGTAAAAAGTCTCATGAGATCTGTTGGTTTTCTAAAGGGGAGTTGCCCTGAACAAGCTCTCCTAGCTGCTTCCGTGTAATATGTGATTTTGCTCTTCATTCACCATCAGCCATGATTGTGAGGCCTTCCCAAGGCCTTCATCTGTTAGTCAATTACACCTCTTTTTTTAATAAATTACCCAGTCTCAAGTATATATTTATTAGCATTGTGAGAACAGGCTAATAAATAATGCAAGAATGGACTAATCTGTGAGTATATTTTATAAATCATAAAGTGCCAAAACAATGTTATTAGCTAAGATAGTAACTATTTTTAAGTCTCTTCTTACCTTGATTAATGTGGTTATTTTTATTATTAACAAGAGATAATAAAAATTATAGATAGATGTGGCTGGGCGCGATGGCTCACGCCTGTAATCCCAGCACTTTGGGAGGCCAAGGCAGGCGGATCACGAGGTCAAGAGATCGAGACCATCCTGGGCAACAGGGTGAAACCCTGTCTCTACTAAAAAAAATACAAAAATTAGCTGGGCATGGTAGCGTGCACCTGTAGTCCCAGTGACTCAGGAGGCTGAGGCAGGAGAATTGCTTGAACCTGGGAGGCAGAGGTTGCAGTGAGCCAAGGTCATGCCACTGCACTCCAGCCTGGTGCCTGGCAACAGAGTGAGACTCTGTCTCAGAAAAAAAAATTATAGATACACATATTATACATATGTAATCATATATACATATATAATTATGGTTGCTATTAAATTATCAAACTTTCTACATCTTTATAGAGAAAAATAAAGATTCTTTATAGTGGATTATTTTATTATGTAAGTATATTTTCTGTCAAGATTAGCTTTTATTTATATAAAACTTGTTTTGAATTATCTGTGCCACAGGCCAATCAGATAATGAAGGTACTAGAGATTATCTAAAATTTTTAAAAAACTATGTGTAAGAAATTTTGGCAACATATGTTTGATAATTTTTGACTTTTAAAAAATCATTTGCAATAAATAAAATTTTATGTTCTTATATTACATTATCTTATACATTTATATATTGTATTACATACATTACAACTTACTCTGTAGGAAAAATTCTGTTTATTTCACCATATGTGAAACCAAGGGCTAATCTGATTTTGCCCACCAAACTTAACCTGCCTTTATTGCTTTTAATCATTTTCTTCTAGCTGATCGTCTTAGAACTCCAACTAGCTTTCTTATAGGTAACACTTCTGACTGTGAGTGACTCTAGTAACAGTTGCTTAAAGTTGTTTTTCAGTAACTGGGTTAGCTCTTGTCTAGTTCAAGCCAGTCGAGACCAACAACTTTTCAGTTGGGCCTATGCAGGTGCCTGAAGAATGATCTTTTGATATCAGAGGACCAAAACCTTCACACTCAGATGATGCTAATGCTGCCATTTTCTGCACACATTTTGTGACAAAACATGTCCTCAATTATGCTTATACAGAAACCACTATCATCTCACCTTTCCCATACTTTAGACCACCCCACTTTCTATCCTGTAAGTACCCCCCAATCACTGTTTTCAAAGGCATGAATCTGAGATTTGTTCTTCCATCTCCCTGCATGGCAGTCTTGTGAATAAAATCTCTTTTGTGAAAACCTGTTTTCACGCTGGTTGACTCGTTGCTTGCAGGCAGAATAAACCTGATTGCTAACAGAGGTGTGAATTTCAACCCCCCTACACACACCAGGCAATTATTTCTCTGTAAATACCCACTGGGTGTCCTAAAATTTAACTGACCTCTGTCTACCTGGTGAAAGCATCAGATCTCACAGAATAAGGGCTCAGTCCCACAAGACTGCTGCCTCCCTACTTTCAGACACTAGTCACAAGTCAACGTCATCTCCTGGAAAACTGATTGGCTATAAATTGGAGGTTCCTAGAACCCCCACCTCTGGTTCAATTATTTGCTAGAAGGCCTCACAGACAGGAAAGAGACGTATTTACTATTACTGCTTTATTATAAAAAGATACAATTCCTGGCTAAGAGTCATAGCTCATAACTGTAATCCCAGTGTTTTGGAAGGCCAAGGCAGGAGTATTATTTGAAACTATGAGTTGGATGCCAGCCTACCAACATAGCAAGACCCCATATCTACTAAAAAATAGTGATAATAATTTTAAAATATTAATTAAAAAGCAGCAACTCTAAAAAATCTAAATGGAAGAGATGTATTAGACAAAGTGTGGAAAAAAGGGAATGAAACTCCCATGTCCTCTGTGGGGTACCACCTTTCCGGTATCTCCATGTGCTCAGCAACCTTAGAGTTCTTCAAACCTGTCCTTTAGGGTGTTTATGGAGGCTTCATTAGATACGTATGATTGATAAGATTGATAAATCATTGGCCATTGGTGATTAACTCAATATCAAGTTCTTCTCCCCTCCCAAGAGGTCCCCACACAGCTGAGGATGCAGGTTCTAACCCTCAAATCACATGGTGTTTCCCCTGACAAGCAGTCCTTATCCTGGGGCTATCCAGAAACCCTAATCATCGGTCATCTCATTAGCATACAAAAAGAAGTATCTCTGAGGAGCTGAATATCAGGAAACAGGGACAGAAACCAAATATATACTTTTTATTCTTTCACGTTACTGTTAACATAGCTAGTTTCACCTCATGGGAAGCTCATATAACCTGGAGACTAGGCCTATATACCGTCTGTTAGGACTGAAAATTGACCATTACGGGTCTGCACTTTCAGGTCTCAGAAGCACTCAGCAACAGACAGTAAAAGACAACAGACTAAGACCTATTCATGAAATCAACCACAATGCTTTCAAGAATGAGCCAGGACTATAATTTGAGAGGCTAACCTCTGTGGCATTCAAACCTGGTTGATCTTTAAAATCATATGGGCAAAATTTTAAAAACATAGTTTCTTAAGAGCTATAAACCTGATAAGTCATCTTTGGAAGTTGGGACCTCCAAATTCTTTATTTTTTAAAAAGCTCTGTTGATTATTATGATCATTAAAGTGTGGGAAATACCCAGTACTCTATGTACATCATGTACATCTTCTAATTCCTATGTTATTAAATAGAAACTGAGTCAAGAAGAATAATGTCTTCAAAGTTCAGATCTTCAAAAACAAAACAAAAGCAGAAGATTGTTTTTTCAAAAAGATGATATAATAGTAGTTTTATTTAAAAATAATAAATAGTAATTATTTTAAAACCTGTTATTGAGTACCTGCTAAGTTTTTTGCATGTCTTTGTATTATTTCTAGGTGAGATTTTTTTGATTTATTGAGGAAGTGGTCCTAGGAGGAACCAGTAAAGGAGTGGGAGAAGGAAGACAAAACAGGAAGACATTCAGGCTGATTTTTCAAGAACAATCTAAGCCTAATCATGCAGAAAGCTCTGGCACATTAATTATACTTTAGAGTTGGTTCTGCCTTGAGGCAAGGGAGTTGGGCTTTTATTTTACTGCACTTGTCAGTCATTGGTTATGACTGTTGCAGTTGGAGGTACAGGAGAGAATGTAAAATCCCAGGCAGTTTCAGCACTCCAGTACTATGGGTAAAGAGGCTCCAGTACACAAAGGTAGTAGTTGCATAAGCAAATTGTTGAAAGAAAAGCATACAGAAACTAAGAGATAGTTAAAAAGAATCATTAAGGGATTTAAAAGTGTCTGGGAGGAGAACTGACAGTGTCTAGTACATCAGTTTAACAAATATTGATTGAAAGCGTGAGCTGTGTCAAGCCCATCACTCTAGGAGGAAGACATAGGAGTGAAAAGAGAAAAGCAAACAAACAAAAACAGAGTAAAAGCCACTCTTTTTATAGAAGTTACATTCTAAATGATTATATAATTTTGCAATAAATCAGAATCAGAAAGAATGACGTAGGTGAGAAGCATTTATAGAGGTGATAATACTTGACTCATCAGAAGCACATTGATAACAAGAAAAAGCCTATATCACACTATGTTATTGAGTCGGCATTTGCTAGAAAGAACTAATTAATCCCATACATTCTCTTGAAAAATCCTATAAAATTTAATCTAGAACCATCTGACAGAGCAAGCTTGTCAAACCCACTGATGCAGGCCACATGTGGCCCAGGAAGGCTTTGAATGTGCCCCAACACAAATTCGTAAACTTTCTTAAAATATTATGAGATTTGTTTTGCATTATTTTTAGTTTATCCACTATCATTAGTGTTAGTGTTTTTTATGTGTGACCCAAAACAATTCTTTCAATGTGGTTCTGGGAAGCCAAAAGATTGGACACCCCTGTGTTAGGGCATAAGAGGTAAGGGAGGCATTTATCCATAGGATTCCATATTCTATTGGTCAGAATTTAATTCCACAAGAATAAACTGTGCTACAGCACCAAAATGTTTCTGTTTATGCCAAGAAGTTTCTTGTAGCATCCCCACTTTGGCAGCCACTACTGTGTTATCCCTGAGTAGGACAACTGTAAAAACAGAAAAATAAAAAGTACAACAAAGGATTCATGTGAGATTCTCTTAAAGCAATCCAGAGCTGATTCACAACAACCATACTAGAGTAAAAGACAAACGAGAAAAATCAGATAAGATGCCATGCACAAGTGTTACCTGATACAGATCACCCCTTGTACTACACGTTTCCATATGTCTCTTCCCTTAAATCCAACACTGAGTCACTATGAAAAATTAAAACCATCCTCATAAATTTAATAAAATCAGTTGTCAGAAGTTTCTGACAAAAACACTGACTTAGAATAAAGTTACAGCTTAGCATTAACCATTAACCAACTTACTCTTTAGTTTACATTTTAATAGTTTCTTACTGCCTGCAAGTTACACAGGCAAGGTCCAAAGGTACTAATTTTAATTAATCGTTTCTATAGATAACATCTTTAATGTTGAGAAACCTCAAATTTTCCATTTGAAATATCTTCTAGATCTTGCATTCCGGTGAAACTACCAATGTCAACTAATTTGAGGGCCCCCACTGAGGAGCTAACTCAACTGAAGAATGCAGTTTCCACATCCTAATTATCTCTTTCCCCTCACCCTGACCAATAAATGACCCCAACTCTTCAGCCGCTTGCCTACCACAGTCTCCTTAAAAGCCCTAGATCAGAAACCCTGAAAAAGATGAATTAGAGGGCTCCTCCCATCTCTTTGTTTGGCTGCTCAATGATTATTAAATTTTCTCTGTTGCAACCCCTGCTATTCAGTGTATTGGTCTGTTATTGTGCAGGGGGCAGATGAGACTGGTGATCCTGTAACAAATTACCTGCAAAGTCTTGTGGCAAGAAAATAAACCATAATCAACAATGCAGTGACTGATCTTTAGGTCATATTTAATATTTATTAGATGTAATTTTCAACATCCTTCTGTTTCACTCACCATCGGTCATCAGTTTGGCTGCTCTGAGTTGTTACAAGACCCAAATTTCCAAACAGTATCAGCTCTTCATGGCCTTACCATTGTCAGTCTATGGTTTCTGTAATGTGTATTCAATTTTATCACTAGTCCCAAAAGCCTCAAGAGACTCTGAAGAGAGTATCTTGGTTTGCAGTATATTCCTCCTCCATTATTTAACAGCAATCCTAGTTCTTCATTTTAATTGGAGTCAATTATCCCTGATAGTATAGTAATTTATTTCTTTGACTGATGGTCTACTAGAATGAAAAAAGCAAAGTGAACAGAAAGTAGTGTTAATTCTCTATATAACCAACAGTGATTCCCCCAGCAGAGGCATCTTTCACATCCTCAGGAACCAGGAGGTTGACTCTAGCAGAGTCAAACATGCTAGAAACAAAAGTGGTACTATGGTAAAGAAAGCTATACCCAAATACAAAGTAGATATCAAATGTATAATCCCTGTCCCTTTTAGGGTATGATTTGAGAAATAATCACAAAAGATGTTGTAATCCTGAATGTTGAAATTTTGAAAGATCATAATTTCTGAAGTTTAAAATTCTGAAAATTATATCCCCAAAATATCCAAATTTGGAAAATGTAATTATAGAAAAAACAATTTAAAAATTACTTTAAAAGATATGTATTTACATTTTTACAGGGAGATTTAATCACTTCTAAGCCTTTTGGCTATGATCAAGTATAGTATCTGTTCTTATCAGTAAAAGAGAATTTATTTGAAATACATAAAAACACAAGAGAAAACTTCATAGGCCACTTGCTGCAGTAGAACAGACAATATTAACATACAAATTAACCTAAAATAACCAAAAAGGTCAGAATCTAGTTTAAAGAGTTTGTTCAAGCAGAAAGGTTAAGGATGGCCACCTGGGAGCATAGATTCAAATTACCCTGAGATACACTCCAATTATCAGCCCTTATAAGTAGGTTTTTGAGGGAAAAGAAAGAGAATGTATATAAGTTGTTTGCCAAGAGTTTACATTTATTAACATAAGCTATTGATTGGCTATACAATATTCTTTGTATTACAAATTCCAGGAACATGAAGATAATGGGTGAGGCAGCAATTCAGGAATAAAAATGCTTCTAACCAGTTGCCTTTAGGCATGGGTACAGAAATTTAATTAATCTCCCATACTCACGTCTCTCTGGGCCTGATAAATTTTGCATACTTCAAATAGCTTAGGCTACTCTGAGAGATTTTTCTTTTATCCTTTCCCCACTTTTCATCAGGGTTTTTCAAAGAAAGCATTGTAGATGAAATCAAACAATTTTGGCTCCCTTTATGTTCGGGAGCTTAGTCCCACGTCACTAGAAAGACTCATTCCCAGATGGACCTATCCCACATGGGTAATGTGGGAAGAATATGTTTCAGTGAGGAATTGTAAGAGCAACAAAAAAACAAATTGTGATGGCATCACAAGGTGGCAAAAAATTAGGTATCAGTCAAGTTACTGATTTATAACTGCTGTCACTTGTTGAATCATCTCTAGTCTTCAGGATACTATGAATATAGTTTTCCCTAAAGAAGTAAAACAACAAGAGATACATAATAGAAATATAATGCACATAAGGATTACAATAAAAAGAATTTGCATTCTAGAAAGAAAAACCCGCTATTAAATTGGGAGTCAACTAAAACCATGACAAATTTTTTTTTTTTTTGCCAATCAATGAGAGCTTGTAAGGTTGCTGAGGTTGGTTGGCCTTGAACTCTTGGCCTCGCCTTCGCAAGCGCCACGACATCCGGCCGGAGCCACTTTGGGCCCTGACAAAAAAAAATTTTAAACCCAGTCATGCTTTAGAGACTTGTAGCCAAGAAATAATTCAAGATTTAGTCCAAATTGTAGGAAAACTGTAAAAAGTCAAAAATGATGGACCACATTAGAAACTAATAATAGGTGCACTATATCTTTCTTCTGAAATATACTTTTTCTCTCTCTAGTTTTCCAAAGAAAGATGTTGTAGGACAAATTTATTTGCAAAATGACATTTATTATTATACTTTGCCTCATTATTTGCATAAAGTGCAACAAAAATAGCGAATGGCCACATAGGCCTTTTAAGTTGGCTTTGCTGATTTTTTTTTCTTTTTTAGACAACGTCTCACTCTGTTGCCCAAGCTGAAGTTCAGTGGCAAACTCTCGGCTCACTGCAACCTCTGCCTCCTAGGTTCAAGTGATTCTGCCACCTAAGCCTCCTGTGTAGCTGGTACCATAGGCATGCCACTACACCCAGCTGATTGTGTGTGTGTGTGTGTGTGTGTGTGTGTGTGTGTGTGTGTGTGTGTGTGTGTGTGGTATAGAAGAGGTTTCACCATGTTGGTCAGGCTGATCTCAAACCTGCCCCAGCCTCCCAAACTGGGATTACAGACATAAACCAAGGAACCCAGGTCCTATTTTGCTGACATTTTTTGAAAGTAATCTCAGAGAAGTCTTTTAAAGCTTCTTGTGGCTAGGGAGCAAAACCAAGAATTCATCATCAGAATATGCCTGTAATTGCTGTATAGATTGGGTAAATTTCTTTTTTCTTAAGGATCTAAAATGTCTTGGAATACTTGGTCCTTTCAAAAAGTGACATTCTTTATCACAACAAGGTCAGGAATATTGTAAGGAAACTTTGTAGACAAGGCACCAGGCCAGTCTTTCCAAGGAGCATTTTATTGGCTCTAAAAGTCAACCTCAACTCATTAAAGTAGTTTGGTTATATCTGAAAATATGCCACTTCAGTCAAAGTATTGGTAAAATAATCAGTGTATCTAATTTCATTTCATTAAAAATGGAAACAGATTTTTAATGAACTTTTGCAAATAACTATATTGCCATAAATTAAGAATACTAATGAATAATTTCCAAATTATGGTTAACTCCGGTAGAGAGAAAGGTAAATGTTTCAATTGTGCCAACAAAAGTATACTCTATTCAATTACTATAAGCAAAGTAACTCAGAAAGAAACACTTTTTTTAACTCTGGAAAAATAATAGGAATCAACAATGTTTCAAACAAAAATAATTGTGAAATCACTTTAGTCCTCTATCAACTCAGTCTCAGGTGGTAAATTCTTGTACTGGATGATGTTGGATTGGCAATCTTCATGAACACATCAGTTTTTTTTTTTTTTTTTGAGACGGAGTTTCGCTCTTGTTACCCAGGCTGGAGTGCAATGGCGCCATCTCGGCTCACCGCAACCTCCGCCTCCTGGGTTCAGGCAATTCTCCTGCCTCAGCCTCCCGAGTAGCTGGGATTACAGGCACGTGCCACCATGCCCAGCTAGTTTTTTGTATTTTTAGTAGAGACGGGGTTTCACCATGTTGACCAGGATGGTCTCGATCTCTTGACCTCGTGATCCACCCGCCTCGGCCTCCCAGAGTGCTGGGATTACAGGCGTGAGCCACCGCGCCCAGCAACACATCAGTTTTACATTAGAGTTCTGGAAGTCTTAGACCTATGGTATGATATCTAAAGTATCAGAGACTTATATTCAATAGTACCTGCCAGAGATTTTTCCATGAATTTTCTTAAAGAAGCAGCAAATTTTGAACTATTTACTATAGCTAATTATAGTCAATTATAAACCACTTTCTGAGAAGAATCAAAGTAAAATAGTAATTTTTTGTGGATGACAAAAGGCTTAGAACAGCCATGCGCAATTGAGGCCAGGCATGGTGGCTCATGCCTGAAATCCCAGAACTTTTGGAAGCTGAGGTGGGCAGATTGCTTGAGGCCAGGAGTTTGAGACCAGCCTGGCCAACATGGTGAAATCTCAGCTCTATTAAAAATAGAAAAACATTAGCTGGGTGTGCTGGTGCATCTCTGTAGCCCCAGCTACTTGGGAGGCTGAGGCACAAGATTTGTTTGAACCTGGGAGGCAAAGGTTGCAGTGAACTGAGATCATGCCACTGTACTCCAGTCTGAGTGACTCTGTCTCAATTAAAAAAAAAAAAAAAAAAGGAAGAAGACATAATTGATAGATGGATAATGAAGTAATAACCATCATTATGACTGAAAACATATACCAACACATATCAAATTCATTTGGCCAAAGTGTGGTTTGCAAGCCAATGAATTCGTATTTATCTCATGGCCAAAGTTCTGAAGTAAAAGCTATAGGATCTTTGTGCATGCGTGTGTGTGTGTGTTTTAAAGGGCTTTATAATTTCTATAATTTTATGTTTAATTTGGCAATTAAATCCATTTTAATTTCCCTCTAGCACGCCAGACTTTCTCTCTTCATACCTTATGATGTAAATTTTGCTATTTGATTTTGACCTGAGTTGATTCTTAAGTATGTAAAATTAAGGCTATTTAGCTGACAACTGCCTAGGGTCATCAAGTATTGATACAGGTTACCTTTTGAAACAGGTTATCCAGAAGTTGAAAGTTGTAGATGGGAAAAAAGGTTTTATGAATCTACAAGATGTGTTTGTATCATCAGCATGCCTAATAAGTCGACATATTTATGTGTTGTGTACAGTGTTTCACTACTGAAAATATATAAAAGAGCTCTAATTAATGTTTTATGCCATAAAGTTATGTATTATAGTTATTATAGTTTGTTTTAATATTTTTACTTATTTAAAAATGACCTCAACCTTCAATATTTATTATATAATTTCACTTTAAGGTTTCAAACTACCAAAAAGATTTTTGATACTATAGAGTTTCTTTATATGTATTTGTACCTGATTTACTTATTTTTAACAACCATATGAACTATTCATTACAGTTTTATAAGACATTGAATAAAGTTAGCCATTATGTGAAATTATTTCCCTGCAATTTTTGTATCATGTAAATGTTAGAAAGGAGCCACCTAAACAAAAACCCTAAAGTTAAATACATGAGTATTTTGCTACTCTGAGGACACAACCGTTTTCATTAAACTGACAGTATTCACTAGTTTCATTTACCAAAGATTTATCCAAATCAGGAGCTCAACGGCATTTGAATTACATTCTACTCTTCTGATAAAGTATTTAAGTGCTTACTTTTAATGTAAGCCAGTTAATGAAAACTTTTTGATATATTTTGGCAATGAAATATCACATATACATGACATATATAAACATAAACATACAGATGCACAGAAAGAAGGCGAATTTGTAGATTTATAAGCTTCTTCATTTGCCAGTCTTCAAATAGTCACTCTTTCTCTCTTTACCAAATCCTAAACAATTGTGTTAGCCAGGTGCAGTGGCTTGTTCCTGTAATCCAAACAATTTAGAAGGCTAAAAGGGAAGAATCACTTGCATCCAGGAGTTTGAGACCAGCCTGGGAAATATAGTGAGACCTAGTCTCTACAAAAAATAAATGTAATTTTAAGAAAATTGTTAGCTAGGCAACCCTAAATTTGCACTTTTAAAGGGATGACTCTTAGGATAAAATTTACCTCACAAAGCATAGAATTTAGATCTAAAATTTATTATTATCTGCTGAGACAAGGAAAAACAAAAGGGGTAAGTAAAGCTCAGTCAACACAGGGTTGCCAGCTGGGCATGGTGGCTCACTCATAACCTGAGCTATGCTGGAAATTTTCTTGAGGCCAGGAGTTTGGGATCAAATTAAAAACATAAGACCCTCTCTGTTAAGAAAAATTGTTTTTAAATTAGCTAGCTGTGGTGGCACACACCTGTGTTTTAGCTACTTGAGAGGCTTGGGTGGGAGAATCCCCTGTGCCCAAGAAAAGGCTATGGTGACTTATGACTACAATAATGCACTCCAACCTAAGGGACAGTGACATCCTATCTCTAAAAAAGAAAAAACAAAAAGCTCCATGATTTTCAGGAAGAGAAGGTAAGCTTTGTTGTGTAAACTTGAAAGTAAAGTCTTCTCTGTTGTAAAAGTTTCTAGTTGCTTGGCTGCAGGAAGATACCCTTAAAAATGGAGATTTGCTTTATAGATGTAAGTTTCTTTTACAAAATAGCCTGGTAAATGCCAGAAAGTATTATTATTGGAGACCAATCTAGCTTAATAGGCGGTCTTTTCCACTTAGCTTACTCCTTGATTAGATTATTGACTTCAGGATAGAACCATTTAATAAATAAGGCAACATTTTTGTAGTTTCCAGAGCCCAGTGTTTAAATATAAGAAAAGCAGGCATAACTGAAAGACAGTACAACTAGATCTTTAAAAATCAAGTATCTCACTTTTACAATGAATCCCAGGTCCCCCCCAAATAGAGAAACTTTATGAGACTGGGCCACACAAACTTTCACGGTATACCTTACTATAAAGATACTTCCCCAAGGCTGGCGGGCAGCCCACGCAATCCGCCTACTCTGTAATTGACTTGTTGCCACGGGGAATCTTATGCTTTGGCGGTTAACACTCTCATAGCCTTCAAGTATTCAAACTTACCTTTATTCTAAATGTGCAAAGAAATGGGTAGCCCCTTTAAGTAATAACCATTCATTGCAACCTCTGTCAGACAACTCAAAAACTGCAGCTACAACCACTTGGTGGGTTCACCTTGCCCACTTCCTGGACAGAGCGGATTTTTTTAAGACAGGGGAACTGCAATGGAGAAAGGGTAATTCACACAGACCTGGCCGTGAAGACTGGAGTTTTATCATTACTCAAACCAGTCAATTCGAGGATCAGAGTTTTTAGGGATACTTTGGTGGGTAGGGGGACAATGACTTAGAAGTACTGATTGTATATATGTATATATGTATTGTATATATATACATATATATGCATTGCACATATATACATATTTATTACAAAAATAAGATTTTATATATGTAAATATACACATATATATATGTATTACAAAAATAACAAGAACTTAGTAATAGCTGATATATATAATTAATATATACATATAATTAATAAATTAGTTCCTACTTTGGGAATTAACAAGAACTTAGTAATGGCTGATACACACACACACACACACACACACACACACACAGACACACACATACACACATATGTGTGTATATATATAGAGAGGTCACCAGGCTGGTCCATCTGATAGTAGGGGAGGGTCCCTAGCCAAGGGGCCAGCTCTGGTCACTGGGCTCTGTTTTCACTGTTTGTCTGCTGTCTGTGTCTTTTATTTGGCAAACAGCAGTGCTGTTCCAATAAAGGATTTCAGATGCAAAAATATATGTATATATATATTCTTATTATATATAATTCAGCTATATATGTAAGCTAAATATATGTGTAGCTTAAGCAAATATATAATTTAGCTATAAATATAAGCTAAATATATATTTTGTTTCTTAAGGTACAAAAGTTTTACTTTCTGTTATCAAAGAGAAACTCTTTTCTCTTTGACATAATATTGAGTAAGAGAAAAGGTTGTGAACTCCAACAAGTGAGGCTAACACTTAACTATCCTTAACCTCAAAGAAAAGTGAAAATCACAGTTCTGTAGTAACCAGATTCTCTGGAGAATAACAAACAAAACTCCTACCTTAAAGGTTAAACTAGAACTTTAATTCCAGCCTACTTGAGCATGGAATCAAGTCACTTGAATAGAATATGGATCTCAAATCAAAAAATCAGGGAAATTTGAAATCCAAGAGGAGACTCAACAGATACCCCTGCCAGCTCATCGAGGTTGAGTGAACAAACGTTTCTTCATGCTGGTACTGAGGCCCTCATCGTGCACAAAAATGGGGTATCTCTAGAGGATTGCTTTAAAATACCTACATGGTTACCAAAATGTCAACCTAAAATCATCAAAAAGTTTAAAAGGTAGTTTAAAGAGAGTTTATTCAAGCACAAAAGTTGAAGATGGCCAGTTGGGAGCATAGATTAAAATTGCCCTGAATATACATTATAATTGGTTTTTTAGGAAAAAGAAGAGGCAGTTCTAAGTTGTTCACCAAGAATATACATTTAAATAGAATAAGCTCCTTATTGGCTATCAATTGTATTTTGTATTACAAATCCCTGGAACATAAAGACAATAGGTGAGGATGCTCGTCAGGAACAAGAGTGCCTTCAAACAGTTGCCCTAGGGCATAGGTGCAGGTATGTAACTGAAGTCCTATACTCATGTTTCTATGGGCCTGATACATTTTGCATACCTCAGGTAGCTCAGACATCTCTGAGCTATTTTTTAAAAAATATTTTTGCAAGCATAAACACTCAGTTATATGACGGTGGCTTAGGTATAATAGTTATAAGCAGATGTAGAATATTTATTTTAAAAAGGTCAAAAAGTAAAATGTAAAAATACGTATCACTATGGTTAGTACTATATGAACAGAGCTTTAGGATGGTTGTCATCTGTAATATTGTGATATATGATCAAAATTTTGGAGGCAATCAATCAAAAACTATGATGAGTCACCATTGCATATGTAATGTTATCTTTCATAAATGCAGATATACAGGAAGGACATCTCTTCATTTAGTCAGGAAGTTTCAACATTTTCACATATGTACACATTGTTTATACACAAAGTCAATGTTGTGATAATGCACTTTCATGAAGTCAACTTTGGAAAACATGCATAAAATGCATTAGAAATCTCTCAAAGTCTTTACACAATGTATGCCTCTAATAATGGAAATGGTATGAAGATGAAACATATAGGACATCACATTGTAAAAAATAGTGTTGAAAGTTTAAAATAGAAAGAAAAACCAATCCTCCCCTCAGAAAAACTAAATCGAAAATTTGATATATGAGAAAGTCATATTACAGGGATAGATTTGAAGCAAGTGTGCAGAGTCCATAAAAGATGGCCAATTTTCACAATCATTAACTCTATTTTACTTCTCTGTTTTTGTCTTCTTTTTTTTTTTTTTGAGGTGGAGTCTTGTTGCCCAGGTTGGAGCCCTATGATGCAATCTTGGCTCACTGCAAACTCTCCCTCTGGGGTTCAAGCAATTCTTCTGACTCAGCCTCCCAACTAGCTGGGATTACAAGTGCCCGCCCCCACACCTGGCTAATTTTTGTATTTTTAGTAGAGACAGGGTTTCACCACATTGGCCAGGCTGGTCTTAAACTCCTGACCTCAGGTGATCCACCTGCCTCGCCCTCCCAAAATGCTGGGATTACAGGTGTGAGCCACTGTGTCCAGCTGTTGACTATATTTTGAAGTCCTGCATCTTGATAGCACTGTTTTGTCCTAGGGCATGATTCTTCTTGAAGAATATGTTCACATACATTTTCTATGTGACAGTTGTTTTTTTGAAATTCTTTTACAATTTAATTTACACTAACGTGCACTTTCCTTATTAAGTTTTTTCATTTTCTGCCTCATGTTTCTATGTTGTTTTAAGTATGCTGAAATCCATTATTCATGCACTCATATGCTGACCACAGATTTGGCAGCAACAATACTGGTGATCGAACAACAACATTGTGTTTTCTTATCTTACTGTACATGCAATTATTTTTGAACCAGCAAGTAATTTTTTTTACTTCAAGCAAATGCAGTTTTCATTCATTAAATACTTCTGGAATTTCATCAACTAGAAGGAATGCCAATGCAGGCAAATGAAGCATTTCTGAATTGAAGTTTTCATCATTCTTGTATCTTGTGGCCAATCCACTCATCTAAATTTTTTGCCGATGGCAAATAAAGACAATAATAAGGTATTAGTCCTGTCTAATATAGTGCAACTGTCCTGTGTACAACCAAAGACATACTAATCCCTTCTTCAGAATTTGTCTTTCATGATTTTGACATTCAGCTTTTATTTTCTCAGGATTGTGATTTTCAAAATTTTTGGTATTAGGGATTTTAAACTTCAGGGATTTTCATCTTTTGGTATTTGAACAGTCAGGATTATGGAGTTCTGGACTGTTTTTTAGGATTATTATCTGTATTGTCTACAGTAAAAGTCATCTGATATAATTAACCTGCAGGCAATTAATTAATGGCAGGCAATTCTTAAGGATTGATGTCATGAGAGCTCAGTGATGGTCTCTGAGACCATTCAGTGTGGCCATAGATCAGCCTTGCAGAGACCCATCTGCATAACCCTGCTATCATGGCCACTCACAACAACACTGTGATGACAAAAGAAAGAAACTAATTGCTACTCCTAGAACAGGTCATCCTCTTGACCTGGTTGTTAAGGGTCTTCTTTGTAGTAGATGACTCATTTTGGTAGGCATTAACTTAATATACAAAGATATAAGCAATTTGAGATGGAGTCTTGTTGTCCAGGATGGAGCCCTGTGGTACAATCTTGGCTCACTGCAAACTCTCCCTCCCAGGTTCAAGTGATTCAAAAAACAAAAGTGAAATACAGTTAATGATTGTGAAAATTGGCCATCTTTTATGGACTCTGCACACTTGCTTCAAATCTATCCCTGTAATATACTTTCTCATATATCAAATTTTCTATTTAGTTTTTCTGAGGGGAGGATTGGTTTTTCTTTCTATTTTAAACTTTCAGCACTACTTTTTACAATTTGATATCCTATGTGTTTCATCTTCATATCATTTCCAGTATTAGAGGCATACATTGTGTGAAGACTTTGAGAGATTTCTAATGCATTTTCTTGCATAACCCTGCTGTCATGGCCACTCACACCAACACTGTGATGACGAAAGAAACTAATTGCTACTTCTAGGTCATCCTCTTGACCTGGTTGTTAAGGGTCTTCTTTGTAGTAGATGATTCATTTTTGTAGGCATTAACTTAACACACAAAGATATAAGCAATTTGTTCCTGGCCCAATAGATATGTGCTTGTGTTCCTTTCCAGAATTCTTTTCTCTAATCTAACTCCTTCCAGATCTCTGACTAATCTGAAAAGTGTTACCCTCTGCCCAGTAGTCTGCGCATATCAATTCATATTTTAGTCCACTTTTTTCTTCATACAAAGTGAATGACAAAATATGATGCCCAAAGCTCTACCAAATGGGAGAATTCCCATAGTATTTTAGAGCTACCCAAGAGAGAGTCTGTGATACACATCAATATATTATGCCTTCTCACTTGCGAACCAGACTGATCTCTGTCAGTGGGTCACAGACAAGGTCCCATGAATTCCTAAATCTGATCTGAAAAACGGCTTCAGTGAGAACCTAGGCCACCTCATCATTTAATTATCTTGTTGCTTCTGGATATTTTTGGATTGACTCTTAAAATGCACCATTTCAATTGCAAAATAGATTGTTTTTATACCTGCCTGATCTGATGAAAGAGTGGAACTAAATATAGCAAATCTCAGGATTCGGAAACTTAAATAAATGTCCACTGTGGCCTGAGGACATATGTAAAAGAGCATGGGACCTCTTGCCTGCCACATTTGTGACGTTTATAGAAATCCAATGGTATGGAACATCCCCTAGGATTTTCTAGGATAAAAAGGAATATTGTTGCACCTTGTGAAAAGTATAGTGCTTAGTGGACATCTTTGGATTTTGGAGACAATATACAACATATATTCTATTATTATTCAACCATTTAGCCTGAGGAAGGGATTCCTATTTTATGTTAGCATTTCAGTTGTACTTGCTGCTTTAAAATAGTAGGCTGCTACAATAAATTTTTTCCCTTTAATTAGCCTTTATTTGTAAGAAATAAAATACAAGATATGATTGAAATGTGTGTGTATGTGTTTGTGTATGTGTCTCTATACACCAAATCTTGTCAAACAATAACTTTGTATGTCATGGTGGGTTGGTATTCAGTCTCTATAGTACTGAGTAGCATGTCAGGAACTTATTTTTCTGATACTAACACAGAAATTATAGTTTCCTACAGACTCCTCAAGGTCTATGCTGCAACTCTTCTATTTTTATTCACTAAAATTATCTCTAGCTGTGCCATATTTCCTGTCACTGTACCATGGCTCTCCTGCAGTGTCCTCTCTTTCTCTGGACCCATTTAAAACTGACAGTTTTTAGAGTCACTAATAACAGCTTGAAGAATAATAGCATATGTGTTTTATGTTGTCTCCAAAATCCAAAGATGTCCACTAAGCATTATACCTTTTTCATGAGAGGCAACAGTATTCTTTTTTATCCTAGAAAATCCCAGTGGATGTTTCATACCACTGGATTTCTATAAACTTCACAAATGTGGCAGGCAGGAGATCCCATGCTCTTGTACATATGTTTTCCTAAGACTTTCAGGTACATGGCATCTTTTTTCCATCAGGTCCAATTAGCAACATGTTGAACAAGCATTATGATCTGTGGAATGGCAAGATGATCAATGTCCTATGGACTGTGCTGTTTAGAAAACCCCGAGGCAAGAGAATAGACATATGCTGCTATATTTTTTAAGCAAATGGGAATAGCTTTTGATTCCCTTTGGTGACAGAGATCAGTGAAAACAAGCACCAGTCAGCCAGTGCAGTGGCTCATGCCTATCATCCCAGCACTTTGGGAGTCCAAGGCAAGCAGACCACCTGAGGTCAGGAGTTTGAGACCAGCCTGACCGACATGGTAAAACCCCGTTTCTACTAAAAATACAAACACTGATAAGCTGGATGTGGTGGCAAGTACCTGTAATCCCAGCTACCCAGGAGGCTGAGACAGGAGAATTGCTTGAACCAGGGAGGCAGAGTTTGCAGTGAGCAAAGATTGCACCATTGAGCTCCAGTCTGGGTGAGAGGAGTGTCCCAAAAAAACAAAAACCCAAAAACAAGTAAACAAAAAACAAGTACCAGAAACTGTGTTGATCTATTGTAGTCAAAATACTAACTTGAGCATGAAAGTGATTATCTAATTAAATTTTCAGTAGTCCAACATAATTCATCTACTTTTACAGGGGAGAAACAGGTAGAAATGAAAACATCATGACCACTTTCCATAGATTCTTGAAGTCTTTGATGAAGGTAGAATGTGGTATGACTTCTGGTTTATAATCTTGACTTGCTGGAATGACTTTCACTTGAAACTTCTCACTAAATTTTTCTTACTATGCTAGATCAGAAAACCTACACAAGAGTTCTGCTCACTGCTAAACGTGTTTATCACAATTATACATTTGGAAACTGTGAAAGTCACCATGCAGTTGTTCCACATACCCACAGTATTCACTCTGAGGTGGACTGAGACCAAAAATACATTTATTACCACTTTGCTTCCGTAAATTCCTATTTCAATGAGAATACTTTGATTGCATTTTTGTGTACCCTGGTATTATGCTAAACTCAGACCCTATATCCAATAGTTCTCATAAAGTTTCAGAATTTCTCATTGTTTTCAGTATCCAAGTTTCTTTGGGAAAAGGATTGAAGAAATATTTGTCACACATACAACATTATTTCTGAGTCATTCTTCTTCGATCATCTGGCTCTCGGCTTGTGAAATTAATCATATTTAAAATGCAAGGAAACAACTGTGATTTCCCATTTCAATGGCAGATGTCATATTTTTGCTTGCCAACTCTCCATATTATTTTTTAAATTTCCCTTATAATTTTAAATTCAGGAGGTATACGTGCAGATCTGTTACAAGAGTATATTGTGTGATGCTGAAGTTTGGGTTTCTATTGATCCTGTCACCCAGATAGTGAAGACAGTACCTAATTAGAAGTTTTACAGCCCTTACTCCCATCCCTCCCTCCATTTGAGTCCCCAGGTCTGTTTTTTTCCATCATTATGTTTGTGTGTTCCCAAGGTATAGCTCCCACATATAAGTGAGAATGTGCATTATTTATTTTTCTGTTTCTGTATGGATTTGCTTAGGATAACAGCATTCAGCTGCATCATGTTGCTGCAGATAACATGATTTTATTATTTTTTATAGTTGCATAGTATTTCATGATGTATATGTACCACACTGTCTTTATCCATTCACTATTAATGGACACCCAGGTTGAGTCCACATGTTTATAATTGTGCATAGTGCTCCAATGAACATACCTGTACATGTGTCTTTTCTGTAGAACAATTTATTTTCTTTTGAGTATATACCGACTAATGGGATTGCTGGGTCAGATGATAGTTCTAATTTTAGTTCATTGAGATGTCTCCAAACTGCTTTCCAGAGTGGCTGAACTATTTGCATTCTAACGCTGTATAAGCCTTCCATTTTCTCTGAATCCTTGCCAACATCTGCTGTTTTTGGCTTTTTAATAAAAACCATTCTGACTGGTGTGATGTGGTATCTTATAGTGATTTTTATTTATATTTTTCTGATGATTAGTGATGTTGAACATTTTTTCATATTTGTTGGTCACTTGCATGTCTTCTTTTAAGAAGTATTGTTCTTGTCCTTTGCTCACTTTTAAATGTGGTTATTTATTTCCTGTTGAATTGTTTATAGATTCTGGATTAGTTCTTTGCTAGATGCATAGTTTGGAAGCATCTTCCCCCGTTCTATAAACTGTGTATTTACTCTTTTGAGAGTTTAATTTGCTGTGCAGAAGACCTTTAGTTTAATTAAGTCCCATTTGTCTATATTTGATTGTGTTGCATTTGCTTCGGGGGACAGCCACTTTCACTATTCAACATAGTACTGGCAGTCCTACCCATAGCAGTCAGGAAAGAGAAAGACTTTAAAGGTATCCAAATAGGAAAGGAGGAAGTCAAATTATCTAACTTCACTGACAACATGAATCTATACCTGAAAAATGTAGAAAACCCTAAAGATTCCACCAAAAGACTCCTAGACTTGCTAAATGACTTCAGGAGTCTCAGGATACAAAATCAATGTACAAAAATTGGTAGCATTTCTATACACCAGTAACATGCAAGCTGAGAGCAAAATAAAAAATGCAATCCCATTCAAAATACCCACAAAAAATTAAAATACCTAGAAATACAGCTAACCAAAGAAGTGTAAGATCTCCATGAGGAGAACTACTAAACACTGCTGAAAGAAATGATAGACAAACAACACAAGGATGTTGAAAACCATTCCATGATTATGGAAGAATCAATTAAATTAAAATGGCCATACTGCTCAAAGTAATCTACAGATTCAACACCATTCTTATCAAAGAATCAATGTCATTTTTCACAGAATTAGAAAAAAAGTTTTCTAAACTACATGTGGAACAAAAACAAACAAACAAAAAGCCTGAATAGCTAAGGCGATCCTGAACAAAAACAACAAAGCCAGAGACATCACATTATCCAACTTCAAACTATACTATAATGCTGCAGTAACCAAAACAGCATGGTAGTACAGAAATAGATACAGAAACCAATGGAACAGAATAGAGACCCGTGAAATGAAGCCATTTAACTACAACCAGTTCATCTTCAACAAAGTCAACAAAAATAAACAATGGGAAAAGGACACCCTATTCAATAAATTGTGCTGGGAAAATTGGCTAATCTTATGCAGAAGAATGAAACTGGGCCCCTAACTTTTATGATATACAAAAATTAGGCAAGATAGATTAAAGATTTAAACATAAGATGTCAATATTTAATATAAAATTTGAACAACATTCTATCTATCCATTAGGATTACCATGATTCTTTTATCACTTCAGAAACATGTCAGATAAGTTAGCCTGATTTTTATACCAATCTTGCTACTTTTTACAGTAATTAGGTCATCTTACCTCTGAGTTAAATGCTACCATTTAGTTTCTGCCTTTTCCTAATTTTATTTATCTCATATATGGTAGGGAGCTCAGTAGCATGATAGCATCTCACAGCTTACAGAAGATAGCTATTACTGAGCTTCTCAAGATGCTGTGGCATATCTCATTTATTTTTTACTTTATGCTTTAAAAAAGATATTGTTGCCTGGGCCCTCTTGGGGAGTATGCTCTGGTGATATAATAAATCTCATTGAATTTTTTACTCTTTTAAGTTTTCTTACTTTTATTCAATGCTACAAAATTTCTAACATCTTTGCTTTGTTTACTCATAGACATAATCATATTCTAGCTTGAAATAGCCATTCCATCAAAATGTTAACACCACCTCCAGATGTCCTCATCAGAACACTGAATTCTTGAGCTATGGGTGAGTGTTATTAGCTAAGAAAATAACCTCAGATAGAAGTTAATCTTCTGCCCCATCTACACTTTATAAATCACTCCTGAACATGGATTCCTCTCCTTCTGATACATAACAACCAAGCCTTACAATGTATTTGATGTGTAATCATTTTAATCCTGAAACACAGATTATTTCCACAGCATTGTGTTAAAATGTAATTTGGGTGATTAAAATTACAAAAAAAAAAATGGTAGGGATGATGTTCAAGTATTATATTTGAAGTCCATCTTCTAGTTGAGTTATTTAAGGGATCTTAAGGAATCTGTCCTCTGTCAAAAAGTAGGAAAAGGAATTTTTAAAAACACATAAAAAGTTGTGGTAATTAGTGGTCCAAGTTCCACAGAATCGTGCACCAAAATGTCCCCATCTCATTCTCAGACTCTTACTCTTACTATCAAGGTCTTAAACAAGAAGAAAGAGAAAAAGAAAAAGAAAAAAACACCTGTCCAATCAATAGATTCATCTTCTTCCCAGTTCTGCCTTTCTTACACTTAGATTCTTGTCTGATAGTCAACACTGCCTTGAGACAACAGAAGATAAAGTTCTCCTTAAATTTTCATAGAGACACATCATTCTTCAGTTGATGGCTATATAATTTAGTATCTGATTTTCATTTCTCAAGGATCTCAATGCCAGCCTCTCCACAACCTTTGTAATGTTAATATTTATTGCCTCCACAGTTTTCAAATGTCATTGCCACAATACAGCCCAATCTGGTTTCTGCATATAATTTATTCCAATCCAGCATAGGTAAGAATTACAGGAATTATAAAACTCGTATGCATCTCAGGGTTTTTCAGCTCCTCACTTAACACCAGCAATGGTTTTTTATTGCCGTATGACCAATTCATAATCTACTTCCAAATTTTTAGCTTTCTAAAGCAAAAACTATGGGTACTATTGTCTTAACCTGGGCTTTACAACAGAGAAAAACCTAAAATGGAAAGTTAAATGTAAGTAATGTACAGGGGAAGAAAATCCAGGAAATAGAAGTGAGGGATGGGGGGAAAAGGCAAAACTAGTAGTTACTCACTCTCACAGAATCTTTTGTGTTTTGTTTTTTTTTTTAGTTTTTGAGACAGAGTCTCACTCTGTCATCCAGGCTGGAGTGCTATGGTGCAGTTTTGGCTCACTGCAACCTCCATCTTCCAGGTTCAAGAAATTCTCCTGCCTCAGCCTCCTGAGTAGCTGGGATTACAGGAATATGCCACCATCTATTTTTGTATTTTTAGTGGAGACAGGGTTTCACAATGTTGGCCAGGCTGGTCTTGAACTTCTGACCTCATGATCCACCTGCATTAGCCTTCCAAAGTGCTGGGATTATAGGCTTGAGCTACCACACCTGGCCATCATTGAATTTTAAAAAGGTTTCTTAGACTAGTACATCATAACAATGAAAGGAGAGAATATGTACTCATTGGTTCTCATTCTCTACATGGAGTATTAAATTCCCATTTCCCAACTGTCCATATGTGAGATCCAGGAAGCTCGTGCCTGTGCCAACAAATGCAAGGAACAGGAAACTAGATGTTAAGGAGGTAAGCCCTGAGATAAGAAACTGTCAAGTGGTCCCTACATGAAGCTGTTCAAAAGCCTACACAGAACTAAGAATACAGCAGTAACTACTGTAAAACAGAGGAGGTTGAGCACATCTGAAATGGCACACACACAAGAAGTGATCGATACAGGGGAAAGGTAAACAATAAACAAAATGTGCAATATGGGAAATTATGACGTGTATGGAAAAAATACATAGCAAGGAAAGGGGATGAAAAGATCAGAGACTGGTGAGTCAATTTTAAATAGGATGATTAGAGACAGTTAAAGAGGTAAAATATGGCAAAGTTACATATGGCTTTAAAGGACATCCCTTTTAAGGAATTTTGCTCTAAGTAACACAGTCTTTGGAAGACGTTGAGAAGAGACATGAGGTATTCTGACTTATGTTTGTCTGCTATCTGCAGAACATACTATATGTGGGGAAACAGCTAAAGCAGATAAATATATTTGAGGCAATCATAGTAATCTAGTGGAAGAATATAAAGTTTTAGACCAAAATGGTAGTGTTGAAGGTACTAAGAGGTGGCCAAATAATAGATATATTTAGAAGGCAAACCTAGGATCATTTGCTGATAGATTTTGTGTGAGGCCTAATATTATGGACTTAAACAATTCAAAAAATTGAAATGGAAAAAAGATACATCTTATTTATTATTTTTAATGTATTTTCTGCACTAGTGTTATTATCAGCATTTTCTAGATGAGAGCGTGAAACTCTAAGAACTGTGAATTGAATGCACATCTTCATGATCCAGATTGTCTAAACCAATGCTCAGCTCAACAGATAGTGAAGCCCTGAAGATGCTGTGTAGTTGTCAAGTCTGTAATGCTGATGGTCACATTGATCCATCAACAGAAGAGAATGTCTCATGCTTCATAATTTAACCAATAGACATTATCCTTTAATGAAGGATAGCATCTTAATGAGAGTGATCTTGAAGGAATGGAGAACTACTCTGGGAGTACCAACACTTAATTTATTAGTTTGGCAAGAGGATAAGAAGAAAGCAATCCTATAGTTTGAAAAATGGATCCCTGGAGGCTGTATAGTCTGCCTTTTCTCATTAAGTTCATCTAGACACAGGGCTCCCACTGATTTCCAAGGGAACTCTAACCTTGCATCGACATCCCTAAGGATGAAGAATTACAGGGAAAACTGATCTAGCTCCACACTGAGAATCTGTAGAGATGGAGAATGGTAAATTCCTTTACTTTGGGCTTCTGATCCTATCACTTTAAGAATTCCACAGGTTGAGTGGGTACTAGGACAAGAATGTAAATATAAAAATAGAATATGGTTTAATATCAAATTCAACTTTAGGAGTTAAATTGTCATGTGCCATTAAAGAGAGGTTAAAAAGAAATGATAAAATGTTTCTGAAGAGATTCTACTTCCAGCTATGAAAAGAACATGAACCAATCTACAAAGCTAATGACTTGCTATCTGGTGGCTAAAAGTGAATTAAGTAATTAAGTAAAATGTAAACAAAAATCTTGGCAATGCAAAATCCTTCATTAATGACTCACCTGCGACACTGAGGAGAAATCATGGTGCAATCCAATGTATATTTCCTTCCTAAAAGGGAATCCAAATAAAGGATTTTTAAAGAGAGTCCAAATAACATAGCTTTTACTTTATGATTCATTGTCTTCATTAAGTTATTAATTACTCTGATGCACTGCAGTGTAGTGTCATATAACAGTTCAGATGAAAATAGTGTTATATACATAGTGTTAAAAGTTTAGCAATTATGGTAACTAAAATGTGATTTCTTAAAAAAAGAAGTCAATTTATCTCTTTTGTAATTTCTGCCTTGAAAGTATTGATTGAAGGATGTGCAGCTGCAATAATTGCTAAGTTTTATAGCATAGTTGTGTGTATATGTGTTTGTTTGTGTGTATGTGCTCATAGTTTTAACTGGAGAAACGAGGTCTGAAGGCATTTTCTTCAATGGCCTTTTTCAAATGTTCAACTCTTATTTAAAAAAATAAAAGAAATGTTATTGTGTATATTTGAAGTTCACAACATGATGTTATGCATATAGTGAAGTGGTTATAACAGTAAAGCAGATTAAGGTATCTATCATCCTGCATAATTACTTTTTTTTATCTGTACAAGCAATGAAGAAACACACACTTTTTACTATTTGCATGATGAGAGCAGCTAAAGTCTACTTATTTAACAAAAAATCAATACAATTCAATTTAATTAATTTTAGCCCTCATTTCATATATTAGATCTCTAGGTTTTTTTATCCTACATATCTGTTATTATTTATGCATTGACTCTGCTTGATAACATCTGTTATTTTGTTCAACTCTTGACATGGTTTAAAATGGCATCTGATTTATAGAACACACATGGAAAGCAGGCTCCTTCTTCTGAGCCTGAACTCATCATTCTAGGTTACTTGAAACATCTTTTACCATAGCTATGAGAAGTGGTAATTTCACTGTTTCAAGAATTTGAAAATTTTGTTAAGAAAAACATGATCCAATGTTTATCATTTTCATCATCAGAAAGGGACATTTTCAGATACCTGTTACTGGATATCTGCATCCCTTTTCTGATGCTAGAATAAAATACCTGAGACTGGGTAATTTATAAAGAATAATAATTAATTTCTCATGGGTCTGGGGCTCTGGCATTTTCAACTGTCTGGTGAAGGATGCTCTCTGCCTCCAAGATGCCACCTGGATGCTGCATCCTACAGAGGGGAGAAATGCTGTGTCTTCATATGGCAGAATACAGAAGGGCAAGCTCCTGAATGCTGTGTGAGGCTCTTTGATAAGGTCCTTAATCTCATTTATGAAAGAGGAGCCTCCATGGCCTAATTATTTCTTAGTGATTCCACCTCATCATACTGTTTTATTGGCTACATCTGAATTTTGAAGGGGACACATTCAAACTGTAGCACTGGGTCATAGTATTTATTCTTGAGTTTTGACTGTTTTTGCTGATTGTTCTTTTTTTAATTTATTGCATTTTAGGTTTTGGGGTACATGTGAAGAGCATGCAAGATTGTTGCATAGGTACAAACATGGCAGTGTGATGTGCTCCCTTCCTCCCCATCACCTATATCTGTCATTTCTGCCCATACTATCTCTCCCCACCCCCCACTGTCCCTCCCCTATTTCTCCCGACAGACCCCAGTGTGTGATGCTCCCCTCCCTGTGTCCATGTGTTCTTATTGTTTAACACCCACCTATGAGTGAGAACATGCGGTGTTTGATTTTCTGTTGTTGTGTGAGTTTGCTGTGAATGATGGTTTCCAGTTTCATCCATGTCCCTACAAAGGACACGAACTCATCGTTTTTGATGGCTGCATAGTATTCCATGGTGTATATGTGCACATTTTCCCTGTCCAGTCTATCATCGAGACAAAAACAAGCAATGGGGAAATAAGTCCCTGTTTAATAAATGGTGTTGGGAAAACTGGCAGGCCATGTGCAGAAAGCAGAAACTGGACCCCTTCCTGACACCTTACACTAAAATTAACTCCAGATGGATTAAAAACTTAAACATAAGACATAACACCATAAAAACCCTAGAAGAAAACCTAGGAAAACCATTCAGGACATAGACATAGGCAAGGACTTCATGACTAAAACAACAAAAATATTGGCAACAAAAGCCAAAATAGACAAATTGGACCTAATCAAACTCCACAGCTTCTGTACAGCAAAAGAAATATTCATTAGAGTGAATCGACAACCAACAGAATGGGGAAAAATTTTTGCAATCTACCCATCTGACAAAGGGCTGATATCCAGAATCTACAAAGAACTAAAACAGATTTACAAAAAAAACAAACAAACAAGCCCATTCAAAAGTAGGCAAAGGACATGAACAGACACTTTACAAAAGAAGACATACATGAGGCCAACAAACATATGGAAAAATGGTCATCATCACTGGTTATTAGAGAAATGCAAATCAAAACTACATTGAGATACCACCTCACTCCAGTTAGAATGGCGATCATTAAAAAAATCTGGAAACAACAGATGCTGGAGAGGATTTGGAGAAATAGAACACTTTTACACTGCTGGTGGGAGTGTAAATTAGTTCAACCATTGTGGAAGACAGTGTGGCAATTCCTCAAGGACCTAGACATAGAAATTCCATTTGACCCAGCAATCCCATTACTGGGTATATATCCAAAGGATTATAAATCATTCTACTATGGGGACACATGCACACGAATGTTCATTGCAGCACTGTTTACAATAGCAAAGACTTAGTTTTGACTTTTAATATAAGTTCAGAAACAAAAAGTCTGACCATATTGAAATTCTTCCTGGATATGTAGATGTAAATGGTTTATTTGTCCTATAAAACACCAACTCTTTCCCATTTAGAGCAAATAATGGTTCCTCCTCAGTAGCCCCCTCATTTCTCTTTAGCCACTCTCTTTATTCAGTTTCATGACTTTCACTGTGATTATTCTAATTCTCTGGTAACTGGTACTGTAATCTCTAATATTTCCTATATTTAACATGTATTCAGCAACACAGGAAAAATATATGTTCTAACATATGATTTTGGTTCTCCTTAAGGATCCTCATAAGATTTATCAGTCATGGTTTAATCAAGTAAGTAGAACTACGGGACACACACACAGACACACACACTCACTCACTCCCACACAACTGTGTGGGCTGGTGAAGTGGTCCCTGTAAGAAGACTGCAATCTTTGCTTCTGATACTGGAGCTTGAAGTCTGCAGGACAGGTACACTCACAATTGTAATGGATGTAAAGCAGTAGAGAGTGAGAACAATTTGGCCCCTATAAGCATGAGCTGGAACACACATGGATGCTAAACTCCGTGTCAGGTCTCACTTCTGACTTTCTATGGATGTCATCGGAGAAGCTGGCATCCTTCATCTTCATCATAGAGCTCTACACCCTCTTGTTCCAGGAGTTGAGGAAGCCACAAGAGGATTCAGGGAAAGATTGAACAGTTTAAACACTGGCTGCTGCTTCAAGCTGATAAAGTAAGCCAGCAGATTGATAACAACATGTATGTGCTATAGAAAATGCCTCATTGTTCACTTTTCCATCTAAATCCTGCACAAAATTCTCAGTTATAGCCCACTCTGAAAGAAAACATATGCAGAAAAAATTGAGGGCTATATATTTTAGTCTAGTCAATTTAAGACATTACAAAGCCACTACATATGGCATACTACTATCTTAGACTAAAGTTCAAACGTTTTAGCGCATTTTATTAGGCTTTAAATTTTTTTTTCTGGTCTTACTTTACTGCATCCTATACTAGGGGCTCAGAAATTTTATCTGTAAATGTTAAATAAATATTAAATACTTTGCACTTTGTGGGCTGTATATGATTGCTGTCACATGTTCTTGTTTCTTTGCTTGTTTGTTGCACAACCTTAAAACCATTGTTAGCTCATAACCCTATAAAAATAGGCCACAGACCATATTTTGTCTGTGGGCTGTATTTGGCAACCCCATCCTATCCTACAATATACAGACTTAAAATTATGGTCATTGTCCTCAAATCTCCACATACTTTAAATAAATAAATCTATTTCTTCTTATACATACCTTTCTTTAGAAACACATTTCTCCAATTTTTGTACCTATGCAACTTCTGTGTATCTTATACTACTCAGATAAAATGTCTTTATTCCTAGAAAAACTTTCCCAAGCAATAGTTATATTTGGTTCCCCCTCATAAAACTTTGTACAAAATCCTAATATAAAGCCTTATGATTATTAATTTTCCATGCCTACCTTATTCATTGAACTAAGAGTTGCATAAAATCAGAGTCAACACTTTCTACAGTTCAGTTCCCCAATGGCCAGGACAAATGGCTGGCACCAACTGGGCTCTCACTTGGAATCACTTGAATTATAATCACATTTATGTCCACTGTACCTTTCTTCTTCTCCCTCAGAAGCACCAATTATTCTTAGGTTTTGCCATTTTACATAATTTTATATATCTAGAAGACTTTTTTTTACTTCTTTTCTTTTTTTATATATATGTTTAGGTTAATTTAAAGGTCTTTCCTGGAGCTCTGAAATTCTTTTTTTCTACTTGTTTCAGTCTATTGTTAAAACTTTTCACCACAATTTGTAATTCCCTAAGTGTGTCTTTTATTTCCAGAAGTTCTGATTGTTTTTTTTAATGATATTTAGCTCTCTAGAAATTTTTTCATTCATATACTCAACTGCTTTTTAAATTTCTTCATTGCGGTTTTCACATTTCTCTGATATCTCCTTGGGTAGCTTAGTAATAGCCCTTCTGTATTTCTTGTCTGGTATTTCAAAGATTTCATCTTGGTTTGGATTCATTGCTGGAGAGCTAGTGTAATCTTTGGGGTGTTATAGAATCCTGTTCTGTCCTATTACCAGAGTTAGTTTTCTGGTTCCTTCTCATTGAGGTAGATTATTTCTTCTAATTTCTCTTGAATTTATGCTTGATTTGACTGTGTTTCTTTTGTTTGTTTGTTTGTTTTGTCATTTCTTTTTTTCTCTTAAGTATGTGACATTAATGCTTATAGTTAATTACATCCTAATTCGGTTTTTGGTGCTCTCAGGGGTGACAGCTCTGTAAGAGTTCCTGGGTTAGAAATAGTTTTTCTATGTAGCTTTCTTATGTGCTGCTTGTGGTAGCAGTATGCTTGGTGTATGAGCAAGTTCACTGTCTCTTATGGGGTTGGAATAGTAGAGGTCTTTTAAAACTTATCTCATTCCTCCATGGTGTTCACTTTTTAAATTATTTTTCCCCAGTGTTTTATTTACTGTAAATGTAGTACCCAATTGTGGGCAAAGGTCCTAGCCATGATAGAGGTGACTGAAGGAGCTGTCAGTGAGTCACACTGAGGTCTTATCAGGGGAGAGGATTACAGCCACCTCAGTTCCCTTGCCAGGTCAGCAGGAAAGTTATCCACCTCTCAGACACACTATTGTCCTGGTATATTAGCTATTCAGATCAGACAGCACCTCTTTTCATCTGTAGAAGTGCTGATGTTCTAACAGAGAAGAATTATTGAGTGTTCCAAGTAGAGAAAAATTGTTGACTCTGTCTCTCATGCAAGCCAGAACATAGAGGGTGTTCCTCCTGCGGGGATGCAGTCACATTGACATGTTCCAGAAAAACTCTAATTGTACCCATGCCAAGTTCTCATGTTAGAAGCCCCAACTGTGCCTGCAGTTGTGGACAAGAGGGGAAAGAGAGCCCCTTCTCCATGACACTTCATATACATAAGGACCATCTGACTGTTGGGTTAGAGCTGAAGACTTTTACTGCTGAGTCTCACACTGCAAATGTGCCTCTGCTGAAAGAAACTTCCCACCAGTGGAAAGATCTGATGCTTAAGACCTGCTCTCCAGATTCTTTTGTCCCACAGTGTGTTTCCTTAATGTGGTGCCCTCCCCATCCCCCTAGGTGACGGGATACCTGGGAGCTAAACTACTGTGAGTGTTGCTTTTTTGGGCCCAGCCACCCAACAAAGTTGTCACACTCTAGGCTGATGCTGAGTAATGTCTGCAAGGATATGACCAGTCCTCAAGTCTCCCAGCAGTGAGCAGCAACACCAGCTCTAATGGGGATGGCAGGGGAGTGACATAGACTCTGTGAGGTTCCTTAGTTATTGATATCCTTAGTGTGTTGGCTTTCTTGAACACTGGTTATAGTAATAATTAACTGGTCATGTGGACAGACTCAGGACCTCCTTGTTAGACAAAGTGGTGCAGGCAGTGGTGATGGCTGAGATCACACAGCCAGCTTCTTCCTGGGCATAGTGTTGTTCAGCCAGTAGATGTTGTAATGAACTGTGTTGGTTGGCCTCCAGCCAGGAGGTGGTGCTAGCAAAAGAGCATCAGCTGTGGAGTAGCTGTTGGATTTTTGCTTCCCTTATGTTGCCCAGTGGGGATACTCTAGTTTCTCGAGCAGCGGGTAGGGCCACATAGCTCCCAAGATATTATGTTGTTTATGTTCAGCTACTAGCATGAGTGATATGGCAAAGCCAGGTCAGGGCTTTGTTAAGTGGGCTTGCACTCTGAGTCTCTGCATACAGGGCAAGCAGCAGCCCCTGTGGTCTTGAGGGATGGAAGCAGATCTCAATCTACTGGGTTGATGTTCCAAAGGAGAGCATTGCTGCCTCTGATGCACAGAATTTGTGCAGGGAGTACAGAGCAGCAGGCAGCAATAAACCACACACAGATCCCACACACTTGGGAAGACAGATCCACTCCTGCAGTGTTTTCACTGGTAGCAGCAAGCTAAATTCCAGTCAGCCAACACTCAGAACTTGCAACTACCCTGGGTCATAAGCTTTCCCCATAAAGGTAGCAACTGTGTCTTTCAGGCCATTCCCTTCTCCATTGGCTGCAAAGCTGGGCTCCTGGCTTCTGCACTTGTGGCTCCTGCCCTCACATCTGCAGCCCACTTTTCACTCCCCCCAGCTCCAGCCTTGGCCAAGGGAGTTCATCCTCACCTTCTGTCATATTATGAAACCCCACTGGGAGCTTCTTTCAACCTGTGAACAATGACTAAACTTTCTGGCTGTCTTCCACAGGGTCTCCTCTGACGAACAGTAAGAACTGACTTCCCTGAGTCCACATCCACACTGGAATCTGGGAGTGCATTCAACAGTCTTCCCATCACTGCTTCGACTTTTATATTCTACAACTCTCCCCAAGTCAGTTCGGAACCGGGTAGGGTTAAGGCCTTCCCCCGTGGCCTGGACTTCCAGGGTTCCAGCTGGGGATGTATATGTCAGAGGCAATCTATTCCTGTCTATTAGTCCTGACTCACAGTGTAGGCTGCAGCCTCATGCTTCCTTCCAAGGGTCTATAGATTCCTTCCATTTTTCTTTTTAGCTCTTGTATTGCTTCTTGGAAAAAAAGGTCACGATGTGAATCTCTATACACTATTTTATTCTTCAAAGTGGAACAGGTATGCAAGCAATGCCTCTAGTCTTCCATCTTGAGAACCAACCAAAACAAAAAACATGAGTTTCTAATATGTGGTGATGTTAATATGGTTTCTATTGATGCCTTTACTGGTCCTATATCCCGTCTGCTCTTCAGTTCTATATGCTTGTCTCTCCTGACAGTGTCACTTTTCTCTTTCTTTCTGGTTTACAGACAGAATGGTCTGATTTTTAAAAAATGTTATAAAATGGAGTGCATGTTTCCTTTCATGTGGTCATCAAATCTATCAGACATAAGTACAATCTTCCTAACAAAGCTCAACTATCTCCAAATGTTCAGGGTTATTGTTGGAGTGATTTTTAAGGCTAGGGGTTTCCTTGGGTTCTCAAAGTTCTGTAAGACAGATTTCAGATAGTTGAGATTTAAATGTGCAATGCATCTACATCACATTTTGTGACATTTAAGGTTTCCAGTGATTTGTTTTCAACTTATATTCCTGGCTTTCCTCTAAATGTCCCTCTATGATCAGCCAACTTAGATGATCTGTTGTCTCTTAAATGGACCTGGAGAGTTTTCCTTCTTATGTCTCTCCTCAGTGTGTTCTCTGCTTGCAGTGACTTGAACCTGTTCTGCTCGTGGAATTCTGACTGGTGTTTTAAAACTCAGTCTTATCTGACATCATCTGGCAGCCTTCCCTGACCTTAGCCAGAATTATTTCCCCCTTTTGATCTGCTATGATAATGTCAGGATTACAATGAGACACAAAATAAGAGACAGTAAAAAATTTTGATTTCTATCTTTAGTTCTATTTATTATATGACCTTAAATAAAACACTTAGTGTCTTATAGTTAATATTTACCCAGTTTAATATCCAGTTCTATTTTGAGCTTCAAGGACTTACTAAGCTTTAAATTTTTAAATGAAAACAAAAATCTTTGAAAACGTCAAAGTGTTTTACAAATTAAAGGAATTGAACATTTGTTTAAAGTTATTGCTTGTAAGTGAGTGTATACTTTCATTACATGAAAAACAGGACAATTGTAGAACCCACCTCTTATTGATAAATGACATAATATATGTGAAGTTGTTAGCACAGAATCTAGCATGTAGAAGAAGCCCAGTCAATGGTTAACTCAATGCTTTTCTCTGACTACTTTTAAGATTCATATTGTCCTAAGATTTACTGATACTCACTTTTTTCAGTTTTCTTCATGTTTATGTTTGATGTTAAATAGTTTCTACTACTAAATTTTCAGATTTACTGATTTTTTTTCTACCTGTCTAACTTACTGTAATCTCATCCAGTGTATTTGCAACTTTATTTTATTTGATAATCTCTAGAAATGCAATTTGTTTCTTTGTTAATATCACTCATTTATCTTCTCATTTTATTCTGTTTTCCTTAACCTTCTAGAACTTATGATATATTTACAATATCTGTTTTAACATCCATGTCACTAATTTCATCATCTCTTTAACTTGTGGGTCTGTTTCTATTGATTGTTTTTTTTCCCTAAGTGTGGATCACATTTTGCAGCTTCTTCCCAGGCCTGGTAATTTTTTTATGTTTATCTTTATTTATTTATTTATTTTTTTGAGACAGGGTCTCCCCCTGTCACCCAGACTGGATGGAGTGCAGCAGCATGATCACAGCTCACTGCAGCCTCGACTTCCTGGGCTAAAGTGTCCCTCCCACATTAGTCTCCTAAGTGGCTGGGACCATAGGAGCACACCACCATAACCAGCTAATTTATTTTTTATTTTTATTTTATTTTTTGTAGGGATAGGATTTTTCCTTGTTTCCCAGGCTGGTCTCAAACTCCTGAGCTCAGCAATCCACTGGCTTTGGCCTCCCAAAATGCTGGGATTATAGGCATGAGCCACTGTACTCAGCCATACCTGGTAATTTTTATTTGGTTTCCAGATTTCACAAATGTAATGCTGTTGGATACTTGATGTTGGATTATTTTAAACATTGCTCAGTTTTCTTCTGGACCATAGTTTGTTACTTGAAATTGATTTGGGTTCTTTTCATGTTTGAGGTTAAGTTTTATTGGGGAACGTGTAGAAAGACTTTTATTCTATGGTTTATTGTGTCCTAATACCCAGACAATAGCCTTCTGAAGATGCTGTGTGAATTTCTGGTATTGGGAGGTGTTTACACACTGGCTAGTGGGAAAGCAAACTCTCTCTAGTCTTATGAAAGCCTTGGGGACTTTCAGCCTCCTGTTTTCTAGTGGTTCTTCATCCATTCTGGATTAGTGTCTACTCACACAGTTAGTACTCAGCTTGAGTTCCAGTGGCCCCTTCTGAAGATCTTTGAAGTGCTCTCTCTGTAACTTCTTCCTCCCTTAATTCAGCTCCACAAACTGATTTCCCCAAACTCTGATTCTGTCTCATTCACTCAAGGGACTCTCAAGTCTTATTTATGTCCCCATTTCCTGTACTGCTAACTGAAAGCTACTTCTAGGCAGGAAATTGGAGTAATCATAGGCTTACCTTGGTTGTCTCCCTTCTCTTAGTGAGCATAGTCCTGAGGTGCCTCCTGTCCTGTATCTGAGAACTATTGTTTCCTATAAGTTAAAAAAAGTAAACAGTGTTTTCAAATCCCATCGTAGACTACATTAGAAATTCTTATGTACAATGCTTTTGCACAATGCTTTGCACAAAATAAATAAAATTATTTATTTAAATAATTGGTGGTGAAACATGACCAATTGAATATCTTAATTGTTGATTTAGCATTATTTCGCCTTTATGAACCTAAATGGTTTGGCTTGAATTTCCTGTAAGAAATACAGACACAAGATCCCCTGAAAGAAAAACTGGAAGTGGAAACAGGGAGAGGCTAGAGAGAACATGTTTGGAAGTGAGTGAAAAAGGAACAACACTCAGTTAAATATTAAAGTTTACCCATTCGTGAAATTCCCTCATTGTTCTCATTAGTGTTTTAAAGAAAAAAAAAAAAACAGAAATTAAAAGAAGTAAGAAAAGGAAAAAAGCTTGATCTACTGAAAATAAGAAAGAATACTTGGAATACATTTAATTTTGCTGCTGACTGTCATAAAAAATTAAAAGTTTGGGTATATGGCTTTTGAGGTTTGAGGCTTTAAAACCCTCAGATAAAACACTTATGAGTCTGCTGAATTAATGGTAAATAAAGCAAATCCAGATAAGTAATGGACCATGGATTTTTCTATTCTATTTTATAATTTATAAGCATATTTCTTTCTGTTTAAACGCTCTAGATTACAGCCTAATAACTTGTCAAATCCCAACCACAATTCTATTTCTCTTTCAAAATCTTGAACATCACAGACATAGAAATAAAGCAGAGTGAATAAAGAACATTTTAGAAATGGCACCAGAATACCACAAACTGCTATATTGATTATACACAGTGACATATATTACCATATTTAAATATAGTTCAATCTCAAACTAGACTAGAGCTAAAGACAAATGTTCACACATTCATAAGGGCTGTCATAAAATAAAAAAAAGATTTTATGTCTAAAAATTGTGATGTATTATAAATGTAAATACCTACAATAACATATAAGTGTATAAAACATAGTACATAACTATTTTACTATATTTATAAAATATGGGAAAATATGTAGATACCAACCAAAAAATCAGTTTTAATCCTTCTTCCATGTACTGAACTTACATATTGCTTCACCTGAATTTCCGGTAATTTGTTTATAAAACCAATCAATCAGTAGTAACACATGAGGCCCACATATTTTTCTAGATTTTATAGTTGACTGACTTGCGCTGTTTTTTCAATATCCCCTCATTAGTAAAATGACCCTGCATGGACAGAGAAAAAGAATGAAGTCAACAGCTCCACAGAAATTTAATGTCAAGATGTTTTGTCAAGGAACGTAAGTTATGATGACCAGTTGAGTTAACCAGCTGCAAATTAAATTCCATAAGAGTTTCAAAAGATTTTCTTTTTCATCTTTTCATTGTTTTTCATTATTTGATAATCAGGCAATTATATAAACTAGCAGCTATTACTTAAAACACAGCCCATGAAGTATCTCTTTAAGTCTATGCTAGAAGTAGAGTGTTACACATGTGGTTTTTGTGTACTAATTACATTCAATAAAAAAAAGTTTAATCGAACACTTACCAGTTTGTTTAACAGATAATTCTAGCTAATACATTTCTTAATATAATGTCTACATTAAAAAATAAAAATGAACAAAAGACAACTCTTAAGAAGAGAACTTCCTGTATATTTTATAGTATTTAGCATCTTTAACATACAAGTGTTTCTTCAATATATTACTCTTCAAGAATAAAAAGGTAACTTTATTGGGCCTTAATAAAAATTAAAATTGGCATTTATGTTATAAAAATAGTCACACTTTTGGTTATTGTTTTTTTACTCTATATAGCATCTCAAATAACCAATATAAACAGTTAAAAAAAAAACCTAATTTTCATTATTGCTTTTATGTACACAGTTCAATTTAGACCATATTTTAAATGACTTAAAAATATTAAAGATAAAGATTATTTGTTTGAAAAAGTGACTGAAACAGAAGACTGGTATAATAGAAAAGGGACAACTGAAAGAGATTAACAGAAAATTAAAAATAGAAAGTTAATGTTTTCATGTTTTTCTATTTTTAGTAAAAAGTGACGAGTAAATATCATTCTGAAGAAGAGCAATAGGAAATACAGACACACATGCAACCTTTGATTATTGACTTACAGAGATGTAAATAAACAAAACTATTAGTAAGACCACAAGTCTCCTATGCATAAAATGGATGTTGAACAAACCAGGGTTTGCTTAGAATTAAAAATGATTATTTAGAAAACAATAAAAATAAAATTTGCTTGAAAAAGATGCCTTAAGTTATAAAACATTACACATAAACTAAAAATGACATATAAATTATTTAAATAAAGGAAGAAATACACTGAAAAAGATCATTGGTTTTCTTTCTCCCTAAAACCTTTGGAAGTTTGACTATTAGACTTACATGCCGGCTTATGGTATTGTGACTGACGGCAAGTTTGCAAAATGATGGTATATATGCAGGGAACCCGGCCCTTCTCTTCTCAAAGGAAAGATTTCAACTGAGAGAGGGTAAGTTTTAAAGCAGAGGTAAAGGTTTATTAAAAGAAGTAAAGTACATATGGACAGGGTCAAGTGGGTGACTGGAGACATCTAGTGCCCTGCTCAATTCTTGGCTTGAGTTTTTTTTTTTTTTTTTTTTTTTTTTTAGAGTCTCGTTCTGTCTCTCCGGCTGGAGTGCAGTGCAGTGGAATGTGGATCATGAAGAGGAGTGCAAGATCACAACTCACTGCAGCCTCAACCTCCCAGGCTCAGATGATTCTCTGACCTGTCTCCATAGTAGATGCCACCACACCCGGCTAATTTTTTTTTGTCTAGACAAAGTTTTGTTATGTTGCCTAGGCTGGTCTCGAACTCCTGGGCTCAAGTGATCTGCTTACCTCAGCCTCCCAAAGCATTAGCATTACAAGTATTAGCCACCATGCCGAGCTTGGGATTTTTATGCATTGGCTTGGTTCCCAGGGTTTTTATTTTCTTCTCTTGATTCCCCTCCCCATCCCCCAGGGGAGAGCTGTTGCTCAATTGCCACATGGACAGCGGCCTGCCAGCACTTGGGAGGAGCCACATAAACAGTGTGTTTATTGAAGCTGTGGACATGCTCACTTGGGGTGATTTTCCTTTCCTGGTCTAGAACCCCCAGAGAAAGATCACATACCAGTCTAACTCTACCATTTTGCCCCCTACTGGACATGCTTAAAACCTTTTCAGGGAATTGAGGTTTGCTGACTCCAGTTGTTTTCTGTTTGCTGGGAAACTCCTCTTCCTCTTTGCAGCAGTTGTGGCCACTTATCATTTCAGAAGGACAGTTTTATGATAATCTGGCCACCACCTGATAAGTGCCTGCCATTTCTGGGGCCTTCTCTTGTCCTGCTCATATCTGTCTAACTAGCTACTCTAACATTTCCCCACTCAAATGTCCAAGATCCAATTCTTAGGGATAATAGGTGAAGGTCAGAGTTCTGTAACTGCTGCTAACGGAGGAGCGGTGGTAGCCCCGTGGGTATCAGCCTCTTACTAGCTGTCAGGGCAGGGTGGCTTCACAGGTTGGCAGAAGGAGTGCTCAGTCAGGTCCAAGGAAATCAAAGATAGGGTTTTGTCTCTGTCAAGTTCCACTGGTGGGCAGTCCAGAGGTCCCCTATAGAAGAGTGACACTGGAATATTGAGAGGACAGTATCCTTCACTCAGGGTCATCGGGAGCTTGACAACCTGAATGTCAGAGGAGACAAATTGGGTTATTAGATTCAGAAGACATGGACAAAAGAGTAAAATTAAGAGACTAACAAGTGGGCTCAGAAAGAAAAGAGTCCCCGAGAATCATTTTTGGGTTCCTTCCCAACCTAATCAACCCTGAGAGGCTTGTTCTAGTAAATGGGGGGCAAGGCTTGAACTATAGTTGCCTGATGCTGTCTTATACTTTTTTATTGATTGATTTATCCAAAAGTAACTTTTATCTAGGGCCAAATATGTCCCTTCCTGTGTTGTCATTAGCATAAATAGTCCTCAGCGATTTTACAGAACTATGGCTGCTAAAGAGTTGATTTGTTCTATGGCTGTCAAGGTTTTAGCCGTGGCATCAATGCCGTTGGCTGTTTCTGATAAGAGTTGGCTATAGGTTAAGGAGGGTTGTGTGAGTCCAGTGATTTCTGCTCCCATACTGGCTGTGATGCCAATTCCCACAAGAAGGAGAATTAATTGGATAGCCCTCTTCACCCTGGGCAAGATGGAATACCTATAGATTGCTACCAGAAGGGAGAAATTGCCAGGGGCTATGAAGATGTCCATGGATTCATAGTCTATGGTACAAATTCTAGTCCAGTCTGCAGGGAGGCACTAATATAGAAGGCTTCCTGGGTTTTAAGATAAATAGAGGTGTCAAAACAAAATAAGGGAGCAAAACCAGGTTTAGAAAATCCTGAGGCTGCCAACTTGTCCAGGTAGCTGGTAAATATAATTACGCCAAACAAAATTTGGGTGCATGGGGTATGGCCCTGGTTAGCTCCCTTGGTTCAATTCTTCCAGTAAAGAGAATTTTGAGTTTGGTTCAATAGAGACTTTTCTTTCATAGAGCAGAAATTGGCTATTCGCAGACATTGGATGTAGTTAGTAGGCAATTTTAAAGGAGAGGCAAAGGTTTATTTAAAGAAACAAAGTACACTTGGAAGAGGGCCAGGCAGACAACTTGAGAAATCAAGTGCCCTGCCTCACCCTTGGCTTGAGGTTTTTATTCATTGGCTTGGTTCAGGTTTTTCTTTTCCTTTTTTCTTTTCCTCCCTTGATCCCTTCCTAGGGCCAAGCTGTTGCTCAGTTGCTGCCTGCCCTTGGGAGAGGCCACATGTGCAGTGTGTTTACCGAAGTTGCGTGCATGCTCACTTGGGGTGATTTCCCCTTGCTGCTCACGTGCCCCCTGAAAAGGTCACATACTGATCAAACTCCACCACCTTGCCTTCTACTGCACATACTTAAGACCTTATTAGAGAATTGTGGTTTGCTGGCTCCCAGTGTTTTCCATTAGTTGGGGAACTTCTCTCCCTCTTGGTGCCAGTTGTGGCCGCTTACCATTTCAGAGGGACAGTTTTATGATCACCTGATGAATGCCTGCCATTCTGGGGGTTCTTTCCTACCCTGCTCATATCTGTTTACCTACTCTATCTGTCCTTTAAAAAGGGTGTTTAACAAAATGCATGTATCCAATATTCAACGCAATTTCAAAATACAAGAACACTTAAAAGTAAAATATAGATAGTAGGTTTGTAAATTATGTCTTCTTATATGGGAATTTGAATATCTAGATATTGGACATTTCAAAAAATTAGGGTTTATATCTCCATTGTGCTACTTATTATCCCTGTGACCTCTTGCCAGTCACTTACCATTCTGGATTTTTATTTTCAGATTATTCATATGTGTAATACACATCAAGATGGCTGCAATAATAACATGAGATGACATACATAAGGTAATTGATGTAGTGATCAGGATGAAGACTTTAATAAGCTGTGACCACTCATGCCAATAATTTTCTATGAGTATTTGATAAAATATTACCTTATTTGTTTTCATTACTCTCCTTTTTAAAAGTTTTTTTTAACTCGATCTTTTGTTCAATTTTGCTCTCAATTAGAAGTTGAAAAGTTTTGCAATGAGAAAAACATTCAGAATAAAACCGTGTGATAATATGTAACATCCTCAAAAATGTACTGAATCTATATGATACTTTCATAGCTGCAGACACCAGTGGATGTGCCAGAGCTGGTATTTTAAAATCTATGCTCCATGTTTTCTGAGCAATCCTTAGGGGAGTGGTTGGAGACATTGGGAGAGTGGCTGGAAGGGAGGGGAAGATTGGATCTTCAGGAGCTGGGGAAGATCCAAACTTATTACAAGGCAAGCAAATCTTAACTTATGAAGAAATACAAAAGTGGCTCACTGTGATTCCTTTCTCATTACCTTTTCAGCATTACTACATTTTGCACAATTCAGTCACCATTTCCACAAGGAAGTGTGTGTCAGAAGCACAGTAGTCTTCGTGAAACAGTATGACTGTTCATCACTAATCACTAGTTTTCCTTGCCAACCCTACAATATATATATCAAAGTGTAAAGAATATTGTGGAGTCAGTGCCAATTAGCATGAATTTCTATATTCTCCAAATCATAGCTTGTTTTTAAAAATAGATTTTCCCCCCATCTAGTTGACATTCCCCTAAATAGGAAGTACTCCCACCGTAATATTTTGCTTGTTTTTCCTTCTATGAGTTTTTCACGGCAAATAAAATGTAAGAAACAGAAAAGATGCCCAAGCCTTCCTTTTGTAAAGCAGAAATAGAAAAAAATCTCCAGCTTTCTTCAAATTGTGCTCATACTGGTAAAACAGAAGAGAAAGAGAATGCATTTGGAAAGGAGTTCAGAAGTTTACAAAAATATTAGATAGGTTTATAGCCTTTGATATGTTAAATTTACTTTTATTAATTTATTCTAAAATAGAGTATAAAATGCTGACAAAATTTTTACCCAATATTTTTGTTGAAATCTTATTTGTAATAGTGGCAAATTGAACATAGCCTATTATTTTTAATTATAAAGTTCTGATTAGGTAAACTGTGCATAAATATATTAAATTATACTAAATGCATCACAAGTATTTAGAAACATATTTTAAAAGTTGTTTAAAAAGCAGGTAATGGAATATAATTGAAATGGCAGCATTACAGAGGCTCTGGACCAGATCATAATACCAGTTAACCACTAGTTAGCTAGGTGACGTTAATTGAATGGGTCTTTCAACTTCTCTATACCACAAGTTCCTTTTTGTAAAATGAAAAGAATAACATGATCATTGGATTGTAGCCAACAATGAATGCTGTAAAGCATATGAAGTGATTGCAGCATGCCTGATACACACAGAAATCACTGAATAATACTAGCTGTTATTACTATTTGTATAAAATAAGGATACCAAAATCTGTGTGTGAGGTGAAAAAATACTTAGAAATGAGATGTGAATGGCATTGATATGTTAAAAATAGTAACATTTGATGGTAATGTTTTGCTCTATCTTCATATAACTATTGCTCAAATTTTTTATATTTGCTGCATTTTTTTCTGAGAAAAATATGTTCATTTTAAATTATCATTTGGATTACAGAAAAAAATAAATGTCTCTGAAAATTTACATAAACAACCTCTACTTCCAAATCAGCAGCACCGTGTTACCAGGAAAATGTCAACTATATTGCTCAATAACAAACTAGAACATATCATAATTTGTAAGATGTTAATATACTTCTAAGAGAATGATAGAAATAAACTTGGATTTTCTCAAGTAGTTTAATAGATCATGTATTCTCTCTCTGTCTCATCTGAGGAAAAATGTAATGTCTACATGGTTAGTCATACAATATCCACTTAACTATTCAGCATAAATGGAAGAGGAATTCAAGTATTAAATGACTTGTTACATGGAATATTTCTATATTTTGACATGTACTTTGCCACTTTGCAGTGAATTTCTTCCTTCTTGATTTTTGTCATTTATGTCTATTTCTAATGTCATTTTTGAGAGTCTTAACCTCAACTGTCTTCAGGGTTTCCAACTTAATTGGCCCACCGCAAGATTGTTCACTGCAATTACCCTATCCAATGTTAACAACTAATCATGATTTCAGCATCAATGGCAACTTTAATAGGCATGAGCAAAAGGTTTATAACTGTACTTAATTTTCAGAATGCTGAGTTGTAAAAAAGTGATTTTACCATGAGATGCCAGTAGAATTTATTACATATGGTACCTAATTTTGGTTTTATATTAATCCTTGCACAATTTACGTGGAATTAACACAGTTCAACTGATGTAATAATTCCTAATTGTACCCTGAAAACACACACACACACACACACACACACACACACATGCTGCTAAGATTTAGAATTAGTGAGTCATTAGATCCTAGAAAGGATAATTAATGCTAGTTACATTTCCCAACATCAGGAGACACATTCACTGTCTTGGGCCCGCAGTGTCTAAGTAACCTACAGCTCCTGGCATACTATATACTACTCTATTTGTCTGATTGAACATATTTTTAAAAATTGAAGACTATTTTGGTAGATAAGTAATATTGTTTACTATTTTAAGTGTTCTGCTTCTCAATGTGGACTTGTTTTGAGATAAATTTAGTCAGCTTGTTTCTGTTTCTAAAGATCCTTACTTACCTCTCTTTTGTGTATGATTGCAACCATGGTTAAGGTAAATACTCGGGGCATACTGTGGATAAAAAGGGGAAATATTTCTAAGAGTTCAACAACGAAGATGCTGATATAAGACAGCTATGAAACAAAACCAAACAAAAAGTCAAAGTAAATCTGGGGTAATACATTTGAATTTATTGGGTATCTGGAAGTCAATACAGAGAATGGAATCTGACATTGGTGGGCATTGAAGAGAAACACTACACATATGAGTTGTGCCTTGGTAAACAAGGTACAGGATAGGTGGCTGGATGGCAGGTGGAATATGACAGGCTGTAGGAACACTAAGAAAATAAATGAATTAAAACATTAAAGGACAGACAAAAATGATGGTGGTACTAGAAGTAGCAGCAGGAAGAAGAAGGTAAGGTAATAATGCCAGAGACTTAAACAGGAATGTGATTATTAGAGAAAAAGGAACTCAAGAAAGGAATCTAAATAACTACTGTAGATATCAGTAGGCAAGACTAATTTATTTGTTAGTCAAGCTTTTAACCAAACCAACAATTTCCTAATACAATATCTGTTGAAGTAAAAATTAATCCCAAAGCTTAGACAATTGAAAGTCTGGTGTAAAAGTAAAAACAAAACACACTTAAAAAATGTATTAAGGTTGGTGAGATTGTGGTCCATATGTGAAATGGTCAATAGTAGACTCTTCAAAGTCAAATATTAGTGAAATTAAATCTAAGCTAGATAATTTACCATGAGTGTAACTATGAGCATGCCATTCCACTTCACTGGAACTCATTTTTCTGACTTCAAAATTTAGGTAAGAACTGCCATCTCCAGTAGACTGGAGAGACTATGTAAAATATTTGGTACATGACCAATGCTTCGTAAGTGATATTTTTATTAGTAGAATAAGTCCTCAACATTATTGATAGGTTCTTGGAAACATAACTTCAAGCAAAACTACATATAACTAAGCCAATTTTTCCCAACCACATGACAACAAAACAACACTAAACAAAATGATGCTATTTAAGGACCTGCTATACTTCATTTCACTTACAGCCAAGGATTCCAAGAACCTATCAACAACTTTAAGTGAGGACTTCTGTATTCAAGTCAGTGAAAATATTCAAGAATTTTAAAGAATTCAAGCTGTAACTTGTTGCTTTCTAAAAAGTATAAAATTTTACTTTTTATTTAATATTATGCTTTTTATAATGCTTCTTCATAGGGACCTTGTAATATTGGGGTTCAGGGGTTCAGGGAGCCCTCAGCTCCCCTGAAAGGATGTTTCTCCAGGTTCTTGGCCTCATCCCCTCTCAAGAATGAGAGAGGGGACCACGGTGCAGTGCGCAGTAAATGCTAGACTCAAAAGTGTTTGTAGAAAATGATTTATTTAGAGAGAGAAAAAAGAGGAGAGAGAAACAGCTAACTCTCACACCGAGTGAGAGAATCCAGAAAGATGGAATCCAGGGGAGGAAAGCAGCTGCCACACTGAGTGGAAGGGAACAGAGAGAGAAATGGTGTTTAAGAGGGGAAGACAGGCTTCCATGAGAGACTGTTCTAAGGGGACTCCAGAGGGAAAATCCAGGATAGAGAAAAACAGCTTCCATGAGCATGAGAGTGTTTGTGGAAGGAATGCAAACATGGGGTCTGAAGGGGTGTGGAAGAAGGGGACTTTTAACCTGGGAGGAGCCCCCACCTTCTCTAAGACCCCTGGCCAGTGAAAGGAGTTCCTTAGAACTTCCACTGGAGTGATTGACTCTTAGTTTCTTCCCATGCCCACAAAATTCAAACATAAACCATTAAATCTCCCGGATGGAGAGAGATGGGAGTAGGGCATGGTGCTAGGAAGTTCTTGCCCTCAAAATTACGCCCGCTTGTGGACCCAGAAAGAGAACACATTCCCTCAATCTGATTACAATTTTTGTTTGTATACAAGTTACTGATTGTCTTATCTCCATTTCTTGTCTTATCTCATATTTCTCCACTAATGTTCAAAGCCACCTCTGCCACAGATTATCTTTCTTTGTGTATCTGGGTCTGTTTCTGGGTACTACATTTTATTTCATTGATTAGTTTGTGTGTATTCCACATGCCTTAATTTCTTCTGCTTTATAATAAATCTGAAAATACGATAGAGAGGATCTCACCCTTGGTGCTCCTTATTTAAGATAACATTTCTAAGATGAATCTGGCTATTCTGGCTTTCAAATAAATCAGAGGTTTTCCAACCAAGGCTATTTTGCATCTCCCTCTCACCTGCCATCCTACTGCTGAAACACTATCAGAGGACATTTGGCTAAACCTGAAGCCACGTTTGGTTGTCACTACTGGGAAGGAACTACTTTTACCCAGGGGATAAAGACCAAGGATGCTGCTAAACATCTTATAATGCATGAAACAGTCCCTGATGACAAAGAATTATCCGTTTCAAATGTCAACAATGTTCTTTGAGGAACCCTATATTGCAAAAATGATGGTACTAAGTTTGTTCTCCCTTAGCAACTGGGACTTCTAAATTATATTTATCATATTGTTTCTCCCAACAAGGGCTCAGAGATAGAAAGAACATGATACCAAAAAAGGAATAAGGAAGCCAGAGTCTTTTTGGACCTGGGTCTCTAAAGACATGCCCCATCACTTTTACCATATCCTATTCCTAGAATTGAGTCACTAAGCCTGGCTCTTATATCAGGGAAAGGGATTACACAAGGCTGTGAATACCAGAAAATTTAGATCACTGTCTTAATTTGACAGAGATCATTCTCTCTGTCTTTTAATGTTTCAATCCCTCCCTCATAAAATACATTCTCTATACGGCCCCCAAATGTTATTTCATTACAATATCAGCTCAAAGTGCAGAATCTCATTATCTAAGTAAGATTCTAGGGTAGGTAAGACTACTAAGGTGTCCTTCTGAAGCCCTCAAGTGTAGTTATGCATGTACATACCACACCATGGAGTGAGGATGCATGGAAATTTGTGCACGGTCTCTTTTAGACCTTGCTTTTACTTTACCATATGTCTTTTCTCTTTGCTAATTTTAATCTAAATCTTTCACTGTAATAAATTGTAACTATTAGTGTAACAGCTTTTTCTAACTCCTGTGAGTCCTTCTACTAAAACAGCAAACCTGAGGGTGGTCTTAGGGACCCGCAACACCTGTGTACAACATTTTGCTTGCAAATCTCTTTAGCTGTATTAGCTAATTAGGCATGCTTCCTACATTTTATCTTCCAGAAGTAGATATTGTATTTTGCTAAGCTCTCTGCCTCTTCTTAACAAGTATGTCCCTTCTTCCAGTTTCCAATAGCATGTTCCTAATTTCCTTTTGAGTCCTTCCTGGAAATTTCCTCAACCTTCACATTTTTACTAACAGTCTTTCCAAAACAATTATTATTTATCTAACACTCACTTGAAATTTATTTCAGCTTCCATGTACTGCCTGATTCCTAAGCCATCTCACATATTTAGGTATTTGTTAGAGTGTTACCTCGTGTACCAAAATCTGTATTAGTTGTCCATAAAAATTTTTCCAAAATATAGTGGCTTGAAACAACAAATATTTATTATCACATAGATTTTTAGAGTCAGAAATCCAGGCATGGCTTAACAAAAGTCCTCTGGCTGTGAGTTTCTCAAAAGTTACACTCTACATGTTGGCTGGAACTGCAGTCTTCTCAAGATTTATGTGTAGAATGTGTGTATAAGGAAACTAACATGGCTGTTGGCAGGCAGTGCTCACTGGCTGTTGATCAGTTACATCAGTTCCTTGCCAGTCAGGCCTCTTCATAGGGCCACTCAAACATGGTATATATTACTTGTTTTAGAATGAGGCATGATAGAGCAGAGTCAAAAGTGGATGAGAGAGAGAAACAACAAGAGAGAGAAATGATGAGAGAGAGAGCCAGATGGAGACCAGAGTCTTTTTGTAACCTAATCTTCAAAGTGACATTTCATCACATTTGTTATGCTCTATTCATTAGAAAGGAGTCATTAGGCCCAACCCATACTCAATGGGAGAAGATTACACAAAGTTGTATATATACCAGCAGACATGGATCACCAAGGCCATACTAGAGGCAATCTACCATATATAACTAGACCAGGAAAAATGAGAGGAGACAGACACAATCATCAATATCAGAAATGAGGAACTACAATTTTCATAGAAATAAAATAAGAGAATATTATGAAAAAATTATGCCAATAAATTTAACAATTGATATAGTTTGGATTTGCATCCCCACCCAAATCTTCTGTCTACTTGTAATCCTCAGTATTGAAGAAGGGGCAGGTGGGAGGTGATTGGATCATGAGGGTGGACTTTCCTCTTGCTGCTCTGGTGATAGTGAATGAATTCCCACAAGATCTGGTTGTTTAAAAGTATGTAGCACCTCCCACTTCTCTCTCTCTTCCTCCTTCTCTGGCCATGTGAGATGTGCCTGGTTTCTTTTTTATTAAATTATACTTTAAGTTCTGGGGTACATGTGCAGAACGTGCAGATTTGTTACATAGGTTACACATGCCATAGTGGTTTGCTGCATCCATCCCCCCATCATCTACATTAGGTATTTCTCCTAATGTTATCCCTCCCCAATCCCCCCTCACCCCTTGCTATCCCTCCCTTAGCCCTCCACCCGAAACAGGCCCTGGTGTGTGATGTTCCCCTCCCTTTATTCATCTGTTCTCATTGTTCAACACCCACTTATGAATGAGAACATGTGGTGTTTGGTTTTCTATTCTTGTGTCAGTTTGCTGAGAATGATGGTTTCCAGCTTCATCCATGTCCATTCAAAGAACATGGACTCATCCTTTGTTATGGCTGCATAGTATTCCATGGTGTATATGTGCCATATTTTCTTTATCCTGCCATGATTAAAAGTTTTCTGAGGCCTCCCCAGTCATGCTTCCTATATAGCCTGTGGAACTGTGAACCAATTAAACCTCCTATCTTTATAAATTACTCTGTCACAGGTAGTTCTTTGTAGTCATGCAAGAATGGACTATTGCAACCATTTATATCAAAAGAACACGTTTCTTGAAGGACAAAAACTATCTGCCATGCTCTAAATGTTTATGTCCGTCAAAAATTCATCTGAGTTGAAATTGAATTTCCAATGAGATAGCATTAAGAGGTGGGGTCTTTGGAGCTAGATTATGTTATTGGAGCCCTCACGAATGGGATCAGCTCCCCATGGAACCTGTTTGTTCCTTTTACTGTGTGAGGGCACAGCAGGAACATGTGGTCCATAATGTAAGGTTCTGTAACAATTCCTTTTATTTGATAATATTTCACTGAATGAATATGTCACAAGTTATTATTCACCTATGATAGACATTTGTATCATTTAAAGTTTTGTCATTACAATGCAGCTAGTGAGTCCTTCTGTACATGTCGGTGTATTTGTGAAAGACATATAAAATTATGGTATCATATGGAATAAGCACTATCAACTGTGTATCCCATAATGTAAAATGTACTGATATGTATTTTCTTTTTTAATTTGTGTATTCATATGTTAATATTTATCAAGCATAAATAATGTGTCTGCCACTGTTCTAGGACCTCAGAAAACATTAGTTAACAAAACAAACTAAAAAATGTATGCCTTTCTAAAGTTTACATTTTATTCCTCAACAGCAGTATTTGAAGGTTTTTATGATTATAGTGTTGCCTGTTTTATTTTTTGACAATGTAGATAGTGTAAAATATAATGCCATTTTGTGTTTCTAAACAGAAGAACATATTGTGTTTTAAAAACATTTTATAAAATAGCTTTATTCAGAAGCAATTTACATGCATTTAATTGCACATATTTAAAAGTACAATTTGATAAGTCCTGACAGAAGTATATACCCAAAAGGGGAAAGAAAAAAGGAAGGGAAGGGGAGGTGAGGGGAGTGGGGGGAAGAGGAGGGGCAAGAAACTACAATTTATATCACACAGTTAATTCAAAACATAATTCAAGTGGTTCTCAGACTTAAATGTAAAACATAAAATGATAAAATCTCTAAAAGAAAATGTAGAGGAATGTCTAACTTAGGCAAAGATTTTTAATAACAAAAGTGTTTTCTTAAAAGAACAAATCTATAAGTTAAATTTTACTAAAACTTTTAAAACACGTTCTGTTATGGATGCTGTTAAAAAATTAAAAAGACAAGCTAAATAGCAGAAGAAAATTTTGCTAGGATATATCTGATTTTTAGAAAACATGTACTTAGAATATACAAAGAAGACTCAAATCTCAATAATAAGATAATTGCCAACTCAGTTAAAAAAGGGGCAAAGGATTTAGAAACTTCATTAAAGATATATAGCTGCAAATAAGCACAAAGAGATTCTCAACATAATTAGTCATTAGGGAAATAAAAACTAAAACAACAATGAGATACCACTACACATTTAGTAAAATTTGTAAAATTTAAAGTATCTGACCACACCAAAAACACCAAGTGTCTGTGAGAATCTGGAGGAATTTGAACTTTTATGCTCTACATTTGGGAATGGAAAATGGTACAGCCATTTTGGAAAACAATTTGGCAGTTTCTTAGAAGTTAAACATAGACATACCATATTATATAACATATCCACATTATCTGCTTCTATTTATTTGCTAATGGAAATGAAAGCACATGTCTATACAAAGACTTGTACCCCACATGTTAACAGCAGCTTTGCTGGTAGTAGACAAAATATAGTAACAACTCAAATGTCCATCAACGGGTGGATAAATAAAGTATTAAATCCATACATTAAAATATTAATCAACAATAAAAAAAGAACTATTGAAACGTGCTACAATGTTGATAACTCTAAAAAAATTATGCTGAGTGAAAAAATATAGACAAAAAGGTACACATTATATGATTCCATTTATATAACATACCAGGATGTGCAAATTATCTTACAGTGAAGCTTATCAATAGTGGAATCACGAGAAGATAGACAGTGGTGACCTAAAGGAATTTCAAAAGTGCATGAGGAAATGTTAAGGGTGATACATACGTTCATTATCTTGTTTCTTGTGATGGTGTGATGGATTTTGTCAAGGCTTATCAAATCATACATTTTAAATATGTGCAATTAGATACATATAAGTTTTTTTTGAATAAAGTTGTTTTACAAAATACTTCAGAACACAATATATTCTTCTGTTTAAAAACACAAAATGGCATGACTTATACTAACTAGATTGGCAAAACATAAAAACAGGCAACACCATAATCATAAAATATTTTCCATACTGCTGTTTGATCAAGAGAATGTAAGCTGCATGAGGGCATATGTTTTTCAGTTCTTTTGTTCACTAATTTTTCCAAGGTCCTAGAATAGTGACAGGCATATCATTTATGCTCAATTACTACTAATTTAACATATAAATAAACAAGAATGAACCACGTATCAGTGCATTTTACATTATAGGATATAAAATTGACAATGCTTATTCCACATGATCCAATAATTTCATGTCCTGTACTTGCACAAATATACCAACAGAGATATACAAAGCATTCACTAACAGCAATGTTATAGTAAAAACTTCAAATGATACAAATGTCCATCATAAGTGAATGATAACTTCTGACATATTTAGGCAATGACATACTATAAAACAAATAAAAGGAGTTATTACAGAACCACACGTCAGTATGGCTAAATCTCAAAAATAAAATAAGAATGAAGGAGACAGTAGCAAATATGTGCAATATGATGCCAGTGGCATAAAAGTAGAGAAAATTCCTGATACATTTGCTTTACTATTAAAATGGCAAAACATACCATTGCAAAAGAAACATAACAAGCTGTAACTCAGAACTGTGGTTACTCTTGAGGTAGAAAGGTGTAGGAACCGGCAAAAAGCACAGACTTTAATGTTCTATGTAACTGTGTGTATTTAGCTTGCCCTATTATTTGTACCTTATTTATCTTCATTGTGTTTGTTATTTTATATATATCAAATATTCTAAAAACCAAGTTATGCCGAAAAATAATAAGGAAATAGGAAAACAGGGAGTTTCATGCATGAGTGTCAGCCCCTAGAGTGAGCATGTGGGGAGCTGAGTTCTGGTGTGTGTTTGTGGTGGGAGGCATAGAGCAGTGTGAAGGGCTAAACTGAGGAGGCTTTAATCGCTCTGCCAACACTCAAATTAACTTCACTGTCTCTCCCAAGATTCATTTCAATGTTTAAGAGAACATCCTTTTTTGTTTGATTTTGTCCTGAGGGTAATAATCTGGTTCTCTTGGTCAGTAGGGCAGGGTTACATGAGAGAAATAGGAAGTATTGTGTTCTCTGTACAGATCTTTAATTAATCCCTTTTCTTTACCACTGTTGGAGTTCCAACAGGCAGAAGAACTCCCTTGGCCAACAGGAGAATGTTTCTGGTTTCTACTCTTCGAGGTTATGCTTTTTTCTTTTCTGTTTTCTGCTGTTAGCACTCCTTTATATAACTCATTTCACACAGATTTATTGAGACCTCAATTTCTTTGATATTTCTGTTCCCCTTTCTTTATAGAACAGACTTTAAAAAATCTATATCCTACAAATTTAAAAGTATAACTAGAGGGAAAAACTATAAATGTATATGTTCAATCTTCCATCTTGAACTAGATTTCTATCATTATTTTCCAATGTAAACACACACACACACACACACACACACACACACACACACACACACACACACAAAGAAATACCAAATCCAAATAGACATGATGTTTTGAATAATTAGCTGATTTGAATCATCTTTTACTCTTTAATAGACTAATGAAGAATTGACCACAGAAAGTTGCAATTTTTAGTGTTTGCCTTCTACTGTGTAACTTACCCTAAAATAAAAGCCATTAAGAGCAGTTTGTTCCAGTTTCTTAAGTCACTAGTTCAAATCAATTATTTCTGCTTTGTATGAAGAGTATGTATCTGACTAAAGATGGCATGTGAGGAAAACTTGATTTTCACCAACTGAGGGAGAGTGAGAAAATATATAAACCAACTTTACATAAGCATATAGTAAAGATTTAGAAATGACCAGAAGAGGTTCCAGCTGACAAAGAGACAATGGTCTATATTCATTTTCAGTGAAGTGGCTACATTTTAGCTGAGTTGCTTTGGATCTGAACACTCAGTATCACAGCAAAATAAGTTACACCAAGCAAGGCTCAAGTGGATCTCATGCCCTGAGAGAAGGGTAAACATACTTGTAGTTGAGATGACACTGAAATACGATATGCTTCTCTTTACTTTCTAAAGCATTTTAAACTGTTTAAACTTTCCAATGTAAAATTGAGGTCTTTGACTGGGTATGGTTGCTCACACCTGTAATCCCAGCACTTTGGGTGGCTGAAGCAGGCAGATGGCTTGAGCTCAGGAGTTTGAGACCAGCCTGGGCGACATGGTGAAACCGATCTCTATAAAAAATACAAAACAATTAGCCAGGCATGGTGGTATATGCCTGTAGTCCCAGCTACTTGGGGACCAAGGTGGGAGTATAACGAGCTCAAGAGGTTGAGGCTGCAGTGAGCCAGGATCACGCCACTGAACTCCAGCCTGGGTGACAAAGGAGAGCTTGTCTCCAGAAAACAAACAAACAATAAAACAAAAAAACAATGAAATTGAGGCATTTGATACCAAGGTTATTCATATCTGGGTCTAGTGAAACGATTTCCCTGGCAGGTAATTGTGTAACCAATAATACGGTGGTCGCCAAACTTTTTGGCACAAGGGACTGGTTTGGTGGAAGACAGTTTCTCCATGGATCAGGGTTGCAGGGGTTGGACTCAAGTGCATTATGGTTACTGTATACTTTATTTCTATTATTATTACATAGTAATATATAGTAAATAATTATATAACTCACCATAATGTAGAATCAGTGGGAGCCCTGAGCTTGTTTTTTTGCAACTAGACAGTCTCATTGGGGGCGACGGGAAACAGTGGCATGTGAAGTATATTGCTTATGTCCAGTCTACTCTATAACCTTGTTTCAGTTGCTGTTACTGCAGAAAACCCTGCTTCACAAAGATAGGATGTTGGAAATGGAAGTAGGGTTTTCAGTGCTTTTGTGGCAATCTCAGGATATTCCATCTTGACTTTAATCCTGAATGTATGGGCTTTGGAAATTGTCTTAAACATACTTTTATTGCTATCAGTTGTGATCTCAACCAGTTGATCCTCTTCTAGCATGGACAAACTTGATTCACCTGGCTTATTAACAAATGGGTCATTGATCCATTCCTTCCCAGTTGAGAGGTCTTATGTGTTTTGGAAGTAATGCTCAAACTCATTTCAAAGGTAAGGTGAATGATCATGCACCATCTGGGAGCAAGAAGGCCCTGGCTTAGTATCTTTCAAAATCTCTGCTAATGTTTGAAACATATCAAAAATCCCAATGTTCATTCATTGTCCTCATAATTGCAGTTTGGCTTTGAATGCAGCCACTTTATCTGCCAACCTATACACAGTTGTCATTCTTCTCTGAAGTGACAGTTTGAGTTTCTTGAGCAGGTTGAATATGTCACACAAGTAAACAATTTTTGCGACTCATTCTGTGTCAATGAAACGTGCTGCCAGTGATGACTATTTATCTAAAAGAAATCTCTGGAGTGGCACTCATAACTCAAAAGCTCTGGCTAGTAATCTACTTTTAAAAAGCCATCTCACTTCTTTGTATAAGAGAAGATGCGTGTGCCCTGCGTCCATCTCTTCACACAGCTGCACTAACAGATATGAGTTAATGGAATGTACTTTAATGTGGTTAATACTTTTAACCACATTCCGCAAAACGTTAAGTTAGGTGACATTTTTTGGCTAGCCTGCATTTTTCTGTGGATGACACAGTGTATGGACTCACATCCAGAAGCGATGTCTTTGACCTGAGTAGGGAAATAAGAAAGCAATCCAGTCATGGCAGCCACTCAGTTCATGTAAATACTGACATAAAATGACAAGCTCAGTTTTCCTGATATGTAATCATTCAAAGACTTAATAGTGCTGCAGCTGTGGTGTTGGTTGGCAACAAAAGTGCACATAACATATCGTCATGAACATCCTCCTGAAAAATATATCACACAAAAGCAAGCATTGTTGCCTCATTGTCAGCATTGCATCGGTAGATTTGTCAATCCGGATTGCATATTACAATGACTCAGTCATTCCCTCTAACAATTGTGCCTTAATATCCTCTGCTATTTTATCAATTCATTTGGTTATGGTTCTAGCTGAAAGAGGAACACGTGCTGCCTTTTTAATTGCTGCCTCTCCTAAAAGTTTATGATATATGTCCTTGGCAGCAGGCAAGATCAACTCTTCACCTATAGTAAAGGGCTTCTTAGCTTTAGCAGTGCAGTTAGCCAATAGGAATGATGCTCTCAGTGCAAGTACATTTGATGAAGTGGTGGCCTTCAATAATTGCTTCTGTTCTTTGGGTTCACATTTTTTCTTTTGAAAAACTCCAAAGACCTGTCTTTTAATGTAGGGTGTTTGGTCTCCATGTCACAAAGCAGTTTTGAAGGTTTCCTGGCATCATTGGATAGGCAGTTGCCACATATTATACAAAGTGGGTGATATGGTTTGACTATGTCCCCACCAAAATCTCATGATCTGCCCTTGTACCCCAGAACCTAAAGTCCAATAAAAAATATATAAATGTAAAAAATTTTATATTGTTTTATCTCATATTATTTATGTCCAATTCTTTCAAATAAACTGAATCACTAGCAATCTGTTCCCTTATTAATAGAGAACAAAAGACAGATATGAATATAGTACCATCTATTAAATAAATGATTGACTAACATGTTCAACCTGAAGTCAGAATTCATGTCTGTCCTAGATCTAGCACTGTCTGAGTCATAAAGAGCAGGTCATTTATTTTTCCACATGTGCTTACCCTTTTCTCTGATTTACAAAATATTGGTAAGTGACAGATCTTATGTTTTTACATTTGAAGCTGATCATTCTAATGATAGCAACATAACATCTTAGTTACAAACGACAATGCTGAAGGGACCACACACTGGTTCAGGACTCGACTCTACCACTTGCAAGCTCTGTAACTTTAGCAAGTTACTTAGCCTCCCCATGCCTCAGTTTCTTTATATACGTAATGCAGAAAATTACAGAAAATCCTTGTAGGGTTACTTCAAAGACTTAGTGGCTACTATATGTAAAGCAGTTAGAAAAAATCTTGGCACATAGGAAATATTATAAAAGTGTTAAAAATCATTTTGTTTTAAAGTTTAAGTTTTGTGATAAGTAATCCTCTAATACATAACAATTTCTTTAGACTTGGTTATTAAATAAAGTTTATTGTATATTCTAATAATCTGGTTTATAGTGATATCTTACATTTACCATTCATAGATATCCTAGTGTCAAAGAGTTAGAATACCGATACATAAGATTAACTCTATAATTAAGCTACATACGAAAAAGATTCAGCTGATATTTAAATAATTAAACAATTGCTTGAAAAGTTATTATTTTAAGCAGGAAGAATTATTAAAAGGGGCACAAATGGTCTGCTATATTTAAGAAACTGCTAAGATTTTTGTAGAAACCCCTCCTCTTGTGGTTATATAAAACAGAAATCCAAATAAATCATTATAAGACTATTAGGCTGTTTCACTGAACCCAAAAGACTAGGTTGGGGCTAAATAATGACAAACCGAAGACTGGGACACATAAATGCACTCCATCTGGTGTCACTGCTTTCTTCTTCCTGTTTTATTCTACTTTTCTCTAGACCAGCTTTCTTCACATGGCAAAGAAATATGGTTAATAAAAATTTGCAAAATGTAAATATTGACTCTTTTAAAAACAACTGAAGAGAGTGTCGCTCAATTCTCTAGATCCTCAAACAAAAATATTAAAAAAAAATTTTATTCACCTAGCTTGGGATAGTTGCCCAAACATGGGCCAAACAGCTATGGTCCATGCATGGGATTTCAGAGCACAAACTCATTGCTTTCCTACAGCCAAGCATGTGAGAATGACCAGAAAGGCGATGGGGGGGGAAACATATCTGAGAGGAAAGGAGGACGAGCAAAGAGAGAGGCAGCCATGTATGTCCTTTGATCTATCCGTTATATTTGAATATAAATACTTCTCCAAAATAGCGGCAGATGCAGTGACATCTATTTCCATAGTCAAAAATATGGTCCTCACTTTTTCACCTTGTGGATCTTAAAAGAGTAGCTCCAGAGATTCCAAGCAAGCAGCCAATGGTCATTGAGAGTGATAAAGGAGAAAAAAAGAGAAGCAACAGCAGGGTGGGGCAGAGAGAATAAAAGAGAAAAGCAGTAGAAAAGGAGAAGGGAAGTGTAAAGCAAAGAGAAGAGGGAAAAGAGAGGAAGGTGAGAAGTATAAAGTGGATTAAAGAGATGAGCGCTATGAAATGAGGCTTTGATTGTTTTAAGACATTTGCGACACCTGGCTTCAGTGTAAATAGAAGAAGGTGCAGGTGACTGTCATGGACATTTCTCTGATCAAAAAGTAAGGTATTTAGAGAAATATAGTAACTACAACCCCCTCCTCTAATTATACATTATATGTTTTCTTTAATGAGCTAGATATTAAAGTGGGTCCTGGAGATGTGTCACTATGTTAGTCCATATTCTGTTGCTTATAACAGAATACCTGAAACTGGGTAATTTATAAAGAAAATAATTTATTTCTTACAGTAATGGAGGCTGAGAAGTCCAAGGTCAAGGAGTGATCTGCTGAGAGCCTTCTTGCTGATAGGGACTCTCTTCAGAGGTCTGAGTCAGAGCAGGGCCTGGGACAGGGTAATGGAACTAAGCAAGCTGACATTCTAGCTTAGGTCTCTCTTCCTCTTATAAAGCCACTAGTTCTCCTCTCATGATAACCCATTAATTTACTAACCCATTAATTTATGACATTCAAAAGAGCAGAGCCCTCTTAAGGACCCTACCTCTCAATTTTGCCACACTGGGGATTAAGTTTCAACATGAGTTTTGGAGTGGACATTCAAACCATATTAGTCAGTGAATAGATCAGAAAGAATTTCTGTTCTAACAAAGCTTATACTCTATGAAAAAAGGTGAATATTAAATGTATGATAATAATAGCTAAAGAGAATTATATTAAATCTGGTTCTTTTTCATCTCTGCTTCCCTATTGCCTAGCCAATGCTTGAATCACAGAAAGTTCTCAATCATCAATTATTGGCTGAATAAGGTTACTCTGGGCACACTGCCTATGGGGTAGCCCTGCTCTACAAGGAGCGCAAAGAAAAAATTGTTGGGTGAATAAAGAAATAAAATCATGACTTAAATGCTGTTCTCTGAAAGTCTTCTCTAATTTCTCCCAGGAAAAAGGGGCGCTATAGCTCTTTGTTGGTGTGAGTTCCTTAAAGCACTTATCATCATGCTGATGATAATGTTATCTGCTTAAATAACCATGACTAAGTTGAGAGTAACTTTTGTAGATTTTCTATGAATAATGTGAATAAATATCTGCAAATTAACAAATCTTCTGGCATCACTCTTTTATCATTTTATTTTTTGAGACATGGTCTCACTCTGTCACCCCGGCTTGGGTGCACTGAAGTGATCATAGCTCACCGCATATTCCATCTTCCAGGCTCAAGTGATCCTCCCACCTCAACTTCCCAAGTAGCTAGGATTACAAGCCCATGCTATTGTGCCTAGCTAATTTTTTAATTTTTTGTAAAGACAGGGTCTCACTATGTTGCCCAGGCCCGTCTGAAACTCCTGGGCTCAAGCAATCCTCCCCCACTGGCCTCCCAAAGTGTTGAGATTACAAATGTGAGCAACCATGCCCAGTCTTCGAAGGCACTCTTTCTTTACTATTGATCTGAATTGAATTTGACTGTCTTTTAATGGAAAGCTACCCCAGCATTAGTGGAATAAAGTCCTCTTATTCGTTAAGTATTATGCTTTCTGCATATGTTGGATTTTATAATGAGTTAGAAATTTTCTCCTGTATTTTATATAGTAAGAAAGAGTTTGTGTAAGACTGATATTATTTCTCCCTTAAATATTTACTGAAACTTTTTATGTAAAAGTTTATTTAAAAAAATTTTTTAAATTATACTTTAAGTTCTGGGGTACATGTGCAGGGCGTGCAGGTTTGTTACATAGGTATACACAAGCCATGGTAGTGGTTTGCTGCATCCATAGACTTTCCATTTTTTTTAAATAGATCATATACTAATCTTATTTCTTGTATCAGTTTTGGAAAACTTTGAATTGTAAGGAATTTTAAAATGTATTTAAATTGTAAAATTTACTGGTGTAAAGTTATTCCTAGTACCAGTTAATTATCACTTTAACAATTATAGACACTGTGTTGCCTTTGTCAGTGATTTTACAATGATAATGTGTTTTAGATTCACATTTTTTTATTTATATTTTTTAAAAATTGTGATTTTTAAAAAATTAGTCCTGTAGGAATTCATAAATTTATTAATTGTTTGAGAGGATATAATTTGGGCTTGGAGATATTCTCTATTAGATATTCATTTCAATGCCTTATTATTGTTTTATTGTACTTCCTTTGCACTGTATTTACCATGCTCTTTGTAAGTTCTGGAGATAAAAATTGAAATCATTGGTTGTATCTTTTTAATAATACACTTATTACTATTTTTTTTTTAGATTTCTTAATTTTACTTCAATAGGTTTTTGGGGAACAGGTGGTGAATAAGTTCTTCAGCGGTGATTTCCGACATTTTTGTGCACCCATCACTTAAGCACCATTTCATTTTTGAAAATGTTTTATCTTTGTGTCTGCTTGATATACATTTTCATTAAAATGATGTTCAAACTATTTTCTAATCTCTATTGTTCTATTCTTTTGACCCATGGGTTATTTAGAAGTGTACTGCTTAATTTCCTAGAAGCTGAGAACTTCATTATTGATTTTAAACTCATTTCACTAAGGTCAGAAAATACACTCTGAGCTCTTGAGATGCCCTTAATAATTCAGAGTAGGTCAATTTTGGTAAAAGCTACACATAGATTTGAGAATAATATGAGTTTTGTCATTGTCAGATTTAGTTTCCAAATATATCAATTAGGTCAGTTTATCAATTGTGTTTTTCAAATTTTCAAAAAGTCACTATTTCATTATTTTATACTGTCGGCAAATGTATGTTAAATTCTCCCATTCTGATTATGGCTTTATCTAGTTCTGTTTTTAGCTGTCAGATGCTGTTTTATCTATTTAACTATGTTACTGGGTGATACAGATTTTAATTGTTTTATCTTTCTGGTGAAATAACTGTTTAATACATTTTAAAAGTTCTGGGAATTTGTAGTGGTATGACCTAACTTTAACTGCTTTGCCTTATGGCAGTACATCTACTTGCTCGGCAATTTTAAAAAATCATTTTACTTTCAAACTTTCTGAGCCTGTTTTTTTTTTAAGCAGGGTCTGGTCTGTCACTCAGGCTGGAGTGCAGTGGCGTGATCTTGGCTCACTGCAACCTCCGCCTCCCAGGGTTCAAATGATTCTCATGCCTCCGTCTCCCAAGTAGCTGTAGCTAAGATTACAGGCATATGCCACCATGCCCTACTTTTAGGATAGCCCCAAAGTGCTGGTATTACAGGTGTGAGCCACTGCACCCAGCCAAACTTTCTGAGTCTTTTTGGGGGAAGGTTAGAATTAAAGTTTAACCTATATGCTATAGTTTTAGATTTTTAAGTTCTCATCTTATTATTATATGGCTTTTATCTTTAGTGATGATAAATACTGTAGCTCCTTGGAACATAATTTTCTCCTCTTGGTTAGTTTTAAGATTCTTGTCTTTGTCAGCAATTTCACTATGAAGTGCTTTAGATTCACTGAGCTTCTTGAGTCTCTTTGGTTGATATCATCTTTCAGTTGTATACAATTTTTTTATTATTTTAAATATTACATTTGCCACATTTTAAAAATTTTCCTATCCTGCTGGGACTCCAGTAACATATATTTTAGGATCTCCAAATACTCATATAGTTGACCGTGTCCCACACGTATCTTGTGACCTCATCTGTTTTTTCTATTCTTTTCATTTTTGTTTTTCTAGCCCACAATACAATTCCATCAAACTGCCTTAAATTTACTGACATGATTTCTGCTGTTATTAGTCTGCTGTTAATCTCACATAATGAGATCATTATTTTGGACATAGTAATTTTGGAGTTTGTGAATGTCCATTTAATTTTTTTATAGATTCCATTTTTTGTTGAAATCCTGTATCTTAAAATTCATTTTTTTCTTATTTTTCTCTGCTTTTAATATTAATAAAGTTATTTTACAGTTCCTATCTACTATTTCTAATATTTTAACCATGTGAATCTGTTTCTATTATCTATTTTTCTCTTGGTATGCCTAATAAGTTTTGACTGAACACTAGGCATAGTATAAACAAATTCTAGAGGTTCCATAATCATATTATCCAGCAAAGTGAGTTCTTTCTTTCTTCTGCTAAGCAAATGAATTGATGGACTTGTTGCATTTAAGTCTAAAGAAAGACTGAGATGAGTTGAATCCAGTTTACAACTTTGCTAAAATGAAGAGTAGTCCTAATTTTCTCCTGTTCTTAGATGTTGCTCTTCCTGCTTTCAACTGGTAAGTTTCAGTTGATCCCTGGTCTTTTGAGCACCATTAAACTACAATAAATCTTATTATTCTTTTCATAAATCTTCAGCTTATCTGACTACCCAAAGCTTCTGAACTGGGCAAATGTCTGGCAGGGGAAACCAGCTGCTTGTTGAATCTACACAAATGAATTTTGTCACTTCGAATCCGTGTGACTGCCAAAAGTTCTGCTGGCTTCTCTGTTCTGGCAGCACATCTGTCCAAGCTCAGATCCTTACCTCTCACAATTGGCAAATATCCCTCATAGAAAAACAGTTGTATGTTATTAGCTAGTGTTTAAAAGCAACTCTCAGCTACATTTGAACAGTTGACTTTTGTTGTTTATAAAACTTTTGTAAGTTTCTTGAGTGTGGGGGTGGTATTTTTGTCTACTACAAATAACTTCAACCTACCTAAAAAGTTTCATTTTTTGTTTTGTTTTGTTTGAGACAAGGTCTCATTTTGTCACCCAGGCTGGAATATATTAGCACAATAATGACTCATTGCAGCCTCAACTTCCCAGGCTAAAGCAGTCCTCCCACCACAGCCTTCTAAGTACTTGGGACTACAAGCATTTACCCCCACATCTGGCTATTTATGATTATTAGATTTTTTTTTTTTTGCAAAGACGAGATCTCACTCTCTTGCCAAGGCTGGTCTTGAACTCCTGGGCTCAAGTGGCCTCCCAAAGTGCTGGGATTATTGGCAAGGGCCACTGTGCCCAGTCAAAACTGCTTCTTATTATGAAAAAAACAATCGCTCAAACTCCACTCTACCCCCACAAAATTCCAGTAGGTACAGTATACTTCTCAATATTTCTACAAGTCACTAGGTGTGAAATGTAATGTGGGGAGAAATTGAAAGATGTATTAGTCTGTTTTCACACTGCTGATAAAGACATACCTGAGATGGGATAATTTATAAAGAAAAAGAGGTTTAATGACATGGCTAGGCAGCCTCACAATCATGGCAGAAGGTAAAAGGCACAGGTTACGTGGCAGCATGCAAGATAGAATGAGAAACCTTGTGTAGGGAAACTCTCCTTTATAAAACCATCAAATCTCATTAGATTTACTCACTGTCAGGTGAACAGCATGGGAAAGACCCACTCCAATGATTCAATTACCTTTCACCAGGTCCCTCTCACAACACATGAGAATTATGGGAGCTAAAATTTGAGATGAGATTTGCATGGGGACACAGCCAAACCAAATCATACCACCCAGAATCTGTGTCCTCACATTTAAAAACCAATCATGTCTTCCCAATAGTTTCCCAAAGTCTTAACTCATTTCAGCATTAACTCAAAAGTCCATAGTCCAAAGTCTCATCTCAGACAAGGCAAGTCTTTTCTGCCTATTAGCCTGTAAAATCAAAAGCAAGTTAATTACTTTCTAGATATTTTGGGGAAACAGGCACTGGATAAATACATCAATACAAATGGGAGAAATTGGCCAAAACAGTGGGGCTACAGGCCCCATGCAAGTCTGAAATCCAATAGGAAAGTCATTAAACCCGAAAGTTCCAAAATGATCTCCTTTGACTCCATGTGTCATATCCAGGTCACTCTGATGCAACAGGTGGGTTTCTACAGCCTTGGTCAGCTCTGACCCTGTGGCTTTGTAGGGTACAGCTTCCCTCCTGGCTGCTTTCACAGGCTGTCTTTCAGTGTCTTCAGCTTGTGAGGTGCACAGTGCAAGCTGTTGGTGGATCTACCATTCTGGGGTCTGGAGGACAATGGCCCTCTTCTCACAACTGCCCTAGGCAGTGCCACAGTGGGGACTCTGTATGGGGACTCTGACACTATGTTTTGCTTCCACACTGTCCTAGCAGAGGTTCTCCATGAGGGTTCTGCCCCTGCACCAAACTTCTGCATGGACATCCAGGCATTTCCATACATCCTCTGAAAACCAGGCAAAGATTACCAAACCTCAGTTATTGAGTTCTGTGCACCCACAGGCTCAACACCAAGTGGTGTTCCAAACACTTATGCTGCCATGTGGGAGTTGCCAAAGCTTGGCGCTTGCACCCTTTGAAGGCACTACTTAAGCTATGTCTTGTCCCCTTTAGCCATGGCAAGAATGGCTGGGACACAGGATACCAAGTCCCTAGGCCTAACACAGCAGGGGGCCATGGGCCCAGCCCACAAAAACATTTCTTCCTCCTAGGCCTCAGGGAATGTGATGAGAGGGGCTGCCTCACAGATCTCTGATATGCCCTGGAGACATTTTCCCATTGTCTTAGTGATTAACATCTGGACTCTTTGTTACTTATGCAAATTTTCGCAACCAGCCATCTTGAATTTCTCCTAAGAAAGTGGGGTTTTTTTCTATTGCATCATCAGACTGCAAATTTTCCAAACTTCTATGCTCTGTTTCTCTTTTAAAACCGAATGCTTTTAACAGCACCCAACACACCTTTCCAATGCTTTGTTGCTTAGAAATTTCTTCCATCAGATACCCTAAATCATCTTCCTCAAGGTTAAAGTTCCACAAATCTCTGGGGAAGGGGCAAAAATGCCACCAGTTTCTTTGCTAAAACATAGCAAGAGTCACTTTTGTTCCAGTTCCCAACAAGTTTCTCAACTCCTTCTGAGGTCACCTTAACCTGGACTTCATTCTTCATATAACTATCAACATTTTGGGCAATGCCATTCAACAAATTGCTAGGAAGTGCCAAACTTTCTCACATTTTCCTGTCTTCTTTTAAGCCCTTCAAACTGTTCCAACCTCTACCTGTTACCCACTTCCAAAGTCGCTTCTGTATTTTTGGGTATCTTCACAGCAGTGCCCCAGTCCTGTTACCAATTTACTGTATTAGTCCCTTTTCAAACCATTGATAAAGACATACCTTAGACTGAGTAATTTATACAGAAAAAGAAGACTAATGAACTCACAGTTCCATGTGGCTGGGGCAGCCTCACAATCATGGCAGAAGGTAAAAGACATGTATTACATGGTGGCAGGCAAGATAGAATGAGAGGGCTTTTATGGGGAAACTCCCCTGTATAAAACCATCAGATCTCATGAGACTTACTCACTCTCCTCAGAACAGCATGGGAAATGCCCACCCCCATGATTCAATTACCTCCCATTGCCTCCCTCTCACAACATATGGGAGGAACTTGTTCATGTTGCTAGAATTCCCTTTACTCCTTTTAAAGAAATACTTTTTTTCCATCTTCTCTCATCTTTAAATTTGCCTCTTCCTCACTCCCATTTTTGATTAGCATTTTTCTTCTGAGACATTTGGTAAAAACTAAAAATTTATCTTTGTATTTTATGTAGAATATATAACTCTCCATCTCTTCCTTAACAATCCAACTTCTCCTCTACCTTTCTTAATCAAAAAACCGAATAGTATCCCAAAGAAAATAATAGTTTGTTCTCCTGTTTTCCTTGAACAATTTTCAAATGGAAGCTAATATTTAAAATAGTGTTTTTTTGAGATATCTGTATACTAGTGCAGAGAAAAGTAATATGTAATCATGGAGTCTCTGCCCCAAAGATGGCTAATGTTGCTGATATTAAGAAAACATAAACCATTTTTTTAAATAGTTTTTTTTTATTTACCAAATTCAAACAATTGCATTGAGTTTCTTTTGATAGTCAATGCTTTTTAAATGGCAAAAACTGGGTAATGAGAAATTTACACAGATCAGTTTTACTTGGGCACATATTGGAAGAGATTATTTTGGTGTTAGCATTATTTAAAATCTGAGGGTTTGTGTTGCATCCTGAATCTACCATTCATTGGCTATGTCACCTTAGGTAATAAAAGAATACTTGTTCTTTTTGAATCTCTCTTTCCTTAAATGAAAAAATAGAATTAAAATGACAAACGCTGATGGGTTGTTATGAGGTATAAATGCAAAATCATTTACTCATTTATCCTTTATTTCATGATTACTTTGAGCACTGTGTTGAATGGTTTGAAAAGAGATGTAAAATACACAGTTCCAGGTCTGAAGGTGTTCAGGGCATAGTGAGAGAAATGGAGATGCAGATACATGATTACAACTCAATGTGATAAATGCCATAGCAGAAGCAGGCTTGAGATGTAAAAGAAATCTACGAAAGGACTGTCTAAGACAGCCAGCAGGGGAGAGCAGAGAAAATTGAGATGTGAAATCAAACACAAAAGTTGGGAAAATAAATTGAAGGTAGAAGGTTCTGTTTGTGTAGAGGCCTGTTGCATAAGAGCACATGGCATTTTGAAGGACTTACAATTCAATCAATATTACTAGATTATTTTCATCTAAAATTAGGAGAGATGATTCTAGAGAGGGTTGGGTCCAAATGCTAAAACCCTTGGGTGCCATGCTAAGGGATTTATCCTTTTGTCATCAAGTCAATGGGGAGCCACAAAAAGATTTTCAGAAGGATCAGATTTGCATTTTAGAAGAATCTTCACATTTTTGTTAAATGCTCAGTTGTGATTATATAAATGATAATCTCTTTGCTGTAACTAAATTCATGGCTTTGCAAAAGATTAAAGTTAATTAGAGAAAGGACCCATGGAATAGCCTCATTAGCCTAAAAATTTGCCAGTCACATTTCTGTTATCTTTGACTAAATACTGAAGAATTAAGTATTAATACTAAAAAAAAATTAAAATTACAAACGCTGATGGGTTGTTATGAGGTATAAACGCAAAATCATTTACTCATTTATCCTTTATTTCATAATTACTTTGAGCACTGTGGACATTAAGCTCCATGAACTATTAAAAATCAGTGAATTTTCATGCTATTCTTATAGTAAGCTACATACTCTATACCAAAATTCTGCACATTTTATCTTCCTTCAATACTTCTAAAATATCAAACTCTGAGTCCCTTCAAAAAATAAACATCATGAGACTATCATATAGGGTGGAAGAGGGCATAAATGTTGGATAAACCAAAGTCAGTAAGTAAAAACTAAGTTTTATGGTGGTTCTGTGGATTTTTGTTTCTGCAATGTGCCTAACCTGAACTATCTTTTCTAAGTCGATGATTTTGTCATCCGAGCCCTAAACAAAACCTTTGAAAAACCAACACTTTTTTCTTACCTGCTTTAATATCCTCTCTTAAGATAAAATTATATTGGTTTTACAAGATTTGTTCTGCACACAATATTCATTATTATCTGGTACCTGAGATCATTAAGGTCTTGTCAAAATTGATTGATGATTTGTTCCTATATTTTTCCAGGCATCAAGTTAAAAATGGAAGTTCTGTAACTTCAAAAGTTTTAAGAAGCTCATTTACAAAGGGAGAAAAATATGCATTATTTTTGCCTCTTACTTATTTGAGGGTGAGGAGTACTATAATAATCTCCAATTCTCAAAGGTAATAGCAAAAGAATTTAAAGACTGAAATGCATGACATTCATGTTCCTATAAATGAAAGGATTTAGATTGTTTTAGAGGAGAAATTTCTGTATTAAAAATGTGTTGTGGCTCAAAAAGTGATACCCCAAAGTAAAAGCCTAAGAAGCAACCTCAGACACAAAGTCTCTCTCTAACCTTCTTCTGCCCCCTCTCGCTTGCCTTTTATTCTCCCCAAGGCAAGCCATAGAAAGTAGATTCTCTCTTCCCCAAGGGAAGTCATAAAAACCATACCATTTTTTTCCCCAAAGCCAGCCGTAAAGCCTAAAATCATTACAATAACACCCCCAAAGCTGGCCATAAAGAAATTAAGACTCTCATTCCAGAAGGTCCTACACCAGACCCAGGAGGAAGGAATGCCTGTACCAAGAAAAACTGGGACAGGACTGGCTGAGTTCCCCCACTCAGTCTATTATCATTAGATCAGATTCTTCATATCCAATCATATTTCAACATGGCTGTACATATTTAATTGAACCTAACCATAAAAATGAATAGTTATCCCTGCATCTTGGAGTCTTCATTCTGAAGATTCTCAAGTCACTTAAAACTATGATGCTATAAGGCCGGGTGCGGTGGCTCAAGCCTGTAATTCCAGCACTTTGGGAGGCCAAGGTGGGTGGATCACGAGGTCAAGAGATCAAGACCATCTTGCTCAACATGGTGAAACCCCGTCTCTACTAAAAATACAAAAAATTAGCTGGGCATGGTGGCGCGTGCCTGTAATCCCAGCTACTCAGGAGTCTGAGGCAGGAGAATTGCCTGAACCCAGGAGGCGGAGGTTGCGGTGAGCCGAGATCGCGCCATTGCACTCCAGCTTGGGTAACAAGCAAAACTCTGTCTCAAAAAAAACCAAAAAACCTGTGATGCTTTACTCTTGTTAACCTGCTTTTTTTATAGGAGTGTCAGTCATGACCTCTCTAATTGGAAGGAAAGGGATCGTTCTCTTTCCGCTCCTAAAAAGGATTGCCTCTAATCACAGACTAGCTCAGTTCTGGTTGCTTGATTACAGTTAAAATTTCTTTGCTCAAATTAACATTTATAAATAAAACATTAACGCCTTCATATCTGAGTATCTTTAATATCAGTTTTCTCCCCAACCATCACCCACATCTCAAATTATCTTGTTCTTGATTTATTTAAAGGACTTTTTAAAAGAACATTTATAAAAATAAATGTTTGTTCCTCTTGCTTCTTTGTACATTTGTTTCTGGTTAAGATGTTTGGTTGCTGAAAGATCCATTTCCTAAGAAAGTTTCTAAGTTAAATAAAATTATCTAAACCTTAAGTCATATTTTATAACAGTCAAACATGGAAAATAATCTCAAATCAACATGCTAAGTCTATTAGAAAGTACTAGAAACTTGCTAGGTATAACCATAACAAATGTAGTTCAAACTTTTCTAGCATTACATAGCAGAATTTGGTTAAAATACAAAAACTGCCTTGTTTTAATTTTTTTTGTCATTTTGTTTACTTGTAGTAAAATTAATCCACTAAGCTACATTGCACAGTGACTAGACTCCCTACTGTTTCCTTTCCAAGCTCAAACTCACTTAAGAGATTATAAGCCTCAAATATTGAATACAATTTGCAAATACCACTCAAGCAGCAAGTAGATTCCATAAAAGGAAAAGGCAAATTCTGTCATTTCTATAGAATTATTTTTCTTACTATTAACAGAATGTATCAGCTTTACTTTTTTTGAGGGTCCCACATTTAATTTTTGGTACCATATATTACTTGCTCCATCTGATTTCCTTTCAAAATCTAAAGGCAGTACTTAGAAAAGGTAACGGAATATTGAAAACAAAAACTTTAATTTCTCTATCTAAGTTATAATGGCATGGATTTTTTTTTCCTCATTAAGAATGGTCAATACACCCTTTCTTGAGAAGACGTTTGTAGTTGTTCAAATAAAAGAATGTTCATCAGGTTGTTAGTTTTCTACTGATAGTTTATTATTTATTTCTTAAACTGTAAAATATGCATAATAGCATTTTAACCATTTTTAAGTATACAATGTATTGACATAAAATACATTCAAAATGATATTCAACCATCATTACTATTTATTTTCAGAACTGTTTCATCATGCCAAGCAGAATCTATGTACTCATTAAGTCTTCTTTCTCTTAGCCCTGGTAACCTCTATCATAATTTCTGTTTCTATTAATTTGCCTATTCTAGGTACCTTATATCAAGGGATACATAAATCTTTGTCCTTTTGTGTCTGGCTTATTTCACTTAGCATGTTTTCAAGCTTCATAGATGTTATAGTACATAACAGAATTTTATTCCATTTTAAGTCTGAATAATATTCCATTACAAGTATGTACTATGTTGTGTTTATGTACTCATCTGTTTATCAACATTTACGTTGTTTTCTCTTTTTGGCTATTGTAAATAATGTTGCTGTAAACATTGGTGTGCAAATGTCTGTTTCAGTCTCTGATTTCAATTCTTTTAGATATATATCTAGAATTGCTGGATCATATGGTAATTCTGTGTTTAACTTTTTTAGGAACTATCACACTGTTTCCACAGTGGCTTCATCATTTTACATTTCCATCAGCAATGCACCAAGTTCCAATTTCTCCACATACCCAAAACACTTATTTTCTGTTTTGTTTTGTTTGATAATACCCATCCTAATGGATGTAAAGTGGTATTTCATCATAGTTTTTATTTCCATGTCTCTAATAATTAGTGGCATTCGGTATCTTTTCATGTGTGTATTGGCTGTTTGTATGTTTTATTTGGAAAAATGTTATTCGAGTATTTTGCACATTTTAAATATCAAGTTGTTTGTTGTTGTTGAATTGTAATTCTTTATATATTCTGAATATTAATCTCTTGTCAGACATATGATCTGCAAACATTTCCTTTTCAGTCTCTTAATATTGTATTTTTAAAGATAAGACAAACATTTAAAATTTTGATGAAGTCCAATTTTTTATCTCTTTTTTGTTTTAGCTTGTGCTTTTGGAAAATTAAAATAATTGAACTCCAAATAGTTTTACTGAAAGCAAATTACATATTAGCTTTGTCCAGCCACGTATTGTCAAAAGAGGAGACTAGGTTCAGCTTAGTAGAATTCTTGTATACTTAAAAAATATAAATAAGTTTTTTCGAAGTTTTTAATTGCTCAGTTATTCTTGGGTTTGGGATTGCATATCTAGCTAATCCAGTAGGTGGCTAGAAGTTCTCTCTATGACTTGTTTTGTCCTGCCTCCCACTGGCAATTTTCCCATACATGTCTGGGAGTATTCTAAACTATATCTCAACATCTTCTTCAAAAAAATTAATAACTAGTTTAAAAGTTGCAAGCTACTTAGTATTTATATTAAGCTTTATAAATTTAAAAGGCAACTTCTCCATTATCTTGTAAAGAAGTATTAAGAAATATTTCCTGTCAATCTTACAGGTTATCTTTGCCTTTCATTGTTTTGACAAGCCTATTTTCCAATCCTGGAGAGATAGGAATTAATGTATAGAAAATACATATCTATGCAAATGATTTCTGTTCAAAGAAATGCAAAGTCTGTCTGGTGGAGGTTCAATTTATTGTATTTTCCTAATGGAAGAGGCCAGTTTTGAATCTATTAAGCAAATTCATTTTAGGATTTCTAATGGCTTATAAATATGTCTGCTCTGTTAATTCTGCTTCCTACTAGTTATAACTTTTTTTTCTGATTCTCTTGTTAACTAAAGAGTTAAATAAAATCTTTGACAAATATTTATTTTCAATGAGAGCTATAATTTTGAACATTGAAAAATAGTATTTAATGGCTGGTACAACATTAAAATTGTTCTTTAAAATAGGCAAGATGATATTTTTAGAGAAGTAAATATATTTTTCAAAAATCAATTTAGTTTAATATCTTCTCTATGGCATTTAAAAATTATTATCTGTATCCTATACATCTTTCAAAAGCCAAATTAAGTCTTTTCAAAGTCAAGTTAAACAATTTTTATTCCTCTAAACCCAGAGCTTTATTAGTCAATAATTTATTCAATAAGTAATCTTGCACAGCACTGGATATATATCTCTTTATACAATAGCTAATTTTTCATATATTAATGACTGTTTTTTCAACATGAGTCTATAATTCTTAAACATTGGATTGTATTATAACTCTATTTTTAGTTTTTGGAGGAACCTCAAAACTATTTTTCATGGTAGTTGTGCTAATTTACATCCCCACCAACAGTGCAGGAAGATTCCCTTTTTTTCTACAACTTTGTGAGCCTATGTACCCTAACAATATGTACACCTATCATGTACCCAAAAAGCTTTTGTTATTGTCAAGATTTGGCATCAACCTAAGTGTCCATCAACAGATGAATGGCTAAAGAAAATACAGTACATATATACCATGGAGTGCTATTCAGCCATAAAAAATAATGAGATTCTGTCATTTGCAACTAAATGAATGGAACTAGAGGTCATTATGTTAAGTGAAATAAGCCAGGCACAGAAAGACTAACATATCACATTCTCACTTATCTGTGGAATCTAAAAAAATCAAGACAATAGAACTCATGGAAATAGAGAATAAAAGAATAATTCCAAGAGGCCAGAAAGGGTAGTGTGAGGGGTAGGGGAGACATGGGATTGATGAGCGGGCACCAAAATAAATAAATAAATAAATAAATAAATAAATAGAATTAATAAAACCTAGTATTCAATGGCACGAGGGGATTGCAGCCAATAATAATTTAGTTATACATTCAAAAATAGCAAAAAGGGTATAATCGGATTGTTTGTAACACAAAATAAATGCTTGAAGAAATGAATAACAAATTTTTCATGATATGGTTACTACATATTGCTTACCTATCCAAAATATCTCATGTACCCCATAAATATGTACACCTAGTATGTATCCACAAAAAGTAAAAACAAAAAAAAATGTTGGGGTCTTTGTACTATCTACAACATAATGCTTTGTACAGAATAGACATTTAAATAAGTAGTGATTTGATTGGCTAATTCACTTAATGCCCACAATGTCTGAAAATAGATGCAGGTACAATTCATATCCAAATAAAAATCTGTTAAATAATTACAGAATTATCCAGAGTTCAAAAAATACTACAAACACATCTTAATTCTTTTCATCAAGTTTATATGAAGTGTAACTCATGAAGCACGGACGCCTCTTTAGCTAGCTTAATACACTTTAGTCTTTTTAAAATTCACTTTGCTCTTCTTTTATCTCCATCCTGGAAAAGCCTACAGGACCCCTTAGGGAAGTAATAGCAAGAAATATAAACAATATAAAGATGCGGTATTACATCATAACTGCATTAATTTAACTGTATTACATACTGTACTACAGTAATAATTTTGTAGCCACCTCCTATTGCTATTGCTCAAGAGTTTCCAGTATCTCACTAATCTCCAGTGAGCCTTTTTGTCTATCTACTCAATTGCATATTACAGTGAAAAGTGACCTCTTGTGGTTCTCACGTACTTTTCATAATTTTTAGTAAAATACTCTATGTAATATCCTTGAATAACATGATGACATTGTATGAAGTGGCACTAGCAATGCTGGAAGTGCTTCCAAGAAGAAGAGAAAATTCAGGACATTACAAGAGAAAGTTGTGCCACAGATTGAGACCTGAAGCAGTGGCTGCTCATTATTTTAAAATAAATGAATTCTGTGTAAGGACCACTATAAAAACAAGAAAAGAAAATGTGTGAAGCCATCATTCCAGCTATGCCAGAAAGTACACATTTTGCTAAAGACCTTTTATGTACATGTAAGGACTCCTGTAAGAAAGGCATACCTATGCACTCTAATGTGATTCCAGAAAAAGTGAAGTGATTATATAATAGCTTGAAGCAAAGAAAGATGAAGGATCTAAAGCTGAAGAATATAACGCCAGAAAAGATGGTTTGATAATTTTGGAAAGAGGTTTGGCTTGAAAAAAAAAAAGTCAAGATAATAAGAGAAACAGTTTCTGTTGACCAAGAAGCAAGAGACAAATTTCCAGGCACTCTTAAGAAAATTATATAGAGAAAAGATATCTTCCTGAACCAGTTTTTAACACATACAAAAGTGCCCTATTCTGGGGGGAAAAAGTCACAAAGTACGTTTTTTAATAAGGAAGGGAAGGGAGCATTGAGATTTAAGGCAGGAACGGATAAGCTAACTCTACCGTTGTGTGCAAATGCAGTCGGGCTTATGATCAGGACTACTCTTATCTATAAAGCTGCTAACCACATAGCCTTGAACGGAAAACACAACACCAGCTGCCTGTCTTTTCACTGTACACTAAGAGAACCTGGGCAGTGAGAACCCCTTTTCTGGACTGGTTCCATAGATGTCTTGCCCCTGAAGAAAGGAAATACCTTGTCAGTAAGGGACTGGCTTTTTAAAAGTTCTCTTGATATCGAACAATGTCTCTGATAACCCAGAACCCCGAAAGTTTAACACTGAAAACATCCAAGTGGTCCATTTGCTCCCAAACATGTCTCTTTTTCAGCTACTAGATTAGGGGATCATAAGGACCTTTAAGGCCCATTACACACACTCTCTATAGAAAGGATTACCAACATTATTGAAGAGAACTTTGATAGAGTTTAGAAGGCTTACACCTTTAAAGATGCCATTGTTATAAAAAAAGCTATGAAGGCCATCAAGCACAACTGTGTTCAGACACAGTTTATGAATCCTGTTTATGACTTCACAGGATTTACAACTGAGTCAATTAAGGAAATCGTGAAAGATACTGTAGATATGGAAAAAGAAAAAAAAAAGGTAAGGGCTAAAAAGATTTAAGGTGTGGATCTTAGAGAAGTTCAATAGCTAACAGGTACCACAACTAAGGAATTAAAAGAAGGTAACTTGATGGAGATGAGTACTCCAAACCAGTGCCAAGGCAATGAGGCAGAAGATATAGAAGATGCAGTGTCAGAAAATAAATTGACATTAGACAATCTAGCAGAAGGAATCAAGACTACTCTCGACTTCTTTTGTGACATGGACTCTTCTATGAGATGGGCAATGAAATTAAAGCAAGTGATGAAAGAAAGATCAGTACTGCATAGTCAACCTATAAAAGATAAACATGTTTAGAGAAATAAAAAAGTAAAAAGTCAGACAGAAATTATGATATATTTCTGTAAACTTACACTAACAGTGCCTGCATCTCCTGTCTCCCTTCCCATCTCTTACATCTTTTCTGCCTCTGTCACCCCTGAGTTGAACAGACTCCTCCTCCTCAGTCTACTCAACATAATGTTGCCAAGGATGAGGATGTTGATGACTATTCAATTTCACCTAATAAATGGTAAATATATTTTATCATGATTTTCTTAATCACATTTTCTCTAGTTTTGTTGTAAAAATGCAGTATATAATGCATATAACACAAAATAGACATTAACTGTTTATGTTATCAGTAAGCTTTTGGGTCAAGAGTAGGTTCTTAGTAGTTAAAATCGGGGGAGTCAAAAATTATTTGTAAATTTTCAACTATGCAGAAGTTCAACACTTTTAATACCTACATTATTCAAAGGTCAACTGTATATCATACAGTCTCTTATCAAAAGAAAACTAAAATGCATAAAGCATTTACCTAACACTATGACCAAATATAGAATTAAGAACTTTTGTAATATTGGGCACAGACGTTTTAAAATTTTTATCATTTGTTCTAGGTGTTGTATTGTACCACAACTTCATATAAGCTTATCTTTATGAATACCTCTGTAGATACTACTGGCTAAAATTTTTGTAATGTTTTATAAAATTCAGAGTAATTTTGTACCCATTGTAGGCATAGAAGGCCAAATTTGGCTAGACATATAAATATTAAATACTTTCTCATCCATGCATTCCAAGTTGCAAGATTTTTACATCTATGTTATGAATTATATTGTATAATTTTAAGTTTACAGTTACCAATCTGAAGTAGCAGTGAAAACAAAAGCAGAAAGATGCACATTTATTACTTTTAGTAGAACTCTTTTGACTAGCTAATGAAAGACACACGATATAAAGAACTACTTGGACTTTTTTTCTTGCAATGAGAAATGCTCCCTAGATTGCAATGTACAAATAAGATATGACGTCACTTACAATGTTGTCAAATTGATTGTATGAAAATATACTATAAGAGCGTTTTGTTACAAAACAAGTGACTAACTAAAATCAATAGTTATGATGAAGAGAAGCTACGCAACTGTATGGTTTTATTTTAGAAGAGAGATAAAGGAATGATAGGGTATTGGTGAATTTGTACTCTTTAGATTAAAGCTTTTGTTTGGTAGTGGCATATTTAATACAGCTTTGATTTATTACTGAACTTGATTATTCTTTACAAATGACTAAGCTTCTCTTATGGAAAATATGTTGTAAGTATGCTAAGACCATCTGTTTTCATTTGTAACATCATTACCATATATTACTTATTTTGTATCTTTAAATATTATCATCTTCCATCACATTTTTCTGACAAGGTTTCACAGTATTTATCTTCCTATTAACTTCTTGTTACAAATGACATTCCAATGCCATATTAAACAAGAGTTAAAGAAAAAAAAACTATGCCCACATAAAAGTTTTGTTCCAGTCACTAATATTGTAAACTATGTATGAGATCATAATGATTCTGTTTCCAGAAAAAAAAAAAACAGTATTTACATTATAAGAATACCTGTTTACCTTGAAGTGATCAAATTGCTTTGATTATATTTTCATATTACTGTGTGTGTCTGTTAAATACAGCTACCTCTACTCAAACAACTATGAGGTACTGCCTGCTAATTGAGAGGCAGAGATGTAAAAAAGATGGTAAAAGACATCTTGGGAAGAGGGAAAAGCACGTGTAAATACAAATAACAAAAAATTTATTTAGAGAATGGATAATAAACATACACTGTTATAAACATTCAGTCACAACACCTCTGCAAATTCATTTACAATCTCAATAGTCATGTGAAAGATTTTTAAATGGATGCAGAATTTTCAATAATTTCTCTGTGTGAATTATTGAAAAATTATGCTGATTATGCTGATTTTAGATAAATATGTAGATGTAGCTAGGTAGGAAAAGTCTAGGTTAAGAAACAAATGTAAAAAGAAAAAAACTCTTTGAAAATATGTTCTAGAAAGTTATCCCAAAGAGTAGTACAATTCTGTAGCTGTATCTATTACCCCCCCCCTAAAAAAGTTCTTTTTCTTTTTCTGCTAGAAAATAATGGGAACTTCTAAATATGATTATGACTGTTAAGGTTATCATTAAATTAACAGCATCATAAGAAATTTCACTTTGTTTCTATGATTTTAAAAATCTCTTTTATGCATGATTCATGTTTTCAAAAAGAATTTTCAGATGTAGTGAACTTCATGCCATTTATATTTATAGAATATAAAGACCTCAAGTAACAATACACACATTTATAATATTAGGATAAAAACAGATGCAATATGATGTAAATTCTTTGGAGCAATAACTTCCAAATGTATTTGAGTTCTAATTGAGATTTCTTACATTTAAAAATAGGATGTATTTTCAGTGAAAGATTGATGGAGATTTTGTACTCAGTATGTGTCTGATATCTCTATTTATTGTATTTAAAATGTGGAAGTAAAAGAAAGCAATGTCTACAGCTCCAGTTTATATATTTTAACCCTTAGAAAGTATAATTTTAGAAAAATCAAGAGAAGATGGAAATACTAAAGGCATAACTGTATGAAAGGGATGTTTCAGAGTGGCTGCCAACTTCTTCCCAACTTTTTATATTACTGAGAACACTTAGTTTTTCTATATTAAAAGAAATGAAATTGCTCAAGTAAAGTTAAATGATGCGGGGTAAGAGACTTAGTTTGCCATTTACCTTTTCTTTGCTCTTGTGAGGCAACTATTCTACCTTTTCTTGAGCCCTAGATTACAGAAGTATTTGAAAGCTTAGAAATAATCACTTTTCCCATCCCACTATCCATCTATCAGTGAATTCTTCCTCAAGTAAAAGCACAAGTCAGACTGACAGAAAAACTGTATTTCTAGGTATGGGTGTATGTATGGGGGGATGAGCATATTTCAGTTGGCAGATCACTAATGGAATATACCATTTATAACTAAAAGAAGAATATAAGCCTCTTTATTTATTTACGCATAATGTTTTTAGATGACTAAAATCCCTAGATACATTAATACCTAATCAAAACGTACAAATTTAATAAGCTATTCATAAATGACTGCACACATCTATAAATTACCACATTCATCTCTAACAGCTGAAAATCGTGTGCCTTGAACAACAAACACACACTGACAGTCTGCACTGCAAAGTTTGTTTAAAGCACTAAATACGATATCAAGTCCTCTGTCAATGACAGCAGAAGGTTCCAGTGCACTATTTGTTTCATAATCCTGTATTTAGCTGACTCTCTACTTCTCTGCAGCTCAAGTTGCCGGCAAACTGGAACTGGAGTGCGAGAGTCAATCCTTGTTTGGTTAACAAATTCCCCGCAAAATATCCCCCCGAAACCCCCAGGAGCTGTAGTGATGTCATATCCGTTGTCCAGGTCTCCACACCTCTCTCAGCAGTTACTCCCTTCATTTATTCCTTGGGTCAAAACTTTTGAGGTGGGCTGGCTATATAGCCGCGGGGGAGAGGGTAAACTGGGGCGCGCAGGTTGGAGGAGCTTCAGCACCGCGGCCAGCGCCCACTGCAGCCCAACCCACTCTCTTGAGCTCCCGGACTCCTAGCTCTGAGAATGCCTGCGGAATGATCGCCCCCCAGGGCGGCTGCCGCCGCTACCGCTGCTGCTGTTATTGCTACTGCTGCTGCCGCCGCCTCTGCTTCCACTCTGCTCTGACTGGCAGGCAGAAAGTGCAACTGACGAGGGAAAGGTCTCTGCAGTGAGTGGAGTGCCTACATAAAAGAGAGTAAAGAGGGGGCAAAAACCCAGATCAGAATGCGGGCGACGTCCAGCCTTCTCAATCTCCTGCTGCTGTCTTTGCTTACTGGATTAGACCCTTCCAAGGTATGAACAATATTTTGAGTCTCTTTTGAAATAAACGTGCAATATGTAACAAACCTACCAAAAATGCAAATAAATATGCCAAAATCGGCACGAGAGACAGCTCTTTCAGATACCTTATGGTGCCTGGCGTATCCCCACTGCTTAGAAGATAACAAGGTGAACTACCGGAGGAATAGCTCCTCAAGGTAGAGTCCTACTGAGAGGGGGGAGGGACCAGGAGAAAATAAAATGTGCATGGGCAGCGAGCAATGCGGCTCTCCGGGGAATTTAGCTTATTCCGTGTCCAACTGCTTAATGCTCTCTTTAAGTCGGACGGGTAATTCAAAGGAGTTTGCGGGTGGAAACAATGCAATTTATAAACATGTATTAGGACATGGTGAACCGTTTCTTTGTTGAAAGCAGGGAAGCGTTTTCCAGCTGATCCTGGTCAATAATACTCCCATCGCAGACGTGCTGCGGTTTGTGTCCAAAACATTTGGGATGCTGCTTGTAACACACACGGCAGAGCAGCAGAGCAATACTCTCTGCCATGGCTGAGAGGGGTTCGTGAAAGGAGCTTGTGTTTGCTTTTTTCTTTTCATTAAGAAAATAGTGGGCAGTGAGGAAGTTCTGATTATCAGTGTTAAGAAACAGGAAGTGAGAATCTTAACAAACTAAGGAGGGCAATAGGAAGGATGAGTTAGCTCATAAATATTGAACTCTTGAAAATTATTTACTACTGGCAATTAAAGTGAACGCTAAACTCCTTTGATAAAAAGACAGGCAAATATGGACAAATATTTTCAACGATGTCTGAGAAAAGTCTTGATGACAAAGTGAGGTAATTTGACAGCTTCAGCATTCTAAGAAAATCATAATGAGAGGGAATAAGAGATAAGCCATCTGGTGAAAAAGAGTAAGAGATACAATATATTATTTTACTTATTTAACTGGTCAACAGCAATTTGACACTATAGGAAGAAGGATGCCATGCTGTAAAACTAATAGAAGCTATATTTTGGAATATTAGAAAGCTGTTTTTAGAGCTTTACATCATGTGTGTAGTGTAGACAAATTAAGTTTCCTTTTATTACTGAATAGAACTAAGATGTAACCAAGCAAATTTAACACTGTGGTTGTGATATTTCTAGGCCTAATATAGTATATAGTTAAAACTTAGAATCATGTCATATATACTTGTAATTATTTCTGTACTCTTTCATATTTAGAGGGAACTGATGAGAATAAACTCATTTTATTTTAAAGCTTTGTACTGGTATTATTGATGTAAAACTTCACACTATGTGAATGTCATCTTAATAATCTTAAAAGAATATTTTAAAGACGTAACTTTAAAGCATTTTACACTTAAAGTGGCAAAAGTGTTGATTTTGCTTTTAAATATTTTTTCTTCCTGATTCTGCATGCTGTAGTGACACATTCTATCCACTGCCACTCTTTCTACATATTGTTTAAAACTTTTAAATACATTCCATTATATATCTCATTTGAGAGTATTCTTGGTAAAACATTTTTTTAAAAGCTAAGTTAATCACTAAGTTACTGAAGAAAAAGTTGCTTGACTTAAATTGAGTTTTATTTGTCATTCTTTAAAATAAATTCAGAAATGTAGCGCTTCATTAACAATTTCATATGTGATTTGATTTGTCTGGTATCTTTGATGCATAAATATCTTCGCTGCTTGCACCCCCTTCTTTCCAAAATTAAACATATAGATATTTTCTGTTAAACATAGAGACAAATTTTTTAAATAAGCAATGTACTTTTGGTAAAAATAATCTTTTCTAGTTTGAGTGAGTTTATTTGTATGTATTCAGTGCTATGAAACTTTTTACTTTCTTTAGAATGAACTGTGCATATTTGCCACAAATGAGCTGAAAAATCCAGGGAAGGCATACATTAACTTTTCAAACTATCCTTCTCAGCTACTACATACTGCAATACAGTGTACAAAGAACAAAAGATGATTTTTTTCAAAAGATGATATTTGTTCTACATCATAGACAACATTACAGACAATTTTAAAATGTTCAAAACAGGTAATTTTAATGTTGTAAAAAGTTTTAGGACTTTTAGACAAAATACTGCTTAAAAAATGAAGAGAAGCACTTTTGTACTATATTATATATTTATATTTATATAACATATATTTATATTGCCCATCCTCCAGAAAATTACACATGGCATCATTGTGTCCTCAAAATAATTGTCAATTAGGTTATAAATTACTAATTTTCTAAAATTTTATTTTTATTCTGCTAGTCACTTAAGGGCTTAGATTTTAAAAGTCAGAATTCGTAAAGCAAATTATATCTGGTGAAATTAAAAATACAAATAATATAATACTATAGAAATATAGTTTTTGGACAAATAAGGAAAGATTTGTAATAAAACTTAAATGAACAGAAATGCTAACCAGCTGCTTTTTTACATACTAATACATTAGGAGTGACACATGTCGTAATCAAATTTTCAAATTAGTTGAAGTATTATTCTATATTGTTATACTTTCTGTTTATTATAAACAGATACATATATATATATATATACATATCACATTAATAAGCACAAAATGGCAAAATAGAAGAGCTCTTAAAATTGAATTGGATTTTTTTTAAGGTATAGGATTTCACATATATCAAATACTGGAAATCTAAATCTTAGAAATCACCTCTTATATATTAATTTCTCTGAAGACAACTGGATTTTCTAACAACAGTGCCAATTCTATTTCATGGAAGACCATATAATGTTTACATTTATAATGCTGAGTTTTTTTTTTTTTTTTTGTCACTGAAGCTTACAGGGCTATATGGCATTTTATAAAGTGCTTAAGTATCGCCATCTTATGGTAAGATAATTTACTTGAAAGTCAATATTTTTAAATTTTTTAAATGGCCCAAGTTTCATTGTTCATAGGATGAGTTTACTTCCAGCATGTATGTACTTAGTTTCTTTTCTCTCATTTACTGTATCAAAATATTGCCAAGATTGGTATTCTCTTCCCAAAAAGAAAGGCAATTCACAATAATTAATTAATTGTATTTTTGTAGAGACAGATGATCAATTTTTCTTTTAGAAAGTTTGTGCAAAATATTTTTTTAATTAAATTATAATTAGTAAGTTTCCAGTTCTTTTTAGAAAACTCAGATGTATTTCATGGCCTATTTTAAGAGATGTCAGTTAATTTCATTTGTAATGGAGTGTTTGAATTATAGACAATATGCCAAATCACTGTTCTATAAGCAAAATTTCAAACACTGAAAGCTTATAGGAATTCAATTATTGCTCAATTTTATAGGGAAAGGACTGTTTTTGTGTAAGGAATTTCTGAGGGCTGCTGCTAGAGGGCATCTCTGTGCTTTTAAACTGAAGGCATTGATTTCAGTAATGACCTTGATAGTAGGAGAGTGGACTTCTTTCTGTTGCAAGAAGATTTTTAGTAGACCATTATTTGAACATTGTGGCAAAACAGTAATACCTGTGAATCAGAACCATGAATTTCTCTGCTCTAAACTATAAAGATAGGATGATATAAAGATGGCTGTGCAGGTTTCAAACACAACATTGACACTGGAGCCAAACAGATATTTGGGGAACAGTTAAAAAGAGGTTACATGGCCATATCCACGCATCATTATGCCTGCAAACTTTAAATGAGTCATTATCAGAAAATGCCCTATCAGGGGAATTGTGATGAGATTGAGGAAATAATTACTATCTTCTTATGTAGAAATATGTTAAAACTTATCTTCATGATACATGCTCACACTACTCACATAAAATATAACCATGATTCAGCAATAATCTCTATTACCAAACTGTGTTTTCTGTCCAAGCAACCCAGGCAATTAGATCTCTTGCCCTAAATAAGATAATTGCTTTAAAGTCCTATAAGCATGATGAGAGGTAGAAATATTTTAATCATTATATTGTTGACTCTTTCATAGTGTAATATGCCATAACAAACTTCACATTTTGATATTGCTAAAGAAAATAAACAGACCTAATTTGCCTAAGAGTAGCTTTCATACATAAATTGAATTAAAGTTTTTGTTCTTACTACTTTTAAATGAAGTTGAGAAAAAGCAAAAAAGCAAGATAAATAAACTGAGATTACTATTTGCTTTAAAATTCACCTAAAAATTTGTCTTTCCTGTTTCTCCTGTGAGCTAGAGACATCCTCTTCATAACAGAGTCAACTCAAATTAGAACAGAAAATATGGATTGACATTTGGCAAAGACCTGTAATTATGTACCAGTAAACCCTGATATGGCAAAAACTGAAGAGTTCAAGGCAGCCTGTCTATGTTTCGAAAGAGCAAATAGTTTCCTGATCTCCTATGTTCTCATCATCCTCAACCTAATTAAACTTTTGTTTTAGAAGTACTCTCTCTCACTCTTTCTCCTGGCAACTTAAAACAGTTAAATGGCATTGTGTTTCTTTTAAAATTCTTGTTGCTTATAACATTGCAACTATTCTCTTTACAAAGTGGCATATTGTGATGATCAATGTTCTGTTGGCAGGGAGAGCAGCACAAATGGGGGAAGTACAGGGGGTTCAAGGTTCCTTGTTTCTGGACCCTACCTCATCTACTGATGATATACATATATATGTGACTTTGGAGAAGCTTTGATTTCAGTGTCTATACCTATAGAGTGAGGAGCCTAGATGTTCTGAAAACTTTGTTAAACTCTAGAATGACTCTTTTTTAATAATATCTGACCATTTATCCACAATTAAGCAATTCCTTCGTTGAGTCTAGTTGGTAATATCAAAATCTTTGTGAGACCTGAGGATGAGGCTCCCTGGATAATATCATGAAGCTTTCATCTTGTGGGTTTCATTTTTAAAGCTTTATTAAATTTTCTACTTTCTGCCTCATTACTCTGCTTCCCTCCTGTATGCAAACACACAATCCATATGCTCAGGCTTCAATCCATTCACCTATCAAATATTGCTTCCCTCAAGAGATCATTCATTAATCTAGTATGTCTGAAAACCAACATTTCCTACTTTAGCCATAAGTATTTTATTTAACTGAGAGTTATCTAAGAAAAAGTAAAGTAAAATGTGAATCCCATATAAAAGGAATTATTAGGTGTATTAAAGAGATGTGAAAAGTATTTGGAAGGACTACATACAAAAGGTAACTCATATTCTGTTTCTGACTCTTCTAGGCCGGCACATCCTTAAGGATTTTAGACTGGCAATTATTTTTAAAGCCTCAATTTTTGTGTTAAGAAAATGTATAAAAAAGAAAGTGAGACTGGATAAAGCTTCAGCTTAGAAAGTAAGACTTTGCATCTGATTTATTTAAGTAAAGTTATTAAACATCAATTTACTTAAAAGCAAAACAAAACACAACTTAGTTGGCAGTAATGAAACTAGGGAAAGGCACAAAACTAGACTGTTGTCTTGGAAGGTTAGGTGAAATTAATTACAGTGAATCAATGGGATTATCTGTACATTTCTGTATATTTGAGTGAAATTATTTCCTGATAGCATTAAAGTATTAGGACAATATCAAAGCTATGTAAACACTCATTACCCTTGTTTCAATCTAAAATATGATGTTGAAATGGTGGTCCTTGAACATTTTAGTTCTCCTAACACTGGTCATTCATCTACTCAGCCTATCCCCACTTACCCATTAAAAACCATGAGGTATATTTTTAATGAAACTAATGTTATTATGACAATGTTTTAAATACAATTTTAAAATTTTTACTTTCAAATCAGTTTAAAAGCGTAAGCTGGACATGAAATAAGAATTGGCTGTCAGCTCTCATAGTACAACTTTTCAGTAGTGAGTTAACCTTTCTGGAGCTCAGGTTTCATAATAAAATAATATAATAGCAATTGAGCTTATGCAATTACTTATGGTATTAATATACATGGAAACTTATTTTAAACCATAAAGTGTAGTGCAAATATTCCACTTACATCAATCAACCTATAACCAAATCTAAAGTCTACTGTGGACCATATATTAAGGACTTACAATAATAAAAAGAGCTTATCATGTTCCGTCAGCCTTGCTGTTTCCTTTTCTTAGCTTTGCAAAAAGTGAATATTGTATAAAGTTATCAGCATAGTGTCTCAGAACCAGCTCATAATACTGGTCAAAGCTCCAGTTTAAACTTGCCACCTTACAAGTTTACATCATAATTATACCCAAAAAAAACACTTTTTGCAAGTTTCTTAGGCAAAAATGTAAAACATGAAGAGTGGTTTCATAATATCAAAGCCCAACCACATCATGGAAAGAACTTTTAAACTAATCAGGGAGAAGAGATCACGGAGGGGAAAGATATATTTAAACAAAGAATCTACCAACAGATAAAACTACTTTTTAGGTCAGTGTACAAAGTATGGAATTCTTGTGTCTTTGCAAAGTATGCTAATGAGAAAGTAGTTTAATTCTTGAAGATTCAAAAATAATATTAAAGAGGGAAGGTAAGAAAAAGGATTTTCTCATTTTACTCAATCTCAAAATGTTCAAGGCAGAGGGTCATGGAGAAAAGATCACATTTGGGAACATCATTTCTCTACTCTTTTCTCTTGGATTGCTTTCTGTCCCTCTGCTTATATTGATCTTTCTGCTCTTCTCAGTAGAGATTTATACAGAGTTTTTCAATAGACCTTGACTCTCAATTAGCTATTGTCATATTTCTGTTGATGTTGCTCATCCAGTAGCAAATCCACCTCAGTAGCTCCTGAGTTAACTTTTTTCTTTTCTGTACTAAACCCATGTAAATAATATGAAGAGTAAAAAACATATAAAAGAAATATGTAATATCTAGAATAGACTCTACTCAGGAACAACTAGTATTTTTAAAATGTTTAAAAATACTTGCATACCATACCATAATGAGGTTTAATTTATCTTTGTTACTTTCTATAAAACATTTCAGATTATTTAGGGGAATCTAAAATACAGAAATAGCATAAGACCATCTCTATCTACAGTGCCAAGTAATTTCAATGGCACTAATAAAAAATATTCAAAAATGTTGCTGAAATAATAAAAAACTGAATTTTCCAAAAACATTGATTCTTTTTTACTTTAAAAACAAGGTGTGGTAAAGCACGTATCACAGAGCTATGCCTTCTGGTATTTTCATACCAAGCCTTCAGAAGTATAAAAATAAGTTTAGAGCGAAGATTGCAGATGCTGTTGTATTCATGGTTTCGCTTCTCCCTGGAAAGCTTTTATCCCTTTCTCCATATGTCAAAATTTTACCTATATTTTAGGATGCAACTCGAGTACCATGTCTTCCATAAATTCTTCCCTGACATTCCTTGCACCCAAAGAGGAGATAATTCTGATAAACTAAGAACTCCTGGAAGAAAATAATCATGTTTTAATTATATTTGTACCATTAGCTACAGGTACTATGTCTGACACAGAATAGTTGTTCATGAACAAAGGTTGGATTTGATTTCCTCCCTACTCCAAAATGCAAAACAATTTCTAATCACTCTTTTTTTTTGAAATAGTATTTAGTGTACACAGACTACTTTCTTACTTTATTAGGAGTTATTTTATTGTATCTCTCTTACTAAATTATAAGGTTTTCATTTACTGTATTTTATCCCATCTAATAAATTATCAAGGCAGGTTTACTGTTTTGGGCACTATCCTGTTTTTTCCTTCTAGCAGCTGGCACAGTGCCTTATCCATGTAAGATATTTAATAAGTAATTTTTGTGTGAAAAAAAACAAATACATGAAGAATATGTAAGTCAAGAAACGCATAATAAACTTTAAATCCTGGGTTAAATGATGCAATAATATAATCTATGGTTTTGATCCATTTTTCCATGAGGCAGTGAAGTAAGACTGATTTTAAGAAACTTTAGAGACTTAGAACTCTTATGCCAGGTAACTTATCTAGACTTACACTAAAAATTATGTTTCTTAAATTTCTTACTAATTCTCAGCACACCCCACTATCCTCAGTGCTATTTCTGATTTGTGGTGCCTCTTTATATTGCTGCAACCTTAATATTCGGGTCAATTACTTGTGTTTCTTGATGTTTGGTGGCAAAGTTAGTACATCCTCTTATTCATTTAATTAGTATATCTCTTATTACAAAGTGTCCATTTCATCTGCATGGACTTATATGTCCAAACATTTTATTAATGTGTACATATTGTTTTGACTACTTTTATTTTATGTAAAAGCTTAGCTTTATTTGATAAATTAGTAAATTACCTATAGTTTTCCATCTCTTTTGAAAGACTGACTTTTTTTGGGGATCTAAATGGTCTGTTTAATTTTTTTTCTTACTATATACACTTAAAATGGCACTGTGCCATATAAAGAAAAGCCATATTGCCTCCATTTTTCTACTACATTAGTCTAAGAACATAGCACCACCATCAATAATATTTTTAATAATTAAAAACAAATATAGGTAAACTGGAGTCAAATTCAGTCAGAATCACAGATTCATCTGTAACATCTAAACAGTATCAGAAATTAAATATTTTGTATGATTAGTTTTGTAGGTTAAAATGCTCTGGAAAAAAATGTCAGTAATAAAATTGTTTAAATATTACAAATAAACAGCTATCTAGATAACCCCAAAGGGAGGGCATAAATTGAATAGACAATCCTTTTAATTTTTCCAACTAAGTTGAAGGTGATTAAGAAGAATTACCCCGTGATAATTTAAATAATATTACTAGAGGGACCAATTCCAGATGGCAGGATTTCTTCAAATAGAGAATCAGTATTGGAAATGTTGATTCACTAGCACCAAAATGTCACTGGCAAAATATGACTTACAAAAGATGTCATCATTTCTGGAAATGATCTGTGTTTATGGCTGCATAGGGACTTATTTATCTGGAATCAGTACCAACAGTCATTATTTTTACACTTATGCATTTTTTTGGTCATAATGACATCTTCATACATATCACTGTAGTAAAAATAAACTGAAATGTTATCTGGCTCAAGACTCACTAAAGACTTCTTACTATCCTTATTATTTATAGATGCTACAGATATATTCTACTCTTTGTAAGTTGGGTACTAGACACAGAGAATAAAATGACTTTAATTTGATTGATTTTAAAGTACTCAAGGGATATGCAGAAGCTTATATAAAAAGAGTAATGAAGCTTATGCCAAAGAGATAGCTACTGTTGTATAATGACCACAAACTGAACAGAAAATATTTGAGGGTAAGGAATCAAGTGAATTGAATGAGTTCATTATTTATTTACTGCACTCCTCATTGATGCCAAAGCTTCATGACTTCCTTGTAGGTCAAATCAAGATAAGACTCTGTATCTAAATATTTGTTCTAAAGCAAAAATAAAGTAAGATTTTAAGTGATAAACTTATAAATAAGTTTATATGTAGCATGTAGGTGAGCACATTCAAATACAGTTAAAAGAAAAACAGTTGAAGAAAGCTACTTGTTTACACATCAGGGATGGTTTAAGTTGTTACAAATGATGGATTCATTTGCCAATACATACTTAAATATCTCTATTAACTTTATTGCTTCCTACACCACACACCCCTTACACAGAGAATGATTATATTAATCTGAGATCTAGTTACCCTTCTATTACTGCTGGCATTCAATTTTGGAACAAGGTCTTCTTAGTTCAACTAATCTTAATATTTCTTAGAAAGAATAAAAAGAAGAAAGGAAAGAGCAAGGAAACATCATTAAGCTCCTTTTCCTTTCCTAACTTAGGTCTTAACTTTGCAGAGAAAGAGGAAACTAGCTTGACTGCATTTTGTCTATTTGTATATAATGATACTGGAAAAGACTTTATTTCCCTCTCAAGTGACTCAACCTAAATAATGTTAATTTAGCATACAAAATGGAGATAAAGAAAGAGAGAAATCATACCAAATCAGAGAAAATCATATACTAAGTAGGATATCGAAAAGTTTGTAGTATTGTGGAAAGAGTACCAAATTAGGAGTTAGAAAAGCAGGAACCTTATATCAGCGCTGTTATTATCTAGTTCTATGGCCCTCGGCAAGTCACTAACATTTTGTGGTTTCCATTTCCTCATGTCCAAGATGAGTATGTTGAAACACAAAGGCTCTTATACTTTTTGTAGTCATCCTAAAATGGGGCACATTAATCTCTTAGAAATGTAGTTCATCATGTTCTGATTCGTTTTCCCTCTCCTCTCAAATTGATTAAATAAAAGGTAAAAATGTATATTGCTGTTCTTTTGCTGAAAATCAGAATTAAAGTCTCGGAGAAAAATCATTGCAACTCATTGAATACATATAGTAGTACACAATTAAATACAAAAATATGTAAGCTCATTTCAGTGTCATTTACTTACTTATCTTTCAATTAAATTTGTAAAAAATAATGAAAAGGAAAGATACAGAATATCATCATTAAGCTCCTTTTCCTTTCCTAACATAGGTCTTAAAGATACAGAATATCTTTCCTTTTCATTATTTTTTACAAATTTAATTGAAAGATAAATGGGGAAATGACATTGTGTTTCTACTATCTGTATCTTACAAAAGTTCAAACAAGAAAGATGGTTAAAATTATAAGAAAATAAAGAGAATCCCTATTTCAAATCTTCATAAAAGTCAGGAATCTTCTCTATAACATAACTGATGGATGGTTATCTAGCTTCTGACTATATGTTTCTAATACTGGGGAGTATAACAGTATTCAAGGAATTGAGTTTATTTTTATTTTTTATATTTTATTTTTATTTTTCTAGACAGAGTTTCACTGTTGTTACCCAGGCTGGAGTGCAATGGCGCGATCTCGACTCACCGCAACCTCCGCCTCCTGGGTTCAGGCAATTCTCCTGCCCCAGCCTCCTGAGTAGCTGGGATTACAGGCACATGCCACCACGTCCAACTAATTTTTTGTATTTTTAGTAGAGCCGGGGTTTCACCATGTTGACCTTCTCGATCTCGACCTCGTGATCCACCCGCCTTGGCCTCCCAAAGTGCTGGGATTACAGGCTTGAGCCACCGCGCCCGGCCGAATTGAGTTTATTTTTAAACAGAAATAATTATGAGAAAGTTTCTTTTTAAATTGAGTTATACCTTCTAATGATATTTACTTCTACTATGTTATGGTTTTTTAGCTAAACCTAAGAAAAATAGTATATTGACTATAGTAGACAAAATAATATCCTTCCAGAGATGTCTGCATTCTAATCCTCAAAATCTGTGTCTATGTTAACTTATATGACCAAAGGAAATTGTAGAAGTGACTAAAGTCAGGATCTTGAGATAAAAAGATTTTCCTGGATTTTCTGGGTAGGCTCAATGTAATCAAAATGGTCCTTTTAAGATGAAGACTGGAGGACCAGAATCAGGAAAAGAAGCAAGGATGACAGAAGCAGAGATGGTAGAGATACACTTTTTAAAATGGAGAAAGGATGGATGCGCAAGCCAACAAATGCAGGCTGCCTATAGAAACTGGAAAGCCAAAGGAAACTGACTCTTCCAGAGGCCCTTTAGAAAGGAATGCAGCCAGGCAGACACTTGGATTTTAAGCTCGAAATGCTCTTCAGGTTTTTGTCTGCCTGAACTGTACTAAATTTGTGTTGTTCTAAACCATTAGGTTTGTGGTAATTTCTTATGGAAACATTAGAAACTAATACATTGCCTTATATAATGTATATAATGCATTAGTAATAATTAGTATTTAGCTTATTAATTATTGTGTAAAAACAAAGCATAATCAGCCAAATAATGCCAGAGTCTATGCTTGTGGATGAAAACCAGAAAGACTAAAGACATAAATTACAGTGTTTAAATATTATAAAAGAAGATAGATAATATAGAAATGAAAAATTGCTTGTTGAAGAAGGTTTTAATTAGATTACACATAGCCTTAATTTACAGGATAAGTTTATGTTTTCCCTGATCGACATTTATAATACACAAAATAAATCATTTTGTTGTTGGGTAAGTCTGCCCATAGACTCACCTGCAATCTAAGAATATATTTTTATTTTTTTATTATGATTATTTTTTTTTGAGACAGAGTCTTGCATTTGTCCTTTTGTTGCCCAGGCTAGAGTGCAGTGGCGCCATCTCGGCTCACTGCAACCTCTGCCTCCCAAGCTCAAACGATTCTGTACCTCAGCCTCCTGAGTAGCTGGGATTAAAAGGGTGCAGCACTACACTCAGATAATTTTTGTATTTTTTGTAGAGACTCAGTTTTGCCATGTTGCCCAGGCTGGCCTCGGACTCCTGACCTCAAGTGATCTACCTGCCTTGGCCTCCCAAGGTGCTGGAATTACAGGTGTAAGCCACTAAGCCCGGCCTAAGAATTTCATTTTCTTGCCATCATAGGCCTTTTTTTTTTTTTTTTTTTTGAGACGGAGTTTCACTCTTGTTACCCAGGCTGGAGTGCATCACCGCAACCTCCGATGATAGGCCTTTTTAAAGCACTTGATGAAAAATCATTTATATTGGTTTTGTAATCTACCTTTTTTGGCAGTGAAAATACAAATAAGCAGGCTACCTGTGATTCAATTCAATGATGAGTCTGATTCCATCTTTTCCTTCTTCATCACTATCATCAGTCAAAATGTGATATGCCAAAGGCACTGACGAGTCTTCCAATAAAAGCAATTTTGTTTACAAAACCAATGCATGTTTCATAAAGAACAGTCTAATAAATGATGATTGCTTAGTGACATCTTTTAAAACACAACAATTGAGGGAAAAAATGTGTTGAGTTAGCTTATTTATTTATAAATATTTGAGAATTGCTTTTAGCTTTAAGAAAATTTATAAAGAAAATAATTAAAGAAGAATATAATTAGTTCAGATATTAAAGATTCTCAATGACCTAAATTATCACATGGGATAGACTGGAATATTAGAATTTATGTGGTAAGTAATTTTTCAATAAATACCTGTAACTGGTGCTATTTTAAAAGTTGGACATAAAATATTTTTTAAAGATACAGTTTCTACTCCTATAAAGTGCTTAATATTTTCTACTGGAGGACCCAAAGATGTTTATTAATAATTATAGTACTGTATGACATGTCTCACAGCACAAACCTGTGTAAGACACAAGGAGAGAATGTGTCAGGGTAGCCGGGGGACCTAGAGCAGAATGGGGATAGGAGGAAGTTTTCTGGGGATAGGAATGCTCAAAGGAAGGCTAACTAGCCAATGAAGAATGAAAAGATAATCTAGTAAATGGTAACAGCATGTATGCAGTCAAAGAGATATACAAGCCTGTGAAGCTGAAGAGCTTTTCTACATGACTTGAGTTTTTCTTATCACTAATTATGTGAGATGCAAAAGAGGCTGATGCAGATGTAATTAAAAGAGAGCTACTGGTGGCATTAAAATGATAAAAAAATATAATTATCCAAATATTTCAGGACTGAACCTGCACCAGATTAAAAATATTCTGGAATTTAGTTATTTTAACTCCAAACAATAGGTGAAAGATCAAACTAAAAAAAAAAAAAACAAATTTTAGTTGTACCATTTCAGGTTCTGCACACACTATTGTGTGTGTGTGTGTGTGTGTGTGTATGTGGAGAGACAAAAAAAGACAGAGAGTAAGACTCATTATAAAAAATTGGCTCATATGATTATGTAGGCTTGTAAGTCCCAAATCTGCATTTAGCAAGCTGGAGATCAAGGAAAGGGTGTAGTTCTAGTCAGATATTCTCTGAAGGATGAAGAATCAGGAAGACCCAGTGTTCCGGCTCAAATATTAATGCAGGAGAAATGGATACCCAAGCTCAAAAGCAGTTAGGAAGGAGCAGTTCTCTTCTCAGGCTTTTTGTTCTGTACAGGCCTGCACCAGATTGGAAGAGGCCCAGCCACACTAGGGAAGTTAATTTACCAATTCAAATTTTAATCTACTTTGGAAGCACCCTCACATACACATGCAAAATATTCTTTGTTCAAATATCTGGGAACTCTATGGCCCGGTCAGGTTGATACATAAAATTAACCATCACAGTATTAATATACGAAAAATATCTATATAGCTATGTATCTAAGTGTCTCTATATTATCTATCTTTATCTTTATCTTTCTATCTGTGTTTACCTACCTAGCTAGCTATGGGACCATCTATTTATTTTAATAATCTAAACAAAAATAACTGAGAAGGATTCCAATGCATATCTTACCTCAAAGTCTCTATGATTTCACTGCAATTGTCTCTGCTTGTTGAAATTATGCTGATTGGGCCCCATGATAATCAGTAAGTGAAGATTCTTTGCACTGTAGATTGCATCACCATCACTTAATATTAATCAATTATGTAAATTATTATAAATTCTTTTATAACAAGTTTGTTGTTGGGAAGGTTTCCCCCATGTAAAGAATCTTCTACTATAGATGATTCTGGCTTGATTAAACTGGCCTTCAGTGTAGCATGACCTAAAACATTTTAGTAAGGTTGATTTCAGAGTCTAGTGACCAGTGTTTTTTCAGAGTTTATTCATCTCGGGGTAAGAGTAATTCTTTTACTCATATCTTTCTTATTTTTCCATTTTCTTCCTTTCTTCCTTCTTCCCTTCTTTCCTTCCTTTTCTTTCCTTCTTCATATCATTTCTTTTGTTTTTTTTTTTTATTCATTCTATAAATACAACAAAACTCTATCATAATGCTAAAATTGAGGCAAATGTTCAAATCATGTGAAATGGGTTGGTAGGTCATAGAAGAAAAAAATGACCAGAGTAAGCCTGCTATAGAAGTTTGATATTGGTTCAAATCACCAATTACATGACAACGGCATTACCAGGGATTTATGGTCGAAATTTTTCAATGTATTTTCAGAATGCCTGCCATGTACTTGTATCTAGGATCTAAGGATACAGCAGTGACCAATAAGATGCAAATTTCTGCCCTAAAGCTTACAGCATGGTTGAGAAGACATAATAAAGAAACTAACAAGCAAAATGTATGTAAGATAGTAATCCATCACATGGAGGGGAAACCAAACAGATGAGTAAGAAGCAGTGGCATATTCTAGTGTAAGGACTGATGATTCGAACAGGCCTCACAGTACATGCAATACTTGAGCAAAGATTTGAAGAAGGTGGAGAAGTACTTTGTAGGTATTTGAGAGAAACTGTTCCAAGCAAAGACACTTTTAAATATAAATTCAATAAAACAAGAGCCCATGTGGAATGCTCGGGAAAAGATAAGAAGAATAGTGAACTTCAGCTAGAAGGACCGAGAATGAGACCAGCAGGAAATGAGATCAGTGACTTAGCAGAAGGCTAGATCACGTGGATCATTGTGGGTGGTTTTAAGAATTCTGAGTGAGATGGAAAGATACTGAGTGAGTTTGGAGCACAGATGTGGCATGACATGATTTATGTCTTAACCATTTTACCTTCTGTGGGAAAGAATTGCTTTCTGTGGTAAGGGAAGGAGTTGAGAGAGCAGGTGGTATAAAATAACTAGGTTCATGTTGACGTTAGCTAAGACGAAAGAGTCATGGATGACTCCAAATTTTTAAGCTTGAGTAACTGGAAGGAAATATGTTTCTTAAGATGGGAAAAGTTGGTAGATGAGAGAGAAGATGAGGAGTTTGATTTTGAACATGTAAGTTTGAAGTGTTTATTAGACATCCAAGTGGAACTGTGGAATAGGCAGCTGCTATTTGAAGTTCAGGGGAGATGTCTGAACTGAATATATCATTTTGAGAATCATTAATGTGTAGACAGTATTTAAGCCCATGAAACTGGAGAATTCTGAGTTTTGCTGTAAAAGAAATGAGAAATTTAAAGTATACCTAGAGGAGAATATGGTATCAGACATGTTTGTTTTTGTGGATGTATAAAACGGAAGAAATAACACTGTACTATGATCCTGATTGGAACGATACATGAGAGATTTATTTTAAATGGGAATGCAGAGATTTCCTTTAGGGGAACAGGTGGGAAGACAAAGTATATGATACAAATGCTGAGCGTGTGGGAGCACACGGAAGCTCTCTTGTAATTGCTTTCATTTTCTCAGTGAAATAGGAAGCATGGTCAGCAGCTGAGAGGGAGGATGAGTTATTTGTAGGGAGAAGAAAAGAATAATGTCCTGAAAACTGCAATTAGGAGCAAGGAATACAGCTTTTCACACTGCCAGGCTCAGTGATAGAGAAGTGTAGCAAAGGGCTTGGGAGTTCTTTAGGGGCAGCTGTGTGTTCAGAGGAGAATCAGATTTCAGTAAAAGTTAAGAGGGGAAAAGTATTTTCAGAGAAATGAGCAGACATGAGGAAATGTCACTAATGATTTATTGTGTTTTTCACTTGTTGCAGTCTGCACTAAATCGATAATGAATTTTTCATATGCATTGAAAGAAAAAGCCTGAGTTTTTCCCAGGAACTAGTTATTTGTTTTTTTCACTGACCCTATGAAAAGGTTTAGTCAGCCCAGTTCTCTTCCAATGTGGAAAATGCATGAAGCCATAAACTAGTTGGAGGGCATTCAACACAAATTAAAATAGAAAGTGGGAGGATGTATTACTCCCTTCTCTCTCACTCTGGGCCAGATTTACCCTTTGTGGTTGTATTCATCCATTCTCACACTGCTGTGAAGAAATACATGAGACTGAATAATTTATAAAGGAAATAGGTTTAATTGACTCACAGTTCTTCATTGCTGGGGAGGCCTCGGGAAACTTACAATCATGGCAAAAGGGAAAGGAGAGGCAGCCACCTTCTTCACAAGGTGGCAGGACTGAGTTTGTGCAAGCAGGGGAAATGCCAGCTGCTTATAAAACCATCAGATCTCATGAAAACTCACTCACTATCATGAAAACAGCATGGGGGAAACCACTTGCATGATCCAATCCCCTCTACCTGGTCCCACCCTTGACACTTGGATATTATGGGGATTAAAATTTGAGGTGAGATTTGGGTGGGGACACAGCCAAACCATATCATTCTACCCCGGCCCCTCCCAAATCTCACCTCTTTTCAAATTTCAAAACCAATCATGCCTTCCCAACAGTTCCCCGAAGCCTTAGCTCATAACAGCATTAACTGAAAAGTCCACAGTCCAAATTCTCACCTAAGACAAGTCCCTTCTGCCTATGAGCATAAAAATCAAAAGCAAGTTAGTTACTTCCTAGATACATAAGAGTACAGGCATTGGATAAATGCTTTCATTCCAAATGGGAGAAACTGGCCCAAACAATAGGGCTACAGGCCCTATGCAAGTCTGAAATCCAAAGGGGTGGTTATTAAACCTTAACTTCCAAAACAATCTCCTTTGACTCCACGTCTCATATCCCAGTCATGCTAATGCAAGATGTGGGCTCCCATGGCCTTGGGAAGCTCCACCTCTGTGTCTTTGTAGGGTACAGCCTCACTCCTGGCCATTTTCACAGGTTGGCATTGAATGCCTGCAGATTTTCCAGGTGCACAGTACAAGCTGTCAATGGATCTACCATTCTAGGGTCTGAAGGATGGTGATCCTCTTCTACAGCTCCACAAGGTAGCACCCCAGTAGAGAGTCTGTGTGAGGGGATTCAACCCCACATTTTCCTTCTACACTGCCCTAGTAGAAGTTCTCCATGAGGGTTTCATTCCTGCAGCAGACTTCTTCCTGGACATCCAGGCATTTCAATGCTTCTTAGGAAATCATTCTGCATTGATTGGGAAGCCTCCGGAAACTTACAGTCAAGGTGGAAGGCAAAGGAGAAGCAGTCACCTTTTTCACCAGGTGGGAGGATGAAGTGAGTGAAAGCTGGAGAAATGCCAGAAGCTTATAAAATCGTCAACTCTCATGAGAACTTACTCTAACGAGAACAGCACGGGAAAAACTGCCTCCATGATCCAATTACCTCCACTTGGTCTCGCCTTTGAAATGTGGGGATTATGGGAATTACAATTCAAGGTGAAATCAAGGTGAGGACACAGAGTCAAACCCTATCAATGGTCATATTGTACTCAAGGGAAGACTCATCCATTGAGTGTTAGAGGTGGATATGATATAACGATGAGAGAAGGACAGAGTAAGCAGCAGGTGGGACTGTATGTCTTAACAACATTGAGTGAAAACCCCACACTGAAAGTTTTCTTGGAACATCTTTGAAGCAGTGTAAAAATTAACCCATGTCTAAGACAATGTATTACTTATTCCCCCACATCCCCCCCCCCCAAAAAAAACACATACAGAAGAACAGGGTTCACTTTTGCTCCTTACAAAAATTCTAAGACCAAAAATAAAATCTAATTTCAACGTACTACGTTAATGGAAATAAATTTGTCATTTGTTATATTTAGCAATTTATTTCTGCTCTAGCATATGCCTAAGGAGACATGGATCACATATGGCTCTTAATCTATTATACAATGTCTTTCTAATTACCCAAAAAACATAAAAGAAGAAAAATGTTAACTTTGGTTTTATGTGACTAAGGCAAGAAAAAAAAAGATCTATGTGACATTCTTCCCATTTGCCTCGCTATGGGACGATATTATAATAGAATGAAAGGAGTGCATAAGGTACTGCAATGTTGTTGAGCTATAAATCTGAAGCTGAAAAAGTTAAAGTGCCTGTCTGTCTGTGTGACCATATATATGTTTGGTGTCAAAGAGGCAGAGTTTGATCTAGTAACTACTAAAGAGTAAAACCTCCATGATCAAAACTAATTACATTAATTCTAGAAAAAGTAAGTGAACAGCATAAACTCGAGAATTCTTTTAAATGTACTTTACTATTTCCAAATTGCATAATAACCTAAGATAATCCTACACATTTTATTTGAGCTGTTGCCTTATACAGATGTTTAGAACTCATTGAAAAATTAAATGAGATGACTTTCAAATTATCCTATCAATTAAAGAAACAGATTATTTAAAATTATTTTTCCATATAATTTAAAGTCCTACTGAAAATTTCATTTACCCTAAGAAAGCTCACACCTTTTCTTCTCTGAATCTGATCTGTGACCTTTGTTATATTAAAGACTATAACAATTATTACATGGCTAAAATGATACAAAAATATAATAAATGTTTTTTCTTGTTTGAAATTTGCAATAAACAATTTGTCTCTCTTAAAGCATGTTACTTTTCTCCAAATCACACATTTCTCCATAATACAATAGGGAAAATAATTCCTCCCTTAAAGGACTGCATAAACATTAAATCACATAACATTTTGAACTGAATCCACTGCCTGGCATTTAGCAAATGCAAGATAAACAGCAACATATTTTTCAAAAAATATTGCTCGTGCTATATGTTCTACTTTGTAACTAATATATTAAATCTGTACCGTAATGTTACTCATTCAGTTCATCTTATTCAACACAATTTCTTTATATGAGACAGAAACAAAGTATAGACACATTATTTTTCATAAACCCTCTACCTGTTTCTAACCTGTCTTCATAAAGTTTAATGTTTTCATATTAATTTATGAAGCAATGGTGTTAAAGTATTTATGTTCATGGTACATTAAGAGAAAAAAGAAACCAGAAAATCCCTTCTAAACATAACAGGCTATATTTGATGGAATAAATCAAGAGCACAATTACTAAAAGAAAAAAAATACAAGAACCACGAATTTGCATGAGACTTGACAAAAGAGTGGTGAACAAAAGCCATTTTAAATATCGTGTCACCTTTACTCACTTACAGAGCATCTCTGTTCTTTTCAACATCACTTCTGGTGTTAAAAATTTTTTTGCAAAAAGTAAGACAGAATTCAACTAACAGGTGATCCTTAATGTCCATCCCAATTCTGAAACATGTTTTAATCCAACTAATCTTTGTTGAGCACATGTTCAGTTCAGGTCTCCCAGATGCTGTGATTTTAGTTTGTTCCAATTTTCTATGGTCTTTTAGTACTCATGAGCCATTTGGTATTTATGCATAATCACAGTTAGTATTCAAGGAAAAATGAAATACAAACAGATCTAAATTTGACTTTTTGGTCTAACTCTTAAATAAGGTAGAATATCTCAAAAAACTAAAAAATAAACTTAAAATGATCATTTTAATAATAATGCAAAAACTTTCTCAAACTGCAATGGTGAAAATGTTGTGAATGAGAAAAACCTTGATTATAATCTTCAAATGAATTTTATTTAATTATAAATGCTTCTATAAGCTTCTATTATAATAAAAGATGCCAATTCTACCTCTTGAAAAATTGTTAAAACACATAGTTTGTTTAACTACTATTGAGATTTCCAGAGGGTAAAATTTCTAGTTTACTATCATCTAATTTTTATTGAGAGCTTTGTTTAGGGCAAATTATTCTGTGAAGGTTTTAAATATTGAAATTGTCCATGAGCTAAGGGTATGTATACTCTAATAACTCACCTTTTCACATTGCATTACTTCTAATAAAGTATAACTTACTATCAAGCTAAGTAAATCTATTAATGTATGTGTAAAGAATTTTCAGATTCTTAGAATAATTTAGATTCTTAGAAGAAGGGAAGAAAGGAAAAGTTATCTTTCTTGGAGTCCAACATATGGTAAAAACTTCAAATTATTTTTCTAATTTACAGACTATACCATAGTAGTTAAAAACTCATGATATGGAGATGAATTTTTTTTGAGTGCCTACTTATTTGGAGTAGAATCTCGAGAAATTATAAACTTTTACAAGACCTAGTTTACTTCTACACAAATTCAGAGAAAAAAATATGAAGCCTGACTTACAAGAGTAATGTGGAAAGTACATGAGATAAATAGTTTCTGGCAGTATCTAAAACACAACAAGACCAAACAATCAAAAACAGTAATACCAATTATAGCCTGATAGCTAATTTTATTGTTGGTATTAGTATTTGTATCTATGTACAATTGTCTCTTTTTAGGTTACCAATTATGTAAGTCCTCTCCATTTGGTGAAAAAGCCATGTGTGCAGCTAAAAATCAGCAATAGTCAGTTCGGTCTTGGGCATCTGTCCAGGGACCAGATGGTCACTACAGTCCACCTGGATACATGCAGTTCAGCTACTGGTAATACCAGGTCGGAGTTCCCCAAGTGGGTTTTAAACACAAAATGGAGTAATTTAAAATTATTTAATCATATATTCATAAATTTATTTTAAAATAATAATGAAAATACCCACACATCACCAATTGCAAATTAACTGTATTGCATCCTAGTGTTTTGGAGACTTCCATGTCTTCACCTTATGTTCTTTTCTATTCTCTCCTTATTAATTGCTCAAAGAGCTTAAAATGTCCCATTAGAATTTAACAATGTCCACTTAAGTATAAATAGGCTTTTGTTAACTTGTAGAAAATCCTTAAAAGTTTGCTTCTTTTTCCTCCTGTCCTTTCCTTTTACTTTGCTTTTCTTGTATGTTCTTTCTCTCGTTTTTACATATTCTTTGTTTCCCTGACCGTTTCAACTCTCGGTGTGTGGGTATTATGCTCCCTGTGTCTCCTGAATGTTCTTTCCTGAAGATAGTAGTCTCTGTGCAATGGACTACATTCTGCTGCCTTCCTCTTCCTTCTGCTATCTATTTTGATAACTCTGAGCTGTGTGTAAATAGCAATCTCTGCTGAAATAATGGTACTACTTGTGTTATAAGCATTAATAATAAGTGATTTGCCTTTTCTGTGACTATTTTTACCCTCAAGAAAACATTAATATTTTATCAGAAAAGACTGGCTGTAAGTCAGCTGCCAAAAAATCCTGTTCCCTAAAAAAAAATACAGCAAACTATTTCATATGTTTTAAGGATTTATCTTCCTAAAGTAAAAAATGACATATCTTAAAAACTGAAAACCTTTTAATGTTTTATATTAATTAATGTTCACAAGATGTTGCTTATATTTCCATAGAAGTAAAAGCATCGGCATACAGATAGTAAGCTTAATTTCATTTCTAAAACTAAATGCATGTGTGTTATTTAGCCAGATATTTATTTTCTATCCATGGGTCTATGTAGGTGTGTTACTGTGTCACTCTAAGTGTTAATCTAAATGTTTTCTGACAATATCCACACCACTGTCCCCAAACAGCAATTATTTACCTTGGAGAAGCCTAGATATGGAGTTAATTTCAGATAATTGAAATAATTTGCTTCCTGTGGAGCAAGGATAATTAAATGATTTACTTTCATCTGTAAAGCACATTCCTCCACAGACCATGAACTGATGAGTTCATATTGGCTTCTCATTGTTGACTTAAAGTAGTAATCAACTCAGAAGACAAGTGCCATGGTAAAGGTGACTGAGAAAGAGGTTTTCTGATATCTCTTATGAAAGATAGAACGAAGGACTCTGAAAAACAACAACAAAAATATTGCTTTACTTTCCCAATTTAACCTGCACCTTTCTCTAGAGAACATGGCTCAGAAATATATCAGGAACAGTCCCTACTACATGGGCTTATACGCTACTTGTGAACCCAGGACCAAATAAAAAAGTACATAAGCAAATGTCAAAACTATCTAGTATTTGCAAATTGTCTGCCACAAGCCCAGTTCAGAGCACAGGCATCAGTTGGTTGTAGGGTTATGTGGCATTAGTAAACCCTTTCAGAATTAGGTTAAAGCTGTGCTTTGTTTCAAGAAACCCAGCAGAAGCACAATACATTGACAGGACACTATGTGTCCTTCTAACCTGGATAAGAGGAAGTTTATAGCGTCTCCACAGTGACGTAAAATTATGAAAGAAGAGCCACCGTTACAATGTCTGAAACTAAAAAAAGTAAGGGTAAAACTGGTGCAATTGAGGTATCAGGATCTTTAAGGCACTCCTTTGCTAACTATGAAATTAATGAGCTGAGGAATGATATAAAAATATTTACAGTCTAATTATGCCAAGTAAAAGTAGCAATTGGCAGCTTGATGTCAAACAATATACTTTGTGTGGAAATACTCAAAACCCTAGAAAAGCCATTTACACTCTCACGCACTAATTTCTTCCATAAACATAAATGTGTAAAGTGCAAAAAAAAAAAAAAAAGCATTAGACATAGACCCAGCAGTGGGTGAAAATAATTGTTAAATTTGTCAGTTTTTTTTAGCATCTACCGTGATCCAGCCACTAAATTTTTTGTTAGTAGTACAGAACCTCTACAAGTTAGGAAAATGAGAAAAGCTGACCAATGGAGAGTCCATAACAGCCTCATATGCATGTAATGTAAATGGAGTCTTGAAGCTAAGCAAATTAAAAATAAAAAGGCAAATGAATAAAAATCTTCGGACTATAATAATCTTCTGTAAGGGTGGATGGTCTAAGGGATATTGTTTCAAAATCCTTGGGAAAACAGTGAAAGAAAGCAAGTTTATATTCTATCTGCTCCTTTTATCAAAAACCAGTAATCAGAAATTGGCTTTAGAAAAAAAATGAAAAATTCCACATAAAATCCTTCATCCTTCAGACTGTGACCTCATCTCTCTTTCTAGTCCTTCTTGACACTTTCTACAGTAGGCCTCTTAAAATTACCATTCCCACATCTGTGCCTTTGGAGTCTTCATTCCTTTGCTTTACTATATTTATTTTGCCTGGAAGACCAATTGTTCTTCTCTTTAACTTTCAAAGCCTACTGATGTTTTATGGTTTCACTCAATTATTTTTTCTTTCTCCAGGCAGCATTAGCATTTCTTTCCATGGCCCCCATGATGGTTAATTGTAAGTGTCATCTTGACTGGACAGACAGATACTCAGATAGCTGCAAAACATTATTTCTAGGTATGTCTGTGAGGATGTTTCCAGAAGATATTCATATTTAAATCAGTAAACTCAGTAGACAAGATCTACCCTGGACAATATGTGTGAGCCTCATCCAATCCCTTGAGGCCCCAGAATAACAAAAAAAGAGAGAAAGGGTGAATTTACTCTCACTTTAGTTGGAACATCTAACCTTTCCTGCCTCAGACATTGGACATCGAATCTCAGGCCTTTGGTCTCCAGGGCTTATACCAGCACCCTACCTGGTTTACAGGCCATTAGTCTCAGACTAAATTACAGGACTGGGTTTCCTAGTTCTCCACTGTGGATGGCATGCCATGGGGCTTTGGGTTTCTATAATTATTTGAGCCAGTTCTCATAAAAGATAACCTCTCACGTATCTATATATATCTATTGGTTCTGCTTTTCTGAAGACCCTGACTAACACAGCCCCATAGCACTATATTTTTATTTCTGTTTTAACATTTAAACAGCCTATTTTTTTTTATTGCATTTTAGGTTTTGGGGTACATGTGCAGAACATGCAAGATAGTTGCATAGGTACACACATGGCAGTGTGATTTGCTGCCTTCCTCCCCTTCACCCACATCTGGCATTTCTCCCCAGGCTATTCCTCCCCAACTCCGCCCGCACTGCTGTCCCTCCCCTATTCCCCCCAACAGACCCCAGTGTGTAGTGCTCCCCTAACTGTGTCCATGTGTTCTCATTGTTCATCACCCACCTATGAGTGAGAACATGCGGTATTTCATTTTCTGTTCTTGTGTCAGTTTGCTGAGAATGATGTTCTCCAGATTCATCCATGTCCCTACAAAGGACACAGACTCATCGTTTTTGATGGCTGCATAATATTCCATGGTGTATATGTGCCACATTTTCCCAGTCCAGTCTATCATCGATGGGCATTTGGGTTGGTTCTAGGTCTTTGCTATTGTAAACAGTGCTGCAATGAACATTCGTGTGCATGTGTCCTTATAGTAAACAGCCTATTTTTTAAGAGTCATTTGTATAGGTGTCCAATTCTCTCATGAACTCCTCAAGGCTAGAAATTCAATCCACTTTATTTTTGCCATTGCCGGAGGGGAGGCACACTGTAGCTAGTCAATAAGTAGTTGTGAAAGGAATTGAGACAGATAGATCTATAAAACTGCTTTTCTGTGGTACATACTGTCTATATTCAGCATACCGTGCAGCTTACTCCATAGGTGAGAGAAGGGTCTAAGCTTTGGAGCATAGAGATGGTTTTAGAAAATAATTACATTTAAAAGGCAAAATAGAGACCTGTTAAAAATAAATAAAGCTTTGTTTCTTATAGTTGTGAATCTTTTATATCAAGACTCAACCTGAGAAAAGGACTAGACTGTGCTTCAAAGCACTGCAAGTTCTAACCCTTGATCTACAATGTAGTCTAAGACATTTATCATAATTTATCAACATTTTTAAAATGATTACATCTAACTCCTTCAATTTTCAGATAAGAACATTGAGCTCTCTGGACTCAATGTTCTTATCTGAAAATTAAAGGAGTTAGATGTAATCATTTTAAAAATGTTTTCCAAACCAACATCCTAAAGTCTACTCTCAAGGATTAACCAATGAAAGATAACAGACATTTCAGCCAGATAAGATAATCCACCAGAAAATACTATTGATCAAGTAGCAAAAAGAGATGCGTTTTGAATATTATAATCAATGCACTAATTTTCAGTTTTTGCCAGTGAAATGTATGAAAAATAGCAGAGCCTACAGCGTTATGATAAAGACATTCAGTATTCACAAAGGGATAATTTCTACTAAAAAAGAGATTTTTTAAATATCCTTCTGGAAATATCATGAGGCTATCCCCTAATGGGACAAAAACATTCAATCTGCTCAAGGAGCAGTAGGTGCCACATTATTATTACTTTCACAAAGAAAGATGAAAGCAGTAAAACCAAACATCAAATACTTGAAAGAAATTGAACAATAAAGTTACAAAAATATTAGTTATGCCACAGATATAGATGTACAAAGAGAGAAAGATCTGATTTAAAAAGAAATGAACTTTAAACTGAAAGTTTACTTTTAAAAAATTATCTTAAAGTCAAGTTTATATTTAAATATTACAGTTATATATAATACATAAGTGTGTGTATATATACTATATATAATATATATAAAGACATACACATGTACATCCTAAAATCCTTAAAGCAAAACTAAATTGTGTTATCTACCTACTGGTACATAAACTGCAAACAAAAAAAGATTTTTTTATTTGTCTTTGGAACTGTCCTCATATTCCTAACAACCTGATTAATAATAAATGGAAAAATAGGAATTAAGAAATGGTCTGCCCAAATTTTTATCATCTCTGGTTCTTGAACTATAACATAAATTTAGACATCTTCAGGTCACTAAAGTCTTGTCTAATTGGGCCTCAAAATTATCTTTAACATTGAAAACAATACCATATACCCAATAAAATCCGTCTTTCACTTTAATTTACCATGTCTTCTACCTTTATTCTGGAATGTTTGCATCTTTGGAAAGCATTAAAAATGTAGCTATGCCATCAAAGCTCTGTCAACAGGTGGGGCTGTTCTCTAATTTGCAACAAGAACGTGATTTGACCAGAAGACTTGAAAATGCAGACTTCTTCATTCTGAAGTCTTCACAAAATTTCCTATGTAAATTGCAATTTCACATTTGACAGAAACCAGCCGTAAAGGAAAGCGTAGGGCCACCCTAAACTCTAATGCAGAAGCTATTCGAAATATCTTCCACATTCCACATTCAAGCAATCACTAATCCCCGTGTCTACACCAATAATCTAATTTAAATCAGCTCTTCTAGTCCAATTCTTTCATTACTGCTCTGGCTTAGATCCCCACCAGACCAGAACAATTGATGTGTACTTGTCTCCTATACTGTATTTTTAATAATACCTGGCCATCAGCACTGCTGTGAACATAATCTTTCCAACAGTGGCTAAAAATGGAATTATTTCAGAATCCCACTCAAAAGTCATCAAAACAGTTTCATTATCTCAGAACAAAATCTAAACTCCTTTACGTGGCATATAGAGGCTTTCAAAAGCTGGCTATACATTGCTCATGTGCCGTCACTCAGCTACTCGCACTTTATACACAGCAGTAATGTGCTTTAACATTGAAAACATGATTTTTGTCATGCCGCAATCTATTATGTACGTGCTATTTCTCAGGATGGGAATATCCTCCTCTCCATGTTATTCTGCCTTGCAAACTCCCACTCATGCTTCAGCTAAAATTGTTCCTCTTCTATGAAGTATACTCCAGCAGAAAATGGTGTGACGGCGGGGGAGGATGGTCATTTTCTCCTTTTGTATTTGGGGAAATCATTACAAAAGCAAATTTTATTATGATTTTCCTAACTGTGTTTGTGTTTTTTTCCCCAATAGAAGGTGAGGATCTAAAAGACAAGAATCAGAGCCCTGTCTTCATTATCTATATCCCCAGAGCCTGGCAGAATGCCTGACAGGAAGTAGGAACTCAATAAATATTTGTAAAAGGAGTAAGAAAGGAAAGCAGGAAAGGAGGGGGGAAAGATTAGAGAAGGAGGATAGATGAGAGGGAGAAAGAAAATAACTAATTCATTAGGAGAGAGTAGTGTTTAGACAAATCATTTTGTCTTCATCTTCCCCTCACTTTTCCCAATTCCCTATGTAAAATATTTTTATAGTGATATCTTAAGTAAACAAATGCCAAGAACAATCTTAAAATGAAAAGTAAAAGGCCATGTGCAGTGGCTCACATCTGTAATCCCAGCACTTTGGGAGGCCAAGGCAGGTGGATCACCTGAGGTCAGGAGTTCGAGACTAGCCTGGCCAATATGGTGAAACCTCATCTCTATTAAAAATACAAAAAAAAATAGCTGGGCATGGTGGTGCATGCCTTTAGTCCCAGTTACTCTAGAGGCTGAGGCAGGAGAATTGCTTGAGCTCAGGGCAGAGGTTGCAGTGAGCTGAGATTGTGCCACTGTGCTCCAGCCTGGGTGACAGAGCAAGACTTCATCTCAAGAAAAAAAAAAAAGGAAAAAAAAAAAATCTGTCATCACAAAAAGCTTGAAGGGCATAAGGGGACCTAGAGGAAACTCCCATATCAGCTAATCACTCCAGACCTCCCCCACTGACTTGTTGACAGGTGTAAGATGCTCCCCTTTTTAATCAAGTCTCCACTTAGAAGTACCTCTTCCTTTACCTTCTCATAGTGCCGATGCACTTATCCTCACCATCATTCTGACTGACATCCTTTCCCTGACATAGACACAGACACATCTTAGTGATGGTATAGAGGGGAAAAAAGCCCAAAGAGGAAAAAATAAATTAATAAGAAGGCAAATCCAGAAAAGATTTGTGCTCATGAACAACAGTAAGAATTGCTGGTCATTGAAATAGAAAAGCTCATCTATCGTGTTAGAGTTGGCTGCATATTATTAAAGTCTGAATAACACAGGAAGAAAATTCTTTATTTAAATGGAGGAAAAAGCCTATGCACTTCGACACAATCATTCTATAAATCTTTATTGCATACCAAATGCTTTGTCTCTTTATGAAAATGAAAAGACATGTGTCTGGGTGTGGTGGCCTACATCTATAATCCCAGCACTCTGGGAGGCTGAGGTGGGCAGATCACTTGAGTCCATGAGTTTAAGACCAGCGTGAGCAACATGGCAAGACCTTGCCTCCACTAAAAATACAAAAAAAAAAAAAAAAAGTTAGCCAGGTGTGGTGTTGCCCACCAGTAGCCCCAGCTACTCGGGCTGAGGCAGGAGGATCACTTGAGCCTGGTGGGAGGAGTGGTGGGGTCAAGGCTGCAGTGAACTCTGATCACACCACTGTACTCCAGCCTGTGTGACAGAGGGAGACCTTGTCTCCAAAATAAAAATAAAAATATATGTAAGACATGGTTTAGTTAGTTTGCAATCCAGCTAAGTAAAATAATAAGGCAAATAGCCCTGTCATGCAAAGGCTGTTCACTATGGGTCACTAACCTCCTTGTCAAGAAAGCAATTGAAAAACTCACAGAATCTGTAAACAATGAAAGAGAGACAGGTGAAGCAAGAAGAAGGCAGTAAAGACTCCATGGAGCTATCTCAAGCAGGCATGTTCCCATTGTTAATCTCTGTGCTTACTGATTTCACTTGGCTTCCTTTATTATGTTTCATAAAATTCTACTTATCAAAAAATTCACAGCAAAATCATCATTCTTTAAAAACTCCAGTGATTTCTGAGAATGTTAAGGAGCGATTGCTTTTTGTTCACACATTAGTGGAATTTGTGAAATCAAATAACATTCTTATCAGACTGAGAGGCAGGAACAATTTGATGTAGCAGGAATAGCTAATTTGAATATAATGAGAAAACACAGTAGCGCAATAGAAGTTAGTTTTCTTTTGCCTTTTCCATGTAAGTGGCCTTTAAAAAGCAAGGATATATGGAATACTTGTGGAATACATGAGGAAGAGGTAGTAGTGCCATTTTTTTTTTTTTTAGAACAGAAAGGAAGTCTTTTTTCATTTAAGTTTCTTTTACTAGTTTCTTTTACTAGATGATACCCCATTCCTAAGATCCCGAATTGAAAACAGTGCTACACATTATCTACACTATGGACTAAATATGATTCTGTGGGTTAACTGGAAAAACCTAAGTTACTTTGGAACATGATTTCTGTGAAAGGTGTGTTCTCTGACTTGGAAATGTCTTGCAACATAATTCTTAAGGCGTGAAGTTTTTTTCTAGATGAGCAGAGCAATTATAAAAAAGGATGCTATGAGACCGTTCAAACTTGTGCCAAATGGATCATGTAGGTAGAGAAACTATGAACTTATGGGATTAGGAGATTTTAACATAGGTGGACTCGTACAAAGTTATGTGCCACTAACTCCAGTACTGAGGCTTATTGTCACTAGGCAGAATGGCAAGCCCACTCATTTTGTTGCCTCAGCTGCCTTGTTAAAAACCAACACATCATGGAACTACTGTGAGGTCACAAAAATAAACCAACTGGCTCATTGGCTTCCTGAAACTTGAAACTTCTGAAAGGAGGAGTTACCGGCTTTCTTCCTACGTTTGGTCCAAAAATAACAAGGAACAAACTTTTCATGAGAAGAGAACAAACCTTTCATGTGGTAAAAGGGAAAAGAATGAGAGTGGATGCTGGGGGCTGAAGAATACTCTGAAGAATGACTGCCACACAGCACCTCCCCCAACTCTTCTAACGGGGAAAACAAGTTAGTCTGTATCAGTCCTGTTTCTCAGGATATGTGAGGGTAAAGAAACACAGTCCAGGGTGGGGAGGCGATCCGCACCTCCACGGTATGACTGTATAACACAATTCTCAAGCCAATTTCTTTTTCCGCTGGTAAGTTTTCCCACTTCCAGGCCATGTCCTTAAAATGCTTGGTGTTCATTCCTTTCATCCTCTAGTCATTTTCCGTTTTTTCACTGACTAGAATGGAAACCAGAAGGCAGGACCTTGAGAAATCACCTTGGATCCCAAAATGAAAGTGGCTAACATGACCCTTTGTGACCAGTCCTCAACAATTAATCTTTTGACTGTTACATGAAGGAAAAGGCAACTTCTGCCTTTCTTTAACCATTGTTTGTCATACTGCTTTTTTCTCTTTTTACTACAGCAGCTTAGTCTGCATTCCATCACAGTAAAGTTGAAGGCAAATCATTTATAGCCGCAGGGGTCATGGTATTTGCTTTTTGGTCTAAATGAAATGAGAAATTGTCAGAGTTTTGAATAGGGAAGACATTTAAGAGTAGACATGAGTACTCATTTGTGTGAGTACACATATGTTAAAATCTCCTAATCTTGTAAGTTCATAGTTTCTCTACCTACATGATACATTTGGCACAAGTTTGAATTGTATGCAACTCAGAAATATAAACAAGAAACTCAAATTACTGATTGATTTAAATATAGATATAGTATACGGAAATCCTGGTGTGTGTTAGATCCCAAAAGAGATAGATAGTATAAAAGATAAAAAGGTGAAGCTCAGTGTACAGCCTGGAGGAATTTTAATATGAACAGCAACTGGTGGAGGTTAATGAGCAAACGTGACAAAAGAAACAGTCAGAGAAGTAGAGAAATAAAATGCTAATGAAAAACCACCCTTGCCCTAATTTCTATAGTACACATTCAGAATATCTCCCTTTGGGAAACTTACATTGTACTTATTTTTTTATATCTGAATTTTATCCAACTCTTAGATAGAAGAAATATATCAACCCAAACTGCTAACAATAAAAAAGGAAAAGTATTTTAAATACACATAGACCCTTCAAACTTCAGAAATACACCATCCAAAATTAAGCACTCATATCAGTGTATTAAGTAGAAATATGAGAAAGCCAAGCCAGGATTTCAGTTCAGATGCTTTGGTAAGTGTCAAATAGAACGTCAGGGCATACTCTCTCTTCCCTTGCTCTAACTAATTGGTTTTCTGTCGTCTTGTACATTTTCCTAACACAGATCAGCACATAATATGAAAAGAGTTCCTCACAAGCTAAGCCATTTACCTTTTAGTAAGTAGATACTTATCTATCAGTGCCCTGGAGGGGAACAAATGGCAAATTTAAACAAAGGACTTTTACAAAGAATTCATTTACCAAAGTGTGAGAAGGACTTGGCGCAGTGGCTCACACCTGTAAATCTCAGCTCTTTGGAAGGCCAAGGCAAGTGGATCACTTGAGCTCAGAAATTGGAGATCAGCCTGAGCAATATAGTAAGACTTTATCTGTAGCCCCAGTTACTCAAGAGGATAAGGCACAAGGATACATTGAGCCTGGGAGATTGAAGCTGTAGTGAGCTATGATTGCACCACTTCACTTCCACAGAGCAAGACCCTGGCTCAAAAATTAGTGAAGTGATAAATAAACATAAAAATGAAAAAGAAAAGATATGAGAAGGTTAAAGAAAATCAACAAGAAATATTACAGTACCATGTGGCTAACAGCAGAAGAGAACAGCTACTATCTGAAGTCTAATGAAAGAAGGGGAGTTAGCTATCTAAACTGGAGAGGCACACACCTTTTGGAGAGGCTCACACAAAATAAACTAGGACTTTTAGCAAAGGCAGAGAATCAAGGGAATAAATATATGGACTTCATTTTCCTCCTGTCTTTGATGTCCTCCCAGTTCCTCCCATTTACCAAGTAGAACCAAAGGGCAATGATCAGCTTTTTTCCTCCCAAACTCATTGCAGGAGGTGAAGGGTAGAGAATGGTTCTGGAGGTGAAAATTGAAAATATATGCCTCTTCAGTACATAAAATATATGCCTCTTCAGAATATATTCAGAAAATATATAACCCCTTCAATTTGGTTATAGTGGACTGGGAACTATAAATAAATGTGTTGTGATATTTGAACTAATGACAAAGTAGAGTAAATTGAATCTATGAACAATATCTTAGCTTTTCTCCACAATGAGATATTTATGGTTCTTGGTTCAATACCCAGTGACTCTAAACTCTGCATAAAGACGTAGGACATCTGGGCTTCTACGTGTCTGCCAGATGGTGTGGGATGCTCAGAGATCTGGATAGCTAATTTTACACAATAACTGCTTCTAATAGGAATTTTATATTGAAACCTCTGACATGCTTTTACCAGAAGTTATACTGCCAAGTCTGGCTACCATAAATGTGCATGACTTAATAGCTAATTCTCCAGAAATATCACGTTTTCTTTTTTTGCTTCCTTCGAAATCTTTGTCCTGCTCAGCAACCCACATTTTAATTCTACAACATTTTATTCTTCTTTCGACTATTTTCTGCCCTGAAGGTTAGTTCCCATTAGCCTGGGTGTTTATGTACCATTGCGCATTCATTCAGGTTATTTGAAGATAATTTTTGCTAAAAACAACAAAAGCACTGTTTTCTAAGTACTGAGGAAATTCCAATTACTCTTTCTGTATTTTTCTAGGGTCCTTTAGTAGCCTTTAAACAATTGCTGCTCTCTCCCAAAAGAGTTGCTGTCAGTGCTATTTTCTCTGCTTTTAAACTTTATCACAATTTAAAGAAGTCTGAATGATCTTCCCTCTTTAAGCCAGAACATAGACTTGAGTTTCTTATACTAATTTGCTGTCGCAGAAATGCTTCTTTATACTTTACCCACATGACAGGACATACCCTCAAATAAATGAGGGAGGGTATGGCAAAATGCCAGTGCCCTTGAAGTACTGCCTTTCATCTAACGCAATTTCTACTTTCTTCCCTTGGTTTGTACCAACTTGTTTAAAATAAAAATGGATTTCTACTGTATACTGTCATGCTGATATTCCTGTATTGAGCTTACTTTCTTTAACTCAGAAATAAACGGGCACTGTGAAAGAATCTACTTGCAAGGAGTGGAGAAAAAAATTCCCAGGTCCCTGTCTTCATGATTGTGAGTGAAAATAGCAATAACTTTCGTAGTTTAAACAATAATTTCATTTTTCCTAAAAATAAAGTTTAGAAAGTTAAAAATTCTCAGTAATGGTAAAGGTCCATTTAAAGTCTTACATATCTAATCAACAGAAACATGAGGCTTTATTGCTGAATATTTAAAAACACATTGCACTTTCAATGAAATTTTTTACTGAGTCTTTCACTTACAAATTTCTAAAAGGATATTCTATTCTCAATTAATGTATTTCCCACTTAAAATTCTTCAAAATCCCCCTATTATTTTAAAGACAAAGCGCGAGCCCTTTAATATGGTGTAGAAAAGCGGTATGCTGTTTTCTAATCTTATTTCTTGCCTCTTTTCATTCTACCATACACTCCAGCAACATTCAACGTTTCCCAACATGCTTTTCCTCACACCCCCATGTTTTAGTACTTGCTGTTCTCTTGGCCATGCTTCCCTTAAACTTTCTTCCACATACATATACAACCACCATCACCACCTACAATCTGCTTCAGGACTAATTTAGGAATGTCTTCTATAAAGCTTTGCTCAGTGTTAACTGAACTGAGAAGAAAATCAATGATCAGACATATATCAATGAAAGTGTAAGCTGTGCAATATAAGCATAAATGTTATTTCCACTACGATTTCTTGCATATCCATATGCCCCAGGCACTGTACTAGTTACTGTGATATTAATATGAATAAGGAAAGTTTACGCCTTCCAGGACATGGTTATCCTACAAATACTCATTTGTAAATCAGTATTTACAATACATTTAATAACTGTGATTTGGACAGTGGAAAAACAAAACAAAACCTCAGATGAAACTCTTCTTTTCCTCACTTTCAACAGATAACAGGGTAGATCTCCAATCCCACATGAGGAATTTATAAAAGGGATGAATATAAATGTCTTCACAACTCTTTTGGTCTCCTTATCAAAACCAATGATATAAAAAGGATATAAAGGAATTCACAAAGAGGCAAAATGAAACTTGTTTGCATCTTTTGGATCTCTCATTAAACTTAAAAAACAAAGTGGTCTGAGAGATTATCTTTTTAAAGAAGAGAGAAAAAAAAAATGATAGAGACATTTCTCTTAAGAGAGTCAAGCCATGCTGTGAGTCTCAGCCTCCTCACCCCAGATGCCTGTGGTGCTACCTTCTAATACAAATCCCAATGAAGAGGGCTTCAAAAGAACCACTTGTAGAACTTTGAAGTGGATTTTCTGCAGTTAGACACATAAAACGTATGTTTGGCCCAGTCATAGTTTACTGCGGTAGGGGTTACCCTCCCACCTGAAAAGAATTTAGAGGACAAGGGAAAAGCCGATTTTCTGCTTTGGAAGTAGTATAAGGAGAGTGATCATGGAAGTGCCTGTACTCCTCAAGTTTGTCAGGAAAGGAATAAGTGAGAATTTCCCACACACTATGGGTGGCAATGGGGGAGAAATTCATAATGAGGGCTCTGAGTCCTGCCCAATAGGGTGACCCAGAAGCACTGAAGAGAACTTGGCAGGAAGAATCTGAAGGTGTACTGCCAGGTGTGCAGCGCTGAGAAAGGAGCTCCATTCTGCACATTCTGCATCTTCTAGTATCAACTGAACTAGCAGGAAAGGGAGCCCACCAGGGAATTTGTGAAAATCCCAAAAAGTCACACAATGAGATGGTTAGCTTCAATAACTGATCACCACATAGGGTTACCAAATTTAACTAGCAGCCCAATGACCATTATAATATTCAAGCAAGTGGGAACTGGCTTTTCCTACGCCTGCTCCTCTCTATGCATCAGCCTGGACCTTCAACTTTGGCCGTGAGTTAACTGTTAAGGAAAAGTAGAGACAAACAGGTTGAAATTATAAAGAAAACTACAAATAATATTCCAGATTTTCAGTTTGAAGCCAGATTGAGATGGGAGAGGAAGAATATTTAACGCAAAACAGTTTCTGTTCTTTGATTATTCCAAGGGACAAGATAATTTCTGAATCAAGACTTATGTTTGTTTTTTGAAGTGACTTTAGAGCTGTTAGCTTGACTGAGATCTAAAAAGCCAGGGAACCTGCTAGAATTTTCATTTGGGGCCAGAGAATCTCACCCGATTGGATACATCATCAAGGATCAATAAAAGTAAAGAAGAAAGTTGCTTTGGCCATAATCCACAGATCATTTGTGCTCAACAATCCAGTTAGAGACTAAAGCTCAATTTATTTTCCAAAAAAACATCATAAGTGATTTATTTTCTTGTATTTGGTGCTTCTGTATTTTAAAAAGGAAAAAAAATACCACTTTGCTATAAGCTACATTAATCAATCACATAAAAATCCTCACTAGAAGGAAGGAGTTTTGCTAGGTACTTCAGATTGAAAACAGTGGGATGTATAATATTCAGTCAAAATTCCATACAGGTGTATTGCATTAAATTGCAGACCTCCACAAAGTTTGGAATCTCTGTAGTTCTAACCATTACCCCTTCTCCTTCCAACACTGAACTCCCCTGAAAAAGAAGGTGCTGATAGCTAATGAGCAGTGACTAACAGTAAACTTATTTAGCTTCAACCAACGCCTCTATACCTATTCCGTGGCAAGCAGAAATAGTGCGTTCAAAAGTAGGTAATTTGAAGAGCTTGGTGAATAAAATAAAAAACATTGACATGAGTGTTAACAGATGAAAGTGAAGCTGTTGTGGGTGGTATAAAAGAAATCTAGATGAGAGGAAAGGAAGCTAAGTAGTTGAACCCTGGGATCTTCTCAGAACTTTCTGTACCCTTCAAGGTACACATTGCTATATGGTTTTCTTTCTTTAGACTTTTTTTTTTTAAAAAAAAAAACATACTAGCTCTATATAACTTACCTCTTGTGAAAACTTCATGTCCAGTGTCCTGAATAACTTTGTAAGTTGTGTCGTTCAGTCATGAAAATTTATTGGTTACCTTGTGATCTATTCTGAGAATTTGCTTTTTTCTAATGCATGGTCTCTCCTCACTGTCTGCAGTAAATCTCTATCTCCTCTATTTTGAAATACTGCAAGATTATAAATCAGAACAATATTAATGACTTTTTATTATATAAGTCCTTTAGTCTGTCAAGGATCAGTCAGTATCATTAGGAAAGGGATTTGTGTAGGTGTTTTCTATATCTAACAATTTTATTTACTAACAACTATTTTAAAAAGATTTTTTCATAAAAATGTCTAATGTTAAGAAAAATGATTTCTTATGTCTCTGCTCTTTTAACTACAAAAAAGCTTCACATGTGGTATATAATAAGTTCTAGGAATAAATATAAAATGCAATATTTGATAGATTACTAAATACAGTATCTAAATATGTTACTATAGTTCCAAATGACTTTGATCATCTTGTTTACTGAACTTAAAATTCTCCATTTACAAATTAAATGTAACATTATATATAATTACTAATTAGTTTCTTTTTCAGCTTCTTTATGCAACAATCTATCATTAACTACTTGAGAAATTTACAAAAGTCATGAATCCTCTAAAAATATACTTCTGAGATATTTTTATTTTCTCCATCATTTTCTCTTACCAGTTCTATAGATAAGCAGTCCTGGTTAACATGAACTATGGATGCTATTGAGGGATTTTCTCAGTTGGACTAGCAGAACGCTAGATATCTAGTTAATTCCAATCCTTTCCTTCTGTGGAGGGGGTTGAGATACCCTGACTGAAGATATTATAGAGCTTAAGAATGTGTCAATCAAAAGGGAGAGGTGGTCAGTCATATATAAATATAAAATGAGAATTACCTGGGCAATTTGGCAATACTCACCCAAGAACTACACAGGGCGAAGAGTACTCTGTTGGGACAACACAGCCAGGCTGCTGTTACAACCTATCTTCTGTAACAACAGGTAGCTCATATAATTGGCAAATACAGCAATGATGCTAGTAAAACAGAAATGTTTCATGGTTTTATAGATAATTTCTTCTAGGCAAATGGAGCTGGAATAGTGAGAGTGAAATTATAATGAGCCCTTGACCCAGATTACCCTCTCCAGATCTCCTCACTTCCTGCCTTGCTCTAAGTTCCTGTCGTGTTGCAGTTACTGCAGAGTACATCTAAAGAACAGTCACAATGACTCTGAGTCCTGCTATCTTCTGCATTGTCCTAAGGCTTAAAAGTCAGCATTTCCATTCAATTGCTTTCAGCCTTTATAATATTTCATGGTCCAAACTCCAGCTATCTTGACCTCCCTTTCTTAGTTATTCAAGTAATCTCTCTAGGTACCAATCACTGTTTTTGTTAGTGCTTTGGGTATACAATTACATAGGTTTGCCCCATTTCCTCCATAAGCCTTTTAATTTTATTTTTAGGACACAGTTTTGCAGAATACAGGGTTTTCAAGAGCACAAGTGTCGTGTTGCAACAGAAACATTTTTATCCTCTGTAGAGAGGCTTAAGGATACAGACACTGGTATTTTTTGTGTTATATGACTAGGCAGTCTTACACAGATTATTTTCTGGTAATTACACGTCAGTATAAAGAAAATATTTAACCCATTTGTCATATTTCTCATGAGAAATTATAAATTTGCGTTTTTATTGTTTGCCACTTTCTTGTGAGTTTGGTTGACATATATCAGCAAACTACAGTTCAGTCATGTCCAATCACTAACAGATTCTGAACTTGAAGGAACTTACAGAGATTAATGCTGCCTCATGGGGTCTTGACTCAGCACCTATCCAGCCCATTCAAGATTGGGCCACCCTTCTATCATGCCATACAGCCTTTTTAAATGTCTGATTTCTGTATTGCAACCCAGTGGAGACAGATCTAAATTCAAATGTAAAAATCTCCCTCAGACTAATTTTCTGAATTAAGAACTGATAATATCCAAATACCTATTGCCTAGGGTAGTTTAAAATGTGTTAGAAGCCTAGCACAGTGCATGTCATGTAGAAGTGCTTGATGAGGGATACCTATTATTATCATTATTCACAGTGAGAAATGCACCAATTGCTGGCCAGTCCTTTTCCATCCTTATGCCTCCAAATTCAACAGAGTAAAATTCACTTTTAGAAAGTGAAAGTAAAAAAAAAGGTAAAAAGAAAAAAAAACTGCAGGGGAGGAAAGGAAGAATCTATTGGCATTTTAGAAATATGTGTTTTTTCCAAAGTCTATGACCTGTCTAGTTCAGCTTCATATTTTTATCACCTTTAACGTATTTAACAATAAAGCAATATTCTGTAATATCGAAAACTAGGATGCGGTATAAATGATATGCCTGCATGCATTGCAGCCTCAGATGCAGTTTTTAGGTAGTCCAGAGCCACCTCTTGGGGTCATCTTATTGGTAAAAGGCTTTGTAATTATATTACTTAAAATCGTTTTCTAACACCAGTGACTGGGACCAAGGGTGGGTGTGGGAAACAGGGAGATGTTGGTCAAAGTTTTACTTAGGAGGAATAAGTTCTGCAAATCTATAGTGCAGCACGGTGACTATAGTTAATAATATGTACTTAAGCATTGCTAAGAAAATAGATTTTAAATGTTTTAACCACAATATGTAAATATGTGAGGTAACAGATATGCCAATTACACTAATTTAATTATATATATGTATACGTGTATGTATATATGTACATATACAAATAAAACATCACTTTGAATACATAAAAACATACAATTTTCATTTGTCAACTAAAAATAAATAAACTTTAAAAAATAAAGTCATTTAAAATACTATACTCAATTTGAGGGGAAAATAATCACTTTAACTCCAGAATCGAGTCTCATGCTTATGCATTTTATACAAGAAATTATTCTTCTGTCTTCTCCAAATCCCCTCTGTATCACCTGCTTGGACATCGCAAACAGCTAAATTCTAAAATTAAGATGATGAAAAGCATACATGTTCTGAAAACTTACAATGCAGCTAATCTGTATGCTCTGCTAGTCCCCAAATCTTCAATGTAGCATTGTAGATAGAACTCTCAAATAGTGGAATAATGTTGGCTTCAACACTAATAAATTATATGAATTGGCAAAAGCATTAGACATTTCTCAGCCTATTTTCTCCTAGTAAAATAGGACCGATAACATCAGTCATACCTATCACTTCACAATGTAGAAAGAACCACTGAAATGGCTTAGTTGAAAAGGTATGATAAGCTAAATAATGAAAGCTCTGTAACATTCTAATATTGCAATGATTTTTAAATGTGAAATTTAATAAAAACTTCCAAGCTAATAAAAACAGTGGACACAATTACTATGTTAATTTAAACTTTCAGTACTGAGTAAAGTGTATAGTGTGGCTTTTTCCCGCTATACTTTAAAGTTTCAAGGTTTCAGGGAAATTGAGTTAGCCAGTACAGGCTCAGAAATTAGAGGCAGAAAAGGTGATAGAAGCCATTCACTTGTCACTATCTTCAGAATGCAGTGGCAACTCTACAGCTCATTCATTTAGCCACATAAATCATTGCACAAGCCACAGTTGCAGCACCTCTTTCTGCTGTGCACTCACATTTTGCTCTGGTTGTCAGTTAAATGCAAGCATTATGTTATCACCCTCCCTATCCCTTCGGATATTTTCTGAATTAAATACACTTAGAAAGAAAGTATTGTCTACAGTTTCTCTAATTTCCATTCTCACTTCCTTATTATTGCTAGATATATGATGCTTGGAATTGGTGATTTGTCAATTCTAATAGTCTCTAACCTTTTAAGAACCCACACTGTTATCCTTTTACTTCCTAATTATTCAGCCTCTTCCCAGAGAGACCTCACTTATGTATCATCTAGTCTTTATAATTTTCTTAAATTTCAAGGAAGAAAAAGAAAGTACCTGTAACTTATTAGCAATTATTTAATTCCAGTGCAATAACCAATCATGCACATAATTATTTCAGTCACATTTGGCTATGAAATAAAGAACATTTAGATTTTTAGGTTATGTTTTAACAGAACATTCTGTTGGATGTTTTATTTTTAATCTGAATTCCTCTGGGTGATTTACTGTGAAGGTGAAAATGCTTTTCATTTGTATTCAGAGTTTGCTATGTAGCTTTCATACTGTCCTTTTGGTGTTTCTTAATCTGCTTGCCTTTTGATCTTCATCCTCTCTGGCACTCTGATGGAGTACATTACATGGACATTCACCCTAAGTGTTCTTCAAATATCTTTCATTTTTTAGCAATCACAACACCAAGAAAAAGATTCTGCTCACTATGGATTGAGTGGAAACTCAGAGATAATCCACAAGTCTGGCACCATGGCTATAAAATTACCTTGTCCCTATCAAGCAGCAGTTAGTTCTGGAAACAGCCTTTGAATGCACACCTACCTAGTTTATATTTTGGGGAATACATGTATTCCATATTGGAAATCCTGCACAATAACAAGCCTTGCAAAACACTACATGAGCATTTTGTTTCAGATGTAATCAACTTGCGTAAAACCACAGAATGTTTGCAAAGACATCGTGCAGGCCTGAAAGGACATAACTGAGTCTAGAAGCTTCTCAACCTAATTTTGTTATCAAAAGGAAATTGGTTGAATTACAAAATGTAAGATTATCAGAGAGAAATTGATGAGTAGTGTTTGCAAAAATTCTTTCCAGAAATTGGAGCTGTAGGAAAAGTATCACTTACCTGACTATATTTCTCTCAAAAAGGACCATTTGCTAGTCTCAAGTATGCTATGAAGTTTAATGCCTTTGAGAATTAACTCATTCTTTTCAAATATGAATGACAGTGTTCAATATTTTTACAAAACCCAGATAAACTTTCATGAACGCTGTTACATTTTCTCATCTTTATACTCCAGATTACCTCACTCAGCAGAATTATTTGCTTTCTTCTATATGCTTCATAGCATTCGGTTTATACCTCTAGTATGGTACTTATAGTATGGTTAGAAAATACTTGTGGTTTTTATGTATGTATGCCTATCTCTCTGAATAGGTAATGAGCTCTCAGGACAGGATTGCGTTAGCTATCTGTGTACCACTCAACACTGATAAAGTTTCATAAATTATCAATGCCAACCTTTTATCAATAAATTATTTCAAATGTCAAAATGATATTTTTAATTAGTTAGGTAATTAATTACTGATCCTACTGTGAGCTCTAAGCCAACAACAGCTAGTTGACATCTTGTAGATGTCTCAAAAGTACTTCATGTTGAATATGTCCAAAAATTAATTCATGGACTTCCAGTCCCTAGTATTAACATATATTTGGTCTAATTATTTTTGCTTTAGTGAATTTCACTACCTATCCAATTGTGCAAACCAGAAATTTTGAAGTCACTCTTGACACCTTCTCCTTTACCATCTCCCTTTTCATTTCTCTTGATTTTGCCTACCAAATACCTGGAGTCTTTCCAGTTTTTTTCCCCAATTTCTACCATCCTATTGTAATCTAAAACACCAGTAGCACAAGTTGGCTTAGGGATAGTAAGCTAAAAGTGGATAATTAAAATTTAAGTAAAATATAAATTGACTTGTAGAGGTTTTACTAATGAAAGAATCACAAAATCATCACACATCGGGATTAAGCCATTTAGATATGAGATTAGGCTCCAAAAGTCTAAAAAGTATATCTCTCATCATAGCCTTTCCCAAATGTTATCTTTAAAATCATAGCTATGTAATTGGTTTTATTTGGCCTCTCAATGAACATTAAACACCAGTTGTCAGATGAACTGTTGTTTAGAGAGGAAGAGAGATACCTATATGCACTGTAACAGGAGACTTTTTGTGTAACTAAAAGAAAAGCTGAGACTTTAGCATTCCTGAGATTTTCTCTAATGATTCTCCTTTGAGATTATTCAGTTTTCTTATCGGAAGTTTGATTTTTTGTTTGTTTGTTTCTGCTCTCAGAGGTCCTAGATGGACAGTCTCCACCTTGGAGGAGTTAACCATCTGATTAGGAAGATAGAGAAATAATAAAGCATTAGTAATTGTATTATGTCATAAGATAATGTATGAAGAAAGAGTTAAGACAGTCACAAACCAAATAGATGTGAAATATACCTTCTCTCTTTCTTTCATTCCCTATAGATTAAGTTTGGGGAAATCTGTCCAGTTGTAGTTACAAGTTCTTTAAACTAAATATTCAAAACAGACAATTTGAAGAACTACGAAGTGTTATTTAAAATATCAGGCTTTCATTGACATTATAGTAAGTCTAGATAGAATAAATAAGCTTCTACTTGTGGACTCAGAATTTTCAAAGCCAAATTTATATTCAGTGTTGTATGGATTCACTAGCTCAATGAAGGTAGAGCTCTGGCAAAGGTGCCAAGGAACAAAAAAGGATATTTGAATACTGAAAAGGAAATAGATATTTTTTTAAGAAGGGAAGATTAGGGTAGTATTACCAGCAAGAAAACAGAATGGAAAAGGTATATATATATTTTAAGTAGCTGATATTTGTGGGTGTGGAAAAGTGTGGTATACCAGTGGAAAGTGTGGTATACCTGGAACCAAAGACAAATGACAGGGGGTTGGAACAAATAATGAGAGATGAAATTGGACTAACTTGGTAAATCAGGACTATATTATAAAGGCCTTTATGTGGCACATTAGAGACTTTTTATTTTATTTTTGTAATCAAAGATCTAGAAGAGGATTTTCAGCTGATTTGATTTTGGTAAGATTGCTTCTAGCAGTGCTATAAACTTTAGACTGGAATAGAGAAAGGTTGGTAACATACAAGGGAGAAAACTCCAAGAAAATTCTGTAGTGTTTTTTTTTTTTTTTTTTTTTTTTTTTTTTTACCTGTGATTGTGTTGAGTTGAGATATGACAGAGAAAGAAAAACTCGTAAAGTAAAATTGACAGAATTTGGTGACCAGTAATGTATTAACTGAGAAACAGAATAAACTAATAACTAATCTGTAGCTTGATGGTAGAAGGTGATCCCATTAACTGAAAGGAACAATACAATAATAGGAATAGACTTTGGAGGTGGTAGTAAAGGGAAAACATGAAAGTATACCTTGGTACCCATAGTATTTGAGGAACCTGTGGTATATGCAATGAGCAATTAGAAGTAATTATGTATAGCATTCAAGACTGAAAATATTGATCTGAGAGATATCAACACATTGAAGATAGTTGAAAGCATTGGTTAAATGATATTATTTCAAAACACATATATTAAGAAATGAAAATAAAGAACCAAAACCTGTTGAACATCAACAGATTAGAAAAAGACTTCAGCAAGGGGAACTGAACACTAATGCCAGAGAGATAAAAAAACATAGTCAAGGGAGGTTTTCAATACCCATATTTAGACAGCATTCTAGCCTGGGCAATTAAGCAACACTCCCGTTCTCTCTCCCCTTTCCTCTTCCTCTTTTTTCCTCTTCTTCATTTCTTTCTTTCTTTCTTACTCTTTCTTTTTTAAAAAAAATAAATTTTAAAAAAGAAAACATAGAAGAGACAATTGTCTTAGAAATCGTGAGGTGACTAAAACTTCAAGAAGTAGGAGAGGGCATTAAGTAAAAATTCAACATGGAAGTCAAGTAGTGCTGAAAATAGGCTATCAAATATGGTGTTCATGAGTTTGTTTCAAACTCTGAAATTTTATCCACAATAAAACAAGAAAGGTTAAATAAAGATGTCAAGTGTGACAATTCATTAAAATCTTACTTTTCCAAAGAACAAGATATATCATAATTCAAGTAAGAATAGTCCAGAATGATAGTGCCTTGGATAAGCATGATCATTTTTTAAATGTGATTCAGGTCTGTCTACCAGTTCCTGCTGGGGTGGCATCATGATGATGTTCAACAAACCTAGAGGATGCCTAAATCCTTCCTTCAATCCAATCACTTCTTTTTCCTCTTTGGATCTCCAATGAAGATAGGGGTACCACAGCAAAAAAAAAAAAAAAAAAAAAAAAATAACATTTTATCTTACAAACTTTTAATGTAGAATATTAGCATGACGAAATGAACAACACAGATAATTTACTTTATATAATACTTCATCTACTGAAATAGCCTCATAATGAACCAGGTGGTGTGATTGGCTCAGCCTTTCCCTCCCCAGCAACGAAACTGTTGAAACTGAGTTTGGTATGCAGAAAGGTTACACATCATACTCTCACAGTCCAGTGTATTTTGGCTCAAAACATGATGGGGAAGAGGGCAATTCTCATAGGGAACAACATTGAAAATAGTCATACTGGCTGGGTGCAGTGGCTCACACCTGTTATCCAACACTTTGGGAGGCCAGACAAGTGGATCACCTGAGGTCAAGAATTTGAAACCCGCCTGGCCAACATGGTGAAACCCCGTCTCTACTGAAAATATAAAAACTTAGCCAGGTATGCTGGCACATGCCTGTCATCCTGTCATCCTGTTACTCAAGAGGCTGAGGGAGGAGAATGGCTTGAACCTGGGAGGTGGAGTTTATTGGATTGAAGTGAGCTGAGATTGTACCATTGCACTCCAGACTGGGACAACAGGAGTGAAACTCTGTCTCAAAAAAAAAAAAGAAAGAAAGAAAATAAAAAAGAAAATAGTTATATTTAGCTATCTAACATCACCTGAAAATGTCACTTATTAGTACAGTAGCCAATAAAATGTTTTAAATTTGGACTAACCCTGATCACCACTCCTCTACCTCATTTAGGATAGAAAAAAAACAGGGTGGACTTTCTTATTGAGAAAAGGAATTTATTAATAAAACATTGGAAACATTGTTATTTACCTTTTAATTTACTTTATTTCATGTTTAGGTGACACGTCTAGTTCAAAATGTTGAAAGTAGATTCATTACTTTTAGCCAAAAGTCATTATTGACATTCAAGGTAAGTACACATCTTAGAAGAGCTATAAAATTATCAAAAGCTAAAATTAAAGCTAAATTAAAATATTTTAGGGTACATGTTCATTACAAGCAAGAAACAGTGTGTCATGTTTCCAGAAATAGAATGAAATCCACTTTGATTTCACAATAGTCATATATATCCATCTGTTCTAGCCAATTTTGCACATTTAGTCATGTTGTTTCTGAAATAAAACTTATAGGTAGAAGAAATTATACATTCCTACATGTAAATTTGAAGTCAACCCTTTTTCAATGAAAGTTGTCAAGTTAATTTATTTCATTCTGTGATGTAAGACAGACAAGCAATTTGCTTCTAAGTTATAATTTTACTCAAATGATTGGGCAATTTGGTCAGTTCTTAATTATATAAGAAATGGTAGTATCATTAAAATAATTTTAAATGGATAATATAAAGGTCATTTTAAATTTATGTTAGAATACATATTTTAATACTTTTCCTCAGATATGAATCTATGCTTTGAGTAAACCCCATTTAAAATAGTATATTAGCACTGTGATTCATAAAGATCAAGGAATGGAATCAGAAAGGTGAATAATTTTCCCTACTTTAACTGTCAACCAATGCTTCCTTTCCCCTCAAAGCTTTCTATTAAGGACTCTCCCTCATAACCCAGAATCTGAGCTAGTTGTTTCTTGTTATATGAATCTATATTTGTCACTCTCTTCTCTTTCTTACCCAGGGACTAACATAGTGCTAAATTTGTTGGACACATGGGTCACAGTACGTGCTGGGCCCAGCATCCTGTTCTATCTGCTCACATAAGTATGTGAAGGGTAAAAATATTAGTTTTATTTTTGCCCCAAAGTTCGTCACTTACTGGACTGAACTGAACATTTGATCTGTAGGTTGGATAACAGAGTCTGGCCAAACATACCCTGAACAGATAAGATTAATGTTAATTGGATAAAATAAAAAGTCTGTTTTCTTCTAGAATACAGCTATTACAGAGGGGCTTACCTAATTCATAGCAAGAAGGGGCAGAAAGGCAGATAAAGAGAAGCAGAGATATCAAGAGAAAACAACTATCTAGTGTAGGAGTCTTTAAAATTGTTCTGCAAAGTGTCAGATGGTAAAGATTTTAGACTTTGTGGGCTATACAGTATCAATTACAACTACTCAACTCTGCCAATGTAGCAAAAAAGCAGGCATGAACAATATGTAAGCAAATGAGTGGGGCTGTATTCCCATAAAATTTTATTTACAAAAACAGGTGTTAGGACGAATTTGGCCCACAAACCAAAGTTTACCAATCTTGGTCCTAGAGTACTGCTGTCCATTAGAAATATAATGTGAACCAAATATGTAATTTGATATATTCTACTAGCCACAATAAAAATTTAAGAGAATCAGGTGAAATTAAGTTTGTTAATAAATTTTATTTAACCCAGTATGTCCAACATGCTATCGTTTCAATGTGTTTTTAATAAAATGTGTTGAGAAGTTTTATATTTTTTAAAACAATAAGTCTTGGACACTAGCATGCATTTTTGTACATTTTCTCTCATTATCTCTGAAATAAAATACATAGGTAGAATAAAACAGCACCCATCAACTAAGTCTAGACACATTTCAAGTGCTGAATAGCCACGGAAGACTGGTGACTATCATATTAAAGTATACAGCTCCAGACCATGAGTGAGATTACAAGAGTAGTCAGTCTCCTGTGATGTCCAGAGTACTTTCAGTTTTTAATTACGGCATCTTTTAAAAGATAGCTCAGGAAGATCTTGTTCCTGGTAGCTCCAAAAGCCTTGGCGTGAATAAACGAATGATTGAATGAACAATGGAATGAGTGCTAACTGGTAAGTGGTTGTATCATCTCCTGCTATATATATTTTATTTATCTTAGCAGTTTCACTATTTTTAGGTGAATTTTTTTAGAAAACCGATTTTGTCTTGGATATGTTTATAATTCTACATCTCCTTTATAAACATAGGCAAGATATATACACATATTTATGTCTTACATATATTTATATCACATCTCTTTTTCTTATTTCATTCCGTAGAGACACTAAACAATATTTACTGTCATTGATTGGATTAGTCATTATATTTACTATCTACTTTCAAAAAGTGTTTCTGTTGCTTTAAAATAAATAATTGAGCTTTAAAACAGAATTGTATTCTATACTAGGTAACTAAAACAAAAGAAGATTAAATAACTCAGTGATTCTATAAATTAGCCAAGAAGACCTATATGTAAACAGGTCAGTCCAGTAAAGGAGATAAGAAATTATACTTTCTTCACAGAGGCAGGCTTTCTTGAGCTAAGTCCTGAAGGCTGGATATGTGTTTCTAAGACAGATCGGTTGTTTATGGTGGTATATAGCAAAGCCAGAGTACAGTTAATAAAGAGTGACTTTTGATTAAAAAAAAATACCAGGGAGAAAGTTGATAGAAAAATATATAGATAGATAGATAGCTGTTAACATGCTAAATATTCATAAAGTGTTTTCAGATGCTTATCTGAAAACACTTTAAATATTTACATATTTTAGTTTTACTTAAAAGTTATCCCAATCAATACCTTTCAATTTTCAGCCACCTTCTCTATAAAAATAGAGAAATTGAAACAATTCAGTATTTGTTTCAGCAGTGGCAATGCTTTCATTATTTGGAACAAAGAAAGTTCAGTTTGAATAGTTATGCTGACTCAAGCTCAAAACACTCCGTTATCTTAAAGACTGGAAGATCTTGTAATTTACGATTCTGAATGAAACCTTTATAGATGCAAAATATTTCAAAGTCTATCAAGAATAGAGCATGTTTGCTAAAGAAATGACACCTTTGAAATCTTGAATCTGGCTGACCTTTCCTTTTTTTGGCTTATTCAAGATAAATGGCTACAGAAAATGACTAAGTATTAGGGAAAAAATAGAACCTAAGAACCTTCAGAATTCTGAGACACAGATAGTAGGTCATTTCCTTTTATTACAAGAATCCCTGCCAACCTTTGATCATTCTGATGATTAGTTCAAACTAATCATGAATGATTCATTAAGTCAGTCTTTAGTTTATTATGAAGTCTAAGCTACATACACCAGGAATATTGAGATAGGAAAGAAACCATTGTGTTTCATTTAATATATTTTGCCAAAAATGATGGTTAATACTTTGGTTTTTCTTTGTGTACCACAGCATAAACAAACAAACTTCAGTGAAAAATGGTATAATTTTCATACCGCATTCACAATTACTAATTCACAAAAGCACATATTGTGCATTTGTCTCATTTGATTTTCCAAAATACATGTTTGTCATGGTCATTAATTTTTGTCAAGTGAAACTGACTCATAAATAAATTAGAATAGGAAAATTCAAGTGCTAAAAATATGTGCTAATCCAAATCCTGGCTGGACCATCAAAGCAATATAAATTATTTGTTAAGATTTACTACATGCTCAGGTATCCCCATAGCATATAACACTGTTTAACCTTAAATAGACCCCGTAAGTTAGATTTTCTTTCTTTCCGTTAGGCAAATAGAGAAACTGGGACATAGAGAGTTTACATTACTTGCCCACGTTTGCAATAAGTGGCAGATCTGGAATTCATTTATTTGTTCAATCAATAAGTACTTATTGAGTTCCTTTCCTGAGCGTGGCACTTTTGTAAAGAATATAGCAATGAATAAACCAGACAAAGCCCTTGTTCTTATAGAGGATACTAGATACAGACAGAGAGAGTAAATTTTTAAAAATGCAGATAAATCTGTTACTACCAATATGGATGTGGTAAGGTGAGAAATTCACCTACATAAAGAGCTAAAGGGTAAAGGGCTCAGCTGGTCTACAAATTTAATACACTAAAGTCATGGTTGGCCTCTCTGTTAAAATGACATTGAGCAGAAACGTGAAGAGAGCAAGAGGATGGGTGTTCCAGGACGGAGACAGTCAAATGATTTAGTGGTGAACCATGTTGGTGAGCTCAGGGAACACCAACGTGCAAGCTTACTTTTAGAAAATTAGAGAGTGATCAGAGATGATATTAAAAAGTAACTGGGACAAGACCTGAAATGGTCTTAAATATGGTAAGTAGATTTTAGATTGAATCCTCTGCAGAAATTGCAACCATTAGAGGCTTTTTAACGGAGGAGTGACTTGATCAAATCTTTTGTTATAAAAAGGTCACTCTTGCTACTCTGGAAAAAAGAGGAAGATGGAAATGTAGGGGTCCAAAAATTGAAATTTATAGTAATGTACACTTGTACAGTTGGATAGAAGTCCAAAGTGTGAGGATGGTTCTGATTTTGAAAGTGGCACCGATATCATTTGCTGACCTATCATGAGATGAGGTATATGACACAACTTTGAGAAACCTCAGCATGTACACGATATTATAATGTGATTTCATTAACGCATTTTAGAGGGTGAGTTCAGGCAAATAAAAATATCTTTCTGTCTTTCCTGGACTGAGGACTAAGCACTCTACATTCAGAGGTCAAGAAGATAAAAAGAACCAGCAATGAAGGTTGAGGAGGAGGCTGCAGTGAAGTAGTGAAGGAAGAGAGTGATGTTTTGGAAACCATGTAGAAAAAGTATTTTACAAGAAATAAGTTCTGGATTTTTATTGTAAAAATCAGATGTGATTAGAATACTGTTATTATATATTATAAAATTAGAAACAGGCAAAATATAAGATACATAATTTCATTCCAAAAACATAGGAAGAACTTTTTATATGTGACATTATTAGATACAATTAATCACTTTTTTATTATCTTAACTTCCTGCTGAGTTTGTGTTAAAATGGCAGGCTTGCTTTTATTCATTTGTTGTTTTTTATTTTATTACATATATCCATAAAATATATAATACCTATAACAATAAAAATATACAAATATATTATATATATAGTCACAGCATTGCTAAAAGACTCATTTCTATTATACTAAAAATAACTAGAGATATTAAATCAGTATTTATGCAGAGGGGAATAAAAAGAGAAAACCCTGAGTGTTTTGACATCCATTTATTTTAGTACCCAGTTTGGTGCAACAGGGAATAGAGGTACATGTTTACAAATGTGTTTCAATGAGACTTATTTAGACAAAAACTTAGAAAACTAAAGTGAAATGTCAATACTGAAAGTTAAAAGAAATCACCAATAATGTGAGGAACCTAATACAACTTATTTAGCACTAAACTAAGAAATAATTGGCAAAAAAAATTACATAGACAAATCTGACTCAAGTCTTAAGCTAAAACACACACATAAAACACACACACACACACACACACACACACACACAATCTCATATGAGTTTTAACACGAATCTTCAAGATAAAAAGAAAGTCTCACTTATTCCCTTAAATCTTCTCTGATAATTGATGTGGTAAGCAAAGGAATGAAAGAAGAAGGGGAAGTAAACTTACTTTATAAAAATTTGTCCACTCATTATCTACAATTAATCAATGAATGTAATTTCAGAAGTAAAGAAAACAAGGCTGACAGGATTTGAACCATTTATTATCAGTATCACAGACAATAAGGGACAGAACTGACATTAAAATCTAGGCCAATTTAATTTCAAATACTTAGTTTTGTTTTATTGGTAATTGTATTTTTTTTAAGTACGAGAACCTTGTTTCAATGTTAATAATTTGCTCATAATTTTTAAACTTCAGTTATCTTTTGGTTTTCATCTGAATTTTCAGTTCTATTGTGATAATTCCCAGGCCTCTTAGATTTCCCAAACACACTGGTGGCAAAAGTTGACTTGATCAACCACCTTCTCTTTCACTAAGTAACACTAATTGATAACATGGAGCTCTTACTTGGGCCAGGTATCATTCTAAGTAACTTAATACAGAAATCAATTTAATCCTGTTGACAAAGCTCCTGTCAGCAACTATTATTATCTAAACCCCATATAAAGAGCCATGAAGCAGTTAAATAACGCACCCAAAATCACATGCCTATGAAGTGACAGCACTGGGACTTGAACCCCAGCTCTTCACCGCTGTGCCACATTATCTCACTTTAATCAACGACTAAAAGTTCATAAACGTTTCTAGACTTGTGACACTCATATTGAAACTTAATTATATACTACAGTTTATCTTCATTTTTAGAAAAAATAATTTTTAAGAAAATTACTATGTCTCAATATGTTGTCCAGGCTGGACTTGAAATCCTGGCCCTAAACAATCCCCCCTCCTTAGCCTCCCAAGTAGCTGGAATTACAGGTGTGAGCCAACACACCTGGTTTACTGGAATCAATTTTATTTCTGAATGGCTATTTTTTTTTGTTTTATCTCCCTAAATAAACTATGAACTTCTACAAATTAGATGCTACAACTTAAACTTTGCTTTTATATACTCTTCAACTATAATTACTTGAATGTTATGTTTATCATGAAGTAATACCAACTGCAAAAAGGAAATAAAATTATTTTGATATTCCAGTTGGTTTTCTCCTGGTAAAATTCAAATCATATACTGAAACTTTAAAATAATATTTTTGCAAAAAACAAAGAATTCTGTGGTATTAAACTGAATGGTCTAAATATTTTAAAAGGTAATTCATAAGAATTATAATTTTCCAACTTTGAGAATATGCTTAAAACTGAAATAGAAATTATCTTAGGAAAGTATACCAAAAAATTATCAAAGCATCTCAAGAGAAAAAAATGAAACCATGCAATTGTCTGATTGCTGAATAGACAATCAGCCAGATTTTCTCACTTAAAATTTTCTCATTTTTTTCATATTAACAAAAGCACTTAATTTTATCTCCCAAAAGTCATTTTTTTACTTCACTGTGTGCAATAAAACAGAATTGCATTTTTAATTTCACTATGTACTATGTATTTATGCTTCACTTGTTCAGTCATTGTAAGTATACACTTATTTAAAGTATACGATCCTACAGTATGATATTGTAGAGTTTACTGACTGGTTTATCTATCAAAGTTTCCATTTTACATACTAAAAATGTTTACAGAGTTCAGTAGAACCTCCTGGGCCATGGGAACTATATTCTTAATCTTTACATTCTTCATTATTAATGACAGTACCTGATAGACTATTTAATAGTAAACATTTAGTATAAACATTGTTGAATTAATGACTAAATAACTGAATGACTAAGAATATATGATTAATTGAGTAAAAGATTGCCACTTATTATCTTTGTAATTTTTCAAATTATAGGTACTCTAAAAATATATGCTAAATGACTCTATCAAGAAATTCTGAAAGGAAGTTTTAAATAATTTAGGTACTTACTTATTTGTTTATTTAAAGAGATGGAACCAGATAAATTCTTACTCAACATTCTGACTTGTTTAACAACTTTGCAAACCACTTCTGCTGTTCACATCAGGTATCTTTGTCTATGGGTTTTCAAAGGATTCTTCAGAGAATCAAATAAATTATGTACAACACATAAGTGTGATTTGTGTCATTAACATATTCACATTTGCAGAGAAAATTAATTCATTACTTTTCACAATAGACATTTGACAGATACTGAATCAAACTGGATTCTGATTAATTAGAGAAACTTTTAAGCAGTCATTTTTACACTGCTTTTCTTTTTTACCTTCTGCAGTATTTCTCAGTGATCTGCAAAGCTTAAGTATGCTGCTGACCAAGGCACCAAGTTGAGATTTGACAATAGGGCTAGGAACACACTAACCTTAAGCATTTTCTGAAATGATAGTCTCAGTAACAGCGTTCTCACAAGACAACATTTTGGGCACATGATTCCATTTTTAAAACACTCAGACTCTTGCCATGTCCCAGCCTCAACAGTATCAACAGGAAATACATTCACCTCACCATAATCATTATAATCACAATAATTATTATACTCTTTAAAAAAAATTAACTGTTGCTGCTGTGTATATTGTTTTTGTTTTGTCAGTTATATTTCAATAACTTTATTGGGATAAGACATTTCTTTTATTATGGAAGGTATCTCACTATGCTGCCTAGGCTGGTCTCAAACTCTTGGTCTCAAGCAATTCTTTTACCTTGGCCTTCCAAATTGCTAGGATTACAGGCATGAGCCACTGTGCCCAGCATGTTTTTATTTCAAAAAAATAAAGATAAGTGTACAGTTTTATGTTTTATAAATTTTGATGTATGTATTAAACTATCACCAATATCAAGAAAATAAAACATACCTATCATCGCTCCAATTTTCCCTTTATATTCTCTTCCTCCCATTTCTTCCTAACCCTCCTCCCACAGAAACCACTGATCTGCTTCCTGCAACTATAATTAGTTTATATTTTCTAGAGTCTTGGCTAAATGGAATAATACCATATATACTCTTTTTGTCTGGCTTTTTTCACTCAGCGTTATTATTTTCAGATTCACTCATGTTGTATATATCAATAGTTCATTCCTTCTTATTATTGAATAGGAAATCATTGTATGGATATATCACCTTTCTTTATTCATTGATCATTTGATAGACATTTAAGTTGTGTTTGTCATTGGTCATTACAAATAAAGCTGATGCAAACATTCATGTACAAGTCTTGAATTGGACATATACTTTCATTTCTCTTGGATAAATACCTAGAAGTGAAATGGCTGTATAATATGGTATGTGTATATTTATTTTTTAAGAAACTGCCAAACCCTTTCCTAAGTGGTTGCACCATATATATTTTCACCAGCAGTGTGTGAGAGTTACAATTTTTCTACATTGCCAAAACATGATATGGTCAATCTCTATAATTTTATGCGTCCTACATGTGTGTAGTGGTATATCAGTGTAGTTTTAATTTCTGTTTCCCACTGGCAAATAATACTGAGCATTTTCTCTGGCATCTGGTAATTTCCTCACATGCATGTGCTAATCACACATGAATACTTGAGGGACACAAATCAAAATCATGTTTCTCCCTCTGCAACTCTCTCCTTTCTAGTGCTTTGCCCTGTTAACTCTAATCTTCCACAACTCTGTCTTCTCTAATCGGCTCAGAAAGTCCACTGTACTTCTCTTGAGTGTTCCCTGACCTGCAGCCTGGAAGCTCTCTCAGGGCGATAAACTAGGGCAATTTTAGGCAAGTTCTTCTAGATGGTCTTATGGTCCACTGTTTACGTATCTATTAGATTCTGTCGCACAACGGGATTGGCGTTGTTACGTGTACTTGTTTCCTTTCACTATAAGCATTTAATTTAGACAAAGCCTTACGTGGCTGATAACAAATAACAATTCTCAATCTCTATTTTTTATTCTTATTTTATGTTTAAATTTTGTGCAAACTAAAAATAATATTTGTCTCATAGTGGAATGAACTTTAAATTTGATAATACATATAAAGTGCTTTGCATAGTGACTAGAACTTAGTTAACAATCAATTAGCATATATTTTAATATATGATCATCAATGGCCCATGCCCAGGTACTATTAATGGCAGGTTGGATGTCTCAGATTGAGAAATGAAGGAAGATGAGCCGGCGCACATGTGGAATCAACATAAGGAGAGTTAGATTTATCCATATCTAGGTTAGGAATGGTTTAGACTTGTCCTTTAAGCATAAGTTATTAGGCAATGTTGCAAGAAGCAAACATTTTTTATTTCAATCAGAAACAGTAGTAATAAGAGGTAAGTGGATTTCATTTCTAGAATTTTACTAATTTAATCAGATGTGATGTTATTAAATATACCAATATACAATAACAGCAGTGATTCTCCTTTAGATATACTTATGCAAATTCACATTAAATAGTATTAGATACAGATGTGGATAGATAATAGGTGATCTATAAATACATGGATATACACATCTATACATTTTTGCTTAAGAAAACATTCCAACTAAAGCTGATAATTAATATATTTGCAAATTAACTTAGAATAATAGATAACACTGTATCTAGAAGAGCAACATTCTGATCTAGACCAGTTCAGTGCTTAGAAATCTTCAAGAGAATCATTACATTTTTCTCTAACTCAGGGTAACTCCTTGTGTTGAATTTGTATATTTTTTGATAAATAAGGAGGTACCTGAAGTTACTGCTTTAACTCAATTGATATTTGCATATATGTTTGTGTCAGTAAATGGACAATCAACAAGCAGAACTGATAGGAGGTATGTAAGAGATTTGTTGCAAATAATTGTCTTACAAAATTGTGGGGCTGGATAGACAAGTCTCAAATCTGTAGGACAAGCTGTCAAAAAGGGGGTGCTGAAACTCATAGCCCAGGCTGAAGCCACTGTCAACAGGTGCCATTTCTCCTTCAGGTAACCTTCATCTCTGATTTTAAGGTTCATCAGCCAAATGATTCAGGCTTATCCAGATTATTTGAGACAATCTCCCTTACTAAATGTCAATTTTTATGAACATTAATCCAATTTACAAAATACCTTTCAGAGCAATATCTAGATTTATGTTTGCAAGACTAACTGGAGGCTGTACCCTAGCCAGGTTGACACATCTAAAAGACCTATTAGCAGACATGAGACTAGAAAGCTAAGAGTTTTGTTAGTCCTGTATGCACCTGAGCTCAGACATTCATAAATCATTTACCCCTAAGGTAAAATGAAATAAATAGAATTGTAAATAGTGACTCTGAGGAGTCACTGTTAGTAACTAAAAAAGTTATGATCTAATTGCTAAAAGGCTAAAGGTCATTTTTGATTTATTTTCCCTCTGATTTTGTAAGAACAAAGCGATAATGGAAATTTGGCTTCTCTTAATGCGATGCTATTATTCAAATATCACTCTCCAGTAACTTATTCATTAACTGTAGGAGAAAAATAATTTAAGAGTCCTCATATTGTATACAACATGCATCAAAGATCAGTTCACCTCATGGCTACCAATTAGGACAGGCAATTGTCTAGTAGTAATTGGAAAAACCTTAGCAGGTACATAAAATAACAGAGCTGTAAAGTACTGTTCTATAGCAGTGATGTGGATTACTGCTACAGGAATAGAGAAATACAAAATGTATCTTAGAAACACATAGAACGGAAATGGGAACTACATTTACAGAAAACTTTTTCCCCAATCTGAATATATAAATTATATTAAGAGAAAACATTTAATAATATCACCATGGAGCCCACAATATGATACTGCGATTACACAATTAAATCTCTTGAGTTTGTTTTGCTTTTTCACATAAACTCTTCACTTACTAAACCTGATTGTTACAGTGCCCCAATACACCACTTTCAGCCTCGATTTTTTACCCTGTGGTTTTTAGGCATGTAGCATATCCCTAAATATGCTTCAGAAATGTGTCTGAAAGAATATTTCAATTTTGTATACGCACATGTCTGTGTAGCTATTCTGGGGCAAGGGTTTACCATTTTCTTTTGATTCTCAAATATTCCATTATCCTAAAATGATTAAGATGCACTCTGGGCTTTTATACTTAGAGCTAGGTAGTTGTAATTAGAATCCAAATACTGAAGTTCAAAGTCCCTGTGTCATAGAGTGTGTTTTCATGCCTCTGAACTTTACTTCCTCATCTACAAAATTAGGATAAAAATATTTTATTGAAAAGACTTCATTGTAGATTGCAAAGTGTTTTGCATAAGTTAGCTTTACTGGTATCTTTTTAAGAGTGAAAAAGCAGGGTCTTCCATCTAAGAACTCTTTCTAACAGCCTGGAAATACTACACAGTTGCCTTGAGAATCAGTTAATATCAATGCCCCACTTGTTTGAATGTAGGCTGTGCTTCAGTTTTAAAAGAGGCTGCTTATATCTTCCCTTAGCAGGTATAAAGAAATACCTGAGTTAAAACATAAGTAGCCTCTGATTATAACTTCTGAAATTTCATATGCTTTTTAAAAGTTTTTTAAATGTTTCTACAATTTTAATCTTGTGTTGTTTCTAGAGTTTCCTTCCTTTTATTACCTTATCATTAGTCAATATCATTGATTACCTAGGGTAACAGAAATAACTTAAAATTGCACTGTCTCACCAACTACATTCATGACCATGAATGAGGTTACATTTAGGACTGTATTTTCTCCAAAGAGTGTAACTACAGTCTCTCAGTTCTACCTTTAAAAAATAATCTCTCTGCTGACATCCTGCTGGGAGACCCCAGGGAGATTCCCACAATCAGCAATTCCATCCAGAAAAAAACAACTGTTCTACCCTTACCTGCTGAGCCACACCCTGAGCCACGTTTGCCAATCTTATGCTGCTGCTTTTCAGTCTCCCTGCTGTGATGCTGCAATTCCGGCCTTGCCTGGGCCATCCACAGGCCCCAGGTATCAACAACTCTGCCACTGCTGTGGTTGATCTTTATTGCTCTGTTCTGGGATGGACCTCTGTCAAACCTTGGGGATTTGTGCTTCCAATCTGCTGGAGCCAGAACACTTCACACTTTTCTGTGAAGTAAAATGGGAAACAACACACTTCCTTCTCTTATGATCGTCCAGCAGAAGGGCTCCTTTAGCCTCACAGTGTTGCAAAATTTAATGAAGCATCTCTTTGTATTTTACCTACAGCCTATTGTTCACCAGGGCACAAATGTATCCACCAGTACAGATTCAGGAAACAGACACCATGTTGTAACTTCAAATACCACTTTTGAGTGTCCATTTCTTAGACTTGCATAATGAGACAGTTAGAATCAGTTAGATTTAAATAAATTAGGTATAGATATAAATCTATATTTGGATGTAGTTATGTAAGATAGTTATAGCTATACATATAGATGTGTGTGTGTGTATGTGTGTGTGTGTGTGCGTGCATGTATCTGGGTAATGTTTGGGGAACGTCAGGGAATGTGTGATACCTGACTCCACCCACCAGACATACCCATATTTGTCTCCAACATAGCTGGGACTTGCTGTAGCACAAATGTAGATAGATGATGGATAGATAGATAGATAGATGATAGATTAGTTGGATATACATAGACATTTATAGAATAGATGATTGATAGATAACAGATAGATTAGATAGATAAAAATTTTTAAAAATCAAGGCCTAAATTGTTTTTCATAGCTCAAAAAGAGAGAGATAGGAGAAGAACTTGAGTGCAGAGTCAAAAATTTCCATAGACATTTCCATAGACCATGGATCCTGAGAATAGCACAGCTCTGCTGTGGTTGTAAAAAATGAATCAAACTCAAGAAGCAAAAAAAAAATTCTAAAGTCCCACTTTGTTGTTCAACAGTTATTTATTGACCCAGTATCACTGTTCTGTATTACTGGCTGGAAACACCTCTCTATAACTTCTCCCTTCAGAATATTAGAGAAAAATGCATGTGTTGCCTATCACAAACACACTCAGACTGTGTCTATCACACTCGTTGTGGGTCAGATGAATTCCCACACCCATGAGTAAATGACTATAAACTTTAAATCAAATTGAGATGGAAATGTGAAGTTGTTATATTTCTTCACCATAACTTTATGGATTCTGAATTGATGCGCCTTTTTAATGACCAATTTATGAACTAGATGAAAATAATGGAAAGGATAAGCACTATATGGGCAGAGGCTGTGATAATATCATTAAGTTTGATGACCAAAAATACACTAAAAGCAATGTAAGTATAACCTCTCACCAACACAAAACAAGCAACGACAAAAGACTTCTCTTAAACTGTCTAAAACGTCCACCAGTTTTCTCCTCGGATGGTGGCCCATATTTTTAAACAGTCTACACGACATATCTTTTTTCTCAATGTTCTCAATCCTGTAGCTCTTTAATTTTTCCTTCTAAAGCCACACACATTGAGTCTACTCCTTTGTCCACATGATAGCCTTTCAAATCCTTGAAGACAGGTATCCTGGGCCTCCAGAATGTTATCTTCTCTCTCAGCTGTTCCAAAGAGCCTCAACAGTATCATCACATCTATGAAGACACACTCAAGTTCGTCAATAAACCAGTTAAAGAGAGTGATTTAGAATTTTATATCTACTACTGTGAGTCCTTGAGGGCACACACCGTGTATATTCATCTCTGTAGGCCCAACGCATCTGACCACTAATAAGCAATGAACATATTTGCTGGACGAACACATGAATAATAAAAAAAAAAAGCCACTTTCAAAATGTCCTTCCAAAAAACAGTGTACTTCTAATGTAAATTATGTTTAGTCATTTACTTTACTATATATTAACATTTTGTCAGCCAGGTTTGGTTACCAAAGAAGTGTTAAGGCAAACAACAGGTAGAAATGTGAGTGAAGTTAGTTTCCTGGGAATAAAACTTATGAAATTTAATATGTGAGCTTCAATCTCTCTCTTTACCTGTCTGTGGCACTGGGTGGTGTTTTTGCTAGTTGTGAAATGGCTTGTTTTCTAATGAAGTTTTTGGTGGATTTTGTTTTTTAAGTATTGCAGGGATTTTACCAAGTGAGACCTATGTTGGCATTAGAATTTATAATAGATACTGAAATTAGGACGACAGAACAAAACGAAGAAAGAAAGAGCCACTGCCTCTCCTCAGTCCCAGTCCCTCAACAAGGACTCCAAGTGGGTGGGAAATTTACTCTAGCTAGAGAGACACAAACCATCTGGGATTTATCCTGGAAACCGTGTTGATTCTCACCGTGGAAGGATGATTTGGGTGAATACTTGATAGAGACACTCCAATTTTCTCAAGCCTCAGGGGAACTTGTTACAAATACCTTGAGAGAGGCAGCTGTAAGAAACTGAGAGGGTGGGCCTAATAGATTCCTTCTAGTGTGTGCCAGGGAGCAATACAGAAAACTGAGTGAATGGGAAAACTCAGCAGGAACCCCAGTAACTTTTAACACAAGTGAGCCAAAACTTCTCTCCTTTTTTTCCAAAAGCAGCCTGTGCTGTGATGTGCATAATTTTAAGGGACATTTGTGCTAATGATCTTGGTGGGAATAGCAATATTCATGTTATCATCTGGTGGGCAAGTAAATGATGGGTCACAAAGTAGACCATCAGAAGACAGCAAAGATCAGCAAACAAAGGCTAAACTGGAGGATGTGTTCATGGTCTTCTAAGGACTCATGCAGGCATTTCAGGACTAGAAATACTTGGAGGATCCCCCAGTGATTCACCACTATAGAAACTCAGAGGTAAAGGCCTGTTCTAGTTTACATTGGTGCTTCTAGTCATGGATTGTGCTGGAGTTGCCTATGTATACAAGATTACACAAGTAACAATAGATCATATAGAGAGACCTCAGTGAAATAGAAAGCACAATAGTGGGCCCTATTTGTTTAGGAATTATATCTCTGATAAAGGATGTTAAACAAATACTGAAGAAAGAAAACATGATTCACTGAAGAGTATAGAAGTAATGTGTTAATAAGTTACAATGAAAAATATTCAATTTCTACATTAAATTTGCTATATCTCACAATGGAAAGCAAGAAGAGCATCATGCAATAAATATTTACTGAGCAATTACTAAATGCCAAAGTGTTCAGCAAGCTCAGGAAACAGCAATAAACATAGTTCATAAAATGCTGCCTTTGAGGCATTTGCATTCTAATAGGGAGAAGCAACCAATAAGGAAGCAAACAAGCAAAATCTATAATCTGTAAGGGATGAATACATACTGAGAATAATGATAGTGCAAGTAAGAAGAACAGATATTTTATATGTACAGGGTGGTCAAGAAATACCTTTAATTTTGAGATATGAAGAAAATGTAAAAATGAACCTTGGTATGTATTAGTCCATTTTCACGCTGCTGATAAAGACATACCTGAGACTGGGAAGAAAAAGAAGTTTAACGGACTTATATTTCCATGTGGCTGGGGTGATTTCAAAATCATGGCAGTAGGCAAGGAGGAGCAAGTCATGTCTTACATGGATAGCAAGAGGAAAATAGCTTGTGCGGGGAAATTTCTTCTTATAAAACCATCAGGTCTTGTGGGACTTATTCACTGTCATAAGAACAGCAGGACAAAGACCTGTCCCCATGCGTGATTCAGTTACCTCCCACCAGGGCCCTCTCACAGCCTGTGGGAATGCAAGATGAGATTTGAGTGGGGACACAGCCAAACCATATCATCTGGGTTAGAACATTTCAGGAAGAAGAAAAAGCAAAATACTCACATTGGAGCATTTTTATATTGTTTGATGAACAGCAAAGATGCCACCTCAGCTGGAATAGATGGATACAGGAGCAGACTAGTAAGAAATGCAGTCAGTGATGTATGAGTAGGTGGGGTAAAAAGCATGTAGCCCTTGCAGGCCCTGTGAGGATTTTGGGGATTACTCCAATTGGGAAGGGTAAACACTGAGGTTGTAAGACTGAGGAGAAGACACTAAGGAAGAAGAAGAAAGAAAGTGGGTGTCTTATAAATAAAATGGAGCAAATATTTCAAGATGGAGAGGCTTAAATGTACAAATACAGTCAGAGGAAAAACTCACATAAAAAAGTTGAATGTGTTTATTAATTCTGTGGGAGAAAATGATAACTTTCTTAACCTTGAAATAATAGAATAAATCCTATACTTAGTTTTGATGGCACAACAATGTGAAACTTCTAGGGAGGTCATTAAAATAAAATGTAAAAGAATAGTTAGATACAACAAAAGAGTCTTAAATAATAACATACAATTTACTAGTTCAGAAAGGAGAAATAAATTGAGATCCAATAATAGATGAGTAATATAAATTGACAAGAAATGTGAACTGAGCTAAAATGAATTGAAATCTACTTGCGATTTCCACTTACTGGAGATTAAAAGACAATGAAGAAAGCTCTTATTCTGGAGCAGGTAACTTTATAATGATTTAGACATTTCAGCTGAGGGAATATTTTCTGAATTTCTATAATGTGCCATGTATTACATTAGATGGCGAGGGTAAAGAAACAAGCAGAAAAAACTGTATATAAACACCTAATTTTTCACAAACACATAAAAAATACTGTAACTCATTAATTTGGAAGTTAAGCTAAGTTTAAATGTATTTTTTTCTACAAAATTAACAATTTAAAAGATGACCCACCTATTTCTGAAATAAAAATAGATATGGGAAGTAGGTATGTGAATAAATGTGTGAAATTATAAATATGCTTTCCAGAATCATGGTTTACTAAATTCATTTACTGGTCACTAGCTGTATAACACTGGGTGAGAATTTAACTTCTCTGTTTTTCATTTTCCTTCTGTGTAAATTGGGATAGTAATAGCATCTATATCTTGTTTTGCTGTGAGTATTACAGTAAGTTCATTTAAAGTGTCTTCACACAGCGGACACTTAAATATTACCTACTGTTAATATCATTACAACATTGTAAAATTAAAACAATTTAAATTTTCTATTACAAGCTATTCTGATTAAAAATGGTAAAATAATTCATTAAAATTGTATGTATAATAGAAAACGAGGAAATTTCTACCCATTCATTTATCCATTAATCTAGACACCCATATGTATATACATATAGCTTTTATATGACAGATACTGTTAAAATATTTCTATTATAAGCTTTCCTTAAGTAAAGGAACCCTGGATTTGTATTTTCAACTCTCCAACAGTTCTAGATTATAGCATGACTTTGTATCGAATGGGAGTAAAATGGAAAGAGATATTTCTCTATATAGAAAGATGGTAGAAATTTAGGCACTGTCACCTGAATACAACTAGCATGAGAGACAGATGTGAGAAATTAGGAAGCATAGGAGAGTGATGGGTCAGCAGTGAGTGAGAGGTGCAAGAAGATGCTAGTAAGCTGATACCAAAGAAAGAAAATGGAAAACAAGAATATACCTCAGAAGAGGATGCAGTTGGTGAAAGTTTAGATAACAATAGCTAACGCTTTGATGTTGTTTTATATCGTGTGTGTGTGTGTGTGTGTGTGTGTGTGTGTGTGTGTGTGTGAAGGAGTTTCACTCTTGTTACCCAGGCTGGAGTGCAATGGCGCGATCTCGGCTCACCGCAACCTCTGCCTCCTGGGTTCAGGCAATTCTCCTGCCTCAGCCTCCTGAGTAGCTGGGATTACAGGCACACGCCACCATGCCCAGCTAATTTTTTTGTATTTTTACTAGAGACGGGGTTTCACCAAGTTGACCAGGATGGTCTCCATCTCTTGACCTAGTTATCCACCTGCCTCGGCCTCCCAAAGTGCTGCGATTACAGGCATGAGCCACATCTTGTTTTGTGCTATGCAGAGTGTATACTCCACAATTTTCATCCCTGCTTCTAATCAATACAGCTCTGTATTAGTGCTGCATAACGTAGGGTAATGGGAGATGGGCTTCGTATCCATGTGTGGATCAATATGGCACAGAGGGGAATGCAATGAAGGAGGCAAAATACAAGAGGCTTCAGATTTGACCTGTTTCGGGGAATTGGAGTAAATATTAAACATTACATAATTTGCAGAACCTCTGAGAAGCAACTGAAATTACTACATTTTGGAGAGTATGTCTAAGCTATTTTATTAATAATTAAAGCATAGAGTCTTCCTATATGTCTGGAAGACTGGGGCAAAGGGGACATTCACAAAGATCCAGTGAACATTTTTGTAAGTTCTTACATGCAGATGAGCATATGTAGAGGAAACATTCCTAACTTCAGAGTTGAGATGAGGAGACTTGGGAAGTGTGTCTGAAGACATGGCGACATTGAAATACTTTGGAAAATAGGAATTACTCTAAGGAAAAAAATAGTGTATTTATGCCATGGAAATAACATGAATAAAGACCCAGAAACATGACAGAGCATAAAGGACTTTGTAGGCTATGCTTTATCTAAATAGCTTATCATAACATATTCTGATTTGTTTTATGGGAAGATTAGAATCCAAGAATATTATTATTAAAACTTTGTAAATGTAAGTCCCATAGAGAAAAAGACTTGGAAAAAATGTTCCTGGAAGTGTCAGTTTACGTTATTTCTATATTATTTCCATGCCAAATTGAAAGACTGTAGGCAGTTTCTTTTACACTATACTCTATGCTTTTTCTCAAGTAATAAGTAGATCTGAGAGAGAAAATCACTGGTTTTAGACTTGGTTTTACAAACATATTTTCACATGTTTTAAACTTCTTTGGTTGTAAAGCATTAGTCTGCTGCTAATCAATGTAATGCGCTGATAAAATAAACAAATATTTTCTGAGAAAAAATATATGTAGGTAATCTCTTATTTTTATTTGTGAAACAGTAAACACCAGGAAACTTAACAGGAAAGGAACAGTAAAAGGAAACCTGTTAAGCACCTCAGGCACTCTCAATATCTTAGCATACTGAATACTCCTCACAGTGTTTCTGGATTATTATTTTCATTTTTCTTAAAGAAACCGATCACTTAGGTTTTGAAAATCTTGAGTAATTTTCTGAAGCAATCTTAGAATCAGTTTGTCCAAGTTTATCAAAATTATAGACTTTTTCTGCTTTAGCATTGTTTCATTTGTTCTGCAGATATTTATTAAATGACATAATGTGTCATGCACAGTGTAAAGCAATGGAGATTTCACAGAAAAATAAAGAGACCCAGATCCAGCATACCCTCACCAAACTTATAATCTTTGCTTTTCAATGAAAATAATATATTAAGAGAGTGCATACTGCATGATTCCATTTATATATCAAAAGTAGGCAAAATCATTCTCCAGAGCTGGAAGTCAGGTTCGTGGTTACTCTTGTGCTGTGGGGGATAGTGATAGGAGAGTGAAGAGAGCTTTCCTATACTTCCACACATTTGTAACTAGAAAAAAATGTTATAAATATATACTTTCAAATATTTAAAAATGTTCTTTTAAATTATTTACTTCTTAAAAACATATGAAGCAAACCTAGAACACTCGTCTGGAAGGCAGACAAATGGGATACATCTCCCTGTTTTTTGCTGCTTGATACATTATTGTGTTCAAACTATAAGGTCTGAAGGGATTTGGGAAAAGAGACATCAGTGTATAGAGGCTTTCTGTTCCAGAAAAACTTATGAGCTCTGCATGAAGGAGTCTCATTTTAAGGAAAGGAGTGATGGGAAGGATAGGTATCTGTGTATAATTTTATTCATTAACGTGCAGAGTTGTTCAAACTTAAGAATACTGTGACTGGTTTAGGGTAGCATGGAATTCTATCTTGGTTTACTTTGTAAATAAATTTTAATTTTTAAAATACAAATCCTCTTGTGAATATAGTTATAATAGATTATGTTTGCCAAAGATAGCCACATCAATATCTTTTCCATTCCATGTGATTTTCTTATAATGGAATATTAACCCTCCTCCACTGAGAGGTACAGTCTGTTTTTTTTTTTTTTCTTGAATCTGGGTGGGCATTTGTAACTGCCTTGACCAATAGAATGCAGAGGAAATAACATTTTCTGACTTCTAATGCTGAGTCATAAAAGGCAATAAGAAATCGGTCTGCTATTCTCTTTCTTAGGACATATGCCTCTAGAATCTGCTCACTGTTGTAAGAGAAGCCCAGGCCACATGAAAAGACTGCCTGAATTTATCCCAACCAACAGCCATAGCTAGGTCGCCAGCTGAAAGGCTATACCAACCTCCACATGAGTAAAAAAGCCTTCAGATGATTCCATCACTCAGTTTTTGAGTCTTTTACCTGAGATACCAGACATCCTGGAGCAGAAACAATCTATCCTCTCTGTAACCTGTCTCAGTTCCTGACCTACGGCAACCATACAAAATAATCCACAGTATTGTTGTATAAGCTATTAAGTTCCAGGGTAATTTGTTATACAACTAGAGTAACCAGAATCATATATTTAGGTATTTACAACAAGTATTCATTTGAACTAATCAACAAATCCAGGTACATGTGGTTACCATATTTGCAATCTACATATAATTTTATTATAATCATATTTACATAAAACTTGTGATAGTCACACTATTTTCTCATTTAAAGCAATATGATACAGTCAATAGAAGATCTAGTTCTGAAGTCTGACATTTGGATTTAGATCTCGATTTGCCATGGACTTAGAAGAATTAATTAAGCATTATGTGTTTGTTTTCTCATCTACGTATCTTATAATGGGGATTACAACAGTGCCAACTAAGAGTGCTGTAATAAAGATAAGGGAGAAACAACATATAAAGTACTTACAACTTGACTGGAACACAAGAATGATTTGTTAACTCACTAAATGTTAGGTGCTCTTATTATATTATTCTTTTATTTGCTCAACAATACTGTAAAATTAAGTGCTAATTTTATTCACAGTTAATATTAAAGCTCACAGAAATTCACACTTAATAATATTATTCACAATAATATTAACGAAAGCTCACAGAAATTAAATGTTTTACTCAAAGACAGGCAGCTAATAGGTAACAACATTGAGAGTGAAACCTGAGACTTCTGACTCATGAACCTATTTTATTTTACTTTATTATTTAACATTTTTTAAACGTTTAGGTTAAGGAGTACATACTCAGGTTTGTTTTAGAGGTAAGTTTCATGTCACGGAGGTTTTGCATACAGATTATTTTATTACCTAAGTAATAAGCATAGTACCCTATAGGTAGTTTTTCTGATCCTTTCCCTCCTCTCAATCTCCACCCTCAAGCTGGTCCTAGTGTTTGTTGTTCCCCACTTTGTGTTCATGTATTCTTGTTTAGCTCCCACTTATAATGTAAGTGAGAACGTGCAGTATTTGACTCTCTGTTCCTATGTTACTTTGCAAGGATAATAGCCTCCAGCTCTATCCATGTTGTTGCAAAGACATGATCTCATTCATTTTTTATGGCTGCCTAATAGTCTATATTTTCTTCATCCAGTCTACCATTGAATGGTATTTAGGCTGATTCCATGTCTTTGCTATCGTGAATAGTGCTGCAGTGAACACATGTGTGTGAGGGTCTTTATAGTAGAACAGTTTATTTCCCTTTGGGCATATACCCAGTAGTGGGATTGTTGGGTTAAATGGTAATTCTGTTTGAAGTTCTTTGAGAAATTGCCACACTGCTTTCCACAATGGCTGAACTAATTTACACTCCTACCAGCTGAGTATAAAAATTCCCTTTTCTCCACAACCTCTTCAGCATCTGGTATTTTTTGACTTTTTCATAATAGATGATCTGATTGGTGTGAGATGGTATCTCATTGTGGTTTTGATTTGCATTTCTCTAATGGTTAGTGATACTGGGAGTTTTTCCATATGCTTGTTGGCTGCATGTATGTCTTCTTTGGAAAATTGTCAGTTCATATCCTTTGCCCACTTTTTAATGGAGTTGGGTTTTTTTGCTTGTTATTTTGTTTAAGTTTCTTATTGATTCTACTTATTAGACTTTTTTTAGATGCATAGTTACAAATATCTTCTCCTATTCTGTAGGATGTCTGTTTACTTTGTTGATGGTTCTTTTGTTGTGCAGAAACTCTTCACTTTAATGAGTTTCCACTTGTCAATTTTTTCTTTTGGTGCAATTGCTTTTGGTGCCTTCATCATGAAATCTTTTCCAGGGCCTATATCCAAAATGGTATTTCCAGGGTTATCTTCCAGGGTTTTTATAAGTTTTAAGTTTTACATTTAAGTCTTTAATACATCTTGAGTTGATTTTCCTATATGATGTAAGGAAGGGGTCCAGTTTCATTCTTCTGCATGTGGCTAGCCAGTTATCCCAGCAGCATTTATTGAATACAGAGCCATTTCCTTATTGCTTGTTTTTGTCGACTTTGTCAAAGATCAGATGGTTGTAGGTGGGCAGCTTTATTTCTGGAGTCTCTCTTCTGTTCCATTGGTCTATGTGTCTGTTTTTGTACCAGTACCATGCTGTTTTGATTACTCTAGGATTGCAGTATTCTTTGAAGTTGAGTAACATGATACCTTCAGATTTGTTCTTTTTGCGTAAGATTGCCTTGCTATTCAGACTCTTTTTTGGATTTCATATAAACTTTAAAATATTTTTTTCTAATTCTGTGAAGAATGTTGTTGGTAGCTTTATAGGAATAGCATTAAATCTGTAAAGAGGTTCTGGCAGTAAAGTCTTTCTAACAATATTGGTTCCATGAACATGGAATGTTTTTGTATTTGTTTGTGTCATCTCTGATTTCTTTGAACAGTGCTTTGTAACTTTCATTGTAGGGATCTTACACTTCCCTTATTAGCTGTATTCCTAGGTGTTTTATTCTTTTTGTGACTATTGTAAGAGGGATTGTATTTTTTGTTTGGCTCTCAGCTTGGCCATTGTTGGTGTATAGACATGCTATTGATTTCTATACTTGATTGTGTACCCCAAAACTTTGCTGAAGTTGTTTGTCAGACATAGGAGCTTGTCAGCAAAGACTATGGGGTTTTCTAAGTAAAGAATCATCCAGGAGGCGGAGGTTGTGGTGAGCCGAGATTGCACCATTGCACTCTAGCCTGGATAACAAGAGCAAAACTCCATCTCAAAAAAAAAAAAAAATAGAATCATATAATCTGCAAACAGAGATAGTTTGACTTTCTCCGGTTTCTCTGATGCCTTTTATATTTTTCTTTTGCCTGATTGCTCTGGCAACATCTTCCAGTACTATGCTGTATATGAGTGGCTAGAGTGGGCATCCTTATCTTGTTTCATTTCTCAAGAAGAATGCTTCCAGCTTTTGCCCATTCAGAATGATGTTGGCTATGGGTTTGTCATAGATGGTTCTTATTATTTTGAGACATCTTCCTTCAATGCCTAGTTTGTTGAGGGTTCTTAACACAAAGGGATGTTGAATCTTATTGAAAGCATTTCTCCATCTATTAAGATGATCATGTGGTTTTTATTTTTAATTGTTTATGTAATGAATCACATTTATGGATTTGAATATGTTCAACTAATCTTGCATCCTAGAGATAACGCCTACCTGATCATGGTGCATTTTCTTGTAGATGTGCTACTTGATACAGTTTGCTGGTATTTTGTTGAGAAATTTTGCATCGATTTTCATAGAAAGTATTTGTCTGTAGTTTTCTTTTTGTGTTGTATCTCTGCCAGGTTTTGGTATCAGGATGATGTTGGCCTTGTAGAATAAGTTAAGGAATAGTCCCTGTACCTCAATTTTTTGGAATAGTTTCAGTAGGAATGGTAGCAGTTCTTCTTTATACATCTGGTAGAATTCAACTATGATTCTATCTGATTCTGGGATTTTTCTGATTGGTAGGCTTTTTATTACTGAGTCAATTTTGGAACTCATTATTGGTCTATACATGGATTCAATTTCTTCCTGGTTAAATCTTGGGAGACTGTATGTTTCCATAAGTTTATCTGTTTCTTCTAGGTTTTCTAGTTTTGTGCATAGAGGTGTTCAAAATAGTCTCTGATTATTTTTTATATTTCTATAGGGTCAGTGGTAATGTTCCTTTTGTCATTTTTCATTGTGTTTATTTGGGTTTCTTTTTTTTCTTCATTAGTCTAGCTAGTGCCTATCCATCTTATTTATTCTTTTAGAAAACAAACTCCTAGTTTCATTGATGTTTTGTATTTTTTTAATACAAAAGATCAACATCATTCAGTTCAGCCCTGATTTTGGTTATTTCTTGTCTTCTGCTACCTTTGGGGTTGGTTTGCTCTTCTTTCTCTAGTTCCTCTAGGTGTGATGTTAGGTTGTTAATTTGAGGTCTTTCTAACTTTTTTATGTGAGCATTCAATGCCATATACTCCCCTCTTAACATCGCTTCAGCAGTATCTCAGAGATTCTGGTATGTTGTATCTTTATTTTCATTCATTTCAAATAATTTCTTGATTTCTGCCTTAATTTTGTTGTTTACCCAAAAGTAATTCAGGAGTATGTTGTTTAATTTCCATGTAATTGCACGGGTTTGATATCTTAGTACTGATATCTGTTTTTGTCGTGTAATAGTCCAAAGGTGTTTTGGTTTTTTGAGTTTGCTGAGGACGGTTTTATGGCTGAATGCATGGTTGATTTTAGAGTATATGCTATGTGCAGATGAGAACAATGTGTATTTTGTTGTTTTTAGGTAGAGAGTTTGTAGGTGTCTGTTAGGTTTTTTTGGTCAAGTGTCAAGCTCTGGTTCTGGATATCTATGTTAGTTTTTTAACTTGATGATCCGTCTGATGTTGTCGGTAAGATATTGAAGTCTTCCACTGTTATTATATGGTTATCTAAATGTCTTCATAGGTCTCTAAAAAATTGCTTTATGAATCTGGGTGCTCCTGTGTTGAGTGCACATATATTTAAAATAGTCAGGTCTTCTTGTTGAATCGAACCCCTTACAATTATATAATGTCCTTCTTTGCCTTTTCTGATTATTGGTGGTTTAAAGACTATTCTGAGGTTAAAATGGCAAGCCATGTTCTTTGTTTTGTTTTTGTTTTCCATTAACCTAGTAGATTTTTCTCCAACCCTTTAATTTGAGACTATGAGTATCATTGCATGAGAGATGGGTCTTTTGAAGTTAGCATACAGTTGGGTCCCGCTTTTTTTTCCAACTTGCATTTCTATGTCTTTCAGTTGGAACATTTAACCTGTTTGCATTCAAGGTTAATATTTATAAGTGCAGATTTGATCCAGACATTGTGTTTTTAGCTGGTTATTATGCAGACATCATTGTATGTGTCAATAGTGTCAATAGTCAATGTTCTTACATTTGCTTTTGTGGCAGCCAGTAATGGTCTTTCCTTTCCACATTAAATACTCTCTTAAAGACCTCGAATAAGGCACATCAGGTGGTAATGAATTCCCTTAGCATTTGCTTGTCTGAAAAGGATTTTATTTCTCCTTTGCTTATAAAGGTTAGTTTGGCTGGATATGAAATTCTTCACTGGAATTTTTCTTCTTTAAGAATGCTGAATATAGGCCCTGAATCTCTTCTTGCTTGTAGGATTTCTGCTGAAAGTTCCACTGTTAGCCTAATGGGATTCTCTTTGTAGGTGACCTGACCCTTCTCTCTAGCTGCCTTTAGCATTTTTTCTTTCATTTAGACCTTGAAAAATCTGATAAGTATGTGCTTTGGAGCATTTGGAGATGTTTGTCTTGTATAAAACCTCTCTGTATTTTCTAAATTTGAATGTTAGCTGCTCTAGTGAGGTTGAGGACATTTTCATGGATAGTATTCTCATATATGCTTTCTAAATTGCTCACTTTCTCTCCCTTTTTTCAGGGTTGCCAATGAATCATTGATTTGGTCTCTTTACATAATTCCATATTTCTTGAAGATTTTGTTCTTTCTTTTTATTTTATTTTTCTTTATTTTTGTCTGATTGAGTTATTTCAGGGAACCAGTCTTCGAGCTCTAAGATTCTTTCCTCAGTTTGGTTGATTCTGCTGTTTATACTTGTGATTATATTCTGAAATTATTGATGTGAGTTTTTCAGCTCTATCAGACGAGTTTGTTTCTTTCTTAAAATGACAATTTCATCCTTTTTTTTTTCTCTTATATTGTTTTATTGTATTCCTTAGATTCCTTGGATTGGGTTTTGACTTTCCCCAATGTCGATGATCTTTGTTCCTATCCATATTATAAGTTCTATTTCTGTGATTTCAGCCATATTAAGAACCATTGCTGGGGAACTAGTATGGTCATTTGGAGGTAAGAAGACATGCTGGAATTTTGAGTTACCAGAGTTTCTGTGCTGGTTCTTTGTCATCTGTTTGGGCTGATGTTCCTTCAATCTTTGGAGTTGCTATTCTTTCCATATTTTTTGTTTTGTTTTGCTTTGCTTTTATCTTCTGTGATTCCCGTGGGGGTTTGTTTGTGGTATACATTGGGTTCAGTGGACTGGTTTGTTTTCCTTCCTACAGAGTCACCAGGGTTTAGGAATGAGTCCCAGTATTCAGTGGCCCTGGGCGGAGTTCCCATCTTCCTTCCGCTTCAGCCTAGTGTCTGTGTCTACCCTCTAACCGCTCTCAATGCCTTTCTTCTGAAGAATGTGCTCATAGTGTTTCTGTCTTCCCAATGTCCTGGTCTATTGGTAGCAGCTGTTTCTGCCGCCTGCAATTAGTCATTTTGTGTAATACTTTTCTCAGTCAAGATCCAATTTTAAAATGCATACTCCGGGTCTTACTGAATTATAATATCTGACGATGAACCCACCAATTTCAATTTAAACATGATTCCAGAAAGTTCTTGTGCACTCTAAAGTTTAAAAACCGCTGCAACTAGTAGATAGAATAGAGTATTTCCACAAAAGAAAAAATAAAGGCTTACAGTAGAGCAGGGGGAAAAAATCACACTCTACATTTTTTATCTTTATCGTAAGTAAAAGAATCCAGAGCCATACAGATTTTGCTACGAAAGTCCCCAACTTATGTAATACATTCATGCCCTATAATAAACAATAATTTCATTATTGTAGGTCACCTTTAGTTGATCATGTGAGAAGATAGGCGTGTCCCAGGTGATATGCTTTCCTGTTGCTATTTGTCAAAGATAATAAGTATTTTAATTCCATTTATCTTGTTACCCACAAAGCTACAGAAAGATTCTTGTGCCTGTAAGACAGAAAAGTCAGATAACCCCAGTGGATTTCCAGTTACTTATTAAGAGATGATATTGATAAGCTCCCCACAGCTATGTTAGGGACACAAGTCAAAACACCTGTGGGTTCTGGAAAGCATGAACAGCCTTCGATCTCCCATTTCCCATTAAAAATCAGGCATCTGTTTAGTATAGCTATGGGCACCCTATTCTGATTTTCTGTATGTACTCTAACTTAGAAGCTGCTGTATATTGTCTTTGTGATTGCTCATGCAGTAATACATGAACCATTACTGCATCCACAGTGGAGGCAAAGGGAGGAAGACAATGACAAAGGCACTTACTGAGAGGCACGTACTGTAAGATCAATTCTAACAGTTCCTCAGCAACTTTGTCATGCAATAGCAGCTGCCTTCAAATGGCAGGGGGAAGTGTCATCAGCATTTCCTACCCTGTATGAGAGCAATGGTAAAATGGGAGGAAATGAGAAAGTACAGGATAGATTTCTCCCCTTTGAGAAAATTGATTTATAAGAATGTCCCAAGCAATGAGGAAAAAAAAAATCTTTTTTGGCCTTATGCATTTGTAGAAAAGAATAGTGCCTTGACATAGAATAAAACTATGAGTTTGGTGAGGTCATGAAAGCTTATTATTGAACAACAGAGACAGATTATTTTATCTCCACTGAGATGGTTTGGAAACAAAAACTCTTTGAAAGTAACCTGAAACTAGAAGAATCCTTAAATATTTCCACATACTATTTAAAAGCCTGTGTGGGATAACAGTTATAGGAGTGAGTATATGTCACCATTAATTATAAAAAGTAATTGCTAAAAAAAAGTATCAATTTGTTTAAAATGCTCTGAGATATTGTAGTATGCACATTCCCATTGATGTAAATGATTCCTTTAGGTCCCATTATTTTGATATTACTTTTCAAAGCTAACACAGAAGTGATTGCCTCATGTAAAAATGCTGGAATCCTGGCTCCTGGCTCAGCCACTTAGTAACTGTCCACCCTGGGGACAATTATTCAAATGTTCTTAGCTTTCATGTTCTCATCTGAAAAGGAAAGATCATAATGGCAGCTCCTCTACAAAAGACTGTGGCTCTCCCTTGAGTAGTAGCAACTACACTCTTCCTTAAAGCCCTGCTATAATCTGCATGTCCATTTTACCATAGGACCCACCGTACTTTTGCTACCTGCCTATACTTTATACTGTACAGCTACACAACCATGCAAACAGTGGACAATCAGTACACACTTTTTAAGAATTAATAAACATATAATGAGAAAATCTTGTATAAAACACTTATGAAGGGCATTTTATATAAAAAGAAGCAAAAGCTCCAAAACTTTAAATAATTTGCCTAGGACTCAAAATTAGAAGGTGAAAAAGCAAGATTTAAACATCAGTTGTATATTTTCTCACTCTACCATGCAGACTTCAACATGATTTAGTTTCCTTTCAGAAAACTCACAGAGCATTTTGTGTTTTGCCTGTGGCCACTATTACATTCTTCCTTGCACCGTTAGATGCCAGTACTTGCCTTATCTAATAACTAACTGTAGATTACTAAGGATAGGACAGCATATGACTGACCTTTATATTTGAATTCATAATGCTTAGTTTAGTAAATATTTGTGGAATTGAGAAATTTAGCTCCTGAAGAGATTTCAGCAGTCCCTCTGGGTTGCTTTAAGTGAAGCTCAATCTGTAACGAAGGAAAGGATTAAATGGTTTTCAGCAGTAAGTTTATTATGCCTCTTCTAAAGCAAATTCAAGGTCCCCTTCATTCTCTTTCATCCATCATAGAATTTATGTGGTTTCTGCACAAATACTACTCTTTTCCTCTGTAGTCTATATTCTATATTGCACCATACTTTTTGTAGAATTTTAGAAATTATAAAATAATTTCTATAAGTTTATTATATGCTAAAGGACTTTTCTACATGTACTTTAAATGTGTAAGCAATCTTTGAATCAGATCTTAAAACATTTAGAACAAATCAAGGAAGAAAACATTACTGGGATTATTTATTTTGCAAAAGACTTGAAAAAATTCTATTCTCCCTGACTTTTTAATACTCGTTAGATATTTCAAATAAATTTAATTTATTTTGTGTGGCAGAAAGTTTGAACTGGGCTATTATGACCTCTGCATGTAGTATTCTAAATTCGATTTTATAGAGACCTAAATGCTTTCCTAAGTTATTTTTAATTCATATGAATTACCTGAATTGGAGGTCCATTAACTTTCATTATGCTGTCTTAGAAGCTGACTGGGTGGCAAAGTGCCGAACTCCTGGAGCCAGAGAGGTAGAGACATATGAGGATCTGCCAGAGTGGGGAGAAAGGAAATAAAGGTATACTTCCACCAGGAGCTGAGTCCACTTACTCCTCTGCATTCAAGTGTACAGGACTGTAATTCAACTAATACTTTTGGCATTAAATAAACAAGATCTAAGAAAGCTTATTGTGACACAAGAAGTGGGTCTCCCAAAATACTTCTGCATTTGGCCTATACTTTTGTTGGGACTTGGCATTAATCTAATGCTCCTGATTTTACTCATCCAAATGTAGCAAAGAAACAAAAAGGTGATTACACGGAGAGCACATATGACATTTTACAGTGCCAGAATGATTGAATATCTGCTTAGTTAAGAAGTTTTACCTGCGCAATTGCTGCTGCTAGAAATCCATCACTAATGATTTCAAGCCCATTTATCATAGCTAGAAAGCATGTGACAGTTTGAGTGCAATCCAAGTTCTGCCATTTCAGGATTGTACTTAACATTTCATCAGAATTTCCCAGGCTATGCATGCTCCTTGCATAGAAGGGGCAGCTGTCAAGTGAAGCCATAAGAACAATACATTATAGGAAAGTTGCAAAACAAAACAGCCACAGCAGCAAACATCCTTAGATTCAGTCCTACTAGAATTGAATCTCAGGTAAGCCATTTTAATACAAGCCTCGTATGAATACATTTAATATCTCTGAGCCTCAGTTTTGTCATCTAAAAATGAATGTAAAAATGCCTACCTTATGAGGTTTTTAGAAAAACTACATTAGAAAATGTATATTATGCCAAACACATAGTAGGTCTTCAGAACATAGTAGTCACCGCTGCATCTATTTTTCACTTTTATTTTATTTATTTTATAAGGAAAGTATTACCCCTTATCATACTCTTAGAATCTCTGTGACAGAAGAAATGTAACCGGGTTTTTTCTTGGGTGCTGGTAAGGCACAGCTACCCCGAGAGAAGGCTGTGGGTTCTTGGCCTCCAATCTCTCAAAGAATAAGCGATGAGACCACTGCAGGTCTGCCTTACGCCTGTAAAAGTAAGTGTCGGACCCAAGAAGTGTTGCAGAAAGGTGATTTTATTTAGGTAGAGAAAAGAGAAGGAAAGGAGAAGAAGAGAAAGACTTCCACGAAAATTGTGGAAGGGGATTCTAGAGGGGAAAATCCGGCAAGGTGTGTGGACACGGACTTTTATCCCAGGAGAAACCCCCATCTTCTCCAAGACCCTGGGCCAATGAAAGGAGTTCCTTAGAACCTCCACTGGAGTGATTGACTTTTAGGTTCTTCCCGTGCCTGCAAAATTCAAACATAAAACATTAAATCTCCCTGATGGAGAGAGACAGAAGGGGGACATGGCACTGGGAAGTTCTTGCCCTTAAAACTATGCCCCCTCATGGACCCAGAAAGAGAACTCACTCCCTCAAAACCACCAGGAATGACTGAAATTCTAAGGCTCAGTGAGTTTTCTCAAGTTCTCTTTGTTAGAAAGTGGAAAAGTGCTTATGAATGAAAGCAAAAAGAAACACATATCCTTTGCTAGTGTTACTGGGTAGACTGCCAGTAAAACACTCTCAGAAAAAGAAGATACATGTAGATAAGAAGGAGCCAGAATCTATTCCTCTCATTTTGTGGATCTTGCCAAATGCAAAGTATGTTAAGTCATGCACAATAAAATTCTATAATCCTACAAAAAAGAGTCATTCTAGAAAACATAATGAATACACTTTTTGCTTGTTTGTTTCTTGCTGAATGACTATATTTCCAAAAGCTTGCACTTGAAGGGATTTCCAAGGCATATATTCCCACAGCAGTGGTCAAACATGTATTATCCTAGTCTAATAATACAAATGTTCCCATATGAAGAAAGATTTCATGTGGTCTCTAAAGACAGCTTCAAAATTACTTGTAGCAGCTTCTTTAAGGTTTTGATTTATTCATTCAAGAAATATTTATTAAGTGCCTTCTGTGAGGCAGGTACTGTGAAACACAATACTGAACAAGACAGAAAAAGAGCCTGTCTTAAACAGAACCTGTTTATAAAATAGCCTTCACATTTCACTCTTTTCTTATGTTCATCTACTAATTTTTTTAGGAAATATTTTCTAATTACCAGAGATATTTATATTCTTTCAAAAATGTAAGAAATATAGCATAGAAAGAGAATTTTCTGTACTATCTATTCTCTGAGAATCTACCACCACCAATAGTCTGGTATGTGTTTTCCACTTTTTCTTATATATAGGAAAAATATTTATAGTATTTTTAGTGTATTATATTAAAATTTAAATATTTAAAATAAAATAAAGTTAAACATTATATAAATATATATGTTATATATATATATATATATACTTCCTTTTGCGAAAACAGTACATTATACAATTATTACTATTTAGCATAGTAACTAAGTGATAGTAGTTAATATACTTCATTAACTTGGATTTAAAGTAAGAAGGTTTGAGAACAAGACTTTAGGCTTTAGAAAAGCCAAACATTCCTTGTAGATTCAAGAAAGAAAATTTTCCATAGTGCTGCTAGCTTTAACCTGATTATCCTCTTACCAGATACTCATTATTCCTCAAATCTAAAAAGATTGGCTGACTTTATGAGACAAGGTTTCTTAAAGAAAATTTCAAGTGATATGTCAAGTCTTCCTCCATATTGCCAATAAATGTTTGAATGGATTACTTTTTGAAGAATGATAAAAAACTATATTCTAGATTAATAGGAAGCTAGTTCTTTTCTGTTTCATTCAAAAAACTCGAAAGACAAGTCAGAATCATTTTAGAAAAAAAATGCCATTTTATATCAACCATTTCAGGCACTTTTTACTTCTTTTCTCACAATTCCGCTCTGGGCCTTTACAGCATAGGGTTATAGAAGACTGTCATTTTCAGTCTCTTCTAATTTTATAAAAGATGGAAGTGGTTATATGTAAAAAATAAAAGCTACTCTTCCTTAAAAATAAGGCTAAATAATTCTAAAAAGATTTTAAGCTAAGCATCGCTCTCAAATGCTTTTCAATTCCAAGAAGCCCTGCATCATTCTTTCATTTACGAATAGGCAAAAATAATTGTATGATTATTCCAATTCTTTTGTTATTGCTGTTGTTTTCCAGAAGGCAAAGCTTGTATTAAGGGATTTCTTTTTTAGAAACCCATTAAAAATAGTAAGCCTTTTTTACATCCAATGTTAGAAAGCTTTGCTCAGTTCCCCTTTTTAAATGTTCCGCCATATTTGAGAGACAATTGTCTACTCTATGTGAAGTATAAACTAGAGTTATAATTCATCTCAATAGAATCATATACTCATGATGACATCAGAAATGATTGCCACTAAACTTCCTACTTTAATAAGTGAAGAAACTCAGGGAGGTGATTAGAGAGAAGCCCAGAAACCTCCAATATGCCACTTACGGTGCTAGAGACTTTGTATAGTTTACCTCAATTAAGTCTGCTAAAATTTGAAATCAGAAGCATTAGTTGCAGGCTCTGATAACTTGTCTGAAGTCACAAGACAGATTAATAGAAGGCTGAGACTTTACTAAAGACTTCTATCTTAAAGCAGGGTTCTTCTTGCTATACCAGGCTGCCCTGTTCCATTGATCTATCAGAGGCTTGCATGAATATAATGGCAGCCTAGGTAAATAGAAATGGCTTGGGGTACTGAATCATACTGTCAAAGCTAAGACAAGATACTATAAATATGAGTTTGCCTATGAGATAGACTATCCCATTAGATGTAGATTCAGTATCACCATCCCCATGTTAGTACCATCTCTGTTGCCATAGAAAGAAAGAAGATAAGATTTATGACAAATAGTTTCATGTGATTGAATATGGTTTAATTGACTTAAGCCTATAGTTAGAAAATTCCAATATTTTAATGGTCTAGTTAAATTAACCTAAGCCTTCAAACATTGGACTGTTAATGAGCAAAGCATAACATATTCACTACATATACTTTAAAATAATCTCTCAGGTTGAAATTCATACTTTGCCACTCTCCTTGATTATCTACCTCACTTCTCTGCATCTTTGACACTCATCTCAGAGTTCTCATCTTAAAAATGTGATTAATATATTCACCAAATATTTACTAAGAATCCACCATGGGCTAAGCCAAGTGCTAGGTAATGAGAGTATAACCGAGAATAAGGTATGTCAGAGTTCCACAGAAGCCTAAAGTTTAGTATAGACTGCAGACTCAGGCCAGGCATAGTGACTCATGCCTGTAATCCTAGCACTTTGGGAGGCTGAGACCGGAAGATGGCTTGAGCACAAGAGTTGGAACCAGCCTGGGAGCTCATAGAGAGACACCTTATCTACAAATAAAAATTACTTAACCAGGAGAGGTGACGTGTTCCTGTAGTCCTACCTACTCAAGAGGCTGAAGTGGCAGAATTTCTTGAGCCCTGGAGCTCAAAGTTGCAGTTAGCTGTTATCATGCTACTTCCCTTCAGCCTGGGTGACAGAGCAAGACCCTGTCTGCAAAAATAAATTAATTGAATAAAAAATTGAAATAGACTACAGATACACACACAAACACACACACACACAGACGCTCTCTCTCTCTCTCTCTCTCTCTCTCTCTCTCTCTCTCTCTCTGTCTCTGTCTCTCTCTCTCTCATACACAATTACAAAACTGTGATAAGTATTATGGTAGAATGAAATATAGCATACTATGAAATCCGGAAATACATAAAAGGCATCTAATTTAGACATGGAGAATATGATACTGCTTCTTAAAGAAAGTGATATTTCATTTTAAATCTCCAATTTAATACAGATCAATGTCTTTCTATTTCCTACAAGGAAAATACATATATTAAAAAAAAAGATAAATATTTAGGCCCTTCTCAATCTGACTGCCTTCTATCTCTCTAACATTATCTCCCACTATTCCATCTCTGGCAGCCTGTGACCATATATATCTATTCCAATCTCCTTCCCAAGCAGGCCATGTTTTATGAAAACCCGTAACCTGGTCTTATTTTCTATCTCTTCCTCCTTACTCATGAGAAATGCCTCTACTCATTAATTGAAACACAAATTGAATGTTTTATATTTTATTTCATGTTTCTTAACCCCTTTTCAGCCCTAGATTTTATTCATTCCCCTGTGATCCACAACACTCTGTGCGCATCTACAATAACGTGCTTCTTACGAATTGCCTTCAAAATTCTTGAGTATCTTATTCATCTTTGAATTTTCAGCTTCTCACTACTTTATTTGACCTATCCCAAGAACTAAATAAATATTCGTTGAATTTTGAATAATTTTCTCCTGCTCTTGAAGAACTTTGATCTGATTGGAGACGCTACATTTACAGGGCTGTAGTTGTTTAAATAAATAAAAGTGTTTAAAATTAATTATTATGGGAATTAAATTGAGAGACCCAAGAAGCAGCCAGTTGGGTGTGACTTGAAGGGTACAAGTAGAACTATTTCATTGGACTTATTGGGAATGACAGTGTTACATAGAATTGTTAGACAAATGAGAATTAATGAGGAAAGTAAACATTCTTTGTAAAAATACACAATATTATATCATGCAAATAGGATCTAATACAATGTGGTTAATTTTCCAGAATTCAAACTTTAGGATGGATACACTGAACACTCATTATTCAGCTTAGATTTATTTTCAACTCCATGTCACACTTGCTTCATTTCATCCTTTGTTAGTTCAGATTCAATGTTGAAACAAAATAATGTACTTGATTTCTTAGAATGAAGAATAAAAATAACATTTATAAGAATTGTGAATTTCACTCTGGCTTTGACAGCAGGCTTTTTGCTTCCAAGTAAACATACTGAAAAGGTCACGGCAGCACTATGTATTCACTATGGTGCAAAGACTTCACCATAAAAGTTTTGATTATCAGTGCAAAATTGTTAGAATAGTGTCCATTTATGTTTAAATTTAACAAAGCTGGTTTATTTTCTAAGCAAAATATGCACAGTGAAGGCATTTTCATTGAAGACTTTATGATTTACCTGTTATGCCTTAGATAATAGAAATAATTTTCAGTTCTCAACAATGGTTTACTGAACTTAAAACAATATTCAGGCCTCACACATGGATCAGAAATTTTAATCCTCAATAAATTAAACTCAACTCATTTCTTTTCAAAGTTGTTATCATAGTCGTATCTCCAAGTGGAGAAAATAGAAAAGTGATTACAGACTTTTAAAAAATACGCATGGAAGAAATAAGGAATATTTTAGTAAAAAACAGTCCCAGCCTATTGAAGGGAAACCACTGTAACTGTAAGTTCTGCACATATGTACATAAACTGAATTATAAAACGGATGAAACCATCAAGAGAATCATAAGTTTAGAAGATGAAAATAAGTAAAGAAGTTTTAGAGATTTAGATTTCCTGATAATTAACTTAATTTTTCTTTTCATTTTTGAGAATACGTAAAAAAAAATCCATATATATTTTATTTGTTAGATTTTAGTAAGACTTTACCCCAAAGCTTTGCTAATTACATTAAACTTTAAGCAGATTTTACCCATGCTTTAATTACTCCACTAGCAAGATGAAGCTAAGAATACAACTTGAGACATCCCTATTTTCAGGTTGTTCAGAATTCAGAAATGCTGAAGTGTTTTAAATTCCCCTGTAGAATTTAGTCCAAAAATGTAAGTCAAAAATAAGTAATTGGATTGGAATTATAAATACACAGATTTAAAAGGACATGGCCACAGGAGAAGCTTAAAATATTTATGAATTCTACCACATCTTATATTATATTCGGGAGCAAATATTCAAAAGCAAAGGAATAGTCACACCGGAAGCAATATATCCTTGGGTAAATTTTAAAACTTACATACATTGGGACAATCAGGTTAAAATGAGTCACTCTACAGAAATATGCCTATGAAATAAAGGCCATTGTCTAGTGGATAAGACTACCTGGCATCCAGAAAATGTTTGAACAAAGTCTTCTGAGGTTCATGGTTAAGCCATAGCATCTTGTAGTCAGACTGCCTGGATAACATTCAGACTCTATGATTTTGCTTGTTTGGGCTAAAACTGAGCCACCCTTTTATCTATATATTGGGAGAAATTATAGTAACTGCTTTATAGAGCTTCCATGAGAATTAAATGAATGATTGAATGTCAGCTGCTCAGTACAGTACTCCCTTCATCATAAACTCTAAATATGTTAGCAATTTAATTTCACAAGATATGCTTCACATTTTCACAGGTATTGATTTAAAAGGCAATTTTACATATTCATAGGCACGCTGTGATACCTCTGAGGGAAAATATTCTGGGTAAGAACACATTTTTAGGTGTTCTGGGTAACAACACATTTTAGGGTAGAGTGGAAGTTTTTATTATAATTTTAATAATTCTTACTTCAGAGAAGACAAATACAAAAGATCTCTGACAGGTATTCATAGGAATAATTGGATCTAAATGGTTTCATCCATAGAAAGGATGAAGAAATGAGAAGGTAAAGTCAAACAGAGAAACATCTCTATGAAAAAAAGGTCTGACCTGTCAGTATGGGCCTCAGCTAGCCCTGCTTAGCTAGAATCAGGGAGATGCCGTTCTTAAAGGTCGACCACATTCCATTCCTCTCCAGTCTTTACAATAAGATCAGCTCTATGAATGGGCCTGTAGATATGGTGTTCAAAACACAGGCAGGAGTCAGATTAGCCTCGGCTTTACTCCTAACTCTGCTGCATAATAAATTAGGAGCCAATATTTATTAATCACTTTCTAAGACTCAAGCACTTTCCATGTATTAACTAATTTAGTACTTATAAGCACCATATGCATAGCTTTAATGTTAATTGTTAACATTAAACATGAAGAAAAGCACAAAGCATTAGGTAACTGTCCCAAGGCACACAACTCACAGAAAATGGAGTATGGTTTCACATAAGGCAATCTGTCTATGGAAACCACACTCTCTCTTGTGGTATAATTTTAGGCAGGTTTCTTTTTTTCTTTTCATTTCTTTTTTTTTTTTTTTTTTTTTTTTGAGATGGAGTTTTGTTCTGTCACCCAGGTTGAAGTGCAGTAGCGCGATCTTGACTCACTGCAACCTCTGCCTCCTGGGTTCTTAGCCTCCTGCCTTAGCCTCCTGAGTAGGTGGGACTACAGGCATGTGCCACCACATCCACTAATTTTTGTATTTTTAGTAGATTTGTGGTTTCATCATGTTGGCCAGGTTGGTCTTGAACTCCTGACCTCAAGTAATCTGCCAGTCTTGGCCTCCCAAAGTGCTGGGATGAGCCCAGCAGACATGAGACCCCGCACCCAGCCTGGCAGGTTTCTTAAACTCTCTGACTTTTGGCTTTCTCACCAGTTCATGCAGAGTTGTTGTAGAGATAAATCAGAAAGCACTTTTAATGCATTTATTATGCTCAACAAATTTTGTTGTGAACAAACAAACAAAAATTTTGGGTTAAGAATTTACTCCTCTGTAGTTGAAGATAGAAATCTAAGACTGATTCACTGCTCCCAAATAGAAATGAGCCCAAGTGCCTTCTGCTCAAGCCAAGCTTCTCTGGGAATTCTAACACTACTCCTCCTCACAAGGAGCCTACACCAACTTTAACTATACCTCCCTACTTAAGTTCCTGTCTTTCTAGCCTAGAGGAGCTTAATGTTGGAAGGAGGTGAAGATACTTGTAGCAGCCTCTGTTTTTCTAAATATGTTTCTTTTGCAGCTGAACTTTAGATTTTATATCTCAAAGACAAGCATTTGACTCTTTTACTCTTGTTCTGCTAGAAGAACCTTACTTGAATCAAGAAAGCATTATAATCACTAGACTTAAGAGAGGTTGGAAAGAAAATAATATTAGCATGTGTGTACTTAATAATATATAGTATATATTTATATAATATTTATAGTAATAAATATTTTAATAAGTATAATAAATATATATTGTTAATTTTAATATATATTTATATGATATTGTATATAATATATATGATATATTTATATAATATATACTATATAAGTTTTTGTATGTGTAAATATTTATATATTAGCATATATACACATATAAAAACTTAAATATATTATATAGTATATATTACATATAATACAGTATATAATATATAACTTAAATTATACTACATATTATATATACATATATAAAAACCTAAATTATATTATATAAATATATATTTATACATATTTATTATATATTTTATATATAATATATAACATACATTAGCATATTTATACACATGTATAAACTTAAATAAATTATCAACTATCTAATAATTTGTCATATATCTAATTAAGAGATTGCCAGACATTTTATTATGATTACTATTAAATATTACATTTTCCACTCACCACTGAGCATCTCTAAAATACTGAGTAAAACAAGAAAAGTATTTTTCAAGGTATTTCTATTTGGACTTATGGACAATTCTCAATAGGTCAGGAGAAGGTGAATAGTACAAACAACTTAATAGAATATTGTACTTATAACAGTAGAAATAATAAACACACACACACACACACACACACACACAAACTTTAGAGAAAAATTCAAAGAGAAATTGCAATAGCTTTCAGATGTTTAAGAAATTCAATACACACATAAAATGAAAAAACAAACAAAAAACAGGACTAGGACCTGCCTGGTTGCTGTTAGCAGCAGCCACACTGACAGTGAGAAAGCAGTGGGAATGGGTCTCTGCTGTTTACTAAAGCAGCAGAGACAGCTCTGAGGACAGCTGACACAAGAGTTCTAAACCCATTTAAACCCATACCTCTATCACTTGTCAAGTAATCCTTAATTTGAAAAATACAGGCAAGTCACTGGTTACCCTATAAATTCACCCTATTGTTCACCCTATAAATTCCTTTAGAATCAGATGCTAAACACAAACAGGAAAAATATACCCTCTGCTTTTTTGCTGTCATTAGATTTCCTGAGAGGAAAAGTGGTGAATATATTTTACTTCACATTTAGTTGTAGACCAAATATGTTGACCCATTTAACCAACATTCACTGAGTGCCTTCACTGTGCCAGAGTCTACTTCTAAAACTGAAAATATAAAGGAGACAAATACCCTGCATTCATGGGAGAGAAGAACATTCCAGAAGGAGAAAGGGCATGTGAAAACGTGTGAGTTGAGCACAGCTAGGTAACTGAAAACCAGAGAATGCAGGAGTTTATAGATCACTATCTTGGTACTAGATTTTACTCAGACTGAGTCAGGAAAATTGCGTAACGTTGTGCACAGGTAAATGATTTGACTTAGATTTTTAAAGAATAACTCTGCCTATTGTATTTGAAAATGTAATGGAGAGCAACACAAATGGTGAGACCAGTTAGGAAACCATGGAAATAATCTAAATGAGAGATAAATGGTGGCAATGATTGTGGTAAGAAGGAACTGAGTTTAAAGTCGGTAAGATTTGCTGATAGGTTGGTTATGAAATAAAAAGAGACGGAAAGGAGTCAAGGAAAATTCAATGGTTTAGGTCTGAGTATCTGCAAGAATAGAGTTGCCATTTACTGAGGTGGAGAACATTACTTGTGCAATTTTGATTTGTTTCTGTAGGAGAAGGGGGCAGAAATAATAAATTCAATTGAGGATATACTGCGTTTATAAGTCCCATGGAGATCCAACTGGACATATTACATAGGGAGTTTAGGTAAACGATTGTGGAGCTCCAGGAAGAGAAACAGACTGAAAATAAAATTTTAGGGATAAATACCATGCAGATAATAGTAAAATCCTCAAGACTAGGAAATCTCACTTAGGATGAGTAGAAAAAAACACAGAAAAGTAAAAATTCGAAGACTGATCCGTGAAGCACACCATCATCAGATGTTAAGGGGTTAAAGAAGAGAGATAAGTGGCTCAAGCCTGTAATCCCAGCACTTTGGGGGGCCGAGGTGGGTGGATCAGGAGATCAAGAGATCGAGAACATCCTGGTCAATATGGTGAAACTCTGTCTCTACTAAAAATACCAAAAAATTAGCTGGGCGTGGTGGGGTGTGCCTGTAATCCCAGCTACTCAGGAGGCTGAGGCAGGAGAATTGCCTGAACTCAGGAGGCGGAGGTTGCGGTGAGCCAAGATCACGCCATTGCACTCCAGCCTGGGTAACAAGAGCAAAACTCCGTCTCAAAGAAAAAAAAAAAAAAATGTGGCTGAGGACTGAATGGTGAAATAGCATGAAAATCAAGAGAGTTGAGGTTCTAAATGTCAAATTAAGCAAGAATTTCAAGAAGAAAATAATGATCTGCTTTGAATGCTAGTGAGAAATCCAGTAAAATAAGGACTGAGATTTGATCTTTGATTTAGCAGTGTGGTGATCACTGGTGACGTTAACTAAGATAGTTTCCGTTTAATGGAAGCAAACCTGACTAAAATAGGTTAAACATAAAATGGGAAAAAGAAATTGGAGACAGGAAGTTCAAAAAAAATTTTTAAGGCATTTTGTTTTAGAAAGGAATAGAGAAGTGAGATAATAGAGGGACATGTGAAATAAAAAGATCTTATAAAGAATTTAAAGATTTTTATTAAATAATTTAATTTTTTTCAAAACTAGTACTTCATTGTTTTACAAGTCAGCACAAGAAATTTCTGAAGAACCAAACTGAGTTCTACTTTCTATTGTTTTCGCTTTCTGATAAGATTTTTCAAATAAAATTAAAGTATATTTAGGTGGTTGATATGTGACAGTGAACTAAAAATACAAATATAAATCTATTTCCTAATACTTAATCTATGCATTATCAAATAAATTTGCTTTCTTCTTTTTCTTCTTCTTCTTTTTTTTTTTTTTTGAGATGGAGTTTCGCTCTTGTTACCCAGGCTGGAGTGCAACGGCGCGATCTCGGCTCACTGCAACCTCTGTCTTCTGGGTTCAGGCATTTCTCCTGCCTCAGCCTCCTGAGTAGCTGGGATTACAGGCACGCACCACCATGCCCAGCTAATTTTTTGTATTTTTAGTAGAGACGGGGTTTCACCATGTTGACCAGGATGGTCTGGATCTCTTGACCTCGTGATCCACCTGCCTTGGCCTCCCAAAGTGCTAGGATTACAGGCGTGAGCCACAGCGCCCGGCACTGCTTTCTTCTTTTGGAACCTGAAATGGGAAATTTTTCCTGCTTACTTAATTGGACATGATAAACTTTTGACCTTATAATCTTCCCTTGCAACAGAGCAAGACTCAGTCTCAAAATGTAGATATATACATGTATCTGTAGATAGATACATACATATATACATATATATGTATATATGTATGTATCATATATATGATACATATATATATATATATATGTATATATATATATATAGAGAGAGAGAGAGAGAGAGAGAGTCATATGTTTATGCCTTTTATTTTTATTTTTGGTGCAGTGTTTACAAAAAAAGACTAGTAACAATTTATCTATTAAAAATAGTGTTTCCTGAAAGCTTTCTTACTACCCCAAACAAAATCTGTGCTTATTTACATAAACCATGCTATATTTTATTTTATCCTTTCATTACAATATTTTTCTACAACAGATGATATTGCAATTTAGGAACAGTAATAATAATCATTGTGCTCTTAACTCTTGACTTAACTCTAAAATATACTAAATTTCCTCTCAGCACACATAACAGAATATTGTACTCTTAAATCATAAATAACACAAATAGCCTTAAATAAAATTGTCAGATGATTATTTTATATTTAACAAATAATGTAAATGTAATGTAAAAGTAATGTAAGTGTAATGTAAATCTGTTGAACTGCTTTTCTGTTTGTGGTTTCTTTATACTATGATTAAATATTAAATTGCTTATAGCTTAGTGAAGCATTTTGCCTCATACTAAGCCTAAAATATATTAAATATCTCATTTTACTTTGTTCAGGACTCTGATGCTCTCAGTACTGTAAAATCTAATTTGTGTGCTTAGTTTGCTCATATGTCTATCCTTTTTGCTCTAGCTTAGTGTCTGGCTCACAGTAGGTCTATAGTAATAAACCAATTACCCAGATCTCACAAACAATCACAAAACCTCTTTGATATTAATGATTTTTGTTTAAAAACAATATTCAGTCATATATAACAGTACACATTCAAGCCCATCTGCTACCTTCAATATTTACACAAATGCTTTGCAAAGTAAGATAAAAATAATTGTCCTTAGCAATTGAAAGGTAATCATCTTCAACAAAAACTCCAGTTGTTCTCCATGTAGTCTTCTTGGTAAGGCAAGAAATTTAATTACATATTTTAAAAGAATGGACAACAATCACAAAAATTGAAAAGTCAGTCGGCTAGAATGCTGATTCTTCAACCAGTTTTTTATTGTAATATTAAACTCTTTTAGATCATTTCCAGGTCTGTTAAAAGAAAACAAAAAAGGAAAGACACTATACCTCCTTCAAAGTGATAATGTAAGATTTAAATGAAGTAATATCTCAGAGGGAAGGCCTTGAACTTGGAAGTCAGACCTGAATTTAAAATTTATTATGCCACCTCTAGTCTATGACATTCTCACCTGAAAGAGAGGGAAGATTATGTCTGTCTTTGAAAGCCTGTTTGAACTTTTAAAGTTAGGCTTTGTTAAATTATCTGTCACAAAGAAAACACACAATTCACAATAACTATTATTAGGAGGTGAAAGTGACTGCCCATAACAAATGCCTAATAAGTATTTCCACTACTTTTTAAGTCAGAAAGATTCCTGATCTGTAAGTCAGACTTTCCTGTTGTGTAACTTGCAGCATCAATTCAGCCTTTTTGTGTCAATTTCCCATATATACAATGAGGATGATGATATTGTTCCTTTATACCTCTCAGAATTGCTGAAATAACTAAATGAGGCAGTACAAATGAAAGCTCTTTGAAAACCACAGGGTAGTATTATTAATAGCTGCACTAATACTCATAATAATTTTAACAGCACAGATAAATCTGGCATTAACTCAACAGTGGGCCTTCTTACTGGGGATATTACAATGATCTATTTTCAGAATAGAAACTTCCCAATGATTTGGCAAGTATATGGAAATAGACTTCTGAAAGGATGCCAAAGTTGGAATATCCTTAGCTGCGTGTGGTTTCCAGCAATAGGATGTGAAACCATTCTACCTTGCAAAGATGATTATTACTTTAACATTCATCAATTTCTTTGTGTTTTGAATATTTGCCAACTTATTTTCTAGAAATTTTGATCTATTTCTTCTAAGAGAGGAGAAATACTGAATTTTATCTCTATCAAATGATTATCATTATGTTAAAGGTTTTCAAGAGTAGAGAAGCCAGCTATTAAAAATAAGGAATTGTAGATAAAGTGCTTCATTGTTTCAATAGCATGATTCTTCATTTAGCTTAAAATAATGGAACTCTATTTATTGGTGCCTTTTACTTGTTTTAAAAATGCTTTTCTTTGAACAGATGAAATCCTAAGAGATTATAGTGTACAATTATTTATAACAAGTTTTTGAAAAGCAAAAGTGGATATTATTTAAATAATAATTCCAGTTAGTTAAGTGACGTACAGCAAAAAAATTTCAGGTATTTTCGGTATCCTAAGAGCATAATGGCCCAATTATACATAAAATATTGATATCAGCCTAATATCTTGCAACCTAAAAATCAAATTGACTTTCTTTTTCTACAATGTTGCATGTGTACACTGAACACGTACAATGTACTATGTAGTATGAACCTACTTTATGTAGGGTTTGTATCTATATAATTTTTGGAGCTCTAGAAATTCTTAATGTTTGCTGACTTTACTTGAAATATATATAGTAGGTGAAGTGAGGAATAAAATCAAGATAAAAAGTAAAGTATCTTCAACAAGTACTAAGTGATAAAATAATGCAAATATTAGCCAAACTGTCAAGCATTTAAATTACCATTCTACAAAGAAATTTCCCAACCTCTTGATTCTGTCAATTATGTTTTTAGAGCTGGACTCCCATGAGTTTGCATGTATTTAATTTCAATGATTTTCCTTCAGACCACTGAAAACCCTTTTACTGTTTTGACCACTACAACAGATTAAAGACTGGAAAGAGCCCCAGGCAGGCTTTCTCCACTTTGGCTATACCCACACAGCATTAATTTCTGCCACTTTATCCCCGCTTCATCAGGTTCTTGCCCCTGCGCAATTTCCAGCATCGTAGCATTATTAGAAGTAACACCTATGTTAGCACACGTCACTGCAATAACACCCCAAAGCAGTGAGCTAATTTAATACTACTAAGAATCTTCCCACTCATAAGCTAAGGTTATGTAAAGTTCATGTCTTTTATTTCAGTCCAAGCTTTAAATATTTTATGTAATTGGTAATAATAATACTCTTTTTCCAAGAAGTGCAATGTTTCTTATAACATTCGTAGCCTCTTGTCTGTTGAGGGAGTTCAGGTCCCAAATTATTTAATGCAGAATTAGTAACCTCAAACTTTGCTGATCCAGCTTCCTCTTAACCTTTCAATTAAAATGTCTGATGTGGAAAATCAATAGCTGCAGTTACATAATCTGTAGCCTTTCATGAGAGGGAAGATGGTGCAATTATGACTAAGCCAGATGTATAATTATTTCTTTATATCCTAACTAAAGTTAGAAAGCTAAACTTGGAGCGCTGCTTTAGCAATTGCTTTGCTCCTTACACACTTTCAAGACTTTTTAAATAAAAAGGCTTTCCTCCTAATTAATCTTCTTTTGCTTTGAAATTTCATATTCCCTATAGTTACTAGTTAGACAAACCTTCAAAAAAATAAATAAAAGTGAAATTTAACTTTGTAGCTCCTTCACCACTTTTAATTTCACTTCCTTCCCTGTGTTTTTGTTATCCTAGGATTGGATTATGCTCTTTCAAAGCTATTGCTCTCCAATAGTGGACAACTAGTCCTTTTTACCATTAAATTTATAATGATTTTTTGAAAAGATATTTGCATGTGAACACATCTTGAAGGCCTAATAAATATCTATTGGAGAAAATTTAGATAATATAAGAGATTGGGGGTAGAAGGTATCATCTAGATGTTCTTCAAATCATATCAAATTGGAAGACGTCAGATTTGAAGTACCTCAAGTGTATGATTCTCTTTCTCTCCCTGTAGGCATCTCCGCAGCTTTCTCAACTTCTGTCTTATATCCCTTTAGAATTTCGGCAGTGAATAAAAGTGTAGTTCAAACCTATGTTCTTTATTAAGAAACTGTGTAACTTGAAATTTTGCCTTACATCTCTAAACTTCAGTTTTGCCTTTTTAAAATAGAGAAAGATACAGAATTTATGTCATAGGGTTCTTGTAAAGATTCAATGGATGACAAATGGGAGTTATTTCCGATGACCTTCAGAGAAACCATGTTGAATGCACCTCAGGCTATAAAATGATTAAAAGGGTAGTATTTATCTTCTGGTCCAGGTCTCCATTAGTTGAGATGTGCAGCGTTAAACTCCTTGCACTTCCAGGTTTGCACATACATGAGTCCAAATGTCTGCATGGGTTTCCATAGGTATTCCAAAATATAGCGGTAGAGGAGGCCTGAGGCAGAGAAACCCAATAAGGCATGTCATTGATACGGCCAAGAAAAGTTGCTGCTGTCAGGTTATACCAGCACAGCTCATTGCCAGAGCAATAACTAGTATAAGTTTATGGGCCAAGAGTATGTCAGGCATAGCTCAGAGTTGCTCGATGAACCCCCTTCTTCATCTGGCTGAGGATCTATTATGCCTCACTGCCAAATTCACTACTTGTGATATTTTTAACATTAGTAACTTATGTGCTCCATATGAAAATAACAAAGCAATTTGAACTATTAAGTGAACGCCTTTCACAATTATCTACTTAAATAAGTTTAGAGATTCAAGATATAGAAGATAGTTCAAAGGAGTAATTCAGAATCTAGTAAGTTTATTTAAGACTCAAATAAATGCCTACATTCAAATTATTAATCTCCCTTCTTAAATTTACAAACTAGGGGTTTCTTGGTAGCTTCTTAATCTGATTTAGCCTGGATTTCCTCCTCTCTGAGAATTGGGAAATTATATTGTTGTTGTACATGTATTATCCCCTTAAAAGAGTAACTGTATGTGTAAAGCTTATTCCTATCTTTTAACTGTAGCTGTTCAATTGGTATTTGTTGTCCTTCTGGCAATTGTGGAGGACTGTTGTGAGGCTAAACTTGGGTAAACGTGTGAAAATATAGACACAGAGTATGTTAACTTCACTTATTTTTCTTCCACTGTATTATAGTTAAATAGATAGCCATGTTATCAGAATTCTTAAAGTAAATCCCTTTCTTATGTCCTGAAATCAAGTAAGGGACCCATACAGTTTCAGTCATTTATCTATTTTACCTCACCACTGAGTTTGCAATGGGGTCTCAACTCAGTCTAAATTTGAATGCTGCCTTTCTGATATTGATTCTCCATTTTAAATTATCATTATTTTCTCTGTTTAAGTTAAAAATCTCATTTTAATATTCTACTACCCTTCCTTCCTATTTTTTATTGTCCTTTTACCAATATAACCATATTTATCTTAAGTTGCAGAAGATTATGCCCTTGCCCTACCAGGTATTTGCTTCCATTTTGTTCAAAGAATACCCACTGAGCTCCTTAGTAAATCATTGACAAGATTTATGATGGCTTTACTCACAGAGCAGACATGCATAAAATAGTAACGAGATTCATAAAATATTACCATTGAGTCACTATGCCATTGTGCTGTTTTCCTTTCAAATATTTTAACATTACAATGCTGACAACTCCATTGAGTGAACATCCTCTCTGGATTGTGACTAAAAAAAAAAGTCTCACTAGAATTCTATGTCTCCCAAAAGAATCACCAAATCTTAGTTTTTACCAATTGCTCTATTTCAGATGCTTTAAATATAGCTGTTATATAATCTGGAAGTAGTAATGATTTCTATCATGGATTTAGGCATAACTTAACTCCCTCATCAAAAAGAATTTTGAACTACTAATTCTTCATTGTGCTATTTTAGGGTCTGTATAAAGAGAATTATTTAAATAGGATCCCAACCCCTTAGGACTTTATAATCTAAGAAGGTACTGCCAAGGAAAAACATAAAAAGACATGCAAAATATTAACCAAAGAAGAAAGCCAGGAAATGGACACAGCTAATCATGATTTTAAGTATATTTTATATATACAGCATATATTTTTCAGTTCCTATTGATAAGCTCTTGAGGACAGAAGCCTGAATTTATACTCTTTACAGTCCATGCAGAATGTACTTTTTAACATGATACTCAATAGGCATCTTATGATGATGAAGACAATTACTTAACTGTAAAGCTAAAGCTTCTCTGAGACACGGGATTTGAAGACGGAGAAGAAGGAAAGCAGGAGGAGGAGACTGGAGGGTAAAGGTGAGGAGGAGGAGGAAAAAATACCTTAATATTATAAATCAAGATGAAATATGGTCTGGCTATGCTTATATGGTACATTGAAGATTATTGGATGATTCTATAGTTTACTTGGACACCAAGTCTGCCTTGAAAGATAACTTTCTAGCTCAGGAAATCTTAACATTTTTCAAACCAATATGCACTCTTTTAATTACAAACATTTTTTAATATCCCCAAAAACAATTCTTTCCAGAAAATAAATAAATAAACCTGCCAGCCTACACACAAAATAACATAACCTACCAGCCTCAAAATTTAAAAACTCAGTATAACTATTTAACTGTAATATAATTGAGACACATAAGGAAAGTAATGGAATAATATGCATTTCAATATTAAAAAGACATAAGTAATTAGGCGCTCGCACTTAATATGCAGAATGACCGTAAATGTGAGAGTTTCAAATGAAGATTAATCAAGTGTGTGTTATGGGTAATTTGCATATTTTTGCTAACAAAACACACTTAATTTATTAATAGAAAATTTTTTAAATAGTGAACTATTCTTAGTTAAGTTCCAACCCAAACAGAATACAATCTATCTTCCCTCAATTTACATGGTGAATATATTCATAGAAAACTCAGTGTATATTATAAGCATGGAGTCTAAACCCTCTAGGGGAAACTTTATTTCTTGGCTCTTCCAGATTTTTGGTGGCACCGGTCACTCCTTGGCTTCTGGCAGAATCACTCTAATCTCTGCTTTGGGTCACGCTGCCTCTTTCTCTTCTCTTTGTGGCTGTCTCCCTCTATATGTCTTTTATAAGAACACTTGCCACTGTATTTAGTGCCCATCTGGATAATCCAGGGCAATCTCATCTCAAAATCTTTAACCTAATTACATCTCCAAAGATCTTTCCAAATTAAGTTTCCAGGATCTAGGGTATGTCCATATCTTTTAAGGGGTTACCACTTAACCCACTTACATTCCCGGCTGTGGTTTTGTTATGCCTCATTGAGACAACCAAAAACACTCCTACAAATATTCAAAATACATCATCTATGTGGGCATAATTGCTCCATTGAGAACCACCTGCTCTGCCTAGTTTTTCTGTCTGCATCCCTCTTTCCAACAAAAGGTGTGAAGTATTCAAGAGCTTCTAGCACATATAATTTACTCTCTCCCACTGTTTACTAATTCGGTTTGGACTGTTCCTCATAATGCTTTGCCTTTGTTCTTTTAGTTGCAGACATTTTTCTACTATTGACATATGGCACAATAAGAACAGTATGGCTGTTAAGAAAGGATTTGATTCCTCCTACTAAGATGTTATCCCGTTTTCTTGGTCAAATCACTTAAATTGTCTATGACTCATTTCTCACATCTGTAAAATAAGGATAAAAGTGTTTTCCTCAGGCATGTGCTATCATTAAATGAAATTATAGAAGCAAATCCATTTGTAACATATAAAACACAATGTAAAAATAAAGTATATTTGTTACAGTTTGTACTGTATCTACATATTTAGTGAGGAAGTTCTAAATTGATTACTTTTGCAAATATTAACTGTTATATCTCCATTGAACATTTTCACAACTAACATATTTTGGGGATGCATACAGATAAAACAGTAATATGTGAGTAGAGGCTAATAGGTATATAGAAAATATAATTTGAACTGGCAAAAAATTATACCTTTTTGAGTATTACTTCCAAGTGTCCAAGTGTTTATTTTAAGGGAAATAGAACTCTATAAAGATCCCAAGTAACTTCCTCCTTTTGCAAAAAAAGAATCTTCTGAAATCAAAGTAAGTAACCACAAAATGTTCCAGATTGATTAGGGACTTCTGTCTCTTTTCATTAGAAGTTAGCCTTAGAGCAGACAGACAGTGTCCAAAAGAGCTCTGGCATTTCAGTAATGCTAATGACATGTGATGTTGAAAAACTTGAAAATATTTACAAATGTGAAATTTGGAACCCACCCTGACATCACCTCCTTCCCCTCTTTGCTATCCGTACCTGGTATCCTGAGTGGCTTCTGTAATTCTGCTAATTAAAATCACAAAAAACAGCTATCAAAGTCAGAGTGACCTGGTTATTTTCCTCTATAGTCTGCACAGATAAGATCAAGTCAGGTCAAGCAGTCAGCAGGAGCAAGGCAGACTTTTGAAACCAGCATCCCATGGTAGCATTTAACACCACCTGGCTCTTACAGGGCAGAGAATGGCATTGTCATCAAAGTGATTTTGCATTTAAGATATATATAAATAGTCCTAATAATTGATGAGTGATTTGTGTTTGTATATGTGGGTTGTGTATTTTAGCCATACTCACTACAGAGATGAAAACTTAACATTACTTTTACTGCATGTAAATGATTATCCAACTATCTCATTCGGTTTATGATTTTATCTGAATCTCATGGCAAAAAAAAAAGCTAAAATCTTTTATTCCTATTTTAATGAAAACGGTCTAAGATAACATGTCAGATAGTGATATTTCTCTTGTAGCTCAATTTTAATCCTTTTTTTATTGTCACAGAGAACAGTTAGAAAAGTAAATATTTTAATTTCAAAATTAAGTGCTTATGAAAAATATGAAATGTGATTCTGAAAAATAATGATTAGACTAATTAAAGACTTCTCCTAGCTTAGTTTAAGAATAACATATACATATGCATGCAAGTTTTTGTATGTGTACATATATGTATTCATATATATCATATTTGAAACGCTTGTATGTAAATGATTCACACATGTAGGTACAAAATCTGGTCACTGATGGTGATATTCAACTGAAGCCAATGGAATGAGTCTAGCTGTCAGATACCCAAATGATTGCAATAGTTTTCCATTTTATTTTAGCTTTTGTCAAGACCTATAATCTTCATTTACAAACTATCATTGCTTAGGGTAAGAGAGTGATTCTTGCTCTGCATTTGTGGGCCCCGGAAAATCTTAGGTTATTCCATGGTTTTATGGTTTTGTTTTTAAATACAGCAGAACTCATTTATAATTATAAAAAAATATTAAGCTAAAATCAAAGGAACTGAAGTCCTTGACTATTTATCTTTCTAATAATGGAAATCGGTTTAACTTCATTGGGCCATAGCTTTCTTATATCTATAAAGAGGACGTTAAAATAAATTATTTCTAAGATAATGTCTTTGGTAACATAAAGCATATAAAATAAAATATGGGACTACTTAGGCAATGCACAGTTGAAAATATTGAAACATACCATTTTTATTCAGATATTTGAATTTTCTCACTGTGTTTAGGCATAAAATTAAACTTAGGTCTCTGTCATTTGTAAGTAGATGTTCCTTCCAATTCAATCATTTAGCAATGATATAAGAATTCAGAGTATTTTATACGTATATGTAACATCAAAACATTTTTTAAAATATTGGAGCTATAAAAGTCATTTCTCCAAAACTCTAGGCTCTGGTTTCTATAGAATTGATTAGTCAAGGAAACACCTTCAATGAGTGGAGAAAAAGATAGCTATTTTTCCCCTGACTCCTCAAAAGAAATCATTCAAAATTCAGCCCTATTACAGTTTTTCGTAGAAATTGGAAGAGATGTGAGAAAATGAGTTTTACCTCATCTTCACTGGTTACTAGTGATTTAACCAGATAGTAAAGAGAAAAGAAGCCCACACACAGTTAATACAATAAAAGTAGATCATTTCCTGGTTGCACTACTGAGAATTGTGGTTCTGTTTCAAGTCAGAGGCAGATTATTTTGGGTTTTGAATTATTCTTTCAACTTTAAAGGTAAACTGGGGCCAGTCGGTGTGTATTTCCACAGATCCTTGCTGCTGCCAGTAACTCCACCTTGAAAACACTGACTGCAGCTGTGATTTCAGGCATTAATGACCAATCACAATTCTGAAAGCCAGTGATCACAATTTTTAAAGTGTCTTCCCCTTGTGATGTCATCTCAATTTCAGAGGTTTTATTTATTCTCTGGAAACTGACTGTTAGCTTGATAAGCTCTCTCCACTGAGAAATTTACTTTACAACTTCCTTAAATCTACAGGGAAACCCTTACAGAGCAAATTGTAGGCTTCCTCCAAGAAGTAAATAGATCTAAAGTAGAATAACTGTTTTCGCGATGTAACACCAGGATGAGTTAACAGTTTCTCACACCCAGTCTGGATACAGAGTATTAAATTACATTTGGCCTGACTCCATCATTGAGTATATCTTAAGTGATATTTTTATTCAATAGCTGCTTTTAATGAGATTTTGATGCTTCAGGAAGTTTCATTGAGTCAATTGCAATCCAATGAGTGTTTCCTTGTCTTCACATTACTCTCACTGTTTCAAAACTGGGGGAAGTGTTTTCTTGCACAGCTACATCAGAGTTTTGCAATATGAAAAGAGGCATAGTACTGAGTGTCCAAGAATGTACACAGAATTAAGAGTAGCTGATTGAAGACATACTAATGAAAAACAAAAACTCAGAAATATATGTTTCTCTCCATCCATCAAATCCCTTGTTGCCACAGCCTCACTACCAAAACCTTCTTTCAGAAATTTTGGAAAAGTCTTACCCTAGAGCAATAATTTTTGACAAATAACTACTCAGGCCTTCCTACTTTCTACCTTCTACTGCACCTAAAGATTCCAAGTTTTTTCTGTCTGCCACATGCTGAAAGGAGTTATTTGAGATAATTAGCTGGGCATTGGTTTTGTTGTGATTGTGGGGAGTACAGGTAAACAGGTGGGAGGAGAATTCATCTCAGCCTTTTATTTTTTCTGGATGGCTGCTTTCCATAATTGTAAGACTTATTCTCAGTGATAGGGAGAAAGTTGCTTCCCTTGATTTGTTTGCCATCAATTTTCACCTTCTAGGAAGAAAATCTCTTTGGAAAATAGTCATTTGTCATCATTGAATTGTATTGCTGGCCACCAGCTTTTTGCAATTCTGTTCACAGCTTGGTGTATTGCAGTTTTCATGTATTTATCCACCACTTATTCAAGTGCTAAAACAGATTTAGCTTCCCTCTACATATTAAAGGATAAACAATATATTCCAAGTTACTTAAAATTTAGATATTGACAAACTCATTCTCATCCACTCCTTCTGTAGAATTATGGACCATGTGTCAAGCTAGCAGTAGCAGCTGCATCTTCAGAAATGAAAAATGGAACTTCTCTCTCTTCCTCCACCCTACTACATGTTACAAATAACTTCTGGCTCGTTCCAAAAATAAAGTCAAGATATTTTTTCCTCCTGCCTGACATGATTAGTTTTGGAGTTCTGTTCCAATTTACCCTGACCATATCCTCTCCCATCTTCAATCACTCAAGAACATTTTCTTTTAACTTCTTCCATTTATTTTTTGATGATCTTAAACAGTTTCTTCAAGTAAGTGTGTTACTGTGGACTATCCAATATAAAGAACTATGACTGGGCAAACTGTATTGATGACTGAGTCCACAAAAAATTCCCCACAATTGCCCATATTCTCTAGTAAATAATAGTTCTTATAGAGAGGGCAAGGTTTGAAAAAGGTTGGTTTTGTTGAAATAAAGGGATACTTTATTCCTGCATCCAAAACCCTCTGAATCGAAAAGTAATAAAAATTACTTTGTTAATAAATGTAGAGGAGTCCAGTATCATATTAATAAATCAAACACAATCATAACTAAAAATAATTTATTGGTATGTTTAAGTATTATAATGGTAAAAAAAAAATCTTTATATCTGTTAACATATCACAACATCTTGTTTCAAACTGTTTTTCCGATATCAAATTTCTTAAGAAGGACATGCATTGAAATGTATAAAACTATATTTTCACAAAATAGTTTCAAGGATTGTTTTTCTTTGATGGGACATGCAAGAAGCATAGATTTTAGCAGAATCTGTAAACAGGCAGTTCTTAAGTGTCACTAATCACAAATGAAGTATAAAATAGCAAAAGGAAAGAAAAAACTATATAGCATACAATTTTACTAATGTCAATATTATAAGCCTTACAAATGCAAGAGTCGATATTATGCATAATCTAAAATTTCTGCCTTTCTGTGGCTTCGGTTCCTTAGTTCTGTGACTGCAGCAACCCCAATTTCCACTCATTTTCAGTGGTACTAAGTCTTTCTTTCAGGCAGAATTATGTCTAATTAACCTTTGAATATCCTGAGCTTATCACAGTGACATCAGTTTGACATATAAATAGTTCTGAAGGAATTAAACTCCTCTCTGAACACAGGTCTTCATTCTCGGCTACCTAACAACTGTCTTTGTTCCTGTGTTGCCCAGGCCCTTGCTTATTTCCTGTGCTTCCAATTAGCCACTCTCTTTGAGCTTCCCTTCTGTTCCACTTAGACTGGACTCTGGTGTCAGTCATTTAAAACATATGTCAACTCTCACCTTGGAATTTTCTTTTCCTTGCCCTTCTACAATACTTGTTTGCAAGTTACGAAATTATCTACTGTCTTTGTTGTCAAATTTTGGAAGTACTCATAAAACCACACTAACTACAACACATTAGAAAGCCAAGCTGTCAAGTGGATTTCCACTGCTGCTGGAAAATCCTTTTCATTCTTCATGCAGTGGTGATTCCTCATATTTCAATTCACTCACACAGCAAGGCGGTCACGAATATGGGCGTGGGAGCCAGACTTAATTTGATTTGCAGACATAACTCTCACTGACAGCCTTGAACAATCTACATTCTCTAATGATAAAATATCCTACATTTAAAATGGGGGTATTTGCAGTACATACTCCACCGTGCTGTTGGAAAAATTAAATGAGGTAGTATATGTACACTATTAAGCACAGTTCCTGAAAAATAGTGACCCCTAAACAAATAGTAGCTATTTTTAAATTGATTACTGCAGTTAGAAGCAGCCTAGTGGTGTTTGTTTAACCTATCAACTATTTCTAGAACTTCCACTTCTTTTCTTTATATACCTGACTGAGACCTTCTTTCTTACAAACATTTCTCTTTTAACGTATACTTTCGGTCCCCAGACTATCCTAAATTTCCTAGTTCCTCTTAGTTTCATTTCCATCTTTAATGTCTCCCTCTCTACTACTTAGTTCCTTCCCTTTTGGGTGGCAAACATGCTCAATTTCTTCATTTCCTCTATGTGATGCTACTATTCCAAGCTTCCACACCATCTGTTGCCCTGCCTTGCTGCCAAACTTATGGAAATAGATCATATCTTGATGTCACCAGTTTCTCAGAAGTACTTACTTCTCAAATTTAACCATTATAATCAGAATTCAATGTGGACTTATTCCATTAAATAGATCTTTTGAATATTTTTTTGAAACTATTCTCTCCAAACTATGTTTGGCCTTCTAACCACCAACCATGCCCTCCTTCTTGCACTCTCTCCCCATTTGGCTTCCAGGTCATACAATCATTATTTACCTCTCTTTTTTCTATAGCTATTTTGAAATTTATTACTTGTCTATTTCTAATTCTGTCTCTCCTTCCTCCTTTCACCTTTCAATAGCAATATTTCTCATCGGAGACAAGTTCTGTTTTTAACCTTTTGCTCTTCTCTCTAATTCTTTCATTCATTCATTCTGAAATCTTTTTAAATCTCATCTCTATGCAGATGATTCCTGAAAATGAAATTCTAATATCTGGCCTCACTTTTGAATTTGTAGCTCAAAATTTAAAATGAATGTTTTACCTCTCCACTCTGATTTACCTGTAGCATTTAAATCAAATCAGAAAATATCAATTCATTATGCCTTTTAATTTTTCACTCTCCTGTTTCCATTGAAGTATATTCTTCTCCCAGTTGAAATTTACTAGTCATCTTGAACACCCTGCTTTTGCAATTGCTCCCACAGTCAATTATCTATCAGGTCTAGAAATCACCACATATTTTTCACATCCATATTCTTTTCCACTCATGCTTCTATTATTCTAGTTCACACTCTTATCAGTCCTTGCTGGGACTTTTGCAATAGCCTCCTAGTTGATGTTTCTGTTTCTAATCTGCTTCCTTTTCCATTGTTCATTTTGCTGACAATGTCACCAGCCATCTTGAAAATATTCAGACTCAATTTAAGTTCAGACTGTTATTCCTGTAGTCTTATTGTCTATCTCACCTTTCCAGCTCTAGATCTCTATACGTATATGTGAGGACATCCCATGTTCCATGTAGACTGTTCATTCTTTCCCACATGCTTGTCTCATTTGATTGTCTCCACGACTTTCCCTCAGGTTTTTGTCTCTATCTGAAATTTACTTTGCCCTATGTGATTGATAAAATTGTATGTATTCATCAAGATCCCACACAAATATAATATTTCTGAAGTCTTCCCTGGTTCTTCCAATTGTATGACAGCTGTTTATTTTGCATGTCCCAAACAATGTAAACCTCTTATAATATTTCATGCCAGTCTCAGCCAGTGTTATTAGTCTTAACCAGTTTGTTAAATGAGGAAATCTCATTTATCTATGTAATTCTCAAACCATATAGTAGGCTCTGAGGAAAAATAATGAATTATATTATTAAAATGGACTTCTTATTAGGAATATGATAAGTAGAAAGGTCATAGAGAATTCAAAAATATCATAACCAACTATTGCATTTTGCCTTACCTTTGAAACAGATTTGACAATGTATTTAAATATATATAGGCCTCCACCTCTGAAAAGAATTTCTAAATTTGCAGTAAATCTGTAAAGTTAATATTTTAAGATGTTCCCAAAATAGATTCCATTAACCTTTGTCCCCAATCCTCTTTAGTCACCCATTTTCATGTCCCATTCTGACCTTGCTCCTCAAATATCCTTTGCATCTCAATCATAACATATTATTATGATTCAACCCAAATTCAACTCTTTCAACTACTTTTTGACTTTCTTTAGCTTTCTGATCCATTAACTCTATCATTTTCTTCTACATTATCAGCTCTCTCTAGATTCACTTCCTTCACTATTTACCTCTGACCCCATGATTTGCCCATGCCAAATACTTTCTTGCCTTTATACTAAATTAGCTTGCTTCTCTCTATCTCCAATAGCCAATTTTCAAACCACTGAATGCCTTTTCCATGCCGGATCATGAGCTTAATGTCATATGAGATTAAATATATGTACAGATTGATATCTCTGTTGCTTCAGGGAAGCCTTCCCTTTCTCTAACTCCATCTCATTTTAGCTCAAGTATTCCTTCCTCTCCGAAAATTTCTTAAATCAAACATGCCAAGGGCTTGTAGGGTCATCAGCTACCTTTCTTTTATGTTCTCCTAGGAGTCTATGCATACATTTCAATAATTTCTTCAGGAATATTTTAGAATATTTTTCAAGTCTATGTTCATGAACTTGTCTGAATGATTGATCCAAATAAATGAACAAAGCAAACTTCCTGCCATTCTCAGATTTGCATTCTAGTGAGAGACATCAAACAGATAAATAAACTCATGAGTACTATTAATATAATGTCAGGCTATGATAAGTGATAGGAAAAATAATTAGGCAGAATAAGGAATAAGGGAATATTCTATAATATTTCAAGTGAAGATTTTATAATATCTTGGGATAATTCAACTTCCATTACCTTAACTAAAATTCTAGGATCATGATATGATAGAGAAGTGTTCCTTAAGGAGCTACAATTTAAAAAAAGAAATAACATAAGTAGCTAACATTAGAACAAAGAGTTAACATTAAAACAAAGAATGATGTTAAATAAGTAACTTGTATATTAAATGTTAAATTAAATATTAAATACATTTCAAGTTTATTTATATACATATTAAATTTATAAATGTATTTACTCAATTCAGTTTTCATTGAACATTTAAACCGTTTTGTATTTATTATTATTATTGTTATACTTCGAGTTCTGGGATACAAGTGCAGAACCTGCAAGTTTGTTACATAGATATACATGGGCCATGGTGCTTTGCTGCACTATCAACCTGTCATCTACATTAGCTATTTCTCCTAATGCTATCCCTCCCTTAACCCTCGACTCCTTGATAGGCCTTAGTGTGTGGTGTTCCCCTCCCTGTGTCCATGTGTTCTCATTGTTCAACTTCCACTTAAGAGTGAGAACATGAGGCATTTGATTTTCCGTTCCTATGTTAGTTTGCTGAGTATTATGGTTTCCAGCATCATCCATGCCCCATGCCTTAAGAAAGGCAATGAACTCAGCCTTTTTTATGGCTGCATAGTATTCCATGGTATATATGTGCCACATTTTCTTTGTCTAGTTTATCATTGATGGGCATTTGGGTTGGCTCCAAGTCTTTGCTATTGTGAACAGTGCTGCAATAAACATATGTGTGCATGTGTCTATAGTAGAATGATTTATAATCCTTTGGGTATATAACCAGTAATGAGATCGCTGGGTCAAATGGTATTTCTAGCTTTAGATACTTGAAGAATTGCCACACTGTCTTCCATGATGGTTGAGCTCATATACACTCCCACCAACAGTGTAAAAGCATTCCTATTTCTCCACATCCTCTCCAGCAACTGTTGTTTCCTGACTTTTTAATGAGCACTATTTTGACTGGCATGAGATGGTATCTCAATGTGGTTTTGATTTGCATTTCCCTAATGACCAGTGATGAAGAACTTTCTTTCATATGCTTCTTGGCCACATAAATGTCTCCTTTTGGGAAATATCTGTTGATATACTTTGCCTACGTTTTGATTTTTTTTTTTTTTTTAAATCTGTTTAAGTTCCTTGTAGATTCTGGATATTAGCCCTTTGTCAGATGGATAGATTACAAAAATTTTCTCCCATTCTGTAGGTTGCCTATTCACTCTGATGATAGTTGCTTTTGCTGAGCAGAAGGTCTTTAGTTTAATTAGATCCCATTTGTCAATTTTGGCTTTTGTTGTCATTGCTTTTGGTGTTTTAGTTATGAAGTTTTTGCCCATGCCTATGTCCTGAATGGTATTGCCTAGGTTTCCTTCTAGGGTTTTATGTTTTTAGGTCTTTAATCCATCTTGAGTTAATTTTTAATAAGGTGTAAGGAAGGGGTCCAGTTTCTGTTTTCTGCATATGGCAAGCCAGTTTTCTCAACACCATTTATTCAAAATTAAGGCAGAAATAAATAAGTTCTTTTAAATCAATGAAAACAAAGACACAACATACTAGAATCTCTGGGACACAGCTAAAGCAGTGTTTAGAAGGAAATTTATAGCACTGAAATGCCCACAGGAAGAAGTGGGAAAGATCAAAACTCAACACTATAACATCACAATTAAAAAAACCAGAGAAGCAAGAGCAAACAAATTCAAAAGCTAGCAGAAGGCAAAAAAATAACTAAGATTAGAGCAGAACTGAAAGAGATAGAGACACGAAAAATCCTTCAAAAAAAATCAATGAATCCAGGAGTCGGTTTTTTGAAAAGATTAACAAAATAGATAGACTGCTAACCAGGCTAATAAAGAAGAAATGAGAGAAGAATCAAATAGACACAATAAAAAATGTATTTCTTTTACAATTCAAATTGTTCTTGCATAAGTATGTTTAGAACTTTTTTGTCTTTCTAGTTTTCTTTGGTTGTAATTCCTGTAGACTGAATTTGTGAAATAAAAGGTATGCTAATTTATGAGTCTTGATTCATATGTAAAATGTTTACCAGCAACTAACACACGTTAATTGCTATGGTAGGCAATTTCTACATTATCTCCCAAATTCCTACCTCCTTGTATCTATGCCCTGTGTAATCCTACCTGCTTGAGTGTGGGGGGCCACCTAGTTAACTCCCTTTTATGAATAGAATATTAAAAGTGATAAAATTATGCCTTAAATATTAGTTTCAAAGATACTTTTGCTCCAGTCCTGCCCCATGTCTCTCTCTTTCACCTTCTCTTATTCTCCCTTTTGCTTGCCAGGGGGAAACAAGCTATCATGTTGTGAGCTTCCCTAGGGAGAGGCCTACATAGCAAAGAAACCAAGGACAGCCTTTGGCCAATAGCCAGTGAAAAAAATAACACCTCAGTCCAACAATCAGTGAGGAACTGAATTCTAGCAATAACCATGTGAGTGATTTTAAAAGAAGATCTTGCCCCATTTGAAACTTCAAACTTCAGATGTAATCACAACCCCAGGCTTGATTGTGGCCTTGTGAGAGACCTTGAGTAGAGCCACCCAGCTGAGCTGTCCCCAGATTCCTGACACAGAAACTGTGACATAATCAATATATATATATATATATATTTTTTTTTTTAAGACAAGGTTTCACCATGTTGGTCAGTCTGGTCTTAAACTCCCAACCTCAGGTGATCCACCTGCCTTGGCCTCCAAAGTGCTTGGATTACAGGCGTGAGCCACCACGCCCGGCGTTGGGGTACTTCGTTACACAGTAATAAACACTTAATATAATTGCTTTTCTATGTACTCCATGGCACCTTTAAATGAATGAATGAATTGCTGAGTAAGTGAATTAACTACATGTTCAAGATTTTGTACTGCTGTTGTTCAATTTTTTTTTTTGAGACAGAGTCTTGCTCTGTTGCCAGGCATCAGGCTGGAGTGCAGTGGCGAGATCTTGGCTCACTGTCACCTCTGCCTCCTCGGTTCAAGCGATGCTCCTGCCTCAACCTCCCAAGTAGCTGGGACTATAGGTGCACACCACCACACCCAGCTAATTTTTGTATTTTTTAGTAAAGACAGTGTTTCACCACATTGGCCAGGGTGGTCTCGATCTCTTGACCTAGTGATCTGCCCACCTCAGCCTTCCAAAGTGCTGGGATTACAGGCATGAGCCATCGCGCCCCGCCTGTTTATTTTTTTTTAGACACAGTCTTGCTCTGTTGCCCAGGCTGCAGTGCAATAGCATGATCTTGGCTCACTGCAGCCTCTGCCTGCCAGACTCAAGTGATTCTGATGCCTCAGCCTCCCGAGTAGCTGGAACTATAGGCACACATTACCATGCCTGAGTAATTTTTGTATTATTAGAAGAGACAGGGTTTCACCATGTTGACCAGGCTGGTCTCAAACTCTTGGCCTCAAGCAATCCATCCACCTTTGCCTCCCAAAGTGCTGAAACTACGGGCATGAACCACCCTGCCTGGCCTCAATTCTGTTTTTTATTTTATAAAAAATGCATACTTGCTGATATAAATTAGTTTTCCAAACTGCTCAATATTAAATAGAACCCCCTAAACATAGATAAGTAAGGTCAGAACACCATTTAGAATTATGTTTAATCACCCACTATAATTTCCAAGTTTTGATACACTTCACAAATAAAGCTTTATGTGTTTGGAATCCATCAAAAACCAAATCCTGGATCTGCCACTTACTAGTTATACAATGTTGGGTGCATCGCTCAACCTTTCTACATATCCTGTTTCCTGATCTGTCAAAAGGAGATTATATTACCCAACTCAGATATTCAACTCAATATTATATTCTATATAATGGTTGCTCAAAAATATTTGATTTCTTAAACTCATCCTTCTAAAACTGAAAATATGAGATAACTTCTCCAAAATACTTTTTTTCAGTAAACTATGTAAATTTCTATTGTAAGTAAATATTAGGGGAGGGTGAATTATTTCTTCAAAAATTTTTTTCTTTTCCCAAAACAAATAAATAAATGTCTAGAGGGAAAACAAAATAAAAGTTGCCTTCAGACCTATAGTCCCTCAAACTAAGAGTCAATACTCAGTTGAAATATGGTAATTGTTTATATGACTTATAAGAAATTTTGGAAAGTTGCCTTGGGAAAAGGAAATTTTTTTTTCATTTATGAAATCTTATAAACTGTACTTCTAATAATAATCTTAAAAGTTGTATTTGCTCTAGAAATCGTGATTTTCCACTTTGCATCATATGAGTTTTTGTATTATGTTAATCCATTTCTTCATCTCTATATTCTAGATTAAATCAAACCTAGATTAATTTCATTTTTTCATATTGGACAGTCGTATTTACTTTTTTAAAAGGTGGTAAATTATAACTTTTTAATATTATATTTAAACTTTTAGTGCTATGCTTCATAATGTATATGGTTCATTACTTACATGAATTCTTGTAATTAAAAAATGATTTTTTAAAAATATACACGCTAGTATCATTAATTTATCACTATTTTTCACTCTTATGTTCACCTGAGGGCTATATTAGTAGTTTCCCAAGAGAATAAATAGATTTTATTATAATTTGGCATTCACAACCTAAAATTAGAAAGTAGAGTTTACTTAACATTGCAATTTAGTGTTCTCCTGTCATATAATACCTAACCATTTTACAAAGCTCATTGCATACATATGGCAAAAACAAATTGTCGGAATTCTAAGTTTTAGAAAGAATATTTGTTAGAAGTACATTATAATTACTGTCTTATGTTGGTAATGATATCTATTTTAAAATATTTTTATAGGCATTTATTTATTTTTAGTACAATAGTATTAATTTTGAACATATATAATTTCTGCATTAACATTTGATTTCTTTCAAAATTTTTCTTATCACAGATTATTTTTCTACAGGTAGTTGGTACATATGTAACACACACACACCTCCAGTCACAAAACATGAAGAAATTATCTAGATCAGATTTTCCACATTGGCATTTATGGACATTCTGAGATCCATGAATACATTCTGGAAGATTCTATGACAAATTTTAAATTTTGTGTGTTGTATTTCAAAGACAAGTGAAAAAGGAATGAATCCAATCATGTTGTGAATCATTTTGTGAGCATCTTTTCTCCTAAGAATTTTATTGTTTTCATTTACTTGTTGTCTTCTACTGCATTTGTTCTGAGAGAGTCAAATGAAGTCAAAGAATGATATAAAACAAAAGGTTCTATGAAAAATTTTAAATTTCATGTTTTGTATTTCAAAGATAAGTGAAAAAGCAATTAATCCAATCATGTTGTACATCATTTTGTGAGCATCTTTTCTTCTAAGAATTTTATTGTTTTCATTTGCTTGTTATTTTCTACTGCATTTGTTCTGAGAGAGAGTCAAATGAAGTCAAGGAATGATATAAAACAAAAGTTATGCAGTTCACATCAAAAAAAGAGATCAGAGAATGGAGATATTGTAGGGTTTAGGAGTGTATAAGCATGCTACATTGAACAATAAAAATGCCCTGTACAACTGCAGTAAATATCATTTGCAAATTGTGAGTGCATGAACTGTGTCCACTCTTAGAACATATCAGCTTACTGCAGTTTTTAGTAACAAGTGCCATGGTAAGTGTGCATTATAACTATAAAGACTTTCACAGTGATTTAAGGACAATACAACATTCTTGAAATTAAAAGATAAAATCAATAGCAACTGAAAATTAAAGGATGCTAATATATCTTTATATTATTAAACACAGCCTGGTCAGTTTAAATTCTGGAAAGCAGCTATATATGTCATGTTAATCTTATTAATTTAAATTGTATTATTTTGGTCTTAAAATTTAACTTGTAACTTTCTGACATTTTAGCTATGTAAAGTAAAATGAATAATAAATTTATTCCTAATCTTTATACATATTTATTGCATATGTTTGTACATGTATATTTTATTATGGAAATCAATCTAAGTAAATAGTATTATGCACATTTTTATTATTATTGTTATTATTGTTACTACTTATGTTTTAAATGGATTATTTGGTAACTCTTGCATGAGAAACCCTGCTCTAGGCTTTAAAATTTTCAAATAGAAACCACAGTAAGTAATAAAAGTAATATATTTAGCACAATCATATACATACACATGCACACAAACATTGAACATTTTGCAATTTTTACATTTGCAGTGTAATATACAATTATGAAATTCAATCTGATAGATTTTATTCTATTCAATTTCAATTTTAAATCTTGTTCATATCTAACTAAATTAATTAAACAGCCTAATAGTAGTGAAGCCACACAATTTGTAAACCACTGCTTTGGAGACCTTGCCAAACAGTTCAACAGTTTTCACAGAATATCCTGACATAAATCAAAGGTCCAGAAATGGATTAAATACGAGAAGACTGAAGTTTCAACAGAAGAAAAGGAAATTGTTAAAAGCTCTTGTTAATATACAGGATTGATATAAAATTCATGGAAAATGATTAATGGAGCATGGAATTTAGGTGTACTTAAATGTAAGCGTGTGTGTGTGTGTGTGTGTGTGTGTGTTTTCGAGCTTTACGAAGGTAGAAGAGCACATAAGTCTAAGGTCGGAATTCTAGCTTAAGAGTAATTTTGTCAGAATTTTTAGCAACACAGGTAAGTGGAGGTTTGGGATTCTAGTGGAGTCCAACAGAAAAAAGACAACAGATTGTAAACACATAAGCAAATAGAGAAATTTAGTCCAAAGCTGTGGTAAAACTGATTGAGAAATAAGTCCCACTGTGGTTAGAAAAAAAGGTTATACAGCATGTACAAGGGCATAATGACTCTTAGAAAGGGTTTAAAAATAAAGATGTTAAACCTCAGCCCATTTGTCTTACTTAGTCACTCCAATTCCAGCTGGCCTGAAAGTAGGCAGGGTGTTTACATCTATTAGTATTGTATTTATTCCCTTCATACAAAGTAAATAGCTCATTACTGGGATCATGTCCTCTGTATCCTGAGTGTTGTGAACCAAAGAAATCTCTCAGGTACTTCCATGCCACATGTAACAGGTTTAAGCTCCATGTAGGAAAAATATTTCCAAACTTGTTAATGGAATGCTTAAAGAAGGAACCTGTCCTTTCAATGCATACAATTTGTGTTAAAGATGCTTAAAGTTACACCGTTCTAGAAGGAATAGTTCAAATTACCGAAACATGATTACAGTTTGTATTAGTGTTCCCTTTGTTAGACTGTGAAACACACTTAAACTTTAAGAGGAAAAATTAGATACGACAAAAAGACAAACAGTAAAATAGGCATTCATTGTGCTATATAGTCTATTTCTTTTTAAAATGGAAATATTAAATGACAGTCTACAAAAGTGTAATTCTATCTGAGTTTATACAAAACAAAATAAAAGAAGTAAAAGTCAATCTAATGGAAAATAAAATAATTCTTAGAGTTTAAATTATCTGAATTAAATATCTTGACTGATTTACTAAATGAGGTAATTTCTATGTCTACCATTTTATTAATCTCAGTATATATTTAATATCTCAAAAGAGGTTTTATAAAACATCAAATAATAATTAAGAATAATCTCTTCTCTTCTGACATCTTGCTAATAGAGCACTTTGTATTTCTGGCTGTCTTGTGTTATAACTTCTATTAACTTATTCTGGAAACCAAATTTAACTGATTTGTTGCCAAAGTGGAGAGAGCTTTGCTGGTCATGCTCATACTTGTCAACTTTTAAAAATTTTGTATTTATTCTTCCTTTAATTTTTAAAATACTAGTTGAATAGTGAAACAAAAACAATAGCAAGTAGTGAGTATATTAGGATTACAGTCCTTTGCTCATTCACTACTGCACATAAAATGCCAGCAGCAAATATTATCACTGGTCCCATTAAGAGGTTTGACAATGAACACCTCTTCAATGGTGTTTATCATTCTCATGCTTTTCCATTGTAACAGCCCTGCATTTGCTTCAGTGGCATCAGCATTGCATTTCCTAATTTGAATCAAAGTCCACCAATTCTACTTAATTCATCTCATCAGTCCCTTCTACTTTTTCCTCTTGGGTAGGAGTTTTTACAGCAGGGAGTTTGTCAGAAACTCAAGAAAGTTTACCTTGAATTCAATATTTAAGTGTCTCTTTTCATGTGGTCTACAATAAATTGACTTGCCTTCATTTAACACACATGTGATAGCTCCAGGCTTGACAATTTGACCTGGATGAGAGATGACGAGTATGACTCAGTTGTCAAGAGTGGATACTGGTTTTCAGAAGCCATGCATACTACAACCAGACCTTTTCATCCATACATACGAAAAGGTCTCTTTGTCAAGTGAAAATGGCATGGTCCTTCTGATCTAACACAGTGATAATATCTCCTGGCTCCAGTCCTGGTTTTTGGTCTCCTTCATCATAGGATGTTATTTTTCTGGACATCTTTCATACCTTCATTAATATGAATTTCTATACCCATCTTCTCTCAAATCTATCTTCCTTCCATTGGAGCTTTTACATCTATCTTGAGGACTGATCTGTTCCCTGTGGCCCTCCATGCACACAGCCTACATTTGCTAAGCCATTCCAGGTTCTATCTGATGAATTCTTATTTGCATTCCAGTACCTCCACAATTAGGACAGCACTGTACTGTTTCTTTTTCTTTCTTTCTTTTTTTTTTTTTTACCACTTGACTTCACATCTGTCACAAATCGCATTACTTTACACAGCCAGGTTTTGTTGTTGTTGCAGCATCATATAAATCTTCTAAGGTTACTGAGAACTGGTATACAACAGTTTCACCTTTCCTTTTACTCTGTGTCCTTTCTCCTCTTCAGAAACCAAAAATTGGCTCATATAGACATTAACAGTCCTTTAACCTATAAGAGACATCAAGGATTCAGGGACTGAGGTTGATTAGAATGAATAAATGAAAGAATGTAAATGTTACCAATCTATTTGAAAAAATTTAAATCCTACTTTCCCTGTTACCCTTCACCAAAAATATTCAGTAAAAATTATAGCAAAGTATGAATATGGTTAGCTTTTATTCCTTGAATAGGTAAAAGTTGAATAGAGAGGACAAACACTTGTTTATAAACAGACTCTTTTGGAGAGAGCCTGTTTGCCAGCCCTTCTTTGCCGAGGCTGTGATAATGCCTACAGCAAAGAAGAGTTAGGCATCAACCACAATGGTGGCTACACTTCAATTCAGCGAAAAATTTTCACCATTTTTTAAGTATGAGTATACAAAATTATGTAGTTTCTTTAATAGCCTTGGATATTAAAAGGAAAAAAACAAAAAATAATAGAAGGAAGGGGTGGCAAGGGGACAGGAGAAAGGAGGAGAAAAGAGATACAAACATATTGTAAATCAGATTTTTAAAGTAATTTTTAAAATTTGTTAAAGAGTAACCATATTTTTCTACTAAGATTTTATTTTTAAAAAGGATTTAGGAAAAATATGTTTGTTAGATACATGTGCAAATCTCAAAGACTGCTGCTTGTAAACTTCTATAAATGAAGTCTTTGAATAGAAGCGAAATTTGACTGGCCATCTACTGGGGTCTCTTATATTCACCAGCTTGTTATTAGAAGGGTTTACGGGGAATACAAAAGCTTTATTATCTCCCCAGGCCTCTCTAGTCTGAGATAGAGAACTGAGATACAGAACTGAGATTAGAACTAGTGCAATATATCTCTTGCTTGGCCCACTTGTATAGTGTAAACAGGAAAAATAAACTGCAGAATCATTTATTATCAAAATTTATAGAGTCTCACACAGGGCAGAGTTTCACCTCATTCTTGTCTAGCAGGGCCATAAATAATATGAAGCTTGAACTGATAAAGAACTTCAAGCTTTATACAATTAAGCTTATGCATTAAAAAATTGAAAATGTTGCCTTCAGTTTGCCTAATTCTACAATCCATAGTGTACTTGAAGGCAAATTTAAGATTTGGAGAGAACTAAGTATTAGGTTAATGCATATCAAATTGCCCATGCTCTCAACATTTACATCTTTTAAAAATGGCAATTTAATATGATTCTGACTAATATGTAGTGAAATACAACTAAACTTATGATTTCCATGGGAAATAATGTCCATGTTAAACCTAAAACTTTAAACATCAGTAATAAATATTAAATGTAGACAGCATTGGAGAATTGGCCACTAACATTTATTTTCTTTAATAGCTAAGCACTATGCTTGTCTATGAAAAATGAATTGACATTACTATAGATAATCTAACACATATAATTATTAGTCTTTAATATTTATCACATGATGAAACATTGAGTGGGCTTTTGAACCTAAGTGAAAAAATAAGCAATCAAAAATGAGATACTATATCAGAAAGTGGTCCAAATTTTAAGAAAAGAACAAAACTATGCTCCTTATGAGTAAGAGATCTTCAGCTTATCAATATTTTTTATTTTTCCTCTAGTGCTTATATTTTATTTTTATTGCTTTTATTTTAATATCCATATAGTAATAACTAGCATGTTATTCATGTAGTATCTACCTTCCTTATCTGGAATACTTGACAAAGTATACTATTATTTCTTTCAAAATTACTGACCATTTTAAATTTCTTCCTTAAATCTCTGCAAAATATTTAAATTGCTGTGCTTAACCCAAGCCACTGTTTATTTTTATACTAAATTAATGATTCATGGAGTGGATTAATTAGTGCAAATTTAAAATCTGTAGCTAGATCCTTCCAAACTCTGAGGCCTGAGTGGAAGAAATATTCTCTTCCACCAAGAACAATCTGCAGGATGCTGACATTAGTTCAACCAAAGTAATTAGTAAGATAAATTTGCTAAATCACTGTGAAAACTAATGTATTACTAATAATATACTGGAAAAGAGGCTGTTTTATTAAAATTGAATTTCCAGATTATCTAAATATTTGGTTAGGATATATTGCATAAGGCATGAAAGACCATGGTATCTGCTGAAAAGTGGAAATGCTTGCTGCTTGAAGGCTAATATTTTCCAGTGGTGTTAACCCATTCTGCTGTTTTCAATTTGCTCAACTATTACCTCTTCATTATTACTCAAATCTTTGCAAATTATTGCTTGAATTTCATTTTTATAATTATTTAAGCAATGAATCAAGTAGTTCTTTTTTCATTGAGTTTTAGAATTCAGGATTTTCTTAATATTCAGGACTAGTTTATGGGGTCAGTTTTAATTTTTTTTTTTCCTGCATAATGTATTTGGTGAATAAGCATGTAAAATAATTAAGACTTCTATATGGGTATCCGAAACAAAGTTTTACCTTGATTAGAAGGATAATCAACTAATCTCTTTTTTAAAAAAATCACAAAATTCCTGACTCACAGTGATATTTTCGTTGGCTGTAATAAATTCTTTTGGGAAATTAGAAAACCAATGACACTTACTATAAAAATTTCAGAAATTATAGAAAATGCTAACAAGTAAAATGAAACTAAGATTACTCCTAATCCTAGCAAGATGTCATCACAATAGTTTTCTGCTAGATTTTTTCTTCTTTCTGTGTGTGTTTGTGTGTGTGTGTGTGTGTGTATCTATAGGCATTATCTTTGAAGGCTGTTATTAGGTGGTTCATATTACTTGTACACAAAAATTATCCCCCTTTTTTCACTTTATACTACATCATAACTATTTTCCAAGATCATTAAAAACTCTTTGAAAGACATACTTTTAATATGCACAAGTCTCATATTTAAGACTTCAACCTGATTTTCTTAATCAGTTCCCTATGACTAAATTTTTAGGGTATTTCCAACTTCGTCATCATATATAATATGGACAACAGTATTTCTTCTACACTTTTTTTCTGGGTTTTTAATTATTTCCTTAAGATTACTTCTGAGAAGTAGAATTATAGGTTCAAATGATATGATAAATAAGATTTTTAAAATTAGAAAAAATAATATATTTATATATGGCAAATACATATAGAAAAACATAGCCATCTTTAACTCCCTCTAATCTTTCACCTCTTAGTTAATTGCTGCTAAGTTTTATGTACATTTTATATACATTATCTATGCCAGATCAGTATATCCAAATATACAACTTTATATGCATGTTTATACATGTACATTTTTTGTTTTTTTATTTCTGTTTACTTTTTAACCAATAAAAATGAATCATGCCATACTTACTTCACATTTAATTTTTCCCATTTAGTAATATAAGTATTTTTCCAAGTCAATAATCACAAATGACCACATTCATGTTAATAGCTGCATACTATAATACTACATAGCTTGGATGTATAATTTTTAATTAACTATTCTCTTATTGGTTGGCATTTATGTTATTTCAAACAATGCAGCAGTTAGCATAAGACATATGTTCTCATATACCTTTTTTTTTTTCTCTATAAGAGACCCAACTGTAGGATTTGTAGAATTTTAACAGACAATTTAAGGTTGTTTATATCACTTGTACACAAAGATTATCCTCTTTTCACTTTATACTACATCATAACCATTTTCAAGATAATTATATTATTACTTGTACACAAAGTACAAGTAATACTCAATTAGCAAAAGATTTTAACCATCAAGTTGCATAAGAGACTGCCCATCCCCCTATTAAACTAAATTAAGAGATGTTCTAGACACTGTTGACCTTAAGACCTTGTTGGAGAGAAAATTGTCTTAAGGAGAAGTTTTTGAAATTTTATTTTTTCTATTGATGCATTTAAGTATGTTATTACACATTTATTTCTAATTTTCATTTCTTATTACATAAATTGCATTTCCATATTTCTTGCCTATGTTTTATTGGTTTGACATTTTATTATACATATCTATGAGCTCTTTAATATTAAAAATGTTTAATATTTTCTCTGTCCTAGGTATACAATTCTGTTCTCTCAGTCTAATATTTGTTCTTTTATTCTGTTATTATGTTATTTCACCACATTAGAGATTTTTTTGTTCCATTCATGGAGTCAAATCTTTAAATTTTTTGATTCATGGTTCATTTTGTCTTGCTATTTGTATCACCTCACCCACCAAAAGGTTAGACAAATATTTCACTTATATCTATATAATTTATTTTTAAAAAACGACACTTTCTGCAGATAATTTTTAAAAGGGTCAAAATTAAATTATTACAGAGTATTGGCTAATTGTGCTAATAGCAAATACTAAAATATTCATTAATTTCTCTTCTTAAGATTTTTCAAGAGAAGAAATTAAGTAACTGAGGGTAGTCCATTGGAGGAAAGTTATAATATTTTATTTACCTTATTATACCCAGAGCCTGTCATAGGAGATGACATTTAATACATGTTTGATAAATACATTGGAAAGAATCAACAAGGAGAAAATATGGTCTCATTAGCAATCTGGTAAAGGAGTTTGCTCCAATCACCTATTGCTGTACAATAAGTCATCTCAAAATTTAATGGCTTCACACAGTGATTTTTAAATTTTCCTTCTCACAGTCCTGTGGGTTAGTGGGCCTCAGCTATGTGGTTTTTATTTGGAGGTCTTTTGTGCAGTTGCAGTCAGATAATACCTGGAGTCATCTGAACTAGTGTCCCCACTCACATGCCTGATGTCCTAGCTGGAATGGCTGCTGTAGCCAGGGGCTGGTTCCCCCAAGCCAACATGCTATCCCTCAGATCCTGCTTCTTCCCTCTACAGTCTCACTTAACTTTTTTCCTTTGCCTTGTGACTGGACTAGATGAGAAACACCAGCATTTTATTTTATGTACATATAAAATTATCACCCTCCACCTACCTACCAGCCGGCCTCCTCCCTTTTCAAGACTTTTATGTATCATTGCATAATGTCTGAGCCGAAAGTTGTGCTGCACTTCTACAGAATTAACAACTTAAAATTAAGTATTAGTTAACTTCAGTCTTTCCACTTTTCTATGACATTTCTTTTCGTACGATGTAATTTTTCTCGTTCCTCATCTCTTTTCTCTTACACATTTTAAGTCTTGGACGGTTGCAGGGTGGGGTAGAACCTTCTCATTTTTTTATGACCTCAAAAGGAAAAAAAAAAAACATTTTAAAAGAAAAACGCCTTTGTTTTTGTAGGTATTCCTTCTCGCACATACTCCAAATTAAGCTCAGGCTTGAATATTCAAAAATTCAACTAAAGCTTTTGTATAACTTATTCTAAGATATTAATCGAGTATTTACATTCCTCTTTGTCCCTAATGTCTATACCTGTAAGGTGGACCCTTGCACAATGAGAGGCTTAGGGGTGCTGACGCCCTGTGCAGTCCATGTATAACTTCTGACTCCCCCAAAACTTAACTACTAATAGCTTGCTGTTGACTCAAAGACATATTAATAGTATAGAGTTGACTGACACATATTTTGTATGTTCTGTGTATCATATACTGTATTTTTTATGACAAAGTAAGCTAGAAAAAAGTTATTAAAAATCATAAAAAAGAGAAAATGTATTTACTATGCAGTAAATGAAAGTGAATCATTATAAAAGTCTTCATCCTCATTATCTTCACATTGATTAGTCTGAGAAGGAGAAAGAAGAGAAGGAGCTGGTCTTGCTGTCTCCACGACAGAGGTAGAAGAGGTGAAGGAGATGGAAGGAGAGAAAGGAGAGGCAGGCGCTCTCCAGGCAACTTTATGGAAATACATCATGATTTCTGACTTTTGCTTTTTCATTTACCCAAAAATTTTTCCCTATGGTACCAATCCTTTTTTTATCATTTGCTTTATTTCAGTGCTTGTATTATAGAAGGGTTCATGTCATAAAAGGCTAAATAAGTCTTGGATAATCAGAAACTTTCTGCCAGACTGTCTGTTTTCTGGCACTGTTTCAGAAGCTCCCATCTCCATCAAGTCATCTTCTGTTAATCCCTGTGGTGTAATGTCTATTAGCTTTTGAATTTCTACAAAATCTGTACCTGGAAACCCTTTATCCAACACCTTTTTTTTTTCATATCCACAATCTCCTTCACAGTTTTCTTGACCGGCTTCTTGTTGTAAATCCTGTGAAAACATGCGTAACATCTGGACAGTTTTCTTCAGCAGAATTTGATGGTTTCCGTGGCTTTCAGGGCTTTCTCTGTAAGAACAATGGCATCTTCAATGGTGTAATCTATCAGGACTTTCATGGTGTTCTCTCTATTGGGGTTCCCTTTCATAGCATTGAAAATATTTTTCATTGGCCGGGTGCGGTGGCTCACGCCTGTAATCCCAGCACTTTGGGAGGCCGAGGTGGGTGGATCACGAGGTCAAGAGATCAAGACCATCCGGGCCAACATAGTGGAACCCCGTCTCTACTAAAATATAAAATATTAGCTGGGCGTGGTGGCGTGCGTCTGTAGTCCCAGCTGCTTGGGAGGCTGAGACAGGAGAATTGCTTGAACCCGGGAGGGGAGGTTGCGGTGAGCGGAGATCGCACCACTGCACTCCAGCCTGGCACCTGGCGACAGAACGAGACTCTCTCAAAAAAAAAAAAAAAAAAAAAGAAAGAAAATACTTTCCATAGAGTAACATGTGTAATGAGCCTTATTGTTTTTTATGATCTTTGGATCTAGAGGTTGAATTAGAAACATTGTGTTTCAGGGTAAGTAGACCACTTCGAGGTCTTTGGTATTGAACTCGTGGGGTTCCAGGTGGCCAGGGGCATTGTGCAATATCAAAAGAACTTTAAAAGGCAGTCCCTTACTAACAAGGTACTTCCTGACTTCAGGGACAAAGCATAGTGGAACCAATCCAGAAAAAAAAAAAACAATCCAGATTCTCATTGGCCAGGCTTTCTTATTGTACAATCAAAGACTGACAGCTGGTATTTATATTTTCCTTTCAAGGTTTCAGGATTAACAGCTTTATAGAAAAAGGCAGTCCTTATTATAAACTGACTGCATTTGCACAAAACATTACAGTTAGCCTATATCTTTCTGCCTTAAATCCTGGTGCTCGCTTCTCTTCCTTACTAATAAATGTTCCTTGTGACATTTTTTGTCTGTTTTTGTCTATTTTCAGAATGGAACACTTTTGTCTGCATGAATAACTGGTTCAGGAAGGTATCCTTTCTTCTCAACAATTTTCTTAAGGGTGTCTGGGAACTCATCCACTGCCCCTTGGTTAGCAGAAGCTGCTTCTCCTGTTATCTTAACATTTTCTTTTGAATTTTAAGTTTTGGGGTACATGTGCAGAAAATGCTATACACGTTCCGTGGTGGTTGGCTGTATCCATCACCCTGTCATCTATATTAGGTATTTCTCCTAATGCTATGCCTCCCTTGGCCCCACCCCCCAACAGTCCCCGGTGTGTGATGTTCCCCTCCCTGTGTCCATGTGTTCTTTTTGTTCACCTCCCACTTACAAGTGAGAACAGTCAATCTCTTTCAGAAAACATTAAACCATCCTTTGCTGACATTAAATTCTCCAACTTTAGATTTCTCACCTTCCTTTTACTTTAAATTTTTATATAATGACTTTTCTTTTTTATAAATCATATTAATTTATACATATCCCTCACAGCAATTCTTTTAGTGAAATAAAAACATAAAATCTGCATTTTTTCATACCAAAAAAGGTATTTCACAAAAGTGCAAGATTTTTGTATCTGTGGTATGGAGGGCAACTGTAGCTGAAGAGCTAAATCTATGGTACATATGCAATTTAACTTTTTCATGTAATGTCATGACTTTCTTTGCTTCTTGAGACCACTTCCAGCCTCATTAGTGGCACTTCCTATGGATCCCATGGTATATTATTGAAGGTTTACAGTATTGCAGTAAACATGATGCAAAATATACAAGAACCAGGAGAGATAAGTTTTTACTGCAATACACAATTTACTGAAGAGAAGAACTACCCATGTAGGAATTATTATGGTCTCAAGGCTAAATGCAAAGGGTATTTGCAACTTGCAACACTTCAACTCATAGCATAGCAACAAGTGGTGGGTACAAAATACCACAGTATCTACTCTAGCTAGTTTTATGGAGTTATGATTTAATACGGCATACTTACATTTGTTTATATTCTCCTCAACTGCTAATGGTGCTATGTATGATCTGTAATTGTATGCCTAAGTTTTGATAAATTTTATATTTTAATAATAAATTTGTGTGTATTTTATGGTAATAAATGATGAAATAGACTAGTGTCTACATACATTTTATGAACTTATGACATGTCTAACTTTTTTCTAATTCTTAAAATATGTGTAGGCTATGTGGTTCATTTGTAAGATTTTTCAAATTGTCACAAATCTCAAAAAATTCCAATGGACTTATTTTTTTTTAATCCATGCAGCTCAAATATATATTGTTCAAGGGTCAACTGTATTGATGAAAACTGATGTGCTTCTTTTAATTACCTAGAAACAGAGAGTAAAGAATATCACTGATATTCAAACAAAGAAACACAAAAAAAGTAAAGAGGAAAATCCCAAGGGGTCCAGAAAAATGGAAAGGATCTTGGGAGAGGTCTGGGGCTCCAGAAAGTCCATAGGTGGGCATAGAAAACAGAAGATCTAAGAAGCCAAGGGAAGTTCAGAGTCTTCTAGATTATTCATGATGCTGCAAATTAATGTTGAAAAATAAACCTAAACTTTCATCTTATTTTTAAGACTCTTGGTGATAATGGCTTAAAAGATGGTGAGAAGCAATACAGACCAGGATTAAAAACAATGATAGCAAGTTTTTTATTTCCCTTTGGGAGGCCAGATGGAACCTATTCTCTTGTCCTTTACTCTTAATGTTTCTTGTTCTAAATATTAAGAATGTCATGGATGTATTTAACTCTGAAGATGTTTGTCTTTTACACATGTAACCTGTAGCTCTAAAAGTATACCTTCTTGAGAATACAAAAGTGCAGTTATATCTAGGTATAGTAAATAGAGTAATTATTGTTAACTGCACATCACTTCATATTCATACTATTCTGGCAAAAAAGAAAAGGAGAGACAGGTAATTATACTAAAATTGACATTGTACCCAGGTGGAAATGCCAAGTAACTACAACATGCCTTAGAAAGGTGCTGCAGTGAAAGACATAATTGGACATTATCAAGCATATTAAGGGTATGTCACAGACACACATTGGTAAGGAAGAAAGGGATTCTGAAATATACAAGAGGAGTTACTCCTCCTACCACTTAGGGAGCTTATACCACAGTTGCTTGAAATATTTTATGACTACATTATTTTAATTGGAAGTAGAAATCTAAAATTCTATCTTTTTGAATTGTATATGTGTATATATATAGTATAGAAATTATATATATGTATGTATATCTGTTTTTAATATATTATATACAGTATATATATATATATAACAGTAAATATAAGCAGGCAGATATTCAGGTTTGATCTTAACCAGACTCCTCCAGGAGTCCAGCTAAAAACATTGATTTTTTTCTTTAAAAAAAACTGTACTTCTGGTTACCTTCATCTTCTATTCCACTGGAAATATGACAGTCACCTGAGAGATTTGCAGAGTAAGATTGGCTGATAGAAGTAAACTTAGGCTCACTTGATCTTCGTTGGTTATATTTTAGTTCCTCCTATCTTCAGAAGGTCTCTGGTAAACAAACCACTATCCAAAGCCTTGATCTAAGGAACTATCTCCAGAGGCATTCTGACTAGATTCTTTGGGGTAAGTAGATATGAAAGAAATAATTGTCAAAATGGGAGACAATTTTGTTTTTAGTATCTACTTTACCCTTACTGTTGTTACTGTAAAAGAGGTGATCTGACTCCTTCTCAGGAGACTGGACTTCATAAAACACCAGATGATTTCCTGGACTTCCCCATCCTTGGCAGCTGCCCCTGCCTTATTGAGGTTGGTCAGATCTTCATAGGGTTGCTCACTACTGGCACGTATGGGCAGTGTCATCTGGTATTTCCCAAGAGTCTATCTAGATTGTGGTCTTCTGCACCAAAATGAAGCAGATGTCAAACTCATAGCAACCATCCCTCACTCTACCTTCTCAAGCCCTGTCAGGCTTACATCAGTGTTGTCTTGGCAGAAAAAGCAGTTCTCCAGTTTCCAGGAGTTCTCAGGATTCCAGATCAATACTATCTTACAGATAGCCCTGGCTGCAGGATTGGCAGGCTACACTGATGGCTTTGCGTAGACACAAAAGGCAGTTTGGTTAAAGATTTGTTTGGCATTTTTTAGTTAACGTAATCTAATACATGGATGGTCTATACATAATTATATAATAATATCAGATGTGGCAGAATTATTTTAATCATTTTATTTTAAGATGGAGTTTCTCTCTGTTGCCCAGGCTGTGTGCAGTAATGATCTCGGTTCACTGCAATGCCTGCCTCCTGGGTTCAAGTGATTCTCCTGCCTCAAACCCCAAGTTGCTGGGATTACAGGCATGCACCACCATGCCTGGCTAGTTTTGGTGTTTTTGATCGAGAAGGGGTTTCACCATGTTGGCCAGGCTGATCTTGAACTCCTGACGTCGTGATCCACCCACCTTGGCCTCCCAAAGTGCTGGGATTACAGGCATGAGACACCATGCTCGGCCTAATCTCTCTCTCTCTCTTTCTCTCTCTCTCTCTCTATATATATTTTCATACACACACACACACACACACACACACACACACACACACACACACACACATATATGCACTTATATTAAGGGTAGTGTTATTTTTGTTGATTTTGACATACATAAATTGAGTGTTATTTTTGTTTATTTTGACATATATACATTTTTGGATATAATATTTTTGAAAATCGGATTGGTATATAATCAATAGCTATGTTTAATACAGTAGTTTTCCAAAACACCATTAGTCTTCACTTTAATGTTGCATCTTACACTCAATGGTATCTTAAAATCAAATGAATGTCATGCATGTGTTTTTATGTGTGTACTAAATTTCCAGGCTCTGTATTTAAGGCTTAAATTACATTATGCGGTATGAATTTTCATGAGGTTCATTACTAAACTTATAATCAGCAAAGAAATAGTTAATCTCTATGTGTTTTTATCAGATGTCTAGACATAATTATTAAATATTTAGGCAAAAGTACAGAAAAACAGATTGGATTTCTGACAATACAAGGTCTGAGTGCTTGCTGTACAGCTGCTCTTTTTATAATCCCAGATTTTAGGAGATGGAGAAAAGAATGTTTTGTGAGCTTCTCCATCAATTATATGCTATTTTTCTTTACAATGAGAATGTAATTTAAGAGAAACTTTATTTTGGGGTGTTATTTGGCCTCTTACCAGTTCATAAAGGAGTGACTGCTGACTCTGAATATTTATGAAATTCAGAAAATGCATTTACAAAGTAAACCTTGTATCACTCTTTTTTAAATTAAAATTTTCTGAAAACAGAATAAAATGTATTTGGCTACTTGCTACAGAATTACATTTACCAAAATTGCATTCAATCAATTCATAGCTAAATCTAGGCTTCTATAAAAATACACTTCTATTAAGGGAATTACTAATATTCCATCCATGTTAAAATATAGAAATACATGATTTTTGACCCAAACTCAAGGTATTGTGTCAAAAAGCAAAACAGCTCATTATCAGTAAGACATAAAATATCAAACAAAATCTTTTACTAACAGAAGATGAAATGATATAGAGCCCAGCATCAAATAATTTAAGACATAGCAAAACAGCTGAAATTAGTTGAGAGAAAATTATTATTGTAAGAAATAATTTCTCATTTATATAAGATAGAGGTATGATCAAGAAGAGGAAGAACTATAAATACATTTGGTTTCAACATTCAAACCAATCCGTGTTGTCAGTAGCATATATAAATAATGCCATAAAACCTGATATTGAAAGAAAAAAATGTAGTGTTTAATAAAATTAATCATGTTTCCTGTGTTTTAAGCAAATAATGGATTCTCATTAATCCTTGACAAAAGGGTGATACCACAATTCGCTGAGACTCTGTGACATCCTCTGAAGAAGTTTCACAGTTTTCCTTTAACTTTATTAGAATCTCAAAGCTAAGGTGATAATTCAGCTCATTCCAAATTATCCCTTCTCCACTTCTCTCCCTTGGTGATATTCCTCAGAACTTTCATAAGCATTGGTGGTCAATATGTCACCAAATGTGGTTCGGTTACATATATTTTGCAGCTCACATGATTTCTCTAAGGGGCAGTGATTACTGGTTGAAGTCCATGATGAGGTATACCTAAAAGCTATTTCTGTAACTGCTCTCTGCTAACTAAACTATAGCAGATCTGAAATGCACAAATTTGTACCAAGGTGAATTCTGCATTAGTTTTCAAGCACTGTGGTTGCTTCTGTTTTCTAAAGCTGTCTAGTAAGATTTTGTGCCACCATCATGAGTTGCTTCCTAGAGCTCTGCTGCCATTGCTCAAAAGATGGAGCCAGAAGATGCATGGCAACTAAGGATGCTACCAGCTCACAGGTAATGGCTTCTGGCATGATCCCAGGTCAATACTGGAATCTTGTCTCCATTATTTCTACCCCTACTGCTTCCTATAACCACTAATATCAAGCCAGTGTTAGAGTGCTACAGATGGTATCAGTATTCATCACTGTAGCTGAGGTAGAATACAAATTTATCAGCTTTTGAAATCACCTTCCCTCTATGTGACTAGTTTAATGGGTGACCCAACATATATGAATGCCTATGTTTTATGGACTCTATATAGTAAGTTTAAATCTGCTTCCTCCAGCACTGATGAGGTCCACACAGAGCAGTCTGGAGAAGTTAGCTCAGGGGTGCTATGCCATCATTGACTACCACTCAATATCCAAAAATGAAGCGTATGACCATTCACACAACAATGTAGATAAAATAACTCTAGCCACCATCCCTTTAATTAAAGAAACATTATTAAGACTTCTCTGATACATGACTCTAAGACATAAGATTAACAATTATAACCACCATCCCTTTAATTAAAAAACATTACACAGACTTCTCTGATAAATGTCTCTAAGACATAAATCCAGCTTTGGGTCTTTCCAAAGACTTTTCAGTTTTCAGAGTCTCATGGTCTAGCATTGAAATGAAAGTGTTAGTGCCCAGTTGTAGCTTCTCTGAGACATCCCGTTGAGAAGGCACTTAAATTCCCATTGTGCCTCAAGAGTATGCCCCTGAAGTCCTTTCACTTCGTGAGCTGTATCTAAGGTGATACTACCAGCCAAAAATATCTTAAGCCGGTTTTATGACTATTAAATAGAAAAAACATATCTAGTAAACTCTAAGGGAATCTGAATAGTGCTGAGACTTCATTATAATGATATTAAAGTTACAATTAAGCTTTAATTTAAAAATATGTTGTATAAATAAAATTTGAAAAGAGATGTTTCATTAAAGTCTAAATATTAAACACCATGTTAACAACTATGTGACTTTAAATACTTAGACTAAGATCATTTTAGTAAGATTACATATACTAAATTTATTTTTTGCATTTAATTTAAAAAATATATATATGTTGATAATGAAACGCTAAAAGCCCAGAATAGGTTTTACCTATTTATCATTCCCTCTTTCTTCTCTTATTCAGAAATTCTTATGCAACATTGTCTCACAAAAATTAAAATATACAAAAGTAACTTCTGATGATGCCATTTATTTTATGTAATAGTGTTGTTTTAGAAATATAGCTCATTGAGGAGCCGGGAGCAGTGGCCCACGACTGTAATCCCAGCACTTTGGGAGGCCGAGCGGGCAGATCATGAGGTTAGGAGATTGAGACCATCCTGGCTAATACCACGAAAGCCCGTCTCTACTAAAAATACAAAAAAATTGCTGGGTGTGGTGGCATGCACATGTGGTCCTAGCTATTCGAGAGGCTGAGGCAGGAGCATCACTTGGACCCAGGAGGCAGAGGTCGTGGTGAGCCGAGATTGTGCCACTGCACTCCAGCCTGGGCAACAGAGTGAGACTTCATCTCCAAAAAAATAAATAAAGAAAAAAGAAATACAGCTTATTGAAAAACTGATTTCTAATATGCAATATCAGTGTCAACAAAATTGTAACATGTTTAATCAAAACAAAATACATGTTCTGTATTTTGATCTCCTGATCTCCAGCTTATAAAATATTAGTTAAGGGACCATAACTTGTTGGTATCAAGAAGTCCTTCAAGAATGAGGAGGAAGTAAGGGAAGAGAGGAATCTGGTTATCCTGATAGATACTGATGGTGTCACTCTTAGAGCTTTATCTTTTTTTTTTTTTTTCTTTTTTTCTGAGACGGAGTTTCGCTCTTGTTACCCAGGCTGGAGTGCAGTGGAGCGATCTCCACTCACCGCAACCTCCGCCTCCTGGGTTCAGGCAATTCTCCTGCCTCAGCCTCCTGAGTAGCTGGGATTATAGGCACGCGCCACCGTGCCCAGCTAATTTTTTGTATTTTTAGTAGAGACGGGGTATCACCAAGTTGACCAGGATGGTCTAGATCTCTTGACCTTGTGATCCACCCGCCTCGGCCTCCCAAAGTGCTGGGATTACAGGCTTGAGCCACTGTACCCGGCCTAGAGCTTTATCTTAAATGAAAAGCTGAGTTAAAAGTTTTAAGTCTCAAATCTAGACTTCTTCAAATGATCAGCAAATTAGAGATAAACATAGTTTATATCATTTATTACTATTCAAATATTGTAATTAACTTAATATTTAATAGCATATTTGCATACTACTTTATTGTTTACAAAGAAACTTTTCACCAACAAGTATGTTTCAGATACTATGTGAATAGGTTGTATTCTCTTTTTCTAGTTGATATACTGAAATTTTAACCCAAGTCATGCACTTAGGAGGGACGGAGCCAGGTAAGGAATTGAGATATGATGATTGCACACCTTGCGTCCATCCTACTTTAGGACACTGACTTGTACAAGACGATATGAAAACAATTACATGACACGGTGATTTGTTACAACCTATACTAAAACCCTGGGAAGAACCATGCAGTCTTCTAAATGATTTTTAACATAGAGAATTCAGTTAAGATGATTATTATTAAAAAATAAAAAACTGAAAAAATAATAAAGTTTAATAAGCTAAATGACAATATTTAACTTGGAATTTTAATGCTAAAATTATGTCTTATTTTAGCCAGGCTTAAATTTTTTATTCGAAAACAAGCAAATACAAACCAAATAACAGAGCTAGAGCTATTTAATTGGCTGCCCTAAACTTCTGAATGTAACATTATTTTTTTTAGACATTCTTCATCCCAGAGATATAGAAATACTTTAGTAACGGTAATTTTGTAAAAGCACTTTAAGGAATATTGATATGTAGTGGCCTAATAGCCACCATCTATCTGAGTGTTCATGGCCCAGGAGCTTTAGGACTTGCTGTATGGAGCAGGGAGCTTAAGAAGCCAGGCAAGATTTGACACCACAGTCTTCCGGCATTCGCCAATTCCCCTTAGTATGGTTTGCACTCTCAGGCTACTCAGAGCAGGTGGCTCCTGCCGTAAGAAGAGAGTTGTGGGAAGATATCCATGAAATGAATATTTATAAACACCCCAATCTTCATTTTAAGTATAAGAGAAAAATCAATTTTAAACAGAGAGGTCCTTAGGAATTGCTGATCTGAGGCATCATCTCTTAAATATTTACAACATTCTTGTGTTGTGAAATTCTTTAATCTGAAGTACTGTAAATAAATTGAGTGCAAAACTGAATCTGCCAGAGAATTCTGATAAATTCCCTTTAGCACGAGCAAACCAGTCACTTATGTAGTTTCCTCATTTTTTGTACAAACTGTTTTTCAAGGAAAGTTAAATTATTTTGTTATTTAAGTGAAATCTACTTTGTGACATCCACTCAAATGATAGTGTCGAAGTCTTTCCTCATAGGTGTTTTAAAACTGCCAGGGCCATTCCAGCAAGATTACTGGAAGTTAGGTGTAAGAATTGATGATATTTTTCAACTCAATCCATGCAAACATATTTTAAGCTCTTGATATGGCTTTGAAACGGAGACAGTGGTCTGATGACAGACAAAACAGAATATTTAAAATGATAAATAATTTCAGCATAGGAACTGTAGATAATCACTTCTTGTATACACATTATATTTTCTATCTAACTCATCCTATGTCCTAGAATATAAATTATATTTTTTAATTAATAGACTTTATTTTTTAGAGAAGTTTTAGGTTTACAGAAAAAAAAAAATGAGCAGAAAGTAGTGGTCCTATACCTTCCATCTATTCCACACACATGTACATAGTTTCTCCTATTATTTACATCTTGCATTAAGATGGTACATTTATTATAACTCATTAGCCAATACCAATGCATTAACATTAACTAAATTCCACCATTTACAATAGAGTTTATTATTTCTGCTGTATATTCTATGGATATTGACAAATATATAACAATATATTCACCATTACAGTATCATATAAAATAGTTTCACTGCTCTAATAGAATATGCCTTTTAATTGCTTTCTCATATTGCCTCCTGCCATCTCAGTATTTTTTCTCCCAATCTAGGGAAGATTATCTATTTTTAAATTCTGTTTATACAAAATCATTTAATTTTTCTTCATTAATAGTGAATTTAATTACTTTTTTCATAAACTAATATCTTTAAATGGATTTTACCCAGGACTATGAGGTCAGAAATAATTCTCCTTAATGAAATTGTTAGTCATGAGGGGATTCACAGTCATTGTGACTCAGAAAGTCTAATCCACAAATAAGAGAAGCTGGGATTTAGAATTCTGCAATGACTTTCAGTGTAATGCATGCTCATTACTTAAATCAGGATGGGAAAATTCCAGCTGGTCAGTTGGAAACTACTTAGCCAGTTGGAGAAGATGAGACTAGATCCCTTTCCCTATTTCTTAAAGTTAGATTTCCAGATAATCTGCCTTCTCCTTCCATTCAATACCTCATACAATATCACAACACAGAACAACAGATCTAACACTTGAGATATAATATTACTAGTTATACTGTATGACTCTAGGCAAGATATTTAATGTTGTTGAGCCTCAAATTCCTAACTTACATACACTGAATATGAGTAGCAAGTTGACACTTGCCTCAATATCTATAATGAACAAATTGTTTAATATATATAAAAATTACATACATAGTATCAAACATTTGACAGATGCTCAATAAATATTTGTCACTGTTGTTACTATTATTATCATATTTTAGAATTCTTATTATACTGTGAAGATGCAAAAAGGAAATTGATCATAGCAACAGCTGACTGCAGTTCAGGCAAAAATGATCAAGAGACATATTAGATCTTCCATTCCAGACGTGGATAGTTTAACTGTACAGTCAATGTAAATTAGCATGTTAGTGATTCAATTCAAGTAATATTCATTGGAATTTCTCCCAGATTCTCTGGGTTAGATTGACATGCATCTATTTACTATCTAATATTAAATCCTTCAAAATATAATCAATCTTTGAAAACCACATGGTCAAGAGGCAGAAAAGGTTTTTTTCAAAAACTGCCATTAATTGTAAAAGTACTCTATATTGAAAAAAGTTTCCTGTCTATTTTTCCAACTTACAGAATTAGAGGACTACAAAGCTATGATTTTATTCCTGCTCTCAGGTCAGCCTGTGCATAATAACCAATGTAGGTAAGAGGAAGAAATGAATAACTAATGTTGAAGAAGTCATATTACATTTTAATAGTCAAAATATTTTCTCTGCTAGAACATTAAGTTGGAGATTACTTATTTTAACAAATAAAATGTAAATTTTTGGAGAGTAACAATAAAAGTTAATATTTATTAGGTTTACTTGGTCTAGTAAAATTTAAATTATGAGCAAGTATTGCATCCTTTAAACCAAACAGTAACTCTCAAAGTAACATTATTTTCTTCATTGCACACTAGAGAAAACTGACAAAAAGATCTACTAGTAACTTGACTAAGCTAGAAAATGGTGTAAATAGACTTTGAACACAGGCCATATCATTACACAGACTCTGTACTCAAAGATTCTGTTATTCTAGGGAAGAACAAATACATTAGAAATTAAAAAAAAAATTAAATCAAACCCACATCTACCACATAGTACTCATAACCATGAAAAAGTTGCAATGCTTCACCCCCTACCTGGGCCCCAGCCACTTACACTTTTCCTTAAATTAAGGTCCCATAGGCCTTACAGGGCTGCTGTACTTTGTACACATTGCACAAATGACATACATGATACTATTATAATGTGTACATTTTTCTATTTTCAATATAAAAGCTAGCATTTCATTAGCCTATCATTTTATGAGCCAGAATTTCATATATTAAAGATAATTTCCCCCATAAAAAATAAATTTTGATATATGAAACAGCAAAAACACAATGTTAAATCACTTTGGGGATTTTCCTGAAGCTGTTCTTTCTTGCTATGTTCTTACAAAAGAATATACACATGCAGAAGAAACAAAAGGAAGCTTGAAGGCAACGTAAAGAGACACAGGACACTCTTCTCACACTCATATTTTTATTATCACATTCTATGAAGCCTTTCAGTTCTTCTTCATGTTTATTCATATTAAGATAGCTATATTTTATGCTGACATTTTGATAGACTTCGTCTTATTTTAGCCATTGCTTAGCTTTTGAAAATGGAAGTTTTATATTCTAAAATTTTTAAGTATTCACTGAAACATGGATTTTCAGCTGATACCAGCTTTTATGTGTCCTACAATCATTTAACTAAAATTAGGTTGATTCATTTTCAAATATTTTAAAATTTAATACCTTTTTTCTAAAAGTAACGTATTTTTTGCATTGTAGCCATTAAGATATAGAGTACTAGACAATCTTAGAGTTCCTACAGAGCAAAATGATAGAACAAGACTTTTGAAAAGAAAAGTACCAAAATGTTCATCTTCGTTACTAAAATACAGTAATTAGATGCAAAATTTTCATCCCCATTTCATGTTGTCTTGTTCATTGATGCCAAGTTGAGGTTTCATTACAGAATAATTACCATTCATCATCATTTGACTTGGAAAGTCTAAGAGGAAATGAGATTAAAGCAAAACAATTGAGATCTTTCCAGGAAAGCTAGATAAACAGTTTTTACAGACACTATTCAAAAAAGTTGAAAATTAAGCTGTGATTTTTATTTTAAAAGCAAATTCTCTCTAAGGAAAAGTATAGCACTTCAATCAGATATACATGTATTAAAGCTTCCACTCCTCTCTTAATTTTCTCCTATCCAGTCAATCCTAAATATCTTTTAACAAATCATTAATCTTTAACCTTTTTCAGACCTTTAAAAATACATTTTCTGAACTCTTGCCATAGATCTATTCTCCACTCAACCACTAGGGTTTTCTGACTAAATCAAAGAAACAAATATATATGGTCATGCCACTGCCTTGATAAACACCTTTGCTAGCTCCTTGTTGCCAATACAGATGTAGCCGATGGGGCTTTCCATCTCTTTTCAACATCTCTGAACTTATCTATCATCTTCACCTTCCTATGCTTTAAGGACATGAAATTTCTTACCTTCCTCTCAAACACACCAGATGCTCTACTTGAGCTTCTGCTTTCACTCCTGCAAAACTGCCACCCGTTCTTTAAGACTCAACTCAGTTATCAGCTCTCTGATATATTTCATAAAACTTACACTCAAAGTGTGTGGCTGACTCTGTGATCACACAGTAATAATTCATTTTTCTATGACAACATTTATCATGCTATGTTATGCACTCATAATGTGACTACTTCACTTCTCTGTGCTACTTAAGTTCTAGTACATAGGTAGCTAAAATACATGTTTGAAATAATTTTGATGTAAATTCTAGTTTCAGCATTTTTCAAAGTATATCCATGCATATTTGTGTATGTTCTATTTTCAGAGTATTTCAAAGTATTATAAATCATATTTATATTACTTGTATCAAATGTCAAAAAATTTAACTTTTTTGATACAACATAGATTATAAATATGACTTGTTTTGTTTGGTTTGGCTGTGGTTTTGTTGGGCCTGAGTGACATATCTGTGGAGATGTTTATTGTTAAATGAAAACATATGAAATTTCTCAACTGCTTTAGGATTTGTGTCTATTTTAGGATTTGTCTACTGATAGCCTGTCAAGCTATTACTTCTTACTGCTGATGATGCATCTTTCTGCAGAAAATATCAATCAAACCACTCAATGTTTTTCCTCAGTTTACTATGAGGATGAGATACCAGAAAACTAACCTTATTATAATTTTGTATATAGTAAAAGTGAATGATGACCTGTGGGCTTCCTTATAAAACAAAGTATTTGAACTTTAATGCTTAGACTAAGTTTTCTCTATTAAGATCTAAGAAAACTTTTTTCAACACACATTTTGTTATTCTACTTGAGATTTCTAGTTAAGTGACAATAAAATAAGTAAAATAATCTTAAAATATATTCATTCATGTGTCAGCACCGAAGCATACTTACTGATTTATCAAGTATTTAACACTATACTTTCTTGGGATTAAAAAGCTAAAACTCTTTCTGTCAAGAAGTTTGGTAAGGGTGATAAATATAAAAATACACTGTTATAAAATAAGGTGACTGCACAGTGACTGAGTCTGTATAAGAGGTATAAAGTCAAGAATCAATGTTTCTGTATAGTGTCATAGGAAAAGGAAGTAGTAGATGCTTTATTAAAGGTACCTTGGAAATTTTTTTATATTATACATTCTTGCACTCATTCCCACAGCATTTGGGGAAGAAAAGCCCCCAGCATATGAATATTAAAAAAGAAACTCTCTAGGTGTTATAATTATAACCTTTCTCCCTCACCCCCAAAGGAAGCCACTTTGAGGAAAAAAAAGACCCACATTATTTCCTAAGTTTGCTTGAGGCCAGGAGTTGTAAAAACCTTCTTAGAGAAAATGAATTTTGAGTTGAATTTGGATGTGTTAGTAGGCCATTAACAGTTTGTAGTATCTAAGGGGACAGAGGCATTAGAAATGTAACAATTGGGTTGTGTGAGGAAGAAGTAGAACAAGCAGTTGGAAAGCTAGACAAAGATTATACATGCTTTATGAAAAGTTAGAATTCTCAAGTACTGGTTCTTCAAGGTAACTGTGTTGCCTATAGCTAATTCAAGGGTGGATACTTTTATATCCACTAGTCCCAGTGATACCAGTGGGGAAAAATATGACACTAGAAGTCATTGCCATACACTGTAGCTAAAACTGTGCCTGGGAACATCATGAGGGAAAAGGTGAGCATGATGTTGATAAATCATGGAAGATTTTTAAGGTAATGAACAACATCCCTTGAGCTACTGATGTCTCAGAGATTTTTTATTTTCAGCTACAAAGAAATGGATCCACATTTTAGGGGGAAGGTGAAGCAATTATTTTGTAATTACCAAGGAAATTTTCAGAATTTTCCATCAACTACATGCAATCTACTGGGACTATTTATCAAATAAATATGATAGGAATATTAATACTCTGAACAGCTATTATTTTTAACAGTGCAGTAATATACTTCTGGCATTACACTAAGCATTTTAGCTGGTCAATTATTTCATAGTTTCCCATATTAGTCCATTTTCATGCTGCTACAAAGAACTGCTCAAGGCTGGGTAATTTATAAAGAAAAGAGGTTTAATTGACTCACACTTCTACAGGGTTGGGAGGTCTCAGGAAACTTACAATCATGGAACAAGGGGAAGCAAACATGTCCTTCCTCACCTGGCATCAAGAGGGAATGAGTATTGGCAGAGAAAATGCCAAACATTTATAAAACCATCAGATCTTGTGAGAACTCAATCACTATCACAATAATAGAATGGGGAAAACTATTCCCATGATTCAATTACCTCCCACTGGGTACCTCCCATGGCATATGGGGATTGTGGGAGTTACAATTCAAGATGAGATTTGGGTGGTGACACAGCCAAACCATATAATTCTGCCCCTGACCCCTCCCAAATCTCATGTGTTCACATTTCATAACACAATCATTCCTTCCTAACAGTTGCCCAAAATCTTAACTCATTCCAATATTAACCTAAAATTTCAAGTCCAAAGTCTCATCTGAGACAAGGCAAGTCCCTTCCACCTATGATCCTATAAAATCAAAAGCATATTAATTACTTTCTAGATAGAATGGAGGTTCAGGCATTGGGTAAATACTGCATTCCAAACGGGAAAAATTGGCCAAAACAAAGGGGCTACAGGCCCCATGCAAGTCCAAACTCCAAAAGGGAAGTCATTCAAACTTATCCAAAATAATCTCCTTTGACTCCATGTTTCACATCCAGGACACACTGATGCAAGAGGTGGGCTCCCAGGGCATAGGGGAGCTCTGCTCCTGTGGTTTTGCAGGGTAAAGCCCCACTTCAGGATGTTTTCATGGGCTGACATTGAGTGGCTGCAGCTTTTCTAGGTGCAGGGTGTAAGCTGTTGGTGGATCTACCATTCTGGAATCTGGAGGATAGTGGCCATCTTCTCACTGCTCCAATGGATAGTGCCCCAGTGGGAACTCTGTATAGGGCTCTGACCACACATTTTCCTTCCACACTGTCCTGGCAGTTTCCCCATGAGGGCTCTGCCCCTGAAGCAAACTTCTGCCTGGACATCCAGGTGTTTCCATACATCCTCTGAAATCCAGGTGGAAGTTCCGAAACCTCAATTCTTGACTTCTGTTCACACACAGGCCCAATACCACATGTAAGCCACCAAGGCTTGGGGCTTGCACCTCTGAAGCAACAGCCTGAGTGGTACATTGTCCCCTTTTAGCCATGGCTGGAGCTGAAGCAGCTGGGATGCAGGACACCACGTCCTGAGGCTGCATACAGAAAGGGGAGCCTGGGCCAGCCCATGAAATCATTCCCTCCTACGTCTCCAGGTTTGTGATGGGAGGGGCCACCTTGGAGACATTTTCCCCATTGTCTTGGTGATTAACATCTGGCTGCTCATTACTTATGCAAATTTCTGGAACTAACTTGAATTTCTCCCCAGTAAGTGGGATTTTCTTTTTTATCACATTGTCAGTCTTTAAATTCTTTTAAAATTTTTATGCTCTGCTTCCTCTTTAATGCTTTGCTGCTTAGAAAGATTTTTCCTCCAGGTACCCTAAATTATCTCTCTCAAGTTCAAAATTCCACAAATCTCTAGGGCAGGGGCAAAATGCCACCAGTCTCTTTGCACAGAAAGAGTGAATTTTACTCCAGTTTCCAACAAGTTCCCTATCTCCATCTGAGACCACCTCAGCCTGGACTTCATTGTCCATATCACTATCTGCATTTTTGTCAAAGCTATTCAATAAATCTCTAGAAAGTTTCAAACTTTTCCACATTTTCTTATCTTCTGAGCCCTCCAAACTGTTCCAACCTCTGCCTGTTACCCAGTTGCAAAGTTGCTTCCACATTTTCAGTATCCACTCTCTGTGATACCAATTTATTGTATTAGTCCATTCTCACACTGCTATAAGAACATACCCAAGACTGGGTAATTTATAAAAGAAGGAGATTTAATTGACTCACAGTTCTGCAGGGTTGGGGAGGCCTCAGGAAATGTACAATCATGATGGAAGGGGAAGCAAACACATCAGTCTCACAAGGTGGCATGTGAGAGAAGAATGAGAGCCGAGTAAAGGGATTCCCTTACAAAACCATGAGACCTTGTGAGAATTTACTTAAGGGAACTGCCCTCATGATTCAATTTCCCCACACCAGGTCCTTCCCATGACACATAGGGATTATGGGAAGCACAATTCAAGATGAGATTTGGATGAAGACATAGCCAAAGCATAGCTTAACCCTCATGCTAACTTTATGAAGTAAAAACTATTATTTGTTTCTGTTACAGACATAGGTAACTGAAATATTTATACATTAAATACCTTTCTTAGAGTCAAACCTAACTTTCTTAGAGTTAGGTGACAGAGAGAGAAATCACATCTACATCTGGCTAACCCTAGAGTACAAAGTCTTCATCACTGAGTTATTCTGATCTAGTGGGATAAATAATTATGAAAATCACCCTGCCTCAGAAAACAGAGCACTGTCTAGAATAGAAACAACTGGTTTGGAGAATGGTAGTGTAGTCTAGATTGACTTTATAAATATTGTGTGGCTGACAAGGATGGTAACAATCCTACAGGAGTTCTCCATATTAAGAACATTAAGAACAATTAAGATATTAAGAACATGACACCTCTGTAATATTAAAAAGGCAGTCTATCATTTTTACATTAGTGATGAGGTTCTCACAGCAAAATGCTTTAGTCTTAGAATATCACAAAGGATAAAATTACTAGTAATGATTACCTCCAGATTTGACACATAAATCAGATTTTCAACTTTTCCTGTTACATTGCTGTGTAACAGCAGTCATGTTTTTAACTTTCCTTGGCCTCCAGTTACTTAAAATAAGTATAAAAACACAAATTGACACCAAAGTCTTTTTAACATATAGGCAATATAACTGCTCATAAGAGGTTGTAAAGTAATGTGCTATTTAAATGTATTACCGTAATGCTGTCTCCATTGACTGCCTGAAGGTGTAGACCAGTAAGTCACTATTGTCCATATCAGCAGTGAGCCAAGTGTTTGGGGTTTAAATAATGGCTTTATCCTCTGACTCCATTAAAATGTAGTATTTCTGCTCTTCTCTCAGGCATAACGTGTAGTAAAACCAATAAATATTTTAAATCACACACACATAAAACTTGAAATTAGAGAGGCTACATTCTATTACCAAGTCATACTTGCTATTTATATTTTTAAAACCTGCAAATATTTGAATAAAGGATATGTGATCATTACATATTGCATTTATTACCTTTCAAAAATTTTTATGCAGAATATATACATAAAAACAGTAATATGAGCAGCTAAATGCATATTTAAGTAATTTACTAAGTTTGTATTAAGTACTATTAAATATTCTTTAATTTTCTATGTTCTTCCATAGCTATTTTTAAAGTTAATATTAACCAGATTTTAAAATGCACATTGCATTCCTAATATACTCTGACATTTAACAAACTACTTATGCTTTTATGAAGCAAGCATTTAAATTAAGGTACTAATCACTGTAAGCTAAAAAAGATGTGGCATTATATATTTTTAGATTTTTATTATCTATTGATTCAACACATAAATTGCAGTATCTGAACAATAATACTGAAGATATTTTATTGTGGCAAAATTAAAATAGAATGGATATATTTAAAGCAGTTTTAATACCAGCTCAAAACTACATTTTCTTCAAAATGATTCAACTGACTAAAATTTAAAAAGTAGTGATCTTCTAATTCCAACAGAGCAATTACATCTTTAACGTAGAAATAATTTTATCTTATTTATATTACTAAACATAGTGTTTCCTTAAATACATTTGGCTGAAGAAAACAACTTTATGGAAATTAGAGACATTTTATTTCATCTGGCTATATTTTAAATAAACAAATGAACGGTCATTAGTGCTCTACATACATAGAGTTCTTCAGCTGATGAAATATGATTGCTGTGTTCTCTTCTGCTTGTATTTGGAAAGTCAAACAGCTTTGTTGCATATAATGAAAATCACTGGCCTAACTTTCTCTTCAAGAAAAATTCTAACAAAATAAACATGCAACCAAATAACCATGCTGTATAAATTTGTAAAGATGTTAATACAAGCTCTTCATTTTCCTTTATAAAGCAAATCCAGTAGAGTCAAATGTTATATAATTTTATGGTTTCATAATTTTGCTCTTGTAGCCCTTGAATTTGCCAACTCTGAGCCAACTCATTACCAGACTTTGAATGGTAGCACCACAGCCAGTGTCTCCCCAGATTTGTCCAGGCTGTGACTTTCTGGGGATGTTGGATATGCTAGGATAAATACTAATAATTGTAGAGTGAGAAGCAGTTATATAGTACATTGGCACAAAACCCTGCTTGACCTGCCACTGATATGAGAGAATGAATTGGTCTTTACTTTCTATTCCAATATCCTCCCACATGCAGAGTAATATCACATATTTGGAGAAGCTACCAGAATACAAAACAGCATTTTAAAATATTATAAAAGAAACAATGGCCTAGGGGTCTGCAGTGTAGATTGAATTCTATTCTGGATTTGTGCTAATAGCTAGATTGCTTTTGCAGGCATAAAGATTGAAAAAGCATAGCCTTATTGGAAGGTAAAGTGACTTTGAATGCAATCCCGCAGAATCAAAAATAACATTTTATTCTCTCAGGAAAGTCTTACTAAATCAACTTCATTTTAAGGATTGGCCAGGGCTGTGCCAATGAGGTGCACTGCTGAGAAATCAGTCTGGTGAAGGGGGCTCCATGATGCTCAAAACTGGAGCAGAGAAGACAGAATAAGCAAGAAATCACAAAGAAAGTCCATGGTGCAAATAGCTGAGGAAACCACAGTGAATTCTACATAAGAAGAGGACAGAAATGCTTTCTGAGGACAATCAAATGATTTCTGAGGACAATCAACTTTAAGGGTCTGAACCAAGAAATTGGAGCTAAGGAGTTAAGCTAAAGCAAATTACTTCTGCATCAAACTAATAAATAAAACCAAATGGAATGGGCTAGAAGTCATCAAGATGGCAGCAGAAATGGGAGAATCCTGAGAAACTGCTTTTATGGGCCAGCATCTGTATGTGATAGTGTGGCATGTCTTAAAAGCCTTGAACTGGGAGATAAAAATATCATCTACTCAGCCATTGATTTTTCACATCCAGTGAGACATATTGGCACTGATGTTGCAGTTGATCACAAATGTTTGAGGTAAAGGAGTTACAGACATTGAGATATGTGAGGTTCAGAGGACCCCAGCCTCACAAAACCTCCCTGTCTCTTGGTCTGTTCTGGTTGGGAGACTCCTGATCATGGTGCTAATAAAATGCAAAATATACATTCCTCAAGAAAACCTCACGCTTTCCAAAATCATGCATTATAAACAAGAAGGGCTATGGCAGGCCCCTCAAACCTAATTTGGTTAGCGAATTAACCACAATTTGGTTAGCAAATTAACAACAACAACAACAAAACCCAGTAACTGTGTTACATACGAACACAGCTAAAAAGTTGTATTTCTAATAAACTACTTCAGTGAATACTGTATAGGGTCTTAACTTTCAAGTTGAATATTACTTGACAACAGTGGATGTAAGGACAGATTGAGGTAGCTGACTTACAGAAACAAGAGAAAAGTCACAACTGGGGGTAACACAGGCAACACATGTCCAAATCAAGTCAAGAAAATAACTGTAGGCAAATCATCATTGTGTAAAGGACTATACATAACTGTAGCTTGCTGCTTTCAGCTATAATAATACACTTTGCTTGTTATTTTTGGTATAAAATATTAAAGATTTGGGGGGAAAAGAGTATGAACCAGAGCAAATTCACATTATACTGACATCACTCCCCAATTAAATTGAGCTAATTAAATAACGCCTGAAATTGTTAGGGGACTAAGGAGAAGGGAGAGTGGGCTAAATGTGAAACTGAAGTTCGAACCCCTGAAGCAGAAGAGGCACTGTTGCCCTCTAAGCTGTTCTCTCCAACGAGTCTCAGCCCATTTCTGAAGCATCACGTTGCTCAGAGATCCGTCCTATAAGACAATTGTCTAGCAGCCAATAGCTACTAGGGATAGTAAATCTCTAATGAGATTTAAAAATATAATACATCTGAAATCATTATGTGCAGTGATGAGGAAATTTAAATTCAATTTTTCACTGATATATATATTATCATAATTGAAAAATAACCATGTCCTCTGTTATGGAACTTCACTTTAGCAGATAGTATTTGTTGGATTGGAATAAAAATGTTTTCTCTGTGTCAGTTAACCACAATTAACCACAATTCTTCATGGAAAGAATAATATATTTAAATTGTGATAATTTTTATAATTCTATAAAGGAAATAATATATTGACATTTTTGCAAATAAGTATCCTTACTTCCCTGATCTATGCTCATCACACCAACCTGGAATGTTTCAGAGTATATCATTCCGTAGTGTGTCTAATAAGATTAACCAGCAAGAGTGTGTCAGATGAGAATAACCAGGAAGGAGGAAGCTCGGAAAGCGTATCATAAGAGAAATGGTCAAAAATCTGGGCCATATTTTTCCCTAAAACATGCAAGTTGGAAATAGCTTGATATTTGAAAGGCTGTTCTATAGAAGAAAGAAGTAAATCTCAGCTGGTGCAGCAGAAAAGAGAACTCAGACAATAAATGGAGTATGAGTATAACAAGGACTTACTCATGATTGGAAATGTCCAATATCAAAAGCAGCTACTGACCTGGCACACTGGCTTATGCCTATAATCCCAGCACTTTGGGAGGCCAAGGTGGGCAAATCAGTTGAGTCTAGGAGTTCAAGACCAGCAGGGCCAACATGGTGAATCCTCATATCTACTAAAAAATATGAAAATTACCTGAGTGTGATGGCTCATGCCTGTAATCCCAGATTCTCAGGAGCAGGAGACTGAAGCATGAGAATTGCTTCAACCTGGGAGAGCAGAGATTGCAATGAGCTGACAGAGTAATACTCTGTCCCCTCCTTCCCCTCACATAAAAGCAAAACGTTACATAGGATTTACTTTTACAAATATTGAAGGTATTGAACTTGAAAAATCACTGTATCAGGGATGTTTCAAAGAGCATTCCAACACTGAGTGAAATCTGGACAAGATCATCTTTAAGCCATATTCTTTTATGTTCTAAACTTTTACTTCTGATCATTTGGGAATAGTGTATGTACTGTGATGCTTTGCCATGTTCATTTGGTTACATGAGTGTTTTTAAAATTTGGTTGTATATCAAAATCAGGAGATTTTGAAAAGCACAGGTATGGATTTCACTGTAAGCCTGTTTATTGAATAGCATTTTTGGTGAGGTGGGATCAGGAAATCAGTATTACCAAAGGCAGCAGGTGATTGTGCTGCATCTAGACTCCTCTTGAAAGCATGGGGTACCTAAGATCATAAGAATGAATTCCATCCCTTTATTGGCCAGTTAAGTTTTCAAAATTGTGCTTTTCAGTGACTAAAGTTTGGGCATTTTAAATCAGCATCCAGTCTTACTATGGGATACTTATTTGTGAAAGGACAGCTAAACAACAATAGTAAGAGTAACAATTGTTTCTAAGATAAGCACTGTGCTCAGTATGTCATGTACATTCCTTCATTTTATGGGTACAAGCCTATGAGGTCAACTTCTCAATACTGCTTTTGCTACTTTACCAAAGGATTTAACACTGAGACACTTCATTCTCTAAAATCAGAGACTATTGGAAACTTTGCCGTTTGAAAGCAGATCAGTAAAAATGGAACAACCTATACTTGCCTGGGAGATTTCAGTCACTGACACCAAGAAATAGCCTCAATTTTCAACCCAGGTGCATGGCTTCAGATAAGGGTTTTTCAGATGCTATGTTCAACATCTATCTTAACTTTGTAGTTTCCAAGGAAACGGAATCCAGAGTCCACTTCTTAACTCAGGCCTGATGTTAACCTCTTTACTTTGAGCATTGCTCATTTTTGGCACTATCAAGATTCTGCTTTATTTAAGTATTGCCTAAACACCATTTTTCCCAAATCCTATTTTTAACCCTGTTTCTTCCTTTGCCTGATAGGATGCTCTGTACTTCTACTGCTATGCAATCTCCCTTCATACGACAAGTTAATAAACCTAACTTTGTTGAACTATAAGTATGTCTTTGGTGTACCTTACCAGATGGGCTTAATCAGTAGGTATTATAACCTCTAATTTGATGATTAGTAAAAGGAAGTTCAGAAAATAATTAATTTATGCAGGATCACAGAGTAAATGACAAATCAAACCAGGTCTACATGACTTCAAAGCCCATCCTCTTAACAGAATGCATGGTGTCAGAGAATGCTGAAGCTTTGAAAGAAACTAAGGCATGCCATACTGCTAACTCCACATGGACACTTAGACTAGAATTCAGTTATTGTGATATTCCAGTCAACTGTCATAAGGGATAGCTTTATCTTTGTTCAGCTGCCAGTCAGCAACTTCCCAGGCTTTCCCTTTTCCCTGAACCTAATATGGACTCAATATGTTCATGGTGCTTTCTGGATACTCGGGCCTCACTGAGACAGTAGTAAGGTAGACACTGCAAATGCTGGTGATATCTAGGCAGCAGCCAATGATGCAGTTATCTTCTGATCATCTTCTTTCTGACAGACCAAAGTAAAATCAAATCGCCGAGCATGGTGGCTCACGCATGTAATCCCAGCACTTTGGGAAGCTAAGGCGGGAAAATCACTTGACATCAGGAGTTCCATACCAGCCTGGCCAACATGGTGAAACCCTGTCTCTACTGAAAATACAAAAATCGGCCAGGCATGGTGGAATGAGCCTGTAGTCCCAGCTACTTGGGTGGCTGAGGCAGGAGAATCACTCTAACCTGGGAAGCAGAGGTTGCAGTGAGCCGAGATTACGCCACTGCACACAAGCCTGGGCAACAAAGTAAGAATCTGTCTCATACATGCAAAAAAAGTATAATCAAATCGAACTATTGCATATCAAATTTCTGTAGCTGCTGAGAACACAATACATTAACCCCTCTGCATGTAGTTAATAGAATCCTTCCCTTAAATGAGTGAATTATGTGAAAGCATCATCCTTCTCTTTCTTTCCCACGTGTATCAAAAAGTCAGAGCACATGGGTGACTGGTTATTAAGTTTAAGCCTCTAGACAACCCTGAGTTATAGCTATCAAAGTATGTGTTATCCAAGCCATCAAAAATCAGAAATATTCACTAATTATATGGCTACTTATCTAATGAATTACCTCTCAATCCCACTAAAGTATCCCTTATTGCATAACAGTGGAATCCTTCTTAAGACACTGATTTTTGGATATTGTAACTATCTAATGCTATATATTGTAAATATAATGGAAGTTAATATCACAATAAATTGATTCATCCTATCCATGAGCATGGAACGTTTTTTCATGTTTGAGTCCTCTCTTATTTCCTTGAACGGTGGTTTGTGGTCATTCCTAAAGAGGTCCTTCACATCCTTGTAAGTTGTATTCCTAGGTATTTTAATCTCTTTGTAGCAATTGTGAATGGGAGTTCACTCATGATTTGGCACTCATTTGTCTGTTATTGGTGTATAGGAATGCTTGTGATTCTTGCACATTGACTTTGTATGCTGAGAGTGCTGAAGTTGCTTATCAGCTTAAGGATATTTTGGGCCAAGACATTGGAATTTTTTAAATATACAATCATGTCATCTGCAAACAGAGACAATTTGACTTCCTCTCTTCCTATCTGAAAACCTTTTATTTTTTTTAATCTTTCCTGATTGCCCTGGCCAGAACTTCTAATACTCTGCTGAATAGAAGTGCTAAGAGAGGGCATTGTTGTCTTGTGCTGGTTGTCAAAGGGAATGCTTCCAGCTTTTGCCCATTTCATATAATATTGGCTGTTGTTTTGTCATAAATAGCTCTTATTATTTTGACATACATTTCCTCAATACCTAGTTTCTTGAGGAGCCCTGGAAGCTAGCTCAGAGACTGTGGAATTAAGTGAAGTGCTGATGTGTGCAGACAGTAAGGAGGCACAACCAAAGTGGGGTTGGGGGAAAGGCCAGCTACGTAAGAGAAGTGAGAGTGAGGACTGCCCAGAGGCACACACATGCTTCTTATCAGGAAAGGGGTCCAGAGTTTTTATGATCCAGAGCTACTTGTTAACAGAAAACATTTAGAAGTAATCCACTTTAAATAGGTACCAACCATGAAGGGGTGTTGAATTTTATCAAAGGCTTTTTCTGCATCTATTGAGATAATCATGTGGTTTTTGTCATTGGTTCTGTTTATGTGATGGATTACATTTATTGATTTGCATATGGTGAACAAGCCGTGCTTCCCAGGGATGAAGCCAACTTGATCATGGTGGATAAGCTTTTTGATGTGCTGCTGGATTCAATTTGCCAGTATTGCATTGAATATTTTCTCGTTGATGGTCATCAGGCATATTGGCCTGACATTATCTTTTTATGTTGTGTCTCTGCCAGGTTTTGGTATCAGATGCTGGCATCATTAAATGAGTTAGGGAGAAGCCCCTCTTTTTCTATTGTTTGGAATAGTTCAGAAGAATAGTTTCAGCTTTTCTTTCTATCTCTGGTAGAATTTGGCTGTGAATCCATCTGGTCCTTGCCTTTTTGTGGTGGTTGTTGTTAGTAGGTTATTAATTTTACTGCTTCAGTTTCAGAACTTGTTAAACGTCTATTCGGGGATTTGACTTCTTCCTGATTTAGTCTTAGGAGGGTGTATGTGTTCAGGAATTTATCCTGAATTTATTTTCTAGTTTATATGCATAGAGGTGTTTATAGTATTCTGTGATAGTAGTTTGTATTTCTGTGGGATCAGTGGTGATATTCCCTTTATCATTTTTTGTGTGTGTCTATTTGATTCTTCTGGCTAGCAGTCTATTTTGTTGGTCTTTTCAAAAAGCCATATTCTGGATTCATTGATTTTTTTGAAGGGTTTTTCATGTTTCTATCTTCTTCAGTTCTTCTCTGATCTTATTCTTGTTTTCTGCTAGCTTTTGAATTTATTTGCTCTTGCTTCTCTCATTCTTTTAATTGTGATGTTAGAGTGTTGATTTTAGATCTTTCCTGCTTTCTCTTGTGGTAATTTAGTGCTACACATTTCCCTCAAAACACTGATTTGGCTGTGTCCCAGAGATTCTGGCACATTATGTCTTTGTTCTCATTGGTTTTGAGGAACTTATTTATGTCTGCCTTAATTTCATTATTTACTCAGTCGTTGTTCAGGAGCAGGTTGTTCAGTTTCCATGTAGTTATGTGGTTTTGAGTGATTTTCTTAATTCTGAGTGCTAATTTGATTGGACTGTTGTCAGAGAGACTTTTTGTTATGATTTCCATTCTTTTGCATTTGCTAAGGAATGTTTTACTTCCAGTTATGTGGTCTTTAGAATAAGTGCAATGTGGTGCTGAGAAGGATGTATGTTCTGTTGATTTGGGTGGAGAGTTCTGTAGACGTCTATTAGGTCCACTTGGTCCAGAGCTGTTAACTACAGCTTTTCTATACTTGTAATAAATGTTGTTACCTGCTTAAAGTGGATTACTTCTACATGTTTTCCGTTAACAAGGAATTCCGGATCATAAGAACTCTGGACCCCCTTTCCTGATAAGAAGCATGTGTGCCTCTGGGCAGTCCTCACTCTCATTTCTCTTAAGTAGCTGGCCTTTCCCCCAACCCCACTTTGGTTGTGCCTCTTTACTGTCTGCACACATCAGCACTTCATTTAATTCCACAATCTCTGAACTGCCTTTCATGGCTCCTTCTACTCAAAGAGTGTTTTGTTTACCAACTCCTTCTGCATCACCTGGAAGCTTGTTAAAAATACAGAATCTCAGGCTCTATCCTCAATTTCTTTGGTGGGGGCATGCTAATCTTCCCTGTATCATTTCCATCTTAGTATATATGCTGCTCAAGTGAGCAGTGTATTCCCAACTTCTGAATTAAAATCTACATTTTCACAAGATCCTCAAGTGATTCATTTGCACCTTAATGTTTAAGATGCCCTGGCCTAGACAATTGTTAAATACTTTCTTTTATATAAGTTGAGTATTCTTAATCTGAAAATCTAAATCTGAAATTCTCCAAAATCCAAAGCATTTTGAGTACCAACATGATGCTCAAAGGAAATGATAATTGGAGCATTGTAGATTTTGTATTTTTAGATTAGGGATGCTCAACCAGTAAGTGTAATCCAAATATTTCAAATCTGAAAAAATTCAAAATCTAAAACACTTCTGGCCCCAAGCATTTCAGATAAGGAACATTCAACTTGTATTGCATTTTTTGAAATCTAGAGACCACTTTTGTCTTTTTTCTCTCTCTTGCCTTTGCATCTAATCATTCACAAAATCCTGTGTAATGTGCCTAGCCCATGTCTTATTTTTCCCCAGTCTTTCTGTTATTTCTTTTGCTGACATTGAAATGGCCCTCTAACTACTCTCCCAGTTGACATTCTCACTTCTCACTCAACCCCTAATATTTATTGCATCTTTTCTGAATAATATTCCTTTAAATAACAAACTGGTTTGGTATCATCAGTTTCTTCCTGAAACTCCATAAACACATAGTTGCAGCAATGGTTAATCTTCTCTTTGGAGACTTACATGTTCCTGCTACCTCTGCTTCCTGATACCTTTCTAATTCTCTCTTCCCCTCATCATGCATTTTTTACCTCCCCCATTCCAAGCTACTCAGATCTCCTAAATAACATGGGATCTTTCACACCTCAGCAATGTGTTTTCACGTGCTGTCACCAGTGCTGAAATGGCCATTCCTTCCTGATCTTCTTGGGAAATTTACTGAAGCCATGCAAACCCACTATCCCTCTGAAGCCTTCTCTATCCCACCCAAATAGAATTAATTACTAACCAGTTTATGGCTGCATTAGTCTGTTCTTGCAATGCTATAAATAACTACCAGAGACTGGGTAATTTTTAAAGAAATGACATTTAATTGACTCACAGTTCTTCAGGCTGTACAGAAACCATGGCTGAGGAGGCCTCAGAAGATGTACAATTATAGTAGAAGGCAAAGGAAAAGCAGGCACATCTTACATGTCTGGCACAGGAGGAAAAGAGGGCAGGGGAGGTGCTACATGGTTTTAAACAAACATATCTCATGAGAACTCACGCACAATCACAAGAGCAGCAAGGGGGAAATTCACACTATGATTCAATCTCCTCCCACCAGGGCCCTCCTCCAATATTGGGAATTACAATTCGACATGATATTTGGGTGGGGACACAAATCGAAACCATATCAGTGACCCATTGCACATTGTATATATTATGGATCTCATTATATTGAAATTATACTTAGAGCTATATTTTTTCCTTGTTCCTGTCAGTATCCCACTAGAATGGGACATCTTGAGCCAGAGTGAATTGTACTAATTCCCAATCTATGGCGTTTAGTGTCTAGCATATAGAGAATGATCGACAAATCCTTATTGAATGCATAAATGCATGTGTCCAGTTTCAACATGAAACAGATGTTGCTCCTCAAATAATGCTACATATAATTTTGGTAGAAAAATATTGACTAACTTATATGGATATTTTGATAGATATTAATCAATATATTATTGAAATGGAAAATACATGAGAGATGGTATTTTTTTATCATTGACATATTTATTAACCAATCCTGTAAGAAAAAGCTATTAATGAGGTTCACATGAATAGTATATTATAATAACAGCTCTTATAAAGAGTTTCCAGTTTTAACTTCAATAACTTCTTGAAAACCCTACAGACTGCAATAAAATGTAAATTGTGACCTACGCATGTATGTTTCAACGTTAAGAAAAAAATTGTTTTGTTTTGTTTTAAAACAGTATTGAATGAGTAGAGAAGTAAATCAGAAGTTCCAAATATGAAGTACAAAGTATTATAATTATCTGTGCTTAAATTGCTGCCATACAGCCTAGGCAATGGTTAGAAAGAACACATGAAAATTACCTGGCGAATTCTTGCAAACCATACTGAAATCCTACTTCAGTGCAGGACACGTAGAAAAGACTCAGTAAAGTTTGGTGAAAGTGCAAGGGAAGAAAGGAGAAAATAAGTAGGAAAAAGAGGAAGAGAAGGAGACAGGTAAAAAAGAAGAAACAAAAGGATGAAAGTGAGAATGTAAGAGAAGAAAGATGGAGAGAGAAGGGGGAAAGGAGAGGGAAAGGGAGCATGAGGAGGAGGTGGAATGTTTTGCAAAGTTGATCCACTTTCAATCATGGTAAATATCTCAGTACTCCTCACTTTATAATGTTTATATACCTTTTTGCAGAGACCTAACAAGAAGCCTCTATACTAGACTTACTTTTAGCTCTGTACTTTATGACTAATTATGTATAAATGTATAATCCAAACTACTTGTTGGATGATGTTTGTTTGTAATTTTGAATCTGTTTTCTTGATAATGCAAGGTTCTCCAAGAACTCAGATATTTTCTACTTGACTGCTGTACTTCTCAAGGAAAATACTGTTTTCTTAACTAACAATGGTTACTTCATTTTCACAGTCTCTACATTCAGTGGGCCTATATTATGTTCTAGGAAAATATTACTATTTTCTTTTGTTAATGAAAAGAGAGATGAAAATGTGAAGTACTAGAGCAAAAGATGTATATTGACAAAGAAAGATCTAACCGATATATAAATGTCTACTATTTGGGGTATAGAACCAAAATCCTTATGACTTTAATTTTATCTTATGTTTAGGGCCCATAGTAAATTTTATTGTCAGTTTCTCTGAGTGAATTAGAAATTTAGATCTGAATTTGTAAAACAAGCTCAAACGTTATCTTTTCCACTGTGGTCTTTCCTGGCCATTTCACTATGTGGTACTAATTCCCTCTTCTTTTACTCCTCCATTATATCCCTATAGGTACTTACAAGTTTGGAACTATTTGAATTCAGTATACATAATCACTTGTATTCTGTTACAATCACAGTTTGATAAATTACTCAAAAGAGAAGGCTATATCATACTAATCTTGAATTTTCAGAATCGTATAGTTCGTGCCCCAAAGAATGTACTTAATAAATGTTTAATAGATCAGTGCCTTTAAAGATCAATGAGAGAGACATAACATACTTCTGCTTATGTTTTTCTGACAGAAAATAATGCACAATTAAACTGGAAAATGTGGACAGAACAAAAAATATTAAGTAGCAGAAAAAAATCAGCCATCTAGTTTCAATAACAAGAGACAACCTTTATCAACACTTTTTCCTTTACTTATCTATTGCTAAGTTCAGATATATGAGTATTTCCTACTTATTTTCTCCTTTCAATCATGATCCTTATAAGGCAAATACTCATAAATATATGAGTATTTGCAAAGGGAGCTTTTTTTAAATTGAGTTACTTATGTTTTCCTGAAACAGTTTTTATAAGGTTAAAAGTGTTTAATTGCAATGAAGCCAAAAAGGGCAATTTAATGAAGTAAAGCGTTTATACAGCTTCATCTATGTGGTGGTTATTTTAATGAACCAGCCTTAACTGTTTCTGTGAACTTCTGATAAAACTGTGAACTCTTAGGATGCTTTCAGTGATAAAGTGTGCCTGGCTTATTTCAACACCAGATCTTTAGATGTTTACATTTAGCTGTCTTTGTCTGCCAAGAGCTTTCAAAACACAAAATAACATTTACTACACATAGTGATGAGAGGACCGTGATGACAAACAGTATAACTATGCGACTACATAAAACCCTTCCCTGCAGGTCTCCTATTTGCATGAATTTGTTAAAAAGCAGGCTACAAATGTAATCTCCTCTCATACTTTGATATTTGGGGTTGTTTACTACCACCAGACTTTGGGTACCTGCTAAACATACATTTTCTATGCCATGAGGGAGATAAGCTTTATGAAATAACTCATAACAACTTTTCAGAAAATTACACATTTGAAGATCCAATTTTGTTCTTTCAAACAACCACTGAAAAACAGTCTCCTTTCTGATCACCAGGCAATTTCCCAATCTCTTTAAAATTTCTCTTTCTAAACAATTTCTTCCAGAAAAGCTTTTGGCAATAATTTAACACTTCAGTCTGCCCTAGTGAGATGGGTGAATTAGAAAAATCTGAACATAGATTCCAGTGAAAATAAAGCAGGGGGACCAAGACTCTACCTAAGTATCAATGCCTCCCTGGTGAGAGATTTGCTCCATCACATTCAAAGACAAACTCAATAATGGAAGACATGTTGCTTTTAATTTTTGTGCTCAGCGTTAAGCACTCACTTACTGATAGAGCACACAAATGACTTCACACACATAATTCTAATTATTTTAAAAAGACATCATTTGAAATCAATATTGGCTATTTTTACATAAATATGAATGTGAGTGTGTGCCTGAGACACAGCGAAATAGCATAACTAAGAACACACTCTCTAGGATATGACTATGGGGGTTTGTTTATTGGTCTTCTCATTTATTAGCTGTATGACCTCAGCTAAAATATTTCACCTCTCAGTGCCTCAGCTCCTTAACTGTAATCTTGTCACAATAACAATACTACCTCATCAGGTTTGTTTGAGGATTAAACAACTTTATACATGTACAGTTCTCAGACTAGTGCCTGGCTGCCAGGCTTAAATAAGGAAGCTCCTCAATAAAATATAGGACAGGCATATTTTATATACTTTCTAGAATGTTTGAAGTCAATCCGTATGAACAAGCCATATTAGAAAGATGAATATTTAAACTCTAAAGATAAACTTTTAGATTGTTAATTTACTCCAAAGTTTGATGAACTTTGCTTGTCACTAACAATATATGTCCTTATTCTCTCTTCCATGAAGATGCGTAGAAGATGCATACATTTCTTTCACATAGTGATGACAAACAACCATTGAGCACTGATCATGTTCCAGACCCTGTAATAGGTAGGGTAGCAGTTTATTTTGTCCTCACAAATACCAAAAGAGTAGCATCATTTATTATCCCCAACATACACATGAGAACACAGCAGCTCTGGGAGGTCACACGACTAGTCATCTTCTAGTGCCAGAACAGGGAGTGAAAGGATACATGTGAGAATGCAGGGCTAGATACTGGCTCTTGAGAGTGTCACTATTTTACAGAAGAGGCTAGATGGGAAATGCAGTTTAATATCTTTATTTCCTATTTGAAGAACCTAAGACCTAGAGCAAGGTAGTGACTAAGCTGAAGGAAGGCTTCTGTCACTGCACTCTGTATTCTTTTTTTTTTTTTTCTAGACTAATCCTGGATTTATATTTTCCCACTTCTTCAATTTTGAGTAGAAAGAGGAAAAAAAAAAAAACCTGTTTGCCCTGAATATATATTTCTCTCCCACACATGCATTTTTTCTCCTTTGAAGTAGCAACAACAGCTGCCAAGGGAGGATCCCCCGGGCTTATAGAGCATCAGTCAGCTTCACAGATGAAGGCAAAGATGAGAAGACAGAAATCCTTCCTTTAAAGAACTTTGCAAATGTTTTTCATTCTAAATTCATTCTTTCATTAGTGAGTACTTTTAAGGCAATATTGAAACCTCAAGGCAAAAATGGAAAAGCACTGAATTCTAAGACCTACAAGTGGTCCCTAATTGGTGGCCAAGGGCCAAACTGAAGGAGATTTGGGTGAACGGATACTCGGATCTCTATCTTCTCTAAATCGTTCTTTAAAAAATATCTGTCTTTTCTTTTTAAAATTTTATATTTATTGAAAGTGTACAACATGATACTTGATATACATATAGATAGTGAAATGGCTTTTTTTTTTTTTTTTTTTTTTTTTGCCAATCATTGAGAGCTTGTAAGGTTGCTGAGGTCGGTTGGCCTTGAACTCTTGGCCTCGCCTTCGCAAGCGCCACGACATCTGGCCGGAGCCACTTTGGGCCCCCAGTGAAATGGCTTTTTAAAAATATTCTTTACATAGCATATAGTCCCTTCTACCATCCCTATGCTATTAGAGAAAAATCTGGCTAGTCAAAGGCAAGAAGAAAAGATTGCTTCCATATTTATGTAGAGTTCCAGTGACTCTTGAAGCTTATCAACAGAAGACAGAATCAAAGTTGGAGCTAGTACTTCTTGGCTTAGACCCAAAGTACTTGCATTCTACCTGTGAAAAATGGAAGGAAAAGACACGCACAACTACAAGCATAATGTTTCAAACTTTTCACTATCCATTACCCACATTTACATCCATCATGCGCACATAAAAGCATATGTGCAAAACACAATACTGGAATATATTGTACTGGTTTATTTTGCAAGAATGGGTTCTACTGTACATTCACATTAAAAGTGTTTTTTTTTTTTTTTTTAACTGAGAGCAGGCCAGAAATTAAATAGTAACATATTCATTTATCCATTCATCTCATAAATATTTATTGTGAAACTACATGTGCTAGACACTCTTCTAGGCTAAGAATATCACAGTAAAGAAATCAGGTATCATTTATCCCTCGTGGAGCTTGATTTCTAGTAGAGAAAACATAAGCCAGATGTATAAATAAAACATATAGCATGCTAACTAGTTCTAAGGAGAAAAGAAGTAAAGCAGCAAAATACGATATAAAGCAACCAGATGACAAGACATTTTAGAAAGTGTGGCCAGAAAAGACCTTATGAGAGATGATCTTGGGAGGAAGAAGAAAAGAAAGTGAGAAGATATTTGAGAGATTGCAATTCCACGAGAGAAAAGGAAGTGCAAAGGCCCTACGGTGGAAGATTGCCTTGCATCTCTGAGAAACAGCCAGGGGGACAGAGTGGTTCCAGTGGAGCTGACAAAGGGGAGAGTTAAAATAAATGAAATCAGAGCGATAAGAGGAGGCCAGATTATTTAGAACTTTACAGAGCAAGCTAAATATTTTCACCTTCACCATGAGAAAGTGGGTATCAAGGCATTAGAATAAGAAAATCTGATTTATGTTTTAATAAGATAATGCTGGTGTGCAGTGGTTAAAATGGGCTGAAGTGATATAAGGTCAATAACTCATACCTTTTTTTTTTTTTTTTTTGAGACGGAGTCTCACTCTGTTCCCCAGGCTGGAGTGCAGTGGTGTGATCTCGGTTCACTGCAACCTCTGCCTCCCAGGTTCAAGCAATTCTCCAATTAAGTAGCTGGGATTACAGGCATGCACCACCACACCGGGCTTGCTTGCTTATTTATTTATTTATTTATTTGTATTTTTAGTGGAGGCAGGGTTTTACCACATTGCCCAGGCTGGTCTCGAACTCCTGACCTCAGGTGATTGACCTGCATTAGCCTCCCAAAGTGCTGGGATTACAGGCATAAGCCACTGCGCCCTGCCACTCATGACTTTTCTAACAATCCAGGTAAAAGACAATGGAGGCTTGAATCAGCGTAGTGGTGGTAGGGATGGTGCAAAATACTTGAACCTTGGGTATATTTTGAGAGGAGACATTAGAAGACTTGCTGACTGCATTGATAAGAGATGTGGAGGAAAACACATTAAAGTTCAAACTTAACATTTTGGCCTGAGCCACTTAGCCATAGTGTTGCCAACTAACTCAAATGGGAAGATTGCAGGAATGGCTGCATGTGTATTTTTGTTGTTTATCTGTTTGGTATATTTTTGTTTTCTTTTCTTTTTGGGGGGTGGGGGAGTCATAACAGGAGCTCATTTTTTCAAAGCGCTCAATTTAAGATGTCTATTAAACACTGAAATGGAGATGTCAAGTAGATAATTGGATATGCAGGTCTGAATTGATAGAAGAGGTCTGCTGGGAAAAAATGAATTTGGGAATCGTTAGCATATAGATGAGGAAGAATCAGCAAATGACACTAAAAAAGAGAGGTCATAAAATTGGAGGAAGACTAGTGAGTGTGGCATCCCTGAAGCCAAGTGAAAAAATCATTTCAAAAAGGAGAAAGTAAACTTCTCATGAATGCTGCTCATAGGTGAAGAAAGCTGGGAACTGAGAATTGACTGCTAGATTAGCAATCTGGAGGCCACTGGTAGCCTGATGAAAGCAGTGTCAGTCAAGGAGAGAAGCGTAAACAAAAATGCAATTAGGAAGGGAGAAATTGAAGACAGTTAGTATTAATTCTTTCAAGAGGGTATGCTGTAAAGGGAGAGTGAGAAATGGTAGACCTGGAGAGAAAATATGATCAAGAAAGTTTATTTGTTTGCATTTAAAGTAGGAAATGTACACTGGTATTATATGATGCTGGGAATGATCTGCTAAAGAGGGAAAATTTATTAATGTTGGAAAAAGAGGAAATAAGAGTTCTTTTTGAGAAGGTAAGAGAGATATAACCTAGGGTGGTCTATGCAAAGGGTGGGCCAAGAATTGCTGCATCAGCATCAACTGGGAGCTTGTTAGAAATGCAAATTATTTTGTTCTGCCCTAAAACTAAACCAGACTCAGGTGAGGCTTAGGAATTTGGATCTTAACAGGCTTGCAGGTAATTCTTATGTATGATTGTCCAAAATAAGAGATTTATTGCACAGAGGAGAGATCTTCCTTACCTAGGAATACAGTCAATTTATTCATCGCAACCAGAAAGAAGGAACAGTATGTGGGCACAGGTGAGGAAGTAAGCAAATATGGTAGTGGGACCTTACGGAAATTTTCTAGTAATTACCTCAATGTTTTGATGAAGAAGGAGCAAAAATGTTAATCAGTCCCTTTCCTGTACTTTGACTTGGACTATTAGCCCCAGAGCCACAGGCTGATGGTGTCATGCCGCAAAGTTTTATTACTACTCCCCAAGCTCCACTGAGCTACCCCTTTGCAAAGCTGCAAACCTTTCCACCTTCCCTAGGCCTGATTATTCCTTCAGCTGGTCTATTCCTTTTGGTTCTCAAATCATGGTATTATCAAAAATAGGGTTGCCATTCATTCTGCATTTGACATACTATAGACGCTTTCAAAATATATCATCTCATTCAGTCTCTCAACTAGCCATTTAACATTAGTACTTCTATCTTCATTTTACGGGTGATAAAATGGAGACTGAGAGACTTAGTCAGTGCCATCTTTCTAGTTAAGTGAAAGAATCTTGAGGACTATCCACTAAACTGCTTTTAAGGTGCCATAGCAGGTGGAGAGCTGTTTATGTAGCTGGTCGTTCCCACACCACACCCCCATCCAGGGTATCCAGCATTCCCCAAGTGATTTCAACACAAGTACTATGTCTTCGACCTTCTTCTATTTTATGCTACTCTTCTTATTTTTCCTACTTACCTTGCTAACAAGAGCCCACTGATTTTTCTAGAGGTCACTCTGACTTAATCAATCAATATAGTTCATTTTTCGATGTTCTACCCAGTTGCCAACCTCCTTCTCATCTTTTTTGTCTTCTCCTTCTCCTCCCCCTCCTTCAATAATTTCTTCAGCCTGGTATTTGTACCTTTACAACTATATCTAATAAGCCACTTTCCCTTCTGCCTGAAGGCATTCATAAATTTAAATTTCGTTTTAAATAATAAAAATAAAGTACAAGTACACTATTTCTTCTTAAAGCTTCTGCTGTTTAGCAAGGAATCTAAATCTCTTCTCATTTTTCCTAAAGTCAAACTTTTAGGTAGCAATTACTTCATAAACTGTTCATTTTCCACCAGATTTTCTGTGGTCATCAGCGTTTTTTTCATGTGTTTGATTTCTCATATCTACCTAGATTGTGTTTTCTAGAAACCTTCCCAAATCTACCACACCTACAGTCCCAAATTAGGAAATAGATATTATTATATGTATGTGCAAGGTCATTAAAGCAATATTTAACTTTTGTTCTACAAATAAAATAACAAATTAAATTTAAATGACAGAACATACCAATTATATAAAATTACCTATGAGTCATTCTCACTCAATATTTACTTGCTTATTAATTATTTACTATTTAAGTCTATCATGAAATATATTCTCTGGGTAATAAAAAGTTCAGGCTCCAAAAAAATCTAATGAATAAATATATCAATAGCTTTCAGCATTCCATGAACAATAATGCACAATTGTACGTTATATATTGATCCACTATGAAATTCTACAAAGAAAATAAGTGTGTAGTCAAGTCACATTTTTGTGAGATTAGTAGATTTAGTAATATTTTACTATTTACTAGAGAGATTTTGATTTGTTATTTTTCAGAATGACTGTATAAGGAATCAAATGCATAGATTACCATGAATTGAATAAATGACAATCGTGGTAGTTTTAAAATTGTATTTTTAAGTTAACCGTTTTTTTCATCTATGTAGGACACATTACTTTCACTAGGCCATTAAGGTTTTGCGGCCTGAGGAAATGAATTCTTTTCTGAACTCCAGGTGTGAGGCACATTATCATCCAGTGACCCTCTGTACTACAGCTAACTCATATCAGGTGACAATGAATTCTGTCTCCTTCATAAAGTTATGCCTCTACCTGTATATCTTCTTCTGATGATTGGCACTCATCATCCAAACCCCAAAACTAAAAATTCTCCCGGGTGATTTCCACTGCCTCACATTTATTCAGTCACTGAGGACTGCCAATCCTCATGTAAACCTCTATAGAATTCATCCTTTTCAACTTCACTGACAGTTTATTATTTCAGAACCTCATCATCTCTTGCCCAAAATGTGAGAATATACCTCTAAGTGACCTTCCTGTCTCTGATAGGCGTTGCACTCTCTGCAGCCCCCACCTGTCTATCCTGCATCATAAAAATGACAAAGCAATGATTCACGACGTAAAACTAATGATCTTACTGCTTTGCTTGAAACTCTTGAATTACATACAAGATAATGTCCAAACACTTTGGGTGACCCTGAAGCCCTTGGAGCTGTTCACAGCCAGCATTTCCAGCCTCATCGCATTGACAGTGGTAATGTTCCCACTCACACTACGCTTGTGGAAGTTCTGCATCTACCGGGTTGCTTGCTCTGAACACAGTCCGCTACTTCTAAATAGACTAATCCCTTCTTCCATTTGCAAACTAGGACTCAACTTTTAAAATGAGTATCACTTCAGTAGACGATGAGAATAATCCAAACTATTTAGCCCTTTGCAAATTGCAGTTATTTTTATTTCCCACAACTAATAATTATTGTAATTTGAGCTTTTCTACTTCAATGTGTGTCATTTAAACCTGTTCTAAAAACAACACAATTCAGCTTTTATGTTGTTCATAAACATCACCGAATCATAAACTTTTATCATTGTTCTACTTCAATTCTTTAGTGTAGTAATTTGCATCTCTGGAAAATTGCAAGAGGCATTCCATTTGTATTGTTTTTCTCCATTTCTTCCTTTCTTTATAATTTGCAAATAAGAGCACTGTTTTCCCCTGACATTCAATCTTATATTCTTCTGAAAATGCTATTATTTGTGGACTGATAGTTCATTAATAAGTATAATTACCATTTGTCATCTCATTTCTTAAATTACCTAGTAATTACATGTATATTATCTTTCAATTTTGGAAATTAAGCCCTTGAAAAGACACCCCCCACCTTTGCTAAAGTCAGATAGAGTTCCAGGTGTATTTTTCAAACATTAGATTTGTAAATCCACTTTCTTTTTGTCATTACCACATTATAACATTTGGTATATTATAACAAATATTATAACATTATAACATTTGGTATTATAACATTATAACACCACATTTACATTTACTAATGTAAAATTTCACAAGGCTTTCTGCTAAGTTTAATACATAAACTACTGTGTCTTTCTTGGTTTCTTATATGGCTTGAGTTTTGAAAGAAAAGATAAGTAATCATTGGTTTTCTGGGCACCGTGGCTAAAGAATAAGAGTCAGTTGAAATCATTTGGATATATTTTGAGAAAGTAAACTGACCTGGATTCTAAGCTAATAGTTGCAAGGAAGTTTTGAGGAGTCTGTTAGCATTCACCCGAGTTTAAAGGTGTTTTTGAGAATAAAGTATACTCACACTATAAATATGTATCACTTTCAATTTTATTAAGGACATGTTCTTTATTTCTCCTGCCAAAACTGTTTAAGAAGAATATATATCTTTGATCGAAGATTCCAAATATAAACAAATCCAGAATTCTCCTAAGAAATCAAAACAATATTTTTCCTTTTTTAACCAATTCCTATTCATTTAATTTTCATTCAGCCATTTGTTGTGTGTCTTCTTTTTATATTTTTATACTGAAGCACATATATTAGGCAAGACAAAGTCCTCTGACTTCTTTCATTTGGAACCTGAGATTTGGATGCAAGCAATTTACAGTATTTATGAAAAGAATATAATAAAGTTACCCATAAACCCTGAATTCCATATACCCCATTTGCCAATGGAATCTAATAAACAGATCGTTGAATTTGAGAGCTGGAAGGGGCCTTGGAGAGCATGTATTCCAACATCCATATATTGTAGAAAAAATTGGAGCCAAGAAATCTTGTCACTGGCCAGTCACATGGCTTAACTAGAGGAGAACAAAGACTGGATCATCAGACTTCCTAACTCCAAGTCCTGCGCCTTTGATGCTAAATCCCATGTTCTCTCACGTTAGAGACTTTCTGTATCAGTGTGTCATTCCTCACAAACTGAAAATAGAGTTAACTGGGTTTCCTGTGTGACTGAACACCTACGAAGCAAAGCCTTCAGTCTCAAAAGCAAAACTGGAAACACATATAAAATTTCTATAAGAAATGTTTTTCTGCAAGGCTGCCTTTTCTCTCTGTTCAGGTGTAAGATGCCTATAGGTAATGTTTGCCACAGGCAGTAGCTATTAATCTTTGACTATATTTTTAAAGCAATTATGCTAATTTTATGTTACTCTCTTAAAAAAAGTTATCTCCTACTCTCAATATGATCATCTTGGAAATTATTTGCTGACTTTATTTTCATGTTCTTCCTAAAAGCACTCTGTCCTTGCCCAGAGAAATCTGTAGATATTAAGTTTGGTGTTTGAAATGTGCACTTTGGCAGACCTCCATTTAAAGCTTTTTTTTTTTTTTTTTTTTTTTTTTTTTTTTTTTTAATGAAAGATAAAGAGTAGCTGATTATACTTACACAAACCTCAGAGGAAATGGATTCTGTTCATGGTAACTAACTAAAGTGAAGCTGGGAAAGCTCAAGTTTCCACCTTCTTCCAACCTCTGCTCTCTGATAATTACCAACAAGACTATCAAGAATATTTTGTTTGATGATCCAGCAAAACGTCTGGTAAGGGAGGAGAAAGAAGGGCAGGGCACTTCCCAGGAGGGTAGGATAAGGAGATTCCGTAAGCTTTCCCGGGTGATTAGAGCTGGGGAAGTTGATCTCTTTTCATGCTGTAGATGTGGCGCGCTGCAGTCACGCCTCCGGCTGCCAGCCCGGCACCGGGATCCTAATCAGTCACTATGAAAACATTAGCTCCACAGCAATGAGTCCTCCACTGCTGAAGCTTGGCGCTGTGCTTAGCACCATGGCAATGATCTCAAACTGGATGTCCCAAACTCTCCCATCCTTGGTGGGACTGAACACCACGAGGCTGTCGACGCCGGATACCTTAGTAAGTTACTTCGGTGGGTTTGGCCATCTTGAGAAGTGAATGCTTTTAGTGGGCTTTGTTTTGTAAATTGCAAAGGCTGAGATTTTACTTCTCCCTTTACAGGTCGGCTTCAAAAATGTAGTGTCTATATGGTAACTTTAGACATAGATATTTATTTATGAATACTTTATAGTTACAGCCCAAAAATGAACTGCTTGAGAAGTAAAGCTATGTAAGAGAATACTAGAGTAAAATTCTTAGGATGAAAAGCTTTAATGTAACTATATTACTTGGAAACGTGGGCAATTCTTAAATATCTTTTCTTATTCTTTTACTTCTTTTAATATCTGTAAAAATCTTCGTTAATTTTTCCCACAAAGTAAGCTACAAAGTATATTCTGTCAAATCTAGTTTTCCTATTGCAGATTCTTCCTTAGAAAGCAATGCCTTCCACTCAAAGAAACCAGCATCTTTTAAGTATAAATGAAAAAAAAAAAAAACTCGGTAATTTAAAGCCTGCCCAAAAATCCTTTAAGAAAGCTAAGAAATATGAACAATATAAAACTTACTTGATAAAAACATATTTCTGTATTTTTTAATATTTTATAAAGACTTCCTATCACAAATCTATCTTGTATAATCTTCATTCATCTAAAATTAATGGCTTTTTAATTCTCCCTACATTCTAACAGTATTTTCTGAGAGTTTGAAGCAAGGTTCAGTGAGCAACATGTTTGATATTTCAAAGAAAAATGAAAACTATTGGTTTGCGAAATAGGAATTTACAAATTCAAATTAAAAAAAAATTCTTAGAGAAATTAATTCCTCTGCCCTGAAATAAAAGGTACAGAAACAAAACAGGGGTTTTCCCTTTCATGTGGGTTACTTCGGTAGATAAGAAAAAGTCAGATATGAAAAGAAAGTAGCCCTCCATATTCAAGAGTTGTTTGCAGTTACTAATAATAATCTATCAACCAATGTTACTTAACTGAGCAAAGTCTGACCAAATAATTACATAATTTGCCTGATTCTCCCAGTGCTTAAGGCACCAGCAGAGCACATACAAGGCACACTTTGACCTGCTTTTACATTTTCATTTCCTTTAGGTTACTTATGGAACCCCAGAGCCTCCATTGCTGAGAGACTCTTCCCTACCTTCATGAAGCAGCGTGGCAGGAGGGATGTAAAAGATTTGGAGTTATAAAGAAAGCAGGATAGACATCAGTAAATAATTACAAAACAAATAAACTTACATTGTCTAATATTTACTGAGCCCATTTTATTTCAATGTCCAAGTACCCTGATTTCAACAACCTCATTGTTGAATTAACTTTTTCAGGATAATGAATGTAAACTGAGCTACTAATGAATGAGTTATATTTCAAACATAGCATCTTGATTCTGACATGTGTATTTTTTATGTACATAGACATTGGCTTGGTTATTTTTTTATAGTTGATAATCAAATTTCCAAAATTATACATGATTATCTTAGGACTTCTAGTTATCTTGCAAGTAAATTAAATATCTTTACTTATTGATTGAAATATTGTTACTTGAAAACTATAAAGCATTTTTGTATGTATGTGTATGTTTTGACACAGACAGTTCTTATTTTTGATGCCCCCTCTTTGCAAAAACAGAAAACAGAACAAAAACAGAAAATTTAGGAAAGTGTTCACTATGGCCACTAATAATAAATCAGTAAATGGTATTCACTGGAATAGAGAAAAGCTTTTTTGTGTGTTTCTTTTTTTTAATTTTTAGTATGCTTTACAGAAGAGTAATGTCTAAGACATTTCCCTAATTATCCAAATGGGCGGTCATACTTTAAGATTTCCGTGGTGAAGAATGAATGCATCAGTATCTCTTAGACTAGGAACATAAGATGTGAATGCTAGAAAGGTGGAAAGGATCTTAGAAACCCATCAAGCCAGTTACGTTCATACTATTTTTAGCAGCAGAGTTTTTTTTTTTCCAAATTAAATCTTCTATGTGCTAAATACATATTTTTGAATGAAACAAAATGAAAATTCAACATATGAAAGAGGTCATGGGTCAGATAAATATTTAGGAGAGGCATTAACTGGGCCTCCACTATGTATTATCTCCCCACACAATCAGCTCCTTTCCGCAATCAAGACATCTCCTCAGAAACCTTAGAGCTCTCAAGAATTTAGTTGGAAACATGACTGATCTCATTCAGCCTCCTTATTTTACAAATGGGGAGACTACCTGGAAATATGTAAGCCACCAGTCAGATTTCCCCCATTTGGTTAATGGCAGAGCCAAGTGCAGAACCAAGTTACATGACTACCTCCCTACTCAATGAAGTCATTCCACCATTGCTTTCGCCAGTTACTGGCCCTCTTGGTCCCTGGTGCCCCACTAGGTTCTCCCTGCCCTACTCCGATTTTTCCCAGGTCCCTGGATTCTTCTTTTTTTCCTCCTACACACAAACACCTTTATTTTTTAAAGTATGTTTTCTCATCTCCCTGGCCTCACAGAGTTGGAGAAAAGTTAGACACTCAATTATGTCATAACCATTCCCAAAGTTTTTATATTCATAAAGAAGAAAAAATTCTCCTTTGTTGGCATTTTAGGCATTGTGGCAAAGCAGTGAAAGTGATTCTTTTGCTTAGGGGATTCTTCCTGCTGCCTCTCAAATAATTCCAAGGGATCCTTGCTGCTGCTTCCACATGGAGGGCCAGCAAGACTTTTCCCTTAGATGGAAAGGTTGACAACTCCCTGGCTCACTAGGTATTGCTGTAAAGTAGTAAACCAGCTCTTCTCATAAATTTTCTCACTCCGTTTTCTCACTTTAAACAGTATGAATGGGATAAGCCTGCAATATACCAGACACACACACACACACACACACACACACACACGCACAGACACATAGGTCTTGAAATTTGTGTGTTCATGGAATATGCGGAGGTTAAAAAACCAGATTAACATAAATACGATGGTTTAAGAAAAGCAGATTTACACAAATATGAGCATAGTCCTTTTTTAGAATGATAGTTTCAAATGACCTGGAAAAAGAAAGCCAAGAAAAATCGGGTTTAAATCATTCAATGGCAATTAAATCAATGTATGGCAGGTGTCTCTGTAACAGGGCACATTTGATTATCTCAAAAGCTGTAAGAGGTTTTTAAATTTCTTGGATGTTTTTATTAGTAAGTAGTTAAATACAGCTTCTTATTAGGGGAATAAGCTCCCTCTTGTTTTTTTTTTTTTTTTTTTTTTTCAGAATTTTGAAACATTCCTTTATCCTTCTTGTTGGTGTGTTTTCCTTCTTTCTTTAATTCCCCTTCCAATCTATCCACTGGGCCCATCAGCCTTTGGAGGAATTGGTTTCTGAGCAGAGGAAGCCTCAGCTCTCAGAAAGCTCAGGCTCCCTCTGGCGCTCCTCTTGAATGCAGAGTAACTTCCCCTTGAGGCTGAGCTTCTGAGAAATCCCCCACGCTGTGGCCTTCACACCAGGAAGACCCTGGGAAAGTCCAATTAAAAAAGCTGAGGACATTCAGCAGACACCTGCTGTTCTCAAATAGTCAGCCCTACTGCTGTGGTAGGCAGAGGCCTGGAAGGGACCTGTGGGCATGTCATTTGTTTTGGTACATTTTCAAAGGTCTAGCTGGCTTCTCCTCATAAATAAATACTTTGATGAGTTAGTTAATTTAAAGTTCTATAAAATGAGTAGAATACTCTGAAATGAACTGTCAATATCTTCTAAGTTTTTTAACCTCAATTAAGCAATGTGTTTTAGTCCTGGATGAAGATACTTGATTTAACTGATTTGTATATGACTGTTTTTCCCCTAAATTCTGTTTTTCTTTCCCAAACTCTTAGATCATGTTCATTTTGTGATAGGGTAACTAAATGAATTAAGAAGAGAAGCTAGATGAGAGAACAGAATGGCAAATCTTGATGGTGACAGAGAATATGATCATTGCTTTCTTATAGAAGAATCGTCACATGAGTAAGAGAGTAGTTTTATTCTAGTTTAAGTGGCTGAAGCAAAAGTAGGGCCAAAGCGGGGAAACTGCAAAGAGAGAAGTTCGGCTCATGACGCTTTGCTTTTTTCAGTGGAAGGGGCTGCCTGTAAAGCAGTGAAATCCCTTTTATGCGAGGGTTGAATGGAATCACAAGGAGAATTTGTCGATGTTCCATTGTGTGAAAAGACATGGGACTAAATATGACTTTTAAGGATCTTCCTAACTTGAAGTCAGTGTGATTTCCAAAGAGTCTGAGCAGAGGTGACCAACCTAAATTTATTATTATTATTCTTTTGAGACAGGGTCTCACTGTCACCTAGGCTGTAGTGCCATGGCACTATCTCAGCTCATAGCAGCCTCGACTTCCCAGGCTCAAGTCATTCTCCCACCTCAGCAGCCCCACTCCACTGAGTAGCTGGGACTATAGGCTACCACACTGGGCTAATTTTTGTGTTTTTTTCAAGAGATGGGGGGGTCTCATTATGCTGCCCAGGCTGGTCTCAAACTCCTGGGCTCAAGCCATCCACCCGCCTCAGCCTTCCAAGGTGTTGGGAGTACAGGCCTGAGCCACTATACCCTAACCTAAATGTAATAATGTCTTTGGTTTTTGTTCATTATTTATTTTTTGCTTTTACAATTGTTTTTTTCTTAAAGCATAGAGGTTTCCTTCAGTGAAGAATATGCATTTCTTACTTCAGTTCTAAGTATTCTTATAAGTAATAACAAGAAAACTGCTCTGCAGTGACATCTTTATTAACATATCCTCCAAACACAGCTTCTTTCAGCATCTAATTCCTGTCCTCACATTTCTCTTCTCTTCACCCTGAACTCATTAGCATGCAAAACCGCACTTCACTCTCTGGGACCAAGCCTATCTTCAGCCAGAAAATGTCTCAGGGATTTTTCATCACTCAGGTATCTTCCCTCTAAATCAAATAAGTTTTAATAAACAGATTTATTTTGGCTTTATGTCCTCCATCTGAACACCTCTTTCAGTAGCTATCTCCCTTTTGGCCCTTTTTATGAAATACCCAGAAAATCAGCATAATACAAAACATCTAGCAATATTCAATCACTTGATTTTCTTCTGTTCAAAGGATCAGAATTCTCTTACCTTGCCTGTCCTTCCATCTAGACCCTGATAAGTGTTTGCAGTGCCTTCCACAGGAATATCTTACTTTACATATTGCAGAGCCTTTACTGCTGTCTGTTCCTCTGGGGTACCAACGTCTACTTGTTTCTATACTGTCTGAATCATGCCCTTTACCTGCCTGGGTGCATCTCTTCCCATCAACTATATTGGGGTCTGTCTCCTCTACAGCACTGTTTATGGTTACTGGTGAAGGAACATAGATGGTCTATCTACATTTATCCAAAAAGGATGAGCATAAAAAGCTCTGGGGTAAAAATTGGGGAAAATTGGTATAAGTCCTATGTATGACAGTAACTAGATGGATGACTTGGAAAAATATGTTTAAATTCTTTGAGTCTTAGTTTCCAATCTCCTCATGAGTAAGTAAAAATACTGTATATTTCTAAAGATAGTTGATTCAAGAGAAGTAAGACTAAAACAAGAGAAGAGATTTTACAAGCAAAAAATCTATTGAAATGCAAGGTAGTTTGATTATATTTTACTTTTAGCTGTCAAGCCTCAAGATCCTTCTTTCATATTCCAAAGCCCCTGAAGCTTTGGAATTGTCATACAGTAGCTGTATATTTATAAAGCATGGGTTTGTAATTAAGTTATAAGCAAAGAATCCAGACATGAAATACAATTGTTAAAATTATCATTTTAATTCTCCTAATTAGAGAATTCTTAAATATTTTATGAGTTTACAATATTAAAAACTGCTAAATACTTCATTTAGTTCTTCCAATTAACATAAAAGGTTCAAAGAGAATTGCATCAGTAATCATTGTGATTATTAATGCTTCGGGTACCAATAAACTATATGCACCTTCAGGTCTAAGTACTGGGCTTCACAGCAGTTCCGAAAATAATCCCTAGGTTATAATCATTATGTATGAAAGCAGACTAAAATGATTGATGGTGTAGTGTGGTGGTTAAATTTCAGTCTCTGTTGGGAGGCTGAGGTGGGCAAATTGCTTGAGCCCAAGAGTTCGAATCCAGCCTGAGCGACATGGTGAAACTCCATCACCAAAAAAGATACAAAAATTAACTAGGCGTGATGATGCATGTCTATATAGTCTCAGCTTCTCAGGAGACTGAGGTGGGAGTATCACTTGAGCTCAGGAGGCAGTGGTTTCAGTGAGCTGAGATCGCCCCACTGCACTTCAGAGAGATACCCTATCTCAAAAAAAAAAAAAAAAACAAAAAGTTTAAATCTCTGAAATAAGACTGAGTACAAATCCAGGTTTGCTTAAAATGCAGATTTACACAAATGTCCCTGCTCACTGATACTCCCTGTGTGACTTTGAGCAAGTTCCTTCCTGTCTCTGTTTCCTCATCTGAATAATGGGCAGAATAACACCACCTAGTTCATAGAGATACTGTGATAATCAAAAGCAATAGCACATATGAACTGCCAAGTAATGAATAGAACTCCATTAATGATTGCTACTACTATTGCATGTTTTATTGACACCTGAATAATTGGTCTTATAAGTTAAAATTGGAGCAAGTCTTTTCTTACGGCATCCAAAAAACATCTAACTATGTCCTTCCATTCGAGATCTTAGTTGGTTTTATTTTGATTCTCTTTTCAATGCCAGCATGGGTTCTCTAAAAGAGAACACTAGAAATACTCATAAAGCTTCTCCTATTTATCATTGACCCCAACAGAGAGGTCTCTATCAAAACCCATAGGACTGTCAAGCACTCATCTATTCTATTAGGTTTTTGCTCTTTTGAGTTACCTTTTTCTTGTCAAAAAGGTGACTTTTTATAGTTTAGATCATTCAAAGTAACTCTGTATTAGAGAAGGTCATGGCTTTTTTCACTGAATCTCACAATAAGACAATTTGAAGTACAAACAAGTGTGGAGTCTTTACTTGTATTGAACTGACACTTCAGGGGAAATGCTAAATGAACATTAAACCCTCTTCACCTTTCCCACTTCTCCGGTTCCAGAAAGCGACTGACGTGGAACTCTGTCATGATAAGCTCCACACTAGTTAGACAAACGCTTGGCAAGTGCACATCGATATTAATGCTGCCAGGTTTCATAATCAGTGTTTGGATTGTTGTTAAAATATTTTAATATTATAATTGGGTGGCTCCTGCTCCTTTGTCCAATAGCTTAATTTATCCTTCTGACAAGCCTTAATTTTATGAAATATTTTAGATTTGTGTCCAGTGTTTGAAGAGGTCCAGCTAAAACTGCAGGGCCTATGTCCACATAAATCAATTGCATACTGTTACTCAACTTGAACCTTTAATTATATCATTGAAATAATTATGCTACGCTGTTTCTATCTCCATTCTGTGGGTAATCTGCATTAAAAAAATACTGAAAGAATAACCCAGTAATCTCTAAGATCTTATCTAATTTTGATAATTGTATAATTTTAAGTACATCTTTCTATCCTAACTGAATATTCAGACATAAGAGCTAGAAAGAAGGGATGTGGAGACTGTTAATGAGTCTGACCCCCAGAAATAAAAGACACCATTGGAAACTTCTATGAACTAAATTAAAAAAGAAAAAAAGAGTTAGAAAATAAGAGATTCAAACAATATGTCTGGCCCCATTTGCTTTACGTAACAGATCAGGGACAATGACTGTGACATCTTCATGAGTTTCTTGAGTTTATAATTTTTAACATTCCCAATATTAGTCCATGATTCTGGTTAGAAGACCTATCAGTACTTTGAAGTAATTATCATGTAAGCTTTCAAAAGGAAAAGACCTGTGTGGTGGTTTATGGCATGTTATGAGCTGGAACCTGTGACAAAATATGCAGGAGATTGTGTCTGTTGTGCTGTGAATTCGAGAGAAAGAAGGCTCCACAGCCTATGGCAAATCTGTGGAAAAAGAAGTCAGCCTGGTTCATGGTTTAGTTCCTTTAAGAATTTACTCCCAGCCCAGTGTGGTGGCTCACGCCTGTAATCCCAGCACACTGGGAAGCCAAGGCAGACGGATCCCCTGAGGTCAGGAGTCTGAGACCAGCCTGGCCAACATGGAGAAAACCGTCTCTACTAAAATAGCTTCTGTCAGTATAATGAAAGGAATTTCCTATGGGAAATTAAGAGAAGTTAGAAAAGTAGAACCATCAAGATTGTTAATACAGACATTTATGGTTTACAGAATTTCAAATCTACATGTAGTAACTGTCTTCCACTGCCATATAATGAAAATAAATTTCTTTGGTGTACATTATTTGGAAGTCTATTAACGTTCTTGCTGAAAAAATGATTTGATTAAAAAATAATAATGCTCATCTTTGTGCTTGATAAAGTGTACCTTATAGGGCAAATGGGAAATATTTGCATTTCTAATAGCTGGGCTGGGTGCAGTGGTTCATGCCTGAAATTCTAGCACTTTGGGAGGCCAAGGTGGGTGAATCACATGAGCCTAGGAATTCAAAACCAGCTTGGCCAACTTGGTGAAACCCCATCTCTACTGAAAATACAAAAATCAGCCAGGCATGGTGGTGCATTCCTGTAATCCCAGCTACTCAGGAGGCTGAGGCAGGAGAATCACTTGAACATGGGAAGCAGAGGTTGTAGTGAGCCATGATCTCAAGCTGAGGTGGGAGGATCGCTTGAGCCCAGGAGGCTCCAGCCTGGGTGACAGAGTGAGACCTTGTGTCAAAACAAAACAAACAAAAAATAAAACAAAACAAAAAGCTGGATATAAGCTAACTGTTGAAATGAGATATATGAAAGGCAAATGACAATTCTAGAAAATATACATTAAATACTTAATGAATAGTACAGGCAATTTCTTCACAACAGGTAGAAGTCACAAAGCTGAATAAATTGATGGTTTATTAATGAGGCATTCCAAGCAGGAAATATGAAATGAGCAACATATGAAGACATGAATCAACATAGCATGCTTGCATGATACACACAGATCAATTTGGTTAGAGTAATGGTTTCTATTGGATGGTGCAGAAGATACATCTAGAAACATAAATCAGGAATAAACTGCAGTAGAACTGGAATACCACCACTTTACACTTGAGTTCTAAGAAGGTAGATGATACGTGCACAGAATATATTGGGAAAATCAATTTGGCAGACTCTGCCAAAAACTCTAAGTCCTCTGAGTCTGCATTTCTTGCAAAACAGTTCTGGTCTAATTATTTTTACTTTATATCATCAATGGTATCTTTCCTACTTTATTAATAATTAAGTCCTCAACACATGGAAAACCTCCTTGCAACAGGACTTTGTTTCAGAATATCATGCAAGAATTATAATTAGAAAATAATATATTAGTAGTAGTAATTGCCATTTACTCTTGAGAAGATCAAATGCAGAAAGACTAGCCATATGTGATTAAGTGGTTACTAGATGCTCTAAAGTTGCATTAAATGTCACAATATGAAAAAAGCAGCAGGAAATAGTATGTTATCAAAATCAGTTACTAATATAGCACCTAAAGACGAGAAAGGATTTTGTTTTGGAGATTGATAAGGAGGGTATACTGAATGAAGCTATGCTGCCTATGTAAAGTGTTTAATATCTCTCTCCTAACTTTAAAGAATGAAAACATAAACTTAAATTGTCAAAAAAGGTGTTTTGCTTGAAATGCTACAAACCAACGCTCTCTTTATTTTATAACGGGAGTCTGTGTTTTGTGTGTTTCCCATTGGTTTCCTCAGACTCAGATTAGTCCTAAAGAAGGGTGGCAGGTGTACAGCTCAGCTCAGGATCCTGATGGGCGGTGCATTTGCACAGTTGTTGCTCCGGAACAAAACCTGTGTTCCCGGGATGCCAAAAGCAGGCAACTTCGCCAACTATTGGAAAAGGTACGTGTCCTGTGTCCCCATGCATATTTTAGTAAAATCAACCATTCTTTGAAAAGGAGATATGGTACAGCTGGTAATAGTGAAGAGGATTATTTTGATTTTTGTTCCCCTTCTCAAATAAGCTTTTTTCTGATCCTTGAAAGGGCTACCTCAAGCTTTCCTTGTCCTATTTCTATGAATTTTTAATTTTTCTAACCTTGACACTTTAAGACTGGCTCTCTACCATATATCTTACTCTCTAGTTGGTCTCTCATTAAGGAACAACAACAAAAAAAGCATCTTATTCTGATGCCAGAAATTCAGTCTCGACTCTCAGGATCACACTAGACTCTTGGAGTTCATATTTTTGGATCCCATAACAACCTTGCAAGAAAGTTAAAATAATTACATGCAACATGCAAGCTATCTGGACAGATAATGAATAATTCCAAGTGTTTATCATCATTCTCCAAGTCATTCCTTTTAACATGAAGCTCTTCAATTTCATTCAATAACATTCTTTCCACAATTTACGTAATATGGATCCATAACAATCAAATGCAGAATGTTTTGGATTTATTCTCTTTTACAGATAAATGTGAGCTCATGAAAAGTTAGTTGGGAGGGAGGAAAACCAATGAATGGTTCTGTCCATTTTTCTCACTCAGACTTTCACTGTGCTGGGCTCTGAGACAGCTGGAGGTGGCCAAATTATGGAAAGATGACGTGTTTGAATTTTATATGTCATCAGGAAGAATAAAATAAATTAGGTAGTATGTGTTTTAGAGGACACCATGCTTAACAATTCACTCTGTCTGATGTCATTTTTATGATCTACCCACATATTTATGGCATTGAATAGAAACTTTTTAACAAAAAATAAAGAGAAGCTAGAAAAATGAAATCATCAAGTGCTTTAATAGATACTCATCCTTTACATAATTTCAGATCGCCATGGTGACTTTCTTCCACTGCGAAATACCGAAAATAAGTTGCCTTTGTGTATATTATTTGCAAGTATATTGATGCTCTAAGATTTTAAGATTTTTTTCATGTGTTTATACAAAGGTTAGTGTGTTTCTCCTTCCCCTCTTCTTGAAGTTATCATCATCTATTGGCTCTTTCTTCTTAAGCCTCCTTTTATAGTAAGATCCCATCCTTTTGGCTCCCTCAATATCTGTCATCCGACAGGAGTATATGTCATTTTCATTCAGAATAATGACTCCAGCTAACATGTATCTAAACTCTTAGAAACCATGACAGAGCTGGGTAATCCCAGCACTTTGGGAGGCCAAGGCAGGTGGATCACCTGAGGTCAGGAGTTTGCAAACAGCCTGACCAACATGGCAAAACCCAGTCTCTACTAAAAATGCAAAAGTTAACTGGGTATTGTGGTGAGCACCTGTAATCCCAGCTACTCAGGAGGCTGAGGCAAGAGAATCGCTTGAACCCGGGAGGCGGAGGTTGCGGTGAGCTGAGAACACTCCACTGCACTCCAGCCTAGGTGACAGAATGAGAATTATTATTATTCTTGGGTTTTATTTTCCAATGTTGATTTTTTTATTTATATAAAAACTCAAACATATAAGTTAATTGTGTTTGTTTACCAGGGAAATTATTTACATTAGAAAAAAGATCTAATCTTTTACATCCAATTTTGCTTTTCTGTTAAATTGTATTTCCCTTCAATTAATCAACATTCTTCACCAATCTTCTTTTCTACCCAGAAATACCTGTTTTTCCACATGAATTAAGGTGAAGCATTTTCTTAGACACCATACTTTATCTTCTGTGTTGCTGTTTTTCAGTACAACATTACATACACCTACACATAGATTCAAACATGTCTTCAAATATCAGTTGAAAAAATTCAAATAAAGTATAAATGTCAGAGGTGGATAATTCCATTTACAGGTTCAAAGTGAAGTGTCTTTCAGGGCTATGACAAATTTGGGAATTAGTAAAAGATGAATAAAGCGAAAATATATGAAAGTGTTTCATTGGTTGGATGAAAACAATATAGAAATTAATATGACCACTCCATCCATCCAATGTGTAATTTGTCTGAATGTTTTAAAGAAATACTAGAACATCATGCCTTTAAAAATTTATTAATACATAAATGACAAAAAAACACAAATAAAATTTATTAACAAAATTGAAGTTACTACAAGGTAGATGTATTAAATTTACCATATGGTAGTTTCAGGGCAATGGAGGAATCCTAAATTGTGTGCACTCTTTTACAGTGGCCTGGAGGAGATTAGGTAGCACTGATTTGCTGCACCGATCCAGAGGAGAAAAGACATCTGAGACATCATGGTATTTTAGACTAATCAGTCCCTGGCTGCCCTCTCTATAGTTTCACATGTATCCAAGACACCAAAGGGAGAACAAGAGCATGACCTCTAAGCGCCTCCTTCACTTTTAACCAAAAAGATCGATTTAGTTGTATATAAGGGAATATTGTTAACAAAAACAATATTTACAACAACAGTTCCCATGAGTAGTATATTTTATATTTTGTATCCACTTCTTTCAATCCTTATAAATGGGGTGGTTATCTAAATTTACATAAAAGAAAACTGGTTGTCCAGTGTCACTCAGTCAGTAAGCTGTGGGCTGTAACATCCATCTGCATCTTCTCAATGCTATACCAGTGTCACACAGAATGCCACAGGTATATCCACACTATTTAAGTGATACTCTGTTAAACATTTTTAACAAGTATTTGTATTATTGAATATTAGAAAAAATATAATTGGTTTCACAGTATTTCCATGTCTTAGTATGCCAAAACTAAAATTGCTCACCTAAAAAAGTATATGTTTGTTAACTATATAACTTTCCTGTACAGTTAAAGATGTGTTGTATTATCTAAGTCAGTATTTCCTAAAGTATGGTTCTTTTGAATATGATACTGCCAACATCCTCACCAATAAAATCAGTTTAAGAAACACTGTACATGATACTTCATTCTTGAAGATTTTTAATACACAGTTTACTACTAAAGGTTTTGTTGAGTCCCACAGTCAGGAAATCTGTTTATATGTGTTAAACTCAAGTTATTCAAACATATTTAATCAATAAACTTTTCTTTTTCAAGTCCCACCTCACTAATTATGAGAGTGAAAATCTAAGTTAATTTGTGTTTAAGTTCAAAGAAGCCCCAGATATTTTATTTATATAAAGAACAAGAATAAATAAAGATTCCAAAAGAATTATTTAAGAAAGGGGACAATGAGCTTGTCAAACTATACAGAGAGAGCCTAAGCACAGAAACACCCATGGAAAGGTGAATCACAGAACTGCAGAGACAAGCCGACAAAAAGCGGGAACACAGCAGACAGGTCTCCTTTCCTACACAAGTCATCATGTGTATCCAGTCTCCTGTATCATCAGGAAACTGATGCTCCATGGGCCTCCATAGCCATTGGGAAACTAAACAATCCTAGGTACAGCCAGCAGGAGATGCTTAAGACAACCTGGAGCCAAATGCTGCCCTATTAGACAACTCTATCTCTAGCCATTACCCCAAATGTACCTCTTCTAATTACACATGATTCTGCAATATAGGTCACAATCAAATCTCAGCAAAAATTCTCTCAGTGCAATTTCCCATAACACAAATGAAGTTAAAAATTTACTTTATAGGGCGAGTCAGAGGCAAAAATAAAGACAGCCTATTTTAACTTTATCCAGAATACCTTATCTTGCCCATCATTTTCTAATTATATGGACTTGGTCCAGGTACATAGAATTATTAGCAGGATATCAGTTATACTAATGATAGATGTCTTCACAGACAAATGCTGTATTTAAATAGGTAGACAGTTTTTTTTAATGCAAATGACTTTTCCGTATTCATGCTCAACCACAAATGAAGTTAGAAAATTATGTTGAAAGCATTGCTTTTATCCACAGTGGCGTTATCATGCTTTCAATGTTGTCTTAGTAATTTTGTGCTGCACTAAATATTTAAAAAATTAAAAACAAAGCTTTCTGAATATAAAACTTTTAGTAAATTAAGAAATATTTATAGTCCTGAAATGCTGTTGCCTAACCAGAGACAGGAGGGGGAAGACTCTTCTTAAAATTCTAATTACTTATTATTACTACTACAAACTCAAGATAACTTTACTCAATAAATATTTATCGAACACTTATTCTGTGCCTGGTTCTGTGTAAAGTCTTGGAAATGGAAGATACGAGTAAGTCACAGCTTGTAACCTCATGGAGCTCACAGAGGGAGAGCCACTTCCCTGCCCCTACCCCCGACACCCACATAACACAATTAGTTTTAAGATAAGCCAGACTGTAATATGTCCTAAAAGGACAGCATTCAAACAGGGCAAGATGATGGATCAAGACAACATAGGGAACAGAAAAGGGTGAAAAAAGGCAAAGAACTGAGGCAGACCAAGGCAGTATTCATTGCCTTTTACCAATATTATAGTTCCAAGGACTGTATCAACTATGGGACCTTTACAGCATCTGGTCCACTAAGCATTGTGACTTTATCTGATTACAGAAATTTATGCCTGAACAAGTCATCCCTTTGTAATTCACATTTTTTCCACGAAAATAACTTTTTCTGATTATATGTATGTACATGTATGTGTATTTGATTTAGAATAAACAGATTGGCTGGTCTCAGTGGCTCATGCCTGTAATCCCACCACTTTGGGAGGCCAAGATGGATGGATCACCTGAGGTCAGGAGTTCGAGACCAGCCTGACCAATATGGTGAAACCACGTCTCTACTAAAAATTACAACAATTAGCCAGGCGTGGTGGCAAGCGACTGTAGTCCCAGCTACTCAGGAGGCTGAGACAGGAGAACTGCTTGAACCCAGGAGGCAGAGGTTGTGGTGAGCCAAGATCGCACCACAGCACTCCAGCCTGGGTGACAGAGTGAGACAAAAAAAGATCAAATTATGTAAAGATCTTTACATTTGCTTTTCTCATTGAAATCTTCCCATGTTGAGCAGTACTTCTCAAACTTTGATAGGCATAGGAATCACCTGGGAATCTTGATAAAATGCAGATTTTGATTCAGTAGTTCTGGATGAACATTTCTGAGATTTTGCATTTCTGACAAACTCCTAGGTGATACCAAAGTTGTTGCTTTGAGTACTAACAGTACAGAGATTATCTTATTCTTTATAATGGATCATTCATACTCTATTTCTCTAATTATTTAACAGCTTCCCATTATTAGTGGCTTTCACTTTGTTTTCAGTTTTTTGCTGCCACAGCAATTAGACCAGTCATTTTTTTCCTCTCATTTCTGCATATTTTATAGGTTACCTCTTTTTTACTTCTAAATAGCCCAGGGTTCAGCGAACCTGGGATGGTGCTATTGGCTTAAAATGTGTTTAACACCTGTCTACAAAGCACTTGATACAGTTACCATTTTCTGGGTCCCTTAAACACTATGCTGCTGAATTTATGCAGTGTTCCAGCACTGCTATAACCTGCCTTGGTCAATTTCATCTCTCCCCGGGACTACTTTAGACACATTAAGAACTTATTGTACTAGAATGAATGCATTCTAGTCCTCTAGGACACTTCACTACCATCCGTAATTGCTAAACATTCTAGATATTTAAGAAGTCAGAATTAGTACTTACTGAAACAACTTATTTTGACATTTAACATGTTGGGGTATTTTAAGCTTACAAACCCTTAAAATGAAAAACCTATTTTTAAAGCTTATTTTTCTAATGTATTAAACTCATTTATATTCAGTCAGTTCTAATGCTGGAATGCCCATTTTTTTAATTTCCTGTTTAGGTATAATTTTCTCTTGCTGAATTCTTTAAATGTTTATCATGAAGAATTGTTCTTCTGAAAATATGTCATATGGGAATGCAATTATGAATTTGGCACTTCTAGTTTTTATATTAATGGCATTTTTGCCGTTTCTTAGTGATTGCACAAACCTGCAAATGGATAATAATTACAGACAATATTCTTGTTTAATAGGTTCAGAACATGTCCCAGTCTATTGAGGTCTTGAACTTGAGAACTCAGAGAGATTTCCAATATGTTTTAAAAATGGAAACCCAAATGAAAGGGCTGAAGGCAAAGTTTCGGCAGATTGAAGATGATCGAAAGACACTTATGACCAAGCATTTTCAGGTAGGTTTGACTTCTGCAATCTTGTCAATCCAAATCAGACCCTAAGTAGGATGGTCAGCAGTGGAGCAGTCAGCTGGAAATGACCGTTCATTGGCCCATATAGGCAAGGCAAAAGACTCATGGAAGATTTCAGTCATCTCTCCACTGAAACTGACCATTAGCAGCTGACAGGAAGACAGAGAAGGCTTGCTATGAAAAAAGCCTCATCCTTGTAGAGTTTGGTGTATTTTCTGAAACAAAGGGAAACCCCAAGGAAAAGTAATAATTAAATTATAAATATTTCTCTAATGGTTTCATGCCCTGCTAATATGAAGAAAGATGTAGACAACATAAATTTTTAAAAGAAATAACTATGCCATAAATATGAGCATATAGAGAGAGTTGCTTTATACTTTATACAAATCAAGTCTCTTTCTAGATTTTAAGTGTTTTATTGGCAATTATTTAAAAATACTGAAAGTGGAGAAATAAATTATGCTATGTGGACATTTGTTAACTATGTATGAAAGAGTTACGAATTTTAAGGAAAAACTCTTGGTCTGATAATGCAGTTTGAGCTTCTGTTAAAAGTAAATCATTTGCTTTTCCAAGGCACAGCCCATAATTCATAAAACACACTGTGGTTGCCCACTTAACAGCCTCTGTTTTTCTTGCCAATTAGGAAGTGAGATTCACTGCTGATGTTGAGGGAGTGGATCCGAATTCAAGCCCTTGGACAAGGAAAGGAGCGCTTCCTGCACCTAATGGTGGCAGGTGGAGAGCTAGCGAGGAACATGTAGCAGAGTCTCTGCATAACACATTTTAATGTGGCAGAAAGTTTCATGGTTTTGTAATTTTCTTCAGTGGTACTCAAGAGACTGAGTAGAGAGGTATGGAAGAGAATTATACCCTGAACTGGCTTTAAAGCTTTACCAAGAAGGTCATAACAGAAGCAAAAGAGGGAAAGTTGAGGATATTGAAACGAGAGGGAATGGAAGTGATTAATCATGAGGTTTAACTTGAAGGAGAAGTAAACAAAGCCAGCAGGTTAAGATATTAGGAGAGATTAGAGCAAGACTTAGAAGATAAAATAATAAGTTTAAAGATTATTGAAAATGAAAGTATGAGTGAAATGGATAAATAGGAAACTTATGGATAAATGTAAACACAGAAGTATATGAGGTTGAAGAGCAAAAGGATTAATTTTAGGCAGTATTTATTGAGCCCATACCACACACAAAGTATGGCTGGCCCCTCTGCTGGATGTATTATACGTAATCTCTATTCTGTGAAAGACAACTCACACACAGGTGAATTGATAGTGAGTAGAGGCATAAACATTACTTAAGAGCACAAAGGGAAGAGCAATTAATTTTGTTTTAAACAGGAGAAGAATTACAGGAAAGCAGCTTGGGACTAGTGACCCTACCCCTCCACTGCTAAGTTATAGGAGGTCGAGAAAACCAAAAGATTTTCTGTGTCAATATTCAATGCTCAGAGTTAGAGTGTAGACGGTAAAGTAAAACAAATGTGAACCTGATGTTGAGGTCATCGGCAAAGTAGAAAATAGTAAGCTGGCATTTAGTTGTGGGAAGAGCATTCCTAGAAGGAACTAACTAGGAGGAGAGGGGCTCAGATTGCTTGGTGCAGATGGACAATGCAGTGAGAATTCTGCAAAGACCAAGGACAGCTTGAGAGTGTCAGGGTTGACAGGGCTGGGTAATGCGTAATGAAGTATGTGCATCTTTGGGAACTTTTGAGAGAAGACAGAAAACAAAGAAACAAAAAAAGATACAAAACTGAGATAAACCCAAAGAAATAATGTGCCTAGTCTATAAATTTCCTAGCAGCAAATTAGCCAAGCTACTAATAAGAGAACATTTTACAGGCCACAGCACCATGTGACATAATGGTTTGGATTTTCCTAGTTCATGTAATCCAAGTATATGCTGAAGTTATCAGTCAAAATTCAAATAACAGTAATGATTACAACAATAGCTATTTTTGGAACAATTATACATATTCAGGGCACACTTCCGAGCACTTTCAGTATATGAACTGTATAATCCTCACAACAATCTTGTAACTCAGGCACTATTTTCATATCCAGTTTAAAGATAAAGAAACTGATGCACATGGAGTGTATTTGTCCATTCTTACACTGCTATAAAAATCTGCCCTGAGACTGGGTAATGTGTGAAAGAAAGAGGTTTAATTGACTTACAGTTCTGCATGGCTGGGGAAGCCTCAGGAAACTTACAATTCTGGCAGAAGGGGAAGCAGGCACTTTCTTCACAAGGCGGTAGGCTAGAGAGAGAGACAGAGAGTATGAATGCAGAAATACCACACCTTAAAAGCATCAGCTTTCATGAGAGCTCAGTATCAAAAGAGCATGAAAGAAACAGCCCCCACGATCAAATTGCCTTTCACCCAGTTCCTTCCCTGACATGTGGGAATTACAATTTGGGATGAGATTTAGGAGGGGACACAGAGTCAAATCATATCAAAGAGGTTGAGTACTTTATCCAGAGACATATATCTAATATGCATGTGAACCAAGATTGAAACTCACAAAATCCAACTCCAGACCTATACCTTCTAATAGTAATGCTGCATTGCTTCTCTAAGTAGACTTTGGGTCTCTGAATTACAAATAATAATAATTATGTGCTCAACATATATTCGTGGAATTTATTTATTTGTTGCATCCTACCATGAGTTGGATTTTGCTCTCAGTGCTGCTACTATACTGGAAAAGAGGAAATGGGACATTCCAACGTAAATTCAATATTGAAGAACACTTTAAAAAATCTTCTTGATATGCAATTTCCATCTTATCAAGAACACTAAGTAAGTTTTGTTTTCTACTCTCTTTTGGATAGAAAGCTTATGGCAAGTACTATACTTGAGATTGTCATTCTTATATGAAGGGATTGATGTTGGCTCTACTCTAGCTGAGAACTTGGCTGTGAAAGCAACATAGTAGAAAGTGAAATTCTAGAGGAGATTAGCAAACAAAGATCTATGCTACTCTACTTTAACCTTTTCAGTATTTGATTTGAGCAATGGGTTTTCTAATGCTCTCATACAAGTTTCAAGAGTTTCACAATTGATTGCCAATAATCGAATTATGAATGTTGAAAAGATTAAAGAATATAAATACCTAGTTTTGAATTGAGGGAGAAAAAAGCTACCAATATTTGATATCGCATTGCTTGCTATTAAATATGCCCATGGTAGAATGTAAAACCTTTCATTGTAATGGTTGTTATAATGTGCAGAAAATGATACTACCAGAAATATTCTCATTAAAATCCTAATGAAACGATTGTGTCTTCCTTTAGGGATGCCACAAGATACTCTAACTAATAAGTCTATTTCCAAATGAGCTGACAAAATGAGCAAAGCTCTGCAATTCTGCCTTTTGAATGTGATATTTACGAATCTTTCTCATTATTAAGTCTCTTCTTAGCCTCCCACTCAATATGTACATGTGAACAAATTCAAAGATTCTGAACTTACAGAGGAAGCTGGAAATTTCCCCACAAGAAACTCAAGCCCATAAATCAGGGCAGCAATTGGGAGTTCCTGCTATTTTAATGCATTTATAGTAATAACGTCTCCTGAATGTAATTTTAAAAATGCAATTTTCAGTTCCTTAAATTAGTGAGTGTACAGTATGATTTCTGACAGCACCTATGTATTATTCTCAAATAATCATGAGAGGGACAACTCTTTCCACAAATGATATTATTTCCCATAAATTCACAATATGGAATCAAACTGCTGAAATAAATATATATATATATATTTATATTTGACCATGCCTATTGAAATATATAACACACACACACACACAAAGTATATCACACGAAGTGTGTGTGTATGTGTTTGTCTGATAAAAATCAATGCTTCAGTTTCAAACAACTCTGTGTAACTGGCTCATAAACTATGCACCTTGGTTCTTAAAGAGTTAATTCACTACAGGGGCAAGCGATTCTGCCTTACATAATGACTTCTAAAGTATCTATGTTAAGATAAATGGAGTCGAAGTATAGGTAATAATTCAAAACAGGAAACAGTAGCATACATTTCGTTGAGCCTTGGGAAGCTTCACATGATTTATTATGCTTACTGAACTTACCTTCATAATGAAGTTGTTTTAAAATGGATATTAAAAAGATCTAGGAATACCTGAGAACAAAGGAAAAAAAAATTGGCAGATGGCCATGATGGGAAAATTCTACGTGTCAGAAAAAAGCTGATCCAGAATCCAAAATTGTCTGTATGTTCCCCATAACATGGATACTTGATAGGTGAGTGATTAGACTCAACTGAGCAATTAGGGTATTTGACCTATTTCCAGTCACTTTATTCAAACTGAATTCATAATTAGAAGATGGATTCTGCTTATATTTCCTAACTAGATAATGCATTGTTCCCTATATAAAATTTTAGCAGAAAATGAGATAGTATATAACCCATAGTTTCTACCATAGGAAGTTTTTCTAATTATGATAAGGCTACATTTGTTACAGAAAAGTAAGCATTTAAACAAAGGGTTTTGTATGGAAAAGCTGAAATAAATGGACTTACTACTAATAATCACATGGCCACTTAAATTTTCACAAAATACTTAAATTCAACCAAAAATCAATAAGGAATTTTGAAGCTGTTTTAATAATTTCCTTTAGTATCATAATGAAAAGAACAGAGCAGCGTGATCTGTTTTAAATGGCTCTCAGAAACAATAGGCTGCTTTTCACAGGAGTTGAAAGAGAAAATGGATGAGCTCCTGCCCTTGATCCCCGTGCTGGAACAGTATAAAACAGATGCTAAGTTAATCACCCAGTTCAAGGAGGAAATCCGGAATCTGTCTGCCGTCCTCACTGGAATTCAGGAGGAAATTGGTGCCTATGACTATGAGGAACTACATCAAAGAGTGCTGAGCTTGGAAACCAGACTTCGTGACTGCATGAAAAAACTAAGTGAGTATGACAATTTCATATGTCTAAGTTACATTTTTATGTAGTTTCAAGGAAAATTGGGTTTTTACGTTTTATAAAGAGTCATAAAATATCTAATTGTAAGAAATCAGAGCCTAAGTGTGAAGTGTCCCCTAATGACTTAAGCATGTCTAGGTACTCTGAAGACCAATGGTTTCTTGATTTTTAGAGCACTGTGTTACCATTTGGTGGCTTCACATAATAGTCTGGCAAATATAGTCAACTCTACACTAGTCAATAGAGTTGACTGTATTTATACAATATATCTAATTGTAAGAAATCAATATATCTAATTCTAAGTGTGAAGTGTCCCCTAATGACTTAAGCGTGTCTAGGTATTCTGTGCTAGACCAATGGTTTCTTGATTTTTAGAGCACTGTGTTACCATTTGGTGGCTTTACATAAGTAGTCTGGCAAATACAGTCAACTCTATTGACTACACTAGTGGACATACATTTTGTTTTCCAATATGTGATTATCAGTCATTGCTTGGCCAGGGGAAATAGAAGCCTTTGTTGCTGCTGTTGTTGTCGTTAGTGGGGAAATTTAGAGACTAAGGAAAAGTAAGTTACCCTGGAACCAAATGTTAAACAGCAATTATTAAAGCCAATGGAAGCAGGTCCTCCAATTTATAGCACTGTCATCAACTGCTCCAATCTACTGAAGAAATGAAAAGGAGGAGCTACTTAAAGGTACTCGCCACTATGTAAGGAGTCAAGTGTGTGGCCTGGGTCATGGGCTCTAGTTCTTGCCTCCTAAAATGTGTGGTCCAACCTGGTCTGAGTTACAAACTCTTTCATGGCATCCATGAGCCAAATTATTCAGTCGAAGTCAACATGGGACTAGTCTGCAAGTTGAATGTAAAATAAACAAGTAGGCATGAATTGAATAGGAGGAGTGGTAAGTTTATTCAGGATCAGTATTTTAGTTACAGGCATGAGGTGACATGACAAGGAGAGCAACTCCATACCTATGGAAAGTGTTCTCTCAAGATAAATAAAACCTTTTGTGGAATAGAATAACTGGGAAGAGGAGTAAAGCATTAAAAAGAATGATTATTTCTAGTAAAGAAAACTTCAGTGAACAAATGTAAACATTTAAAATACAATTTGAGTGGCTTACAAGAACATTTTAAAGACTGTTTTACAAATATGCTTCATGTGATAAAAAGAGATCCAAAATGCAAAATGTTACATTCAGTTATCACAGCCTCAAAATAGTGTGGGATATTGCTACATCACAGGCTCCACTGTCATCATACCAGGATTTCTAAGAGAATCCAACAAAGTGAATCACAAGGAAATAAGGTAAACCTGAAGGCCTAAACACATGTCCAAGATCCTCAGCTCCTTACTCCTCATCAAACGCAGTCTACACTGTTTCATCTACAGTTTGTCTCCTAACAATCAACTATGTGTAATAGATCCTGTGACTCCAGTTTTCCTTCCTCTCTCATGCACATTATTTACCAAGGGATTTTCTAAAGTATAAATATGAAATTATTTTGAGCTTCTTAAAATCTCCTGTGGATTCCTTATGTCATAGGATATGGTCCATGGCTTACGTGACCCTTCATGTGTGGACCCTTCTGCTTCTCCAGGCTTAGGTTTTGCCATTTCTCTCCTCACACACTAAGTCCCAGTCATGTGTGCCTTCCACTGTCTTACTATAGAGCTGTTATAAGATGCTGTTTGTTCCTGCTCCTGAAACACTCCTTCCCCTATGTACCCTCCCTTCATCAACACACTTTTACCTGCCACATGTGATAAACTATTCATTCGTCAGGTCTCAGTTTAAATGTTGTGTCTTGCTGGAATCATTCATTGCCCTCCCAGACTAGGCTGGTGTCCTTGACAGACACTTCCAAACCCTGATATTTCACTAGTGATTGGACTTCTCTTGTTTCTTTATCATTGCATGTGTAATAGAATGTGTCTTGCTAGACTTTTTTTCCGAGGACAAGAGAACAATGTGTATCATGTTCACTCTACGTGTTGGACCTTCCAATGCCCAGAAAATTGCCTGGCTAAGAAAAGACACTCAATAAATATTTGGTGAATAAATTTACTCTATAAGGAATCAGAGGAATAATTTCTATTATTATCATTTCAAGTAGTGTTACCCATTTCAAGTAGCAGAGAATGATCTGTTTTACTTGTAATAAGAAATGCATCTTTTTAGTCACATCCTATTTGAGTCAAAATGGCAGGGCGTGATGAGACTAAGCAAGGGAAAAGTTATTTATTTAACATAGCACTTAAATAATTTTTTAATGTGCTCTGCTTTTATAGTTCAAGTAGTACAGTTTATGGCTAATATACAATAGGTAAACATTACTTACATGAGGAAATTCTGCTGTTACATTTGATTTTTTTTATATTAAGAAATATCTTTAGTTCAATGCTCATATTAGTGATAGGGCTTGCCAGACGGTGTCTCCCCCAAATAAGATAAGAAGTAAATCTCAAATGAAGAATTACCCAGTGTCCTCAATATCCACATTACTTAGGGGGTTACAAAGAAATATCCCGATGCATTTTTCATTAGCTCATAAAACATCTGGTTAAAGATTTTCTGCAAGAGACAGTCTGTAGGATTTGTCTGGGTAGGGCTTTGACTTACTTTTGAGGAGGAGGCCCATTTGTTATAGAGAAACCATTCCAGACCCTGAGAATCAGTTCACTGTTTTATTCCTAGCATATCGCAATCAACCCAAGCCCACAGGCATTGCATGTAGTGAGCCAGCATCTGCTAAGTAAAAATGCACTCTACTGAAGCAAGGACAGGCAATAGGATGATTCTAGTTAGTAAACCCCTTGAAACTTAAAGTATGTCAGTTATGTTTTTGAGTGAATAATACAGAAAACTCCCGGATTTGTTCAATTTTAGAAATGAGCTTTCCTTCTACAGGTATTCTGTCTGCTTTACTAGATGGAAATAATCTGTACTGCAGTTGGGTAGTTCTATATTTTCCCCAGCTCTTTTTTAATCCCATTTGTTTGTTTTTTCTCACCCACATATAGCATCTTCCAATATTGAAAATGATATTTTGGACCAGGAGGGTTAATATTAGTAGACCATATTCATCCTTTTTATTCTTCCTACCGAACTTTGCATAATATTTGTATAGTGTCCTTATGCTTAGGACTTGATTCTTAATATTTGCAACATCATGGATCTTTTCAATTAATTTTCTCCAGTGGACCACAATGTTAGAAATAATTCGATTGACAAATAAACTGCATTAGTTAATCAATATTTATTTTATTTTAGCTAATCTAAAATAAAACTTGGCAACTAATATAAATATCAAACAGCAATAAAATCGGTACTCAACTTTCTTATTTAATGAGATGGTTGCTGCATAAGTTAATTGAGATGACTCTATAAAATACTTAAAATAGTTCCTATGTTTCACAAATGCTTGCGTAGATTATTAGCAACCCTCAGCTTCTTATTCACCTAGTAGAGAGGCCATTGCCACCAACAATGAATCTAACTCTTTCGTGCTTTTTATCTCAAGAACTGGGTAGATTTTACTATCCCATCACATTTAAGTCAATTGACCACTTATTGAGCATCTCCTGAGGAAAAAGGATATTTTATCAACTGGATCACAGCCCTTAATTACAATGTAGAAAACGTCCAGGCAGAGCCATACAGTCCTAACACAGTGAAATATAAAGCAACATGGTCGCTGAAAAAATAAATAAATGAATCCTCATATTTTCTATATTTTAAAAGAGACACTCTATTTGAAAGAAGCTGTCTGGTAGTATATATTATATATATTGCATAAATGTATGTATGTATATACACAACTGCAGAAGAAATCAAACATATAACTGAGTTTATCAGTAGGTTATACTTTGATTAACACTCAATTTAGTATTTACCTTTCCTGGCAATTGGTACGGTTTGGATCAATTCATCTCTGAGAACCCTTTAACTCCAAGTCTAATATTATCTCATAAGTGTCCGATTATCCATATATCAGAATGCATAGACTTCAGGAAGAAAACTGATGTTAATTTCAGGACCATTAACAGAAGGGTAGAGAAAAAAAACATATCAGGGGTTCAATTGCTCCAAAAGGGTCTATAATACAGTTGCTATTGTGCTCAGATCTAGAGTGGGACATTGGATAATTATAGAATCAGCAATGTAGTAACAAGAGCAAGAAGACTTATTCATCAATGGCATCTTCACTCTACACAAATGCTTCTCAACCCAAATGGCCAATTAGTGGAGGGTAAAAATGGATTAGAGAGAAACAATAAAATTACAACAATGATGAATGTGTTTTCCCTCACTTTTTCAGGGGATTTGCTTTTAAATAAATGTCACAGGGTATATCACATGAATTTTAAGATGCTAAAAAGCAAGCTAGTCTCATTGCCTGCAAGATCTATGTTACCCAAAAATAGTAAATAAGGCCCTGACGGAAACATAAGTCATCAAGACCACTAGGGCACCATGGCACTATTTTGCTTATTTCTTCTACAGAATTAATTAAAGGTTTGAAGAAATTAGAAAACTGTCTCAACAACAATGCACCCTCTGGCCTGAATGAGGTACAGTAATGTCTTTTTCTAAGTGCTTAATGTACTCCAGTGAAAGACAGAAGAGAATAAAGTCCCCTTTTCTTAATTGAATCATGCCATATTCCTAGATATGCAAAATGTAATTGTATGTATATGAGAATTCGACTGAAAACATGGTTAAAGTTTGTACACACCCCTAAGAACACCTAATAGATACTTAAGGTAGATTATAATGAGGGTTTCCAGCTTTCCATTCCTCTGCCCCCAACTCCTTTGTGTTAGTGCTGTTTTAGGGCAATGGTTTGGTGCCATCTAGTGAAGCACTAGATTCTAGTACACAGTTTTGAGACTTCATGTTTAACAGAAGGAACATTAGAATCTTAAGGTCACAAGTAGAGACTTGAGTTCACTGTCTTTACTGTTTATGCCAAATTAGTTTTTAAACAAGAACCAAATTATATGCTAACACTTTTATTTAACAATTATTTATTGACTCCCTAATGTGTCCTGGCACTTTGCTGTAGGTATTTGTGGATATAAAGATGGGAAGGAGACCATCTCCCTCTTCCTGTCAAGGTTACATTTTAGTGGGGACAACTGACACATAAGTAAATAACTACAGCAACATTGAGTGCCTACCACTTGACATGCACTAGGCCAGCTGCTTTACATGTGCTAGTTCCAATCTAAGCAAGAACTTTAAGTGAGGCATTAGCATCAACAACTTAACCAAAGCAGATACTCAGAAAGTTTAAATTAACTTGTCAAAGATTCATGTTATAGGCAATCACTTTACATGGAAGTTCTTCTGAATCAAGGACTGAGATTTCCTCCCCCATACATAATGTCTTTTGTGGGGTACATACAATAATAAAGAAACCCCCAGATACCTCAGTAACTTTAACTTAATGAATAGAACCACCATTCACCCAATTGTTATAGAAAAATGATGCTAGATTCATTCTTGATTGTTTTCTGAACTTCACACCGCCATGCAATCACCACATCTTTTATCTCCCTTCTCACCGATCTCTCACAGGGTACATCACATGAATTTTAATTTTAACCACCTCTTATACATCCTCACTTCCACCAGCCTAATTCAGAGTGTCATTCATAATTTTTTAACTGAATTACCCAAATGACCTCCTAACCATTTACTTTAGCTCTCTATCACTAAAAAGTGTTTAGTGTGATCTTTTTCCACTACAAGTCTTGTTGTATTACACCTGTATTCAAGTGGTTTACCTTTAAAGTGTAATCAAAACACCTTTGCATGCTTTATCTTTATGAAATG